>OX243865.1:18035430-22835430 GCA_945859645.1 Amphipoea oculea
CCATGTATCTATAAGATAATTAATTTATATGTCATGGTTTCGTTTTTAATTCTTTTACCTATTGTGGTGTAGTAATTTTATTTTAGGTGCATCGTCCTCACATATTATTATATAATGAATGTACCTATGCCAAATATTGTAAAACATTTTAAAAGAGTAACGGTGGAGTTTCTTGCTCATTCTTCTCCATACGAAAACTATCTTTTGGAAGGGGCGACTAGAATCAATTATTCTATTTTAATGTAATTTTTAACGTTCAAAAGTGCCTTTTATGTGCCTATTTGAAATAAATGCTTTGACTTTTGACTTTGTCTGTTACGCGGATAACAGGCAGTCTCGAGGACGTTTATACGTTATGCGTAAAATACAAGCTTTGACGTGGAGTTGCGAATGCTAACCCGTATTACCTATTCGCGTGTTCAACAATATTGACAACCGTTAACACGTATTCTCCTCACTAAAGATAATAATATTATAGAGGTATGAGGAACAGGGTGTAAAGTTCAATCATACTCTATAGAAAAAGGAAGATCCTCCGACCAGACGGGTGTTGTGTCTGGCGGGCAACTGCCCGATGATTCATGTCGGGCCGTTGTATCTATGCTAGTTGCGCGGTAAACTCTGCTTGCGAGATGCAGGATTTGCGTGATGTCAATATGACGCGTTATTCGCATGTGGCGTTGTAGATACTGCTACAATATAATTACTCTCTAACTGCACATTAATTACCTACGTGGTAACTTTCAATGGAGAGAAGCGGAAGATAATGACGTCATAATTATTATTATGTTTTCACTTCCGTCTAAGGGTGTAAGTAGTGGCAAGTAGGTCATGGTTACTTCCTGCTCGCTCCTAAATTTAAGGTAAACTTAGGAGCGGTTTACTGCAAATGTTGTAATAAAGGGTATGGATTAATATTTACTGATTTATAGCAGTTCGATGTAAAGTGTAAAAAGTGTCACCTATCCAGGTATGACAACTTGAATGGGTATTTTTAGATATTTAAAGTGAAACTTCTTAGGCTATAAAATAATTGGACGAGAATTTGAGAGTGAATTTTCTAGGACGCGTCACGTTTAGGCACATTTCGTTACATGAGAGAGAAGAAAGATATCTCTCTCTGTCTCTCACGCTAAATCTCTCTTATTCTTTTTTTTTTTAAGTTTCAGTTATATCATGTGCTGCACGCGCAATATTTTTTTTCATCATCATCATCATTTCAGCCGAAAGACGTCCACTGCTGGACATAGGCCTCCCCCAAACACCTCCACTTCGACCGGTTTTGTGCTTCTCGCATCCAACGAGTTCCTGCGGCCTTCACAAGGTCGTCGGTCCACCTTGTGGGGGGCCTTCCAACGCTATGCCTTCCGGTACGCGGTCGCCACTCCAGAACCTTTCGGTCCCATCGGTCATCTGTTCTGCGAGCAATGTGCCCTGCCCACTGCCACTTAAGTTTGGCAATTTTTCGGGCTATGTCGGTTACCTTGGTTCTCCTGCTGGTTTTTTTCATGATATCCGGTAATTAAATTTTGTGCGTATATGCTTCAAAAACTGTGACTCATTCAAGATACAACAACTTGTGTGAGCTTATTGGGAGTTTCTTTTAATGAGCGACGTGGTACCTACATGAAAATCTACATAGGTTGTTACAAAAAAAAATTGATTTGATTTTTTCAAAACATTCGGTTTCTCATTCCCTGACTTAGTTAAAATACTTGTAATGGGCTCCTAACCATATTGTAACAGGCTAGATTTGAACTCACGTCCTGAACTGATAAGATTGCGCCTTAACCGTTAAGTTTACGGCTTATCTTTTTTTTTCTCTCTTCTCTCTTGCTTAACTGTTGAGTAAGGTTAGGTTACCTTTTCTTTGAAACCGCCTTTGCTTCCACCACCGAACAAATGACTCTTCCTGACCAACATTTTAACAACAGTATCAATTTTAAACTAAAATAAAACGAGTCTTCTCACCTGACAAAATAAGGCTAAGTTTTGAGAGTACCTAACAAAATAACGAATCTTCTCAACTTTCCCATTCAGGATAACGAGAAAACGAGCTGCGAGATCTATTCTAGTAATAATGATGTCTTTTGACATCGGATCTAGGGATCAACGAGTATCGGCAAGGCGATAACTTTATGGTTGTAGTTTTATATTTGGCCTTAGATTTAGTAGCTAGGTATATGGCACAATTCAGATCTATAAATGTTATTATGCCTATTATGTTATTGCATTGGTATGTTCTGTAAAATCTAAATAATATTCAGATTTCATGCCGGTCGGCATACTCCTTTCGGAATTTCCCCTAGCTGATTTTTGTTTGCGTCTGTCGTCGGCTCGACACAAGTATTTTTGTTAAGATGACTACATGACCTAAAGCGCGGTCACTGTCGGACTGTATATAAAAGAAAGAGTAGCGCGATGACACAACGCTGGTAATTTATTGCAAAATATGAAGCAATTATCTACTTACAAGAAATCTTTTTTTTGGACCAAAACACTAGTGCTTAAGTATGTTGCTTGTAGAATAATCTGACAAAAATCAGAATGATTTTTGGCAATTTTTCGGGCTATGTCGGTTACCTTGGTTCTCCTGCTGGTTTTTTTCATGATATCCGGTAATTAAATTTTGTGCGTATATGCTTCAAAAACTGTGACTCATTCAAGATACAACAACTTGTGTGAGCTTATTGGGAGTTTCTTTTAATGAGCGACGTGGTACCTACATGAAAATCTACATAGGTTGTTACAAAAAAAAATTGATTTGATTTTTTCAAAACATTCGGTTTCTCATTCCCTGACTTAGTTAAAATACTTGTAATGGGCTCCTAACCATATTGTAACAGGCTAGATTTGAACTCACGTCCTGAACTGATAAGATTGCGCCTTAACCGTTAAGTTTACGGCTTATCTTTTTTTTTCTCTCTTCTCTCTTGCTTAACTGTTGAGTAAGGTTAGGTTACCTTTTCTTTGAAACCGCCTTTGCTTCCACCACCGAACAAATGACTCTTCCTGACCAACATTTTAACAACAGTATCAATTTTAAACTAAAATAAAACGAGTCTTCTCACCTGACAAAATAAGGCTAAGTTTTGAGAGTACCTAACAAAATAACGAATCTTCTCAACTTTCCCATTCAGGATAACGAGAAAACGAGCTGCGAGATCTATTCTAGTAATAATGATGTCTTTTGACATCGGATCTAGGGATCAACGAGTATCGGCAAGGCGATAACTTTATGGTTGTAGTTTTATATTTGGCCTTAGATTTAGTAGCTAGGTATATGGCACAATTCAGATCTATAAATGTTATTATGCCTATTATGTTATTGCATTGGTATGTTCTGTAAAATCTAAATAATATTCAGATTTCATGCCGGTCGGCATACTCCTTTCGGAATTTCCCCTAGCTGATTTTTGTTTGCGTCTGTCGTCGGCTCGACACAAGTATTTTTGTTAAGATGACTACATGACCTAAAGCGCGGTCACTGTCGGACTGTATATAAAAGAAAGAGTAGCGCGATGACACAACGCTGGTAATTTATTGCAAAATATGAAGCAATTATCTACTTACAAAAAATCTTTTTTTTGGACCAAAACACTAGTGCTTAAGTATGTTGCTTGTAGAATAATCTGACAAAAATCAGAATGATTGTATGGTTTTTATTGTGAAAAGAAAGTCTTTAGGGGTATCTTCATGATTTTTTTCTATCGTATCAAATTAGTTGTATTATGTTTACAACACACTATCTAACTAGCATATATCCTGAAGAATATCATATATTTTTTCTGATTTTGTTTACTGTAGTCGATCATATACTTTTAGGCATTATAAAACTTGGATTTTTGCGGTTAGGTCCTGTAGTCCCTTTAAGTTATATGTATACCTAAATTGTTCCAAAAAATTTGTCCGCATCTTTTTGATGCCCTTTGATTATTTACACATACATATATACATACATTTACACATACACGTACTACTACTACATACACCACACTACTTTGTACATATTATTATTTGAATACTAAAGATTGTTTAATTAGGGTGCGTTCTTATAACATTTGTGTAACACAGAAAAGAATTTCGTATTTTTCATAATGGTGTCTTTGTGCACAAAAGTTTTGGATTGATTAATATCAATAAAATATCGCCAATCTATTAACACGTAGGGTACTTTTATCCCGATATTCCCACGGGATTGAAAAGTATGCGGGTGAAACCGCGGGGCACCGCTTGTTATGAATAAATACTTATTTGAATTTGCCGTCCGACTGTGCCGATTCATGCCAACCTGACCAAGTTTGCTCCCCTGATAATTTCAATAGACCATTTCTATGAAATGTTACCTTGAAAACGTTTCCTTGGGCGGGTCTTAGAGCTGTCCCTCAGAGCTGTCCTTTTGGTTCCTTTTATCTTCTCTATAAATAAAGGGAGACGGATGTTTGATTATCTTGGTTGATAATACAAATACAAATATTTTTGAAGTGAAAACTTGTTTAGGCCGCAGTGGGCATTTTTTGAGATGGGAATAAACCATTGAATTCGCGCCACTGTTACCGTAACCGACACCGCTTCGGATGTGTTCGGCTGTCCTCGGGATGTACTCGGTTTTTAATGTAGGTATATCCGATATGTCAGTAAGGGATGGCAAAGTATTCTGTTTGTGTTTTGTTTTCACTTTTGTCGGCACTCCCGGAGTGCCACTGTTTTTTTATTTGTTGAACATAGGTAGTTTAGGTACGGCTGTTTTAATTATTAAAGAACGCTATGTCTAGTCGTCATCGGCATGTGGAATTAAAAGAAGGCATGGTGGAAGATTTTTACGTTAATATTCGTAAATTCATTATCGTCGCGGAATGTACTTTTTTATCATTCTCTTAATCGTAGGTACCCTACGTGATATCAGAATTTTCGGATCAATTAACGGAGTTTCCAACATCTCTTTAATTTTAAGAAGCTTTTTATTAAAAAAAAAGTTGACTTTTGAAGTGGTTTGTTTTATTAATAACTAGCTGCGCCCCGCGGTTTCACCCGCGTAAATGTCGATCCCGTGGGAATATCGGAATAAAAAGTAGCTTATATGTTAATCCAGGGTGTCAGCTACCTCCATACAAAATTTTATCAACATTGGTCTAGCCGTTTGAGCGTGAAGAAGTAACAAACATATAAACACACACACTCACAAACTTTCGCCTTTATAATATTAGTATGATTTTGTTCTTCCCGTAAAAATCATTGAAGTTGAAGTTACGTGCAACATTTTGCAAGAAAGTAGAAAATGAGGTACCAAAGTATGACATTAAAAAATATTAAAAACTGTAACTTACTTTAAAAGTCCTTGTAAAATGCTACTTAACTTAGAAATTAAGTTTCCATTTCCCTTATCTTAGTCACAGCATCCACAAACCAAGTTTATACCAGACTAATAAATTAGCGGCAATCTTAAAAAAATAGCCGCCATTTTTCCGCGAGAGTAAAAATAAAATTATTAAAACAGCGAGACTATTCTTATCGCCGTCTGTAATTTAATAAATATTATCAAATAAATCATGTCTTTTTAAGTTTTCAACGAAGCCTTTATCGCTCGATATTTGGTGATAAAAATAGCAAAATAATTACATGATTGGCATTTTTATTATTGATTATGTCTTTGACATAATAATAGACAACTCAGCATATTGCAGCGGGTTTTCATATTGTGTATTTTAACGTAAACGAACTGTACTTCGTATACCAGAACCAAGCCTATATATACAGTTTTGTTTTACTTTACATTTTGGCGAGTTATACGAACATAAATGTAGCTGTTTTTTTTTTCGCGATTTCAGCTTTGGTCCCATAGTAAAAGTTGTTCTTAATGATGAGTACAGTAACCTCTTAAGAGATTGTTGGTGTTTTTCCAATAACCCTGTATAATTAGCCACGAATATATTCGCTCAGCGAGCTATGGAACGGGCTATGCTTAGACTATATATGAGGGATCATAATCCGGGACGAGGTGATCTAGCAGAGAACCAAAGTTGTCGACATAGCTCACAAATAAGAAAGCTGAAGTGACAATAGGCCGGCCATATTAGCCACAGAACCGATGACCGTTGGGTAGACGTGTTTTTGAGTGGAGACCGCGAATCGGCAAACGTAAGGGAGGACGCCCTCAGGCTAGGTTGAGCGACGATCTTCGCAGGGTGGCTGGCAGTGGCGTGCATTGAGTACAGGCACATAAGCAGTGCCTACCTCGATATCTCAACATAAGCCTGTCGATTACATTTTAGTGTGTGCCCCACAATTAAGGAACTCACTAAATTATCATGCCTAACAAAAAACAAAATCTTCATACAATGTATGAAGATTTTACTACACTGCATTGCTTATATGCTTATATGCAATGCACGCTGGCTGGTAGCAGCTGGATGAGAGTTGTGGAGTCGAGCTGAATGGCGTGCAATTGGAGAGGCATATGGACTGCTGTAAGCTGATGATGATGATGATTAAGAAAATATTTGATTAAAATACAGGCTACAGGCTGAAAGTTATTCAAGTGATCATCAGACGAAAGAAAATTAGAAAAGGGTATCCAAAAAAGCAGGTGCCGCCTTAAAAAAATACAGTATTATTGACTCCAAGTCGTACAAGAATAATCAGCCTATAACGTTCCCACTGCTGGGACACAAGCCTCCTCTATGTGAGAGGGAATGGGCCGTAATCCACCACGCGGGCCCAGTGCGGGTTGGTGTCCAAGTCGTACAGCTATGGTAAATTTAATATGAAAATCCGTAAATAAGAAAAAGGTAAATGAACCTTATATCGCTGACGTTTCCTTAAGAAACTCCACCTTTATTGGCAAAAGGGATTATAAGAAATCCCTGTGTGTATTTTGCATGAGAAAAGGATTACTCACTTTCGTAAAGCCATCTTTGTCTTTATGAAATATGGAAATCAAGACCTTTAAAGTTCATGCAGGGTCGCGGGTTGTCCAAGGTCGCGGGTTGTTCGAAAGAGTTACCATGGCCCCTGCACAGATTTCACTCAAAAAAATTCGCTGTGCTGTTTATCGCATAAATCGATTAAAAAATGCATTTTAAGCTCAAAATTAGAACACCCACGTGTGTATTTCAAATACTTTTTTTTTTATAAAAAATAATTTATATTTCGTAACCTTCACCTAGAAAAATCATTAAATAAATTGTGTAAGCGTATCTGATCTAGGTATTTTTTTTTATTAATTTCTATGTTTTTATATTTTTTCTCCCAAAAAACTCAAAAGTGCGACTTGTGACCCGCACTGAAATATTGCCCATAATTAGGTCTATCATTGATAAAAAAAAATATTTTATTAATTTATTGCGGCGTTTACGAGTTATCGAATTTCAAAATAATATTATGTTAGGATTGTAACTCAACTTGACCTTTCATTTTAGTCAGACTTTATCTTTATGGAATAATATACAGTTTTCTTACTAAGAGAAAAATTTAGATTATAAAAAGATTCTGGTGAATTAAAATAGCGAGTGTGTATTTTTTGAATTTTTAGCTGGTTCGATTCCCGGTTTAGGTAAGCTTGTCGAGAAATCTGTGAATGCAGTTTTGTTTCTTTTTAAAAATAAAAGAATGTTTCCTTTAGTAAAATAATCTATCTTAAAGATTAAAATGGTTTACCTTCAGGGCCTATTGTTTTTTTTCCACCCTGTATATTAAGTAAATATATACAAAAGAAGTGTAATCTAATATTAATTAAAAGCGTAAATATTTTTATTTTTTCTACGTTTCTTTGTTTTGCCACGCAAAAACGACTAAACGGATTTGGATGAAATTTGGCACATGGATAGACCATGACCTAAATTAGGATAAAGGATACTTTTTATCCCGATATTTGCATAGGATCGAGACTTATACGGGTAGGTCGCGGGGCGCAGCTAGTACCTAATAAAAGTAATGAAATTCATGCAAACCAAAAGTAAAATTATTGAGTTTTTGACATAAAAAATTGGGAGGAAATCAGAAACAAAGTGAAATAGAGCCAAGTGGCCAATGGAAAAGGAATCAAGAGCTTGATTTCAAACAAAAATGAAACTGCATAGTGCTTTGATCGGCTGTGGAATCCGCATACTCTAATAACGAAGTTTCCAACCGATACTCGCAATTTCGGTCTATCAGTCCGTCAGAAAAACTCTTTAATTTGAACCGTTCGATGAGTGGAGTTGAAAAATGTTCGAACGATTTTTCGCATATTTGTACGAAGTTAATTAAAGGACACGGCCGGAATTCTTAGAGAGCTGTGCCCTAACAAAAAATATTCATGTACACTGACTTAAAGTACGTCATATTAAAGCTTACAGGTATGTCTTTACAATGGTTTAAGTTTTATGATCAGAGAAGAAGCGAGAGATACTACAAATAAGATACAAAAAAAAAGCGCCTAGACATTTTGAATAGCAATGATCAATCTTTCCGAGTTTTATAGACAAAACAATACGAGAAATACAATATTATCAATGGATATAAATGCCGTTTCTTCACTAGCCGACATGACATTTATTCACATCGATATCAGTGAATATCTAATTCTATGAAAATCTATGAAATAATCTAAACGCGTCGTGTCAGCTAGTGACGAAAGAGCCAAAAATCAAAATACCAAGTAAAACTTATTAGAAATCATATTATTGATGTATTGGTAATAGTCTCTGGCTAGACCATTCAATCGTTGTAGGCAGGCCGCGATAGCGAAGAGCTCGTCGTCTTACAGATATTTCTGGATATTATGACTTCCTCATAGCAACTTGGCAAAAAATATACAATTGGATTAGCAATAAAACACTGAAATAGCACTAGGAATTTTTATTTAAGTACCTATCTAATTAAGTAGCTAGAATAGACACTTGCTTATAAAATGTATAGCTACTTGTTTTACAGACATTTTTAGAAAAACATCATTGCAATTACTCAGACAAGATACATTCAAAGTCAAAGTCAAATCATTTATTTAAAAAATTACAATAAAACGAAATTGATTGCCCCTTCCAAGAGCTAGTTTTCGTATGGAGAAGAATGGGCATTCAATGTTTTTACCTACTCTTGCGTTTGAAGTTATTCATCTTCAAAGATCAACAAAATGTTATCAAGGAATGAGGCTGGTGCCGTTATATTTGCTTGATGCCTGGCCCAGCCCAAATACCATAACAACGTCATGACCATTTTTTTTTATGGATGGGAAATCTTCAAATGACCCCTCCCGCTCTGTGTGGAGCGGAAGGGAGTGTCAGACTCTTACTGACTAAAACCCATCCGTGTTCCTTCCTTAGCCCTTTATGTTCCGGGGTAGCGGTAACCCTTTCGGACAATCCCGCACCCCCGGCAGGCTTCGGCCCTGGCAGGCCTCTTCCTTTCTGCTGACATCTCTTTGAGGCGCGCGTGGAACACGTACGCGCCGTCCGGCACGGGCCTGGTCCTGATCGGACGGTAAGCTACCCATTACTCTCCGTCCGCAGGCCCGCGCCTACGGTGGCCGGGAGTCCTCACGCGGCTCCCGACGCCCGGAGCGTCTCCCGTGGCGGCTGGGATGTGAGGCTCTCTCCCTCAGCCATCCCGCCACCTCCTTTGCTAGCATGACTGCTTCTAGATGGCTCCCTGTCATGTCATGTATTTTGTAACTGCGGTGTTAGAGTGGTTGCCTTCGCATTCGATTAGTGGCCACACTACAATTCAGGCACCTTGACATCGTGAGCGTCAGAATCCAAATAATCCAAATCGTAAACAAAAAAGTCCAGTAAGCACAGCAGAATATTAACGTTAGAAGCGTAAACGAAAGTCCGATAAACGATAGCGTGGGGTCAAGTTAAAATATCCAACAGAGTAACATAAACAGAATACAGTAATACGTGCTAAGGTCAACGCAAAACTACACAGAGCACAGGCACGGTAATGTCACAGTAAGTAAATCATCTATTATCATGGTAACGTTATCATATCAGTATTCTGTCTTCATACAAACGGTCGAAACGCGAGTCATACCTACGCACCTCGAGTTCGGTATACTCTCTGTAAACAAACAGACGCGAATGCGCCACAGTGATGAACGGACGGTGTGATGATTTTGTAAGCAGTAAGGCTATCTACTTACTTATGTACTTAGCTACTTACATATATTATTGAATTAGACGAAATATCATAATGAAATGATTATGAGTAATAAATGGTAGGTACCTACCTTCTGATTTACATTATAATTTACTTTTTAAGTAAGCATTGCCATCCAACGTGGTAATGCTGCCAGTCTTTTGGGCACTTATCCCATTGACAGCGATGCGGACGAATTTTTGATGCCCAATGAGCTCGTCTTTTTTTATTTTTATTTGTATATAGTATATATATATTTTAGTTCAATGTGTACATATGTAAGTAATTATAATAATTTAATAGTAAGATTTTGTAGTAGGTAGTTAGAGGTTTTGATTCGAATTTACAATTACAAAACTAGAAAGAAACTCAAGTAGGTTGATGAAATTAAAATACTGTAGGCGGGCAGCCCTATCGCGTGTTTACGTACCGCGCGGGTGTAGGTATTATTTTAAGAACAAGACCGAGTCACAATACTGTTAGATAACATTACCGTGGTACAGGGCACTGAGTGACCGGTGACAGACGTGAAAAAAATAACTAGGACATTCGGATACACACTCTTGAATATAATTATCGATGCATAATGCGTAACGTGATCAACATCATGACACGCGGGCCACGGTGCAGCGGCAGCTCGAAAAATAATGTGTGCGATAATCGTGAAAACGTTGACTTCTACAGGTATTTACTTTAGCAATACGATTCTGGCAGTCGTGGGTGTTTTTTATTTTAATGCAACCTTCAAGCGCGCTACAGATACGGTGTTTGTCTTATGCATGTATCCAAACGCACATGCAATTTGTATTGCATTGCTAAAAACCAAAAAATCAATTAACACACATATTGTTTTGCCATTTTTTGTCGCCTATTTTAGAGAAATGTAATTGTTGCGATTAATTTTAGTATATTTAAGAAGTAATTTTCATATATTAATAATTACTGTACATTTATGTATTCTGAATTAATTTGAGGGCAGAATCCGGCCATGTCATTTTAATTAAAACCCGAAATGTTAGTTGTTCAAGGTCAGTTTTGGTTTAATTATACACGGTGGTAGGGACATCCATGTTACCATGGGTTCCGTACATGATTCTGAAACATTCAGCCACTGGCTTGAAAAACCAGCCAGCATCCTACACTGAAATATTACGACGGCTATTAAATAAATTATAAATTTCAGTCGACAACATACTTAAGGTCCGGTCGCACAAAACTTGCCAAAGATTTAAACACCAATGGCCGCTCGAAATTGAATAAAATCGATATTTATTTTAAGTTATGTTTGTTTTCGTCTAAATCCCCGAACTAACTGAACTAAATGTTCTTGTATATCGATTTTATTCAATTTCGAGCTTCCATTGTTGTTTACATATTTGGCAAATTTAGCGTGGCCGGACCTTATATATTTTGTTGACTGTACAATGTACATATACAAGACTGCTACCTACTGATAAAGGACTATATGCTTTTGTAACTCCACTAATGACGAGATTAGGTTTTAAGTATTAGAGCCAAAGCACACACGCTACTTTTTGCATCAGCGATCGGCGATTTTGCGGCTGTATCGATGCTGCATCACGTTTTGGCGACTCTCTGCGTTCGGACGCGGTATCGGAATCGCGCGTTTTAGCGACTGCTCCGATGCTGGCGCAAATGCCAAATCGCTGCGACCGGCATCCGAATGTGTGCGGCGTGTAGCGTTCAGCCGCTGTATCGAGCTTCCGAAAAGCGACTGAATCGCCGCGTTTGGCGTTTTTAAGTGTGCGGTGTGGAATGCTTGGTCGCTGCATTTAGCTTCTAAAAAGCAGCTGAATCGCCGACCGCCGATGCAAAAAGTAGCGTGTGTGCTTTGGCCCTTAGGTATCTTGTAAACATTCGAAAATGGGACTGAGAGCATTAATTTATGAACTTTTTTCAGAGTTTTGCATTGTGTAGCTCTAGTCGTCGCTACTGCTAAGTATGATGTCCTTATCCTGGGTTCGATATCCGGGTCGGGCAAAGTGTTATTGGGTTTTTCCATCTGGGTTTATTCAGTTGCATGTGTCTGGATTTGTGCCCGATTCGTGGCAATCGGCTCACCCTCCTATTATTTATTTATCCTCCTACTGGAACGCCATACAGCAATTACACCAACGGAGCAAGAAATTACATCATGTGCTGTTTTCATCCATCCTGTGCGCGGTGGACATCGAACGGGCGGCGATGGAACGCGCACGCTCACACAGGCAGCGTCAGCTCCACAGTTCCACTACTTTTTTTATTTTTATTTATTTACTAGCTGCGCCCCGCGGTTTCACCCGAGTAAATGTCGATCCCGTGGGAATATCGGGATAAAAACTATCCTATGTCCTTTCCCGGGACTCAAACTATCTCTATACCAAATTTCATCGAAATCGGTCCAGCCGTTTTCATGTTATGTCGTGACAACGGAAAACGGGTTTCATTTTTTATATACAGGATGAATTTTCCAAGTGGGCGTGGATGGCCAAATTCTAAAGTATGAGGAATAGCGAAAAGTACTGAAAGGAGTCGCGGGCTCGATTTTGAAGAAAACTAAAACTGCATCATTGGATTTTTGAAAAATCAATATTTCTAGCCAGGATTCGAACCTGTTGATTTTGAAAAAAAAAAAACACATACTGTATTATTATTTATTATTATTTATTTATTAAACCACATTTATAACACCTTTACAGAATCATCCAAGGCGACGTTATAAGTTACAATGTCTATTCCATTACAAAAATAAAGAAAAATCGCCTGCCATGTAAGCAAAATTGCAACAACGTAATAACGCTGCACACGGCTTGAATCAAGCGTAGAAAAAACGTCTGATATTATAATATCAGACCCTTTTCAATACTTAATTGTACCTTTTGAATAAATCTCGGCAGGCTTTGCCCAAATATATCCTCCGATACTGTACTAATGTTAATAATACGTGCGGCTCGTGACATAGGGGCAAACTTGAGTAGGTTTGTCCTAGACGCTGGCACTTCTAACAGAGCGGGGCGGCGGCGCGCACCTACGCACCCGTCCGGCGCGCATTTTAACATAACACCTGGCAAACTGCAAAGCAATTTGTCGGCAGTAGGTCCTCGTGGATTTTGCACGACTTTCTGCTTGACTAATTACTAAAATTAAATCTAAGTTACAACTAAGACTGAAACCATGGTTTTGTAGGCCAAGATTTCATATCTGAATACAGAGTATGATAATTACCCACAAAACCATAGCTTCTACAACCACAGCCACTACATTCAGCGGCATCAGCCAACAAACGTCATGAGACCATCCCATAGTACCTTTTTTTTTTTTTTTTATCGTGTGGAAATCCTCATGGATGTCCACCACCCTGGGGTGGGTGGAGGGGTCTGTCAGACTCTTACTGACTAAAACCACACGGTGTCCTGCTGTTACCTTTAGCCGGGGTGCTGGAGTGCTTGCGCATTTCATCCCGCTCCTCCGGCCAGGTGTTGGCCCGCATGAATCCATGCGGACCCCGTCACCCTCAGCGGCCGCAAACGGCCACCATTCCTCTACAGAGAGGCGCGCGCGGAACACGGCGCGCCGCCGTCTCGGGACTTTCACTGTTCAGGCTACAAACTCCCCAAGTCTGTTGCCTGCAGGCCTCACCCTAAGGCGGCCGGAGATCGTTCCGCGTACTCCGGCGCCCGGTGCGTCTACTACGAATTCGAAGGGAGGTTGTATCCTCCCTCTCCCTTTCCGCTGCCTCCTTCGCGACCATCACTTCCTCGCAGAAGGAGGCGACAGCGTCCCACGCGCTCTCACTTCCGAATCCCATAGTACCTAATCTGCATTCGCGATTCATTCGCCAAAAATGCTAACAAATATGAGTTAATGAAATAACAACTTTACAACAACTTAACAACCACATAATAAAGCTCAGTTTAGGCTACAACTTCAAACATTTTGAACTTTTTCAATAATGTTAGTCACTCTGAAATTAACTTAATTAGCATTAGTACAAAGTTGATATTTGTTCAACTTGAAGTCATATTAATTTGAAAAAAGTTTGGATAGACTTTGGATGGTAAGCAATCTTTGGATTAGAACCCACGACATCAGCCGACCGAGGCCGCCGATCGACCGCAGTAACTATGGACACATCGACAGGTAATGTTTCCTTAGGACACTTTTTAGGTGGTTTTTACTGTTAACACGATCGATTATTCCTTCAGGTAATTCATTAATGAATGTAGGTGTAATCCATCGTCTCGTACGCTTACCATAGTAATTATTTACATTAGGCACATGAAATTTCTTTTCTTTACTCTATCCAAATTGCGCACATTCTTTGAGACTCAATGAACTTTTCAAAATAAATACATTAAAATTATATACAAACAGAAAATTTTGATGTGTCATCCTGTCTGACAGATGTCAGACGAACATAATTCCTTATTATGGTAAATGGGACTTGAACATAACTGGCGAGGTGTATAAAACGTTCAAAATCTAGTCGCAGTCTCATCTCGGCGACAAACAAATGTCAAAAACTTGTCAAAATGTAAGGAAATTAGAGATATTTTGAAGTGTAAACTTCTTTAGCGGCGTTGCACACTTTTAGTAATGGGTAAAAAATGTTAAACTCGCGTCAGGACATCGCGTCAGGACACGTGCCCGTCAGGAGAGATTTCCCCCCCCCTCTCTTTCTACGGCGGCGCCAACCGAAGTGAAGTGACACACGGACACAATGGATGGATGGATGGATGGATTGATGGAAGTCGAAGTGGAAGTCGAAGTCGAAGTGGAAGTCGAAGTGGAAGTCGAAGTGGATGTCGAAGTGGAAGTCGAAGTGGAAGTCGAAGTGGAAGTCGAAGTTGAAGTGGTAGTCGAAGTGGAAGTCGAAGTGGAAGTCGAAGTCGAAGTGGAAGTCGAAGTGGAAGTGGATGGATGGAGGGATGGACAGCTGATGGCTCGACCGTCTGTGTAGTAGCCACACTGCTGTGTATTCGTAAAATTCGTGTATATAAAGTGTTTCTTTGACAATTCAAAAGTGCCTGTAATTGGTTTAATTGAAATAAATGCTTTGAGTTTGAGTTTGAGTTTTTAAAATATGGAAATTGAACAAAGTGCATCTATTAATGAAAAAAGTGACGCAGAAATAGTGAAAAAAATGAGTTATATTAATTAAATTAATAATTGATTTATTTCAACGTTAATATTCAAGTTTTCACTTCTGCCGGCACTCCCGGAGTGCAACCCGTCTTTTTTTGTCAGAGTGAGACTGAGATCAGACTGTGAACGTTCTTAAAATTACGAGAACTGCCCCTCTGACTGTGAATGTTCTTAAAATTACGAGAATTGCCCTGCAGCTTGCGTGTTGCGTGATGTAGTTTGTGTGACGTGATGTCATGCGTAGTTCATAAGTGGCAAACATGAAGTACGTGGGTTAACAATTTCCTTCAAAATAGATTGATTGGATTGTACCTAATTGAAAGTGTGTTATGAAATGCCACTTGAGGTGTTAGTGTGACGTGGGTCTCCGAAATATCACTGTTTGTAGGTGGGCTACGCGAGTTTATTTCTAATTAGCATAATGTCGTGAATATTTTGCAAGACCTTCTTACCTGAGATTAATTATGGCAAATAATAATGAGTCAATGAATGTCAGTGCTTTAAAGGCAGATCTAAGAAAAAGAGGTGCAAAATTTAGCGTCCTAAAAGAACAGCTAATTCAGAGGTTAATTTGTTTACAGTTTACAAACACATTTTATGTTTGTTTAAATATTATTTACACAAGCTGTACCTTGAGTACATTACCGACAGCGATGCGGATGAATTTTTCGACGCTATATTTTAGTTTGAGTACAGTTTTAGTTAAGTTAGGTTTTAATTTTGTTATGTTTGTTAATTAAGAATATATTATATGTATTATTCAAAAGCAATTAAAATATGTTTCAGCTGTACCTCCATATTGTAATTTTGAATTATGAAATAAACGATTTTACTTTTACTTTATATAAATGTTGTTTTCAAACAAACTTTGAGAGCTATAGGTACAGTCACCATCAAAAGTCGATTAACACTATCATTTTTACATGTTATTAAAATGACAACAACTTTATGCAATTTTGAACAAATATTTTTCTCAATAACTAAGATTAAAAAAACTGAAGTGTTAATCAACTTTTGATGCTGACCGTACTTCAGGACCTCACTCGAAAGTAGCACGAACAGACTCATTGGGGTGCAGGTTCCTTCTAACATTATTTACAATATCATCGACAGATTCCCTTCATAGCCCAAAATAACCGTCAACGTCAGTTTCATTCACAAGGACATAAACGGTTATTTTACGAGAGTGAAACTCAAAAATAAAATGCGGTGTAACATAGCGGTTTATAGACAGAAACAATAAACTACATACAATGTTATAGTGATTTGTCTGTAAAAGTGTGACGTGTTTTATTTTTATGGATTTTAAATCTTTTTAAATCTTGCAACAATGCATCTTTATTGAATGGCATGAAACATTGTAGATGTGGGGCTCGTGGGTATTTATAATAACAGCTGCATGGGCCGATCAATCAGGTTAAGCTACGCTTGCCGCGGTTGATCTGTGGATGATTGACCATCTTTGTATACTAAGTACCCTCCGTGTCTTGAAAGCATGATAAGCCCTACGGCTTACGTCTTTGACAATTGTTACGGGTCCTCAGAAGTCCAAAAGTCTGACCACCAGTCTTTGCAAGGGGTTTCGTATTACCCAGTAACTACCGTACGCAAAATACGCGCATTGACGTGGAGTTGCGGACACCAGCCCGTATTACCTATTACCCAGTAACTAGGTTGTGGTGGTCAGATAGGCAGTCTCGATTCATTTCCGTTGGATCCCGTTTTTGAATCCCATTTTAATATTTTTGGCGTTGGATCCCGCAAAACATTATTATGTATTTCCGTTGGATCCCGAATTTAAAAAATGCAAGATAATTACGTTTTATTGTCGTTGAATCCCGAAAAGTATTTCCGTTGGATCCCGAATGCTTAAAAAAATCTGAATGCGGGTACTTTCAACAACAAAATTGTTTATAATAAAATGAGGGGTTCACTAATGTTTCACCAAAACTCCATTGACCAATTAGTTTACAACCAACGTTTCGTATACTATTTATTTCACAAACAACTCATTTTCTATATAATCTAGTCGTTTCTGGCCTCACCTAACCTAACATTGTTTTTTTTTTTAAATAATTAACCTAATCTAACTAGTTCGGTTCCGGGTACCCCACTAAAAATAATCTATTTTTATTGTTTGATAAAGGTAAATCACATTTCTTCTGAAATGTACACATGTTGTTATAATATGGGATTCAACGGAAATAGCAAACGGGATCCATCGTTAATACCTAAAAAATGGGATTCAAAAGTGGGATCCAACGACAATAAACGGCAGTCTCTCCTTGTAATTATTTATTTATTTTATTAGGTCTACCAACAATTGTTTACACTAATTTACAAACAAAGATATAACATACATTTAAACTCTACACAGTGCAACAATTACTTAAATTACTAATTAATTACTGGTAATTGTAATTACTGGTATTCAGCTGCATCCGGTTAGTGACCTATTGGTATAACGGCTTGGACTTACGAGTTGTAGGTCGTGGGTTTGAACCCAGACAGGCGCTTTACTTTGTGTAAATAATTTCATCACCACTGCTCTCAAAACGGTGAAGGAAAACATCGTGAGGAAACCAGCATGTCCTAGAACCAATAAATCGAAAATTTGAAGACATGTGACATCTACCAACCCGCACTGGGCCCGCGTGGTTGATTACGTCCCGCACCCTCTCACCGAGAAAAGGCCTGTGTCCCAGCAGTGGGAACATTATAGGCTGATTATTATCCAATTTATTTCTTTAAATTATAAATAAAACATCAATAATTTTCTCGCGCATCCCGGTGATCCTTCTCGTCTGGGTTCAACTGATTCTATAAATACATAGTCTCTTAAGGCCATGCCCTTGACAACGTTTGTTCTGTAGTAAGTAGGTCAAACTTTTGGGTTCCTTGCATTCCGATATTGAACTTGCTCAGAATATTGAACTTTCTGTAGCCTGCCAAAGATTATTATCTTCCGCACTCGGAAGAACCTTCGGAATTGTTGTCTTGATTAGTTTTTGGTTGTGTTGTGTTTATCGAAATTATCTATTCCTCTCTTGTATGCGCATAAACTGAATAAGACTAGATCATACCGCGGTACAGACGCCAGCACATCAAGCTAACCAAAACTGTCAAATTATCCAAATCAACTTTGAACCTTATGTTGTAGCGATAAAGTTGAAAATCTATTAAAGAAAAAAATACCCTGATTACGGCAAATTACCCTGATTGCGGTGATTCTAGATTATAGACTATTTAGCATAATCAGCCTATAATGTTCCCACATGTCTTACAAATTTTCGTTAAGACGAAATTCACGACGTTTCCTCACGATGATTTCTTTTACCGTTTTGAGAGCAGCGGTGATGAAATTATTTACAAAAATAATCGATCGCTTTCGCTTTCCAGCTGCATCCGGTTAGACTGGAAGCCGACCCCAACATAGTTTGGAAAAGGCTAGGCAGATAATGATGAATCGCTTTCCAACGAAATTATTTAAATGACGTAGGTACTGACTTTTGGTCATTGCCAATACATGACAATAATGTATGTCACGTTTCCTGTGAACTTGACTTTCGAGATTGCCATTGTAATGGGCAGATGTTACCGCTTCATATCAGCAGGGCAATTGCGTAACACTTTATCAATCGGAATCGGTTTCATTTTGACAGTTCAACAAAATTCATTGCGTTATTTACGTGTTGAGCAGATAAAATTTTCGAACTTATGAAGCAATGGATTAGCAATTGGTTTCGAAATGATTCTGTTTCCGATTGATAGTGTGTTACGCAATTAGGGTGCAGGAGCGCAAACGACCGACGAGTCTTCATCAGTGTTGATACTAACGTAACCAGAATGAGAAAGTGGATAAGACAGAGATTAAAACAGAAGAGTAACTAGGGATCCAGGGGGGTGGGTGGTGGTGGTGGTGGTGGCAGGGGGGTTCAAGGGATCAGACCAAAATAACTCGTTTTAAGCAATTTATTACCATAAGTTTTGTTTTATGCCAATAATATGTTAACTTGTAAGGTATACCTATGTCTATGTGCCATTGTAGCCTGAAATAAATGTTATATTATTAAAGCTTTGGCAGCTACTAATCTTGCCGGTGGGAATTTTTTTTCATCTCGGTACAAGATATTCGCTCGTGCTAGAGAGTAAAAACATTTAGGCCGTCCGTTGATCCCGTCACTTTTTCCCCATTTAGGCGAGACAGTAGGACAGAGAAGTCGTTCGACGCACAGAAAACGCTTGGTTGACGTTCACGCAGACTCAATATCGACGTTTGTCAGACGTAATTAGTATTGGTCTTTATTATAATTATCTAGAATTGTATTTATTCCAAAAATTAAATATTTACACAATATATGCTAAAATATAATATAAAAGAATTTAAGTACATTTAGTCTTTTAATTAAATTAAATTTATAATTACTAAGAGCATTTTGCATGTGGTGTTTGTCTGTAATTGGTTGTGCAGTTAGATTTAAGACACAATTACTTGTATGTTCCTATTTGTATAATATCTGTAACAACTGTTGGTAAACCTTAATTAAATAAATGAATAAAACGCCTGGAAGAACAGAGCGTAAACATGGTCTAACAAAGCGTCAAAAGTCTGTACTTTGAATCTGCGTACGGGCTATGGAACAAAGTATAATTATACTAGGTGTCAAACTCACAGCCCGCATTAGGAACTCTACACCTTGTTTCAAAACACAAAACAGCTGCTGGACTAAAGTGGAACTGGGCTGGCCACATCTCGGAGCAGCAATACGCAAAAACCACCACACAGTGGATACCAAATAGCAGTAAACGACTACACGAACGGCCTTTTTTTTTTTGTCGGGGGAAACCTTCAAAAGGCACCCGACCTCCGGGGAGGGAGATCGGGGAGTGTGGAATTTTTACCTCGCAAAAACCACCCCGGTGATCACCATCAACACATAGGGGTGGTCCCGGTTCCTCTTAAAAGATCAATTCCGGAACCCCGTGCAACACCTGTAAGGCACATCCCTGGGTACACGGCCGGCCTAGAAAGAGATGGCGGGATGAGCTGGACGGACTCCTTCTTAAAGGATTGGCCCACAATCGCAGAAGACCGGGAAAAGTAGAAATAGGGAAGAGAGGCCTTTGCCCTGCAGTGGGATAATACAGGCTGATAATATTTAAAAAATTAGTTTAATAAAAACTAAAACCCGACTACTGAAAAGGATGAAACAAGAAAGTACCTTCCCGTGGTTCCCTTTTCAGCCTTTTTCAGTAGTCGGGTTTTAGTTTATTTTTTATTTAATTGTTTTGGGGCTTATTTCAGTAATATTTATATTTTTAATGCGCTAATTAAGTCCTTTAATTTGAAACCCAACACAGCATGATTAAAAAAAAATATTTTTAGGTGTTGACTTTATTTTCGCTAGAGGGCGCCATGTTCAATTTAATGTGACGTCACATAGCCTATAACCAGCGGACGATCAAGACGCTTCTAACGATACCTCATTTGTCAAATTATGACAAGAAGTTTAGAAGTTATGAGGGAACTGATGAACATACATACATACATACCGGTCAAAATCATAACCCTCCTTTTTGCTTCGCCGTAGTAGGGTAATAAAGTAAAGCATACGCTAGACTGGCAGACCAAAGATGATCCTATCTAGTCTCAAGGTTAAACACAGGAGTCTTTAACCTCTAAACGTCTGCACATTACTGACTACCTACCCGAAATTAAATTGTCGTAACTGTATGATTAATTTTATTAAATTCATGCCTGCCGGCCCGTGTTGATAAGCTACGCACACACTATGGCTGGAAACCAGCGGAGACACTGGATTTCGTACTGAAAGATGAAGTACTAAATCTACTTAATTTCTAGTTAGGACTTATTGAGGAAAAATAAATTATAAACATTCTTGGTATTTTATTTTATTTTACAAAATCGCATTTCGTGTCAGTCTGTGTGAATGCTTAAATCTTCTAAACTACACACTGGATTTTGATGTGGTTGTAAACTGTGGCACTCTCGACTCTTGCCCCTCCTACTTACTCATTATCATCTGCCTAGCCTTTTCCCAACTATGTTGGTATCGGCTTCCAGTCTAACCGGATGCAGCTGAGTACCAGTATTTCACATGAAGCGACTGCCTATCTAACCTCCACAACCCAGTTACTGAGTACTACGAAACCTCTTGGTAAGACTGGTTGTCAGACTTTCGGGCTTCTGACGACCCTTAACGACTGTCAAAGATCCACGAATGACAGCCGGGATCAACGGCTTAACGTGCTTTCCGAGGCACCCTCCGCCCTCCGGTGGTACGTACTTACTATGTACCACCAAAGGAGCATCTCCCTGCTGCAGGGAATACCCTATCGTGATCCACTTGGAAGTTTCTGAAGCGCCTCTGGAGACTAGTGGGAAGATGTAACTCCAACCTGATAAAGTAGGGCTACATCGACGAAACGGCAACTGGGTGTGGTAGTGGAGCTATGTCGCAAACTATGCTCCACCTCCAAACCTGCCTTCAGTGTCCAAAAACATGCAGTCAAAGTGACCTCTGCGCTGCCACTGACGACGCCGTAAAAGTGGTGAAGTTTTGGTCCAACAAGATCTAAAATACAGTCGTGCCAGCGACACGAAGAAGAAGACCTAGTTTTCTTTATTTTTAACGTGTAAAAGTGTTTTCTTTAACCAGTTTAAATTAAATAAATAAATAGATATTATTTAAAATTTATCTCGCTCGCAACCTCAGTGGATCCACAGGTTAAGGTAAAATACATAAAGTCGTGTGGAGTTCGCCGGATGTTAATTTGCATTAATTTGCGTGTATGTCTTCATTTTCGTGTGTTTTAGGGATGTAGCATGTAGCAGTTAGTTCGTACGTAATTAAATGTACTTGTTAGAGGTGTGTGTGGTTGCGCTCGATTTGTTCACAGTTATGAATGGTATAATTAAGTAGTGATTTCGGTGGTATAAAATAATATTCCGGTATTGAGGTAGATTATTGCGTCCTTTAGAGGCTTGTGGAAAAGTAATATCAGCTGCACGGGTCGATCGATCAGGTTAAGCTACGCTTGCCGCGGTTGGTCTGTGGATGGGTGACCATCTTTACATACTGAGACCCCTCCGTGCCTCGGAAAGCACGTTAAGCCGTTGGTCTCGGCTGTCATTCGTGGATCTTTGACAGTCGTTACGGGTCGTCAGAAGCCCGAAAATCTGACAGACTACAAAAAGACTCAACACCAGTCTTACCATTGGGGTATCGTATTACCCAGTAACTGGGTTTTGGAGGTCACATAGACAGTCGCTCAATGTAAAATACTGGTACTCGGCTACATCCGGTTAGACTGGAAGCCGACTCCAACATAGTTGGGAAAAGGCTAGGCAGATGATGATATTGCGTACCTACTTTAGGATTTAAAATATCATCATCAACATTATGACATTATTCTATTAGATATTCTCGTATTACCCAGTGTCTAGGTTGTGGCGGTCAGGTTTCAGCTGTATCGGCAGCGGCTGCAGTTGCTTCTGCCGTTGACGGCTGCCGCTCGTGTGTATGCACACTTGCACTGGAAGTAGGGTCATCATTTAGAAATTTGAAAAGTCCTGACAAAAAGCCTGACATTTCAATAAAAGTCCGGACATTTTAGTCACAAAATCCAAACATTACCTATTTAGTTACAGTGGTATGGTAGGCATGGTAGCAGACGCTCGCGAGGGGTGGGGAGAGGATGGGGGTGCAAGGATAAAAAAAAATGCGCTGAAAAATATAAAAATTAATACTAATACCAGAAACTAGCGTTCAGTTTGATTATTTTACGCAAAACTGTATTTATTTTAAAGAGGGAACTTAATAAATATTACAGACTTATTTTGGTATTACTTACTTATATGTATAAGTTTTATTACTCGTATTCTATCTTAGCCAAAAAATGCGGACAAATTCAAGAGCCGGACAAAGTCCGGACAGAAGTCTAGAAGTCCGGACATGTCCGGACAAATCCGGACGGATGGTAACCCTAACTGGAAGCCAACCCAACATAGTTGGGAACACGCTCTTCAGAAGATGATGGTATTGGACATAGGCCTGTCAAACAAACAGCACGCCACTGAACTCGATTCTCAGTCAGTCTTATCCACCCTTGTGGAGATCGGCGCTCCATTAAGACCGAAAAATGCTACCGATGCGAAAAAACTACTAAGCTACGGTACAAGGTTCTTATCAACTACTTGAACACTATACTTTAGTCGAATTTACTATCTATAACTCAACTTTTTCATCGCTTTTCCTTTGACATTTCAGCAAACCGAACAATCAGTAAATAACTCTTGACCTTACTTCTAAGTAATAATGTGGCAATAGGCGACGCCACGGGACGTACACTAGTGCACAGTAAATACATTTACACAGTCGTTGTAGCCACTTTCGATACACAGAGGAAATCAGGACGCGAATGTGAAAATAATTGCTCGCATAGACCTTATAAAGAGAGCATGTGACTGGAAGAAAATTGCCGATGGAAAAAAGTGGTTGACAATGAGGAATTATTGATGTACCTAATCTTATAAAGGCGGCTCACACTAATATTATAAAGGCGAAAGTTTGTGAGTGTGTGTGATTATGTTTGTTACTTCTTCACGCTCAAACGACTGAACCAATTTAGATAAAGTTTTGTATGGAGGTAGCTGACACCCTGGATTAACATATAGGCTACTTTTCATCCCGATATTCCCACGGGATCGACACTTATGCGGGTGAAACCGTGGGGCGCAGCTAGTATTTAAATATATACATATGTAAACAATGGTGCCGATTCCCTTGTTCACAAACTAAACTAAATTTAAGTTCAGTGCATCTTTTTCTTTCTATTTCATTAAGAAAAGGACAGAAGGTAAATTTTGGTTTAGTCCTGTCAAATTAATCAACGCCTCACGTAAATTGACGTAATTTTCACGCTCCGGTGCAAGGGACTCGCGCCCTGCGCGTGATTTCTAAGGCGCGTCGCCCACACGATCTAGAGTCGAGGTGGCGTCGAGGCGCGGGCGCACGTTTTCTATGGGAATAAATAGGTATGTGAGCGCACTGCCATTTATTCCTATAGAAAACGTGCGCCCGCGACTCGACGCCGCCTCGACTCTAGCTCGTGTGGGCGACGCGCCTAAGAATTCAATAAAAACGCGTTACCGCGCGGTTTCCCGCACACCTTTGCGTGGCGCGTTTTAATATGTGAGATCCGCCTAAGTGCAGTACACAACGTTGCTTTTTATAACATGTTTATAAGTAAAAAGGATACTTCTTCTTCTTAGCGTGTCGATAGCAATCTAAATGTACTCGGCCACTTGTTTGGCGCCATCACTAGCGTCCATCAGTTCCTGTAACGTGCAGTCGACAGGACGCGCAGGGCACGATATTAAGTGTCCCATCATTTGTGGAAAAGCACCACATATACACTCCAAGGCGGAGTCGTCTATAAATCTCCACCTGAACAGGTTTTCCTTGCTTCGGCTAACCTGGGTCCGGAGTCTGTTTAAAGACTTCCAGGTTACCCAAGGTAACTTATGTCCAGGTGGGAGGTCCTCAGCGGGTGGAACGAACGGTTTGGGTAAGGAAGCACTGTCTCGCCACAGCTTCAGTCTTTCTTGTGGTGGTTCTGTACTATTTGTAGCTCTACATTTAAGTAACAGCACGACTCCTGCTGACGCCCATTCAACACAAACATACTCGTACAAAACATATAGCTTACACTGACGACGTCTGCGCAATCCCTCGAGAGAGTAGCTCATACTTTTACTCGTTAGTTTGATTGGTTGCCATATTGTTGATAATAAACAAAAGGTCACAAAGGTCACGTCTGATTGTGAACCAAGTTCACAATCCAAGTATTTATCATTTAGTTAAAGTTTTTTCTCGTTGTTTCTTTAATTAATTAATGGATCACGAAGATGTTTCGAAAACTTTCTTGAAGATTTTATACATTATTTTCAGAATCTATTGCTAATCTTAAATAGTCCTACATCTATCCGAAATCTAGATTCAGTAACATACCCAAAACCTAATTAAATGTCTTCAACACGCCTTGGTATAAAATTTCCTAGATTTTCTTCAAAATTATCTACGCTGTCGTTTAATTGCATACCTACGACTTATTAATGAAGAATATTCATTATTAGGTCATTTCAAAGGAACAACAATATTCATGGTACCTACATGTATTAATATTGTTACGCGCCACACTTGATGGCGACATTAGCTACTACTAGCGCCATCTAGTATCGAGTAGCAGAACTAATAATTATTCGGGTCCCTTCTAGAAACTTCGATGCTAGAACTTTCCAGAACTATCGACGCCTGGTCGGTCGGGATCGGTATGTACTCGAACATTCTAGATGTTTCTACAGTAGAAGGTTCTGGAACTATCCGAGGCTTATATAAGGCCGGTGTGCCTGCGAGCCGGGTTCAGTATTGGATAAGCGATACAAGCGAAAACATCGAAGCGATCTTCAAGTGCGACTTTCAAGTGATCTGTAGTGCGATTGTGTTCTATAATTAGTGTGTTAAAGTTGTAATTGGTGTTTTTAATTTAAGTGTCTATTTTTGGTTGTTAAATCGGCAGTTTTTATTGTCACGAACCCCAAGCTCGTAACAATAGAAACCTTGTAGTAGGTATTAGCATCCGGTATTAATGCCTGTTCACACAACAACAAAACGCTGCGACAACGCCGCTTTGAGTCCCAGTTTCTAACTAGTACCTTTAGTAAATAGACTTACCTAGAGATCCGACCAAAGCAATTTGCGTGCGCTCCGAGTTTGCTCGAGTACTAAGCGGTGGTAAGTCCATTGAAGCATCAAACGGGCCCAAGTAAAAAGTTGTGAGTACATCGACAAACATTGTGTTACTATAATTTATTTTATTACGTAATAGATAATGTAATAAAACCTCGGGTTTTGTGCAAAAATCGAGTAATTACACGAGTAATCCATACTTATACTTATATTACTTATTAATATTATAAATTCGAAAGTAACTCTGTCTGTCTGTATGTTATCTTTTCATCTAAATCGGTTCAGTGGTGTAGGTGTACACCACTGAACCGATTTAGATGAAATTTGGTATAGATATACGTAGGTAGTTTGAGTCCCGGGAAAGGAAATAAGATAGTTTTTATTCCCAATATTCCCACGGGATCGAAACTTATGCGGGTGAAAACGCGGGGCGCAGCTAGTTATGAATAAAGGAACTATCACTATGTAGGAATTCTGAAAGGTAACTTTTCTGTGTGAGCTTAATCAGCCTATAATGTTCCCACTGCTGGGATACTGGCCTCCTCTCGTTGAGAGGGAATGGGCCGTAAATAAACCACGCGGGCTCAGTGCGGATTGAGATATCACATGTCTTCGAATTTTTGGTTCTAGAACATGCCGGTTTCCTCGCGATGTTTTTCTTTACCGTTTTGAGAGCAGTGGTGATAAAATAATTTACAGCAAAGTAAAGCGCCTGTCTGGGTTCGAACCTACGACCTACAACTCGTAAGTCGCGGCCGATACCACTGGGCCAGCATTGCTCTTTTTTGTGTGTGTCTCATATCAATTTCAACTGAGCCTATTGCAGTCCACTGTTGGACATAGCTCTACCAGGCTGCGCCACAACACCCTGTCCTCCGCCTTTCGCATCCAGTCCGTCCCAGCCACCTTCTTCATATATCAATAATTTACCGACAATGTATACTTATGGCAAAGTCTTCTTTCTTTATTTTCTAACTACTGCTTCTTCAGTTGTATGTTCCTAACATTAGGTATCCTTGAAATTTTAACGCACTGCCCTTGAAGGTCAGGTCTAAAATACCAAAAGGGTTTAAAACAAAAGGTACATTATTTTACTTTCCTCATGACCCGAGGGGCAAACACTGAAATTAACCAAACAAAAGGAAAGGACATGCAATAGAGATTGTATTTGCCCAGTGGCTGGCGTCTAGATTTCAAAGTTTTGTGAAAATAATTATTTGCTTTGTAATGTGGGTAGCGAAATAATTATTAATTAAGATTATGAAACACGATCGAGGTTGTCAAGGTACAGATATATGTTTTGGGATGCATGAAGAAGCCTCCTCGTGTAGCGCAGTTTGTTCCACCAGTTACTCAACTGAACCGAGCGCTCGGCGCATCCTGGACAGTCACACCCAACACCTTATTTGACTGGCCAGTTCTTTCCTTGCGGTGTTAAGGCTAACGCCCGCCTGGTTTGTGACCACCCTCCCACCGGAGTCCGGCGTCAAGCAGTCTGCTGTGTTTCGTTGATGCGTCGGAGTTCCAGTGCCTTAGGCATCTTCTGGGCACGCTCGTTCCATCATAGACCTCATCCATCGCTTTCCATTAGGCGTGATTGAGGTCAAGAGCGGGCCCATTAAGCAATAAAAAAAAAATAAAAAAAATGAAATAATTTATAGATAAACTTAAATAATATCTACTGAAAAACACGATTGCAACCTGTAAACAGAATATAGTATAGTAATATAGTGTACGAACTTTATACAAGTATACAATTTGAAAGCGAACTCATGCCTATAATGTTCCCATTGCTGGGACACAGGCCTCCTCTCTGCGAGAGGGAGTGGGCTGTAACCAACACGCAAACCCGGGTTGGTGGATGTCACACGTCCTCGAATTTTTGGTTTTAGGGCATGCCAGTTTCCTCACGATTTTCTTTACGATGTTCTCCTTTACCGGTATAAAAAATATTTGCTCCCATTCGCTCCCATTTCCCACAACAATATTTACCGCAAAGCTAAGCTTAGTTCAGACAATTACAGGCTCACAATATAAGTTTAACTTCACGTGAACCCTTGAAAGTTGGTCAACTGCGCACCAACAGTACAGAGTTTCATTAAACAACTTTGCTTTCCTACACACGGTCGAGGTAAAAGTAGTAGTTACAGGTATTTTGTGAGAACGAGGTGAAAGGTTTGTTTGTAATATTAGTACATTACTGCAGCGGCCATCAAAAGAGGCATTGATGGACGAACATGGCGAAGCCGAGGCACACATGCGTAAGTCCAAATCACCAAATAATGCGCGGAAATTAAAACTAAGTATTACCTAGGCAGAACTTTTTTGTCAATTACAATTACTTTTCAAAATCATTGACGAACAACGAACATTCAGGGTCTCTGAATCTGAATTCCTGATTCGGAAACCGAATCAGGAAACCGGACGTATGCGGCCGGCCTTAAAATGTTCATTTGTTTTTTTTTCAATAAACAGCTTTCTATTTGCAAGGCAGTTCGAAATTTAAATAAAACTTTTGATAAGTTACCTCCTTGGTTGCTATGTCTCGGAGTAAAAGATCGTTCTATTTTTAAATAACACGACAGATATGAGTTTACTATTTAATTTATTTGGCCGAAAAACACGACAGATATAGATTTTCATACAACTTTTGCCGGCCGCTGCTCGCATGTATGTGGCCAGTACAGCAATTTCGATTTATGTCGAAGAAGGTTGTCAAAATAATGCTCAAATTTCCAAGCATGTTTGAGAAAACATATTGTTCATAATCGTTAAAATCATTATACACAATATATAACACAACTAACAATTTACACTAGGTAATAAATTAAATGACAAACTAAATGCCTATTTTTTGCCTATTTAATGAGTTTTATTTTTAGGAAATTGCGTAATAATAAGTCAATATTATGTAAAACGTTTTTATCCCAAACGTTATGAAAAAAAAAATATATATATAAAAAAATATTATTTATATGTAAAAAAAAATTACTTGTCAAATAAGTAATATGTTATTAAAAAAAAAAGTTTATCAAATAATTATTTTCTTAAGTGAATTATTTGGAAAACTTGTTATTGTATAATGATGAAATGACATGTTTTTGCCAATCGTTGCTTGTCAAGTAAAATTTTGTAAATTAATTTTTGTGTGAACTGACAGGACACCTTTTAGGTCACTTAGCGTCGAAGTACGAGTACTCGTCCGGTTCGCTGTCATCCGGAAACGTGACCAGAATGTTGGCAGCATTGCCACGTTGTGCAATGCTAATTATTTGGCCGAAGAACGAGCCAGCCGGCGTCACGTGAAATGTCGGCCAGTCGGCGTGAAATTTCCTTGTTTGTTAAATGTGTAGATAATGTGTGAGCATAGTATAACATCATATCCGTATTATTAGGGGGTGAATCAGGGAGAACATAATAGCTTTACATTTTCACCAGTTATGTCAAGTCCCATGTAATAAGAGGCGAGTCTATCTATAATAGTATTATCGAGCAACAATGGAATCTCAAAGGCTACTACAGAGAATTTGTCGGAACCGAGATTGGTGAGCCCGACATCCTTTCCTGAACGTGTGGGCTCGCAGTGTTCTTGGTATTTTGGAATTTTCATTAACAAATTCTCAGTACCATACCAAAAATTAGACATGTGCACGGTAAATGGCAATCTGAAAAAAAAAGTAGTTTGCCACAATCAAGATTTTGTTTAGATTGACTAAGTAGGTAACTTGTTTGCATCTGACCCTATCAAGCCCAATGATCATAGCTACTACTTTTATTTGATTTAGATTTGGAACGGGATCTTGATTGGAGTTATCAAAAAACCTATTTGTAGCAATCAAGTTGTTCAAGTTGCTTGATTGACACAACTAACTTACTTTGTTGTTTTAACTCTTCTACAATGATGTCATGTTAAGGGTAATCTAGAAACTTGTTTAAGCGTTCAATCATTTGAACTAGTATTGCTGCAATCATGTCGTGATGATCAACTTAACTAAGATTTTGATTTTAGATTTTGATTAATCTAAAGAAGATATCGTCAATCAAGCTAAAAAGTCACTTGATTGGAGTGCATTTTTTTTCAGTGATATGATAACTTCCTTGACTAAGGTCTTAATTCAAAACTGGCCAAAATGTGGACACACATTGTGTAAAGGAAGTCGCAAGTTGGTTGACTGAGATGAGCAGTGGTAGCCCAGTGGTAACGGCCACGACTTACGAGTTGTAGGTCGTAGATTCAAACACAGACGCTTTACTTTGTGAGATTTATTTCATCGCCACTGCTGCCCTCAAAACGGTGAAGGAAAACATCGTGAGAAAACCGGTATATTATCCTGGAACCGAAGATTCGAAGACATGTGACATTTGTCAACCCGCACTGGGCCCTCGTGGTAGATTACAGCCCACTCACCGAGGAGGCCTGTGTCCCAGCAGTGGGAACATTATATAGACTGACTATGTAAGTTGGCTGAGTGTATAGATTCTTTTTTTTTACTTTGATTGACTGTATAACATACGCCTCTGCCAATCCCTTCAAAAAGCACAAGCGTGAAGATATGTTTATTCACGGACAACTTCGAAACTAAATACCGTTTAATTCAATAAAGGCATGTATTTATTACTAAACACAATTGCATTCAAGCGAAACAGTTGACAGACAATGAGAACACAGCCTTTTGTAGTCAAGTTGTTTAAAACCTTTCAGTTGGCTACAATTGAATGTTTTGTTCAGAAACTTGTCAGTATTGTAACGTGGAAAATACTTCGAACAGTAATGTAAATGGTATAGATTGGTGTCTGTTATGTTGTCTCTTGTAAAAGAATTAAAATTTATTACAAGTATCGATCAAATTTAGGGTGGTCAAAAGCACTCATCAAGTGTGTTGTTAAATATAAAAAAACCCGGTAGGTCCACTCAAATTAGATAAATGTTTTTTATCACTCGATAAAAGGAAATATATAAATAAAGAATTAAGCTAAAAAAAAACAGGTTAAAGTAACCGAAAACGCGAAATGAAACGTACGGTGAGTTTGAATAAAATCACATTGAACTTGCCGACTTCACTCCCGACTAGTCATGGAAATGGCAGCCATCTTAGACCTAATACTTTATGCTGATTGGTCGTCGCGGACGTGTTCGACTTTGATAAATACATGTCAATGGATAGAATATGAAACGAAGATGGGATATGAAATAATTTATCAGCGACAGTTTGTTAGGCGTAGTTATCAGCTTTTCAAAAACCGGATATTAGTATTTATAGCCTGAAACAGAACAGGCAAGCTACAGTTTCATGATCTAATTTCCTAATTTAAACAGAGGCTAAAGTGGGACTGGGCTGGTCATACTTATAGGATGCATCCAGATAGATGGCCCATCTATCTGGCCCATCTAAGATGGGCCAAAGTCGTCACACAGTGGGTGCCTGAAGACGGGCGTCGTCGTCACCGAGGCAGGCCTAAGAAACGCTGGCGTTACGATTTAGGCTCGTTCCTAACCGACTGGACGGATAAGGTACAGCACAAGTAAATGTGGAAGAAAATGGGGGAGGCCTTAGCCCAGCAGTGGGACAGTACAGGCTAACGAAAAAAAAACAGTGGCACTCCGGGAGTGCCGACAGAAGTGAAAACTTGAACAATTACGTGTGTATTTTTGAATCGTCATATAAACAAAACACAAACTGAATCCTTTGCCATCACTCACTGACATATCGGAAATACATTAAAATATAAAAAATAAAAAAAATATATAAAAAATAAAAATAAAAATCATTTATTTCAGACAAAAAAGTCCATAGGCAAGGGAAGGTTAAAATATAACCGCCGAAAAAACTGAAAAACAAAAAGTAATAAACCTTTTTTATTTAACCTTAATAACTAAGTTCTTAAACTAATATAAGTATATCTAAGTAATTTTGAGGCGGAGCCAAACAATGAATGAACAAAGATCACTAAATTACCTTAAATTTAAAGAAGCCGCGCATTAGGCTTTAGGTACGTAATCAATTAATCTGCGTTCGCGATTTGTTTGCCAAAAATGTAAACAAATAGGAATTAATGGAAAAATAACTATAATTCCTACACAATGGATTTCGAATTTACGCTACAACTTCAAATATTTTCATAAATTTTTCAATATGCTAGTCAATCTGAAATCAACTTAATTATTGACATTGAAATAACATTGAAATAAAGTTGATATTTATTTAACTTGAAATAGGGTGAAGGTGTGCAGGACTGCGTACTTGTACTATAAGTGATTCTCCTAACCTAATTGTTTTCAAAGTACCCAGGTAGGTAGCTACTTACTGAAAATCTTTCGAGTCCTTGAAAAAGGTAAAACTTGTCAACAAAAAAACAATCCGCACTTTTCGAAATTCGAACGGAGTCCCGGAAATTTGTGGTTCGTGTTTCTAAGATATTTGCATAATGGCCTGAAGAGGCTCTCGTTAAGGTAAAGCCTTGGGTCGTGGCCTCCCCCGAGCACTCTCAGACTTCGGCCTACGACGACCTTAGCGATGCATTCTTTGCATACTAAACGTTATTTATTATTTAGATTTTATTTTTCTTTAGGATGACCGGAAGATATTTTCTTTTCATTACGTTGGGTGATTCGATTGGTTCTAAGTTTTTTGTGAATTCAACCAATATGCTGAATAATTTTTATTTAAATTCAGGTGACATGAAAGTTTATATTTTCTTAGAAAAGTAAAAAGTGGCTGCATCGACAGTGGTGGAAAAATAAACTAGTTTTGCATATGAGGACGCTTGTTTTCAATTTAACATCTATGTAGTCCATTGACACGAATTATATTTAACATAATGAACACAGCCTCCAACATCAAAAAAACGTAGACAGTGAAGAAAAAAAGTAGCCAAGTACGTGTCGGACTCACACAAAGGGTTCCGTACCACAAGGCAAAAACACCAAAAATTTTTCTTGCATGTATTTATTGTTAATTGTTATAGCGGCAATAGAAATACATACTCTGAATATATCAACTGTCTACCTATTACAGTTCATGAGATACAGCCCGCTGACAGGCAGTTGAACAGACGGACGGATGGATGAATGGACGAAAGGACGGACGGACAGCGGAAGCTTAGTAATAGCGTCCCGTTGGCACCCTTTGGGTATGGAACCCTAAAAACCAGACATCTCTTCGAAAGTGTGGGTAGTAACAAATCTTTGAAGAGCTCTTACAAATCTGAGACACCGTGTCGCAACAGCAGTCGCGAGCGGTTGCTGACCCGGGTCGGCGACGGTCCCCGACCGTCGCGCGACAGCCTGCGACTGCCCGCGACCGGCACAGATACCAGATGGATTCCTAATGAATTTAGTATGGGAGCTAAGGTTTAAGGAATTTATTTCTTACTTTTATAATTCCATAAACACTCATATTTTTAATCGAAGTAATCAATAAATCGACGTCCAAGTCGTTCATGTTTGCGAAAAGAAACATGTCGCACAGTGTCGCAGATGTGTAATAGCTCTAATTGTTCCAATTGACTGAAATGTCAGGGACGATGAAAGCGATTAGAAAGAGTTGCCATGAATATTAATATTGTCACGCTGGCAACACTGAATGATTGACGTAACTGTTATTGAAGTTAACGTTTGCCCTTCTTTGTGGAAATTTGTTCTGAGTAACTGATTAATGATATTTTTTTGTCGTTATTACTCGTTGGTTGATCGAAGATTTTGTAAGACCGGTTTTGGGTTAGTTTGAATCTGGGTGTTTTATGTAGGTAGCATAGCATACAAGGTGTTACAGAAAATATTTTTTATTTTTTTTTAATATTATTTTATTTCGATAGTTTATTAAATTGAAATCATAACAAACGTGTCACCGCACTACGAGGGTCATTACCCATTATCTGTAGTGTGTCTGTGCACCTAGTACACGCACATCACGCCGCCGCGCGCCAGTGCAGCGCCGTGATGTCCAAATAAAAAAATATTGAGCATTTTCAAAGTTAATGCTTTTGAGCTGAAATTTTGTACAGAGATTCTAGACCAGATACACTCTTCAACCCGTTTGTATTGATATACCCTTTCCGTAACACCCTGTATAGATAGGGACTAGGTAAGAAGATGCCCATATTTGAAGACAGGCATGTCCAGGTGGAGCGATGATCTTCGCAGTGCGGCTGGTAGCAGCTGAATGAGATCCGAAAATCGATATTGAACGGCGTGCAATAGGAGAGGCCTTTGTCCAGCACTGAACTGCTGTAAGCTGCTAACGATGATCATGCGATATCCTGGAACTGAAACTCGTACGCTTCTAACATCAAGCTACTACAATCTGTCAAATTTCTTTAATAGATTTTAAACTTTATGGCTAAATCATAAGGTTCAAAGTTGATTGGAAAAATTTGACCGTTTCAGGTAGCTTGATGTGCTGGCGTCTGTACAGTACAATTTTGTGACTGACCACGACAAAAGTCAGTAAAGGAAAAAAAAATACAGCTCAACTCCAAGGTCACAAGCGAACAAAAGGTAATTAATAGTACATTACTGCAGCGGCCAGCAAAAGAGGCATCGACGGACGAACGTGCAAACGTGGGCCGAGGCGAAGCCGAGGCACACATACCTACGTAAGTCCATCAATGCCTAGTTGTGGCCAAGTATTCATAAGTATTGTATAGTACTTTTCTCAAATAATGCGCGAAAATTAAAACTAAGTAGAACTTTTTTGTCAAATACATTTACTTTTCGAAATCAATGACGAACAACGAACAACAATATTTTGTCCCGCGTTAAAGTGTGCATTTGTTTTTTTTTTTTCAATAAACAGCTTTCTATTTGTAAGCCAGTTCAAAATTTAAATCAAACCTTTGATAAGTTACCTCCTGGGTTGCTATGTTTCGGAGTAAAATATCGTTCCATTTTTAAATAACACGACAGATATGAGTTTACTATGTAATTTATTTGGCTGCAAAACACTACAGATATGGATTTTCATACAAGTTTTGCTAGCCGCTGCTCGCATGTATTTGGCCAGTACAGCAATTTCGATTTGTCTCGAAGAAGGCTGTCAAAATACTGCTAAAATTTCCAAGCATGTTTGAGAAATAAATATTATCTATTAACAAGCGAACAGTAATTAATTCCAGTATAAGTTTCAGTCCTCAATTATTAACAATTTAGGCGTTATTGCTACTATAGTATTACGGTCAGCGCAGACCGAAGACGGAGTGACGGCGAAGAGCCACACGTTCAATAACAACTTGAATGATTTCGAAGGATATTGCTAATCCATTGCTTCATGTTCGAAAAATTTGTCTGCTCAATAACGTAAATAACGCAATGCATGTTGTTGAACTGTCAAAATTAAAGTTAGTCTGTTACGCAGTTACCCCGCAGGTGTTCGCACCACTTGATGACGCTTCGTGGTATTTTTGTGTGTTTTTTAATAGATACGTAATACAAAAAATTACAGCCGTAAACGAGATGCTTCTTACACAGACTACGTCACTTGCTCCCGCGTAACCAGTCCTGACTCTCTTCATATTTTGGTTGCCAAGACCAAAAGTAGATACTGGAAAAACGTGGATGTTATTTTATTATATTGTGATGTCTTACGACTTCCCGCGGGCAAAGTCGCAGGCAGGAGCCACCACTTCGGTGGTCTGTGCTGACTCTTAAGCTTCCTTGAGTTTAGGTAAAGTGCTTGATTCTCTACTAATTAACTTTAGCCAATTATTAGCGTCCTGGATAGTTACAAGAAGTTAAAGTGTTGTTCAAGTTGTTTAACGTAGGTAGGTACTAGTTGTTCACAAATTTTGTTAACTACTTAAGGGGCTTGTAGGTCATTAACATGACGTAGATTAAAATTCTATAAGCTCTTTCAGCTTATAAGAAAAATAAAAAATAATATAACCAGAATATTACTGTCCCATAGCATAGCATAATCAGCCTATAATATTCCCACTGCTGGGACACAGGCCTCCTCTCAGTGAGAGGGAGTGGGCCGTAATCCACCACGTGGGCCCATAGCGGGTTGGTGGATGTCACATGTCTTCGATTTTTTGGTTCTAGAACATGCCGGTTTCCTCACGATGTTTTCCTTCGTCGTTTTGAGAGCAGTGGTGATGAAATAATTTACACAAAGCAAAGCGCGTGCCTGGGGTCGTAGTTCAATGGTGGAGTAACATAGTCTTACTTTTATTTTAGAAAACAGAATTAGGATTCAGTGAAAAAAAAAAAAACCATGAAATCCAATTTGTTTTCCGACGTGAAAAAGAACGAAATCGCGGGCACAGTTACTAAATGATAATTGTATTTTCATTTTCAGAAACCCATTCTTAAAATCCAATTACAAGTCATATAATTGATACCAAATATTTTATAAGAAAAGAAAGAAAGAAAAAGTATTTATTGCGACTCGTACAGGGAGATCACAAACTAAACTAAACCACAGAATAACGAATAGTATGTGACTAAACACAGTTATTTAAAAAAAAAAAAACCGAGTGTGCTTATGACCACACGACTGAAGTGAAACTTCAAACGTACCTATTTGGCTATGAGTGGAAGAGAGAAAGAAAATGTGCGCGCGCACTGCTTTCTCTTGCTCTCGTATCCCCCACTCAACTCCCGTTCGCCTCGCCCGATCACACTTTTCGTAACGCTTACGTCACGCGTTCGCCAGCTTACTCCCCAAGTCAAGCGTGCGTAAATAAATTTCACTTCCAAATGTAACAAAAAGAAAAATGTAACAAAAAGTCCTGTGCAAGGCCACAAGGCTCCGTCACACTAACGTACATCGAGCTGATGTGCTGTCGCGCCACTGATGGTCGACATATCGTACTGTCGCCCTAACATTTGTCGAGTATTTGTTTGTCGCAACTTTAAGAACCGGCGCACATCTGGCGAGGCGCAGCGTAGCGCAGTCGTCACTGCGAAACAAATATCGACCTTGCAACAGTTAAATAAAGTTGAAAATAAGTTAACTTTAACCGGTCAAGCGGCGCGGTTCGCCGATCGGCGACGAAACAATAGAAAATCAATTGTGCCTCATTAGCGGAGCTTGACAGCTTAATTAGCTCGAGAGCGCGTCTAAGCGGAAAAGTCAAAAGTCAAAGTCAAAGCATTTATTTCAAATAGGCACATAAAAGGCACTTTTGAACGTCAAAAATTATCTTAAAATAGAATTGATTCTAGTCGCCCATTCCAAAAGGAAGTTTTCGTATGGAAAGAAGCGCGTGTCACAGGTTATTTATTTTCAACTTTATTTTTAGGCAGGCAACGAGGATATTTGTTTGGCTGTGACAACCGCGCGGGGCTGCGCCTCGCCAGATCTGCGCCAGCCCTAATGCGAAGACCCTATCTCAGCATGATGCTGCGTCATTTAAAAAATAAATGAGAACAGTCCGTCTGTATTTCGAACCACCGGAACAATTTTTTTATCTCCAGTTCCAAACTATATAATTCCTAGAAGATAATTTATAATTGATTTCGTTAACATTATTTAATTAGTTTTCCTGAGAACTGCCACCTGGGATTATCAACCCGTGAAATAATATTCTCACTTCGATTAAGTAGGTTAATGGGTGTAAATTATATTATTATTATAATTAAACTACTTCTGTAAATATTTACATAATATAAGCTAACATTTAAAATATAATACCTAATATGTACAGTCAGCAAAAGAGATAAGTATGCAGGATCGTCGGATATAGTTGAAGTTTAGTATGAAACCGATGGATGTTCTCGAATAAAATTTAATGTTATTAATAGAAAACAAAAAGCTCATTTATCAAATTACATTTCAGTTGGCAACATCAAATGCTGAACTCACGCTGCTGAATTCACGCTCAAACGGCTGAACCAAATTTTATAAAATTTTGTATGGAGGTAGCTGACACCCTGGATTAACATAATTATAGGCTACTTTTTATCCCGTTAATTCCCACGGGATCGACATTTACGCGGGTGAAACCGCGGGGCGCAACTAGTCAAATATAAGTAATATCACTGTAAAGCTGCCTTAGCGACATTTTATGAGCAAGTGCGGTTAATAAGATTAGAAAGGGCGAAGTCTCAAGTTCATTTTCCGGTTCAAGCAGTTTTATCAATTTTCCCTCCTTTAAATTGTATTACTCTCAAGTCTCGGATTGACTTATTGGTCTAGTGGTTGCAAGGGCTACTGCTTAGCATGAGGTACCAGGTTCGATTCCCAGGTGGTGCAGTTTTATTGGGTTTTTCCATCGGGAACTTTTCAGTAGCAGTCCGAAGTCTGGGTTTGTGCCCAGCAATAGGCTTGTCCCTATTGCATTGGACCTTAAGATAATTGGCGTGGGTGTACTATAGGTACACGGGTACCTACACCTCCATCTAACCCTTTGGGGATTACAGCTCTCAAGTCAAGTAATCTATACCGGAAATGCAATAATTCTATAACTTTTATATTTAGGTTTACAGCAGAGATTCTTTGTACTTTCTTAATTATTACATGAAGCACATAAGAATTGTACAGACGCTAGCACATCAAGCTACCCGAAACTGACAAAATTTTCCAATCAACTTTGAACCTGTTGTTTTAGCGATAAAGTTGAAAATCTATTAAAGAGATTTGATCGACTGTAGTAGCTTGATTTGCTGGCGTCCTCTAACAACGTTTGTTGCATAAATATGAAAAATCTCAAATACATACATTCACATTACAATTATTAACCGGTCAAGCGGCGCGGTTCGCCGATCGGCAACTAAACAATAGAAAATCAATTGTGTCTCATTAGCGGAGCTTGACAGATTAAATTAGTTTCTTAATTTAAAAAAAAAGACGGGTTGCACTCCGGGAGTGCCGGCAGAAGTGAAAACTTGAATATTAACGTTGAAATAAATCAATTATGAATTGAATTAATGTAACTAATTTTTTTTCACTATTTCTGCGTCACTTTTTTCATTAATCGATGCACTTTGTTCAATTTCCATATTTTAAACACTTTATATACACGAATTTTACGAATACACAGCAGTGTGGCTACTACACAGACGGTCAAGCCATCCATCCATCCACATCCACGTCCACCATCACCGTCACCGTCACCGTCACCGTCACCGACACCGTCACCGTCACCGTCACCGTCACCGTCCCCGTCACCGTCACCGTCACCGACACCGTCACCGTCACCGTCACCGTCACCGTCACCGTCACCGTCACGTCACCGTCACCGACACCGTCACCGTCACCGTCACCGACACCGTCCCCGTCACCGACACTGTCACCGTCCGTCCGTCCGTCCGTCCATCCATCCATCCATCCATCCATTATCGTGTCTCACTTGGTTCATTTCGGTTGGCGCCGCCGCCGTAGAAAGAGGGGGGGGGGGGGGAATCTCTCCTGACGGTCACGTGTCCTGACGCGATGTCCTGACGCGAGTTTAACATTTTTTCCCCATACAAAAAGTGTGCAACGCCGCTAAAGAAGTTTTCACTTCAAAAAAAGACGGGTTGCACTCCGGGAGTGCCGGCAGAAGTGAAAACTTGAATATTAATGTTGAAATAAATCAATTATTAATTGAATTAATATAACTAAGTTTTTTTCACTATTCCTGCGTCACTTTTTTCATTAATCGATGCACTTTGTTCAATTTCCATTTTTTTAAACACTTTATATACACGAATTTTACGAATACACAGCAGTGTGGCTACTACACAGACGGGCGAGCCATCAGCTGTCCATCCGCGTCCGCGTCCGCGTCCGCGTCCACCATCACCATCACATCACCATCGCCATCACCATCACCATCGCCATCACATCGCCATCACCATCACCATCACCATCCATCCATTATCGTGTCTCACTTGGTTCACTTCGGTTGGCGCCGCCGTAGAAAGAGATGGGGGGGGGGAATCTCTCCTGACGGTCACGTGTCCTGACGCGAGTTTAACATTTTCTCCCCATTACAAAAAGTGTTCAACGCCGCTAAAGAAGTTTTCACTTCAAAAAACTGGCCAAGTGCGTGTCTGACCTTGCACAATGAAGGGTTCTATCGTTGGGATGAATTTTTCCTAAGAAAGTACTTACCATTCTAGTTGTAAAATGTATTCTGTCATATATTATACAACTGAAAATGCAAGTTTGAACGCAATCAACTTAATTGGTCCATTAGATTCGGAGAAAAATGGCAGTGACAGGCAGACAGACAGACAGACACACGAGAGAAACTGAAAAGGAAAAAAAAAATTTTAAATTTCCGTTTCCGACGTATGGAACCTTAAAAATACGGCCCTCAATATCTACAGCGCATACTATGTCTATAATGAAAAGAAAAGTAAAGAGCTACTTGAAATTCTTCATTGGCTTAATTACAAAATTATTAGCGCTCTTAGCAACACCGGATACAGAAGTTAATTAACATTGTTGAACGAATAATTAAATGTTTTGCTGAGGCAAGATATTTATAGTTATATATAGGTACACTTTATTCTACACCAGAAAATACATAGCAAAATAACGACTATTAATACAAAACAACAAGACCAGTGGTGACCAAGTGGTAACGGCTGCGACTTACGAGTTGTAGGTCGTAGGTTCGAATCCAAACAGGCGCTTTAATTTGTGTAAATTATTTCATCACCACTGCTCTCAAAACGGTGAAGGAAAACATCGTGAGGAAACCGGCATGTCCTAGAACCAAAAATTCGAAGACATGTGACATCTGTCAACCCGCACGGGGCCCGCGTGGTGGATAACGGCCCATTCCCTCTCACAGAGAGGAGGCCTGTGTTCCAGCAGTGGGAACATTATAAGCTGATTATGTTATGTTATGTAATACAAAACATACAAAATAGATAGGTAGATATTTCTTTCAAACTGTCCATTTTGTCATGGATATCTTTTCAGCCTATGACGTTCCCACTGCTGGGACACAGGTTTTCTCTCTGTGAGAGGAATCGGGCTGTAATGTATTACTCTGGTTCGGTGCGGAATGGTGGATGTCACGTGTCTTTGAAGTTTTGGATTTAGGATATAATAATATACAAGTTTCTTTACTGTACGAGTACATAGGTACCTTCGGTGACTAAGGAAGGTTTTTTTTTTAACTGAACAGACAGCAGTGCTGCTGGGGAGTTTGTTGCGACACTTCTTCTTCCCAGCGAAAGCACTAGGAAGTGGTGAAGGGCTTGTGTTTTGGGGGGCTGTTTTATGTTAGTTTGACGTTCGAAAAGTGCTGATTCTCAGCCTAATTTGAATTAATGACTTTTGTAAGTAATAATTATACGACACATCCATGCGTTTAACACATATTTTTTTTTCGGTTACAAACGTGATTGTTGTCAACCTATCTTTTCAGTTTCAGGCTTTTCATGACCAGCTGTAGCTGTTCACGTCGTGAAGTCGAACTTTAACTTTTTCCCCAAATTTTTGGGCAACGCGTGTGAGTGAAATCTTAAACAAAAAATATATATGAAATAATATGAATATGTGTTTAGTTCGTAAATGCTATTAAATCTGACTAGTTTTAAATATTTCTTTGTAGATATAACGTCAAATCACACTAATATTATAAAGCGAAAGTTTGTGAGTATGTGTGTGTTTATACAGGGTGAAATTGAAAACATGCGACAAATCGAAATGAGAGATTGTACTCGTCATTATGAACAACTTTTACTATGGGACCAAACCTGAAATCGCGAAAAAAAAATCAGCTGTTCCCTACATTTATGTTCGCATAACTCGCCAAAATGTAGGGAACAGTTGATTTTTTTTTCGCGATTTCAGGTTTGGTCCCATAGTAAAAGTTGTTCATAATGATGAGTATAATCTCCCATTTCGATTTGTCGCATGTGTTCAATTTCACCCTGTATGTTTGTCACTTCTTCACGCTCAAACGGCTGGACCAATTTTGATAAAAAAATGTATGGATGTAGCTGACACCCTGGAATTAACATATAGGCTACATTTTAGGCCGATATTCCCACGGGATCGAAACTTATGCGGGTGAATCCGCGGGGCGCAGCTAGTACATCATAAAGACCTAAATTCAATACGTGGAAGTAGCGTAGGTAGTGAAAACAAATGACGTATGAGAAAATTGTATTTTCATTTCCCGTAACAGTTCGTGCAATAACATCCCTTTTACGTAGATATTGGAACAAACACTGTGGGTGGATAAAGTAATAAAGTTTTCTATGTACATACTTACCCTGGAAATAACTTAATATAACTTTTTTACTTCATGAAATATTAAGGACCCAAGGTCCTAAATATTTCTTTTAGCACCTAAGTTCTTTTACGAGTTTGTTACACTTTTTTCAAGAATTAGGTACAGATGCCAGCACATCAAGTTACTACAATCTGTCAAACTTTAAGAGATTTTCAACTTGATCGCTATAGTATTAGGTTCAAGGTTGATTGGGGTAATTTGACAGTTTCGGGTAGCTTGATGTGCTGGCGTCTGTACATAAAGAACTTACCTATTATTTTTTACATACACATTGACATAAATAAACAACATACCAACATAATATTGATTGTTTTTGTTTTTACCCGACTGCGCGACGCAAAGGAGTGGTAATGTGTTTATCAGCCTATGTATGTATGTAAGTATGTATGTATGTATGTTTGTATGTTCCTTTGAAGCACTATACAGACCAAACGCCTGGGCCGATTTTTATGATTTACACGTCAATCGATTCCTCTTAGTCCGGCGAGTGTCACTAAAGACATGACGTTAATGAAAATTCAATATGGCGACTACTAGACGCCATATTGTGAAAATGAAAAAAATGAAAGTCAAGAAACTATGTCAAGTGGGGTATAGTTGGATAGGTCTTTCAAAAATATCAGTGGTTTGGGAAGACCGTTTTTTGATTAAATAAACCGTTCGTGACTTATCAAGCTTTAAAGTACCAATTTTCGTTAGAATCAAGTGTCCCCCCCCTCTACCAACTAAACGCGGCAGTAGTACCTATATAAGTAAGTAAGTAGTGTGTAAGTTTAAAGGGAAACTATCACACTTAAGTGGGATTTACAACTCATAACTAAAAAGAATAAAATAAAAAAAATTAATTTAAAAAATCAAAAAACCCGACTGCGGTAAAAAACTTAAGTTAAAAAAAACTGAAAAGCTAAAAACAAGACCATTTTAAATTAAATAAAAGTTGGAAGCAGGTGGGACCCATACCATTTTTCTATTTTCAAACTCAAATGGGTCCCGCCTGCTTCCAACTTTTATTTAATTTAAAATGGTCTTGTTTTTAGCTTTTCAGTTTTTTTTAACTTAAGTTTTTTACCGCAGTCGGGTTTTTTGATTTTTTAAATTAATTTTTTTTTTAACATTGTTATGTTCGTTAGTGGTATGCACGTGCGAACGAAGTGTGTGTTCACCATTTTTTTGTTCGTTCGTGCGTACGCAGCTTTATAGATTGCCGAAGCATTGCAGACTGAAAATTGTAAAAAATGTTATTTTGGTATATGTACCTACCGTGTGTACATCGATATGCATATAGTAAAAAGCGGTTATTTTAACATTACAGACTCTCCAATTTTATTTATTTGTATAGATGTATAGATTAAGTAATTACCTACCAAAATATTTGATATTTGGCTAAACGAACAGTTATTAATTATTAGTTGGTAGTATTATTTTGGCCATTGTTGATTTTGTTAGTAATTACAACGTTCGGGCCGGTGGAACTGAATACACGCGTATTACAGAAGGATATAATATCAATCAGTAGTTAATATTTGTGAAGCCAGAATCATTTTGTAGATAATCATTTATTTTAGAAATTAACTGACACATATTATATGATTTTAGCTTTTCGTTCCATTTATTTCATCATGCTACATTTACGTATTATTTTATTTATGTACACACTTACAGAAAAACACGTACAAAGGTGATGATTATATTCTAAAGAAATCTCTTTCAGAACACCGCGATAGGAAACATGTTAAAAAGAGATATAACACCGTGTGTAAGAATAGAAGAAAAAAAAAAAACAGTGGCACTCCGGGAGTGCCGACTGAAGTGAAAACAAAACACAAACAGAATACTTTGCCATCACTCACTGACATACCGGATATACATTAAAACCGAGTACATCCCGAGAATAGCCAAACATATCCGAAGCGGTGTCGATTACGGTAACAGTGGCGCGAGTTCAATAGTTTTTTCCCCATCTTAAAAAATGCCCAACGCGCCTAAAGAAGTTTTCGCTTCAAAAAATACATATAATCATAAACAATTCTCTAATTTAAATATAAACATACAATTTGAGAATATGCTTTCATACTTCTAAAATAAATATCGTTAAAATATAATGTAATTTAAATAATAAATAAATAATCATGATTTATTCCCTTTGTTGGGTCTAATTCTATAATAGGATTGTCAATGAATTATGTGCGCGATAGAGGAAGTCCATGAGGATTTCCACCGCAGGAAAAAAAAAAAAGGTTCACCATTGATGATCATCAGTACTTTGTCATCAAGCTTAAAGTTATAAAATAGTTCAGTATATTGAATTTTGTAAATTATTATTTGAATTACATATCTTAGTGACCGTATGGGTGATATTCTTCAGAAAGGTCAGTTGCGTGGTACAGTCAGCAAGAAAATTCGATTAACACTGTAATTTTTACATGTTATTAAATTGACAATTTTTTTTTTTGCAATAAACTCCTTTTTAGCTTTTTCACATAATTTGAAGCAAAGAGTTTATACTCTTACATTTTTTCTTCTGCTGCAATTTTGAACAAATATTTTGCTCAATAACTACTTAAGATTAAAAAAACTGAAGTGTTAATCGACTTTTGTTGCTGACCGTATAGCAATGGGTGTGCATGTATGACCAGCGGGGTAATTGCATAACACACCACTTGGCTTTCATTTTGACAGTTCAACAACATTCATTGCGTTATTTACGTTGTTGAGCAGGCAAATTTTTCGAACATATAAAGCAATGGATTAGCAATATCCTTCAAAATGACTCAGATTGTGATTGATAGTGTGTTACGCAAGTAGGGGGTACCCTACGGACACCCTTTGCACAGTAGCATGGTACTAGCAAAGGGTGTCCGTGTATGACCAGATGTATGAACGTAAACGAAAAAAAGTAGGTAAAGTCTATACAAACTTACGTTTCAAATTAATATTATTTCAAGTTAAACAAATATCACCTTTATTTCAATGGTTATTAAGTTGAGTTCAGAGTAACGCACTATTGCAAAAGTTATAAAAATGTTTTTACCCGACTGCGCGACGCAAAGGAGTGGTAATGTGTTTATCAGCCTATGTATGTATGTAAGTATGTATGTATGTATGTTTGTATGTTCCTTTGAAGCACTATACAGACCAAACGCCTGGGCCGATTTTTATGATTTACACGTCAATCGATTCCTCTTAGTCCGGCGAGTGTCACTAAAGACATGACGTTAATGAAAATTCAATATGGCGACTACTAGACGCCATATTGTGAAAATGAAAAAAATGAAAGTCAAGAAACTATGTCAAGTGGGGTATAGTTGGATAGGTCTTTCAAAAATATCAGTGGTTTGGGAAGACCGTTTTTTGATTAAATAAACCGTTCGTGACTTATCAAGCTTTAAAGTACCAATTTTCGTTAGAATCAAGTGTCCCCCCCCTCTACCAACTAAACGCGGCAGTAGTACCTATATAAGTAAGTAAGTAGTGTGTAAGTTTAAAGGGAAACTATCACACTTAAGTGGGATTTACAACTCATAACTAAAAAGAATAAAATAAAAAAAATTAATTTAAAAAATCAAAAAACCCGACTGCGGTAAAAAACTTAAGTTAAAAAAAACTGAAAAGCTAAAAACAAGACCATTTTAAATTAAATAAAAGTTGGAAGCAGGTGGGACCCATACCATTTTTCTATTTTCAAACTCAAATGGGTCCCGCCTGCTTCCAACTTTTATTTAATTTAAAATGGTCTTGTTTTTAGCTTTTCAGTTTTTTTTAACTTAAGTTTTTTACCGCAGTCGGGTTTTTTGATTTTTTAAATTAATTTTTTTTATTTTATTCTTTTTAGTTATGAGTTGTAAATCCCACTTAAGTGTGATAGTTTCCCTTTAAACTTACACACTACTTACTTACTTATATAGGTACTACTGCCGCGTTTAGTTGGTAGAGGGGGGGGACACTTGATTCTAACGAAAATTGGTACTTTAAAGCTTGATAAGTCACGAACGGTTTATTTAATCAAAAAACGGTCTTCCCAAACCACTGATATTTTTGAAAGACCTATCCAACTATACCCCACTTGACATAGTTTCTTGACTTTCATTTTTTTCATTTTCACAATATGGCGTCTAGTAGTCGCCATATTGAATTTTCATTAACGTCATGTCTTTAGTGACACTCGCCGGACTAAGAGGAATCGATTGACGTGTAAATCATAAAAATCGGCCCAGGCGTTTGGTCTGTATAGTGCTTCAAAGGAACATACAAACATACATACATACATACTTACATACATACATAGGCTGATAAACACATTACCACTCCTTTGCGTCGCGCAGTCGGGTAAAAACATTTTTATAACTTTTGCAATAGTGCGTTACTCTGAACTCAACTTAATAACCATTGAAATAAAGGTGATATTTGTTTAACTTGAAATAATATTAATTTGAAACGTAAGTTTGTATAGACTTTACCTACTTTTTTTCGTTTACGTTCATACATCTGGTCATACACGGACACCCTTTGCTAGTACCATGCTACTGTGCAAAGGGTGTCCGTAGGGTACCCCCTACTTGCGTAACACACTATCAATCACAATCTGAGTCATTTTGAAGGATATTGCTAATCCATTGCTTTATATGTTCGAAAAATTTGCCTGCTCAACAACGTAAATAACGCAATGAATGTTGTTGAACTGTCAAAATGAAAGCCAAGTGGTGTGTTATGCAATTACCCCGCTGGTCATACATGCACACCCATTGCTATACGGTCAGCAACAAAAGTCGATTAACACTTCAGTTTTTTTAATCTTAAGTAGTTATTGAGCAAAATATTTGTTCAAAATTGCAGCAGAAGAAAAAATGTAAGAGTATAAACTCTTTGCTTCAAATTATGTGAAAAAGCTAAAAAGGAGTTTATTGCAAAAAAAAAAATTGTCAATTTAATAACATGTAAAAATTACAGTGTTAATCGAATTTTCTTGCTGACTGTACCACGCAACTGACCTTTCTGAAGAATATCACCCATACGGTCACTAAGATATGTAATTCAAATAATAATTTACAAAATTCAATATACTGAACTATTTTATAACTTTAAGCTTGATGACAAAGTACTGATGATCATCAATGGTGAACCTTTTTTTTTTTTCCTGCGGTGGAAATCCTCATGGACTTCCTCTATCGCGCACATAATTCATTGACAATCCTATTATAGAATTAGACCCAACAAAGGGAATAAATCATGATTATTTATTTATTATTTAAATTACATTATATTTTAACGATATTTATTTTAGAAGTATGAAAGCATATTCTCAAATTGTATGTTTATATTTAAATTAGAGAATTGTTTATGATTATATGTATTTTTTGAAGCGAAAACTTCTTTAGGCGCGTTGGGCATTTTTTAAGATGGGGAAAAAACTATTGAACTCGCGCCACTGTTACCGTAATCGACACCGCTTCGGATATGTTTGGCTATTCTCGGGATGTACTCGGTTTTAATGTATATCCGGTATGTCAGTGAGTGATGGCAAAGTATTCTGTTTGTGTTTTGTTTTCACTTCAGTCGGCACTCCCGGAGTGCCACTGTTTTTTTTTTTTCTTCTATTCTTACACACGGTGTTATATCTCTTTTTAACATGTTTCCTATCGCGGTGTTCTGAAAGAGATTTCTTTAGAATATAATCATCACCTTTGTACGTGTTTTTCTGTAAGTGTGTACATAAATAAAATAATACGTAAATGTAGCATGATGAAATAAATGGAACGAAAAGCTAAAATCATATAATATGTGTCAGTTAATTTCTAAAATAAATGATTATCTACAAAATGATTCTGGCTTCACAAATATTAACTACTGATTGATATTATATCCTTCTGTAATACGCGTGTATTCAGTTCCACCGGCCCGAACGTTGTAATTACTAACAAAATCAACAATGGCCAAAATAATACTACCAACTAATAATTAATAACTGTTCGTTTAGCCAAATATCAAATATTTTGGTAGGTAATTACTTAATCTATACATCTATACAAATAAATAAAATTGGAGAGTCTGTAATGTTAAAATAACCGCTTTTTACTATATGCATATCGATGTACACACGGTAGGTACATATACCAAAATAACATTTTTTACAATTTTCAGTCTGCAATGCTTCGGCAATCTATAAAGCTGCGTACGCACGAACGAACAAAAAAATGGTGAACACACACTTCGTTCGCACGTGCATACCACTAACGAACATAACAATGTTAAAAAAAAAATTAATTTAAAAAATCAAAAAACCCGACTGCGGTAAAAAACTTAAGTTAAAAAAAACTGAAAAGCTAAAAACAAGACCATTTTAAATTAAATAAAAGTTGGAAGCAGGCGGGACCCATTTGAGTTTGAAAATAGAAAAATGGTATGGGTCCCACCTGCTTCCAACTTTTATTTAATTTAAAATGGTCTTGTTTTTAGCTTTTCAGTTTTTTTTAACTTAAGTTTTTTACCGCAGTCGGGTTTTTTGATTTTTTAAATTAATTTTTTTTATTTTATTCTTTTTAGTTATGAGTTGTAAATCCCACTTAAGTGTGATAGTTTCCCTTTAAACTTACACACTACTTACTTACTTATATAGGTACTACTGCCGCGTTTAGTTGGTAGAGGGGGGGGACACTTGATTCTAACGAAAATTGGTACTTTAAAGCTTGATAAGTCACGAACGGTTTATTTAATCAAAAAACGGTCTTCCCAAACCACTGATATTTTTGAAAGACCTATCCAACTATACCCCACTTGACATAGTTTCTTGACTTTCATTTTTTTCATTTTCACAATATGGCGTCTAGTAGTCGCCATATTGAATTTTCATTAACGTCATGTCTTTAGTGACACTCGCCGGACTAAGAGGAATCGATTGACGTGTAAATCATAAAAATCGGCCCAGGCGTTTGGTCTGTATAGTGCTTCAAAGGAACATACAAACATACATACATACATACTTACATACATACATAGGCTGATAAACACATTACCACTCCTTTGCGTCGCGCAGTCGGGTAAAAACAAAAACAATCAATATTATGTTGGTATGTTGTTTATTTATGTCAATGTGTATGTAAAAAATAATAGGTAAGTTCTTTATGTACAGACGCCAGCACATCAAGCTACCCGAAACTGTCAAATTACCCCAATCAACCTTGAACCTAATACTATAGCGATCAAGTTGAAAATCTCTTAAAGTTTGACAGATTGTAGTAACTTGATGTGCTGGCATCTGTACCTAATTCTTGAAAAAAGTGTAACAAACTCGTAAAAGAACTTAGGTGCTAAAAGAAATATTTAGGACCTTGGGTCCTTAATATTTCATGAAGTAAAAAAGTTATATTAAGTTATTTCCAGGGTAAGTATGTACATAGAAAACTTTATTACTTTATCCACCCACAGTGTTTGTTCCAATATCTACGTAAAAGGGATGTTATTGCACGAACTGTTACGGGAAATGAAAATACAATTTTCTCATACGTCATTTGTTTTCACTACCTACGCTACTTCCACGTATTGAATTTAGGTCTTTATGATGTACTAGCTGCGCCCCGCGGATTCACCCGCATAAGTTTCGATCCCGTGGGAATATCGGCCTAAAATGTAGCCTATATGTTAATTCCAGGGTGTCAGCTACATCCATACATTTTTTTATCAAAATTGGTCCAGCCGTTTGAGCGTGAAGAAGTGACAAACATACAGGGTGAAATTGAACACATGCGACAAATCGAAATGGGAGATTATACTCATCATTATGAACAACTTTTACTATGGGACCAAACCTGAAATCGCGAAAAAAAAATCAACTGTTCCCTACATTTTGGCGAGTTATGCGAACATAAATTTAACATTGTTATGTTCGTTAGTGGTATGCACGTGCGAACGAAGTGTGTGTTCACCATTTTTTTGTTCGTTCGTGCGTACGCAGCTTTATAGATTGCCGAAGCATTGCAGACTGAAAATTGTAAAAAATGTTATTTTGGTATATGTACCTACCGTGTGTACATCGATATGCATATAGTAAAAAGCGGTTATTTTAACATTACAGACTCTCCAATTTTATTTATTTGTATAGATGTATAGATTAAGTAATTACCTACCAAAATATTTGATATTTGGCTAAACGAACAGTTATTAATTATTAGTTGGTAGTATTATTTTGGCCATTGTTGATTTTGTTAGTAATTACAACGTTCGGGCCGGTGGAACTGAATACACGCGTATTACAGAAGGATATAATATCAATCAGTAGTTAATATTTGTGAAGCCAGAATCATTTTGTAGATAATCATTTATTTTAGAAATTAACTGACACATATTATATGATTTTAGCTTTTCGTTCCATTTATTTCATCATGCTACATTTACGTATTATTTTATTTATGTACACACTTACAGAAAAACACGTACAAAGGTGATGATTATATTCTAAAGAAATCTCTTTCAGAACACCGCGATAGGAAACATGTTAAAAAGAGATATAACACCGTGTGTAAGAATAGAAGAAAAAAAAAAAACAGTGGCACTCCGGGAGTGCCGACTGAAGTGAAAACAAAACACAAACAGAATACTTTGCCATCACTCACTGACATACCGGATATACATTAAAACCGAGTACATCCCGAGAATAGCCAAACATATCCGAAGCGGTGTCGATTACGGTAACAGTGGCGCGAGTTCAATAGTTTTTTCCCCATCTTAAAAAATGCCCAACGCGCCTAAAGAAGTTTTCGCTTCAAAAAATACATATAATCATAAACAATTCTCTAATTTAAATATAAACATACAATTTGAGAATATGCTTTCATACTTCTAAAATAAATATCGTTAAAATATAATGTAATTTAAATAATAAATAAATAATCATGATTTATTCCCTTTGTTGGGTCTAATTCTATAATAGGATTGTCAATGAATTATGTGCGCGATAGAGGAAGTCCATGAGGATTTCCACCGCAGGAAAAAAAAAAAAGGTTCACCATTGATGATCATCAGTACTTTGTCATCAAGCTTAAAGTTATAAAATAGTTCAGTATATTGAATTTTGTAAATTATTATTTGAATTACATATCTTAGTGACCGTATGGGTGATATTCTTCAGAAAGGTCAGTTGCGTGGTACAGTCAGCAAGAAAATTCGATTAACACTGTAATTTTTACATGTTATTAAATTGACAATTTTTTTTTTTGCAATAAACTCCTTTTTAGCTTTTTCACATAATTTGAAGCAAAGAGTTTATACTCTTACATTTTTTCTTCTGCTGCAATTTTGAACAAATATTTTGCTCAATAACTACTTAAGATTAAAAAAACTGAAGTGTTAATCGACTTTTGTTGCTGACCGTATAGCAATGGGTGTGCATGTATGACCAGCGGGGTAATTGCATAACACACCACTTGGCTTTCATTTTGACAGTTCAACAACATTCATTGCGTTATTTACGTTGTTGAGCAGGCAAATTTTTCGAACATATAAAGCAATGGATTAGCAATATCCTTCAAAATGACTCAGATTGTGATTGATAGTGTGTTACGCAAGTAGGGGGTACCCTACGGACACCCTTTGCACAGTAGCATGGTACTAGCAAAGGGTGTCCGTGTATGACCAGATGTATGAACGTAAACGAAAAAAAGTAGGTAAAGTCTATACAAACTTACGTTTCAAATTAATATTATTTCAAGTTAAACAAATATCACCTTTATTTCAATGGTTATTAAGTTGAGTTCAGAGTAACGCACTATTGCAAAAGTTATAAAAATGTTTGAAATTGTAGCGTAAACTGAACTTTATTGTGTAGGATTTAAAGTTATTTTTTCATAAAATCATATTTGTTTACATTTTTGGCAAATAAATCGCGAATGCAGATTAGGTATTTAAGGATCGTAGCAGGTCGCGTTCTGTAGTTTCTGCCTATCCCCATGGGAAGACGGTGTGAATTTATGTATGTTTCAATTAATTTAAAAAAATATTTCGATTTCCAAAGAAAGAAAGAAAGAAAAAGTATTTATTGTGACTCGTACAGGAAGATCACAAACTAAACTAAACACAGTAAAAAATAAAAACCAAGTTATATAAAAAAAAGTAACAAAAAGAAAAATGAGACAGAAACTCCTATACGAGGGCAAAAGGCTCCTATCTCAGCATCATACTGCGACATTTAAAAAATAAATGTTGCAGCGCTGGTATTTTGATAGGGCCCGCCGCTGTGATGTCACGGGCAGTTACAGAAATAAATAAATATTATAACACGACGCCTTACGCCATCTACCGGATTCTGTGCACAACATTACGCCACCCGAGTAGATCGCAACTTACACAACAACATTAGACGATAACATCAACAGTACCAACAGACTACTAGCGACAACTAGCATTCAACGTGAGAAGTGTCCGTGACGTCAACGAAGGTTACAACCACATACAAACAGGAGATGGTGAAGACGCACACTGTCATCTGTTAAACCGCCTATATAAGACCGCACCACCGAGGAACTAGCCACTCGCTACTTAGACGGCACAGTGGTCGATAGCCCCGCAGTCACCACTGTTGTCATAAGCTTGCCCTGAGCGGAGGCCCCGTCGCCCTCAGGAATAGCCTAGCTAGGAGGTGAAGGGATAGGATAGCCCCGCAGTCCATCCCTAGGTCCACTAATAGGTCTAACCTAAGTCTAACTTTGTTTGCTAAAGTCTGTAAAGTGTTGAAGTAAAGAGAATAAACTCCTATAAGTCATCCATCGTTGGTTTTATTCCATCGCCACCATTATATTGGCGCCCAACGTAAAAATCTTCTTCTACCCGCAACAATTTTATCGGAGTACCCACATTTCTGACGGTGTACCTACATATTGGCGGATAAACAGAAGCCTACCCTCAAGTGCATTTATATTATTTTGACAGTATTGACATGTCTGAGAAAAAACAAGAAATGGTGACGTTGACTCAGGAGCAATTCACTGCACTCTTAACAAAAGTGACAGAAGCGAACGAAAGTGCAAATAAGCATTATAAAAGTTTTGCTTCGTGCACAAAACGTTACGACGGTGAACGAAATTTTAATAAAGTTGAAGAATTTGTGACCAGTATCTCAGTCTACAAAAAGATTGAGAAAATCAGTGACGAAGACGCCTTGGAAGGTTTCACTTTGTTATTGTCTGGTACTGCTGCTACGTGGTGGAATGGTGTGAAAGGCGACATTAAAAAGTGGACACAAGCTCTCGACGCCATTAAGTCTGCTTTTGCGCCGAAAATGCAGCCACACGAAATTTATTTGGAAATATATTCAAAGAAACAAACCACAGAAACAATTGACGCATTTGTGTGTGAAAAACGTGCCTTACTCGCACAATTACCTGCAAAAAGAAATAAGGAAGAGGAACATTTAGACTATGTTTACGGACTACTCAACATAACCTACAAAAAGGAGATTGCTCGCACGGATGTGAAGACATTTGCAGAACTCCTGGAACGTGGTCGTCATATTGAGAGTCTGCTCAAGGAAGCTGGTGAGGTAACGACATCAACACAACCGGAACGGAAGCCGCTCAAAAGATGTTCTTTTTGTGGCAAGAAAGGTCATCTATTTGATGTATGTCGCAAAAGGTTGGCAGAAGAAAAGGAAACGGCAGTTTCTCAAGCTGAAAAGAAGCCAGTCATCACGTGTTATGGATGTGGAGCACCTGGTGTTTACAGGAGCAGCTGCAATACCTGTAAAACAAAGGAAACACCACCAAAGCCCGTTGCATTTTGTACAGTGCAAAATACTTTAAAAATACAAGCCAAAATACCGACAATAAAGGTAAATATAAAAGGGGAAGAAGGCTATGTATACATAGATACTGCTGCCCGTCGCAGTATTGCAAGTATGCAACTATACAAGACGTTGTTACGAAAAGGAACACAGTTTGACCAGCAAATAACCGACATCAAATTGGCAGATGGAACGGTGAAAAAGTCAAACTTGTTGACAACGACAACTGACATACGTATTGGAAAACGCACATTACCAATAACATTGTCAGTCATACCAGAAGCTGTTGACAACCGTACGTTGCTAGGTATCGAATTCCTAGAACAGGCAGGAATGATGCTTAATGCACCGCAACGTTGTTGGAACTTTATTGACGAACCAGAAACAATTTACGACTTCATCCAACTGAACAATGACGCCATACCAATGAAGGCAGTTAAGCGTATGACATTTGAAGTGAGACAGGAGCCAGTGGAAATTAAGGCAGTGTCAGAGTTCATCCATTGGGCTAATGAGCTGGACATGTTGTCACCATTACCCATTACACCGACAGCATCCGACGTACAAGAAAGTCCACCAGTGAACAAACGACCAAAATGGACATTACATAAATTCGACACGCCACCAGGTCCTACACGTCCACGGGAACCCGCTGACAGCAAATCTTGTATTGATCCTCGTATTGTTTACTTACCAATAAACCCAACTTCTTTGTATTCTGTTGATCTTCATTTAAAACCCGATGAAGGAACCTTACTTACAAACAATGAGCAAAAGATGTTCAATGAATTGTTAATTGAGCACAGCGACATCTTTGAGAAAAACACGGAACCAACTCCATTTACACAACATAGAATCGACACAGGCAATCATCCTCCTATTAGTGTTAAGCCCTATAGGTTGTCACCAACAAGGCAAAAGCAATTAAGAGAAAAGCTGGATGATATGATAAATGATGACGTTATCGAGGAATGCGATTCCCCATGGTCAGCACCTGTAATTCTAGTTCCAAAAGGAGAAAACGATGTTCGAGTTTGCGTAGATTATCGAAGGCTCAACGAGATAACTAAACCAGACAGATATCCGTTGCCTCGTATTGACGACTTATTACATCAGGCAAAAGCGATGCCATACATGTCAACAATTGATTTACAGTCCAGTTACTGGCAAATAATGGTGCATCCAGATGATTACGATAAAACAAGCTTTGTATCACCATTTGGAACGTTCCGTTTCAAGCGAATGCCGTTCGGTCTTCGAAACGCGCCTGCTACGTTCCAAAGATTAATGGACAAATTCATACAAGGATTGCACGCGAAGTGTGTATTAAGTTATTTAGATGATCTAATTATAAGATCTAGTACTTTCAGTCAACATGTAAAAGACTTAAGAGAAGTATTTATTAAACTTAGAGAATACAAGCTTCGAGCCAACAGAAAGAAATGTAAATTTATGTGTTCAGAAATTAAATACCTGGGCCACCTTATAGTTTCTGACGGTATCAAAACCGACCCAGAGAAAATCTCTGCTATTGCAAACCGTCAGGCGCCTAAAAACTTAAAACAATTAATTTCGTTTTTACAAACCGCGTCATGGTATCGGAGATTTATTCATAATTTTGCGGATATTGCTAGACCACTTACTAACCTAACGAAGAAGAAAATAAGCTGGAAGTGGGAACGAGAGCAACAAGAAGCATTTATGAAATTAAAAAATGCCTTGACTACGTCACCAGTGTTAAAACAGGCAAGTGACGATTTACCCTTTGCTATCAAGACTGATGCCAGTCAGTATGCCATTGGCGCAGCTTTAGTGCAGGGGGAGGGGGACAATGAGCACCCTGTGGAATACGCAAGTAGACTCTTAACACAAGCTGAACGCAATTACAGTGTCACAGAAAAGGAAGCACTAGCCATAGTATGGGCAATTGCAAAATTTCGTGGCTACATAGAAGGAACAAAGTTCATAACTGTTACAGATCATCAACCGTTGAAATGGTTAATGACTCTTAAAACACCTACTGGTCGCTTAGCACGATGGGCTCTACAGCTGCAACCATACGAGTTCAAAATCCAATATACTCCAGGACGAACTAATGTAGTAGCTGATACATTGTCTCGACCACCGTGTGAGCAGCATGATTCAATATGCATAATATGCAGCACAGAGTTAAATCTACCTAAATACAATGAAAAACAGTTAAGAGATGAACAAATGAAAGATGACACCCTTCAAAGTATCACAAAAATATTAGAAGAAGGAAAAGAAATACCAAGTTATGTAGAATACATTAAGAAAGGGTACCTAGTCCATAAAGGTGTCCTATATCTTTACATGCCAGAACAAGAAAACTTTGTCGCAGAAATCACCCCAAAGTTAAAACAACTAGCCCAAGACTTGGAACTAGCAAAAGAAAATATAGAGTGTAACAAAGGAACGACTCGCCAAAGAGCAAATAGCAAGAGAAGACCTGATCCAAACTACGAAGTGGGAGACTTAGTCTTGATAGAATCTCATCCTATTAGCAACATCGATAAACAGTTTACTTCAAAATTTGCTCCTCGACGAGATGGACCGTATGTTATATTAAAGAAACATGGAACCTCTACTTATGAAATTGCTCACTCAGAAACTCCAGACAAACCTATTGGAAAGTATCATACGTCAGCAATAACGAAGTTTGAAAAGAGAGACAACGTGATATCCCAACCAACTTATCCGATACGCCGAAGAGGAAGGCCGCGGAAACAAACTGGTGCTGGTACTCAGTCGGGACGACCATAGAGTACCAGAGGGGGAGAATATAACACGACGCCTTACGCCATCTACCGGATTCTGTGCACAACATTACGCCACCCGAGTAGATCGCAACTTACACAACAACATTAGACGATAACATCAACAGTACCAACAGACTACTAGCGACAACTAGCATTCAACGTGAGAAGTGTCCGTGACGTCAACGAAGGTTACAACCACATACAAACAGGAGATGGTGAAGACGCACACTGTCATCTGTTAAACCGCCTATATAAGACCGCACCACCGAGGAACTAGCCACTCGCTACTTAGACGGCACAGTGGTCGATAGCCCCGCAGTCACCACTGTTGTCATAAGCTTGCCCTGAGCGGAGGCCCCGTCGCCCTCAGGAATAGCCTAGCTAGGAGGTGAAGGGATAGGATAGCCCCGCAGTCCATCCCTAGGTCCACTAATAGGTCTAACCTAAGTCTAACTTTGTTTGCTAAAGTCTGTAAAGTGTTGAAGTAAAGAGAATAAACTCCTATAAGTCATCCATCGTTGGTTTTATTCCATCGCCACCATTATAATATTTATTACAATAGATTTAACGTGTAAAATATTAGCAAATAATATAAAACATTATTATTTAATCCGCGCCAAACGTAACCTCATTACTTGTCTATGCCTCGAGTGTCACGGGCACTTTGGTACGAGAACTTTAACTGCTTGATCTTTAACACCTTCATTGAATATTATACAGGGTGAAATTAAATTCATGGGCATTCTTTTAAGAGGCCATTGTACTCATCATTATGAACAACTCTTACTATGGGACTAAACCTAAAATCACGAAAAAAAAATCAGCTGTTCCTTGCATTTATGTTCACATAACTCTTCAAAATGTATGAGAGAGCTGATTTTTTTTCGCGATTTCAGGTTTAGTCCCACAGTAAAAGTTGTTCACAATGATGATTACAATGACTCCAATTTCACCCTGTATATCAAATATACACGAAATTGAATATTATTATTGTTCAATAATCTACACATATAATAAAATCGTAGGAAAGTCAAAACTGTACATGGAATATTTTTTTAAAAGAATACTTGAGGCGTGATCAACAATCGATATCGAAGCCAAAAATATAGTTTTTAGAATTTTTGTCTGTTTGTCTGTATGTATGTCCGGGCTAAACTCAAAAAGTACTGCATGGATTTACTTCAAATTTTGCATGAATATTACTAAGACGTTGGGTCAACATATAGGCTACATATTATCACGCTATCATCTACGGGGGAGGAGCTGTGAATCTTTATTTTTCTTACGCATTCTGTGACAGCGTGTAATCTAACGATGTATATTTAAATATTGTTTTTCAGTAAGCCATGTTATTATCTAGCTTTACACTATAAAAACTACGCCATTTAAATAACTTCGGCAGAGAAACATAGTTTAATGAATGTTAGTAGTATAAAAAAAAATTTGAAGCAATCTATGAGATTTCATAAAAATCAAATCAAGTTACATGTTGACACTTTTTGGAAATTAATAATTTAAATTTGATCATGTTGGCGAGGTTAGTAGTTAGTTATTCTTAAAATTCATAGATGGTAATGTGCATTTTCTTCATAAAAGTTGTATCGTATAGTTCGTTTTGATAAATTCAAGTTCCAACAAAACCCTCAAAATCTTGAACAAAGTTGAGGAAGACAATTAAAAAAAAATGCGGTGTTAAGTATTACAAAAAAGTTATGTTCCTACGGGAGACGAAGTCGAAGTAACTGATGAACGCGTCCTGAACACCTGTCTCAGTTCGCTTCAAGATGTGGTCATTTCTATCGGCGGCAATCCACTGATCGAATATGGGTTACCAGCTCCCCAATCATCACCGCATCAAGACCATGGAAATTGGGAGTATAACGCTGAGACAAATTACGACCCGGGCGAAATGACCGCCATACGAATTACAAAATGACCATGTCGCTTTGTTCTCTTCAGAGCAAAAACAAATTTATGACACCGTCCTTGAAAGCGTTGGGCATAACCAGGGTAAAATGTTTTTCTTGGATGCTCCTGGTGGAACAGGAAAAACATTTATTACCACTGGCATACTTGCAGAGGTCAGGAGGCAAGGCAAAATTGCTATTGCTGTAGCGTCGTCAGGAATCGGTGCCACACTGCTTCCGGGTGGCAAGACAGCACATGCCATGTTTAAAATTCCCATCGATTTAGAAAGCGCCGAAACGCCTGTTTGTGGTGTGTCATGTAGCTGCGATCATCAGCTACATGACACACCACAGCCACAACCCTGCAGGACATCCGCAGGAACGAACATTTGATGGGTGGTGTCACAGTTCTGTTCAGTGGCGATTTCCGGCAAACGCTTCCCGTGGTGACACGGGGATCGAGGGCTGACGAGGTGAATGCTTCGTTGAAACGATATTCGTTGTGGTAATGAGTTCGTAAGCTGCGCTTGACCATTAATATGAGAGCTCGGCTCGGCAGCAATGCAAGTGCTCAATAATTTTCCGATGTCCTTCTAAGTCTTGGCGAAGGCACTCTACCAGAAGAGAGTAGAGTGGTATCCGGCTTAGAAGAACTTATTCGCTCTGAGTACGGAGACATCAGTCGTATACCGCACCAGCAGAATTCTTGGGTATGTGAGCGGGCCATTTTGACGCCCAAAAATGATCAGGCTGCAGCAATTAACGAATGCATTCTCTCGGAAATTGAGGGGAATGAAGTGGTCTACACCTCGATAAACACTGTTGTCGAGCAAGATGACGCCACACATTATCCCGTAGAATTTCTGAACTCCCTGTCAGCAAGTGGACTTCCAGCGCATACCATCAAGGTGAAGGTCGGTGTCCCGATTATGCTTCTTCGGAACCTATCTCTTCCGAAGTTGTGTAACGGTACTCGCCTTAAAGTCATCTCGCTCCACAGACACACCATTGAGGCGGAAATTCTTACGGGTTGTGGCGTTGCGAGGCAGTATTTATACCACGCATTCCCCTCATACCTCATAACTTCCCGTTCCAGTTCAAGCGCGTACAGTTCCCCGTGAGTGTTTGCTTCGCGATAACCATCAATAAGTCGCAGGGGCAGACACTGAGGGCAGCGAGTGTCGAGCTCAGGACGAGTTGCTTCTCACACGGGCAACTGTACGTCGCTTGCTCCCGCGTCACCAGTCCTGACTCTCTTTACATTTTGGCTCCTGGCAGCATAACTACCCACGTAGTTTATAGGGAAGTGTTGTAAGGTTATGATACCTTTGTACGTATTTTTACTCTTTTGTGTCCTGGAATGTATTCCTACATTATTTTCTCTATTTCCTTCAGTCACATCTTATGACTGAACTCAGCAGGATTCCCATATCTCTCACTTGCTTCGCTTGCAAAAAAAACTTATATTTTAATGCTATTTTAAAAGTTGTTTACTTATAATGCTATAGCGACACTGGCATCTTAGGTATTTTTGGTGCTGTAGAGCCTTCACGCAGACGACGTCGCGGGCAGCAGCTAGTAATAATATATAATAGATACGACATTGAATAGGACTAAAATGTCAAGGATGTGAAAATCAAAGAGGCTTTATCTGCCTGGGGCTCAATAATGTCCTTATTGTCTGCAAATGATGCGTGGGAGTGAAGATATGGCTTTATTCCTATTTGATATATATATATTTTTTTTTTGCCCACGTTTGAGTCGTATTACCAAGGTAAAAATAAATTGAAATAACCATAATTTTGGGAGTGGCCAGTATTTATATCATGCTATAACATAGTATGAGAGTAGTGGTGGCCAAGTGGTTACAGCCGCGAGTTACGAGTTGTAGGAGTTGTTACGAGTTATTGTGTATCTCATTTCATCACCAGCTGCTCTCAAACCGGTAAAGGAAACCATCGTGAGGAAACCAACATATCCTAGAACCAAACTCAAACTCAAAGCATTTATTTCAATTAAACCAATTACAGGCACTTTTGAATTGTCAAGGGGTCGGTCAGTCAGAAAGATGAAGCTAGTTGCCCATTCCAAAGCGTAGGTACCTATGGAGAAGAACGGGCAAGAAACTCCATGGACACTCTTTTAAATCAAAATAATATGGTTACAAAGTCTTGGTTACATCATTCATGTTAAAAATTATACATGTGAGAACGATGCAGAACGTTAAAAGCGTCCATAATGAAAAGATGACATAAAACAACAATTCAAATATTAAATTAAAATAAAATAAGCCATGGCAGCAAAGAGATGACCAGTCCCTACTGACGGCGCCCGTTCACGAACAAAAATTCGAAGACATGTGACATCTGCCAACCCGCACTGGACTCGCGTGGTGGAGTACGGCCCACTCCCTCGCACCGAGAGGAGGCCTGTGTCCCGCAGTGGGAACATTCATTATAGGCTAATTATGATAACATAGCAGCCCGCGGCTTCATACGGTTTTTATATATGTGTGCCAAATAACATCCAAATCCGTTCAGTCGTTTGTGCGTGAGGAAGTAACAAACATACAAACTCACTCACAAACTTTCGCCTTTATAATATTAGTCTGACAACACCGACAAATCGGCCAACCAAGTCGGAACTATGCTGTGTAGCCACCTACTAAATAGGCAGCTGAAGTTAAATCACCTTCCTACGCAACAAAAGTTTAAATGACGTGGATTACACTGAGAGTTTTCTCATTCTAACTTAGTCTAACAGTTTTATAGTTAGTAGTCCGATGATCAAATTTATAATTTTTGGCTCAAAAAATGTGAATATTTTACACACCGGTTAATGAATACACATTTTAGTGTATCTGATAGACCGCGGGTAACACCGCGGGGCGCAGCTAGTAATATTATAAGTAAAAAAAACAATACAAACTGATAAATAACTTGAATTTCGGAAGTAAGTGTCGTTGGTTCCGCATTTTCGTTTTTTGACACCGACTTCCGAAATTAAAGTTATTTGTCGACGGTTCCTCGGCTATTTGATCTTAGCGACTTTTTTTTCGAAATTGAGTTTCATACATAATTGGAATCAGCGAATTTTTCTGTTATCATTTTGTCGTGATTTTTTTGAAGTCGGTTGTTTTTTTTTTGAAAAAAAAAAAATTCACGTTTTTGTTGTAGCTACGTAATTCAATCAACACTAGTGTATTGTATTAACAAATTCAATTAACACTAGTGCATTGAAGAATTGAAGACACCAACTAGAAGAATCATCAAAATTCGCATAGAAATGCCGGAGAGGCAGTACATTTATGCATATAACTTCGTACATAAGAATAAATACCTAATGTATGTATGTTCTTGAAAGTATGTAGATCACATGAATGAAAGAATTATCAAAATCGGTTCATTCGTTTTTGAGAAAATCGCGGACATACAAACATACATACATATGGGACGAATACAGAACCTCCTTTTTTGAAGTCGGTTAAAACAGGTAGATACGCGTCAAAACTTGGTCAATTATTAGCCTAGTTACGTATCGTCTTGTCTCTTTATCGCTCCCGATAATTACGACATGCCGTCCTACGTTCACGTGTCATCTACTTAATACCCACATCAACACAATTTTGGGATGTTTTAGTTGTTATAGTAGAATAAGACAAAAGTTAACAATGTACAGACGCCAGCACATCATGCTACTACAATCTGTCAAAATTATTTAATTGATTTTCAACTTTATTGCTACATCATTAGGTTCAAGGTTGATTGGGAAAATTTGACAGTTTTAGGTAGCTTGATGCTGGCGTCTGTACATAACTAAAAACGTACTTCATATGTTATAAGATTTTCTAAATAGTTTAATGGAATATTGGCCTACCCAATATTCCTACCTACCTCTTTTTAGTTTAGTATTATTATGGTTTTCACTAACTAGACTGTATTTCCAACAAAAGTAATTAGCATGATCAATGTGCTGAAAACACGAATCACTATGAATATGCAAGGATTGAGATTAATTAATTTTGTTAGTGGTGACGCTGTAGTGGAATAAATAGTGAGCAAAAAGAGAAGAATGTATGCCATGAAGGTATGTTCAGGAAAATTTAATCATCATCTGCCTAGCCTTTTCCCAACTATGTTGGGGTCGGCTTTCAGTCTAACTGGATGCAGCTGAATACCAGTATTTTACATGGAGCGACTGCCTATCTGACCTCCACAACCCAGTTATTGGGTAATACGATACCCTTGGTAAGACTGGTTATCAGACTTTCGGGCTTCTGACGACCCGTAATGACTGACAAAGATCCACGAATGACAGCCGGGACCAACGGCTTCCGAGGCACGAAGGGGTCTCGGTATGTAAATATGGTCACCCATCCACAGACCAACCGCGGCAAGCGTAGCTTAACCTGATCGATTGACCTGTGCTGCTGTTATTATTTAGCCACGGGCCCCTCCGTTCAGGAAAATTTAATCTGTACTAATATTATAAAGAAGTGTTTGTAAGTTTATATGTAGGGGGTAATCTCTGGAACTGCAAGTCGGATTTGAAAAATTCTTTTTGCATTTGATAGACCGATTTTTGAGAAAGGCTTTATGCTATTTAACATCACGCTATAACTCTTAGAAGCCGGGCAAAAGGAAAAAAAGTCAGAAAGAACGCTAAGCGAAACGAAGTGATAGCGGGGACAGGTGATGGTATCAGTTGTCCAATGGGACTACTGGGACACTCTTGTCCCATCATGGGACTGGGTCAATGGGACTAGTGGGACAGACCGATGCAATGCGACGGAGTGGGCCGGGCAAAGAAGAAGTTTCACGCGGACAAAGTCGCAGAGAGAAGCTATTGCTTATAAAATTGGTAACTAACCTAAATTGTGCGTATATTCAAATCACAACTGTCATTCTTTGCCAGTTACATGGAATACGTATAACATGGCAGATTGAAATAAAGGGTCAGTAAAAAAAAAAACAATTTTTCCTGACTTCACTTAAATAATATTGGCATCAAATAAATTATGCCTACTTTACTGTTGTAAAAACGTGAACTGTGAGCCTGTAGTTAAATGAGTTCACATTAAGGCTACATTTCAGTTGGTTTACAAAATTAAAACTTTATAATATAATTTTACGAAACTTATGTACAGACGCCAGCACATCAACCTACACCTAACTGTCACATTTTCCCAATCAACTTTGAACCTTATGGTTCAGTGATAAAGTTGAAAATCTATTAAAGAAATCTGACAGATTGTAGTAGGTTGATGTGCTGGCGTCTGTACAAACTTGCACTCAACTGCAGATGATAAATTGAGGCTTTGCTGTCATTAAAACTTGTAAATAGATCTTTCGATAGGTATATAAAGTAGGTAATTAAATTACATTTCAAGTGATTAAGATAATTATAGTACCTAACCCATGTAATGTCCCTTTTCTAATGATATAAAATGAATTTGTCATAATCATGGTTGACTATAAAATGCAAAAACTTAAAAAAAAAACAACCGACTTTTACTTTTAAGGTGTGGTACTAACCCACACCAATTCGTATACCCCAACTTGCTATGTAAACAACAGTGACAGTACAGAACATCTTCACCGTACACCAAGTGAATTAAACACGTATTGCTGAAATAACTAAAAGACTACCCAACCAAAGTTTATATTTGTATAGGAACACCACGCAAGCTTCTTCTACCAAATAAAACATAATTAAGAATTAAAATAAAGAAAGGTTCATAAAGAAAGGTCGGGATCGGGGCATAACAATATATTTAAAAAATAAAACATAAATGTTTTGTATACTTGCAGACAAATTGAGAACCCCTTAATTTTATAACGTCGGTTAAAAATGGGTTATTTTTATTTATACACCACAAAATCCGGAAATTCTCCATGACGAAGCAAAATCCTCGTAAACAAGAATATGAACATAAAACAATAATGGTGGGGTGACATAAGCACGTGTCTATTCCTGTAGCGTCGATGATGACGCACGTCGTTGTGGGGTGGACAGCGTCATAATAATCTGACATTCATATTTGGTCATTTTGGCTGTTAAGCGGGAAGCGGTTTAGAAAAGTTGTGTATGTTTCGATTTGCAAAGAGTACAATACTATTTTTGTCAAGCATATCTACGTATAAAAAATGGTGCTAACAAATTGTTTTAACTTACTGGTTTACGTAAACATTTTACGATTGTCATATTATCATCATCATCACCATTTCAGCCGAAAGACGTCTACTGCTGGACATAGGCTTCGGGACTAAGCACCTCCATTTCGACCGGTTCTGTGTTTCTTGCATCCAACGGGTTCCTGTCCCCTTATTCACAAACACTCGATATGCTTCCGTATCGTATCGAACATTAATCATTGTTATCGTAGGAGTCTTCTCAATGCTGTTCACAAGTCCAAAACCCGAAAATTTTGTCAGTTTAAATCAAATAGACGCCCGCTATTCTTCCAACAGCTATTTGATGTTGAGGGGAAGTCAAATCAGGTCATCGAAATGTCAGATTTTCGATACGATAGCCTGTCGTATGCTTGTGAATCAGGGCTCTGCAGCCTTCATAAGGTCATCGGTCCACCTTGTGGGAGGCCTTCCAACGCTACGTCTTCCGGTTCGCGGTAGCCGCAAAAGGTTCTGGAGTGTCATATTATTACAGGGTGTTACGGAAAGGGTATATCAATACAAACGGGTTGAAGAGTGTATCTGGTCTAGAATCTCTGTACAAAATTTCAGCTCAAAAGCAGTAACTTTGAAAATGCTTAAAATTTTTTTTATTTCGATAGTTATTAAATTGAAATCATAACAAACGTCTCACCGCACTACGAGGGTCATTATCCATTATCTGTAGTGTGTCTGTGCGCTTAGTACACGCACATCACGCCGCCGCGCGCCAGTGCAGCGCCGTGATGTCAAATTAAAAAAATATTAAGAATTTTCAAAGTTACTGCTTTTGAGCTGAAATTTTGTACAGAGATTATAGACCAGATACACTCCTCAACCCGTTAGTATTGATATACCCTTTCCGTAACACCCTGTATACTTATTCAAAATTAAATAAAAATTGATCTGTCCAGACCATAGGTACCTACTGGCTATCTGACACTATGATCCACATCCGAACATTTTATACAAAGGTATTCATTCCTCACCTATAATTTATTATCATGTTTTTCTAGCTCAGCGCAGCTGCAGGCAAGCGCCTGCAGCTAAGCGTTCTATGACGATTTTCCACTAGTGAAAGGTAAAAATCATCTGAAATACACGGTGGCAATACATCAACTCGCAAACTGTAACCATGAATTTATCACATGATCTTAAACACCCTGGCGTATAGGGCATCCATTCCGGAATTCCGGAATTTCGCAACTCCGGAATTCCGGATAGTTTTTCCGATATTTCAACTCCGGAATTGGGCTCAATTTATCGTATTTCGATATTCATTATTTTTAATTTAAAAATGTGTTTAATTTTTCAACTCATCGTTTTACGCGCAATTGTTCCTGCGCGTGTATCACTAACTAGACGAATGTTATAGTATTTGCTGTTGAGCCCTTAATTTGTTGATTTGTTTTAAAAAGTTTAATTAGACTTGTTTAATTTTATTGATTGTGATGTGAATTGTGAACTGATTATGTTGTCATGTCAAGATTGTTGTTAAACATGATAAATCTGAGGAGAGACTTAAATGCTCATTTTAATATTTTGATTTTAACTACCGTAAACCGGGGTTACTTTGAATCACGGGGTTAATTTGATAGAAACTTCTTATCGACATAAAATTGCAAAATGCGTAAAACGGAACAACTTTTGGTAGAATTTTTTTCGGATGACTACACTGGTAAACTGTCACAATCCTTTTTGCGGGTGCGCTGGTGATGACACGTTGTGTCATGCAAAAAAAGGTAAGTTTTTTATCAATACCGATTTTTACCAGATAAAATGATTTATTGGGGCTAGTTTCAGATTCTATGTTAAAAACGGGGGGTTCCAAAGTAACCCCAGAATCATTTTTAACTTTTATCACTTTGTTTAATTTTTTTTTCTGAAAAACTAATCGATTTTTTTATTTTTTGTTTTACTTTTACAGAGAGAACTATGAAAACCGATTCTTACATTTTTTTTTAATTTTTTTAGAACCACACATTCAAAAATTACAGTCAATTAAAGTTCAAAATTGATCAAAGTAACCCCAGTTTACCGGTACCTAGTAATGTCCAAACTACTCTAAAGCGTGATATTTCTTGTGTTAATTTAATTATGTTATTTTTCACTAATATTTTAAGGCTCTCAAATTGTTAATTTTTAAGTTTTTAAAAAGTTTAGACTTTCCAAATTTTAATAATATTGTTAACTGGCTTACTCAAAGTTAACTGATGGCAATGTCGTATCAAGACTGAGTTAAAGACTAATGTTAAAAATGATTAAAAGTTACTCAAGGTATTTTTTTTTTTTTTTATTATTCGGATCCAGTTCCGGAATTCCGGAATTCCGGAGTTGAGAGCCCAATATCGTAAATTAACTCCGGAATTGAAAACCTTCCGATACTGGATGCCCTACTGGCGTAGAACATTTTCATTTGCGGCGCTTATCCAAAAAAAATATGCTTTTTCATGGAAAAGTGCAGGGGCTTGTGGCTAAGTAATAGCAGCCCCACGAGTCAATCGATCAGGTTAAGCTATGCTTGTCGCGGTTGGTCCGTGGATGGGAGACCATCTTCACATACCAAGACCGTCCGTGCCACGGAAAGCACGTTAAGCCGGTGGCCCCGGCTGTCATTAGTAGATCTTTGACAGTCGTTACGGGTCGTCAGAAGCCCGAAAATCTGACAACCAGTCTTAACCAAGGGATACCTATCGTATTACTCAGTAACTGGGTTGTGGAGGTCAGATAGTCAGTCGCTCCATGTAAAACACAGGTATTTAGCTGCATCCGGTTAGCCTGGAAGCCGACCCCAACTTAGTTGGGCAAAGGCTGGGCAGATTGTTTTTTTTTATGGAATAGTGCCATACCTACGCGATCAAAATGTATTGAACTTCAAGACGACCCAATGACCCAATTTTTTTTTTAACCTTTTGAACGCCAGAGTATAAGCGTATCGCCGTACCCCTGACGCCAGGCCACTTTGACAAAACAACACATACACACACACTTAAAACAAGAAATTTCTCGATATTGGTGGTTTATTTATATTAGTTTCATGCAATACAATATAGACGGAAGCTTAAACTTTTAAACTATATAAATAAAAACACACAAAAGTAATGATTGAATTGTTTATTTCATAATATGGCGCGACCCGTGCGACGTGTATTTTGTCATAAATTTGTGACGTTGGCGTTCAGGGTAAGATTTCGTTTGTCACATATATGTGACAATGGCGTTCAAAAGGTTAATAACCTCCGAAAAGTTTCAACGGGCGTCCAAAATTACTTACTGAATCCATAGTAATGGGTTGCGCGACGTGTCCCTTCCACCTTGTATACCAACCGCCTTCATTCCTAACTTACACCAGCCAAAATATAATTACGCATGTATTTATACTCACATTTCGTCCATAACCGGTTCGTGATTGGATATCGACGATTTTTCCCGACAACCGAGATTTACGATGAAGTATATTATATTATACGATGTAGGTATGTGCTGAATGAAACACAAATATTTGTGGAAGCGATGGAAATTCTCGCGAAGGTCATGGACATTGTTTTATTTAGAACTAGCAGCGACCCACGGTTTCACCCGCATAAGTTTCGATCGCGTGGGAATACCGGGATAAAAACTATCCTATGTCCTTTCCCGGGACTCAAACTATCTCTATACAAAATTTCATCTAAATGGGTTCAGCGGTTTAAGCGTGAAGAGGTAACGGACAGATAGACAGACACTTTGATTGAATTTGGTCGTGAAACTTACTCCGTAGTGTTAAAGATGTTCAGTCGAAAATATGTATTTAAAACTGTTTGATTTCAAGCAAATCTCAAATTAAAATGCATATTATATGGTTATTCTTGTCTGATTATGCGACAGACAGCGACATGCATCGACGACAAAGGTAACTGCTAAGACAACGTGTCGCTCGTGTGTTTGAGAACGATGCTCAATAATAAACGTGTATATGCACACTTGGATTTCGGGAAGACCCCTTTACAGTCTCCCCAGAAATGTGCCTTAACAGGCGTTGCACAGAGGGGGTTTGGAATCGGCCTTTTGAGAGGTAACGGTGCCCCTTTCATGTGCAGATAGTGACCACGAGGATGGTTTTAGTAAGGGACAATCCCCACACTCCCCGGTCTAATCCTCAAAGTCCGGGCGCCTTTTCAAGGTTTCCGCCCAAAAAAAAAAAAAAACAAACGAACCTAACCTTAACCTTCAAAGTACCAGAAGGCCAATTCTCGTAATTTAAAACGTTCAAAATCTAGTCGCAATCTCATCTCAGCGACAAACAAATGTCAAAAACTTGACAAAATGTAGGGAAATTAGAGGTATTTTTGACAGATTGAGACTGAGATTAGACTGTGAACGTTCTTAATCTGTCAAGCTCCGCTAATGAGACACAATTGATTTTGTATTGTTTCGTCGCCGATCGGCGAACCGCGCCGCTTGACCGGTTAAAATTACAAGAATTGCCCCTCTGTAGGTACAAGTGTGCAATACGCAAGCGCCACGTGACATTCACTTCCTTGCCGTTGACAATGACATTGTCGTCATCCCCGACCATCGAATGGCGGCAGGGAATACAAAGATGTAGAGAAATTTGTTGGATAGCAATATAAAGTCTGGAATTGACTTAATGAAGAGAGTTCTAACTTCATAGGTTTTAGTCGCCGATGTCGAAAAAAATTATCGGTTGCTGTGACGCGTATAGATACCCCCGCGTTAGTATGTTGGATTTGGGCTTTTTTTTTGTTCTATAATTATTGGAAGAGAATTGAGAGTGAAATTTCAAGGACGCGTCACGTTTAGGCATATTTCGTTACATGAAAGAGAAGAAAGACATAACTCTCTCTCTCTCTCCTCTAACTCTCTCTGTCTCTCACACCAAATCTTTCTTATTCTTTATTTTTTAAGAAGTTTCACGTGGACGGTTGAACGGAGAAATATCAAGGAGTATGAAAAAATCAAGCGGAAACTAATCAACTGCACAAAAAAAAGGAAATCTTAAAAATAACCATAGTTTGGAAAAGTACTTTACTGTAGATAAGTACCTAAATCTGTTTGTAACTAGCTGACCCGGCGGGCATAGTCTAGTGATAATTTCAATTATGGTCTTGGGTTTCTAAAAAAATCCCATAGAAAGAGTCACTTTCAGTTTTTCCGGGCAACTTTTCTAATTTTACTTTCAATAAAACCTTATTCGGGCTATTACGAAAACTTTGGAAACAAAAATAGCTAAATCTTTCATGCGTTCTCAAGTAATGCGCTTAAAAACGAACAGCATTTAATTTTTATTTTTATCTACCGTGGTCTCTTCCAGCTTTTTATAAATGTCTATCACGTTGGTTTTATGGTTATCACGTGTCCAATTTGACCTTTTTCGCACAAATTGTGGTAATTTTCACTAACTGATCAATATTGTATTACGCATTTATATTAATTAGTCATTAATTAACGGATTTTACTTAACTTTGTTGTGTTAAGGCGAGACTTATGGACATTAAATTAAGCTTATTTTATTCTAGTTGACCCGACAGACGTTGTCCTGCCCTTTCAATAATTCATACAAAATTTGCATACTTAGTTTCAGTTATCCCGAATTATACAGGCAATTAAAAAAAAAAAAACTAATTTGGACTATTACGAATTTACGAGCACTTTAAAACAAAAATTTGCCAAATCGGTCCAGTTCAGAAGTGATGCGCTTACCAACGAACAGCATGTCATTTTTAACCGACTTTAAAAAAGGAGGTTCTGTATTCGACCCGTATGTATGTATGTATGTTTGTATGTCCGCGATTATCTCAAAAAATGCTGAACCGATTTTGATAATTCTTTCATAAGTGTGATCTATATACTGTCACGAAGGTTTTAGTATATAATACATTAGGTAATTATTCTAATGTACGAAGTTATATGCATAAATGTACTGCATCTCCGGCACTTCTATGGGAATTTTGATGATTCTTCGAGTCGTGTCTTCAATTTTTCAATGCACTAGTGTTAATTGAATTTGTGTGGGTTAGGTACAACTAAAAAGTGAAAAATAAAAACTTTTTTACAAAACACTAAAAAGTGAAAAATAACTTTAATTTCGGAAGTCGGTGTCCAAAAACGAAAATGCGGAACCAACGACACCGACTTCCGAAATTAAAGTTATTTTTCACTTTTTAGTGTTTTTTATTAGGTGTATTCTGCTCGCGACCTCGTCCGCGTGAAATTTGTTGTTCCCCGACCCACTCCATCGCATCGCATCGTCTGCCCGCGGTAGTACTTCGTTTTCGCTTAGGGTCCTTTTTTCTTTTTTTCTCTTTACCAGGCTCCTAAGAGTCATAGCGTAATGTTAGCCTTTCTCAAGAATCGGGCTATCAAATGTTAAAAGAACTTTTCAAGATTGATTGAAGATGTTTTTTTCTCGCCAATGTGAGTAATGTCCCAGATAAACTCAGAAAGTACAGACGCCAGCACATCAAGCTACTCGAAACTGGAAATTGTCCCAATCAGCTTTGATCCTTAAGGTTTAGCGATAAAGTTGAAAATCTATTAAAGAAATTTGACAGATTGTAGTACCTTGATTTGCTGGAGTCTGTACATATTATGAATTGAAAAGTCAGATGCTCGCCTGAGTAGGTAGGACAAAAAATATGTTACATTATACTCGAAAATGAGCGTTCGAAAAAAAACGATTTGTTATCGAGTTTCATCAGAATGTCAACACAACTGTCACCGAGTCGGTAGACGTAGTATGATAAATGGAATGTCACATTTAAATATTGTAATGAACATTGATTTTCACATGAATTTAAATAATTTAAATGTGGTCGTACTGTATGAACAATGTGCGTTGGAATAGCCTTTATGAGTGATTCAAGTGATGACGATGGTAGTTATAGCCTGATTGAGAGACCCCATTTTGACTTTGCTTAAGTTTCATTCAGTATATTTACCTAGGACAAACTGTCCAGTTAGGTAGGTCCAACTTCGAGAAAGAGGTCAATCGTCGAATCCGAGTCGGCTGGGCAGCGTTCGGGAAGCTACGCAATATCTTCTCGTCCCACATACCGCAGTGTCTCAAGACGAAAGTCTTTGACCAGTGCGTGTTGCCAGTGATGACATATGGCACTGAAACGTGGTCGCTCACAATGGGCCTTATTAGAAGGCTGAAAGTCACTCAATGGAGAGGGCTATGCTTGGAGTTTCCCTGCGGGATCGAATCAGAAATGAAGAGATCCGCAGGAGAACCAAGGTAACCGACATAGCCCGAAGAATTGCAAACTTAAGTGGCAGTGGGCAGGGCACATTGCTCGCAGAACAGATGGCCGATGGGGCCGAAAGGTTCTGGAGTGGCGACCGCGTACCGGAAGGCGTAGCGTTGGAAGGCCTCCCACAAGGTGGACCGACGACCCTGTGAAGGCCGCAGGAACTCGTTGGATGCGAGAAGCACAAAACCGGTCGAAGTGGAGGCCTATGTCCAGCAGTGGACGTCATTCGGCTGAAATGATGATGATGATGATGAAGTTTCATTCATAGGAATATAAACCTTATTATTTTGTCAATAATATTCATATTCGTAAACGCAAATGTGAGCAAGCGTTATAATGTTTATTTTTGTGGGTTGCATAAATTGTGTCCTACCCTTTTTCTTTCCAAACCTCCCTGTTTTGTGCGACGGCCATGCTGGCCCTTCAAACATTACTTAAGGATATGAAACATTAAAAAATCCAAATAAAAAATCCGGCGGTTTTTGTTACATACGTGACGATGTCTACCAGTTTAATGCTACTGCATGCCACGTTAAAGAAACTCGTTCCAAAAATAAAGTATTGTTTTTTGTTTTGTTAGCCTATTCTGTCCCACTGCTGGGCAAAGGCCTCCCCCAAATCCTTCCAGGAAGTCTTTTCCCGCGCTACCTCAAAACAGCCCTCGCGGTGCGCATCCAGTTCATCTCGCCATCTCTTTCTAGGCCGGCCTCGGCGGCGCCGTCCATCTTCAGGCACCCATTGTGTGGAGCATTTGCCCAGCGGTCATCGTGCATACGGCTGATATGACCTGCCCAATCCCATTTGAGCCTGGCAGCATTCTTTCCTACATCCAGTATGCCCGTTTTGGAACGCAGCGTGCTGTTTCGAATTCTGTCCTGTCTTTTAACACCCAGAATGCTGTGTTCCATCGCTCATTGGTTCATATTTGTATAAAACGCTTACTTTGCTTATCAACCTGTTAATCTTGCCCTGGGTACGGCAGCCACGTCATCCATGTGACCATGGACAGTCACAGTCAGCTCATTTGGAAATCTTTTTGTTGTGTCATGAACTCATAAGCCATAATAACTTATTTTGACATGAGAAAAAATCCTGCAAATAAGGTTCACAGTTCAAATTAAAATTTTTGGCTTCGTATTGATACGAGAGAAAATGTTTGCTAATGCACCCAAACATAACATTTTTCAGTTTATTTTTCAAAACCGGAAAAGTCAATAAATGTTGGGTTGTGCAGTCAAAAGAAAAACTAGTAACATGAACGTAGACGGACCAAGCGATTACATATTGGCTGGAAAAAAAAACACTTTTTTTTAACACGCGTGTATACATGAGACAATAATGCAATCGATTTTGCATCTTTGGTTAATATGGATAAAGTGCAAAATTGATTGGTGTGTGTCGATCTATTTCAGGTTTTGTAACTATTGAGGTGTGAAAAATATGGTAGGGGAGTTTATTAGCAACCTGTACCTTTTTACTTCGTTTGTTAATGCAGGCAAAGTTATTGGTGCGAATCGCGTAATATTTTGTACTTTTTAATTAAAAAAAAAATCAATAATAGTAGTCAATGTGTCGTAAAAATATTAAACAAATATTTCGTTAATTAAGTACTTAACTACTTTTCAACTGATGAATTATTCAGTAAGAACTGCGGTATGATTATGAATTTCATGAATATTAGCATAAAATAATCACCTATGTTCAGTTTTTCCGTATGTTTGACAAAAAACAAATTCTTTGTTCGAAAACAAACAAAAAAAATATATTTTGTTTACAAATTATTTTTATTTTAAACATTCAAAATTTGCAGTAAAATAACATAATAATTAATTGAAATAGCAAAATAAAATCTAAAAATAATTACCAAAAGAATTTTGGCAGCGGTGGGATTCGAACCCACGCCTCCGAAGAGACTGGTGCCTTAAACCAGCGCCTTAGACCGCTCGGCCACGCTACCACACGGTGCTCCTGTCGAAATTATGACCAAGTCTCTTCGGGGCTATCGGAATGTTGACATTACGAATGCGACAAGGGATTTTCTTATCTGTTCTAATTATAACAGCAACCATGATAAATTCGATGTTTCTCGTCCAATTTTGTTACACGAATAATGATAATTTTGGCCGACGGCGACGATGAGCAATTTTTTTTTTCATAAATTATTTATTTATTTAAACTTTTCGCACTCAAAAACGAACTTAATGCCATAGGCATTCTCTACCAGTCAACCAAAGGTGGCGAAGAGATTAGATGACAGGTGCTTTGGTTGAGAGGAACAATGATAAAAAACAACTATTAAAACTATAAGATTTATAAATAAAATAAATTAGATAAGTATATATTTTTTCTCCTATTAATAACATGTTACCGTGTTACAGTTAATAACAATTAATCTTAATAACCAACAGTCAACAAATTTCTATGTAGGTACATCTACTACAACATAAACTAAAATAAGAAAAAACCAAATCACATTTTTATTTGCGATTCCAAATCCGATCACCCTTTTTAATCTGTGTCCGTCTGAAACAATTTTTCCCGCCGAAGCACCAATTACCGTGTATGATTGCAAATGGCTGCCGTGTCGACGGACAGTAATACGAGTACGAGTATATCGACCACCTAGCACGCGCTGTGCATTGGTTTGAGCACAGGGCCGGACCTGGAGCAATGGGAAGCACAGGTCAGGAATAATTGTAGTAAAGGAGCGTGTTTATCAAGGTTTTAATGGGTAGAGACGTAATTATAAAAAGTGTATGGATTAAAGATGAATGACTTACAGTGTCCTCTAAAACCACTTCAGCTAAGATGTCAGATTATAATAAAAAAAAAAAATTATCTGGTGATTCTAAGGGGTTACCCGATTCTATTTTATGAAGTCATAGGTAGTTGAATTAGTCAATAAAAACGTCATAGTGTATAGTTAAAACATTTGAAAGTAGATTTAAATCATAATGCTTAAATATAAGCCTTTTTTACTTTATGTTATTTAATTATTGTTATTTTGTCCTTTACTAGTTACAATCCGTAAAATTAATTTTAGTTTTTATTGGTTTTTACAATTTAGGTATGATATAAGTAAACATGTAATCGTAACATTTTGTTGACACGGCAAATTTTTCTGTACGACAAAGTAAACGCGACCTTATTAAAAATGTAACATTGCAAAAATCATAACAGAATATGGTTGCAAAATGTCTTGCGATGATGCAAAAAGTAGCTTACTATTTTGCTCAATTTGAACATAATCATAATAATTAAAGTAGATAAATTATTTAATATTTTTAAGAATTTTAGATACCTAATGTTTATGTATAAGCACTTGAGTGCGATACCTGAGATACAGGTTTATTCCTAGTTCAGGTAGAATCCAATCATTTCTTACCTACCTCTAGTTTAACGCCCTATTTTGTAAATTTTTATGTACATCTATTTCAATAATAAACAATTTCAGTTTCAATTTAAACAATTTCAATTTCAATGTATCATCACAGCTGTAATGGAAAAAATTTAACTAATTTTTGGGCACTGTATGTATCTTTTTTTTTTGTTTTCGGGTGTAAACATTCAAAAAGCGCCCGGTCTTTGGGGATAAAACCAGGGAGTGTGGGATTTTTACCTCAGTAAAACCACTCTATAATAGTAGTCACCATCTATTATGGAAGGGGCACCGTTACCTCTCAAAAGACCAATACGGAGCCCCCTCTGTGCAACGTCGGTTAGGGCACATCGCACTGTATATACCTACCTATATGTATTTAGGAATTTGTGACTGGTAAGCTGAAAAAGAATTTGGCTCTCATAAGTATTCACACACGAGTATTTTTTTTTGTTGAAGTATACTTCAACATACAACCAATATTCCGGATAACCCCTCTAACTAAACCGAAATAATAAATAATATGCTTGTGATAGTCGTTTATTCACGCAGATCACTAATGAAACCCAACACTGGTTCGAATTAGCCATCGCCCAGACCTAGTAATTGCAATGTTCCATAACCAAATGCAGCTAATCTTCCTGGAGATATTCATTCATTTTTATTTGCACCCCATGCACCTTCGCTCCGTCCGCTCGAACAGCCACTCTGCAGGTAGGAACGTGCGTCCATTGTACTGTAATGGACCGATTTCGCCACTATATTGAAATGCCGGCCATTCTAAATGAGAAAATCGCGCTTTAATGCCCGGGTTACACGAGGCTAGCTTTTCAAAGCTAGGATAAGCATTCTAGCAAGTTGTGTAGCTTAATAGAATGCTAGGAGAGTATACTGAAGTTCTCCTTGGTATACTATCCTGGCATGCTTTCCTGGCTGGGTACATGCTAGTGCTGTTTACATGATACCAGATAATTTATAACCAGTATATTGCAACACAGAGAGGAGGCCTGTGTCCCAGCAGTGGGAACATTACAGGCAGTATGATGATGATGATGATGACCGTACAACACGTGGTTGCGGTCAGAAAAAGAAAACGAGTAGTCACTAGCTAATCGAATACTGGCTTCGCCGGCCACGAAGCTGTACTAGCTTCATAGTAAAATCAGTGGTGTGGGTGATACTAGCCCAAAAATTTAACCCCATCTTATTTAATAAACTATCCTAGCTTACTTGCATTCTCACTACCTTACTAGCCTAGAAATTAATCTATTCTATAAACACGAAGCGAGAGTTACTAGCTTACAATCCAGTCTTGAGAATCTAGCCTCGTGTAACCCTGGCATAACGGTTTTCTTGGATGACGTCACAATTTAAATGCCCCTGAGTGTTTTGTGCATACAGGCAATATTTTATTGCTGAAGGTATTTCTTTAAGGATTTTTCTGTTTTTGGTTTCTAGATTTGGTGTGAACGAAGAGTAGGTTAGTGTATCGAATAAAGATTTCCTGTTTACAAGAAATGTGATACAAGACTAGCTTCTGCCCGTGACTTCGTTCGCGTGAAAGTTCACTCTCTTAGGGGTGGAATTTCGAAAAACCCTTTCTTAGTGGATACCTACTCTTCACAAAGAACATGGGTACTCCAAGTTTCATGTCTCTAGGCCCAGAGGTTTAGGCTGAGCATTGATATTTCAGTCAGTCAGGACTTTGAAGTTTATATTACATTGAAAAAAATGCACTCCAATCAAGTGACTTTTTAGCTTGATTGACGATATCTTGTTTAGATTATTCCAAATACTAGTTAAGTTGATCATCACGACATGATTGCAGCAATACTAGTTCAAATGATTAAACGCTCAAACAATTTTCTTGATTACCCTTAACATGACATCATTGTAGAAGAGTTAAAACAACAAAGTAAGTTAGTTGTGCCAATCAAGCAACTTGATCAACTTGATTGCTACCATAGATATATGAAATTTCTATGATTGCTGCAAATAGGTTTTGTGATAACTCCAATCAAGATCCCGTTTCAAATCACAATCAAATAAAAAAAAGTAATTAAAAAAATTAAAAAACCCGACTGCAACCTTATACTTAAACTAACTGAAAAGTTAAATACAAGCGCATTTTAAATTAAATAAAAGTTGGAAGCAGGCGGACCCATTATTATAGTTTCAAATTCAAATGGGTCCGCCTGCTTCCAACTTTTATTTAATTTAAAATGGGCTTGTATTTAGCTTTCAGTTAGATTAAGTATAAGGTTGCAGTCGGATTTTTTAATTTTTTTAATTACTTTTTTATTTCCAGCTTTTTAGTTTACAAATGTGAAAGATTTCGCAGACGATTTAGTTCTTGGTACGTGTTTTTTACGATTTGTCACTTTGAATTACTTTTAACCATATAAGTTGTATATATTTTTGTAATCACCTTTTCAAACCCTTTATTTTAATACCCCACTCGATACGCTTTGAGAAAAAACAAATTGATTGAAGGCATAATATGGCACCAAAAATCCGCCATTTTGTTTTTTTTTTTATTCTGTTATACTCACTGTCACTCTCACAGTAAATACGAATCTAACCACACCTCTTAAGCTAAAATCCATCGAGCCGTTCAGGCCGCAGAGCGTGCCAAACAATTATACATACATAGGTACATACATATATACACTCGAAAAACATAACCCTCCTTCTGGCGCAGTCGGGTAAAAAGTAGTAGCTGTGATCATTGTGCTTGATAGGCTCAGATTCAAACAAGTTACTTACTCAATCTAAACAAAATCTTGATTGTGGCAACTAGTTTTTTTTTCAGTGTATAGAATACTAGCATGCATTTACGCAACCCTTTTCTAAAACTAGTCTCGAATCGACTATTTTGAGAACACGCCATTAGTATTCACAGTTACATCACACACACACACATATTTGGATGTCATGATCTCGGGATAACATTGTCATTTATGTTGGCTCATCCCTCATTATCCGAGATTCGCAGTGATCCAATGGTGTATTGTCAGTATTGTGGTTATAATCGGCTTCATTGTTCGGTCAAGAGACTTGAATTTATTTATGGGTTTGATTTTACGTAGCAACACGTCTATAATACCCAAAGGGCGTTTGCTACGTAAGCGTGCGCACGCGGTGGGTGCTCGCCTCGCCTGTTTGTATTGAAAGATAATAATATGAGCAGAAGCACAAAACCGGGCGAACTGGAGGTGCTTGGGGGAGGTCTATGTCCAGCCGTGGACGTCTTTCGGCTGAAATGATCATGATGATGATGAATATGAGCAGTGCTCTCTGGCGCGGACGCGTGCGACGTGTGACGGCTTTGTACACCGCAGTGGCGCCCGCTCCGTGCACCCGCCGCGTGAACGCCCAAAGGATTACATGAAATCCACATTTCGCCAGTTAAGTTTAAAATCCCCATGTGATAAGGAAGCGAGCCTATTGCCATCAACCGGTCACAAATCCGGACTCCGGGGTGCTACTGAGAAATACATGTTGGGAAGAACCCAATAACACTTTGCCTGACCTGGGAATTGATCATTTTTAGGGTTACGTACCTCAAAATGAAAAAAGGAACCCTTATAAGATCATTTCTGTCCGTCTGTCTGTCTGTCAGTCTGACAAGCCTCTTTTTCTCAGAAACGCGTCGAGGTATCAAGTTGAAATTAATATCAAATAGCCACGTATTATAATGTCTACGGTCATCAAGCTTTTGAGTCAACGCCATAAAAATATACAGGCATATGTGCGACATATTTTGATACTCGCAAATAAATCAATAGTGTACTTCCCGTTGACCTAGAATCCTGAAATTTGACAAGAAGCAAGGTCTCATAGCACAACCAAAGGAAACAGTACAAATTCGTTAATTTGTAGTTTAATTTTTTTTTGCGATTACAAACTTGCGTATGCAGCTTTAGAATTGACCGTGACGTAAATTGATGTTTGGGAGAACATTTATACAACGACAAGATTAAGTTTTTTCTTGTTTGGGACCACTTCGAAATGCTTCATTTAAGCGTGGTCCGACAGGCACTTGGTCGGATTTTAATTACTATTTTTTTCCATTTACTCTTTTAAATGAGCTAAAATTCTTGTAACACTCAGCGGTTATAAGTATCAATTAAATTGGTAGTGCTCTGCTGTTCTGCATCAGATGGGACTCAAACTCACGACCAGTCTGAGTCCGTCTCTATCGGGCTTTTAAACCACTTAATATTATCTACTATAACCCGTCACAAAATAATGATATTCGTAATTTTAATGAACCAACGAACCCAAATATTTTGCAAAAAAATTACCTATACTCTTAGATACTCCTAAAAGTTACTACAGCTTGTAACTTTACAAAAACGTTCTTTAAACGTCCTTGGACCCTATCCTTTTGTTTTTAAAGGTTATTTTTGTATGTTTCGTATATTTTTAAAGGTATACAAGGACTGATGCAGACTGCAGACACATTAGTGTGGTAGACGTAGCAGGTGCAAGGGATGGCTCGTAAAGTAACAGTTTTTACGGAACTTAGTCTATTATCAATACTTAGTCTAGGTACCTCTCTAGACTTTTTGAAGTTTAGTGGTGTTAAGACCTCGTCTCGGTCTGGAAACGGTGATGAAATAAATGGAAAAGTTCGAATTGATTTTCTTTTGTCTTTAGAAATAGTAACTTGTATAGGGGATTGTGGCTAAGTAATATCAGCCGCACGGGTCGATCGATCAGGTTAAGCTACGCTTGCCGCGGTTGGTCCGTGGATGGGTGACTGTCTTCACATACCAAGACCCCTTCCTGGCTTGGAAAGCACGTTAAGCCGTTGGTCCCGGCTGTCATTTGTGGATCTTTGACAGTCGTTACGAGTCGTCAATAGCCCGAAAGTGACAACCAGTCTTACCAAGGGGTATCGTATTACCCAATAACTGGGTTGTGGTTGTGTCCCCGTGGTACGTTCCCGTGGGATATTTTCTGACATCCACGCAGGCGAAGCCGCGGGAAAAAGCTACGGTAGAATAAATTTGACAGTTTGATGTATTTTCTGTACAAAATCTATCAAATGGCAATATTCATTCCCCAGATCAAAATTATCTGACTACCTACCTATTGAACATTCCGCCGTCTATCTATCACATCACACTAATATTATATAGGCTAAAGTTTGTAAGTGTGTTTGTATGTTTGTTACTTTTTCACGCACAAACGGCTGGACCTATGTTGATAAAATTTGGTATGAAGCTAACTGTCACCCTGGATTAACACACAATCAGGATAAAACGTCCTATCCTATGTCCTTTCCGAGACTCAAACTGTCTCTATACCAAATTTCACCTAAATCGGTTCAGCGGTTTAAGCGTGAAGAGGTAACAGACAGACAGACAGACACACTTTCGCATTTATAATATTATATCAAATTACCAACTTTAGATAAATATGGTAAGAGTAAAAAATATCCTTAACTACATAAGAAAACAAAGAGAAATACTCACAACCCTACTTTTATCCGCAAGATTGATGCTAACGTTACCATTCCTTCCGCATCAAGCAAATCTATCCATTACTCATCTGCTAAATTTTCTCCACGGTCCTGTCTGCCAAATGGAAAATATCTCTCTTGAAACAATCGGCCAAATGATTTTGAATCTTATGTGAATGTGGTAAGGATGGTGGTGTTAGAGCAGAGTGAAGTTGTGATGTGTCTTGTGAAGTTGGACGGGTTGTCACCGAAATTATGAGACAGCTAGTCTGTACTAGATGTCTGACTGAAACTGTGTTGTTGTTTGGTCTGTATTATTATTATTTAATTTTGATACTCTAGATAGTTAATTAACGTCTGTTACTGATGTGACACTAATAAGGTCCCTGGGAATATTTTGTATCATAAGGAGAATATATAAAATATATTTCATCCGGATACACCTCCCTTCTCTCCTCCCTCTCCTTCCTTCATGGTTGTTTTCGTCTTGTATTTTTATATACGCGTGTTCTTGTGACATTTTTTTTCTTTTAGATTATTTATTAGCGGACTAATATTTCCTTTATTTTTTTTTATATAATACTTTATTGTACGGTCAGCAACAAAAGTCGATTAACACTTCAGTTTTTTTAATCTTATCAAAATATTTGTTCAAAATTGCATGAAGAAGCTTTAGTTTATGTTCATACATCAGAGGGGCAATTCTCGTAATTTTAAGAACGTTCATAGTCAGAAGGCCAATTCTCGTAATTTAAAACGTTCAGAATGTAGTCTCATCTAGGCGACAAAAAAATTTCAAACACTTGTCAAAATGTAGTGGAAATTAGAAGTATTTTTGACATATTGAGACAGATCAGGCTGTGAACGTTCTTAAAATTACGAGAATTGCCCCTGAGATCGCAGTCTCAATCTGTGTCCTCTCGGTGAAAGGGAGTGGGCCGTAATCCACCACGCGGGCCCAGTGCGGGTTGGTAGATGTCACATGTCTTCGAATCTTGGTTCTAGGACATGCCGGTTTCTTCATGATGTTTTTCTTCTCCTTTTTAAGATAGTGGTGATGAAATAATTTACATAAAGTAAAGCGTCCGTCTGGGTTTGAACCTAAGACTTACAACTCTAAATTCAAAATGTAAACATAAACAAAAAATAAACTAGATATACTTCATAGTAATAATTAAAATAATTAAGTCTATCTCGGCTTGCAGGCTGCCACTATATTATAGTTTCGTTTTGCATTAACTTGTTTTACTGAGAATGTGTAGTAATTACTGTCATCAAAAATATCAGCTTTCATAATAACAACTCGACCAGTGTAGATTGTGAATCCAATTTCCCTCTGCAAACAAAAATAAAAATATAATTATTCGCAATAATTGGACCTGTTATCGAAAATTACAGATTGCGTTCGGTTATTTCAAATATTTCGCTGTATTCATTACTAGCTTCTGCCCGCGACTTCGTTCGCGTGGAAGTCGTAAGATACACAATATACTAAAGTGACAGCCACATTTTATAACACACCCTTTTTTTTGTGGATGGGAAATCTTCAAATGACTCCTTCCGCTCTGGGTGGAGCGGGAGGGAGTGTCAGACTTTTACTGACTGAAACCCACCCGTGTTCCTTCCTTAGCCCTTTATGTTCCGGGGTAGCGGTAACCCTCCCGCTACCCCGGCAGGCTTCGGCCCTTACGGGCCCCTTCCTTTATACTGACATCTCTTTGAGGCGCGCGTGGAACACGTACGCGCCGTCCGGCACGGGCCTGGTCCTGATCGGACGGTGAGCTACCCACTACTCTCCGTTCGCAGGCCCGCTCCTACGGAGTCGTCACGCGGCTCCCGACGCCCGGAGCGTCTCCCGCGGCGGCTGGGACGTGAGGCTCTCTCCCTCAGCCATCCCGCCACCTCCTTCGCTGTCATGACTACTTCGCAGAAGGAGGTGACTGCCTCCCACTCCCTCTCGCTCCGGACTATGGCTTGAACCAGGGCCGGACGCGAGAGGTCGCCGCCGCTGCCGATCGCCTCTACGAGGCCACGGCGGTGCTCCGCCCAAGCGGGGCAGACCTCCACCGTATGCTCCACCGTGTCCTCTGGGCGATCTTATAACACACACTCAGCCATCTTTTTATAACATCCTATTGTAATGAAACCTACATTTACGAATAAATTTGATTTGATTTGCCCCAGACCCACAGTGTCGCATCGCATCACCCGACCGCGCCATTACTTCGTTTTCGCTTAGCGTTGTTTCTGACATTTTCTTTTTGCTGGGCTCCTAAGGGTCGAAGTGTATTGTGTAATCATATAACCTTCCTCAAAAATTAAACTAATAACAAGCGCGCGCGTTCGAGTAAACAAACTCTTCAGTTTTATTATATTAGTATAGATTCTGTCAGTAATCAGTATATTCCATCAATTTTGTTGATAATATTTTGTTTTGCTAAGGTAAGTAATCACACTAATATTATAAAGGCGAAAGTTTGTGAGTGTGTGTGTGTGTGTGTGTTTATATGTTTGTTACTTCTTCACGTTTAAACGGCTGGACCAATTTTGATAAAAGTTTGTATGGAGGTAGCTAACATCCTATATGTTAATATAGGCTACTTTTTATCCCGATATTCCCACGGGATCGACATTTACGCGGGTGAAACCGCGGGGCGTTGCTAGTAATATTATAAAGGCAAAAGTTTGTGAGTTTATGTGTGTGTGTGTATGTGTTTATATGTTTGTTACTTCTTCACGCTCAAACGGTTGGACCAATTATGATAAAATTTTGTATGGAGGTAGCTGACACCCTGGATTAACATATAGGCTACTTTTTTATCCCGATATTCCCACGGGCTCAAAACTTATGCGGGTGAAACCGCGGGACGCAGGTAGTTCAAAATAAAATAATATTATCATTCTGTAGGCAAGCGCATCCTACCCCGCGTTTACACTCAAAACAGGGATTTCATGGCCCCGGCGGCCGCCGCCGGGCTCACACATCGGGGGGGGGGGGGGGGGGGGAGGGGGGCGGGGGGGGGAGCTCGCATCGCTGGCAGTTCTACCGTGAAGTACCTGGAATTGGTGCTCGATAGCCGGTGGACATCGGGCCCCACTTCCGATGGCTGGCGCCCAAGTTGCTGGTTGCGGGTCACACGTAACCACTGCTTGCCCATATTTTGTTACTGTGATGTGGTGTGGTTGTGATTCGTGTGCATGGGCCCTAAGAGTCAAAACAATTAAAGTTATTGGTCCAGAGACAAGAGCAGTGTGACAGCCCTATCCTAATGTAATCCGATCCTGTCAAGTCCTTGAATGCCACCCGGCATCCTCTACAAATTACATGTCCAAGCATTTATATGGACATTTTATGGACATTTAAATCAGTGTCGTTAGCTCCATTCATATTTAAATTATTGTACACGACTGTACAGGCTAAGACTGCAACGCTTTGTAAATCGATAGGATGCTATGTAAATGTACCTATTTTGTTTTTGAATGTACCTTAATAGTGCTGGCAACTATTTATTTTCGAATTTCTGTGGTTCATAAATAAAATTGGAATGCTAAATAAACTGTTGTAAAAAGAACGCATTCAAATTCAAATTGGAAAAAAAGAAAACTCCCAAGTTGGAGTTGAAAGACACTTAATTGAATTTTCTCTTTTGTCGTACTATTTATTCCAATCACCATTCAATAAAATTGATGGTTTAGCGTTACCTACTTCAAAATATCACTTTATTTTAAGTAAGTATATTAATTTATCTTCCAACTGCAAAAACAACGAGTGGGGTCGGGGGACCCTCGGCACGAATGAAGTTCAAAAAGAAAATCCAAAATGGCGCCTGCAAAAATTTCAAAATGACGAATAATTTGAACATTTTCACAGCCGCAATCTTGGATTTTCATTCTGAACTTCTTGCTTCATAACTCTCTAAAACCATGAACACAACCCATGATGAAAAATTTGAAAACAAAGTTCTACGATACTGCAGAATGTTCGTTATAACAATATTAATTACATACAGGTCTCATAAATCGATAAAACCATTACCCGGAACGCCAATCAAGCGTGAGTATGTACTACGGTTACGTGGCCCGTGTACCAATTTCTCAGAACAAAGCATAGCCACGAACATACTCAGTTAACATAGTAGGGGCCATTATATCATACAAAGCATCGAAAATGAACTCTAAAGACCGCTTTAAACTAACGCAAAACTGGTAGGAAGTCGTAGGTAAATTACTACGCCTTTTCAGAAGCGTAAAAGTATAAAGGGGTGCCTCTAACTAAAAGGCTTTTCGCACACAAGCGACCTCCGAGCGCGTGCAGCCCGCGGCCCAGACGGGATGACGAGCCCACTGTGCAAAAGGGACATAAGACACAACTTCCAACGCGTTAGAAGAGCACAGAATAGTGATATTGACCTTGCGGGCGCTGACGTCATTCGCGACCTAGCTGCAGCTTCCCATGTATTTTGTTTCTATGTGTGTGTGAACCAGACCCTGAAAATGTATGTGTGCGTTCGATTTCCTCGAGTTTTCACCTGTGTGCGTGTCTTATCCATGTTTTTGTATTGTCCCCTGTATCTACAGGGTTCCGTGCAACAGGCAGGTATGTGTGTGTGTTGTGACATTGATTTCTCGTCTCTCGTGAAAGCAACAGGCGAATTACATTGTTCGCGTCTTAGACAAATATACACGGGTTTTATTAGCGTAATATCGCTGACTTGGCAACGTTAATATGCGTAATAAAGGTCCCAGGGGAGATTGTGGCTCGGAGTATTAGTTACAAAGTTGGGGGCATTAAACTGTCTTGCTTGGTTAATGGTGACGTTTTAGTTAGGCTTTTGTTTATACCTACTCAAAAAACGAGTTGTAGAGTTTGTAGGGTGGAGAGAAATCGTGAGGCGAATCACATCAATCCTTAGACAAGTAACTACATGAGAACCACGACCGCTCTGACAAGAGCACTGCAAAGAAGAAGATACTCAAACAAATATTGTTTGTAATTTATTTCATTACCATTGTAATCAAAAACGGTAAAGGAAAACATCGTGAGGAAACCGGCATGTCTTAGAACCAACAATTCGACGACATGTGATATCTACCAACTCGCACTGGGCCGGTGTGTTAGATTACAGCCTTCTCCCTCTCACAGCGAGCAGCCTGTGTCCCAGCAGTGGGAACATTATCTCAATACATTCATTAGTATTAAAACTTTATGCACAAGTAAAAGAAATACTGTACAAAGGCGGACTTAATGCCTAAGGCATTTTCTACCAATCTACCTTAGGGTTATGCAGAGACAAAACATGGCAGGTATTATCTGTTACTTTCGTTCGCACAGATAGTCTTTTTTGTTTAATTTTAAAGTCAAAAGTCGTTTGGCAGCAATGTAGAAACGTGTCGTATTTACAGTACCTGCTTACAAATTCTACGTCTCCTTTGTATTATCTCCGTTTAGAGCAACAGGTGCCGTTGTAACATAAATTCCTTACGTTTAGAAGAATATTTTCGTGACTATATGTACAGTCACGTCTATGATACATGTCGCAGTATGCTTGGCTTTATTCAAAGGCGATTTTCTCCTTTATTTTTGAATGAAATTTTATGTTATTACGAACATAGTATTTTTCGAACCCATATGTTTATGTAAAGTGTCGTATTTCAACGTTGCATTCGTTATTTCACGAAAATATCGCAACTGAAAGTTGCCAAGTGTTGACATATTATTGCTCGTGACTGTACAAGGTGACATGACATCGACGCGGCAACGCATTACTGTGAATTCAGTAGATGATTCTCTGCGTTGAAGGTTTTGCGTTGGTTATTGAAAAAAAAAAAACAGTGGCACTCCGGGACTCACCTACAGAATTGAAAACAAAACACAAACAGAATACTTTGCCTTCACTCACTGACATATCGGATATACATTAAAACCGAGTTCATCCCGAGAACAGCCGATCACATCCGAAGCGGTGTCGGTTACGGTAACAGTGGAGCAAATTTAATTTTTTTTACCATCTCAAAAAATGCCCACGGCGGCTAGAGAAGTTTTCACTTCAAAAATTGCCGTTGCCATACATTTTGACCGCGTTTCGTTTTTTTGGTTTTCTATGAAACAGCTGTTTATTGTTTTTTAAACCGACAAAAAATTCCAACTTAGGGGTTTTAGAATCATGTGCTGAATTCATGGTTACAATTTGTGCGTCGATGTCTTAAGCTAAGCGACGATACGATTAAGCTAAGTTTAAGAGGAAATGCGGTCGGAGAGACTTTTGAAAAAGCCTAAGTAAAAAGTCGTAATTCGAGGTTTGGCTCTCGCCTATTTCCTCCTCCAATATTGGACCAATTGAAAAGATATTTCATAAACTGAATAAGAAATATATAAACTGTGTCTCTGTGTTTTTCTTTCTTCATTAATAGTTGTCAAATTTGTACACTAGGCCTCTGTTGACAGCGGTTTAAATCGGCATTTTTGGAGCGTTCTAGTGCTTATAAAAATTATGTATCAACAAAAAGGAAAACATAGGGATATACAAGTAGTTAATATTTATTATTCTGTAAAAAAAGCATTGCTTTATGGTCATTAACCAGAAAGAAAACAGGCGAGAGCGTTTCTTTGGAGAAACTACCACCCGCATTTCCTCTTAACAGTGTCGGGATGGCCAATGTCTTCAAGATAAATTGATTCATTAGGACGGAATCATCTACCAGATTAAGTTAACTGATTTTTTTCCGTAGGTGGTAAAGTAAGCCATAAATCTTATAGCAATTTCAGTGGATTAACTTAAGAGGCCGGCGAAGCATGCGTTCGTTCATACAAACGTAATACCAAAATAATTTGTAAATCAAACATATTCTTAATGTAGTGTGTATTTATTCCGATTGGATTACAGAATATCTAGGTTCCCAAATATATATTTTGAATGGACACTGATTTAAAGACGAGTTATGAGAAAAATAAGTTTTCTATAGAAATTTGAAATTCCTCATATCTCGTCTTTATAATATAGTCTTTTCAAAATATATATTTGGGAACCTAGATATAATCTGTAATCCAATCGAAATAAATACACACTATCATAAGAATATGTTTGATTTACAAATTATTTTGGTACCAGTTGCACCCCGCGATTTTACCCGCGTAAGTTGTGTAGATCCCGTAGGAATATCGGGATAAAAAGTAGCCTATATGTTAATCCAGCGTGTCAGCTACCTCCATACAAAATTTTATCAAAATTGGTTCAGTCGTTTGAGCGTGAAGAAGTAACAAACATATAAACACACACACTCACAAACTTTCGCCCTTATAATATTAGTGTGATAAAGTGTGATGTGATTACGTTTGTATTGTATGAACAACGCATTAGCATGCGTAGTTTGCCGGCCCCTTAAATAAATAAAAGAGTAATAGATCTTCTTTCCTTCATCACGGACTAGGTCAGCTGCGAACCAACATCGTGTGGGTTGAACAATGTTTATTGCTCTACTAGGAAACCAACCGCGTGGGTGTTCGTAATGAAGGTTAAGAGCGTGAAATTAGGAAGGATGAGGATGTTGGTGTATTGATTTTTGGCCATTTGGATAGATGTGACTAAAAAATAACCAAAATTCTTGGAACGAGGAAGTAGGCTACTGTTCGGCCGTCGAGAGACTGCGTTCCTGACCTGACCCTGTCAGTGCGACAATTTTAGTAGCTTACATAATCAGCCTATAATGTTCCCACTGCTGGGACATAGGCCGTCCAGTACGGGTTGGCAGATGTTACATGTCTTCGAATTTTTGGTTCTAAGACATGCCGGTTTCCTCATGATGTTTTCCTTCACCGTTTTGAGAGCAGTGGTGATGAAATAATTTACACAAAGTAAAGCGCCTGTCTGGATTCGAACCTACGACCTACAACTCGTAAGTCGCGGCCGTTACCACTTGGCCTTGAAAACTGACGGGTATCAAGAACGCATTCTTTCAATGGCCGGACTGTATTAGCTCATATTGATATACCTAACTAGATGCGACTAATGTAGACTAATTAATATACACTAAAATCTAGCTTTATAATAATTACTAGATGCGCCCCGCGGTTTCACCCGCATAAGTCTCGATCCCGTGGGATTATCGGGATAAAAATTATCCTATGTCCTTTCCACGGACTCAAACTATCTCTATACCAAATTTCATCTAAATCGGTTCAGCGGTTTAGGCGTGAAAAGGTAACATGCAGACAGACAGATAGAGTTACTTTCGAATTTATAATATTACTAGCTGCGCCCCGCGGTTTTACCCGCATAAGTCTCGATCCCGTGGGAATATCGGGATAAAAAGTACCCTATGTCCTTTTCCGGGACTCAAGCTATCTCTATACCAAATTTCATCAAAATTGGTCCAGCCGTTTAAGCGTGAAGAAGTAACAAACATATAAACACACACACACACACAAACTTTCGCCTTTATAATATTAGTGTGATTATAGTATTATAGTATATTATGGACTAGTATGGATTGGTGAAAAACCGGCAAAATGTTGGATCACGCACAGTGAAGGGTTCCTATAGTTGGGATGATGAAAATTAACCCATGCACAGTATTGATTTTGCCTGCCGCAAAATAAGTTGGTACTTCATAATATTTCTTGAAAAATCTAAGTTTTTTCTGCGGTTGTAACCGGAAATTTCTCAAAAACTATTTACTTAAATAGCATCATAGTCTAGTCATTTAGATTCATCATAATCTTTTGAATCATGGAATCCAATACACACTTATATGCATTTTTTTACCATCTTGGTTATATGATCGGTCACCCCATATTTTTTTCTTTCGTACTTTCACTAAACCATTGTAAGAAAATAGCTATGTCACATCCGAGCGGACGGACGGAGATGACGAAATTATAAGGGTTCCGCTTCTGAAAAGCTAAGAAACCCTAAAAAGAACATAAAATGATTCCACCGTCCATAAACTGTTTTTACTGAGATTGTGAAATAAAATCTGAGAGCAGTTTTCATTGGTTTTTTATGTAAAACGAAATTTAAGTTATATACTTGAGACGCTGTGCCTTATGTTGCAAAACTTAACAAAACCAATAGCCAGGTGGAAATCAAACAAAAATGAAGTAGCGGTAGTAAAATATTTGTATCCGTTTATAATTATAAACGGACTACAATAGATAACCATGCAAATACAACGTGTAGGTGAGAAAGAGGTCACCGCCTCAGTGAACACCAGCAACACCAAGGGATTTGGTGGTGCGCTGTCGACCTTAATCCCTGTTACGAGAACCACGAGCGACGTGCTTTATCCTTTAAAAGTAACCAAATAGACTTAAAATGCCTGAGTGTTGTAAAAGGTTTTCTAGGAAACGAGTAAGTTTCAGTAAAATACGGGTATAATTTATTGCAAACGTTTACTTACAATCTTACTCATTATTATGATACTAAAAAAAAGAAAAGAGTTTTGCTCTTTTACATTCGCTTGTAACTTCTGTTCTCTCATTATTCAGCTTCATAATAATAATTATTATTATGGACTTTTAAAGAAACTGTGATTTTAAAGTTTGTTTCAGCGTATTCTTGTTCAGCTGAGAAGACGCCAGCGCCATCTTGTTTGAACAATCGAAACCAAGGCTTGTAAGGCAAAGTCTCTGGAAGATAACAAGTTTTTTTAAGGCAAGTTTGTACGTGTTTTAACTTTACGTTAGAAATTGAATATCGCTATAGAAATATTGTAGAATAGAATATATTTCTTTTTTATGTAGGTACACCATATAAATTACAGATAGGTACCTAATATATACCTAATATATTGTATTTTATATTCATTTCCTAGCTAGTTCTCCTGTATGTTGCACCTGCCATGTTTTGTCTCTGCATCACCCTAAGGTTGACTGGTAGAAAATGCCTCAGGCATTAAGTGCGCCTTTGTACAGTATTATTTTTTTTTTACTTGTGCATAAAGTTTTAATAAATAAATATCAATTTTACAAAGGGTCACATAATGGGCGGTCTTATCGTTAAGAGCGATTTGAATATTGCTTGGACTGCAAAGATTTCTTGAAAGCTTAAGCTCTTGCTGTGCTTACACACAAAATTATCATTTATACGCCCAGTCTGGGTCGCATTAAAATATTCTTCGTGACCGGCACCCTAATTACGTAACTTTCTATCTCATTCTGAATCATTTTGAAGGATATTGCTAATCCATTGCTTCATATGTTCGAAAAATATGTCTGATCAGCAACGTAAATAACGCAATGAATGTGGTTCATGAACTGTCAAAACGAAAGCCGTTGCTACTGATAGTGTGTTACGCAATAACCCTGCATGGATACGAGTTCAAAACATCGTCCTATTTCTGTCAATCATTTGAAGATGACAGAGACAGAATGTTGTTTTAGGTACGGTAAGTGTTAAATGCATTTATAGGACGACATCTTGACGTTGCCCGAGGTATCAGCGCGGTGCGGGGGTGTGGTGACATCATGCGAAAGCTCAGTGATTCGTCAACTTGTGACAACTATCACCCCTCTCGCACCGCGCAGCTACCTCAGGCAACGTCTTAGTTGAGCTGTCAACTATAGTAACTTGTTGTGCAAGTGGGCCTAAATATATATAGTCAGCCACACTGCTGACTGTCTAAAAATTTTACGACGATATGCTAAGCTGGACTCGGCGCAGTAGTAGCGCAGTTGGATGCAGCTGAATACCAGTATTTTACACGGAGCGACTGCCTATCAGACCTCCACAACCCGGTTACTGGGTAATCCGATACCCCTTGGTAATACTGATTGTCAGACTTTCGGGCTTCTGACGACCCGTAACGACTGTCAAAGATCCACGAATGACAGCCGGGACCAACAGCTTAACATGCTGTCCGAGTCACGGAGGGTTCTTTGTAAGTGAAGATGGTCACCCATCCACGGACCAACCGTGTGAGGTGTAGCTTAACCCGCTCGATCGACCCGTGTGGCTGTTATAACGTAGCCACAAGCCCCTATACAACGACGACTAATAGAGAAGTATGGGAGAAAAAGACATGTTGCGCCAACACCAAATAAGTAAATTGATAAATAAAGGAGAATGGGCGGGTTCGTCCCCAGTGGTGTATCATAATGTGATATACGTCATTTTACAGATCATAACAATAGCTTCATTTTATTGTATGACACCAACAACGAAACTCGTGCAAGGAAGGAACCATGGTTTTTTTTAATAATTTTATTTTTAGCTAAAAATAATATTATAACAAAAACAAACAAAACAAAACAAGAGTAGAGTTATTTTGTGTATTTTTACTATGTTAAGCGTATAGTGTGATATCGGCTCCGTCGCTCCTTTATTGCTGTCCCGCACAGCTACATGCTACCAGATTCACACATAAACAACTTTTGTGCACAAGGCAACGAGAAAGGCTGTAAAATACGCGTTAAACATTATGTCAGCTCTGAAGTGCGCTACTTGCTGCGCAGTACCTTACCCCTCACCCCCGCTGACACGTGAATTTGTTACTTTGCGCCTGGGCAGGAGCCGTCGACCATTGGAGAGAAAATTGACTAAAGCTCGTGAGTGTTTGTTGGCCGACTTTGTTCCTAGGCATTTAGGATGGGATCATATAAGTCGTCAAGAAATTATTTCCCGGAACCTGACCATTCCAAACTCATTGTATGAAGACAATGGGACTAGAGCCATTTTAATTTTTGACGGTACTCATATATTCATACAAAAAAGCAGCAATTTTCTATTTCAAAAGCAGTCATTCAGTCTCCATAAGTTCCGTAACCTTCTAAAACCATATTTAATTGTCTGCACGGATGGATATATTGTTAATGTTACCGGACCGCACGCAGCAACGACATCAGAAGCTACGATAATGTCGAGATCAATTCATAACGAAGCTCCAATACATGGTCTACTTCATGCCGGCGACGTACTCATTTTAGACAGAGGCTTCAGAGACTCTCTTGGAGATATAGAAGAACATGGTTAATTGGTTATTATGCTCATATGCCTCCCACCAAGAGTAGGGCTGAATCACAACTCAGTACTGAAGATGCAAATAAACATGACAATAGTCAGATGGGTCGTGGAGGTAATAAATGGTCGCCTAAAACGTGATTTTAAAATATTAGGGCAAGAATATTTCAACAGAGCACTGCCTCATATGTTCGAAGATGTACGAATTGCTACCGCTCTAACAAACATGTTTAAAGAGCCTGTGACAAACACGCCACTTGCCAACCAAATAATCAGAGAAATCCAAGAAAGACTTCATCAGCCAAATAGTTTGGGTGATTACGTTGTGGAAAACAATCTCAATCGACAGAGGGCAGCGTTCTATACTATCACGGATGAAGCTGTACGAGCGCTGGCATTCCCAGTATTAAGCGAGGAGGATCTAGTGCTAATAGCACTAGGCATCTATCAAATAAAGCTCGCCCGGTATTACCTGAGCGAGCATATAAGAAATGGAATCTACTGAATCGAAGTATGCGAAACCATAATTCCCGACCTAGCACAATACGGGATTATTGTTGAAGGAGTACTTTTGAGAGGCCGTGTTCAATCCCGTCATGTATCCAATCGGATATAATGATTACGGTTCGTGCCTAACAGGACGAAGAACAGTAGGCACATGTGCTCATATAATGAGTATTATATGGTATTTGGGTTGGGCGAGGCATCAAGATGGCATCTTGTTACCGGCAACTTTTCTAGACGAAATTATTGTAGATTTTGATTAATAGTGTTATAATTTGTGAATAATAAATATAATAACTGCCATTTTTCTTGTTATATTGCATTATTTGTTGAACTTACATGACACGGTGAAATATTAATAGTAAAATTAAATTACGTGAACACAGGAAACAGCGAATTCATTCATTTTAAAAATAGGTATTCGATAGACTAGAGTTTTAAAAAGCTCAAGTGTGCGAGTGTGGCGGTACAAGCGCAACACAAGACAAGTAGCTGCACCGCAAAGAACACTTTGTAAAATAATAGGTATGTACGAAAAACTATTTATGCTAAAAATAATATTATTTGAAAAATAAAAGATTCATAGTAGGTATCACTTAGGTGGCATACAATAAGAATAAGCTACTGTCATAACACTCATAACCTCGTGGACACACATGTTAATACTTCGATCATAGCTCTCTCCATCGCACTTTGGATGGATAGAATAGATATCCCAGGATATCTGCAAGGCAAAAGTGGTGGACGATGGTAAACTCAGCGAAAATGACATTTTTTTTAAGAAAATGTAATCATTCGTAGTTCTTTCCCTGCACGAGTGTGGTGAATGGTGTCATAGAATAAAATCAAGCCATTCTAATAAGCTTTAAAATGACGTATCGCTCAATTTGATACAGTCTTGAAACAGTCTGGGGACGGAGCCCATACAAAAGCGCCCATTCTCCTTTGGCAAGAAAATGACGATGAAGCTAATCCGAGCCTAAACAAGACAAGAAGTCCTTGCTGTTCTCATTTAAATGCAAATATTCCTTCAGGGGCCAACCCCGAGTGTAATAGTATAATCATCTGCATGCCTGATTGTGGAAATGACATTAATTTGCCGCTTCATCTGTCCAGCTTGTTCAACCGTTTAACCTAACCTATGCTCTGCAGCCCTGACCTAGAATCTAGTCAAGGCAACCACGCAATGCCTAGGTCTCCCTGGGAATGGAGCCAGGAAATTCGCAGAACTTTTTTTATTATAAGACCAGGGCTAGTGTATTTTTAAACTGAATGTTTTAGTTTTAACTGGCTGTCCTCGAGTTTGTTCGTGTGTTTTTGGTGTTCAGGGATGTTAAAGTAGGTACACTGAGTTTCCGTCTAGGTATTTTGCTAGTTGGATTGATTCCGCCATTTTTTGGGTTGCGTACCCAAAGGGTGCAAACGGAACCCTATTACTAAGCCTCCACTGTCCATCCATCTCTCTGTCTCTCAGCGTGCCGTATCTCATGAACCTGAATATGTCGACAGTTGAACATTTCGCAGAATGTGTTGTATTGCAGTTATAACAAATAATAAAAATAAACTTAGGTAATAGGTAATACGGGCTGGTGTCTGCAACTCCACGTCAATGCGCGTATTTTGCGTACGGGTGAGAAAATCGATTATTCGATCCACCCCAGCTCCTCGAGGAAGGCCAGCAACGCCTTGATGTTACTGACCGTCTCACGTAGGGTACCTGGGTTACCGAAGTACTTTGCCCTGTACGTGGCGACCACTGAGCAGTTTAGAAGCACATGTGCCGCTGTCTCGTCGTCCTCCATGCAGGCCCTGCACAGCGGACTGTCTGTTACTCCTATGACAAAGATAAAGCGCGTCAAAATTTGGGAGTTGGGGGTCGTGACGTCACGCCGTGCGACAATTTTTAGCACGGCGTGACGTCACGACCCCCCACTCCCAAATTTTGACGCGCTTTATCTTTGTCATTTTTTGTTTGATTGACAAAAGAAAAAATATGGGTCCATTATTTTTCGATAATCTAACTGACGGACTAATTAGAATTTTTTAGAAAACTAGCCTATTATTCATCTCTCATCACTCGCCATGTTTTGTTTTATTTACTTTTTGCTTCTGAACATTTTGAAGGCTTTTAATTGCTTTATATCCGTGACTGGCATTGACAAATTTACAATAATTCTAAGTCCATTCGATTATCTGTACCGAGATGTTACTCGTATGATTTGGGCTAAATAAACATTACCTTTGTAATAATTTCAGAGTGGAAAACTAAAAGACGCAGTATATGGCGTACTATGGGAGTGCATGGACGTAAAAAACAGAAGAGTGGTGATCTTGTTCTTAATGAATGTACAAGAACCTGTACATTTGAAGGCTCTAGGTGTTGCTAATGTAGGGGTTGCTTCTATGGCTATGGTAAGTTAATATTAAAAACAGTTTCATCATTTTGCAAAACAAGTCCTTGTGGTCTAAACAAAGTGAAATTCTACCAACGATAACGATGGCGAAATAGTCAAAAATGAATTGGATTGACATACGACAAGCGTAGTGTGGGAAGCCCCCGGCTAGATGGACCGACGACTTCAAAAAGATTGCTGGGACAGACTAGATGCGGAAGGCAGAGGACAGGGTGTTGTGGCGCAGTATGAAAGGGTCCTATGTCCAGCAATGGACTGCGATAGGCTGAGTTGTTTGACACTACCGAAAAACTTATAACACTCCTGTCGAAAGTTGTCTGTAATTTCCACTTGTCTTGGCCCTCTTGTGTGAAGACTGCTAATTGGCAGACGTAAACTCATAAATTCATGATTCTGAGAGTTGCTGTGATTTGAATATTTATTTATATAGTTATGGGTCTTGGTAAGACATATAGGAAGAGAAAGAAGATATTGTTGAGGTGTTTTTTAATTCTAATAAGAATTATTTAAATTCAAGCCATATTTAGGAACATTAATAATCTGTTCTAAATGTAGGTATCTAATGAAAAATTAAAACAAATGGGTCAGAAAACGTACCCGTAGATGCCAATTTGTAGTAAGTACCACTTGCAATTCTAATTAAAGCTTGCAAGTGTCTTTGATTTCATTATTTGTATACTTAAACATGAAGTTTAACATTTTTCACCATGTTTTTCATTTGATTCATCATCATCATTTGCGTAGCCTTTCCCCAACTATGTCGGGTGGCTTCCAGTTTAAACGGATGCAGCTGAATACGAGTATTTTACATGGAGCGACTGCCTATCTGGCCACTGCACAGCCACAATTTGATATTTGAAGTTAATTTTATAACTTCAATGTTCGCCGATGATTTTTCAATTACAATTTAACACCAACCATTATTATTTGAATACCAACCAAAATTAAATAGAGGTGAAATATAAAAGACTGCCTGAAATTGGCGTGTTTTTGTTTTCTCGCGGCCATCAACCAAATCTTGTTTTTCTAGTACAGGATAGTGTAACAAACGAAACTTATTTGACATGCATGCATGTCTCTAAACTCAGTCCGAAATGAGATTATAAGAATTCGATGTTTGTATGTATTTATTAGCTTTTTAGGAAATTTTTGTTAGTGTTAAGTTACCACAAAACAGATAGCCGCTAAGTTTATTTACAATTTAATCAGATACATTTGGAACAGACCATACATATTAATAAGAACCAACTGAAAGTGTTCTGTCGTTATACCTACACTATGACTGTTTGGTCATGGTCTAAAATAATGTTATTCTTTTTGCAGATTTTGAAAACTTCGATGTCTTACTTCACTTTTCTACGCAGCATGTGAACGAGATGCGGGAATCTTGAGATATTCAAAATTTTAATAGCAAAATGTTTTATCCTTTTCTAATTGTTCTTGCTTTTTATTTGTGTAACTATAATTATGAATATTTCCTCTTATTGTCATTGTATTCCACTTATTATCATACCAAATAAACGATTGAAACACTACATAATCGTATTTGATTAAATTATAACTTTACAAACATAATAAAGTTTCAGGAGCAAAATCATGGTTTTTTATTTCTAGAAAAGTTCTCGCATTTTTCTTAAAACCTACCTTGGTAGGGGAAAACCCGAAGGTTATTGAGAAAGCACATGCGGATTTCGAAAATGGACCAAAAATAAAGTGATCTTCAGAGCCGTTGATTTTGGTATCATGGATATTTCGATCATGAGCGGCTTTACCCATATTGACTTAAATATTTGAAAAACTTAGATTTGGAAAACTTTTAAAAGGATATTCAAGGCGAATAAAAGTGCAACAGTGTTACATGTCCGGATAGTGAATATATCTATATATCTGACGGATTGTATAGCCTTTTGGCAAATTTGACGCAGCATGAGCGAGCTCATAATTATCGTCCTTCAAAATGTATATGGCCGCATAACAGTCAACTTATGGGGACGCCATGGCGATGTCGGAGAAATTGACGTCGATAAGAAATAACGATGTCGCTTTTAGAAGAGGTGATGTTGCCTACTGTGTGCATTGTGTATCCTGCAACAAAATTCCCACAAATTGATTAAGTTCTCCTGAACAATGCTCAATGCACCGACACATACAATGTTCTAATGCATCGATACACACGGCCCGGTCATCTATCGCGTGGTTCTACGTGCACCTTGACATTCGTCTCTTTCAGTCATATCAATCATAATGTGGCACCACAGCTGAAGAGGAAAAATGTCAACTAACTTTTGGAGGTCACTATAGGTATGTAAATGTACAGTACAGTAGAAAAATAATAAAGTTACGCTTGGCTAAGAAGTGTTAAAAATAAAAGCTTTATTTATCGTATTATGAGGTTTGACGATTGGGAAAATTATTATTAGCAATATTTCAGTAGAACACACGCATTTTTGAGACTTTTTTACTGTGGTAACATTATTATGCTTTGAACTGTCAAGTTGTAAAAGTCCCTAACGCTGAAACCGTATAAGTACATTCACTATTAAATGTACCTATTTATTATGAAGCAATAATTAGTTAACACGTTTCTAAAACTGCCCGGTTGTTAGCAATAGGCTCGCCCCGTAACATGGGACTTAATCGGTTGAATGCCGAAATTACAGACACAATTAAAAAGCCATTGTGTCTCGCGTGGATCCACGTTTAAGCATATGAAGGGTTAAACATAACTGGCAAAATGTGGATGTACTATAGGTGCACCTTTGTGTAACCATTCGGGAAATTGGCGTGTGGTTATATTTATGTGGGTGTCTCTAAAATTAAACGTAAACCCACAAAAGATACAAACATTTCTTTTGCTTTCAAAATACCTGCCATTTACTACGAAATAAAGGAATTGAAAGCTTCCAGTACTGTAAAATTATTTTCGAGGAAAGAACCAAGGATTTTTCTATGAAGAAGTGCGAGTCGAGTGTTTTCGTATAAAGTGAAGCATTTCACAATAACTAGATCTTTATTGCAGTTTTTACTTTGCTAGAGATACAGAAAGGCATGTCGAGAGTATTTAAAATTATTTTTACAAAACTGGCTATACTTGCTATTTAGTTACTCAAAGTTGTGCATGGATCTTTTAGCGCGTGGCCAAAATCGGATCTAACGCCGCCATCTTGTTTCTCAATATGTTTACTAACAATTCCCACCTAGATCTCACTGTCGATTTTATTTAAGGCTATTCACTCTTGTGTGCATCCTTAAATAAAATTCAGAACCTAGGTATTAATCGAATAACAAATCATACAGAATTCAGTTCATAATAATTACAGGGGTATAATGGTCTTTGATCACTCATCAGATACCCTGAATCATACAGTAACAATGGGAGTCCCACAGGGCTCGATTCTTGGTCTTCTCTTGTTTTTTATTTATATTAATGACTTGCTAAGGCAAGGCAGTAACATAATAAAGGATACCTAATCATGATAGTAATGCTGTTTGCCGATGACATTTCACTTTTGTTTAAACTGAAATGTCAGCAGCTAGTTACTGACGATGTAAATAGCGCAATGTAAATAGTACGGCCCACATATAGACTTTTTCGAAAAAGGTAAGATCCACAGCATAAAAAAAACGTAATTTAACTGACACAGAGATAGCCTGTTTAGTATGTTTTAGCTATTTTCATATTGTAATGTCGTACAGTATTCTGCGATGGAGAAATGCAATCGACATTCACACTACTTTTTTTTTGTCGAAAGGAGCTGTTTGATGAATTTACAAATGAAGTCCAAGACACTCTCTCAGAGAGTTACTCCTTTATTTATAAATGTTGCTTAAAATTAAGTACTTATTAGCAACTGTTTAAACATACATTTTTGACGTTTTAACGTCTCATAAATAAAAATTTCTAACAGGAACAAAAAGTTGTACCTACACAAGGCTCAAGAAAATTGGTGGCTCGTTCAAATGTCAATGCGCTTTTATAATAAACTAGCAGCACCCCGCGGTTTCACCCGCATAATTCTCGAGCCCCTGGGAATATTGGAATAAAAGTATCCAGTGTGTTAATACTGACTATAAACTATCTTTGTGCCAAATTTCATCCAAATGCGATCAGTAGTTTTTGCGTGAAAATGTAACAAACATCCATCCATCCATCCATCCTTACAAACTTTCGCGTTTATAATATTATATTGGGACTTCAAAGACACATTTAATACATTCAAATCATTAATTAAACGTAACTTGTACCAGAAAGCCTTTTAAAACGGGTACGTATCAAAATCCCGAATGTTCATAATACCTATGATTGAAATACCGACGTCCAAAACACCGAAATTCAAAATACCGAAAGTTTTAAATGCCGATAGTCGTTATATCGAAACACAAAATACCGATGTTCAAATGCCCGAAAGGACGAAATCCCGAACGGACGAAATCCCGAATGGACGAAATACCGATGGATGAAATCCCAAAGAGCAGCGACGTAGTTCCCGCGATTACTCATATATACCTCAACGAACGCAATAGACGACGTAGGATGCAAGAGCGAGCGAAGGGCACCCCGAGGTTCGGTTTGGTTAGGTTACTTTAAACCCTTTACACAGAAATAGGGGCCCCGCGAAGCGGGGCTCCGTCGACATAGGATGCAAGAAAACGGTGGCAATTTCGGGATTTTGTACTTCGGGATTTTAAACTTTCGGGCAAATGAACTTTCGGGATTTAAAACTTTCGACCAAACAACCATTCGGCGTTTCAATTATCGGGATTTCGTCTATCGGTATTTTAAAATTCGGGATTTTGATACGTACCCTTTAAAACGCTTGGCGCTGAACTGCTCCAATTTTCCCATTCTGAATATTGTTTATTTTTGAGTAAAATAAAACACGTGTTTCATTTATTTGCAGACTTCCATAAATTACAATTTATTTAAAACAAAGAATAGTACACATATTTTAGAAATAAATTAATCGTTAACATTGCTAATTAAAGGCGAAAGAGTTGCATTTATCAAATGTTAAAATATATAGTGCCGCACAGCATTCATACGCTGTGAAGAAACGTGAAGTAAGATAATGAAGTTTTCAAGATCTGAAAAGAATAGAAATATAATTACTCCTACAATACACTACAATACAATATTCGATCACAAAGTGCTGTCTTGTTAATATAGTGTTTGCATGGGGTCCAACCGCAGGTCGGGTAATTTTTTTTGTCAATGAGATATTTTTGTTTTATTAAAGTATCTATACATATAATAAAATCGTAGGAAAGTCAAAACTGTACATTGAATATTTTTTTAAAAGAATACTTGGGGCGTGATCTACAATCGATATCGAAGCCAAAAATATAGTTTTTAGAATTTTTGTCTGTTTGTCTGTATGTATGTCCGGGATAAACTCAAAAACTACTGCATGGATTTACTTCAAATTTTGCATGAGTATTACTAAGAGGTCGGGTCAACATATAGGCTACATATTATCACGCTATCACCTACGGGGGAGGAGCTGTGAATCTTTATTTGTCTTACGCATTCTGTGACAGCCTGTAATCTAACGACGCATATTTAAATGTTGTTTTTCAGTAAGCCATGCTATTATCTAGCTTTACACTATGAAAACTACGCCATTTAAGTAATTTGGGCCGAGGAACATAGTTTAATGAATGTTAGTAATATAAAGAAAATTTTGAAGCAGCGCCCGCCATCTATGAGATTTCATTAAAATCAAATCAAGTTACATGTTGACACTTTTGGAAATTTAAATTTGATCATGTTGGCGAGGTTAGTAGTTTGTTATTCTTAAAATTCATAGATGGCAATGTTCATTTTCTTCATAAAAGTTGATAGTTCGTTTTGATAAATTCGAGTTCCAACAAAACCCTCAAAATCTTGAGCAGAGTTGAGGAAGACAATTAAAAAAAAACGCGGTGTTAAGTATTACAAAAAAGTTATGTTCCTACTGGAGACGAAGTCGAAATAACTGATGAACGCGTGCTGAACACCTGTCTCAGTTCACTTCAAGATGTGGTCATTTCTATCGGCGGCAATCCACTGATCGAATATGGGTTACCAGCTCCCCAATCATCACCGCATCAAGACCGTGGAAATCAAATTACCATCCGGGCGAAATGACCACCACACGAAATGACCATGTCGCTTTGTTCTCTTCAGAGTAAAAACAAATTTATGACACCGTCCTTGAAAGCGTTGGGCATAACCTGGGTAAAATGTTTTTCTTGGATGCTCCTGGTGGAACAGGAAAAACATTTGTTACCACTGACATACTTGCAGAGGTCAGGAGGCGAGGCAAAATTGGTATTGCTGTAGCGTCGTCGGGAATCGCTGCCACACTGCTTCCGGGCGGCAAGACAGCACATGCCATGTTTAAAATTCCCATCGATTTAGAGAGCGCCGAAACGCCTGTTTGTGGTGTGTCACGTAACAGCGATAAGGGACACGTGCTCAAGGATTGCTTTCTGATCGTATGGGATGAGATCGTATGGGATGAGTGTACGATGGCCAATAGGAAGGCAGTTGAGGCCGTGGATAGAACTCTGCAGAACATCCGCAGGAACGAAAATTTGATGGGTGGTGTCACAGTTCTGTTCAGTGGCGATTTTCGGCAAACGCTTCCCGTGGTGACACGGGGATCGAGGGCTGACGAGGTGAATGCTTTGTTGTGGTCACGAGTTCGTACGCCGCGCTTGACCATTAATATGAGAGCTCGGCTCGGCGGCAATCCACGTGCTCAAGAATTCTCCGATGTCCTTCTAAGTCTTGGCGAAGGAACTCTACCAAAATAGGTGGTGCTTCCAGACTCTCGGTAGAGTGGTATCCAGCTTAGAAGAACTCATTCGCTGTGTGTACGGAGACATTAGTCGTATAACGCACCAGCAGAACTCTTGGGTGTGTGAGCGGGCCATTTTGACGCCCAAAAATGATCAGGCTGCAGCAAGTAACGAATGCATTCTCTCGGAAATTGAGGGGAATGAAGTGGTCTACACCTCGATAAACACTGTTGTCGAGCAAGATGACGCCACACATTATCCCGTGGAATTTCTGAACTCCTTGTCAGCAAGTGGACTTCCAGCGCATACCATCAAGCTGAAGGTCGGTGTCCCGATTATGCTTCTTCGGAACCTATCTCCTCCGAAGTTGTGTAACGGGACCCGCCTTGAAGTCATCTCGCTCCACAGACACACCATTAAGGCGAAAATTCTTACGGGTTGTGGCGTCGGCGAGGCAGTATTTATACCACGCATTCCCCTCATACCTCATAACTTCCCGTTCCAGTTCAAGCGCGTACAGTTCCCCGTGAGTGTTTGCTTCGCGATAACCATCAATAAGTCGCAGGGGCAGACACTGAGGGCAGCGAGTGTCGACCTCAGGACGAGTTGCTTCTCACACGGGCAACTGTACGTCGCTTGCTCCCGCGTCACCAGTCCTGACTCTCTTTACATTTTGGCACCTGGCAGCCTAACTACCAACGTAGTTTATAGGGAAGTGTTGTAAGGTATGATACCTTTGTACGTATTTTTACTCTTTTGTGTACTGGAATGTATTCCTGAATTATTTTCTCTATTTCCTTCAGTCACATCTGAACTCGGCAGGATTCCCATATAACTCTCTTCACTTGCTTCGCTTGCAAAAAAAAAAACTTATATTTTAATGATATTTTAAAAGTTGTTTACTTATAATGCTATAGCGACACGGGCATCTTAGGTATTTTTGGTGCTGTAGAGCCTTCACGCAGACGACGTCGCGGGCAGCAGCTAGTTCTAAATACTAGCCCATAGTCTGGATTTGTGCCCCTTTGGTAGCAAAAGGTTGGCGACGCCATATTACATGTAACAAACATGACTTGCGATATGTGGATATACACAATCCCTACCGGGTCGCTCCGTGAAGCCTGCGAAGCTCCCAGGAAGCTTCTGTGCTTCTGGATGGAGCTAGGCTGGCTCTGTTAGCCAGAATCCCTACGCACAACGGACCAAATGGGAGTCTAAGTGCGGAAAAGGGAGCCCCATCATCATCAACTCCTACCGGGTAAAAATTATTTGCTACATCAATCATCGTCATTAAGCCATACATTACTGTAAATAATAGGTGTCCCTCAAGCGTCTCCACAACGACAGATGACCTGGTGAAGGTTGCAGGATTCAGCGGGACGCGAGAAGCTTTCAATAAAATGTAATAATAACATTACCGCAGACATAGAAGTAACACCAACATCAGCAAGTCCTAATGCCTTTACATGTACAGGTTCCTGTACATTCATAAGGAAGAAGGCCACTGTTCGCCTATTCTTCGTGTCCATGCTCTCCCATGGTACACCGTAGACTGCGTCCTTTAATTTGTCACTCTGCAAATAAAATCAGAAAACACGGTATTTTACTTGGTAGAGAGGGCTACACAAATTGGTTACATGTATTCTTAAATTCCTCTTTATCTCTTACATCCTAGCCATATCTTTCAACTATGATAAATTTCTGACTGGCTTAGTCTAGTAAAGATAGCGGGCCTGGACAAAAGGTTGGCAATCGCTCTCAAAACGTTTCGAATTTCTGCAACGAGTTTCAAAAGGTGACCTACAGTTTTCGGTAGCTTATGTCAATCCGAAACGTTTCTGACTGTTTTATCATGGTTATCGCTGATAGATTGTCCTTTGTCAAAGTCTTCTGGATCTGGGTCAGACAAAGCGGTTTTTAGGTTTTATAAATTCTTAGACTAGCAGGCCGGGGTCTGGATTTGTGCCCGTTTGACGAATACTGATGTGAAGTTTGTAAACGATGATACTTGAATACGTTATGTTATATAGGTTTATAATGAACATTTTCCTTACGATACTGCCAATAAGTTCGAAGACGATCGACAGCTGTATAAGTTGTTGAAACATTATAACTGTTAGGGGTAGGTAGCGTATCAGAGCTGCAGTCGTCTGAAATAAAAATAAGTTATATATTAATTATTTTCAAGTGTCAAAAAATAAAATAAAAAAAACTATAAAATTAAAAATAAATATTGGTTTATATGCGAAAATTCAACGTTAGCTTCAGACAAGAATACATCGGTAGCAGGACATTTGCACGAAAGACATTTCGTGCATAATCTAACCTTTGTTAGCAATACCCACTATTTCATCGGTACTTCTTAATATATTGTTATTTTGTACCTCGATAAATAGCTGAAATAATAAAGATGTCTTCCCCGTAATTTGTTACGCTTAATCTCATAGATAAATTTTGAGATAACTGCTGTTAAAGTTCATGTACGTAGGTGATTTTTGAAAATGATTATGAAACTTCTTTGAACTTTGAGCTGTTTCATGTTTTAGCTACATCAAAATATTTATTAAAGTATTAGCTACCCAATGGAATAGCAAATAAAAGCCATTCAATGTGAGAGTTTAGAGAAAAGTGATATTTAATGACGAATTCTGCAAAAATACCTACATACAATATTGGGTTTTCTCGTATCCTATGAACTTTTACTTAGGCAATAATGAGGTGCTAAATTGTCACAAATTACCTACAAGACAACCTGTATTATATTATCGTGTATCTTTTTGAAGTTGACTGTACAAAGTAATTATGGGCTCTTTGAAATCAAAAGTTGTCTGAATATTATATTGAGTTATTAATATCATTGTCAAATTCGTGGCCGGCCTTGAATGAAACTTCAACTAAATTATGTAACATCTGAAATGAATATATAAAAAACATTATCTTAATTTTATGTTTCGTCGTAGTCAAGTATAAAGTTACAAGGTACTAGATACTGACCATTTGTGAGCACTCCAGGAGTAGTAAGCATCCACATGCTTGATGGAACCCGTAATAAGCAAACAACATTGGCCCAAACACATCGGACATTTGGTCTGTAAAACTACATGCAAACATGACATGTTATTTTGAGGAAATAGAGCTTAATGCGTAGTAGTTTGTCAAAGTAAATTCTAGCTTAGGACCTATTTCTACAGCCAAGCCACATGGACGTGTCTTGTTTTAAACTAGCGCCCTGCCCCTGCTTCGTATGGTCGCAATCAAAAAAACGCGAAAATCGCGATTTTTTTTGCTTTTTTTGCTTTTTCAGTAAAATATTAATATATTAAAAACATAAACTGTGTACAAAGTAACAGTAACGAGTGTCATTCGCGTTCAAATAGCTCCTCAATTATGTAGTATTGAAGATATGAATAACGTCGCGAGCTACACATTTATGTAATCTCTTTTTTTCCTCACTACCCGTTTATTAAGATATTTGTGTAACTGTTTGTTTTCCCGAATTTAATAAATAAATAAAACTTGCGGAATATATGGTCTAAACGATACCTAGTGAATAACGCATCAAAATCCATTTTGTAGTATAGATCTTAGCGGTCCCACGGACAGACACGAAAAGTGACTTTGTTTTATATTATGTATAAATAATTAAATATATATATAGATGATACAGATATAGAAGGTTTTTTATAAACTTTTGGGACACGACCTAGGTGTATGTGATCTACGAAATCATCTACTATCAAACTATCTCTCTTAGATATGAGGTTTATGTGAGTATGAACGGTTGGAGAGAGTAGCCATCATCATAATCATCAACAGCCTTTAGCAGTTCACTGCTGGACATAGACCTCTCCAATTACACATTCTATAAATCGATCCTAGGCTGCTCTCATTCACGCTGGTCCTGGCGCAGGGGAGGTCGCACCAGGCGGCGGCTGAATTAGCGACACGCGGGGTTGCGACAGTCGTTGAAAGGATCCGGCAACTGGGACGCGAGGTGGCCCTGCACAAGTCCGAGGCCATGTGTTTTCATGGCCCTCGGAACGCGCCACCGTCGGGTTCCCAAATAATGGTAGGAGGGGTTTATATCGGCGTCGAGTCGAGGATGAAGTATCTAGGACTTGTCCTCGACAGCCGGTGGAACTTCGTGGAGCATTTCCGACGTTTGGCTCCCAGACTGGAGCGGGCCGGGGCTGCCTTGAAGCGGCTCCTGCCCAATCTAGGGGATCCAAACGCCTCCTGCCGGAGGCTCTACGCGGGGTCGTGCGGTCCATGGCCCTTTACGGAGCACCAGCCCGGCGGTTGAACGCGTCACAGAGGGTCATGGCCGTCCGGCTAGTCCGGGGATACCGCACGGTCTCCGGGGAGGCGGCGAGCCTCCTTGCCGGATTGCCGCCATGGGATCTGGAGGCTAAAGTCCTCGCCCACATATGGGAGTGGCGAGAGGAGGCAAAACGCCGGGGCATAACTCTGCTGCCGTGAGAAATTGCGGTTCAGCGGACAGAGCTCCGGCGGGATCTCATGGCGACATGGAGAGTACGACTGTCGCAACCCAGTGCTGGTCACGCCACAATTGCGGCGATAAGTCCCCTCTTTAAGGAGTGGCTGGAGAGGCGTCACGGCGTCCTCACCTTTCGCCTGACGCAGGTCCTCACCGGACATGGCTGCTTCGGGAGGTTCCTGTTTCGGATAAGGCGGGAGGAAACGTCCGGGTGTCACAATTGTGTGGATTGCCCGGAGGACACGGTGGAGCATACGGTGGAGGACTGTCCAGCTTGGGCAGAACACCGCCGCGTCCTCACGGCGGTGACCGGTGGCGGCGATCTCTCGCTTCCGGCCCTGGTCCAGGCCATGGTACGGAGCGAGAGTACATGGGAAGCCGTTGCCTCTTTCTGCGAAGCAGTAATGCTTGCGAAGGAGGAGGCGGAGCGCGTGAGGAGAGGCAATCTTGGCGCCCTCGCGCCCCTAGTCGCCGCAGGAGACGCCCTGGGCGTCGGGAATCGATAGCCGATTCCCGGCCACCGTAGGCGCGGGCTTGCGGACGGCGAGCAATGGGCAGCTCGCCGTCCGGTAAGGACCAGGCCCGGATCGACGGCGCGTTGTGTTCCACGCGCGCCTCAAAGAGATGTCAGCACTAACTGACGGGGTCTACCAGGACCGAAGCCTGCCGGGGTCGCGGGTTGTTCGAAAGAGATACCGTGGCCCCTGGCAAAGGCAACTGCAGACTGCGCTACTGTTGAGCATGATGTCCTGGGTTCAATTCCTACCTCGGGCAAGGTGTTATTGGGTTTTTTCCAGAAATTTCTCAGTAGCAGCCCGGAATTTGGATTTGTGCACGGTTGATGACAGTGGAGAGCAGCGGTGGCCCAGTGGGAACGGCCGCGACTTACGAGTTGTAGGTCGTAGGTTTGAACCCAGCCAGGCGCTTTACTTTGTGTAAACTATTTCATCACCACTGCTCTCAAAACGGTGAAGGAAAACATCGTGAGGAAACCGGCATGTCCTAGAACCAAAAATTCGAAGACATGTGACATCTGCCAACCTGCACTGGGCCCGCGTGATAGATTATAGCCCACTCCCTCTCGAAGAGAGGAGGCCTGTGTCCCAGCAGTGGGAACAATATAGGCTGATTATGATGATGATGGCAGTCAAATCGACCCCTATTACGTGGGGCTTAAACATAACTGGTGAAATGTGGGTATACTATATGTTCATTTCTGGCTTACTCTACGGGCCAGTACAGTCACGTCTAAAAGTATGTATACACTTGGCAATTTTCAATTGCGATTTTTTCGTGAAATAACGAATGCAACGTTAAAATACGACACTTAACATAAACCTATGGGTTTGAAAATACTATTTTCGTAATAACATAAAATTACATTACAAAATAAAGGAGAAAATCGCCTTTGATTAAAGCCAAGTGTATACATACTTTTAGACGTACTTTTGACTGTAGGTACAGGCGTGAAGTTGTGTATGTACATATGTAAAAAATCTTAACTTACGCAATAATGCTTCGATGATAGTCAATCAATTCATTTAGTCTAATACTAACACCTTTCTGCTCATTGGGAGAAAACATTTCACAAGTTACAGTTGCATTGCTGCCCTCTAATATGAAGCTTGTCTTACATGAGGGTCTCGGGAAGTTGTCGAGATTGTAAAGCAAAATCTTGAAATGACCCCACATGTGGAATATCATGACAGATAAAAAGCAATCGTGTATGCAGAACCAACTCGCACACAAGTACGATATGAGCCTGCAATAAAAACAAATGGTAATATTTGAATCTGCCTAGTCTTAGCCCGGACCAACGTGGTCCCGGCTGTCATTCGTAGATCTTTGATTTTTTTCTTTCTTTTGTGGATGGGAGACCCCACGAAACCGGCGCTAGCGCAGCTTGACCTTCAATCAGCGTGCGGTGATTATTATTTAGTGACGAGCCCCTTCTAACTTAAAACATCTAGCATAAATTATTTGTCGAACCTACTAGCCGGCTGGTCGGAGCATTTGGGCCTTGTAAAGAAAGAAAAAGTATTTATTGCGGCTCGTACAGGAAGATCACAAACTAAACTAAACACAGTATAAAACAAAAACCAAGTTATATAAAAAAAGTAACAAAAAGAAAAATGAAACAGAAACTCCTATACGAGGCCAAAAGGCTCCTATCTCAGCATGATGCTGCGACATTTAAAAAATAAATGTCGCCGCGCTGGTATTCTGATAGGGCCCGCCGCTGTGATGTCATGGGCAGTTACAGAAATATACAAATATTAAAATAGATTTAATATCATATTAGCAAATAAAATAATTTTGTCGTGTAGTATTTTTCAATGAACTTACCAACTGTGAAAGTTACAAGCAATATACCATTTCAAATCGGTTGACGTAGGGAAAGGGTTAGAGAAATATAGAGCGTGTTCATATGTGGCGTTTTCCTTCAATCCACCCTTAGCAAAGTTCCCAGCTGAATAATTGTTGTACATGGGAGCAAGGTTGAAAAGACTTAGGCCAGTCAGCATTTGTGAAACGATTAATAATGTGAATAAGTGGGAGATTCGATGAATTTGCTTGTGAATCTGAAACAAAAAGACGGACAATATTACGATGACAATGACTGCTGTTGTTTGAATTGAAAACTTCTTTAGGCGCGTTGAGCATTTTTTGAGATTGGAAAAAAACTTTGAATTCGCGCCACTGTTACCGTCACCGACACCGCTTCGGATGTGTTCGGCTGTCCTCGGGATGTACTCGGTTTTATGTATATCCGATATGTCGTGACTGATGGCAAAGCATGGAATTATTATGTACTACGTTCGTAGTACATAATAATTCCATGTGGCAAAGTATTGTTTGTGTTTTGTTTTCACTTCTGTCGGCACTTCCAGATTTTTTTTAACTATGAGATTTTAGGTAGGAGACATGTAGAATGGAAACTAAAGAAGATTGTGGTGGTAGAATCTGCTTCGAAGGTAGAACTGAACTGAACTTGTATGGGAACTGTAAATGTTCATCCAGGGTGCACTGGATGAAAATTTATAGTACTGTAATCTATATACAAAAAACTGTCTCCCATTGAAGCCGTGACAGATATTTTTATAGCACCTTATATAATAAATATTCTTTTACAGCTCATGCAAAAGAAAATAATCTGTGTGACATGTATGAATGTGTAACTTGTGGCGTATAAACAGATTGATCATAAATAATATTATCTTACCTTCGTAGAATATTCAGATCGGTCTTTGTAGAAGAAAAGATGCATTTTTTCCAAAAATTCTCTCCCTAAGACCGCGAACTTAGGAGAATAACATAGTGTAGTGATTCTAGACTGCGAAACAATATATGAAATATTAGCATATACAAAAACAAAAATCGACTTTTAAGGTCTAGTGGGGTATCCTCATATTCTTCGTATTTTAAGGGTTTGACGTACTTATATTTTCTTCTTTCGTACCTCTTTTGGCATTCATCTCAGTATTTTCCGTTTATTACCGTTGGATCCCGTTTTTTAATGCCGTTTTTTAGGTATTACCGATGGATCCCGTTTGCTATTTCCGTTGAATCCCATATTATAACAACATGTGTACATTTCAGAAGAAAAGTGATTTACCTTTATCAAACAATAAAAAGAGATTATTTTTAGTGGGTTACCCGGAACCGAACTAGTTAGATTAGGTTAATTATAAAAAAAAATAACAATGTTAGGTTAGGTTAGGTTAAAACTGTGACCCCTACGCACGAGCCGAGCGAGCGAAGCGAGCGGTGCCGCGGCAGCGGCCGGCGAGTGCCAGAAACGACTAGATTATATAGAAAATGAGTTGTTTGTGAAATAAATAGTATACGAAACGTTGGTTGTAAACTAAAAATTTGTCAATGGAGTTTTGGTGAAACATTAGTGAACCCCTCATTTTATTATAAACAATTTTGTTGTTGAAAGTACCCGCATTCATATTTTTTTAAGCATTCGGGATCCAACGGAAATACTTTTCGGGATTCAACGACAATAAAACGTAATTATCTTGCATTTTTTAAATTCGGGATCCAACGGAAATACATAATAATGTTTTGCGGGATCCAACGCCAAAATTTTTAAAATGGGATTCAAAAACGGGATCGGTAATAAATCGTATTTTCTAGCCATTATATATCATTCTTCTTCTATTCTAAGCGTAAATCGTGTAACTGAATAATATTTTAATGTAAGGAATAAAAAAGTAAAACGGAAATGTATCGTAAAACAGTTTTGAGTCACACATGCACAGATCACATCTATGTGATTAGTGTGAAATGCTATTACCTAGGGTAATTACATGCCGAAGTTGCCTCACTGTGATACCTCGCATCCTCAATGTATAAGCATGCATTTGTTTTACATGGAGGTAATCGAAGTAGCGAGCTAAACCGCATCAAAATCCATTGCGTAGTTTATAAGAACAGCGCCGCGCGCCATCACACGTACAGACACGAGAAGCAACTTTAACACGTTGCCTGTCCAGAGTATTTTGGATAAGGTTGTCTTGACGTCCAATTTTTTTTTCGGCCAATCTGTTTCATTTTATATACTTACGAAACATATACAAATGATTTTCAATAAAACTTCTGAATTTACTGAATTTCAGCATTGCATTATTTTTAATGCACGTGCAGTTCATGTTACCAACCAATAAAAAAAAATTCGCGGGACATTGGTGTTTTATTATTCCCAATTCACTACTCATACGTCTGCGAAATATTAAAGACGTAGCTCTTACGTCCAGTCTACAAAACTTCATTCAAAAAGAATAGGCTCGTGCATTATAAATAAAGCACGGACGTCACAGCAGCAGCCACAAATGCATTATATATAATGCACGGACAGGCAACGTGTTAAATTATAATATGTACATCAAGTACAAACGCCAGCACATCAAGCTACTACAATCTGTCTTTCTTTAATAGATTTTCAATTTTATCCTTAAACCATAAGGTTCAAAGTTGATTGGGAAAATTTGACATTTTCGGGTAGCTTGATGTGCTGACGTCTGTACAATATATCGAATATTTTTTTGTCAATTTAAATGATGGATGTGTAGAAGTAACAGTATTAGTCGACTTTGGTCGGTGACCGACGGAACTTATACATTATTATACTTACAAAAACAACAGCATTCATAAGAAGAGAAATATACAAATGTCCAAGCTCGAAGAAAGTCATCGATTTCTTGTGCAACAGCACATATGTGACCCCGCCAACAACGCAAACCCAACATACAAGCATGTGAAAAGACCTCTGGATGTACACCCAGATCTTTCTTCTTTGTATAGCTACAGTGTCAAGCGGGTCGAGTTTCTTGAGGGGCCAGCTGCTTATTATTGATAGCATGTGACGTAGTATTATCAGGTAAGGATAGTCGGTTGGTGAGGCGACCCCACTGAAAATTAAGACTAGAGTCAAGAGCAAGCCCATTTAAAAAAAAAGTAAATTATAGATTATGCACTTATTTTGCGACAAGTTTAAATAAGTCCCTTCACACTTAATTTGACGTTTTTCACCTAAAATTTTGAATGTCTAACTAAATCTGACTATTTCAATAGCGATTAAAATGTTGTGGAAACTGGAAAGATTTGCAAAAACAGTACTGTATCTTTTTTCTTCTCTTCTGCTTGTATGTCGAAAATGGTCCTATCGCAAAAATAATGAAAATTTCGAAAAGACCCATAAACCCCTAAAACTCGACATGTAGGTAATAATTTTTCATATTTTCCAAACAAAAAGTTAAAAATTCCATATAAAACACGTCGAGGCTCTAAAAAAATTCACGGGGTAGGGAAAACAAGTACCACGTGGAGACACGATTGTCAAATTCGATTTTAGTTGTGTCAAATTATTTTTAAATTTAGATTTTTTTGTCAGAATAGCTTTAAGATTCTCATAGCCAAAAGTAAGGAATTTTAGTGATAATTTAGTTCGGTGTACAAGAGAATCGGCACCAACATCTAGTCTCTATAGCTAGTCGACTGATTGGCAACACACATAGACGGCCAATCTCAATACTATCTTGATTGATAACTCGATATTTCAAAATACTGAAATACTAGTATTGCTAGTGTTTTCATTTGTTGTCGTCCCCACATGATAAAATAATACATAAATAATAGATAATCGAAATGTTTAGTATATTATTCGTGATCTCGTAATTCCGATTATAATTAAGTAAGTAAAAACTTGTTCCCACAAAACAACTTAATTATCTCCAAGAACAGGGCTTTCGCTCTCCTACCCCTTTTGCTGTGCCCTACAGGGTCCATAATGTCTCAATAAATAGTTACCACCTAAATACACATTATGTTAAAGCAATAAAGATATTGAGTATTGAGTATATGGAAAGCTTTGATTAGTTCACATAAAACATTTTTCATTTATGTTGATTTCGTATCTATACTTGCCGATGTTAATAATTTTTATGAATTTACTTAATGTTATTAATTTATGAATGTTTTTATTCATTTGTTATTTTTACTTAATTTCTTATCAATTTTATTCATGTTAGTGTTAAAGAAAACCTTTACCAATTTTATAATTTTTAATCAGAATTTCATAAGTTTTAATTGCATTTAATATGCAACTTTTTACCGATGTTACCAATTTATCAATATTAGCGCTTATTAATAAGTTAGTTTTATGCATGTTTTGTTTACCTATAAGTAATTGATGAACTCTTATTTTACTTTTAAAATGTATTATGTGGTTGTATTAGTGTAATCAATTGTTGGTGAACCTTATAAAATAAATAAAAATAAACACTAAGCAAATTAAAGACTGCAATTAAACTTACTCTTGGGGCTGAAGGTTAAAGAAAAAATCACGTAAACTTATAGACATTTTCGCTTCGAAACCTTTTTTGCTCTTGACCTTGAACTCGCCTGATGGAAAGCGATGGATGAGATCTACGATGGAAAGAGCGTGCCCAAGACGCCCGCAAATGTATGAAAACGAACGGTAGAAACTTTCAGCTTATATACTTAGGCTGCAATCCAATAATCCATACTAATATTAAAAATGAGAAAGTTGAGTTGGTATGGAAATGTAAAAGTCTTTTACGTTTTCATGCCTTAACCACTAAACGGATTTGGATGACTTTGACACAGGGATAGATATTATGACCAGTGATATAGGATACTTTTTATCCCTGTAGTACTGGAAATAATTTCAGACCTTCACGCAGGCGTAGCCGCGTGCAAAACTAAGTTAAGTTATAAGGCTTTAGCCATACATGGTAAAGAAGAAGAGATTAAGAAATATGGGGAGCGGGCTGCCCGCAAGTTTTCCAGTATTCTGTACTGTCATCATAAAATTTACTTTACGCAGTTGATTTAAAATCCTAACTTGAATGTCAAGTTATTTGCTGTGTTGGAGCAATGCTGTTATATGACCTTTTTATAGAAATGTTGTGAAGTCTGATTTGGGTATTTTTGACCAAAATAACATCAAAAGTTTTGCTAATAAATTAGGAGAACTGACAATAAAACCCTAAATAACATCAATTTGGTTTTACCCTAACCGAATTCCTAGGTATTCATTATAAAAACACACTATGTAGTTCTCATGATTGAACTTTCTTGATCCTATGATCATTCATTAAATTAATAACACTGCATTTGTCAAGATTTTGACAGCTATCTATTATTATATTAGCTAAGGATATATTCGTTTTAGATTTGCTTAAGGCTATTGCTTCTTCGTACGAAAAATGCATGAAGTTTTTATTGCTACTATAGAGGTATGAGTAACAGGGTGTAAAGTTCACTTATCCACCACAGAAAAGGGAGGATTCTCCGACCTTGTTTGGAAGCACTGGAAGTGTATTAAAAAAACATTCCCAAGTTAAGAACCGAGGATTTTTCTGTGAAGAAATGTAAGTCGAATATTTTCTTAAGTGAGGCTTTTCACGATTTTAGATCTTTATTGCAGTCTTTAGTTTGCTAGAAATACTGAGAGGAATGCTGGGAGCATTTCAAACAATTCAATAGTACAATAGTAAGTAGGCACTTTGTGTTAAGGAGTTGTTGTTAAACGTTCTTATTGTTTAAAGTAAGTAATGTAGGTAGGGTGTCGGCTTCTACATCACATCACAAACTGACGTCACGCAAAATCTTGCATCTCGCAAGCAGAGTTTACCGCGCAACTGGCTTAAGGACAAAGGCCCGACAAGAATCATCGGGCAGTTACCCGCCAGACACAACACCCGTTTGTTCGGATGATCCTCCCTTTTCTATAGACTATGAGTGAACTTTACACCCTCTTCCTGATTATTCTATACTTTATTGTTTACAAAAATGAGTGATTCAAGCTATGACACTCAGCAATTAAACTTTCCATGAATTTACAAAGAGTTCTTACAACATTGTACATACAACATCCTATGGTTTTAGAACCTTTTATAGAAGATTCATATCTTAGGTAAAGTCTTGTATGCAACCGTACATAATTAGGAATTTAAACACTCATGACTGTGACACTATTATCACATTCAGCTACTCTTCACTTGCTCTAACAACGATTTTTTTACGACACACGCAACGATATTTAAACATTGATATAGCGGGCTTACAATATCCAACTATGTTGATCAAATACATTATATCATCCATAGTTAAGACTTATGGGCTGACGCCAAACTTAAAATGCATAACTCGAGGTCAGCAGTGAGGCAGGTAAGTTCAAAGCTCAACGGGGCGTACTAGTAGGTGTCCAACCCGACATCCAGCTGAAAGTTTGGTTTTTAAAATGCACTAATTTATCCAAAAGAACTGTTTCATCCTTGTGAATGCTGAGATTCGGTCGCTGCTGCAGTCTGATATCTATACTTCTATATCTATATCTATACTTCTATACTAATATTATAAAGAGGAAAGATTTGTATTTTTGTATGTAACGAATAAACTTAAAAAATTCTGGACCGATTTCAAAAAATCTTTTGCCGTTAGTAGGGTAGGGGTACGGTAGGAGTAGGGTCGGGGTAGGGTAGGAGTAGGGTAGAGGATCGGTAGGAGTATGGTCGGGGTAGAATAGGAGTAGGGTAGGGGTGCGGTAGAAGTAGGGTAGCAGTACAGTAGGAGTAACTGAGTAAGGTAGGAAAGGGGTACGGTAGGTGTAGGGTAGGAGTAGGGACGGGGTAGGGTAGGAGTAAGGTAGGAGAAGGGTAGGGGTAGGATTAGGGCAGGAGTAGGGTAGGGGAAGGAGTAGGACACCAGGCGAACGAAGTCGCGCCGGGCAGCTAGTTATATATATTTCTCGGATAAGATTCGTGTTTGTGACGGTTCTAAAACTCTCGACTATATTTTTTTTTTCAAATCCTTCATATTCACAATCTTTTGATTTGTTCCTTAACTGGTTGAATGCCGTAATTACAGACACACTTAAAAAGCCATTGTGTCTCGCGTGGATCCACGTTTGAGCATACGAAGGGTTAAGCTTCCCGAAATTTAAATCACCCTTCCTACTAATTTCCATTCCCTCTTGACTAATTTTTCTCCTAAATTAATCCAAGTCCTATCAAAAAATTTTAATGACAAGGATATTAAAATGTAGCCTGGTGTGTAATAATAACACCTGAGGAGGCTCTTGTTGGGCAGCTGGATCAATGGCTTGATTCAGAAAGCAGTACTTCTGGACACGGCTCGCATTGTCAGGAGGTTCCTCTCTCTGGAGCCCTGACCTGTAGCTTGGACCCTGTTCCCGATACCCGTGGGCTACTATTTTTTTATATTCTAAGATTTAAAAATATAATGTATATAATTATGTATTTAATTGAATAAAGAAGATAACTTTGTAAATATCTGTGTCGTTTTATCAATCAATCAACTCAGCCAATCGCAGTCCACTGCTGGACAAAGGCCTCTCCCTTGCTGCGCCACAACACCCTGTCCTCTGCCTTCCGCATCCAGTCTGTCCCAGCCACCTTTTTGAGGTCTCCTGTTTATCTAGTTGGGGGGCGTCCCACACTACGTTTGCGATCCTCGGTATCAGCTAAAGGACTCGACTGCTCCAACAGCCATCGGTCCTTCGACAAACCCGTCGTTGTATAGACGAGGAATAAACATGTATTTATATAACCAAGAAAAAAAAAAACATGACGCTGGCAGAATAGTCGACAGCGGCACCGTTTCCAAAAAGGAGAAAAAAATGTTGCTCTTGGGTTGCTGCCACTGAAGAGTCTGACAAATAGGAGTGATCTTTATCTTCGTTACTATAAGGTTGTTTTTGGGTTGCAACTGTCAGAGGTGAAAAAACTGTAACAAAAAGAGGCATATTTTGTGTGAATTCTCCTTAAAGAAAATCAACATACCTACTAATCAAATAACAATTCAAAGAGAATTCAATACGTAATAATTGCAGGGATCTGATGATCTTTGATCACTGATCATATTCTGTTATTAGTTTAATAGTCTTTGATAAAGAAAAAATAAAAAGAGCGTTAAATCATGGGAAATGTAGTGTGATATGAGTATAAGACTAGGACTATTATTATGAATGTTCAATTCATGTATATAAAATTCAAAGTCCTGACTGACTTATATATCAAGGCACAGCTTAACCGTTGGTCCTAGAGACATGCAATTTGTTGACAAAATTTCACGCGGACGAAGTCGCGGGCAGAAGCTAGTGTTCAATATCAACGGTAAAGAGAAAATGACATTTTAAATTTCGTCGTTCTGTTTCAATCAATCGTTTGAAAATTACAGAGATAGAATGATGCTTCAAGTTGTTTAGCACTAATTGAGTTTTGTGATTTGTGGGAAGAATTTACTTTGTTTCAGTTGTTAATGATAGAAATTTCTTTGTAAATAAAACGTTAATATTTTATGTTGTTTGCCTGTTTTGTCTTATCCGGGGCAAACATCTCCCCATTTCTTCAATTTCCTTTGATGTTGGCCTTATTTCCCTAATTAAATTAATTAATCATTCCCAAGAACATCTGACAGGCGCTTTAATTTGTGTAAATTATTTCATGGCCACTGCTCTCATAACGGTGAAGGAAAACATCGTGAGGAAACCGGCATGTCCTAGAACCAAAAATTTTAAGACTTGTGACATCTACCAACCCGCACTGGGCCCGCGTGGTGAATTACGGCCCACTCCTTCTCAAAGAGAGGACGCATGTGTCCCAGCAGTGGGAAATTTATAGATTAGCTGATTTGCTGGATTCGTTTTCTCTTCTACCGATCATTTTTCCCCTGAGAGTTCATTTGGTTTATATGTATGTATCTATGTATATATTCTTGTTTTTTATAGTCACTTACTAGCTAGTTATCCTGTATGTTGCACCTGCCATGTTTTGTCTCTGCATCACCCTAAGGTTGACTGGTAGAAAATGCCTTAGGCATTAAGTCCGCCTTTGCACAGTATTTTTTACTTGTGCATAAAGTTTTAATCTATATAAATAAAAACAAAAGGCCTGACTGACTGACTGACTCATCAACGCCCAGCCCAAACCCTTGGACCTAGAAAGCTGAAATTTTACACAATGGTTCCCTTTATAATGTAGACAAGGAATAAGGAAGGATTTTTCGAAATTCAACCCCTAAGGGAGTTAAATAGGGGATGAAAGTTTGTATGAAAGTCCGTCAGTTTTAAAGTTAGGATCTTCAAATTTTGTATTTAGGCCGAAAATTGAAAATTAATTAATACGTGTCTCAACGTTTTTGATAATTCCACCCCCAAAGGGTTAAAAAGGGGGATGAATTTGTTTATGAAAGTCCCTCAGTTTAAAAGTTAGGATCTTCAAATTTCGTGTTTAGGCTAACGATTCAAAATTAATTTATACGTGTCTCGGCGTTTTTGATAATTTTACCCCTAAAGGGGGATGAACGACCTGACTACGCACAGCCTAAACCGCTGGTCCTAGGGCCATGAATTTTGGAGGGTAAGTTCTTTGTGAAGAGTAGGTATCGAATAAGAAGGGGTTTTTAGAAATTCAACCTGTAAGGGGGTGAAAAGAGGGGATTTTGTTTGTATGAAAAATCTTATTTTTTGAGTTAATAACCTTGAAACTTGGCGCAAATACGTATCTAAGTAAATTAAGAAGTTTAGAATTTTTCGTTTTTCTAAAATACCCCCTGAAGAGGTATTGGGGGGTGTCAAAATTTGTATGGAAGAATTTTAACGCGCTGTCCGATTAACTCAAAACTCAGTATTTATACTAAGAACTAAAAAGAAAGAATAACGTGTATCAGGGTTATTCGAAAATCTACCCCTAACGCTGTGAAAAGGGGTAGTTAATTTTACAGGGGAGGATTTTATTGCGCGGCTTGATAAGCTCGAAAATTGGCATAAATAATCTTTGAGTCAAGTTATGAACACATCTTAAACGATTTTTCATAATTCCACCCATATAGGGGTGAAAAGCGGGAATACAGTTTATATGAAAAATCTTATTCATTTGGTTAATAAACTTGAAACTTGGCACGAATATTTATGTAAGTAAATTATGAAGTTTGGCATTTATTGTTCTTATAAACTACCCCCTAAAGGAGGATTGGGGTGGGGGTGTCAAAATTTGTATGGAAGAATTTTAACGCGTGGTCCGATTACCTCGAAACTCGGTATTTATACTTAAGACCAAAAATAAAGAATAACGTGTATCAGGGTTTTCCGAAAATCTACCCCTTTTTTTTATGGATGGGAAATCATCAAATGACCCCTCCCGCTCTGGGTGGAGCGGAAGGGAGTGTCAGACTCTTACTGACTAAAACCCATCCGTGTTCCTTCCTTAGCCCTTTATGTTCCGGGGTAGCGGTAACCCTTTCGGACAATCCCGCATCCCCGGCAGGCTTCGACCCTGGCAGGCCCCTTCCTTTATGCTGACATCTCTTTGAGGCGCGCGTGGAACACGTACGCGCCGTCCGGCACGGGCCTGGTCCTGATCGGACGGTGAGCTACCCATTACTCTCCGTCCGTAGGCCCACGCCTACGGTGGCCGGGAGTCGTCACGCGGCTCCCGACGCCCGGAGCGTCTCCCGCGGCGGCTGGGACGTGAGGTTCTCTCCCTCAGCCGTTCCGCCACCTCCTTCGCTAGCATGACTGCTTCGCAGAAGGAGGTGACCGCCTCCCTAACGGAAAATCCGAAAATCTACCCCTAACGGGGTGAAAAGGGGTAGTTAATTTTACAGGGGAGGATTTTATCAAGTGGCTTGATTAACTCAACAATTCGTATAAATAATCTTTGAGTCAATTAATGAAAACCTCCCAAATTTTTTTTAGAAATTCCACCCCTATAGGGGTGAAAAGCGGGAGCGCAGTGTATATGAAAAATCTTATTCATTAGGTTAATAAACATGAAACTTGGTACGAATACTTTTATAAGTAAATTATGGAGTTTGACATTTTTTGTTTTTCTAAACTACCCTCTAAAGGGGGATTGGGGACGTCAAAATTTGTATGGAAGAATTTTAACGCGAGGTCTGATTAACTCGAAACTCGGTATTTATACTTAAGACCATAAATAAAGAATAACGTGTATCAGGGTTTTTCGAAAATCTACCCTTGACGGGGTGAAAAGGGGTAGTTAATTTTACAGGGGAGGATTTTACTGCGTGGTTTGATTAACTCAACAATTCGTGTAAATAATCTTTGAGTCAAGTAATGAACACATCCCAAACGATTTTACGGAATTCCACCCCTGTGGGGTTGAAAAGCGGGGGATACACTTTATATGAATAATCTTATTTATTTGGTTAATAAACATGAAACTTGGCAATATTTGGGTCAGTAAATAATAAAGATTGCCACTTTTAGTTTAAAAAAAAACCCTTACAGAGGATTTAGGGGGTGACAAAGTTGATAGGTTAGAAAGATATGTAACCGCTGTCGGATCAACACGAAACTCGGTACTACTAAAACAAAAAATAAAACAAGTACCTATGTGTTTTAGGGTTTTTCAAAAATCGACTCCTACTAAGGTGGAAAAGGGTAAGTAATAACGTTTTAGGGGTGGATATAATATTACTGCTTGCTTCCATTAATTCGAAAATGGGTATGGGTCTTTGAGTCAAGTTATGAACACATCACGAACGATTTTTCAAAATTCCACCCTTGTGGGGGTGAAAAGCGGGATTCAGTTTATTTGAAAAATCTGATTCCTTTGATCTATAAACTTAAAAATTGGCCCGAATACTTATTTATCTAAATAAATGATAAAACCATACCTACACACATTTTCGAAATTTTTAGAAGAAAGTACGAATTTCACGCGGACGAAGTCGCGGGCAGAAGCTAGTAAATAATAAATAAATAAAATTATAGGCTGATTATGTAAGGAAGACATATAAAATTATTCAATATAACTTATTATTCTGTGGATCTCTGTTAAATTATTCGTGCCTCAAAATTGTACATACATTTAGAACAATGTGTTTCGTCCTTTAGTATCAAGAAGTTCAAATGTAGTTACGATGCGCTTACGCAGGGGTATTTTGTACTTACGTCATATAATTACACACCAGCGGGGTAATTGCGTAACACACTAACAGTAGCAATGTCTTTCATTTTGACAGTTCTGCAACATTCATTGCGTTATTTACGTTTTTGATCAGACAAATTTTTCGAACATAATATAAAGCAATGGATTAGCAATATCCTTCGAAATGATTCAGATTGTGATTGAAAGTGTGTAACGCAATTAGGGTGTTTTTTCATAAAACTTTTTTTTTTTTGTTAGCCTATTTTCTGTCCCACTGCTGGGCAAAGGCCTCCCCTTTTGTCTTCCAAACCTCCCTGTCTTTTGCGATCTCTGGCCATGTTGGTCCTGCGAATGATATTAGATCGTCACGCCACCTTCGTCTTGGTCTACCTCGACGGCGATGTCCTGCCTCAGGCGTCCAGTGAGTGACGATCTTTTTTAAACTTTTTTTTTACTAAACAATAAAGTTATAGATGCTGTATGTGTCAGTGATGGGTGCAGTTCAAGATAAAGGCAATGAAACGACAAATTTAAACATGCAAAAGTTTATTGAGAATCTTAAATCACCTTGACTTACTTAAAAAATAAATACAATTTAAAATTTCATGCTTCATTTGTTAAAATGACGTAATTACATTAAAAAGAATAAAATATTGCAGCAAAGAAGAACGGTCATTTGTGACTCAGACCCGACACGAAAGAGACATATCTCAGTTTTTTTGTTATTTTAAATATAGCTAAAATATATATTTTTTATATTCCAAATCAATGGCTAACACCAAAATATTGCCTTGTGTTTTTGTTCAGGCGATATACAATTTTCTTTTAATAGGTACCTACCTATTTACCTACAAAATTCGTAATTGTATGTAATTCAATGACGATACGACAATTTAGAAAAAAAAACAACCGACTTCAAAAAAAAAACACTACAAAGTGATAAATAACTTTAATTTCGGAAGTCGGTGTCGTTGGTTCCGCATTTTCGTTTTTAGACACCGACTTCTGAAATTAAAGTTATGTAAGTATCACTTTGTAGTGTTTTTTTTTTTTTCAAGTTGGTTGTTTTTTTGTAAAAAAGCTTTTATTTTTTACTTTTTAGCTGTACCTACCCCACACAAATCCAATTAACACTAGTGCATTGAAGAGTTGAAGACACTGACTAGAAGAATCGTCCAAATTCGCATAGAAATGCCGGAGATGCAGTACATTTATGCATATAACTCCGTACATAAGAATAATTTCCTAATGCATTATATTATACTAAAACCTTCCTGAAAGTATGTAGATTACATTAGTGAAAGAATTATCAAAATTGATTCATTAGTTTTTGAGAATATCGCGGACATACAAACATACATACGGGTCGAATACAGAACCTCCTTTTTTTAAGTCGGTTAAAAACGCACAGATCTCAACACAGAAAGCCAATTTTATTTTATATTTTCTTAATGACATCTCGCAGTTTAACTTTGAGGTTATCGTCTGCTTAACCGGACTTGCCTGTGGATGCCTGAATAAATTAAGGCCTCCAGCTGTCTATTTTTGTATATTTATCTAAATTGGCGTCATTTTAAATGGATATAAAAAAATATTTTAAAATATTTTTACTTACCAAAATCCAATGGCAGTATATGGGTGATAGCCACTGATATTCAGAATAGTGTTAATTTATTTCTGTTATATTTAATATAACAAAATAACTGAGATGCGTTCCTTTTGTGTCGGGCCTGGGTAATTTTTTTATGGGACGTGACCCTTCTTCTTTATGGCATATTATTATATCTGTACCTACCTAACCTTATATTTCCTGAACTATTTTTTCAGGTATTGCTTATGTACTATTTCTTCACGCTTTGTAGCATTGGGAGTAAGTAGGACTTGCCTGCAGCTTCACATTCTCATACAAATCTAGATTTGTAGTACATACTCATTAGTCTAGCTAGACGTTCACGACTTGAACTTGCTAATTCGACAAATGGAAAAAAAAAACTAGTTTTTACTGTTTTTTTTTTTTTAGAAAAAAGTATTTATGTTAATTCATCTTAATAAAACTTAAACGTTGCGACAGCAGGTATCTTGTTGATGAAATTGCACTGGCGGACAGAACATAAAAATTCAAATTAAAAAAAAAAAATTTTCTTCATATAAAATGTTACATATCTCAAATTCTTTTAGAGAAAACGTTTCTATACAATTAGTTCTTTTCAACCATTTTTCATTGGAATTTGTAGAGATATTCCGCAATGCTACCTTTTTACAAAGGTATAGAATTCTTTGAATCGAGGTACTCTAAGTACATGAATTCTCGATGTATCTTTTATGCAGGTTACGTCCAAATTGATTTTTATTCAGGTATTTATTACAAGTAATCTCTGGTGTCCAGTAGTGTTATAATAATAATAATATAATGATTTTTATCAACGCTTACGTCGGGAAGTTCATTGGTTGAAAGATTACCATGATTAATTAATCGATCGATGTGCCGGTATTTTTCCATATATTCATTTATATTTTAATGTTGTCAACTGATGTTTGGCTGTCATTAGTTATATTGAACATACTCGTATTATAAAATTACGCATCATAGATTTCTCTCAGAAATGAGGTAACTTATCGATTTGAAACAAGTCTGGCCTACCTATTTTTGTAAAAGTAAAATTTTTTTTTTTAGAATATTTGTAAACAAAGGTGGTTTTTATAGCCACATGAGAGCCCATGATAGACGCCAGTAGGTTGATGATGAAACAGTCGCCGTAGCCGAAAACGGCATTAAAAAAAAAAAAAAAAAAATATTGCTAAATGGGCGCGCTCTTGACCCCGATCACGCCTGATGGAAAGCGATAGATGAGGTCTGTGATAGAACGAGCGTGTCCAGAAGATACCTGTTCACTCTTGATTTGAAGGCAGACGGGTTAAATGTGGGAGGGAACACAGATGCCGGCAGAGAGTTCCACACTTTGGCTGTGCGCATAATAAAAGTGGAGGAGAAGCGCCGAGTACGACTCATCGGGATATCAACCAAGTGCGGATGGTACGCTGCAGTACGTCTGGTTGTCCGGTGGTAAAAGGGCAATAGTGGGATCAGGTCGTGGAGCTCCTGCGCACACTCTCCGTAATACAGTCTAGCATATAAGGATTATATTATATTTTTTATATTGCAAACCACAATGCTATGAAGTAAAAGTCCGTTCAAATCAGTAAAGTTGTTAATTTTTGTTGAATATCATTCCAGAAACTGCATACAGCCCGATTTAAATTTTATAGCGACTCGAAATCGAATACAGAGCAGCGAGTAACGCACTTCAAGCCACCATAAAGTTTGAATTTGGCTGTAGCAAAACTGGTTGGTCACGTCTGCAAAATGGCTACCCACCTGACACCCGTGTCAAAGTTTAAAAAATCTCGCGTATTCATATCTGTATTGACTACGACCATTTCTTTAACAATGTTACTCATTTTAACCCCCAAGATACAAGCCCCGCTTAGTTCGGGGGTCAACGGTCAAACCAAAAAGTTGTGATGTACGGACAGCGTCAGAAAAAAGGAACCCCCTTTGGTAATGACTCATTACCAAAGGGGGTTCCTTTTCTCTGACGCTGTCTGTACAAACCTAATTAGATCACTGACTGTCACCTTTTCTTTTTGCCAATAAATAAATAATTTCTGTTTCATCATCTGCCTTCAGCAGTCCACTGCTGGACATAGGCCTCTCCAATTGCAAACCATTCAGGATGATTCTCGGCGAATCCAGGTTCTACCAGCCACCCTGCGCAGTTCGTCGCTCCACCGAGCCTAAGTATTTCTATTTCCTGTTGTTATATTTTGTACTAGCTATGCCACGCGGATTCACCCGCATAAGTTTCGATCCCGTGGGAATATTGGGATAAAAACTATCCTATGTTCTTTTCCGGGACTCAAACTATATCTATACCAAATTTCATCTAAATCGGTTTAGTGGTTTAGGTGTGAAAAGGTAATATACATACAGACAGACAGAGTTACTTTCGAATTTATAATATTAGTATGGATTTCAGTCGTCAAGTTTTCTAGGCCTCACAACGTACTTATATTTGTCACTTGTCACTTCTTTTTTTTTTTGTTTTTTGGCAACGGAGCCGATGTCGACTATTCTGCCAACGTCATGTGGTGACGGCAATACAGCGAGGTAAGCCGTCGAACTTTGCGCTCCGTGGATTTGCTAGTTACAAGAAATAGTAGCTTAAAAGACGAAGAAAAAGAAGAATATATATTATATACATATACATTTAAAACATCACAAATCTACATAATTTATGTATTAACAAAGTTATTACTACACACCAAACTACAATTTGATATTATTTAAGTTTAAAAAAAAACCGAGTGTGCTTATGACCACACGACTGAAGTGAAACTTCAAACGTATTTGGCTATGAGAGGAAGAGAGAAAGAAAATGTGCGCGCGCACTGCTTTCTCTTGCTTATATCCCCCACTCAACTCCCGTTCGCCTCGCCCGTAGCCCTTAGACATGGGTCGTACTTGCAAAATCGAGTACCAGGGCTTCCAAGTACGTCCACCTTAAGAAACCAGGGCCTAAAACCAGGGCTCGAGATACTTTCAAGTATTTTCTATCTGCATCGAAAACTGATCCATAACTTCATACAAATAAGAAGTACAATCGCGTAATCAAACAAAAGCCCTGTTGGAAGTAAAAAGTACCTACTTGCATAGGAAATTGATCCGTGAATTCCTATACATAAGGAGCACAATCGCGTTTACAAATAAATACTTTTACAAACCATTAAAGTAAAAATACTTGCATACGAAATTGTTCCGTAGACTCTTACCACACCTCGGACACTCCATACAACGCTCGCAAAATAATTACCTATTACTACTACATAAACAAATGACGTTTGTATACGTGCAAATGTGTGCGTGAAATCTAGTAGCGTAAAAAAAAATGGCGCGGAAAGCAATTTGTGTCGGGGAACCGAACGACGTCGGCGGTGGCGCTGCCCAAACGTGTGCATTATTATGAAGTGACCAAGTAGTTCAATTGTTTATTTATATAGACGGGTTCGTAATGAAATAAAAACACTATAATGGGTTATTAAATCGCATGTTATTAAAAATGCGAAATCATACAAACAGTATATGTAAATAAGAATTCGGAAAAGCATCACAATATCCAACCATCGTGATTAAAACTCAAATAAAACTTTTAAATCGCATAATTGTGTGTCAGCAATACAGCGCTGCGGTTCGCGAGCGCCCTTGCTAAAGAGTCGGCGACGAATACCTCGAAGTGCGGGGTGAGGTGCGGTATCTGATATGAGGGCGAGGAAGAGAGTGTCCTTTCTGTACGTAGTACTATTAAGTATTCTGTGCTCTTACTGATAAGGAGTATGATCGCATTTGCGAAAACAAACGCGGTTGTTGAACTATTTGAGTACCTACGTACTCGAGCGTCGAGGCACGACGGAGCGAGATACTTTCAAGTATTTTCTATCTGCATAGAAAACTGATCCATAACTTCATACAGATAAGAAATACAATCGCGTATTCAAAAGCCCCGTTGGAAGTAAAACTACTTGCATAGGAAATTGATCAATGACTTCGAATAAATAAGGAGCAAAATCGCGTTTACAAATAAATACTTGCAAACCATTAAAGTAAAAAAAACTTTTTAAGAAAAAAAAACCGACTTCCAAAAAAAACTTTACAAAGTGAAAAATTAATTTCGGAAGCCGGTGTCTTTGGATCTTTATTTTAGTTTTTTGCCACCGACTTCCGAAATTAAAGATATTTTTCACTTTGTAGTGTTTTTTTGAAAGTCGGTTTTTTTTTCTTAAAAAGTTTTTATTTCACGCTTTTTAGTGGGTCTGCTTATAATTTATCTGAGTTACAATAGCCTAGTGATCATCGCCTTTTACAAACAAAATATTGCTTTTCCCGATACAGGGAAGTTAATTGTTGAGGAGTTCTCCAGATCCACCATCAGCTCCGTATCACCATTCACATTGTGACGAGCATAAATTGCTTAGCAACCATATTAAAGTAATCGAATCGCAACCCGTGAAATACTTAGATATTATTGAGTAGTTCCGGTGGCCATCTGTGGTCTTCATCATCAGTTCCACATCACCAAATAGTGCTTTCCGAGAGCAAATGCACGAGTTACTATAAAAAATACCCAAATCGCTATAGGTGTGCCTATAATATTTGAAGAGTTCCTTCGATTTCTCCAGAATCCCATCATCAAATCCTGCCCTGATGTTTTTAGACTAGATGCTGATAATCCTGGCTGCAGCATCAGGCCAGACTTGTCAACATTGCATTGAACTTAAAATTTAGTCCTGTTTAAAATGAGCCCAAACACGACTACGGTGCTGTAATTTCAAGGTTGGTACTTTTTCTAATGCTCCTGGCTTCAGCATCAGGTCTTTATGTACTTCGGTGTTCCTCATTAACAGTACGTTTATCCACACATCGAGCCCTTTTCAATGAGCCTTAACACGATATATCTGCTCTTAGTTGTCGAGGAGTTAGGTACTCTGCAGACTATCCTGACTGCAGCATCAGGTCATGACTTGATGATCATGAGACCAAATGATCAAAACAATTGACTAAAACAGTCCTTGCCTGTTCGAGTAACTTCTTACTGTTAAGGAGTTGTAACTTCCATCATCAGCCCAGCTACCTGAGATGGTGACAACCATACGCAAATACAAAAGATACTTCGTAAAATATGCGAATAACAATAAGTGAGCCTATACAATTTAAAGGTTGCCCTCGATTACTCTAAGATCCCATCATCAGATCCTAACTTGGTGACAGTGGGACCACCTCAAAACTATCTACTTTGGAACAAAAAAAGAATTTTGAAAATCCGTCGACAATTGGCGGAGTATTCGATGAACAAACATACAAAAAAAAAAAGCATACAAACAGCCGAACATAGTACCTCCTCCTTTTTGTGAAGTCGGTAAAAAATATTTGCATACGAAATTGTTCCAAAAGGAGCATGATCGCAATTGCGGAAACTGACGCGGTTGAGTACCTACGTATTTGAGCGAGTAGCCGTATAAGATACATAGTCTTGCAAGTATTTTGAGTCGGTACCCGGTGTCACAGTATAATATACAGTAAAACATCTTCATACAAACGTGCCGCTCTCGGTTTGAATGTGTGCGTGCGCGCCGCGCGCCATGTCGGCACGCGATTTCACGCACACGCTAGCATAATATATGAGGGAATAAGGTGGCGGCAGTGCGGGCTGTGCAGCGCGACTGTGAGCACGCGCGTACGCTACATGACCGCTTGCGTTCGTCAACTCTCGCCGGCGGCGGCCACTTAAATTACGAGTATCATGACTTCAAAAAGGGGAAAAAAATATTGTAGTGTTTTCGGGTGCCTCAATAATGATTTCGCAAACCCGGACTTATCATTCTTCATAGTTCCTACTCAACCAGAAATGTAAGTACCTACTTATACTTAAATATTATTAGAAAATATGGTATTGTATTGTTTATTTCACAGTTAATTTGCTTTATTAAGAGCGTAGCCGAGTCGCATTTTTCCATATAAATGTATTCCCAAATTTACTTTCTGAATACTATGTTTAGAGCTAAAGTTTATTTTAAGAAGTCTAGTTTTTAACCGACTTCTAAAAAAGGAGGAGGTTCTCAATTCGAATGTTTGTATTTTTTTTTTTTTATGTTTGTTCCCGCATAACTCCATTGCTTGCCAACCGATTTGAAAAATATTTTTTTTGTTGGAAAGGGTATACTTCCCAAATGGTCCCATGAAAATTTTATCGAAATCGGACAAGCAGTTTTTGAAAAATCAACAACAATCTAAAAATTTATTTACATTGTCTACATTAACGATCTTTTTGTTTACTTTTTTGTGGGGTAGGTACAACTAAAAATTGAAAAATAAAAACTTTTTTACAAAAAAAAAAAAAACAACCGACTTCAAAAAAAAACACTACAAAGTGATAAATAACTTTAATTTCGGATCATCAAACACAAGGAAATGAAAATATTTTGTCGGAAATCTTACGTTCTGACTATGTACCAATACAACATACCGGAAAAAAATGCATTTTTTTATGTTTGTGGCGCTTTGTTAAAAAAATGTGTTGATTACCATAAGAACTGCGATTTTTTAAATAATTACGTCGACGTTAATCAACGAGCGTGTAATTTAAGTGTAGAATCTAGATACACCCATTACAGGAATTACGGCAAAGATCGAAATTTACTCATGATCCCACCTGATGATTTTGTCGATAATGTAGAAAGGATGGAGCAGGTGTTTCGCAAAGCGTTCGAAAAGGACCACATCAACATTAAAATTGGCCGGTCAATTTACGATCAACTGAATGATATAGAATTTAAGATGCCCTGTCCATGCTTTCCCAAAAGCTTTTTACAAAAACTTTACATAAGAATGAGAATTTACTTTACATTAACAAATAATAATAAAGCGTTCCGGACGTGCAGAAACAGGAGAAAAATTTTCTCGGTATCAAATTTGTAACTTAGTATAATAAATGTTATGTGAATAAAGGCTTTTTATTTTTACTAAATTTATAAATTGGTAAAATATTCAATCATAATATGCTTTTTATTTCATAAATTTAGATCAAGTGCTGCTTGTTCGAAAATATTAACTAAAAGTAAAAGTGACAACCCTGGGGATCAACGCAAGAGTAGGCTAATAACTCGGCGGGCGGCCTTAGATAACTTACTGTATATTATACTGTGCCGGTGTGCGTACTTGGAAGCAAACACCTGGTGTAAAAACCCGGTCGCATATTTATGCGACCGGGACCGGGTTTTTACACCAGGTATTTCCAGCTATTTTTTACGTACCTTCCCTACTCGCGATCACGCGTTTTCGTAACGCATTCGCCAGTTTACTCCCCAAGTCAAGCGCGCCTAAAGAAGTTTCACTTCAAAAAGTTGACAAGATTTGGATAAGTTCAGGAGAAAAGTTAGTCAAGAGGGAATGGAAGTTAGTAGGAAGAGGGATTTTAATTTTGGAGAGCTTATGATACAAGTCAAATGATTGGGAATTTAATGGACAAGAGAAAAACATGTGGTCCAGAGTACCATCATCAAGACCGCATTCGCACAAGGAACTGTCACGAACACGGATCTTATTTAAGAATACTGGACTGCAGCAGTGACCAAGTCTCAGTCTACACAAGGTTGCAACAGTTCTTCTGGATAATTTTGGACATTTAAAAAACCAAGGTTTCCGCTGGATGTCGGGTTGAATACTGGCGTAGTACGCCCCCTTGAGCATCGAACTTAACTGCTACATTGCTGACCACGAGTTGAACAGCTTACGTTTGGTGTCAGTCCGTAAGTCGTAGCAATGCACCACGTAGTGCTTCCGATCCACCGGGTTAGACGTAGCAAATTTTGCCAGTGAATCGGCACACTCGTTGCCACCTATACCCGGGTGACTGGGAACCCAAGCTATTTCAATGTTTAAGCCGTTGTTCGAACAAGTAAATAGTAAATTTAGGATATCAATGATAATTTTACTGTGAATTTTAGATTTAAGTTGGTTTTGAGCTAAAGCTTGAATACTACTGCGCGAATCTGAGAAAATGACTGATTTTTTAACGTTATGAGTTAGAATAAAATTGATGGCTTCTAGGATACCGATGCATTCCCCTGTAAATACTGAGGTCTCTGGTGGACATTGGAATAAGAGGGCAATTTTCGAATTTTGATAATACGCAGAAACACCTGTACATCCTGTTGAAGACAATTTGGATGCGTCCGTATAAAATAAATTCCAACCCTCCCAGTATCTTTTAATGGCCCGATCGAAGTCACCTTTTACGTCCTGAGAGTTTTTGGAGATACCAAGTCCCAAAACAACCTTTGGTCTGAAATGGACCACCTCATATGCGGAGGAAAAGACCGGAAGTGTGACAAACAGGTGAGGAGAGGTGTTTAAGCTCTCTGTACCTATTCATCAATGGAATAGATTTATTATTCCAGTAGGAAGACACGTTAAGGGAGAGGTAGATTTGTTCTAAAATGGGGAGTAAAGGATGGGACGAAAGGGAGAAAACTTTTGACAAGAAACGGTCTGCTAAGTATTGTCTGCGAAGGTTAAGAGGGGGTTCTGCACATTCTACCTGGAGCGCGTTTATGGGGGAGGATTTCATAGCACCAGTCACGATCCTCAGACATTTGGCCTGGACAGAATCCAGTCTACGCAGAGCATCTTTGTTACACGGCTCAATTAAGTAGCTGCAGTAATCCAGCACGCTTCTAATCAGCGCATTGCAGACCAGTTTTTAGGTGTATTGGTGAGCACCCCACCAGACACCTGCCAAAGCCTTAAGAACCGAGATCGAGCGCTCACATTTTTTAACCGTATTACCAATGTGGTCCACTCCCGACAATTTGGAATCCAGGGTAACCCCCAGGAACCTGGCCTTCTCCTTGATTGGAATCGCTTGGCCGTCAATATTAATGTCGACTTGGGGGATAAGACGTTTACGAGTGAAGACAACTGCTGAACTTTTTGGAGCACTTAAAGATAACCCGTGATCTAAAAGCCATTGGTTCAATGAGGACAAAGATATATTAATGGACTGAGCGGCATCCTGGATGGAAGTGCCAGAGACCAATAATGCAATATCGTCAGCATACTGAAGAATATTCTAGTTAAAATTTAAACAAGAAGGAAGATCGGAAGTATAAATGTTATATAAGGGTGGACTAAGCACGGATCCTTGAGGTAGACCCCTCCAAACCGACTTCGGCTCAGAGTTCTCCCCCGGTATCTTAAGTTTAACACGACGTTCTAAAAAAACGCTGCATATGATTTGACGAATCCTAGCCGGGATTCTCAACTCTTGCATCTTCTGCCTGAGAACTGGGATAAGAACAGAATCATAGGCAGCTGAAATATCTAAGAAAACGGCTACCACAGACTCATTCCTGCTAAGGGCCAGTCGGATCTTTGATGTAAGGGTCCCCACACTATCAGCTGTACCCAAACCTTTCCTGAAGCCGAATTGATTCGTTGGGAGCAGTTTTCTGCTTTCTACAAACCATTCAAGACGGTTTTTAATCAAGTGTTCTAGAAGTTTTATAAGTTTGGACGATAGAGCAATCGGCCTGTAAGAACAATGATCACTAGGATCTTTACCGTGTTTTAATATAGGAATTACTACTTGAACCTTCCAATCAGGAGGAATATAACCGGAAGAAAAACAATAGTTGGCTAAGTCTAGATAATATTGATGGGTCTTATCACCCGCTTTTGTAATGAAGGAGTAAGGGAATCCATCCACTCCAGGAGCAGAATCCTTTACATGGGCGAGGACCGATTTAAGTTCTCCCAGAGTAAAAGGCTTATCCAAAGGGTCATCTGATGCTAGCTGGGAGCCCGTAGCGACACACTCATCCAAATTAGGAACATAGACTGGGGCCAGTTTAGAAAGAAACTGGTTACCCAGTTCCTCAGATAGTATGGTCCAGGAGGGGGGTCTCAAACTACTCCTGAAAGACTTCAGCTTACGCCACACGGCCGACACTGGAGTGGATGGATTCAGCGAACCACAATATTTCCGCCAACCTTCTCTCTTTTTATTCTTAAGCAATTTTTTGGACTTAGCCAAGATATGTTGAAAGGCAATGATGTTATCCAGGTTCGTGTCAGAGTTGAAATTCATTTCAGCCTCATTCCTGGCCCTGATCATGGCAGAGCATTCCCTATCCCACCATGGCAGGGATGGAATTTTGCCCGTTGGCGCTTTTTTTGAAGGGAAGCAATCATCTGCTGTAGAGGATATTGTGTGGGAGAATGACGAAAAGCATTCCTGCGTGGACTCAGCGTTAATGGATGGGAGAGAAGAGACACGTAAGTCTAAAATTTTTGAGTAGAGGTCCCAATCTACTGAATTTAGCTGGTATTTTAACAGAGGAGGGGAAATTTTGTCAGGGATAGTTTTGGAAGGGATTTCAACCATGATGGGATAGTGATCACTCCCATAAGTCATATTCAAGCGACTCCAATTAAAAAGGCTGGCTATACTAGACGAACAAAATGTTAAATCAACACAGCTGCTGTTCTGCCCTGGTGCAGACCTACGTGTGGAACTGCCATTATTAATTACACATAGGTTTAGTTCATCTAATATATCCACTAGGCCTATACCAAAGTTTTCGCAGTTTTCTGAACCCCATCTATAATGATGGCCATTAAAATCACCCATAATAAGTAATGGACCTTGTATACTACTTAGCAAACTTTTAACTGTAACAAGATCTTCAATTTGTGGGTGTGCAATATAAAAACTAAAGATATTTATATCCTCAGCCTTAACAGCAACAACAATAATGTTGTCACCAACGAAGGGTAGAGGAATTGGGGAGAATGGTACTTTGTTATTAATGAACAAAGCACATCCTCCATATCCATCTGGTCTGTCATGGCGAACACCACTGAAACACGGAATCCTGAAATTACTATCAGAACGAAGCCATGTCTCAGCAATGCTGATTGCTGCAGATCGATGGTTTGTATTTATTAATGATAAAGAGTAGGTCGGGTTTCCTGGGAGTAATACTCCTCACGTTCCATTGAAGGAATGTTAGGGGGTGGAACATTACTAATATAGTTAACAATGGATGACAGTTTGTTGGCAACGTGGTCAGGTAAGGATTGTGCAGGATTAGCTAATACTGTTAGTAGGATATTGGCTATAATATTGAGAATATTTTCAGACTTATCAGGATTGCTTGTACCTTCCATGGGGAAAGCACAGCCATTTTGGGATGGAGAAAAGGAGTAATCCTTAATAAGGGCTTGATGAGCCTGCTTGTCATAGCTAGGTGAAAGGGGGGCATGAGATTTGGGTTTTAGAATGACCGTTTAACGGTATGATTTTGTTGTTTGGGGAGCGGAACCGGGATGATTGGGCGACCTAGGTATTGGTATTGATTTTTGGGATGCTCTAGACACTTCAGCATACGATTTTGATACCGGAGGGAAAACCTGACTTGCCTCCGCATAAGACACAGATTTTTCAGCCATAAGGGCTTTAATGCCCTTCTGCCGACCAAGCTCAGGACAAGCCTTATCATTAGCATAATGATTGCCAGAACAAGATACACAAATGGCACAATCAGTAGGAACTTGGCATCCATCACCTGGGTGGTCTTGACCACATTTATAACAACGGGGTTTTGAGCGGCATATTGTACGTGTGTGACCGAAACGACAACAATTGAAGCATTGAATAGTTGGGTACATGTATCTCTTAACTGAAAGGACAGAGTAAAAACAATAGACACGATTAGGTAAGACTTGCCCGTCAAAAGTCAAAACAACGATTTGAGTGGGTTTCCACTCTGTAACACCCAGAGAAGTCACCTTTCGGCTCATTCTCCTTGCCTTTATAACGGGGCCGCATCCAACAGGAACCTTAATATTTTCAATAACCTCATCCTCTGTCCATTCTGATGGTACCTACGTCTCTAACGACACCTAAACGAGTAATATTGAACTGTGGAATTGTAGCAATAAAGTTATTCTGAATTAATGTACGACTTATCAAAAAGCTGTTTGCATCCTGGTGCGACTTAAACTCAACTGAAACTTTGTTTCTTCCTAGACGTTTGACACTACCCAGGAGAATATTGCTGTAGTTATTTTGCGTCAAAAACATTCCAAATTTCACTGGATGTAGAACAGTACCAGGGGTCTCGCCGTCTTTTAAAGAAACGTGTACAATATATGGCGGATTATCCCTTATCGTGTAAGACTGTCTTCCCATTTCTTTTTTTGTTAGTTTTGGAGGGTTCGCTACAGTAGTCGAAGAATAAGTAGCCATTCTTTTCCTACTTGCAGATTCGAAATCCATTGAATTATTTATCATATTGTCTTCGGGGAGGGAAACTGTTAACATAGGAGAGAAATCAGAGAGGTCAGGAGGGTCAGGGGGCTTTTTTTTATCCATATTGGATGCCGGATAAAATATTTAAAAATAAACTAAATTAATAATAAAACCTACCTATGCTAAAGCTGAGCCACACTACAAAGAACACTACTACACTACACTACTAAACTACACTCATTCGACAGCCTAGATAAAGAACTTTAAAGAAGATGAAAAAAACCACGTAGTTTTGAAAACGGCGCGAAAACACCTCTCCTTGTCACTTCTTATTACACAACGAGTATGTGACACTCAGGACTGTCACGTCAAGTAATGACGCTAACTAAAATAATTGACAGTGAGGAACGAATCAATTTCACTTGTTTTTGCAATTTCTTTTACGTGCTCACTACAACAGACAGTTTCAGAGTTGGGTAAAGCATTTAGTGGCCCCTTTTAAATGGTCAAAATAGTGAGATGCCATCAACAGTGGGCCCAAAAAAGTACGTAGTGGAAATGTATGAAATAGCTCCTAAGCGGTAAATGCTTCTGCGAATCCCGCACCCCCGGCCATAGGTAGAGGTGGAACACCGCGGTGGTTTTAGCCGGTAAGAGTCCGGCATGCCCCACTGTCACCCCCACGATAGAGGAAGTACATCAGGATTTCCACCGCGAAAAAAAAAAAAGGCATTTGTACAGAAGTTGGAGTTTTGACACATTCATTAAGTTCTCCTGAACAATGCTCAATGCACCAATTCATACAATGTTCAGCATAACTACCAACGTAGTTTATAGGGAAGTGTTGAAAGGTATGATACCTTTGTACGTATTTTTACTCTTTTGTGTCCTGGAATGTATTCCTGCATTTTTTTCTCTATTTCCTTCAGTCACATCTTATGACTGAACTCAGCAGGATTCCCATATAACTCTCTTCACTTGCTTCGCTTGCAAAAAAAACTTATATTTTAATGCTATATTAAAAGTTGTTTACTTATAATGCTATAGCGACACTGGCATCTTAGGTATTTTTGGTGCTGTAGAGCCTTCACGCAGACGACTTCGCGGGCAGCAGCTAGTTCTATATACAGAGTTGATATGACAGAGGGGATTTTAAATTACAGTACGTAACTATAGGTGTTTAGTATTAATTCAATACGGTCTAAAAATAAAAAGCGCCAAAAACTAGAATTTGTTTTTTTCAAACAAACTAAATAGCTTACGAATTAGAGTAAAACGCAACAGCCTTTGTAAATGAAGTTTATTGAACTTAGATACCTGGGTAACAAAACTGGCAACGTCGCGCGCGGCGGAGGTCCGACGCCGGCAGTGGCGCGGTAGGCGGCTTTTATGTTAGGCAAGGTTTTGAAGTACGCGCAAAACAACAATCACAACAAAAACACTAAATTTTTAAATTCTCGATGTGTCCTCCATTCACATTAATGCACAAATCATACCGACGGAGAAGATTGTTATCTATTTTTCTAATTAAATCACTGTCCGTCGCTAAGAATGCTAAAATAATCCTATTTTTTAGTTCAAATACTGTCTTAAACTTATAATTTATTGTCCTATCACAATAACTAAACAAAATCACAATAATAATTGTCAGCGCGCTAATAATTCGCGATAATAATTGTCGCGAGTTCGACAAACGCACCGTACGTACCGGAAGGGTGGCGTCGGCGCACTGAAAAAACATGTTTTTTAGAGGTCGGGAAGCCCCACTTATCGATCGCAAGGATCTAGGATGCAATAGCAACACACTGACCTATTTCTATTTCTTTTACGCGCGGGATGTTTTGCTATGATTGTCACTCTCGTAATGAAAGAGCAAGTATGTGTATTTATTGCTTCCTTGTTTGCATTGCCAACTTTTTTGTGAAATATTTGGTTGTACTTGTGACTTGCGTCAGAGCGGCAACAACGTATTGTAGGTTATACTCAGATTTATCGTTTTAAGGTGCATGACCTATGCGTTAGACATACTCAGCTGTTACGAAAGATACATCGTGTTCAAACGGGGTAAAAACTTAAAAAATCATTTGCGACTAAACTACTGCTGCTATTTAATTGATTTTTGGTACAGAGCTTGGAAATGGTACCTAGTATAGGCAGTTTAAAGGAAAGCCCCTCTGTCGTATCAACTCTGTATACAGGGTGAAATTAAAAACATGCGAAAAATCGAAATGGGAGATTGTACTCATCATTATGAACAACTTTTACTATTGGACCGAACCTGAAATCGAAAAAAAAAAAAATCAGCTGTTCCCTACATTTATGTTCGCATAACTCGTCAAATTGTAGGGAACAGCTGATTTTTTGACGAAATTACAGACATAATTAAAAAGCCATTGTGTCTCGCGTGGATCCACGTTTAAGCATATGAAGGATTAAACATAACTGGCAAAATGTGGATGTACTATAGGTGCACCTTTGTGTAACCATTCGGGAAATAGGCGTGTAGTTATATTTATGTAGGTGTCTCTAAAATTAAACGTAAACCCACAAAAAACACAAACATTTCTTTTGCTTTCAAAATCTCAGCAAATTGAAAAATAAAATTTACCAAATAACTGCCATTTACCACGAAATAAAGGACTTGAAAGCTTCCAGTGCTGTAAAATTATTTTCGAGGTAAGAACCAAGGATTTTTCTATGAAGAAATGCGAGTTGAGTGTTTTCGTATAAAGTGAAGCATTTCGCAATAACTAGATCTTTATTGCATTTTTTACTTTGCTAGAGATACAGAAAGGAATGTTGAGAGTATTTTTGCATAACTGGCTATAGTTGCTATTACTCAAAGTTGTGCATGGATCTTTTAGCGTGTGCTCAAAATAATTACTAACAATTTCCACCTGGTATTTTAATCAAATAACAATTCAAAGAGAATTTAGTACATGATAATTGCAGGGGTATGATGATCTTTGATCACTCATCAGATACCCTGGATCAGTCTACAGTAACGATGGGAGTCCCACAGGGCTCGATTTTTGGTCCTCTCTTGTTTTTGAAGTGAAACTTCTTTAGGCGCGCTTGACTTGGGGAGTAAACTGGCGAATGCGTTACGAAAACGTGTGATCGGGTGAGGTGAACGGCAGTTGAGTGGGGGATATAAGCAAGACAAAGCAGTGCGCGCGCACGTTTTCTTTCTCTCTTCCTCTCATAGCCAAATAGGTACGTATGAAGTTTTTTTTTCTTTTGCTTATAACTCGAAAATGGTGCGTCTTATCGCAAAAATAATGAAAATTTCGACCCCCTATAATAAAACCTATAAACTCCTAAAACTCAACATGTAGGTAATCATTTTTCATATTTTCCATACAAAAAGTGAAAAATTCCCGCCAAGGCCGCCCCGTCCGCGCCTGCGGCTTTAAAAAACAATACACGGGGTTAGGGCAAATAAGTACCTTGTCAAATTCGATTTTTGTTGTGTCAAAATTATTTACGTGAAACTTCTTTACGCACACTTGACTTGGAGAGTAAACTGGCGAACGCGTGACGTAAGCGTTACGAAAAGTGTGATCGGGCGAGTAGGGAAGGTACGTATTTACTCGACCAGGTTTTTGCTTCCAAGTACGCACACCAGGTACCGACACAAAATACTTGCAAGACTATAAAGTACCTTATACGGCTACTCGCTCAAATACGTAAGTACTCAACCGCGTTAGTTTTCGCAAATGCGATCATGCTCCTTATCAGTAAGAGTCTACGGAACAATTTCATATGCAAGTATTTTTTACTTTAATGGTTTGCAAGTATTTATTTGTAAACGCGATTTTGCTCCTTATTTATAGGAAGTCATTGATCAATTTCCTATGCAAGTAGTTTTACTTCCAACGGGGCTTTTGAATACGCGATTGTACTTCTTATCCGTATGAAGTTATGGATCAATTTTCTATGCAGATAGAAAATACTTGAAAGTATCTCGCTCCGTCGTGCCTCGACGCTCGAGTACGTAGGTAGTAGGTACTCAAATAGTTCAACAACCGCGTTTGTTTTCGTAAATGCGATCATGCTCCTTATCAGTAAGAGCACGTACTACGTTCAGAAAGGACACTCCCGTCCTCGCCCTCATATCAGATACCGCACCTCACCCCGCACTTCGAGGTATTCGTCGCCGACTTTTTAACAAGGGCGCTCGCGAACCGCAGCGCTGTATTGCTGACACGAGTTTTAATCACGATGGTTGGATATTGTGATGCTTTTCCGAATTCGTATTTACATAAACTGTATGTAAGATTTTGCATTTTTAATAACATGCGATTTAATAACCGATTATTTACAGATAAGTCATTTAAACTAAACTATTTTAGTGTTTTTATTTCATTACGAACCCGACTATATAAATAAACAATTGAACTACATGGTCACTTCATAATAATGCACACGTTCGGGCAGCGCCGCCGCCGTCGTCGTTCGGTTCCCCGACACAAATTGCTTACCGCGCCATTTTTTTTACGCTACTAGATTTCACGCACACATTTGCACGTATACAAACGTCATTTGTTTATGTAGTAGTACTAGGTAATTATTTTGCGAGCGTTGTATGGAGTGTCCGAGGTGTGGTAAGACTCTTACCACACCTCCGACACTCCATACAACTCCGTAAGAGTCTACGGAACAATTTCGTATGCAAGTATTTTTACTTTAATGGTTTGTAAAAGTATTTATTTGTAAACGCGATTGTGCTCCTTATTTATAGGAATTCACGGGTCAATTTCCTATGCAAGTACTTTTTACTTCCAACAGGGCTTTTGTTTGATTACGCGATTGTACTTCTTATTTGTATGAAGTTATGGATCAATTTTCGATGCAGATAGAAAATACTTGAAAGTATCTCGAGCCCTGGTTTTAGGCCCTGGTTTCTTAAGGTGGACGTACTTGGAAGCCCTGGTACTCGATTTTGCAAGTACGAACCATGTCTACGGGCTACGGGCGAGGCGAACGGGAGTTGAGTGGGGGATATAAGCAAGAGAAATCAGTGCGCGCGCACATTTTCTTTCTCTCTTCCTCTCATAGCCAAATACGTTTGAAGTTTCACTTCAGTCGTGTGGTCATAAGCACAGTCGTTTTTTTTTATTTATATTAATGACTTGCTAAGGCAAGGCAGTAACATAATACGTTTTAAAGGATAATCATGGTAGTAATGCTGTTTGCCGATGACATTTCACTTTTGTTTAAACTGAAATGTCAGCAGCTAGTTACTGACGATGTAAATAGCGCAATGTAAATAGTACGGCCCACATATAGACTTTTTCGAAAAAGGTAAGATCCACAGCATCAAAAAAAAAAAACGTAATTTAACTGACACAGAGACAGCCTGTTTAGTGTACTTTAGCTATTTTCATAGTGTAATGTCGTACAGTATTCTGCGATGGAGAAATGCGATCGACATTCACACTACTTTTTTTTGTCGAAAGGAGCTCTTTGATGAGTTTACAAATGAAGTCCAAGACACTCTCTCAGAGAGTTACCCCTTTCTTTATAAATGTTGCTTAAAATTAAGTACTTATTAGAAACTGTTTAACCGTATAGTTCGGTAGCGCCCCCTTTAGGACCCGAACACACAAACCTCCGCCGGCTCGGTAATGACCCCTTTAGGACCCAAGAATTACGACATACGACACCCTACATTGATTATGTAAATATTTATTAAGCTACCCATCAAATCTTATGAATGTGCGTTAATTAAGAGAGTTGGATAAAAAACTTATATGTTAACGCCATTAAATATTTCATATTTAGCGCGCAAGGTTATTACTTTACCTTTATAAAATTCAAGTCTGTAAATGCGATAATCGCCATTTTGTTGTCAGTGGTGGTCGAGGCTAAAAAACATAAAAATTGGGGATTTCGAACATCCAAACTCCACCACAGGGGCAGTGAATACTACATAATTTAATTATTTGACGAATTCATACGTTGTTCAAGTTAAAATAAGTAGTGGTAATGAAGTTTTTTTATATCTAATGTCGAAGTTTCGCGCCAATATTGCGTGTTTACATTTTTACTTTTCATAAATATCACACACACACAAGTAGATAAGATTTAAAATGTGACAAATATTATTGTAAATGTTATTAACAACACGAAAATGCCCAAATCTTAACGTAATATTGGAACACAGGTCGAATAACACGTATTATTCATTACCACTACTCAATTTGTGTTCAAAATCGCCGTCCATTATCGTTTTTTTTTATCGTAATGATGTGCGAAAGCGATTATGCAAAACGATTTTTTTTTTTTAATTTCGATTGACTCGGGTAATTAATATGTCGAATATCGGAAATCGATACTCAGAAATTGAAATAAAATTATTTTAAGCATTAAATACAATAAGCATTGTTTATAATAATGATTTATGCTTTTCTAATGTAATTTTAATAGTTTTTTGGACATTCAATTGAACTGAGTCAATAACACTGAGGACCTTAGACCATTGTCATTTATTGAATTTCGCGCCGAATTTGTTTCTATATTTGAATTTATCTTCGAATGCGCTCGCCGTATAAAATTATTTTTATGTATTTTACAATTAAGTATTTATTTTTGATACTTTTCTAATAGTTTGCTACAGAATGCCCAGTATACATTTTTTAGGTAGGCTGAGCAGAAGTTTGGGAATGATGATAAATTAATTGTATAAATTGCGTATTCCGCAATCACTTTACATTTTAATATGTGTTGTTAGTTTTATGAGCTTGGTAGTTTTTGTTTCTATTAATTTACTTGAGTAAAGGTAATTGTTTGTTTTTGTGGTAGTTTCCCAACGAAATTAAAAAAAAATCTTTCCATGTTTATGTCGGACCACGCACAGTGAAAGGTTCCGTTAGGGTTGAATATTCACGCATGCACAATGTACATCATCATTAATTTGATCGACTGCAAAAATCAGTTTGTTTTTCATAAACCCATCATTCATAAGTTCATAAGGTACTCAAAAATTAAAGTGCCGGCCAGAAAAGAAAAGTCCTACTTTTTTCTTATGGGCAATAACATCTTGAGCATTTCTTACTATTACAGCGAAAGTCTGCAATTAACCCCCTTGGCTGCTATTTGAGATTGAATATGCCAAAAATCTTATTTTTAACCGACTTCTTATAACAAGTGTTTTAAGCATAACATTTAAAAAATACCAACTTTAAATTGAATATAACGTCCGGAACATGTTTTGACTATGACCAAATGTAAATATGTACGCAGTATAGAATGAGAGGTTTGCTATATTATTTTAAGACTTCTGATAGGATCTCTTGGAATCTAGAATAATCACAGAACTATATTTTGTAGTTTTTTTTTTATTTTAGGTTGTGGTTTCAGATATGTTGTTTCTATTTAATAGAATAATAAATATCTTTTTTTTAGTTATTAAAAAATATGTTTGTGACCCTCACGACAAACCCTTTCATTTGATATATCACACGGTACTTACAGTAAGCAAAGCTTTTTCATTTCTCATACTCGCAAAGTAGTACCTATTTGTTTGATCCGAATAGCGGGTGGCAGACGTTGCTTCCCACCTTAAGGCGGGAAAGACTCATAGTAATTGCTTCCCTCTCTAGGTCGGGAATGAATTTAAAAATAGAACTAAATTAGTTAAGTAGTCAGCTACGAAATTTTTACATAATTAAGAAAAATGTTGCGGTCTTGTGAGTGTATAAACAGCCAGTGTGAAAAAAATACCTATCAAGCGGGACGGCCCGCGGCAGTGACGCGGTGTGTTCCATATTTAAAATAGCACACAAATTGTTCTAATATTTCGATTAATTTTAAATAGGTACCTATTATTCATGTTATTATTATCAATAAATATTTTAGAAAGACCACTATTTTTTACTTTCCTTATATTCGAAATGAAAAGTAGAGTGTTATGTTTTTCGAGAGTATGTAAGTATGTATAATTGTTTGGCACGCTCTGCGGCCTGAACGGCTCGATGGATTTTAGCTTGAGAGGTGTCGTTAGATTCGTATTTACTGTGAGAGTGACACTGGGCATATCAAAATAAAAAAAAACAAAATGGCGGATTTTTGGCGCCATATTATGCCTTCAATAATTTTTTTTTTTCTCAATACCTCTTGAGTGGGGTATCAAAATAAAGGGTTTTAAAAGGTGATTACAAAAATATATACAACTTATATGGTTAAAAGTAATTCAAAGTGACAAATCGTAAAAAACACGTATCAAGAACTAAATCGTCTGCGAAACACATCTTTCACATTTGTAAACTAAAAAGCTGGAAATAAAAAAAAGTAATTAGAAAAATTTAAAAACCCGACTGCATCCTTGTACTAAAACTAACTGAAAAGCTAAAAACAAGCCCATTTTAAATTAAATAAAATTTGGAAGCAGGCGGGACCCATTTGAGTTTGAAACTATAATAATGGTATTTTATTTATCTAATGTGACCCCAAAAAGTGACCCCATATTCATAATTAATTTATTCATGTTACACGTCCGTATTTGAGTCACAGAAATTTCTATGTGTACCAAATTTCAACTTAATCGGTCCAGTAGATTCGAAACAAATCGATTGTAACAAACCTATAGACAGACACACAAGTGATCCTATAAGGGTTCCGTTTTTTCATTCGGACGTAGGGAACCATAAAAAGTTACACCCCTATCCACACTGTACGTGTTTGTACTTATTAAAATGATTATATTTCAAAAAACTATTAATTCATTATAAAATATACCAAAGAGTTTTTATTCAGACTCTGCAATTTTTTTATTTTTTTTTAAATACCGATTATCGATTAGGCTTTATGACATTTTTGAATCGGAATAAGAAAATTGGGTGGATGGTCAGCACTAAGAGGTGTCACGTCGCAACACAATTTTTCGTAATTTTTATCAAGATTTGATCATGTTTTTTATGTAGTTTATGTATGAAAAATGGTAAAAGTAAGAATGCAGAGAGAATGACAATATCTTTATTTTTCCCTTTTGCATATTTTCATCATGAGATTAGATGGTTTATGTACATATTTTCAGCGATTTTGAGGTGTCTACCTTTTGGATAGGTGTGGTAATATCTATTTTATACAACTTTCACAGTAGAATGACGCGGTTTTACCGACCTCAGCATATAGTTAGAGATATTTGCCACAAACTTATTATACAAAATAGGCGCGGTAACACAGTTTTCTTAATAAATTCGAATGCTGAAAGTTAAAGTAAATTTCTGATTATCATGACGTAATTCGCAACACCCCGTCGAGTCAGCTGGTGTGCCAAATGTCAAAATTTTGTCGAGCAGAGAGGTTAAACATACATTTTTGACGTTTTAACGTCTCATAAATAAAAATTTCTAACAGGAACAAAAAGTTGTACCTACACAAGGCTCAAGAAAATTGGTGGCTCGTTCAAATGTCAATGCGCTTTTATAATAAACTAGCAGCACCCCGCGGTTTCACCCGCATAATTCTCGAGCCCCTGGGAATATTGGAATAAAAGTATCCAGTGTGTTAATACTGACTATAAACTATCTTTGTGCCAAATTTCATCCAAATGCGATCAGTAGTTTTTGCGTGAAAATGTAACAACATCAACATCCTTACAAACTTTCGCGTTTATAATATTATAGTGGGACTTCCAAGACACATTTAATACATTCAAATCATTAATTAAACGTAACTTGTACCAGAAAGCCTTTTAAAACGCTTGGGACTGAATTGCTCTAATTTTCCCATTCTGAATATTGTTTATTTTTGAGTAAAATAAAACACGTATTTCATTTATTTGCAGACTTCCAAAAATTACAATTTATTTAAAACAAAGAATAGTACACATCTTTTAGAAATAAATTAATCGTTAACATTGGTAATTAAAAGACGAAAGAGTTGCATTTATCAAATGTTAAAATATAAAGTGCCGCACAGCATTCATACGCTGTGAAGAAAGGTGAAGTAAGATAATGAAGTTTTCAAGATCTGAAAAGAATAGAAATATAATTACTCCTACAATACACTACAATACAATATTATACAATACAATATTCGATCACAAAGTGCTGTCTTGTTAATATAGTGTTTGCATGGGGTCCAACCGCAGGTCGGGTAATTTTTTTTGTCAATGAGATATTTTTGTTTTTATTAAAGTATTCTAAATACTAGCCCATAGTCTGGATTTGTGCCCCTTTGGTAGCAAAAGGTTGGCGACGCCATATTACATGTAACAAACATGACTCGCGATAAGTGGATATACACAACCCCTACCGGGTCGCTCCGTGAAGCCTGCGAAGCTCCCAAGAAGCTTCTGTGCTTCTGGATGGAGCTAGGCTGGCTCTGTAAGCCAGAATCCCTACGCACAACGGACCAAATGGGAGTCTAAGTGCGGAAAAGGGAGCCCCATCATCATCAACCCCTTCCGGGTAAAAATTATTTGCTACATCAATCATCATCATTAAGCCATACATTACTGTAAATAATAGGTGTCCCTCAAGCGTCTCCACAACGACAGATGACCTGGTGAAGGTTGCAGGATTCAGCGGGACGCGAGAAGCTTTCAATAAAATGTAATAATAACATTACCGCAGACATAGAAGTAACACCAACATCAGCAAGTCCTAATGCCTTTACATGTACAGGTTCCTGTACATTCATAAGGAAGAAGGCCACTGTTCGCCTATTCTTCGTGTCCATGCTCTCCCACGGTACACCGTAGACTGCGTCCTTTAACTTGTCACTCTGCAAATAAAATCAGAAAACACGGTATTTTACTTGGTAGAGAGGGCTACACAAATTGGTTACAGGTATTCTTAAATTCCTCTTTATCTCTTACATCCTAGCCATATCTTTTAACTATGATAAATTTCTGACTGGCTTAGTCTAGTAAAGATAACGGGCCTAGACAAGAGGTTGGCAATCGCTCTCAAAACGTTTTGAATTTCTGCAACGAGTTTCAAAAGGTGACCTACAGTTTTCGGTAGCTTATGTCAATCCGAAACGTTTCTAACTGTTTTATCATGGTTATCGCTGATAAATTGTCCTTTGTCAAAGTCTTCTGGATCTGGGTCAGACAAAGCGGTTTTTAGGTTTTATAAATTCTTAGACTAGCAGGCCGGGGTCTGGATTTGTGCCCGTTTGACGAATACTGATGTGAAGTTCGTAAACGATGATACTTGAATACGTTATGTTATATAGGTTTATAATGAACATTTTCCTTACGATACTGCCAATAAGTTCGAAGACGATCGACAGCTGTATAAGTTGTTGAAATAATATAACTGTTAGGGGTAGGTAGCGTATCAGAGCTGCAGTCGTCTGAAATAAAAATAAGTTATGTATTAATTATTTTCAAGTGACAAATAAAAAAACTATAAAATTAAAAATAAATATTGGTTTATGCGAAAAGTCAACGTTAGCTTCAGACAAGAATACATCGGTAGCAGGACATTTGCACGAAAGACATTTTGTGCAAAATCTAACCTTTGTTAGCAATACCCACTATTTCATCGGTACTTCTTAATATATTGTTTAAATTTTGTACCTCGATAAATAGCTGAAATGATGAATGATGCTGAATGATGTCTTCCCCGTAATTTGTATGTATGTAGGTGATTTTTGGAAATGGTTATGAAACTTCTTTCTTTAACTTTGAGCTGTTTCATGTTTTAGCTACATCAAAATATTTATTAAAGTATTAGCTACCCAATGGAATAGCAAATAAAAGCCATTCAATGTGAGAGTTTAGAGAAAAGTGATATTTTCAACACACTTGCTCGTAAAATGGCTCTTAATGCACAGCTTTTAGGCCCATAATGCAGTGTATTACAAACGCGTGCTTTTTCTTTATGTTACGGTACTTGTGCTTTATTTCCACAGATAACTATTTAATTTACTAGTCGGAGGTCGGAGAAGTGTGTTTTTTATTTAATCTCTTCAAAGAGACTTCATGCCAAAAGGAATCCGCGAGCCTATTTCGCTTTTTTTTTTTAAATAGTCTGAATTGTCCTTGGTCCCAACATGAACTAAAATTTATTTTCAACAAACTTGCTCGTAAAATGGCTCTTAATGCACAGCTTTTAGATCCATAATGCAGTGTATTACAAACGCGTGCTTTTTCTTTACGTTACGGTACTTGTGCTTTATTTCCACAGATAACTATTTAATTTACTAGTCGGAGGTCGGAGAAGTGCGTTTTTTTTTTTAAATCTCTTCAAAGAGACTTCATGCCAAAAAGAATCCGCGAGCTATATTTTACTTTTTTTTTTAAATAGTCTGAATTGTCCTTGGTCCCAAGATGAACTAAAATTTATTTACCTTAAGATGAATGATGATTTATATGGTGTACATAATAAAGAGTATTCTATTCTATTATATTCGAATGCGCAGTTGTAGCCCACGAAATTAAATTTTTCTAACGTTTTTTGCAATTTTCAGGTCAGTGTCAGGTTGTATCATAATCAAAATATGATTTGCGACTATAACAGATACGTATTTACAGAATTATAATCATTAGAATCATTAAATACGTCTTTCTCTTATGGAAAAGTTCTTAGGGAACAAATCTAACTTAAATATATATATTAATGATTCTAATGACTATAATTCTTTAAATACATATCTATTATATAAATATACATTTTGATCAAGATACAATCTGATACTGACCTGCGAATTGTAAAAAACTTAAAAAAATTTATTTCGCGGTCTACCACTGCGCATTCACCTAAAGCTGCATCCACACATAGCGAGGCATATGCCGCAAATGATTTTTTAATATGTATGGTTGCCTCAGGCTGAGGCATCTAACATACAAAAAAAAAGCACTTGCGGCGCATGGCTCGCTCTGTCTGGATGCACCTTATAATTTTCCGTCGTCCCTCCCGTAACCAAACGGAAAAGACCACTGGCGTTCTATTATTGCGGATTCTCACTGAATTAATGTATATTCCTCTATGCAAATAGTACTTTCTAATTCCATACTAACTAAACTACAATTTGACATACGAGAACATTACGACCAGTCTTAACATTATTTTGTGTTTATTATATTTTTTCTATAGGCTGTATATCGATTCTGTCTTTGCCTTTAAGTAAATAAACGCGCGCCGCGCTAGCAATGCGCGCGCAGGTGTAGGAATGACCATTACTTACTCTATGGGTAAACCTGCGCGCGCACGTCAGCGCGGCGCGCGGAATGACAAACCAAGCCCGCCATTATCCATACAAGTTAATATTTAACAATACAAGTCTGTTTTTTTCCTCACAAGTGTGTTGAAAAACGTCGTATGATACGCGTGTGCATTGATAATTAAACTCTCGGCTACCTAATCGCGCTCGCCTACGGCTCGCGCGAATAATACCGCCTCGAGTTTAATGATCAACATAGCACACATGTATCATAATGTACTATTACCTTAAGACGAATCCGCAGTTGTAGCCCGCGAAATTCAATTTTTCTAACGTTTTTTGCAATTTTCAGGTCAGTGTCAGGTTGTATCTTGATCAAAATATGATTCGCAACTGTAAAAGGTACGTATTTACAGAATTATAATCATTAGAATCATTAAATACATCTTTCTAAGTTAGATTTGTTCCATAAGAACAAATCTCTTATGGAAAAGTTCTTAGGGAACAAATCTAACTTAAATATATATTATTGATTGTAATGGCTATAATTCTGTAAATACATACATATCTATTATGTAAATATACATTTTGATCAAGATACAACCTGATACTGATCTGTAAATTGCAAAAAACTTAAGAAAATTTAAATTTCGCGGTCTACCACTGCGCATTCACCTTAGGGTGCATCTAGACATAGCGAGGCATGTGCCGCAAATGATTTTTTTTAATATGTACGGTTGCCTCAGGCAGAAGCATCTAACATACAAAAAAAAGCACTTGCGGCGCATGCCTCGCTCTATCTGGATGCACTTTATAATTTTCGTCGTCCTTCCCGTAACCAAACGGAAAAGACCACTGGCGTTCTATTATTGCGGATTCTCACTGAATTAATGTATATTTCTCCATGCCAATAGTACTTTCTAATTCCATACTAACTAAAGTACAATTTGACATACGACAACACTACGATCAGTCTTAACATTATTTTGTGTTTATTATATTTTTTCTATAGGCTGTTTATCGGTTTTGTCTGTGCCTTTAAGTAAATAAACGCGCGCCGCGCTAGCAATGCGCGCGCAGTTGTAGCAATGAACATTACTTACTCTATGGGTAAACCTGCGCGCGCACGCTAGCGCGGCGCGCGGAAAAACAAACCCAGCCCGCCATTATCCATACAAGTTAATATTTAACAATACAAGTCTGTTTTTTTCCTCGCAAGTGTGTTGAAAAACGTCGTATGATACGCGTGTGCATTGATCATTAAACTCTCGGCTTCCTTATCGCGCTCGCCATGTATCATAATGTACTATTAATGACGAATTCTGCAAAAATACCTACATACAATATTGGGTTTTCTCGTATCCTATGAACTTTTACTTAGACACTAATGGGGTGCTAAAATGTCACAAATTACCTACAAGTCAACTTGTATCATATTATCGTACATCTTTTTGAAGTTGACTGTACAAAGTAATTATGGGCTCTTTGAAATCAAAAGTTGTTTGAATATTATATTGAGTTATTAATATCATTGTCTAATTCGTGGCTGGCCTTGAATGAAACTTCAACTAAATTATGTAACATCTGAAATGACTGTATAAAAACATTATCTTAATTTTAAGTTACATCGTAGTCAAGTATAAAGTTACAAGGTACTAGATACTGACCATTTGTGAGCACTCCAGGAGTAGTAAGCATCCACATGCTTGATGGAACCCGTAATAAGCAAACAACATTGGCCCAAACACATCGGACATTTTGTCTGTAAAACTACATGCAAACATGACATGTTATTTTGAGGAAATAGAGCTTAATGCGTAGTAGTTTGTCAAAGTAAATTCTAGCTTAGGACCTATTTCTACAGCCAAGCCACATGGACGTGTCTTGTTTTAAACTAGCGCTCCGCCCCTGCTTCGTATGGTCGCAATCAACCAAACGCGAAAATCGCGATTTGTTTGCTTATTTCAGTAAAATATTAATATACTAGCTTCTGCCCACGACTTCGTTCGCGTGAAATTTCTTATTCCCTCGACCTATCTCGTCGTATTGCATCACTTGCCCGCGTCTCCTGCTCTATCACTTCATTTCCCCATAGCGCTTTTGCTCGGTTCCTAAGGGTCATAGCGTGACGTTAAATAGCCTATAGCCTTCCTCAAGAATTGGGCTATCAAATGCAAGAAGAATCTTTCAAATCCGACTGGTAGTTCCAGAGATTACCCCTACATATAAACTTACAAACAAATTTTACCTCTTTATAATATTATTATAGTAAAGATTAGAAACATAAACTGTGCACACAGTAACAGTAACGAGTTTCATTCGCGTGCAAATAGCTCCTCAATTATGTAGTATTGAAGATATGAATAACGTCGCGAGCTACACATTTATGTAATCTCTTTTTTTCCTCACTACCCGTTTATTAAGATATTTGTGTAACTGTTTGTTTTCCCGAATTTATGAATATATGGTCTAAACGTTTCCTAGTGAAAAACGCATCAAAATCCATTTTGGAGTATAGATCTTAGCGGTCCCACGGACAGATACGAAAAGTGACTTTGTTTTATATTATGTATAAATATATACAGAGTGGAGAAGACAATACGACAATAAATGAAAACACGGACAATACTAGTTTATAGGAATAATTCTAGGCTATCAAAAAAATCATAACATCGAAAATAAAAAAATAAAAATTTCAAACAAACTAAATGGCATAAAACTAGACACAAAATAGAACACCATTTATAAATATTGGTTCACTAACCTGTCGTAAGTACTCGTACGCGTCAACAGCGTGCGGTGTGCGGTCATGTAGCGACTTGATCTTTTGGCGCCATTAAATTAATGCTCAGTAAAACAATTACACTGAATCACAGATTATTAACCAAATAATCAGGCATCTATCACCCGCGTGTTATTTATCAATCAAATGATTAATCACGATCAGAATCACTGTTCAATCACTTAGCTATGTAGGTATTAATAGTCACTAAATTTTTCGTTTTTCAATATGGCCGCCATGAATTCGAATACACAAATTGCACCGTCGTAAAAGGTTATTTCTAACGTCTGACAAGAGGTCCCCATTCGCAGCCATGTGTTTTAATCGATTAAAAGATAATATTATTCTATCTTTTAAATCATCAAAAGTATCAACAGCTGTTGAGTACACTTCATTTTTGATATGACCCCACAAGAAAAAAGCCCGTTGGTCGGACAAAATAGAGTGTTTCCAAACCTCTCTCGGTACGTCCGTATAGCCAAAGCGGCGTTTCTTTGACACTCCCCATAAATTAAAATCATGTCGGTGTACTCCGAAGCCGTGTAATTGTAACGAGGCATGATTATTATAAAAAAAACACGAAAACAATAAAAACTAAGCGTCTAATTTCGCACAATTCACTTAACTGTTTAACTAGATACCTAAAAACGTTACGTGTCCTGTCACTAACATAAAGCGTCCAATTTCGCACTAATACCGTCAACAATAGATAAAGTTACAAATTACAAACATACGAGCGGCGAGCGGCGCCGGGCACTTCAAAAGCGGCGGCGCGTGCGCTTACAAAGCGATGACGCGTGAATCGTCACAGGATTACGGCGACACACTGACCCAAATTCGTAGTTGCAAATTCTTCAAGAAAGCGAAGTAACAAACGAAACTAGATTTATCTCTTTCGCACACACTAAATTTTCTATTAATATGAGTGCATAACTATTTCCGCATGCGTTATTTTCTTATCTAACTCTCTCTAATGTTTTGTTGTTTATACCGATGGGGGTCGCTAACCTCACAGTACTTCCCTATTAACAGATACATCATGTAGCAAATGTTAAAAATGAAAAATAATTTCCTGTGACTAAACTACTGGATATATTCAAATGATTTTTTGTATGTAGACTGAGAACGTCTTGAGGTATGTGAAGTTTAATTTATTGTCGTATTGTCATCTCCACTCTGTATATATATATGTCGCATCCGGTCATTCGTTTGACTATTCGGAACGCCAGCGCCGTCTGGCGGCGCTTGACAGAGTCTAGCCTGAGTTCGTGTGGGGTCGACAACAGCGCGACAGAACGAGGTGGAGTCTCTTGGACATCAGACATCAAACGAACAACATGCGCTCAGAAACTGTCCCGCGTTCCGTATCTGGTTGTATCGTGTACCTATAGTGTGTGTGATTTGCTAGTGTGATTAAATTGTTTGTGAAATTATAATCTGATTTGAACTGCAAACCGTTTTTCTATTGCGCAATAACCAAAACACACCCATAGTTTGCCCACAGTAGTTGTAATATGGCTGATAATAACGAGACACACATGCTTTCTCCGTTATATATATATAGATGATACAGATATAGGAGGTTTTTATCAACTTTTGGGACATGACCTAAGTGTATGTGATCTACGAAATCATCTACTATCAAACTATCTCTCTTAGATATGAGGTTTCTTTGAGTATGAACGGTTGGAGAGAGTACCCATCATCATAATCATCAACAGCCTTTAGCAGTTCACTGCTGGACATAGACCTCTTCAATTACACTTTCTATAAATCGATCCTAGGCTGCTCTCATTCACGCTGGTCCTGGCGCACCCGGTCGCACCAGGCGGCGGCTGAATTAGGGACACGCGGGGTTGCGACAGTCGTTGAAAGGATCCGGCAACTGGGACTCGAGTTGGCCCTGCACAAATCCGAGGCCATGTGTTTTCATGGCCCTCGGAACGCGCCACCGTCGGGTTCCCAAATAACGATAGGAGGGGTTTATATCGGCGTCGAGTCGACGATGAAGTATCTGGGACTTGTCTTCGACAGCCGGTGGAACTTCGTGGAGCATTTTCGACGTTTGGCTTCCAAACTGGAGCGGGCCGGGGCTGCCTTGAAGCGGCTCCTGCCCAATCTAGGGGGTCCAAACGCCTCCTGCCGGAGGCTCTACGCAGTGGTCGTGCGGTCCATGGCCCTTTACGGAGCACCAGCCCGGCGGTTGAACGCGTCCTAGAGGGTCATGGCCGTCCGGCTAGTCCAGGGATACCGCACGGTCTCCGGGGAGGCGGCGAGCCTCCTTGCCGGATTGCCGCCATGGGATCTGGAGGCTAAAGTCCTCGCCCACATATGGGAGTGGCGAGAGGAGGCAAAACGCCGGGGCATAACTCTGCTGCCGTGAGAAATTGCGGTTCAGCGGACAGAGCTCCGGCGGGATCTCATGGCGACATGGAGAGTACGACTGTCGCAACCAAGTGCTGGTCACGCCACAATTGCGGCGATAAGTCCCCTCTTTGAGGAGTGGCTGGAGAGGCGTCACGGCGTCCTTACCTTTCGCCTGACGCAGGTCCTCACCGGAAATGGCTGCTTCGGGAGGTTTCTGTTTCGGATAAGGCGGGAGGAAACGTCCGGGTGTCACAATTGTGTGGGTCGCCCGAAGGACACGGTGGAGCATACGGTGGAGGGCTGTCCAGCTTGGGCAGAGCACCGCCGCATCCTCACGGTGGGCGCGTGAGGGAGAGGCAATCTTGGCGCCCTCACGCCCCTAGTCGCCGCAGGAGACGCTCTGGGCGTCGGGAATCGATAGCCGATTCCCGGCCACCGTAGGCGCGGGCTTGCGGACGGCGAGCAATGGGCAGCTCGCCGTCCGGTAAGGACCAGGCCCGGATCGACGGCGCATTGTGTTCCACGCGCGCCTCAAAGAGATGTCAGCACTAACTGACGGGGTCTACCAGGACCGAAGCCTGCCGGGGTCGCGGGTTGTTCGAAAGAGATACCGTGGCCCCTGGCACAGGCAACTGCAGACTGCGCTACTATTGAGCATGATGTCCTGGCATCAATTCCTATGCATGAGCATACTATGCTACATACTATGATACATCCTATGCTAGAGCATGAATTCCTACCTCGGGCAAGGCGTTATTGGGTTTTTTCCAGAAATTTCTCAGTAGCAGCCCGGAATTTGGATTTGTGCACGGTTGAAGGCAGTGGAGAGCAGCGGTGGCCCAGTGGGAACGGCCGCGATTTACGAGTTGTAGGTCGTAGGTTTGAACCCAGCCAGGCGCTTTACTTTGTGTAAACTATTTCATCACCACTGCTCTCAAAACGGTGAAGGAAAACATCGTGAGGAAACCGGCATGTCCTAGAACCAAAAATTCGAAGATATGTGACATCTGCCAACCTGCACTGGGCCCGCGTGATAGATTATAGCCCACTCTCTCTCGAAGAGAGGAGGCCTGTGTCCCAGCAGTGGGAACAATATAGGCTGATTATGATGATGATGGCAGTCAAATCGGCCCCTATTACGTGGGGCTTAAACATAACTGGTGAAATGTGGGTATACTATATTTTCATTTCTGCCTTACTCTACGGGCCAGTACAGTCACGTCTAAAAGTATGTATACACTTGGCAATTTTCAATTGCGATTTTTTCGTGAAATAACGAATGCAAACGTTAAAATACGACACTTAATCTGTCAAGCGCCACTAATGAGACACAATTGATTTTCTATTGTTTGTCCGCCGATCGGCGGTCCTTGACCCTATGGGTTCGAAAATACTATTTTCGTAATAACATAAAATTTCATTCAAAAATAAAGGAGAAAATCGCCTTTGAATAAAGCCAAGTGTATACATACTTTTAGACGTGACTGTACAGGCGTGAAGTTGTGTATGTACATATGTTAAAAAATCTTTACTTACGCAATAATGCTTCGATGATAGTCAATCAATTCATTTAGTCTAATACTAACACCTTTCTGCTCATTGGGAGAAAACATTTCACAAGTTACAGTTGCATTGCTGCCCTCTAATATGAAGCTTGTCTTACATGAGGGTCTCGGGAAGTTGTCGAGATTGTAAAGCAAAATCTTGAAATGACCCCACATGTGGAATATCATGACAGATAAAAAGCAATCGTGTATGCAGAACCAACTCGCACACAAGTACGATATGAACCTGCAATAAAAACAAATGGTAATATTTGAATCTGCCTAGTCTTAGCCCGGACCAACGTGGTCCCGGCTGTCATTCGTAGATCTTTGATTTTTTTCTTTCTTTTGTGGATGGGAGACCCCACGAAACCGGCGCTAGCGCAGCTTGACCTTCAATCAGCGTGCGGCGATTATTATTTAGTGACGAGCCCCTTCTAACTTAAAACATCTAGCATAAATTATTTGTCGAACCTACCAGCCGGCTGGTCGGAGCATTTGGGCCTTGTAAAGAAAGAAAAAGTATTTATTGCGACTCGTACAGGAAGATCACAAACTAAACTAAACACTTAAAAAAATAAAAAACCAAGTTATATAAAAAAAAGTAACAAAAAGTGAAACAGAAACTCCTGTACGATCCCAAAAGGCTCCAATCTCAGCATGATGCTGCGACATTTAAAAAATAAATGTCGCAGCGCTGGTATTCTGATAGGGCCCGCCGCTGTGATGTCACGGGCAGTTACAGAAATAAACAAATATTAAAATAGATTTAATATCATGTAAAATATTAGCAAATAAAATAAAACAATTTTGTCGTGTAGTATTTTTCAATGAACTTACCAACTGTGAAAGTTACAAGCAATATACCATTTCAAATCGGTTGACGTAGGGAAAGGGTTAGAGAAATATAGAGCGTGTTCATATGTGGCGTTTCCCTTCAATCCACCCTTAGCAAAGTTCCCAGCTGAATAATTGTTGTACATGGGAGCAAGGTTGAAAAGACTTAGGCCAGTCAGCAATTGTAAAACGATTAATAATGTGAATAAGTGGGAGATTCGATGAATTTGCTTGTGAATCTGAAACAAAAAGACGGACAATATTATGATGACAATGACTACTGTTGTTTGAAGTGAAAACTTCTTTAGGCGCTCAACGCGCCTAAAGCATTTTTTGAGATTGGAAAAAAACTTTGAATTCTCGCCACTGTTACCGTCACCGACACCGCTTCGGATGTGTTCGGCTGTCCTCGCGATGTACTCGGTTTTATTGTATATCCGATATGTCGTGAGTGATGGCAAAGTATTGTTTGTGTTTTGTTTTCACTTCTGTCGGCACTTCAAAATTTATAGTACTGTAATCTATATACAAAAAACTGTCTCCTATTGAAGCCGTGACAGATATTTATATAGCACCTTATATAATAAATATTCTTTTACAGCTCATGCAAAAGAAAATATTCTGTGTGACATGTATGAATGTGTAACTTGTGGCGTATAAACAGATTGATCATAAATAATATTATCTTACCTTCATAGAATATTCAGATCGGTCTTTGTAGAAGAAAAGATGCATTTTTTCCAAAAATTCTCTCGCTACGACAGCGTACTTAGCAGAATAACATAGTGTAGTGATTCTAGACTGTGAAACAATATATGAAATATTAGCATATACAAAAACAAAAATCGACTTTTGAGGTCCAGTGGGGTACAAGTATCCTCATATTCTTCGTATATTAAGGTTTGACGTACTTATATTTTCTTCTTTCGTACCTCTTTTGGCATTCATCTCAATATTTTCTAGCCATTATAATTTTCACACTTTCTCTCCATCATTCTTTTTCTATTCTAAGCGTAAATAGTATAACTGAATAATATTTTAATGTAAGGAATAAAAAAGTAAAATGGAAATGTATCGTAAAACAGTTTTGAGTCACACATGCACAGATCACATCTATGTGATTAGTGTGAAATGCTATTACCTAGGGTAATTACATGCCGAAGTTGCCTCACTGTGATACCTCGCATCCTCAATGTATAAGCATGCGTTTGTTTTACATGGAGGTACATCGAAGTAGCGAGCTAAACCACATCAAAATCCATTGCGTAGTTTATAAGAACAGCGCCGCGCGCGCGCGCGCGTTTACAGACACGAGAAGCAACTTTAAATTATAATATGTATATCAAGTTCAAACGCCAGCACATCAAGCTACTACAATCTGTCTTATTTAATAGACTTTCAATTTTATCCCTAAACCATAAGGTTCAAAGTTGATTGGGAAAATTTGACATTTTCGGGTAGCTTGATGTGCTGGCGTCTGTACAATGTATCGAATATTTTTTTTGTCAATTTAAATGATGGATTTGTAGAAGTATCAGTATTAGTCGACTTTGGTCGGTGACCGACGGAACTTATACATTATTATACTTACAAAAATAACAGCATTCATAAGAAGAGAAATATACAAATGTCCAAGCTCGAAGAAAGTCATCGATTTCTTATGCAACAGCACATATGTGACCCCGCCAACAACGCAAACAAAACATATAAACATGTGAAAAAACCTCTGGATGTACACCCAGATCTTTCTTCTTTGTATAGCTACAGTGTCAAGCGGGTCGAGTTTCTTGAGGGGCCAGCAGCTTATTATTGATAGCATGTGACGTAGTATTATCAGGTAAGGATAGTCGGTTGGTGAGGCGACCCCACTGAAAATTTAGACTAGAGTCAAGAGCAAGCCCATTAAAAAAAAAAAGTAAATTATAGATTATGCACTTATTTTGTGACTAGTTTAAATAAGTCACTTCACACTTAATTTGACGTTTTTCACCTAAACTTTTGAATGTCTAACTAAATCTGACTATTTCAATATCGATTAAAATGGGTACACTACATTAATACGAAAAACTATTCCGGATGTCACAAATACGAATTTCAAAATACCGATTTTCATAATTCCGAATGGTTCAAAATTCCTTTTATAACAACTCCGATTTATCATTCATCCTATTTTAATAATTCCGAAATTTCAATATACCTAACGTATATAATTACTGTTCTCAAAATACCGAGTTTCAATAGATCGAATAATAAAAAGTCCGACTTAATGATAATTCGAAACATCAAAAATACGAATTCCGATTATTTAAATACCGATTAATTAGAATTCCGAAATAATAACGCTTTATAAAACTGAATAGCAAGACAAACACATGATATTTTCAATTGTAAGAATATAGATGGCACAAAACCAACAATAGAGAATATTTCTGTGTAAAGGGTGTAAAGTAACCTAACCAAACCGAACCTCAGGGTGCCCTTCGCTCGCTTTTGCATCCTATGTCGACGGAGCCCCGTTTCACGGGGCCCCTATTTCTGTGTAAAGGGTTTAAAGTAACCTAACCAAACCGAACCTCGGGGTGCCATTCGCTCGTTCTTGCATCCTATGTCGACGGAGCCCCGCTTCGCGGGGCCCCTATATCTGTGTAAAGGGTTTAAAGTAACCTAACCAAACCGAACCTCGGGGTGCCCTTCGCTCGTTCTTGCATCCTATGTCGACGGAGCCCCACTTTGCGGGGCCCCTATTTTTCTGTGTAAAGGGTTTAAAAAAACCTAACCAAACCGAACCTCGGGGTGCCCTTCGCTCGCTCTTGCATCCTACGTCGTCTATTGCGTTCGTTGAGTTCGGGCGCGGTAACGGTAACGGTGACGGAAATAATTCGGAGTATTGAAAATCGGAACGTCGTTTTTCGGACCGATTTGATTTGATTTGATTCTTCGAATATATGAAAATCGGAAAACAAACAAGTCGCATTTATGACTTTCGGTAAAATATATTTCGTGATTTTTAATAATAGACATTATGATTCTTAGGTATTATGAAATTCGGACTTTTGAAAATCGGAACATCGAAATTCGGAATAAAATATTTCGGAGTATTTGGGTGTTCCCGATTAAAATGTTATGGAAACTGGAAAGATTTGCAAAAACAGTACTGTATCTTTTTTTTTCTCTTCTGCTTGTATGTCGAAAATGGTCCTATCGCAAAAATAATGAAAATTTCGAGCCCCTTTAAAAGACCCATAAACCCCTAAAACTCGACATGTAGGTAATAATTTTTCATATTTTCCAAACAAAAAGTTAAAAATTCCATATAAAACTCGTCGAGGCTCTAAAAAAATTCACGGGGTAGGGAAAACAAGTACCACGTGGAGACATTTCAAATTGTCAAATTCGGTTTTAGTTGTGTCAAATTATTTTTAAATTTAGAGTTTTTTTTTTCAGAATAGCTTTAAGATTCTCGTAGCCAAAAGTAAGGAATTTTTGTGATAATTTAGTTCGTTGTACAAGAGAATCGGCACCAACCTCTTTAGTCTCTATAGCTAGTCGACTGATTGGCAACACACATAGACGGCCAATCTCAATACTATCTTGAATGATAACTCGATATTTCAAAATACTGAAATACTAGTATTGCTAGTGTTTTCATTTGTTGTCGTCCCCACATGATAAAATAATACATAAATAATAGATAATCGAAATGTTTAGTATTGTTACGTGCTTGGGGTTCGTGACAATAAAAACTGCCGATTTAAAAACCAAAAATAGACACTTTAATTAAAAACAGCAATTACAACTTTAACACACTAACAATAAAACACAATCGCACTACAAGATCACTTGAAAGTCGCACTTGAAGATCGCTTCGATGTTTTCGCTTGTATCGCTTATCCAACACTGAATGCCGGCTCGCAGGCACACCGGCCTTATATAGGCCTCGGATAGTTCCAGAACCTTCTACCGTAGAAACATCTAGAATGTTCGAGTACATACCGAACCCGACGGACCAGACGTCAATAGTTCTGGAAAGTTCTATCATCGAAGTTTCTAGAAGGGACCCGAATAATTATAAGTTCTGCTACTCGATACTAGATGGCGCTAGTGGTAGCTAATGTCGCCATCAATTGTGGCGCGCAACACTGCCCCCTCCTAAGACATGCTCGTCCCGAGCATTATTGGCCCCATAATAACGCGCCAGTCGATCCACATGGACGATCTTAGGAGTACCTCTTGCACCTTTCTGTATCCGGTAGGTTACGTCATTGATCTTTGTCACAATCCGGTACGGTCCGTCCCATTTAGCTTGAAGCTTAGGAGATTTCCCTTTGCTGCGGACTGGATTGTGCAACCACACTAGTGATCCTTCGTCGAACCCTTTATTGTTCATTTTGCGGTCATAACGGGTTTTCATCTTCTCAGACATTTGCTGGCCCGATTGTCTGACGTGCTCATAGATGTCATTCATTTTGTTCCGCAAGTCATTCGCATAATCGGTTATACTGCGTGGGGCGTCAGGTGGTATTCCGGTGATCAGGTCTGCAGGCAGCCGTAATTCCCTTCCAAAGTTTGCGAAAGCTGGTGTCACCGATGTACTTTCGTGAACAGCACTTCGATATGACAACAAGAACGGTTGTATGTGCTTATCCCAATCTCGTTGCCGATTTTCCACAACTTTTGCCAGGTATCTCTCCAATGTCTGATTAAATCGTTCCACCATTCCATCCGATTGTGGGTGGTAAGAAGTTGTTCTCGTTTTATGAGTACCCATAACTCGACAAGTTTCCTGGAATATTTGGGACTCAAAATTCCTTCCTTGATCACTGTGAATCTCTAAAGGTACTCCAAAACGGCAGAAGACTTCATGAACCAATTTATCTGCAACTGTTGAAGCTTCTTGGTTTGGAATGGCGAAGACTTCCGGCCACTTAGTGAAGTAATCCATTACAACCATGAAATACTTGTTACCACTTTCACTTTCCGGAAATGGTCCTGCAACATCCAGGGCTATCCTCTCCCATGGTGCACCAACATTGTATAATTTCAATGCACCTCTACTACGCGTCTGAGGTCCCTTTACAGCCGCACAACTTGTACATTTGCGACACCAGTCCTCGACATCGTCACGACAGTGGACCCAGTAAAACCGTTCTCGTATCTTCAGTAGGGTCCGTTTAACTCCCAAATGGCCTCCTGAACAACCATTATGGTACAGCTGTAGAACATCCGGTACTTGAGCTTTAGGGACAACCATTTGCAAATGACAGCTGTCTCCCCGAGCATTTTCCCATTTACGGTACAGGACTCCATCCTGAATCACCAAGCTGTCCCATTGGGCCCAATAGCTTTTTGTGATCGAACTCATCGCTGAGACGTCGCTCCACATGGGCTTAGGTGCACTGGCCTTCATCCACTCGAGAATCGGCTTGAGGTCTGAATCTTCCTGTTGTGCACGTTGTAGGCTTTCCTTCCACTCGTTGCTGAGGTCTGTCTTGAGCATCCTCACAGGTACAACTTCTTTACTTTCTTGCCTAGTACAATGCTTGCAGTCTTCAGGACAAGGTCTTCTTGACAATGCATCCGCGTTGCCATGAGATTTTCCGCTGCGATGTTCGACCACGAAGTCGTATTCCTGCAGTAGCTCAATCCATCTCGCAACTTGTCCTTCCGGATTTTTGAACTGCAATAGCCATTTCAGTGCAGCATGGTCGGTGCGTAAGTGGAATTTCCGCCCCAGAAAATATTTGCTAAAATGCTGCAATGACTTTACCACAGCAAGCAATTCCCGTCTCGTGACACAATAGTTCCTCTCCGGCTTCGACAACGACTTGCTGAAGTACGCTATCACAACCTCTTGATCACCCTTTCGTTGAGACAACACACCGCCAAGTCCTATGTCACTTGCGTCTGTGTCAACTATAAATTCCTTGCCTGCATCAGGGTACCCCAAAATAGGTGTTTTGCACAGTCGGTCCTTTAACTCTTGGAATGCGATGTTGCAACTTTCATCCCAGCAGAAATGTCGCTTCTCCTCGGTTAGCTTGTGCAGGGGTTTGGCTATATCCGCAAAGTTCTTAACAAATCGCCGATAATAAGAGCACAAACCCAAAAATGCTCTGACCTGCGTCTTGTCTTTTGGAACTGGCCAATCCTTGACAGCGGCGATTTTCTCTGGATCTGTGCGGATACCTTCTTCCGACACTACATACCCCAAAAAGCTAACTTGTCGTTTGAATAGTGAACATTTCTTTGGACTCAACTTGAGGTTGGCACTCTGGATCTTCATGAGCACACGTTCCAGGTTTTGAAGATGTTCTTCAAACGTACGGCCTACGATGATGATGTCATCCAAGTAGACCAGGCAAGCATCGCCAATTAGCCCGGTAAGTACAAGTTCCATCAGTCTTTCAAACGTTGCCGGAGCGTTGCACAATCCAAACGGCATAACTTTAAATTGCCAAAGACCCTTTCCTGTCGAGAATGCAGTTTTCTCCTTGTCCTTGGGATCAATTTCAACTTGCCAGTAGCCACTTTTCAGGTCCAGTGTGCTAAACCACTTTACTCCAGTAAGCATGTCCAGCGTGTCATCAATTCTTGGCAAAGGATAGCTGTCCTTCTTCGTAACGTCGTTCAGGCGACGATAGTCAACACAAAACCGCATGCTGCCGTCCTTCTTTCTTACCAGCACTACAGGTGAACACCATGGACTAGATGAAGGTTCAATAACACCATCCTTCACCATTCCTTCAATCATGGTTTCCACTTCCTTTTCACGTGCTACCGGCAATCTCCTTGGCCGCTGACGGATAGGCAATTCTTCTCCTGTGTTTATTTTGTGTTGAACTAAGCCAGTCTTCCCAATGTCAGCATCGTTTGACGAGAAAACATCGGCGTACTTGAGTAACATCTTCTTCGCCTTGACCATTTCATTTTGGGACAGAGCGCTGCGGCAGTCTTCTAAAAGTGTGGACACTTTCGTTTGTGCATCCTTGCTGAGGGTCCCAGTCGATAGATATTGGCATCGACGCAACCAATCCACTTCCTCACAAGTACCAACTAGTGTGCCTTTTTCTATAATCTGTTCCTGATCACAAAGGTTCAGCACACGTACCCCTGAGATGTCGGTGGCCCTGACCAAAGTTCGTGCCACTTTCCATGGAAGGTCATTGTCTACCCTTTCCACGAGTACACAACGATTAGTTTGCCCAGGATTCCGAGGAAGACTAACCGGCACAATCGTTTCTGATCTCGGCGGAAGAACAATCTTTTTAAGGCTGTACACATTCCCTGGTAATGCCCCTTCCATAAAAAGTTCCTCTTGTCCACATTTCAAAACACCTTGCTTGACGTCAATCTCGCAACAATTCTTCCTCATAAAGTCAAGGCCCAAGATGCAGTCGTCCATTATATCAGCCACGATGACATTATGCAGGTAGATTCTGTTGCCTAGCTTCAACTCCATCTTCTTCTCTCCATGGACGGGTATGCGCTGACCGGTGGCTGTTACCAAATTAATGCGTTCTCGGTTGTATGCGGAGTCCCCAAGGAACCGACTTATAAGTTGGGAACTGACGACCGTACGAGAGGCTCCAGTATCTATGGTCAGCTTACACGGCGTTCCGTTGACCTCGCCCTTGATGATTAAGCTGTTCCCGTCAAGGGTTTGTGTGATCGAAATCCTTGGGGCTCTTTGAGCATCAGCCAGCACCCGCCCCGCAGTCCTGGCTATTACTCGTTTCCCTGCTGCTGTTGCTGGGCGGTGCTGTTAGCCGCACTACCCTCTGGAGCTCGGTCTTCTCTTTCTGCAGTTCGCTTAGGGCAACTGGATCGAAGGTGGCCCCTTTCCCCACAGCCGTAGCACCTAGGGCTGTATCCTTTATTGCGGTCGCGAACTGTAGCCGCTGTAACCTCCCTGACGCGATGGGAACGATGATCCTGCCGCACAGCTTCCACCTCCAGTGCATGGGCCAAGGCGTCTTTAAGCGTCCCGTGGTGACCGAGCCTCACAGCAGCTCTAACTTCAAGGTCGCGGATGCCGTCGATAAATACCTGCACCAGGTTCCCATCAATAAGCGCAGGCAAGGACTGGTAAGCTTTACGAACCAGCTTCTCCACTTCAAGGGCCCACTGCTGCAGGGTTTCGTTACTGCGTTGCACACGATCCTTGAGCTGCGCACGATACACGTGTTCCAGGTGAGCGTCACCATACCGAGCCTCCAATGCCTCAAGGAGCTGCTCGTAAGTCACTTCTTTGCTGAGAGCTTCCAGCACAGTTAAGGCCTGATCGCGCAGGCCTAGGGTGAGGGCAGTCATGGCCTGACTCTTATTCCACCCGTTCGCCTTCATAACAGCCTCAAACTGAACTTTGTAGGCTGACCAGGAAGAAGTTCCGTCGAACGGTGGCACTTTGAATCCCCGTAGCGAAGGTGTTGTAGCTACGGGGGCTGCGATTCCATCCTCAAGTTTAAGGTAATCCAGCGTTTTCTTCACGTCAGCCATTACGGTTTTCTTCACGTCAGCCATCACGGTGTCAACCCGATTATTCACTTGGTCGATTCGGGTTTCAGCTTCCAACAGGCGGTTGTCGTGTTGAGCAACCTTATCCTTCATCTCCTTCATGTCTTTCCCGAAGGTAGCGTGAAGGTCCTTCAGAAGGAGCATCTGCTCTTCCTGGCGGCGGGCCTGTTCCTCCTGTCGGCGGGACTGCTCCTGCTGACAGCGGGCCTGTTCCTCCTTGTCTCGCTGGAGCTGTTCTTCCAACCTACGAGCCTGTTCCTCCTGTCGGCGAGCCTGCTCCTGCAGCATCATCATTAGAGCAGCAAAATCTGGTGCTGTTGATGCTGGAGCAGCTGTGGACGGGCCGGCCTCCATGATTGGTAGTTGGCCCTCCGACGTCTGTGGCGTTGCTCCACCGAATCGCCTCTGGTCCGTCTCTTGCTGGCGTTGACTCCGGGTACGAATACCCTCCGTGTCGTCCTTCGGTAGAATCGGCATGATTTTAATCCTTGCTTCTGACACCAATTGTTACGTGCTTGGGGTTCGTGACAATAAAAACTGCCGATTTAACAACCAAAAATAGACACTTTAATTAAAAACAGCAATTACAACTTTAACACACTAACAATAAAACACAATCGCACTACAAGATCACTTGAAAGTCGCACTTGAAGATCGCTTCGATGTTTTCGCTTGTATCGCTTATCCAACACTGAATGCCGGCTCGCAGGCACACCGGCCTTATATAGGCCTCGGATAGTTCCAGAACCTTCTACCGTAGAAACATCTAGAATGTTCGAGTACATACCGAACCCGACGGACCAGACGTCAATAGTTCTGGAAAGTTCTATCATCGAAGTTTCTAGAAGGGACCCGAATAATTATAAGTTCTGCTACTCGATACTAGATGGCGCTAGTGGTAGCTAATGTCGCCATCAATTGTGGCGCGCAACAGTATATTATTCGTGATCTCGTAATTCCGATTATAATTAAGTAAGTAAAAACTTGTTCCCACAAAACAACTTAATTATCTCCAAGAACAGGGCTTTCGCTCTCCTACCCCTTTTGCTGTGCCCTACAGGGTCCATAATGTCTCAATAAATAGTTACCACCTAAATACACATTATGTTAAAGCAATAAAGATATTGAGTATTGAGTATATGGAAAGCTTTGATTAGTTCACATAAAACATTTTTCATTTATGTTGATTTCGTATCTATACTTGCCGATGTTAATAATTTTTATGAATTTACTTAATGTTATTAATTTATGAATGTTTTTATTCATTTGTTATTTTTAATTAATTTCTTATCAATTTTATTCATGTTATAGTGTTAAAGAAAACCTTTACCAATTTTATCATTTTTAATCAGAATTTCATAAGTTTTAATTGCATTTAATATGCAACTTTTTACCGATGTTACCAATTTATCAATATTAGCGCTTATTAATAAGTTACTTTTATGCATGTTGTGTTCACCTATAAGTAATTGATGAACTCTTATTTTACTTTTAAAATGTATTATGTGGTTGTATTAGTGTAATCAATTGTTGGTGAATCTTATAAAATAAATAAAAATAAACAGTAAGCAAAATTAAAGACTGCAATTAAACTTACTCTTGGGGCTGAATGTTAAAGAAAAAATCACGTAAACTTATAGACATTTTCGCTTCGAAACCTTTTTTTGCTCTTGACCTTGAACTCGCCTGATGGAAAGCGATGGATGAGATCTACGATGGAAAGAGCGTGCCCAAGACGCCCGCAAATGTATGAAAACGAACGGTAGAAACTTTCAGCTTATATAAGCTGAAAGTTTCTACCGTAGCCTAAGTATATACTTAGGCTGCAAACCAATATTCCGTACTAATATTAAAAATGAGAAAGTTGAGTTGGTATGGAAATGTAAAAGTCTTTTACGTTTTCATGCCTTAAGGTGCCATTATTCGATATTTTTTCCATACAAATTTCGGGAGAGTATTACTCCACTGTTTGACATTGTACATTCAAAGTTAAACATTGTATCCTTTTGTCTAATTATTAATTGTGTCTGTACGGAAGCAGAATTGTAAAATAACAAGCCATTAAAAAGTTATGAGCCAACAAAGATTCGTTTTTCTTGCTATTTTTAACGTAACTTTGGGTGTAAATAAGTAATAAAAGAACTGAAAAATATAAAAATTAAATCCGTACCGACAAAGCTCAGTTATCGAAGAGTTCAAAAAACTTTATTTGTGATTGATTTATGTAGTGGATTTTTCATAGAACTCGATTTTCCAAAGCACTTTTCAAATATTTTTATGCGCCTATCAGTTCGGAATGGGGATTCTGTGCGTGAGAACTAGATGTTGTGCGTGTAGATTAGCGTCTAACTGCTCATCACTGATACTAGCTCCGTCAGACACGAAGCCAAGTTAGACAGCGTGATTTTGGCCGTGACCACCAGTGAGTTCGAGCTCGCGACTAGTTTACTCTTGACCAGTGATATAGGATACTTTTATCCCTGTAGTACTGGAAATAATTTCAGACCTCCGCGCAGGCGTAGCCGCGTGCAAAACTAAGTTAAGTTATAAGGCTTTAGCCACACATGGTAAAGAAGAAGAGATTAAGAAACATAGGGAGCGGGCTGCCCGCAAGTTTTCCAGTATTCTGTATTGTCATCATAAAATTTACTTTACTACAGTCGATTTAAAATCCTAACTTGAATGTCAAGTTATTTGCTGTATTGTAGCAGTGCTGTTATATGACCTTTCTATAGAAATGTTGTGAATACTTGGGGCGTGATCTACAATCGATATCGAAGCCAAAAATATAGTTTTTAGAATTTTTGTCTGTTTGTCTGTATGTATGTCCGGGCTAAACTCAAAAAGTACTGCATGGATTTACTTCAAATTTTGCATGAATATTACTAAGAGGTCGGGTCAACATATAGGCTACATATTATCACGCTATCACCTACGGGAGAGGAGCTGTGAATCTTTATTTTTCTTACGCATTCTGTGACAGCGTGTAATCTAAAGACGCATATTTAAATGTTGTTTTTCAGTAAGCCATGCTATTATCTAGCTTTACACTATAAAAACTACGCCATTTAAGTAACTTGGGCAGAGAAACATAGTTTAATGAGTGTTAGTAGTATAAAGAAAATTTTAAAGCAGCGCCACCTATGAGATTTAAAAAAAATCAGATCAAGTTACATGTTGCCACTTTTTGGAAATTAATAATTTAAATTTGATCATGTTGGCGAGGTTAGTAGTTAGTTATTCTTAAAATTCATACATGTTAATGTGCATTTTCTTCATAAAAGTTGTATAAATACGCAAATATGATCACATATCTGAATTTCGTACAAAGCTCAAGTGGCTTCCCATACGTCTTCGCCGGAATTCCCATATCTTGTTTCAGCTCTACAGTATTTTGTTTAATCCTAAAACCCCCACTTATCTTAAAGAACGTTTCAAGTTCCTTCATGACACACATAATAGATATCTGAGGTCATCGGAAAACCTGAGACTAGAGATGCCGATGCATTCCACTAGTTTCTATGATAAATCTTTTACTGTGCAAGCAGTACGGTTATGGAATGACTTGCCCGTGTCGATAAGGCGTGCTCAATCTTTGTCCACTTTTAAGACTATGATAAAAAAGCACTTTCTCTCTCCTTAAACATTGTCATTGTATTTTCTTTGCTCCTGTTTCATGTTTGTTATTATGTGTATGTATATATTTATATAGATTAATAGTACTTTATGTATGTATATATTGTATTGTGTAAATGGTACACCACAGACTACCTACAGTATTTGTCTGTCCTTCCCGTTTTTAATCCATCCAAAGGTTGTCTTTAAAAGATCGCTCTTAGCGATAAGACCGCCCATTGTGTCACCCATTGTAAAGTTTTCTATATTTATATCTGTAATTTATATGGTGTACATAATAAAGAGTATTCTATTCTATTCTATTCTATCGTATAGTTCGTTTTGAAAAATTCAAGTTCCAACAAAACCCTCAAAATCTTGAGCAGAGTTGAGGAAGACAATTAAAAAAAAATGCGGTGTTAAGTATTACAAAAAAGTTATGTTCCTACTGGAGACGAAGTCGAAGTAACTGATAAACGCGTGCTGAACATCTGTCTCAGTTCACTTCAAGATGTAGTCATTTCTATCGGCGGCAATCCACTGATCGAATATGGGTTGCCAGCTCCCCAATCATCACCGCATCAAGACCGTGGAAATCGGGAGTATAACGCTGAGACAAATTACGGTCCGGGTGAAATGACCACCATACGAAATGACCATGTCGCTTTGTTCTCTTCAGAGCAAAAACAAATTTATGACACCGTCCTTGAAAGCGTTCGGCATAACCAGGGTAAAATGTTTTTCTTGGATGCTCCTGGTGGAACAGGAAAAACATTTGTTACCACTGGCATACTTGCAGAGGTCAGGAGGCAAGGCAAAATTGATATTGCTGTAGCGTCGTCGGGAATCGCTGCCACACTGCTTCCGGGTAGCAAGACAGCACATGCCATGTTTAAAATTCCCATCGATTTAGAGAGCGCCGAAACGCCTGTTTGTGGTGTGTTGCGTAACAGCGATAAGGGACACGTGCTCAAGGATTGCTCTCTGATCGTATGAGATGAGTGTACGATGGCCAATAGGAAGGTTGAGGCCGTGGACAGAACCCTGGAGGACATCCGCAGGAACGAACATTTGATGGGTGGTGTCACAGTTCTGTTCAGTGGCGATTTCCGGTAAACGCTTCCCGTGGTGACACGGGGATCGAGGGCTGACGAGGTGAATGCTTCGTTGAAACGATCTTCGTTGTGGTCATGAGTTCGTACGCTGCGCTTGACCATTAATATGAGAGCTCGGCTCGGCAGCAATGCACGTGCTCAAGTATTCTCCGATGTCCTTCTAAGACTTGGCGAAGGCACTCTACCAGAAGAGAGAGGTGGACAGGTGGTGCTTCCAGACTCTCTCGGTAGAGTGGTATCCAGCTTAGAAGAACTCATTCGCTGTGTGTATGGGGACATCAGTCGTATACCGCACCAGCAGAATTCTTGGGTGTGTGAGCGGGCCATTTTGACGCCCAAAAATGATCAGGCTGCAGCAAATAACGAATGCATTCTCTCGGAAATTGAGGGGAATGAAGTGGTCTACACCTCGATAAACACTGTTGTCGAGCAAGATGACGCCACACATTATCCCGTGGAATTTCTGAACTCCCTGTCAGCAAGTGGACTTCCAGCGCATACCATCCAGCTGAAGGTCGGTGTCCCGATTATGCTTCTTCGGAACCTATCTCCTCCGAAGTTGTGTAACGGGACCCGCCTTAAAGTCATCTCGCTCCACAGAAACACCATTGAGGCGGAAATTCTTACGGGTTGTGGCGTTGGCGAGGCAGAATTTATACAACGCATTCCCCTCTAACCGCATAACTTCCCGTTCCAGTTCACGCGCGTACAGTTCCCCGTGAGTGTTTGCTTCGCGATAACCATCAATAAGTCGCAGGGGCAGACACTGAGGGCAGCGGGTGTCGACCCCAGGACGAGTTGCTTCTCACACGGGCAACTGTACGTCGCTTGCTCCCTCGTCACCAGTCCTCTCTTTACATTTTGGATCCTGGCAGCATAACTACCAACGCAGTTTATATGGAAGTGTTGTAAGGTACGATACCTTTGTACGTATTTTTACTTTTTTGTGTACTGGAATGTTTTCCCGCATTATTTTCTCTATTTCCTTCAGTCACATCTTATGACTGAACTCAGCAGGATTCCCATATAACTCTCTTCACTTGCTTCGCTTGCAAAAAAAAACTTATATTTGAATGCTATTTTAAAAGTTGTTTACTTATAATGCTATAACGACACTAGTATTTTTAGTGCTGTAGAGCCTTTACGCAGACGATGTCGCGGGCAGCAGCTAGTATTAGCTAAGGAAACATTCGTTTTTAGATTTGCTTAAGGCTATTGCTTCTTCCTACGGAAAATGCATGGAGTTTTTATTACTACTATAGAGGTATGAGTACCAGGATGCAAAGTTCACTCATCCACCACAGGAAAGGAAGGACCCTCCGACCTTGTTTGGAAGCACTGGAAGTGCAATAAGAAACATATCCAAGTTAAGAACCGAGGTTTTTTTTATGAAGAAATGCGAGTTGAATGTTTTCTTATAAAGTGAGGCTTTTCACGATTACTAGATCTTTATTGCAGCCTTTAGTTTGCTAGAAATACTGAGAGGAATGCTGGGAGCATTTCAAACAAATTAATATTACAATAGTAAGTAGGCACTTTGTGTTAAGGAGTTGTTGTTAAACGTTCTTATTGTTTAAACTAAGTAATGTAGGTAGGGTGGCGGCTTCTACATCACATCACAAACTGAAGTCACGCAAAATTTTGCATCTCCCAAGCCAAGTCAAGCCAAGTTTACCGCGCAACTGGCTTAAGGACAAAGGCCTGACAAGAATCATCGGGCAGTTACCCGCCAGACACAACACCCATTTGTTCGGATGATCCTCCCTTTTCTATAGAGTATGAGTGAACTTTACACCCTGTTCCTCATACTTCTATACTTTATTGCTTACAAAAATGAGTGATACAAGCTATGATACTCAGCAACTAAACTTTCCATGATTTCTATAGAGTTCTTACAACACTATACAACATCCTATGGTTTCAGAACCTTTTATAGAGGATTCATATCATGGGTAAAGTCTTGTATGCAACTGTACATAATTAGGAATTAAAACACTCATGACTGTGATACTATTATCATATTCAGCTACTCTTCACTTACTCTAACAACGATTTTTTTATGACACACGCAACGATATTTAAACATTGACATAGCGGGCTTACAATATCCAACTATGTTGACCAAATACATTATATCATCCATAGTTAAGACTTATGGGCTGACGCCAAACTTAAAATGCATAGCTCGAGGTCAGCAGTAAAGCTCAAAGCTTAACGGGGCGTACTACGCCAGTATTCAAACCTTGGTTTTTAAAATGCACTAATTTATCCAAAAGAACTGTTTCATCCTTGTGAAGGCTGAGACTCGGTCGCTGCTGCAGTCCATTATTCTTGGATAAGATTTGTGTTTGTGACAGTTCTTTGTGCGATGCGGACTTGAGGAGGGTACATCCTTAATACTCTCGACTATATATTTTTTCAAATCCTTCAGATTCACAATATTTTGACTTGTTCCTTAAGCTTCCCGAAATTTAAATCACCCTTCCTACAAACTTCCATTCCCTCTTGACTAACTTTTCTCCTACATTAATCCAAGTCCTATCAAAAAATTTAAATGACATGGATATTAAAATGTGCCTGGTGTGTAATAATAACACCTGAGAAGGCTCTCGTTGGGCAACTGGATCAAGGGCTTGATTCAGAAAGCAGTACTGCTGGACACGGCTCGCATTGTCAGGAGGTTCCTCTCTCTGGAGCCCTGACCGCCGGTACCTTGGATCCTGTTCCCGATACCGGTGGTCTACAATTTTTTGATATTCTAAGATTTAAAAATATAATTTATATGTATTTAATTGAATAAAGGAGATAACTTTGTAAATATCTGTGTCGTTTTATCAATCAATCAACTCAGCCAATCGCAGTCCACTGCTGGACAAAGGCTTCTCCCTTGCTGCGCCACAACACCCTGTCCTCTGCCTTCCGCATCCAGTCTGTCCCAGCCACCTTTTTGAGGTCGTCTGTTTATCTAGCTGGGGGCGTCCCACACTAAGCTTGCCGATCCTCGGTCTCAGCTCCAGGACTCGACTGCTCCGACGGCCATCGGTCCTTCGACAAGCCCGTCGTTGTATAGAAGAGTAATTATATAACCAAAAAAAAAAACATATCGCTGGCAGAAAAAAAAAACATATCGCTGGCAGAATAGTCGACATCGGCACCGTTGCCAAAAAGGAGAAAAAAGAGGTTACTCTTGGGTTGCTACCACTGACGAGTCTGACAAATCAGAGTGATCTTTATTTTCGTTATTATAAGGTTGTTTTTGGGTTGCAACTGTCAGAGGAGAAAAAACTGTAACAAAAAGAGGCATATTTTGTGTGAATTCTCCTTAAAGAAAATGTTGATTTTCTTTAAGGAGAATTAGTAGCTGTACGTTGGTACAGCTACTAATCAAATAACAAGTCAAAGAGAATTCAATACGTAATAATTGCGTAATATTCTGTTATTAGTTTTATAATGTTTGATAAAGAAAAAATAAACAAAGCATTAAATCATGGGAAATGTAGTGTGTTATGACTAGTATAAGACTAGGACTATTATTATGAATGTTCAATTTATGTATATAAAACTCATAGTCCTGACTGACTTATATATCAAGGCACAGCCTAAACCGCTGGTCCTAGAGACATGCAATTTGTTGACAAAATTTCACGCGGACGAAGTCGCGGGCAGAAGCTAGTGTTCAATATCAACGGTAAAGAGAAAATGAAATTTTAAATTTCGTCGTCTGATTCAATCAATCGTTTGAAAATTACAGATAAAATGATTGATTGATAAAACGACACAGATATTTACAAAGTTATCTCCTTTATTCAATTAAATACATATAAATTATATTTTTAAATCTTAGAATTTCAAAAAATTGTAGACCACCGGTATCGGGAAATTCGATAGTTTATTAAATTGAAATCATAACAAACGTGTCACCGCACTACGAGGGTCATTATCCATTATCTGTAGTGTGTCTGTGCGCCTAGTACACGCACATCACGCCGCCGCGCGCCAGTGCAGCGCCGTGATGTCGAAATAAAAAAATATTAAGCATTTTCAAAGTTAATGCTTTTGAGCTGAAATTTTGTACAGAGATTCTAGATCAGATACACTCTTCAACCCGTTTGTATTGATATACCCTTTCCGTAACATCCTGTATATCAGTGATAGGTGCAGTTCAAGATAAAGGCAATGAAACAACAAATTTAAACATGCAAAAGTTTATTCCCAAAACATTGAGAATCTTAAATCACCTTGACTTACTTAAAAACTACATTATCCACATTTAAAAATAAATACAATTTAAAATTTCATGCTTCATTTGTTAAAATGACGTAATTACATACATAATGTTATGCTACACTAGAATTAACAAAAATATCTTTAAACATTTGTATAAAAAGAATAAAATATTGCAGCAAATTTATGGCATATTATTATATCTGTACCTAACCTTATATTTCCTGAACTATTTTTTCAGGTAGTGCTTATGTACTATTTCTTCACGCTTTGTAGCATTGGGAGTAAGTAGGACTTGCCTGCAGCTTCACATTCTCATACAAATCTAGATTTTTAGTACATACTCATTTGTCTAGCTAGACGTTCACGACTTGAACTTGCTAATTCGACAAATGAAAAAAAAAAACTAGTTTTCACTGTGTTTTTTTTTTTTTAGAAAAAAGCATTTAAGTATATTAATTCATCTTAATAAAAACTCAAACGTTGCGACAACAGGTATCTTGTTGATGAAATTGCACTGGCGGACAGAACATAAAATTCAAATTTAAAAAAATGAAATTTTCTTCATTTAAAATGATACATCTCAAATTCTTTTAGAGAAAACGTCTCTATACAATTAGTTCTTTTCAACCATTTTTCATTGGATTTTGTAGAGATATTCAGCAATGCTACCTTTTTACAAAGGTATAGAATTCTTAGAATCGAGATACTCTAAGTACATGAATTCTCGATGTATTTTTTATGCAGGTTACGTCCAAATTGATTTTTATTCAGGTATTTATTACAAGTTATCTCTGGTGTCCAGTAGTGTTATAATAATAATAATATAATAATATTTTTTATTCATTCCAAAAAAGCTTCATGTACAAAGGAATGTGTTTGGAGCCTCCTTTTAGGCAAACAATGCCTATGTTAGGAGACTCCATATTATGTTATAATACATACAATGAAGGCCAGATATTTTTATAGAAAATATATTTTTATCAAGGCACTGCGCAGTAAAGCTGCTATTTTAAACGTAGGTATAAAGTTATGTAGCAAAACTTTGAATTTATAAGCCCTATTACTCTCGCATAATTAAATCGTGAAGATATATTTATGAATATAATTATTCTAATAACTAACAAAGGTTGACTTATTTCGCTATATACAAAAATAAATGAAGTAAAAACTGGTCAACCATTTACAATGTTAGAAAACATTATTTTTCTAAATTATAAGCTAAGGTTAAGAATAAAAAGAAATGCCCGTTGGAGGATCGAGCAAGATCAAATGGATAAAAAATGTTCAGAAATTATTTTGTTTGCTCGTCTCCATATAATGCCTTATTATATGCTATTATTTTATATAATAATAAGCAGTGTACTAATTGCATTAAATTATTAACATGTTAAGAATAATCTCCTACAACAACGCCAGATGGCGTTGATGTAAATAGTAATTTTCTTACTTTCTTGATTATTGTGATTTATTTATTAAGCTAAAATTTAATTTTAAAAACAATATCGCTAAATGATAGTTTTGCTCTCTAACGCCATATTTTTGTATAATAATAATATTAAGTATGAACAGTTTCACAACTGTATAGAGTTAAGACAGCGCTTGTACCTAAGGTTTAGAATTAATTGACAAAGGTAGACAATTTCATATCAAAAAGTAAAAAATACAGCAATCTATTTTCAATACGCTCTACTAATAAAATACGAAATAATATTTTTTTATTCTAAATAATTTCTTTACTAAATTCTCGTTACACCAATAATTATGTCCTCATTTGTAGCACTTGTATCCAAAAAAATCCATTTGCTCTATTCTGTCCATACTATTTTTGTCCATACTCTTTTTTGTCCATGCCCACCCTTAGCAGCATGCTTCGCACCTCACGAGGCCCACTTCATCACAATTCATGCACTTGAGGGCCACAAATTCGGCTGTGAAGTGGTTCCTGTGAAGGCTCTTCTTGGATCCTTTGCAGATTCTGCACGGAAGGAGGCGGAACCCACCGCACATTTGACAGGTGTTGCAGGCGTCTGCGCTCTGGAATTGAGATAATTTAGGAGTTAATAATCATCATCATCAGCCTAGCCTTTTCCCAAATATGCTGGGGTTGGCTCTCAGTCTAAACGGATGCAGCTGAATACCAGTATTTTATATGGAGCGACTGCCTCTCTGACTTCCACAACCCAGTTACTGGGTAATACGATACCCTTGGTAAGGCTGATTGTCAAACTTCCGGGCCTCTTTCTCGTAAATACAGAAATTTCCACATCTCTCTAAAAATCTGATAGAAACTGTTTGTAAATTCTGAAACGTTATTTAAACCTAACATCGCAATATTGCGAAGGAAATATTATTTCCTTTCAATATAACCCTTATTTTAAATCTAAAATAAACGACAAACATTTTATGTTACCCTTTCATCCCAGATCCCTGTTTGTCCAGACGAAGTGTTCTGAATACACAAATCATTTCTTGATCCATACAGTAATTTGATTATTGGCCGAAACCTCTAAAAGAGTTTATTTAAGTATTTCTATAGGTTATTCCTCGTCTAGACGGGTTATTTATACGAAACTCGCCGGGTATTTAAACCTAATTTACTTAATGAAATTGTAGTAAAAAGAAATCCTACACTGCTAGTGTAATTACAGAACTATTAATCAATTGATTAGTAATGGCAGGTTTTTTTTTTTCAATGTAGGGAAACTGAATTGTTTTAAGGCTGGGAGACTCCAGCCTTAGCCAGGATGTGTCATAGCAGGCCAAAGACCTCTTTTTTATTCTAAGAAGGTACGTCTGGGTAGGTTGAGCAGTTGTTGCCCAGTGGTAAAGGCCGCGACTTACGAGTTGTAGGTCGTAGGTTCGAAATCAGTCAGGCGCTTTAGAAGACATCGTGAGAAAACCGGTATGTCCTAGAACCAAAAATTCGAAGACATGTACCAACATGCACTGGATTACGGCCTACTCCCTCTCATTGAGAGGAGGCAGCCTGTGTCCCAGCAGTGGGAACATTATAGGCTGATTATGTTTATATTATTTTTAAGTTAAAATTCGTTGAAGTATGTTTTTCTTAACCGTGTGGAAGATAAACTTACAAATCGAACAGTACGATGAGATTTACAGGGTGAAATTGAATTCATGGGCATCCCTTTAAGGGGTCATTGTAATCATTATTATGAACAACTTTTACTATGGGACCAAACCTGAAATTGCGAAAAAAAATCAGCTGTCCCCTAAATTTTGATGACTTATGTGAACATAAATGCAAGAAACAGCAGATTTTTTTTTCGCAATTTTAGTTTTAGTCCTATAATTTAGTTAGTGTTTTTCTGAAAGGCTGGATGGGCCTACCATGGGTAGTTTTATCGAGCTTCATGTATTACACGGGGCTCGATGAAACTATCTGTGGTATTTATGCTCATATTATTATCTTTTTGTTTCCTAAGTAGGTATACTAACATAGTTTATAAGATAATTTTTTGATATTAACACAATGTGGGCTTATGTAGTCTGTAAATAAAAGATTTTTTTTATAGTAAAAGTTGTTCATAATGATGAGTACAATGACCCCTTAAAAGGATGCCCATGAATTTAATTTCACCCTGTATACACAAAAATTTATTTATATCCATAAAACTAAGAAGTGGGACTTGATCATCCTGGAACCTATAACGCTATCGACAGTCATAGGAAATCTGGGCTTAATTTTTTAGTACGATCCATTAATTTTTAGACCGCCCTTCCCTCCTCTCTTGTACCATCTTCCAATACAGGTAGACTGTCTGTAAAGTCAACAAGTCTACAGGAAGATGCACGTCCGGGACATGCCAAGCGACTTCGTCATTAATGGAATTGACTACAGTGCTACCGAATTGAAGCGCCCTTTTATGCTCGGCAGTGCATTGTCTTGCTTTAAAATAGGGTCCAGATTCGTGTGCTTTATTTTATTTGGGACTCGTTCTAATTAGTTACAAAACAGGCATCGTATGTCTGCTTCCTGCTTAATGTTGAAACTTTATTAATTCGCGTCGAGAATCAGTTAGTGCGCTACAGAATTTGCAGATATTTGTTTTGTGAACTTCTATTTTTTAACCTTTATTTTTGAATCTAAAAACCAAAAAACCTTGAGGAGTAGAGAATATCGAGCTAACGAATCTATCTCACAAATGATCAGCTTTAAAATTGCGCAACACGCTATCAGTAGTAATAGGTGTCATTTTGACAGTTCAACAACATTCATTGCGTTATTTACGTTGTTGAGCAGACTTTTTCGAACATTATGAAGCAATGGACTAGCAATATACTTCAAAATGATTCAGATTGAGATTGATAGAGTGTTACTCAATTACGGTACGGAATATATCGATCCTAATACTAATAATAATAAAGCTGAAGGGTTTGTTTATTTTTTGGTTTGTTTGAACGCGCTATCTCTAAAACAATCAGTCGGATTTGAAAGATACTTTTAGAATTTGATAGCCAAATTCTTGAGCAGGCTTTAAAAAGAGAAAAAAGAAAAAAATCTCAAAAGAACGCTAAGCGAAAATGAAGTAAAAGCGCTGGCGGTCGATGCGATGCGACGGGGTGAGGACGAAAAAGAAATTTTACGCGGACGAAGTTGCGGGCAGAAGCTAGTCGTTCATAAAATCATTGGTTTTGGTAAAATAAATATTATACAACATGGTTGGGCAAAGAATTTTAAAATATTGTGAGAGTTAAATTGAACCTGTTTCTTGTTAAATAAGATGCCGCAACTGCAGTTAAGGAAATCTAACTTATGCAATATATTACGTAGGTACTTAATTGTTTATTTTCTTTTGTAATAACTATAAGTAATAAATGATTTTAATATCTTTCAAACATAGTGAAGTATGATCTATCACTCCTCCTCTGTCCTTGGTCATCATCATCATTTCAGCCGAAGGAAGTCCACTGCTGCACATACGGGTATTTCACCCAAAAAGCTGGCCAAAAATACAAAAAAACAAAATACAGATTTCTAAGAAAAACATGTGAATCTCGTTAGCTAATGACCTGACGCACACTGCCCAGATAGTTTGTTTACGGTAGGCTTATCAGGTGATCACCAGTTAGTCGTCAATTTGTGAGCTTTACTAAATCTACGTGCATTACGACAGAGTTATTGTAATAATATATCATTTTCGTGAGTTAAAATACGAAAGCAAGTTCTATTCAGTAATGGCTGCAAAGGATGATAGTCAACCTGGTATGTACAATTCTTTTCTTTCAATCTTTTCGATTTTTAATGCCAGGTACTCTCAAACTGTTAAGTTTTGTCAACTGCCTTAAAAATGCTGATTTTTTTTATATTTTATTTCAAAAACTGGTAAAAAAGTTATACCTACTGCCGGACATTTCCCGGTTGTTTTTTCTACTTTATCTGATAGAACGTTTTGTATTGTTTCTAATAATATCAAAATTAGGTGCCGAAATCCGCCTATAGTATTTTTTATTGATTTTTCAATTAATTATGGATTGTACCAAACAAACTTTGTATTGCAGCCATGGTTCTAATCTTTGCATTTTGTTGCCAACAGGTACTTCTGGCGTGAAAGTTTTAAGTCGGAAAGCCATTATTTCTCATGACTGAGGACATCAAAAGGTTCGCCACAGTTTTGAGGGTCATATCAAGCGAGCAAAAAATTTAATTGAATAAGTTTCAAACTTATTACGATAAAACAGCAAGACTGTACGTAGAACTTTATACCTGGTTCCCAATGACCCCTCTGTGTACAAAATATTGACTCACGGCCCCATTGTAATATAGCATGCCTTATTGCCAATAGGATGTTCGTCAGAAGAGGCATCAGAGGCCCGAAACAAACATTTCCGTTGATATAGACAGAACTTCTCCAGGAAATTTTGTAGGGAACAATGCAACTTGGACATTTTAAATCGATTGCTCCTAACTTCTGACCTATACATTAGTAGTATCAGACCCAGGCCACGCAAAGCAGCCAAGAATTTCAGTCAAGAAGCTAGAGAACTAACGATTCCGCCTGAAGAACCCATTCACAGCGATGACGAAAATGATAACGAAGAAACTTCTGATACAAAAGATGATTCTTCAGAGGTAGAAGAGTAGGAGTTGTTATCAGACTGATTTTTATATATATTTTTTGTAAATATTATTTTTTAGTTAATAATTAATTTTTTTTTTTTTTTTTTTAAATAAAACGTCATGAAATGGCCCAAATTGTATCTAAAATACCGCAAAATAACGTATTTTGTTCAAATCGATACATCCAAGTGACAATAATACCAAAAATGAAAAAAAAAGAAGTGTGCTGGCCATAGGCCTCTCCCAAGCACCGCCACTTCGACCGGTTCTGTGCTTTCCTCATCCAGCGGATTCCTGCGGCCTCCACAAGGTCATCGGTCCACCGTGTGGGAGGCCTACCAACGCTCCGTCTTCCGCCACTCCAGAACCTTTCGGCCCCATCGGCTATCTGTTCTGCGAGCAATGTGCCCTGCCCACTGCCACTTACGTTTGGCAATTTGACCGTGGTTATAAAGATAGAATAACGGTTTTGTTTGATGAGTTTTTCGAAGCAAATGAGCTTTTAGTGGATGGATTAGTGGAGGTACTTCGTATTGTGTTATTAAGTATTACAGACACAAGACATTGGCATTAACTTTGTCTCTAAGATCGGCTTCAGAAACCACATTTGTGGCTAATGGCGTATGATGATGAAAGTCAGCACAAAAAAAAATCCCTTGAGAAAGAGGACCCGATGAAAAGAGGTTGCAATATTTTCCATCAAGTCTACCGCCAGCCTGATCAAAATGGACAAGTGGAGATACAGGCAACGGCCAAGATTTAATTGAGTCTTGTATTTTAAATACGAAAGGTCATAACAACAATGTCCCGAGAACGGAGAGATCTACAAAGGTTGTATTTACACAAGACGTTTCAACAACTTCGATCTTCGTATCCGGCCGTCAATTGAACCTGTTTCCTTCATTGGAAACAGCCTTCGGCTCACCTTTAACAAATTAAACGCCTCACGCAATGTTTATTACGATTACGGTGTAAAAACAAATATTATTATGTTCAAAATGTTTCGAAACTTGTTTGCGGTAGGTATGTGAATGTTCTTGCATAAGTGCGGTGTCCGTTTTGTAACCTTTTTTTTTGGTCGAATTTTATGTTTTTTATCAACGCTTACCTCGGGAAGTTAATTGGTTGAAAGGTAACCATGATTAATTAATCGATCGATGTGCCGGTATTTTTCCTTATATTCATTTGTATTTTAATGTTGTCAACTGGTGTTTGGCTGTCAGTAGTTATAATTATATTGAACATATTATATAATTCCGCATCTTAGATTTCTCTCAGAAATGAGACAACTTATCGATTTGACACAAGTCTGGCTTAAGTACCTATTTTTTAAGTTATATTTTTTTACATTGCAAACGAAAGTGCGCTATGGAACGGAGTATTCTCGGTATCAAACTAACAAACCGGGTTAGGAAAACGACCATCCGTTCCATCACAAAGATAACTGATGTCATTTCGAAAGCTGCCACACTAAAATGGAACTGGGCTGGACATCTGCCGCATGTCAGACGAACAGTGGGCCAAACTTACGACCCAACGGGTCCCTCTTAATGGCAAACGACATCGTGGCCGGCCCAGACGGAGACGGCGGGATGAGCTGGACTAATTCAACAAGAAATTGTCCTTAGCAGCTTTGAACAGGGAGAGGTGGAAAGAGAGTAGGGAGGCCTTTGCCCTGCAGTGGGTTCGGTTTAGTGGTTTAGGTGTGAAAAGGTAATATACATACAGACAGACAGAGTTACTTTCGAATTTATAATATTAGTATGGATTTCAGTCGTCAAGTTTTCTAGGCCTCACAACGTACTTATATTTGTTACTTCTTATTACACAACGAGTAAGTAACACTCAAGACTGTGACGTCAAGTAATAACGCTAACTAAAAATAATTGACACTGGGAAGGAATCGATTTCACTTGGTTTTGCAATTTCTTTTACGTGCTCACTACAACAGACAGTTTCAGAGTAGGGTAAAGCATTTGGTGGCCCCTTTTAAATAGTCAAAATAGTGAGATGCCATCAACAACTTGCCCAAAAAAGTACGTGGTAGAAATGTATGAAAGAGCTCCTAAGCGGTGAATGTTTCTGCGAATCCCGCACCCCCGGCCATAGGTAGAGGTGGAACACCGCGGTGGTTTTAGCCGGGAAGAGTCCGGCATGCCCCTTTGTCACCTCCACGATAGAGGAAATCCATCAGGATTTCCATCGCGACAAAAAAGAAGTGCATTTGTACAGAATTTTGATACATTCCATTCAAGTTAATATTAATGCGAAAGTAAGTCTGTTTTTCCGTCTGTCACCATTTCACATCAGAACTGTGGATTTTTTTTTTTATGGATGGGAAATCGTCAAATGACCCCTCCCGCTCTGGGTGGAGCGGAAGGGAGTGTCAGACTCTTACTGACTAAAACCCATCCGTGATCCTTCCTTAGCCCTTTATGTTCCGCGGTAGCGGTAACCCTTTCGGACAATCCCGCACCAGAACTTTGGATGTTTGGCATACGGATAGACCATAACCTGGATTAGGACATAGAATTCATTTTTATCCTGGTAGTACGTAACTGTGGAATAATTTCGACAAAGAAAGACCCTCTTTTATTTTGTACAAATTTTGGAGTTCATAAGACCACTAGGGTAAAACATTATTTGGCTGTAAATTCATCAAACTGGTAATCCATACTACTAATATTATAAATGCAAAAGTGTGTCTGTCTGTTACCTTTTCACGCTTAAATCGCTGAACCGATTTAGATGAAATTTGGTATAGAGATAGTTTGAGTCCCGGGAACGGCCACAGGGTAGTTTTTATTCCGATATTCCCACGGGATCAAAACTTATGCGGGTGGCACCGCAGGGCGCTGCTAATATTAAATACAAACGACACTGATTGATGCTATTGTTCATGATTTGTATAATTTACACAGACACAGCGCAATGTAACGTGAAATGCAAATCTGAAATCAAAACATATGGAAATTGCTGATTTACATGTTGCATAACGTTGAATAACGAGTGTGTACAGCGCTAGATATCACCTCTTTGGCTGTGGCTATATATCCTACGAGCAGCGTCCCGCGGTTTCACCCGCATAAGTTTCGATCTCGTGGGAATATCGGCATAAAAACTATCCTATGTCCTTTCCCGGCACTCAGACTATCTCTATACCAAATTTCATCTAAATTGGTTTTGCGGTTTAAGCGTGAAGAGGTAATTATGCTACGTAATCTCATCCTCATTGTATAGGTACTATGTAGTCGCACCATTTCGTGCGCACACGTCACAATATTTAAAGATGAAATTCAAATTTTTTCATCCTAAAGAAAAACAAATGTTGTCTGTGGTCCAGTCGTTGGCGCGGTCTCCTGACATCTGTCAATCATTGTACTTTTTTGTGCCGCGCACTGATCACGTTTTCGTATATAAAAGTTCAGAAAAGTTTTAACAAGATGGGAAAACAGAAGAAAACGAGACGATGGAATGTAGGAGCTGACCGTACGCCTGCGAGAACTGGAAAAATCGCTTGAAAAAGCAAAGCGGAGCCGTCATCGAAACTCAGTTGTCGGCAATTGAAATCATGCCGTAATATACGCACAGCAGTCTCTAGTTTTCACTGTGAGGTCAACCATGAGAACGTAACTGTGCCGTATACTTACACAAGAACGATACCACATGAGCTATCACGCGAGGCTAGCCGATGGTATATACGTTCAGTGTTCGGAGGATCTTTGGCTGACAAGGGATGCCGTAATACACACAGCAGTCTCTAGTTTTCACTGTGAGGTCAACCATGAGAACGTAACTGTGCTGTATACTTACATAAGAACGACACTACATGGTATATACGTTCAGTGTTCTGAAGATCTTTGGCCGTCTCTAAGTGTTCTCACGCGAGGTGAACCATGAGAACATTCAACTGTGCCATCAACTCCACACAGACTCACGAGAGGTTAGTCAATGTTCTATAATAATAATCCATTTATTTCAGGTTAAATCAAATAAAATCAGATATAAACCAGTCTATACGTCCAGTGTTAAAAACACATCCCTCCTGCATTCCTAGAGCTATCACGTGAGGTTAGCCATGGATTTAGATCTAAGCAGTCTGGAACCTAACTCTAATTAGTCTTCGTAGATGAGTACGGAGCCCTCTTCCATGGAAGACTACAGTTGGACTTTGTGTTATGTGACCGAAGCCAACGCAGCCGGATTGGGAATATCCATACTCAATGCCGTTAATTATAATCTAATTCCAAAATACTTTATATTCTAGATGTTAATATACATACATAACACATAATCGGCCTATAATGTTCCCACTGCTGGGACACAGGCCTCCTCTCAGTGAGGGTGTTAATATACAATTTAACTTATATAAGCTATGTTAGTACTTCAATTCTACTAAAATACAGCCGAAAGGAGGCTGAGAGTGGAACGATATACATACCCAACGTGAAGTCCTAAGTTCAAGTATTGAAAATCTACTTGTGAGATGCTGGGGTACAGTTAGCTACTTTACCTGTAGAACTGCATGGCAGTCTGGCCACACGGTGGTCAATTATGATAATGGACTAAATGTGGAGATGAAGCTAAACATTTAAAAGAAGTATGAAACATTCATAATTTGTAGCCTATTGAACCCACCAGAATTTAAAAAGGAAGGGTGGCAGCAGTAAATGGAAGTGGAATCAAATGGGACCACACAATCAAGGGGCAGCGAACTACAGTGGCCGCTACTATTACATTCATTGGGAACAGTTCATAACAGTCTAATAGCCTCCCAAGCGTTTGTATAGTGCAGATCAAATCGAAACATTAAGTTACTGAGCTAGACTGAGTGTGACATTAATTTATCATGAAAATTGCAATAATCTGAGATCCTTAATCCTACCTAGCCATGAGGAAATTCAAGAATTGATGTGAGTAAACACCAATATCAAAATACCTATTCTACACACCAATTCAGAATAGCTATCTATAAGCTTCAAGATAAATCCAATGCCAACAACCGTTGCCAGAACCAGCATCATCACTAGCTCAGGTACAGACTGGTAGATTGCAATATTTCTCTGAAGTATGATATTACTACTAATCCAACCATATATGAGTGGATCAAGGGTTATAAACTACCTTTTACTGAGTTTCCAATTCAAACTTCTGAATAACAACTTCATTCAGAAAGAAAGCAATCTATCCCCATGGAATAATCTCTTATATTAGGTGCTATAGAAACATGTGCTCCTGTCAAATAAGTAATTTTATCTGGTATAATTGTACCAAAATCGCATGGTGTTTGGAGATACATATTAAATAAAAACTTAATATGTAGTATGTTACTAGGTATATAAGTTTTTTGCCTACAATATTACATTGATTTAAAAAATTCATATCAATTATCCATATGAAAATATTTCAGGAGATATCCCCAGTTTCTATTTCAAGATATGTTATAAGTTATAACAGTTTACATGCCTCGTATTTGGACTTAGCACCGCTCCATATGTATTCACAAACATCATAAAGCCAGTTGTCTGTCACCGGAGGTCACTAGGGTTGTTTTTTGTCATACATCTTGACAATTATATTCTGTGCCCTGCCGATCCATATGCAGTGTTTAGAAAATATGTCTGATACTCAAACTGTGTTAAATATCTAGGATTTATTATTAAAACTGAAAAGAGTGCCCAGACAGTGCTGCCAATGTCTAGGATATTAGTTGGGTTCAGTCCAGTTTGCCATTTCACTTCCTCAGGAAAATATAGACTTTACCCTGTAGTCCATAAAAAATATTAAGTCTGAAATGAGATATAAATAATCGAGTGTGTCTAATTACTAGGTATTCTAGTAGCTGCATCTGTATATGAATATGGTTAACTTTATACCAAACTAGGTTAAAAATCACTTATTTACAAATACAACAGGGCTAGAAACAAATTAAAAATCATTTATTTGCAGAGATTGTTGGTTACCTTACATTCCAACAAACCACAATAGAATTAAACAATTAGATTTTGTTCTCGAAATATTGTCCCAAACTGACTGGGGTCTGGTATGTAATGATATCAACATCCACAGGCACTGGACAGTTAATGTTGAAAAGTTCCTTACCTTACCTTGAACTATTAGCAGCATTTATGGGGCTCAAAACATTTGCAAGCAAACTCAGTTACTGTAAGGACTTAGAAAAGATATCACAACGGCCATATCCTATGTCAGTAAGATGGGTGGTACTCATTTTACTCATCTGAATAGCTTGACTTAACAATCTTGGCAACGGTTCAAGGAATGACAAATACGGGTTTATGCATTTTATATTACTTCCAAAGAAAACAGTATGGGAAATTGAATCTAGGCTTCCTAACATAGAAATTAAATGGAAGTGATGTGATATAGCCTACAAGTCAAATGTTGCAAAAAAAAAAAAAAAAAAAAAAAAAAAAAAAAAAAAAAAAAAAAAAAAAAAAAAAAAAATTGCAGCAACTTGTACAACTTTGAAACCCTACATAAGGACATACTTCTAAGTAAAGATATACCTATGTAAGCAGGGGGGGGGGGTGTGTGCTGTACTGGGCCAGCCCCCGATTAACCTGTTTACAATCAGGTCTAATACTAAATATCAACATATCATGGCTCCCTGATCCAAGTATGTTCTGTAGATCTATTCACTGTCAAATGGGATCTCAACACCCAATGCACAGGAGTCACTGTTTGCTGCCATATTATCAGGGACGCTTTCCTGATAGGAGAAAGACTGATCCCTCAATTAATATAGTGTTAGCTTTGCTCTAGATCAGTAGACTCTCTTCTGTTACACACAAGACATTGACCCCTAGGCTCAGTCATGATAGTCATATAATTTTTACCACTAAGTTTAATGATGTATGATATCCTAATGGTATTGAGTGAGCTATATAATAATCAGCAAATTCTGTAGTTTTTGGCCGCCACATTGACACAATAATGACAGAGCGACAAGGTTTCTCAGGGATATATTTATATTAAGACCAAAGAATCCCAAATAGGAAGTTAGTGGGACCCTAGTATCGTTTTGCATTATTTAACCGGCCAAGCACCGCGCGTCGCCTATTGGCGACGAAACAATAGAAAATCAATTGTATCTCATTAGCGGAGTTCGACAGATTAATTTATTTCCCAATCAAACCCTTGGTTTAGAATTTCTAACCAAACAATTAGTAACGATAATAGCTCTTGTAACTGCACACAAAATTCAAACCTGGTCACTCATTAGTACACTTCTTATAATGAGGACAAAATTAACATAAAAATCCAGATATAATTAAAACCTGGTAGATCCGAACTCAACTTGATTCTACCATTTTTTAAAGATAATTTATCTTTCTGTACTGCCACAACCCTTAAATTGTCCTATCTAGATTTTACTAGGTAAGAGTATAAGACAAAATTGTAAATCATTAATTATAACTATAAGAAAGCCTTATGATGCAACCTCTACTGCAACCAATAATAGATGGATAAAACAAATTTCAAGTAAGAGTGGAATAGATATTATTATTTCTAAATTCACATATACAGACATGCCTCTACTTCAAAGGGCTCTGAAGGAGGTGTCATTATGCTGGTTGGACCACAAATTTCTCAACCCTTACTCGGTTTTATAAGAGACCTTTTTATTAGTGATTCTAATGTTTTTGCACCAGCTATGTGCTCTATAGAGTGGTTGTACATAGAACTTATTACATGTCAATGTTAATTGTCTGATTACAAGAAATTGATGTGTGCCATATGGGATTATTAATTAAACTAGTTGATTCAAAACTGATTATATTTCCAGAATCTAATAGTAATTAGAGAATTATAAATTAAGTTAGGTAACTATTTACCTTAATGGTACACTGATTCTTAATAGAAATGCATTACAATTAGTATGCATGTTATGTTACAATGTTTAATTATTGAACAATGCTCATTTTATGTTGGTACCTATGATGACCAACACAACTTTATTCTTTGAACATCTACATAGTACCTATACAATGAGGATGAGATTACGTAGCATAATTATACAGATCGGACTAACTTACCTAGTGACGTCCGATCCTTAATTATGTGAAGTAATCTCATCCTCATTGTATCCCAACCCTTCCCAGATAATCGTCCTATACTTTAGGTGTATTGGATTGCCTTATTAAACCCCTTCTAGAAGTTGTGTTGTGCTGTATGCCGGGACTATACGATGCCCATGTAGGTCATCGTGAAGTCCCGTTCTTATGCTTTGAAAGAATGATTGACAGATGTCAGGAGACCGCGCCAACGACTGGACCACAGACAACATTTGTTTTTCTTTAGGATGAAAAAATTTGAATTTCATCTTTAAATATTGTGACGTGTGCGCACGAAATGGTGCGACTACATAGTACCTATACAATGAGGATGAGATTACTTCACATAATTAAGGATCGGACGTCACTAGGTAAGTTAGTCCGATCTGTATAATAAACAGACACACTTTCGCATTTATAATATTAAAAGTATGGATACCTCTCGGTAGAAACTTTTTGAATGACAAACTTATCTGTTGCGAAAACCGACGGACAATTCACCATCATGTTTAAGTTCGACGTAATAAGGGGCCAGCCTTCTTTTACCATTAACCATGTACAAATCCAGACACCAAGCTGTTTGTTTTAGATAAACTTCGAAATTTAACGCCCATTGAAGTATATTAACGTAGGTCTTATTTACAAACCTCCGAACTATAACCTGATCAACACAAATTGGATACCCGATCTGCACACAAGTTTCGCCGCTTGATCTCAGTAACTTCACAAACTCGGTAGATACAGAAGGCTGGCACTATGCAACAAACGACAACAGGCGCACGCAGACATAGTCGCGTACGTGCAGCGATCTCAAACAAATAGCTGCGTCCAGTACAGACGATGAAGTGCGCTCCGATCGGACGAGCCAGGACCGCAATCCAAATCTGCGGTCGGTGTGGACGTGACTCCGTGGAGCGGCCGATCCAAGCACTGTCAATTTTCTTACAATGTTCGAAGGCGCCAAGTGGATAGAAGCGCGCGGCAGAATCACGGGTTTCCTAACGCGGATCATGCGAAAGAATATCCGAACCACGATCGGCACTCCATGATCGTGGATCGTGTAGCGCTGATCCAAATTTGGATCTTCCGATGTGGGCCCAGCTACTGCCAGTCGCGAACGCACTTTAACTCGCTTTACGTGCAGCGTGACTATGTGTGTGTGCGTTTTCGCTCGTTATATGAAGTGTTCTGTACCTATTTATTCTGCGGTAACGTTATACACTGAACTACGTTCAGTGTAAACTTTGTCTTGCGGCCTCATGTATGCTCAACCTTGTGTAAGCGCGTTTGAGTTGCTATGTGGTTCCACTGATGGATTGGATGGACGAAGGAGTATCCTTTATGGATACTTAATACATAAGTGTTTTTTAGGGTTTCGTATCCAAAGGGTAAAAAAGGACCCTATTACGAAGACTCCACTGTCCGTCTGTTTGTCTGTATGTTGTCACCAGGCTGTATCTCATGAACCGTGATAGCTAGGCAGTTGAAATTTTCGCAGATGATGTATTTCTGTTGCCGCTATAACAAAAAATACTAAAAACAGAATAAAATAAATATTTAAGGGGGACTCCCATATAACAAACGTGTTTTTTTGCCGTTATTTGCTCGATATTAATAACGGCAACAGGTAGACGCTTAAAATATTCACAGAATATTTAGTTGTATATTCAATTTATAAATAAATAATGAAATTAAAATAAAATAAATATTTAAGGGGGCTCCCATACAACAGACGTGACTACTGATACAAAAATTCTCAGTAGTTCTTCAAAGGAACTACGCGAAGGAACTAGTGAGCATAAACGGATTTCTTTACCGTTTTTTGAGATAATGGTACGGAATCCTTCGTGCGCAAGTCCGACTTGCACTTGGCCGCTTTTCTTACTCGCTCTTGACATTTTTGACTACAAAAAATATTGAAGATGACAAAAGAGCAGACTTACTACAACACTTAGTTGAAAAATATTTTCTACTTATATACTAACATAGTTTTTAAGTGTTTTTGTTACTAACATCTTAGTATTTCTTTCTGTGGCTTTGTTTTTGTATGTATTAACAATACTTATTATAAGGTTTTTTTGTGTTACTAACAGTATATGGACTACCTACGTCTGAAATAAATGTCTTATTATTATTATATTCATGCATTAGGGTAAATATCTACTTTAAAAGATTTCTATAATTCTGATGATTTAGATTAGGTAGGTAACTAAATAGGTTCCCTATCCATTTGCATACAATTTTAAGACCTAATATAACTTGGCATACTTTTGTTTCTCCTAATTATATTTTCGTATAACATTATTTACGCTTAACAGCTTACGCATAATTTATTTAAGCATAATTTCTGTAATCATAATAATGATTAAGCATAACATTCTAAAGCATGCTCGTTTTATTTCTAACGACGTCAGGTCGACGGAGCCCCGCGAAGCGGGGCTCCTATTTCTGTTTGTAGGGTTTAAGGAACCTAACCAAACCGAACCTCGGGGTGCCCCTGACGTCGTTTAGTATTATGCGAATTAAATTTATGCCAAAACAAATTAGTATTTAAGATGATTATGCCAACATAAAATGTATGCCTAAAAAAATTATGCCGAAGTATTATTATGCCAAAACAAATTGTGCCAAAATCATTATGCCGAAGTATATTAGGACAAAGAACATTATGCGAAAAGAAGGGATCCCAACTAAATATTATAACGGTGGGATAAATTCAATATTATTTATATTTTTACTGTACTCGTTGTTAATAAAACGGAGTAGCAGATGAACAGAAGAAATTTAATCTCGTTCATTACAAGATTTAATTGTTACATCGGACTCCTGATTGAACTCGAAAGCATCTAATATCGTAAATCCATTGTAAGTGCTTCATTTCATTGGATTGTAACGCGACTACGTGTTGCTAACAAAGGTATTTTTATTTCCTTTAGACGTAACCTAAAGCTTTAATTTGTTTGACGTCGATTCAATAATTCACCCTTGGAAAGAGCCAAGGAAAATTTGGTTGCTATGCCAATAGTTTTTTTTTTATATTCACACAGAATAAAAAAAATAGGCCAAGTACGAGTCGGACTCGCTCATGAAGGGTTCCGACGTACCTACCACAAGGCAAAAGACCGTCGAAAAAGACACTAACCCCAGCAAAATTCTATTAACATTCATTTGTTTTTATTATTTGTTGTTTTATCGGCAATAGAAATACATACTCTGTGACATTTCAACAGTCTGCCTCTTACGGTTCATGAAATACAGTCCGCTGACAGACTGACGGACGGACGGACAGCGGAAGTTAGTTATACGGTTTCGTTAGCACCCTTAAAGAAAGAAAGAAAAAAGTATTTATTGTGACTCGTACAGGAAGATCACAAACTAAACTAAAAACAGTAAAAAATTAAAACCAAGTTTATAAAAGAAACAAAAGTAACAAAGAAAAATGAGACAGAAACTCCTATACGAGGCCAAAAGGCTCCTATCTCAGCATGATGCTGCGACATTTAAAAAATAAATCTCGCAGCGCTGGTATTCTGATAGGGCCCGCCGCTGTGATGTCACGGGCAGTTACAGAAATAAATAAATAAATATTAAAATAGGTTTAACATGTAAAATATTAGCAAATAAAATAAAATATTAATTTTTAATCCGCGCCAGACGTAACCTCATTACTTGTCTATGCCTTGAGTGCCCTTTGGGTACGGAACCCTATAAACTCTGTTTTATTCTAACCATATCTATAAGGACAGATTAAAAACACTACTGGTATCACTATGATCATAGTAAGGCGTGGTAAAATTACAGGAAATCATATCATCATGCTTGGCGCCGAGAACAAAGGCATTATAATCTGGAAAATGAGAAACGGCAACATTCTTGGAATTAATTAAAACGTACAGCCATTATCATGCGGATTATCAAACATAGTTATTGTTATATTAACAAGAATGGTCTAATATCGTTTATTATTCCCGGCTTTAGGGAGATAATTCGCCATCAATTAACGTTTCCGAGAAATCATAATTACCTAAGTTCAGCTCGTTTGTTAAAATGTTTGCAATATATCATAATACAACTCTACGGGGTAATTACGTAACATACGTATGAATGGCTTTCATTTTAACAGTTCAATAACATTCATTGCGTTATTTACGTTCTTGAGCAGGCTTTTCAAACATTTATGAAGCCATGAATTTAGCGATATCATTCAAAATGATTCAGAGTGTGATTGTTTCCACGCGCGCCTCAAACAGATGTCAGCAAAAAGGAAGGGGCCTGCCAGGGCCGAAGCCTGCCGGGGGTGCGGGATGGTCCGAAAGGGTTACCGCTACCCCGGAACATAAAAGGCTAAGGAAGGAACACGGATGGGTTTTAGTCAGTAAGAGTCTGACACTCCCTTCCGCTCCACCCAGAGCGGGAGGAGTCATTTGATGATTTCCCAGCCACAAAAAAAGGGTGCTAGATGAGGCCGCGGGACAAGACATTGAGAGATCTTATTGAACCTACGCTATGTCAATAAATAAATTTTTATTTATTTATTTCAAATACAACGGCCGAAGCCAATTACACTATTTAAACAAATATAATTTACTAGCTGCGCCCCGCGGTTTCACCCGCATAAGTCTCGATCCCGTGGGAATATCGGGATAAAAAGTATCCTATGTCCTTTCCCGGGACTCAAACTATATACCAAATTTCATCTAAATCGGTATAGCGGTTTAGGCGTGAAAAGGTAACATACAGATACACAGACAGACATACTTTCGAATTTATAATATTAGTATGGAAATAACACAGTCATGCATTTTTCTCACAAAAATTCAAACATTCTGACAGTATCATCTTCCATTCATTCACAAATATATCAAGATCTGTGTTTGAGTTCAGGAGAACGTTAATAGCGACTAATGTCCGAGGAATAGGTGACTTGGAGTGTGCAACAGTACGGCAAGTTGGAACAGACAGTAAGCGGTGTTTTCTGCCACGACAGTAATTGTCTGGGACAAATAGATTGCAGACTACAAATTAAAACGTTCACAAAACCTGATTTAAAGACTAAATACTACTAGATTTCATGAGTTATAAAACAATATTACTACTTCCATAAAACAATATAACTACAAAATAAAAACTGAGGGGCAATTCTCGTAATTTTAAGAACGTTCAGTCTGATCTCAGTCTCAATCTGTCAAAAAATGCCTCTAATTTCACTACATTTTGACAAGTTTTGGACATTTGTTTGTCGCCGAGATGAGACTGCGACTAGATTTTGGCCTTCTGATTCAAACACTAGATACTACTAGATTTCATGCTTGTTTATGTGTGTGTGTTTTGTTTTTTCATGTTATTCATAACTACTTCTATAAAACAATATAACTACAAAATAAAACTGATATTTACCTTATAAGGTTTCAACATCTTCCTAAGCTCTCCGCTCTCGTTGAGTTTCTCCACCGTGTCTGCATCCTGAAACCAAATAAGATCGGGTTTAATTAAAAAAGTTTCTAATTAAGCCACCTCGCTGACATTCGCTGGGAAGTCCAGTGATATTGTTGCAATGGAAATTAAAAATGAAGCGAGTTTGTGAGATGTAGTTCTTTTTTGTATTTTATTTGACGTTTTCGTTATTAATTTTAGAAAGAAAGAAAGAAACCTCGTTTATTTGCGATAAACATGACGCAATAAAGAACATAAAGACAAAAAAAAAATAAGAAAGGGTTGGGGGAAACATGCGTCACATCCACGCAAAACGGCTATCGCTCAGCATTATGCTGCGACCCGATGCAAGATAGAGCCCCAGCGCCGGTTAGTGGTTTAGGTATAATGACATATGTTATGCTCGTTTTAGTATTTAACTGTATTAGTTTTTGCTGAAAACATCCCAGCATAAAAAGCCTATAATGTTCCCAATGCTGGGACACACGCCTCCTGTCTTCGAGGGTCTAGTGCAGATTGCTATTTGACACATGTCTTCGAAATTTTGGTTCTAGAACATGCCGATTTCCTCACGATGTTTTCCTTCACCGTTTTAAGAGCATTAGCGATGAAATTATTTACTCAAAGTATAGAGTCTGTCTGGGTTCGAACTGTTACTAAGCCGACCCCGTTTGTCTTTTTAAAAAAAAGAACAATATTTCTACTGAACCACTTTTATTGCCACAGTACAAATACACAGTCACACACACGTTTTGGCACAATAATTAGGCAATTTAGGCAATGTCCCTCTTAATAACTCCCTTAATTGGGCACACTAGATTACGCGACGGCGTCCAGAATCTAACTGATTTAATTATGCATTATATTCCTATGCACTGGGTAAAAATGCAACCTAAGTACTTTTGTAAAGGAAAAGTACAGTTTATAAGTAAAAGCTGACTTAGGCTTTATTACCTTGTATTAAGGGTTATAACAGAACCCACGATCATAGAACTCGTAAGGTCGTTACCACTGGGCCATCACTGCTCTAAAGAGAATAGAATGTCATATTTTAAGGTCCAATTGCACCAATCGCTAAATACATTTAGCGCGAAATATGTTAGAACTAGCTACGCCCCGCGGTTTCATCCGCGTAAATGTCGATCCCGTAGGAATATTGGGATAAAAAGTAGCCTATATGTTAATCCAGGGTGTAAGCTACCTCCATTTAAAATTTTATCAAAATTGGTCCAGGCGTTTGAGCGTGAAGAAGTAACAAACATTTAAAAACACGCACACTCACAAACTTTCGCCTTTATAATATCAGTATGATCATCATTCTGTTTAAACAGAATGATATTTAAATTCGCTTAACGCAAGCGCGCCTAACACTCTTGGTTACTATATTGTGGCAATCCAACCTTCCTTTTTCTACCCTAGTGTCGAAAACCATCCCCCAGAAATTATTTAACTGTACCAATAATCTTAACTAATAATTATAAAGAGTAAAGATTAGATTCATTGTATGTTTGTTTGTTACGAGTTCACGCTAAAACGGTTGAACGGATTTAGATGAAATTTGGCACATGGCTGGAACATGACCTGGTTTAAGACAAAGGATACTTTTTATTCCGTCATTTCTACGGAATCGATACTTATGCGGGTGAAACCGCGGGGCGCAGCTAGTAATAAATAAAATGCTTTATCCATTTCCCAAACACATTTACATAAAAGGAACGACACAACCGTGTATAATATTTCATAGCACCATTTTTCAATCTCAGTCTCATTTTAAATAAAAGAAAGACTTCTCATAAATTTTGCTTAGTTTTCCGTAGCTACTCGATTTCCATGGAAATACGGCGACAGGTAAGAGCCGGTAACGGATGGCGGTGAAAACACAGCACAATAGGAAACTCGGAAATACTCGCACGTTCCATTTTCCGAAATCAGAAGTATAAAGGCTCTTCTCCACAGGCGCGTTATTATCGGTCGATAATATCGGATCCGTTATTGCGATAATGCGCCCCGATACCTTGCCACGCGGCTGCGTTTTTATCCATACTAATAATTATTATCAATTCAAAAGTAACTCTGTCTGTCTGTATGTTACCTTTTCACGTCTAAACCACTGAATGAATTTCGATAAAATTTTACAAACAGATTCATAGCATCCTGGGGCAGTACATAGGCTGCTTTATGTCTCAAATATCATCCTAAAAGTGGTGTAATAGACGAATGTTTGTATAGGAAAGCCAGCATTTCTTATGTTGGGGATATTAAAATGTATGCTTTTGGTAAAAAATAAAGAAATACATGTCTCATCATTTTTGTTGAAACAGGGCTAAAGGGGTAAAATACGTGAGTTAATTTCCGACTCTCACGCAGGCAAAGCCGCGGACAAAAACTAGTCGTCTGATATTTCTAACGTGTGCGTGTACCTTACACTACAGGCTCCCGGCCGCACTACACGTTACCTTAATGTAGCTGATCTCATTTATTTATGTTATTAATCTTATACTGTACCTATGTTTAGAGCAAATAAAATTCTGATTCTATGTTATTGACACAGGTGTGTGTAAAATCGTATGCGTCCTAATACAAAGTGATCTAAGAACTCATATTGGAATATCGCAGACGCAAGCGTCCTGCTTCTATCGCGTCGTTATTATCGTAGCGGTGTCTAACTTCGTGGCCGTCCTAATACAAAATGTATTGAGAACAGATATCGCAATAACGCATCCGATATTATCGACCGTTGTTAACGCGTCTGTGGGGAAGAGCCTTTACTGTTATAAGTTTCCGAATCAACAGTCAAGGGAATATTGATTGAGTCTTTGAGAGGAATCGGGAAATGGATTTGTTTCAATCTGCAAGTACGTCTCGTTAAGTAATGTTCAGCATTGAATTAGAGGTAAATAGAATCAAAAGTCATACAGGGTGTCAGGAACCTTAACCTGTTACTATTGGATTCAGTACAGTCAAAAAAAGAGATAAGTATGCAAGATCGTCGTATATAGTTGAAGTTTAGTAAGAAACCGATGGATGTTGTCGACTGAAATTTAATTTGATAAGTGAGCTGTTTGTTTTCTATTCATAAAATTAAATTTTATTCTAGAACGTACATTCTTACTAAACTTCAACTATGTCCGACGATCCTGCATACTTATCTCTTTTGTTGACTGTACATGATTCTGGACCTCTGGACCACAGTCAACTTGTTTTTTTTCCTGTGAACCTGCATATCTTATTACCTGGACAATATATATTTTTTTCTGTCACGGAAAAAGTCACTACGTAAATTAAAAAAACAAATATAAACATGATACGCCAGTTAGACCCAGGAAATGTCGGTAAGCAGTGCATTATCGTACGGGTACCGGAGTACGTCGGTAATACAGTTTCCGCTGGGCGGCCCTTGTACGATCTAGGTTTTATCAGCTTCATCCCACTTTGGCTCGGAAGTATGAGGTTACTATGATTTTATGTGGTACTTCTGCAGTTATAAGGTTTCAAACGATTATTCTAATTCACGTTTTAGATATAATTCCGTGCCTCGGAAAGCACGTTAAGCAGTTGATTCCGGCTGTTATTCATGGATCTTTGGCAGTCCTTACTGGTCGTCAGAAGCCCGGAAGTCTGACAACCAGTCTTACCAAGGGTATTGGATTATAACCCAGTAACTGGGTGAGATAGGCAGTCGTTTCATGTAAAATACTGGTATTCAGCTGCACCCCGTTAGACTGGAAGCCGACCCTTAGGGGCCGTCTCCACGAGCGAGAGAATCGCGGCGATATCATCGTCGTTTGTCTGCTTGGCCTCTAACAAGCTATAAAGAGAAGAGGCTTCTTCTTCGTTTCGCTGGCACGACTGTATTTTAAATCTTGTTTTCCCGAAACTTTTCCACTACCACGGCGCTGTCGGTGGCAGTGCAGAGGTCACTTTGGCTGCTTGTTTTGGGACACAGAGGGCAGGATCAGAGGTGGAGCATAGTTTGTGATATAGCGCCACAATCACACCCTACTGCCGTTCCGTCAAGATATATATACGTCAAGGTATGTATAACCCTCTTAACAAACACCTTTTTAACATAGGCGCCATGGACAGCCCCCTTTGCAGGGGCTGACTTGATGCCGAGGAATCAGCCGCCCACGTCATCCTGGAATGCGAGGCTGTGGCTTCTCAACGTGAAGAAATCCTCGGAACAGTGAGGTCGCTCCGAGCGAAGCCCTCAGGAAGCTTCTGTGCTTCTGGATGGAGCTAGGCTGTCTTTGTTAGCCAGAATCCTCATGCACAACGGACCAAATGGGAGTCTAAGTGGAGGGAAAAGGGAGCCCCATCATCATCATCCGTCAAGGTAGAGGTTTAGTGAGATCTCAGTAATTTTTCAAAGCTCATCCATGTTTTTCTGAACTCCATCTTGTTAGTTCTAGTTTTTATGTTAATGTGGACTGTTATACGCTGCGCTATCGGCTTTTAGTACTCATGGTATAAAAATAAAAAAAATAATTATATTACGGCCTATAATGAATATTAATATTCCACATAATATTCCACAACTATCACACAACGCCATCTAGTCCCAAGCTAAGCAGAGCTTGTGTTATGGGCACTAGACAACTGATAAACATACTTATATATTTCTAAATACATACATATTATAGATAAATTACACCCAGACACAGAACAAATGATCGTGCTCATCACACAAACATTTGTCCTGGGTGGGAATCGAACCCACGACCTCCGGCATAGCAGTCAGGGTCACTAACCACTAGACCATCAGGCCTGTCATATTGGTTTCAGGGTAAAAGGTTTTTTGATCTGAAGTAAATAGGTCAAACTACCTATTAGTTTGTTTTTCCGCCGTCGAGCCTTTGATTCGAATAGGACTCCTAAACATTTATTACTCTTTTGTTACAGTGAAAATTGGTACATGTGATTTTAAAATAAACTCTTCGGATTAATTTATTTTCAGGAAGCCTTTGCCCAGCTGTGGGACACCTTAGGCGATAAAAACCCTGTTATGCCGTAAGGAGAACCTGAATTGCCCATTATAATTTTCAAAGAAAAAGATTTTTTTTTAATAATTAAGAGGAAATAACACACCCTTGTGTTATTTCTTCTTAATTATTTCATTACCACTGGTCTCAACAAACGGTTAAGGAAAACATCGTGAAGAATCCGGCATGTCCTACAACCAAACTTTCGAAGACATGTGACATCTACATCCGCACTAGGCCCGCGTGGTGAATTACGGCTCACTCCCTCTCACTGAGAGCAGGTCTGTGATTGGCTGATTATGTATTGAAAAAAAATCGAGGAAAAAGAGGTCTTTGAACAATATGACATCACACAAAGGTACGATTCACAATCACATAATTATGCATATAGTAAAAACGATTAGCTATAACTTTTCTATAATTCCTAGTAATAATGGTTATTGACATTGTAATGTCAGTGGATAATAGTGATCGGTTCTGTAAAAACTTCGTTTTCTCACATTACACACCTACTTCTATTGTTAGTTATGGTATTAGAAATATTATAAAGCTAAGGTTACATGACTTGAATAGAATAGACATTTATTTTGTAAATATGGGTAATACATAATAGGTGTTCAGTTGAGCTTAACTAAAAGCCAAGTTCATTAATCCAGTGCAATTCAGCCAATTCTTAAAACTCAGTCATACTGTACTTAGTACGTTTTATATATTAAAAATTTACTTAGAAGAATATTTAAATTTCATCCGGTAGCAAATTATAAGTTTTCAATTTATTAAGTTTTAACCCCATACTAAGATCAAGAAGAAAATTAATTATTCTAGCTTTGCACTAGAAATAGAGAAGGTAAACACTACCTGTACTATAGTATGTAATGTAATAGGTACGGATGCAGCTGAATACCAGAATTTTACATGGAGCGACTGCCAATCTGACCTCCGCAACCCAATTACTGGGTAATACGATTCCCCTTGGTTGACTAGACTAGTTGTCAGACTTTCGGGCTTCTGACGACTCGTAACGACTGTCAAAGATCCACGAATGACAGCCGGGACCAACGGCTTAATGTGCTTTCCGATGCACGGAAGGATCTTGTATATAAAGGTAGTCACCCATCCACAGAACAACCGCGGCAAGCGTAGCTTAACTTGATCGATTGACCATGTAGCTGTTATTACATAGCCACAAGCCCCTTATTTTCTCCCTTACGCATCAATCAATCAACTCAGCCTATTGCAATCCACAGCTGGACACAGGCTTCTCCCAGACTGCGCCACAGCACCATCCTCCGCCTTCCGCATCCAGTCTACCCAGCCACCTTCTTTAGGTCGTCCGTCCATCTAGCTGGGGGGCGTCCCACACTACGCTTGCCGGTACGCAGTCTCCACTCCACGACTCGTCTGCAACACCGGCCATCAGTCCTTCGACAGACATGGCCAGCCCACTGCCACTTCAGTTTGCTTACTCTGCAAGCTATGTCGGTAACTCCGGTTCTTTTCCGGATAATTTCATTCCTGATTTTATCCTTCAAAGAGACTCCGAGCATAGCTCGCTCCATAGCGCGCTGAGCGACCTTGAATTCGTGTCTTGTCTTACGCATCATAATAATAATAATTATTTTTTTATATTCTAATATTTAAAAATATAATTTAAAAGGTATTTAATTGAATAAAGGACATAATAATTCTTCTTCACGTTTGTTTTGTTATTGTTGTGCTAAGATTAATTAAAATTACGACTATGAGCTATTATTTCTAGAATTCCTTTCATTTTACCAAAACAAACCTTGAATTTATTATTCACAGACGGACAACAATACTCCGTGATAATTGTTTCAAGTAGTTTCTAGTAACTTGATCAATAGGCAACGTAAACAAAACACGATCAAAGTATTGTTCAAATAATTTGCAAGAAGATTCATTTTATTCGAACCACGATTTATTCTTCTATTCTTCTTTGAAAATACGAACGATCTGATATGGAGCTGTTACCAACCATGGAAGCACTTGCCTCTATAGCATTACCTACCATGTTTGTTTATAAAATTACTAGCTGCACCCCGCGGTTTCACCCGCATAAGTTTCGATATCGTGGGAATAGCGGGATAAGAACTATCCTATGTCCTTTCCCGGGACTCCAACTATCTCTATACCAAATTTCATCTAAATCGGTTCAGTGGTTTAGGCGTGAAAAGTTTTTTAGTATTGGGGGCGGGCCTTGCCATCAGGCCGAGCACAAATCTGGGCTGCTTCAAAAAAATTCGAGATGGAAACTCTTTGCCTGACTTGGGAATCAAACCCAGGATCTTATATGCTCAGCACAAAGCTCACCAGTAGCGCTTGAAAAAAGACCAAGAGACATTTCTTCAAACGCTGTATAAATACAACAATCTATCTCCATACAAAAATCCTACTATCCTGTCCTACTTCCTATCCTACTATCCTATCCTACTATCCTACTTATACATATACTTATGTATATAATATAATATAATAATATTATAAACGCGAAAGTTTGTGAGAATGGATGGATGTTTGTTACTTTTTCACGCAAAAGCGACTGAACGGATTTAGATGAAATTTGGCACACAGATAGTTTATAAGCAGGATTAACACATAGGATAATTTTTATCCCGATCTTCTCACGGGATCGATACTTCCGCGGGTGAAACCGCGGGGCGCAGCTAGTATATTTTATATTTTTCATACAAACAAAATAATCAATCACAATCCATTAATAATATATTAAACGGTATGCATCAAGCTTTACAACAAGACACTATTGTTAGATCCCTCGGGAAAATTCCCAGTAAAAACTTTGCATGTTTTCTTAGAACAGTGATAAACGTTCTACTCAGTATCACATACGTTTTTATTAGCTTCGGCTACGGAATAATCTGGAAGCATTACTGTCAAAGTAATGAGACAACGACTTGATGTGATCGGTGGGTTGACGACCACTGATGAATAATGCATAACACCATGCCTGTTTTAAAGTTCTCTATAATTGTAGTAATCTTTGAAGGTGAAGGCGATATTAAAGGGCACTGATAATAAAATTAATATGCGAAAAGTTCGCCTTATTTTGTAAAAAGTCGCGTCTATATGATTAAGATTTTTTTTTTTCGAACATGGATTTGATATCTCCCAAGCCATATTTTTGTTATTCTTTTAGGCGCGTTATGGCGCCCTTGTTTATATAAATGAAACTAGATCCATTTCTTGTAGATGTGTATTTATGTCACAGCACACTGTACAGTATCTAAGTGGCAGCGAAGGGATAGGTACACGTTTACTTAAATACTAGGTAATAACAATCGTGTAGTAAGTCTTGTGGAGAGGAGTAATAGCGATTTTTACATTCCGATTCAAATTCCGACCACCTAGCTACCTTTTATGCCATAGACATCATGCTCTAGATCCACGTAGTGTTGTCTTTATGATATGTGATAGTGGGAACTATAGACAATTAGTTTGGTTCGCCACACTCTTTACAAAATATTTGGCGAGATTTGTAAACACCAAACCATTTTGATCGAATAACTGGCGTAATGTTCGCCTAATTTTAACTAAAGTCGCGTCCATAGTATAATGAAGCTATTAATAATAATAAATAATAATAATATTCCACAACTATCACACAACGCCATCTAGTCCCAAGCTAAGCAGAGCTTGTGTTATGGGTACTAGACAACTGATAAACATACTTATATATTTCTAAATACATACATATTATAGATAAATTACACCCAGACACAGAACAAATGATCGTGCTCATCACACAAACATTTGTCCTGGGTGGGAATCGAACCCACGACCTCCGGCATAGCAGTCAGGGTCACTAACCACTAGACCATCAGGCCTGTGTGAATTTTCCTCGATTATTTTTTCTTCTTAATTTTCTATTAAACTTAGTTCTTCCTTTAACAATATTAAAAACGATTACACCAGTACAGTAATCTACAACTGAACTCGATAAGAAAACTCGTTTAAACCAACTCAAGATCTTAATCTATTTGACGGTAAATACAAACTTTTACCTACTCTCTTTACATTGCACATAATGAGAGCATTCAAGAAAATCTTCTGGGGAAATTATTATTTAAACACATTGTAATTTACACCTTAACACTGAGAACTAAGGTGTGTTTTCTAAGTTGCGGAGTTAATGGCTTCGTTGCCATAAGTTTCATTTCTAGTAGGTCAGTATATTATGTTGGTGTTATTATAAAATGTTCCGTTTGTCTTCCGTAGGCCTGTTTCCGGAAAAGTTATTACATTTCCTTAGAGCTATGTATTTTAAAAGGATAAAGTTTTTCAAATTAGCCTTTTCATATCGCCTTGGGATAGTAATTAAGGCATCAGCTGTTATTCATCCTCTGAACAATATCCCTTTCCTTTGGAGTTTCCAGTTTCCATCACGAAGACCGGATTTGAGCATTAAAGTCGGATTTGAGTATTCTTCTTTTTAGCGTGTCGATGGCAATCTATACCGAATCAAATTAAATTAGCAAAACTCTACATACTTAATGGGTTAGTAAAGAACATTTTCGAAATGTCTTATTTAAAAAAAGATAACTGGAAATCTCTGTTTCTATGGAAAATTTAAAATCGGTCTAATTTGGTTGTAACACTATTTTTCGAAAATATTCTTAACTAACTTTTTAGATCTTTGTGTATCTAAGTTTCATTAAAATCCGTTCATTCATTTCGAAAAACAAGGGCTTCAAAATTTTTATGAAATGCCGTAGGTACGTCGTAAACGCTCTAAAACAATCGAGTTTCACAACTAAATGCACCTAGGTATATTTCTATCAAACGTGTACTTTGTATTCCATGTTGCAATCACTTTTAGTACAAACTGTCAGATTTTTATCACACAAGTGACAATTTGACCTTAATTTTTTTTGAGGTCAAAATCCTTTTGTTGTCTCGTTTTCCCTCAATATAAACCAGCTTTACACAACATTGGTTCGTTTGTTTATAAACAAACTCTAACAAACTCATGGCTGCGGCTGCGGAAAACCTCAAGCGTCGAAAGTTTAGTAACCTTATCGGTAATTATATTTTCGAACCGTTCGGGGTTGAAACACTCGGGCATGGGGTCCGAGTGCTTATGGATTGTTCAAGAAAATCTCCAAAAGGCTGGTTGACATTTCCCATGACTCAGGTGCTGGCTTTTACCTTGGCCAGACGTGAAGTATTGCCATACAGCGTGGCAATGCCACCAGTCTCTTGGGTACATTACCAGTTAACAGCGAAGCGGAGGAATTTTTCGATGGCATAAATTTTAGTATCTTAATAGTTTTTGGGATTCAACGACAATAAAACGTAAGTCTCTTGCATTTTTTTAATTTTGGGATCGTACATAATAATGTTTTGTGGGATCCAACGCTAAAAACTTTAAACTGGGATCCAACGAAAATAAACCGTTTTAGTTAGGTTAGGTTATTAGTAATATTATATAAGTCAATGAGGTTATTATATTTTTTATTTTAATAGTATATTATTTTATTTAGTATTAGAAGTTTATGCAGTGTATATATTTTTGTGTGTATATATTTTTATTCTCCTAAATTTTGTATTCATGGGTCTAATTTCTAAAAACCTTTTTATGTACCTCTACTACCTATAAGAAACACAATGTTTTCCAAATTGCAAGACCTGACAAACTCTGCTGTGTAGCAAACCGTTTACCGACAACTCGTTCTTGTATACCTAACACATGCATGCCAACACGAGCGGAAACGACTTCCTAGCACTTTTCAACCCTACACATATTTGTGTAGGGTTGAAAAGTGCTAAGAAGCTTGCTAAGTACCCCCACTCTTTAAGCTCCACTTACCCTACCAAGTTATCAGCGAAACAAAACAAACACGACCCCGGCATAGCACGAAAGGGGTCAAGGCCAAAGCATGCACGTGGACACCGGGTGGATACGCGTGCTGGTCGGTGTGAGCTCAGAGTGAACCAAGAAGTATAATTATTTATTTTAAGGTTAATAAAAGTATATTATTTCGAATGACGTCATCTAAAATGACTGTTAAAGTGCAACTGACAAGTAACCTTGTCTCTATACTGCTAAAGATAGAAACGCAAGGAAGTGCGACGCGGTGAAGAGAAGCAAATGTAGGAAAATTTAAAATCCACGAGGAAATCACACTTAATAGGTATTATAAAGGTGAAAGTTTATGAGTATGTTTGTTACTTCTTCACGCACAAACGGCTGGACCAATTTTGAAAAAATATTACTCGTAAAGTCTACTCAGCTGTGATTTTGATTTCGTGACATATAAGTACTACTGCCGTGAATTTTAGTATTTCTTCTAGTATTTCACAAACAATTTAGGGGATATGACATCCCCCTGTATCACCCCCCTGAGCAGTTGGATGGGGCTGGTTTTCTGATCCTGGATCTGGAAAGTCATCGTTGCAGCATCATACAAACATCTCAACACTTCGATGTAGCACCAGTCAATTCGACATCATTGCAGAGAGGCCAGAACTGCCCATACTTCGATGGAATCGAAGGCTTTCTCGTAGTCCACAAATGCCATACACAGTGGCTGACTGTACTCCTCGGTCTTCTGTACAATTTGTCAAACAGTAGGTATGTACCTATATGGTCTACGCTCGTAACTGCGTACAAAACCATCACATCGTCCGGCGTCCGTTCGTCACTGTGGAGCATTCGAGACTGTTTGTTTACCGAGTGTAAACCGAACTCGCGGCGCGTAGGTATGACTCGCATAATAGGTAATATTACCGCGGTAGTAGATTGATGTACTTGCGTCTGTACGTATTGAATTTCATTTATTTTCACCTATTTTTTTTCGCGGAACTTATAACATCAGCTATCTGCCAGTGGAAGTCTCGTCAAAATCAGTCTAGCTGTTTCGGAGATTAGCCGGAATAAACAGACAGAGACAAAAATTAACAACAAATGTTTTTTGTTCAAAGTAGGTACCGTAAATATAAATGACTGTATTCAGATTACTTTATTTGATCAACCGCACAAAACAGAAAGGTAATTTGGTACTTGCACTTTTCATACCTACGCTCGGCGGTCGCGCTGGGGTTGTCAACTTTGGCAAAAAACACACAAAACAAAAAACACAAAAAACTAGTGTAGTAGTGGTACTCGTATCTAGTTATTTGATTCATTGTTGAGAATGAAACAGCAAGAAAGGAAATGATCGTATTTTTTAGCTTATAGGTACTACAATAAGTCCGTCCGTATGTCACAGCCACTTTTTTCCGAAACTATAAGAACTATACTGTTGAAACTTGGTAAGTAGATGTATTCTGTGAACCGCAGTAAGATTTTCACACAAAAATAGAAAAAAAACAATAAATTTTGGGGTTCCCCATACTTACAACTGAAACTCCAAAAATTTTTTTTCATCAAACCTGTACGTGTGGGGTATCTATGGATAGGTCTTCAAAAATGATATTGAGGTTTCTAATATCATTTTTTTCTGAACTGAATAGTTTGCGCGAGAGACACTTCCAAAGTGGTAAAATGTGTGTCCCCCCCCCCCCCCCCCCCTCTAACTTCTAAAATAAGAGAATGATAAAATTAAAAAAATATAGATAATGTACATTACCATGTAAACTTCCACCGAAAATTGGTTTGAACGAGATCTAGTAAGTAGTTTTTTTTTAATACGTCATAAATCAAAAACCGCAATTTACCTTTCACAAAGTTACAACGAACTACAAGAACTTTTATATTATGTTACTTGCTGCTACGGAACCCTTCATGGGCGAGTCCGACTCGCACTTGGCCGGTTTTTTGTTACTCCATTTTTGCACTTCACAGCTACGCGTGTCTCGCGCGGATGGCAGTCTGTAGGTACTCTCTATATTTTGTGCCTGTAGGTACTGCGCGGTACAAGTAGGTACTAGGTATTACATTTATATACGGTACGTACCTACATTTTATACAAGTCCGTTGCCTAATTTCAACTTCTTCAATACGTCTATTGAAGAAGTTGAGATTAGGTAACGGAACGCGGAATTAAGAATTTATTTAGGTAGGTACTGCTACTCTACTCCATAGGTAGAATAAAATTATTTACTTTTACTTTTTCGTACTTTATGGAGGTACTAGATTTTTCCCGCAGCTTCGCCCGCGTGGATGTCGGAGATTATCCCACGAAATCGTACTACCGGAATAAAAAGTATCCTATGTCGTAATCCTAACCCAGCATTCTAATTACCTACGTAACACAATCATTATCAATCTCAATCTGAATCATTTTGAAGAATATTGCTAATCCATTGCTTTGCATTACCTATGTTCGAAACATAATGTATATCATTTCTATGGTTCGAAAAATGTTTTTGCTCAAAAACGTAAATGATGCAATGAATGTTGTTGAACTGTCAAAATGAAAGCCATTGCTACTGATAGTGTGTTACGCAATTACCCCGCAGGTCATGGTCTACCCATGTGCCAAATTTCATCTAAGTAAATCCGTTCAGCTCAGCCGTTTTAGCGTGAAAGTGGAACAAACAAAGTCAATTGCGCATTTATAATATTAGTTAGGAACAAACATAATATGAAAAAGCTAAAGTATTTGTGTATATTATAAATAATTTCCATATAGTCAAAAATAACGCTAGTTCGGTAGGTACCTAGATTGATAAAAATTCAAACACACATCTCCCCGGCGCGGGGCCAAGCGCTTCGTCCGTACTATAGGTATGTAGTTATATGTACCTGCATGCAGAGCAATTTACAAAACTAGTGCATTTATGCGCGCGGCCAAGTAGCGAGGCGCATGCGAGGTGCGATGCGACATCATGAATGAATGGCTAACCCACCCAAGCGCTCCAATCACAGAATAGATATCAATAGTGCCGGCCGGGCCTGCCGCCCAAAGTCCATGCTGCCGCCTGCGAGTGAGCGGCGGAAGTTACCGAACCCGAACCGAACGCCAACCGAGCGTTCAGGCGCTATCTCTCTCTTTTTGCTTTGCCTCTTTTTCAAACAATGCGCTGGATTGAACAACAAAAACAAGCTTAGCTCCGCTAGGGAAAGGTAATAGTGTTCTGTGAACAAGCTTTTGACTATGCCCGCGTTGACGATAGGATAGACGGTCTGGGAACAGTGGGAACTGGGAAGGGCTCTCTCAATAGGTACTTACCAGCCTAATGCAGAAAGATTTTTAATTCAGAAAATTTCTCGAAGACAGTTCAAGTGTAAGTTAGTACTTACATTTATGTAGGTACTTAGGTACATAAACTTAGTATGTAGGTACATACATTCAATACAGTAATATCGAACCCAGGGTAGATCGCAAATACTATCAATAAGTAGGTAAAGCATTTTTTCGCACTTCATGATTCAATTGATAAATTGATTTAATATATAACTGCGCGGGCAGAGCCACCGCGCCAGCCTTGTAAGAAATATTGCATACCTCCTACCAACGATTCGCAACTTGTCAAAAAAAACACGCATAATTCAACGATTTATTATAAAATTGGCCAACCTGTTTGACATTGACAAACAACGCCATCTAACGAGCAAGATCAATTGTTGTTGATAACCTTAGCAAAAATTTGTGTTCTGCTTCTCGATAGTTCTTTGAAATATCCTGCAGAGGGCGTGTTCCGGCCGCGCACACATAGAAAAATTTATCGATTTTGTCAGGCCTAGATATCCTGGAAATAGTGTTTTTTTTATAGGTTTTTGTCGATATGCGTCAATAATAAGTCATAACAACTTAATATACGTGCTTTTATTCTGCAAAAATCGTTTATTTTTCGAGATTTGTACCCCGAAAGAATGTATGAAAAAGTGTCAGTATCCAATCACCATAAGTTCGACAGACAAGTTACCTACTCGACTCAGTAATGCATCACATTCACTAACACTCATACAACTAAGTACCTACATAAATATTTATGTAATAAATAAATAATGTTGTATGGGTAAGGTACATTTAAATGATAAACTGATAAATCTTCGACTTGTGCATAAAAAGTAAGGTAAAAAGAAAGCACCAATGTCCAAAAACTGATAAAATGAATGGATAACCCGCAGCGAATGAGTCAATTGATACTATGCAAGTACTAATATTGCTAACTCAAACATGTATATTTGATTCATTTGCTGTGCATCGGTGTCAGCACAACATACAAATGATAAGTCTGCCTATGTACATTTAAGTGCTTGAAGTATTAAATAAATAAATAATAATGATTGAGAAGCCCTAAACAATTTTAGAAAACCTTTATCAGTGTGTGGGTTGGTTCCTTCTTAATTTATTACCATGTCACAGTTTTAAAGAAAAAATAAAAAACCTCATATTTCTTTTAAACATTTTACTGAATAATAAAAATAAGTAAATCTTAAATTCTTATTTATCCTTGTTATGAAAACTTGTAATAAACGAAACCAATACATGTACATAAGATGAAAAAATTAAGATTTCTTGTCATCATTGAACTTATTTTTTTAATGCATTTCTTTTTTTATTACAATTGAAATGTTAATGATGTTCTTCAATATTATACTTGTATGTTACATAGAACAAATTATATTGTACATTACTGTAAATAAACTTTATTCAAAATAACAAATAATTACAATACAATTTAACTATTATTGTAGGTACCTACACAAAATTTTGTCAAAATCTGCTTTTTCTCAAAACTATCATTGTGTGGGTTTATTCCAATTTGCCTAAGTAGGTCGAAGTAATTTTATTAAGAAGTTTATTAAACAACACAGATTCAAAGACTTCTTAGAATATTGAAAATAGAGTTATATCAACACGGAACCAAGTAATTCTTTGTAAAAATATAGGATTATGCCATTATTCATATTATGCAAACAAGAACCAACCCACCTGGTTCTACATAATTGATTAAAAATATTTTAAAAACAACCATGTGGAATGAAACATTTTTTAGATTGTCGGGTTACCTGGGACGTGGATCTTGTTAGTTTATTGAACAGCAGTGTTACATGGGTTGATATCCTTGTCATAGAAGTGTTTTGTTCTGTTAAAATTGTCAGATCATTTAGATCTTTACAGGGTCGATAGAAGTTACATTTTTTAAAGCTTTCTATATCTCATCTTGATTTTGGCATGTGTGTGGATTGGTTGCTGTTTGCATAAGTAGCTCCTACTGACATAATGTTACACTTAAAACAATAATTGTGTGGAACAACATTACGGCTATCAGTGTTATCAAAAATCTTATCATGGTCTAACATGTTAATATCGAGAACAGAAAATGATTCCTTAGTACTATTTACACTATATACGGACATTTAGGGCAATTAGATCGTATGACACGTTAGCTCCGATACCATATCACTTCACTAAACTTTTATCGGTTATATCTTTAATATTTTTGCAAGAGTTGCGAGTATGTCCGACTTCACGTTAATAAACTTTACACAAAATAGCCATTTCCATTTTCCAGACGAGTTTTTGCTATTGTTTACACAGTCCGCAGGGGCTAAGCACTACTCATAGCGCTCGACGACGCAGTAGGTATGTCTGCCGGCGCACTCGTTGCGGAGGCCGAGATGCGAAATCGCGCGCGGGCGGCGCGGGCGACACAGGCCGGGGCAGCGCTAGCGGCGCGGCCGTGCGCGTCTTTCTAGTTTTCTTTTCTACACTTCGGACAGTGACCCCTTTATGTTTAGCGCCTTCTCAACGAACATAGATCTAGGTTGTAAAAGGATCCACGGGTCAACGTTTCTATATGCGTCGATGAGACGTCGACGTTGTTGGCCGACGCCGCGACGTAGCCAACAGGCTCTGAACCAATTGACGGTTCGATTCCACTTGAACCTTGGCGACCGGCGACCGCTTCCAGAAACGACGCAGCGTCCCTTCCGATAGAGGCGCGGACGTCGGAGACGCCGGCGCGCCTCTCATGGTGTTGTCATCGTTGCCTGCTACTTTTACGGCGCGGCGGCGAGGCAATATTGTTTCACAATAGTCAACTAAACACGAGGAAACACTATTTATTTACGTTACGATGTGCACTAAAGTTCGTTCGTTCGTTGTGTCCACTAAGAAAACCGTTTCTTTGTAAATAGGTACTTTGAGTTCGCGTCGTATCGATCGGTCGCGTTGAAGCGCCCACGCCAGTTGTACTTTGTACGGTGAATCAAATGAAATAAAGTTTTGCGGCATATTGATACACTATTAATCGTTCACACATTATAAAACACAGAAAATTCGAGTGAAACACTGAGACAGTGCAAAACTCGAGCCGTTTGCGATCGTGATTTCAGCCGGACTGACGGGCGCGGAGAGGGATGCGGGGAGCGACATGTGACAGGCCTGGGCAGCGAGGGGCGCGCGCGGGAAGCGGGCGCGTGGATACACGTGCCACGTGTACAATATTTACACATATTTATTTTGTTATTAGCTCAGAACAATAATAAATAATAATTGTCCCGAGGTTATTAGGTAGTTATTGACTTGACGAGCTAATAGAGGCCGCCCGCTCTGACAGAATATGCGTCGCTCCAAATAGGAACACGATATTAATAAAAAAGCTATTTTATTCGAGGATCCGATAAACGGCGAGTTTACCCCGCCGCGGGGCAATTACAACCATTACTTATATCTTAATTATTAAAAAACTTACAAATCTGAAACACAGTGCAAGATAAAGTTTGAAATAGTATGCATGCTATTTAATTTTATACGCATAAAACCACATAAAACTATACAGAAGCTAAAATTATTAGTCACAGTTCGGTCTACAAATAATCTCATGCTGGCGTCAGTTTTAACGTTTTTATATTTAGTGGAATACTCTATATGTTTTTAGATGTCAATGATGTCATGGCGAAACTTTAGCAGAATACTCTATTGGTACATTTTTTGTTTTCGGTCTAGTCGCAATCTCATTGCAGTAAACGTCACATTTGACTACTTTTTTTGGTTTAGTAGAATACCTTTTGTGACATTTTGGAACTTTTGAGGCACTGCGACTTGAATGTGAACGTTTTTTAGTTAGTAGAATTGGCCTTCTGTACATCAAGCACCAGCAGTAACAGCAGTAGTGGCCGCAAAATGACGCCACTAGTAATATGCCATAAATGTAAAAGGAAGGTGAACATTAAAAGCACTGCGTTGTGCTCGGCCTGTAATAACAGATACGAATTTGAGTGCGATGGATACCCAGAACACACATATCGCCTCAAAGATATAGAAGCTAAACAAAAATGGAGATGTAAGGTGTGCATCAGAAACAAAAAATATGCCAATCTCTCGTCAGGCGTTACCCTAAGAAAAAAACAAACTTTTTTGAAGACCCTATCTCCTACGGAACATGATACAGTCTCACACTCAAATCTAGACTGTGAAACAAAGAAAATACTCTCCCCAACCCAAAATAGTACAATGTTGTCTGATTCGCACATAATTACTGACTGTGATACATCTGATGAGTCATATATTACTCCAAAAAGACTGTCAAGGAGTGTGGATAGAACCGTAACTGATTTAATAACTACATCGGAAATGAAGGAGACAATTTCTAAACTCACACTCAAACTGGAAAGTGCAGAAAATGAATTGGGAAATGTATTATTGGAAAACACCGAATTGCAGAAACATGTAAACAAATTAACTACGGAAATCAGCACTTTAAAGTCCTTGTGTCAGTCTTCCTCCATTGGTCGAAATCCTGGTTCAAGCACTAAGAAAAACAAGCAAACCGTGATGCGACAAACAAACTTGAATTCCACACCGTCCACTTCACAGGCAGCTTCATCGAAAGTCGATTCCAATGTCTACGTAATTCAACTGGAACAGGAAATTCTTAACCTACAACACCAATTAAAGATTGCGGAACATGAGTTGGTTATACTCACAGAGCGTATCAACGCTTACGAGACCTCCATTCAAGAATCAAAACAAGGCACCGTACACGTCACCGTCTCCAATTCTCATGTAAAATCGCAAGACGGCCGGCAAGAGAAATATACTCAAACCTCAAAGCGGAGTTATGCCTCATTAACAAACATAAAGGAAACTCTAGGCAAAACGACACAAGTGGGTAATGTTGCTTGCAAAAATGATCCAGGCGCGATATCATACCCATTTCACAAAAACAGATTAGCTATTATAAGCAGCAATTGCACCCAGGGAACTCTGCCAATAATCGAAGAAGTATTTTCTAAACATTTTGAATATTGTAATTATATAATACCGAACGTCACCACAACATCCTTCCTAAGGAGTATTAAATACAAATTAAAGGACTTTACAATGAATGACTACTGCCTTATATTCATTGGAGAAATTGATCTGCAAAGTGCGGAGTATTCACACATACTACATAACTTAAAAAGCTCGCTACAAAATGTGACCCATACAAATATTGTTATTTGCGCGCCCATATACATAAAAGGTGCATTAATTCATAATTATAAAGTAGAGCTCTTCAATAACCTCCTCTTAACAGACATAAGAAACAACGAATACGCCTATTTCTTCGATAGCAATAGTACCTTATCGCATGAAATGTTTTCGTATAATACTGGGAGAATAAATAAATACGGATGGAAAAACATCTTTGACCAGATCATGTCCAGGATAATGTTTGACTACGACTTGTTCGGTTTTCAAGAAATTGGTGCGAACTCAGAGATTCAGACTGATGCCAGAGCTTCTACAATCAGCAATACCGAGACTCCAACCTACCAAGATAACCAGTTTTTTCTATTATAAACACTTGCATCGCATTCAATATGAACAAATTATTCAAAATAAAGGTAAAAAGTCCTTTGAAAACAAATATGTCCAGGTAAACTTAGATTCTGACAAACACGTAGTAGTCAATAAATCAGCCAATAATAATCAAACAGCTGAAATTAAAACACAGACGAATACTTTTTTCGTGAATAAAAATGTATACATTATGCACCAAAATATTGCAGGACTCCTAGCAAAATCTGACATGCTCACTGTGTGTCTATGTGAGTTATTAGAAAAAAGTATGCAAGTGGACCTATTATGTATTACGGAGCATTTCATGATGGAAGGCTATGAAGTCCATCTCAATATACCTAACTATTGTTTAGCTGCATGCTTTAGTCGCAAGGAAAATAAAAGAGGTGGTGCTTGTATACTCATAAGAAATGGTCATCAGTGGAGGGAATTACCGAAAATCGCTAATTTATCTATAACGGGTATCTTTGAATGTTGCGCCATAGAACTTGTAAATTATAGAATTGTAATTGTATGTATATATAGAGTACCAAATCCAGGTAACTTTAATGAATTTATGAGTAGATTAGAGATATTATTACGTGTTCTGATAAAAAAATCCTTTAAAAATGTTGTACTGGCGGGTGATTTTAATATAGATATATTGAAGAAAACCAAACAGACTCTAGAATTTGAAAATTTGTTATTAAGTTTTAATTTAAAATTATCTATACGTCAACCTACTCGTTTAAAGAGCAAGACATGCATCGACAATTTTGCGCATAATTTTGATAGAAGTCGTAAAGCTATAGTTTTGGAACTGGCTCTGTCTGACCATACGGCACAACTACTCAATTGCCCGGTTAGCACTGCAATCACTAGAAATCATTGGCGGACCACTAGACGGGACTATAGTAAAGAGAACATAGACAAATTTAAATCCTACCTTAATTGCCTATCGTTTGCTGATGTATATGAAGCCAAGGACCCAAACATTGCTTACAATGCCTTCACAGAAATGTTTTCTTTCTTATATATACAGTGCTTCCCTGAAATCCTTATTTCTGTAAAAGTGAAAAGACAGCCTAGTTGGGTCTCTCATGGTATTAAAATATGTAGCAAAAAGAAGCGCCAATTATTATGGCAATATAGACAAAAACATTCCGAAATAAATAAAAATAAATTTAAGAATTATTCAAAATTGCTCAAAAAAATTATTTATTTAACTCAACGCGCACAAAATATACATAAAATTAAAACATCAAATAATAGATCTAAGACTACTTGGGAAATAATAAACCAAACAAAACTAAACATACCAAAAAACACTATAGACAAAATTCGATATAATAACGAAACTGTAACTGATCCCAAAGTTATTGCAAATATATTTAACGATTACTTTATAGATAAAATTAAACCTATGACTAGCTCGGGAACCACAGACACCAAACATATATTAGCCAGAAAAGACTCAATGTTCATGGCTCCAAGTCTAGCACCTGATATACTAAACATTATCGCGGCCTTAAAAAATACAAACAGTGTGGGATACGATGGCATATGTACAAAAATAATTAAGACTGTAGCATATGAAGTCTGTGGCCCCATAAGCTACATTATTAATTTAAGCATCAGTGAAGGGATATTTCCGAATGCGCTAAAAAAATCTATTGTGAAACCTCTATTTAAAAAACAGGATAGGGAACTAATAGAATTTTACAGGCCAATATCATTGATACCAATAATTTCAAAAATTATCGAAAAATATATTTACAGGGAACTTAATAACTATTTTGAAACAAATCATATACTCTGTGATGAACAAAAGGGATTTCGGGAAAAAAAAACAATTAACTTGGCCATATACGATTTCTTGCATACTGTTATGACAAACATGGATAAAAATACTCCAGTCTGTGCCATTTTCTGCGACATGACACAGGCGTTCGATTATGTCCAACATAATATATTGCTAAATAAACTTGATGCATATGGGATAAGAGGAAACCTATTTAATCTAATACAATCATACCTTCAAGACAGAAAACAAGTAACGCAAATTAGTAGAATAAATATGAGCTCCAGACGTGAAGAGATTTTCACGTCATGCGAGCGTTCCGTCCCTCATGGAGTTCCGCAGGGCAGTGTACTCGGACCACCCCTATTTACAGTCTATATTAATGACTTCCCTAGATCCATTAAACATCCCATGACACTGTTTGCGGATGACAGTACAATAACTATACCATGCCATAATAAGAATGAATATGAAACTGACATAAAAAATACATTAAATGAAGCGGTAATGTGGCTGAATAATAATAATTTGAAAATTAATATAAATAAAACTTTGATTATGCACTTTAGCCAACGATCATCATTATTCTCTAGTCTTGACATCGAATATAATAATAATAAAATACAGGCAGCTAATACTACAAAATTTTTAGGACTAACAATCGACAGAAACTTGAATTGGAAAGCGCATATTGAGGCTCTAGCCAAAAGAATAAGTAGTGGTGCATATGCGTTATATAAATTATCACGTACTCTAAATATAGAAGCGCTATTAACGGCCTACTATGGTTTAGTTGAATCCGTCATTAGATATGGTGTTATCTTCTGGGGTAACTCAACCGATAGGGATATCATCTTTAAAAGACAAAAGTGCTGCGTAAGATCGATGTTTAATCTCAAAACTACCGATAGTTGTAAAAATTATTTCACTAAATATAATATATTAACATTGCCTTCACTTTATATATTAGAAATAGTAATGTTTGTAAAAGCAAATTCACATTTGTTTCCTCGTATGGCAGACAAATTTCCAAGAAATAGACGTGATGATAGCAAACTATGTGGACATACATCAAAAACTGCACTTATGAGCAAAAGTGTTTTTTGCATGGCACCAATTATCTACAATAAATTGCCCAAAAGTTGGAAAGAGCAAACTATACCGAAACTTAAACATACAATGAAATTGTTTTTGGCACAAAAAGCATATTATAGTATTAGAGAATTTTTAAACGACTCATGGTGATTAATATAAATTAATAATATAACTAACATTATAGTAATTATGGTCATGTAGTGGTGAAAAACCTAAATAATTGAATGCTTGTTAATGTTTTCTTTATTTATGTCTGTAATTTATATGGTGTACATAATGGAGAGTATTCTATTCTATTCTAATGCTTGATAATTTTTGTAATCTGTAATAATAATAATTGATTCAATAGTAATAAATTGTACCTAAGATATTTGCACGCCATGAGAAATGGCAGACATGTCGTGAGCCACTCTTATTTTAAGATCTTATATGCATGTATTATTTTAATTCTGTATGTATACACATGTTCGAGCAAATAAAATTTTCTTTCTTTCTTTCTTTCTCAGATCTCAAGTACGTATGCGGCACCTAAGGCCTCCTTCCATCCTGCGCCGCATGCCCTGTCACCTGTGTATTTGATGATCTTATGACTACGTCAGTCGGCGGCGTTCGCGTAGTTGAATTTTGGGCCAAAGATGTTTGAACTTTTTGCCATCAATATGCTAAGAAGAAGCTATTATTAATAAAGTTCAAATGGTCTACTGGCGCCCCATGTAAACTAGCAACTCAAAATCAAAGCATTTATTTCAATCAAACCATTTACAGGCACTTTTGAATTGTCAAATTGTCGGTCAGTTAGAAAGTTGAGTTCGGTTCCCTACAAAATGGTTGAGCTGGATGGTGCTGATCCACGCGTCATGTTCCTGAACGGGCGCCGTCGGTTGAGACTGGTCATCTCTTAACTGCCAAAGCTTATTTTTAATCTTATATTTTGAATTGTTTCTTCATTTGTGTTTTTTTTTTACATTGTTCTCACATATAGAAGCAACAAGAATAATGTACCCAGGATTTTGTAATTTCTGGATTTAAAAGAGTGTCCATGGAGTTTCTTGCCCGTTTTTCTCCATAGAGATCTACGGTTTGAAATGGGCAACTAGCTACAACTTTCTGACTAACTGACTGACTATCTGATTTTGACAATTCAAAAGTGCATGTACATGGTTTAACGGAAATAAATGCTTTGAGTTTGAAGCTAGATGCCCATTCCAATACGTAGATCTCTATGGAGAACAATGGGCAAGAAACTCCAAGGACACTCTTTTAAATCAAGATATTACAAAATCCTGGGCACATTATTCTACCGACTGACTCACACCTGTAATCCTAGCCACAATTTAATCTATATTACCTACGTTTATCTACGTGCCAGCCCTGCCGTAATGCGATAGCCTCGCTTTACGAGCGATCTCATTGTGGCAGAGTCTATTTTTTATATTATAACGCTGATTGTGAGGCAGGGCGTAACATGTTCATCACTGTTACGACTACATGCGACAATTTCAGTGCAATCGTTTTTTTTGTTTTGAGCTTCTGTGGCCTTGAAATGTTGTTTTTGGTAGTAATGTTGATGCAGTGGCTTATCGTTGTGAAGGACATTTTTTTTCCGCATGGGTTAAGGATTTTCGTGCTGAGCATGGATGTGTGTGTTATGCAACTAATCAGTTTTTGTGTACAATCTTTAACCATACTATACTAATATTATAAATTCGAAAGTAACTCTGTCCGTCGTCTGTCGGTCTGTCCGTCGGTCTGTCTGTATGTTACCTTTTCACACCTAAACCACTGAACCGATTTAGATGAAATTTGGTATAGATATAGATCGAATCTCAGGAAAAGACATAGGGTAATTTTTATCCCGATATTCCCACGGGATCGAAACTTATGCGGGTGAAACCGCGGGGCGCAGCTAGTATTTTATAAATTGGAGGAAACCTAGAGCCGAAGAATCGAAGACCGTAGTGGATTACGACCCAATCGCTCTCACCGAGAGGAGGCCTGTGTCCCAGCAGTGGGAATATTATAGGCTGATTATGCTTTATATGCTTTATAAATCGGTGCATCCTGAATACGTAGTAAGTCATAGAGTACAAAATTTTCATATGCCCTTCCTCTTCATACTATATTGGAAACAATTTTCGTAGAAAAGCGGTCGTCACAAGTCTTATAAAGGCGGAAACAGACTTATAACACACTACGTTACGCGACATCAATGAAGCTTACTCATTGGCCACATTTTTCATCTCGTTGAGCTATTTTCGTCATTTGGCCAATAAGTAAGCATGGGATGGCTTCGGGTGTTACAATACAAGTGTGTTGCGGCCTTAAGAGTTTCTCTTGAAAATCAATAGAAAATCATTATTTGGCAACATTATGAGGAAAGCAACAGTAAAATTGAATATTCCTAAATCTGATTATTTGAGAATATCTTAATTCTGTTATCAGAATTTTCTTGAACAAATATAGTAAGCACCAGTTACTTCGTAAATGAATAAGGGGAAAGTACTTAAAATGTTTCCTGTAAATTACCTTAATTTATGGGCTTATGGCACGTGCCAGACGAACTTTAGTTAAATTGCTTAAGACGGTGCTGAAAGTTGGCAACGTCGCAAATAGCTGTCAAAATATTTCGCTGTTTTGATTGATTTATCAAGACTTGTGGCTATTGGCCGCACGGGTCGATCTTCATGGTTAAGCAACGCTGGCCGAAGTCGGTCCGTGGATGGGTGACCGTTCTTTACTTACCGGGATCTCCGTGCTTTGGAAATAATCTAAATTTATTGGTCCCGGCTGTCATTCCTGGATCTTTGACAGTCGTTATGGGTCGTCAGAAGTCCGAAAGTCTCAACCCATCATGGGAAAATTCTAGGCAGATGATTATTAATTTGTAAATATTACTATGAAATATATAATACATATATTCTGCCTTGTTGCTATTGTGATTAATATTGTGGATGGATTGTTTAGCTGTTCTGTTCAAATTATGAAATATCGCTCTGTAACGCTCTGGCATCCACCAACCCGCACTAGGCCCGCGTGGTGGATTATGGCCCACTTCCTCGCACAGAAAGAAGAGGCCTGTGTCCCAGCAGTGGGACATGATAGGCTGATTATGTTAACAGTCTGGCTACTCGCTGGTGATTTGAGTTTTTAATACGTTACTTTTGAAAGACGTCGTAGACGATGGGTCTTATTCGTGTAATTTTAGACAAAATAAGTGTAATTAAAGTTGAGCTAGTTAGTTAGCCTCATCGGGACTACAAGTCTAAATGTATAAACAAATAGACTTACTATAATATACAGGGTGAATTTTTCAAGTGGGCGTGGATATTATTCGCCACACTAAACCATCCACTATAAAGCCATCTTGTGTCTAAAGTGGGCTGTGAGGTACTATTCAGTTAGGAAAACACCTACGTATGCTTGTTTCCTCGACCTATCCAGGGCATTTGATCTGGTCTCATACAGTATCCTCTGGAGGAAGTTAGAGGAAGCTGGAGTGCCTCCAGAGTTGATAAGCACTTTTAAAAGCTGGTATGGAGGCCAGATCAATCAGGTGCGCTGGGCAGGGGCTTTTTCGGAGCCGTATAGGTTGGAGTGCGGGGTGAGGCAGGGGGGGTTGACTTCACCCACGCTCTTCAATCTATATGTCAATGAGCTGATCGAGGCGCTTAGCAGAGAGCGTGCCGGCTGTTACATTGACGATGTGTGTGTTAACAACATTAGTTACGCCGATGATATGGCGCTGCTGAGCGCCTCGGTTTGTGGGCTTAGGAGGTTGGTAGCCATCTGTGAAAAGTATGCATTGGATCATGGATTGGTATACAACGTCACTAAAAGTGAAGTCATGGTCTTTGGCGTCAGCGGTCGATGTTCTGATACTATGCCCCCGGTCAAGTTGAATGGGGTATCGCTTAGTAGGGCATATAGGGTGAAATACTTGGGACATATCTTGACCGCTGACCTCAAAGATGATGATGATATTGAAAGAGAAAGAAGGGCGCTGTCGGTGAGAGCTAATATGATCGCTCGCAGGTTTGCACGTTGTTCTAGAATAGTTAAAAAAAACCCTATTTCGTGCATATTGTACATCGTTTTACACGTGCAGCCTGTGGGTAGATTACACTCAAAAATCGTACAGCGCCCTTCGCATTCAATATAATAATGCGTTCCGGGTGTTGATGGGGCTGTTCCGCTTCTGTAGCGCTTCAGGGATGTTTGCTGAAGCTCGTGTCGATTGCTTCTACGCTACGATGCGAAAAAGATGCGCTTCCTTGGTGCGCCGGGTGCGGGCCAGCCCCAACATTATATTGCGGTGTGTCGCGAGCAGACTGGACTGCTTATATGTGAATCGCTGCTGCAAGCTTTCCACATCAGTGTTGAGCTTGTAGCAGGGATTTGCATTAACCAGTATTGCAGTGTTAGGTTAAGTGTGTAGGTTAAGTTTACTAACGTAGTTTGTAAGAAATATTGTTACTAACACTTTTTGAGTCCTTGTTACTTGTTTTTTGAATATAAATAAAATAAATAAATAAACTAAGTATCTCAAATTACCTTGATCAAACATTATCATAAGCTTACATTCAGGAGAAGTGACCTCGAAATATTTCCTCGATTCTAATTGGCTCTGTTATTGTAAATCCTGTGAAGGACGATCATAATCTGTAATTGTATTGTAAATCTTGAGAGGCCTTGAAATCCATGCTAATATTATAAATGCGAAAGTGTGTCTGTCTGTCTATTACCTCTTCACGCTTAAACCGCTGAACCGATTTAGATGAAATTTAGTATAGAGATAGTTTGAGTCCCGGGAAAGGACATACGATACTTTTTTATCCCGATATTCCCACGGGATCGAAACTTGGGCGGGTGAAACTATCCTATGTCCTTTACATAGGATAGTTTTATCCCGATATTCTTACGGGAAACTTATGCAGGTGAAACCGCGGGGCACTGCTAGTCTATCTATAAATCTAAAGATTTTGTTTGTTTAAACACGCTAATCTCTAGAACTACCGGTCGGATTTGAAAAATTCTCTTTGCATTTGATAGTCCAATTCTTGAGGAAGACTATAGGCTATATTAACACCACGCTAGGACTCTTAGAAGCCGAGAAAAACGAAAAAAAAGTCCGAAAGAACACTAAGCGAAAACAAAGTAATAGCGAGAATGGGCGATGCGATGCGACGGGGAAATTACACGCGGACGAAGTCGCAAGCAGACGCTAGCCTAGGTAGGTATATAATATTCCTTGAAAGCGGTTGTTGTAGTATTAGTATTGAAAACCTGTCAAGTTAGGCTTCAATATTACGCGAAAATTGGTAGTTTGTAACTTGGAAATTTGTCAGTTTGATATTCTTGTTACTAGGAACCATTATTGATACCGAACCAGTTTCCAAGAATGAGAATTTTATTTTGAAAACAAGCCGCGTGCCCGACGGGATTTCGTAGTCGGCAAAAATGGCGAAGTTCCATAGAAACTTTCATTAAATTCGTCTAGGCGATGAATTTGCAAAAATCCTTCCTTAATGCTCACTTCTGATGCAAAAGGAACTACATAAAACAATATTTTTGCTATTAACACGCTTTTTTTTTTAATTCTTTAAAAAAAAATTAAATATAAGTATTATCAATAGAAATACGTTATTAAGTATAAGTTTAATTACCCACATATTTTTTACTGTTGTAATTATTTTGCCATGGAAGAGCGGGATCTCCTAACACAGGAAAAAATTACTTAAAAAGAGCCCCCAAACACAACCACCTTGTGTGTTGTAACAAATTCCTTGAATAAAACATTTTGTATTTTGTAAAAATAATAAATAACATCTCGTCTATATTCCTCGAAGTCAGGCACAGGTGCACCTATAGTACAGACGCCAGCACATCAAGCTACTACAATCTGTCAAATTTCTTTAATAGATTTTCAACTTTACCGCTAAAGAATAAGGTTCAAAGTTGACTGACAAAATTTGACAGTTTCGGGTAGCTTGATGTGTTGGCGTCTGTACATTCACATTTCGCCAGTTATGTTTAAGCCTCATACTGTAATATGTGGCGGATATAAAAGGAACTCTGGTGCAAAATTTCATGCTTCTAGAGTCCAGACCATTCGGGTCAGTAAATGAATTTTGGATTTTTATTAAGAAGATGAAGATGAGTATTCCCTAATTGCCAACGTACAGTCAACAGCAAAAGTAGATGATGAATTGAGTTTATAACTTTTGGAGTCAAAACTGATCACGAATATATGGCAGCTGTACTAGTAGTAAATGTAGGTATTTACTTTTGAATCACTTCGACGCCACACAATTCTGACGCGAATTCCGTTCATTAGTATTGAATTTCTGATTTTCAGCACCTACTTTTGCTGTTGACTGTACTAGGACTCATTTTACTCTCGCGTCCAATTTACTTAAACTTGTTTTAAAAGGTTTTAATTAACCTTTGGTAGAGTGCCGCTTAAATTCGAATCCATATTTTATAACATTTTTATGTTACCCAGTAACTGGGTTGTAGGGTTTAGGTAGGCAGTCGCTCCATATGATTACTGACTACTGGTATTCAGCTGCATCTGGTTAGACTAGAAGCTGACCCCAATATAGTTGTGAAAAGGCTAGGCAATTGATAATTTTATTCATTTAAGTTGTGGTAAAACCAATTCAAAACACGATTGTTTATCTTTAACAACCTAAACGAGCCGTTTAAACTTATGCCGATTTTCTTACTTAAGGAAAGTTTTCAAAGGCAATCCCGCTAAATAGCTCCCTGAAAATGTCATCAGACAAAACAGTTGAGGGAAGCTTTATACATTTTCATAATCTGTGAGTAACACAGAGGTCTTTTCCCTCCTAAATATATCCTTTATCGTCCTTTGCAGTATGACCCAAATACTTAATCAGAATAATTTTGGGAAGTGAGCTAAATTAGGGCTTAGTCTAAAATTATAAATTCATGAATCGGCGGTTGAATAACTTATTTCGGGACATTTTCGACCTTATTTTTTCATGAACAGGAACCAGTTCTAAAACTCATCATCTGCCTAGCCTTTTCCCAACTATGTTGGGGTCGGCTTCCAGTCTAACAGGATACAGCTGAATACCAGTATTTTACATGGAGCGATTGTCTATCCGACCTCCACAACTCAGTTACTGGGTAATACGATACCCCTTGGTAAGACTGGTTGTCAGACCAGTTCTAATACTAATAACTCAAAAAGGCACTAAATACCTGTTGGTAACTTTTTTTAAAGCCTACCTTCTTTAGTTTATATGGGTACGTAATAAATATTTTGCAGTCAAATCGGAGTAGGTATTATTTATTTTGTAGACTTTCGTAACTTGGTAGCTCTCAAAACGATAAAGGAAAACATCGTGGGGAAACCGGCATGTCCAAGAATGAAAAATTTCGAAGACATGTGACATCTACCAACCCGCACTGGGCCCACGTGGTAGATTACAGACCACTCCCTCTAAACGTAAGAAGGCCTGTGTACCAGTATTAAGAAAATTACAGTCTAATTATAGATTACAGACGCGTTATAGGTATATCCTCACAGAGAATGGCGTAGATGAAGGATATCTATCTAAGAATCTTTTTCTTCATTAGTATAAATGGAAATATGAACTCTAACAACCACACAATAATATTTAATATTGATTCACTCACCCCAATATGCTGTCCATCAAGAAACAGTTGCGGGATCAAGATCTGGTCGCTGTTCATCCTGTCCCGGATCTCGTCTTGATACTCGATGCTCATGAAGACATCCCGTTCCTCGTACTTCACCAGTAAGTTCCTCAGGATTTTCTTCACGAGGACGCATCGTTGGTACGTACTCCGGACGATGCCCATCGTCGTCGTGTACACTACCACCTTGCCAGCATCTTTTTCTTTGTAACTCTGTAAAAAAAGAAAGAAAAATTAAACATTTTGCAAAGAAAAACTATCAAAAAGGCGGGAATTCAGTTAACCGTGAAAGTAGAAAGATGGCGCGTTAGTGTGATTAGGAATAGCGCCATCTGTTAGATAGTCGTAGAACTGTTACGTCCACCTCTTTCGTAACGTTGTGCTCATAACATTTTAAACTAAATTGGTAGTGCAGCACTTTCTCGACAGACAGCGCTTTTCCTGATTTCTAACAATATTCTAATCTTATAAAAAAGCATATTTACGTTGACTCCAACATAGCTAGTCGTAGAATCAAAGATTTAATCTTGAGCTGCTGGTATTTTTTTTAACTGAATAATTTTCAGACCAATCAGTAATCTGTCATTGAATAATAATGTTTCGTGCTAGATTTAATAATCTTGACTTTAGAAAACTTACATAACTTCTGTATTTTAGCACTAGTTAAAACTCAAAAGCTTTATCGTAGCTTGTGCAACCTGCCCATCACAGACATGAACACAGGTGCTAGTATATCGTCGGAGTGTCAAGAGTCGACCACAAATTCACATGTTTTACGATACAAACGGTCAAACGCTTTGCGTAACTTCCTATTGGTTGTTAAGTACAGACGGTGTCAAAAGTTATAATATTGACGCGGGAAAATGGCATTGGTTTTGATAAGTTTTGAGGCAAAATGCATACAAGAGTGGAGCTTGTTTTCAATAAGAAGATAATACCGTTAAGCCTAGAAGATACGAAACCTCCTACCAAATTGATCAACGCTGAGTGAAAAGCTTTTGCCTACACTTTCGCGCAATTTAGTCTGTAGCGGTATCTACAACGCCACATGTGAACAACGCGTCATACTGACGTCACGCAAATCCTGCATCTCGCAAACAGAGTTTACCGCGCAACTAGCATAGATACAACGGCCCGACATGAAACATTGGGCAGTTGCCCGCCAGACACAACACCCGTCTGGTCGGAGGATCCTCCCTTTTCTATAGAATATGAGTGAACTTTACACCCTGTTCCTCATACCTCTATAAGTCATTTTCAAGCTTCTTTGTAAGTAATAAAGGGGTTTATTTAAAAACGATGATTAAAGTTAACTGACGTTCAATCAAACGTCAAAAATGTATGGTTAAACATAAACAGTCGCTAATCAGAATTTAACTTTATGCAACGATTATGATTATAGGGGATAATGTTTACGATTAGAGAGCTATTAGAACAGTAACATAATATGTGTATTTCATATCCTCAATAAATGTAGGGTACCTACAATACATAATCAGCCTATAATGTTCCCACTGTTGGGACACAGGCCTCCTCTCGGTGAGAGGGAGTGGGCCGTAATCCACCACGCGGACCCAGTGCGGGTTGGCAGATGTCACATGTCTTCGAATTTTTGGTTCTAGGACATGCCGGTTTCCTCACGATTTTGTCCTTCACCGTTTTGAGAGCAGTGGTGATTAAATAAATAATTTACACAAAGTAAAGCGCCTGTCTGGGTTCGGACCTATGACCTAAAATATGTAAGTCACGGCCGTTACTACTGGGCCACCCCTGCTCTCCTACCTACAATAAAGAGTTAGAAACCTATCGCCGTGGAAATTTAGGTAGGTACCTACTGTTTTAATTGTCTGACAAGAATACTTTAGAAAACATTTAACTGACCAACAGTACTTTTACTACAACAATGACGCAACTAATTACGAGAGATGTTCCATACTACTATCTATTTGTGACGTAACAAGGTACCCAACACATATCCAATAGAATCGATGACACGCTCTGTAACGAGTCATTTATTAATGACGGGAACCAATCGATTTAATGCTTCTAAAAGGTATGTCTTTTGCGACTATAAAATCGATTTTCACACTGTTCTATATTGTGAATTTCTAGTGGAATACAGATCTATATCTGGAACGCCAGTATTGAAATTAAAAAAATCCAAAATGAGATGAACTGCCCTTATCAATTTAAAGGGCGCAAACTGCGTAGTGATAAAATCCGTTAAAAAAACAAGGTGCATAAAAACTTCCAGAATGACGTTGCCTATAACTGACAAAGTGATTGTGATCAAAATCAGGGATAGGTATGTATGAAGTTGACAAAAGAAGCACTTTCCACCAGGTAACAGGACCCAACCAGAAGATTTCTAAGAACAAGACTAGTCGTTAAACCAACGTCTTTTGTAACCTAAACGGTGCGTGAATTTGCAACATCAGGACAAAATAATATTCATAAGTCTAATCTTGCTGCCGTTATAAGCACTATTAAGACCTGTTATGTCCACTTGCCCTTTCTATAACAAATCAGCTTACTAACACTAACTTAATGGACATAAGCCTACTTATTCCGGAGTAATTCTCACTATAATTCTAAACGGTGCGGCAAGACGCACATCCGACGTAATAAAGCCAGTATAAGCTGAGCTCTTATTCTATTGAAACTCCTTATATTGCTAGGCCAGCAAGTTCACAGTCAGTATTTTTTTTTATTGCTGAATGGGCCCGCTCTTGACCTCGATCACGCCTGATGGAAAGCGATGGATGAGGTCCATGATGGAACGAGCGTGCCCAGAAAATGCCTAAGGCACTGGAACTCCCACGCATCGACGAAACACAGCAGGCTGTTTGATGCCGAACTCCGGAGAGAGGGTGGTCGCAAACCAGGCGGGCGTTAGCCCTACCACCGCAAGAGAAGAATTGGCCAGTTAAATAGTTGGGTGTGACTGTCCAGGATGCGCCGAGCGCTCGGTTCAGTTGAGTAACAGGCGGAATAAACTGCGCTACACGAGGAAGCTTCTTCATGCATCCCAAAACCGTGTATTACCACTAACGGCCTACTGTTCGTTTAAGGCTAAGTTGTTCGACTTGTGCGCTGTCCACTTGTTTCTTTTCTTCACCTGCAGTTACTATAAACAGCCAATTCTCGTAATTTAAAACGATCAAAATCTAGTCGCAGTCTCATCTCGGCGACAAACAAATGTCAAAAACTTGTCAAAATGTAGGGAAATTAGAAGTATTTTTTGACAGATTGAGACTGAGATCAGAAGGCCAATTCTCGTAATTTAAAACGTTCAAAATCTAGTCGCAGTCTCATCTCAGCGACAAACAAATGTCAAAAACTTGTCAAAATGTATGGAAATTAGAGGTTTTTTTGACAGATTGAGACTGAGATCAGACTGTGAACGTTCTTAAAATTAGTAGAATTGCCCCTCAGACTGTGAACGTTCGTAAAATTAGTAGAATTGCCCCTCAGATGTTCGATGTCAAGTTGCGTCACACCTGTAACTCATCCACATGGTTGCATATTTATCCACTGGCGTTGTGTTTTATTTAATTTATTGATTTGGTATGTGTGTTTGGTGAATTTAACTTTAATAATAGACATTTTGTGTTAGAGATTTATAAATCAGATTTTATTTAAATGAAGCAATCTTTTTCTATAGCTTTTGCAGAAACTACTTCTTTGTAGATATCTATGTATACATTTTGTTTCTTGCTGATTATCTTGCTGACGAAAAAATGCTCTTTTAATGACCATAGATGCCAGACGGGGATTGTAATTCTAGACCTTTTTTTCTAGAACCAAGTTTCGTTATGGGTAATCAAAAAAAAAGGCCGTATTGTGGCTATGGCGGCCAATTTCAACGAAGACTTAACCTTCGGCACGGGATATATTATAGCGCACAAGTGTGCGCGCAGACACAGGTGCACTCCCTCTTCCCTCACTCTCATAGTCCGATAGGACGGCAATCGAACACGACCGGAGAGAGAACAGGCGCAGGACCAACGCCATAACGTGCTTTCCGAGGCACGAGGGTGTCACACCGCCAAATTCCAAACTCCGGGCAACTAAACTAAGACAAGACCAAACCAATCACTTAAGAACGTCACCAAAGTAAAACAAGTATTACCGAAAACTGCAGACTCAGTTATATCACAGCCTCGAGACCGGCTGACATACAGTCTACACTCGGTCTTACGTCAGTAGTCACACAATATGCAACCTCACCAAACGGCCTTCCCCGTTCGTGTAACACTTTGCTTAAACTAAATAAGGAGGTTTATGACCGTTTTTGGTGCAGAGAAAATTGGCACGAAATTAATTTCCGGTATGACAATATGTGTAATAAATGAATTGTGACTTCTTTCTTGGCTCATTAGCATTCTTTAATCGGAATTCACAATCTCTCTTACTATAAAAAAATAAAATATTATATGTATATATTTTGTTTCACCTAACATGGGTATGAACAACGTATGAAGCTTCAAAGCTAGTTGCACGGTTCCGGAAGAGCCGGCAAGAAAATCCATGGTTACTCTTTTATATAAAAATAATTGGCTTTTACAATGTTTTCAAATTACAATATTAATAGGTATGGGTGGACACTAGGCTTGTCAACAAGTACCAAGTATAGACGCCAGCACATCAAGCTACCCAAAACTGTCAAATTTTCCCAATCGACTTTGAACCTTATGATTTAGCGATAAAGTTGAAAATCTATTAAAGAAAATTGATAGATTGTAGTAGCTTGATGTGCTGGCGTCTGTACATAACAAAATGGAGTATGGTCTACAAATCTGCAGGCCTACTACTATGTATATTATAAACATTGTATGAGACGGAAAAGGAGTACACTAGTGTCGTAAAACACTATACCTACATAAAATAGAAAATATGATGAACACAGATAAAAGTAACGCTAAGCCTTCCATGGTAACTACTATAGGCCGACCGCTTAACTGGGACGTTGCTTGAGGCAGCTGTGCGGTGCGGGAGGGATGATAGTTGTCACAAGTTGACGAACCACTGAGCTCACGCATCATGTCACCACAGCCCTCCCGCACCGCGCTCCTACCTCAGGCAACGTCTCAGTTAAGCGGCCTATAGTTTAAGGCATTTTGGGTCGATTGAATGAACATTATTCAGATCACTACTCAGTTCCTATAAACAAAAACGAATCGTTTTGCTTACCTATTGTAGCATTTTTAAAGCCAAACTGGGATATTAAATAGATTCGTTAGCAAATTTTACCTGTGGTAGCTACTTCTATATGGAGGGTCTACTCTGCAAAGCGATGAGGTCACTGCTTCATTATTGGTAAAGATACCAAGAGTCTTAATTTTAACCAATAATGGTCCGTTAATTATAGGAATCGGTCATTAATCATTTTCGGGGTAGACGACGAAATTCAAATCTTCAATTGAATTGTCTCTTTTGTCACGTTAAAATTCTTACGTTATTATTAATGGTCCTCTTTGACTCTTAATCTACTGCCAGCTGGCCACATGGCGACCTTCTTTTTTTATGTACGAGAAGTCTTTGCACTCTCTAGAGAGGCTTGTGGCTCAGAAATAACAGCCGCACGGTTCGATCGATCAGGTAAAGCTATGCTTGCCGCGGTTGGTCCGTGGATGGGTGACCATCTTTACATACCAAAACCCCTCCGTGCCTCTAAAAGCACGTTAAGCCGTTGGTCCTGGCTGTCATTCGTGGATCTTTGACAGTCGCTACGGGTAGTCAGGAGCCCGGAAGTCTGACAGCCAGTCTTACCAAGGAGTATCGCATTACCCAGTAACTGGGTTGTGGAGATCAGATAGGCAGTCAATCCACGTAAAATACCGGTATTCAGCTGCATCTGGTTAGACTGGAAGCTGACCCCAACATAGTTGGGAAATGGCTAGGCAGATGCAGATAAGGTCGCAGCAGTCAAATCTAAAGCTTCAGAGTTTCTGCATCACTTAGAATGGAAAACGACAGTTACACCATCACAATAAACTCGAAACTTTATCACCTAAAGCTAACTCAACTCATTAAACTATCGCCATAGATGGTGACAGTCTTTCCCCTGCTTACGTCACCATTTCTCCAGTCGTTCATATTACGTCACCTGTCCTGCCCTAAGACCCCACAGTTTAGTGGTTTTCCAAGCTTGCAACATTCCTTAGGTTACCACATTTATAATTCACTGGTTAACGTGAAGAAAATTACTAGAAAGGTTTCCATATTATCCTGAGTAAGTATTGCAGGAATTATGCAAGTTATGCAGTTGGTATTTTGTAACTGTGCCAATGTTTTTTGTGGCATGAATTCACAGAAAAGTAGATTACTCATACGCATATGACTGCAACTACTCTCTGTTATATTCCATACTGATATTATAAATTCGAAAGTAACTCTATCTGTCTGTATGTTACCTTTTCACGCCTAAACCACTGAACCGATTTAGATGAAATTTGGTGTAGAGATAGTTTGAGTCTCGGGAAAGGACATAGGATAGTTTTTATCCCGATATTCCCACGGGATCGAAACTTATGCGGGTGAAACCGCGGGGCGCAGCTAGTGATTTAAATGAGAACGGGCCTTTTAAAGAAGTTAATCAGTTAGTCAGTTTGATTGAATTGGTACCAGTGATGATTTGATAGGGTGTGTGAAACTTATAAAGGTGTAATCACTGTGAACGTCCGTTACCTATATAGACCACTAGTTACGCCCCGCGGTTTCACCCGCATAACTCCCGATTCCGCGGGAATATCGGGATAAAAATTATCCTCTGTGTTATTTCTGCGGGATAATCGCGTAACACATTATCAATCGGAATAGGTTTCATTTTGACAGTTCAACCACATTCATTGCGTTATTTATATTACATTACAGACAAATTGTTCGAACTTATGAAGCAATGGATTAGCAATTTACTTCTTCAAAATGATTCAGATTCCGATTGGTGTGTGTGTTACGCAATTAGGGTGCTGGTTATAAACTATCTGTGTGCCATATTTCATCCAAATCCGTTCAGTAGTTTTTGCGTGAAGAACTAACAAACATACAAACACACTCACAAACTATCGTCTTTTTTCGTCGTGTGATTATGTTCGTTAGCTCTATAATACCACCGATAACTGCCACCACCTTCAGTATTTTTCCTTCTGCTTCAACTTAATTGGCGTTTAAGAGTCCCTATCAATTTGGCGGTCTAAAAACAGAAAATTCAATTTTTTTCAGCGCAAATTTCTCAATAAAATTAACTTATCTAGTGTTTTTTTTAAATACACAGTTAATTATCACCTATTAATCTAGTATGTCTACGAATTAAAATTTTGATGAGTACTTAATATAAATTAGGAAAAATAAAAATCTAACACACGTTTTTACGTAAGCATGAAACACCAAGTTTTTCAATTGCTTTCTTAGCCTACTGGAAGCAAATAACAATCTGAAAAAAAATCCTAAATACTGGGCATATAGTATATTAGTAAGTGTACAATTTATTTTTTTAAAGTTTAATGAATTAGTACTTGTAAAAAAATGTTGAACACGCTGAAAAAACCCAATAAAATCATGTGCAAAACCGTCGTCTACGCGTAAGAATTGATTGAAAATAACAATAAGTGTTAAATATTTTAAAATTTCAGGTGTTTATCTACCATACTCAATTTTTATATTTTAATTATGACTACTTATTTAATTGTAGTAAAATATCTAAATAATGCCTTATAAATCGATGCGCTCGCTCGATGCATTCAGTCGCGCCCAAGGGCTTCTCGACGACGGACCTGTGTCGCCTGTGACGTTCGCCGCTCCCGACGCAACTCGCGAATCGCGCGTGATTTTTTACTACAATTACTACGCCTAACCAGTTTTGAGACTGTAAGTATATATTTTTTTATTTTCATAGTGTGAAACTTAGTGATTTGTTAATTTTATTCATACATCATATTAATGTTTTGTATTGTTGTACTATCAGTAAAATAGTGTATATATTTTTAGAAAATGGGTCGAAAAAGTGAATTATATTATCAAGGAAAAATCAAAGGCAAAAAGAAAAAAGTTGAAAAAACACGAAAGGCATGTGAAGTTCTTAGGTAAATAATAATTGTTGCCATCACTTTAATTAAGAAAATTGTTATAATTTACTATTATTAATATAGGTAATCTAAAAATATGTTAATTGTACTTGTAGAGAATTACACAGGCAGAAGTCCTCCAAAAATCTGATATTGCCTGGAACATCATCGATCAGCGTAAAGGATGGGGACACAAGGTATTTATTTTAAATAATAATGAAGATAATTCATTTTCTCACACATTTTTCATGGAACGGCTTTTTTATGAAATCTCGAGAACGGATTGAACAACATTTATTGGTTCTGAGGCGGTACCTAGTTCGCCGGGTCAGCTAGTTTTTTAACAAATGTATTATTCATTATTTTCAGTAACACTAACAAACAGGTTTCACCAGGCGCGTTATCAGTAGGTGAAAAGGGGGAAACAATGTATTTTTCAATTATTGATTATTGTGGAAACACTGTATTCTTTGTAATAAATTAAAATTATTTTTATATTCTATAGGGATGAAAAGGAGAACAAGTCACCAGGGAGTTCAGGAGCATGGTCACTTACAAAAAACAACAAAACTACGGAAGTATGTCTTTTTCAAACATATTCAGTTACTAGCAAATGGGTACTGTAATGTGTCTTAGCTATATGGGTGTGGTGAAAGGACATTATAATATTTTTATAGGGTACCCAGTGTCCAGGATTATAATCTATATCCGTCTGTACCAAGTTCTATGTAAACATGTTTAGTCTTATCGTCGTGATTGAGTAACAAACATCTAAGATTTTGCATTTAAAATATTAATGTAATTTCAGAACATGGATTTAATTCAAGAAACGCCTCTCCCAACGAACTTTGGTTCTCTCGATGATTCGTTAGAAGATTTAGTCGTGGAGTTGGATAAAGTACGTACTTACATGTACCAAATTAGAATAAAAAGTTCGAAACATTCATTTATTTGTCTTAACACTATTATCTACTGTACTACTTTATAGGAAAGGTGTGATCAACTACCGATATATGAACAACTTTAGTATGGGATCAAATCTGAAATCGAAGAAAATATCACTTGTTCCATATACATTAGTCGAGCGGGCTGAAAGGTTGTATAAAACAGCAGATTTTTTTGCGATTCCAAAGTCTCATAGTGAAAGTTGTACATATGGATGCTACTCCTCATAATATCCGACCACACCTTTCTGTTTCACCTGTTTCAATGATTAAAATAATAACAAACACCTTATATTATTTCAGCCTGCTACGCCAATACAAATTGAAGGAAGAAGAATAATAGACTACCAGTACTTTTTTGACCAACTCGTAGAGATTTCGCGACATTCTTTAAAATTTGGATGTCAAATAAGCTGTCTCCAAACAATTGAGGAAAAGCGGCAAGGTTTTTCATCAAAATTTGTATTGCGTTGTTCTATGTGTGAAAGTATTTTTTACCTAAACGCTTGCGACGAAGAAGAAAGTGGAATGGATATTAATCATTCTGTTGTATCTGGTACAATTATGGCAGGATGTGGCCGGGCAAATCTTAACGAATTAGCCTCCTCAATGAATTTGCCAACAATGAACAATAATATTTATTCCAAATGTCATAAAAATCTGCATGACTGGTGGAAATCAACCGCCGAACACACAATGAAAGAAGCAGCTGCTGAAGAACGTGCTCTAGCTACTGAAAAAACTCCCACTGGAATACCAAAGATATCCGTGACAGCAGACGCGAGTTGGTGTAAACGATCCTACCGCACAAATTATTCTTCGTTGGCAGGTGTTGGTGCTATAATAGGCATTAACTCAGGCAAAGTACTGCATATTGCTGTAAAAAATAAGTACTGTGTAGTTTGTGTGCGTGCAATAAATAAAAAACAAGATCCTCCTGAACACCAATGCAATGCGAATCATAAAGGATCGTCCACAAGCATGGAGCAAGCGGCGATAGTAGACGGCTTCAAACAGTCTGTGGATGTACATAATTTAGTGTATTCTAAACTGATTGCAGACGGCGACGCGAGTACGTATAAGAATATTTTGGAAAGCCGACCCTATCCAAATATTAGCGTGGAAAAAATTGAGTGTTCTAATCATTTATTACGCAATTATAACGGAAAGAACTTGAGCTTGACGAAGGATACATCGATTCCAATAGGTGAACGAAAACTGCTCAACAGTGATCGCCTTAAACGTTTACGGATAGCCGTTAAATCAGCAGTTCGATATAGGACAGCTCAAAATCTGCCTTTGTCAGCCAAAATAAAAAATCTACAAAATGACATTTTAAACAGTCCAAAGCACATATTTGGGGAACACAGTAATTGCGAAGACTATTTCTGCACCATTGAAAAAAAACTGGAACCGAACAATGTACCGAAAATTAAAACACTGATGCAAAAACTGAAGGTGAATGCATCCAATTTGGCATATCATGCTCGAAGCCTCCTATACAACGTAAATAACAATAGAGCTGAGCAGTTCAATGCTATCGTCGCAAAATATATAGGAGGAAAACGTATAAACTATGCGTTGAAAGACTCTTACGAGCTAAGATGTTACGCGGCAGTAGTCGCTTATAATACAGGAACACCAATATATACACTAAATAAAACTATTTTCAATAAAAGCCCATCTGCTACTGTAAAAAAATTTGAACAGCAAAAACATATACAAAATACTAGGACGAAGAAAATATTACCAAAAAAACTTATTTTTTTTAACACTGACACTACTGACTACGGACAAGCATGTCAAAAACCTGACATGCCATCGGATGAATACAAAACCGCCAAAGAACTGTTTTTGGAAAATCTGAAGCAACAAATACAGGACCGTCACGAAATCGAAAGAGATACCATATTGCAAGCTGAAAGCGCTCTATGGCTGGAACTAAGAAGGTGTCTTTTAACAGCATCAAATTTTTCAAAAGTTTGCAAGCGACGTGAAAATATCAGTTCAGCGCCTCTTGTAAAGAACATGCTTTATAGCTATTCAATAAGCCACGTTCCAGCCATCCAGCATGGCAAAACTAATGAATCAATTGCCCTGGAACAATTAGCGAAGCAGGAAAATATCGTGATTCAAAAATGTGGGTTGCACATTGATGACAAATATTTCTTCTTGGGTGCTACGCCAGATGCCTTATTTGCTGAAGGTTTAATAGAAATAAAGTGCCCTTTATCAGCTTTTGGCATGAATGCCGATGACGCCATAAAAGCGAAAAAAATCAAGTTTTGGAGTGTTCAGAACGAAAGAACTACTGTAAACACCAAACACGACTGGTTCTTTCAAATACAGGGCCAGTTACATATAACAAAAAAACCATTATGTTTGTTTGCTGTGTGGACTGGACCGGATCAGCCTCTGAAAGTCGAAAGAATACTAAAAGACGACGATTTCTGGACAAATAAAATGGAACAAAAACTTAAAAAAATTTATATGACATGTTTACTACCCGAAATTGTTGACTCTAGAAAAGCACGTTCTATGGATATTCGAAACACCTCGTACTAAACTCCTAAGACGAATAAAATGCTAAATGCTAGTTCTATTCTAATAGTTTTTTTTTTATCATTGTTCCTCTCAACCTAAGCACCTGCCATCTAATCTCTTCACAACCCTTGGTTGACTGGTAGAGAATGCCTAAGGCATTAAGTCCGCCTTTGTACTTTTTTTTGTGCGAAAAGTTTAAATAAATAAATAAAATGCGTGTAAAGATACGTGTTATAATTTTTTTTCTCTCTTTTCTGTTAGTTTTTGTCATGGTCTTGTATATATTTTTTTCACGCTATTCTGAAATTAAAAACGTAATTATAGGAAAATATAAATTTTAATTAGATTAGTGTAGGCTAAAACAAAATAATGTTTTGTTTGAATAAAAGCAATCTTCAATATTAAAGTACTTCCTCCAGGTCCCGCCAGTTTTTTCCACCTTGTATACAAATAAATTGATTAGCTTTATAATACGACAAAATGGCTCGCTATACTATACTCTCATGGTCTGTGGTCCTGTAGCGAGCGAATACTACAGACCTCCCCGTCGTTCTGTATTAGGTAAACAATAACACGTGTAATTCGTTTCAGACGTACCTTATATTTATTCGCTGGTCACACTTTATAATTTGCTTTTACTATAGTGAATGCCGTACTAGGTTACCATATTTTTATAGGGTACCTAAACATAACATGTCATAATCACAATAAAATCCATCCAGTATTACGGAACCTATAGTAAGTAAAAACTATGGAGTGCTGATAATAGCGGTTACGGACCAAGATTATTTGTTCCCGCTTCAACGCACACTACCATTATCAGCTATAATTCGAACGCACACAGACACACTGCGCTCCGATAGTTACCTAATCTAGTAGCGCGCCAAAATTGATAGGGACTCTTAACAGTTATTGCCTCAAGCTCCGCTAAATGCGATTAACGTTAACTGTGGACATTCACACATACCGTATAACCACAACCAATCAATTGACCTCATCTATTAACCTTGCACAGAATTGCAAAATTAATTCACACGAAATCATATTTCAAAACACTAAATTCATCTAAAAAAGTTTTGTATAATTTCGTTGCGTTTATAAAAGGTAGGTCACTTATTGCCAGGGGATATAAACCGACTGGACACGTGAAGCGCACGACGCTTGTCCCCAAAAAGTAGGTGAGCACGCAGACCCCGTAATCCTAGTGTTTCAACCAAAAACGGCTCAATGATATAAATACTAATAAGGTTATAGGTATATATGTTACAGCTAATAGCCGAAGTGCGGCTACACCTAGTTTTAGCCGGCACCCTAATTGCGTAACACACTATCAATCGGAATCTGAATAATTTTGAAGCAAATTGCTAATCCATTGCTTCATTAGTTCGAAAAATTTGTCTGCTCAACACGTGAATAACGCAATGGATGTTGTTGAACGGTCAAAATGAAACCGATTCCGATTGATAATGTGTTACGCAACTACCCCGTGGGTATAACTAGGTGCGTCCTACGTAGACGGCTGTGTAAAGGGTTTCAAGTAACCTAACCAAACCTAATCTTGGGGTGCCCTTCGCTCGCTCTTGCATCCTACGTCGCCTATCGATCGATTGCAACCATACAATCGATGTCACCCGAAGAACACACGAATCGCTTGTGGCCGGCTGCGACTAGTTGAACCCGGCTAAAACTAGGTGTAGCCGCACTTCGGCTATTAGCCGTGACATATAGTACCTATATCATTGAGCCGTATGCATATATCTGCATCTTTTGAAGTTTTCTGCAGCAGCTGTAGGAACCACTACAGTGCAACTTGCCGAGGTTATTGCAAAGGCCATCCTGTTCCTCTTATCTGATAGCCAACTAAATTCATATGCTGAATTTGACAGTCAAGTTTTTGGCGCCATACTTAATCGGTTCGATCTACAAATCTTCTGACTCGGTAGCGGGGTCGCCACCTGTTACCAGAGTCATCAGTTATATAATTTGATCTATGGTGTAAGTTTCGATTTTGATCACCGGAAACTTCTTATGCAATTGGACCCACAGATTAGTCGATAGATATTAACCGAATAAACAACTTCCTTTTGATAGTAATACTCATATTACTGAGAGTCATGCTTCACACGACACTTCGGCAGATAATTTAAGAGTAGGTAAGCAGTTCAACATCAGCCGCATGCACGATGACCGTATAGAGGTATGAAGAACAGGGTGTAAAGTGGCAACTGCCCGATGATTCATGTCGGGCCGTTGTATCTATGCTAGTTGCGCGGTAAACTTTGCTTGCGAGATGCAGGATTTCGTGACGTCAGTATGACGCGTTGTTCGCACGTGGCGTTATAGATACCACTACAACCGATGGCGAAAGTCTCCACACAATGGGCGCCTGAAGATGGACGGCCCACTGACGTCCGCCCAGAAAGAGGAGAGTTGACCTGGACGCGTACCGCGAGAGCTGGTTCGAGGTAGCGCGGGAAAAAGACTTCCTGGAAGGATTTGGAGGATGCCTTTGCCCAGCAGTGGGACAGTATATGCAAACAAAAATCAAAATAATAAACTTATAACATGATTGATCATTGTCATCGTCTTTTTTCTAGGGGGGTTTTTTATCATATCATAAAACAGGTGCATATTTCTACCAGAAAAACCACTCCCAACCCAAAATAATATTGTTTGTTTAACTCAGGAATTCGGTAAGCGACATCCGATACGACACGTGCGACCATCGGATCAATTACCGACAAGTGTGCCCAAAGCTTTAGCCTTATTTACGGTAAAGATACCTGGTGCTATTAAGAACGAACCGCTACCATAGAATAAAAATGCATACAGCGTGTAGAAAGGTGTAGTCAAAGGTTGTGGTAAAGACCAGAAAAATGAACAACTTTCTGCATGGGACCAACATCGAAAAAATATTGAGCTGTCCCATACAAAACTTCAATACTTATTCGACCTTAATGTATGGGACAACTGATATTTTTTTTTGTGTTGGTCCCATGGAGACAGTTATCCAGTTGATGGTCTGTACCACACCCATAAGAGGAAATGCGGTCGGAAAGACTTTTGAAAAATCCTAAGAAAAAAAATCGTAATTCGTGGTTTGGCTCTCGCCTATTTCCACATTCAATATTGGACCAATTTAAAAGACATTTCATAAACTGAGTAAGAAGGATATATACTGTGTCCCTATGTTTTTCTTTTTTCATTAATATTTGTCAAATTCTGTTGACAGCGGTTTATATCGGCATTTTTTGAGGGTTCCAGTGCTTATAAAAATAATGTATCATCAAAAAGGAAAACATACGGACATACAAGTAGTTAATATTTATTATGCTGTAAGAAAATCATTGCTTTATAGCATAGAAATGTAAAAATCTTCTTCTTTCATATATCTATGCTTTATAGTCATTAACCAGAAAGAAAACAGGCGAGAGCGACACTCGCATTTCCTCTTAAATATGACCATACGTTTCTGATTTACGCTGTACGGGTCTGTTCTTTGGACTTCTCTACGGTTTTCATATTCTATGCCGCTGCTTACGTCCCTGGCATGCAACCTAAGTGGACATTGCGCACTAAGTGAGATTAAGCACTCTTAGCGGCAAGTTGAGCGAGACTTATGTACCTATATACTTGCAAAATAGTTGGGACGGAATTTAGGTAAATGAGGATTCTTGGCGACTGACGAAATTTTTCGAGAATTTATTGAACTTTGCAAATGACAACAGAAAACTTATGCCACTCTTACAAATCTGGATTATTTAGAACAACGAGTAGCATAATCAGCCTATAACATTCCCACTGCTGGGACACGCACACAGACCTCCTCTTTATGAGATGGAGTGGGCCATAATCCACCACGCGGACCCAGTACGGGTTGGTGGATAAGAAATAAGATGATTTTCATTAAAGCTAAAGGCAATATGAAAATAGATAATCCAAAAAAGGGTAAAGTGAGCCATAATTAGAGAAGGTGGAGCGCAGTGGTAATGGCCGCGACTTACCGAGTTGTAGGTTGGTCGTTGGTTGTCCAAAGCCGTAATTACAGAAACAATTAAAAACCCATTGTGTCTTGTCTGATCCCACGTTCGATACGAAGGGTTAATAGCCAATTTCAATTTCGAGTTCCAATTTAACAATTATATATCTACTAAAGTATTAGCACCCAATCATATTAATTTTCTGTAACTGCCCGTGACATCACAGCGGCGGGCCCTATCAGAATACCAGCGCTGCGACATTTATTTTTTAAATGTCGCAGCATCATGCTGAGATAGGAGCCTTTTGGCCTCGTATAGGAGTTTCTGTCTCATTTTTCTTTTTTACTTTTGTTTTTTTTATATAACTTGGTTTTAATTTTTTAATGTTTTTAGTTTAGTTTGTGATCTTCCTGTACGAGTGGCAATAAATACTTTTTCTTTCTTTCTTTCTTTCTATTAATATTGCGACTAATCTAAGTCTTGCAAAATCTAAGATCAAAATCATACCTTTTTTTAACCTTTCTGCAACGAACTGTGTCATTAATTTGCATGTCGTATTAAGACCACTGATTATGAATTATTATTGAGCAGGAAGTCGACTCCGTCACGGCTATTGAATGTGAAATTATTGCCTGTCGATCGTAATGGCCGGGAAAAAATAGCGTAGCCTATTGAGGGGTGGACAGATTTGTACTACAATAAGCAACTACGGATATGTCGTATGACTTATATAACTTATGTATAGTCCGGCGTTTCTAAATTTGCCAAACATGTAAACAACAATGGCCGCTCGAAATTGAATAAAGTCGATATACGAGAACATTTATTTTAAGTAATGTCTTGTATATCGATTTTATTCAATTTCGAGCGGCCATTGTTGTTTACATCTTTGGCAAATAAACGTAGGTATAAATAGCTGTCAATAAACTTTCATTTTCATTTCATTTATTTATTTTGTGAAACATAGGTGATTTCAGGTGTTTTCCAAACAAAATCTATTGTACAAACCATGTCCCGCCGATAGGCATACAAAATTAAACAAAACTTTGTTATACGTATGTAGGTATACATTCAATACGCTTGTCCAGAGATATCCCCACGAAGTTAATTTCTTGATTAATATTCGCTTTGAATTTTGAAAGAGGGGAAATAATGTCACTGTACCAAATTATAAAGATGCCCTGAAACTCCTATAGTTTTAATAAAAAAAATACAATCATGTATAGTATACCTTTTTCCAAAAAACTACTTTATCTCAAATCTAACTCAGTGTGCGTTAAAATAGCTTTTATGCGTACAAAATCACCCTCTAATGTTCCCACTACAAAGACAGGTACCTACGCGGGCCCACTGCGGGTTGGTGAATGTCACATTACTCCGAATTTTTGAGTTCTAGGACATGCCGGTTTCCTCGCGATGTTTTCCATCATCGTTTTGAGAGCAGTGGTGATGAAATAATTTACTCAAATTATAGTGCCTGCCTGGGGTTCGAACTCACGACCTCGTAAGTTTGTTATCTTAACTATCATCACTGTTCCAGTTAATGACACCGCAATTAGTTGCAATATTTATCAAAACCTACACATAACCTTAACTCTTTCTAACTCCTACTTAATGGCATGTACATTGCTAAATTATGATAATTCGTAACACCCAGAACTAATGCAGGCTTGCCTTGCAAAATTATATTAGTTTATTTCTATCAATAAGATATTAAGTAAGGCTATTGAGCAATGACTTTGGCTGTATTGAAAATAATAATGATGTAGATAAATCTTATGTAGTAATTGGGTAATGAATCGTAACTCGAGTTAGTAAATTATCTTGCTTATAATTATCACATCACACTAATATTATAAAGGCGAAAGTTGGTGAGTGTGTGTGTTTATATGTTTGTTACTTCTTCACGCTCAAACGGCTGGACCTATTTTGATAAAATTTTGTATGGAGGTAGCTGACACCCTGGATTAACATATACGTCACTTTTTATCCCGGTATTCCCACGAGATCGACATTTATGCGGGTGAAACAGCGGGGCGCAGCTAGTGGTTCATAAATCTGTTGGTAAGTGTAGTAGTCTAGAATAAATAGGTGTTTTTATTCTAGATTTTTCGAAATGATGGTAACAGCTTTCATAAAATACCAAAATAATCTTCCTTTAAACCGCCTACATCGGATTAATCCGACAAATATTTTCGTGCCCATTCCGCCAGAGTCGTATATACACGACCAAATAACACATCTCGTTTAATCTGTATTATTATTATATCATCACAGCTCGTTTCATCGGCATTTATTTTTCGTTTTTTTTTTTTCTCGGGCGCTGGGGGCACGTCACCTGATATAAAGTCGGGCGGTTAAAAGGTTAAGAGGTCTTAGGAAAAAAAAACTTTGTTTTCAGATATTTTAGAAATTAGTAAGCTATTTTGGCATCGTAGACCATAGCAGGTTGCGTTTTTTAGTTTCTGCCAACCCCCAAGGGAACAAAGCGTGAGTTTATGTATGTACAGACGCCAGCACATCAAGCTACTACAATCTGTCAAATTTCTTTAATAGATTTTCAACTTTATCGCTACAGCATAAGGTTCAAGGTTGATTGGGAAAACTTGACAGTTTCGGATAGCTTGATGTACCTATACTCCATTTATTATAGCATTCAAAAAATAACGGCCAAATACTCGTAACAACAGTTATTGTGTAATATTGTTTATATGACTGCATTTTAGTATTTTTTTTTATGTAAATGGTGAATAGATTACATTGCTTTATATTTATCGTTAAATAACGGAACTTAGTATAAGTTTATATCGAAATAACGAAAGGGTTATAACCGTTATTTTTCTAATGATTTCTAAGGCTAATAAATGGAGAATAGTAAGTTATACAAGTAAATCTACCAACTCGCACTAGGCCCGCGTGGTAGATTACGGCCCACTCCCTCTCACATAGAGAAGGCCTGTGTCCCAGCAGTGGGAGTATTATAGACTGATTATTCTATCCATACTGATATTATAAATTCGAAAGTAACTCTGTCTGTCTATAGTCTGTATGTTACCTTTTGACGCCTAAACCACTGCACGGATTTCGATAAAATTTGGCAGAGAGATAGATTGCATCCCGAGGAAGGACATACGATAGTATTTATCCCGATATCCCCACGGGATCGACACTTTTGCGGGTGAAACCGCGGGGCGCAGCTAGTATTACATAAATTAATAGGCTATAACACAGCAATACTTTAAACAAAGACACATCTCGATTACCTAGAATCTAAGTAATCGAGATGTGTCTTTGTTTAAAGTACATACGAGTACGTATTGTATCGAGTACATAAGTAAGTATAAACGTTTCGTTTTAAGGTTGGATCTAGGTCCTATAAAACGGGCAGTAGTCCACGAATCCCATAAACTACCCGCTAGTACCACTAAGAATGCCACCTGACACCTGTAACTTAAATCACCATACTAATACTTGCATACCTCATTATAACGTGTCTGATTGAATTTACCATCAGCTCGAGAACTAACATAAACATCTGACTAAACCTATCTGGTCACGATTTAGTTAACATACCACAGATCATGGAAAACAAGGTAGATATGGCAAAAAAATATGGCGATTATAATATTATTATGGTTAAAATTGACATATGTGCAGTGTGTTCATCGACTTCGGTGTATTTAAGTACAGACACCAGCACATTAGGCTACTACAATCTGTCAAATTTCTTTAATAGATTTTCAACTTTATCGCTAAAGCATAAGGTTCAAAGTTGATTGGGAAAACATGACAGTTTCGGGTAGCTTGATTTGCTGGCGTCTGTACAATAAACTTGTCAGAAGAAATATTTTGGTATCACTAGGTATATCATAAAGCTAAAAGAGTTTGTTTGAACGCACTAATCTCATAGAACTACCGGTCGGATTTAATAAATTATTTTTGCATTTTATAGCCCAATCCTTCAGAAGAAGGATATAGGCTATTTAACATCACGCTATGACTCTTAGGAGTCCAGCAAAAATAAAAATAGTCAGAAAGAACGCTAAGCGAAAACGAAGTGATTGTTCGGGTAGGTGATGCGATGCGACGGGATGGGTCAGGGGAACAGGAAATTTCACACAGACGAAGTCGCAGGCAGAAACTAGTTAGGTATACGATTAGTGTATAGACGCCAGCACATCAAGCTACTACAGTCTGTCAAATTTCTTTAATAGATTTTCAACTTTATCGCTAAAGCATAAGGTTCAAAGTTGATTGGGAAAATTTGACAGTTTCGGGTAGCTTGGTGTGCTGGCGTCTGTACTATGTGTCTTTGGGCAAATAATCTAATAAAGTTCAAGCTATCTGTAGGTTTATTATCGCTATTTGAGGTAATGATACTATGACATCGAAAGGTGCAATATCAGAGAAGTTTTAACCTTTAGCAAATCATCACTGCTCTCAAAACGGTGAATGAAAACATCGTGAGAAAAACGTAATGTCCTTGAACCAAAAATTCAAAGACATATGACATCTGCCGACTCACACTAGGCCCGCGTGGTAGATTACAGCCCATTTCTTCTAGAAGAGAGAAGGCTTGTGTTACAACAGTGGGAACAATATAGACTGATTTTGCTCACGCTAATGCGGATGATCAAACAGAACTGCAATTCTGCTTTCCCTAACCTTCTGCATCTACTATAAAATACTGAAAAGAATTCTGAACGAGTGTGAAGTCACCAAAGGAGATAAGTAACCAGGGTAGTCGGATATAGTTGAAGTTTAATAAGAAACCGATGGATGTTTTCGAATAAAATTTCATTTAATTAATAGAAAACAAACAGTTCATTTATCAAATTAAATTTCATTCGAAAGTATCAATCGATTTCTAACTTAACTTCAACTATATCCGATGACCCTGGTTACTTATCTCCTTTAGTGACCATACAATAAATGTCGGTGCAAAAGTTTTGAAATAAGCTCAAGAATCAAGGGAATCATGGAAAAAATCTTCAAGACCAATTAATTACTCGCAAACCTAAAAACCTGGCGCCACTAAAACCCGTTTAAAGTCATGGCATATCTCTTTCTTCTATGATCTTAGTCCACGACCTTGTGAGGCTAACCAGTCCGGTATCGGACCGGTACGAACCGGTCCGGGGAAACTAGGGAACCGTGGATATATCATTAATTTGTATGTGAAAGTTTGTATGACTCGGAATGCTCAGGAATGTTGGTGAATTCTATTTATGCTGTTAGAAGGGCTTTTGGATTCGTGATTCAACGTGTATTGGGAGGCCATAATATTATAGTTTAACTAGCTATTTTGTGTAACTTAAATAAAAATAAAAGAAGCCGCCATATGTATTCTATAAATCAGCTTTTATAAATACGCTAAGCAGTTTTTGATAAAGAATTATGACAACATTATCTACACAACGTGTTTTTTTTTATATCTCATAACTCTAGAGGGTCATTGTACTCACAATTAAGAACAACTTTTACTATGGGACCAAATATAAATCGCGAAAAAAAATATCAGCTGTTTCTTAAATTTTGACAAGTTATGCGAACATAAATGTAGGGAACAGCTGATTTTGTTGAGCATGTAGACGATATTTCGACAATATCACTTTTTTTTTGGGTATAACCAGGCGTAATAAATGCAATAGTTTAAACATCAATAGGTAACATTATAGGGATCACTGGTGGTTCAATGGTAACGGCCGCGACTTTCGAGTTGTAGGTAGTAGGTTTGAACCGAGACAGGCGCTTTGCTTTATGTAAATTGTTGTATCACCTATGGTTGTTGGTATCACCATTCACCACTGCTCTCAAAACGGTAAAGGAAAACATCGTGAAGAAACCGCCATGTCCTAGAACCAAAAATTTGAAGACATGTGACATCTAGGTACCAACCCGCACTGGGCCCGCGTGGTAAGATTACAGCCCACACCCTTTCGAAACGAGGAGGCATGTGTCCCAGCAGTGGGAACATTAGGCGATTCTCACACTGCCCCGCATGATGCAGCGGGGCGCAGATAACGCACCCACGCGCGTGATTTTTTACATACAAATTCAATAAAAACGCACTCACGCGCGTGGAATTTGGCTCCGTTTCCCGCACACCGCTGCGTGAAACGCAGCAGTGTGCCAATCGCCGTAAAGTCTGATTATGCTTATGCAATAGGTAAACATTCACACATATACAAATACTACATTAAGTACTAATATTACAGTCATTCCTTTTCCGCAATCAGTAGGAACTTTCTTCAGGGAAATGGACAATGACGGTGACGTTCTAATGTCAGACATAAGTAAGACATCGGCCATTGGAAATGGACGGTTCATGTTGATCGTCACGCGACTAGCCGAGCTTCCGAGGATATTAAATTAATGACCTTTTTTTGTAGGTAAACTGATATAAGATATTACCTAAGCAATATTTTATTGATAATCCATAGTAAATCTAATAAACGAACTAGAGATGCGTCCTAGAATACCTCTCAGGGACGAGCTGCTACCAAGGTCTTTGAAGATCCGTGACATAGGCACCTACTGTCGCGCCATTTTGAAAATGGCGGCCTCCTTTCTAACCCCTTTGTACCGCGTGTGGAACACATGTGTACAATACGCACCACGAAAGATGAGACTTGACTTTATCTTAAACTTTATTATTTCGTAATAAATATTAAAATATTGTTAAGGATTTTAATATAAATGTCATCGATAAGTCCCTGAATAGATAAATACATTATGCGTAACTATTTCGAACACGACTTACCTGCGCAAGCTCACCACTACTGAGTTCGTCAAGTCTCATCTTTCGTGGAGCGTACTATACCAGCTGGTCCTAATGAAGTTAAACTCTCCGTAAAAGGTGAAAGAGCTAATCTAAAGAAGCAGCATCACTTTCCTATTATCTACAGCTAAACAGCATTGTTAAGTTCCGATTTGAATAGAGTTGGTGTTCTTGCAAGCATAAGAGATAGGTATACAAGAGATTTGGCAATGAAGTAAGTTTGTTTTTCAAGATGGAGTGTTTTTTTTACCGGAAAAATAAAATTACAAGCAGAATTAAGAAAATCGTTTTAAAAAAGATGGAAACTATTGGAATTTGAGCTATTTATCTAAGAAGGCCTTATACAAGAGAAGGCCAATTCTCGTAATTAAAAAGTTCAAAATCAAATGTTAAAAACTCGTCACAAATGTACGGAAATTAGACGTATTTTTGACAGATTGAGACTGAATTCAGGCTGTGAACGTTCTTAAAATTACAAGAATTGCCCCTCTGGTGTATAAATTCCTTCTCAAGATCCTCGGTTCTTTAGGTGACCTTACTAATCAAGATATCCAATTAGAAACTACATCTCTTTTATCACGTATACCCCCCGTTGTTTTCTAACCAACACAAATGACTAAGCATGTATCTAATTACAATATTATAACACAAGGGCAACAATAAAGTATTAAGTTGCCAAACATACATTTGTGAAATGTACACCTTTACACTCGTAATCCAATATCATTCCTTAATGTTTTCAGAATAATTAATATCAGTTTGTAACGTTTTTATTAATTTAAAAAAGGTTAGTAATGATTGTGGCTAAGTAAGAACAGCCGCACGGGTCGATCGATCAGGTTAAGCTACGCTTGCCGCTTGTGGATTGGTGACCATGTTTACACACTAAGATCCCTCCAGGCCGACTTCGAAATCTCTAAATAGACTTCAAACCGAAGTCGGTCGTAGCAAAGACAATCTCCACAGGTGGGAGACGGCTCAGATTTTAAATGCGTATGCGACATCTCCCCACAAAAAATGGCCCATTTTCGTCCTGCGCCGCATGCCTTGGGTTTGAAGTCTATTTGGAGATTTCGAAGTCGGCCTGAAGGGGTCTTGGTATGTAAAGATGGTCTCCACTCATCCACGGACCAACCGCGGCAAGCGTAGCTTAACCTGATCGATCGACCGGTGCGGCTGTTATTACTTAACTACACCACTGATGTACAGTGATGCAAATAAAGTAATTGATACTATTGAACTAAGCGATTAAGCACCTCACAAAGCGAATAATTCTTACACATCTTACATAAAAAGCTCTTTACAAATTGATTTCAATAAATCCAAGCAATAGAAATGCTACTAACAATGGCGGCATGTCCTTCCCACGCTTTCAAGTTGACGTTTGGCAAGAATAGCGCATGCGTGATAAACATTCTTGTGTGTGACGACATCATAGTGTTGACCGCTAAATGTTAAGTGGTTTGACGTCCTTGGTCAAGAATTTTTGGCTTAGGAGTGTGAATAGTGATGTGGCTTTGATAAATCTAAACTACTCAAAACTAAATAGGGCCCACCATGTTTTTTTGCCTTAACTTAAAATTGAACCTAATTGTTCAGTTTTTATGAATGTACAAGTTTCAAGTGGGCATTCAGGAATAGTGTAAACATAAACAATGGAATCATTTGTTTATTTCCTTTAATAAAAACACCAATAACAGTTTTTATGAAAAAATACACAAAATAAAGGATAAACATAATCTTGTAAAGCACACGTCTTCTGAAAAAAAATATGGTGCTTGTTATTTTTTAATAACGTGTGGGTCCTCCTCTGCTCCGTATGCACTCTCTGAGCCTATCTGGTACACTTTCAATCAAGTGAGTCACGTTTGTGTGCGGTATTTGTTCCCAACAGACTTTCAGGGCGTTAATGAGCTCCTGCTGGCTGTTCACATCACTGTAGTTTTCTTTCAGGTTTCTTTTGAGTTGATCCCATAAATGTTCTATTGGGTTGAGGTCGGGACTCATGGCTGGCCATGGCAAAACGGCGACATTGGCTTCAGAGAGGGTTCTTTGTGTGGTGCAGGCTGTGTGTGCGCGAGCATTGTCATGCATAAAGACAAAATTATTGCCCACTCTTTGTGAAAACGGGATGACATGTGGACGGATTACTCGCTCGATGTAACTAGCGGCGGTTACGGTACCTTCATTGAGAATTACCAGCTCTGTTTTGCCGTGTAAGCTAATTCCACCCCATACCATAACACTGGGACCCCCCCATCGGTCTGTTCCATGGACGCATGTTTCAGAAAAACGTTCCCCTTCTCTTCTCCACACGCGTATCCGTCTGTCATCACTGTAAAACTTCACTTTAGACTCGTCCGTAAAAAGCACATTCCTCCAGTTATCCATGGTTCATTCCAAATGTTCCCGGGCGTACCATAAGCGTGCTGCACGATGAGCCCTCGTCAGTTTCAGTCGAATAGCGCGTACTCTGGAGCGTTGTCCATCTTCGTGAAGCCGATTTCGAATGGTTTGGTCGCTGACTCTCGTCCCTGTGGATTGCCGTAGTCGAGTTTGTAAGGTCCGAGCGGTAACAGTACGCTCCCGTAGTGCGGTTAACCTTAGATATCGGTCTTCCTGGGCAGTTGTAGCTCTAACTCTTCCTGTGCCAGGTCTCCTAGCTACACTTCCGGTCTCCTGATATCGTTCCCAAACATTTCCGATTGCTCGTCGCGAAACACCGAGGTGTATAGCCACAGATCTCTGAGACTGTCCCTCTTGGAGCAAAGATACTGCTCTTGCAGCGGTTTCCATGTCCATATGTCGGCGAGAACCAGGCATAGTGATCACAACTAACACAGGAACCAAACAAAATTGTTAAAAACGTGAGTACTCCACAGCAGTGTCTAGTGTAGACTGAAAACTTAAGTGACTGAGAATTTGTGCATTCGATGTTTTTTTCGAGTACTTCACTTTTTTAGCTACCCTCTTGAAACCAATATGAATGTTGTCGAAATAAACATTGATAAGGGCTCCTAAACATGTCAGATTGACGGTTCAATGCATAACTTTGTCAACAACTACTTAGATAACTTTATTTTGACCAAACTAGTGACTGATTCGAGGTGGGCCCTATTTTGTTTTGAGTAGTTTATATAAATTAAAATTTAATGCTTGGATATTTCGATCTCGATCTCGATCGATATTTGGAGTTTCGATCTCGTGGGAATATCGGGAAAAAACTATCCTATGTCCTTTCCCGGGACTCAAACTATCTCTATACCTTTCATCTAAATCGGTTAAGCGGTTCAAGCGTGAAGAGGTAACAGACAGACAGACTTTCGCATTTATAATATTAAGTATGGATAGTTCTTATATACGTGTGTATGTATTTTTTTTTAGTGTGTTTGAGTGGTACAGACTGACAATTGGAGCCGGTAGATGGCGCTGTTCAGCCAAGACAACGTCTGTCAGGTCCGTTAGTTGTGATAAAATCTTTTCTGAGGCGTAGATTATTATGAACTAGCTGCTGCCCGCGACGTCGTCTGCCTGAAGGCTCTACAGCACCAAAAATACCTAAGATGCCAGTGTCGCTATAGCATTATAAGTAAACAACTTTTAAAATAGCATTAAAATATAAGTTTTTTTTGCAAGCGAAGCAAGTGAAGAGAGTTATATGGGAGTCCTGCTGAGTTCAGTGTGGTGTGGGGGATGTGACTGAAGGAAATAGAGAAAACAATGCAGGAATACATTCCAGGACACAAAAGAGTAAAAATACGTACAAAGGCATCATACCTTAAAACACTTCCCTATAAACAACGTTGGTAGTTATGCTGCCAGGAGCCAAAATGTAAAGAGAGTCAGGTCTGGTGACGCGGGAGCAAGCGACGTACAGTTGTCCGTGTGAGAAGCAACTCGTCCTGAGGTCGACACCCGCTGCCCTCAGTGTCTGCCTCTATTGATGGTTATCGCGAAGCAAACACTCACGGGGAACTGTACGCGCTTGAACTGGAACGGGAAGATATGAGGTATGAGGGGAATGCGTGGTAAAAATACTGCCTCGCCAACGCCACAACCCGTAAGAATTTCCGCCTCAGTGGTGTGTCTGTAGAGCGAAATGACTTTAGGGCGGGTCCCGTTACACAACTTCAGAGGAGATAGGTTCCGAAGAAGCATAATCGGGACACCGACTTTCAGCTTGATGGTATGCGCTGGAAGTCCACTTGCTGACAGGGAGTTCAGAAATTCCACGGGATAATGTGTGGCGTCATCTTGCTCGACAACAGTGTTTATCGAGGTGTAGACCACTTCATTCTCCTCAATTTCCGAGAGAATGCATTCGTTAATTGCTGCAGCCTGATCATTTTTGGACGTCAAAATGGCCCGCTCACACACCCAAGAATTCTGCAGGTGCAGTATACGACTGATGTCCCCGTACACACAGCAAATGAGTTCTTCTAAGCTGGATACCACTCTACCGAGAGACTCTGGAAGCACCACCTGTCCACCTCTCTCTTCTGGTAGAGTGCCTTCGCCAAGATTTAGAAGGACATTGGAGAATTCTTGAGCACGTGCATTGCCGCCGAGCCGAGCTCTCATATTAATGGTCAAGTGCAGCGTACGAACTCGTGACCACAACGAAGATAGTTTCAACGAAGCATTCACCTCGTCAGCCCTCGATCCCCGTGTCACCACGGGAAGCGTTTGTCGGAAATCGCCACTGAACAGAACAGCTGTGATACGACGCATCAAATGTTCGTTCCTGCGGATGTCTTGCAGGATTCCGTCCACGGCCTCAACTGCCTTCCTATTGGCCATCGTACACTCATCCCATACGATCAAAGAGCAATCCTTGAGCACGTGTCCCTTATCGCTGTTACGTGACACACCACAAACAGGCGTTTCGGCGCTCTCTAAATCGATAGGAATTTTAAACATGGCATGTGCTGTCTTGCCACTCGGAAGCAGTGTGGCAGCGATTCCCGACGACGCTACAGCAATAGCAATTTTGCCTTGCCTGCTGACCTCTGCAAGTATGCAAGTGGTAACAAATGTTTTTCCTATTCCACCAGACGCATTCCAAGAAAAACATTTGACCCTGGTTTTTTCCCAACGCTTTCAAGGACGGTGTCATAAATTTGTTTTTGCTCTGAAGAGAACAAAGCGACATGGTCATTTCGCCCGGATCGTAATTTGTCTCAGCGTTATACTCCCGATTTACACGGTCTTGATGCGGTGATCATTGGGGAGCTGGTAACCCATATTCGATCAGTGGATTGCCGCCGATAGAAATGACCACATCTTGAAGTGGACTGAGACAGGTGTTCAGCACGCGTTCATCAGTTACTCCGACTTCGTCTCCTTACATAACTTTTTTGTAATACTTAACACCGCATTTTTTTTTTATTGTCGTCCTCAACTCTGCTCAACATTTTAAGGGTTTTCTTGGAACTTGAATTTGTCAAAACGAACTATACGATACAACTTTTATGAAGAAAATGCACATTGCCATCTATGAATTTTAAGAATAACTAACTACTAACCTCGCCAACATGATCAAATTTAAATTATCAATTTCCAAAAAGTGTCAACATGTAACTTGATTTGATTTTTATGAAAACTCATAGATGGCGCTGCTTCAAAATTTTCTTTATACTACTAAAATTCATTAAACTATGTTTTTTCTGCCCAAGTTACTTAAATGGCGTAGTTTTTATAGTGTAAAGCTAGATAATAGCATGGCTTACTGAAAAACAACATTTAAATATGCGTCGTTAGATTACACGCTGTCACAGAATGCGTAAGAAAAATAAATATTCACAGCTCCTCCCCCATAGGTGATAGCGTGATAATATGTAGCCTATATGTTGACCCGACCTCTTAGTAATATTCATGCAAAATTTGAAGTAAATCCATGCAGTACTTTTTGAGTTTATCCCGGACATACAGACAAACAGACAAACAGACAAAAATTCTAAAAACTATATTTTTGGCTTCGATATCGATTGTAGATCACGCCCCAAGTATTCTTTAAAAAAAATATTCAATGTACCGTTTTGACTTTCCTACGATTTTATTATATGTATAGATTTTATGAATAGTAAAATATTGAAGACCAACAGGTTTTTCTCGTTATCTTTTATATATCAAGCCTAGTAACAGATAAAAAGGTGCTTAGCAAATATAATCCAGATTATAAAATAAAATTACTGTTTCTTTTTCTAAAATAGAGCCTACTTTTGTCAAATATTACCATAATAATATATTATAGCGATATTTATACAGCCTTTGCTACGTTATTTCCATATTTTTTTCCTTAAAAATGGATTTTAAATTATGCTAATCTGCCTATAAGTCTATTCAATGTTAATTTTTGTGGTGATGTGGAGGCTTTTATGGAGGAGTTAAGTAGTTTTTGCCTTAAACGAGGGAATTGTAGGATTCTCAATGTCGTCACATCATCTGTGGTATAATTTAAATAGATTGAAGTGCTTCAAAATGTTAACATACATAATAGATACACACACAATCCTACATAGTCGTACATACGGTCGAAATCGATCAGCGTGAATCGAAAAAAATATTACATATCTATACAGGGTTATTGGAAAAACACCAGCAACCTCTTAAGAGGTCATTGTACTCATCATTATGAACGACTTTTATTACAGGACCAAACCTTAAATCGCGAAAAAAAATCAGCTGTTCCCTACATTTTGAGGAGTTATACGCGAACATAAATGTAGGGATCAGCTGATTTTTTTTCGCGAACCTTTTTAATTAATTTGGTTTTATTTAACTTTGTAGAATAAGTGATTTTCCTAATTCCATGCTGTTACCTTCAAACTATAACAAAATGACCTTAAAAAGAATTTCCACACATGCAAGACAATACCACATTAGGTCACTTTTATCGATTCATAAATCGGTAGCAAGTGTCACGATTTTCAAATCGCTAATCGATCACTTTATAAACAATCGAATTGCCTGTTCCAGCGTCAACCTTGGTATGAATAATCGAGTTTTTATTGGGTTTGTGAGCACGTTAATTTGTCGATTATTATCGATTTAATGATCATTTTTTTATCGAATTACTGTACGTTCACTTCGATAAATTCAGGGCTGTTAAATGCCATAGTTGTAGTTGGGTTGTTATTAAACACGTTTTGATATTTTATGATAGGTTTTTGTTAGATTCTATAGTAAAAAATGTACAAGCCTCGTACTTGATGGAATTTCCCATCGCCATCGGCAAAAATAACGATCTTCCATCTTCAATGTAACTTCCTACAAGGAGGTAAAAAAACTTCTATAGTGCTTACTTTAATTATTTAAGGAGCTCTTGTGCAAAATTTCAAGCTTCTAAACTCAGCGGCTTAGGCTGTGCCTTGTCTCATCATCATCGGTCCAGCCTTTTTCCAACTATGTTGGGGTCGGCTTCCAGTCTAACCGGATGCAGCTGATTACTAGTATTTTACATGGAGAGACTGCCTATCTGACCTCCATAACCCAGTTACTGGGTAATACGACACTCCTTGTCCTTGTTACTGGTTGTCAGACTTTCGGGCTTCTGACTACCCGTAACGACTGTCAAAGATCCATGAATGACAGCCGGGACCAACGGCTTAGCGTGCTTTCCGAGGCACGGAGGGGTCTCGGTATGTAAAGATGGTCACCCATCCACAGACCAACCGCGGCAAGCGTAGCTTAACCTGATCGATCGACCTGTGCGGCTCCCATCAACCGGACGCAAATCCGCACTCCGGGTAGAGAAATATCCAATAGAAAGACTGAATATTAAATTGCCTACCCCAAAAACCGAACCAGAGACGTCATGTTCAGCAATCGGGCTTGTTACAAATAGACCAACGAGACGGTCACTTGTTTTTTTTCTTTTAAAGACAGTTATAGCAAAGTTTTTTCCTCCTTCCCAATACAGTAGGTAAACATTTTTTTCGTATCGACTTATTCGGCCATAAGTACCTCTAGGCTGAGTCATCGATGCGAACGGTATTCCACATTACAGTACTAACGGTGACCAATGTTCATAACATGGACTTCAATCAATCATGTTATTATGTATAACAGCTTGTGATTCGAGATGGTCTTTGTTTAGTATGTTGGAGAAAATACCTCTATCCTCTCAATACCTCTATAGCTGAGCCAAGATGATAGATAGATCTTTCATCCATCTATCAACTGATCCAACTGTCACGCTATCATTCACTCCCTTCTCTTCCACATCTTACAAAGTGGGTAAAATTGATATGCACGTAAAATATATCTCTTTATCATCATATTCCACGATCTCCTCACCTCCATGAACCAATTAAAAATCACCATCAAATGATACACCACACAACACAACACCAAAGTAATTTCATCACATCATCATTACTTGTCAGTACGAACAAAAAAACCGTTTTGTAATAATTAGTGAGAAATGAATTTCATTCGCGTAGCGTGCAGTTATTCGAGCACTTGCTGATATTATACCGAGATGAAGCTAGTGTTGCCACGCTGCTGGGCAATCTTGATTCTTGATCATTGATAAAATTGTATGAATGTGCAGTGGAATTAGAGATTTTTTTTGTAACACAACTTCAGAAAATTCGATAATTTTGTTATTAAGATTTGAAGTCTGAAACTTATTGAACACATACTGGGTATTAATAATTCTACAGCTTGTGTTTTTTTTATAAATAAATTCAATATTTTCAATTAGCGCTATTTGAATTATTAAACTTAAAAGTCTATTCAAACATAATATGCTTCAAATTAATATGATTTATATTTAAACAAATAAGTATCAACTTTATTTTAATGGTAATTAAGTTGATTTCAGAGTGACTAGAACTACTGAAAAAGTTATAAAAATCTTTGAAGTTGTAGCGTAAACTGAACTTTATTGTTTAGAATTTTCAAAGTAATTTTTCCATAAACTCATATTTGTTTACATTTTTGTTCTTCTCCATACGTACCTACGCTTTGGAATGGGCAACTAGTTTCATCTTTCTGACTGACCGGTCGGTCAGTCAGAAAGATGAAACTAGTTGCCTGTAATTGGTTTATCACACTAATATTATAAAGGCGAAAGTTTGTGAGTGTGTGTGTGTGTGTTTATATGTTTGTTACTTCTTCACGGTCAAACGGCTGGACCAATTTTGATAAAATTTTGTATGGGGGTAGCTGACGCCCTGGATTAACGTATAGGCTACTTTTTATCCCGATATTCCCACGGGATCGAGTCTTATGCGGGTGAAAACACGTGGCGCAGCTAGTTTAAAATAAATGCTTTGGGTTTGAGTTTGCTTCATCTTGAACAATGCATTCGTTTAGCAAAATAAACAACATTCAAGATTTAGCTTACTCAAGTGTAAAAATAAAAACAGAAACACATAATTCATCCGAAAAATTACTCTTTTTTGCACAACCATTTGTCACATCCACGAAAGATGTCAGTTTTTTACTCTTTTTTTTATTTTATAATTATTTTCGTGACGATGACAGAAGTCGCGTGCGCCGGCAAATCCGATACGGCGGTTTTAAACGTTAATTAGACACGGAATGCATGTAATTAGATTATTATAGGAAGTTCTTTCTTTTAATAGTCATAGTAATTAGAATGTGCGGTTTCACGCTTTTTTGTTTTAATTTTCTGAGTTGAGTTGTATCCTGTTGTAGTATTTGTAGTTGGTACTTAATTTACACGAAGGGTCTGTGGCTAAATAATAACAGATGCACAGGTCGATCGATCAGGTTAAGCTATGCTTGCCGCGGTTGGTCTATGGATGGGTGACCATCTATACATACCGAGCGAGACCCCTCCGTGGCTCGGAAAGCACGTTAAGCCGTTGGTCCCGGCTACCATTCGTGGATCTTTAACAGTCGTTACGGGTAGTCAGACAACCAGTCTTACTAAGGGGTATCGTATTACCCGGTAACTGGGTTGTGGAGGTCAGCTAGGCAGTCGCTCCATGTAAAATACTGGTATTCAGCTACATCCGGTTAGACTGGAAGCCGACCCCAACAGAGTTGGGAAAAGGCTAGGTAGATGATGACTTAGTTTACACGACGACTGTGTATCTAATTGTGAATAGGTACCACCCTACTTTCATACTTTGGAAAATAATAATTTTTATTATAATAAAACACAAGACGTTCCTATCGCAGTTGATTCTCTAACTGCAATCTGCTAACTAATCTTGGAATTAATTACAGCCCACGGTGTAATGAATGCGAATTAACAATTATTACTTAATACCGGCCGGTAAGTCATGGTGCCGAGTTATGACAAGAACGCCGCCTGCCTTGGGACGTTTATTATTAGGGATGCCGAAGATTTTTTAGGCAAAGACAGCTGAGAAGCTTGATGGACGTTTTGTTTTTAGCGTGTCGATAGCAATCTAAATGGACTTGGCCTAGAATTTGGCTACTTATTGGGCGCCATCATCAGCCTCTATCAGTTTCTGTAACGTGCAGCTGACAGGACATGCAGGACACGATATTAAGTGTCCCATCGTTTGTGGAACAGCACCACATTTACACTCCAAGGCGGAGTCGTCTATGAATCTCCACCTGAACAGGTTTTCCTTGCTTGCCAACCTGGGTCCAGAGTCTGTTTAAAGACTTCCAGGTTACCCAAGGTAAGTCATGTTCTGGTGGGAGGTCTTCAGCGGGTGGAACGAACGGTTTGGGTAAGGAAGCACTGTCTCGCCACAGCTTCAGTCTTTCTTGTGATGGTTCGCCAGTGAGTGGGGCGACACACTTTAAAAAACTGTTTCGGTTTTTCAGCCTTTGTGGCAAAAGGATGCTGTAGTGCAAAGGGTTTCGTGTGTCGGAGACTATTTTGGCTTTTTCGCTGAAGCTTGCTACCTGACATACAGTGTCATGATGAGACAAAAAGAAAAAAAAAATTTTTTTTTCTTCAATTATTTTATGTTAAATGAATTAGTCATGACGTGCAGACGTCGACTATTTCTGCTTTGTGCTCGTAAATATAAATATATTATTTTGTTTTTATTTTTCCTGTTATTAGAATTAATCTTTTTGAATGCACGTGTTTCTGTGACAAATAAACCTAATTTTTTCTTTCTTTCTTTCTAATACTTAAATAATTATCCATCAGTAAGAATAAATCAAGCTCCCTACAAAACAATTTGCCACCTAAACCCACCAGAACGTCTATCTTACAACCCTGGTCACACCGCGCCTACGTCGATGCGATCTATGACATAGAAGAGATAAAAAGAATGGACATAGTTGAGGAGGCATTTGTGGAAAGTTTATCTACGTATTTTATGTCGATATTCGAAAATACCATATTTGCTATGTCTAAGAGAAGATTGACTATTGTTTTCGAATACAATGTAATTGTATTTTTAATGTGGCTTGGCACACGTTGACGTGAAAAGTCTGTCTGCCTTGAGAAACTCGGTAAAATCAGTGACATAAAATCATCTACGTGTCACTGATCACTCATACATATGTCACAATGTTAGTTTATACGTATTCTATTAGTCGTAATAAACTGTTGTCCAGTTTTATTGGTGGAGTCGAAACTACAAAAGATAAAAGCATACAATTTAGAAGATATTATGTTACCAAGAGGACATCAACACTAAGTACGCCCAACAGGAACCGAAGTTTTCAAACAAAGTTGTGACTTTGTTTGAAAAGATACACATCAAACAATCTCATGATTTCCTTATAATAGCATGTGTGCTATTATAGGGAAATTATGAAATTGTTTCATGTATAGGACCAGCATTGTAACTGCGAAACATACTACCAATCACAATCAGAATCATTTTGAATGATTTTGCTAATCCATTGCTTCAAATGTTCGAAAAATTTGTCGACTCAACAACGCAAATAACGTAATGAATGTTGTTGAACTGTCAAAATGAAAGCCATTCCTACCGTTAGTGTATTACGCAATTACCTCGGTGGTCCGACCGATCTGACGTAGATTCGTCCGTTTATATTGATCTCTCCATGTTTGGATAGTCTTAAAATCATGCCAACAGAAACCTACACCATTTGAAATAACATTAGAAATTTAAACAAATCTTTTTACCGTCCGTTCAACCTATTTCGACTTCTATTCCGTAGGCATAAGGATGATATTAAAAGCAAAAACGAGGTTACAATACCAACTGTTTACTGCATCTACCATTTTTATGCCACCAACACAATAGAAGTCAAAATCGGTTGAACGGACGGCAAAAAAGGTTTATTTAAACATCTAATCTTATTCCAAATGGAGTATAAGTTGATTAGCACCGGCATTACATTGCATTACCAGTAAGCCATGGCGTTGAGTTATGAATGTCATGATAATATGCAGTCTACCTTGGTTCACCCACGGGCCGCCTCAGGCCACGATGGGGTCTTAATAAGAGCTGATAAAAGTGACATAACTAAGGCATTTGTGTTGGTGATTGTTTTGATAAGACATATCTAATTAATTGTTTTAAACACATTGTGATTTGTTCTTGACACGTGCCTGCACGATTTATTGAATATTTTTGCGATAACATAATAATATATATAAATGTACAGTCAGAAAACTACATGAATGTCACACTACGACAACTTACTAGTTATAACCATTGCATACTAATGTCAAATAATGACAGTTTTTAAGCTTTCAGTCGTTTTACTAAAAATCTACTGTTAATTTTATCTAGTACTAGCTGCGCCCTGCGGTTTTACCCGCATAAGTTTCGATCCCGTGGGAATATCGGGATTAAAACTATCCTATGTCCTTCCCCGGGACTCAAACTATCTCTATACCAAATTTCATTTAAATAGGTTCAGTTGTTTAGGTGTGAAAAGGTAACATACAGACAGGCAGACATACTTTAGAATTTGTAATATTAGTATGGTCTAGCATGCTTCATAATTTTAAACTATGATTACTATCTTTATAACTATTCTCAATTGTGTAGGTACAGATAACGTCATTAAATGAGACCCCCCTTATGTAACCCAATTTTATAAGTAATGTAAATCATCCATTAACCAAAATTATTTATTGGAAGTAATGCCACATCCATCCCACCTACTCCATGGACGTATCAGAACAGGTGTTCGGGCCATAAAGCGACATTCCTGTGGCAAACGGCTCACTGAGAGCTCCTGGATACCGTAACCATGGGATGGGCCTATTTATCAAACTAGCTGTATATTGCATGTGTATTATGGTCGATAAAGCTGTTCGTTTAGCGGGATGGGAGATGATTATAATATTATGAGTTACATAGGTTCTTGAATAGAAAGAAAGAGATGGAAAAAAACTGTGTAAGTATTAGTCGATTCACATGAATATAAACGGACAAGTCGTCATTATTATTAAATAATATTAGTTTTCTATAGGCGACTCGCACGAAGTTAATTTATTTGTGGGCGAGTCGCCTATGGAAAAAATAATATTATTAATATAATATTAATTCATGCGAATCGACTAATAAGCCGTTTGCCAGCGGTTGTTTGGAGTGGTTTTTGAGAGGCTTATCTTGGATTGCAGATGCGATTTTTTGTTTTGGCATGATAACATAATTACAAAACATGAGTTCATTGGAAGTAAATTACTTTTTGTATTAAGCGTTTGGTGCATGTCCGTTGTATTCTTTCGTCTATTATTTTACCTTTCCATAATTTTAGGTAAAATGGTAGAGTGAATACAACACAGCGTTGTAACTTAATTTTAAAAGATACTTCATTGATGTTTGTCCGTTGTCAACGACAAACCATACTGATCTCTAAACATATTTTATTTACAACACCTGAGCCCTGATTCACAATGACCAATTAACAATTCCTTACTTCGAAACCACGTCAATTCCTTAGGTAATCCCGCTAGTCTCGCGTTCATTTCGCGCGGTTTCATTCACTGTGTCATAGAGAAATATAGAGTATTACGGCCTTGAAGGCCAATTCCCGTCCTGCCAAGGTCACGGGCTGTTCGAAAGAGATACCGTGGCCCCTGGCACAGGCAACTGAAGGAACACGGGTGGGTTTTAGTCAGTATAAGTCTGACCCGCCCTCTCGCTCCGCCTAGAGCGGGAGAAGTTATTTGATAATTTCCCACCAAAATAAAGGCCAATTCCCGTAATTAAACGTTCAAATTCTAGTCGCAATCTCATCTTAGCGACAATAAATGTCAAAAACTTGTTAAAATCGTAGGGAAATTAGACAGTTTTTTTGACAGATTGAGACTGAGTTTATAATGCACTGAACTGAATGTGATGTGTTTGCGGATGAATGGATTAAACTTATGCGTATATGTCTGGAGTTCTGTGAGGGAATGTATGCAAGGGTGTCCACTGTTCCATGTTAGTTTTATTATATTATTGTCAACGTAATTATTGTCTCTATGTTAATTAATGTAATTGGTGTTGTACCGTTTAAATTAACTATAAATAAATAAATAATAAAATAAATAAGAATGCGAAAGTTCTTAATAATAGGGGAATTGCCCTGCTGTTTTTACACCTACCTATATTTTACAAATAAAAATGTTGGCTTTAACTTCGATATCTTAGGCAACCATAGAATGGAAAAGTGAGAACTTGACACAAATCACAATATTTATTGGCTATTCCCAATAGGCCTTGTTTCCTACTTCGCAAATTCCTATGGTTATCAAACTCAAACTCAAACTCAAAGCATTTATTTCAATTAAACCATTTACAGGCACTTTTGAATTGTCAAGAAGTCAGTCAGTCAGAAAAAATGAAGCTAGTTGCCCATTCCAAAGCGTAGGTACCTATGGAGAAGAACGGGCAAGAAACTCCATGGACACTCTTTTAAATCAAAATAATGTGGTTACAAAGTCTTGGTTACATCATTCATGTTAAAAATTATACATGTGAGAACGATGCAGAACGTTAAAAGCGTCCATAATGAAAAGATGAGAAAAAACAACAATTCAAATAATAAATTAAAATAAGCCATGGCAGCAAAGAGATGACCAGTCCCTACTGACGGCGCCCGTTCACGAACATGACGCATGCATCAGCACCATTCAGCTCAACCATTTTGAAGGGAGCTAAATGATCCAACACATGCGCCACCATCAGCGAGACATTTGAGTGAGCATGACATACTCTCAGCCGCCAGAGCACATTCAAGTCAATGAAAGACGTACCCAGTAAATGGTAGCTTTATAGTGTGTACATAGTACTCACACATGTGTTATGCAATTATACAATACTAGGAGATTGAATTTATACAATGCAAAGTATCGTCATTTAGACGCCTTACAAACAAATGACAGGTTAATACCATCGCCCACATACTAAGTAAGGAACTAGTTATACCAGACGACTTGACATTTGTGTGGGATGACCAGCAGAACTAGCCTTTATAATAATAATATGGCTGTTTGTTTGACCTAGTCGTAACAGGATAGAAAACAATGCTATGGCAATTTATTACTGTGATATTATTAAGTTAGAAGGTTAAGGGACTAAGGGGTTAAGCAACGCTTGCCGCGGTCTGTTCGTGGATGGGTGACCATCCATTGCATATCAAGCAAGACCCCTCCGTGCCTCGGAGAGCACGTTAAGCCGTTGGTCACGGCTGTCATTCGGAGATCTTTAACAGTCTTACCAAGGGGTATCGTGTTATCCAGTAACTGGGTTGTGGAGGTCAATAGGCAGTCGCTCCATGTTAAATACTGGTATTCAGCTGCATCCTGTTAGACTAGAAGCAGACCGCATCATAGTTGTGGAAAGGTCAGGCTGATTGATATATTTTATTAAGTTGTAATGGTGCACTGTTCAATTATAACTGAAGCAGTCGATGGTTCCATTAATACAGATCATACATGATCATTAGAAATAACTAATTAAAACATCAGTCTGTCTGAGTGTCGATGTGTTAATAGAAAAACGATAATGTTTTGATTGAAAATCTTATTGCCTAGCCCGCTTTTAAATTAGACTCCTATTCAGATCAATAAATTACTTGAAAAGGCATAAAATAATGCAGAAAATATTGTATTAAACGAAAGTAAGGAGATGCTATATACCAAGAGAGAGCCTGCCGTGGTCTACAACTGTATGAAATCAGTGAAAACACCATGCTACTTTAGAAATGGTCCATGCATGTACAGGTATCTTGAAAGTAAGTCCAGTCACCAAATTTATTTCACCCATTGTCGATCTTTTAGTATCCCCAACTGGTTGCCCAAAACCGACCCCGGTACAAATGCTGTATCCACTAGCAGGAATAGCGCCACCAGTGGTTCGCAGAGCGGTGGCAAGCTCCAGCGAAAGAGCCAAAATGGTCTCCGACACACGACAACCTTTGCACGACAACACCCTTGTGCCACAAAGGCTGAAAAGCCGAAACAGTTTTTTAAAGTGTGTCGTTCCACTCACTGGCGGACCACCACAAGAAAGACTGAAGCTGTGGTGAGACAGTGCTTCCTTATCCAAACCGTTCGTTCCACCCGCCGAAGACTTCCCACCTGGACCTTGGGTAACCTGGAAGTCTTTAAACAGACTCCGGATCCAGGTTGGTCGAAGCAAGGAAAACCTGTTCAGGTGGAGATTTATAGACGACTCCGCCTTGGAAAGTAAATGTGGTGCTGTTCCACAAACGATGGGACACTTAATATCATGCCCTGCGTGTCCTGTCAGCTGCACGTTACAGGAACTGATGGACGCTAGTGATGGCGCCAAACAAATAGCCGAATTCTGTGGCCGAGTACATTTAGATAGCTATCGTCACGACACGCTAAGAAGAAGAAGTATCCCCAAATTGTAATCGTAAGTTTTGACTTTGACACCAATACTCCATGTAAAAGTCAATCATTTTCTCAGGTTAATCCCACTCGAAACATGATAACTAGAGCTTATCTCCAACAAGCATGTACTGACCCAGTTCACATCGGTTGACCGACATCGCTGATAAGTGTGATTATGATTGCACCTGACACTTTCCTTATCACGCCTAGGTGGGCGTGTAATGATTATAAAATTGTTGGGAAATACTACTTAATTGTAGCTATGGAGTTTGGACTTGGAAAGCTGGGCAGTTAATTTTCCGTAGATGATGCAGTTAATTTTCCATGACTGTCAGTAATCTGGTTAACCTACCTATACTGTTTCCACTGTTGGGACACAGGCCTCCTCTCTGTGAGATTCCTCTCACAGAGAGGAGGCCATCTGGGAGGGTAATATGGTCAATCTGTAATGTATTCATTAACATTGTAAAATTGCACTCCAGAGCCACAAGATACAAGCGATGCTTAGTTTGTAGCTCACCGAATCCGTCACATTATATATTTATTTTTGATGAATAAACTTACTATTATTATTTATTTTTATATTTAAATAAGTACTACACTTTCGCACTTTTAGAATTTTGGTACAATAATAATCCTACACCGTTTTGCAAAAAAAACTTTATAGATAGAAATATCACAAATACACAAAATTCTTTTAAAATGGTGTCAATGATTAGATAGCAACTTTCTCACACAATATTTATTGCGAATTAGTCATTGGAAGTGGCTGATAAGATTGAAAGTTCAGTGACCCGAACGTTGTATTGGGCTTTTTATGTGACACAAATAAAGTGTTTTAAACAAACCTTTTTACATTAGAAAAAAAATAACTTCCTAGGTATATTATATACCTATGATGTTTTTGTGTACACATGACGATACATAAAGCTATTCATTTCTAGTTTTAACTGTCCTCGCAATGTATACGCTTTTCATAAAATGAAAAGTCAGGTTATATTGGAACGCCGCGGGAGACGCTCCGGGCGTCGGGAGCCGCGTGACGACTCGCGGCCACCGTAGGCGCGGGCCTGCGGACGGAGAGTAATGGGTAGCTCACCGTCCGATCAGGACCAGGCCCGTGCCGGACGGCGCGTACGTGTTCCACGCGCGCCTCAAAGAGATGTCAGCAAAAAGGAAGGGGCCTGCCAGGGCCGAAGCCTGCCGGGGGTGCGGGATTGTCCGAAAGGGTTACCGCTACCTCGGAACATAAAGGGCTAAGGAAGGAACACGGATGGGTTTTAGTCAGTAAGAGTCTAACACTCCCTTCCGCTCCACCCAGAGCGGGAGGGGTCATTTGATGATTTCCCATCCATAAAAAAAAGGTTATTTTGGAAATGTATAGCTGGATATGGCGCCGCGCCGTGCGTACCTAGTGTTACATACAATAGAAAAAAAAAACAAAAATAAAAATGTAAAATATATTTTAGGTGAACGTAAAGAAATCTGTTTTGGCGAGTTGGCCGTATAAAACATTTTAATTTGTACATTTTATTTGGTTAAAGTAAAAAATTGCGTTTTATTAGTTCGTTCTTTTACCATTTAAAGACATGAACGTTGATAGTAATCTCGTATTTATTCAAATTAACAACTTTTTCAAAGTTTTCAGTGAAAGTTTATTTTGTTTAGTTATATAATAAGTGTGCTCCTTTCATTTATAATGATTGTTATTTAAACTATGTATTAAACAAGGAGCTAAGGTATTCGCTAACATACTTTAGATAGATAAAAATGTATTCAGTAATTTCCTCGACATTCACACAAAAGACATAGCACAACACACAAAAGAAAAAGCATAAGATATCGATACCCATCACGTCTTCAGAGTTTTCCTAGCTATTTTAATTTGACGCTGTATAAGGGACTCTTGTGCAAAAGGCCATGCTTCTAGACTTAGACTATACTATACAGGGTGTCCCTGGAAGTATGGATCAAATCAAATAGGGGCGTGGGCAAGGTCATTTCCAAAAGTTTTAACAAAAAAAAAAGCTAAAAAAAAAAACAATAAAAGAAGAAGAGAAACCGAACGATTTTAAAGAAATTAAAAAAAAAAAAACTATCAGGGCTATCAATTTTTTTATGATTATTTTCTTTGAGCACTATGCGAAGAGATTGAAAAAAATAAATAAAAATCGGTCATAACTTTTGAACCGTAAAAAAATTCACTGACATTCTCAGGGTCAAAAAGTTTGGAAATGACTTTGCCCACGCCCCTATTCGATTTCTGAAAGTCTGAACAGAAAAGTCCTGACTGACTGATATAACAACGCACAGCCTAAACCGCTGGTCCTATAGACATGACATTTGGAGTGTGTATTCTTTGTGAAGAGTAGGTATCCCATAAGAAAGGGTTTTTCAAAATTCCACTCCTAAGAGGGTGAATGGGGGAGGGTGAAATTCCACGCTGACGAAGTCGCGGGCAGAAGCTAGTGGTAAATAAATTTAAGATTTATTAAGAATAGATTTTGAATAATATCTAATACTGAATTAACAGCATCTTCCGGCAAGGGCCAAACTTCCCTGGCCGATTTGGGAGTCTCTGAACCGCTTCCAAACACAAGTGGAAAGATGCAACTGCAACCTTGCAAAGCAGGGCTATCTTAACAGTACGGCAGCTTGGTGTCGATGGAGAGATGCATACTATTTCCCACCTCCTATCCTGCCCTCTGTGCTCCAAAAAATGCAGCCATAGCGATATCTGCGCTGCGACTGACGATGCCGTGAAAGTGACGAAGTTTTGGGTCAATAAAATCTAATACACTGTCCTGCCATCGACACGACAGAAGAAGAACAGCAACAGAATAATAATCCCTGCACCTGAACTTATCTTCAAACAGACAGAAAATGAAAATACCTAAGTTATACAACTTTTACACCATTCTTTTAAGGAGAATACAGGACCTAAACGCATAAAACTCAAGTTTTATAATGCCTAAAAGTATAATGATCGACTACAGTAAACAAAGCCGGAATAATACATGATATTCTTCAGGATAATTGCTAGTTAGATAGTGTGTTGGAAACATAATACAACTAGTTTGATACGATAGAAAAAAATCATGAAGATACCTCTAAAAATTTTCTTTTCACAAAAAAAAAAAAACATACTTATATACATAATCAAAGCAGCAGTTTTAATTTTTTAGTCCAAAAAAATAGATTTTATGTAAATAGATAATATAATTGCTTCATATTTTGCAATAAATTATCAGCGTAGTGTCCGACAGTGACCGCGCATATAGTCGCCTTAAACTCTTTTATTAACACGTTTTACGCAATAACTTAGCATTAAAACGTTTCATCATACGTTTGTACACTTTCTTCAAATTATCACTAGAATCTACTAGAACACGTTTTTATGGCACTTTATATGCCAGTGTTATTTTCACTGTTATGATTAAATCAGAATGATATATACGTGGACTAGTGTTTGAGCTGAATGACCAGCCGATATCTTCTGTAATATATCACCGTAAAAACGATGGTGAAATGAGCTTGTAGTGAGCTAGATGTTAATAGTGGCAATCCATAGCATCAGGGGAAACGACAGGTCACTTCATCCGAGTTCTCAGTGAGATTTTAACAGAATAAACCGGCTGTATAAAATTCTTTTAAAAATGAGTGAGGAATAAATAGGTAGGCCCAAAGTATTTCGCCGTCATGAAATTGTCAAAATATTTTATCATCACTTATACTGAAGTAATATCGATTTTCACAACTAACTTCGAGAGAAGATTTCTAAAAACTCGATTGCAAAGTAATTCGTTCAGATTAGAATACATTAGGTACTATTTTAATTATCAAAGTCATTCATGTGTAGCAGTGGCGAAGGGTTAATTTATGACAGAAGTAAGCCGGAGCAAAAAAAAATCCAAAAGAAAATTTCAATGATAAAATTGACTATAGAGTGGCTATGTTCCGAATTTTCGAAGGGAAGCCGGTTCCAATCGAGTTGTATGGTACCTTCGCCACTGATGTGTAGGTATGATTTCGTTAATAATGGTTCGTTAATTGATTGGGTTAGCTAATTATGAAATAGTGGGAATATAAAATCGACTACTGAAAACAATTTATTTATATTGAATTAGCTGCGCCCTGCGGTTTCATCTGCACGAGTCTTGATTCCGTGGGAATATCACGGTCGTGGTCTACCCATGTGCTAAATTTCATCCAAATCTGTTCAGCCGTTAAAGCGTGAAAGTGTAACAAACAAACAGACAAATAAATCAAATCTTTTCCCTTTATTATATGAAAAAGATCTGTGGAACACGTAAAAGGAAAATATTACAATGTATTTTTGTGGCCACAAGCTTTTACAATACTAAATCAAAAACAAAGTTATTTGTGTGATTTTCTATGTTACTCAACCGCAATAATAGACAAGACATGATACTACAATCTACTGTTACTTCCAATCTATGTTATTTTGATCCAATGTTTGTTTATGGTTGCCATATTTCAAGAGATGATAAATCACTGCTTGACATAATTTAAGTATTCCAAATATAAACGCGAGCAAATCAAGCTACCCTAAATTGCTATGGGGCCTAGGTATTTTTTTTGGGCTGGGTAGGTAGCAAACCACCCCACCTATCTGCCATTTTCGTGTTCGTTCTGCCGAACATCCTGTATATGGCGATCCTGAAGTGCGCGACTCGCTGCGCAGTACCTCACCCCATACCCCCGCTGACAGGTGAATTTGTTACTACGCAGCGACTCGCCTCATGTTGCGAGCCAACACAAAGCTTGTGTTGGAACTGTACCCACGTTTACCCTGGACCTAATATGAACCACACCAATACTTTTTTATTTTTTATTGCTGAATGTGCTCACTCTTGACCTCGCTCACGCCTGATGGAAAGCAATGGATCAGGTCTATGATGGAACGAGCGTGCCCAGAAGGTGCCTAAGGCACTGGAACTTCCAGGCATCGACGAAACACAGCAGGCTGCTTAACTCCGGACTCAGGTGGGAGTGTGGTCGAATACCAGTTTTTAGAATGTGACCAACAATGAAGAACTAAGCCTGAATTCGGCAATATGCATTGAGCAAGGTGCAAGCAATCAATGCTATTTCTATATGAGAAAAGACTTGTGATCTGCTGTGAAACAATAATAAGCTTGGATTCCATTCATCATTATTATTTATATCTTAGAAGCTATACCAGGCTCTTTCATAATGTAGGAATTCGATAGTTCAATCATTCCAAAATGAGAGACCTGATTAACCTTTGAAATAGTCTCGACATCAAAACTACATAACTACTGTAACCTTATTAAAAACTTGTATGGATGTAAAAGACGCTCTTTATAATTGAATACTTGTTTATTGACATTCGATATCATCTATGTGTGACACAGAAGCGAGAGGTTCTAAGTTACATCACAGTCGTATTATGTTTCCAACTCGGTTATCTATACTAATATTATAAAGAGGTAAAATTTGTAATCTATACTTCTATACTAATATTATAAAGAGGTAAAATTTGTAAGTTTGTATGTTTGTAAGTTTGTATGTAGGGGGTAATCTCTGGAACTACCAGTCGGATTTGAAAAATTCTTCTTGCATTTGATAGCCCAATTCTTGAGGACGGCTATAGGCTATGTAACATCACGCTATGACCCTTAGGAGCCGAGCAAAACGAAAAAAAGTAAAAAAGAACGTTAAGTGACAGCGCGGGCGGGTGATGCGATACGACGGGGTGGCTCGGGGGAAACAAGAAGTTTCACGCGAACGAAGTCGTGGGCTGAAGCTAGTAGTTTTATACTACAGACGTTAAAGTTGAAAATTGCGTAAAATTCGGAACGTCTCTATGGATACATATAAATATCAACGAAATTGATCTAGGGGCTATTAATATTCATTTATTACGTAAGATAATTTGCGGGGGAGGGGGTCCGAACAAGTCTTATTTTTTTTTTACATGGGGGTGGGAGGGGTCTTGATTGTTCTTACGTAAGATCACAAAAGTAATCAAAAATTATAAGTTCTTTTTTATTTTTTGATACCATTTCTTTGCAATTTTGATAGATAGATACTGAACTTACGTAAAAAATTTAAAGGGGGCCAGGGGGTCAGAAAGTGGTTCAAATTCTCTTACGTGAGAAATTAAAAGCTTCCAGTGTGTGCGTAACAGTTGATGACGCACACACTAAACTAGACTAGTAGATACCTAGAGCAAAATGTTAACACATTGATCTAATCATCTAGTTCTCCAAAAATAAATGCTTGTTTTTTTTACATTTTACATAATTTTTTTACTTCCGTGACTTTCATCAGACTAGATGAATAAAGCAAAAAATATAGACTCCATTCATTTTATATCGGCACCTTAAATTTTTCCCGAGCCCTGCAGGACCCGAGCCCGGAGGCTCGAAGGGGCCCGTGGCTAAGTAATAACAGCCACACAGGTCGATCGATCAGGTTAGAAAATCAATAAAACTCGCTGATACCAATTATGTATATAACTCAATATCGCAAAAAGTGACGCTTAGATCAAATAGCCGGGGAACCGTCGATATGAATTGACAAAAAATCATATAGGTACCTATTTGCCCGGTTTTGGACCTTCAACCAGGCGAGGCCTTAACCACTTGGCTATTTAGATATTTTTGTAACAATTTTTGTAATTTTACTATATTAATTTCTGTGTACCTTTTTCGACAACCCTAATCTCCAAGAATCTCCAAACCGCAGCAACCAATAGTTTTGATCATAAAACAGTTGAAAACCCGTCCATTCCACAAACCTACTTTAGAGTGTTCAAGAGTTAGAAATATTCCACATTATTCATTTATTTAGTGAAAGTAAATCATGATTATTGGCTGAATCTCATTTGTCTGATCATCTGAGAAAGTTACCGATCAGCGATAATGATGTTACTTGTATGAAAGTTTTCATTAGAAGAGTCTTATCCGAAAATATCTAATGACCAATGCTTATAAAACATTTAGAGTTGTTCGACTCCTCACGTGACCAGAGAGCTGGCCTATTTTTTTTTTGGCCAAAGAGTCATTATTGCCATGCAACGGGGAAATGCTGCCAGCCTTTTAGGATCTATCCTATTGACAGCAATGAACACGAATTTTTTGTGTCCTTTGATTATTTCCTCTGCTTTTTATATACTTGTACATTATTATTATTATTTTAACATTTTTAGCTTTTAAATTTTATGTAACTTAAAGTTTATAGTATTTCAAAATTTACTTCAGAAACTTATTAAACTTACTTTAATTTTAAACTAATTACGATTTAGAACTCAATTTTACTCCATCTGAAATAAGTTTGATTAAATTAAATTAATTAGGCTATGTTCGTTTTAGTATGTATATTTACCTATTCATGGGCCGAAGAATTATTACCTACCTACGCACATGTATAATACTACAAGAAATAAAACAAGTTTTTCATTAAATTAATTATCAATTAGTAGTAACAAAACGATCTTCAAATTGAAACATACACGCTCCTAACAACATAACTACAGATCTTCACAAATCATCTATCTAATCGCAATCGATAGATCGATTAGTCGCGACGGCAACCAGTTGCGACCGAGATCACGTTCGGTCGGAACTCGCAGGAAGCGTTCACAACCGTGTAATCAATTCTTCCTATGCCGTGTATAAGAACAAGCAAGCGCGCGTATGTAATTAGATTATACGCTGTGCAGGCGCCGAGTAAATATTATACAGTAGTTTAACTTTAATTAATCTTTGGTATTATCTATTTTGTGGATTTAAAAACCTACGGGGTACTTGCGTAACACGCTACGGTAGCAATGGCTTTCATTTTTACAGTTCACCAACATTCATTGCGTTATGTAAGTTGTTGAGCAGACAAATTTTTCGAACATATGCAGCAATGGATCCTTCAAAATTATTCATATTATGATTGACGGTGTGTTACGCAAGTGGGTGCTGGTTTGGGCTTGGCTAAGTTACTTTAGGTACCTATCTATTCAGTTACAGTGAAGAAAATCGGGTGGTGGCCCAGTGCCACGACTTAAGAGTTGTAGGTCGTAAGTTCGAACCCAGACAGGCGCTTTACTTCGTGTAAATTATTTTCATCACCTCTGTTCTCAAAATGGTGAAGGAAAACATTGTGAGGGAACCGGCATGTCCTAGAACCGAAAATTCGAGGACACGTGACATCTACGAACCCGCCCTGGGCCCGCGTGGTAAATTATAGGCCACTCCCTCGCGAAGAGAGGAGGCCCGTGTCCTAGCAGTGGGAACATTATAGGCTGATTATGAAGAAAATCGAGCTTAATTGATCTGAGTTTCTTCTCTTAAAGGAAAGAAGGCCTTGGTCTGGAATGAGGTGGTGAACATTTCAATGGTGGCCCATTTTAGTGTGTTTGTTTGACAGTTTTTTGTTTATTTTAAGAGCTTACGAGAAGATTTGACTCGTCACAGATTTTGTAATATTTCGTATGAAATTCTTGGGCGCACCCGATATGGTGTGTTAAGGCCGCTCCCAGATCCGGCTAAAATGAAAGTCAATACCTACAGTAAAATTCTAAAAAAGAATAGAGCCTTTTACATCATCAGTTCAAATATTTTGTTAAGAATAGGGTTTAGGCAAGCACTTACATCTTTCTACATATTGATTTAACACCATTTTTAAGTAGGCAGACGTCACCTATTACAATCTACAAATTATTACACAGCAATAGGCATAATAATAGATGTCCACAATAGTAGTCATTCATTGTAATTTAAACCTTATACTAAAGATACAAAGTCTAATTACGCACGCTCATGATTTGCAACTGCTATGCCTGACAGCAAGAGTCGCGATTGTCATTTGTTTAGTAATCGATGTCAAATTCATGTAATCACGTGTCAATATTCATTTAATTATGCAATTTATACCGTCTCTATAGAGTTAGTATTACCAATCATCGTATGGGTGTGTATGATTTGATTGTTAAATGTGTGAGGTGATTGGTGAAGTTAATGATTCATTCACGAACAATAATTGATTGATTGAAGGTATTGTTTATTGTGTTTGTGATAGAAATGATTGAGTCTTTGTTGATTATTTTACGTGCGTCTATTAATACTAACATGTATTAATTAAATCATAATTTTCGTTAATTGTTGGTCTCATGGTCGCAAGCGCTAGTACGCCGAGTTCAATTCCCAGAAAACTGTTATTGGGATTTTCTATTAGGACTTTTTAGTATTAGCCCGAAATACCCAATAAAACCTACATAAATTATAATAAATCCGGATTAAAAAAAAAAAAAAACAAAATAAAGAAAAAAAAGTAGTGATACCAGCAACCTAATTGCGCAACACACTGTCAACCTCAATTTGAATAATTTTGAAGGACATTGCTAAACCATTGCATCATATTATGTTTGAAAAAAATTGGACAGAAGTGAAAACTTGAACAATTACGTGTGTATTTTTTGAATCGTCATATAAATAAAACACAAACAGAATACTTATCTTTGCCTTCATACACTGACATATCGGAAATACATTAAAACCGAGTACATCTCGAGGACAGCCGAACACATCCGAATGCAGCGCGGTGTCGGTAACAGTGTCGCGAGTTCTATGGTTTATCCCATCTCAAAAAATGCCCAACTCGCCTACAAAACTTTTCACTTCAATAACGCAACATTCATTATGTTGTCAAAATGCTATGCTACTGATAGTGAGTTACGCAACTACCCCATAGGTACAGACGCCAGCACATCAAGCTACTACAATCTGTCAAATTGATTTAATAGATTTTCAACTTTATCGCTAAATTATAAGGTTCAAAGTTGATTGGGGAAATTTGACAGTTTCGGGTAGCTTGATGTGCTGGCGTCTGTAAAAATATTGATCTACTGCTTAATAATTCTACTGTGGCTACCAACATGCTAACATAGTACGGCCAACAAGCTTTACTCGTGTTAAAAAAATGTGCACTTCTCGTTAATCATAATTAGGTATGCCGAGCTAAAATTATTAAATTAAAACTATCAATGTTGCTGTTATGGTCTATTTGTAGAACGGCAGGATTGTGTGCCGCATCAGCGGATAGATATCACTTTCTTATGTGGACTATGTATACTTGTATGTATGTAGTAATTTTGTATGTGGTCTGTGATTAGAGTTAGCTGGTTCTTTAAAATGTTGCAGTAAGTACGTAAGTTGGTTGCTGCCTAAGATTTGAGTAAGTCTGTTATAGTTGCACTCTATGGGCTCTATGGCTACCACAGATATATGATAGACCTAGATAACGCAAGTATCTCGAACTGTATCAAAACTAAGCGTGCCACCTTTTGACTACCTAATATGACGTCACAAGCTCGCGCTCTCTCGCTCACGCTCACCCAGCCAGCAGTACGCAGGACTGAGCGCGAAAGTGGCGGCTTATGATTTTCGAACATAAGCTGGTGCGATTTTTGGCACGCGAAGTAGTTGCTCTTTCGTTATCTAGGTGTATCTATATCTGCGATGGCTACTCTGAGTATGGGCATGTAATGCGGAGGAATGAGGAAAATGTCGTGAGGAGAGTTTTGAGTATGAATGTCGATGGCTATAAGAGTAGGGGAAGACCAAAAAAACGATGGATGGAATGTGTGAATGATGATATGGTTAGAAAGGGGGTGACTACCGAGATGACGACTAATAGAGAAGTATGGAAGAAAAAGACATGTCGCGTCGACCCCAAATAAATTGGGATAAGTGCAGGAGAATGATGACGTCATAGTTGCACTCTATCTACTAGTTTTTTATCTTTTTTGCAATATCTTTGGCTTTTTAATTTGTACCTATTAATTAAAACAGAATTTGCTAGTCCTATATCGGTAAAAAAAAATTCAAAATGAAATTCGGTTTTATTAATCGTCCCCTGTGTTGGGAGTTTAGGACACAGGGGACGATTATTGGATGGACGGCAAAATGATCGTGTATTCCCGTTACCCACTGCCGTTATCCCTATTAATTAGGACAAAAGGAAATGATCTCGATAAGTAGTTAGAATTTCACGTATCACAAATAATAGGTACCTATTTTACTTAGAAGAAAAAGAGAATTCAAATTTCTTTTTTTTCAAATAAGTTCATTTTTTTAACATAAACATAGCCCAGACATAGCCAAGAAAACAAACTTAGTTTCTCAAACTAAAACGAACACCAAGAACGCGGCAGACCGACGCGATGCATACAATACCACGGTCCACACGGGAGAACGTAAAACAATCTTGCCCACAGAACATGCAAATACAATTAATATACAATTTTTGTTCTCGCTCGAAAGTCCACACGAAAAGTCAAGGCTGCTGAACAAAGACATTATTAAGGAATGCAGGTGGATGTCTGATTAAGCAGGATGTTTATTTTTTAACTAGCTACCCGATCTTGCACGCACGATTTTTACGACTTGACAAAACATCGATAGTGATAAATATGCTGGTTTAATATTAAGAGGAAATGCGGTCGGAGGGACTTTTGAAAAAGCCTAAGTAAAAAGTCATAATTCGAGGTTTGGCTCTCGCCTATTTCCTCCTCCAATTTTAGACCAATTTAAAAGATATTTCACAAACTGAATATAAAAGATAATATATATTGTGTCCCTATGTTTTTTTTTTTTCATTAATAGTTGTCAAATTTGTACACTAGGCCTCTGCTGACAGCGGTTTAAATCGGCATTTTTTGAGGGTTCTAGTGCTTATAAAAATAATGTATCATCAAAAAAGAAAACATAGAGACATAGAAGAAGTTAATATTTATTATTCTGTATAAAAATCATTGCTTTATGGTCATTAACCAGAAATAAAACAGGCGAGAGCATTTCTATGGAGAAACGACCACCCACATTTACTGTTATTACTACAATATCAACCTATAATGTTCCCTCTGCTGGGACACAGACCTCCTCTCACTGTCTCTATCTGCCTAGCCTGTTCCCAACTATATTGGGGTCGGCTTCTTATCTAACCAGATGCAGCAGAGTACCAGTATTTTATATAAAGCGTCTGCTTATTTGACCTCCACAACCCAGTTACTGGGTAATACGATACCCCTTGGTAAGACTGGTTGTCAGACTTTTACTATTAGGCTCCTTAGCACTGGCGTTTTTGAATTGAAATACATATTAAAAATATTACTGAACTCATAGCATTGCACTGAGGAAAATAATTAGTTTTTAAAGATTGCGGAAGTCAAACAATAGTTAATACTAAAATATAATCAAGTATGAGGTTCTATACTGCGTGATATTGAAATAGAATTAGATTTAAAAAGTATCAAATCGTTAGCAATACGAGCATAAGAAATGCATTGAATAAAAGCGAAGATTCATTCGTCTTGTGACGCAAATGACAATTGTCAATAGAGATCTAGGTCGCTGAAGAAAGATGTAGGCGATAAAGTAACTTGTTACTTCGAACTAGATATTCTTTCGCCGATAATATTGCAATTACCTTCGATAACATTATTATAAAAAAAAAACTGTTGGCGATTTTTGTTACGCAAGCTTATTAAGTTTGGTAAAAATAGAAAAATTTATTGTCTCATTAGTGACAGTTGAGCTCTTAATTTAAAAAATATATTTTATTATATAATTTTCTTTCAAATAGATAAAAAAATTAAGTATCATAAAATATTTTTTTATGCATCAAACTATATTCTTAATACTTTATTGTTGCGGTATTTTGAAATCTCTTTGCAAAATTTAGATTTTGCAGATTTTTTGTAGACTAATGATTAATTGATTGCCTTTCAAGAGTTTTTAACTAGTCTGAGGTTTTCATGAAAGAGTGTCAATTTATTTTAAACGAGCTGCGCCACACAGCTTCACACGCATAAATTTCAACCCCGTAGGAGTATCGGGATAAAAAGTATCCTGTGTCTTAATCCATATCATGGTCTACCCATATGCCAAATTTCATGCAAATATGTTCAGCGGTTTTAGCGTGAAAGCGTAACAAACAAACATACAAAAAATCAAATCTTTTCTATTTTTCTTTTCTTTTATCATTTCTATTAGTTTAGACAGAACATCTATAGTCATAATGTTTGCAACACAAGGTGTATAATGAGTATAATGACTTAAAACTAGCTTGACCTTCTCATAACAAAACCCTCCTTGAGCTTACATTGATAACTTCAAATTAGAGTACATTAGTCCAACCAAATTTGCAAGGGCAGAGGCCACATTAACTCCAACGAATAATACATCTAATCCAATTGTTATTGCTCCTAAAGAATCGTGAATACAATCATCACTGAACTTATTACCTCTAATTACTGAATAATTTAAAAACAAACAGTTAATAATAACTAGTTTAATGAAGCGAGCAGTGAATGCAAGTAAAGCCAAGGCTAAAAATTGTAGCACACGGAAGGCGGTATGAGGAAGTTTCAACTCGATATGTGTCTGTATGTTGATCCAGTATTTTGTATTGGATAAAGGTCGGATCTAAGCCGAATTTGTAATGTATGATTATTAAATTACACACGGTGTTGATTATTTCGTTAATTATATGGAATACTAGCTGCGCCCGCGGTTTCACCCGCATAAGTATCGATCCCGTGGGAATATAGGGATAAAAACTATCCTATGTCCTTTCCCGGGACTCAAACCAAATCTCGATACCAAGTTTCATTTAAATCGGTTCAGCGGTTTAAGCGTGAAGAGGTAACATACAGACAGACAGACACACTTTCGCATTTATAATATTAGTATGGCCTAGTTTTTGTAAACCTAGAGTATAATCGGTAGCAGCCTATTTATTTCAATGATGATACAAACATATTCTAAATACCTAATATAATACCAGGGCCATTCCGCTCAATTAGGCCGACTTTTATTTGCAAATGGTGATGACATTTGGTGCGTGTTGATTGCAATAATAAATTAAATAGAAGTGTTATACTTTTTTAGATAGCGGCGCCATACGTAAAAACATGTAAGAAATGTCATATAAAGTAAAAAAAGAATGCAGCTATGATATTTAATTTATTATTAGCATATATTCGCCGTTAGTGGATTTCCGCGGATTGACCCACCAACATATTATTGTCCTAATGCAGGACAAACGCTTCTTCACATAAAGAGAAGGCACGAGCAATGACCATCATACTTGAAGACGGGATTTCGATTTCAGACTTATATTACCTATAACCCTAGGTTTCCTCACGATGTTTTTCCATCACTGATGTCAGTAAAGTCCAAGATAAATTCAAAAATATACGTTAGCATTTTAAAATTCAACGTGGGTATAAAGATTATTCTAGAAGCTCATAATGGACCTAATCATCCATACTGCACAAAAGCACACCTGTCAAAAATCTAGGACAATGTCACAGAGTTTGACGGAATGAATAATAATTGAATTATGACCAAGAAAAGTATATTGCATTGTCCAAATTGTTTACAGTTTTAGATTATATAGAAGTCAAAACTAGGTCGAATGTGGCACGGATAATTTGCACCGTTCTACGAATGAAAGGTTCACGAGTTGCAATTTGCGTCTATGAGTCGGTGCAGGTAAAAGTCGGACTGCAATTAAAAGAAGTCCAACCGGCTAGAACCGTTTAAGTTTATAGAATAGTAAGACCAGTATTTGACTAGAAGGTGGATGTAGATTAAGATGATCATAATGATGAATAACTTTTTGGGGAAGACCCAGAAGTAGGGCAGTTAATAGATCGACAAGTGGTGCTTGTTTTTATTATGAACGAAATACAAAATAAGTCATTTTGGTCATTTATGCTCACTAATTCCTTCGCGTAGTTCCTTTGAAGGAACTACCTACTGAGAATTTTTGGATCAGTAGTTCCTTTGCAAAAGCTGAAGGAACTACTAACTACAGAGACAGTCCAAGGTAGACGATGCAAAGAAGATTTAAATAATGACACTGTTACCGATTGGGAGTACATACATTAGCACTAAGATAACTAATGACAGAAAAAAGGGAACGCCTATACCCAGCAGTGGGTGATTCCGGGCTAAAATGATGATGATGATGGTGATGACGAAGATAATTAAGATTAAGTAGATCTATAGGTAACCATAACTTTGGAATAGGGATGTAACAGGGCAACAACGTCCACTGGTAATATTATATTATAATTGAATAAAATATTCCATATATTCTTGCATAAAATATACAGCTTGCGGCTAACCACTAACGATTGCGGCTATACTTGTTTCGTTATTGCATATAAATCAATCAGATGAAATATCATCTTAACACCGTTTATCGAGAATTTAATTTATAAACTTACTAGCTGCGCCTGCAGTTTCACCTGCATAAGTCTCGATCCCGTCGGAATATCGGGATAAAAAGTATTCTTTGTCCTAATCCAGGTCATGGTCTACCCATTTATATTTATTCAGCCGTTTTATCGTAAAAGCGAACAAAAATGTACAAAAAATCATATGTTTTCTCTTTATAATATTAGTTCAGACGAAACCATTGGAAGAAAAAAAAAACTCATATTCAGTATAAACTTTAATATTTTTTTATAATCTCGCTCGCTCGCTAAATTTTAAAAATTTTTAAACATCTACAACCCCAAAGCGCCCGCGGTCCACTCCCTCTCACCAAGAGGCTTGTATCCCAGCAGTGGATACATTAGGCTGATTATCCTTATGATCAATTTTGGCTGTCAAAAGTTTGTTCTATTTTTATCATAGACTGCTCTGATTCAGGAATAAATCTTTTTCTACAGTACCTAACTAGAAATAAAATAGTAACAAGTTAGAAGTTAACAAAGCAAGTCGCCTTTACGGTTGAGTAACTTTAGCGATAGTTATCTACAAAACAACCCGAATGATTATTTAGTGTTTTTATTTTTATATTTTTTTCTGTTTTCACGGTATTATTAATTAGTCTTGCTCATAAAAGGCGAAACGAACGTGCTTTGAAAATAAATTGATTTTAAGAATTTGTTCTTGTACGAATTCTTCCAGTCATGCCTGAACTAGCTGCTATTGTGCAAATAGATTGTAATCCTTCTTGTAATTTCAGAAAAATCTATCTTAATAAACTAATAAAAAGCTCAAGACTTTGTTAGTTTTTTGTTTGTTTGAAAACTCAAATCTCTGGAACTACCATCGATCGGATTTGAATAAATATTTTTGCATTTAATAGCCCAATTTACGAGAAAGGCTATTAAACATCACGCTCGGACCCGAGCTAAGCAAAAACACGGGCAGGCGATACATCGGGGGTGCGGGATTGTCCGAAAGGGTTACCGCTACCCCGGAACAAAAAGGGCTAAGGATCCCAACACGGATGGGTTTTAGTCAGTAAGAGTGTGACACTCCCTTCCGCTCTACCCAGAGCGGGAGGGGTCATTTGATGATTTCCAATCCAAAAAAAAAAAGGCGGGCGACGCAATGCGATGCGGTGGGTTGGAGGAATAAGAAAAACAATTATTATCGGAAAGCTGATATTTTGAACTCAGATTCAAAACATTTTCATAAACGATCATGTAATTGACTATTAGTGTTTTGATTTCAATTTCTTTCTTTCTTCCCTCTTGATTATAATCATGCTTATCTACATCACCATCTAAATACACATCAGCAAATAACAATCACCCTTTACTAACAATAGTTCCAGTTATCGTCATAAACAATTTTTCCTAACTTTCTACCCGTTCAATAGAATCGCTTAGAAAACTAGAAGTCACACTTCCGACACACTTAAAGCCAGACGTGAGATTCCAGCAGTAGGAAACGACAATTTTACTTTAATTAAAACTAGTAGAAAAGCGGAAGATGGTCTGAGGGCAATTATAGCCGTGGAAATCAGTTGAGATGATAACTGATACAGATTTGTAGGAAAAACGTGTTAAAAGACGTTTAATACGTACATTTATTAATAGTAACAGGGTTATTTCTATCGAGTTCTTCGCACCAGCATTAATTTTATAGACCTAGGCTTACTATTGCATAATATAAAGAGCTTTACAACTGGGAAAATAATTTATATTCAAATCTATCTAGTAATTTCATTACGTAGGTGTAGAATTAAAGTCTACTGTGGTATAGTATGTGGTTTTCGTAATTTAATTTAAAGTAACAAAGGATCTATTCTGTAGAAATCTCACCAACAGAACTAAGGTGAAGTGAGCATGAATTGAGCGATCAATAGTGTTAATCCCTAGCATCAGGTAGAATCAGCGTCAGGCATTAGTTGTCTGGCATTTTTGCTGAACTGGGCCTTTTTGGCGCAGCCGTAAGGCACACTTTCCTGATAATTTCTTACCTCGGACTTAAACTTTTTATTTGATCTTTATTTTTTGTTTTTATCCGATGTATGTATCGGGTATATTGTGTGTCTTTTAGTCTGTGCTAATTAAATGTATTTTCTTTCTTTCTTTCACTTCACCTAAGTTTTCATGGTGAGATTTGTACAGAATAAACCGGATTATATAAAGTTATGTGGCTTGAACAGTAACTTACCTTTACCCTAGGTGAACTTTTTCAACTTGGGAAAGTAAATACTAAAGCACTCATACCGTTTTGGGTATTCCCTACTGATTTCGATTCAAATCTATTTACTTAATGATTAAGTATGAACAACATGGTTTAATACAAATCGATAGTTTAGCAAAACTTGTGTATCCACATTGTGTATCAAGTTGTTTGATGGTCGAGAAACCATCAACAAATTACTTCAAAGTTTATGAATTAAAACTATTATGAAACATGCTTGACAGTTTACAAATTAGATATGAGCTATCACAACATGTTTTCCAGCCATTACATCACACGATGTCTTCACAATGACAATTGTTGTCGTACAAAAGCCTTTAGACCAAGACACGGCAACGTCCGTTCATAATTCTCAATAGCAATTAAACCTGCCGATTGTTTATCCATTTTGTTCCTTCACCCTTCCATTGTTCACGACAATCTACCATGAAGGTTCAATATCGAACATTTTCACGAACGCCATTTACAATAAGAATTTTAATAAACTAGAATACGTGCTTGCGTGTAATACTTTCGAATGCATTTAGTTGTGACCTCTAAAATCAGTACGTGTATAACGAGGTAGCAGTCGACATAAAAAACGAGCGAGCTAAAATTAAAAAGTAAGACAATCACAAAAACATTACCTTTGTCGTGTTCTGTATTTGCAAAAACGTCGCTATGCCCGCCCGTACGCGGTTCTTCACGCCCCTTATTGTTCCTTTGGAACTTTTTATCGTCGACGGCATCTCCTCGTTTTTATAATCCTTCACACCGGCGAAATATTCCACTTCAGACACTTCACACTCACTTTTGGCGCCAACACTAACACTTTTCACATCATCAAATTGTTTTTCGTTCAGATGGAAATCGTAAAACTTGTCCGTGTCAAAGTAATGACTGCTGTAGAACATTTGTTCTTGTTTCATCTTGTCCTGTTGCTTTCGGTCCTCGTAAGTGCTCTCGCTAATCAGTGGAGTTTTGGAGCACAAGTTCGCGGGTAACGACTCCGTCGTGTTCTTGCACTCGCTATTAAACTGAGAAACTAGACGGAACGATGTGAGTTGAGCGCTTTCTTTTGAAATATTAGCATCTTCATTAATATTCTGGTTCGCTTCCTCGTGTGGCTCGGGCTTCACCTCGCTTTCAGTTTCGACCGTATTTAGTTTCGCTGAACGGTCTCTTATGTCTTGAAGTAGACCCAGCGGTAGAAAGCTACTGTCTTTATTGTTCGCTTTGGCGAACGTCTCCGGTGCGTCGGGTGATTCCGCACTCTGTTTCTTTTCTTTTTTACTATATTCGCTATGACTTTCATCAGCGTGCACGCTTACGTTCAGCTCGCTACTGTTCAGAGAATCGCACGATATATTCGAGTCATTGTCTTCAAAATCCACTTCGCTTTGGCTGCTCCCGTTTCTCGAACTGATTAGCGTTACAGATACGGCTTTCTTTATTGAACTAGTTTTTGAGGTCTTCTTTTTAGGTAGAGGTGGAGGAGTGCCGTCAAGGTCGCTGCAGGTGCCAGAGTCTAAGGTATCACTAGGGGAGCACTGACCGCTTGACATAACCATATTTGTCATAGAATTCACGAAGGAATTACAATAAATGTATGGCGCTTTGTCGGTCTTCAGGTGATCTTCGTTTTCTAGAATTTTCGGCCTGTTTTCATCAACATTGATTCTGACTAAGCTGTTGTTTTTCTTGCACACGTCGTTAATCTTGAAGGTTTCGAAGTCGACGTCGCTCTTGAGGTGCACGCTGGATATTTTTGGTGCTTTCGGTTTGTCTGCGTCAGTGTTTATTCTGATAGTGACCACGTGAGGACCGTTGAGAGCGTCCGTGCTAGGCGTACTCGCGGGTCGATCTGGCTGGGTCGCCGCTACGAATACCGTTGCAGATGGTGTCTTAGAATTAAGGACGAGTGAGTGCATCGAACTTAGTGAGTCCATCCGGACGTCGGTAGCGGTGAACCCGTTTGTGTTCATAGTGGCGTCGTCACTTGTTATTTGTGTATAAGTGGTCGATCCTCTTTGCTTCACCTTTGGGGGTAAAGGTGGGATGTATTCGACACTGGGGCGTGACGTTACTTCTTCCATCATTGTGGTTGCTAATAAATTGGCATAATTAACGGTGCTTCCCGTTCGCAATGCTGGTCAGGTCCGTTCAGATAGTGTTGGATGTATAAGGCATAATGGTTCCGGTGACCGTTCGTGACTGGGTCAATAATCCGCTCAGGTGGCCTGTTTTTCTTGCGCGTTGTTTATTTACATCTGGAAAGAGGAGAATTTGTATGTTAGTATACTGGATAAATGAAATGATCTACAGAAGTACATATTGATGGTACTACATGGGACTTAACATAATCGGCAAAATATGGTAGGTACACCTCTGCAGGCCTGATGTTATGTGATATACGTACATAATAACTTTAGGTTGATAAATGCTTGTGTGTGAAAGGTTGCAAATAAAAGTTAACTGCTATAGGTAAGGACGCAATTTACTGCGTAATTGTGTTTCCACTAATAAAAATATACCAATAACCTACAAGTCATATCCTTGACAAGTCACGTAGGTAAGTATAAACAGACTTACTAACTTAATATTATATTAATTATACTATCAATGATTCTGACGAAGACATTTTTCAATACAAACTTGACGCAACATCTTACATAAGATACTCGCAAATGTGGAGTAATTTATACTAATGCGATAGTTATTCCAATAAAATAACGTGTCTTTTCTATAATATGACCGCCATCATCATTATACCTTATTATTAAAGCGTTACGGTTGAATTTAGCAAATCATTTGCGGTTTAAAGTAGCAGATAATTTTGTTTTTGTAAAAGGAAATTGAGCCGTAATCAAATTTTCTAATATGGTAGCTCCCACGAATAAGACTGAATATTTATACATTCGTAATAGGTACATGTCTTTGGTGAATGATTTTCCATATAATGAGGAGATTGAGTGTTATTTAATAAACGTCTTGTTAATTGAGGAAAAGTGTTTAATTTTATTCAATCGGAAAGGTTTTTCTTTCATGTAAATAACAAATTTACAACTCTTATAGATTTTTTTCGCGAAGCGACGCGCACTTTACTTGTGATTTCCAAGTGTACTTACAACCACGCTGTGAATGTTTGTGTAAGCGCAGGCGCTCTCGATAACGTCCGAGACAATGGTGAAGTCGTTTGTGTGTTTGTGTTTATGTGACGCTACTGGTCTTCATGCACACATTCACAGCGTGTGTACAGTTAGTTACCACAAGCAAAGCGCGTGTCACTTCGTGAGATAAAAATACTGTAATATTAGGTGTTCTCGATTACGTCGCAAAGCTCATAACACTAAGTGATATCCATCGAGTCATGCCTTTATCTTTGTTTGGCATATCTACATATTCTCCATATTTCAAAAAAATATAATGTGAGGGGCAATTCCCGTAATTTCAAGAACGTTCACAGTCTGTCTCAATCTGTCGAAAATACTTCCAAAGTCCCTACATTTTTGACAAGTTTTTGACATTGATTGTCGCTGAGATGAGATTGCGACTAGTTTTTGAACGTTTTTAATTACGGGAAATGGCCTTCAGGTGTCAGTCAATATATTGAGTATTTATCAAATTAATAATGAAACATTTAGCAAGTTTATTAATTACTTACCTATCAAAGATTTTATTACCTAACATTTTTGTAAGTAAAAAGTTAAATGATTTCAAAATAGTTTCAATAAAGAAAAGGTTAATCGGAGAATGAACTTTGTTTTTTTAAGGAAAAAACAAAGTTGCAAGTTGTTTGTTGTAATAACAACAAATATTCAGTAATTTCAGAACAAAAATAGAGAGTAATCCTTAAACAGACGATGAGCATAAAACATCGATTATTTACAGACGAATCATCGAAACATTTACAAATATAGTTTTGCAAACATAGAATAGGCAAAAACTATTCGTCATACTACATTAACCGCGAACACTTCTATTTTTACGTAATCTTTGTTGACATTACGAATAAAAAGTGAACTATTTAAAGAAAGTTGATACGGTTCGTTGGTTGGAAATTTGAATTAAACACCTTGTTTGTTTTGTAGCTATAACTTGGGAGTCTTTAGGCCTCGAGTAAATAATTGCGTAATATACTTTCAAGCAAAATCTGAATCCAATCCATTCCATGTACATTCTTATCCATTTCTTCACAAGTTCGAAAAATTTGTCTCCTCAACAACGTAAATAACGCAATGAATGTTGTTGAACTGCCAGAATGAAAGCCATTGCTACTTATCAGTAGCAATGGCTTTCATTCTGGCAGTGGGGTAATTGCATTACACGCTATCGCGTGTAATGCAATTACCCCGCAGGTGCGCAGGTGAGATAGTGGTCATACGCGAGCATATCAAATCATGATCTATAACTATGTTGGTGTTGGCTTCCCGTCTAACTGGATACAGCTAAAAACCAGGTCTATTTCATTCAAGGAACGACAGCCTTATATCTGACCTGCACAACCCAGTTACGAGATGACATTTCTACACCTTGGTGGTAAGATTTTTCAGACTTCTGACTACGCGTAACGACTGTCAAAATCTTCGAATGACAGAGGACCAAAGGTTTAACCTGCATATCAAGGCAGGAAGGGTTTTCGGTATAAGTCAAGTACATTTAGAGAAAGTTCTGACATAATTGGCTCGAGCCAATCATAGGAAAGACTACTGTCATCAGCAAACTGGATATTGACAGTGACAATGTTAAGGATTGGTTTACCCGTTGTAGAGAGCCTTAGGCCTTAGACGGAACGCGGACGTGATTATTGTATTGTGTTTTGCTTGAATGAAAGTACAATTGAAGACAAATGTGAAGGCGACGGAAGCTACACGAATACTACTTGTAATCTTAAGGCAAATAAACAAACTAGCTGCGCACCGCGGTTTCACCCGCATAAGTGTCGATCCCGTAGGAATATCAGGATAAAAAGTATCCTATGTCCTAATCCAGTTTATGTTCTATATATGTGCCAAATTTTATCCAAATCCGCCGCGTATCAAGCCGTTTAAGCGTGAAAGCGTAACAAATAAATAAACTCACTTTCGCTTTTACAATATTTGTTAGGATAGTTATTAGGATGTGCCTAAAAACTGACAAGACGTCGATAGATGATCGTTTAAAGCCTAAACTGAATGAAAATCTGAGGCCAGAATATAGCAAAAACCAATGAAAATAGTTATCAATTCACACCATTTTCCAACGTCCGAATTCTATAGTTAGGTAATTATTAAACTTTTCAGAATAAATATTAAAACCGCATCGAAATCCGTTGCATAGATTAGAAGATCAGCGCGGTCACACACGGACACGAAAAGCGACTTCAATTTGTAATATGTATAGTTATAGATTCCCTCTCTCAGCACAACCTTCAACAAACCTATTGTTGAAGACGTACACGCATACCTTGACCTTGCCTTTACAAAGTCTAAAGAAAGAAACAAAAGTCAGTGCACTTTAAAAAGCAGTCTGTATACAACTCACGCGCACATGTCTTCACGTAAGTAAATGATACGGTAAATCTAGACAACTGATAACCAGATCAACTGACAGATTTGCATGTACAAGTCTAGAATCGATTATGGTTCGAGTCGATTGAAATTTGTATCGATTTGGATTGGATTTATCCGGGATAAGGAGAAATGAATGAGTCAGCGATTTGTAGAGTTTTTTACTTGAAGAAATTCTCAGGTTGATGAGAGGTCAGTTACCTACTTAAAGATGGTAATGTTATTTGTACTGGACGTTAGATTTAAATAAGCTTGGCGCCCCTAGCCGCCATTGCAGTAGATTAATTGCACGGTACATTTTGTTGTTACCGCTATATTTAAATCTAAGCAAAACAGAAAAGGCTCACGATGTTACCTATATTTGGATCAGTTTGCTGGCTGTTCTATTTTTTGATAAGTGCAAGGTCTTGAAAAACATTCGTTTTATTTATAAACTACACGGCACAATTTCATTAGATTCAATTTGGTTACTTTATGAAAGATGTGATGTTTGACCTTGTGAAGGCCGCAGGAACTCGTTGGATGCGAGAAGCACAAAACCGCTCGAAATGGAGGTGCTTGGGGGAGTCCTATGTCTAGCAGTGGACGTCTTTCGGCTGATCATGATGACAGATGTCTATGAAAAAGCATCATCTGCCTGCCTTTTCCCGACTATGTTACGCCATCCATTCTAACTGGATACAGCTGGATACCAGTATTTTACAAGGACTGACTGCCTATCTGACCTCCACAACACAGTTCCTGGGTAATATGATACCTCTAGTTGCCAGACTCTCAGGCTTCTGACAACCCGGTAACGACTGTCTCACGAACGACAGCCGGGACCGACGGCTTTTCGAAGCTCGGAGGAGTTTTGGTATGTACAGATGGTCACCCATCCACGGACCAACCGCGACAATGAAAAAGCATTCTTCAGTAAATAAATCGCTCCAATTAACGCACAACACAATTATCATCACGACTATTGCAAAACAATACAAAAAATACTTTCGCTTTTTACAAATATCGGTGCGAATCGGGATTTTCTAATCTTTATGCTTTGAACGATTTGCTTTGGCTTCAGTTCTACGAGTATATTACAATAAAGATCAGTGGCTATTGTTATTAAAATCCTAATGGCTATCGTTTCTGCATTAGGTAGGTATACATATTTGTTTCTTTTTACGTTTGCAATATTTTACTCATTTCAAGAACTAGTCAGACCAATTCAGGTCTTATTTGAACTGCTTCAATGGTATGATGACTAATACCTATTAGAAGTGTTCCAACCAATAATGTAATTTCAAAGGAGGCGTAGTGGAAGTAAACGGTATAATCGAAAAAAAAGTGAAATCGATGGAAATTATGGAGATAAAGAAAAATAAAAAAAGTTTTAAAGGCAAAAGGAAAATAAAAAGAAAAGGACCAGGAAGAGCAGGTTTAAAAGTTTTTGGAAGGGATAAGGCATGAACAGGAATCATCCTTGTTGTGCTGTACGGACAATATGTATCGCCAATTCGCCATATAATTGTCTAATATGAAATTACATAGTATTTGTCTAGTAGTTATTTTAAAACGCTTCATAACCAGTCTATAACGTTCCTACTGCTGGGACACAGGCCTCCTCTCTGTGAGAAGGAATGGGCCGTAATCCACCACGCGGGCCCAGTGCGGGTTGGTAGATGTCACATGTCTTCGAATTTTTGGTTCTAGGACATGCCGGTTTCCTCACGATGTTTTCCTTCACCGTTTTGAGAGCAGTGATGATGAAATAATTTACACAAAGTAAAACGCCTGTCTGGGTTCGAACCTACGACCTACAACTCGTAAGTCGCGGCCGATACCACTGGGCCACCACTGCTCTTATAAGTTAGTTATTTTAAAACGCTTATAACTTGTAATTTTTTTAAGCTCATACACTTTTGAACAATTATTTGTAATAATGATATTTTTTTTGTTGTCATTATCGCTACTGTAATTAAAAGATAATGATTTATTATACTAAAAGGAACTGCGTTCGTTGTTTTACAATAATAAATGCTAACAAACTGTCCAAAGTTTCCAAGCAGATAAATTCGATAGCATTGTTAAATTGATAAAAGTACAACAACGATCAATTATAATAATTTTCCACTCACTTAGCTCATAATTTTAATGTGGTGATAGCATGCATTTTAGTAATTAATAATAACAGTAACACGTCTTTGTTTATTGAATTTTCACTCTCTACAGATCACATATTCCTACGTACTATTTTACTTTTAACTAGCTTCTGCCCGTGACTTCGTCCGCATGAAATTTCACCCTCCCCCCATTAACCCTCTTAGAGGTAGAATTTCGAAAAATCTTTTCTTAGTGGATACCTACTCTTTACAAAGAACACACCCTCCAAATTTCATGTTTCTAGAACCAGCGATTTAGGCTGTGCGTTGATATATCAGTCAGGACTTTGAATTATATTATATAGACTAGCTTCTGCCCTTGAGTTCGTCCGCGTGAAATTTCACCCTCCCCCATTCACCCTCCTAGGGGTGGAATTTCGAAAAACCCTTTCTTAGTGGATACCTACTATTCACAAAGAACATACCCTCCAAATTTCATGTCTCTAGGACCAGCGGTTTAGGCTGTGCGTTGATTTATCAGTCAGTCAGTCAGGACTTTGAATTTTATATATAATATACTTATTATAAAGGAAATTTTGACGCACTAGTTTTATATTTTGTGATATTTTCGTGATTTCATAGCAGTTTTTCACTACACGCTCTAAAAGCATCAACAAAATCAAGTGGCAATCAAAAACTCTATCCAATTCAATACACATCAAGATGCCTAATAGAACACATACAGTTCCGGATAGTGATCACAGTTGATGATAAATCATTGAAGAGTACCTACAGCAGTGAAATTGTATTGTTTTGATTTTAACGAACGAAATAGTTAAGTAAGATGTTACGACCGATGTATCGTGATGATTTCAAGAGCGAAAAGAATGTCGTGCAATGCTGTTGTTATTTTGTAATGAGTTGATGTTTGTTTGAGGTGGGCGTGGTCGTGGTTTTAAGGTGTTTTTTTTTTTTGCTCCAATGCCAATAAATGTATTTTTCTTTCTTTATTTATTTTTATACGACTGCGCGACAGGAAAGGCTAAGTTATGTTTTTAAGCATATTTTTTAATTTGCTGATTTAGTTAAGATTAGGAACATACTGTAAATACTGACAAATGCTTGCACTGACTGGACACCTGTCCACTAAAAAATCGCGCGGGGCGTCGGGGTACCGAACCCGGTACGCGACGGCCGCTGCGTGTCCTTCACGCCACTCAGCTCACAGACGCGCTTGACCACGGGCATTTCATTGTTTCTTTTATATGTTGATTAATGTAAATTATGGTATTACACCTATTTTGATACAGTCCACTACTTCTTTTATTATAAAGTCCCGATTGAGCCCATTCAGTTTTTTTGAACGCTTATAACTTGGGTTTGGTAATAACTACATTAATGAACTCAATTCCTAGAACCAAAAATTCAAAGACATGTGACATTTACCAACCCACACTGGGCCCGCGTGGTGGGTTACGGCCCACTCCCATTCACAGAGAGGAGGCCTGTGTCCCAGCAGTGGGAACATGTAACTGATTATGTTTACGCTAATGAATTCAGAATCCATTTAGGTTTGTAATCGAGATGACATAATCCAATGCCATAATATGAGATTATGACGTAAATTTACATTGAATATCGTTTTTGATTATAAAAAGAGAAAGTAATTAATTACTTCCGCTTTTTATGATTTAACCATAAACAGGTTGTTAGCACCAGTTGTAAAAAGTTAATAAAAATTAATAATTCATTTTGTTATATTCTATACTAGCAGCGCCCCGCGGTTTCACCCGCGTAAGTTGGATCCAGTGAGAATATCGGGATAAATAGTATCCTATGTGGTAATCCTAGTTATAAACTATCTGTGTGGCAATTTTCATCCAAATCTGTTCAACGGTTTACGCGTGATTGAGTATGCACAAGTAAAAAAAAAATACTGTACAAAGGCCCACTTAATGCCTGAGGCATTTTCTACCAGTCAACCTTATATCGATATGACAATATTTCCAATAAATTCCAATAAAGTTTCAAATAAATTGAAAAAATAAATAAATAAAATAATAATTAAATTTTCCAATAAATTTCCAATTTTTTTTTTTCCTTTTGTCGATATTTGTTTTAAAATGTTTGTTCATAGTTTGAACCAGGTTTTTAAGGTAAAAATAAGAAAAAGTCGCCGAGAAAATTGAAAAATTCGCAGGAAAAACTTTATGTGAATATTGTAACAATTATTGAATTTTATACAGGAAGACGTCTGTAGAGTCAGCTAGTAAAATTTTCCAACGGTTTAAAAAAAAAAATATTTGTTATATTTTGACTGCGTAGGTATTGCACTTGTCTATATGAAACAACAGTTTTTTTTTGCGAAAAATGTCTGCGCCTGGAATCAAGTGCTGAATTTATGGTTAGGTTAGGTTAGGTTCCCTGCCATCCCTGTAAATGTTGTTGAAAATCGCTTTAATTTTTGCTTGCAGCAAATTGTGAAATATTATTGTAATTGAAAACAGACTTATGTGTATTTGTATTAACTGTAACAAATTGAAGGAGACACAATAGAAGTTAAGATTTATTGTTATTACGTCGAGGGGCGTTAAGTGTCCCGCAAAGTGTCAAATTCGTTTTGACAACATATCATATTGAATACATTTTGATGTAGTTGTAGATACAGTTCTCATCCGGGATGCGCAGGAGTTTTAAAATGCAATGATTTTGAAAAGTTTTGGCGTAGAACAAGTAGGATGATATTTTGCGTGTGCACAGGTACCTACCTCATTGTTAAGTTAACAAGATTAACAAAAAAAAATAAAAAATAATAAGTTCTAAAGTAGAAACAGACCCTGGTGCTGTTTTAACCTGGTTTAGTACCAGTTTAATCTTTTCTTTCTTAGAACTGTGCTTTTAACTTTCTATAGTAAACGGTATAAGAGGCAAAACGGGTGTGTGACGGACGGACATAAACAAACCAAACGTCATTTACATATTTTAGTAATTTCTGCTAAGCAAATAAACAATAAATATGTATTTCGAATGACGTAAATACCACTGGACTTTCTATCTTTTTAAGAATTAAAATTACATGTAATACTGACTAATATGTATTATTAATTTCAATTCAATCGATTGACCCACCAACCCACACTGGGCCCACTCCCTCTCACTGAGAGGAGACCTGTGTCCCAGCAGTGGGAACATTATAGGCTGATTGTGATGAATCGATTGAAAAAAAAAAACTCACTAGAGAGTTGATGAGTTTTTTTTTTGTACATCTCTGGGGAACTAACAGACGAATTTGAAAAAAATATTTTTGCAATTGATAACCCAGTTCTCAAGAAAGGTTAAAGGCTTACAAATTGTATTGTAAGCCTATACCAGTATGTAAGTTACAATACGCTGCAATTTTTATTAGCCGAGCAAATGGGAAAAAGGCAGAACGAACTCTACACTGAAAAAAATGCACTCCAATCAAGTAACTTTTTAGCTTGATTGACGATATCTTGTTTAGATTAATCAAAATCTTAGTAAGTTGATCATCACGACATGATTGCAGCAATACTCGTTTCTTGATTACCCTTAACATGACATCATTGTCATCCTGATAACTTAGCAAGGGTGCAAGTTACGACAACTTCTAGTGCTATATTCACACTTAAGTCATAAGTATGTAACATTAATTAGCTGTATTGTTGGTACGAATAAATACTATTATTATTATTATACTATTATTATTATTATTGTAGAAGAGTTAAAACAAAAAAGTAAGTTAGTTGTGTCAATCAAGCAACTTGATCAACTTGATTGCTGTAAATAGGTTTAATGATAACTCCAATCAAGATCCCGTTTCAAATCTCAATCAAATAAAAGTAGTAGCTGTGATCATTGTGCTTGATAGGCTCAGATGCAAACAAGTTACTTAGACAATCTAAACAAAATCTTGATTGTGGCAACGACTTTTTTTTTCAGTGAAGCACGCGTGCGATGCGATGCGTTGCGATAAGGGACGGGGAAACAAGAAATTTCACGCGGACCAAGTCACGGCCAGAAGCTAGAAATATTTTTATCCATAAACCTCGAGACCACCACGACTTCATTATTATCACACTAATCACACTAACATTATAAAGGCGAAAGTTTGTGTGTTTGTGTGTGTGGGGGTGTGCTTATGTATTTGTTACTTCTTCACGCTCAAACGGTTAGACCAATTTTGATGAAATTCTGTATGGAGGTAGCTGACACCCTGGATTAACATATTATAGGCTAAATTTTATCCCGATATTTCCACGGGATCGCCATTTACGCGGGTAAAACCGCGGGGCGCAGCTAGTTATTGAATAAAAACAATAATTAAATAACAAGCCAATGCCTTTTCCTTCTTCACCTCATTACCAGTTAGCAACAGTACCACTTATGGACAATCAAATTCTTCTGACGTAACTTAACGATCGGTTGTTGACAAAATATGGCACTTTATACTTTCACTGTCGGCCAGATGTCCGACATTCGACCGCTAGTGGAAGTTACCGGCCAGCAAGTGGAATTTGATAGGCTAGCTAGAGTTATGTTCCGTACGAATGGTTGATTCTGTTATAAATGCGGTGGAAAAGTGTGGCATTTAAATGAGAACTGTAGATTTCTTCTTTCGAGTTTCGTGACTGTGTTTATACAGGGTTATTGGAAAAACACCATCAACCTTTTAGAGGTCATTGTACTCATCATTATGAATAACTTTTACTATAGGACCACACCAGAAATCGCGAAAAAAAATCAGCTGTTCGCTACATTTTGACGAGTTAAACGAACATAAATGTAGGGAACAGCAGATTTTTTTTCGCGATTTCAGGTTTGGTTCCATAGTAAAAGTTGTTCATAATGATGAGAACAGTCAACAGCAAAAGTAGATGATGAAAATCAGATATTCAATACTAATGAACGGAGTTCGTGTCAGAAGTTCAGAACCATGTGGCGTCGAAGTGATTCAAAAGTATGTGATTGTAAATTATACCAAACATTTACTACTTGTACAGCTGCCATATATTCGTGATCAGTTTTGACTCCAAAAGTTATAAACTCAATCATCATCTACTTTGGCTGTTGACTGTACAATGGGAACTATATTTTCTATCACCAAAATTTATATTTGTCATCAAGTTGTATGACCTAATAAATAGATCTATCGCCACGAAATATTTGTATCACCTAATAAATAGATCTATCGCCACGAAATATTTTCGTTCTCAGATAGCGGGGCTCCGTCGACACAGGATGCAAGAACGAGCGAAGGGCACCCCGAGGTTCGGTTTGGTTAGGTTACTTTAAACCCTTTACACAGAAATAGGGGCCCCGCGAAGCGGGGCTCCGTCGACATAGGATGCAAGAGCGAGCGAAGGGCACCCCGAGGTTCGGTTTGGTTAGGTCACTTGCATTGTTTGGTGACTACATTTTGGTGACAGATCTACTATTTGGAGGACAAACCCTATTATTTAAGAAACACAAAACTAATTAAATTGGTGATAGCTTAAATGATACCCCTGTACAATGACCCCTTAAGAGGAAAACGGTGATTGAAATTTCACCCTGTATAATACTTAAGATTCAACACCCAGAACTGCTATATTTTTGGGTCATACAAATACGAGTTGGCAGGGACATCGATGCGCAACCTGTTCACGTGGATTCAGTACATGATTCTGGATCCCACAGCGATTACATTTTTCGTTTGTATATTTAAAAAAAAAAATTGCTGTTCCATACATTTTGATCGTAGGTATAGGTATTACACTTTCCTATGAAACAGCAGTTTTTTTTTAAACCGACGAAATATTTCTACGCTAGTGTTTAGAATCGTGTGCTGAATTCTTGGTTATAGTTTGCATGTCCGTTTTAGCAAACTAAGTATAAAGACGTGTGTACACTCAGTTTATTCTATTAAAGACCTTACGATATACTCGGGCAATAATAAACCTTGACATTCGGTTAAGGCAATACAATGAAAATCGCCATTTGCTGACAATAGCAATTTTTAAACATTACACATACATTACAATGTAGTCGTTGTAGTATTTGTGGTTGTAGTACTTGCACTTTCTACATGATTGTAGAAGGTTCGTCTCGGTTTCCCCGGTCAAGAAACCATTTTTCAGATACATTGTACCTAGTGAAAGTAGATTTTCTATAGTCCCTTCCATACTTGTTGAAAGTAAGTATGCCTGGTTTTTTTATATTTTATTATTCTAGAAACCTAGTTCACTATATCTGATCTATTTCTAAGTTGATCCAAAATACATGCTCTAAATTATGATGGTGAAAACCGTATCACAACCCATAGTATGTAGGTACAAAAAATCTATTGTTTCGACTAAAATATTAACACTAGTGCTTTAGTATGTTACTTGTAGAATAATTTCACAAAAAATCAGAATGATTTTATAGTTTTTGTTTTAAAAAGAAAGTTTTTAGAGGTATCTTCATGATTTTTTTCTATCGTATCAAATTTGTTTTCAACACACTATCTAACTACCATAATTATATCCTGAAGAATATCATATAATTTTCTGATTTTGTTTACTGTAGTCGATCATATACTTTTAGGCATTATAAAACATGCGCTTTTTGCCTGTAGTCCCCTTAATGTGAATACTATACTTTCTTGACAACACATTAATGGACACGCTACATCTCATCGGGATCTCATTTAGCATATATACAGCATGTTTAATTTTAAAGTATGTGACCATTATCCACAATGACTGGTTGTCACGCCACCAATGTGCGTAAACACTGAATATTTTTCACGATCCATCGTTTATGCAGGTAACTGATTTGACGAGATTGTACCTATATTAGACATGTTTTGAGTTTGTAGGATGTAGGATGCAGGCAGTTTTGTAGGATGTTGTGTTGTGACTACTGAAAACGTTTTATTTTGAGAAAAGTTTTTATTTTCGTACTTCTCTTTCGGCCTTTAGTTAGTTATACTTATTACTAGCCGAGCCCGCGAGTTCGCTCGCGTGTATTTCGGAAAAAAAATGGATTTCAAGGTTTTTTTTTATTTTGCGCGGGGGTTCCGCGCAAAATAAAAATCATTCATTCTTTTTTCTAAAATAAAAGAAGTCTAAGTTACTCCTTATAACATAAATCGTCTGCCAATGAAAGTCCTGTCAAAATCGGTCCAGTCGTTTCGAATAATAGCCGGAACAAGCCGACAGACCTAAAGAAGTTAGCTGGGGTAGACTGGATGCGGAAGGCGGAGGTCAGGGTGTTGTGGCGCAGTCTGGGAAAGGGCTATGTTCAGCAGTTTTTTTTTAATCTGTCAAGCTCCGCTGATGAGACACAATTGATTTTGTATTGTTTCGTCGCCAATGGGCGACGCGCGCCGCTCGACCGGTTAATATAGGTAAGTACCGTACTTATATATTTTCGAATGCATTTAGTAAAGAGTTGTTATTTTGACATTACAAACAAACACAAGGTATACAAACTGACAATTTTAATTTATTTGTATAGATGTATTTAATGCAATAAATAATACAAATAATAAAGAAAACATTACCCTCCTTTTGGGCTTCGCCGCAATCGAGTAAAAATGACAAAAAAATACGCATTTCGTGGTTTAAAAACCAGGGGTTTTTATCGTTTAGCCAATCATTACAAAATAAAGATTTCCACCAACCGATCATTAAAGCGTTATTATCATAGCCATCATGAGTTGTCTTAAATATTTGAAATAAATCAACTAAAATGACCAATTTAGTGTCAAACGGACTGCGCATCCGGCGATTACGAATATTTTAGTAATTATTACGTGTGTCTTGTGTCGTAATCATTAACGTCATTAGAAAAACAGATAAATGGGAATAATAATTATGTTAAAAATAAAAACTTCTACATATTCAAGTATGAGTTCTCATCTATCTATATTCTATATTAATCACACTAATATTATAAAGGCGAAAGTTTGTGAGTGTGTGTGTGTGTATGTTTACATGTTTATTACTTCTTCACGCTCAAACGACTGGACCAATTTTGATAAAGTTTTGTATAGATGTAGCTGAAACCCTGAATTAACATACAGGCTACTTTTTATCCCGATATTCCCACGGAATCAAAACTTATGCGGGTAAAACCGCGGAGCGCGGCTAGTTAATAATAAAGCTAAAGAGTTTGTTTATTTGAATGCGCAAATCTCTGGAACTACCAGGCGGATTCGAAAAATATTTTCGCGTTTGATAGCCCAATTCTTGAGAAAGGCTAGGCTAAATAACATTGCGCTAGGGCCCTAAGGAGCCGAGCAAAAAGAAAAAAAGTCAGAAAGAACCCTAAGCGGAAACGAAGTTAGCGCAGGTAAAGATTGCAATGTGAAATATAACAGGTAATCTTCCAACAGTACTATAAACCGTTTCTAACTCGTTTACGAGTGAAAATACCCGCAATGTAACTTTTATATCTTTGATATAAAAATGTGTAGTAGAATTTATATGATAAAATCTCCAAGATAACATAACTTGTGGTCGATACATACGCGAATAGAAAAATATCGATTTTTACTGGTGCCTGATATCAATTAAACGATATACCTATTTTTCTATTCATACTAAAAATCACAAATCGAAGGAATAAATATGAAAGAAAAACAAAGGAAAAATATTTATTGGGACACGCACAGGAAATAACAAACGAAACAAAACACAATCATAGAAACACAAAAAACAAAAGAGTATAAAAAACTGAGTCCTGTACGACCCCAAAAAGCACCTATTTCAGCATGGAGTTCCGATATTTAAAAATAAGTGTCGCAGCGCTGGACAAGTACAATACAGCTTCACTTTCAACCTACAACATTGGCAACATTGAATAATTCAATATTTCCCCCTTCATTGTTATTAAACTTGACAAAGCTTAAATTCCACAGAACAACAATTATCTATTTTTTTCAAACAAACAGTCAAAGAAAGTTGCCAATGTAAACAAAACGATCGCAATTATGAGATTTGGTGTTTTTATGACACCATCACCGCGCTATTTCTTTTTCCCATTGATTTGTTAAAACAATGGTTATTCCTAGAAATATGTCGTCACTCTACGCCATTTCTCATTACTCTTCCTTACGTTGTCAGGAAATGTGTCCCAGCAGTATAAACATAATAGGCTGCTTATGATTATGCTATGCCATTTATTTTTTTCCTAATTTTTCTCAAATGGTTCTGTTATATCGAAAATATCACATTTCTATTTTGCGTCGTTAAAAGTACAAAACTTTCTGGTTTTTTGATATTTTAATAATAGCCCAATAATATTTTTGAGAATTTTATTCGCCACACATCAAAATAAAGGTGATTACGACAAAGGACAATAGCAAAATTGATTTAATTAATATTGAAACTTATGTGAAAACAATGCAAGAAACAAAATATTTCCATGAAAAATATTATAATATTGTGAAGAAGTAACATTATTTAATCAAATAGGTACGTGTTCTCTATCACTATTTTACATGCTACGAAGGAAAGTAAAATAAGACAGCGACGTTTTCAAAATCTGAAAAACATTAACAAAACATAAGTAAGTTGCAGTAGACTGAAAATATTACGAAGAGTGACATATTTTCCGTGGAACCTGCTCAAAACCTTACCGTGGCCATGGTAGTGACTCCTACATTGACTACCCCCATTGCCTTCACTTGCATTGGTTCCTGAACGTTGTACAGAAATATGGAAACGATCTTCTTATTCTTTGTGTCCATATATTGCCACGGCACACCGTAAACGGCGTCCTTCAGTTTTTCACTCTGAAAATATTTTTGACTGAACTTCAATACCAATGCAGTAAAGTATTGCATGAGATATATACATTTTTTTTACAACTATTATTATTAGCTATAGGAAAGTCTGTAAGAATACTATTATTATTTTAGTTACCGTACTTTTTTTTTGTTTAATCGTTTTATTATAACCTTTTTGTTAGGAATGGTCCTAGTGGAAAAAAATTGCAGTAAGGTGCCTTTATTGGGTTCTTACCGTACTTGCTACCAACTCAAATATGACTGACAGCAGAATTAACTGTTGAAAAATTATGACTGACAAAGGTAAATATCGTACCAAGGCTTCTGCTGTCTGAAACAGTAATGATGATATACAATTACACCACAGTAAATATTAAAAGAAAACACGAGTTAATTTCAGAAATCAATGTTTTTTCAAGTCAGTGGATGAAGAAGATAGGAATATTTTTTTATTATTATTATTACTGACCATTTGCGAACATTCAAGAAGCAGTAAACACCCGGCTACTTGATGAAACACGAAATAAATTAACAACATTGGACCAAAAGTGTCTGACATTTCATCAGTGAACCTGAAATAATAAACATTCCTAGAATAAGTATTGTTTTAAAGCAAATAAACATAGAGCAGCAACTTGTTGTCTGATATTAATTTGTGACAAATGCATATTTGTAGGTATTAGTTACTACCCGCAAGAGTTAACATGAGACCCAAGCCTCCCCCCCTCCCCCCGCTGTCACCGGTCTCGTCATCGACGGTGTCGACGCGACGCCTCAATACATCCGAGCGAAGTCTCAAGTTAACTCTTGCGGTTGTATGGTCTGCCAAACAAAACGGCACACAAAAAAAATCAGAGTACTATTTAATTATACACGTACCCATATTTAATATAACTTACTTCTTAATATGACGGTGATAATCAATGCACCGTTTCAATTTTTCAAAAATTAGGTTCAATTCTTCTTCGGAATACATTCCTGCATTTTTAGTAGCGTGTTTACAGTCCATTGATAGAACCACTTTATTATCAGGAAGTGGAAAAGTTTCTAGATCATGAAGTAGTATTTTTAAATGTCCCCAGATATTGAAAACCATCAAAGATAGTAGCGAATCCAACATACAAAAATTCAATGAACACAAGCATGACTGTATCCTGAAGAAAAAAAAACTATTTTGATTAAGGTTCTCTTACCAGAAGTATATAGAAACACTGAACAAAATGCACTCCAATCAAGTGACTTTCTAGCTTGATTGACAATATCTTGTTTAGATTAATCAAAATCTTAGTTAAGTTGATCATCACGACATGATTGCAGCAATACTAGTTCAAATGATTGAACGCTCACAAGTTTCTTGATTACCCTTAACTTGACATCATTGTAGAAGAGTTAAAACAACAAAGTAAGTTAGTTGTGTCAATCAAGCAACTTGATCAACGTGATTGCTGCAAATAGGTTTAGTGATAACTCCAATCAAGATCCCGTTTCAAATCTCAATCAAATAAAAGTAGTAGTTGTGATCATTGTGCTTGATAGACTCAGATGCAAACAAGTTACTTAGTCAATCTAAACAAAATCTTGATTGTGGCAACAACTTTTTTTTCCAGTGTACTTGAAAATGACTACCACCACTACCACCACAACCACTGTCACCGCTTAGCATAATAGCATAATCGGCCTTTATTGTTCCAGCTGGTAGGACGCAGGCCTCCTCTATAGGGAGTAAGCCGTTATCCACCACGCGGGCCCAGTGCGGGTTGGCGGATATCACATGTCTTCGAATTTTCGGTTCTAGGACATTCCGGTTTCCTCACGATGTTTTTCTTCAACGTTTTGGGAGCGAGGTGATAAAATAATTTACACAAAGTGCCTGTCAGGGCTCGTACCTACGACCTTGTATGTCGCGGCTGTTTCCACTGTCACTGCTTGCGTGGTCTGAATTCGTTTGATTAGCCATAAGCCCCTTTGCGTAACTGTTGCTGTGAATGAGTCGTGGTAACTATTCACTATTAAATCCCGACGAGAAGTTGAGCTGTTGATCACAACATTTTTAAAACGAACTTACCAATTATAAGTCCAAGCAACCATATACGCATCGAAGTGCGTATAAATTTTTAGTACTGGCACAGAAAGGTACAGGGAATGTTCATACGTTGTGTTGTAGAGGACTTTATGTTTGTAATTTCCTACGGAGTAGTTTTGCCACATAGGAATAACGTTAAACAAGACCATGCCGCAACACATCTGGCCTGTCAAGAACAAGATAAAGCGGTGGGAGAGGAGATGTATTTTCCTGTGTGTCTGTAAAAAAATATATAATTCTCAATACTAGGTAGACAAAAGACCTCCAAATACCATTGCAGACGATAATCTCATGTAGATTATTGTCCTTACATGAAAAAAAAACACATGAGAAAGATTATGTCTGGATTTTAAAAGAGACTTTGTCCCCTGAGTTTGTTTCCCATTTCCTTTCCGGGGTAGTACATGAAAATGTCATTCCACATAACTTATTTTTTTTAACTGACTTCAAAAAAAAGGAGGAGATTCTCAGTTCGTCGGAATCTTTTTTTTATGTATTTTCCCCGATTACTCGAAGACGGCTGGACTGGACAAAATTTTTTTTTTGTTTGAAAGGGTATACTTTCCAGGTGGTCCCATTATCATCAGGTCAGGATCTGATGATGGGATCCGGGGAAAATTGAAGGAACTCTTCCAATATTATAGGCATACCTATAGCGATTTGAGTATTTTTTATAGTAACTCGTGCATTTGCTCTCGGAAAGCACTATTTTGTGAAGTGGAACTGATGATGAAGACCACAGATGGACACCGGAAGTACTCAATAATAAGTATTTCACGGGTTGCGATTCGATTACTGGTTGCTAAGCAATTTATGTTCGTCACAATGCGAATGGTAAAATGGAGCTGATGGCGGCCGAATACCAGGAGAACTTCACAGCAATTAACGCCCCTGCATCGGGAAATGCAATATTTTGTAAAAGGCGATGAGCAAGTTGACATTAGGCTATTGTAACTTAGATACATTATAAAAAGACCCACTAAAAAGTGAGAAATAAAACTTTTTAACAAAAAAACCGACTTCCAAAAAAATACTACAAAGTGAAAAATTACTCGTTTTTTTTTTGTTACATTTTTTTTATTTAATATGACGTGTAAAAGTGATTCTGATATCCTATTAACCCGTTGAATGTCGTAATTACAGACACAATTAAAAAGCCATTGTGTCTCGCGTAGATCTACGTTCGAAGGGTTAATAGAATTCAGACACGTCTTTGAAAAAAAACAAGTGCATTTTGGTCAAAAATTTTTGTTAATTACCTTCATAGCATATTCAGACACGTCTTTGAAGTAAAGCAAGTGCATTTTAGTCAGAAACGAAGTGGTCGAGGTTCTGTATTTTGTAGATTGCGGTAGCGTGATTATTATCCTCGACTGTAGACAAAATACAATCTAGATATTACAAAATTTTAACTAAGTATACAAAAAAAAAAAATCTAGATAATTATATTATTCGAAGCTTATGCAGTTATTCAATATTCCTGTGGAAATTGTATTAGGCCTGATTATTACCCAAAAACGTAAGTAATTCAAACAAAGATTAAATATTGAGATAGAGTGATAAACTCGCGCACCAACACCCACAGGGTTCGTGACTGTTAAATCATTTTGTGAAAAAAAAAAGTAAAATAAAAAATACGCACCAACGAAACAAACCCCATCATTACAGTTATAATAGTATGTCCCAGTTCGTAAAAACTGATCTCCGAATGTAGCCATAGAAAGGCAGTACCAGTGCTTGTAGAAAATATAAATGAGATGATTTGTCCAAAACTGTGTAAATGTATGAATTTCGAATAGCCCTCCCCGAGTTCCTTCCCTGGCCACGCATTTATGATTAATAAACTAAAACGCAGGATTTTCATATAGCGAAATTCGGTTACTTTTTGGATGTTGTCTCTGAAAGAGTAAATAAAAAAAGCAGTAAGTATTTATGAGTTAGGGCTGATTTTTAGGGTTCCGTAGTCAACAAAGGGATCCTTATAGGTATGCCATGTCCGTCTGTCCGTCCGCAGCTTAACTTGATCTTAGTACTAGAAAGCTATAATGTGGTATGTGGATATACGAGTACATATTAATCACGTTAATAAAGTGGTAAAATAAAATCTTGAAAAAAACATTTGTTAGGTCGCTCCCACAGATACTATATCTGTGGTCGCTCCTCTACACGTAGTGGGTATATTTTTTTTCTCTCGTCTACCCCATGGTGTGGAGTGTCGTTGGTAAATTCTTTCAAAAACATTGCGGATTTGTGAAAACTATTTTTCGATTCAAGGATTCGTTTGTAGAATATTAAGCTAAAAAGTACTAGTTTTTGTTAGAGTCAAGTGTCCTCCCCCCCTTGCCAGCAAAATGGTTGCTTTTGGATATGTGAAAAAATTCACGGCAGTAGTATATAATATATATATATATAACGAAATTAAAAGGAAAACTATCACAGTTAAGTAGGCTTTACAAGATTACGAGTAATAGTCGACCAACCTTCGACCAACAAAAAAAAAAAAAAAAAAAAACTTACATTTGCAGTTACAACGTATGGCAGAACACGATTTTCAACTACAATGTTAAGTTTGTTCTTGGGATAAATACCAACTACGGAAACCTTCATTGTGCGCGGTCCAACACGCACTTGGCCGGTTTTTTCAATCCTCAGATAACATTATTCGAGGAATCATTTTGAAATTTTGACAGTTAATTCATACGAAAACTGTCAAACGTCAATTTTATTCCTCGAATAAAAGATATGCAATGAAAAAATCAGCCTTTAGTTTTTTCTTAACTTACTTGAGTGATTCATCTTCGAAGATTATTTTTTTAATTTTTTGCATTTTTTTATACGCTATTCTTGATGTTATTAAGGCTATCGTCAGTTTCAATTGTCTGAATTTTATTCATGATCGTCCTTTTATAGCTAGTTTTTTTATATTCCATAGGCATTATTTAATTTCATAGAAAAGTTAATTAGGTTAGGTAATTAGGTTAATGCATCGCTTCGACTATGATTAATCTTGGTTGATAATTACTTTTGTTCAATAAAAAGTATCTTTTTTTCTTTTTAATTTTATATTTCTTTGCATAAGGCAAGGTTATGCGAAAGAGTGTTCTGTTTTTGAAGTGTAAACTTCTTTAGCGGCGTTGAACACTTTTTGTAATGGGTAAAAAATGTGAAACTCGCGTCAGGGCATCGCGTCAGGACACGTGACCGTCAGGAGAGATTTCCCCCCCCCTCGCTTTCTACTGCGGCGCCAACCGAAGTGAACCAAGTGAGACACGATAATGGATGGATGGATGGATGAATGGTGATGGTGATGTGGATGGTGATGGGGATGGGGATGGGAATGGGGATGGGATGGTGATGGTGGTGGTGGTGGTGGTGGTGGTGCTGGTGGTGGTGGTGATGGTGATGGTGGTGGTGCTGGTGGTGCTGGTGGTGGTGGTGATAGTGGTGGTGGTGGTGGTGCTGGTGGTGGTGGTGATGGTGGTGGTGGTGGTGGTGCTGGTGGTGGTTGTGATAGTGGTGGTGGTGGTGGTGGTGGTGGTGGTGGTGGTGGTGATGGTTGTGATAGTGGTGGTGGTGGTGGTGGTGGTGGTGGTGGTGATGGTGGTGGTGGTGGTGGTGGTTGTGGTGGTGGTGGTGGTGGTGGTGGTGGTGGTGGTGGTGGTGCTGGTGGTTGTGGTGGTGGTGGATTTTCCCTTTTTAAATTAATAATTGATTTATTTCAACGTTAATATTCAAGTTTTCACTTCTGCCGGCACTCCCGGAGTGCAACCCGTCTTTTTTTTTTAAATATAATAGTTTGATGGTGTTTTTTTTTATTTTATTACCTTATGATCTTCGATCAAGAGTCTATTCTTAATCTCATAAAAATAAATCAGTCAAAGATATTTCAACGTCGATAAAAGAAGTAGGTATTTATGTAATCCATTTTAGTTTTTTTTTTTCTAATAATCACACTAATCACACTAATCACACTATCACACTTCACACTAATATTATAAAGGCGAAAGTTTGTGAGTGTGTGTGTGTGTGTGTTTATATGTTTGTTACTTCTTCACGCCTAAATCACTGAACCGATTTAGATGAAATTGGGTATAGAGATAGTTTGAGTCCCGGAAAAGGACATAGGATAGTTTTTATCCCGATATTCCCACGGATCGAGTCTTATGCGGGTGAAACCGCGGGGCGCAGCTAGTTATAATTTTTTTTAATCGTACTACTGACAGGTGCACTATGAATATTATTATTGTGTGGGTGAAGTGTTTTATTTAAAAAAAAATCTGCCAAGTCTGAGGAAGTAAAAATTTATAATTTCCTTCATATTAAGTACATATCATAAATGACCACTTATTGCTTATTCTTGTTTGACCTGAGTGATTGTTACTCATGACAATTAAGTATGTACTTTCATAAATTTAATTCCTATGAAACGTGCAAAGTTTCACAAAAAAAGTTGTAATTTGTTTCATTCATGCCAAATTATAGCTTTCTAGTACTAAGAATCTCTAGAAAAAAAAGACGGACAAGGCGAAACTATAAGGAGGGACCCTTATAGTTTCGCCTTATAGTGTTGACTACGGAACCCTAAAAATCAGCCCAAAGTCATAAATACTTACTACTTCATAAATAAAATTATATTTTATCTCCTCTTTCAGAGACAACATCCAAAAGTAACCGAATTTAGTTATGTGAAATCCTGCGTCCTGCATGTCGTCCGCATAATATGTGTTGCTACAATTAACACCATTTACCCTGCATCCGACACGCATGCTACTGAGCTCGGCAATGAGGTAATTAACATACAGAGAGCCGGGGAAACGACAAACCACCCTGCCTCATCCCGCACCCCAACTCATATGATTCCGAAAGTGCATTAGACCATTTAACACTGTTCGTCTGGCTACGATACCAAAACTGCAATACACTGAGCAGTTACTCCGGTATACCCCTACTCCTCAATTTACTCCAAAGCATTTCGTAAGAAACGAGATCGAAAGCCTTGGAGAGATCAAGGAAGCAGGCGTACACTGGCGTCTTACGTTGAGTGTAGTATTTGACAGTATGCTTGACACCTAGGATAGCACTTTCGGTAGATAGTCCAGGACAAAGCCTAAACTGTGCATCGTGGAATACATATATTTTGCCAAATAAGAGTCAAGCATACTGCCCAACACCCTAGCCGCAACAGTGGCAAGAGAGATCGGGCAATAATTGCCTATGTTCAAGATGTATCCTGTTGTATTCTTCACGATGGGCACAACAATGGTCTTGATTAAGTCTGCCGGTACATATGACACTTTCACCGGTTTTATGATATGGTATTTCCTATTCCCATTGATTTGTTAAAACAATAGTTATTCCTAGAAATACATATGTCGTCACTCTACGCCATTTCTCATTACTCTTTTTTTTTCTCCCTCACGTTGTCAGAAGATGTGTCCCAGCCATAGAAAATATCTATGGTCCCAGCAGTGTAAACATTATAGGCTGCTTATTACTATGCTATGCCATTTAGTTTTTTTCATTCACAAATGGTTGTTTGTGTCTACACGAAAATATCACATTTCTATTTTGCGTCATTACAAAGTACACAACTTTCTGGTATTGCTTTTTGATATTTTAATAATAGCCCAATAATATTTTTGAGAATTTTATTCGCCACACAACAAAATATAGGTGAATTACGACAAAGGACAATAGCAAAATTGATTTAATTAATATTGAAACTTATGTGAAAAAAATGCAAGAAACAAAATATTTCCATGAAAAATATTATATTGTTTCATCAAATAGGTACGTGTTCTCTATCACTATTTTACATGCTACGAAGGAAAGTAAAATAAGACAGCGACGTTTTCAAAATCTGAAAAACATTAAAAAAACATAAGTAAGTACCAGTCGACTGAAAATATTACGTAGAGTGAAATATTTTTCGTGGAACCTGCTCAAAACCTTACCGTGGCCATAGTAGTGACTCCTACATTGACCACCCCCATTGCCTTCACTTGCATTGGTTCCTGAACGTTGTACAGAAATATGGAAACGATCTTCTTATTCTTTGTGTCCATATATTGCCACGGCACACCGTAAACGGCGTCCTTCAGTTTTTCACTCTGAAAATATTTTTGACTGAACTTCAATACCAATGCAGTAAAGTATTGCATGAGATGTATACATTTTTTTTTTACAACTATTATTATTAGCTATAGGAAAGTCTGTAAGAATACTATTATTATTTTAGTTACCGTACTTTTTTTTGTTTAATCGTTTTATTATAATCTTTTTGTTAGGAATGGTCCCTCTAGTGGAAAAAAATTGCAGTAAGGTACCTTATTGGGTTCTTACCGTAGTTGCTACCAACTCAAATATGACTGACAGCAAAATTATCTGTTGAAAAGCTATGGCTGACAAAGGTAAATATCGTACCAAGGCTTCTGCTGTCTGAAACAGTAATTATGATATTCAAGTTAGGCCACAGTGAATGTTTAAATAAAACTATTAATTTAATTTCAGAATTCAATGTTTTTCAAGTTGATGAATGATGAAGATAGGAATATATATATTTTTTTATTATTATTACTGACCATTTGCGAACATTCAAGAAGCAGTAAACACCCGCTCACTTGATGAAGCATGTAATAAATTAACAACATCGGACCAAAAGTTTCTGACATTTTATCAGTAAATCTGAAATATGAAACATTCCTAGAATAAATATTGTTTTAAAGCAAATAAACATAGAGCAGCAACATTTTGTCGGATATTAATTTATGACAAATGCATATTTGTAGGTATTAGTTACTACCCGCAAGAGTTGACTTAAGACACGATCCAACCAACCTCCGCTGTTACCGCTCTCGCCATCGACGGCGACGCCTCAGTACCGCGTGCTTACGTCATCCGAGGGACGTCTCAAGTTAACTCTTGCGGGTTGTACCTATGGTCTGCCAAACAAAATGGCAAACAAAAAAATCAGAGTAGGTACTATTTAATTATACACGTGGGTATATTTAACATAACTTACTCCTTAATATGACGGTGATAATCTATGCAATGTCTCAGTTTTTCTAAAATTAGGTTCAATTCTTCTTCGGAATACATTCCTGCATTTTTAGTAGCGTGTTTACAGTCCATTGATAGAACCACTTTATTATCAGGAAGTGGAAAAGTTTCTAGGTCATGAAGTAGTATTTTCAAATGTCCCCAGATATTGAAAACCATCAGAAATAGTAGCAAATCCAACATACAAAAAGTCATCGAACACAAGCATGACTGTATCCTGAAGAAAAAAAACTATTTTGATTGAGGTTCTCTTACCAGAAGTATATAGGTACTTGAAAATGATAATCCACCACCACCACCACAACCACTGTCACCGCTTAGCATAACAGCATAATCGACCTTTAATGTTCTAGCTGCTGGGACTCAGGCTCCCTCTGTGATAGAGGAAGTAAGCCATTATCCACTACTCGGACCCAGTGCGGGTTGGCGGAAAACATGAATTTTTGGTTCTAGGACATTCCGGTTTCCTCACGATGTTTTTCTTCAACGTTTTGGGAGCGAGGTGATAATAGTTATTTATGCAACTGTTGTATAATAAGGATATTAAAACACGAATGTGGACTTATCACACGAGGCGAAGCGGAGTGGGCTCGAACCTACGACCTCGTAAGTCGCAGCTGTTTCCACTGTCACTGCTTGCGTGGTCTGAATTCGTTTGATTAGCCATAAGCCCCTTCGCGTAACTGTTGCTGTGAATTAGTCGTGGTTACTATTTTCACTATTAAATCCCGTCGAGAAGTTGAGCTGTTGAACACAACATTTTTAAACCGAACTTACCAATTATAAGTCCAAGCAACCATATACGCATCGAAGTGCGTATAAATTTTTAGTACCGGCACAGCAAGGTACAGGGAATGTTCATACGTTGTGTTGTAGAGGACTTTTTGTTTGTAATTTCCTACGGAGTAGTTTTGCCACATAGGAATAAAGTTAAACAAGATCATACCGGCAAACATCTGGCCTGTCAAGAACAAGGTAAAGCGGTGGGAGATGAAATGAACTTTCCTGTGTGTCTGTAAAAAAATATAAAATTCTCAATACTAGGTAGACAAAAGACCTCAAAATACCATTCCAGACGCTAATCTTATGTAGGTTAGTGTCCTCACATGATCTGACAAAGATTATGTCTGGACTTTAAAAGAGACTTTGACCCCTGAGTTTGTTTCCCATTTCATCTCAGGGGTAGTACGATAGGAAATGTCACTGCATGTTTTTGAAGTGAAAACTTCTTTAGCGGCGTTGAACACTTTTTGTAATGGGTAAAAAATGTTAAACTCGCGTCAGGGCATCGCGTCAGGACACGTGACCGTCAGGAGAGATTCCCCCCCCCCCATCTCTTTCTACGGCGGCGCCAACCGAAGTGAACCAAGTGAGACACGATAATGGATGGATGGATGGATGGTGATGGTGATGGCGATGGCGATGGTGATGGCGATGGCGATGTGATGTGATGTGATGGTGATGGTGATGGTGGACGCGGACGCGGACGTGGATGGACAGCTGATGGCTCGACCGTCTGTGTAGTAGCCACACTGCTGTGTATTCGTAAAATTCGTGTATATGAAGTGTTTCAAAAAATGGAAATTGAACAAAGTGCATCGATTAATGTAAAAAGTGACGCAGAAATAGTGAAAAAAACTTAGTTATATTAATTCAATTAATAATTGATTTATTTCAACGTTAATATTCATGTTTTCACTTCTGCCGGCACTCCCGGAGTGCAACCCGTCTTTTTTTTTTATATGACGTTTAAAAGTTATTCTGATTTAATTTAATTTCACTGTGATCAAATAATATTGATATTGTTAATTACCTTCTTAGCGTATTCAGAAACGTCTTTGAACAAAAGCAAGTGCATTCGAGTCAGAAATGTAGTGGTCAGGGTTCTGTATTTTGTAGATTGCGGTAGCGTGATTATTATTCTCGACTGCAGACAAAATAGAATCTAGATATTACAAAAAATCTACTATGCAATAAAAATAATCTAGATATATTATTCGAAGCTTATGCAGGTATGCAATATTCCTGTGGAAATTATATTAGGCCTGATTTTTACCCAAAAACGTAATTCAAAGAAAGATTAAATATTGCGATAGAGTGGTGAACTCGTGCACCAACACCCACAGGCCACAGGGTCCGTGACTGTTAAAACAAGTAAAACAAAAAATACGCACCAACCCAACACACGCCATAATTACAGATATAATTGTATGTCCCAGTTCGTAAAAACTGATCTCCGAATGTAGCCAAATAAAGCAAGTACCAGCGCTTATACAAATTACATATGACATAATTTGTACAAAACTGTGTAAATCCATGCATTTCGAATAGCCCTCACCGAGTTCCTTCCCAGGCCACGCATTTATGATTAATAAATTAAAACGCAGGATTTTCACATAGCTAAATTCGGTTACTTTTTGGATGTTGTCTCTGAAAGAGTAAATAAAATATAATTTTATTTATGAAGTAGTAAGTATTTATGACCTAGGGCTGATTTTTAGGGTTCCGTTGTCAACAAGAGACCCTTATACACAGTTTCGCCGTGTCCGACTGTCCGCCCGCAGCTCAGAGATTCATATTTATTAGTACTAGAAAGCTATAATTTGGCACGGTTATACATATTAACCACCCCAAAAAAGTGGTAAAATAAAATCAGGACAAATTTTTTTTAGTACCTTCTCTAGACGTAGTGGGGACGTTTTGACGTGAATACGTCTTTAAAATTCCTTCCATAGTGTTCCAAAACCAATGATAACAAAATCGGGGGATACAGTTTGGTGTTGCAGCTTCATATCTATCATCTGCATCCTAAATTCAATTACACCATTGGATAGCTAAAGGATCAAAGAATTAATTACGCCAAGTGAGGACTGTGACGTATCGCGCGCAGTAAAGGGGGAGGCGCCGCCATTTTGAGGTAATTTTGCTGCATATCGAGATTTCCACGTAGTATAATATTTGACTCGAAAAAGCTACGACGTTCGTTTAAGTTTCAATTGTCAGTTCTCGTCAAATTCTGTCGATTGTATATAAAATATTTGTGTAAAATAGTGACAGTGAATACCGTGGCTGGCGTGAATACATTGATATCTCGACTTGTATATTTTTCTTATTGGCCTAATAGGTCTTACGCCTATAGTATTCTATTCTAGTGTATTCTACGCATTAGGAATTAATATGAAAAAAAAATGACAGCTCTAAATATACATAACTTTTGGAACAAAGTTTACGAGTAATAGTCGACCAACTTAAATTTGTAGTTACAATGTGTGAACATGATTTTCAACAACAATGTTAAGTTTGTTCTTGGGATAAATTCATTTCAACTACGAAACCCTTCATTGTGCGTCGTCCGACACGCACTTGGCCCGTTTTTTCAATCATCTGATAACTTTATTCGAGGAATAATTTTGAAATGTTGGCAGTTATTTCATACAAAAACTGTCAAACTTCAATTTTATTCCTCAAATAAAAGTTATCTGGCGATGGAAAAATCAGCCCTTAGTTTTTTATTAACTTACATGAATGTTTCATCTTCGAAGAGTATTTTTCTAATTCTTTGCATTTTTTTGTACAATAGCGTATAATCTTGATGTTATTAAGGCAGGTCAGTTTCAATTATGTCTGAATTTGTTCATGGCAGTCCTTTTATAGCTAGTTTTTTTTTTTAACATTCCTTACTTCAAAGAATATGTAATTAGTGCATTTATCGCTTCGATGGAATGATTAATTGTGGTTGATAATTACTTTTGTTCAATAAAAGTATCGTTTTTTTTTTAATTCTTTGATTACGGGCAAGGCTATGCGAAAAACAGTTTTGTTTTTTTTTTCAATGTAATAGTTTTATGATGTTTTTTTTTTTTTTTTTAATGTAATAAAAATCCATAAAAAAGAAATCAGATAAAGATATTTTAACGTCGATAAAAGAAGTAGGTAGGTATTTAAGTAACCCAATTTTTTTTTTTTTTTTTGTTTCAAATCCTACTACCTCCTACTGAGAGGTGCACTACGCTTGTTGTATAGGCGACATGTTTTAATAATTTTGTCTGCCAAATCTGAGAAAGTAGAAATTTGTAATTTCCTTTTTATTTATTACAGACGCCAGCACATCAAGCTACTACAATCTGTCAAATTTCTTTAATAGATTTTCAACTACATCGCTAATACATAAGGTTCAAAGTTGATTGGGAAAATTTAACAGTTTCGGGTAGCTTGATGTGCTGGTGTCTGTACCTATCGTAAATGAGCACTTATTACTTATTCTTGCTTGACGCGAGTGATTATTGACAATGAAGTGACATGACAGTTAAGTTCATTCATAAATTTCATTTCTATGAAACGTGCAAGGGTTAAAAACGTTTTAATATGTTTCATCCAATAGTGTAGTACCAAAACAAAATATATCTTCAAGTAGGCCCTGCGTCTATGAATCCCCGCATCAAACTGCCAGGAGGACGCAAGAATCCAATCGGCCATTATTTACATATAGCAATTACATGCCAAGATAAATAAATAGACACGTGAGCACGGTGAATAAGATGTCATGTCTATGTAAGGCCAAAGGCACACAGGAGAAGCTTCGCTTGCTGCTTTTAAGCTAGGGTTTCCTAAAACTGCGGTGGCCGCTATATAACGTCCGCAACGTCATTGAAACGTTATAATAATACATGAAAGTAAATTTGTTAGTTTTAGAGCACACGCACAACACGTGCTAGGTGACATTGCTCTCGAACCAAATGTAAGCTCCTACCAACCGCTCTATTCTGTAAATGTCTCACCGTGATAACTTAGGTAAAGTGAGTTTAAAGTGAGTTGTCAATTGTGTCAATCCCTAGCATCAGGTAGAATGAGAGCTCACGTTAAGCTCACCTCACCTAATTTTCACGGTGACATTTTTACATAATAGCACGGCTGGACACCGAAGGGCAAATTTTCCATCAGTTATTCAAAATAATCTGCGGATCAATACATTTTGACCGTGCAGGTAGTAGGTACTGTACTTTGTATTAACCATCCGATTTGGTTTTAATAACCGACGAAAAATGTCTACTCTGGGGTATAGAATCATGTGCTGAATAGGTGGTAATGCGCTAGACAGGATTTCCCGTCGTCAAAGTTGACGAATTTTCATACAAATATTTATAGTTTCTTATTTAATCCCTTAGGGTATGAATCAAAAACCATTCCTAAGTACCTACTCACGTTCATTATACAATTAGCTATTATGCAAAATTTTATGCTTGTGGACTCAGCGGTTTAAGCTGTACATTGTATTTCATTGAATTTAAGATTTTTGAGTGCGATATATGTGGCTATTTGAAATAAATATTTTTACTTTGAGTTTAGTTAAAACGGGAATGATAGTCCGCCCGGAACTAGTTGGCCGCGCCTTAGGTATATGAGCGGTGGGACGGAGGGGCGGGGGCGCATTACTCAGTACGTGCGTCGGGAACCGCCGCCTCACCCCTGTCCCCACCTCAGCGGCCAACTAGTTCCGCGCGAACTATAGTCTCGTAGTTCGAGCGCAACCGACGAAACGTGTAAGCGAACTTACTGCCAGTGTGTCTTCGGCCTAACTAACAGGTTATGTTATAAGTCTATCTCTTGCACCGTAATGACACATTACCCCCGTTTGACTTGCACCGGTTGACAGGCGACAGGCGTTGTGTATGTTTACCATTTGAGATCCGTATAACAGTTTATTTAAGACTAGGAAAAATCAGGAAAATTAATTGATTAACTTCGATTGTTGTTAAGACTAACTCAGGTTAATATGAGGTTAACTTAGATTACCTACATAGACACACACATTTGAATTTTAAAATATAATAAAAATGGTATGGGTCCCGCCTGCTTCCAACTTTTATTTAATTTAAAATGGGCTTGTTTTTAGCTTTTCAGTTTTTTTTTACCGCAGTCGAGATTTTTAGTTTTCTTTTTATTTCCAGCATTTTAGTTTACACATTAATGTGAATGATTTCGCAAACGATTTAGTTCTTGGTACGTGTTTTTTACGATTTTTCACTTCGAATTACTTTTAACCATATAATAATATGTTGTATATATTTTTGCGTAATCACCTTTTAAAACCCTTTATTTTGATACCCCACTCGATATGATTCGAGAAAAAAAAAATTAAGACATAAATGGCGCAAAAAATCGACCATTTTAATATTTTTCCATTTTGATATACCCAGTGTCACTCTTACAATTAAGACGAATGTAACGGACCCTCTCAAGAAATGAAATCGATCAAGCCGTTTAGGCTACAGAGCGTGCCAAAGAAATATACAGACATACACTCGAGAACCATAACCCTCCTTCTGGCGCAGTCGGGTAAAAATAGCAGTATTTTAACATTGTATGATATCTTTGAGTCATCTGACGTGTTTATCCAATGTTGATATAATAAACATTCTAACCTAGTTATAAAATTGCCTACTTAACCTTGTCCGTAAATTCGAACTAATACTTCACTTAGCTCTCGTACCGGGCGTTTTTAGTCGTGCACTGTATTTTCAACTCATTGCTCAACCCCGAGAGTTCAAAATCCAACAATGTATTTTTTGACGTGCTGGAATGCACTCTGTTGGATTCTCTATGCTCGGCTCAACAACTAGAGTTCAAAATCCAGTGCGCGACAAAATATCATCGCGTTAAAAAAACGCCCGTGCGTACCTGGTATTACATGATTATTATTATTAGACTGACAACTCTATTATTATTATTAATCCGTAATAGTGACGTAACTGTACAATATAATAATACATCTGGTTGTAGATAGTTCAAGGTGCTAACACCTACTTACTTGTCAATGCTATTAAAATAATATGAAACTTGTCATTCATGTTGAAATCCATGTAAATGGGCTTTAAATATAAATTGCATTACAGTTTTGTAATTACTTTGTGTTATTGTTAATTTTATTGGTTTAAAAGCTTTTTATTGTAATTGTTAGACTTTTAGATTTTGTAATATTCTTAATATTTTATAGGCTTTCAAATAAAGACCTTGTGACCTACCTATACATATTTTTTAAGGGTCCCCTATGTTGTTTCGAACGCTGCTGTTGCGACAAACGCTGTTGCGAATTATTTTTCCACTGCCTCACAGGTTCGAAAGCTCATGCACTCGAATGAAGTAGTCGCGAAAGACGCTGTTTCGAAAAACATTTTCACTGCCTCATACGCTCGAATGCTTGTGATTTCGATTTATTTACCTAGTCATAAAGTGTACAGAAAAATATTTAAGCAGTAATTTTTAAGAAGTAATATTATTAACGTACTGTTTAGTACCTACTCATAGAAAAAAAATGTACAGTTGAGGTACTAATATTTTTGATTGTTACTTTGTTAATAATAATATTAAATGTTGATGTTGACACCGAATTTGTTGATTTTATTTACCGAATTTGTTCATTTTTACGCCAGACGTATCTGCCGCATGTCAGACGAGCTGTAGGCGAAAAGAACCACCGATTGGGTCCCATTAAAAATGCTAGGCGACGTCCCCAACGAAGATGGCGGGCCGAACTTGATTCCTACCGCAATGGAAGAGGACACCTGTATGTGGAAAAAGGAAAGGGCCCTATTTGCCAAGTGAAGTGAGACATTAAGAATGGGCTAAATAGATATGTTATGTTAACTTATTTATGTATTTGTGTACCTAATTTTAAGTTTTTTTTTATCATTGTTCCTCTCAACCAAAGCACCTGCCATCTAAGCTCTTCACCACCCTTAGTTGACTGGTAGAGAATACCTAAGGCATTAAGTCCGCCTACCTTTTTGTGCGAAAAGTTTAAATAAATAAATATGTTTCATCTAAAAATAATAATGCAATACCTACTACAAACATCGAATAGATGTTTGTAGTATTGCAACCTGACACACCTCCCTAAAGTTAAAACTAATAAATAATTTCGATTAAAATTAAGATTGTGAAAATAATGGTTAGTCAAAACTATTAAGTTGATTATTTTTTGTTTCTAAATGCACACCCGTACTCAATTACTACGGCATAGTTGTATTTTAATTAACAAACGGTCAAGGGTATTAGACAGGTGCAAATACTTATGTTTTTTCCTACTAAAGTAATTATTTTAACCCTAGGCTACCTAATAATTATACACTTATACATTGTTAATTTTATGATCATTGATAATATCATGCAATTGCATAAAAAATGCAAAAACGTTAAAGCGAAACTGAATTTATTATTAAAGGAATCATGAGCTACTGTTTTACGCTCGGGTCTGCCTGTGTGCCTACTGAGATCTACTAAACTACGCAATGAATTTAGATGCAGGTTTCACCATAATTATTTATATTTATTCCGGTAGGTTTATATTATGTGTTCAACACAATAGGGTAGTTTCCTGGGTAAAAAAATAATAATTCTAATTAGTCCGTCAGTTAGATTATCGAAAAATAATGGACCCATATTTTTTCTTTTGTCAATCAAACAAAAAATGACAAAGATAAAGCGCGTCAAAATTTGGGAGTAGGGGGTCGTGACGTCACGCCGTGCGACAATTTTTAGCACGGCGTGACGTTTTTCGATAATCTAACTGACGGACTAATTAGAATTTTTTAGGAAACTAGCCTATTATATAGCATTTATCAGAAAGGTGTGTTCATATTTAAGGGTGTGTCACAGACCATCAAACAAAACAACTGCCTCCATGAGACCAACATCGTAATCGCGAAAAAAGATCAACTGTCCCATAAAAACCTTCAATACCTACTCGACCAAATATATGGAACTACTGATTATTTTCGAGTAGGTATGGATGTTTTGTACGGGACACTTGACAATTTTTTTCGCGATTACGATGTTGGTCCCATGGAAAAAGTTGTGTAAGTTTGATGATCTGTACCATACCCATAAATATGGCATTTTTTTGAAGTGAAAACTTCTTTAGCGGCGTTGAACACTTTTTGTACTGGGGAAAAAATGTTAAACTCGCGTCAGGACACGTGACCGTCAGGAGAGATTCCCCCCCCCCCCCCCCCACCCCTCTTTCTACGGCGGCGCCAACCGAAGTGAACCAAGTGAGACACGATAATGGATGGGTGGATGGATAGATGGATAGACGGACGGACGGACGGACGGTGACGGTGACGGTGACGGTGACGGTGACGGTGACGGTGACGGTGACGGTGACGGTGACGGTGACGGTGACGGTGACGGTGACGGTGACGGTGACGGTGACGGTGTCGGTGACGGTGACGGTGACGGTGACGGTGTCGGTACGGTGACGGTGACGGTGATGGTGACGGTGACGGTGACGGTGTCGGTGACGGTGACGGTGACGGTGACGGTGACGGTGTCGGTGACGGTGTCGGTGACGGTGTCGGTGACGGTGACGGTGTCGGTGACGGTGACGGTGACGGCGACGGTGACGGTGTCGGTGACGGTGTCGGCGACGGTGACGGTGACGGTGACGGTGACGGTGACGGTGACGGTGACGGTGTGACGGTGATGACGGTGACGGAGACGGTGACTGTGTCGGTGACGGTGACGGTGTCGGTGACCGTGTCGGTGACGGTGACGGCGACGGTGACGGTGACGGTGACGGTGACGGTGACGGTGACGGTGACGGTGACGGTGACGGTGACGGTGACGGTGACGGTGACGGCGACGGTGACGGTGTCGGTGACGGTGTCGGCGACGGTGACGGTGACGGTGACGGTGACGGTGACGGTGACGGTGACGGTGACGGTGACGGTGACGGTGTGACGGTGATGACGGTGACGGAGACGGTGACTGTGTCGGTGACGGTGACGGTGTCGGTGACAGTGTCGGTGACGGTGACGTCGACGGTGACGGTGACGGTGACGGTGACGGTGACGGTGACGGTGACGGTGACGGTGACGGTGACGGTGACGGTGACGGTGACGGTGACGGTGACGGTGACGGTGACGGTGACGGTGACGGTGACGGTGACGGTGACGGTATAGAGGTATGAGGAACAGGGTGTAAAGTTCACTCAACCTCCATAGAAAAGGGAGGATCCTCCGACCAGACGGGTGTTGTGTCTGGCGGGCAACTGCCCAATGAGTCATGTCGGGCTGTTGTATATATGCTAGTTGCGTAGTAAACTCTGCTTGCGCGATGCAGGATTTGCGTGACGTCAGTATGACGCGTTGTTCGCATGTGGCGTTGTAGATACCGCTACATCACTCCCCCCCGGAGACCGGAGGTCGATAGTGGGCTGAGTCTTGTATCTTGCGATGCTTGCCAGGCCAGTTGAGGTTCCAGTGAGTCGGAACCGGTTGCCGCATAGTTCACGGTGAGTCGGAACTGTCTGCGAAGATGTCCCCAGTGAGTCGGGGTGGCGCTGCGTTATGCTCCAGTGCGTCGGATGTAGTACAGCGCCGGGTTGAGGCTGACTGCTGGCGTCGACCAGGAGAGGCTTATTGAGGGCTCTGCTTGTAGACCGGCCGAAAGTGCCAGTGTGCTGTGCCGAGGTTGCTGATGAGGCTGAGGGTGATGACCAGGTATGCGCGGTCGCTGCATGCCCGTGGTCAGGATACCCGTTGAAGCCGTGGGTGCTGGCTGGCTGGGTGACTCGCCGCTCTAAAGCTTGCGGGAGTGATGATGACGTCACGCTGAAGTAGGTGCACGAAGGCTGCGCTGACGTCCATGTTCGGGGTCACCAGTATAGAGGTATGAGGAACAGGGTGTAAAGTTCACTCAACCTCCATAGAAAAGGGAGGATCCTCCGACCAGACGGGTGTTGTGTCTGGCGGGCAACTGCCCAATGAGTCATGTCGGGCTGTTGTATATATGCTAGTTGCGTAGTAAACTCTGCTTGCGCGATGCAGGATTTGCGTGACGTCAGTATGACGCGTTGTTCGCATGTGGCGTTGTAGATACCGCTACAACGGTAACGGTGACGGTGATGGTGGACGTGGATGTGGATGGATGGATGGACAGCTGATGGCTCGACCGTCTGTGTAGCTACACTGCTGTGTATTCGTAAAATTCGTGAATATAAAGTGTTTCAAATATGGAAATTGAACAAAGTGCATCGATTTATAAAAAAAGTGACGCAGAAATAGTGGAAAAAAATTAGTTATATTAATTCAATTCATAATTGATTTATTTCAACGTTAATATTCATGTTTTCACTTCTGCCGGCACTCCCGGAGTGCAACCCGTCTTTTTTTTGAAGTGAAAACTTCTTTAGCGGCGTTGAACACTTTTTGTAATGGGTAAAAAATGTTAAACTCGCGTCAGGGCATCGCGTCAGGACACGTGACCGTCAGGAGAGATTTCCCCCCATCTCTTTCTACGGCGGCGCCAACCGAAATGAAACAAGTAAGACACGATAATGGACGGATGGATGGATGGATGGATGGTGATGGTGATAGCGATGGCGATGGTGATGGTGATGGAGATGGCGATGGTGATAGTGATAATGATGGCGATGGTGATGGCGATGGCGATGGTGATCGTGATGTGATGTGATGGTGATGGTGGACGCGGACGCGGACGTGGATGGACAGCTGATGGCTCGACCGTCTGTGTAGTAGCCACACTGCTGTGTATTCGTAAAATTCGTGTAAAAAAAAGACGGGTTGCACTCCGGGAGTGCCGGCAGAAGTGAAAACTTGAATATTAACGTTGAAATAAATCAATTATTAATTTAATAAGTAAGTTTTTTCACTATTTCTGCGTCACTTTTTTCATTAATAGATGCACTTTGTTCAATTTCCATATTTTAAACACTTTCGGTCTTATTCATAAAAAAAGCCTATTGAAGGTTTAAACCATTCATTACTTAAAATGCTCAATAGGCCTTTAAAACATTCGATAAAATTTTGTATTCATAAACGCTTCATAAACGTTCTATAACTAGAATGTCCTACAACTTCTAAATGTTGCCATTATAATGAAGTCATCCAACAAATTGGCCAACACATTAAATCGGCATACGAGAATATCTGTCTATGAACCGAATATCTGTGTCCATAGACATTATTACGTATGAAAAACTAATTTATTGTCTACAGTTTCAACAGTTTTGACGCGACAACGTCATGGTCGTCATGGAAACCAAAAAGTACTCTGTGAAACTGACTTTTCAAACATTTGTACGTCAAATGTCATTTTCTTCGGCCATCTTTGTCGTGTCTCACTTGGTTCAATTCGGTTGGCGCCGCCGTAGAAAGAGATGGGGGGGGGGGGGGAAATCTCTCCTGACGGTCACGTGTCCTGACGCGAGTTTAACATTTTTTACCCATTACAAAAAGTGTTCAACGCCGCTAAAGAAGTTTTCACTTCAAAAATTTGGTATTCATAGACACATTGCGCACATGCAACTTCTAGTATTGAAAATGGCAGCATTCAAATAAATATAGAGAAGGAAAGATTATTGCAATTCTTCCAAATATATTTCTGTTAACCAATCTGATTATAACAATGCCTCAATAACATTCTGCCAAAAAACCATTCTTAACAATCCCTTATAAATCAGCAATATCAAACGCATCTGTACAAGCGCAACAATTATTCGGATGTCTATTTAATTACAATACATGTAATACGAAACACATTATTAGTATTATGATATTCTAATGGCTTTGGCCTTTGATATTACCGATCCCGACATTTAGTTGGCTCTCAAAAGTCACGCTGTCAAGGCCGTTTTGATGCGCACAGGCGCACGCGACGAGTACAGTCAACCACAAGTATATCTCAACAATTTATACTTAACAGCGTCTTCATTTCGAAGCAGTGAGCGGTTTTCGTAGTTCAAGTGTTACGCATTACTTGCGGTTGACCGTACTTACATAGCTGGATGAAGGTGCCACATTTTTTAATCTTTTGATTAGTTTGTGGTAACTGGCAGCCTTGCATGAAAAGGTTACAAGAATTAGTGGAATTTAATTTGCGTGTGAGAAATTTTTAATGGTTTCATTTCGAACGGTGAAGATGTTTTCATAGCATCGTTGTATAAGAAATGTAACATTTCAAACTAAACAATATGGACTGGCAAAAAAGAAGAATGGATTTCCGATGTACAGAACGATACTACAGTCTGTCAAATTTCTTCAATAGATTTTCAACTTTATCGCTAAATCGTAAGATTTATTGGGAAAATTTTACAGTTTCGGGTAGCTTGATGTGCTGGCGTCTGTACATCAAATGGTCTACATTCTTTTCGAGACCTATTTATCCTTAAACAAAATATCCTTCTCTGTCCTACCTACAACATATTTACCTACCTGAGCATCACTTTTTATACTGATTATACACTTAGATACCGTCTCTAATCCTGGGTCTATCAAATAAACGACAAAGCTTATTTAATAGCGATCCATTGATCGATTACTCATAATTGTGACAGCTTTCTTGTGCGTTCAAGAAGCAATGGATGGATTCCTAGCGGTTTCATCGTAAGCATCTTGTTGAGTATGAGTAAGCATAGTAATGGATATCATTAGCTTTGGACATGTTCATCGTTGTTTGAACATGTTACAAGATATGGTTTAAAAGCACCTTTTAATGGATTTTGGTAAGGAATGTTCTTTTGTCATTGATTGCTGTCTGCATAGTTTTTCAACGTTATATTTTATTGGAAGAAACTCGTTGAATAGGTATTTATATTAGTCGATCATCATTTTAAATAAATATATTTATTTATATGTACTTTATGAATCTAAACCAGAAAAATACATAACAAAAATAACATATAGGTAGTAAATAATATCTGTATTAATAATACTAATATAATAACTGTAATAATAATAATGAATAATACAGTTTTGTCTTAAAAATTACACTATCAATTCATTTTCCTTATTTTCATATCCATCAAGTCTATATCTTATGATTCCTATAATAATTTCAAAGGAGCGCAGATAAAAAATTGCCAAGCGCAACTAAACGAAGTCTAAACATTACCCAAGAATGTTCTTAAGGCCAACTCCTATTTATCTTAACCTGACCTAGGGTTGACTTATGCTACTAATTACTCGTATATCCCCAACAATTAAAAAATTCTCAGTATCATCAAGTTTACCTTCAAACCAGTCAGACTTTCGAACCGATCTGAATTTCCATTAAAGATATAACCAAACTAGTTACCATATTAAGTGTTGTACAAGTTTCCATCTTGATTTATATGCCTGTGTTTTCTATGTACATGGATCGATGCGTTGATCGTTCGATATCACGTAATAGAAAATATGGTGTCATGTTATATGGGCTGAGAAATACACGGTTTTTTGTTGACCATTTTGTATGAGACATGTCTGAATTGCCTTCTGTATGAGAGAGGCTTTTGCCCTGCAGTAGGACAATAATACGCTTGGATTATTATGATTGTGGTTGATTGTTTTTGAAAGGTCCTGCATGCGTAGTAAGATTACTTTTGTCTCAACTCTACGAAGACAAATTGATATTTCTTTACTTAATTTTTGACTTTGCATCGAAGAATAGTTATTTGTTATACAAGAGTGCAAAGTTGCTTTTTAACCGCGTGTTCAATTTTATCTCTTTTTGAATCAAAAGAGCACGAGGTGAAAAATCTTTGCACTCGAGTGCAACACGTAACTTTTCATTCCACCTCAGCGAGGAAATGACTAAATGCAAAAAAAAAAACGTTTACAATCACAAGATAGGTACACTTTTATTTCAGTTTAGGTATTAATTACTACATTATGACAGGTAAGTATTACAGAATAATCTTTAAATTATAACAAAATAATACTAAGGTATAATTACGAAAATTTTTTAATTCACACACTTAGTGCACACGATGTTCTAAATTCAATTTACTTTATCCTCTAGAGAATAAAAACGGCTTTTCCACTCAGATATTGAAGATTAAAAATACTCTTTCCGAGATGGTGGGATGAAAATATTTTTACAATCCTTTAGACCAATTCCTGTGACTAAAAACCTTATAAATCTCACCGAAATCTATGTCAAAAACGTCTCGGGGTAAAATAGCTTCTTTTATGCATTAGTTGTACAATCTACTATTTTAATGGATATAAAATATGAATTTTTGAAATCGATTTACAATTGCCGGAGACATTGCGTAACATACATAAAAAAAAATAAAAAACAGTCGAATTGAGAACCTCCTCCTTTTTTGAAGTCGGTTAATTATGTAAAGACACGGCAGGTAATATTTGTGTCATTTTTCACAGATTATGACATGAAATTGAATGCAAACGTTCTTAAAAATAAGGGTTTTACGGCCTCTGTCAGGCTGTTTTACGTTTATTCCGTCACTACGGTGGCTAAAACAAGGGTCGATTGTAGGCTATCACTTCAAGCGGCGCCGTGGCTTAGTTGGTTAAAGCGCCTGTCTAGTAAACAGGAGATCACGAGTTCGAATCTCGTCGGGGCCTATGCGAGTTTGTGCATAACATTAATTTTGTTTTATTGTTATTTTTATATGAAACTGTAGGTTTAAGTCGGGTGTTGTCAGAAAAATATTACCGTAGCAATAAAACCCCTTGTGAAATAAAAAAGGTTTTTGTCTCGTTCCAGACACACAAAATACATTTTGGTGTTTGAATTTAAAAGGTTCGAGTGCAAGTGAAGCACATTCAATTTTCCAACATTTTTGAACGAAAAGTAATTGTATCCAGGATTTATATAAGCCTACGCGGAATTGGAGAGGCCGAATCCAGTTTCTTAAAACAACAATCAGTTTCCTACTGTTCGTCTTTTCGTATTACTTTGCAAATTATAAAATTAAACCTGCATCTTAAATCAATAAAAAAAATGCTACCAGTCTTCTGGGCACGCATTTCCGGATGACAGCGATGCGGACGAATACTTCGACGCCTAAGTGTCCTTTGTTTTTTTTTTTATTTATTTGTGTTGTAAGTTAGTTAGTCTTTTATTTTAGTATCTAGTGTATATAGTTAGTTACTTATTATGAAGCAATGATAAACATATAAATAAAACATTAATTTTATCTAAAACAAAATAAAATAAAAGATGCTTATTTTTATAATTATTAAAATAAAAGACAGGCATGTCATGTTTCATAAAAAATCGCCATATAATTATGAAGCTATAAAAACTAAATAAATTCGTAAAACTTGAATGAGACAAGATATTCTGATAAATAAAAACAATAGAAACATAAGTCTGTCAGTCTTATAAATATGTATTTATATCCTTTGCGGGTTTTTTTCCATTCGATCTCTCAACGACCTTTGGATCTCAGGTTTTTTGCCGTTTCGAAATGTCAATATATTGCGTTGAAGTAGTGGTTCGAATTTTGTTTATGCTTTTAAGTCTTTTTGGGACAATGTTGGGTTAAGTACAGACAGCAGGATTATTTTAATCTGTTCTCTCGGATATAGGGAATACTTTTTTTTCTCTTTATTATTAGGGACTTGCAACCTTTAACAGGTCATGTCAGCCCCATCATTTCCTTAAGCAATTTAAATAAAAATGTTCTTAAGATTATTAAATATAAATTTATAAGGGCTGATTTTACCAAATTCAGATATCTTTTATTCTTGGAATAAAATAGAAGTCTGACAGTTTTAATATGGATAAACTGTCAAAAATTCAAAACTTGTTCTCAGGATAAGACTTTAATCTAGGTATAAAAGTTGGTGGAATGCGCCCTAAATAAGCTTAGCTTAAAAATAACTTGCCTAGCTTTTCTTAGCTTAGATTAATATGCTTTTAAGTATTTTTGGGACAGTCAGCTTAAATACTGAAAATGTTTAGCTTGATATATCATCGTGCGTACGAGTATTCTCTAAAAGGTTTAAAATTTTCCTTAAAATATTTTTTTTTTTTAATTTCAAGGCACAAAACACGCCGAATAGATGAAAAACACATCAATTAACAACCCAGTAAAATCCCAACTCTTAAAAAAACTCGTCATAGAGCAAACCAGTCCACTTCATAACAAGTTGGTACTGCCACGAAAGCGTCCATTGACGACTCCGAACGTTAAAATGCAACTCACGCGCAGGCTTTCATCAACAACATATTCATACACTGACATATTTATGTGCGAGTATGTGTGTGTGAGAGAGAGAGGGGGGAAGTGTCATGCTGTATGGTGTCAGACGGAAGCGAAGTATGTAGTTGATAAGTTAGTTCTGATTGTTGATCGATTTTTTTAAATCGATTTGAATTTAATGATCGATTGTCAAATGAGAGCAATCTATCTTGTGGGTTAGCAAGTCGATATAAAATTATTTAAGTATTTGCAAATGACATTACATCTTAATCTAACTGTGATGTATACTGCCTTAATCAGGCAGTGACCTCTATTTATTAAATTACAGAGGTGTCAGTCAGTACAAACACATATAAAAAAACGGGTTGCACTCCGGGAGTGCCGGCAGAAGTGAAAACGCCATCCATCCATTGTCGTGTGTTACTTGGTTCACTTCGGTTGGCGCCGCCGTAGAAAGAGTGGGGGGGGGGAACTCTCCTGACGGTCACGTGTCCTGACGCGATGTCCTGACGCGAGTTTAACATTTTTTACCCATTACAAAAAGTGTGCAACGCCGCTAAAGAAGTTTTCACTTCAAAAAAAAACAACACTGGTGCTGGTGGGTTAGCACTTAGCACCTGCAGTCTACAAAATTCAACACAACAATGCAATGTGGACACGCCCTTATTCAATGAATAATGCTTAGAAATTTTTGGGAATGATTCAGCGGACGAACTTATAATCCGGGTTCACATTCACTGCATTAGTAATAATATTACGAAATTCGAAGTATGTAGTTTGAAACTTATATATTTATGCCGTTATTCATAATCCTATTTTATCTCTATTTTAGCTAAAATAGGTTTATAGAACGTTTGTCTTTATCTGTCACGTTGTCATTTCTGTGTGTAAGAAAGAGACAAACCCCATTTTAACTAAAATAGGTTTGATAAGTTTTATGAATAAGGGGGTTAGACTTAAAGAAAAAGCTTTAGCTTTGATTGATAGCTCAAAAGTCTTTAGTAATTTATTACTTACTAGCTGCGCCCCGCGGTTTCACCCGCATAAGTTTCGATCCCGTGGGAATATCGGGATAAAAACTATCCTATGTCCTTTCCCGGGACTCAAAATGTCTCCATACCAAATTTCATGTAAATTGGTTCAGTGGTTTAGGCGTAAAAAGGTAACATACAGACAGACAGAGTTACTTTCGAATTTATAATATTAGTATTTAAGTGCATCATCGTTAATTAATTCAAGGCTTAGGTATGAACTGAGTCTAATTTGCCATGTGGTTTCCGTTTTCGCTAGACCCTATTGCGTGGTTCAAATCTTTCTAGGATGACGTAAGAGATGACTGAGAATCAAGAATCAATGGTTGTACAGTTGAACATTTGATGGACATATAACTTAATTATACTTGTGTTGAGAGCTCCGAAAATTGCGTTAGTATGGTAAAGATACTATTCAGTATTCAGGTAAATACTCCTCTCGATGAGAGGGAGTGGCCCTTAATCCACCACGCGGGACCATCGCGGGTTTGTAGATGTCACACAAATAATACAAGGTATGTACATGTACAATCAGACCTTGTATGTGTATTGAAGACGTGTCGGTCTACCTGTGATCTTAGTATTTCCGTCGTCATCGCTACCATTCATTGAAGCTGTCTCAGGGACAAAAAAATGTACCGATATGTGACGAACTGGGCAAAAAAAATGGGTATTGGAACTAATACAAAAAGTATGTTCGCCATTTAAATTCATGAGATCTTCATTGCTGGTTGTATTAACCTTTAAACATGCACTACTTAAGACCTTAACCTGATCCTAACTAAGACCTGTGTACGTTATTATAATAAATTCATCATCCTTCTGATCTCATCCCAATTTATTTGAAGTTAGTACTTAAAGTGACATTAGCACCACCTAACTTGATACCAGAAAAAACCGTTGAGAACATCAATTTTTGCCGTTAGACATTTGAATTTAAAACAATGAAAAAGGTCTAGTCAATAAATAAAATAAGTTCCCTTTACACGTAGTTTTTACTTCCCGACTCTGCGTGAGTAATAGACCGGAAATACTGGCTACCTGCGCCTGAGCATAACAACTAACCATTTCTTAATGTTAGGAGTTAAAAAAAAAACGGAAGACGTCTCGTGTTTCTGAGGAACGTGTTGGATGACAGTTGGTAGTCGGGTTTGTGTTGTTGATGATTTTTTGTGTGGTTTTATATTGTAACATAACACTTTGTCTAGATAAGACTTATGACATTTGCAATTTATTAAAAAAAAAAAAACAATATGTGTGCATAACAATGTATTCAAAATCTGCAAAATCTTTTGGGTTTCTGAAGGCCGGGTGTCGTGGTGCAACTTGGGAGATGCTAACGCTTAGGTCTGGCAATGGAGTCTCCTAAGTATTATAATAAAACTATCTGTTACCCTGCGACTTCCTCTGCAATCCAGAACGAAAAGTATCCTATGCCCTTACCCAGTTCATGGTCTATCTGCATGCCAAATTTCATCCAAATCCGTTTTGTCGTGAAAGCATAACAAAAAAAAAAACAAACTCACTTTTGCATTTATATTTAATATTAGTCAGGATTAGCAAGTTCTCCTCAGAAATTATTCTATAGAACCCGCTAGAACCTTATTAAAAGATGCTGACGTAAAAAAGTTGTAGAAAAATTCCCATAGCCAGAAAAAAATCTATAAGGTTTCTAACTATTGTTGAGCGGGTAACATCAATAACACCTTTGCGAGTTACTCAGCTGTAACCAATGGAAATATAATGAAGAACCAATCGACTTTTAATAGCTTTAAAGATGGTTTATTTTCCTTTTCCGTTCACGATCGTTATAATAATTATGTAGTCTTTCCAAGGGGTATCGTGTTACCCAGTAACTAAAACTTATAGAGGTCAGATAGGCAGACGCTCCATATAAAATTGCGTCTGGTTAGACTAGAAGCCGACCCTAAAAGGCTAGGCAGATTGATTGATACACTACTAAGTAGTTATTTTTTTCGGATTATGGTTAAAGTTTTTTAAACTTATACCTGGTTTCTGAATTGTGAATGAAGTTAAGAACTATGTCGATCTCTACTTGAGCATGACTCCTTCGAAATTAACAATGCAAAAAACTTAAGAAATTTTGAATTTCGCGGGCTACATCGAAGGAATCAACCTTAGGAAATGCGAAATTGATTAGTTCTCACCTTTATATTTTAAGTTCAGAAACCCGGTGTTTAGTCTTTTCGCGAATAACTTTGAGATTGGTTTTTTTAAATGAATTTAGAATGTTGGTAAGTAATAAAAATGTGGGCAAAATAAAATGTCTGCAAAATCCAATTATTTCTATGAACTAGAGCGAGGTCGGTTAAGATATTAAGCGTAATGAAAGTTTTTGTTAATTATTGTGTTTACTTACTGAAGTCTTAGTAATTACATTGTAAAATATAAAAAGCTATAACATAAAAACGATATGCTCACAAATTGAAGCCCGTAGAGACTACAATGCCTTGAAATTTTATTTTGTTCAATATTGGTTGTGTTTTAATAATGATCGTATCATTCAATGGTCTGATGAATACTGATGATGATGTTGAAATGATTGATCTAATTTACAACTAGTGAATAATTACATAATAAATAAAAATAATAATAATCTATACATATAATAAAACTGTAGAAAAGAAGTTTTTGTACATTAAAAAAAAAATAAAAAAATATAGCCAGGGTGTTAAAGGACAACCAATAGAACCCAATTCCAGCATTTTTAGAATTTTTGTCTGTTTGTCTGTTTGTATGTTTAGTTATCCGAGCATCACGTAAAATGTACGAAATAAATGTAGATAACTTTTATACACAACGATTTAGCGTAACTTGAAGTAACATTTAGTTTTTGTTTCATTGCAATCGGTTCAGTCTATCAAAAGATTTTTGAATTTAAAGTGTACGTACCAGAAGTAAAATTAGTTAACGTGTGTTAATATGCACTTTGTCTCACAACTTTATGTTTATATATATTTGCGATAATAATTATATAAATTGAAGTAACATTGAGTTTTTTGTTTCATCGTAATCAGTTCACACACCTAAAAATTGTAAATTAGAAAATTCTAAGTGATTCAGAAATAAATATTAAAACAGCGCCATCTCTGGACAAAATTAGTTAATGTGTGTTAATATGCACTTGGTCTCACAACTTCACGTTTATACGCAACATATTTGCGTTAAAAATTATAAATTGAAGTAACATTGAGTTTTTTGTTTCATCGTAATCAGTTCACACACACCTAAAAATTGTAAATTAGAAAATTCTAAGTGTTTCAGAAATAAATATTAAAACAGCGCCATCTCTGGACAAAATTAGTTAATGTGTGTTAATATGCACTTGGTCTCACAACTTCACGTTTATACGCAACAATATTTGCGTTAAAAATTATAAATTGAAGTAACATTGAGTTTTTTGTTTCATCGTAATCAGTTCACACCTAAAAAAAAGACGGGTTGCACTCCGGGAGTGCCGGCAGAAGAGAAAACTTGAATATTAACGTTGAAATTAATCAATTATTAATTTAATTAATATAACTAATTTTTTTCACTACTTCTGCGTCACTTTTTTCATTTTACGTCCACGTCCACGTCCACGTCCACGTCCATCCATCCATCCATCCATCCATCCATCCATCCATCCATCCATCCATTGTCGTGTGTCACTTGGTTCACTTCGGTTGGCGCCGCCGTAGAAAGAGAGGGGGGGGGGGGGAAATCTCTCCTGACGGTCACGTGTCCTGACGCGAGTTTAACATTTTTTACCCATTACAAAAAGTGTGCAACGCCGCTAAAGAAGTTTTCACATCAAAAATGTAAATTTGAAAATTATAATATGGACTACATCTGGAGATCAACTACGTGCAGTATTGAATATTAATAGCACTTCGATAGATGGCGTTGTTATGGTTTGCCCACACCGGTAGTCGATGGACAGAGAGTACGTATCAGAAATTAGTTACAATCCCGTGGAACTCGAAGAAATTTTACAAAATGACTGCGCAAATTTGACAGAGGAACAGCGCCAGACGTTTGATAGGGAATGCTGCAGTGTAGATAACGCCTCGGGTGAAATCCTGTTTTTAGACGCACCGGGTGGCACAGGGAAAACTTTCCTAACCAATGTTATTTTGGCTCGAATAAGGAACCAAAGTAAATTGCCCTTGCTGTCGCCTCTTCAGGGATAGCAGCCACATTATTGCCTGGAGGAAAAACGGCACACACAACATTTAAAATTCCTATTGACTTGGACCGTACGGAAAGCCCGGTTTGCAACATATCACGAAATAGCGATAAAGCAAAGGTTTTACGCGATTGTGTTTTAATTATTAGGGATGAGTGCACAATGGCAAACCGCAAAGCTGTAGAAGCAGTGAATAGAACTTTGCAGGACATAAGGCAAAATGACCGGCCGATAGGAGGCATTACGGTACTGTTCTGCGGTGATTTTCGGCAGACACTCCCGATAGTACCCCGAGGAACGAGAGCCGATGAAATTGCTGCATGTCTGAAGAGTTCTGTTTTATGGCGCAATATATCATCTACACACCTGAGCGTAAATATGTGTGCACAGTTAGGAGGCTGCGAAAATGCACAGGAGTTTTCCAATTTATTGTTACAAATAGGCGATGGCACATACCCCGTACAAGAAGATGGAAAAGTTAATTTGGTCGCTAATCTCTGTTCTTGCGTTACATCACAACAAGAGCTAATTTCTTCTGTGTACGGAGATTCCACAAATATGGGAAATCAAGCCGGTTCTTGGCTATGTCAGCGAGCGATTTTGACTCCCCGCAATGACCAAGCTGCGGCAATTAATTTAAAAATATTGATGCATGTGTCCGGGAATAGTAGAGAATACACCTCTATAAATACAGTTATGGAAGAAGATGACGCCACGCACTACCCGGTAGAATTTTTGTATTCCCTCAACACACCCGGACTTCCCGCCAACAAAATAGTTTTAAAAATCGGTGTTCCAATAATTCTCCTCAGAAATTGATGTCCTCCCAAACTTTGTAACGGCACTCAGCTCAAAGTCACAAATCTGCAGCAAAACATTATCGAAGCTGAAATATTAACCGGTTGCGGTGCCGGTGATATTGTTTTTATTCCAAGAATACCTATTATTCCTAACAACTTTCCTTTCTCTTTCAAACGAGTGCAATTCCCAGTCAGTCTTTGTTATGCCATGACGATTAATAAAGCTCAGGGCCAGACATTATCCGTTGCGGGGGTGGACCTAAGTATGGGATGCTTTTCCCATGGTCAACTATACGTAGCTCTTTCACGCGTAAACAACCCCAATAACCTTTTTGTGTACGCTTCAGATGGTTCCACAACTAATGTTATTAATAGAGAAGCACTAGCTTAAATAAAAAATAAAGATTTGAATCGGTATCCTCGCAGGATATTGTTAAGTTCCGACATCCACGCGAACGAAGTCGCGGGCACAGCTAGTAAGTAAATAATGAATAATTAATTTAAAAATAAAAAATGTTTTTTACAAATTTACTAAATAAATAAATGTGTATAATTTATGAAACAATAATTATAATTCGTAAATTCAAAAAACAATACTTAACTAATACGTATTAAAATTTATCATAATAAACACCCAGTGTTCTTCCTCCTCTCTCCTACTATGCTGTGCCCGACAGGGTCCATAATTGTGACTAATAATTATTTCTCTATCAACTATATACATTATGGTACGCAATAAAGAATTGAGAATGTAATCCTCAACAATTTATATTTAATTATTCTCCAGTATTGGGGGGCTTGTGGCTCAGTAACAACAGCCACACGGGTCGATCGATGAGGTTAAGCTGCGCTTGCCCTGGTTGATCTCTGGATGGATGATGATCTTTATGTAAAGATCATCATCCATCCAGAGATCAACCAGGGCAAGCAAAACCCCCAAAACCCCTCCGATGATCCCGGCTGTCATTCGTGGATCTTTGACAGTTGTTGCGGGTCGTCAGAATCCCGAAAGTCTGACAACCAGTCTTAGCAAGTGGTAATCTTTTACCCAGTAACTGAGTTGTGTAGGTCAGATAGGCAGTCGCTCCATGTAAAATACTGGTATTCAGCTGTATCCGGTTTGACTAGAAGCTGACCCGAACATGGTAGAGAAAAGGCTAGGCAGATGATGATGTTCTCCAGTATTGAGACGAACATTGGTTCGTGGTAATAGATTGTCTATTGAAGCATGTAGGTACTAAAAAATATCGCTGCGCATACAGGCTATGCATTTATAAGACTACATAACTTACTTCCCATGGAAAACTCAACCTGTCTATTTCTAAACACACGAATCAAATTCAATTAATCTAAATGTCAAATGACCTACATGTTATTAAGTTATCCATTGCGTGTTATACCCAAATGATTCGATACACCTCGCGTAACACCTGTCGGGGACTTTCACCTCAAAAATCAAGTTTGGATACAAGACGAAACAAGAAATCTGTTATACAACTCACTTGGGCGTAAAGAAGCTTATTATTGATATCAACATTCTTTTGAAGTTTGTGGTATTTCGTTAAATTGGCAAGGTGAACCGAAATCGTCAAAAGCAGCATTATAACTGTAATTTTAGTAAAGAGGATAAACATCTTTTTACAAAATTAACTAACAAACTATTAAAATAAAAATATAATAACCTAACCTAACTTAAAGTAGGTAATAAATAACTAAAATGTGTTGTCGAAAATTCCTCCGCATCGCTATCGACTGGTAATGTACTCAAGAGATTGGCGACATTGCCACGTTGTATAGCAATGCTTAACCTGTGGCCAAGGTAAAAGCCAGCCCCTGGGTCACGGGAAGTGTCAACGACCAAAGCACCATTTGATGACGTCGCACGGAGTGTCAATACACAAGTTGAAACTATGTCTCTTGAAATCAACATTGCGGATACACCTACTTAAGCTTTTAGAATTTTCATTATAGAACATTCTAGAAATGACAAATATATTATGATTCTTACGTCATATCCATAAATGATGTTGCTAATAATTCTGTGTTCACAATATTAAAGTTATCGACATCTAAAGGCCTAGTAAAATTTATGAATGTTTGTGCTGTTTGAATACAAAATCATTTTTGGAACGAAACTGAAAGTGATAGTTTGGTGTTGGTCTACTTTGAGTTCATTCATGCTAATTCTACAGATAAAAAATGGATTGTGGAAGAAAATGTGGACTTCAGAGTGATTTAATATTTCAAAGAAATGATTGACGTAATACCAGATAAGTAAAACCACAAAAGAGCCTCTCACTTATAAATAAATCTACATTAGGAGATCTAGATACTAGTACTGTCCAACAAATAATAAGTCCGTCAGTTTCTATGATCACCCGTCACTGCAACTCACGAACCAGCAAGGCCAATTGTAATCGTGATTGGTTACTTCAAAATATTTTGAATGCAAAAAACGTAATGTTACCAGCATAAGGCACAGTGCAGCAATCAAATATTGAAGCTAACATAAATTGGACGAGATATTTCAAAATAAATAAACGAGAATCTATAAAAGCAGTAATGACTAATGAAATATGGTGAGAAAATTTTGTGTAAGTTGTAAATTTAATGAATGTTAGTTTCTTAATATGTTTGGTTAAAACGCAATCACTAATCAAACAAGTTAATGAGAGAACCAAGATTGGAGATAGTTAAAGCCATGTGCAAGCAACCAGTAATCAACCAAGTTAATGGGACAACTTCGAAATAGTTTATAGAACTTATGTGCAAAAATATTAGCAACCACGAAATATTTTATGGAAACCGTAACATAGTATTGCTAAACTCAAATATTAAATATTTAAAAAGAAGAGCTTAAACTAAACCTAACTAAACAACTCTTTATGCATATTAGACAACAAAATTAAGAAACCAAAAAAGAAACTTCATATTCCTTAATTATTTTTTCCTTAAATCATTATAAAAACACTTGAGTCATTCATATTTCATCAGAATTGCCGCCTAAATTTTCACAAGTAATTCGCAAGAAAGTCAATAAAGAAGAAAGCTGACAGCACCATATTCGACATTAAATAACCATTGAGTGAATGGATCAGATAATCATTCGGTCAGCGAGGTCATTCACTCGCATCTGTTAACTTGAAACATCTGTGTTGTTGAATTATGAGAATTGGAATAGTTGGCGAATTTGATGATGGTGACCCTTATGGTGTAAGAAAGAGACTAAATAAATGAGATCTTTAGAAATTAAACTAAAAGACTCATACAATTTTAGATCTAAAAAAACGGTTTAAAGTTCATGGCTACACCTACAGTCCGGCCGGAGACTGCGTTCCTGACACCTGTCAGTACGACTATTTTACTAACTAATAAAGATCAAATTCGCAAAGCAACTATTCGTTTGTATGAAACCGACAGGTATCAAGAACGCATTCTCTTGACAGCCGGACTAATAATGGTCCTGGCTTGAAGATGAATGACAGAGATTATTACACAAGTGAACAACCTATACTAATAATTACCGTTTTGAAAACCAACAATAGTAATCTATTTACGTAAGCATTATTGTTCCTACACCAAAGTACTAACAAAAAAAAAAAAAGAAAAGTGAAATAAAGTTTTATTCAATTTCATTTATACACCATTGAAAGGAGGAAGTGAATACACGTACCCACCCGCATGCGTTAAAAAATATTCCCAAGACATATTTAGCAGTGTATAGGGAAGTCCCAAGTTTTGCAATAGATACACATATACGGGCTTCAAAATAATGTTTGTAGGTCGCTATGCAAATACAAAATATGTATTCAAACAGGCAGCATTGCAGGCAATCACACATTTTATTAAAACGTAACCTAACACCAACAAAATTAATGAATGATGAATCAACATCAAATGTTGTCGATTCAGTTTATTTATTTGCAAGTAAGTTTAGTAATTGTATGAGATTTCGGCGAAATGCTTGAGTCACTTTTATTAGTTTTAAAATTGTGATATTGCTTTCGTTTGATATCAATCTAAACATGCATTTAATTTCCGTTTTGGCTTCAGGAGATAACTAAAGTGGATTAAAAGTACATCAAACGGTGCCGTCTCATGATCATGAGTTATGACTCATATATGTATATGACGAGTATATATGTATACTCGTAGATGCATAGTTATTTAGTTAGCAAGATACAAAATACTCGGATTCAAAATCTACGAGTACTTTATCGTATTCATTGAAGTCTTTAGGTAGAATTTTATAAGAAAGTCTATTTATAGAATTCATTATGCATGTGCTAAGTATATAGATTTTAGCTTTCGTGTACAATATTCATAATGATTGTTTGTAGGTATTTAATAATCATCGTTAAAATCTACACTATTATATATGTAGTTTACAACCATCAATGCAGCTGTCGTCAAATTAGAATCGATAACGAAAATAGCTCTCGATTATCGATAATCGAATGTACCCAAACACGGACTCACTTAATCAAGTATTAAGTGAGTCCGTGTTTGGGTACATTCCACGGTAATTATTTCCTTCCTTAACCAAAATGCCAGTTCACTAACCTTGGATACGGTCAGTTTCGCTAAAATTGTGACAAATTTTCAATTGTGGCTAATAAGGAAATTATGGTGACAACAACTGTGTTTAGTACACAAGGCACGAAACAAATGGGACTGTCTCTGACAACCACTTTCACTAAAGAATGAATAATAAAAATATTTCGTTCACCGATGCGTAACGCTTACTTTGGTGGTCGGACAACTGACCAATAAAAATGTAAATTAGCGGAAGTTTTTTGTAGTAACATTGACAAGAAATTCTTGGTCTGTAAGCTGTTTGTTGTTCTGCTTGTGGTTTGGTAGCTAGGTTGTTGGCAAGGTCGGTTAAAAGCAGCATTGTTTCAACTATCATTATCACTAACATAGTAGTATTTAATTCCTTAATTGTTTCATCAAATTCATTTGGAATATCTTGATTTTCAAGTTCACCTACATCGTTATGATTTCTCGCGTCATCTCCTTAGTGTCTCGTATTGTCTACTTTGATAAAGATATAGTTTAATTTGGTCTTAATTTATGAAATTCGTCTAGAATTCTAGATTCTAAACAGACGTGATTAACCGCGTTTATTCGTATTGTATTCATTTAACATTTGAGTTTCTCCTCGTTATGATTGACTTTCTATCTAAAAGTAATTGATATTATATGAATCTATTCAATAATTATTAATATTTTAAAGGCTGAATAAGCCGTATGTTTGTAATAGCAGCGCCCTGCGGTTTCACCCGTATAAGTGTCGATCCCGGGGAAAATCGGGATAAAAAGTATCCTGTGTTATTCTGATGTATGAGCTTTATTACTGTAAAGTTTCATCAAAATCAGTTCAGTAGTTTTTTCGTGAGTAACAATCATCCATCCATCCTTCCTCACAAACTTTCCCGTTTGTAATATTAAAGTAGAATTTAAAATATTGCTTTCTTTAAAGATTCACATCCCATTTTCCTACTATTTTAATACATAAGATTGCAAGATTTGACATTCCTTTTTGTTCCTCTACGACGAACTTAGCCAGTAAATTCAACAAATATTATACCGAATTTAGATCAATCTAACCTCTTGAATATAATGTCTGCAGACACAAAGTGTATAATATATCACAGACAATCCGCTAGTCACGATAGATCGTTAAACGGCATTGAACTTTCAATGTGTCGAAAAACTCCCGAGTCCATATTCATTGCTAATATCTGAACTCTCTTTTTTATTTCAAATTATTATAGCTAGTTTCTGTTGGTCATTTTGAAAATCTTTATCTTCAACATTTCAAATTCATTTATCGTTAATTTTGAAATGATTACGAGATTCGTTTTCATTATTGTTGAGGTTAAAGTTTTGCTTAAGCTAAAATGAATCTATTGATTATACCATTCTATCTCGCATCTTTCTTGAACATTCTTTCATTTGAATGACGTCAACTGCTGGAGACAGACTTCTCACTAGGATAATCATAATTGTGATGCTCACAACCAGCGGATTCCCGTGACCTTCACTAGGACGCGGTCCACCTTCTGGAAGGTCTACCAACGCTTTAATATCTCTACTGATCTACAAATTTCTCTATTCTACATACTACATATTTAACATCTTTTTCTATTCCAATAATATCTTGATTTACTTTCATTCTTTTATCTACCATTTGACACATTAACCTTGGCTGAATATATTATTTAGTGAGTGATCATTGTACTAATGGTTAAGTAAAGAAATTGATGACTTAGCATTTCTCTTGCATGTTTTGAAGATGTGGTGCCGTATCGTTTTTATGCCGGTAACTGTATTATGACCGGGTTTTGAGTTCAAGTTTCGGAAACACGATTTGTTTGGGGCGTATTAGTAAGTCAGTGAGCTTATTATGATCAGATTTTTTCAGTGTTTAATATTTAGTATAGAAATTCCTATAGCATGCATAATGTAATGCAATGCACATTTTTTTTAAAGAATCTTAAGAACTGTACTTACCTAGTTGCAATACAAGAAATTTATATAATTGATGCATACTGTAAATTGTTGCAATTCTTTTGTTTTTAACAAAGATTTAATTGTTGAGGGCATTTGTATGTATTCATCATTTGTTTCTAATCTGCATTTCAATCTCAAAATAATCAAATTCTTCTCATGATTCCGAGTTTCATACAAAAAATAACAAATGACGATCGTTCTTCATAACAAATACAAGTAGCCTTTCCATTCTACTATTCCCTTTTCTATCCCAACCTATAATTCAACTTTCAACCACCGGATCCCACACAAACAATAAGTTTAGCGCCATTGTTATAGCCCATAGCTACTGGCCCTGAGACGGCTGCCGGTCGTTCAACCTGCAGGACTTAAAGTCCTGCCACCGAATCGGTACCGGTTTCAACATCAATAAGTAATTATGGGAAGATGGTGGAAAAAACTGGATTTTGGACGAATGATGCCGGAGTGTTATTAATGCTTTTTATTTTGTGGGTAGTCAGGATTATTATAATGGAGACTGATGTTATTTTCGTGATAATCACCATGCAGAAGACAGTTCTGTGTTACTATGAGAAAAGTTAAAACGAAATTGAAAATTTCATACGATTTAATAAACTCCTTCATATTTATTAGGTAAGTAATTAGTTGTTTAATCGTCACGTTTTTTTTTTCTCTAGCCAAGCTTATAAAATGTCCACTTCTTATCAAAAAAAAAATATCACATATAATCTCAAAACTATTAGATAAGTTTCAATAAAACTGGGTTAAATAATCGCTCAAGCAATGGCTTCATTTCAAAATAAATGATTGCGCGCAACCATAATGCGTAAACGGTGGTTAGCCCGTCAGATGGAATTACATAACAGAATAATTGCAATTTTCTAACACTGAAATGTTAATAATTTCGCGAGATGATCTAGGCTTTCGATGCCTTATGAATTTGTGATTAACGGATTCTTTTACTTGTTCAGTAAATTGATGTGTTGTTGAAAAAAAAATGCTTAGTTTCAGATATTATGTGATCAATTATTATACGTTATTAGGCCATTTTTTTTTATTTGTTGTGGTATACCATGTCACATCTTTTTAAAAGTAAAAAACCTGAAAGGCCTAAACATTAATACTATGTTTCATAATATTAAATTGGTACGTTTAATGCCTAAAATAGCTTTGTGGAAATTCTTGAATGATAGGCCAAGTTCATCCACATAGCATTTTAATGACAAACGACTCCCACGCTAAAAGAAGTTCGGATAAATTGGCGAGAAAGGATATAAACACATTTTTAGAAGCAATAAACCTAGAAACGAAACAAACAATTCATGCGTTTATAGCTCCAATAACAGGTGTGGCATTTTCTCATCCTACCATTGCCCAACATATCACAGACTTTGGAAAACATGACAATGACAAAGGGTGTGGCCAAAAACGAAAAATTTGAACAATCGCACAACCCAGTCAACTGTAAACAGTGAGCGAAATTCCGTATATACCACGCCATTGTTATTTTAAACGTTTTCCGCATTTCATAACGAGTCCAATTAGAATAAAATGCATGCAAATTAAATATTAAAAGTAAAAAGGCCAAAGATCAGTTATGGTCAAGTCAAGACGTAATAGTATTGCAAACATGAATTGAATTGGTTTACCGGATCTAATGCAAGGAATTTTTGCAACTGCCACATTGTTTGATGATTTAAATTAAATTAGGGACAATGAGAATAGTCTGAAACTTGACGGTTGTAGAATAGCTAATTTGTACTATTAGGTCAATTTAAATAACAAGATTTGTATAGTTATTTTTTAGGAGAAATTATTTAAAAGTCACTTTTAAAAGAATCCTAGAAGAGAATCGATACTCATATCATAATCTATATAATAATATTATATAACATTCAGAATAATGTATCAATAACACTGAATGTTGTCTAGAATCCCAGACATTATCTCAACCCTAGCATAATACATTATTCAGCAAGAACCAGCCTAGAAATCATAGCAAGTACAACAAAAGACAGTGAATGAATAGCTCCACAAAGGCAGGTGATGGCGATTATACCTCAAGGCGACGTACGCAATCAAGAACAATTTATTAAAGGTATCGGACGATCTTACTCTTGAGCTCCTGACTCCGTATAAGGCTTCGTTAGGAATCCGAAAATAAAAGCAACGCTTTAAAGATTCGCCTCACCGCTCTCCGAGGCGGTCGTTCCGGGAACCGATAATGAAACTGGAAGACTGGACATGGCAGGTGATTTCGAAGAAAAAGATGATAAATTACATGGTTTGGAAATATTAATGAAAAAGGATACTTTGAAAAGGGCATAGAGACCAAAACATGGTTGAGGTTGGTACAATATTGTTAGATTAAAATAATGAAACATCAGCTAATTTTCATTGAGTGTTACTAGCTTGTGTTAGAATCATAATAACCTGTCGAACAACAATAAATAATATATAGAAGCAACAAGAATAATGTACCCAAGATTTTGTAACAACTTGATTTGAAAGTGTCCATGGAGTTTCTTGCCCGTTCTTCTCCATAGATATCTACGCTTTGGAATGGGCAACTAGCTTCAACTTTCTGACTAACTGACCGACTACTTAATTTTGACAATTCAAAAGTGCCTGTAATGGTGTAATTGAAATAAATGCTTTGAGTTTGAGTTTTGAGTTTGAATATTCAATTCTATCCTGAACTAGGTATATTCTAAACAAAAGCCTCAACTAGAGCATCCATTCCATTTGCATACTACTCATCATCTGATTCATTTTACACAACATCAATTTCATTCTATTTTACTATGTCGATGTCAACGCACAAATCATTTTTCAATCCACTAACAGTTCTGCAATTACGTTTAATTCTGTCTTGGTTGACTGATTTAAATACTAGTTATGATGCAATAAGTCTTCCAAGTTCCTCCTCCGCATCTATAAAAGGTACCCTTTGCATACTAAGTGATTACCGGCCAATGAGCTCTGTTCTATGAGGATGAAAGAAAGGTGTAAAAACTTATGTATGAGCATTGGATAGAAATGTAACTTCCTCGTTTGTCGTAGGCTGCTGAGAAAGATTTCTCTCTTTAAAGCTTTTAGACAATAGTCTAATAACCTTCCTGCCTCCTCTAGGCAACGTGACGTCCGCTTTAAACAATTTCTTGTCATTGTCTGTTGCAAATCATTTAATATATTGCTGCTTTTGACATATACCAGTTTATGACCAAAGCTTCAGAATCCTGTCAGGGTTATGCATTCAACCCATTAGTCAGGGATCCAATTATCACATTGGCATCTTTGGGCACAGCATATTTATGCATCAATGGCGTCAGACTCAAAGTTATTGCTTTTTGGAACCAGTTTGTGGTCGCGCGCACGTTTTGCACTATAGGGATCGCAAGAGGACAATATCAAGGACAAAGGTTTGCTGAAACCGAGGACTTGTTTGAATTTTCTGTATTATTCCGTGAGAAAGTGTGTTTTATTGAGAGTAGCGTTGCAGTTGGAGAAATAATTATATTTCCTAGTCTTTAATTTTTATGTAGAATTCTTTACTTTGTTATTGTGTCCACTTTTGCTAACAATCGAATAAATATATGTATATCAACGTGAAAACACGCCTTATTTTCAAGAAATACATGAGTCGCATACGACACTCGGTGATCGAATACTGACCTTTAGATTCTGGTTGTAATCATTTATTTTACAACTTTGACCTCTAGCCACCAGACCAACTCCGTGATTTCCAATGCAAATTCTACGTGGCAATACTCATCTGCTAGTTTATCCTGATTACTGTTATTCTGAAGTATCCCCTATATCTGTGTCAGTATCTAGATATGTGAATTCATTCGTATCAACATCACAGGCCGGGCAATCCCTATATTTTTTAATAAGACTTCATGTTCTAATGTTAGTCTGAATGTGTCAAAAATACAATCAAATTACCTACATTTTCGATAAGTTTTTGACATTGATTGCACTCAGATGAAATTACGACTGGAATTTGAACGTTTTTAAGTACGAGAACTGAAGGCCAATTCTCGTAATTTAAAACGTTCAAAATCTAGTCGCAGTCTCATCTCAGCGACAAACAAATGTCAAAAACTTGTCAAAATGTATGGAAATTAGAGGTGTTTTTGACAGATTGAGACTGAGATCAGACTGTGAACGTTCTTAAAATTAGTAGAATTGCCCCTCTGGCCTTTAGAAATACATAATATAATCGATTGTCAAAACTTCTGTCATTTGTTTAAAAGTTGTTCTATTTTTAAATTTGTAGTATTTAAATAAGTTTCTATACAAACTGCTATAGTTATTAGCAAGTCTGTCACTGCGGCTAAACGTGTTGATGAACTCAGCCTTTGTTTGTGCGCGCGCACGCAGCGCTGTATCCGCGACCGTTTTATTTATTTTAAAGCTCTGAATGTTAATCAGATTCCGATGTGGTTTGCTTTTGTCAATTACAGTAATGCAAACGTAATGAGTTTTGATTATGAGGCTTGGTAATTGTTTTGTAAATTTCATTGACCTTTGGGATTTCCAAGAGAAGTTTTGATACTGGATACTGCTGCATAAGGCTGACTAAACGAAATGAGTTTTCTACTTGAAGTTACCAAGAATCAAGAAATTACTTTCAGTACGTGGGTGGTATTGGACCAAAGAAACGATGGAGGGACTGTGTGATTATCTGTACTAATCTATACTAATATTATAAAGAGGTAAAATTTGTTTGTAAGTTTGTATGAAGGGGGTAATCTCCGGAACTACCAGTCGGATTTGAAAAAAATATTTTTGCATTTGATACCTTAATTCTTAAGGAAGGCTATAGGCTATTTATCATCACGCTATGACCCTTAGGAGCCGAGCAAAAATGCTAAGCGAAAACGAAGTCGTAGGGCAGGAGACGCGGGCAGGTGATGCAATGCGACGAGATGGATCGAAGGAATAAGAAATTTTACGCGAACGAAGTCGTGGGCAGAAGCTAGTATGGTTAGAAAGGGGATGATTACCGGAATGACGACTAATAGAGAAGTATGGAAGAAAAAGACATGTTTCGCTGACCCCAAATAAATTGGAATAAGGGCAGGAGAATGATGATGATGATGTGTTGGTGGTATTGGTATGTAGGCACAGACGCCAGCACATCAACCTACCCAAAACTGTCAAATTTTCCCAATCAATTTTGAACCTTGTGCTTTAGCGATAAAGTTGAAAATCTATTAAAAAAATTTGACAGATTATAGTAGCTTGATGTGCTGGCATCTGTACCTACCCAGCCTGACTTAAATGTTTTTTTTTTTTATGTACTAACCAATAATAAGTATGATTCTAAAAATAATGCTAAAGAACTTTTAATCCTAGATGACTAGAGGATTATTTTAGTCAGATTGAAATCTGATGTAAATTGTGAAATTTTGCTTTTGCTTGCAAGCTTTTAATTTACACCTAGAACCGCAATGCAGTTAACGACATCTGCGATGATTTTCTCAACACAAAATGCTATGTTGCAGTGCAGACATTTTAAATGTAGATGAGATCTGATCTCACATTACCCTAGATTTTATCACTGCAAAGTAATGATAAGTGCTTTCTTGTAATCTGTTTCTTTGGTATAAAGTATTAGTCAGCAAAAACGTGTCATTTTCCCTCGTGATTTGAAATTATTTTATTTCAGGCTGCAGTTGCTTAAATGTTGGTTCGTGGAATGCCAAGTTGCTTAAACGAGGTTGAGTTACACTTTGAAATTATACATTGAGCCTTACGACACATTAAAATATATGACACGACACGTTATTCTGTAACATTTAGCAGAATTTTCTGTAGGTATTATATTTAGAACATGTCGGTTTCCTCACGATGTTTTCTTTCACCCTTTTGAGTGCAGTGGTGATGAAATAATTTACACAAGGTAAAACGCCTGTCTGTCTAGAACCCAAAAATTTGAAGACGGATGACATCTATCAACCCGCATTGAGCCCGCGTGGTGGATTACGGCCCAATCCCTCTCATCGAGATGAGGCCTGTGTCCCAGCAGTGGGAAAGTTATAGGCTCATTATGTTATGTATATTTTATCTGAGAAAGTTAGTATTAGAGTATTGGGTATTTATTAGAAATATACATACTAATGTAATAATCTATTATACTCTACAGACACTAATGATAAAGCTGAAGAGTTTGTTTTTATGTTTGTTTATTTGAACCCACTAATCTCTGGAACTATCAGTCGGATTTCAAAAATTCTTTTTGCATTTGGTAGCCCAATTTTTGAGGAAGGCTCAAAGCTATTTAACATCCCACTAGGACCTTTAGCAGCTGAGCAAACAACAAAAAAAGTCCGAAAGACCGCTCAATGAAAACGATGTAAGAGCGCGGTCAGGCGATGCGAGGCGAGCCTATTCCGATCACTACTTTTAGCCATCGACATCCATACTCAAAACTCTCTTCACTACATTTTCCTCATTTCTCAGTAACCATGACAACCAATCCGATCGATGATGACGATCGACCGTGGGCAAACGCTAGTAGGTATGTACACAATAAAAAACATACCAAGAACAAAATTCAACTGTTTCAGGGATATTCATTCGACATACCGTCATCCACCGAATTCTAAAAACAACTTCCAATAAATTACACCGAGAGATAAGTATAAGTTATACTTAGTACGTATATATTATACATCTTCAATTTCTCCTCGCACATTGAAAGTACCACGACCGGTGTATGAACCCATAATACCGTTTCGAAGTAAACTTTTTCATAAGATTATTCAAATTATTGTCGTTATACTACTTTCGACGCGTGAGAGTCGATTCGACAGGACAGTACCAGTATGTGGACTAGGTTTGGTGCGTGACTCTGTCTATAAGAAAATGATGTGTTTTATTTAAGTATGGGTGCGTGTCTGTATGTATTCGTTTGTGGAAATTGTGTTGTCGTAAAATCGATTATTTGACACGGAATAATTTAAGTAGGTATTGTAAATTGGTTGTGCGCATACTTATAAAAAAATGGCTGCATATGCATTTCTCTTTGGCTCGTAAATGTTAGATAAGTACTTACATTATTATATAAGTTTGAAGAATCATTTTTAGGTAAATTCTGATGAAGATTCTAAGAAAATTGTTAAGAAATTAAAAATGTTAGGTACCTACTAGAAATCTCAACAATTATTCCAATTTCAGTGTAATATTTTCGGTAAACCAAACAGGAAAATCGACAAAGTGAATATTTATTTACTCTTATCTTGATTTGCCTCGTAACTTGTAACAAAGTTGTTACCATATACCTAAGTAGTTTTCACCATTTCTTTACAGTCATTCCTAACAATAACGCAAGCAATAATCCATCCACTAAAGATGCCATTTTCGTCTCCAACATCATCTGTCATCGTAACTGCTAACATAGTGATGGTAACTGCCATAACTGCGCAAGAGTATGTGCGCCGACGCATCGTATCGACACATTACAACCTAATCGCTAAAGTTGCCTACAGATTTGCGCGATTTTTGACGATCGTTATGATGACGGTTCAAAATCTTTTTTTTTTCGTTAAGAATTGCAACACTTATAATTAAATGTAAATTACAAGTACGAGTAAACTTACTAATTATAGAATTAAAAACAGGTACCAAGTTAATTTACATTTTGCATGCATTTGTTCCAGTGTCAAAATGAAAAAAATTATATTAAAATTATTAAAAAAATTACTGAGTAGGCAGTTGTTGACTAAGTACAGACGCCAGCACATCAAGCTACCCGAAACTATAAAATTTTCCCAATCAACTTTGAACCGTATGTTTCAGCGATAAAGTTGAAAATCTATTAAATAAATTTGACAGATTGTAGTAGGTTGATGTGCTGCCATCTGTACAATGTGTAATTTTATCGATGTTTACTGTCGCCTGTTAAATACCAAGGTTAAAATCGAGCATCACTTATTGATTTATCGATCGACAAAACAGTCTACTGCAGTAGCGATCGTCAACGCTGGCTGTCGCTGAAAACCAGCGCTGGCGCTCTGTCTCGCATAGGGCCTTAGCATTATGCTGAGCGATGTACATTTTGTGTGGATGTGACGCATATTTTCCCCCAACTTGTTTTCGTTTTTTTTTTATGTTTGTTTTTTTTATTTTCTTTCTTTAAAAAATTACGATAGATCGACTGTTGCTTACACATTTACACGATTTAGTTTGATCATGCGTTTCGATCGTCAAAGATCGATCAAATCTGTAGACACCTTTAAACGCTCGTATGGAACATTTTCTAGGAGAAACTCACACGGAAATGATTCGAGATTAGTAATAAAAGAAAAATAAGTGTATTAGATTGCTTTATTGGCTCATTGGTTCGATAGTAAATGCAAGCTGGTTTGTTATTGAGTTTCTTTAGCGAATTTATAGAGTTTTTCTTTAACTAAAGTCAGAGCAGACCATTCAGCAATAAAAAAAAAATTAAAAAAAAACAGTTGGGTAGACTGGAAACAAGGACGTTGATTCAATGTGTAATGTGTAATTTTAATAAGAATAATGAGAGCGGGCAACAACTGGCGGCACGGCACTGCAAGGGAGTTTTATTGCGACGAATAAAAATATAACTTTTATGTTTGAAAATAAATTTTTAATTCCAATGATGATGCCTAAGGACGTCGCGGCATACCTAAAAATGCCGCAGCATCGTTGCCGTCAGTATGCCCTTGCAAGAAATGATGCTGAAGGATCCGTGACGCACCGCCAGAGGGCGCAGGCACCCCTAAGATATTAGCTTACAATCATGCTTGCTTGTACGTAACCATGTACAAGTTTTCACAGGTTTGTGGCAACTTGTAAATAGCCTTCAATTGTAGGTATACCTATTGTTTAAGGACACAGTTTATAAATTAGCTGTAGGTACGTTTCTCGAACAGAATACAGATAAATAATTAAAAAAAAAACATGCTCAAAGTAGAATAGAGATTCAGGCAATCAATTAGTTACTAGATGAAAATATTGGAAGATATAAAGTAAGACGTTTTGTTTACAATTAACTGAAAAGACAGAGACATATTAATTAATGTTCTAATGATTCGTAATACATCTAACTACATGCTAACATGCAACTGCGCAAAAAATAAACATGTAAAGTACGGTGTGAAAAATGGCGAATATAAGATAAATAAACATCCTCATGTATATACATGAACGAAATTAAATTACAGACATGTTGAAATATCATCGGTAAATTATGGATATTTAGTAGATACTTATTGAGTGGAAAAAATAAGGTATTTCGTCATTAGCATGTTTCTAAAAGTTAGTTAATAAAAGTTGATTCTAATCAGGAGGATTCGATTCGATTTTTATAAATATTTAAGTAGCGATCCGCCCCTGCTTCGCACTGTTTTTACGATTGAGCAATTTTTTTATTTTTTGTTAGTTAAATATTTTTTACATTAAATTTTTGGAAAAAAAAAACTCTAAATGATGATGAAAACAGGATCAAAATCAGTTGCGTAGTATAGAAAAACAATGCGGTCAGGCACGAAAAGCGATTTTTATTTGTAATATGCATAGATAGCAAATCTAATAAATGCCTGTTGACTAGTTACTTCAGATAAACCATGCAAAATAAAAAGCAATTTTGCATGGTTTATCTGAATATAAAAATCAATTTGACGAAATACCTATAGAACTACAGAATACACAGAAAACCATAGAATAATTTTCGCACTGACAGGTATCAGGGACGCATTCTCTAGACGGCCGGACTGTAATAGTATATTTTGCAATGTTAACCGTTTCAAGGGATTCGTACCTCCATATCTTGAGTTTGACTTTGACACACAAATAAGGAACTAGATATTTCAGCAAGCCACGTGCGATTTTAATCTGCTTTAATATTTTGCTAATATCATTTCAATAACAATATTATTCCTTTAGGTGTGTCTTTTAAAATAATATTACCTAAAATATTATAAACTGGTACAAGTGGCATTTAAAATTAATTGAAATATTAATTTTGTTTATTTTATTAGTTTAGACTTTACGTGTATTTTTCGTTTGGTTTCAAAGAATTTTATTATTTAGTTTCAAAGAATTATTATTCGTTTAGTTTCAATGGATCCTTTAAGAATTCCTTAGTGATCCTCTACTCCTCATATAGAAAAATGTCTCCAAATGTTATGTTCCTCATCATCATATCTCCCCCCAAGCGTCGCCTCACCTACCTATTCTGTGCTTCTCGAATCCAGCGGATTCCTGCGGCCTACACAAGGCCATCGGTCCCTTGAAACGCCTGTTCCTATCTTCATCGATTTATGCTGGATATGCCATGTATATCAGTCACCTCGCGTTCTTCCCATATCCTAACCTACTTATGGTTGGCGCGGCATGTCTTTTTCTCGCATACCTAGGTCTCTTTCAGTCATGTTCTCAGTACTTACCCCCCTTTTTAGCTATACAGGGATATTTTTTTTATCACAATCTAAATTTTTACAGGGTGTACTACCCATGAATATGAACAACTTTCACTATGGGACCAACTCTGACATCACGAAAAAAAAATCAGCTGTTTCATACATTTTGGTCAAGTAGGTATCGAACTTTTGTATGAAACAGCTGATTTTCTTTTCGTGATTTCAGAGTTGGTCCCATCGTGAAAGTTGTTCATATTCATGGGTAGAACACCCTGTAAAAATTTGGATGGTGATAAAAAAATATCCCTGTATTACACACCCGTGGTTTTTTTTTTGCAATTCTCTATTCTTATATCCATCCTCATCTGTCTGCCAATCACTAAACTGTTTTTATATGTAACGTTAATTTGTAATTCTGTGTTCATAATTTATTCCATTTTAAAATAGTTCGTGCATGCAAACTTGTTCGTCGTCTGTCACTTAGTCAAACGACTTCATTGTCTAATCGATCGTGTGTGAAATAACTTGTGCTAATTAGGAACAATAAACTATGAGTATGCTGTTATTCGATCAAAGAACTATACCTTACTTTGCGTGCGGACATTATAGAGAAAGAATAATGAGAGCTAATAAAAAAATGGTGGATCTTTTAAGAAAGTTTAATTGCTATAACTAATATTACTCATTCAAAATCATTATTATTCATAGTATTTGCACGCCATATACCTACTAGGTGGTAAACATGTCTGATCCTATATTTGTTTATGTTATCCTGCATGCATTTATATTCTTGTATGTGAACACATGTTTGAGCAAATAAATATATCTTATCATACCTAAACCTATCTTATCTAACTAAAGCGATATCAGAACTCCAGAGTTAAAATTATCTCATTAGTAAGTCTATTTTACTACATTTAGTTTGTCTATTATCTAGTCGCTGATGTTGTTAATGTTAACTAATAATGATTGATTGCTCGATATAACAATAGCCAATAAAATCAATTTACATAAGATAACCTTTGTAATTGATGAGTTTCAATAATCCGAAAATAAAGCCCCATTACACGATGCGACTTTCTTTATTGTGGCATATAATAAAATTGAAGCAACAAATGAATTGCATTGTTTAAACATTGTTTAAAAAAAAGGAAGTTTACCCACATAGTCCCAAGCATTCAAATTGTACCGTGTATGTCAAGCTTAAGAAATGCTACAGGCATCTCAGCCTTTCAAAAGATTTGAAACTAGAATGTGTTATTACTCATCTTTGCAAAAACACAAAAGGGAAAGAATGTCTACAATGGAACAAAAATAAACGAAAACAAAACACTAACAGCGCAAGAGCAAAATTAAAACATTTCTCTAATTCAGCGAAGTGAACAATTAAAGTACGTTACACAATAAATTAACACTTACATTACATAAACATTGATAATACTACAATGTACTATAGTAAGTCTATTGTATACAGGGTGAGTCATTACGATGGTTTAGAATAGAAAAGTCCGAAAGAGTTGATAAACTGTTTCTTAGAAACTATGAATGACGTCGATTTCTGCAGGTCTATAAAGATTTTCAATACTCAATATTGTTTATTACCATAGGGTATCGTGTTACCCAATAACTGGGTTGTGGATGCCAGATATGCAGTTGCTCGATGTTGGTTTTCAGCTGCATCTGGTAAGACTAGGTAGAAGAGACAACCACCGTTGGATTCCTGAGTTGTCAACGAGTTTTATGTAGCCTTTAACTCTAAACTAAAATCTACACATAGTTTGTAAGATCATTTTTCTCTACCTCTAAGTGCTTATAGACATGAGCAGCAGGCATCTACCGCAAAGGCAACTGTAGCTGTGGTAACGCGTCGACAGCAGTTGCCTCTACTCTAACGCGCGCCTCTCTTGCATGAACACTAAGAGCCAGCGCGCACTAGCGACATTTTGTTGACCGATAGTTTGATCGTTCAGTGAATTAGTATGGAGCTATATTGAAGTGCACGCGTTTCACCGGCCGATTTTAATCGCCAAATGCGTGTAATATAGGTCCATACTAATTCCATGAACGATCAAAGTATCGATCAACAAAAGTCGCTAGTGCGTGCCGACTCTAAAAGAAATAAAGAGAGAATAAAGAAACTTTTATTTCTGGTAAACATGACTCAGAGAAAGAATCACAAAAAAATAACTAGTTGGGGGAAAATATGCGTCATATCCACGTAGGCAGGCACAGCAGGTACCATCGCGGTCACTGGCGGTGGACCACTTTTCAACCTTATTACCAAGGGCATAAGGTTGAAAAGTGGTCGACCGCCACTATCCGCGGCTGTACCTAGCACTGACCCATCTCATCGAATCAGCCTGTATAGCAAAGAAAGTGTTTGTACAGCGTTCAATGCGACAAGTGACAATAGACCTTTGGTCGAAGACATTACGTCATTACGACAATAGAAACTTTAGGTAACTATTTCGTCTCGTTGGACAACTGGACAATAAGCATGATAAAGGGAATAGGTAGTTTTTGGCATTTTATTTTTATACTAGGTGAATGAAGTTGGCGCAGACAATTCAATTTTGATCTCAATTGAGTGAGACTTGTCTATTGCTATTAATACAGTAATTCCATGAGTTTGGTAGTCTGTTTTGCAAGATTTACATCTAAATCAAACTCAAAGCATTTATTTCAATTAAACCATTACAGGCACTTTTGAACTGTCAAAATGAAATAGTCAGTCAGTTAGTTGAAGATAGTTGCCCATTCCAAAGCGTAGATCTCTATGAAGAAGAATGGGCAAGAAACTCCATGGACACTCTTTTAAATCAAGATATTACAAAATCCTGGGTACATTATTCTTGTTGCTTCTATTATGTGAGAACAATGTAAAAAAACTCACAAATGAAGAAACAATTAAAAAAATAAGATTAAAAATAAGCCTTGGCAGTTAAAAGATGACCAGTCTCAACCGCCGGCGCCCGTTCACGAACATGACGCGTGGATCAGCATCATCCAGCTCAACCATTTTGTAGGGAACCGAATGATCCAACACACGCGCCACCACCAGTAAATCTAAAATTACGATACTGATTTTTGATAAAGAATATAAAAGTAATGAACATATTATTACCACGACTATATTCCCTAAAGGATTAGGTAGAGGTGTATCTATAGTACCTACAGCTAGTTCGCCAGGTATAATTAAGTCCCATGTAATAGGGGACGAGCCCATTGTCATCAACCGGGCACACTCAACTCAGACGCCGTACTGAGAAATGTCATATGGAAAACCCCAGTAACACAACCTGACCGATAAAGAAAAGAGTTGGCAATTCGAGAAAGACCTTAAAATCCTAGTAAACTTCTTAAGTTGCGATATAAGCATAGCTCTGGTTTATTTTTTTTATCAGAAAAAATAAATGGCACTCCGGGATCGCGGGAGTGCCGACAGAAGTGAAAACAAAACACAAACAGAATACTTTGCCATCACTTACTGACATATTGGATATACATTAAAACCGAGTACAGCCGAACACATCCGAAGCGGTGTCGTTACGGTAACAGTGGCGCGAACTCAATGGTTTTTTCTCATTTCAAAATACGACATAAAACAATTTAACACACACACACACACACACAGAAAAAAAGACTAAACAATTATTATGTAAATATAATGTATCCAGTTCTTTCAAAATATCAACAGTATGTACAAAATATCTTTTGAAACTCATACATAAACACATGGATATAAGATTGTCACATTGTCAGTCATTATACTACTAATGTCTCTAGATTATTCCAGACACGTTAAATGTAACTAAAAGTACGAATTTACATACATAATTAATACTTAGAATACAAATAAAATTTAATTTTTAAATGCCAATTATTTTCAAGTCTTTAACACCAAGGCTGCTGTGTTAAGTTGCTTAACGAAAGATGTCTCAACTTCTGTTTTGTGAACATGTGTTAAAAGTGGACGGAATATTAAATAATATTACGAATAACACGTGTTAGAATGTCAGCAGAACATAAAAGTCGGTTGTGTAAATGCGACCTTTATTTTGAAAGCGATACGGTATGTTGATCAGATCAAAGTGATAGGTGTGTGCAGGGTCGTTTGTGCTCGAATTTGTCACGTTGAACAGATCTAGAGCTGCTGAATTAATAAGGTAATGTTGTTGTTCTTTTTTGGAACGAAGTTCCTTAATGCTTGTAGTAGGAGTTGACTGGTAGAAATCGTCACGGAAGGAAAAAGCGTTATGACCCCTCGAAGCGACTTTCAGTCTCTCTCTTTTTTTTATGGATGGGAAATCATCAAATGACCCCTCCCGCTCTGGGTGGAGCGGAAGGGAGTGTCAGACTCTTACTGACTAAAATCCATCCGTGTTCCTTCCTTAGCCCTTATGTTCCGGGGTAGTGGTAACCCTTTCGGACAATCCCGCACCTGCGGCAGGCTTCGGCCCTGGCAGGCCCCTTCCTTTTTGCTGACATCTCTTTGAGGCGCTCGTGGAACACATACGCGCCGTCCGGCACGGGCCTGATCCTGATCGGATGGTGCTCCGTCTTTCTGTTTTATACGAGTGTGTGTATGCGCGTGTGCGTATCTTGGGACTACTAGGAGAACCAAATATATCGCTCATTTGGAGAAACATCGACGTACCTGGTACTTTTTTTATGTCTAATTTTCCTAACGTAAATACGCTTTCTAAGTGCTTTGGCATATTTAACTCATTTTTGGGAAAAAATACATTTAAGTCGATGTTTCTCCAAATGAGCGATATGTAGAGTTTGTTTCGGACTGCACCAGGCTGCTTGAAGGATTGTATGAGGATCATGGCGATACATACACTGGCCTTACATTATGGAGGATCACAGCTTGCACACAGAATCTCGTAAAGAACTTCGTTTCTAACGGGGGACCCCCGACCACACATTTATTTTATTTTATTAACAATGGCTTTCAATATTAATTATAGACGATGACTTATGTTTTCTCCCCAAAATACGATAATTTCATAAAATATTTGTATGACCTAAAGAAATTTGGATTGGGCTGTTTATTTGAAACCACCTATGAAGGAGAAATTCCAAGTACTGACGATGCAGTACTTATTATTTAAAAATAAAAGAAACCTTAGATAGAATCTCTTCACTCATCACACAATAAAATTATGATCAACTGCTTGATCAGTAAGTATCAACAAAACATGCAAATTCAATGCTAATTAATCTTTCCTCATTACCCAAATCCTTCACTTAAACACAACTTAATCAAACAAACTTGGCTTACACACTAACACCTATACACCTGCTTACCCCCATTACATCCGGGTCAGTAGTCGCACGTATACTTACTGGAACACATCCAACCATGTGATGATGGCCTTAAGGATAAGACGTCAGAAAGATAATTGTAAGTAATTATAATTATAACGTGAATCAGTAACTGTAGTTAACACGTAGTACAGTAGGTTGCATGTCAGTGGTAGAACAGTCACGTCTAAAAGTATGTATACACTTGCCTTTATTCAAAGGCGATTTTCTTCTTTATTTTTGAATGAAATTTTATGTTATTACGAAAATAGTATTTTCGAACCCATAGGTTTATGTTAAGTGTCGTATTTCAACGTTGCATTCGTTATTTCACGAAAAAATCGCAATTGAAAATTGCCAAGTGTATACATACTTTTAGAAGTGACTGTACAACCAGTATTAGCTGGCCTCTTCATCATCTGCCAAGCCTTTTCCCAAATATGTTTGGGTCAGCTTCCAGTCTATCCGGATGCAGCTGAATACCAGTTTACATGGAGTGACTGCCTATCTGACCACCACAACCCAGATACTGCCATGGGTAATACGATACCCCTTGGCTTGACTCGTTATCAGACTTTCGGGCTTCTGACTACCCGCAACGACTGTCAAAGATCCAAGACCACGAAGGACAGCCGGGGCCAATGGCTTAATGTGCTTTCGAGGCACGGAGGAGTCTAGGCATGTAAAGATGGTCATCCATCCACAGACCAACCGCAGCAAGCGTAGCTTAACTTGATCGATCGATGCTGATTTTTTTTTTTATTTATTTACTAGCTGCGCCTCACGGTTTCGCCTGCATAAGTGTCGATCCCGTGGCAATATCGTGATAAAAGTAGCCTATATGTTAATCCAGGGTGTCAGCTACCTCCATACAAAATTTTATCAAAATTGTTTCTTCATTTGAGCGTGAAGAAGAAACGAACATATAAACACACACACACAAACATTCGCCTTTATAATATTAGTGTGTTTTAATAGGCTTTGTGTATTGATTTTACAAATCAGTAAGATGGTTTAACTAGAACAGCGACAGAAAGTACAAATGGCTTCATCTGCTTTATGGTCATTAAAGTCGTGTCATGTACCAATTTTTCATCATAAATAACACTAGGCGTTAGAATAAGCTGTTTTGTCAAATGAATGGTGGAATTACCTTTAATTTAATTTAAATTGTTTAGCTTTAAGTGTTTAACTGGGTTTTTGGTCAGAGGGTCGTCTTAGGGGTGGTTGTGAAAGTCAGATAGGTCGCTCCATGTAAAATACTGGTGTTCAGCTGCATATGGTCAGACTGGAAGCCAACTCCAACATAGTTGGGGTAAGGCTAGGTAGAAGTCAATATCAAACCGGAATCCTGTGTCTAGTCTTACAAAAAGTTATTTGTTCTTTCAAAAAGGTCAATACTAGTTTAAAGAGATTGTCAATGTAGTTTTAAAACTGCACAGCTATGACAATAACGGTCAAATTTGATTTGTAGCGAGATTGCGTGTGATGAGATGTTGCTAGCTCCTTACCTATTATCTGAAGCTGAATATTATTACAGCAAGAGGCGAAGAAACTGCAAATCTTCAGTTTAATGAAACGGTTCATTAATTACATCGACGAAGAAAGTGTATGTAGGTAAGTAAGAATCATATATTTTCTACTCCGACACATGTTTCTTAAGAAATAAGCTCAAATTATAATTATAACATTTCCTTATGTATTTTACTGTGTGTACATAAATAATAAAAAAAATAAATAATAAATGTTTGGTACAACGTATAATTACGCTGTGATGTAGTTCAGGATACAGGTAGATGCCTTATGAGTTCACGTTCACGTCGTAAAGAAAAGGGGCATCCATCGCTCTCGAAAATAGTCTGACAATCTCAAAACCAACATTTGATTGATTAAAAATAGGGAAATATAGTATTTGTCGCCAACTTAAAAATTAATCAATGGTACAATTGATGGTAAACAAAGTTTGTATCGTTTAGTAGCTGAAGAACAATTAAATTCTCGTAGTTGAAAACGTACAAAATCTAGTCACAATCATCGCAGCGACAGTCAATGTCACTGTCACTAAGGTAGACTGGTAGAAAATGCCTAAGGCATAAAGTCCGCCTTTTTACAGTTTTTACTTGTGCATAAAGTTTTAATAAATAAATAAATGTCAAAAACTTTCAGAAATGTAGGGAAATTAAAGGTATTTTTGACAGATTGATACTGAGATTAGACTGTGAACGTTCTTAAAATTACGAGAATTGCCCCCTTTTTTTCTCTTTTTTTTCGTTTTAATTTCTTTTTCCTTTCCCCCACGTTTTCTCATATCACATCTGACATTGGCAGAATTGTCGACATCGGCACCCATTGCCATAGAGAAAAATAGAATAGAATAGAGAATTGTCCCTCTGGTCACAGAATACTTAATAGTACTACGCTCTGGTGTACAGTCACGAGCACCAATATGTCAACACTTGGCAATTTTCAATTGCGATTTTTTCGTGCAATAACTAATGCAACGTTGAAATACGACACTTAACATAAACCTATGCGTTCGAAAATACTATGTTCGTAATAACATAAAATTTCATTCAAAAATAAAGGAGAAAATCACCTTTGAATAAAGCCAAGTGTATACATACTTATAGACGTGACTGTACAGTCTGTCTCATTCTTGGAGAGTCAGAAATTGTTTCTTATCATCAACTTCTCCCTCACAATCAGTTATTTAGCAATAAATAGCGATTGCACATTGAAAATAATAACAATAATTTTCTATAACTTTCTTTAGTCGATACTTAGTTCACTGCAGAAATCTCCTAACATACTTGTCTATCACCATGTCTAAACCAACGCAGTGTTTTGTTTTTGTTCAAAACACACGTATGCTTAGTCGCATTTCACCAAATATACATTCATCTTTATTATTATTCCTCGAACTAAGCTAACCATCTTTTTATTATTAGTATAAACTATCTGCGCCCCGCGGTTTCTCCCGCATAAGTCTCGATTCCGTAGGAATATCGGGACTAAAAGTATTATATGTCCTATTCCGGCTCATGGTCTACTCACGTGCAAAATTTTATCCAAATCCGTTCAGCCGTTTTAGCGTGAATGCGTAACAAAAAAAAAAAACGGAAACAATCACAATCTTTTCTCTTTATAATATTAAGTAGACCAACTGTTGGCCGCGACTTCGTCTGCAATCCAAGATGAAAAGTAGCCTATGTCCTTCTGCACATCTTCGGCTTCCTATCTATAAAATTTTATAAAGATTCGTTCATGATTTTAGGCGTAAAAGGACAGACACAGACAGAGTAACTTTCCTATTTATATACAGGGTCCCATTAAAATAGATGGACAAATTTTAACACAGCGCTCAGTACGTCTAACCAAAGATATCCAAGCAAAAAAAAAACTGATTAAAGTGATTTTATTTTGACCTAAAATAATAAATTACATTAGTGTATTTTCGTCAGCTGATTATTTTTCTTGTAAGTATCTAATGCGTTTTTCTTAAGATATTTTTTTACCATCCTCCTTACTTTGGTGGTCTGAATGATTTCTAAAAGTTTGTCCATCTATTTTAATGGGACCTTATATAAGTTCATTAACACTATGGTAAACACCTTGATCTAAGTATAATAAATCATCACCCTCCGTTGTTCCACAGTCGGTTAATGTACGCAATTAATGATGCGCAACACCACAAAGCTTTTTATTAGCTAGTGATGTGAACCTCATGCTACGTCTCATGAGGTCATTTCGATAGGTAGGTATTTAAATATCACGTTTTACCGCGGCTGATGATCTCAGCAGGTATATATTTAATCAGACATTTATATGTATAAACTTAAGTCTAACAACTAAATATTAATTGTTGGAAATTAAAATAAAAAGAAATACCACACACATAAAAATGTGTGCACCTTTGTTTTAAGCTAGACTAATTACTGTGCGTACGCAAGTAAATTGCAACCATGACAGTGAAATTGTCGTAACAAAATTTCAAAACGTAGGTATCTCGAAATCGTAGTCACAAACAAGCAACAACCGTGTGAATGCAGATAAGAGGCATCCACACAAAAAATAGACGAATGATACAATTAACAGCAAATGATATCTTAAATATCTTACCAGAAAACGTGAGAAAACATCCGACCTTCTGGCATAGAACAATCAGCCGTTATTAATATACACTGTCTTCAAATGTCACAAGCACAGTTCACAATAACGGAACACAACGTTTATGCAAAAAATGGACGCGAAAAGAAATCAAACGATCGAACGCGATTGGCCGAGCGGTTAGAACGTTCGGATCCGAAATTCAAATTGGCCAATGAGGAGAGATCGCGCATGCGTGCAGCAACGACGAACGCTTGTCGCGGACTGAGGCAGTTTCTCAAATGAGTGGTGGTTGACGAGCCTTCTCCATTCACACTGTCAAGTTAATTGTTTCTGTTATAAACAAGTTTCGACCTTAACTTTCCTTTCAGTAGGTAATATTTCCCTTGTGCAATTTTGGCGGTTAAGTCCATTTGCACCAAAAAGAAACACATTGCCACCTCGGTCGCCTTCACATGCGCAGGAGTACACTTTTTTGCAATGTCTCGTTTTAATTTTCTTCGTACATTTTAATTTTTTTTTATAATGTAGAAAAAAGTGCCCGAAATGCTGGCTTACACAACGATTATTATCAAAGTTGTTACATAAAAAAATGTTAAAAATAAACTTTAAGAATATATAAATATTACATAAAATAAAACTTAGCATATTTAAAAATATGAGTAAAGAAAGTTTTTGTACTCAATTCTACTGTTTATGCAATAAATAAAAACTTGTTTATTTTTTTGTTATAGTCGTTCGCGTTGATGTCTTTATAATAAACAACTTGTCAGCTAAAACGTTATCAAGGTAACCGACTTACTAAGCCACTTAATTCTACTTTAAACCTTAACAACCCCGTCATTAAGTCGCGTTTTTAACGCGCCTGAGGACTCACTAAATTACTAACAATGGTTACATTTTTCTTAATAAGGAATTTCCATAAAATTAAAATTAATGAATGTGTGAAAGAAGTGCATTTCATAATATTATTTAACTTTTTATATGATGTTATAACCCGCAGTAAAATGTAACGCTATTATGGCTATTATTTATTAATGTTTGTTATCCAAGCAATGTCGTGCAATTGTGTAAAAACTATAATTATTTTTTTTTTTTTTTTATTTTTTTTTTGTACTTTTTCAAGAATGAAATAATAATCTCAATTAATGTCGTAATGCCTACATTGACGTGGTACCTATTTATTATGATTATTAGATTGTTATACTAAGCTGATCTGCGTCCTAACTCCTAAGTCAATCATCTGCCTAGCCTCTTCCCAACTATGTTAGTCTAACCGGGGAGGCAGCTGAATACCAGTATTTTACATTGAGCGATTGCCTATCTGACCTCCACAACCCAGTAACTGGGTAATACGATACCCCTTGCTAAGACTGGTTGCCAGACTTTCGGGCTTCTGACTACTCGTTACGACCGTCAAATATCTAAAAATAACAGCCGGGACCAATGGCTCAACGTGCTCTCCGAGGCACAGGAGATCTCGGTATGTTATTCTTCACCCATCCACGGACCGACCGCGGCAAGCGTAGCTTAACCTGATCAATTGACCTGTGCGGCTGTTATTACATAGCCACGAGCATTACGTAACCCGCGTACTTACAATTTTTTATAGTCAATCAATCCATGTCAGTGCCTAGATAAACAGCTAACCATAATATTTATTCAGTTCCGTCCTCCTAGATTTTTTATTTATCTTTGGCATTTAGAGGGTCCGATTAAAATAGATGGACAAATTTTAACACAGCGCTCAGTACCTACGTCTAACCAAAGATAACCAAGCAAAAAAAAAAAAAAAAACAAATAAAAGTGATTTTATTTTGACCTAAAATAATAAATTGCCGGCACATTAGTGAATTTTCTTGTAAAGTATCTAATGCGTTTTTATTATATATTTTTTTACCATCATCCTTATTTTGGTGGTCTGAATTATTTCTAAAAGTTTGTTTGTTTGATCAGCATTAGCGCTCGCGACCAAGACACCAATAAGGCAGTTAATCTAATAAAATGTCCTACATAATATTCATAAAGAGTGGAATTCTCAGGTGCGTCTGTGTTTCCGAGTGCATACAACTCGAATCTCTTTAAAATGAGAGTGAACAGGCTTCTTCTGGGTAAGCTCACTCCATCGTCGACTTTGTCTCTGTCACCTCTGACCTAGACTAGAGTCAAGAGCAAACCAATTTCAAACAATTAAAAAAAATCACTTTTATTTATTTTGTAATTTTTACTTACAACCAATATACAGTGCATATTTTTCGAATTATTTATCCACATATTTTTATCGCATTAAAAAAGTATATTTTAACGTAATATACCAAAGTACACTTGTCCTTTTAGCAAATATTCTAAAAAAAAAAACAGCAATTAAAAAACTAAGATACCTTCCATAAAAAGGGCTCTCTGAGCGAATATGGTACGTAACCATTTTCAGCCCCAAGCTCGCTTGTTATTTATTCAAAGTCAACTAGGTACAGATATGGAAAAAAATATTTGTGTTACTTATAGGTACATACGGCTATTTATCGAATCAATAAAGAAATATAGTCTACTAGCTTTTGAACGCAGCTTCATCCGCGTGGAGGTCGGAAATTCCGGAAGAACGTACTACTGGGATCAAAACTATGTCTTAACCCAGGTCATTCTACCTCACGACTCCCTGTCGTTTCGGGTGACGCAGGTGCTCTCGGGGCATGGTTGCTTCGGGAAGTACCTGTGTCGCATAAACAGGGAGCGGGACGCCCGGTGTCACCACTGCGTCGACTGCCGGGAGGACACGGCGTGGCATACGCTAGCAGAGTGTGCCGCTTGAGAAACGCGCTGTGCCCTCATCTCAGAAATAGGCAGTGACCTGTCTTGGGACGCGTGATTTCCTTCTGCGAAACAGTCATCTCGTAGAAGGAGGCTGCGGAAAGGGAGAGGGAGATCTCGTCTACTCACCCGGTCCGCAGCAGGCGCACCGGGCGTCGGCGGAGGGCGGACAACGCGCTCTTTCAGCCCCCCTAAATGGGTCCAGGGGCGACGGACTCGGGGACGTCCGTCGCCGGCGTCGGAAATACAAGAGAAAGTTACCGTTATATTTATAATACTAGCCCGCCTTTTTGCCCGGGATTCCGTCTGCGTGATATTTCTTCTTTCTCCGACTCGCCCCCTCGCATCGCATCGCCCGTCCACGCTATCACTACGTTTCTGCTTAGCGTTATTTCCGAATGCTTTTCTTTATGCTCGGCACCTAAAAGTCCTAGCGTGATGTGAAATAGCCTATGTCCTTCCTCAACAATTAGGCTATCAAATGCAAAAAAAAAATTGCTCCATGGTACAGACGCCAGCCCATCAAGCTACCCCAATCTGTCAAATTGCTTTGAAAGATTTTCAACTTTACCACAAAGTAATAAGATTCATATTCAATTGGGAAAATTTGGCAGTTTGAGGTAACTTGATGTGCTGGCTTCTGTAAGTCACAAATATAAAAACTGTCAAAGAGGAAGTCAAAGCTGGTATCACAACATACTCCACCAGATTAAAAGTTCATCCAAATCGATTGGCAAGGTGACTAATGACAAACTCAGTTACCTTCACAAGACTGAAAAGAAGGGAGAATTATCTTTACGCCTGTCATCCCTGTAAAATAAACCTTTGGTTGGTTGGTACACATGTGTAGAATAAACATGATCAGCCTTTGTTCTCATTGCTGGGATACAGGCATCCTTTTGCTGTGAGAGGGATTGGGCCATAATCAAAAACGCGGGCCCAGTGCAGGTTGGAGGATCACATCTTCGAATTTTCGGTTCTAGGACATGCCGGTTTACTCACGATGTTTCCGTTAACCGTTTGGAGTGATGAAATAATTTACACAAAGTAAAGTGCCTGTTGGGTTCAAACCCACGAGTTACTGCTCGTAAGTCGTGGCCCTTACCACTGGGCACCACTACCAAGACCTACTTATAGCCAGCATGAAGGAGCTGTAGCATCGATCAAATGGGGCAGAGGCTTCACACCGTGCAAGATCGGAAACCACCACCTATCTATTGCTGAATGTCTCAGGACAGCATTAAAAAGAAGGAGTTAAAAAAAAAAGAATACAAAAATATTTTTTAAATCCGACTGGTAGTTCCAGATATTAGCGTGTTCAAACAAACCAAAAAACAAGCAAACTCTTCAGCTTTTTTTTAGTGTAGATAGATAGATTAGTATGGATTTAGTCCTAACATAGCCATGAACTGTAAAAGGAACTAGTATTTAGGTTCAACAAAGCGTAATGATGGTTCACATTGACCAAGTTAAACTCTTTTGGGTATGTGTCTTGGTACAGACGCCAGCACATACTATTAAGTATTCTGGTCAAATTTTCCCAATAAACTTTGAACCTTATCCTTTAGCGATAAAGTTGAAAATCTATTAAATAAATTTGACAGATTGTAGTAGCTTGATGTGCTGGTGTCTGTACTTTAGTTATTTATAAGCTATATCTATACACTAGCTTCTGCCCCCGACTCACCATGTCGCGCTACTACTTCGTTTTCGCTAAACGTTCTTACTGGATTTTTTTCTTTTTGCTCGGCTGCTAAGGGTCCTAGCGTGATGTTAAATAGCCAATAGTCTTCCTCATGAATTGGGCCATCAAATGCAAAAAAAAATTTTTCAAATTCAACTGGTAGTTCCAGAGATGAAAGAAAAATTATATAATTATGTATAGATAATATAACATCGCAGCCTTTACCTAAAATGGTCATCGTATTAATGGTTCAGCAGTTTCAATAGATACTTTGCCTTCACGTATCGATGGTAAAAAGTTCAAAGAAAAATTGATTTATATTACAAATGCGAAAGTATATGTGTCTGTCTGTCTGTTACCTCTTCACGTTTAAACCGCTGAACCGATTTAGATGCAATTTAGTGTAGAGATAGTTTGAATCCCGGGAAAGGATATAGGGTAGTTTTTATCCCGATATGCCCACGGGATCGAAACTTATGCTGGTGGAACCGCGAGGCGCTCCTTGCAGCTTGTGTGATCGTATGATAAATACCTACACTTAGACATAATAATATATAGATTTTGTTGTTGAAGGTGTGACTGGTTTTATTACAATACTTCAAGGTGTGGAACAATGCGAGTTTTAATCGAGTGTTAGGTGTTGTAATGTCTATAATAGGTATGTCGTAATTAAAACAAAACGGGACGCGTGCGTCACTGAGGTAACCAGTCAACGAAGCGGAAAAATTCTTAGGTAAATCTCAAAAATGTCTGTATCTACAAAATCTGATAAGAGGTCATTCATAATTTTTGGGCCCTCCCCTGTCTTGTCCCTGTTTTGTCCCTTGTTTGACGTCACATATTTTGCAATCTTAAATTAAATTTTGTTGATATTAGATTGATACAGTCATTGGTAATATTTTTAAGTTTTTCGTTAGAGTTGAAGTTAAGAGTACACTAAAGATTTTTATATTTGACGTCACGATGCTTATGACTCTTTCCCACCCCCTAGGCACACGATGTCACACTTTAATGGCCACCTTATTACGCACACTTGCTCTTCCAAATCACTTTAGGCATTGGCAGAATTTTCGACATCGGCTTTGCTTGCTATAATAAGCAATAGAATAGAATAGATGGCCTCTCCCCCCCACCTTATGCGTGACGTAATTTATGGATGGTCTCTAACGATAGAAAAATATCATACACAAACAAAAATAAAGCCAGAATTCCAATAATTCGAAATACGTGAACTCGAGAAAAGGGCCAAACATGAAACAGGTACCAGTCAACGACCAGTTATTGGCCGAGCTTCTGAAATGTGCGCGTGAGCACAGTTAAACAAACCGACGCATTTTGAGGTCTGCTGGAGTAAAGCTTAGGTATGTGAGAATGTTGAAGAAATACATTTTTAAAACAGAGTAGAAAATGTGGTCGATATAATATTAATTTGAGTAACTCCTTCTGCTTTCTTTTTAGCGAATACATACATTTTTGGATTTTGAGATTTGAAATGCTTTTCAAAAATGTTGAAATGTAGTATTTCTATCCTGATTTTTTTCGGAAGATGATTATGGCCAAGTCAAGCTATTTTAAGATTATGGGGCTGTTTTTAATCGATCAAAGCCGGCTAATGAGACACAATTGATTTTCTATTGTAATGTGCTATTGTATTGTAATGTAGTACGTGCCGCGCCGGGCCGCAGAGATTAAATATTTAACACAAGTTGTCTTAATTTTTTTCGTAAAATTCTTAGTTCTCTTTTTAGTCTAAAAAAGAGCTTTTGATGACTGCTACATATATCAAATAACTATCTTGCAAACACAAAGGTCTTGATAATGACGAAGAAGATAAAAACATTTAAAACCAAGAACCAAAATTACATATAACCAGAAAAGGACCTTAAAAAGTATCTCTAAAAGTAAGAAGATTACAAAAACTTGTTTCGTTCGTCGTCAAGTTCGAACCAACGGATGGCGGAGGTCGCCGGGCCACATTCCACATCAGTGATTATTTTTAGGCATTCGCTAATATCAAGCGAACAAATTATGTAGCTGTAGTTGCAGAAAAAAACAACATGGAAGGTGCTAGGCAGATTGATGTATTAGTAGAATTAGATAATGCGTAGAAGGAAGATGTCATGGATATACAGTATGGAAACCACATATCGCTCATTTGTAGAAACATCGATGTAACTGCTACTTTTTTTTTTACGTCTTTGCTTTTCTAACGTAAATACGCTTCCTAAGTACTTTGGCATATTTAACTAATTTTTGGGAAAAATACATTTACGTCTATGTTTCTCCAAGTGAGCGATATATGCAATAAAGTATACCACATACTTGTTATTGCCTTTCCTGACGATATACGAAATTGGTCGCGAAAAAAAATCAGCTGTTCGCTACATCTTAAATGTAGGGAACAGCTGATTTTTTTTTCGCAACCGATTTCTTTAATTTTTTGTATATCATCAGAAAAGGCGATAACAAGTACCATACCCAATAGTTTGCCACTACAGGTAAAAAATCATAAGTGGAACAGTTTTTTCTTTTTTTTTTAAGTGTTGTTGTTCCAACTACCACTGTTCCACTTATGATTTTTTACCTGTAGTGGCAAACTATTGGGTATGGTAATGAGAAACAACAACTATCTCAAACACTGTTTATTAACAAACTGGTACCTATTAACAAAATAAGTTTACCCTACTAAAAACAAATTGTACCCAATAGTATATTGAGTATGTGGTATATTTTATTGCAAATATGCAGTTTCCATAAGACTACAGCTCTAAGTTTTTTACGTACACAATATCTATCCATACTTAGTATTATAAATGCGACTGTAACGCTGCCTACGTTTGCCTGTCCTTACCTTTTTACGCCTATACGGATGAACGGATTTTGATGAACTTTAAACGCTCGGGACCATAACCTGGGTTAGGACATAGGATACTTTTTATTCAGGTAGTAGGCAAGTTCCCGTTGGATAATTTATGACGTCCACGTAGGGGAAGTCGCGGACAAAAGCTAGTATAATAATAAATATGCTTTCAAAATAATATTGACACATATTTTTCCAGAAGACGTAGCGTTGGAAGGCCTCCCACAAGACAGATCGACGACCTTGTGAAGACCGCAGGAACCCGTTGGGTGCGAAAAGCACAGAACTGGTCGACGTGGAGGTGCTAGGGGGAGGCCTATGGCTGGGCATAGGCCTGTGGACGTCTTTCGGCTGGAATGACGATGATGAAAATTTTGACACAGCCTTCTAAAATAAGGTGGAATAAAAGATGAGGATAAGCATCATCACAAAAGGTTTGACTTCAATGACCTCTACTCTCCATACATTGGGTCGTCGCTCGTCGCCCATAATCAACAGTTATATTGTACCACATAATATTAATAATGCCTCCAGCTCACATCGGTCGTTGAACCCAATATATAAATATAATAGTTGCGTGCTGAAAAATACGTAACACGATCAGACATCAGACCGTTATCTTAACTGTGTGCCGCTTGTTATGGAATACCATGGCAATGTCGGCTCTAGTAAAAAAAGCTTTGGTGCCGTCAGTGATGGAAGTCGGTTATATTATACTAGCTGCTGCCCGCGACTTCTATCTATCCTATTGTCCTGAAATAACCGATCGTTCTGTAATTTTGCATATACGTTGTTATTTGTACAGAAACGGACATAGAATACCTTTCATCCCGAAAAAACTGCTGTTCCCGAGGAAAACAACAATACACGTAGCGCCATCTATCATCATAATAATGTTATTGTTGCAATCAGGTTGTTGTTGTGCCAATGACAAGTCTGTCAAAATCACAGTGATTTTTATTTTTCGTTGTAATAAAGTTGCTATTGGGTTGTAGCTGTAAGCGCTAAAATAACTGAAAGGACTGTAGGGTTTCCAAAGAAAGCAGTATTGGCCGAATTAAATCAAGAAGCATTGTCTACAGTCACAAGATGGTGTAGAACTCCTTAGTATTTTTAGACAAAGTAAATGAGCATATATCACAAAACTGTAACCATACTCAATAAAACGCAAAATATCTAATAGTTTATTTTTTATTTCTAATAATTTTGACATGGATATTTATCACAATAGTAGAAATAATATTACAACACCGTTAGTATTTCTGAAGTAGAATTGATTTCACAAAAACATTTAATAAATATTAAAGCTTCAACTAAATACAGATTGACTAGATTACAATAAACATTTGAATAATCAACAGAATGTAGAAAGCAACGATAGTAAATAGTTTAGAATATAGGTAGTTTCTATTATCAACAGAACATACATAGTATTAGGCCTTCCACATAAGGCTAAGGTAGAAATAAATTACTGAGATTCTTCAAATCCTCTAGGAATGTAATTATTTTGTTTAATAAATACTGAAAAAAACAAATGCAATCGATTAAAGGATGCGCTTAGGGAAGCCCGTGAAATTACATTTTTACAATTTACTAGTGATGATTTGCGACCGTAACACATATGAAAATAAAGAAAGAAAATACGTAAAGTCCGATGTAAGAAATTAGCAGGAAAGTGTACCTCTAAAGAATTATAATCATTAGAATCAGCAATACAACTCTTTAAGTTAGACGTGGCCTCAAATGTCATGATTTCATGAAATAGTAATTCAATAAGGAAATATGAACTTATGAGTTGACTGATGATTTTTATAATTATAATTCCATAAGTAAATTATAAATCGATACTGGATTATTACTAATCGATATTAATAAATCGATACTGACATATAAATTTCAAAAACCGCAAGAAAATTTGACTTTCACGGTCTACCTTGGCGCTTTCATCTTAACACAAGAAGATACCAATAAAGAAAATAGAATATCTCATTTTAAAAGCTTAGTTATAAAGGTTGATAATGATGACACTTTCAGAAGAATTGCAAGAACGTTAGATCACAATTCACATCTAAGAATAATTAACATAAAAACAGAAGACTCTCTAGGTATAAATAGGCCTTTAATCACAATAGAATTCACTAAAGAAGAGACAGCGCTATTACTTGCTAATAAGTACAGAACACAACATCTGAAAAAGGTAACACCATCAATTTGACGTCAGATATACTTTCGTCAGATTGAAGATAAACCGATCGTCTAACTCATAGATTAATAAATAGAAGAGACGGAATTTCCTTCACTCCTGACATCAAATCGATGGTTAACATCCACCTTAGGAGTGCCAATAAGATTTACTTTATGTACTAATATAAAACCGAAACTATTTTACCTACAATCAGAGTTACCAAGAATTTTTATTTTAGGCATTCTAACATTAAATTCTTCGATATATAGTTTAGGTCGTAGATACTTCTAGTCAGAAACACATATACTAGTAACTTGCCTAAAAGTAAGCAAGCTTGCATGCCAGTGTAACATTCATCTAATAGAAGTTGTTATGGCACATGATATGCAAGCTTTTTGCATACTTTTGCGCAAGTTACTGGCAGGTGCATTACTGGCTCGACGTAGGTCGTTTGATTCATTCAGATCTTCTTTTTGGTCAGGAACCAGGTCTGCATGGGTTCTGCCTTCCCTTTCATGGATACGTGACCACGGTATGTAAGTTCGAATTGTTCGTCGTAGTTATCTTCGCGCATCAGGTAGCTGAAAAGAAAGAAATAAGAATTCAACCATCAGGTTTAGTATAGTGTGTGTTGTGGTTGTGTTTAGTTTTATCCAATCTTGGATTAACAATGACTATCTTTGTATTTCGAGGTGGTTGACCTGGGCCCTTCTTAAGCTGCGCCTTCAGGTGCACGGAAATCAAAAGTGCTACAATTACATATTATTCATAAATTTAAATAAGCCAAAAGCTCTTTCTCTGATATCACATAATTTCATTCTTTAATCATGCAGTGAACTGCTTACAGCCTAATAAGATACTCAGGTGAATCAAGTTCACGTGTAGCTTTAACTTTCGTTGGTCTATTGGTAGTAACCGCGAACGCTTCTAAACTTGTGATCCTGGGTGCAATATTACTTCATTCTATATTTAGGAAATTCTCAGTTGTTACGTAAGAGCTCAGTAATAACACAGAATTTCCTAGCTGTTGCTTTGAGTCTACTGTCGTGCCTACATAACATAATCAGCCCAACATGTTCTCACTGCTGGACACAGTGATCAAAGAGTGTGAATATATCAAACCATGATCTGCTCTAAGGATGACTAGCTTTTCCCAAATATGTATATTGGGGTCACCAATCTAACTGCATACTCAGCCTATAATGTTCCCATTGCTGGGACACAGGCCTCCTCTGTGTGAGAGGGAGTAGGCCGTAATCCACCATATGGGCCCAGCGCGGCGGGTTGGTGGATGTCACATTGCATTTGTGCCTGGTTAGTGACTAATCGTTATATCACGAGGGACTTAGTGCGGCTATATATATACTCTGCCTATTCTTATATAAAATAAAGACAGTAGCAAAAAAGTATCGACTTCCTAATGTGCCTCAACCATCGCATCTATAAAATAGGAAACTACTAGTTAGTAAGGCTTCCCAACATAAAGGTAAGAGGATTATACTGCACTTGCAAGTTATCTTAGTTAAACCGAGGGGTGAAAACTGATTTCATGGCTATTGCTTCGCCAACAGTGGTGGTAGACAGTCCCTCCTTGAAAATTGTGTATACAGAATAGTCACTTAAAACAAGAATGTTTAAAATGATAATATAAGTAGTGAAAAGTTTTTACAATTCAGAACACAATTTTGATACTGGTTCTATTAAAATAAAAGATAAAATCAAAAGTCAAAATGATATCTCTCAAACTGTAACGAAATATTTTGTATCGATTGAGTTTTTTTTTATATTTTGTTGGGAAAATTGTTGTGTTAAATTATGGATACGTTCATGGAGTATTATTTTGAAGGAGTGTTCAGTAATATGGATCGCGACTGTTTGAACGAGAGGTACAAAAGGCGGGAACTCGTTGAATACTTCAATACTGTCATTGCTGGTTGTGCGAAAGGTTTTATTTTTAATATTTATATTTAGTTTGACCCTTTTGATCTATTGTTCTATATTTTATATACATTTTTGGTCTTGATCTTTCTAGCTATTATATTCCGTTCACAGTTATTAACTCACATCTGATTAGCAGATTTTGCAAGAACAAAGATTTCTGTGATTTGGACAGTGCCAAATCACAATGATCTTTATTCTCATTCAAATAAGGTTGCTTTTGGGTTCCTGCCAAGTCTGACACAATCATTGTGATCATTATTCTTGTAACATTAAGGTTGCTGTTAGATTGCTGCAGTCAGAGGTAAAAAAAAAACTGAACGAGCTGTAATAATTATCACTAGTGTTTTCATTCCCGTTCTTACAGATTTCGTAAGTGTAGGACGAGAATTAGTTGTGACAATCATTCGTATTACCACTTTCCAGATAAGTGAATGTAACTAAGTTATAGGAGGAACCATATTTATAAATTCAATCTTTGTAGAATTTATAGTTACACATTCAAGTAAATTCATTCAAAACCACTTTTCATTTCCGATACTCAATTCAGATGATGTTCAGAATTATATATCAGCTCAATAGTTAATAATTCACCCACGATTGAGTACCCTGTTCGTTAACAAAGACCACACAGCTTTGAAGATTCGCAGAGAAACGTTTTCAGTCATAAATAGCATTTCAAGTAAATTATTATAGTCTAGCAAAACTAAGTTTATTGCCTATTAATAAAAGCTTTCTCCACAGTGTATGTGACTTTAATTATTGCGATTCAATGAAATTTTATGATCATAATACTTAGAAAATTGTGTAGTAAAGCTATAACTTCATTGATTGATAATTTTGACATACTTCAAAAAGGCAATAGTGATTTCTTGATCATAATATTACACAGATAATACCTACTATAGTCTGCGCGGAACTAGTTGGCCGCCTCAGTGGACACAGGGGTGAGGCGGCGGCACGTACTCCAGACGTGTTTTATTTTATTTCTCTAACCGAAACCTATTTGTTGTTCAATTGGAATATATTTTGTTCCCCAGGGGCAATATATGAGTCATATTCCAGTGAATTATCCAGAATGAGACGTTTTATTATTATTTTCTTTGAAGTGAAAAGATAACCAATTGTCAATTTAAGGCAAAAAACGATTAAGAATTTAAAAAAATGCAGCATATTTTTAATATTGAACACTTTTTCTGAAAACGACCTAAGTTACAAACAAAATAGAAGAACAATACGACCTCCTTATTACGGATAATAACAGAATATAAGCGGGTCATGATTTAAAGCTTACACCCCCCGTTTCTATTAAGAAGCGAGTTCAGTCCTTTGTCAAAATTAGGAGAGCTGTTATTAATAACCGACCAACTGCAACAGCCGACACGAAATTTTATAGTTGACTGTTAATAAATACGACTACGATCAGTGAAACTGCCAAATCAGACCATACTTCCAAAACTAGACATTTATGTTTCTCTATTTTCAGGTCAGAACCATTCAGACAACACATCATGCAAGAACTTCGTGATGTCAGCACTGAGGTACCACAACAACTGCAAGACGGAGAACGGAGAAGTGTGTCGAATGGGGAAGTACCACAACATGTTATATGTGGCGATGAAGCTAGCGTTCGATTGGAGCTTGCAGGATAATGAGGTGATGGCCGCCTTGTTAGACGAGATATACGCTTGTGAAAAGACCTTTGAGAGAATATTTTTAGGTACGTTGGAGTCTTATGAAATTACTTTACGTAACTCGACTATAGATGAAAAACCTTCATCCCTATGTAAAATTTCTACATTTATGTTTATAATTTTTATGGTATACATAATTATAAAGAGATATTCTATACTTTTTTGCAAGATATTTTTAATAGAATATAATACTCTTTATTATGTACACCATATAACCATCATCTTCATGTATGTGTTTCATGTGTGTGTTTCTTCATGTATGTATGTGTTTCTTCTTCATGTATCATCTATCTTATGATCAACCAAATAGTGACATCCACCAACCCATACTGTGCCCACGTGGTACAATACGGCCCACTTCCTGTCTCAGAGAAGAGCTCTATGTCCCGGCAATGAGAATTTATTAAGCTGTTTATGCTTGTCATCATTACAAGTGTATGGATTTTTGTTTCGAAAACTATAAAGCACGAACAATGATCAAACATTTTTATAATTTTTCCAGGAGCAATATTTGGAACATCAGCACCTTACTTCCTAGCTGGTTGGAAGTCAGACTTCATGGATAAAGAAGAAAACGTACATGCTTTAGTCTTTTATCTAGACCATGCAACTAACGCTAATCTTGAGTACAAAGAAAATGGAAAAACTTATCGTTTCATAGACGTGCCTTTGGAAAGCTGTGGCCATGCATCTCCAGTAAGAGTCGTGATACAGATGGGAGCATCAGAAATGTTGATGATACTACTGAGATTTGGTGCAAGAATAATGGCAGATACTGCCTCTACAAACCCATTAGAATCCATTCTGGATCGACTCAATGAATACAACAGAAAGTATCCATATGAATTGGTATCTTGTTTGAAGCTAGCTATGAGAGCTGTCCCAAGCATTTCATTATCGATAGACAAAACACTGTTTAAGGAACTGGAACTGCCTGATGATTACAATTATCAAAGGAAATTGATGCTGGAAAAGTATGAAGATATCCTGGCAGATCATTTAGTGCCAACCTCTAGATGTGGCTTGAAGCCAGTGGAGTTAAAACATCTGTCTAGATGTGCGATCAGACAAATGCTTTGGCAGAATTTTGAGCTACCATTCGGAATACAGAAGTTGCCTATTCCTTTAACTTTGCAGCGATATTTAGATCTGTATGATGATTAAATTTTTGTGACTTTTTTAAACTTATTCAGATTTTTATCTTCCTTCCGCTAATATCAAGCGAACAAATTATGTAGCTGTAGTTGCAGAAAAAAACAACATGGAAGGTGCTAGGCAGATTGATGTATTAGTAGAATTAGATAATGCGTAGAACGAAGATGTCGTGGATATACAGTATGGAAACCACATATCGCTCATTTGGAGGAACATCGACGTAACTGCTACTTTTTTACGTCTTTGCTTTCCTTACGTAAATATGCTTGCTAAGTGCTTTGGCATATTTAACAAATTTTTGGGAAAAAATACATTTACGTCGATGTTTCTCCATATGAGCGATATATGCAATAAATTATACCACATACTTGTTATTGCCTTTCCTGACGATATACGAAATTGGTCGCGAAAAAAAATCAGCTGTTCGCTACATCTTAAATGTAGGGAACAGCTGATTTTTTTTTCGCAACCGATTTCTTTAATTTTTTGTATATCATCAGAAAAGGCGATAACAAGTACCATACCCAATAGTTTGCCACTACAGGTAAAAAATCATAAGTGGAACAGTTTTTTCTTTTTTTTTTAAGTGTTGTTGTTCCAACTACCACTGTTCCACTTATGATTTTTTACCTGTAGTGGCAAACTATTGGGTATGGTAATGAGAAACAACAACTATCTCAAACACTGTTTATTAACAAACTGGTACCTATTAACAAAATAAGTTTACCCTACTAAAAACAAATTGTACCCAATAGTATATTGAGTATGTGGTATATTTTATTGCAAATATGCAGTTTCCATAAGACTACAGCTCTAAGTTTTTTACGTACACAATATCTATCCATACTTAGTATTATAAATGCGACTGTAACGCTGCCTACGTTTGCCTGTCCTTACCTTTTTACGCCTATACGGATGAACGGATTTTGATGAACTTTAAACGCTCGGGACCATAACCTGGGTTAGGACATAGGATACTTTTTATTCAGGTAGTAGGCAAGTTCCCGTTGGATAATTTATGACGTCCACGTAGGGGAAGTCGCGGACAAAAGCTAGTATAATAATAAATATGCTTTCAAAATAATATTGACACATATTTTTCCAGAAGACGTAGCGTTGGAAGGCCTCCCACAAGACAGATCGACGACCTTGTGAAGACCGCAGGAACCCGTTGGGTGCGAAAAGCACAGAACTGGTCGACGTGGAGGTGCTAGGGGGAGGCCTATGGCTGGGCATAGGCCTGTGGACGTCTTTCGGCTGGAATGACGATGATGAAAATTTTGACACAGCCTTCTAAAATAAGGTGGAATAAAAGATGAGGATAAGCATCATCACAAAAGGTTTGACTTCAATGACCTCTACTCTCCATACATTGGGTCGTCGCTCGTCGCCCATAATCAACAGTTATATTGTACCACATAATATTAATAATGCCTCCAGCTCACATCGGTCGTTGAACCCAATATATAAATATAATAGTTGCGTGCTGAAAAATACGTAACACGATCAGACATCAGACCGTTATCTTAACTGTGTGCCGCTTGTTATGGAATACCATGGCAATGTCGGCTCTAGTAAAAAAAGCTTTGGTGCCGTCAGTGATGGAAGTCGGTTATATTATACTAGCTGCTGCCCGCGACTTCTATCTATCCTATTGTCCTGAAATAACCGATCGTTCTGTAATTTTGCATATACGTTGTTATTTGTACAGAAACGGACATAGAATACCTTTCATCCCGAAAAAACTGCTGTTCCCGAGGAAAACAACAATACACGTAGCGCCATCTATCATCATAATAATGTTATTGTTGCAATCAGGTTGTTGTTGTGCCAATGACAAGTCTGTCAAAATCACAGTGATTTTTATTTTTCGTTGTAATAAAGTTGCTATTGGGTTGTAGCTGTAAGCGCTAAAATAACTGAAAGGACTGTAGGGTTTCCAAAGAAAGCAGTATTGGCCGAATTAAATCAAGAAGCATTGTCTACAGTCACAAGATGGTGTAGAACTCCTTAGTATTTTTAGACAAAGTAAATGAGCATATATCACAAAACTGTAACCATACTCAATAAAACGCAAAATATCTAATAGTTTATTTTTTATTTCTAATAATTTTGACATGGATATTTATCACAATAGTAGAAATAATATTACAACACCGTTAGTATTTCTGAAGTAGAATTGATTTCACAAAAACATTTAATAAATATTAAAGCTTCAACTAAATACAGATTGACTAGATTACAATAAACATTTGAATAATCAACAGAATGTAGAAAGCAACGATAGTAAATAGTTTAGAATATAGGTAGTTTCTATTATCAACAGAACATACATAGTATTAGGCCTTCCACATAAGGCTAAGGTAGAAATAAATTACTGAGATTCTTCAAATCCTCTAGGAATGTAATTATTTTGTTTAATAAATACTGAAAAAAACAAATGCAATCGATTAAAGGATGCGCTTAGGGAAGCCCGTGAAATTACATTTTTACAATTTACTAGTGATGATTTGCGACCGTAACACATATGAAAATAAAGAAAGAAAATACGTAAAGTCCGATGTAAGAAATTAGCAGGAAAGTGTACCTCTAAAGAATTATAATCATTAGAATCAGCAATACAACTCTTTAAGTTAGACGTGGCCTCAAATGTCATGATTTCATGAAATAGTAATTCAATAAGGAAATATGAACTTATGAGTTGACTGATGATTTTTATAATTATAATTCCATAAGTAAATTATAAATCGATACTGGATTATTACTAATCGATATTAATAAATCGATACTGACATATAAATTTCAAAAACCGCAAGAAAATTTGACTTTCACGGTCTACCTTGGCGCTTTCATCTTAACACAAGAAGATACCAATAAAGAAAATAGAATATCTCATTTTAAAAGCTTAGTTATAAAGGTTGATAATGATGACACTTTCAGAAGAATTGCAAGAACGTTAGATCACAATTCACATCTAAGAATAATTAACATAAAAACAGAAGACTCTCTAGGTATAAATAGGCCTTTAATCACAATAGAATTCACTAAAGAAGAGACAGCGCTATTACTTGCTAATAAGTACAGAACACAACATCTGAAAAAGGTAACACCATCAATTTGACGTCAGATATACTTTCGTCAGATTGAAGATAAACCGATCGTCTAACTCATAGATTAATAAATAGAAGAGACGGAATTTCCTTCACTCCTGACATCAAATCGATGGTTAACATCCACCTTAGGAGTGCCAATAAGATTTACTTTATGTACTAATATAAAACCGAAACTATTTTACCTACAATCAGAGTTACCAAGAATTTTTATTTTAGGCATTCTAACATTAAATTCTTCGATATATAGTTTAGGTCGTAGATACTTCTAGTCAGAAACACATATACTAGTAACTTGCCTAAAAGTAAGCAAGCTTGCATGCCAGTGTAACATTCATCTAATAGAAGTTGTTATGGCACATGATATGCAAGCTTTTTGCATACTTTTGCGCAAGTTACTGGCAGGTGCATTACTGGCTCGACGTAGGTCGTTTGATTCATTCAGATCTTCTTTTTGGTCAGGAACCAGGTCTGCATGGGTTCTGCCTTCCCTTTCATGGATACGTGACCACGGTATGTAAGTTCGAATTGTTCGTCGTAGTTATCTTCGCGCATCAGGTAGCTGAAAAGAAAGAAATAAGAATTCAACCATCAGGTTTAGTATAGTGTGTGTTGTGGTTGTGTTTAGTTTTATCCAATCTTGGATTAACAATGACTATCTTTGTATTTCGAGGTGGTTGACCTGGGCCCTTCTTAAGCTGCGCCTTCAGGTGCACGGAAATCAAAAGTGCTACAATTACATATTATTCATAAATTTAAATAAGCCAAAAGCTCTTTCTCTGATATCACATAATTTCATTCTTTAATCATGCAGTGAACTGCTTACAGCCTAATAAGATACTCAGGTGAATCAAGTTCACGTGTAGCTTTAACTTTCGTTGGTCTATTGGTAGTAACCGCGAACGCTTCTAAACTTGTGATCCTGGGTGCAATATTACTTCATTCTATATTTAGGAAATTCTCAGTTGTTACGTAAGAGCTCAGTAATAACACAGAATTTCCTAGCTGTTGCTTTGAGTCTACTGTCGTGCCTACATAACATAATCAGCCCAACATGTTCTCACTGCTGGACACAGTGATCAAAGAGTGTGAATATATCAAACCATGATCTGCTCTAAGGATGACTAGCTTTTCCCAAATATGTATATTGGGGTCACCAATCTAACTGCATACTCAGCCTATAATGTTCCCATTGCTGGGACACAGGCCTCCTCTGTGTGAGAGGGAGTAGGCCGTAATCCACCATATGGGCCCAGCGCGGCGGGTTGGTGGATGTCACATTGCATTTGTGCCTGGTTAGTGACTAATCGTTATATCACGAGGGACTTAGTGCGGCTATATATATACTCTGCCTATTCTTATATAAAATAAAGACAGTAGCAAAAAAGTATCGACTTCCTAATGTGCCTCAACCATCGCATCTATAAAATAGGAAACTACTAGTTAGTAAGGCTTCCCAACATAAAGGTAAGAGGATTATACTGCACTTGCAAGTTATCTTAGTTAAACCGAGGGGTGAAAACTGATTTCATGGCTATTGCTTCGCCAACAGTGGTGGTAGACAGTCCCTCCTTGAAAATTGTGTATACAGAATAGTCACTTAAAACAAGAATGTTTAAAATGATAATATAAGTAGTGAAAAGTTTTTACAATTCAGAACACAATTTTGATACTGGTTCTATTAAAATAAAAGATAAAATCAAAAGTCAAAATGATATCTCTCAAACTGTAACGAAATATTTTGTATCGATTGAGTTTTTTTTTATATTTTGTTGGGAAAATTGTTGTGTTAAATTATGGATACGTTCATGGAGTATTATTTTGAAGGAGTGTTCAGTAATATGGATCGCGACTGTTTGAACGAGAGGTACAAAAGGCGGGAACTCGTTGAATACTTCAATACTGTCATTGCTGGTTGTGCGAAAGGTTTTATTTTTAATATTTATATTTAGTTTGACCCCTTTGATCTATTGCTCTATATTTTATATACATTTTTGGTCTTGATCTTTTTAGCTATTATATTCCGTTCACAGTTATTAATTTACATCTGATTAGCAGATTTTACAAGAACAAAGATTTCTGTGATTTGGACAGTGCCAAATCACAATGATCTTTATTTTCGTCCAAATAAGGTTGCTTTTGGGTTCCTGCCAAGTCTGTCACAATCATTGTGATTTTTATTCTGGTTGTATTTAGATTACTGTTAGTTTGCTGCAGTCAGAGGTAAAAAAACTGAACAAAATATAATATCACTAGTGCTTTTATTCCCGTTCTTACAGATTTCGTAAGTTTAGGACGAGAATTAGTTGTGACAATCATTCGTATTACCACTTTCCAGATAAGTGAATGTAACTAAGTTATAGGACGAAATATATTTATAAATTCAATCTTTGTAGAATTTATAGTTACACATTCAAGTAAATTCATTCAAAACAACTTTATCCATTTCCGATACTCAATTCAGACGATGCTCAGAATTATATATCAGTTCAATACATCAGCTCAATAGTAAATAATTCACCCACGATTGAGTACCCTGTTCGTTAACAAAGACCACACAGCTTTGAAGATTCGCAGAGAAACGTTTTCAGTCATAAATAGCATTTCAAGTAAATTATTATAGTCTAGCAAAACTAAGTTTATTGCCTATTAATAAAAGCTTTCTCCACAGTGTATGTGACTTTAATTATTGCGATTCAATGAAATTTTATGATCATAATACTTAGAAAATTGTGTAGTAAAGCTATAACTTCATTGATTGATAATTTTGACATACTTCAAAAAGGCAATAGTGATTTCTTGATCATAATATTACACAGATAATACCTACTATAGTCTGCGCGGAACTAGTTGGCCGCCTCAGTGGACACAGGGGTGAGGCGGCGGCACGTACTCCAGACGTGTTTTATTATATTTCTCTAACCGAAACATATTTGTTGTTCAATTGAAATATATTTTGTTCCCCAGGGGCAATATATGAGTCATATTCCAGTGAATTATCCAGAATAAGACGTTTTAATATTATTTTCCTAAAATGAAAAGATTACCAATTGTCAATTTAAAGAAAAATCGATTAAGAATTTAAAAAAAATGCAGCATATTATTAATAGTGAACACTTTTTTTGAAAACGACCTAACTTACAAACATTATTGAAGAACAATACGACCTCCTTATTACGGATAGTTACATAATATAAGCTGGTCATGATTGAAAGCTGATACCCCCAGAGTTCAGTCCTTTGTCAAAATTAGGAGACCTCTTATTATAACCGACCAACTGCAACAGCCGACACGAAATTTTACAGTTTGACTGATAATAAATACGACTACGATCAGTGAAACTGCCAAATCAGACCATACTTCCAAAACTAGACATTTAAGTTACTCTTTTTTCAGGTCAGAACCATTCAGACAACACATCATGCAAGAACTTCGTGATGTCAGCATTGAGGTATCACAACAACTGCAAGAGGGAGAACGGAGAAGTGTGCCGAATGGGGAAGTACCACAACATGTTATATGTGGCGATGAAGCTAGCTTTCGATTGGAGCTTGCAGGATAATGAGGTGATGGCTGCCTTGTTAGACGAGATATACGCATGTGAAAAGACCTTTGAGAGAATATTTTTAGGTGCGTTGGAGTCTTATGAAATTACTTTACGTAACTCGACTACAGATGAAAAACCTTCATCCCTATGTAAAATTTCTACATTTATGTTTATAATTTTTGTGGTATACATAATATAAAGAGATATTCTATACTTTTTTGCAAGATATTTTTAATAGAATAGAATACTCTTTATTATGTACACCATATAACCATCATCTTCATGTATGTGTTTCATGTGTGTGTTTCTTCATGTATGTATGTGTGTATGTGTTTCTTCTTCATGTATCATCTATCTTGTGATCAACCAAATAGTGACATCCACCAACCCATACTGTGCCCACGTGGTACAAAACGGCCCACTCCCTCTCTCAGAGAAGAGCTCAGTGTCCCAGCAATGAGAATTCATCAAGCTGTTTATGCTTGTCATTATTACAAGTGTATGGATTTTTGTTTCGAAAACAATAAAGCACGAAAAACTGATCAGACATTTTTATTATTTTTTCAGGAGCAATATTTGGAACATCAGCACCTTACTTCCTAGCTGGTTGGAAGTCAGACTTCATGGATAAAGAAGAAAACGTACATGCTCTAGTCTTCTACCTAGACCATGCAACGAACGCTAACCTTGAGTACAAAGAAAACGGAAAAACTTATCGTTTCATAGACGTGCCTTTGGAAAGCTGTGGCCATGCATCTCCAGTAAGAGTCGTGATACAGATGGGAGCATCAGAAATGTTAATGATACTACTGAGATTTGGTGCAAGAATAATGGCAGATACTGCCTCTACAAACCCATTAGAATCCATTCTGGATCGACTCAATGAATACAACAGAAAGTATCCATATGAATTAGTATCTTGTCTGAAGCTAGCTATGAGAGCTGTTCCAAGCATTTCATTATCGATAGACAAAACACTGTTTAAGGAACTGGAACTGCCTGATGATTACAATTATCAAAGGAAACTGATGCTGGAAAAGTATGGAGATATCTTGGCAGATCATTTAGTGCCAACTTCTAGATGTGGCTTGAAGCCAGTGGAGTTAAAGCATCTGTCTAGATGTGCGATCAGGCAAATGCTTTGGCAGAATTTTGAGCTGCCATTCGGAATACAGAAGTTGCCTATTCCTTTAGCTTTGCAGCGATATTTAGATCTGTGTGATGATTAAATTATTGTGACTTATTTAAGCTTATTTATTTATCATCTTTGATTACAGTTATTATTACTTTTTTTTCTATTTTGCTTTATCTGTCAAGTTCCGTTAATGAGACAAAATTGATTTTCTGTTGTTTTGTCGCCAATGGGCGACGCGCGCCGCTTAACCGGTTAAACTTGTCTATTCACTAGGTTTCCAAACTTGTTTGACAATTGTTTTTTAAAAGTTGACTATAGCATATTATGTAAATATATATATTATATAACTTTTATGTGTCTTGCAAACTGTAAATATAAGTTGGTTAATTATAAATATATAAATACCCAAAATCACTAACTACCAATTTTTGAATGCTTTGAGATCGCTCCATAATCATTTCTAGTTTACAGTTACTACCCTCTGGGTATATAATTTATTATTATTAGCCTGTGACGTCCCACTGTAGGGCAAAGGCTTCCCTACTCTCTTTCCACCTCTCTCTGTTCAAAGCTGCTAACGACCAGTTCTTGTTGAAGGAGTCCAGCTCATCCCGCCATCTCCCTATAATTTAGATTGCACCAAAAATAAAAATATATCAAATATATTACCCATAAGTATCCTCGCTGACGTTGATAGTGCCAGGCACACCAGTAGTCTCGCAGCGGCTGGTCAAGTTGACTGTGTTCCCGAAAAGGCAGTAACGAGGCATGCGGTGACCAATCACACCAGTCACTACCTCACCAGTGTGGATGCCAATTGTGATACCCTAGATTAATAAAGAACATAGTAAATTGAAAAAGAAAAAAATATATTGAGAATTAAATATTTTAAGAAACTATAATATATGAGGACGTCTGTTGATCCAACCACTATACTGTAGGACTAAAATATTGGGCAGAGGCATGTAAATTATTGTCCTAGATCGTGACCTTTAGTTATTGATCTTGATCATAGTTTATGATTCAGATTGTCTGTGCGACTGGTGCTAAAGAGATTTTATTTAAAACTAGCTTCTGCTCGTGACTTCATCCGCATGAAATTTCTTATTTCCCTGAACCCACCTCGCATCGCCTGCCCGCGCTATTACTTCGTCCGCTCTTTCTTACTTTTACCTAGCGTGATGTTAAATAGGCTATAGCCTTTCTCAAGAGTTGGAAAATAATCAAAGCCAAAAAAGATCATAACGAAAAATTCAAGGAACACTTTAAGATGGCTTCTATAAATAACGAAAAAATTATACTTACAACAGGTTCTCCATCAACCGTGACAGTTTGAGACAGGTCCATCATCTCCAAAGCAAGAAGAGATATGTGCTTGGCATGTCCCACCTCGTACTCTGGCAGACCAGATACCGCCATGTATTTGTCACCAACTGTCTCCACCTGAAATGTTGAAAAGACATGTAGGTAATGTGAATCTTAGTTTGTGAAAGTGAATATAATTATCCTACTTCTAACTTGAGACCTGCAGAGACTAGGGAACGCCACAAGAATCTGATAGATGATGAGAAGCACGGAACAGGTCTAAGTGGCGGTGCTTGGAGAAGACCTATGTTCAGCAGTGGTAACATTATAGGCTGATTATTTGTTATCCTTTCTGGTTAATAAGGTATTGGTCCAAAGAAATCAAATGACAGTGACAATGAAAATAATAATCAATCTCGAGTTTACAGAAACACCAAGTTTCATTTACTCATTATTAATACTACTAAATGAATCTACTCTTTTCTTCATAGGGTCTACAATAAAGCATATTGTATGTCAAAATTCAAAGCATCTAAAACGCAGAAAGTAGAAACACCTGCATCTATTAGTTAACTTATTTTTTGTACGCGTGTGGTAATACAGACATCTGTTCCTTCAGATGTGTGTCAGATGTCTTAGCATGTTCTCATGATATTGCCTGAAATGCCCATACTTCATCATTATCATCATCGCTTCAGCCAAAAAACGTCCACTGCTGGACATAGGCTTCCCCCAAGCACCGCTACTTAGACCGGTTCTATGCAGAAGCATAGAACCGGTCTAAGTAGCGGTGCGGTGCGGTACGTCACGGGAATCTGATAGATGACGAGAACGTCATCTATCAGATTCCCGTGACGTCCACCAGGCCATCGGTCCATCTTGTGCTACCACCGCTATGGCCTTCCAACGCTACGTCATCCGGTATACCTATACCTACTACTAGACTATTCAATCTTACCTTATAAACATTAGGATTCCTCTTCGGATCAGTCAGCACATCGAACGCAGTATACAGATCATTCAGCATCCTGACGATCTTCATGGCACCTTTATGGTCAGTATGCCTGGCGCAGTAGTTGGCGAACCCAACGATGCCACTGAAGAGTAACGTGACGGTGTCGTACCGGCGAGCCGGGACCGGGCGTTGGTGACGGAGCTCGGTGGCGACGCTAATTGGTAGGACTGAGTAGAGGAGCCTGTAAGAAAATCATTAGGGGTTGGCTGTATGAAGTTATCAGTGACGTGCATTGCATATAGGCATATAAGCAGTGCATACCTCGATATATCAACATAAGCCTGTCAATTACATTTTAGTGTGTGCCCCACAATTAAGAAATTCACTAAAGTATCATACCTAACAAAAAACAACATCTTCATACAAACACGCGCGGCAGTAGGCAGTCGCCAGACGGCCTACTCGGCTCCCATACTATTCGCACATTGACATTGGTCTTTACTCGTTCAAGTTAACACGACAAAATTAAAAATACATACGTCTCACGCGTAATACCATGACGTTCGACCTTCGCAATTTATCACACTTAAGTAGGCATGCCTACTCAAACAACCACACTTTTGACCTCACTTTTTTTTTCTGATTAGTGACCGCGTTTGCCTAGACTAGACCCGGCCTAGTGCCTACCTATTTTGAAAACCAATGCACGCCGCTGGAAGTTATTTTCTATAAGGTACCGTCGCCGATCGGCGAACCGCGCCGCTTCACCGGTTAAACATATTATTCGCCGTTGGCTCCAAATGGAATGATTAAAGAGCAAGGTGCTTGTATGTCAAATCTATTAATTAACTATCTTTTACCCGTGGCTTCGACCGCGTGGATGTCGAAAAATATCCCACGGGAACGTATTACCGGGATTAAATTTACCCTATGTGTTACTCCAGGTAAACAATGTATTAATTCTGTTATACATTGTTTTCATATAACTAATGGTTTACGCGGCGCACACCAATAAAGCTCCCAGTCGGCATGATTTTTCCCGACACCTTTATCAATCATCGTCATATTTTAGACAATTTACACAAAACCACACCTAAACCTTCTTCGTGAATCACTCGTCCATTGGTGACAACGTATGAAAATCCATTCGGTTCTTTTTGAGTTTATCGCGTTCAGACAGACAGATGCGGCGCGGGGGACTTTGTCTTATATTAAGCAGTAATTATTGACAGGAAAGAAATAAGGTGATTTAAAGTTATAAACTCAATAAGACTTGGCAGTATGCTTATTTGGCTTGAAACCTAACTGCCAAAGCCGATCGGTCACTGACAGATACGTAAACAAGATGCAGTGGTCGTTAGTAGTAAGAATAGCACAGAATATGAGTAACATTGACGAAACTCGATGTGTTGATGTTGTGATTTATGGTCGGTCTCATAGCACAAAATCGCTGCGATGCGCTGGTTAGAGGTTACTAAAGAGGAATGTTATGATAACGACTATTCAATCATACGCCAAAACAATTGAAGCTCCACAAATACCTGTCAGTCTTTTGTTTCTCAGAATCCAGCTCTCGGAAGGTCTGCTGCAGCTTGTCAGTGAGCACCTCTAGGTTCTGTGTGAGCTTGTAGTCTGCTTCAAACTGTTCTGACATGAGGACGAGGTCGCGAGTAGCGTCGTGGAGAGGAATGTCAGAGATGCAGAGGCCGCGGCTGAAAGATGGGATGGTGATGTTTTAGATACTGTTTATGAACATAATATTTCAAATAAATTTGTAATTTCGGATATCGGAAGTTTTCAGAAATTCAAAATAAACTCTTTTACTAAGATAATTTAAGAATTGTGTCAGTCAAAATAAACACTTTGACTAACATGATTTGAGAATTGATGATTCAAAAAGATGTAAGTAATACACATTATATTTATTGTGTATCACCGAAAAAAGATGCTTTTAAACACGGTTCGATTGAAAAATGATAATGGAATTACCGTGTCAAATCATCCAAGTTAGTCACGCTGGGATAGCATTGGAATACAACCACGTCTGTCTCCGGAATGTACAGCATTTGTCCCTGAAATTATAAAAAAACACCAAATTTACTTAGATAGAATTAATTAATCGATGTTTTTTCTTTCTGTAGTTGCAATATTTTGTTATTATGGCTGCTTGCTTTGCATAAAAGTTTATGGAGCACAATGGGACATAAAGCCCTTCTAGATGTCCAATGTGTATATGGCATAATATACGAAGTCAGCCACTAGTGCCACTTTTTCCTTCAGTATTATTGGATTTATTAATTTCCGCCATCTTTGAAAGTAATATACTGTTTATTACATAATAAACTCCATGGTTTATTGTCATGGGGTCCTTAAAAACGGAACCGCCTGCTCTTGAAACAATGTATTTCTGACAAAACCCAATGTAACAAAAATATGCTGTGATTACCTTTTATCTTAATTTGACCGAGATGTACGAGTATATTTTGTGAGTATTTGTACGAATGTATGTGAATTCTTAGTGGGACACCCAAAAGATATGGAGTCCTGCCATTCTTCATTAGTAACGACGTAAGATTGACACAAGTAGTTACCCTTACGTGAAAGCTTTCCTTAGTCATAAAGCTCAATTTAACTTCAATAAAGCGTGCAATCTTCGCTTGTTAACTGCAACAAGTATAAGCCGTTTTAACAACTTTCACCTTACCTTCAGACGAAGAGAAGCAATATCCTCATCAGGGGCTGTGACGGTCATCTCTTCTGGTTTGGTCTTCAGCACGTATACCGTGTTGATGTGAGCTAGTACATTGGCGAATGTCATCTCCAAGTGAGGTCTCACCTGGAATATTATTGAAAAATTATCTATATTTATAAAATTCAAAGTCCTGACTGACTGACTGATATATCAACGCACAGCCTAAACCGCTGGTCCTAGAGACATGAAATTTGGAGAGTGTGTTCTTTGTGAAAAGTAAGTATCCATTAAGAAAGGGTTTTTCGAAATTCCACCCCTAAGAGGGTAAATGGCGGGAAGGTAGAAAATTCACGCGGACGAAGTCGCGGGCAGAAGCTAGATATATAAAATTATAATGCACTTAACCACTAATGGAACATCTAATGGTAACACTTAGACAGGGTGGCACACAGCTGATTTTTTTATGATAACCGACGAAAAATTTCTACGCTGTGGGGTCTAGAATAATTTGCTGAATATATGGTTACAGTTAGCGCGTCGATGTGCCACACTGTATTTTTAGTACCTACCAAACATAACCTGAGATATCCTAACCTTTCGACTACAGACTCGCACATCATGGGGTGCACTACAATTATGATAATTATGTCATCTTGTTTATTTGCCCAAGTTCACTATAGTAACTGACCAGTGGCGGCAGATTTTAGGGGCGGCAGATTTTAGGGGCGGCAAATTTGGGGCTAACATTTTTTTTAAATGTCTTAAGTACTGAAATTAAAAAGATTAATATTTATATAAGGTGTAAAAAAAATAACCTTAAAAACTTTAAGAGGTGCTTTAGACCATCGAACAGAACAACTTTCACTATGGGACCAACTGTGAAATCACGAAAAAAAAAATGAGCTGTTTCATACATTTTGGCCGAGTAGGTATTGAACTTTTGTATGAAACAGCTGATTTTTTTTTTCGTGATTTCGGAGTTGTTCCCATAGTGAAAGTTGTTCAGTTCGATGGTCTAAAGCACCTCTTAAAGTTTTTAAGGTTAATTTTTTTACACCTTATATACCTACCATGTTTTTTTGGAAAGAATAAACAAAGTGAATGCTCGAATTCAGGCTTCTACCGTAGATTTGATCATAGTTGCCGATCTTTACAAATCTCTTTGCAAGTTTTTCGTAGCTGCTGAACGAGAACATTTTAAGTATTTTGACGAAAAGGCGAAGCAGTATAAAAAAGACATGGGACATTATTGTAGAGGTCGGTTGGAGCGGCAAAATTTTAATAGCCTACTGGCGGTAAATGTGTAAATCCGCCACTGTAACTGACTAGCACTGTCCAAACAATCGCGGGATGTAAAAATTAAAATATAATATCTTATTTAAATATCAGCTCGCCGCATGTTACACAATAGTAGATTGTACAACTAAGGCATAAAAGAAGCTATTTTACCCCGAGACGTTTATATCCACGCGAGCCGCAGGCGAGGGTGGATAGTTGAGTCGAGGGGTAAAATGGCTCGTTTATGCCTGAGTTATACACTCTGCTTTTCACTTCGATTGCGAGAAAATGAAACAGGCATAAAGTATACACTACATAATTAATCAAAAATGTTGCAAAGCATAGCTAATTCCCGCCACCACAGATAATACCGCCACGAAACTTTTTAAAAGTTTTTTTTTTTTATTTCAACATTTTGTCATTCGACTTAGGTACTTCATACTTCCATGTCATAAAAACGTTTCTTTGCGTTTTTAAATAATAAATGACAACTATTTTACCTGATTTTATTAAATTAACGATAGAAAACACGGAAGTGGTATAAATTAAAGAAAATGAAATAAATCACGACTTTAATCTGCGAAGTTTTATTGTGCGTGTGGCTGTTGGGCCTGATTACCTTAGTCTCAGAAAAAAAATTTACTTTATGCACTAGAACATAAAAAGCGATTTTATGTCGCCTAAGCACAACATAAAGACGAACTTTTAGAGCATGAGAAGTGAAAAATACATTATAATGTGTAACTTGTAGCTAGCCACTGGACTAAGGTTTTTTCAAACTTCACCTAAAATATTTTTGGTTCAATTTTAAACGACATACCGTATCCAAAACATCAGTGATCTTGCACCCCTGCCTGGTGACCCTCGGCATCAGACGAGAGACAGTTCGTCCTGCCTGCACAATGTTCAGCTCTCGATCGAACATCAGATGGAAGGGGAAGACGCGGCAGAATGTTGCTGGACTCACTTTGGGCTCTAGAATGTGTTGAAAATTACGTTTAGATGGTGAGGAACTGAGTTGGCGCGATATATAAAATTATAACAGAGTATTTCTTTATTTTATCGAAAGAGTTTTTGGCAATGATCAAAGACAATAAGATTTGATTTTGAACAGTCTCAATCAGCGACGCAGACGTCTCTGCCGAAATGATTTCGTTTTTATTATGAGTAAAAAAAAAAATATTACCCTGGATTCATTACATGATTCAAAACGCCCTTTGTTTTTTTTTTGGATGGGAAATCATCAAATGACCCCTCCCGCTCTGGGTGGAGCGGAAGGGAGCGTCAGACTCTTACTGACTAAAACCCATCCGTGTTCCTTCCTTAGCCCTTTATGTTCCGGGGTAGAACCCTTTCGGACAATCCCGCACCCCCGGCAGGCTTCGGCCCTGGCAGGCCCCTTCCTTTTTGCTGACATCTCTTTGAGGCGCGCGTGGAACACGTTCGCGCCGTCCGGCACGGGCCTGGTCCTGATCGGACGGTGAGCTACCCATTACTCTCCGTCCGCAGGCCCGCGCCTACGGTGGCAAAACAACATGACATGATTCAAAACGCCCCTGCGTTGAATTTTTTGTCGGTTATTAAAAACATAATTAGCTGTTCCATACATTTTGGCCGTTAGGTATTGCACTTTTTTATGAAACAGCTGACTTTTGTTTTGATAACCGACGAAAAATTTCTACGCTAAGGGTCTTGAATCATGTCATGAATTCAAGGTTACAGTTTGTGTGTCGATCGGCCACCCTGTATGTAGGTATTAAAGGCACAAGCCCGTTTCGCAAACACTTATAGGAGCATTTTCAACAATTAGTCAAAATAAATAACTGATTCTACTTCTAAAATCTTGCAGAGCAGAGGTGGCCTAGTGGTATCGGCCGCGACTTACGAGTTGTAGGTCGTAGGTTCGAACCCAGACAGGGCTTTACTTTGTGTAAATTATTTCATCACCACTGCTCTCAAAACGGTGAAGGAAAACATCGTGAGGAAACCGGCATGTCCTAGAACCAAAAATTCGAAGACATGTTACATCTGCCAACCCGCACTGGGCCCACGTGGTGGATTGGGGCCCACTCCCTCTCACAGAGAGGAGGCCTGTGTCCCAGTAGTGGGAACATTATAGGCTGATTATGACTTCTAAAATCTTACCAAGAGACAAAGTTTCGATTTCAGCCATCTCTGGGGCGCACACTCGTCCAGAAGTTGATGTCTCAGTGATGAGGAACTGTACGTGGTCGCATTCTTCTTTAGTCTTCAAGATCTCCACTTTTACTTCGGTGTCATGGAGTTTGCTGGCGACCGTCTGAGATAAAATGAGTTTTACTATTATTAACATCTATATTTTCGAGCCGTTTGGGGTTGAAACCCTCGGGCCGTGGGGTCCGAGTGCTCATGGTCTTTTTAAAGAAATTTCAAAACGGCTGGTTGACACTTCCCGTTCCAAAGGCTAAGCATTGCCATACAACGTGGCAATGCCGCCAGTCTCTTGGGTACATTACCAGTCGACAGCGATGCGGATGAATTTTTCGACGCTATATTTTAGTTTTTGTATAGTTTTAGTTAAGTTAGGTTTTAATTATGTTATTTTTGTTAATTAAGGTAAATGGTTAAACAATGAACATAATATATTACGGTTTTGCAAAAAAAAATAAAAAATTATCATCTAGAATTTGGACAAAGCGAGACGTCTTTTTAACTGACTTCAAAAAAGATGTAATTTATGTAAGCTGGGGGCCTAAAAAGGCCACTTTGGCAGAATCATAAAAGGATACCATTATGAATGAATGGTCATAAGCTCACAATTCATAATATTATTCACAATTTCATATCACGCAATTCATCTGTTTGACAGTTTTGTGTATGGAGATTCGTAAAATTCTCTGAGATTTGAGGACTGCACCATAGTTGCGAGATGCACTTTCAAACACAACCTGAATCATTTTCAAGGATATTCAATCGACAAATCCATTGCTTCATAAATGTTCGGAAAATTTTTGTCTGCTGAACAACGTAAATAACGCAATGAATGTTGTTGGACTGTCAAAATGAAAGCGATTACTACTGATAGTGTGTTTGCAATTAACCCGCTGGTTTTAGTAATTTCTTTTTCATTTCATGAAGGAAGTAAGAGGGTTGATTTCAAATACTTGTATGTTTTATTTTATTCTTGTTACGTTTTAATCTCTGTATTTTAGCTTTTCTAGAATAGCTCGTGCAAGAGCGTGCAAAACTAAGACAGACGGTTCAGTTACTAACTACACTGAGTGCACAGCCGGCACTTGTAAAATATCATGAACTTGCTGCTAAACTAGTTTTTCCATCACGAACTAGTTTTTCCATTATGAACTAACTAGCTACGCCCCGCGTCGATTGTCGATCCCGTACGAATATCGGGATAAAAAGTAGCCTATATGTTATTCCAGGGTGTCAGCTACCTCCATACAACATTTTATCAAAATTGGTCAAGCTGTTTAAGCGTGAAGAAGTACACATACACACACACTCACAAACTTTCGCCTTTATAATATTAGTGTGATTTTTTGGCTAAGTATTCCATCACGAATTAGTTTTTCTATCACGAACTATTTTAACTAATATCTTCCACCACGAACTAGTTTCTCAACTAGTTTTTTCATCATGAACTAGTTCCTGAACTAGATTTTCCATCAAGAACTAGTTTTTTCGAATGCAGAATTATTATTACTAAGGTGATACAATATCTTCAGCATTTCTTACCTTGACAATACCGATGACGATATGCTCCAAGCCAGGTCTGTCTGAGTAATAGTGGAGAACCAAAGCTCCGTCTTCAGGTCGTTCAGTGCATCTGAAGGAAGGCGAACGCATGCCAGGGTACAAGGTACCCAAGTGATCGTGCAGACCGTCCAAGTTCTGGAAAAAAATAATGTAAATAATTTTAGTTGGAGCTACGGCAAAATTGACCTATGTTTATTAAGGCAGTATGAAAAGTTTTGAGAATGTAGATTTTTATGAATTTTGAAAAAATGACGGCAGTCAAAACATTAACGAAATTAATAAGAGGCTGGTAATTGCGTAACTAGTGTTACACTGGTTACACTGTTAGTGTAAGAGTAGGAATGGCTTTAATTTTGACAGTTCAACAGCATTCATTGCGTTATTTACGTTGTTGACCAGACATATTTTTCGAACAAATGAAGCAATGGATTAGCAATATCCTTCAAAATGATTCATATATTTTAGATAAGAACAACAAAACTGTTATTCAACAAACCTTTTAGCTTCTTTATGAGCTTGAGAGATTCTCTAGTTATTTACAAGTTTTCGTAAATAAACATAAAAGTACAGTTCTGTATCGAATCTTCTGATTATCACAAAACAGCTGAGACTGATAGGCGGCAACAACACAGAACAACACCTAGCAGCGCCTCACGTGGATTTGACCGTAAACTTTTATTGATCAGTGGTCAGTATTCATATTAACATAAAAGATTTTAAAAAGCATTCTATTTTTAAGGATACCGGTAAATGCTACGATTTTTGATAGTGACAAATAGGCGGTATTGCGTTAAAGGTTTTAGTTCAAAATCTCGCTCATAGGTGGCGCTAATTTCAATTATTTTGATGCTATGAAAGTGTCAAGCTTGACTTGTATTGATCTTTGAGCATCCCAAAAACGTAGTGAGTCTGAAAATTAACTATAATGTAATGGAAATAAAGCTGTCAATTAAAGAACCTGCAAGAAGTCCCGCGGTGTAGCTCCCAAAACTTGCAAAATCTTATCGTATCCGGAGTCTTGACAGAACTCGAAGAAAGTCTTCCCAAACAATTCAAGAATTGCATCAGCTGGGATTTCTGTAATTAGAGAAGATCATGTTGATGATAAAACAGTTATACTTGAAAGACGATATAATAACTTCTGAGTACCTAATCTTGGAAATGCAATTTGAGATAAAAATGTAAACAAAGAAATGTGTGTAGTCAACAATAGCCTTGTCATTATAATTATTTGATTTTAATATAAATATTTCTTGCTCAAAATAAAACACATTATTATTTCTATTATCATGAGCAAGTATTTGATAATTTACTATCACTGCAGAAATGCCCAAAATCCCGGCGGCCTTTTTGGTCGTCGGCCCTGGCTGAGCATCCATAGTAGGTACGTCTATTTGTCGCATAAACACGATTTACGCGACAGAAAAATAAACAAAAACGTAAAATACAACGAGGTTGTGTATAAATGAAGAACTTACGCAGTACTTCAACGGCAGCGGTGATCAGGTGATATGTAATCTCGTCTTCGTAGATCTGCCGCACAAGGAAGCTGCCTTCCATTGACACGTCCGCCTTTTTTCTGCACAAGAAGAGTTATTTGATATTAGTTTTTACCCGTGACTTTGTCCGCGTGAAATTTCTTGACCACCCCGCCGTCGCATCTCATCGCATGGCCCGCTCTATTACTTCGTTTTTTGCTTAGCGTTCTTTCCGACTTTTTTTTTTTTTTACTCTGCTCCTAAGAGTCCTCCTTTTTTACATCATGCTCGCATGATGTAAAAAAGCCTTACTAAAGAATTAAAAAAACAAACTCTTTAGCTTTATTATTAGTAATTTTTAAATACATATAGAGTGTAACGCATCTCTATCTTGAAAGTAAATAAAGCTTGGTATCTATTTGAGGAGCATAAATAGTAACGATGTTGCATCTTGTACATTTTTTAGTCTATCAAAATCTATTCTTAAAGCATGTCATTGTTATTGATGAAAGCAAAAGCAGATAAAAGTAGAAACGAATGAAAATTTAATAAAAAACCGGCCAAGTGTGAGTTGGAGTCGCATACGAAGGATTCCATACTACAAGGCAAAAACGCCGAAAAATAAGTAAGAGGAAGAACGAAAGAAGAACTTTTGAGAAAGAGTGGGCTGCAATCAACAACGCGGGCGCAGGGCGCGTTGGTAACTATACTGACCTTTGCCTCACCCTCCGGTGAATACAGGCGTGATAATATTATATGTTACTAGCTGCGCCCCGCGGTTTTACCCGCGTAAATGTCGATCCCGTGGGAATATCGGGATAAAAACTATCCTATGTCCTTTTCCGAGACTCAAACTATCTCTATACCAAATTTCATCTAAATCGGTTCAGCCGTATGAGCGTGAAGAAGTAACAAACATATAAACACACACACACACACACTCACAAACTTTCGCCTTTATAATATTAGTGTGATGTGTTATACTTAAGGGGAGTACAGGACCTAAACGCAAAAAATGCAAGTTTTAGAAGCAATAAAAGTATACGATCGACTACAGTAAACAAAATCAGAAAAATATATTATATGTTCAGGACATATGTTACTTACATAGTGTGATGAAAACATAATACAACTAATTTGATACGATAGAAAAAAATCATGAAAATAACTCTAAAAACTTTCTTTTCGCAAAAATGAAAACCATACTAATATTCATACAATCATTCTAATTTTTTGTCGGATTACTCTACAAGCCACATACTAAAGCACTAGTGTTTTATTTTTTTAGTCCAAACAATAGATTTTTTGTAAATAGATAATTTTGCTTCATATTTTGCAATAAATTACCAGGGTTGTGTCATCGCGCTTCTCTTTCTTTTCTATACAGTCAGATAGTGACCGCGCTTTAGGTCATATATTCCCCTTAAGAAAAAACATTTCCAACTTACTTGATCGTCTCCCATGTTTCTTCGTTAAAAGTTTTGGTGACAAGCAACTCGAGGGCGTAGTTAACAAACCCGTACTGAAAAACATCAACGGTATGCAAATTATTATTTATTGCTTAGATTTAAATAATTCAAAATGTTGTTTTGAAACTTACCATGTTGGGGTTTTATTTATGATTCTGTAACAAAAGTAATAGAATAAATTATTTGGCGTAAGTAGTAAAATGTTTTGGAACATAGAACAGATAATTACAAAATGTTTATAGAGTTGTAATACGTCCAACAATATTATTATGATACAAGGTAAATAAAAAAAAAAAAATAATGGCACTCCGGGAGTGCCGACAGAAGTGAAAACTTGAACAATTACGTGTGTATTTTTTTAATCGTCATATAAACAAAACACAAACATAATACTTTGCCATCACTCACTGACATATCGGAAATACATTAAAACCGAGTACATTCCGAAGACAGCCGAACATATCCGAATGTAGCGCGGTGTCGGTAACAGTGTCGCGAGTTCAATGGTTTTTTTCCCATTACAAATAAATTCCCAATGCGCTTAAAGAAGCTTTCACTTCAAAAAATCTTATGTAAGTGAATTATTGTAGGTATCCTTCGTACCTCGGAAAGCACATCAAACCGTCAGTCACAGCTGTCATTCGTGGAACTTTGACAGTTGTTACAGGTAGTCAGAAGTACGAAAATCTGACAACTAGTCTTACTAAGGGGTATCGAATTACCCAGTAACTGGGTTGTGGAGGTCAGATAGGCAATCGTTCCATATAAAATACTCGTATTCAGCTGCATTCGGACAGAGTGGAAGCCGACCCCAATATGGTTAGGAAAAGGCTTGGCAGATGATGAAGTCTTGTGTATTGTATTCTTATGAGAATAAAGTTACCTATCTCAAATCTCAGATTTCAACAACACACAAAAATATATACAGGTTGTTATTTTCCAAATGGTTTAAGGCGAAAGCGCCAGGGTAGCCCGCGAAATACAATTTTTTTTTACGTTTTTTGCAATTTGCTGATCAATATAGTAAGTTGTAAGTTGATTAAAATATGTTTCGCGACTGTAACAAATATGTATTTACAGAGTTATAATAATTAAAGTCATCAACAGAACTCTCTAAGACCAAAGGCTAACGATACCTACTCTGATTGTCTACTACGTCAGTAGATCAGATACCTTTCAAAATAACAGAAGGCCATTTCACGTAATCTAAAATCTAGTCGCAATCAATTATAAAAACTTGTCAAAAATTTACGGAAATTAGAGGTATTTTTGATAGATTTAGGTACACTGAGATCAGACTCTGAACGTTCTTAAAATTACGAAGGTTGCCCCTCAGGTCAATTCTAATAGGTATAGAAAATATTTTATCTTGTCTTCATTATAAAGGAAGAAAATGCGTCCATAAGCACTTCTTTTGATTTTTCGCTTCTTTCTTTCTTAAATAAGTTTTCATATCCGTCATCATCATCTGCCTTTTTTTTCTCGCGTTGGAAATCCTCATGGACTTCCTCTATCGTGGGGTGTACAGAGGGGCATGCCGGACTCTTACCGGCTAAAACCACCGCGGAGTTCCACCTCTACCTATGGCTTGGGGTGCGGGATTCGCATAAGTATTCACCACTCCCCCGACAGGCCTCGACCCGCTGTTCCTCAGCGGGTCCCACCTCCCTGTGCGCCCATTCTTATAATGGCCGCACCCACTTCCGAGTGGCGCGTGTGGAACACTGCAGCGCCAACTTGGGCCTGTCTGGTCGGACGACGGACGTCACTAGTCCGCCGACCGCAGGCCACCTCTCATGAAGGTCGCAGAGCCTTTTCCCAACTAAGTTTGTTAGAGTCTGCTTCCAGTCTCACCGGATGCAGCTAAATACCAGTATATATTCTTTTTCAATCCCCATAAATTATCACAGAAAATGATCCAAAAACTAATCAGTAGGTATGAAATATTGAAAGGAAAAACTGAAAGTTTCACACTTCATTGGGTAAAAAACTCATTTTCTTCTTGCGATATAATGCTTTGAGTACAAAAGAAGCGGTTTTTGTTTTAATTTTCTACCCTACGCGACGCTCACTGCTACAAAAAACGAATGAGAGAATTTATTCGTTACTAGCTTTTGTCTGCGGCTTTCCCCGCGCGGAGGTCCCACGCGTTCTAAGCAAAATATGTATGCCAAATTTCATCCAAATCCGTTTAGCTGTTTTTGCGTGATTGAGTAACAAACATCTAAATTTTTTAGAATAGTAGATAGTATTTTTTTAAAGATATTTTCTATTGAACGGAGTTACTTTTTCGAAAGGGTAGCCGTGAATAAGTTTTCGTTTAGGTCTTGCTTTTAATGACGCTCATCATCAATATCATAATACACCTATAGATATCTATAGGTATACACCTGTAATTGTACATCTGTAATTTTTATTCAAATAATTATCATTTTGGTATATCGACATATCCATTTAAAGAAAAACAAAATAATCAGTGTTTGACTTCTAATGTTTTATAACAAAACAATAAGCAATCAGGATAATTGTATTTAAATACGAGTAAATGAGTGTCTAATTACGTAATTAAAAATTAAGGAATTAATAATATCTACGTTTCCTTTTTTGTTTGCAAAAACGACAGCTATTTGCTACTAGATGGCACTACCATCGCACATTTTCTTACCCAACTGTTAATCTATTACTCACTAGATGGCGCTATATAGCGCATGTATTACTTGAAGCGAAAGATATAAAAACGTTTGAAAAATAATCAACCATCGCAAGATTAAAAATTAAATCATAATGTATACAAATATTAATTAGTTAATAAGACAAACCTATTTAGGCATTACTCTGTATTAAATTGATACAGCACATAGGAAAACAATTTTATTGTGTAATCCAAATTAAAGTAATGTAATTAAAAATACTTAAAAAAAAAAGACAAATCTCGATTTAATTGACAAACAACTACAATTAAAATCAAACAACAACTCGAACAAACATTAATAAAAGAAAAATCCGTTATTAAAATAATAACTAGGCCAATTAGGTACACTCAGAAAAAACTCACCTTTCCAAATCCGAAAGTTGGAAACAATTCACAATGTTCACAAAGTCGATCGTATTGAAGCCATAAAAATTAAATACGTGATGTTTGTTTTTGTTTTAGGCCGACGTAACACCACCCCACATAACTGAACGCGCCAAGAGTCTGGCGGCAACTGACGTACGCCTGTCATTGGCTGAACGACTAACGCGTAATTACATACAAAACTAATAAAATGCCGTTCAAAATTGCACTATTAATGCTTGAAATATAATTTAGAAATAATTGTTGGTATCATTTGATGCCAAAAAAATTCTTTTACTTGTTTTAAGTGTTATAAAACTGAATTTACATTTGGCTCTCTAGCGGCATTTTCCGGAACTAATGTAGTTACACTATTCGACAATAGATGGCGTTAGTAGTCGTTACGTATGATAGGTTCTATTCGCTGTATTATGATTTTCCTTGAAAATATAATTGGATGTTATGCACTAGCATTTGCTGGCGGCTGCGCCCACATGAAAACTAATAATCCGCTATCCCAAGGGAATTGCTTTAAAGAGAAAATGGAACGGAATGTCCTTGAAATGGTTTCATTGCATGTTGCATGTATATAAATTGTATTTATAATGACCGTGATACGGTGAATGGCTAAAAATAGGAGGTGTGTGGGGCTTGACATCATTTATTCCCTTTGTTGGTTCTAATTCTGTAATGGGATTGTCAATGAATTATGTATCCGTGTAGGGTTCTAATTTAAGTTATAAAGGAACTAGGTATTTGCATTGCGGTACTAAACATAATAATGAATTAAAATAATAATTAAATAATGAGGGCGCAAGTGTGAAACCTTGCACTATTGACGAAGAGCCTAAAATAGAAATAGTAGTAAGTAGGTATCTACTGTTTGTTGCAAAAGTTGACCTTATGTTGTGAAGGCTGGCAGAAAAATAACTCATTCGAACATTCAAGCGAATTTAAAATGAGCTTTCAAATTATTTCTAGTAGGTTTCGAAAAACAGTGATAGTATCTACCTATTGGCGCGTTAGTGTAAACACGTTCGCTTTGAACAAACGTAATCATTATAGCGTTGTATCATTTTATAACTCCCACACAACTCATCACAGTACCTACAACTAACTTTGAAACCTATTCTAAACGTGTATTGACAAATGAGCTATACAAAAATAGCCTGATGAAAATATCAGCCAGTCAGCAAAGTTGGAAGGAGGTCTGACTGGTACGGGTGCACTAAGCTACTATAATTTTGTTTCACTTTAACTTTTTATTATGTGATTTAACCTAATTTTATGATTGTATGACATGTGTAATTACTAATATTGACCAATAACTTGTATGTGTGGTGTAAACTGTCAATATAAGTTGGTTATTAATAAATAAATAAAAACTGTTGGCTGTAGTGGAGGCTGTTTTTAAACAATTTTATACGGCTCATCTGGAACCTCTTTTTATTTATCCAACTAAGATAAAATACATTGTAGCTAAGCTCTTCTCCCTTTTGTTTTTTTAAACTCACTTTTACCTCTTCATAATGTTAGCATATGAACATTATGAAGAGGTAAAAGTGAGCATATGAAGTAAAGCTGTGACCGAATGCTGGCCAAGGTTAGGCCAAAGAAATCAGGGGCGACCAAAATGAAAAGGTTGATGATATCGTTAAAGTCCCGGGAACAATCAAAAATAAAATCACGCGGACGAAATTACGGGCAGAACTTAATAAAGAAAATTTCGATACGATCTTTTAGTTTGTGTTAAGCAGTTACGATATATTTTTTTGTATGTTTTTATACAAACATACTATGACATACAATGAATCATTATGACATACAAATCAACGTGACAATGCCGCCCAGCCTCTTGGGTACTTTACCAGTCCACAGCGATGCGGATGAATTTTTCGACGCTATATTTTAGTTTTTGTATAGTTTTAGTTAAATTAGGTTTTAATTTTGTTATTTTTGTTAATATCACCATTATAATAAAATCATTAGAATCATTAATACATCTTCCTAAGATAGATTTGTTCCATAAGAACTCTCTTATGGAAAAGTGCTTATGGAACAAATCTAACTTAGAGATATATTAATGATTCTAGTGACTATAATTCTATAAATACATATCTATTATAGTAGCGAATCATATTTTGATCAAGATACAATCTGACACTGACCTGCGAATTGCAAAAAACGTAAGAAAGTTTGAATTTCGCGGTCTACCACTGCGCATTCACCTTAATTTCGCAATTGAATACTACCCAGAACTACTCAAAACAATAACAAAGCCTCATACACACATAGAAATGTATTAATTCGTAAATAAGGGTGTGTGATATTAATCCATTTGTGTAATTACTAGCCTCACCCACGCGTTGTCAAATCTGAGGGCAAGGCTCGCGTGTTGTCGCTTTCGGAGCCAACTTTATACTTATTAGTTTATGGTATTAAGCTGCCCCTAATTGACTGGTAATTTTATGTTGATGTGTTGGGAAAATGGTAAAGCCAATAAGCGGAATTAAAGATGTGTAAAATTAGCTTTTAGCAAATTATACGAGTATAAGTGTGCATACAGACGAGCGACAAGCGGTAACGGCAGACGGCGGCGGCACCCGTCGACGCCCGCCATCGACGGGTCGGCGGCTGTCGTCGACAACGTGCCGCTCGTGTATTTGAGTACCTACGGTGCCCAAATACCCGAGCGGCAAGTTATCGACAGCCGTCGACACTCGTCGACGGCTGCAGTTTCCTCTGGCGTTGGCGCGTGCCAATCGTGTGCATGAGCACTAGTTGTAAAATATATTAAATAATCCATACTATCCATACTTCAACCAACCCGCACTGGGCCCGCGTGGTGGATTACGGCCCACTCCTTCTCACAGAGAGGAGGCCTGTGTTCCAGCAGTGGGAACATTATAGGCTGATGATGATGATGATGATGATCCATACTTCCATACTACTCGAAATATTATAAATATATTATAAATTCGAAAGTAACTCTGTCTGTCTGTCTATATGTTACCTTTTCACGCCTAAACCGCTTAACCGATTTAGATAAAATTTGCTATAAAGATAGTTTGAGTCCCGGGAAAGGATATAGGATACATTTTATCCCGATATTCCCACGGGATCGAGACTTATGCGGGTGAAACCGCGGGACGCAGCTAGGATAAAATATATATCTCAAAATCTAGCAATTATGCATTAATAAGTTGAAACCGAACAATACATTAGTGGCATACATTTCGTATGCGAGAAATATTTACATAATCGTATTATCAACGGTTAATTGGCCGAACCGCAAACCGACATGACATTGTGGACCAGCTATTTTAAAGGCTACATCAAAATTTACATTGTTTGGCAAATTGGAACGGTGTTTCTTTTAACTATCCTAATATTAAACAGGGTGGTAGGGATACAACGCGCAACCGGTTACCATGGAAACAGTACAATGATTTTTGAACACCTACTTTGAAATTATTCGTCTTTAGCTTAGTCTAACTGCAGAAGGGTAGTTCCACTGCGCTCCAGGAATGCATTCCACTGCGCTCCAAGTTTTTATTAGCTATATTATTTCAAAAATTATAACTATCAAAATGGTTCCACAGCGCTCCAAAATAAAATAAGTAGAGTCAGCATAAAAGGTAAACCATAAGTTGGTTGTTAAACACAAATAGAAATATCGGTAGTGTTTTTTTACCGTGGATTCATCTCGTGTGTCAAAAATGCTCAAGGCCATTTCGCAGTTTATGGCCCTCGTGTCGCATGATGTTGCATGATAACGCGCGAAATCGCGCGGTCATTAAAATTACGATATATCTAAAATTTTATGTGAAAGCTATGTATACAACTTAATATGTCGTTGGAATTGTAATAAAATAAGCTAACCGAATACGTACAACATAATACAGTTTTACCTTGTAATGTGTTGTTTTTTTTTCGTTGTTTTTACTTTGTTTTTAAGAAGAAAATATTGCTAGATGTGACGTTGTGATTATGACTGAATAAACATATTTGAAATGCATTTTTCTCTTTTTTATGATATTTAATATAATGTTTCATGCTACATTTATTTTTTTGCTAACTCTACTCAAAATTTCTTGGAGCGCGGTGGAACTAAAATATTGAAATATCTCATTGCTTATAATTCTTGAAGCGTAGAGGAACTACCCTGCTTAGCATAAATTCTTTCAGACATCCATTTCTAGAACCACCTTGATCCAACACTTATATAATAAAATCAGCCTATAATGTTCCCAATGCTGGGACACAGACCTCCTCTTTGTGAAAGGTAATCCAACACTTGCTATCCTAATTTATTTATAAAAATTGGTTTATTTTGAAAAACACTGATTGAAAGCTATGCTAAGATAACGAATTAGAAGAATTGCCTTTCATAATTTTACTACTCTGAAAAAAAATCAGGACAATGACCAAAAAAAAAATGCGGTGACGACACAAAAAATCGCACACATGATGAAAATATGAAAATTTTCCTTAAAAAATGCTACAGAGAAATTGTTGAAACTAGATTTATAATTTCAGTCCGAAATTAGTTTCCCCGTATCTAAGCAAATTAGATTTTTGTCGTCTTCCGTATCCGCTGGAGGCATAATGCAATAATTTATGTTCTGTTTTTTCTTCAACGGTGTTGCCCTACTTCTGGCCGTGTCCCCTTTCAAATTGTCCACATTTACATTTCACGTTTCGTTTGAGTGTAAAGTTTTATCTTTTTTTCTTATCGTTCGGTTGGTAGGTATACAAAGTTGCCAGTTGTTGCATGCAAAGTAGGGGTCTGGACTCTGGTTACCTATATTGTACGAGTTTTTTTTTTTTAAATAAAGTTGATATTTGTTTAACTTGAAACAATATTAATTTAAAACATAAGTTTGAATAGACTTTATCTGTCCTATAGCCAAAAAAATCAAAGACAGAAACCCGCGGAATGGTTACAGCCTACTCCCCCTCTCAGAGGGGTGTCCCAGCAGTGGGAACATTATAGGCTGATTACGTACGTTACGTAACAACTTATATTCTAAACCATTGGCTTCATGGAACACTTAGCCCTTAACTTCACTATGGTTAAAAATAACGACCACATTACCATACTCATTGTGGTCTGAGACTATCGAAAGCGTAGCGTGACCACAAAAGAGCTAGTTTTAGCAGTTAATTGCTAAAAATAAGTGGCTTTTTAATTGAAGTCTTCACGTGCTTTGGCATCGTTTGAAGCTACTTTTTAAAGAATTAAATTTAAATAATTGGGTGTGTTCAAATTTGATGTAGGTATTGTTGTAAATTGGTAGTTTTAGGATGTGTGATTACTAACCTACATTATGTTGTTTTCTGTTAATATTAGAACGGATTTTTCAGTCTTGTTCGTATAATTTCATACAAAGTTTTAAAGCAGCAGGATTTTAAACGTAGCACGTAATGGACGTCCATTTGAAACATTTATTTTGAATCTATGGCCTTTTGTCATCCATACTTCCATAATAATATTATACATACTTCTATAATTTATAATCTATAAAATAAAAATGAATCGCTGAATGTGAACCGATTTCGCTAATTCTTTTTTTTTTATATTCCTTAAAGCACGAGGATGGTTCTTACGAAGAGAACAATTAAAAAAATTGCCTGAAAAAAAAAAAAACACCCATCCACCCGTGCGAAGGCGGGACGGGCCGCTAGTTTATTATAAATGCGAAAGTGTGTCTGTCTGTCTGCCACCTCTTCACGCTTAAACCGCTGAACCGATTTAGATGAAATTTGGTATAAAGATACTTTGAGTGCCGGGAACGGACATGGGAATTTTTTATTCCAATATTTCCAAGGGATCGACACTTATGCGGGTGAAACCGCGGGGCGCTGCTTTACTTAATAATATAATTGTTGTGAAAGTTTGTATGTTTGGAAGTCTGTTACTCAATCACGCAAAAACGGCTGAATGGCTTTGAATATAATTTGGCACACAGATAGTTAATAACCAAATAAAAAGTATGCCAAATTAAAATAATCGTGTGTTAATATTTTTTTTTTATGTTAGACAATTTTGTGTCCCACTGCTGGGCAAAGGCCTCCCCTTTTGTCTTCCAAACCTCCCTGTCTTGTGCGATCTCTGGCCCTGTTGGCCCTGCGAATGATATTAGATCGTCACGCCACTTTCCTCTTGGTCTACCTCGACAGCGATGTCCTGCCTCAGGCGTCCAGTGTGTGACGATCTTTGCCCATCTCTCCGGGTGCATTCGTGACCGACCTCCAAGCGACTGAAGCCACGGACAAAAACTAGTACTTTTATAAAAACGAACCTCGATTCAAAAACAAAGGCTAAATACTAACACAGAGACACGTCCTTTATAAACCCTCTAAACTATTTTTAAACTGTCCTGGTCTAGTATTTCAAGCCAGACTAACACAAAACATTGTCCTTATATTGGATATCAAGTACCAACTCGTTGGCACCGCGCAGCTGACACCGTGCGTTTGCCCGCAACCCGCATCAAAATTCCCTGTGAAATTCAATGCGGCTGGCCGCAACGAAACACCACAGAGGGATTTTTAAAAATGTCAGGATTTTAGAAACTAGATTAATATGAACGGATTTTAGTTAGATAGGATCAATTGATTCGCTTTCCAGATTAAAAGTTTCCCCAGTGGAAATAGTGGTGTGTGCTTAATTACAACTGTACACTTTTACTTTTTACAAAATTTTCAGTCTAGGTTTTCTTTCGCTGTTTTCTTTCTTCTTGATTACAATGGCTTTATAAGCGCACTTATTTTTAAGTGGAAAATAATAATGGTTCCGAAAAACAAATTAATCTCCAGCGATCTGTGGCCGACTACAAAAAATGTATCTACGAATAACAAAACTAAACTTCACAATAACATACTGAACCTCCGACAAAATTACTAAGTTACCGACAACAGAGGTTTTGTCAAAATAATCATATTAAATATATACGCGGGGCTACGTCGACATAGGATGCAAGAGCGAGCGAATGAGAATACAAATACCTTTACCTAGGTATACATTAAAACGTAATTTAAGCTGGTAGAAAAGTATTATTGGATCCTTCAAACGTTTGCCCAAAACATACCTATTTCGGAACCCAATAAACAGTCATGTTTATTTTTCGAAGATTTCAGTATCTCATTCGGTCCTTTCGGCATTTTTATTCGGATAAAAGTAGTCTGAAAGTTAGTATTTTAGGCACTACATTTAATATTTTGAATAAGGAAAATACTTATTTTTTTTGTCGGAGCTTTTATTACTATCCTTTTTAAGTTAAGTTCTTTGAGACACTTTATACAATTGTAATTGAAATAGACACTGGCATGTTAGCCCAAACTTATTAATGTATGCATGCCTGCATTCTCCAACGGATACCAGAGCAGAGGTAGGTGACCAGCAGATGTGCACCTATACAGTATACACCCACATTTTATTTATTTAAACTTTTCACACAAAAAGGTACAAAGGCGGACTTAATGCCTTAGGCATTCTCTACCAGTCAACCAAGGGTGGTGAAGAGATTAGATGGCCACCTGCCATTTAATCTCTTCACCATCTTTGGTTGAGAGGTACAATGATAAAAAGAAAACTTAAAATTAGGTACACAAATACATAAATAAGTTATATACACATACATACTATTTACTATAATAAATACTTGTAATATTATATATGTATACATACAAATTTAAGGGAGAGAGATGTTGAGATGACTCTACACTATTTGTTTAGAAAATACTCTGCAATTTCCGCTTAAATGCATACCAACTGGTGGCCGTCCTGATATTAAGAGAAAGTGCATTCCAAAAAAGAATGGACTGAAAATGAAAGGAAGAATGAACAAAGTCAGAAGTATGAGAAGGACAGAGTAGGAGAAGATTGTTAGAAGAACGCACACATTTTCCATGTAATAAAGGGCTTGCCACCAACCGGGCACAAATCCAGACTCCGCAAAATCCAGAATCCCATCTTATTTGAATACGCACCAATGTAAGTTATTTATGCCTCTCTCGCTACCCCAATTTATTATTAAACTACAAACACAAACTCATATCTTATGAAGCACATTGACAGTGTTATTTCAGCCCCACAATAGGCGCGAGGAATCGATATGTTCGTCCATTGTTCACTACGATTATAGAACGCTCCGGTCATAGGAATGTGGGGGATATGATACTGCTGGTACGGACAGGCAATTCAATCTACACTAGCTATCCCGATAGATTCTGTGCTGTCCAAATTCAATAATTCATACAAAAATCCCATAGAAAATGCACTTTCAGTTTCCCGAATTTTTCAATTGTCCCGGCAACTTTTAAAATTTTTCTTTTTGCAAAATTGGCCCAGCCGTTTTGAAGTAATGCGCTTACTAACGAACAGCATTTCGTTGTATTAGACTGGGTGGGAGGGATATCGACACGCAACCATTTACCATAGATTCAGTATATACATGATTCCAAACCCCCCTGCGTTCAAATTTTTCGTCAGTTATTAATAAAATAAAATAAAAAATTGGTAGGTAGTCGGACCAGTATTTCCTCTTGCAAACAAAAAAAAAATCCTGGTTATAAATAATAGACATTATAAAAATGTTGATTTAGACATCATCACCATACGTTAAGTATGAACTCTTGACACTATAAACATCATGCTTCTTTTGTAAGATCTGGAACAAAACATCGATCAATCATTTTAGTTGAGTGACGTGTATTGTCCATTAACATTCTTAAAGGTCGGTGTGTCTATGTCGCAGATGGATTCTAGAATCCGCTGTTTTACAAAACAGCTCCGTTATTGTTCACGCGCGAACGTCTATGGTGCACGGCAGACGACAGCGGGGAGGGGAGGCGCGCGGGATGGAGACATTTTTTATACAGTCCACTAATAGTTTAATTGAAGAGCACCATCCCCAACAGTTATGTAAAATAACTGAACAACGTTTAGCGGTTTTCCATAATTACTGAACTTGAACACGCAGGATTGCATAAACGTTTTGCATTTATCAATACAGCGGCACAACGATTAGCGGTTTTGTAAATAAAACAGCGTGAAATGAAACGTGAGATTGTAGATTTTAGTTATAAATTTTGTCGCTCGTGGCTCTGTGTGTTGTAGCAACAATAATGGTGTCCGAAACAGAAATAAATAACAAGTAATACGAGTAAAAATTACATTAACTCAAGTGAAAACAGTTATTTTAAGGACAGTGTTAATTAAAAGTTATCAGAATTTTATGAAAGACGCTCATTGTGACTGCAGATAAGCCATTCTGCATTACGTATTAACGTCGGTAGCAGTTTTGTAAAACGCATCGCAATGACAATCCAGCCGAATGTTGTTCAATTGTTTTACATAACGGAGCTGTTTTGTAAAACAACTAGCGTTTTTGTAAAACAGCGGATTTAACAATCCATCTGCGACATCTATATTAAGAATGACACTAGGGAAGTAATGTTCAAGGAGAACCATAGGAAATTCAGTATCGTGTAATATATAGACCAGGGATGGGCAACCTTTGGAAACTTGCGAACCAAACCACTAATGATCACTTATGAAGTCACGGGCCATATTAGGTAAATAATAGACGAGTGAGTTGCGATAAAATTGTAACTTACAACTTTTTGTTACACATTGCTTGTAGACACCGCAATCATATATGAAGAAGGTGCGCAAAACAAGCAGCGGACAACATCTATCATGAAAGTATCAGTTTATTCGCGTTAGATAAGATAGTTGTTGCTAGTCTTTCTTTCTTATTGCCGTGAACTGAGAATTAATATCCTTTTTTCACGCGCGATTTGAAAATATTTTGCGGGCCGGGCGTTCTTATCCGGCCCGCAGGCCGGGCGTCGCCCATATGCCTATGATAATAGTACCTATAGTTCCTAGTTGAGGAACACGATAGGTAACTAAGAAATGCGTGCACTGGGGACATGTTCTCCATGACACAATGAACCGCGCGAAATTAACGCGAGGTTGGCGTGATTAGTCAAGGAATTGACGTGGTTTCGACGTGACGTGGGAATTAGGATCATCATCCTGATTGGACACGTCCATTCAAAGCTGTGCGGTTTTTACCTCAAAATACCACCTGCATGGTTCTCAATATGATCTGAATATGATAATGCGTAGAGCTCCCTTGAATTTGTAGATATACAGGTTGAACTTTTCAAGTGGGCGTGGATGGCCAAATCTGAAACTGAGGAATAGCGAAAAATACTTAAAGGAGTCCCGGGCTCGATTTTAATAACAACTAAAATTGCATCATTGGATTTTTAAAAAACAATATTTCTAGCCAGGAATCGAACCTGTAGATTTTGAAAAAAAAAAAAACACTGTATTATTACACCATTCGATAATGTCGCTAGTAAGGAGCAAATTCTGAGAAGTAATGACTTACGGCAAACTTAAGGAAAATGTTGGATTTGAATAAACTGCTTCTTATTTTAAAGTATTCATACCGACTTTACCTGTACCTTGTTCGGAATAAGGCTACCAAAAATTCAAATGTTTCTTTCAAATCCGACTGGTAGTTCCAGAGATTAGCGCATTAGAACAAACAAACGCTTCAGCTTTATTATTAGTAGAATAAATTTATTTATTTAAGGACTTTGGAAGACTTACTTATATATACAGAAATAAATATCATTAATCAGCATTTATTAGAAAATTTGTTTTCTTAACATTGACAATAAATCTATTTGTAATAAAAACAGTCAAACAGATTCTGTTCTGCGATAAAAACAGTGAACTTGACAGTATTTAATCCTGATAACAATCGCACTACAGTTAATAAAACCTAAAGTTAACACCAAAACACGATGTTCTCGATTTATTTAATGGGACAAGATAAATACGGGAACATTTACAATCGAAGCCTAGCCCTTATCGCCCTGCACGCAACTTAAAATGTGAGTTTCGGATTTCCTTGTAGATTTTGATACTGCGATTTAAGCATCTTTTCCACCGCCCGCGATTACCGAGAAACGTGTAAAGATACGAGTTCGTAGCCGACCGCATACAGCAGCAGCAGACGACGTGACGTTGCGACATGTCGTACCGACACGTCTTACAATTAGTGCAGAAAGATTCAACGTGCTGTCTTGCATAGGGTCGCAGCATTATGCTGAGCCGGCTATCGCTCAGCATAATGCTGCGACCCTATTTGCGTGGATGTGACGCATGTTTCCCTTACCTTCTTTTTTTTTTTGTGTTTATGTTCTATTTTGCGTCATGTTCACCGCAAATAAACGTATTTTCTTTCTTTATTCCTTTCTTTATTTCTTTCTGTCGTTCCAGCGTCGGTGGCACTGCTGATCTGTGGTCGGACGACGCGTAGTCTGCGGACGTATCGCTAGCTGTGGAATGTATTCCATAGAAATACATACAAACCAGTAGTGTCGTAACGACACGTCGTCTGCTACTGCTGTATGCGGTCGGCTACGAACTCGTACCTTTAGCAACTAAATCGGAGTTGGCAAGCAATGAGCAGCGAGTGTGCGACAGCGACGAGAGATTTAAGGGCGGCTAAGATACTATAATATTTTATCTTAAGATACAATATCGCTCGCCATACAATTCAATGGACCATTACACACGACGAAGATAATATTTATTTCATATTCTATTGAATTGTATAGCGAGCGATATTGTATCTTAAGATAAAATATTATAATATCTTAGCCGTGTGTAGCGCCCTTAAATCTCTTAATCGGTGGTATGCATATGAGCAGTGGTGGCTCAGTGGTATCGGCTCCGACTTACAAGTTGTAGGTCGTGAGTTCGAACCTAGGCAGGCATTTTACTTTGTGTACTTAATTTCATCACCACTGCTCTCAAAACCGTGAAGGAAAACATCATGAGGGAACCCGCCGGTCCTAAAACCCAAAATTCGAAGACATGTGACATCCATCAACCCGCACTGGGCCTGCGTGGTGGATTGTAGCCCATTCCCTCTCACGGAGAGGAGGCCCGTGTCCCAGCAATGGAAACATTATAGGCTGATTATGCTATGCATAATTATGTACTTTCAGAGAGAGTTTACGTGAGAAAAAAACAAACTTTTTCTTCAAAAGCTCTAAAGGAGATAGCAGTTTTTGGCATTGCTAATTTTGAAAAGGTACAGAATTCAAAGCTATTTAAAAAAAAGCGCTTATTTTTATGTATTGATAGCCAGATTAACTTTTTTATTGAGAATTGGGATTAAATCTCGTTAAATATGAGTAAGTTGAGCAGCCGGAAACAAGGCTTTTTGGACTTGTTATACTATATGACAGTGTTGTCATGGCAAACAAACAAACATGACTCTTTAGAAGATGACCACAGAGCACTTTTTGATAGACTAAGTAACTGACACACAAAACTTCACAAGTCACATTCGCTCGCTCGCTACTATTTTGTGCTGGTGTGAATGTTTTGTGCGCCCAAAGTTTTACGTGGATTTTTACAACGACCTGGCTTGCTTTTGGATTTCGAAGACTCCTACCTTTCTGAACGACTGTTGCTAGACTTGGACCTCGACGTTTCCTATATGCTTAGATTATTATTTTATTATTATTGATTATTATTATTCCTATTATATGCTTAGATTCCGATAAGTGAGTCTCTAGAGTCTCCTGAGTTTTCTGTGACTACTGAGTTTAATTAAAACTGACCGAGTACCTACACTTGAAACTGTCATTAGGTCTATGATCAGTTGGTAAATCATTGAACTAAACAAACTTCAACAAGTAGTTATTTATCATTTTTGAAGTCATTACAAAGCATAATTAGCAACATGTTATGCATACAATAAACATTTATGCGTTAAAATAGTAATAGAGGTAAAATAACCTATTAAAGTACAAACATTAATGCACTTAACCTCACTTTTACAAAAATTAAGATTTCGCTTTAACCCCATTGTTATTATTTTTTATTTATGTTTTTAACAAAAGCACATAATATTCCCTATCAAACCATGCCACTTTTATTTCTGTGGAAACTAAAAAAGTTTAATGCCAGCGTTCTATGAACTTCTGCCATTCTCCTTTATATAAAAAACCATAATTTTACACGATAGCTCTAGTATTCAGCAGAAATTAACAGAAATCGAAATGAAAAAATATTGGTTATTATTGAAACTAAAACCGAAGTAACAAAAGGAAGAAATTTCGTAAATAAAAAACCAAAAAAATATATTTTCGGAACCCTTGGGTAATAAAAATGGTTAAAATTGTAATATGTTACAGTAAATTATCTTGTATATCGAATCCTTAACGGTAGACCACTATTTACGCCGCACCCTGTTTATTGTACCTATATGTTATCTTGGTACTGTTTAGAATCATTCCAATTAAAATTTGTAGCAGCTTTCATTATCAAAAGCGTTGGTGCTTAACTACTAGTTATTACTTTTATATCTATGGTTTTATGACCACTAAATGATTAGGAGGTCCTATTAAAAACTATTAATAGACTCATTTATTAATACCCGTAACATTTAAACAAGTAATTAAAATTGAAGTGTCTGTTTGTAATTTCAAATTAACAGCTTTTTATTAAATGAATATTGCATTAGTAAGCATAATTATACGGTACCAACTTAAAAAAAAAAAGTGGCACTCCGGGAGTGCCGACAGAAGTGAAAACTTGAACAATTACGTGTGTATTTTTAATCGTCATATAAACAAAATACACACATAATTAAAAAAAAAATTAAAAATACACACGTAATTGTTCAAGTTATCACTTCTGTCGGCACTCCCGGAGTGCAATTTTTCTTAAATTTAACTTATGTCATAATATTGTTGGACGTATTATGACATAAGTTAAATTTATTATCTGTTCTATGTTCCAAAACATTTTACTACTTACGCCAAATAATTTATTCTATTAATTTTGTTACAGAATCATAAATAAAACCCCAACATGTTAAGTTTCAAAACAACATTTTGAATAATTTAAATCTAAGCAATAAATAATAATTTGCATACCGTTGATGTTTTTCAGTACGGGTTTGTAAAACCGAGTACATCCCGAGGACAGCCGAACACATCCGAAGCGGTGTCGGTTACGGTAACAGTGGCGCGAATTCAATGGTTTTTCCCGTCTCAAAAAATGCTCAACGCACCTAAAGAAGTTTTCGCTTCAAAAATAAATTTTTTGGTTGTTTGTCCGTCTGTCTGTTTGTTCTAGATAATCTCCGAAACGGCTGGACCGATTTTGACGGAACTTTCACTGGCAGATAGCTGATGTTATAAGGAGGAAGTAAAGCTATTTTTATTTTAGAAAAATAATTAGTTCCACGTAAAAAAATATAAACCCGTGAATTCCAAGACGAACGTAAACGAAGTCGCGGGCACACCTAGTTTAATATATTTTTAACATTTCCTCATTGTAAAAGAGTAATTAGATTTCTGTAATTAGGTCGTGTCACTCTGGCCACATAAAAACGGGTGTGACTGTGATAAATGGACGGTGACCACAGCAACTGAGAGCCATTCAATTCATTTAGACTTTCTGACAGACATGGTCGGTTTTACTTCACATACCTATTATAATTACATTAAAGTCGCTTTTCGTGTCTGTCAGTATGACCGCGAAAGGATGATTTCCACCGAACGGCTTACTTCGCATCGGATCGGAACGGATTTTACAATCTTTAAACGATATTAAATCGTTTAGTCGAAGCACGGAGGGGTCTTAAATAGTCTTGATATATAAAAATGATTATAGGTAAGTATACTATAAATGAATCTTAAACTCGTTGACATGTGTATCCTGCCCGTCCTAATCTACAGTGCTCAGACCTGAGCCCTGATTCACAACCATACGACAGGCTATCGTATCGAAAACCTGACATTTCGATAACCTGATTTGACTTCCCCTCAACAGCAAATAGCTGTTGGAAGAATAGCGGGCGTCTATTTGATTTAAACTGACCAAATTTTCGGGTTTTGGACTTGTGAACAGCGTTGAGAAGACTCCTACGATAACAATGATTAATGTTCGTTACGATACGGAAGCATATCGAGTGTTTGTGAATAAGGGGGCTGGTCGCTCACCGAATCGCAAAAGTTCCGCCTTGGAGTTTGCCAAAGAGCGATGGAACGCAGCATTCTAGGTGTTAAAAGACAGGACAGAATTCAAAACAGCACGCTGTGTTCCAAAACGGGCATACTAGATGTAGGAAATAAGGCTGCCAGGCTCAAATGGAATTGGGCGGGTCACATCAGCCGTATGCACGATGACCGCTGGGAAAAAATCTCCACAGAATGGGTGCCTGAAGATGGACGGTGTCGCCGACGCCGGCCCAGAAAGAGATGGCGAGATGACCTGAACGCGTACCACGAGGGCTGGTTCGAGGTGGCGCGGGAAAAGAGTTCCTGGAGGGATTTGGGGGAGTTCTTTGCCCAGCAGTGGGACAGTATAGGCTAACAAAAAAAAAAATTCTATAAAAGAAATAAATTACAGAACAAATCGTGAACTGCAATATAAAAACCTTTAGCGTATCAAGCAGAAATCTGGTAGGTAAGTGCAAAAGATCGGATCGCGATAAGGTGAAATTGTACCCATGAGAGGCTGTGGAATAGCTATGTGAACGTTGTCTATAGAACAGACACCGCTCCCGCCATTACACGTCTCTGTCGGGCGATTTATTTTAATATTCACGATCTCATTTACAACCCAAGGTTTCTGCAAGATATTTAATTCGATATTTAATTTATATTTAATTTAGTTGTAAAATCTCGTGGTTCCGTGGCATAGTAATAACAACCGCATGGGTTGTGTGCCGCGGTTGCTCCGTGGATGGGTGACCATCTTTACATACCGAGACCCCTCCGTGCCTCGGAAAGTACTTTAAGCCGTTGGTCCCGGCTGTCATTCGTGGATCTTTGACAGTCGTTACGGGTAGTCAGAAGCCCGAAAGTCTGACAACCAGTCTTACCAAGGGGTATCGTATTACCCAGTAAATGGGTTATGGAGGTCAGACAGACAGCCGCTTCATGTAAATTACTGGTATTCTGCTGCAGTTAGTTAGGTTAGAACGGAAGCCGACCCAACAAGGTTGGGAAAAGGCTAAGCAGATGATGATTTGTAAAATCTCGTGTGTATTATCATTTGATTGGCTGGTTAACTATCGATTCGTTAGCGGTGATAGATTTATAACTATTGAAAAAGTTACTTCCACCTCGAGTGGATAGGAATCATAATTAAGTTTTATTATTTCTTTTATTCGGGATAATTTTTCGGTAGTCATACAACTTCTGTGAAATCAATATGGCGGTTTGACACCTTTTGTGCTGAAAACATTTTGTCAAACTGTCATATTTATTCTTCAGATAAATGTTATTTGATTATTGAAAAGCATAATCAACCTACTCGTATAAAGTTCCTACTATCGGGAACTACGTATCGGTGAGACGGAGCGGACCGTAATCCACCACGCGGGCCCAGTGCGGGTTGGTAGATGTCACAAGTTTTGGTTCTAGGACATGCCGGTTTCCTCACGATGTTTTCCTTCACCGTTTTGAGTCCAGTGGTGATTAAATAATTTACACAAAGTAAAGCGCCTGTCTGGGTTCAAACCTATAATACGATCTACAACTCGTAAGTCGCGGCCACCACTGTTCTAGTGCTATAGTCATATAGCTTCCGAGGAATTGATATTGCGGTTTGACAGCTTCTGTCAAACTGTCATATTTATTTTTCAGATAAATGTTATTTCATTATTGAAAAATCAGGCCTCATTCAGTATTCAAAAAATTACTAAAGGCTACTAATGATATTCTAATAATGCGATATTAGATGAATACCGTTTGCAGGGTATTCAAGGTGTAAACCGATCCCTTGGGAGAAAGGCAGGTCACGTGCTACCGAGCTCCGCTATGGGTGTTAAGGAAAATGACCTTTGGGACGTGTCAAAGGCTTAACATAGGTAGAAGACTGCTGTCTGCCATTAAGGACCCTACAGGCCTAATGTCCTGGGAACGTTTACCGCAGTTTAAGACGGTTTAATTTTAGAAAGGCACGTATTGCTGGGTAGTTTAAAATGCCTCTTCCCAGCAATTTTTAATTTGATTTTTAGTGCTGATTGGGCCGCTCGATATTATAAATATAACACTGAAACTGTATTAGAAAACCCCACAACAAAATTGTACTTCGACCGAGCCATTCTCACCGACCGCACAATTCACTTTAATGGACCAGACATCAAAATAATTAGCAAAGTAAATAAAACTGGGTTCCTAATTTTAATTTTTTTATTACTGAATTGGCCGTCTCTTGACCTCGATCACGCCTGATGGAAAGCGATGGATGAGGTTTACGATGGATCAAGCGAGCCCAAAAAATGCCTGTAATAGTGGTGCCAAGTTTTAGGGATGGTTTTTTTTTTGTTTTTTGACCCTCATAAAGTGCTGATTGCTCTGTCCAATTAAATAATAATAAAAGAAATGAATGCCACTGATGCCGCAATTAATGTGGCCACCTATCGGGCTCAAACAATATAATAGGTAATAATAATAATCAACTAAAGTACCGTCATCATGAAAAGAAGAAGAAGCCTTACTTATAATATCATGAATTCGAAAGTGCGTTTGTTTGTTTTTTACGCTTTCACGCTAAAAGGCTGAACGGATTTGGATGAAATTTGGCATAGGCTACTTTGTATCTTGAATCACATACGAAGTCCCTGGCAACGGGCATCACAAAGATGACTGATGTCACTTGGAAAGCTGCCACGCTAAAATGGAACTGGGCTGGACACATCTGCCGCATGTCAGACGAACAGTGGGCCAAACTTACGACCCAGTGGGTCCCCATCGTAGCAGGCCCAGACGGAGATGGTGGGATGAGCTGGACTCCTTCAACAAGAACTGGTCCTTAGCAGCAACAGAGAGAGGTGTAACGAGAGTAGGGAGGCCTTTGCCCTGCAGTGGGACGTCACAGGCTAATAATAATATAATATCTATACCTATAATTTTTTATACGATCAAATGAGCATTATAATTCTTGCACTTTTGGACTTTCTAAATTTGATTTATTTATTTAATATTTTCACACACAAAAAGGTACAAAGGCGAACTTAATGCCTTAGGCATTCTAGAGTGAATAATATAATTAATAATGTAATAATCAAATTTTCTTGATTTACATACATAACACATACATAATCAGCCTATACCCACTGCTGGAACACAGGCCTCCTCTCTTTGAGAGAGAGTGGGCTGTAAATCCACCACGCGGGCCCAGTGTGGATTGGTAGATGTCACATATCTTCGAGTTTTTGGTTCTAGGCGTGCCTGTTGATTTTCATTAAAAAAAATACGAAACACACTCCTTAATTCTTTTCTACGAAGAATGAACCCTCGGAATGAAAATATACAAAGCATAACAATATTTCATAACAAAATCAGTGTAGGACAACGATGTTTTGACCAAGTCTGCTGGGGCGTGGCGTGGCAAACAAATTTATTTACACGTTGTATCTAGCAAGGGTTCGTGTATCAAGGTCGCTTCATGTACCGAAAATTACGAACATGTTTGAATTTCTAAGTATTTGTATGAAAGAAATGTTATCAATACCTTCTAGGTTATCTCCCGGTTTCTGAGAGATTCTTCATTTTGTTGTTGGGTCGTATGTCAAAATACGGGAATTGGAGGTTACTCAAATAGAAATTGTTTTGTATTAACATTCACTTGGTCACTAAAATAATAAGTAGGTACCTAAGTAAATAATAAGTAATGACTTATTACTTATTTAATAAAAATAACAAAATTAAATCCTAACTTAGCTAAAACTATACACAAACTAAAATATAGCATCGAAAAATTCATCCGAATCGCTGTCGACTGGTAATGTACCTAAAATACTGGCGGCATTACCACGTTGTATGGCAATGCTTGGTCACTATAATAATACATAGTTCATTTGTTTAATAGGCTGGGGCTTGTAGGCAAGTAATAGCAGCCGCACGGATTGATCGATCAGGTAAGCTACCCTTGCCGCGGCGGGTTTGTGGATGGGTGACTTTTACATAACAAGATCCCTCCGTACCTCGGAAAACACGTAAAAGCCGTTGGTCCCGTCTGTCATTCGTGGTTCTTTGACAGTCATTACGGATCGTCAGAAGCCCGAAAATCGTGACAGCTAGTCTTGCTAAGGGGTATCGTATTACCCAGTAACTGGGTTGTGGAGGTCAGATAGGCGGTTGCTCCATGTAAAATAGAAAGAAAAATTGGTTTATATGTCACAGAAACGCGTGCATACAAAAAGATAATTAATTCTAATAATAAGGAAAAATAAATACAAAATATATCTATAATCACGAGCAGAAAGCAGAAATAGTCGACGGCTGCACGTCATGAGTGTGACAAGAAGGCTTCCACTCAGCATAATGCTGTGCTACACCTCGGACCCACAGCAAAACGCTGATTTTGACTGGTCAGTTAATCAAACTCAAAACTCAAACTCAAAGCATTTATTTCAATTAAACCAATTACAGGCACTTTTGAATTGTCAAGGGGTCGGTCAGTCAGAAAGATGAAGCTAGTTTGGTTTTTTTTAAACTTATTTTTATGTTTAAAAAAAAAATAGTAAGACTTTGTCTAAGACAGCCATGGCTTAAGTGGTTCTAAATTGTCTGTACTATCTCCGCATTAAAGCTTTGCACCCGTCTTCCAATCACCCTGTATTATTTTCATTATCACCATCTTCACCGACACGAGAACGAAATAAATCCACTTCGCAATTCCTCCACAAACCACTCCATTAATGTCATCAAAATACCTCTTGCATCAAATTTGAATAAAATTGCGCTGGAATATGCAACGCCGACACTCATTGAATTAAAGTGAGCAGCTGCCATCGAGTTTTATCGACAGCTCATTCAGCAGGGTATGGTAATTTTATTATTAAAATGGTTTTAATTGGGGATAGAGTTAAACGTAGTTTGTCGGGGATGAAGTCGGAGTCATTAACGTGTCAGATCATGAAGTAATAATGATGGAGGCACATTTAAAACTGTTTTGCTTAATTGTCCTTTTTAGTTTTGCTATTTATTGTGATTTTGATCGCAAATTGATCGGTTCGAACATTGAACGAGACACAATAGAAGTTTTATTGATATTACTTCTGGGGGCCCAGTCTACGCGCGCCGCGTGCCTGCCTCTTTGTCTGTCTGTCTGAACGCGATAAACTCAAAAACTACCGACCGAATTTTCATACGGTTTTCACCAATGGACGAACTGATTCATGAAGAAGGTTTGAGTATATCTATTATTAAGGTTTTGTGTAAATTGGCTGAAATATGATGACGATTGTTGAACATGTCGGAAAAGATCATGCCGACTGGGAGCTTTACTTTTGCGCCGCGTAAACCAATATCTACGCGGGCAAAGCCGCGGCTAAAAGCTAGATAATAAAATAATAGCTTATGTATATCTGATAAGCTTCTCAAGTAAAATATTGTTTTCTACCCTTAATTAAAACATGATTCCTTAATTAATAATGAAACCAGTTTGTTGCTATAATATATTAATTTGCAAGTTTAATACTTATTAATACAACGAATTTTCTACGTTACAGAATATCAAGTCATCATCATGATCATCATTTCAGCTGAAAGACGTCCACTGCTGGACATAGATAGGCCTTCCCAAGCACCGCCACTTCGACCGGTTCTGTGCTCCCTCCCTGCATCCAGCGGATTCCTGCGGCTTTCAGAAGGTCATCGGTCCATCTTGTATGAGGCCTTCTAACGCTACGTCTTCCGGTACGCGGTAGCCATTCCAAAACCTTTCTGCCCCAACAGCCATCTAATTTCAAGTAATCACACTTATCACACTAATATTATAAAGGCGAAAGTTTGTGAGTGTGTGTGTGTGTGTGTGTGTTTATATGTTTGTTACCTCTTCACGCCTAAACCACTGAACCGATTTAGATGAAATTTGGTATAGAGATAGTTTGAGTCCCGGAAAAGGACATAGGATAGTTTTTATCCCGATATTTCCACGGGATCGAAACTTATGCGGGTGAAACCGCGGGGCGTAGCTAGTTAATGCTAAAACTGTCACACAATAAACACGAATACACAATGTCACCTACTAATGCATTTCCATAACTAAGCTTAGTTACCATGGCTTCAACAACCCCAAATAAAAATCCACGTTTTTATTACAACCATATAAAAAACATTGTATGAAAAGTATTGAAAAAAAGGGAAGTGCTGTGTTATGTATCGTAAAAGGTTATGATTATGACCGAAATGTGGTAGGTACTTTTATTGCAGGAATATGAATTTTCGTGAAAAGCGAAGAGCTTAAAACATTGCCTTTGAACTTTTAAGGTAGGATCGAGTGTTTTATAGACGAGTGATTTTTAAATCAAAGGATAATTCTGAAGCCTTTGTTACCTTTTCGTTACTTTCATTTACGATTTACATTGTGCATGTTCTTTGTCACTTTATTTTATTAAAATATTCAGTTAATATTATGCTAACAATCTTAAAATAATAATATGTACAAGTATATAAAAAGGGAGGGAAAATAATCAAAGGGCATCAAAAAATTCGTCCGCATCACTGTCAACGGGAAACGTGCCCAAAAGGCTGGCAGCATTGCCACGTTGTATGGCAATGCTGATTCTTTGGCCAAAAAATAGGCCAGCCCTCTGGTCACGTGATGAGTCGACCAACCGCTTGGCGATGTCTTGGCGATGTCTGTGAGCTAAATTGTATCCTAATCCGTTCAGCCGGTTATGCCTGATAAAGTAACAAACATCTTCCAAACTTTCACATTTATGAGTTTGAGGATACTTAATGTGTGCCATGGAATATTCCGTACCTAAATACCGCATGACACGGCCAAAGTCACCCTGAACCGGCAAAGCGGTAACGTCCACAAAACTCATAAATCCAAGAATAAAGCGTTGCGAAGTAAACTGGAGTGAGCAATTAAACGTTATATTGTGAGTTAAACCATTTGCTCGTCGCAACTCAAAGTGTTAGCAGTTAGTTGAATGTGCAGAAGTCCCATTTCTAATGACAGGCTTTTAAAAACTTCCACGAATGGAAATTCCGGCTAGTCTCCGCAATTTCGTTTGCGTTAAGCTTTCAAGATTTCGAGGGGAAGAAAATTATTATCTATAGCTATGAGTTTTCATTGAAGCCTTTTAAATTAGAGGTGTTAATAGATGCATAAAAAATAAGAACGCATTTAATTATTATCGTACTAGCAGCGCCCCGCGGTATCACCCGCATAAGTTTCGATCTCGTGGGAATATCGGGATCAAAACTATCCTATGTCCCTTTCCTGGGACTCAAACCATCTCTACCAAATTTCATCTAAATCGGTTCAGCAGTTTAAGCGTGAAGAGGTAACAGACAGACAGACACACTTTCGCATTTATAATATTAGTATGTAGGCTAGTTGAAAGTAGAAAAATAACTTATGAATTTTGTATTGTAGAGTGGTTTTGAGCTAAATATGTATAATTATTATAACAAAGTCAACTTAATTTTGTAAATGATTTTAGATTATTTTTGAGAATTACCTAGTCTTTGTGTTAAAATAAAGCCATTGGTCACGTGACATTGTGAATGAAAGTCTTGAAGTCACTTCAGCCGCAATGACAGAATGAATTAAATTACACTGTAAAAATTAGTTCTGTTAATGCTAATATTTCAGAGAAATATTCATATTTTGGTTAAGGTATTTATTTTTACCACCGTTTTTTTTTTAAATCCGTCAACTAGGTTATTGTGTTAAGAGCCAACGTTATCTTCATTTTTTTTAATTCAGCGAATGTAATTAAGAGGAAACGATCGGAGTTTCTTGCCCGTTTTTATCCATAGGTAATTTGAAATAAATGCTGTGAGTTTAAGTTTAAAGCGACAACACTGTTTATTAGAAACAGATTGCCAATTTGTTATCGGAGTTACTGTATGATTTTGGGGTGTCATAATTAGTTGAACTTGTATTTTTTTTGTTTTCTGGCTAAAGTGTTCAGCTCATTAGAAGGAGTTGTGTTTGTCAGCAAGCAAGTGTATGTGGGCTTTTATAATTTTTTGTTTGCAACAAGTTTGAGGTAAAATAAAATTAGGTATAATTTTTATTTGTGGTTATGCAGAAAAAATGTGTATATTATGAACCTAATTGCTTTTCTGTTTCGAAAATTCTTGTCGTGCAAGTATCGGTAGTGTATTAGCATATATTCAAGTGTTTATATTAATAAAATAATTAAAATATCCAAATTCTAAATTCAAATATTTCACGATGTTTAGAATCCACTACCTAGTTACATTCAACAAACTAGTGAAACTCGATAAAATAAGGTTGGAAATGATTAAATGAAGCTGAAAGCTGAGGAACGCTTTAATTATCCTCGGCTAGACGATAATTACTGGCGCACTCGCTCTCTTAAGACCACTCCGTTATACAAACCTCCTTTGAAAAAAAAAGCTGGACTAAAGAAGTTTTGACTTTTACACTGGCTGGTTATAATCATGGTAAAATGTGGTTTACTATAATAATGTCATAAATTATAAACGTCCATTACGAAAAATGTCTAAAAATAAAAATGCCCAATACGAAAAATGACCAAAAATAAAAATGTCCAATACGTTATGTAACATAAAATGTACATTACCAGTCGAAAGCGATGCGGATGAATTTTTCGACGATATATTTTAGGTTGTGTATAGTTTTAGTTATGTTAGGTTTCAATTTTATTATATTTATTAAATAATTAAGTATTTATTTAATAAAATAAAATTACATAAAATTTGTAAAAAATGTTTCGGGCTCCTGACAACCGGTAACGACCGTCAAAGATTAACGAATGACAGCTGGGACCAACGGCTTAACGTGCTTTCCGCGCGAAGCATGCAGCCGGAAGCGACCCTATTTCCTATTCTTGCAAATGGCTTTGAATATGAATGTGAAATAAAAAAAAAAAACATATTCGGTTCTTGCATAACCATAGCCTTTGTCAATTAGTTCCAGCTTCATAATCTGTTCTAAACCACCATACGTGCCATCGTTTAGAATAAAAAAAATACTAAGGCCGTTTGTCCACCGCCGCCGTCAACTAGACGTCAACGAGAACGAGACGACGACGCCAAAGTAGCGATACATACATTTACTATGGCTGCGTGTCCACCACACACCACCGCCCCGAGACGTTACGTTTGGTTCGAATAATCTCGTTTCTCGTTAACGTCCCGTTGACGGTGGCGGTGGACAAACGGCCGTATTGTCCAAGCTTTGCCAAATCCAAAACACGCAATCCACACATTGAGTGCTGTGCGCTTCCAATTTGGAACCATCCGCGCAATAATTAAACGTATGACCAGAGCCAAATTGGAACTAGCCAGGGAACACTTAGATGAGAAAAAGTTTAATTTGAAATAAGTACAATCACGATTGCATATACTGCTGGGTTAAGTAAAGTCGTGGGCAACACTCATTTATACAAAACGGACTAAAATAGAGTGCATTCGCACGTTGGTCCAAAATTGGTGTCGATTGCAGAGTCTTTCATCAAAAAGTACCTATCTACAATTATCACGTAACTAGCTGCGCCCCGCGGTTTCACCCGCGTAAATGTCCATCCCGTGGGAAAATCGGGAGGAAAGTAACCTATATGTTAATCCAGGGTGTCAGCTACCTCCATACAAAATTTTATCAAAATTGGTTCAGCCGTTTGAGCGTGAAGTAGTAACAAACATATAAACACACACACACACACACCCTCACTCACAAACTTTCGCCTTTATAATATTGGTGTGATAGAGTGACTGTTTAAAAAAAACATAATACGAAACCAAATAATCATCTCTGACTGAAAGCTTGACAGTGGTTCTCTCTATGTTTTCGTTATAATTTTTGTTTTAGAAACATACCAACATTCGTTTTTTGTCGTCAAAATGCTTGAGATAGTCCATAATTTATTATTATGCATAATACGTACTTGACAGTGGTTCTCTCTATGTTTTCGTTATAATTTTTGTTTTAGAAACATACCAACATTCGTTTTTTGTCGTCAAAATGCTTGAGATAGTCCATAATTATTATGCATACGTACAAATTATATGCTATAGCTATAAATCTTCTATAAATTTTATAAACTAAAGTCGGTTTTCGTATCTATCTGTGTGACAGAGTTGTTTTTCTAAACTACGAACGGATTTTGATATTTTGTTTTCAAAATCATGTAAATAATTTCTCCCGGAAGATTTAGTTTAATAGTTTCTATAAATGACACATAGGTAATTAATTACAAAAAATTAAGAAATATCGATTTTTTGTGATGACGTAAAATTAGTACGAAGCAAGGGTGAATCGCTAGTAGATAATGAATTAATAGATTCAAAACTTTAACACCAACATATAAAATTAAACAAAAACCTATCGATAGAATCCAAAGACGTCATAATACGTGGGTGCTCTATGTACAATCTTCCGATATTGAAAAATTCTCACGTGGTGCGGCAAGGTGCTCCGGGGTCTTAATGAAATTCCATTCAACCCCCGCATCGCTGAAGGATACGGTAATTAAATTAAGGGTTCCAATGCATAGAGGAATGGGTGTATAGAATATAGATATTGAAAGGACGTGGGATGTTTAGGGTTAAAGGTAACTAACTATACAGGGTGTTCGGCAGAACGTCGAACACACGAAAATGGCAGATAGATGAGGTCGTCTGCTACCTACCCAGCCCAGAAAAATTACCCAGGCCCCATATTTTTTTTTATTACCGAAATTCACGAGTTTTAAAACTTTGAAGGCCTATAACAGCAACACTTTTTTTTGTTTTTGTCTCGACTATTGGTAGATTCATCTAAAATTATTGTTTTTTGCAAATAGTAAAATCGGCTATAAAAAATAAATAATAAACTATGGGGCCTAGGTATTTTTTTTTTTGGGCTGGGTAGGTAGCAGAAGACACCACCTATCTGCCATTTTCGTGTGTTCAACGTTCTGCCGAACACCCTGTATTAATTAATCTTTGTAGATGTTGACTTCTATTTAAAGTAGTGAGGTCGTGGGTTGGACAGAGATAAGCGAGTTTCTTCATCAGTTTGAAAGCGGAAGATTGTTTATCTTTTCAAAATAGATCCGTTCACGACTTTTCCAATAATGATCAGATTTTTGTCTACGTTTGAAAAGTTTGATAAAAGCCTTCGTAAGAAGGTATGCTTATCTACTTAAAAATAACGATGTACTTATTATAACATACAAGAGAAACATATTATCTAGGTTTTTAGGGTTCCGTAGCCAAAGGGTGCCAACGGAACCCTATTGCTAAGCCTCCACTGTCCGTCCGTCCGTCTGCCTGTCTGTCAGCGGGCTGTATCTCATGAACCGTAGTAAAAAGACAGATGAAATTTTCACAGAGTGTATTTTTTGTGCGCTATAATAAGAAATAAATAAAAAACTAAATGAAAACCATTTACAAGAAACGTGTTTAAAAAAAAAGTAGTATAAAATATTGTACGATGTTACGGAACCCTTCGTGTGCAAGTCCGACTGGCACTTAGCTGGTTTCTTTCTATCTCTTGTAACGATATTGATCGCGACTTGATCACTAAGATATTGATCGCTAAGATTAGTTTTATGTTTTGTTTTCCTGCGTCTGGCGGAGCCTTAAAGGTCCGCCAGACTACGTATAAAACTTTGGTGAAATTCGCCCTCAATGTTATAATGTTTTTATACCTTTAAATAAACTTTCTATGAGAAAAGAGCCCGTTTTTTCATTTCCTACGAAATGGCAGCTAATTCACATTAAGACATTACTTTTGCCCCCATAAGTGCGAACGTATGCTGCATCATTTTTCATTGTTACCCAACTTTTTGTTATATGGTAGGTACATAAGCTGAGATTAATAGCTCTTCTTTTATTAAAGTTAAAACAATCTACTTATTACTTCCGAAAGTCATATCTCCACAAAGAAATATTATGAAGGTAACGATTTCTTTAATGGTCGTTCTGTGGGGTAATTTGAAGTTTCAATGAAATTACTGATCCGCTAACCGTAGTTATACGCTTCTGCGGCCGGTTTATGTGGTAGAAAATGTAATGAAAACTTTTTAATGGTAGGCTTGAGAAAATACGAATCTAGACTCCAGGTAATTATTACTTTTAGGTATAATACAATATTTTTAGGATACTTTACTGTACTCCTTCCACACACAGAAGGATCCAGTTGGGTTGGGCAGCATTTGGAAAACTTTGTCTAGTCTTCTCATCACCTATCCCGCAGTGTTTGAAGACTAAGGTCTTCAACCAGTGCGTCCTGCCCGTCATGACATACGGCGCTGAAACGTGGCCACTGACGGTCGGTCTGTTCCACAAATTCTAGGTCGCTCAGCGCGCTATGGAGCCAGCTATGCTCGGAGTCTCTTTGAAAGATAAAATCAGGATTTAAATTGTCCGGAAAAAAACTGGAGTTATCGACATAGCTTGCAGTAAGCAAACTGAAGTGGCAGTGGGCTGGCCATGTCTGTCGAAGGCCCGATGGCCCGTGGAGCAGACGAGTTCTGGGACCGCGTATCGGTGAGCGTATTGTGGGACGCCCCCCAGCTAAACGGACGGACGACTTAAAGAATGTGGCTTGGGTAGACTGGATGCGGAAGGCGGAAGACAGGGTATTGTGGCGCAGTCTCGGAGAGGCCTATGTCCAGCAGTGGATTGCGATAGGCTGAGTTGATTGGCTGTACTCTCCCTAACAGGAGGAGCAGAAGAGCAGTGGTGCTCTAATGATAACGACCGCGACATTGGAGTTGTAGGTCGTGACAGGCGCTTTACTTTGTGTAATATATTTCATCGCCACTGCTCTCACTCAAAACTTTGAAGGAAAACTCTGCGAGGAAATCATGCTGTATGTAGTAGGCATGTCCTAGAAGCAAAATTTGACATGTGACATCTACCAATCCGCACTGGGTCTACGTGATGGATTACGGCCTGCCCCCTCTCATCGAGAGAAGGCCTGTGTCCCAGCAGTGGGAACGTTATAGGCTGATTATACTCTCCCCAACAAAACATTTTGACCCTACTATCGGCTTTAGCACTCTCGAAAACCATAAAAACGACATCCATGATGAAAAAATTTAATTTTTTCGCAGCCGCCATATAGGAATTTCATTTGGACCTTACTAGCAACCTCGAAAACCATCGATCTCTCTCTGTCTATCTCTTTCGATTATTTAGATTATTTATAATAAAGATTAATAAAGCTTTTTCGTTACATGACGATTTCTATCAGTTTACTCCCAACGCAAGCTGTGTTAAACAACTTCGTTCCTAAAATAAGAAAACACAGAACAGTATAAACTGGAGCCATTACTTCGCCATCGCCACATTATTAAATATAAAACCCCTTTGGTTGCTTCTATGGCCGGTATACGGTGATTAATTCGTTTTGTGTCAGCAATAACTAAGTTATTGCAAGCCAGTTCACATGCACTCCACAGAGTAGTTATCGAATGGAGTCATCAGTTTAGAAAGTTCCAGTGAGCATGAACCGGTACTGATGGCAAATAAAAAGTTATGTAGATCGCAACGTTACTGCGCTTATTTAATATTTAAAAAAAAAAAAGTGTTATCGATAGTCTTTAACAATAAATATATTTTACAATTTAGGGAAAAATCATAAAAAGAGTTACAACAGAATTGAATCTGGCATCCTAGCTAAGTTACATGGTAACCTGTATTAAGGTTCACCAGCCCACAAAAGGAGTACTATTTATAGGGTTGATTATTGCATTTATTTTGGCAACAGAACGATGATGCTGCTTTTTTTTTGTCGCATCCTATAATGTCTTGTTTTCGAGTAGCTTTTCCGATCTACGGCATCGATCTTATGTTAATCGTGGATGTCATTAGCTTTCAGTGAAGAATATATCGTAATCTAAGGGGCCGTCTCCACGAGCGAGAGAATCGCGGCGATAGTCTCGCCGTGCCATCAAATTTTCGTCGCGATAATATCGCCGTGTGGAGACACGTTCTAAGAGAGTGTATGGAAATTCGTGGCACGACGATAATATTGCCGCGATTCTCTCGATCGTGGAGACGGCCTCTAAACCTTTAAATGTTCTTAAATCACGAACACGCAGTGATTTTGGTCAGTGCATCCACTACAAAATGGTGGAAACATAGTTGTTTCTCCATCACAACTCGTTAAGCACTCTAGTTTACACACGTATCCGTGACGCTTCTAACTAGTTTATGTAGCGCAGTAAACCTGCGGCTTCTGTTATAAGCTATTACGAGGCTGCAGTTTTGAATCTAGCGAGCCTATGATATTAAAGTGAAATGGTTTTATGAATTTGTGTTAGCGTGGCCGCAAAAGCTTTTGTTTAGAAAATCATAATGCTGGCTGAATATAAACTAGAATGTAAAGAGTAATTCCATACGTTAATTTTTTTTTATTTATTTATTTTTTTGTTTGAAAACATGGTGGTATTCTTCTTTATAGATTAGCGAATAATTAAAATAGAAGGAAGGCACGAAACACAGCTTAGTAGATTAATTGTCAGGGAGAGATTATGGCAGCTGCATTGCATGTTTTCTGTTGTAATTATTTTTAGGCAGACAAATACGTAAAAATGTAGCCTAGCCTTTTCCCAACCTGGTTGGGGTCGACTTCTAGTCTAACCAGACGCAGCTGAATACCAATATTTTACGTGGAGCGAGTGCCTTTCTGACCTCCTCAACCCAGTTACTGGATAATACGGCACCCCTTGGTAAGACTTTCGGGCTTCTGACTACCCGTAACGACTGTCAAAGATCCACGAATGACATCCGGGACCAACGGATTAACGTGCTTTCTGAGACACGGTATGTAAAGACGGTCACCCATCCACAGACCAACCGCGGCAAGCGTAGCTTAACCTGATCGATCGGCCTGTGCGGCTGTTATTATTTAGCCACGGACCCCTCCAAGTAAGTGCACGTCGAAATATTACAGGTATAAAAAATAAAGTTTGCGTGCTAAAGTAATCCTATTTATCTTCGGAGTAAATACAACGGACAACAAACACTTCTATAAAACACATTGACATTTATTGTTTTCATGGATTTTCACGTCAAATTCGCTCCGAGCAATTACGTCGCTTTTCAAATATTTTAAATTCTCACCGTTTTATTGCACTTTTTAAAAAATAATTTCTTCCTCAAAAAGAAATTATAATCTAAAATATTGATGGAGGCATAATTCTGAAGTAATAGAGTTTATTTAATAAAATATTCCCTATTCGACCTTTATTTGGATAACATGTATAGTCCCTATTCCTAAATAGAACAAAATCCGATACAACCCGCGTGCCCACGACTCATAAACGTGCACTAGATAATGTTCCAACCGACCCCTGTTAACCGGCCACCAGTTAGCCCGGATATTAGTCTAACACAATTAATCCGGGCAGGGTTCCGCCCACTTTACGGTACTATATACGGACCTCTAATTTTCCTTGATTAAGACCTTGATTAGGATGGTGGATCTTAATTGGAAGTCTTAATTGATTCCGTTTTTAGTTTAAGGCTTTAAAAAAATAGTATTTTACGGTTTTTGTATGTTAAGGTTTAGATTTCAAGGAGGAAAATCTTTTAGGTTTGAGGTTTCTCAGTGTTAATGGTTTTAAACTAAAATCCATTAACTACTTAGAAACCGAAATGCGTCGAAAACTTGAATTTAAGTTTCTTACTTATTTTGGTTTCTGAGCAATAGCGTAGTTTTACGCCGAATCTATCAGCGGCCAAAACCTTGGCTGAAAACTGTATTTAAGTTATTATTCTTATTTTTAAACTACGGTTAGCTAAGCTATTCCCTAAAGCCAGTGTTTCTGTAATATTTTAATTTAAAAAATATCTTATAAATTGTTGCCAAAATTCCGTCACAGGTATACAAAATTGATTAAAATTTCAGGCAAGCGATTGAGTTTAGGTCCGGACAACAGTTTGGAAAATAAGCAATAATAAAAAATCACACCGTTTAAAACTATGAAGTTTTAAAAACCTAAGGTAGCAGGAGTCATTTAAAACTTTAGGAAGATACATTCTCCCTTACTTATAAACGTTACTTAACGTTGAGTCATGTTATTCTGCATCACCATGAATTTTTGACGTTTAAACGTGTGTTATAAGGAGTAAAGTTATGTTATAAACATCGAGCCAAAGGTTAATGGAGAGGGCTATGCTTGGAGTTTCCCTGCGGGATCGAATCAGAAATGAAGAGATCCGCAGGAGAACCAAGGTAACCGACAAAGCCCGAAGAATTGCCAAACTTAAGTGGCAGTGGGCAGGGCACATTGCTCGCAGAACAGATGGTCGATGGGGCCGAAAGGTTCTGGAGTGGCGACCGCGTACCGGAAGGCGTAGCGTTGGAAGGCCTCCCACAAGGTGGACCGACGACCTTGTGAAGGCCGCAGGAACTCGTTGGATGCGAGAAGCACAAAACCGGTCGAAGAGGAGGTGCTTGGGGGAGGCCTATGTCCAGCAGTGGACGTCTTTCGGCTGAAATGATGATGATGATGATGATAAACAGCGACACTGAGTATGCATCAGTAATTTGTGTTCTATTCATTTATTTTTCATTTACACACAAAACACTCAATTCACTGAAAAAGATGCATACACACGTACAAATGAAAATACCAAGCATATTAAATCGATTGACCATACTGATCGATGGAAAAAAGAATACGGTCGTTATAATAATGGAAGATCGTTTAAACGGTGACTTCTGACCCCACCTCGTCAGCAACTCAATAGATGTTAAAAAACATCTGTCGATGTCGATCATTGTAACGATGCATCCAATTACCTCTCCATCCTCCAACATTTCTACAGGTAAATGATTGATCGTCAATCTTCCTAGCTTTTCCCCAACTTTGTTGAGGTCAGCTTCCAGTTTTTAGGAAAGAAAAAATACATAAAACTAGAAGAGCACAAAAGTACTATTGCTTATTTCAACAGTATCTTCAAGTAGACCTGCGACAGGAGAGTTGCATTTGAAACGTAGAAACAGTGTGTTAAAAGAGCGAGTAAAGGAACACTTATATCTCTTAGTAACACAACTTATAAATATGACGAAGAAGGTACGTCTCTCTCGTTATCATCAGCCATATTTTAACTGCTGTAGGCATACTTATGGGTAGTGTTTACGAACAAATTAATCACACACTGTAGGTACACGACACAACTACTATACGGAACGCGAGCACATGTTGTCCGTACGATGTCCGATGATCATGAGAGCCGCTCCACCTCGCTGCGCGCTCTCCTCGACTACCACGAACTTAGGCTAGACTCTATCGAACGCCACCAGATGGCGCTGACGTCCCGATCAGTCAAACGAATGACACCGTCAAAATGACGTTTTGCGAAAGTGACATTGTGAGAAAATGACGTTTTGAGAAAATGACGTTGTGCGAAAATGACGTTATGCGAAAGTGACCAAATTTTTTACAGTGTCATTTTGCGAAAGTGACGTTCTACGTCAAGACCCGTCAAATATATCCTTTGCTCGCTGTATAGCTATAACAAAGTGTGCCTTAGTCGCGTTGTGCTACTTAAAAAAACACGAGGAAAGATGCTACAAAAGTTACATGTTTTCCAGAAGGTCAAAACAATAAACCTCAAAACAATAGTTTCATTTACAAGACTCCTGTTGCTTTAAATCAAAACTTTGAAATGTAACACAAACCCAAGTTCTTCGTCAAGACTAAGTAGACTTTGAATAATATTACTTTTCAAAGACCAAGTTGTGTTAGTAACTCAAAATTTAATTTAATCAGCCTGTCATGCTTTCTAACTTGACAATTTTCAGGAACTTGTACAAATAATGATAATAATTTTACATAATGACGGTATTTTGTCTTATGAATACCAGCACAATTTTGACAAAAGTTTATGGGATCGGAATACTAATTAGAATGATTATATAGCGTTAAATAAGACAATAGCGATAATTCGGGTACTAAATCAGGAACAGATTATAGTTAAATATGTTCCCACTGCTGGGACACAGGGCTCCTGACAGTGAGAGGGAGTGAGCCGTAATCCACCACGCGGGCCCAGTGCGGGTTGGTAGATATCAAATCTCTTGTACGCAAAATACGCGCATTGATGTGGAGTTGCGGACGCCAGCCCGTATTACCTACGTATTACCTATGAAATCTCTTCAAATTTTTGGTTCTATGATATGCCGGTTTCCTCCTGATGTTTTCCTTTATCGTTTTAAGAGCAGTGGTAATGGAATACATTTAATTTCATTAATTAAAAACCTTTTTTCTCGAGTGTTAATGTTATCAACTTTCTAATTTAGCTGAAAGAAAAAAGCGCTTACTTATTTCCGAACCTACACATCCATGTTATATTAAAACTATCGATTGCCTTTAGGCTGCGCTGACTTGGCTATTACCGAACTAGGTCACGACCAAAATATTCACACCGTGTCGCATAAATACGTACATTTGCAATCCGATGAAGATATTATGACCATTTGGTTCAGTATTATGACTGCTGTTTTTGGCACATTCTGAAGTGCAATTCATTGGTTTGAACCATAAAAGTATTAAAAAAGTAATGTTTTCATGGTTTACTGGACTTTTTAGCAACTGCAACTACACTTTTACAAAAACTGTTAGGAAATCCTTAATGTATGTACTATTGTTTATTTCTGTGTCCTAATATAATTTTTTCATAGTACTAACCCGCTACGCCAATTGGCTTTATGTATTTTTTAAGATAAAATATTGTATTTTCTCTGTAAGTGATTATGGCAATCTTTTGAGAAAATAAATGTCTAAAACCGTAAAACCGTATTAGTTAATTAAGGATTTTAAAACTAAAACATAAGTCAAATCACGCTTTGAGTATCCAGTATAGATGAGGCCGTGGAGATAATGATCAATGAATGTGATATTTCAGATATTTGTAAAGAGCTACGGCTCCTTCCGCCACGAGCGGTTCTCCCTCTATAGAAGCCCTTAGAAGCCCTATAGAAGCTACCAACGCCGTTCCATCGACTGGACACAGAATCACTCGGACCTATAAAGTTGTGTATATTAATATTGTGTTTTTGGTAGTTGTATATGCACACACTAAGTGGTTGGAAGTTTATGAAGTCAGTAACTCAACCTCATCCGCGACAGTAAGCGAGAAACTGGCTTATTAGTAGATTCGCCCGAAACGGGCGAATCGTCACTTTTAAATAATATATTTTTTTCTGTAGGCGAATCGCACCAGGATAAATTTATGTATGAGGCAATTGGCACGTTTTTAATTTTATGTAATGAAATAAAGAAAGAAAAAAGTATTTAAATCTTATTACTTCTGTGCGATAGTGTCCTTTTTTCTATACATACTTTATTCCGTTTCGGGCGAGTAAATTCGTGCGTATCGACTAAGAAGCCAAGAAACTTTATGATCTTATAACCAAATACGGGCTACCACATACGTTCATTAGAAATGATACAGCGTGATGTGGAGATAATGGTACAGCGATTATGTTCTTCAAGTTCAAAAATGTTTGCTCACTAAAATAAGTGGCACTTTTTATGTTCGTCGAAATTGTAGGTGTAAAGACACTTGGAACATTCTAGCAAGTGGGACATAGTCTCGTCAAAAGCTCACGGATCTACTTTTATTAATTCTAACATAACGATACCGGAAATATGAAATAACGTAAGGGACATTTTGTCGAAAATGAGTTATATATATCATTGGATTCGTAATTTCTTGCTCTATCGATTGGTATATTTAAAATCTCAATATCTCAAAAAAAATGTCCCTTACATTACATATTTTCCGCAGGTCTAGACCATTTTTTTTACAAAAACTGGCTGTATAGGACGTTTTAAATTAATATTTTTATAAAAACTAATGTAAGTCTCTTTACTCACAGTATTTGGTCTTTACATTAAAAAAAAAATCGAGAACATTTTACAACAGGTCTTATACATTAGTGTTCCCTGAGTAGTTGCAAATACCATGTCCCTTACGTTAAATTGTGGCTCGAATTATCATAATCATATTGACCCATACGTTAATTTTTCAGCATCGAAAATAATTGACCTGTCCTTTACATCTAAAACTTAACTATACGAATATTATTATACGTCTCTGTCACACGCAAAACAGTGCAACATGTCTGAGCTAGATAGCAATACGGATTTTGTGTTTGATTTTACCTGCGCGGTCGTGACCCTTACTTAGTATGTCGTAAAACTGTTTGTGACATTACACATCTTCATTTAAGTAACACATCATCGTTTTCATTGATCTAACTACAAGTACCTAGTAAAAGTTTTATCTGGATTCTGAACATGAGTGATGAAAAGTTATCTTCACTTCTCTAGCCCGCAGACAAAAATTTATGAACATTATAGGAATCACATAAACAGGTAATTATTTCTTACTACTTTTGGTAAATTATTGTTTAGTCATAAATGGAGTTCAGTAATTAAAAACATTGGTCTATTTAGATGGAATAAAACCTTAAATCCTTGCTGAAGAACTATAGACCCATCTCGCTTCTGAGCCACGTATACAAGCGTTCTCGAGGGTCGTCACAAACGGTCCCGCCAGAATACTTGACGAGTTCCAGCCGCCTGAACAAGCCGGTTTTCGAAAAGGCTTCAGCACCGTAAACCACATCCATACTGTTCTGCAAATTGAACAGAAGACCGAGGAGTACAATCAGACGCTGTGTATGGCATTTGTGGACTACGAGAAAGCCTTCGACTTCATCGAAATATGGGCAGTTATGGCCTCTCTGTAACGATGTCGAATTGACTGGCGCTACATCGAAGTGCTAAAATGTTTGTATGACACTGCCACGATGACTGTCCAGATCCAGGATCAGAAAACCAGCCCCATCCAACTGCTCAGAGTGGTGAGACAGGGGGATATTATATCCCCTAAATTGTTTACAAATGCGTTGGAGGACGTCTTCAAGACGCTGGATTGAACTGGACTATCAACGTGAACGGCGAGTACATTTCAGATCTTCGATTTGCCGATGACATCGTCATAATGGCAGAGACGCTGGAACAGCTAAACCAAATGCTGCACAGCCTAAATGTAGTTCTTTGGTGGGTTGGCCTCGGCATGAATTTGGACAAGACGAAAGTCATGTACAATTCGCACGTCTTGCCGAATCCAATCTACATCGAAGGGTCGCTTCTCGAAGTTGTGAAGGATTATGTCTACCTAGGGCAAATAATCCAGCTCGGTAGACACAACTTTGAGAAAGAAGCCGACAGAAGAAGCCGTCAAGTCTTCTCGTCGCCTATCCCGCAGTGTTTGAAGACTATGATCTTCAACCAGTGCGTTCTGCCCGTCATGATATATGGTGCCAAAACGTGGACACTGACGGTCGGGCTGGTCCACAAATTTAAGGTCGCTCAGCGCGCTATGGACCGAGCTATGCTCGGAGTCTCTTTGAAAGATGAAATCAGGATTGAAAGTTTCCGGAAAAGAACCGGAGTTACCGACATAGCTTGCAGAGTAAACAGTTGCCACCCCACCAGCCCCATTCACACAGTCGGCTGGCCATATTTATCGAAGGACCGATGGCCGGTGGAGCAGACGAGTCCTGAGTGGAGACCGCGTATCGGCAAGCGTAGTGTGGGACGCCCCCCAGCTAGATAGACGGACGACCTAAAAAAGGTGGCTGGAACGGACTGGATGCCGAAGACGGAGGACAGGGTGTTGTGACGCAGCCTGGTCTATGTTCAGCAATGGACTGTAATAGGCTGAGGTGATTGATTGAGATAGAATAATTCGAATCCTAATAAAAACATACCTTCCAATAGGTAAAATATTGGTAAGTAGGTCATGTAAAAATTACAACTTGTTAAGCAGTTAACGCAGGATGAATAGACAGCATGCATGATATCATTCAAAGGGAGATTAAAAAACTGATGGTTTGGGGACCTTTCCAGTGGCCATCATTTATGGAATCAGCCAGAAAAAGTCCTCTTGCTTATCGAGCAATTATGTTGTACTTAGCATTATTTATGCGAGTTATTTGCGTTTATAAATGAGGATTAGTGAGTACAAATAAAAGTTTTAATCTATTTTATTCGTTTATTTTTTATCCTTTTATGTCAGCAACTAGATTCAAACTATATTGATAGGCGCAGTAGGTCCTGAATGTATTAAATTCTGTTTTAAAAATTTATTAACAGCATAAGCAATAAAGAGTACACCATTAAAGAGACCTTTACTTTGAAAAACATTAAATGTTTATTTCCTATACTGTCCCTTACATCAAAAAAAATATTTGTTTATTTCCTATAATGTCCCTTACATCAAAAAAAATATTTGTTTATTTCCTATAATGTCCCTTACATCAATGCTGTTAATTTACATCTCAAATTTTGTTAACGTATGTCACCCGTATTCATTATTATTTAACGTAAGGGACATGCTATCTTTAAAACTATAAGTTTTAATCAATGTTTGCTATTTTAGCTTAAAAGAATGAAGAAATCTAAGAAACTTTGTCCTAGACACTTTTTACATAAAACATATAGTTAAAAAGTTATAGTCAGTTTTTGTAAAAAAATATCTTATTTTTGCTCTCCTGTAAACCTTAGTTTTGTCCCTTACGTTATTTCATATTTCCGGTATCGATAATACAAAAAAAACGAAAATGAATTTTATAAATCAGTCAGAGCAAAAGAATAAACGAGCCACAATCGCTCAAGAGCCTCAACGGAAGATCGTTTAGAACGCGTTCTTCATAAAAACGAAACTAATTTGAAAAAAAAAAAACCAGACCATTCTCTTTGAGCTTCAACATTTTTCCACTTTTAAGGAAAAGAAGTCAGTAGGTGCAAGAATTTTCTTTATTGCACGATATCAAAGGAAAATAGAGGGTTCGTGATGACGTCAAACGTCAAAATAAAAATGTTCCTCGTTTTGTTTGTGTATAGCCTTCATAAAGATTCAAGGGTGCTCTCCCTGAATATTTTTGCGTTTCCATCTTAAAGTAGAAGTATGGCGGTTGTAAGGCTTAATTTGTAGGGTGCTTGTAACAATATGGTAAGTACGTTTTTTAAGCTTTCTACTTTTTATTGGCATCTGGTAAAATGACCTCTTGAAAGTGGCGTTAACTATTTTTAAACTACCCTCAAACGAAGTAAAAATCGTTACAACCACATTCAAACAATTACACGCACTCGTAGTCGCAAGCAATTACTGAACATCGTAAAAAACCATGAAGTTAAGGTAAGAACACATTATCGACGCGGGCTAGTGCTCTAGGTGGAGGCAGTGGTGCGTGGTAACACGTACCTATCAGTTTAAGAGTCAAACATTATCTTCGGCTGCTATCAGCTAGGGAGGCACGTTCGAGCTATTGCGGCCGGTGTGGACCTAGCTTAAGGACATTATAGCCGTACTATGCTTTATTTAAGGCTAAATTTTTTTTTAATAGACCTAGTTAATTTTATACAGGGTGGCAGGGAAATTGACACGCAACCTGTGCACCATGGATTCAGGACATGATTCTGAAAGATCAACGGTGTAATTGCGTAACACACTATCAGTAGCAATGGATTTCATTTTGACAGTTCGACAACATTCATTGCGTTGTTTGCGTTGTTGAGCAGACACATTTTTCGAACATATGGAGCAATGGGTTAGAAATATGCTTCCAAAAGATTCAAATTGAGAGTAGGTAATAGTGTGTTACGCAATTAGGGTGCAGATTCTTATTACTGAAATTATTCGTCGGTCAAAAAAAAAAAAAAAAAAAAAAACAGCTGTTTCATGAGTACAGTTTGCGCGTCGATGTATGCCACCCTGTATATATTATTATGTAATGTAGTGCCTTTGTTTAGTAATGTTTAAACTTTCTTTCAAAAACCCAGGTCAAATGTTATAGGAAACTGTTACCCGGTTACATCTTCTGTTCATTGATGTATTTCTTTGTTTCATTTCAAGGTACACAATTCTTTAAAAAAAAAATCTGCTAAATTGGCCTGCTCTTGACCTGGATCACGCTTGATGGAAAGCGATGGATGAGGTCTATGATGGAACGAGCGTGCCCAGAAACTGCCTGTTCACTCTTGTTTTGAAGGCAGACGGGTCAAATAATTAATTTTGACTCTTTAAATGAACACACACTTTAATCACATTTGCGACGAAAATTCATTCATTCAGAGGTAACTTTGAAATAAACAGACAGCTGAATTTTCAATGCGAAATTTAGCGAAAAGATTAGATTACTCCCTCTTTGTGTTAGTTCAAAAGCTAAACGATTAAAGCATACGCTATTTATAAGCGAGAATATGAACCAATGGAGCCTCTAAAATAGTCTAAAAGCGCAATTAATATTTTAGTTCACCTTCATAATTAACAGTGCAAAGAGAAAATGCCACGGCATAGTGTTCCCTGTTTCTCAGTGTGAATATTAAATGAGTTGGGATACATTTTATTAGGGTTTCCAACTACACAGTGTCTATGCTAACTGGGTAATGTCATGCGACTTTCTGTGTGACACGGTGCTCGTATTTTCTTTCGTTTGGAATCGCGTGTTGGGTTAGGAAGGTATCACGTTCGGTTCGAGTGTAATTGCGAGTGGGCTAACTTGTGCGAACTTAGGTGTGAACTGTGAATGGCGCTTTGAAATGGTTCCTTTGTTAGGATTAGTAAATAAAATTGGGCGGTTGTTAAATAGTTTGCTGTTAATATTTCAGGGTGTTGGAATATTTTGCGTTTAAGAGCGAGGCCACACAATGCGTTAACGGTGCGATGCGGCACCGCACCGCAATCAATTCAAGCTATAGAGTGCCACACGGGCGGTGCGGCACCGCCGTAGAACGCTGTTTACTGTGGTGCGCGCCGCAGCGCGTCACCCCTCCCCGCCTCGTCTCGCAGGTTACAAGCGCGGCGGCCCAACGCATCTTGTGACATGGCATAGTGATTTGTATGTAGGATGACGTTGCGGCACCGCTCCGGCGCCGCATCGCACCCTTAACGCATCGTGTGGCCTCACTCTTAGATGGAAATACGATAATTATCCGTGGTATGAACGAAATTGCAAGTTTTTGTCGGACTGAATTAGGTACAGTGGCGTCCAACAGTTAGTTGACATTTTTCTACTTGAGCAATGGTGGCCAAGTGGTAACGGTCGCGACTTACGAATTGTAGGTCGTAGGTTCGAATCCAGACAGGCGCTTTACTTTGTATAAATTATTTCATCACCACTGCTCTCTAAACGGTGAGAACCAAAGATTCGAAGACATGTGACATCTGCCAACCCGCACTGGGCCCGCGTGGTGGATTACGGCCCACTCCCTCTCACTGAGAGGAGGCCTGTGTCCCAGCAGTGGGAACATTATAGGCTGATTATGTTTCTACTTGAGCTGTAATGTCACATTATAATTTAATATTCTAGTTCCAAGTTAAGGTAAAAGTGCGCAGTGCTGCACACCCCTACCCTATTTCTAGTTAAACAAAATATATCAACTTTATTTCAATGATAAAGTTGATTGTTTGAATTTGTAGCGTAAACTAAACTTTATTATGTAGGTTTTAAAGTTATTTTTCCATAAACTCATATTTGTTTACATTTTTGACATCGTGATCGTGAATGCACAGTATACAGTTTTGAATTTATCATAAAAAGTAATCATGTAATCCCCTCAGTAGGCAGTTTGTGCAAGGTATTAAAACCTGTCCGCAGTCAAACCCAGTATGTTTGTGTTAGTATAATTATGTTTGTCGAAAGACGTGGATCAAATCGGGTAAACTGATTTCTCTGTTAGTTTTAGGGACAGTTGAGTTTAAAGTAAATCGGTCTGGGATAGTGATAGATTGTGTTTGGATTAAAGAGTTTTGAAGAAGTTTGTTTTGAATTGATTCTTTGGATGCAAACAGTCCCCTTTCTCTTTTGTGTAAGAGTCACTCAATTATTGATAAAGTAAGCATTATTAAAAGCACAATAAGATTTTAGAGGTTCGTTTATTTAAAAACAATATCCATCATTCACATCCACAAAACATCAATAAGTTTTTTAGAGGATGAGCTAAATGAAATAAATAAATAAAAATCTTTATTGCAGACCACATGATCCTTAAAAAAACACAATGTAAATAATCAATACAATGAAAGTGGATACATACACAAACATAAACACACACAAAAAAAATCCCTTTACCTTTAAGCCTAAGGCTGCGTTTTCACCAAAGATGTGCGAGGATGCGTAGCGAGGGATGTGTGGGAAACAAACCAATAACATCGCTTCATTTTCATAGCTTGAACTAAGTTAGCGTTGTTATTGGTGTAAATTAAAATAGTAAGTCAGCAAATAATAACTAATACCTAATTAATTATTAAAAATTATAAAATTAAAACCTAACTTAACTAAAACTATACACAAACTAAAATATATAGCGTCGAAAAATTCATCCGCATCGCTGTCGACTGGTAATGTACCCAAGAGACTGGTGGCATTACCACATTGTATGGCAATTGTTAACCTTCGGCCAAGGTAAAAGCCAGCCCTTGGGTCACGGGAAGTGTCAGCCAGCCGTTTTGAAATTTCCTTAAAAAGACCAAGAGCACTCCGACCCCGCGGCCCGACGGTTTCGACCCCAAACGGCTCGAAAATATAATTTATTAAAATATATATTTTGTAGTGAAACTTTTTTACGCACGCTTGACTTGGGGAGTAAACTGGCGAACGCGTTACGAAAAGTGTGATCGGGCGAGGCGAACGGGATTTGAGTGGGGGATATAAGCAAGAGAAAGCAGTGCGCGCGCACATTTTCTTTCTCTCTTCCTCTCATAGCCAAATACGTTTGAAGTTCCACTTCAGTCGTGTGGTCATAAGCACACTCGGTTTTTTTTTTTAATATGTTATCGGTTAGTTTTACAAACATTCCTCGCTACGCATCCTTGGTCATCTTTGGTGAAAACGCAGCCTGTAGTGTACGCTGTTTCATTTTATAAATATTCGCATTTGTTTTGGCCTTTCATCTCATTCTACTCTATTTTCATTAATCCAGGATTAGCTGTGACTATGACCAAACATAACCTTTGTGTTTTCATAAAAATGTTTTTCATATCACGTGTCTCCTTCGTTTACGGCTTTCAGTCGGATTGTGGATTATTTTTTCTTTTATAGATTTTGTCCGTAGCAGGAAATGTTTGGACGTTTTCCTAGAGTTTACTTATCTACCTACTTAAATATTTTCTTATCGGGGTTACGTTAATCGTGCTGCTCATTTTCCTTATTGTAGTTGTATTTGTTTGAAATTAGCTCTTATGAGTCAGATAACAAAGCAAGGTATACAAAACCGAGTAATTTAACTTTTAATTTGATTGTCATAAGCGTCATCGAGGGGCTTGTGGCTAAATAATAACAGCCGCACGGGTCGATCGATCAGGTTAAGCTACGATTGTTGCGGTTGGTCCGTGGATGGGTGACCATCTTTACATACCAAGACCCTCCGTGCCTCGGAAAGCACGTTAAGCCGTTGGTCCCGGCTGTCATTCGTAGATCTTTGACGGTCATTACGGGTAGTCAGAAGCCCGAAAGTCTGACAACCAGTCTTAACAAGGGGTACCGTATTTCCCAGTAACAGGGTTGTGGAGGTCAGATAGGCAGTCGCTTCATGTAAAATACTGGTATTCAGCTGCATCCGGTAGGACTCGAAGCCGACCCCAACATAGTTGGGAAAAGGCTAGATAGATTGATTTTTGCAATAAGCATCATTATCTTTCTGTCCTTGCATCATGTTACTTGGAGTTGGTGCAACATATTTTCTTCTTCCATTCACCCTGTCAAACGTCACCCCCTTATCATTCATATCATTCCTCACACAATCCATTCATCTTTTCGTTGACCTTCCTCTCCCTAACCATCCATCAACGTTTATATTGATCTCTCTTTTAGTTACAAGCGTTTCAGCCCTCCCCATCACATGCCCATACCAAGCAAATGATTTCCTTTCAACTTTTTGTCACTAACGCCACTTTCAAACTTCCTTTTATATATATTCATTTTTTATTTTACCCCTTCCCGTCGCTCCAAACGTCAATAGCAACATCCTCATCTCCGCTGCATGCAATAATTTTCACCCGTTTTCTTTACGAATTTGATTGACATAATATTATATGGTCTGGAGTTGAGACCGGCTCAAAAAGAGATGGTCAAATTACCTAGACGTGTACGGCGAGGGCTGGTTCGAGGTGGTGCGGGAAAAGAGTTCCTGGAAGGATTTGGCGGAGGCCTTTGCCCAGCAGTGGAACAGTAAAAGCTAAAAAAAAAAAACTAAAGAAACTGGTGCATCGCAATCTTCAATCAGATTATCTCACTTTGCAATGGTTTTTCCGTCTCAGCTATAACTGTCCCACTGCTGGAGAAATATCTTCCCCACACTACTATCACTTCCATTTTCCTTTTGCTTTTCTGACCTGGTGATTATAAGTATGTCAATAATCTAGTCCCTTTTCAGCAGCAGTATCACACTAATATTATACAGGCGAAAGTTTGTGAGTGTGTTTGTATGTTTGTTACTTTTTCACGTACAAAGCGCTGGACCAATTTTGATAAAATTTGGTATGTAGGTAGCTGACACTCTGGATTAACACATAGGCTACTTTTGCTCTCGATATTTCTATGGGATCGAAACTTATGCGGGTGAAATCGCGGAGCGCTGCTAGTGATTACATAACATAAACATAGCATCGCGCCTGTTATTCCCCGAAGGGTTAGGCAGATGTGTACGTATCGTACATCGACATTTAGCCAGTTACGTTTTAGTCCCACGCAATAAGAGCGAGCCTATAATTGCCATCAACAAGGCACAAATGCACACTTTGCCCGATCCGAGAATCGTACAATAACAGTCGAACTTAACAAAAGTGTTTGTGACCAATAATTGGTCACAAGAGGATACATAGACTACACAGGGCGAAATTAAATTCATGGGCATCCTTTTAAGGGATCATTGTTCTCATCGTTATGAAAAACTTTTACTATGGGACTAAGCCTAAAATCGCGAAAAAAAATCAGCTGTTCCTTGCATTTATGTTCACATAACTCGTCAGAATTTATGGAAGAGCTGATTTTGTTTTCGCGATTTCAGTCTTGGTCCCATAGTAAAAGTTGTTCATAATGATGATTACAATGACCCCTTAAAAGGATGCCCATGAATTTAATTTCATCCTGTGGAGGCAGTATGATTACCTTCTAAATTTTTACTTTATCTTCAAACTCAGTGGAATCTTCATAAGGTGTATCCTTAACATTAACCTGACCCAAGATGAACCCGAGGCATGCGTAAGTAGTAACTCTGAAGTAAAGTAAGCGATAAATTAAGTCGTAACAGATTGGCGACCCCAGAGGTGTAACAGCGCCTTGGACGTTGTGTGCACGACAAATATTGGCTCCATGTGAATACTTGTGCTCGGTCCATGTGTATTTTGGGTATTATACAGGTGTATATTTGATTGATAGGTGCATTTTATTAGTGGTCGTTATCAAAATATCCGAGCGGTAACCATAATCCCGTATTGTCATAGGCAACCATAATCCAGTATTGTCATTTAAATAAGTGTTTGTAGTAACTAATATTTCCTAAGTAAATATAACTTTATCAAAATGTAATAAATAGTATTTTAAGAAAATAGCTACCTACTTTCCAATAATAGAATTATTTATGTTATTGTTATTAACTTTTTATGCGTATGTAATTATTCAGCTTTTATGTATGATTTTATTTTAATTTTAGTTTCTACCATTTAGATTTTTAACTTTGAGTAATAGCTATGTATCAAACAATAATTTTTGCTGTGACCTAACAGGGCTCTTAGCTCTAAGCGTTTTTTAACATCTTGTTTTTACCTTGTGGAACGCAAATAAATGAATATGAATAGGTATCTACTACTACAGGTATTTAATAAATTAAATGATACCCGCCTTTACAAGCAATTATTAAATTATATTATAATATTATTCAATTTTGCCAACCAATCAATTGTGCGCACGTGGTGGATTATTGCCCACCCCCTCTCACAGAGAGGAGGCCTAAATCCCAGCAGTGGGAACATTATAGGCTGATTATGATTGTATTATTCAATTAATTCAATAAGCAATTTCAATTATTGTCTCACTACAGAGCAAACCTCCTCTCATGCAGAAAAGGCATGAGCATTAATTACCACGGTCATGCTTGCTCAATAGCTGGATTCACACCCAGACGATCTAGTGCGCTCGGATCGGGCGCGGCAAGAACAATGCGCGGTCGACGTGGAGGTGCCGCGCACGATCGGAGCGCACTAGAACGTCTGGTGTGGATCCAGTTAATAGCTGGATCGACACCAGACGTTTGCGTATTGGCGATTTCAAACAAGCCTCTTTAAAAGTGTTAGGAATTTTGCTTTAGTTAAAAGATTCTGGAACTCAGTAGAGTCCTAGTTCCCAACTCATATTGGCTTCATAGCAGACTGCAGCAAATAAATAAGATGCTTATTTCGAACCAAAATGAAATGAAATCTAAGACATTCAAATAAAGTTCAAGCTACCTAAAAAATTTAATTAAAGTCATGCTTAGAACGTAGCTACGAAGCATAGTAATATGAAAAAATGTTACCTCACGAAAACAAAACCCAGAAGTTTGTTTAAACAATCAAGAACTGTGGTAAAACAAAACAATGGAATATAAACAATGTTTTGTGGAATTGAAACAGAAAATATTTCCGCTTGGCGAACAGACGGCACCGGAATGCCATAACTTTTCCAACGTGACGCCCATTTAGTTCCGTACAACAATAAGTACTTTTAATTCGGAATTTAATGACTAAATTTTTGCATTGAGGTCGTGTTGTTTTTGTTGAATTGCTGTAGATTTGAGGAGTTGTTTGTTTAATCCATGCTAATATTATAAATTCGAAAGTGACTCTGTCTGTCTGTCTGTCTGTATGTTACTTTTTCACGCCTAAACCACTGAACCGATTTAGATGAAATTTGGTATAGAGATAGGTTAAGTCCCGGGGAAGGACATAGGATAGTTTTTATCCCGATATTCCTACGGGATCTAAACTTATGCGGGTGAAACCGCGGGGCGCAGCTAGTGTTTAAATAAACAATTGTGGAAGCAAATCGATTCTTATAATTATGATATGATGATTTATATATTATATGATGTTAATGGGGCTTCCGCACTTCTGCAGCGCTTCGCAGATGTTTGCGGAAGCCCGTGTTGACGATTTTCATGGCATTATGAGGAAGAGAACAGCGTCAGTAATGGGTAGGTTGCGCGGGAGCTCCAACACAATCCTGAAAACATTATCACAGTCCCTTTACAAGGCACTGGGTACCGAGGTACGTGAATGTGTGTGAGGCCACGTCATTTTTAGTTTGTAAAAGTTGACTAACATAGCATTTAAGTCATTGTTTATGGATTGTGTGTATATGGATTGTGTCCGAAATATAAAAAAAATAATATTATTAAAACATCAAGTCCTGTTGGGTTAATTAGTAAAGTTTCTACGAATATCACTCAAGTGACCGCATACTCATTGTCATCCGTTGTAGCTTCAACTAGCTTCAACTTTCTGACTCTGACGCGTTGACAATTCAGAAGTGCCTGTGAATGGTTTCATTGAAATAAATGCTTTGAGTTTGAGTCTGTCCTCAACGCCTTTTCCGGGGCTATTATAAGTTCTGGTCAGCAAAATTAGCATGAAAACTGGATTGATTTGAAATAGATAGGTAGGTACCTAAAATAATACCTAACTACAAACAAACTTCAAACAATAACTTATAAATATAATATTCTGATTATTGTATTGGCGGCAAGTCTGCGAGGCTGAAGTGGGTCTGAAAGGGTTGACACTTATAGAATGCATCCAGACAGATGGACCAAAGTTGTCACACAGTGGGTGCCTAAAGATGGGCGTCGTCACCGAGGCAGGCCTAAGAAACGCTGGCGTGACGATCTGGACTCGTTCCTAACCGATTGGATGGATAAGGTACAGCACAAGGAAATGTGGAAGAAAATGAAGGAGGCCTTTGCCCAGCAGTGGGACAGTACAGGTTAACGGAAAAAAAATGTATAGCCCCAACAAACATAATTTCAAGCCACATCTTCACAATGCATGTTGCTTAAACACACTTCAGATATAGGTTACAAAATAAAAATTGCCATAAAGGTCCCACACCAAGGAAGTCATCATTTGCCTAGCCTTTGCCCAACTATGTTGGGGTCGGTTTCCAGTTTAATCGGATGCAGCTGAATACCAGTATTTTACATGGAGCGACTGCTTTTCTGACCTCCACTAACTAGTTACTTGGTAATACGATACCCCTTGGTAACACTGGTTGTCAGACTTTCGGGCTTCTGATGAGCCGTAACGACTGTCAAAGATCCAAGAATGACAGCCGGGACCAACGGCTTAACGTGCTTTCCGAAGCACGGAGGGTCTTGGTATGTAAAGATGGTCACCCATCCATGGACCGACTGTGGCAAACGTAGCTTAATCTGATTACTTCCTAATAAAAAAAATATCATAACTTTATATTAAAAAGACGGGTTGCACTCCGGGAGTGCCGGCAGAAGTGAAAACTTGAATATTAACGTTGAAATAAATCAATTATTAATTGAATTAATATAACTCATTTTTTTTCACTATTTCTGCGTCCCTTTTTTCATTAATAGATGCACTTTGTTCAATTTCCATATTTTAAACACTTTATATACACGAATGTTACGAATACACAGCAGTGTGTCCACGTCCACTTCCACTTCGACTTCGACTTCGACTTCGACTTCGACTTCGACTTCGACTTCGACTTCGACTTCGACTTCGACTTCGACTTTGACTTTGACTTTGACTTCGACTTTGACTTTGACTTCGACTTTGACTTCGACTTCGACTTCGACTTCGACTTCGACTTCGACTTCGACTTCGACTTCGACTTTGACTTTGACTTTGACTTCGACTTTGACTTTGACTTCGACTTTGACTTCGACTTCGACTTTGACTTTGACTTTGACTCCGACTTTGACTTTGACTTTGACTTCGACTTCGACTTTGACTTCGACTTCGACTTCGACTCCGACTTTGACTTTGACTTTGACTTTGACTTTGACTCCGACTTTGACTTTGACTTTGACTTCGACTTTGACTTCGACTCCGACTTCGACTTCGACTTTGACTTCGACTTTGTCCGACTTTGACTTCGACTTTGACTTCGACTCCGACTTCGACTTCGACTTTGACTTCGACTCCGGCTTCGACTCCGACTTCGACTTTTACTTCGACTTTGACTTCGACTTCGACTTTGACTTCGACTTCGACTTCCACTTCCACTTCCACTTCCACTTCCGCTTCCACTTCCGCTTCCACTTCCACTTCCACTTCCACTCCATCCAATCCATCCATCCATTGTCGTGTGTCACTAAACTTGGTTCACTTCGGTTGGCGCCGCCGTAGAAAGAGAGGCGGGGGGGGGGGGGGGGGAAATCTCTCCTGACGGTCACGTGTCCTGACGCGAGTTTAACATTTTTTACCCATTACAAAAAGTGTTCAACGCCGCTAAAGAAGTTTTCACTTCAAAAAATATTCATTTGAAAAAAGCATGGCCGATTTCCTTTTGTGTTATATATAAAATACATTTTATGAAATTTATTCAGTGGCATTGGATGTTGTTTGACGGAAGTAACGAAGCGTCCATTTTGTGAGAGTGATATTTAGTTTTTTTGTAAATTGAAAATACAGTATTGTTGTCCAAGGCCATTTGTAATTTGATAGAGGTGGGATTCGTTCAATTAAGTACGGCAACAAGTTTTGTTCATAGAAAAAATATATTTTTCGGAATGAAAAATATGAATAAAACTCAAAGTGAATAGGTATTCATGGATGGATTTTCGTTAATGCTAGTACCTAGGTAAACAAAAGCATTAATGATTAATTGATTTTATCTTGTTCCTTCTTCGTACTTCTTTCCTATAAAATAACTATCTCACTAAATTCGATATTTTACATACAGAGGGCTGGATCGTTCTTTGTCCAAAGAATTAGCATTGCCATTTAACGTGGCAATGCTGCCAGTCTTCTGGGCACGTTTCCGGATGACAGCGATGCGGACGAGTACTTCGACGCCTAAGTGTCCTTTGTTTTTGTGTTTATTTGTATAGTAAGTTATTCATTTTATACTATTCTTAAATCATATACTCATACTTAATTTTTTCCGACACTGATGGATAAAACTACGTATAACATGAGCGATTTTGGTCATCCCACAAGCAATAACCCAGTTTAAACATGAGACGTGGTGTCTAATATTGTTAGCGAAAGGGTCACATTTCCTCTATAACACATAAAAAGTTAACACGCACTTTCCTGCAAGGGCAATCGTTGGCCATGTGAAAAGACAGACAGAAGGTGCAATTTTATTTGTCTATCCATACTATCACATCACACTAATATTATAAAGGCGAAAGTTTGTGAGTGTGTGTGTGTGTTTATATGTTTGTTACATCTTCACGCTCAAACGGCTGGACTAATTTAGATGAAATTTGGTATAGAGATAGCTTGAGTCCCGGGAAAGGACATAGGGTACTTTTTATCCCGATATTCCCACGGGGTCGAGACTTATGCGGGTAAAACCGCGGGGCGCAGCTAGTAATATTATAAATTCGAAAGTTACTCTGTCTGTCTGTCTGTATGTTACCTTTTCACGCCTAAACCGCTCAACCGATTTAGATGAAATTTGGTATAGAGATAGCTTGAGTCCCGGGAAAGGACATAGGGTACTTTTTATCCCGATATTCCCATGGGATCGAGACTTATGCGGGTAAAACCGCGGGGCGCAGCTAGTGAGAATATAAATAAGTGGTAGCAAGCGCTTCTGCTGAGCATGAGATCCCGAGTTCGATTGCCGGGTCGAGCAGTGTTATGTGGTTTTTTCATCTGGAATTTATCAGTAGCAGCCCGGAGACTGGATTTGTGCCAGGTTTATCGCAATAGGCTCGCCCGCTATTACATGAGACTTAAACATAATTAAGTGGTAAAATGTGAGTGTACTAAGGCCGTACACCTCTGCTAATCCCTTCGGTCACATCATGTTATGTTAAAATAATTAAGACCTACCCACCGTGTAAGAAGTTACAAAGAAGGCAATGTTTGTAAAAATAAACCGGACAACTGCGAGTAGAACTCGCTCCCTGACGGTTCCATCTCAAAGCAGAGCCCAATTCCGTATTATTTCCCGCGAAATCTAACCACGTACAAACCACGTCAATATCGTGTCTTGTTAACGGCAAGGAATTGAAATGTCAACCGTACGGACAACATGTATTTGTTTTTTCTGCATTTTTTGCTTTGTGGTACGGAACCCTTGCTTTGCGAATCCAACTCGCATTTGGCCGTTGTTTTTGTAAGTTGTTTGAGTGCAGAATATATATTTTTCTTTTCTTATTTATCTATCAACACGATATGTACTGTGACAGCAGTAAAGGTAGCAAAGAATCAAAAGAATTGGCAGCATAAGTCCTGCCTGCACAATTCACACACATTCGCTTTCACAGCAGAACAGAATTCAATTGTTATCGTTTTCTCATCCAATTTTCCCCCAATTGACTTACTGGTGTTTTCTTTGTCCCGACTAAAGCCCGTAGGCTACCTCGACACATATGGAGCCAGTCGTTACCTTTATCTTACTGAAATGTGACACACAAAGTCTCTTTCTATTGATTTATTATTTTATTATTATTAATCAATATATCGTTGTCACCGCTTATTCATTCATTTATTCTAGCTGAAAGACGTCGACTGCGAGACATAGGAATAAGGGCCCCAAGCATCGCCATCATACATTCATTTTTACACACATACACACACACACACCACACAAACATCACACATACAGAAGTAAGTACCATACCATATCTGAAATCACCTCTCTAGTCTCCACTCTGGAATTCGTACTCCGAGCTCCAAGATCTGTCTAGTTTGGGGCTCACTAGTTCATAATAATATTCTGTAATTTTAAGCTACTCATGTCGTCCTAACTTGATGTTAACCACTGAACCTGCTTACTGTGTATTACCTGGACAATAAATACTTTCTATTTCTATTTATTCCAGCTGAAAGACGTCGACTGCTAGACATAGGGATAAGGGCCCCAAGCATCGCCACTTCGAATAGGGATTAGGGCCCCAAGCATTATCACTTCGACTGGTTCTATGATTGTGCTTCTCGTATCCAGTAGATTTTTGCGGTCTTCACCAGGTCGTCGGTCCACCTTGGGGAGGCATTCCAACGCTACGTCTTAAGAACCTTTCGGCCCCATTGGCCAGATGGCCAGAACTCGATCGATCAGAACAGATGTTCTGCGAGCAATGTACCACTTAGATGGATCTCACACTGCCACGTGCCACGCTCTGATGCGCGGCACACGCACCCCCGCGCGAGATTTCTACATACATATTCAATAATAACGCGTTTCCGCGCGGGGCATTTTGCTTCTTTTCCCGCGACCTGTCGCGTGGCTCGTTGTAGTGTGAAGTCCGCTTTAAGTTTTGCAATTCTTTGAGTTATCTACTGGTAATTTAAAAAAATGTAAAATTAGTAGTTTCATCTTTGTAAGATTAAAGGAAAATTTCCACCAAACGGCTTGCACCGCATTGGTTCGGTACGGATTTTACAATAATTAAACGATATTAAATCGTTTACACAGTATTTAAAGTCTATATTACCAAGCGGCGCATAGCAGCTTGACCGCGGGCATCTTCCGCGACACGCGTTCGTAGCCGAAAGTATGCTCCGACGCGCGATTGGCTCCGTTCGCCTGTCGTCGTATCCGATCGAATCCTTTCGGCTGTCGTCCAAATTTTTCATTTCCTCTTCTGTGTTTTATGATTATTTTCTTCTTCTTCTAATGCAATAGCCAACAATACTGCGTCAACTTCAACCATTTTCAAAAATTAGGAGACGTCAACACGGTAGGAATGAAACTATTTGACTAGGCACAAAAACGGATACGTTCGCAAGCGACAACGGTACAGAGCCGATCGTATGCGTCGACATGCTGCCGGACGCGATCGGCTGTCACCGCATCCGTTCATATTCTTTCCGATCCGATGCGATGCGAGCCGTTTGGTGGAAATCATCCTTTAAGTAGCCGTTTTGCGTACATTGACGTATATTTGCCCCCAACTTGCTCTTTTTGTGTTTTATTTCTGCGTTATATTTGCCGTAAATAAACGTGTTTTCTTTTCTTTTTCTGCCTCTAAGTTGTAAGAAATGATTAAAGTTACAACCCTAACATATGCAAAGCAAACACAAATTCGCAACACGAACAAAATCATTGTTATCAAAACATCTACTCCAAGTGATTACAAAACAACCACATATTCCCCGAACTCCGACATAAATACCGATTACATAATAATGCCAATGCCTATTCTACTCACGCTATCTGAAATTATCAACAAAAGCTTATTCCTAATATTATGTGCGCTACACTTCACATCCAATTAGAATTCATCCCTTAAACAAACAAACAAATACCTGCTCACCCCTCTATTAATTTGTAACGGAGCCCTAACGCTTGTTTCACACGGAGATGCCAAACTGGCCAGGCGAACTGTCAGTTTAGCTTGACCGGATGCATGTACGTATTGTACGTATGTGCATGAATCGGCAAGACTCTTAAGTTTAAGGGCAAACTGATCAGGCTAACCTGTGTCAATTTAGCCTGGACATAATATGCTCACATGCAGTGGCCTCGGAAATTTAGTTGGCATTTTTCCACTTCGGCTGGGACACACACACCACATTATGATTTAAAATTATAGTTATTCAAATGTTAGAACACACTATAACGTTTTTATTGATTGATAAATGATTTTATTTCTGAAAGTAGGTTTGAACAAACACTTTTACACATCAATCATATTTTTTAAAACTAGATGAGGTCAGACTAATTCAACCAATTAAATATCATAATATTATCATCAAAAATAAATAATCAAGTAATCGCTCAGGATAACCTGATTACTTTTTTTTATTTTAAATCATATTGTGGCATCAGAGCTGTAGTGGAAAAATGTCAACAAACTTATGGAGGCCACTGTACATATATGACACACTGTATAAAGGACTGTCAGTCCTGGACAGGAATGAAACAATCTCATCAGTTTGAACGATAAAGGACTCGGTTGCGGTCGCTTGTTGACAATGTGATATTTAAATGAAGTTACATATATTATTATTTTGAGGCGCATAATATAGACTGGTTGACGTCAATCGACGGCAGTCTAGTTACACCGTTCCACACACGGTAAGGATTTTTAAGAAGTAAGGCAAAACTGACAGTAAAACTGATCATGCAAAGCAAGCCTTTACAGATTAAGTTCGTTTAAAATCATAGCACCTCCACCGTAGAATAACGAGGCCTCCCTCCCTTATTAGTTAGGACAGTCTATTGTGGGCTTGAATTAAGCCTTCCACAATGCTATTCATTCCGACTATTGTGTTGAATGGGATGTCCCTCGTACATTAAATGGAATAGTTGAATATTGGGATAGAATATTCGTTTAGCGAGGCAAAATTTGCCTGACCTAATTATTAATGCCTCGCCTTGGGACGTGGTCTTAAAATAGATATTGAAATAGCCTCTCCTAAAATTAAGACGTGGTCTTAAAATAGATATTGGAATAGTCTCTCCTAAATATTCAAATTGAAGACTGATTTAGGTAATTATCTGTTCTTAAGGCATTGACTGCCACCGCGGTCAACGTTGACCGCGAACAGATTTTCTATAGTGTCTGTTGTCTGGCAGTCAACGTGTCAATATGCCAAAGATCTTTGAAATTAACAACATAGCATTTGCGACGTTTGTATTCAATGTATACCCGCCTATAGTGTTCCCACTGCTGAAACACAGGTCTCCTTTTGGTGCGAGGGAGTAGGCTATGATCTGCTTCGCGGACCCAGTGCGGGTTGGTAGATGGCATATGTCTTGCTTGCATTAAGCCCTTTACAGATTATGTCGTGGCAGCGGCAAGATGTTTTCCTTCACCCTTTTGAGAGCAGTCGTGATGAAATAATTTACACAAAGTAAAGCGCCTGTCTAGGTTCCAACCTACGACCAACAATTCGTAAGTCGCGGCCGATACCACAGGGTCACCATTGCTCCAATTTACTACATTTACCCCTTGCTAATAAACGTATTATATCAGATGACACACCGATTTCTCTCTTTCAGTCGTCAGTAATTTGACTTTTGAAAGAAGAAGACAAAGCGTTGTGTAACTATACAGACGCTATACAACGTTTATTAGTAAGGGGGTTAATGTGTAAAGCATTGTTTTCTCAGTAAAAAAATCAGAAATGCATGCTTTGTTCATACATTTCTCTTACATTATTCACAATACTAAGATGATACAAGGTCCTCACGACTTTAAGTAGGACCAACTTTGTCTTTAAACTGCAAAACTTAGCGAGGAACTTAATACGTAGTAAAGAAGAAAGTAAAATAACCATAGAGCACGGAGTCACCGGTGGAAATGCGAAAGTGTGTCTGTCTGTCTGTCTGTCGGTCTGTCTGTTAACTCTTCACGATTAAACCGCTGAATCGATTTAGATGAAATTTGGTATAGAGATAGTTTGAGTCCAGGGAAAGGACATACGATACTTTTTCCCACGGGATCGACACTTGGGCGGGTGAAACCGTGGGGCGCTGCTAGAATTATAAATCCGAAAGTGTGTCTGTCTGTCTGTTACCTCTTCACGCCTTTCGTCGTTTTTTTTTTGTTTGCCTGTGCTGTCTCACTGCTGGGCAAAGACCTCCCCCAAATCCTTCCAAGAACTCCTTTCCCTCGCCACCTCAAAGCAGCCTTCGTGGCACGCGTCCAGGTCATCTCGCCATCTCTTTCTGAGCCGCCCTCAACGGCGCCGTCCATCTCACCGCCGCGGCGCCGCCGTGCATCTCGTTCAGGCACCCATAGTGTGCAGACATTTAGTCGATTATTATCGGTTAAAAAAAAAAAATTGCTGCTCCATACATTTTGTTCGTATGTATTGCACTTTTCTATGAAACAGCAGATTTTTTTTTCCTGACCGTCGAATAATTTATACGCTACCAAGAGTCTAGAATCATGTGCTGATTTCAAGGTTACCGTTTGCGCGGCGATTTCGTTACCAACCTGTATAGAAAGTGACAGTTTTGAAGGCAGTCCGCGACGGTGTTATGCGCTCAACGACTTTCAGTGCCACGAATTTTATTATAGTCCGCGCGGAATTAGTTGGCCGCGCCTTAGGTATATGAGCGGTGGAACGGAGGGGCGGGGGCGCATTACTCAGTACGTGCGTTGCGAACCGCCGCCTCACCCCTGTCCCCACCTCAGCGGCCAACTAGTTCCGCGCGGACTATACTCGAAGCAAAATAAATGTCTGTATTAGGCGCTCCACACACTGCACCGCGCTCTGCCGCGGTGAGCAGATAACGCGCCCCCGCGCGTGATTTTTTACATACAAATTCAACTCCCGCGCTCCCGCGCTCAAGCGCGGTAGTTGAATTTGTTTGTAAAATCACGCGCGGGAGTTGAATTTGTTTGTAAAATCACGCGCGGGGGCGCGTTATCTGCTCACTGCGGCAGAGCGCGGTGCAGTGTGTGGAGCGCCTTAGGTGCAGATTTATAACAATCCTGCTACGGATTATGTGAGAAATTTGTTAGTACTCTAGTCCCTAGTCCCTGCCGGGCGCGGGCATTCCGTGCTCTGTGAAAATAACTAAGGATTAAAACCCAGTGCCTCTCATAGAAAACTTATAAACTGAGGACTTATGTTCAGATGGTAAAGTTCGGGTAAATATAGGAACAGTGAGAATGATGCACAGACCGGCTTCAAGAAATCTCATCGAATAAATGGAACACAAAGAATTCGTGCTTCTAGATAAGTCCAGATGCGCTTTTGTTTTTGTTGATTCTTCTGTTTTAAAGAATAGGAGGACTAATAGATTTTTGTTGGATTGTTAAAATTACAATCGAATCTAATTTCATTGCTTACATCCTTTTACTAATTATCTTCTATGTACATTTTATAAATTAATGTCGTTTTATGTGTCTACCTGTATGACCGCTTAGATCTTCATGGAATTTGATGCGGGTTTCGCCATCATTTAGAGAATTTATTCCGGAACGTTTGTATGTATAAAAAACATTGACATTTAACTTAGATATAGCTCAAAAATCTTTCTTTTTTTTATATGTCGCAATTGCGCCCGAAGCAGGGTCGGGTCGCTAGTACTTATGTTAGAAGTTGTAAAGATACATGAAAAAAAGACAAATAATTAAAAAAAAAGGTTAAGTATAGTGGTATCCATGGTGATCTTCTATGCCTACATTTTCTAAACGTTAATGCTACACAAATCCAACCAAACACGAAGCGGACCAACAAGCTTGTACATTGAGCCTTGGAAGAAGTGTCTTAAGGCCATTTGTTCTGAAGGATTTGTTATAAAGGAAAACATAGTAGGTATATTGTCGAGGAGATGAAATAAGTCAAAGCTCAGGGTAGTTTTATAAGGACCTTGAATAAAACAAGCTTCTAAGAAAATGGATCCTGATTAAAATCGACCCTGTCAACCTTTTTGAGTAGCGTACAAGGTAACTAAAGTATTACATTATAGTTTTCTTTTAAAAGCATTTAAAAACATTAAGTAGTGACCCCTTCGTGCCTCGGAAAGCACGTTAAGCTGTTGGTCCTGGCTATCATTCATGGATCTTTGAGAGTCGTCAGAAGGCTGAAAGTTTGACCACCAGTCTTACCAAGGAGTATCGTATTATGCATAAGAAACGGGGTTGTGGAAGTCAGATAGGCAGTCGCTCCATGTAAAATATTGGTACTCAGCTGTATTTGGTTAGACTGGAAGTTGACCCTGACATAGTTGGGAAAAGGCTTGTTTACTTTGACTCGGACTTCGGACTGATGGCCGGTGGAGCAGACGAGTCCTGGAGTGGAGACCGCGTACCGGTAAGCGTAGTGTGAGACGTCCCCCAGCTACGAGTAGATGGACGGACGACCTAAAGAAGGTGGCTGGGGTAGACTGGATGCGGAAGGCGGAGGACAGGGTGCTGTGGCGCAGTCTGGGAGAGGCCTATGTCCAGCAGTGGACTGCGATAGGCTGAGTTGATTGATTGATTGTTTACTTTATATAGTAAATGTTTGATACTTTTGCTTATAAAAATCGCTTAAATATCAGAAAAAATTGTGTTCAGAAAAAAGCCCGTCTAAAACAAAAACAATTTAGTAACTTATGTACTCGTGAAAACGTATGACAATCAGCCAGGCAGACTCGCTCGCCCCTTTAACATATTCGAGTAGATTACAGACAGACTAAATTATAGTTACCACTGCTAAATTCACAGGTGTAGAAATACCAGGGAGATATAAATTCAACAGCGGTGAGATGTATAAAGGTCTGCTGGCAGAATGCCACACACACACCTTTGTGATTTCAACTGGACTCGGTTTGTCCCATAAATTGGGACGGCTATGTGACGGGGGCCTAACAAATAGACCTCGCTTGGACTTAGCTACCTTTGAGGTCGAATTGCGGACATGTTGTGACTGGCTCTTTGTCGCTCAGTGTCGGTATGACAATTCAAAACTGCGAAAGGTATGTCGACAATGCAAAAATAAATCTGAATCGAAGTGGTGTCCGAATGGCGTTTTGTGGTTTTCCGGATAGAATGTCTGGGTAGATTATTGTTGATTGTTTTAAGTGAGTGCCTATACTTTCATATGCATTTCATATTTATTTAGTAAAAGTTGTTATTTTGACAGTGTCTGTTTGCAATTTTAAAATAACAGCTTGATACTTTATTTATTTGCATTTGATGTAGGTATACACAGTAAAATACGTAGGGATACGACATAATTATAATTTGATTATAAAGGCATTACTTATTTCTTCAGAAAATTTCTTCCAGCAGATCCGCGAAAGGAGAAACTTTTTACTATTTTTAAATAACTTATTACTAGTAGTGCCACGCGATTTTACCCGCATAAGTGTCGACCCCGTGGGAATATTGGGATAAAAAGTCCCATGTGTTAATTCTGGTTGTAAACTATGTGCGCCAAACTTCATCCAAATCCGTTCAGCCGTTTATGCGTGAAGAAGTAACAAACATACAAACACACAAACTTTCGCCTTTATAATATTAGTATGATTATTGTACACCCTAAGGCCTAGACGTATATTGTAGATGTAAAGAAAATATATTTTCTTCATTTTATATAAAAACCGCGCTACTAGCGGCATTACGGTGGCAGACCGCAATGTCGTCAGTCTATAGTTAATCTGTGGTCGAATTAGAACCATCGCGAAGGTGCAGACGCCAGCACATCAAGCTACTACAGTCTGTCAAATTTCTTTAATAGATTTTCAACTTTCATGTCTAAAGCATTAGGTTCAAAGTTGATTGGAAAAATTTTGCAGTTTTGGGTAGTTTGATGTGCTGGCGTCTGTACTTGTTTGTTAGGAATTGGTATTGAAATGAATAGCATTAAATGTTGTTTCTTTTATTACAGGTAAGGCTTTAATAGTTAACCCTTTGCGTAATTAAATGACACGAAGTTTATACATATGTATACGAAACAACATACTTCACAGTATTCGAAATCGTGACCCAAATTCATTTGTTACAGGACACTTCTAGTTCCTTTAAATCGAGTTTTAAATTAATCTTAACTAAATATTAAGAGAGATTAACACCGAAAAGCTGAGAAAAGACATCTCTGAGGATCTCGCCTTCAGTTAAATTTCGGATTGCCGTCCGACTAGTATTAATTAATTTTGTGAGAATTATTACATTTGTTTAAAGGGCGCTTTTAGGCCTTCACAGAACAGAGGCCTTCGTGTCCATAACTTTATTTAAAAGTTATAAAACAGGACAAGTTTTTATTATGTAATAGTTTTTATAATTAGTTTAGAATTTCTTTTTAATTTTCCCAATTATCCTGAGAAGGTATATTATGTGCGACATATTTTTCACATTATTTTATATAAAAATTTATAATTTTATATAATGTGAAAAATATTTTACGAACTGCAAGATAATCATATTTGTATGCCTATTGAATGCAGCCCTAAATGATTCAATACGCATATGACAAAAACTAAAAGACATTTATTCAAACTAGGCCGAGAATCAGCACTTGTTGAACGTCAAAATTACATAAAACGCCCGTCCTTCACCACTTCCTGGTTCTTTAGCTGGGCAACAGAATTGGCACTATAAACTCCCACGCAGCACAGCCGTCTATTAATTCAGAAGAACTTGATTGTATACAATAGTAAGCAAAATAATTATCATTACAAAACAAAGAAACACATAAAATTTTAGTCTGGTTTTATATAATCAGCCTATAATGTTCCCACTGCTAGGACACAGGCCTCTTCTCTTCGAGAAGGATTGGACCATTTTTTTTTTTTTTACCCTTAGCCTGTACTGTCCCACTGCTAGGCAAAGGCCTCCCCCATTTTCTTCCACTTTTCCTTGTGCTGTGCTTTCTCCGTCCAGTCGGTTAGGAATGAGTCTAAGTCGTCACGCCAGCGTTTTTTAGGCCTGCCTCGGTGACGACGCGACGTCCGTCTTCAGGCACCCACTGTGTGACGACTTTGGCCCATCTGTTTGGATGCATCCTATAAGTGTGACCCGCCCAGCCAAGACAGGTATCGCTGATGTTGGTGGCAAGTCTGAGAGGCTGATTGGACCATAGAAATGTAAAAAACATTCTGAATTATTCCACTTTGCCCCAGTGGCCGCCCCACTGGTGGGGCAAAGTGGAATGCCTTAAATTTTGCATTGGAATCTGCCCCACTAAATCAAAGTAGTGGGGCAGATTCCACTACTTTAAAATCTTGTCGGATTTGGCCCCACTTGTTTCTTATATCGGTGGATTAGACTGTAATCTACCACGCGGACCCAGTCCGGTTGATAAATGTCACATGTCTTCGAATTTTTGGTTCTACGACATGCCGGTTTTCTCACAGTGTTTGGCTTTAAAAACAAATAACGACGCAACTTTTATTCACAAGAATGACTTAAGAGTTACCGCTAAGTGCCGCAAAACGGGGCTACTTTGATTTCCAGGGTTACTTTGACAGGCGTTGGAACTACTTTAACAGAGCGCCAAAATCGGTTTTCAAGTGTGCTCAGCAAGTGTGCGTGACCTCGAGTAATATTGCGCGAGGCGCGGGGTGTGGGGAACGCGTCATAGCGCTGTGATCGGCCTTGTCAAAGTAACCCTGGAAGTCAAAGTAGCCCCGTTTTACTGTACTGTTCCTACAGGAAATAAAAAAAGTTAAAGCAAATAAAACCACATTACTTAACTTAAAAGCAAAACACACAATAAAGTAAAAGAAAATATACCTTTCTCACACTTCAGCACTTGAACAACCAGGCGTGGAGAAAAACTCACTGATTTATTTTACCGTCTAAGTTTTGTACTACGTATTTGAAACATTATTAGGTATCCTTAACTTTTTTGTGGCAAAATAATAACAGCCGCACGAGTCGACCGAAGGTCAAGCCACGCTTGCCGAGGTCGGTTCGTGGATGGTGACCATCAAATACAGTCAACAATGGCTTAACATGAACTCAAACTCAAACTCAAAGCATTTATTTCAATTAAACCATTTACAGGCACTTTTGAATTGTCAAGAAGTCAGTCAGTCAGAAAAAGTGAAGCTAGTTGCCCATTCCAAAGCGTAGGTACCTATGGAGAAGAACGGGCAAGAAACTCCATGGACACTCTTTTAAATCAAAATAATGTGGTTACAAAGTCTTGGTTACATCATTCATGTTAAAAATTATACATGTGAGAACGATGCAGAACGTTAAAAGCGTCCATAATGAAAAGATGAGAAAAAACAACAATTCCAATAATAAATTAAAATAAGCCATGGCAGCAAAGAGATGACCAGTCCCTACTGACGGCGCCCGTTCACGAACATGACGCATGCATCATGTTTGCCGAAACTCTTCCGTGGCTCGAAAAAAACGTTAGGCCGGTTAGACTGGAAGTCGACCCCAACATTTGGGAAAAGACGAGGCAGATTGATTGAATAACTCCTTTTTTTTGAAGTGAAAACTTCTTTAGCGGCGTTGAACACTTTTTGTAATGGGTAAAAAATGTTAAACTCGCGTCAGGGCATCGCGTCAGGACACGTGACCGTCAGGAGAGATTCCCCCCCCCCTCTCTTTCTACGGCGGCGCCAACCGAAGTGAACCAAGTTTAGTGACACACGACAATGGATTGATGGATGGATGGATGGATGGAGTGGAAGTGGAAGTGGAAGTGGTAGTGGAAGTGGAAGTGGAAGCAGAAGCGGAAGAGGAAGTGGAAGTGGAAGTCGATGTCGAAGTCGGAGTAGAAGTCGAAGTCGGAGTCGAAGTCGAAGTCAAAGTCGAAGTGGAAGTGGACGTGGACACACTGCTGTGTATTCGTAACATTCGTGTATATAAAGTGTTTAAAATATGGAAATTGAACAAAGTGCATCTATTAATGAAAAAAGGGACGCAGAAATAGTGAAAAAAAATGAGTTATATTAATTCAATTAATAATTGATTTATTTCAACGTTAATATTCAAGTTTTCACTTCTGCCGGCACTCCCGGAGTGCAACCCGTCTTTTTTTTTATTTGGATTTGAAATCATCAAATGACTCCTCTCGCTCTGGGTGGAGTGGAAGGGAGTATCAAACTCTTACTGACTAAAACCCACCCACGTTCCTTCCTTAGCCCTTTATGTTCCGGGGTAGCGGTAACCCTTTCGGACAATCCCGCTACGTTGATTAACTCCTCTGTGTGTGAAAAGAAGATGAAATTTTTATTTTGTTCATGTGCTGAAGTAACATAATATTCTAACCCAACTATAGTAGAAGTGCGCAGCACACCCCTACCCTATTTCAAGTTAAACAATTATCAACTTTATTTCTATGACAAATGAAGTTGATTTCAGAGTGACTAGCACTATTGGAAAAGTTATAAAAATGTTTGAAGTTGTAGCGCAAACTGAACTTTATTGTGTAGGAATTAAAGTTAGTTTTCCATTTTCATATTTGTTTATATTTTTGGCGAATAAATGGCGAACGTAGATTAGACTATTATGTTAATTTTCCTAGTCTTTCAAGAAAACGAACTTACTTATTAGGTACCTGCCTATGAACACAATGCGTTAGGCTGCGGTAAAGAGAAGGATAATTTTCAACGGAAAAATACTTTAAAAAGCAACCCATAATGGAGGGTAGAAAAGTTTAAAGATTTGTAAACGTAATTTTGAAATCATAATTGAACACAATCAAAAACCTTTCAAGCACCCTTTCCCTTCAACACTCAATCGAAAACATTACAATTTATTCAAAAACGAAAAAAGGACCAATTTTTACCCCTAATGCTCACAGATTCGAGCCCAGAGGCAATAAGAAATATACGTGATATTTTATCAAGTAATAACCCCAATATACACATTCGCTACCCATTTTGTTTGATGTACACGTGTCGCCTGGGGGCGTCAGGATAATTTCGATATATCGGAAGCATACTGAGGTTTTCTTGATCTATTTAGTTATATGGTTGATTAAAGCCAATTTCTTATTGGCTTAAATGGTCTAGTAACTTTGCTATTAAACCGTGTTTAGTTGTTTTTTGACATCAGACTAATATGGTCTTGTTTTTCTTCTTATATCAATACAAAAACACTGTCTTAAGCTAACTGTACTCTTTTTTAAGGAAAATGTAGTCGGGAAAGTTTTGAGTTGACCATGGATGGACTGTGTGAAAGATAATTTGGCTATAGTCCGCGCGGAACTAGTTGGCCGCGCCTTAGGTATGTGAGCGGTGGGACGGAGGGGCGGGGGCGCATTACTCAGTACGTGTGTTGCGAACCGCCGCCTCACCCCTGTCTCCTCCTCAGCGGCCAACTAGTTCCACGCGGTCTATAGAAAGGGGGTTTTTCATTGATGTTGAAATTATACATGTGAGAACAATGCAGAAAGACGTGCACGTTAAAAGCGTCCGTACTAAAAAAGATAAAAACGAAAAACAATTAAAAACATACATTAAAATAAGGCGTGGCGGCTAAGAGATGTCCTGTCCCTACTGACGGCGCCCGTTTACGAACATGTCATATGGATCAGCACCAAAGCCAAAGCTTGTAAACTTGTCTTAAGTTGACAAAATTCTTTAACTGGTTACCATTTTTTCAAGTTCCCTAAGTCTGCATTGCAGATAATGTAGTAAAAAAACATCAAGAAACAGTTTCCATACCTACATTATGTTAGGCGCCAGTGGATATACATTTACTAAAGCCTTCGTATTTTTGGCAAACGCCTACCTCTTATATAAAATTACTTTGTTACAAACTTCAGGCCTTTTGGCAATCACCATTTTCTTTATACTTTTATGAAAATGTCGATTTTTATATGAATTGGCGTCTTTTTGCCTCTAAAGTGGAGCACAAAGCTGTAATATTAGATAAGTACTAGGCCTTCTTATACCAACTTTTTTATGTAGGTATATGTATTGATCAAATTGCTAAAAATAAAATAAATAGCGATTGTTGACATAATGCGGGACGGCCCACGTGATGAGAACCTCGTGAAAGCCGAGAAAAATAAACAAATCAAGTATCTTGACTTGTCTCGCGAGGTTGTCGGCATGTTGGATTTATTTATTTATTTAGATTTACCAACGTTCGTATACACTAAAGAAATTACAAGAAACATCAGAAAAACAATCTTAAAGTAGAGTAAGTTTGTTGAAGACGGCTGTGTTACTACTAGTAACACAGCCGTCTCATATCGTGTCGTATATCGTGTGTTTCTACCTACATATATCTTAATAATTAACATAAAGATGAGAAAAAAAAAGAAAGAATGGAAGGGATGTGGGCTCAGCGATCATTGTGTCGAAAAATGTCTAAAAACTTAGTAAAGAACATTTTCGAAATGTTTTATTTAAAAAATAATAACTGGAAATCTCTGTTTCTATGGAAAATTTAAAATCGGTCTAATTTGTCTGTAACACTATTTTTCGAAAATATTCTTAACTAACTTTTTCGACCTTTATATCCTGCTTATGCGTACGAAGGTTCATTCATTTCGAAAAACAAGGGCTTGAAAGTTTGTATGAAATGCCGTACGTTGTAAACGCTCTTAAGTTTAGCCACAACAAGCAACCCTGAGTTGCTTCAGCGGATTCGCGGAACCATTTTCCAATTAACCACCGTCTTTTATCAAATCTTCCACGTAATCTTAATTAATTAATCACTTAAGTAAAGAAGCTTAATTATGATTATCCTTATGCCACATGCTTATAATTTAATACGAAATATAACGTTAGCTAAATAATTTCAGCGCTTAAATAAACCGTTACAGACGTTATCAGGGAAGGGTATTTCATCTTAGTTTCCCTTTTACTGATTACGCAAACGATACCTAGGGTAGGTATCGTTTGCGTATCTTTCTAAGTTATCTGGTGACTTATCTCTTTGAACATTATTATTACGGCTTTTAAAAAACAACATTGCGGTTAAAATAAAACCACGAATTTAAATGTAACTCTTGATGAGTAATAACTATCCCAATTTTGTAACGTAGGTACTAGCATATGCCCGCGACTTCGTCCGCGTAAAATTTCTTGTTTTCATATAAAATATTTTATCTTATTACACTCCGCATTACTGTAGGCTTCCATTAGTGTTAGTTCCGAAAATTTATCTCTTCCAAAGTCTCACGAAAAAAAAATCAGCTGTTTAATACAAAAGTTCAATACCTACTTGACCAAAATGTATGAAACAATTTTTTTTCGTGATTTTAGAGTTGGTCCCATAGTGAAAGTTTTTCAATTAGATGGTCTAAAGCACCTCTTAAAGTTTGTTGGGTTAATTTTGATACACCTTATATACAGGGTGAAATTGAACACATGCGACAAATCGAAATGGGAGATTGTACTCATTATTATGAACAACTTTTACCATGAGACCAAACATGAAATAGCGAAAAAAAAATCTCTTGTTCCCTACATTTTGATGAGTTATGCGAACATAAATGTAGGGAACAGCTGATTTTTTTTTTCGCGATGTCAGGTTTGGTCCCATAGTAAAAGTTATTCATAATAATGAGTACAATCTCCCATTTCGATTTGTCGCATGTGTTCAATTTCACCCTGCATATAAAACCAATAGCCTCGTACTTTGGGACATGACTGTACCCGTGCGCAGACACACCCCCTCCGCTGTCGCTCAGCGTTCTTTTTACGTGACGAAAGCTGTAATCAAAGCGTTCACGTCAAAAGGTAAACCTGCTTTTGACATCAATCTACTATACAGGGTGGCAGGGATCCATCGAGGCGCAACCTGTATTTGAAATTTTTCGACGATTATTAAAAAAGAAACTCATCGGGCACACGACTTGTCATCTTTTATCCGAATACCAATACTGCTTCGTTGGTCTAGTGGTCGCAAGTGCTACTGCTGAGCGATGAGGTCCTGGGTTCGATTCCCGGGTCGGGCAAAGTTTATTGAGTTTTTCCATCTGCAATTTCTCACCGGGCAACCAGGCAACCGGGCGAGTCTGGATCTGTGCCCGGTTGATGGCAATAGGTTCGCTAATATTACGTGGGACTTACATAAAAATTACAAAACCTGGTTGTACTAAAAAAAATCTCTGGTTCTGGTTGTAATAAATGTAGTTTCTTTCTTTTTCTTTCTTTCTTTCTTACTGTAGGAACACCTCTGCTCAACCCTTCGGGGTATACAGGCGTGTTATAATGTTATTTTTTGGGATGCATGAAGAAGCCTCCTCGTGTAGCGCAGTTTGTTCCGCCAGTTACTCAACTGAACCGAGCGCTCGGCGCATCCTGGACAGTCACACCCAACACCTTATTTGACTGGCCAATTTTTCGCTTGCGGTGGTAGGGCTAACGCCCGCCTGGTTAGCGGCCACTGGAGTCCAGCGTCAGGCAGCCTGCTGTATTTCGTCGATGCGTGGGAGTTCCAGGGCATTAGGCATCTTCTGGGCACGCTCGTTCCATCATAGACCTCATCCATCGCTTCCCATCAGGCGTGATCGAGGTCAAGAGCGGGTCCATTCAGAAAAAAATATGCTGACTACGTATATATATACTACAGCATAATAATATCATCGATCCAATCCATCCACTATTTTCCCTTTAGTCCCTTTATCACCGAAATACGCCGAGTTAACGATCTGCCCGTAATTGGTGAGATTACTCCGTGGCTCTTCGTAAAGCCAGCTGTTAGCGAGATGAAACTCTCGGATATTCGCAGGATTTTTGGTTTATTTTTTTATCCGTCGAAAATTAGGAGTAAAGTTTTGTTTTCGTATAAAATGTAAAATGAAGTGGAAATCAGTTCTCTGAATTTGGTCCTTTGAAGCGGATTCATTATTGTACTTGGTCAAAACCCTAAATTGCGATAATTGCCCAGAGGCAATTCTCGTAATTAAGGAATTTCTAAAGAATCCATGTTAGATTACTGAGGTGAAATCTAACTATGGATTCTTTAGAAAACCCTAATCTAATCCTATAACAAAGAAAAACTTGAAACCTAAGTAATTTGGATCACTTGGGAACGGTGAATGCTTACGCGAATCCTGCACCCTCGGCCATAGGTAGAGGTGGAACACCGTGGTGGTTTTAGCCGGTAAGAGTCCGGCATGCCCCTCTGTCACCCCCACGATAGAGGAAGTCCATGAGGATTTCCAACGCGAAAAAAAAATGAAGTGTTTTCATTTCTTCGTTGCTAAGTCGCCATGATAACGATCTGCCGGTAATTGGTTAGATTACTTTGCAGCCTCCACTAATTCTAGCAGCGCTTTGGTCCCTTTTAAATCGGTCCTGAATATTTCTTAGTGTATTATAATTACTGTAGGTACGGTCGAACAAGCTATTTGGTATACAGACAGCTAACTTGCAACTACTATTAAACAATGGTGTGCTGAGTTAGTCAATTCTTTTATACGTAAGCTGAAAAAGTTATAACGCACCAAATAAAACTAAATATTGGCTGTGTAGTGGAAAGATAAATATTTTTGCCTGTATACCAAATAGCTTGTTCGACCGTACCTTGTACTTATCCTATTGAATTTGCCGAGCAGTTTCAACGACAAGTCGGTCTTCTTCTTCGTGTTGCTGGTACGGTCTCAGATCTTGTTGACCCAAAACTTTGCCACTTCCACTGTGTCGTCGGTGGCAGCGCAGAGGTCTCTTTGACTGCAAGCTTTGGGACACAGAGGGCAGGATATAATGGGTAGATCACCGTCCGATCAGGACCAGACCCGTGCCGGACGGCGAGTACGTGTTCCAAGCGCGCCTTAAAGAGATGTCAGCAAAAAGGAAGGGGCCTGCCAGGGCCGAATCCTGCCGGGGCCCGCACCCCCGGCAGGATTCGGCCCTGGCTAATCATGCTAGCGAAGGAGGTGGCGGAACGGCTGAGGGAGAGAGCCTCACACCCCAGCCGCCGCGGGAGACGCTCCGGGCGTCGGGAGCCACGTGACGACTCCCGGCCACCGTAGGCGCGGGCCTGCGGACGGAGAGTAATGGGTAGCTCACCGTCCGATCAGGACCAGGCCCGTGCCGGACGGCGCGTACGTGTTCCACGCGCGCCTCAAAGAGATGTCAGCATAAAGGAAGGGGCCTGCCAGGGCCGAAGCCTGCCGGGGGTGCGGGATTGTCCGAAAGGGTTACCGCTACCCCGGAACATAAAATTTCTAATCTAGATTTCATTTTTAGGGCACTAGCTTTAAAAACAATCAGAGGAGATCTGTATCCCAGCGGTGGGAACATTGTATTCCGATTATGCTATATGAACAAAATGTAGCTAGGTTAATAGGTTTAAGCAATGCAAGGATAGATAGAAAATAAGTGGCCAAATTGCTGTATTTTTCTAGAATGTGTTACGAAAAAAAATCTCTAACACAGCATTGCTTGACAGCTTATTACTATAATTAATAAAAAAAAAAAACGGTTACCCAAAGAAACTTGAATTTTCCACAAAATTTAAACTCGGATACCTACCTTTGACGGTCGGCGGTCTAACGAGACAGGCTTCATTAATCAAAGGTTCATAATTACTGAAAAAAGCTCACCAACTCACAAAGAAACGATTAATCATTCGAACTATTTTAAAGTATGTTTGACTTGTTCAAGGGTTAATAGAGGTACCTAAGTTTATGTTGAAATTATATTCGGATCCCGTTAATAAGTTGGCATACGTAATATCTAAGAAATTAATGATATCATAATTTATATTCCTAATGTACCTAACAGGTTTTTTTAAATTCTTTATTGATTAATTGGGGTTTTTATCCCAATGGATACGCCAACCCCATCATGCCTTATACAGACTACTACGATACAATGCTTTAAATTAAAATTAAAAGGAGAATCTTAATCATTATGGTACACCAACTCGCTAAATCTTTACGCCACATCTGACTTCGGTTGTGCTAAAATTGATTGAATTAAACCTACCTGTGATATATTCAAATTAAACTCATTGACTAAAATTCTCTTTTCCTCTTGGTTCTTGACACAATCCATAAGCAAATGATATACATCCTCGAGTAATATGTAACAGTTGAATTCATCATTTTTAAACATGACAGTTTAATAAAACTAAATCTGGTATCAGACCAATTAACAGAGAATTTTTACATTTCCTTAAAAACTTATTGTATAGACTACTCCTAAAATTATTTTACAAAGGATATGTTATATTATTTTAATATTTTATAACTTGTGGACTCCAAGTTATATCGAGCCTGTCCCGAGGAGTCCTTGATTTGTAATTTCAGGATCGATACTTCATTGTATCACACTAATATTATAAAGGCGAAAGTTTGTGAGTGTGTGAGGGGGTGTGTGGGGGTGTGTTTATATGTTTGTTACTTCTTCACGCTCAAACGGCTGGACCAATTTTGGTAAAATTTTGTATGAAGGTAGCTGACACCCTGGATTAACATATAGGCTAGTTTTGATCTCGATATTCCCAAGGAATCGACATTTACGCGGGTGAAACCACGGGGCGCAGCTAGTAATATTATAAAAGCGAAAGTTTGTGAGTGTGTTTGTTACTCTTTCACGCATAAAGTAGTGAACGGATTTGATAAAATTTGACACACACATAGTTTCTAACCAGGATTAACACATAGGATATTTTTATTTCGATATTCTCACGGGATCGCCACTTGTGCGGGTGAAACCGCGGGGTGCTGCTAGTTTTATATATTTTTTTAAAATAATAATGTAATGTAAAATCAAAATCGACGTTCACGCCAGATACCTAAAGAATAGAAGACAACAATATTTAATAGACTGAAAATGTTGACATATTTCCCCTTAAAGCTGCGATGATAAAATCCCGAAACAAAATGTTCCCATAAAGCTCACAATACATGACGTTGTACTCTCAAAAAGATTATGCAGGAGGGACGGATAATAGCGCACCTGTGTTATACTAATAACGTAGACTAAGAAATCCGTAGAGAAGCGAAACTCTGTAATATTATATAATTTTTATAATACTCTGTAATAATAAGGCTCCTCCGTGCCTTGGAAAGCGCGTTAAGCCTTTGGTCCCGGCTGTTATTTGTCGATCTTTGACAGTCGTTACGGGTCGTTAGAAGCCCGAAAGTCTGACAACCAGTCTTACCAAGGGGTATCGTTTTACTCAGTAACTGGGTTGTGAAGGTCAGATAGGCAATCGCTCTATAAATACAGCTGCATCCAGTTAAACTGGAAGTCAACCCCAACATAGGAAAAGACTAGGCAGACGGTAATGACTGTAAAATTAATCTAGACCTGACTGGTCTAGATTTATTTTTTATGTAGGTGTTACGCATATAATGGGTATTTATTTTAGTTTTTCATAAAAATCACAATACAACACACAAACACAAAAAATGTATGTCACAACATTTTATTTGATTTTTGTATGAGCTTTTCTTTAAATTATCACATTTGAATCATTCTCCTAATTAATTATAACGGAGGAACACTTCCCTATGTGTTTGTTATTCCAGCGTATGGTTGCAGCTGAATATCTACGCACCTTGTGTTGTCATCTGACATTATGCTGAGCTGAGACCCTTTTGGCATTGTAATCCTTGTTTTCTGTTTTTATAGTTTTAAGGTGTATTTATTTTACTGTAAGGCATTTTTCTTTCTTTCAATTAATTTTTTTATTAACCACCAAACCCATTTCATCACAGATATAGATACACCTAGATAACGCAAGAGCAACTACTTCGCGTGCCAAAAATCGCACTAGCTTACATTCAAAAATCGTAAGCCGCCACTTTCGCGCTCAGTCCTATGTACAGTCTGTTATAGCAATTAGCTGACCCCCCTAAAAATTACTCGGATTTGCACCCTCCCCTCATAACATTAAAGGTTATTCAATATGTATGAGTTAATCGGACTAACACTACTCGATGAACAGAAACAATAAATAATTTTGATACGCAAATTTGAGCTTTAAGATGTTGGTGTTAGGTCATTTACTATGTATGGGTATTTGTTACGCAATTTTCATTTTTAATCAGCAAGACTTAAAGGTTAGGTTAATGTTGTGATAATTTGTGTCATTGCTACTAATACCTTATTTCATCTATCTTACTCAAGTTAATCTGGTGTCGTGGTTCATGCGTAAGGCTGAGACGTGCAAGATGCGAGTTCAAATCTAGTCTCATGTTTAATTTTGTTTTCAATATATAAATTGTTCGTAAGTATTTCTTGCATTATTGTAAAGAACAAGCATATCAATTAAGTTGATAAACGATAAACGTTTCACCTTTTTCAATAAGTGGGTAGTTCGACGTCAATATGAGTATTCAACAAAAACTGCTATTGAAATGATTTAAGGAATATGGGGTAGAAGAATAAATTGAACAAGACATTCTATGCACAAATAGCAGTGAATACGCACGAACATTTTTATATTGCCTTACTAAGTTGCGAAAATCCACGCCTTTTTATTAATTATTATTATCGGTTTTGATAGTTTAATCGTCATGTCTCAGTTGAGTGATTATTTAAAATACAAAATATTGTATTTGCATAAGGAGAATGTTGGTATTAAAGCGATTGCTAGGAAACTTAATATAGCGGTAAGTTTATTCTTTTTTATACTTCCTTAATTCGTTAGTTGGCTTAAAAACGTGAGTATAGAATAATAGAAAATTAACTGTTTCATTATGAGATCATTTATAGGTCTAATGTGGTTTATCTAAAGGTATTTTTGCAAACTTATTCGAAAAATTATGATTACCGGGTTATTAAAATTATGCTTATTGTGTTGTTTCAGAGAAATACAGTCAGACTGTGGCTAAGACGTTTTGAAGAGACAGGGAATATTCAAAAGGATCGTCCTGAACCAAAACCTGCAATGTTACTCCTGTGTCAAAACATCATCAAGCAATTGTTAGAAGGCATACTGAACACCCATTTTTGCCTACTCAATGCAGTATAATGTTTCTGTTCAGACGGTCAGAAAACATTTGCATGTTGCTGGACTGAAACAATACAAGCCAGCACGTAAAAGGACCATGCCCATCTGTGCCCCAGAAATGCCCAGATAAAGTAAATTACAAGATTGTACTAATAAATGAAAACTAGAATTAAGTTGTTAATTTTGAAACCTAACAAGCACTGGATAAAAAAAACGAAAAAAAAAGACTTGTTTACGTTGCAGTACCTACCTATGATAAATAATGTTTCATTCATTCATTCATGCATTAAAAGTGCAGTTTATTACGGTCTGGAATCACGTCCTTTGGCCGATTTATTCATTCGTTGTGATAGTGTTGTTATTTGTTAGCGATGATAAAATACCTACTATTATAGTATTGCGGTTTTATTTGCGTATTATTGATACGATCGACAAGATAAAACTTCACAAAAAGTAGCCGCATGTAGATTATAGTAGGTATTCATATTGTGTGCCTTCTATAGTGCTTTGAATATAGATTACGTATTTATTTGAGACTGTCCTATTGAATATTTTTAAATATGTTTCGAAAAGTTCAGAAGACCCCAAATCAACCTTTTTAGCCGTGTCGAGAGCGAATAACTCGAGGCGGAGTAAATTGACTTGATATTTTTCATTTATTCGAATACGATGTCCATGTCACACGTGTAAAAAGGGAACAAGAATCGAGACTGACGTGCGTGAGTGACATAACATGGTCTCTCAACATGATTGATATTAATCATAAAAGTGATTAATAAATAATCGAATATACTGTTTCACAAAAAAACCAAGTAAACATATTACTTTATAATAACTGTCATCGTTTGTGTTTAATGAGGGATTTTTCTGCCAGATGACAAAAAACATGGCACAGTTAACCATTTTTGTTATCAAAAGCCAGAGACAGACTAGTTTTTTACCAACGCCATCTATGGGACTATGTTTTTATTTTTTGTTTACTTTGGGGCTAAATAATTGGCATGTTATATACAATCTTCGAAAAAGGAATCGATTTTTGTTGATCAATTGATTTAACTAATCGATTCCAGTATCTGTTATTATTTCTCATTCGAATGTCTTCAGACACTCAAAAGTAAAAGATAAAACTACTTTGTGGCAATGTATAAATATATCAACGCTTCAAATAAACAAATATAATTCAAGCAAAAATCTAATAAAGTAATGGCTCAAAAGACTTAGCTCCAAGTCAATAACATTCCAAAAAACTATCGGGTGAGTGGTGACTCCAGACTCTCTCAATCATTGTTTTCACATTTATATTGATGGAGATACTATGGAGACAGACTAGATAATTCCAAATAACTGAAATGTTTACAGACATTTATGTATATAAAAGAACACTGATCTGGCCTAGCTTATGTGATGATTATGAAGTTCCTAGTGGAAAACTAATAGCAATGCTGACTGTAAACGATAAAATGTATAAACAATACCAGTAGGCAGTATCATGTTTAACGTCCAATAAATTTTCAATCAGTGCTTTATATGACATTAAATCTAGATATCATAAAACTACTGTTAATAAGTTATCGTATGACATAGAGCTACAATTTGGGCATTGCATGACATTGCTGACTTTCACCTCCATACTAATATGGGCATGGTCCTTTAACTGACTGCTGCACATCGCCAAGCAAGGGTCCGCTTTGCCCAAGAATATCTCAATTTTAATTGGGAAGATTATGTTGTCATATTTACCGACGAGAAGTTTTGTCAAAACCTTATTTATAACTAAACATAACTTACATACTTACAAAACAAATTGATATATAGTATACCTAGTAGGTAAAACATCAACGTATAATGCTATTTTATTTAGTTCAACGATATTTAATGTGGTGATGTTATTGTTATGAAATAGAAATACATACCTATATATTTCTAAATATTATAACATGTTGATTCACTACATTAAACTCTGTGAAGTATGTAACAACGTTATTAGTAACTGTTATATCATTTACGTTATTCTTATAATAATTTTTTTTATAAAATAAAATCGTTTTTACCATCATCATCGTTTTTTTATTTTCGTTCAGCTTTTTTTTGTTGCTAAAGTTATAATTTATTATTTATAACTTAAAAAAAAATATTATAAAACAAAATGCGCAGCAGAAAACATGTTGGTTTCGAACTCGCAACCACGCTCTTGTCAGCTCACTGCAGCTACCACTAGACCACACGAACATGGTGATTGTCGTTGAAATTAGCAATAATATATTACAAGTTAGAACAATATTCAAGATCATACCTACCTTAACAATGCGTGTTAAATATCAAATTCGAATAACTGTTTTATTAATCGTAGACGTTGAACTGTTCTAGTTCGATAAGCTTACTGCTAACAAGCAGAAGGTTCAAATTCGTTTAATTTTTAATGGGTCAGCTAATTGCTATAACAGACTGTACTGCTGGCTGGGTGAGCGTGAGCGAGAGCGCGAGCTTGTGACGTCATAGTAGGTAGTCAAAAAATGGCACGCTTGTTTTTCATACAGTTCGTGATACGTTCGTTATCTAGGTCTATCTATATCTGTGCATTTCATACAACTGTTAATGAATGACAGTAATGTGATTTGAATACGGTCAGTTGAATAAACGAAACTACCCAGTGTTACCAAGGGGTATCGTGTTACCGAAGAGAGTTGTGGGTGTCAGTTAGGCAGTTGTTCCATGTCTGGTATTCAGCTGCATCCGGTTAGACTGGAAGCCGACCCCAACATTGGTATATATAGTTGGGAATAGACTAGGCAGATGAACAATCAATTTGATAAACAATTCATTTTCCCCATTGTACAGACGCCAGCACATCAAGCTACCAGAAACTGTCAAATTTTCTCAATCAACATTGAACCTTATGTTTTAGCAATAAAATTGAAAATCTATTTAAGAAATTTGACAGATTGTAGTAGCTTGATGTGCTGGCGTCTGTACTTATAGGCAGTCTATTTTCCTTTGAACGTGTTTCGATGCCTCTGAAATAATCAACCACTCTGTTACTACCCGCGCTTGCCAAAATCAAAACAGGTTGCTTATTTGTTGACGATTGGGTTCGAAGCGAGAATCGTATTCCACAACGCTGTGTGGAAAGTTCTAAACGCCCCTAAAACAAGGCTTCAAAGCTTTGGCTTCAAAGCTTTGGCTTCAAAGCCGAGTTCCGGAGATGCGCATTCACGTTGACTTCTACTTTGACTATTAAGAACTTTCTATGGATTCTACTGAATCTACGTCATGTTTAAGTGGAATCCTCTTAGGGCCTTATTACACTAGCGGTTTACGAGCGGTCTGCATAGCGAAGATGTCGCGGACGCGTGGCAAATTCGCAAAGTTTTCGTCATGTGTTTGTAGCAAGTTCACGATGTACAGACGCAAGCACATCAACCTACTACAATCTGTCAAATTTCTTTAATAGATTTTCAACTTTATCACTGAAACATAAGGTTCAAAGTTGATTGGGAAAATGTGACAGTTTAGGGTAGGTTGATGTGCTGGCGTCTGTACAATACACTCCGTTACAATGGCGTTCACACACACGCGCACAGTAACATTCGCGGCGATCTTGTTGCGCGTCCGCAATGAATTCGCTGCGCATGCGACGCGTGTTCGTTGCGCGCCCGCTCCGCTTTGAGGACGCTCGCAGTCCGCTAATATGATAAGACCTTAGTCATTTCAACCTCTTATCAATGAAAACATGCAACTTTGCAGTAGACGTTGTTAAAGTACCTATAATCCGCGAGGTAGTTGCGTAACATAGTAACAATAGCTGTGGCTTTCATTTTGACAGTTCAACAACATTCATTGCGTTAGTTACGTTGTTGAGCGGACAATTTTTTCGAACATACGAAGCAATGAATTAGCAATATGATTATTACGCAGTCAAAAAATAGGCTAATAAAAAAAAATACGTGTGTTTTTTGAATCGTCATATTATAAACAAAACACAAACAGAATAATTTGCCATCACTCACTGATATCGGAATTATGTATATTAAAACCGAGTACATCCCGAGGACAGCCAAACACATCCGAAGCGGTGTCGGTTACGATAACAGTGGCGCGAATTCAATGGTTTTTTCTCATCTCAAAAAATGCGCAACGCGTCTAAAGAAGTTTTCACTTTTAAAAAAAGGGTGCCGATCATGTCAACCCGGTTTTAGAACGCGTTTGGCCCAGAAATCCGCTTCTATAAATTCTAACTCTATGCTAATAACATAATAATTATGATCCATCTGCCAAGCACGGCGATTATGTCAACCAGTGATTACAGCCGGTCTTTCGAACTGTGTGCGGTTTACACGTTCAATAATGCAAGTTTTTCCGGCAGATGCGGGCGGAGCTACGCCGTATCCCGGTCGGTTGTCGGGAGCAAAAAAGGGATAGGTATTAAGTGCTTATTTGTTGTTTGTATGTGATGTGAAGCTTTTCCGTGTTATTATTAGACTTGCACTACACGTAGAAAATATAATAATAACTGTCAGCAATGCATTGTTTATTTATGTGTTGCGCTAACTTTATTTAGATTATGTGAACTGTCTTAGCAGGCTAAATGTTTATCGTGCTAAAGTTTCGAGGTCGAATAATATCAGCCTGTATAGTCTCACTAGCTCAGTGGCGTGCATTGGTTTTCAGAATAGGTAGGCACCAGGCCAGGTCTAGTCTAGTTAGACGCGATTACTAATCAGAAAAAAAAACCGTGTGGTCGGGGGACCCCCCCGGCAGGAACTAAGTTCAAAATGAAAATAATAGGCACTGCTTATATGCCTATATGCAATGCACGCCACTGCACTAGCTCTGGGTTCGATACTTCGCCTGCGTGGACTTCGTACTTTCTCCAGAGATAGATTATGCTTCATAATCTCGTCCTCATTTACACTCGTGTATGCACTTGAATGCCCACACGCTGCGTGTGGGCATTCAAGTGCATACACGAGTGTAAATGAGGACGATAGGACGATAGGATGACGAGATTACTTCACATAAATAAGGATCGGACGTCACTAGGTAAGTTAGTCCGATCTGTATAATTATAATATGCTGATGTTACAAGCTCAGATTTTGAGAATGTAAGACACCAGTTGACCATATACTTTATGTTGCGGTCTATACATATTCTGTCTTTAAGCGAATCTGACCTAACGCTAATCTGGCGTAAAGCGAATCTGTCCTTATGCTAACAAATGATCATTACCTACTAGAGCATACGTTCATATAAATCTAGACCCTAAAGTAAGGTCTTGTTTTTCTCCAAGTCACGCACCAAAACCAATCAATCTAGTCAGCTTGAATGTGATTGGTTGTAACAAATAGCAAGCGTGCTAAGACTAAGGTATAGAGCTAGATTGTAAAAGTAAGTACTAGCCATTATTATTAGCTCCGTTGATATCTGGTAATTCTGAGTACCAGACTACACTATTTTCTACGAGTATTATACTAGGTGAGATACCTAGTATAATACTCGAATACTTTTTACTTGTTTCAACTAGCACCCTAATTGCGTAACACACTATTTTGAAGCAAATTGCTAATCCATTGCTTCATAAGTTCGAAAATTTTTTTGCTCAACACGTATATAACGCAATGAATGTTGTTGAACTGTCAAAATTAAACCGATTCCGATTGATAATGTGTTACGCAATAGCCCCGCAGCTTATTATCTCTGAACCTTGATCAAACTCAAACCATTCATTTCAATTACAGGCCATTTGCAAGAGAGCAGTAGTGCCCCAGTGAAAACGGTCAAAATATTCGTCCGCATCGCTGTCAAAAGGAACAGTGTCCAAAAGGCTGGCAGCATTGCCACGCTTTGTGGCGATACGGATTCTTTGGCCAAGAAAGAGGCCGGCCCTCTGGTCACGTGAAGGGTCGACCAACCGCTTGGCTATACCTCGAAAAAATATTATTGATTTTTTTGAATTCTCGTCCATCTATGCCTTTGTGTCAGTTTTTGAAAGTTATATAATTTTTCGGGCTGTCGCAAAAATCAGCGCTGAAACTCTGTCTCGCACAGGACCGTAGCATTATGCTGTGCGATCGCCGTTTTGTGTGGATGTGATGTATATTTTTCTAAGGTATTATTTCATGAACGGTCTTATTTTTAAATGAAAATCCATGTGAAAAGAGCCTGAATGACATTGAAAGAAGGGCGAAGTTTTTTAAAAATTTGTGAAATAATCACAGAAATTGTATTGATGGAAAAAGATGGCGCCATTAGCTCCAATTTTGTAGCGGTGTAGAGGTACGTTTATAAAACAAGTACGTACACCTACTCACCTTTGTTCACAAAATATAATTTATGTACTGTAAAGTTTGTCCGCTAAAGTCGACCTTATGTAGTGCTGGCTGGCAATAAATTAGCTCTGGTCGCATTCAATTAGTCAAGCGAGTTTAGAATGAGGTGTCAAATATTTTGTATTACGTTATTTGTTTTGGAAGAAAACAGTGATAATTTAACCGGGAAAATGTAAGGGCGAGTCGTTTCACGCCCACTTGACGCACGCGTATACGTCAAAAATGGAGTTAACTATCGTCAGACCAAAAAAAGCGTTGTTTCTAATTACAATATTACAAAATTATAGCCTTGCCGTACGTCAAATAATAACGAGTACGTATTCGTTATTATTTGACGTACGTATGTTATGTTAATCAACCGTTTGTAACAACTGCCACTCGAGACGTTCACTCAAAATAAACGTAAAGAAATTGTAACGTTGTTTGATTTCATAAAAGTGCTCATCAGGACTTAAAAGTTCATACTAACATGACATTTGAATTAACTACATACCTTTGTATCTGCAAGGTGTTTCATTAACAATTAATTAATCATTCTACGTTAACAAAGATAATGAGAATACCACGCTCCTCATTTATTTCATTATTATTTTTACTCGATAAACTTTTAATTGGCTCCTAGTTCACTGAAGTTTTTAATTCGCGATGCTTATTATTATCCGTTATAAAGAGTGCAATAAGAAATCTAAAGCAATTTTTCGAGGAACCAATGGCTTATAGATGTTTTAATTTATCGAAATAAATGAAACGGTAAAGAATTCTATTTAAATGTTTTGCATAAAATATACAATACAGATTCCATTTTTAAACACTGATGTTATCTACGAGCCCTAGAAAAAAATACAAAATTTTGCGTATAAATAATACTTCAGCATCATCAGCTTATAATGTTCCCACTGCTGGGGCACAGGCCTCCTCTCGGTGAGAAGGAGCGGGCCGAAATCTACCACGCGGGCCCAGTGCGGGTTGGTAGATGTCGCATGTCTTGGAATTGTTTGGTCTAGGGCATGGCGGTTTCCTCACGATGTTTTCCCTCGCCATTTTGAGAGCAGTTGTGATGAAATTATTTACACAAAGTGAAGCGCCTGTCTGGGTTCCACAGCTCTCTCAGAAAAATATAAAAAACCTTAATTCTATAAAATCTACCCCTCACAATAAGGTGACATTAACATGTCCTTAATAAACTGAGCGCAGACAAGACTAATACCTCCTTAATCTTATTACATTGTTCTTTATTCTGCGAAAAATAAAAGGACTAAGTAAAAATGGACGCTAACAAAGCGACAAGCTAAGTATGTGGAGACAGATGACAATACTGCAGGATTCTGCTTGTCCTCAGAGGGACAGCTTTCTAAATGTGAGGGATTTATAATACGGTTTATTGTATTTTGTGATGTCGACCCGACCGTGACGGTCAAATGAATAAAACGTTTGCGGTTGGGGGAGGGCGGTCAGGAACGAAGTTCCTTACGCGACTCGTATATGATACTTATTTCGTCAAATTGGTCCCGCTTTTCGGAGATTAGCCGGAACAAACAAACAGACAAAAATGTTTAAAATTGCTTCATGTTATAAGTAGGTACCATATATATTTTCATATGCATTTAGTAAAAAGCTGTTATTTTGACTTTACCAATAGACGCTTCAATTTTATTTACTTGTATACAGAATAGCTTCTGCCCGCGACAACGTCCGCGTGAAATTTTACCCTTCCCCCATTCACCTTCTTAGGGGGGGAGAATTCAAAAAAGCCTTTCTTACTAGATACCTACATTACCTACTCTTCATAAAGAACACACCCTCCAAATTTCATGTCTCTTGGACCTGCGGTATAGACTGCGTTGATATAATATCAGTCAGTCAGAACTTTGAATTTTATATAAATGATAATGATGATGAATGGGATGCTTTTGGATGATGATGGGGTTTAATTATTTAACGATACTTGACTATAAAATTAATTTCTTCCTCATCCACATGCATTTTAGGGAACTCTTTCTTCTTTCTCTTTCAGGGGAAGTCGAAAGAAGCCGTGCACTCTGGCATTGGAGTATTTTCAAGGATTCCTAGATGTGCAAAATCAAGTTTACAAAGATGAAGATTAATTGTGAACAATTAAACTAAGTACATAATGGCTTATATCGAACAGGTAGACCGTTTCGAATTTCCGTTCTCAATTTTCTTGTTTATTTTAAACCTCTTAATGAATTTGCTTTTGCTCCTTTTCAATTTCACGAAAACATCAAAATAATGTAGCAAAGTCAGGTGTTTATAATAGGTACTTGAACTCACAAAGCAATGTACATGATATTATTAAAGGAATTTCCACCTTCGTACCAGGTATTCGTGCGTTTCGAATCCTGTCGAACATTTAATATTGATGAAAATCCGCTTACAACGGCATGGACCGTGTCACCTCGCCTTTTACAAATATTCGATATTCTTTTAGATTTTAATTTTGTTTGATGTCTTTTATTTATTTATTTTATCATTTTGGTTCACACAGTAAAATATATACAGATACGACCAATACAGTGGTTTCCAAAAGTCAGTTGAAATTTTTCCACTAAAGCTTGATTTTGATTTAAAATAAAAAACATAATCAGGTTATCCGGAGGGATTACTTCATTATTTTTATGATAAGTAAGTAGTTGAATAAAGTCTGGCAGACTTGAATGTGCTCTGGCGGCTGATAGTATGTCATGCTCACTCAAATGTCATTTGGTGCGTTTCAAAGTTGGTGCGTTGTTAATAATTTCATCACCACTGCTCTTAAAACGGTGAAGGAAAACATCGTGAGGAAAACGTGTATGTGACGTGCATGTCCTAAAAACAAAAATTTGAAGATATGTGACAGTGACGTGCATTGCATATAGGCATATAAGCAGTGCCTACCTCGATATATCAACATAAGCCTGTCAATTACATTTTATTGTGTGTGCCCCACAATTAAGAAACTCACTAAATTATCATACGGAATCATACCTAACAAAAAACAAAATCTTCACGCGCGGCAGTAGGCAGTCGCCGGACGGCCTACTCGGCTCCCGTACTATTCGCACATTGTTTTTGGTCTTCGTTCAAGTTAATACGACAAAATTATAAATACGTACGTCTCACGCGTGATACCATGACCTTCGACCTTCACAAATTATCACCCTTAAGTAGGCATGCCTACTCAAATAACCACACTTTTGACCTCACTTTTTTTTTCTGATTAGTGACCGCGTTTTCCTAGACTAGACCCGGTCTAGTGCCACTGCCTACCTATTCTAAAAACCAATACACGCCACTGATATGTGACATCTACCAAACCGCGCTGGGCCCACGTGGTAGATTACAGCACACTCCCTCTCGACGAGAGGAGGCCTGTGTCCTAGCAGGTGGGAACATTATAGACGGATTATGCTATGTATTCCCTGAGGGGCTAGACAGAGGTGTACTGACAAATCACCCACATTCCACCACTTACGAAACTCTTCAACCATAAACCCGGTACACATAATATTATTATCAGCCATTTCTGTCCCACTGCAGGGCAAAGGCCTCCCTTCCCTCCCTCCACTTATCCCTATTCAGTGCTGTTACACGCCAATCCTTGTGGAAAGAGTCGAGTTCGTCCCGCCATCTCATTCTGGGCCTGCCGCGTTGCCGTTTGCTGCAATTTGGGACCCATTGTGTGGTTACTTTAGCCCATAGCTCCTCCGGCATGCGACAGATGTGACCAGCCCAGTTCCATTTTAGCTTTATGATTATGGATTATGCTATGTATTCCCTGAGGGGCTAGACAGAGGTGTACTGACAAATCACCCACATTCCACCACTTACGAAACTCTTCAACCATAAACCCGGTACACATATTATTATTATCAGCCATTTCTGTCCCACTGCAGGGCAAAGGCCTCCCTTCCCTCCCTCCACTTATCCCTATCCAGTTCTGTTACACGCCAATCCTTGTGGAAAGAGTCGAGTTCGTCCCGCCATCTCATTCTGGGCCGGCCGCGTTGTCGTTTGCTGCAGTTTGGGACCCATTGTGTAGTTACTTTAACCCATAGCTCCTCCGGCATGCGACAGATGTGACCAGCCCAGTTCCATTTTAGCTTGGCAGCCGTGTGACCTACATCGGCAATTTAAGTTTTAGAACGCAGTATCGAGTTTCTTATACGCTCACTAAAGAGAAAACTCATGGACATGTGCATCTTTCCTACCCTCACCTATGGAGCGCAGACATGGTCACTTACTAATCATCAAAAGTCCGCACTCGGGGTCTGTCAGCGAGCAATGTTACACATATTATTATATCAAATTAAGTAAATAAAAGGAATGTGAAAATCTTCATCAAATCCAAGTCACGTAGTGATTTTATCGTCCTCTCTGAAAGAACAATTTTACATCAGTGAGAATTTCATGACAGTATTTGGCTTTTCTGTCCCTTTGTACTGTGTTTATCCACGTATTATTGACTTACTTGGCAAGCGTGTTAAGTGCCATAGAGATTCGCAAACAAGAATTAATGACTTTATTCGATTATGTACCGTCTAGCTACTTCTATATACAACCTCTTCACATGTCCCCTTTTAGAAATGGAATTTATTTGCAAGAATAGTTGTAAGTACATTACCGATGGTCAGGTTTTTTAACAGTTTCTACAACGATTCGCCAAAACTAGCATGCAAAATGATTGATTAGGTACATGAATTAAATAAATGAAGCTAGTAAAATTGGAACATTAAAATGTCAAGTATTTGTCAAATTATAATAGTGACATGTCGGTGTGAATCTTTAAAGTCTAAAATTATTGCGCTTCGAAGAATAATTTAGTTGCGTTTAGTTGGTTGCGCTTAAAAATAGTTGCGCTTTTAAGAATACCCCCTAAATACGCCTTCACAGAATAGAATGATTTTTAACCGACTTCAAAAAAGGAGGTTTTGTATTCGACCCGTATGTATGTATGTTTGTATGTCCACGATTTTCTCAAAAACGAATGGACCAATTTTGATAATTCTTTAACCATTGTCATCTTACATACTTTCAGAAAGGTTTTAGTATAACAACTTTATAATAACGTTACAATAACTTTAATTTCGGAAGTCGGTATCAAAAAACGAAAATGCGGAGCTAACGACACCGACTTCCGAAATTAAAGTTATTTATCACTTTGTAGTGATTTTTTTTTTTAAGTCTGTGGTTTTTTTTTTGTAAAAAAGTTTTTCTATAAGCCATTTCTACGATTCTGGTAGTCTATTAAATACCCTTATAACCAAAGACAAAACCTAAAACATGATCTTTACTTTAATCTGTAAACTTGACGATGTGATTTTGTAACTCATGCACTGCATGTGAGTGTTTACACCATCAAAACCTACACTGCCCTCTTTGATGTTAATATAAACATGAGTAACTACTAAGTAAGTTGGAACACCCTGTAGACACAGTTCTGATTACTCTCGGAGTTCGGAACAAAGATTGCCTGCTGGCCACTGAACCTAAGTTTACTTATCATGTTGTTACTAGACTAGTCTGTGTTTATGTTGGTAGATGTTGAATACGATGGTTGAAAGGACATGTAAAGCTGATTATTTAATACTAGCTTCTGCCCGCGATTTCGTCCGCGTTAAAATTTCTCTATAGAAAATGACTGATTGGAACCGTGCACATAGCTTCTGTGTTCAAGTGTCCATATATAATTATGTAAAAAAAAAAAACAGTGGCACTCCGGGAGTGCCGATAGAAGTGAAAACAAAACCCCGTTGTGAACAGAATACGTTGCCATCACTCACTGACATATCGGATATTCATTAAAACCGTGTAAATCTCGAGGACAACCGAACACATCCGAAGCGGTTTCGATTACGGTAACAGTGGCGCGGGTTCAATAGTTTTTTCCCATCTCAAAAAAAGATGGCAGGGACATCGGCGTCGGCGCGCAAACTGAAACACTATTTCAGCACATGATTGTAGATTTTTAAACTTTTCGTCGGTAAGTAAAAAGAAATATTTGAAGTTCCGTGCATTGATCACATACGTATTGCACTTTTCTATGAAACAGTAGATTTTTTTTTAATAACCTACTAAAAATTTCAACTCGTGTCCAGAATCGTGTGCTAAACGAACCACTCAATTCATGTTACAGTTTGCACGTTGATGCCCCTACCAACCGTATTCATTCATATCTTTTCATATAAAACTAGCAACACCCCAGATTATCTTTCTAATTGTACTATAGAGGTATGAGGAACAGGGTGTAAAGTTCACTCAACCTCCATAGAAAAGGGAGGATCCTCCGACCAGACGGGTGTTGTGTCTGGCGGGCAACTGCCCAATGATTCATGTCGGGCTGTTGTATATATGCTAGTTGCGTTGTAAACTCTGCTTGCGCGATGCAGGATTTGCGTGACGTCAGTATGACGCGTTGTTCGCATGTGGCGTTGTACATAGATACCGCCCACCCCCGCCGCCCCCGGAGACCGGAAGTCGATAGTGGGCTGAGTCTTGTATCTTGCGATGCTTGCCAGGCCAGCTGAGGTTCCAGTGAATCGGAACCGGTTGCCGCATAGTTCACGGTGAGTCGGAACTGTCTGCGAAGATGTCCCCAGTGAGTCGGGGTGGCGCTGCGTTATGCTCCAGTGCGTCGGATGTAGTACAGCGCCGGGTTGAGACTGACTGCTGGCGTCGACCAGGAGAGGCTTATTGAGGGTTCTGCTTGTAGACCGGCCGAAAGTGCAGTGTGCTGTGCCGAGGTTGCTGATGAGGCTGAGGGTGATGACCAGGCATGCGCGGTCGCTGCATGCTAGTGGTCAGGATACCCGTTGAAGCCGTGGGTGCTGGCTGGCTGGGTGACTCGCCGCTCTAAAGCTTGCGGGAGTGATGATGATGACGTCACGCTGAAGTAGGTGCACGAAGGCTGCGCTGACGTTCATGTTCGGGGTCACCAGTATAGAAGTATGAGGAACAGGGTGTAAAGTTCACTCATACTCTATAGAAAAGGGAGGATCCTCCGACCAGACGGGTGTTGTGTCTGGCGGGCAACTGCCCAATGATTCATGTCGGGCTGTTGTATATATGCTAGTTGCGTTGTAAACTCTGCTTGCGCGATGCAGGATTTGCGTGACGTCAGTATGACGCGTTGTTCGCATGTGGCGTTGTAGATACCGCTACAGTACCTATTACTTAACAAATCATCGACATCAGGTAGGTAAGCAGCATTTAGGTCAAAAAAACTACGTGTGTAAGTAACCTCTATAAATATAAAAAACCGGCCAAGTGCGAGTCGGACTCGCCCATGAAGGGTTCCGTAGCAGCAAGTAACATAATATAAAACTTTTGTAGTTCGTTGTAACTTTGTGAAAGGTAAATTGCGGTTTTCGATTTATGAAGTATTAAAAAAAAACTACTTACTAGATCTCGTTCAAACCAATTTTCGGTGGAAGTTTACATGGTAATGTACATTATATATATTTTTTTTAATTTTATCATTCTCTTATTTTAGAAGCTAGAGGGGGGGAGGGGGACACACACATTTTACCACTCTGGAAGTGTCTCTCGCGCAAACTATTCAGTTCAGAAAAAAATTATATTAGAAACCTCAATATCATTTTTGAAGACCTATCCATAGATACCCCACACGTACAGGTTTAATGAAAAAAAATTTTTGGAGTTTCAGTTGTAAGTATGGGGAACCCCAAAATTTATTGTTTTTTTTTTTCTATTTTTGTGTGAAAATCTTACTGCGGTTCACAGAATACATCTACTTACCAAGTTTCAACAGTATAGTTCTTATAGTTTCGGAAAAAAGTGGCTGTGACATACGGACGGACGGACAGACAGACAGACAGACAGACATGACGAATCCATAAGGGTTCCGTTTTTTGCCATTTGGCTACGAAACCCTAACATAACAACTGTGCTGAATAAACATTACCTACCTACCTAGCGTTTTATGTCGTGAATTAGCTAATAAGGTAATTGACGACATAAAACGCTATATACTTATTCGTAGCTGTAAATTGCTTCCAAGAATTTCGTAGTCAAAATGAGTTTATTAATTATTTTGTTTTTAAGCTCAGGTTCACACGGGCATTTTTTTAACGCGAATATATTTAAAGACACACAGGATTTTCAACTCTGTATATAGGGCCGAGCATTCAAAATCGAAGAGAACGTCATCTCAGCGCGTCAAAAGAACACTGTTGGATTTTCAACTCTTGGCGCTGGCTGAGCAGTGGTTTCAAAATCCATTGCGCGAAATAAAATCGCCTGTGGGTGGGTGGGGGCTATATTTAACTGTAAATATAGCGTGAAATACTAATTTAACTTGATGAGTATTATTATAATTAATGGGAGTATTTTATTGAAGGAATATTGTGTTGAGTGAGTTGAATAATTATTTAAGTCCTTAATTTATAAATTTTGTTCCATTGCGTACTGTAATAATTAAAATTAAACTTAAGTCTGTAGACTTAAGTTTAATTTTAATTATTAATTAAAATATACGATAAAATTGGTAACGTACTCAAAATAAATATGATAATATTGATACTTCATGACTTTTTATTTAAAAATAATAAAAGTCTCATGTGGACACCACAGTTAAATTAGGTAATTGAAACATTTTAAATTCTTGGCTAAATTAGGATTCGTTTCCAATCTAACCGGGTGCAGCTGGATGCCAGTAACTGCTAAAGGAACTATCTAGTCTCAGTAGTTCCTTCAGCTTTTGCAAAGGAACTACTGATCCAAAAATTCTCAGTAGTTCCTTCAAAGGAACTGCTAAAGGAACTATCTAGTCTCAGTAGTTCTTTCAGCTTTTGCAAAGGAACTACTGATCCAGAAATTCTCAGTAGTTCCTTCAAAGCAACTACGAGAAGGAACTAGTGAGCATAAACGGTATTTTACATGGAGCAGCTGCCTATTTGACCTCCATAACCCAGTTACTGGGTAACACGACACCCTTTATTAAGACTGTTTTTCAGACTTTCGGCCATGATATTAATTGAACAAAATATTCTTTTGGCATAATTAACAACAAAGAAGAGGGTGTGTGTGATCCACACGATCGAATTGAAAACTTACGACTGGAGCCGAGTATAGGTACGCGATTCAGCGTCATCGACTAGCTCAAACCGAGTATACCCGATTCGGCGTCACCGACCCGAGCGTGACGATTCAGTTTCTTTCACTGTTCAGAAGGAGCGCAAAATGCGCCTTAACAAGTTTTCTCTTCATAAATTACACCAAATCCACTTCTTAAGGTGAATGGGTAGTAGTAGCCCGCGAAATTCAATTTTTCTTACGTTTTTTGCAATTTTCAGGTCAGTGTCAGGTTGTATCTTGATCAAAATATGATTTGCGACTATAATAGACATATATTTACAGAATTATAGTCATTAGAATCATTAATACATCTCTTTAAGTGAGATTTCTACCATCAACACTTTTCCATACGAGATTTGTTCTTAGCGGTAGAAATCTAACTTAGAAAGATGTATTAATGATTCTAATTATTATAATTCTGTAAATACGTACCCGTTATTGTCGCGAATCATATTTTGATCAAGATACAACCTGACACTGACCTGAAAATTGCAAAAAACGTAAGAAAAATTGAATTTCGCGGGCTACAACTACCCATTCACCTTAAGAGGCTTTTTACCAGATCCTATAGGTACAGTCAACAAAAGAGATAAGTATGCAGGATAGTCAGATATATTTGAAGTTTAGTAAGAAACCGATGGCTGTTCTCGAATAAATTTAATTTTATTAATAGAAAACAAATAGCTCATTTATCAAATTGTGATCAGCCGACAACATCCATCGGTTTCTTACTAAACTTCAAATATCGACACCTCCATGCAATAACATCGTAACTTTTTTCCAAAAATTAAGTTACAACGGCATTGTTATGTAAAAAAAATAATGCATTTTTTCTGTACTATCATTGTAATTCTATTCCCTTTCGTTTCTAAAATAAACCAACGTCAAAGTATTGTAACTAATCCAAAAAATATTTTTTGTCAACAATATGAAAACCCATGAAAACAATTTTTCTTTTGCAACTTAACCATACCTATTTATAGTCCGCATAAACTATATTAAATAGAGCCAGCTTCAAAAATTGCACGGGGTGTTTTGAGTTTGCTATAATTTTTCAAACTTTAGAATCGCTCTCCTGTAAAATCACAAAAACTGAGTTACGATGTTATTGCATGGAGGTGTCGATATGTCCGACGATCCTGCATACTTATCTCTTTTATTGACTGTACATCCATATCTACCGAACTATCAAATTAAACCCACGTTGATTTTCCAACCCATGATCCCTGCAATAAAGCTGTCCTCATACAATCCCTATAATGTCGTTTCTATATATAAAAAGGTCGTTTTTTCTATTTTTGCGCCAAGTCACGGACTTACCGACAATTTGAGAGCCATTATCCCAACGTTTTAGGATAGTGTTAAAAGTTATAGTGCAAATAATAACCATAGAAGTATGATCATAGAGATTTTTCTGTGATTATTAGTGTAGCTAAGAGTATGGCAGTGGTGGCCCAGTGGTAATGGCCGGACTTACGTGTTGTAGGTCGTAGGTTCGAACCCAGACAGGCGCTTTACTTTGTGTAAATTATTTCATCACCACTGCTCTCATAACGGTGAAGGAAAACATCGTGAGGAAACCGGCATGTCCTAGAACCAAAAATTCGAAGACATGTGACATCTACCAACCCGCACTGGGCCCGCGTGGTGGATTACGGCCCACTCCCTCTCACAGAGAGGAGGCCTGTGTCCCAGCAGTGGGAACATTATAGGCTGATTATATTTAAGAGTATGATCATATCTACGACGTTATTGCAAAAACATATATTATGGCTTTATTAAAACTGTAAACTCATGAGAAAAACTGCCAATTGTATATTCTTATGTCTTTAATAATGACTGTAGTCTACATTAATGTAATATACAATCTATGGAGTATTACCGTTTGAGCACCTATTTTCAGAGCACCTTTTTTTAGAGCACCAAAGGTATTCCCATTACAGCACCGATCAATATATTACCGTTTCCTAAAATATTTAGGTATATTATGTACAAATACACGAAGTCAGTGGGAAAAGTGCCCAAAACGCTGGCAGCGTTGTGCCACTTTGGATGGCATTGCCGATTATTTGGCCTAAAATGGAGCTAGCCCTATTATTGAAAAATATTGCACAACATTATTATTGTGCAATTTTTTTTTTGTGGAAAATGCGTCTTGAAAAAAAAAGCCGTAGGTTAATTTTACTGGAGTTACGCCTATTTCTACCAGGTTTTGACTTAGTCTATAAGTCATACAACAAATACAACACTAGTGGTTTAAAAATAGACTGACAGGTATTTAAAACTCGCAATCTTACACGGTTTTATTTTGTTTTTATAGAGATTGTCTGTCTTTACATTCGTCTTTAATGTTCCTTTACACCCTGACATACATTCCCATATAAAAACATAACCCATAATTTTATAACACATAGATACCATCACTGAAAGTCCCTGAAAACTTTATTACATTTGACCTCACTGAAATTAATTCATATACCACATTTATATGCAACGCGTGATTGTAAGGAATTTATAACGCCAAGGTTTCTTTTATTGCAGATCTTGAATTACGTGTCCTCATTCAATGTGGAAATAGCTTTATTTTTTGCGTGGTAAATTGAAATGTTTAAGATTTAATAAACACATTTTTTTTAAGTACTGTACTACATAATAATATTATGTACAAGTCGTACATATTACGTTCTTTTGCCGATTTCCATCCCCAGGATTTTTATAGCAGAACTATCAACGAACATCCACTAAAATTTGTAAATTCATCATCTGCCTAGCCTTTTCCCAACTATATTTGGGGTCGGCTTCCAGTCTAAGCGGATGCAGCTGAATACCAGTATTTTACATGGAGCGACTGCCTAGCCCTGCTGATGTTATAAGGAGTCACTAAAGCTATTTTTATGTTAGAAAAATAATTAGGAAAGAGACACATCATTGTTTCCTAACATCGACGCGAACGAAATCGCAAACAGCTAGTAAATCACATCACACTAATATTATAAAGGCGAAAGTTTGTGAGTGTGGGGGTGTGTGTGTGTGTTTATATGTTTTTGTTACTTCTTCACGCTCAAACGGCTGGACCAACTTTGATAAAATTTTGTATGGAGGTAGCTGACACCTTGGATAAACATATAGGCTAATTTTTATCCCAATATTCCCACGGTATCGAGATTTACGCCGGTGAAACCGCGGGGCGTAGCTTGTACATAATAATTGAACAATCGTATCGAAGGACCATCTAATAAATCGATCCTCCTCGAAAGAGAAACTTTCCAGATTTCCAGAATAAAAAAAAAAAAAAACACAACTCTCTTGGCTCGGGAATTAGTTTATAAGAAGTCGTGTTTGTTTGTTAAAAATATTCATGAAGGCTACCGAGGTCCTTTTAGAATTTTCCACGAAATTTATTTTAAGTCTGTTTTACTTACTTATTAGTATTTGTGTAGCTTTCATTAAGAGTGAATTGAAAATGATACTAATGATTGAGCTGTTTTAGGGGTCGTTGGATACGTCAACGTAAGCTCGGACGCGCTCACTGTGAAGTGCCGGAGTACGCATTCTTACGAAAAATAATATTCAAAGAAAACGTAGGCTGTTCCTTACACTACATAACGTCTGGTCATAATTTTTTTTTTACATAAATCGTGTAATTTTTGACACAATCATGTAATTTTGACTTCAATCTTGTAAAGGGGTTTGAAGGTTTTGGCCCTAAAATCAGCCGCCATTTTGATTTTTTTTCAGAATCGCGGTGCACAACAAAAGTTATATATTTAGAAAGAGGACACTTATACAAACAAAAAATGTAATTAACATAATATCCTAAAGCGTCAGGTTTCAGAGTTATTCACCGAAATATAAGTCGAAACAACTAAGATTTTTTTGTTTTTTTTCCTTCCAGGTAAGCATATTGAACTATTGAGGTAATAGAAACGTTATGAAACCTTTATGGAGAAGAAACAAATGAAGAATAGACATTTTTTTAATAAATAATTAAACACGGCAATTTATAGTTCGTTTTTTTAATCCCAGAGACTAATCTGACAAGTGTAATGTCAAACTTCTGTACTAAAAAAAACGAAAACACAAAAGACTTAAATGTCAGATACTCTCTGGGATTAAAAAAGGATCAATAAATTGCCGTGTTTAATTATTTATTAAAAAAATATCTATTCTTCATTTGTTCCTTCTCTATAAAGGTTTTATAACGTTTCTATTACCTCAATAGTTCAATATGGTTACCTGTAGGGGAAAAAAACAAAAAAATCCTTGTTGTTTTCGACTTATATTTCGGTGAATAACTCCGAAACCTGACGCTTTAGGATATTATGTTAATTACATTTTTTGTTTGTATAAGTGTCCTCTATCTAAATATATAACTTTTGTTGTGCACCGCGATTCTGAAAAAAAATCAAAATGGCGACCGACCTTAGGGCCACCCTCCATACAAAAATCTTCTAACCCCTTTGACATAAATCTTTTAATGACATACACGTAGTAACTGACATTATTCTTGTATTTTGTATTCATTAAAGTTTTTGCCTTATTTTGAATTTTGACATAGGTAATAACATGAAAATAATTTCTAATTTGTAAATTTTCTAAATTAAAAACTGTAATTACATTTTTCGATATTTCGTATTGTTAATTCTTTCCATTGTCATGGAAATATTTGTACGCCGATACTAACGGCTAAACATGATTATAATAATAAAAAATAAATGTTTATTGAAGAAAAGTCTAAGTACACACTAAAACAATGTTATATTATAACTAAGTGGCTATACTAAGCACAATACATTGTAACCCTGATCTCCAAACTAGGGCTGACCCTGTATCTTAGAGATCAGCAAGATTGAACTCAAACGATGTAATATCTTGCATGCTCTTGTATGTATGAAATATTTAAACAAATAAATCAGTTCAGATGTAACCTTACTTTAAGCAATTGTGGAGCAGTAGTAGTCAAGTGGTATCGTCCCCAACTTACGAGTCGTAGGGCGTGAATGCGGACCCAGACAGGCAATTTAGCTTGTGTATTTAACTTCATCACCACTGCTCTCAAAACGGTGAAGGAAAACATCTTGAGGAAACTGGCATGTTCTAGAACCAAAAATTCGAAGACCTTTGACATACGTGGTGGATTTTTGCCCACTCCCACTCACAGAGAGGAGACCTGTGTCCCAGCAGTGGGAACACTATAGGCTGATTATGCTTATGCCAGCAATGTTACGTTATGCTGTATCAAAGTTTCGAGTTATTTAGATATTCTGAAACAATCAAAATTTCAAAAAAAAAAAAAAAAAATTTTTGCCAAGTAATTTGTCATAGAATATTTTCCTGAACATACGCGCGTCGAAGGACCAGCCCCTTTTTCTTTAATAAAGTTCCCGAGAAAGTTAAAATATGACAGTCGTAAATTACAATTAAATGCCAGAAACAGCAATTACAAATCGTATAACATGAATATTATTCTTTAAAGAACCCAGTTGACCCACGGTGCCGCTTCCAGGTAGCTTTATGTTGATTTATTTTATGACAGAAAAACTAAGTTAGCAAACTGATTGCTAAGTGGCTCTCATTTTAATTCTTGCTTTTATTTTCATTTCGTTTTCCATCGGTTAAATTATATTAAAAAACGCAGATATGACAGTTAATGAGAATTAACTAAAATTGAGTCTTGATGCATCGACATTGAATTATTGGGCTTAAGATTGCACGAGGTTCTATTGGAGTTTTATGGGTTTATGGGTTTACTGATCACAGCAGCGACTGCCGAGTTTGAGGTACTGGGTTCGATTCTATTGGCGGCTGTACTTAATGCAATTTTGTGGTACCGTAACGGAAATGGGACTTCGAATCAAAACTGATAATTAACAATAATGTCAGACGGCTTTTCCACCGACTTATCGTGCTGCGGCGGCGCTACTTTATTCATAATATGAGCATTTTTTTTTGGGATGCATGAAGAAGCCGCCTCGTGTAGCGCAGTTTATTCCGCCAGTTACTCAACTGAACTGAGCGCTCGGCGCATCCTGGACAGTCACACTCAACATCTTATTTGACTGTCCAATGATCTTTCCTTGCGGTGTTATCGCCCGCCTGGTTTGCGACCACCCTCCCACCGGAGTCCGACGTAAAGTAGCCTGTACTGTGTTTCGTCGATGCGTGTGAGTTCCAGTGCATTAGGCATCTTTTGGGCACGCTCGTTCCATCATAGACCTCATCCATCGCTTTTCATCAGGCGTGACCGAGGTCAAGAGCGGGCCATTCAGCAAAAAAAAAAGCATGACGCATGTTTTGAGGCAATCTCGGTTGCGTGGTGTTCGGAAACTATAAAAATCATAAATCAACGGTTGGATTTTTCTGTTAATACTTCAGGATTTTATACCGTTAAAATAAGACTCTTCTCTCTATTTTTATTAAAAAATATATACATATTTTATAAAACCAAATCTCAGTGCAATATACCTTATCAAAAGCCACAATCTTTCGCAAGGCTTGGTAAAAACAAAGTCGTCTCAGAGACATCTGTCGTGATAGTAAATAGAGCACGTGCTTAGGCGGTTCTCACACTGCACCGGACACCGCTCCGGTACGCGGTGCTGCGGTTTTCAACTGTGACTTTAATCTTGATTTGTATACAAAAACCGCGAGAACCCAGAAGCGAACTCTAACATGAGATAGGATATGCGACGTAGTATATGCAAGAGCGAGCTAAGGGCACCCTGTGGTTAGGTTTGGTTAGGTTACTTTAAACCCTTTACACAGTAATAGGAGCCCCGCAAAACGGGGGAATCGTCGAAATAGGACGCAAGATTGTTTCAAACTCAAGAAGTTGTTTCAAACTCAATCGGTGGATTTTGTAGACAAAGTCTACTACGGGAGTTCAACTACCAATCAGAAGCCACATCCAAAACTCAGTTGAATGGATTTGCTTATATGCGTCCGGTGCAGTGTGATAACCGCCTTACCAAACGGGTTTCAGTTTATGGTCCCTTGAAGTACAGTGTAAGGGGCTTTGGGAAAAATAAATAAATCGAGGCTAGGTAAAAAATTGTGTAGCAAGATATATGTTGGGGAATGTTTTTTGGCAGCCTGGTGTAAAATCCTCTTAAAAATCCTGCTCTTTTGTGGATTCTAAGCGGTCCCAAGCTTTACTTGTGTGTTAGTATTGAACTTTTATATTGAAATCTACTGCATGGTTATAACAAAATTATATCTAACTGGCTTCTGCCCGCAACTAGTTGTTTCCCGACCCACCCGATTGCATCGCATCGCCTGCTCATGCTAGAAAGAAAGACTGAAAATACATTTATTTAGCACAGACTAAAAGACACACAACACACCAGATAGGTACATACATCAGATATAAACAAAATAAAAAATAAAGGTCAAATAAAAAGTCTAAAGTCCGATGTAAAAAAAAAAATAAAATAAGCAAGAAAGTGTGCCTCACGGCTGCGCTAAAAAGGCCGAGTTCAGCAAAAATGCCAGACAACTAGTGCTTGACGCTGGTTTTCAACTAAGGCACTAGTTGTCTGGTATTTTTCACTAGTAAGTACTTCGTTTTCGATTACCGTTCTTTGTGATTTCTTTTTTTATTTTAGCTCAGCTCCGTAGGGTCCTCGCGTAATGCTATATGTAGATTATAGCTTTTCTCAAGAATTGTGCTATCAAATGCAATAATAATTTTTCAAATCCGTCTGGTAGTTCCGGAGATATTACCCCCAAAACAAACCTACAAACAAACAAATTTTACCTCTTTGTTTATAACCACACTAATATTGTAAAGGCGAAAGTTCATGGGGGTGTGTGTGTGTGTGTGTGTGGGGGTGTGTCTGTGTGTTTATATGTTTGTTACTTCTTCACGCTCAAACGGCTTGACCAATTTTGATCAAATTTTGTATGAAGGTAGCTGACCCCCTGGATTAACAAATAGGCTACTTTTTATCCCAATATTCCCACGCGATCGAAATTTACGCGGGTGATACCGCGGGGCGCAGTTAGTATTCGTATAAATAGACTTCTCAGCTGCAAGAGTAAACATGGTGGCTGAATTTTGATTTTGACAATAGAAACTATAAACAAAAAACCGTTTTTCCTTTAGTGAAAATACGGTCTCACCGTTAGAGAGACAAAATTCAATTGATTTGCAAAACCCGTGTAACGTTATTCTGATGAACTCAGTCATAGGTTACAGTTATACATAGGTAATGTAATGTCATTCTTTGACATTGAGATGGGTATAACGTGGCAAGTTGACATAGGGTATCAATTTGTTTAATAATTAGGTACTTTGCCTGACTTACATACAGTCGGCAAATTATTTATTAAACAAATTGACATGAATTATCATCTGCCTAGATTTTTCCCAACTATGTTACGGTCGGCTTTCAGTCTAACCAGATGCAGCTGAATAGGTACCAGTATTTTACATAGAGCGACTGCCTATCGGACCTCCACAACCCAGTTACTGGGTAATACGATACCCCTTGATAAGACTGGTTGTCAGATTTTCATGCTTTTGACGACCCATAACTACTGTCAAAGATCCACGAATGACAGCCGGGACGAACGGCTTAACGCGCTTTCCGAGCCACGGAGGGGTCTTGGTATGTAAAGATGGTCACCCATCCACGGACCAACCGCGGCAAGCGTAGCTTAACCTGATCGATCGTGCGGCTGTTATTACTTAGCCACAAGCCCCTCTTTAAACAAAAAAATTAAACGAGTTGATTTATACAGGATGAAATTGAAAACTTGCGACAAATCGAAATAAGAGGTTCAGTAACTTTTTTTATTATTGTTGAATGGGCACGCTCTTGACCTCGATCACGCCTGATGGAAAGCATAATAAACTGTTGCATAATCATTATAAATTGTCATATCCTAAATCATGTAATTATATCGCCTTAGATAGTGCAAACTAAGTTAAGAGCCTATACTACCTCAAATGGCTTAGCGTGATCCTCCGTTATATCGAAAATACTGCACCATTAATTTTGAAATAAATATATGGTAAAGTTGAGGATTAATGCTAAGTCTTATGTTAGACGAAAACACGATTCCATAAAATTTTCTCGATAGAAAAAAAATCCAAAGTTACCTCTAATCCGAACAATAAAACGCTGGTATTCAAAAAATACTTCAAATTAGATCATGAAACTTTGCATACTAACTGAACTTACTTTAAAGCAGGTCTTATGTTATTTACTTTTTTATAATTACCATTATTTTCACTGTAAAAAGCAAATACCTAAACTATTGGCGCTGCCTGCCGCCCAGCACCGCACTCTGTCTCGCTCTCACTCAGTCCGCGAGCAGTATCGTATGAGCAAGATAAAGAGTGAATTTTAGCTGAGGTAGTATAGGCTCTTAATGCCCTCAAGTAGATACGAATTATTCATCGCTGAGTTCACAACATGAAGCAAGTTGGCAACGCGTTGAACTAGCGGTATTTACTTACCTAATTTTGACCGTTCCTAAGAAAAACATTACTCTGTTGCCAAAAGATTTAAACCAAATGAAAGTCTAGATTTTGTGCCTGATTCATCAGTATTCAAAACACAAGCTAATCAGAAATAAGAAAACTCTAATATAGGCGAAAGCTTTTTCCAAAATCAATATTTGACCGACCTGGGCTCTCAAAATTCAGGGTTGGCCCGAGTTTGCGGTGAAACTCCATTTGCTAATGACGATGTTGGCTCGCCCAGCGGCCGGGTAGCATCCCTATTATTCCAACCATTGGCAGAGTGCCACTCGAGTTTCTAATAATCTCACTTTGTATCTGTTAATTAATATTTATGGAATTGATGAGGACCCATATCTACATGTTTTCGCATCGGGTTGATTAAAAAGCCTTGTTAAAAGGTTATGTTCCAACGGTAATATTGCTTTAGGTTTTTAATAACTGATTATTATGTAAATGTTTGATAATGTTGTTGTTTTCATGCAGGCTGTTTCTTGTATTGCATACTATTGTTCATACACTAAAACAGTTTGAGGTTAAGGGAAGTTCAGCAAATATCGCAACTTGGTTCTACAATATCTATAACTATATATAGAATAGGATAGAATACTCTTTATTATGTACACCATATAGATTACAAATACAAATGTAGACATTTTACAAAGGGTGACACAATGGGCGGTCTTATAGTTAAGAGCTATCTTTTAATGACAACCTTTGGATGGGTGAAAGAGGGAAAGGAGAGACAATACTGTAGGTATTCTGTAGTGTACGTAATAGAAATCACTGCATATTACAAAACAAAGTCACCCCGCCGCGTCTGTTAGTCTGAACGCGATAAAGTCAAAAATTATCGAACGGATTTCCATAGGGTTTTCACTAATGGACGAATAGATTTATGATGAAGGTTAAAGTGTATAATTCACTAGCTTCTACCCGCGACTTCGTCCGCGTGAAATTTCACCCTCCCCCCATTCACTCTTTTAGGGGTGAAACTTCGAAAAACCCCTTCTTAATGGATACCTACTCTTCACAAAGAACACACCCTCCAAATTTCTTCTCTCTAACACCAGCGGTTTAGGTTGTGCGTTGATAATATGTCAGTCAGTCAGGACTTTGAATTTTATATACATACATAATATATAGATTGAGGTGTTGTGTACTTGTAACTTAGTTGAAATATAACGATGACAGTTGAACATGTCAGAAAAGGTCATGCTGATTAGGAGCTTTACTTTCCTGCGCCGCGTAAACCAATAGATTCCGGAATTTATACATTGTTTATTTTTGAACCCGGTGGCACAGAATACTTAAAGTACTACGTACAGAAAGGCCACTCCCTTCCCCGCACTAACATCAGTTACCGCACCTCACCCCGCACTTCGGCGTATTCGTCGCAGTTCTTTAACAAGAGCGCTCGCAAACACAAGTACCTCACGCACACATTCATACGTATACAAACGTCATTTTTTAATGTAGTAGTAGTAGGTAATTATTTTGCGAGCGTCGTATGGAGTGTCCGGGGTGTGCCGGTGGTAAGTTCCCGTGGGATATTTTCCATTAATCGCGCGGGCTGCGAAAGCCGCGGGCAAAAGCTAGTTAATTGTAAATTAAAGTCGCTTTTCGTGCCAGTTTGTGTGACCGACGTACTTCTAAATTATGGAACGGATTTTGAAACGGTTTTCAATATTATTTAGAGAATTTATTCTGGAAGGTTTTTGTATATTAAATAATGCATTTACCATTAACCACGATGTTCTCTCGAGCCGTAAAACCGTCGGGCAGTTTGCTAATTACTTGTAAACAGATTTGAAAATGGCTTATGTTCAACTTATCACCTTATTTTAAAGTAAAATATAACATCAAAAAAACACTTTTTACTGCCAAAAATACTAAATGATCACCAAAATTAAAACTCCATTTTATTGTAAAATACCTAGGTAAGGTACCTATTTGTATTCTCATTTGCTCGCTCTTGCATCCTATGTCGACGGAGCCCCGCTTTGCGTGGCTCCTATTTCTGTGTAAAGGGTTTAAAGTAACCTAACCACACCTAACTTCGGGGTACCCAGCTAGAACTATTGTAATTTTAGACTTAATTTTTTGGTGTTCAATATATTTTTTGGTGATCATAATAATTCATTCCTTTGAAAATCTTAACATGAAAATTGTGAAAAAAAATCAAACGTGATCTATTTGAGCGTAATAAACATAAGATTTTACCTACAGAACATTATCATGAAAAAAACATATACAACAGCAAAAAGTCTTTATTAACATTATCATATTAAATTACTCGTGTTTTTAAAAAACGTGAGGGCTACATTAAAATATAAAACGTCCCCTTAAACGTTTCGGGACAACACGTAAACAAACCGGGAGGTATTTATGAATTATTCACATGCTTGTACCAGCCTTGAGCATAGATGAATAAAATCGTGTAGAAGCGAAACTCATCTACGGTATTCAGGAATTAAAACTGAGACATGGTCACATCGTGCTTTAGAAAGAGACGACATACCTACAGACAAGAGAGCGAAGCCGCACGATGACGCAACGTACGCTCAACGAACAAGGGTACCAGAAAGACGAAGCGGGCTGCGATGTTGCGGCGCAATGCCGCGCATCGTAGCCGGAGCGGCATCGCAGCGCAGTGTTGTTTGTACTATATAGAAGACTGAGGCCCGGTATCCACCAAAGTGGAGAGGAGGTGAGAAGAGAGGAGATGTGTTTTGAATATACAATCAGATTTCGTTATTTCCACATCTCCTCTCCGCTTAGCTTCGGTGGAAACGGATCAAGCGGAGAGGAGAAGAGATGTCTCATTTTTCTATAGAATTTTGTGCCGCGAGCGAGCAAGCGGCGCAGCAGAGCAGAGATGTGTGTAGTCGGGCGGCCGAGCGGGTAGTGGTGCCCGCGCTCGCGCGCCCCTTTCCCCACTGGCCCCGCGCCTCGCGCACCCGAAAGAGTCATTCCCATCACACATCTCCGCTACGCACAGCTCGCATCTCCTCTCCGCTTTGGTGGATACCGGGCCTCACACCCATCACCGAGACGCTGCGAAGTCGTAGTAAGAAGCGTTGCGTTGCGACATCACATTGCCCGTGTGGCATTCAGTGCTTTGAAATCATAGTGGTGCGACGACGCAACGCACCGGCAACGCCCGTGTGGCCTCAATCTTATAGACAGTCGGCCTCACTCTGACAGAGACGACGCTCTACAATCCCAATCTTTTTTTTAAACTAAATGTGAAAGTGTGTCTGTCTGTCTGTTGCCTCTTCACGCTTAAACTGCTGAACCGATTTAGATGAAATTTGGTATAGCGATAGTTTGAGTCCCGGAAAAGGACATAGGATAGTTTCTATCCCGATATTCCCACGGGATCGACACATATGCGGGTGAAACCGCAGGGCGCTGCTGTTTGAACCATATTTGTCAGGTTTGCCAATAGTGTCGATGAAGATGACTGATTAAAGTATAGTTAGCGCCACGAAAGATGAGACTTGACATACCACGTGATTTGACTTGCGCAGTACACGATTTTAGGTGTCTTTAGCGGTATGAGGTCTGAGCGTGGGACGGGGCCGGACGTCATAGGGGCGGTGGAAAGAGCGCGGGAGACGGGGTCAAGTCTCATCTTTCGTGGCGCTAACTACACGTGTCATGCCCGAACCTGTATACAAGGTCAAATTAAATTTGATAGCGAAACTTCGCAGGCGGTTTTTGGGACTAACAACCATAGTTTAGGTACTTAAGGTATGAGTTTATGACGTCAGTGTTTTTACCCGACTACGGCGAAGCAAAAAGGAAGGTTATGATTTTGACCGGTATGTATGTATGTTCATCTGTTCCCTCATAACTCCTACACTGCTTGTCATAATAGGACAAATGTGGTATCGTTGGAAGCGTCTTGATCGTCCGCTGGTTATAGGCTATGTGACGTCACAATAAATTGAATATGGCGCCCTCTAGCGGACATAAAGTCATGACCTAAAAGAATTTTCTTTGAATCATGCCGTGTTGGGTATCAAATGAAAGGGCTTAATTAGCACATTTCAAAAATATAAATATTACTGAAATTAGCTCCAAAATAATTACATAAAAAATAAGTTTAAAAACTAAAACCCGAATACTGAAAAGGATGAAACAAGTACCATCCCGTGGTCGCATGCCGCTGTACTAACATACAAAGCTGTGGCAGCATGCGACCACGGGAAGGTACTTGTTTCATCCTTTTCAGTAGTCGGGTTTTTTGGATTTCATTTTAGATATTGATATTCATCACGCCTGTGAAGTAAGCACAAAAAAAACTGATATTTCAAGTAACACATTTCCTGAGATTGTTGACCCCAAAAAATACCTCAAATATTTTTTTGTTATATCATGTTTAGATATGGAGAGCCGTTACAACTGCGGAGTTTCGCTTCGGAATATGACCCTGTTTATGTAGTTGAAAAGCGTTCCGAGCATGTTTTGCTTCTAAGCCTTTTTATTCTTTGGCTATCTGAGGCTTATTGCGAAAAAAGTACGCAAGTAATTTTGAGAACCCCTCCGTTTCGTAATTAAAATGTTTAAACAATGTTTTGGGTTTTTTTAGGGTTTATGATTAAAGTTTTGGTGCGTTTTTTGAATTTTAAATAAGCGAAATCATTATTGCGACGTACACAAAATGAGATAACTAAGCTTATCACGCCTGCTCGATACATTAACCGCTAAAAGGCAGGTTTAATGTTTGGGGAAGTCATTTGGAGTTCGCGATTTAGGTATATCTACTACTCTAAATACATAATTATAATTAGTTTGCTAATTGGATTTTTATGTTTAAACTAGCGACTCGCTCGCTCCTCACATCGACTCCACATCGATTTCTGTGGAATATCTAAGTAAATACTTACATATATTATGTAACACATAAACTGTCTCAAATTAAAACTCTAAACGATGAACTGCATTAAAATCCATTCAGATGTTTGAAAGGTCATACGAACAGAAACGGAACGTGATTTTGTTTTGTACTATGTAATTAGATAAAGATAAAATAGAAGTTACATCTTTAAAAGGGTTTCGTTGTTAATTCGGCTAAAAAGGTTGTTCTTTGTAACCATTATCTACCTTAAATTTGCACAAGATCAAACTCAAGCTCCTTTGAATAACTTAGCTTTGAAAATGAAATAGAAGCGAAAAATCCTCTTAAACTAAACAAAAATCATCGAAAAATATACCCTTTAAACAATAAATTTTCTTTTAATTAAAAACTCTTCACATTTGTTTTGGGTTTTATTCTCGGGTTCCCAGTAACGGCTTCAGAAAATTCAAAATTAATTTTGTTATTTGCTTCGGCATGCGTTAGCAACATTTCATATGAAATTACTGAGAAACGGGAAAATAACATATGATGTGTTTTGTTTTAACGGTTTTAACGCGCATAACGCATTAATAAAAACGAATGTGAGCGTTTCATACGAATATGAACTTTAATTTCATAAGAATAATGTTCTTATTCGTAACAAAGTAAAGTCAAAGTGTGGCCTGCGATCTTGCACTTTGAGAATAGGAACACGCTCTTGAAGTTTTGCATAAAATTGGATGCAATCAAAGACGGTCCGAAGCGAATAAACTGTGAAGTCAGCTGTATTTGACTTGGTCCCTTACGATTATAGTCTGTTCTAAAATATTTGATGAAAATGTAAACAAATGGATGCCAATTTGTAGCGGCACCTGCGAATTGAGTGCTTTGATTTGATTATTTATATATTCAACTTTTTTTAAATAAACGCTAATCCAATGTTACTACCACAAATATATACATACATCTAAATTACATTGAGTAGGTACCCAAAAATAAAATCACAAATACAATTTAAAATACAATCAAAAATACAAATAGAATACAATTACAAATACAAATTACAAATACCATTAAAATACAATTAAAATCACTTCTCAGCATTTTCAATGCACTTCAATGGGTTCCCTATCCATTTGCATAAAATTTTAAGACCTAATATTACTTAGCATAATTTTGTTTGGCATAATTATATTTTCGCATAATATAATTACGCATAACAGCTTACGCATAATTTTTTTAAGCATAATTTCTCTAACTATAATAATGATTAAGCATAATATTGTAAAGCATAAATTTATTAAGTTAAATTATTATTAAGTTAAATTAAGCATAAATTTATAAAGTTCTAAAGCATAACATTTTTAAGCATAATATCCTAAAGCATAAACTTATTTACGCATAATGATGTTAAAACATATTTTTATTTTTTCGCTGGAGGAAGCATGAAGCAAGCAAGCATACAGCATGCAAGCAAGCATGCAAGCAAGCATGCAGCAAACAAGCAAGCATGCAGCATGCAAGCAAGCATGCAGCATGCAGCATTCAAGCGCTCGCTCTTGCATCCTATGTCGACGGAGCCCCGCTTCGCGGGGCCCCTATTTCTGTGTAAAGGGTTTAAAGTAACCTAACCAAACCGAACCTCGGGGTGCCCATCGCTCGCTCTTGCATCCTACGTCGTCTATTGCGTTCATTGAGTTCGGGTGCGGTAACGGTAACGGAAATAATTCGGAGTATTGAAAATCGGAATGTCGTTTTTCGGACCGCGAACCCATCGAGCATTTGATTCTTCGAATATATGAAAATCGGAAAACAAACAAGTCGCATTTATGACTTTCGGTAAAATAAATGTCGTGATTTTTAATAATAGACATTATGATTCTTAGGTATTATGAAATTCGGACTTTTGAAAATCGGAACATCGAAATTCGGAATAAAATATTTCGGAGTATTTGGGTGTTCCCGTATCAATCAGTTAACTTCTATCTGAGGAATAACCGCCATATTTATTTCTCATAATAGAAGTTAACTGATTGACGTATTTTCTTATACAAAAACTGTCAAAACATGTAATATATTCTTCAGATAAAAGTTATCTCGCGATTGAAAAATCGTTTAAGCTACATAATGTTACGTATAAATTATATTAATTGTATGCATAAATATTATTATTCTAATAGTCATTAGGCCTACTAACGTTATGCGAATCAAATTTATGCCAAAACAAATTAGTCTTTAAGATGATTATGCCAACATAAAATGTATGCCTAAAAAAATATGCCGATGTATTATTATGCCAAAACAAATTGTGCCAAAATCGTTATGCCGAAGTATATTAGGACAAAGAACATTATGCGAAAAGAAGGGATCCCACTTCAATGCTACTTCTGTGAACTTCATCGGGCTACAGTGAATTATATCTACCATTTCAATACTTCTAACCATCTTTAATTTAATTTAAAAATTTAATTTAATTTAAAAACGCATAATATCTGTGATTTTAAAAGTTTAGTGTACAGTTATATTTTATTAAGAAAAATTTGCGAAACTAAAATGTTTGTACGTTTATTCTAAGGCGCCAACCCTAGTGGGGCAGAATCCAACAGGATTTTAAAGCAGTGGAATCTGCCCCACTATTTCGATTTAGTGGGGCAGATTCCACTGCAAAATTTTTGACATTCCGCTTTGCCCCACCAGTGGGGCGGCTGGTGGGGCAAAGTGGAATAATCCCATTTAATCACCTTAATGGTATTTTTAATTTGACAATAGAGTTTAATTTCACGACCTCAATTTTCATCGGAGCTTTTTCAATTACAATTTTATAATGTTAGTCATACAATAAAAAGAGAGAGTGCAAGTGAGATGAAGAGCAGTGGTGGCCTAGTGGTAACGGCCCCGACTTACGAGTTGTAGGTTGTGGGTTCGAACCCAGATAGGCGCTTTACTTTGTGTAAATTATTTCATCACCACTGGTCTCAAAACGGTGAAAGAAAACATCGTGAGGAAACCGGCATATCCTATAACCAAAACTTCGAAGACATGTGACATCTACCAACCCGCACTGGGCCCGTGTGGTGGATTACAGCCCACTTTCTCTCATCTAGAGGAGGCCTGTGTCTCAGCAGTGGGAAATAGGCTGATTATGCTAAACAATAACAGTTGAAACCTAAATACAGATGAATGTGTATATGTATAAGTAATTCCCTTTTGACAATGATTGCGTAAAAGTTTTCCCGGAACAGGGTTTGTTTACACCTTATCAGATACCTTTAGAACAGGCCATACATGAAGACGTAGGTATATATTGGATAGCCACCAGTGGCGAAGGTACCATACAACTCGATTTCCACAGGCTTTCCTTCGAAAATTCAGAACATAGCCACTCAATAGTCAATTTTATCAATGAAATTTACTTTTGGAATTTTTTTTTGCTCCGGCTTACCTCTGTCATAAATTCACCCTTCGCCACTGATAGGCACTCTTGGACAATTGACAACAAACAAACGGCTTCAATAAAAATAACAAGAAAAAACCCGTACCTACAAAAGGTGTTCACAAAATGTGTTATCGTGCGTGAAACACGATTGCGTTAAGGTACAGGGTGATTCATAAACATGTCTAGGAGTCGTGATTTATTTTGTTTGCCGAATAAAATGCGTATGTGTTGGTTATAGCTTCGAGACAGGTTGTTGTCCCTTCAATCTTATTAACATCCTTTGGAGATAAATTTCATGCTATATTATGTTGTTTTTTCTATTTTATGTCATAGCGAAACTGAATATTTTTGAAGCAATTTAGCTTTTACTAACCTCCTAAATTAACTATTATCAAATTCAATTTAAATAAAATAAAAAGTTAAAAAAAATAAAGAAAAATAATTAAGTTTTTAAATTTTAAATAAATTGCGCTTGCAGCTCCGTACATGTGATCGAAGTGAAACTGCTTAAAACACCCATACTACTATTATAAATGCGAAAGTGTGTTTGTCTGTTACTTCTTCACGCTTAAACCGCTTAACCGATTTAGATGAAAGGTATAGAGATAGTTTGAGTCCCGGGAAAGGGCACGGGATAGTTTTTATCCCAATATTCCCACGGGAAAATTATGCGGGTGAAACCGCGGGGCGCTGTTAGTAAATAATAAGAGAGATTTAGTGTGAGAGACAGAGAGGGTTATATCTTTCTTCTCTCTCATGTAACGAAATGTGCGTAAACGTGACGCGTCCTTTAACTTGGTTGTGGAGGTCAGATAGGCAGTAGATCCATCCAGTTAGACTGGAAGCCGACCCCAACTTAGTTGGGAAAAGGCTAGGCAGATGATGAAGTACCCCAACTCAATTACAGGCACTTTTGAATTGTCAAGGGGTCGGTCAGTCAGAAAGATGAAGCTAGCCCATTCCAAAGCGTAGGTACCTATATAGATGCGGGATTGTCCAAAAGGGTTACCGCTACCCCGGATTATAAAGGGCTAAGGAAGGAACACGGATGGGTTTTAGTCAGTAAGAGTCTGACACTCCCTTCCGCTCCACCCAGAGCGGGAGAGGTCATTTGATGATTTCTCATGCGGGAGGGGTCATTTGATGATTTCCCTCCATAAAAAAAAAAGATACCTATGGAGAACGGGCAAGAAACTCCATGGACACTCTTTTAAATCAAAATACTTAGGTAGTAGCTTCAGTACTCTCACCAAACTGTTACTTTCTGACTTCTTATAATTCTACCAGGGTATGAATATTACTCCAAATCGATACGAGTGAAGAAAGTGCGCCTCCCAAGTCCCACCTCACACAAAAGGCGAAGTTTGCAGTAGCGATATCACATTACACGTGGCAAAATTTTCTCATAACTAGGTACGTGACTATGGCACGTGACGACGCGACTCATAGAAAACGTTGCGACGCGGTCTACCGTACAGTTATTCTAGGTAAGTCTCACAAATGAGAAAAAAGATAGGTACCTACAGAAGGTCAGCTCCAGAGAAGACCGAAAACGCACGCATACATAGACACGCTTCTGAGTCGTGACTAAATAATGCCTGCCTCGCGAGTCGATCGAAGGTCCTGTCTTTGGTATTGTTCGTCGAATCGAGTTTTGAGTTGAGCTGCACGATTTCTGACAAATGCGTGCACTGACTGGACAGGTCCACTCAATGTGTGTGGTTCTTTCCTCAAAAGACCATCTACATGGTCTTCATATAACCTGACCAAGCTTATGTCTGGACTTTAAAAGAGACTGTGGCCTCTGAGTTTGTTTCGGCCTTTCTTATCAGCGTAGTTAGATAGGAAACGCCGACTTCATCTAGTTTTAAAAAATATGACTGACGTGTAAAAGTCTTTGTGCAAACCTACTTACTAAAATAAAATCATTTATCAAGGGTAAGCTACACTTGCTGCGGTCGGTTGGTGGGTGGGTGACCATTGACCTTGACTTTGACTGTCATTACGGGTAGTCAGAAGCCCAATAAGTCTGACAATCAGTCTTACCAAGGGGTATTGTTACCCATTAACTGGTTTGAGAGCTCAGATAGGCAGTCGCTCCATGTAAAATACTGGTATTCAGCTGCATCTAGTTAGACTGGAAGTCAACCCTAAAATCAGAAGACCGAAAGTCTTACCAAGGGGTATCGTATTACCCAGTAACTGGGTTGAGGAGCTCAGGTAGGCAGTCGCTCCATGTAAAATACTGGTATTCAGCTGCACTCGGTTAGACTGGGAGCTGACCACAAAATAATTAGGAAATGGCTAGGCAGATTGATTGACATAATTATGTAGACACTCTTTGCTTATAGTGGAAGCGCACTCGCGATTGGCATTTGTTTGAGATTCGCCGTATGTAACGTTTGTGTGTATGTGTGTTTGGAGCCGGCCTTCTGTATCTTTCCTTTTTGTGGTGAGCGCCCCTGCCGCCGCATTCGTGCTCGCTGCACTGAATATAGTGTGTGCACTGTTCTTAGGAATTTGTCTGCTGATAGGAACACGGACTAATCGTAAGCTGATAATATTTAGGTAGTGATATTTATGGGTAGTCGTGGTCTCCAGGAATGTACGAGTTTAGTTGCTTGTTTTTGCTGGTAAGAAGAATTGTCGTATTTTGGTTTCTGGCGAATATTGAGATACATAGAACTTGGAATTATAAATTCTAGGAGTCTTCTTCCTATTGTGACGATGGTAAACAAAAATGTTTTAGCCATGTTTATTAACTTTTTTTTTTATTTATTTATCATTTATACAAAATAATACAGGATTATTCATATCAAATAGCAACCAAAAACCACTAAGGTTTAAACTTGTGCTATCATGAGTCTATCTCAATATCGAACTATTCAATGAAGCATTTTATATGTATGCGTAGACTAACTAAAATAGATTATCGTGTCGATGGCAAACGAAAATGTTTTAACCATGTTCAATAACCAAAATAGATGAAAAAAAAACATATTTTTGCTATCACATTTGTTAAATTCGTGGCTTTCTTTACATATTTATATTTCTGTCACTAAACTCCTCCTAAACGGTTGGACCGATTTTGATGATATTTTTTGTGTCTTTGAGTGGTTTAGGTTCACAGTTCAACCCGGTAGGTAGCGGATTTTGAGCATGACAACGTCTGTCAGGTCCAGTGTATGCATAAATAAATTCCAAAAACCTCTATCAACAAGTCTGCACAATTACTATATTTAAAAAAAAAAACCGAGTGTGTTTATGACTGAAGTGAAACTTCAAACGTATTTGGCTATGAGAGGAAGAGAGAAAGAAAATGTGCGCGCGCACTGCTTTCTCTTGCTTATATCCCCCACTCAACTCCCGTTCGCCTCGCCCGATCACACTTTTCGTAACGCGTTCGCCAGCTTACTCCCCAAGTCAGGCGTGCGTAAAGAAGTTTCACTTTAAAAAATCAAAGTTACATTTCCCATCCATCATAATTTATACGTTTAATCAATTTAGGTCCAGTGAAAACAATACACCGAGCAATTTAGAAGCTTTTACAACAAAACGATTGCCAAAGCACCTGTCATGTTTAACAGGTACGGATAAATTTCGATTAAGCGCGGATCATATTGCATTAACTGATACACGTGTAACCTATTAAATACATATTATAGGACAGATAGGGACGATTTAATATCATGTTACAATCTTGGTGAGTGTTACCTCTTGTTATGTTTTAGATTATACTAGCTTCTGCCCATGAAGAAGCCTCCTCGTGTAGCGCAGTTTGTTCCGCCAGTTACTCAACTGAACCGAGCGTTCGGCGCATCCTGGACAGTCACACCCAAAACCTTATTTGACTGGCCAGTTCTTCCCTTGCGGTGGTAGGGCTATCGCTTGCCTGGTTTGCGACCACCTTCCCACCGAAGCCCGGCGTCAAGTAGCCTGCTTTGTTTCGTTGATGCGTGGGAGTTAGACTTAGGCGTCTTCTGGGCACGCTCGTTTCATCATTAGACCTCATCCATCGCTTTCGCTTTAACGCGTGAAATTTCTTGGTCCGCCGACCAACTCCGTCGCCGCCTCCAGGTTGGCCAAAGCAAGGAAAAACCTGTTCAGGTGGAGATTCATAGACGACTCCGCCTTGGAGTGTAAATGTTATGCTGTCCCGCAAACGATGGGACACTTAATATCGTGTCCTGCGTGTCCTGTCAACTGCACGTTACAGGAATTGATGGACGTTGGTGATGGCGCTAAACAAGTAGCCGAATGCTGGGCCAAGACCAATTAAAAAGTCCTCCAGACCGTATTTCGGCCACGGCGGCCAATCTCAACGGAGACTAGCCTTCGGCGCGGGAGATATTATAGTGCACAAGTGTGCGCGCACTCGCGCAGACGCAGATGCACTCCCTCTTCCCTTGCTCTCATAGTCCGATGGAACGGCAATCCGACACGACCGGAGAGAGATCAGGCGCAGGACCAACGGCTTAACGTGCTTTCTAAGGCACGAGGGTATCACACCGCCAACTTCCAAACTCCGGGCTGTTACTAAGAAATTCCTAATCGAAAAACGCAATAACACTTTACTTGACCCGGGAATCACTCACGCTCAGCAGTCGCGCTTGCCACCGCGAGACTAACGGGGCGGTTAGTAGAGAGATTTAGATTGCTATCGACACGCTAAGACGAAGACCCCGGCGTCGCATCGATCAAAACATTTTTTCAAATCTGACCGGTAGTTCAATACTCAATTCTTTATTGCATTCCATATGTATTACATAGATGGTATTACAAGTAAAAGTTCAATATGGACCCTGTCGGGCACAGCAACATTTTGAGAGAGGAAGACGGCTGAGTACAAATTCAATATTATTATAAATTACTAGATGTGCTTAATTGGGTGTATAATTATGTATATATATATATATTATTAGGTTTGTGTATTTGGCATAGTATATTAGTTATTTTATGAAAGTATTGCGTAAGAATAATGTAGGTATTATGAAATTCTTAATTAATTAATAATTCTTAGAAACATTTTCGTTATTATTTAAATTATTTTATTATTTATGTACCTAGTTCTAGAGACAAATGCGGCCAAAATAACAAAAAAACTCTTCAGTATTATTGTTATTGGTATAAATAGATAGATTAATCCTCCACGCGGGCCCAGTGCAGGTTTGTGGATGTCTTCTATGACTTAGCCCACCTTCTTTCTTTTACGATTCTCAAAATTATCAAGAAAGTAGGTCAAACTATAAATCGTACAGACGCAAGCACATCAACCTACTATAATCTGTCAAATTTCTTTAACAGATTTTCAACTTTATCTCTAAAGAATAAGGTTCAAAGTTGATTGGGAAAATTTCACAGCTTCGGGTAGCTTGATGTTCTGGCGTATGTACAATGAACAGAAATATTGTTATAAAGCTGTCGACATTTCATTCTATTTAGTCTCTAAAAGATGTTTCCCTTTAGAATATTTTTCCCTGTTTATGTTTGAGACAGCATTTTGTCTGACGCGATTTTTTTTTTTCAGCGTCTTGTTAAGTGTAGGGGTGTTTCTGTTACAATTTTTTTGGTACTGTCCTCTTTTCAAAGGACTAGGAAGGTTCTCGGTTAATTTACTCCGCGCAAGGCCCATTGTACACGGCACGTTTTGTATACGGCTATGGCGAGGTGCCGCCGTGTCTGTCAAAAAACTTCCATAGTGATTTATACAAGCACACTAATATTTTGAAGGCGAAAGTTAGTGAGTATGTGGGTGTGTGTATTTATATGTTTGTTACTTCTTTACGCTCAAACAACTGAACCAATTTTGTTAATATTTTGTATCCCGATATTCCTACGGGATCGGCACTTATGCGGTTGAAACCGCTGGGCACTGCTAGTCTACATATATAATGATCAACCGTAGTCTACCACGGCAAAAAAACGTGTGTGTAGAACGGTTCTTATTCTTTGTTGCAGGACCTTTTGATTCTGTCTATTAAGAATGAGTTTCTCGACTTTTTCAAATGCCTCGGTCTATGCTTTCTGTTTCATTCAGCATTTGTTAAATTCTAAAATTCCAGGAATCATGCAATTACCAGCACCCTTCTTCTTCGTGTCCCTTTTTTTATATATATATTTATTGCTTCATATGTTCGAAAACTTTGTCTGCACAACAACATAAATAACGCAATGTATGTCATTGAGCTGTCAAAATTAAAGCTATTCCTACAGTGAGTTTGTTACGCAATTACCCCGCAGGACTCCATTAATGTCCTGTTACTGGTGGCAAATATTTGCCAAAACGCCCGAAGCCTAACGCCAATGGTAAACTAATTTGTTCTTGTAATGCCATTTGTTGGTTACGTGACATTTTAAATGATCGAGAAGATACAAACGACCATTTAAACTGTTTTATCTCGTTATTATTGGCATTTTTGATCACAATGTTGATTGAATTATACCGTTGTTTAAAAATGAAACCAGTTTAAGTTATGTATTGAATACCTAGCTAGATAAATAAAAATATACAAGGCTTATATTTCTTACTATAAAAGTTACAAAACTACTTACAATTAAAGAAAACTATAAATTAACTAACTATCTAAGTTAACTACAATGTACAAACGATATAGAGCATGAGTACCTACTGAGTAGATATCGCTGTTCACATCAGACGAGACAGATTTTTCAAGGAAAGCATCTCATTGTACAGTCACGTCTAAAAGTATGTATACACTTGGCAATTTTCAATTGGTATTTTTTGCGTGAAATAACGAATGCAACGTTGAAATACAACACTCAACATAAACCTATGGGTTCGAAAATACTATTTTCGTAATAACATAAAATTTAATTCAAAAATAAAGGAGAAAATCGCCTTTGAATAAAGCCAAGTGTATACATACTTTTAGACGTGACTGTACTGCAGTGGTATCTAAAACGCCTCATGCAAACTACGCGTCATACTGACGTCACACAAAATCCTGCATCGCGCAAGTAGAGTTTACTGCGCAACTAGTACATAATACAACGGCCCGACATGAATCATCGGGCAGTTGCCCGCCAGACACGACACCCGTCTGGTCGGAGGATCCTCCCTTTTCGTAGAGTATGAGTGAACTTTGCACCCTGTTCCTCATACCTCTATAATACTAAGGAATATTTAACATTTGACACATATAATAAATCGTCTACTTATTGATTTTATGTCACGGCTACATGCTTGTCACAAATATATAGGATTTAGAAGGCTGTAAATAACGACGACACATTAAATCCATGTTTAACTACGTTAAAGCCTAGAATGTCCTCGATAAAACCCCTATCCAACTATCTCTAAACAATTCACAAGCACAAACTGAAACCCTACATCCGTCAATCCTTAAAATTCCCGTCTCCCGGAAGCCATTTTCGCTCTTAAATCTGAGATTTAAAATTTCAACACGAATTGGGCGGCAGCCCTACTAAAGCAAGCTCATAGGGGTGTCAACTAAATTACTTTTAAAATACTTTTTCTCCTCCACTTTGCATTTACTGCAAATCTTTTTGTGTCTATATCTGCCTGCTCAGACGTGCAAAATATGTAGGTTAGCGTTGAAATAATATGGACACAAAAGCAGCAAATTAGAATTTCTTTTTGTTGAATTTATTTCACTGTAATTTCTCGTGGTGAGCTTTAAATAACTTTATTTTGTTCCGTAGGCGGGAGAATGCTTGGTCTTTGTGGTGAACCGGGAATTTATTAAAGTTTTTGTTGAAAGTATTTTTGTTTTTGCCTTTATTTATAACTTGTTTGAAAGAAACAAGGAAAATACTTTAGCACAGACTGAACAAAAGACACAAAAAAAATAAAGATCAAATAAATGTTGTAAAGTCCGATGTAAGAAATTAGCAGGAAAGTGTGCCTTACGGCTGCGCCAAAAAGGCCCGGTTCAGAAACCGTATTAAAATTAAAAAATATATAATAATGGATGTAAAAGAAAACCACCACTCCCTCTGGAGTGGGTCGGAATCCACCACGCCGGCCCATTGCGGGTTGGTAGTTGTCACATGTTTTCGATTTTTTATTTCTAGGACATGCCGGTTTCCTCACGATGTTTTTCTTCGCAAGAGCAGTATTAGTGATAAAATAAATTACACAAAGCAGGTAAAGGGCCTGTCCGGGTGCGTGGGCCTGTGTGGGTGTAACCCACGACCTACAACTCGTAAGTCTCCCGACCATTGTCACAAGGCCACCCTGCTGTACCGCTGTTCTTAAAAAAACTTTGTTACAAAATAACTTTAATTTCGGAAGACGGTGTCGTTGGTTCCGCATTTTTGTTTCTTGACACTGACTTCCGAAATTAAAGTTATTAAAAAAGTTTTCACTTTTTAATTGTTCACGCCATAAAAATTAATGTAACACTACTTGCTATCAGGGACAGGAAGCTATAAACATCATAAATATAAACTAAGTCGAAAAAAATCGTATTATTGAAGCTAACTCAAAAACTACCCAAGCGAAGTTAATAAAATTTATAAGGGACTACACCTGAAGCATGCTTTATCCTTGAAAAAAAAAAAAAAGAATTTTGCAAATCCGTTTATACAGGGTGTCCCAAAACTCAACGTCAAGCCGAAACGGGGTGACAGGATTGATCATAACCATCACGAGAAAAATCTGAAAAAAAATCTATCCCATGCAGTTTAAAAATTATGGGCATTTTAAGAAAAACCTAGAAATTTGATCAAACTGTACCATTTTTCGGTTATTGTGGTTATTCTTTTTTATTTTTGTTCATTTGAACTTTGGAAACGTAATCCTAAATAACATTTCTAGAATCCCAATAAAAAATAATGACACAATTGCCTCAAGTTTCCGAGAATTGAGACTATTTGTTAAACTACGAATTTAAAATTTTCAAGATTCGTCGACTTTGACAGGCCCTCCTATAAAAAAAATGTACTAGAGTGCCTTGGCAAGTGGCATTAAAAGTTGGCGCATTTAATCAGAATTCTAAAATGGTACAATACTTGTTAGTTCCATACAATAGAAAAGAGTAAAAAAATTAAAACCTCAAGTAACCCGATTTTTGCTATCTCATTTTACTCAGTTAAAATGTTTTTAATTCACACAAGCTCTAGGTAGGTTCTTAATTTTAAGACAAAATGATGAGAGAGATGGATAATGGGTATGTTCGCCATGAGTGAGCGAGACAGATAGTGACGCCACTTTTACCAAAGTGAAAAAAAGTTAGTAAAATTAGTAAAATAATTAGAATTGTTGGAATAAAAGTCTGATGATAGAGAAATAACGTTTTTTGTTACAATAAATGTTCAAATTGTTTACCATCAGCCTCAATACAAGCCCTACATCTTCTTAAAAAAGATCTACTTATTAGTCGGGCATATCTTCGAGAGTTGATCGCCTCAGCTGCTTGAGAAATGCGTTCACGCAGGTCGGCTACGTTCTCAATGGGCTTTGAGTAAACTTTTTCTTTGAGAACTCCCCAATAGAAAAAATCCAGGGGATTTAAATCTGGTGAACGGGCGGGCCACGAGATAGTGCCCGAACGTCCAATCCACCTTCCCGGATATTCCTGGCCAAGGAAATCTCTTACTTGCACTGCGAAATGCGCTGGGCAGCCATCTTGTTGAAACCACATGTCGCGAAGATCTGCTAGTGGTACGTCCTCTAACAGGGTTGGTAAATCTTCTCTTAAAAAATGTAGGTAATTAGTTCCATTCAAGTTCTCAGGCAGTTCAATAGGCCCAATAATTTTACCGTTTAAAATTCCGGTCCACAGGTTTACTTTAAAACGATACTGGGATCTATCTTCTCGCATTAAATGTGGATTCTCCACATGCCACTCGTGATAATTGTGCAAGTTCATGTAACCATCTTTTTTCAATGTCGATTCATCTGACCAGAGAATTTTTTGGATGAATTGGGGATTCTCATTATGCCTCTGTAGCATTGTTCTACAAAAAGAAATCCTTTCCTGATAATCTCGAGGTAGAAGACTTTGAACTCGTTGTACGTGAAACGGATGCATTTCGGCTCTTTGTAAAATACGATGAGCAGTGCTTTTCGGTATTCCCGTTCTTTCTTCAATTCCACGTACGGAAATACTTCGGTCACGTGCGACCTCTTGCAATACTTCTTCATGGAAAGGAAACACAGGTCTACCTCCAGCCTGTATTTGATTCGGGAAATGGCCGCCCTCTGTGAGTGAACGGTGCACATTAACAAACACGCGGTGATCCGGGTAGCGCTCTAAATTTGGATATCTTTCACGATAAAGTCTAGCGGCAGCACTTGCGTTGCATCTGCATTCCCCATAAATGAGGTGCATGTTCGCATATTCTTGTGAAGTGTAGCGCGTAGGCATGGTAGATAAAAAGGATGCCAACACAAAAGTCCAGAGAGAAGCCAAAGTTGCCGGTATGTTATCAACAAGTCCAATTCACAAAGATTCAAGTCCAAAAAGAGAAGCCAAAGTTGTCAGTACTAAATCAACACAAGCGAATACGAACGTGTGCAGTAGACGAATGAGCGAAACGTACTAACTGGTTGGTGTCGGACTGGTAGCGTAGCCATTTGCTTGGCTGAAACTAGTGCGAATGAAACAGATAGATGCCATAGCATCTATCTGTTTCATTCGCACTCGTTTAAACGACGCATCTCCGTCTCAATGCGTGGCGTCACTATCTGTCTCGCTCACTCATGGCAAACATACCCATTATCCATCTCTCTCATCATTTTGCCTTAAAATTAAGAACCTACCTAGGTAGGTTACTCAGTTAAAATGTTTTTAATTCGCACAAGCTCTAGAGCTTGTGCGAATTAAAAACATTTTAACTGAGTAAAATCTGATAGCAAAAATCGGGTTACTTGAGGTTTTAATTTTTTTACTATTTTCTATTGTATGGAACTAACAAGTATTGTACCATTTTAGAATTCTGATTAAATGCGCCAACTTTTAATGCTACTTGCCAAGGCACTCTAGTACATTTTTTTTATAGGAGGGCCTGTCAAAGTCGACGAATCTTGAAAATTTTAAATTCGTAGTTTAACAAATAGTCTCAATTCTCGGGAACTTAAGGCAATTGTGTCATTATTTTTTATTGGGATTCTAGAAATGTTATTTAGGATTACGTTTCTAAAGTTCAAATGAACAAAAATAAAAAATAATAACCACAATAACCGAAAAATGGTACAGTTTGATCAAATTTCTAGGTTTTTCTTAAAATGCCCATAATTTTCAAACTGCATGGGATAGATTTTTTTTCAGATTTTTCTCGTGATGGTTATGATCAATCCTGTCACCCCGTTTCGGCTTGACGTTGAGTTTTGGGACACCCTGTATATGACGGGGTTATGCCCGAACATACATAAAAAAATATAAACATCCAAATGCAGAACCTCCTCCTTATTTTGAAGTCCGTTAAAATTATATAAAACTGCTTTCAAATTAAAAATTAAGTTTAAAATGGATTTTAAAAGTAATTAAAAAGACGGTAACAAAGTGTCATAATCCGGAGCAACAAGAGAAGCTTTGTTTTGTTAAATTAAAATTGAATTAGCTGTCATCGCAATACTCTTTGTGTGAGTTGCAGTCAAAGCTAATCTGATTGTGCCTTCAACGCTTTTGTAGAAAAGGTTCAAAATATAACTGTGAAAATGTCGAGCTAATGGTCAGGCTTGTATTCTTGTAGCTTTGACAATTTAGAAGGTGTAGCCGGGACTGTTATTATATCCATACTTAATATAATAAATGCGAAAGTGTGTCTGTCTGTCTGTCTGTTACCTCTTCACGCTTAAACCGCTGAAACAATTTAGATGTGTATAGAAATAGTTTGAGTCCCGGGAAAGGACATAGGGTAGTTTTTATCCCGATATTACTACGGGATCGAAACTTATGCGGGTGACACCGCGGTGTGCTGCTAGTAATTATTATAAATGCGGAAGTGTGTCTGTCTATCTGTCTGTTACCACTTCACGTTTAAACCGCTGCAACGATTTAGATGAAATTTGGAATAGAGATAGTTTGAGTCCCGGAAAAGGACATAGGATAGTTTTGATCCCGATATTACCACGGGATCGAAACTTATGCTGGATTGAATGGTCGCAACCGGCGTGTATGACAAGATGTATGAACGTTAACGATGCATTAGGAGTGTGTAATGATCGTAGCAGGTGGCGTTCTGTAATCTCAGCCTGCCTCTTAGGAGAAAGGCGTGAGTTTATGTATGTAAAGTCTATTCAAAGTTATATTTCAAATTGATGTTATTTCAAGTTAAACAAATATCAACTTTATTTTAATGAAAATTAAGTTGATTTCAGAGTGACTAGCACTATTGAAAAAGTTATAAAAATGTTTGAAGTTGTAGCGTAAACTGAACTTTATTGTGTAGGAATTAAAGTTATTTTTCATAAACTCATGTTTGTTTATATTTTTGGCAAGCAAATCGCGAATGCAGATTATGTGAATGACTTAGGATATTTTTCTACGTGTTACTAGGATTGGAAGTCAAGTCGTGATGTTACCTATTGGAAGTAAAAACTAATTTTAAAATGTTTTAACAAATAAAATACTGTTAGGACAGAAGCGAAATCACAATTAAATATCAGATTTATTTTATAATCTAAAAACTAATCACATGAATTATGAAAAGAATGATCAACCATAGTAAAATTACAATCACAGGAACAAAATCATCACGAAACAAATTAAAGAAATAATGAGATAGGTACCAGATTACACCGAACGGCTGACAGTTAGTGCTTCTACAAGCAACGCTGTCAAAAAGCATAGACCACCAAACAAGAACCAGAGAGCCTGACTCGCCGCCTGCGGCAGCCTCCTTTCAGTGACCGCGTCCTCCGCGCTCCTGGGCCGGGTAGTAGTATCCAACAATACATATACAAAGTGTTACGGAAAGGGTATATCAATACAAACGGGTTGAAGAGTGTATCTGGTCTAGAATCTCTGTACAAAATTTCAGCTCAAAAGCATTAACTTTGAAAATGTTTAATATTTTTTTATTTCGACATCACGGCGCTGCACTGGCGCGCGGCGGCGTGATGTGCGTGTACTAGGCGCACAGACACACTACAGATAATGGATAATGACCCTCGTAGTGACACGTTTGTTATGATTTTAATTTAATAAACTATCGAAATAAAAAATATTAAGCATTTTCAAAGTTAGGTACTGCTTTTGAGCTGAAATTTTGTATAGAGATTCTGGACCAGATACACTCTTCAACCCGTTTGTATTGATATACCCTTTCTGTAACACCCTGTATTAGTTTGTGTCAAACCAAGGCGTTCGCGAAAAACCTCTACTAAATAGACGAAAATCTGCCTAAAATTCCCATTTAAAATGCTCCTTCTTACTTCAACAACTAACCATAGACTTTTTGTATTTTTATCTCGACATAGAATACTTAAAAATAGGTATCCATAAAAACCACTACCTTTTAAACTAACAACGTGACTTATAAAGCCGTCTCTCTAATGCTTGGCGGCCATTAATATGGCAGCTTAGCTCTGACCTCTAAATACTTAATGGTGTTATGTCATAAGTTGAGAGTGCATAGCTAACGACCCTTGCTGCACTTAGTTGCAGATCTAGAGAAAACTAAATTAGTTTTTCTTGTAAAAAAAAAAAACAAGTGTGCTTATGACCACACGACTGAAGTGAAACTTCAAACGTATTTGGCTATGAGAGAAGAGAGAAAGAAACTGTGCGCGCGCACTGCTTTCTCTTGCTTATATCCCCCACTCAACTCCCGTTCGCCTCGCCCGATCACACTTTTCGTAACGCTCACGTCACGCGTTCGCCAGCTTACTCCCCAAGTCAAGCGTGCGTAAAGAAGTTTCACTTGAATAAAAATTTTTTTTTTCTTTGAATGTATAATTCTTGTGTAATTTTTACTTTTTGCTTTTTAACAGAGTTGTTATTCTCAAGCTAGGCACACATAACAGCCGTGTTAGGTCAGGCCGCAGCGTTCGTTGCACTAACAAAAAAAATATGAACTTTGGGTGATATGTAGTCTGCTATGCCTGCGTAGCATCCGTAGCACTTAGCTTCAACATCAGCTACGCCGTAGGCCGTGCGTAGACTATGATCTTGCAAAGAATTTTCTTAATTTTTAGTTATTATTTTTTATACATTGGGTTCAAGCTCGGTTGTATTAGCACTCAAGTATATATATGTATACATACTTGCTTCATATGCACAATAAATAAAAAAGATAATCATAATTCACTACTGCGGCGAGTATCGTTCATGCCGCTGTACCAACATACAAAGCTATGGTAGCATGCGACCACGGGAAGGTACTTGTTTCATCCTTTTCAGTAGTCGGGTTTTAGTTTTTAAACTTATTTTTATTTTAACTAAATCTTCCAGTTCAACGATATCTCTGTATCAAGCATCAAATTGACAGCCTTCCACATTCACATAATAACACGATGCAGGCTATTAAGTTAGCTGAAAAGCCAGTCTGAAGTTTCACTTAGCATTCGGGGATTTGAAGTTGATAACTTGACTATAACTTTTATTTCACAGAGCTTTTTAGGAGTTTGCTGATAAAACATTCATGATCTTGCTTTTAAAGGAGTTATTTAATATTAAATAGTTTGAGTTTGAGTTAAGCTTTGACACTTCGAACTTAGACAGTTCTTGCCAACTTTATTAGCGTACTTGTTATTATTTACTAGTTGCGCCCCGCGGTTTCACCCGTATAAGTCTCGATCCCGTGGGAATAACGGGATAAAAAGTATCCTGTGTCCTTTCCCGGGACTCAAGCTATGTCTATACCAAATTTCATCTAAATCGGTTCAGCGGTGTAGGCGTGAAAACGTAACATACAGACAGATAGACAGACAGAGTTACTTTCGAATTCATAACATTAGTATGGATTTCTGAAACACTTGGCTTCATTTACAGTTCGGTTTTGGCCAAACACCGACAACCTCTTAGGGTTCATCTGTGTGCTTGAACCTTCGTTTAAATTTCACAAAAATGTTTTTGACACATCTCGGGACCCTCGGGCGCCGGACATTTGGAAGGCGTACGAGGGGCCAAAGCCAACTCGCAAAGGACCCTTAGACAATTTTAAATAATGAGGCCTACCAACCGATGATTATGTCTGTATGCACTGTGCAAGTGCACCCAAGGACAAACCCCGGTTGATGCAGGACTACTGCAAAAAAAAATTGTTAATTATTGCATAATAATACCTTTATAGTGATGATAATAATTTACACATTAAGTACAGTCAACAAAAGAGATAAGTATGCAGGATCGTCGGATATAGTTGTAGTTTAATAAGAAATAACCGATTTAAAAAAAAATTAAGTGATAAATAACTTTAATTTTGGAAGTCGGTGTCATTAAAAGAGTAACCATAGAGTTTCTTGCCGGCTTTTCTCCATAGGAAACGATCAAATGGAACCGTGCACCTAGCTTTCATAAGTGCCCGTGTAGGTTTAAGTAAAAAAAAAAATGATCACACAATCGGTATCTACACATTCTGTTCATCGAACTAAGAAACACTGAATAAAAACTATTGCTGAGGAACGAATTTTATGTTTGGTCTGAAAAACGGCTGTTTACTACAACGCGCAAAGTCACGCACGCAAAACATTGCGCTTATTGGTGCATAGAACGGTGAAGAAGTCGTGGGTTTATTTTAAGTTGATGTTGATTCCACTTGTTTTCGTGTAAAAAAACTGCACCCTAATTGCGTAACACACTATCAATCGGAATCAGAATCATTTCGAAGCCAATTGCTAATCCATTGCTTCATAAGTTCGAAAAATTTGTCTGCTCAACACGTAAATAACGCAATGAATGTTGTTGAACTGTCAAAATGAAACCGATTCCGATTGATAAAGTGTTACGCAATTGCCCCGCAGGAACCTTGACCTTCAATATCTCCGTAGCCAGAAGGTTTTGGCCCAGTACAAAAAAAAAAAAAACAAAATTACGAGGAGTACCTACAAATGACTCAGCCATTACAGTTGTTTATATTGGTGCAGTAACAGCGCACACTATACGTATCAAAGTTGTATTAAAAAAAAAACCGGGAGAACCTTTATAAAATATCGTCATAATACCATTATAAACTGTACACACAAGTAAATAAAGTTGATTTTCGATTGTAAAATTTTTGCAGACTTTTTCAGTTTAAGTAATTAAAACCAATTTATAACGCACCTACGCTTCTTTTGAGTTTTGGCCCATTTGCATATAAAATTAAACCATGCTTAACTTTATCAGAATATCGACAAAGGCAGCTACACGCCATTTCAATCAATTTATTCACCATAATTTAATCATGTTAATCCGTTCGTTGTTGAACATCAATTAAATTAATCTATTTGTTTCATCACATTTTAAGTGATCCGGAAATTAGTAGAATTAAACGCAAATATCAATTATTTTCAAGTTAAATGCTATGGTATGGGCTACGGGGGTAAAATGGAGTTTTCTGTTTATTTGAAAACATTAAGGACTAAGTGCTTGGCCAGACCGGCAGGGCGGGCGGGGAGCGACGCTGCGGTTCTGCGTGTTGTCGTGTCCAGTGTTTGTCAAAATATAATATGGATGAAGAAGACTTATTTTTACTAGAAAAAAAGCTCGAACTAGTTTGAGAACCCCGGTCCCTGCGCGGGCCGCCCGCGCACCCATTGCGGCCACTTATATGAACAAGCTATGGCGTGCGTTGCGCTGAGCAGCCCGCGCTGCGCCCGCGTGCCCACTATGGACACTCAAATGAAGTTCATATGTTTGAGTACGTCACGCCGAGCCCGCCCCGCGCCCGCGCTGTCGCGCCAGTCTGGCCAAGCACTTAGTGTGCATACACACGAGCGGCACGCGTCAACGGCAGAGGCAACTGCAGCCGTCGATGCGTCGCTCGGCGGCTGCCGTCGACAACGTAGCACTCGTATATAGGTACGTTGCTCAAATACATAATAATCGAAAATAAAAAGAATAATCTAATCTCAATTTAATCTTTTTCTATTGTAATATAACCTTAGTTAATTCGATTTTTAAGTTTCATTAACCTTTTAAGCGCTTGGCTAAATATCAATTGCCGTGCCCCTAGCGCGCGGCTACAAATCGATAAAATCAAGATAAAATAATACCTACAATAAATAAAGAGGAGAAATCGTTGTGTCGATAAAAAAATAATCAAAAAGTTTTTTCTCTATTTATTAATGGTTTTAGTTGCACCACGCAGTTAATAGGATGAAAATAGAACGAAAAAATCATGCATATTCTCTGTCGCAGAAATACGACACGAGCGGTTGGGGCACGAAAAGTGTCGCATTTATGCGATACTCGTACAAGCGGTTAAAAGGTTAACAGATCTTATCGTTAACATGGGATAGTTTTAATCTACTTTTAACTCTGACTGCACAACATCACACATTACTTTTACCAGTACTTCGGAAAACAATATGTCATTTGACACTGTGGTGAACCCAACTATAATTATTACAAGCCGGATATTAATTATGAACGTCAGTTGTCAGTAATTTATGATCGTAATTAACATAATATCTACCTCCATAGAGGGTGATTCATTTGCTGCCTTGACAAATTAGTTTGATTACAACTGTATTAATTCTGTTCAATTGTTGTGTTAATTAGGTTAATAGTTGGTTATTGGTAAGTGATATTGGCTATACAGCATGTATTAGAAAGGTGGGGTCTTTGGGGGTGTGGTTCAGACCATCAAAGTAAATCACTCTCTCCATAGGACCAACGAACGTAATCGCGAAACATGATTAACCGGTTAAGCCCTGCGCGTACCCTATGTAGTACGATACAATAGAAAATCAATTGTGTCTCATTAGCGGGGATCAAACGATTAATACATGATTCTGAAACTGAAATAAAAAATTAAACCGAGTGTGCTTATGACCACACGACTGAAGTGAAACTTCAAACGTATTTGGCTATGAGAGGAAGAGAGAAAGAAAATGTGCGCGCGCACTGTTTTCTCTTGCTTATATCTCCCACTCAACTCCCGTTCGCCTCGCCCGATCACACTTTTCGTAACGCTTACGTCACGCGTTCGCCAGCTTACTCCCCAAGTCAAGCGTGCGTAAAGAAGTTTCACTTCAAAAATGGCTGTTCCATACAATTTGACCGCGTAGGTATTACACTTTTGTATGAAACAGCAGATTATTTTTTTTTTTCATTTATTACGGTCTGATCTCCTGAGACCCCCCTCCACCCCAACTCCACCCCAACTCCACCCCCCCTCCACGTCCCCTCCACCCCTTCTCTATCCCCTGCTAGTTCGTCTTCTGTTTTAAACTGTGGCTTATCCACTTTATGCTAGGTTACTCTTTTTGGCAATTGTCATCTCTAATTTATTTTATTTAATACATAAATTATGTCATTATGTACATATATTTATATAAAAAACAGTACGTAGTAAAAGGTTGTATTTAATCAAATTTTCGCGTACCGGAAGGCGTAGCGTTGGAAGGCCTTCCACAAGGTGGACCGACGACCTTGTGAAGGCCGCAGGAACTCGTTGGATGCGAGAAGCACAAAACCGGTCGAAGTGGAGGTGCTTGGGGGAGGCCTATGTCCAGCAGTGGACGTCTTTCGGCTGAAATGATGATGATGAATAGTACACCACCAGCTATTCTGGTATAGCTGAAAAGCTAAATGCCAAGCTTATGTAAATTATGTATTATTTCCTTTATTCAACTAAAAACATATAAATTATATTTTTAAATATTAGAATATAAAAACATGTAAAAATATAAAAAATTGTATGTAATATTATTATTAGCCTGTGATGTCCCAAAGACTCAGGGCAAAGGCCTCCTATCTGCGAGTGAGAGCGGGCCGTCATCGACCACGCATGTCCAGAGCGTCAGAGTCGTCATATCTTCGAATTTTCGGTTCTAACACATCCCGGATTCCTAAGCGCTCCTGCACACGATGCCGTCACCGCGCCGTCGCCGCGCCGCCGCCGCGCTATTACACTGTAGATACGAGTCGCACGAAGCCCGCCACCGCGCCGTCGCCGCGCCACCTCCGCGCGCGTTCCCCGCCCTGTCTGTTTTATTCATTCCATTACCGGCCACGGTTCGTACGCGGCCGGTAATGGAATGAATCAAACAGAGGGAACGCGCGCGGAGGCGGTGCGGCGGCGGCGCGGTGACGGCATCGTCTGCAGGAACGCTCACGATGGCAATAGGCTCGCTGGTGTCTCAGAAAGCACGTTAAGCCGTTAGTCCCGGCTATCATTCGTGGATTTTTGACAGTCGTTACGGTGCTGCAAGCGGTTAGACTTGAAGCCGATCCCAACATAGTTGAGAAAAGGCTAGGCAGATGATGATGATGGCAGTAGGCTCACCCCTATTATATTCGAATTTAACTGGTGGAAACTGGGTGTAGGCATCCCTTCTGCCTACCTACCTTTGGGAATACAAGCGTGACATTCAGTTAGTTATGCTTAACACGTATTCATATGCAAATCTTCAAATATATTAATCAGGTGATTGTGTATGTAAATGTATCGAATGTTATTATGTACAGCCAACAAAAGAGATAAGTATGCAGGATCTTCGGATATAGTTGAAGTTTAGTAAGAAACCGATGGATGTTGTCGACTGAAATTTAATTTGATAAATGAGCTGTTTGTTTTCTATTAATAAAATTAATCACGTTTATGTAAAGTTAATATTGTAGATTATATTATTTAAAGTTAATATATTCGTGCAAGTTATATTCGGAGGATTAAATTGCTTTCAAATTACTGTTAGAAAGAACTGTAAAATGGGAATTTTGATAAATACAATGTGTTATCAAATGAATGCAGAGTACGAAAGTAGTTTGTTCAGAATCACTTCCTGAATCGATTTCTGTATTATTATTTTTTTCGCAAAATGTTTTATTTTTAGCGGTTCCAAATTTTTACAGGGTGTTCTACTCATGAATATGAACAACTTTCACTATGGGACCAACTCTGAACTCACGAAAAAAAAAAATCAGCTGTTACTTGACCAAAATGTATGAAACAGCTGATTTTTTTATTTCTTATAAAATATATGAACTCACTCTTTTCAGTATTGATACTTTAACGCGTGAATAAATTAAAATTTAATTTAATTTAATCGCTTCGTACAGGCGCGGGCGGCTACCGGCCCATTACAATAGAAAATCAATTGTGTCGCATTAGCGGTGATTAAACGATTAATTTTTTAGACATTTTTCTAGACAACAATGATCCATATAATATGTGTATAATAATGCCAGCACATCAAGCTACCCGAAACTGTCAAATTTTCCCAACTAACTTTGAACCTTATAGTTTAGCGATAGAGTTGAAAATCTATTAAAGAAAGACAGATTGTAGAGTCTGGCAAACGAAAGTAGACACTCGAATTATTTGCAGACTTTTTATATGGCAATGTTAGACAAAATGTCAAATTCCATTTTTCAAAACAAGGTACGTGAAGATAGCGTTTTGTTGTGATCTTGTTGAGCATTTTTCTAACTCAAAAGTCTCTAAGTCAAGCAGTAGTGTTAAGTAGTGTACAAATAATACCGTTTTTCATCAAAAACAAATTATTATATTGTCATATTAGGTTATTCCAGGTATGTCATACTAATTTTGGGGTTGCTATACTGATATTTTTTTAATTTGCCGCGCTTTTTCAGTCACTACATACTTTCGTTTGCCAGACTTTAGTAGCTTGAAGTACCTCTGTACAATAAACTTCAAAGCTATGTAAGTGTGTTAATATAACTAGGTATTAAGCTCACGGAAATGCAATATCTACATACATTAACATTTCCCCGGATGCCGGATGTAATGAATCACTCCTGACTCCTGCCTAACCAACACCTGCAAGAAGTGATTACGAGTGACGAGAGCAAGTTTGTGTGTTGAGTCATTGTGAGTACGGTGAGGGCAAATCTAGCAAATCTTTTTTGGATGGGAAATCATCAAATGACCCCTCCCGCTCTGGGTGGAGCGGAAGGGAGTGTCAGACTCTTACTGACGAAAACCCATCCGTGTTCCTTCCTAAGCCCTTTGTGTTCCGGGGTAGCGGTAACCCTTTCGGACAATCCTGCTACCTCGGAAACAATCCCGCTACCTCGGAAACAATCCCGCTACCCCGGGGACAATACCGCTACCCCGGAAACAATCCCGCTACCCCGGAATAATCCCGCTACGCCGGAAACAATCCCGCTACCCCGGAAACAATCCCGCTACCCCGGGGACAATACCGCTACCCCGGAAACAATCCCGCTACCCCGGGACAATCCCGCTACCCCGGGGACAATCCCGCTACCCCGGAAACAATCCCGCTACCCCGGGGACAATACCGCTACCCCGGAAACAATCCCGCTACCCCGGGACAATCCCGCTACCCGGAAACAATCCCGCTACCAATCCCGCTACCCCGGGGACAACCCCGCTACCCCGGAAACAAACCCGCTACCCCGGGACAATCCCGCTACCCCGGAAGCAATCCCGCTACCTCGCAAACAATCCCGCTACCCCGGGGACAATCCCGCTACCTCGGATCATTGGGCAGCTGGGTTTGACTTTACTCTTTACGGTGTCTAGGAAAACATACCAACTTACTTTCATTGATAACGTTTCAGTGACGTCATTGGGTGGTGAATTGCAGACACTATGTGGCGGCCCCCGCTCTTTTATGAAACCGTAGGTTTAGCGAAGTTTCAACTCACTAGGAGTTGCCATCAAAAGCGGTAAAACAGTAACGAAGTCGACTATTATACCTCCCCTCAAAACATCAAGTACTTTATCCAGTGCAACGAGGATTTTTCCTGTGAGTTCTTAAGGTTTGAACAGCTGCTGGCCTGCATCTGTTGTTCGTGATGCAATCACCGACGTGCCTGGTCTACGTTCGGCCATAAAACAAAAGAAAGAGCGGTCAAACCTCAAGGAAATATTTAAACAGAAGAAGAACTTGCAGCCGCCGCGGGAGACGCTCCGGGCGTCGGGAGCCGCGTGACGACTCCCGGCCACCGTAGGCGCGGGCCTGCGGACGGAGAGCAATGGGTAGCTCACCGTCCGATCAGGACCAGGCCCGTGCCGGACGGCGCGTACGTGTTCCACGCGCGCCTCAAAGAGATGTCAGCATAAAGGAAGGGGCCTGCAAGGGCCGAAGCCTGCCGGGGGTGCGGGATTGTCCGAAAGGGTTACCGCTGCCCCGGAACATAAAGGGCTAAGGAAGGAACACGGATGGGTTTTAGTCAGTAAGAGTCTGACACTCCCTTCGCTCCACCCTGAGTGGGAGGGGTCATTTGATGATTTCCCATCCATAAAAAAAAAGGGGATCGAGGAGGGGAGGTGGAGGGGGGGGGGTTGGTCAGGGGATCAGACCGGAATAACTCATAAATGGATTTATGATGGAAGGTCGGCGCCTGCGACCTTTTACTTGTCACAGCAATGCCACAGACACACCAGAGTGCCTGTGACACTCAAGGCATAGACAAGTAATGAGGTTACGTCTGGCGCGGATTAAAAATTAATCATCATCTGCCTAGCCTTTTTTCCCAACTATGTTGGGGTCAGCTTCCAGTCTAACCGGATGCAGCTGAATACCGGTATTTTACATGGAGCGACTGCCTATATGACCTCCGCAATCCAGTTACTGGATAATACGATACTCCTTGGTAAGACTGGTTGTCAGACTTTCTGGCTTCTGACTACCCGTAACGACTGTCATAGATCTACGAATGACAGCCGGGACCAACGGCTTAAAGTGCTTTCCGAGGCACGGAGGATTAAAAATTAATGTTTTATTTTATTTGCTAATATTTTACATGTTAAATCTATTTTAATATTTATTTATTTCTGTAACTGCCCGTGATATCACAGCGGCGGGCCCTATCAGAATACCAGCGCTGCGACATTTATTTTTTAAATGTCACAGCATCATGCTGAGATAGGAGCGTTTTGGCCTCGTATAGGAGTTTCTGTTTCATTTTTCTTTTTATTACTTTTTTTAATATAACTTGGTTTTTGATTTAGTTTAGTTGTGATCTTCCTATACGAGTCGCAATAAAGACTTTTTCTTTCTTTCTAAAACAGAAGAAGAACTAGCAAGGGATCGAGGAGGGGGTGGAGGGGGGGTGGAGGGGGTTTAGGGGATCAGATCGGGATAACTTATTAAATGTGGGTCCTATTGTTTTATTAGGTTGGTTACCTCAGGAGAAGCCAATTACCGTTGCATAAGAGCTCAAGTATCCTGCATGAGTTCCTAAAACCACACGCTTCTTATGTGCTAGCATAAGCATAATCAGCATATAATGTTCCCAGTGCTGGGACACAGACCTCCTCTTTGTGTGAGAGCGTGGGTTTTTATAATGATAAGAAACATATTATAATTGTATACTTATGTCTATTTTATGTCTTTTTTTTGTAATGTGCGTTTTGATTGCGCAGAATAAAAAAAAAATGTTTTCCTTTTTTTCCTTTTTGTCACGCAGTCGGGTAAAAAAAGAAATAAAAGTGAAAACTCTGTGCAAATACATTATATTGTACGCTGCAGAATGTTTCTTACACCACACATACATTTTTCTAGTATGACTATTCTACAAATCCTCAATTTTCTTGACTTAAAAGTAAGGCATTTTCTCTCCGTTCCCTATTTCCTACAAACGAGTATTATTGTATGTAATCTTCCTTTTGTTCCCATTATACTCTGTAAGTTCCATGTCATCACGAACATGCATTGTTTATGCACGACTTTGGATTACAATGCAATTTTATATAAGACTTCTAGAAAATAGTCGTTTCAGTTTTAATTTAATAACATACATAACTCCAAAACAAAGATATTTGACGTGGCTCAAAAGGCTGCTTAACTTAAATGGGACTGGGCAGGACATGTTTGCCGCATGCCGGACAAACTGTGGGCCCAAATAGCGCAGAATTGGTGCCCTGAGACAGTGAGGCGGGATCGCGGCAGACCACGTAGGAGATGGCGAGACGAGCTGGATAGACTCGTGAAAGATGGAAGGAGTGGACGGAGGCCTTTGCCCAGAACAAAAAAGCCGAAAAACACGTTTCTTGAATGGAGACCTCCTTTAATTTTTATCTTTATTTTATTTAAGCTCAAACTCTCATCATTTATTTCAATTAAGCCATTTACAGGCACTTTTGAACTGTTAAGAAGTCATGGCAGTCATTCAGAAAATATGAAGCTAGTTGCCCATTCCAAAGCGCAGGTACCTATGAAGAAGAACGGGCAAGAAACTCCATGGACACTCTTTTAAATTAGATTTTTACAAAAATATTAGTTAATTAATAATAATATTAGTAAATATTAGTTACATCATCAATGTTGAATTTATAATTATATGTGAGAACGATCTAAAAAAAAGATGTACGCGTTAAAAGCGTCCAGAGTACAGCGAATAGTAACAAAACAACAATCCAAAAATAAATTAATTAAAAATAAGCCGAGGCAGCTAAGTGATGACCAGCCCCAACTGACGGCGCCCGTTCGCGAACATGACGCATATAGAGCCCAACACCAGATAATTTTATCCGAGGAATAAATTTTATGAATTTTTGACAGTTCTTTCATACAAAAACTGTCAGATGTCAATTTTATTCCACAAATAACAAATATCCTACATAAACAAAGCGACAAGTTCCTACCTAAAACAAAAATAAGCATCACAAATAATTATAAGCCTATCTAACAATCGACAATTCCGATAAAATCAAAAGGTTAACTGAAACACGATTTAAAAATATAAGTACAGACGCCAGCACATCAAGCTACCCGAAACTGTAAAATTTTCCCAATCAACTTTGAACCTTTTAATTTAGCAATAAAGTTGAAAATCTATTACAGAAATTTAACAGATTGTAGTAGCTTGATGTGCTGGCGTCTGTAAGTACACAGAACATGAAAAAACTCCAATAACATTTTCCGTGTAAAGTTAATGAAACAATAGGGCGTCGTTTTTTACAGTTAGTCAGTTGTCAGTTCGATTGAACGACGATAGCTATTTGTCACGCGATGAAAGCATCAGGTTTGTGTTTGATCAAAACAAGTCGAGTTAAACGGGTGCGTCTACATAGGTACCGGGTTAAAGAAAAAAATTATGGAGGCATAACAAAAGAATTGCGTCTCTATATTGTAATTTTTGATATCTAAATTACAATAGGAGGCACTTTTGATCGTCAAAAAAAAGCATCTTTTTTATTGTAATTTTTGACGTTCAAAAGTGCCTTTAACCTCTCGTCTGTCGGAACGTAGATCTACGCGAGTCACAATGGCTTTTTAATTGTGTCTGTAATTACGACATTCAATGGGTTAATGTGCCTATTTGATTGAATTATATATTATTTTATAACACATGTGTGGATAATAACTAACGATTGCAATTTATCTGAAATAAACATGAAATTAATTGAATAGCATAATCAGCCTATAATGTTCCCACTGCTGGGACACAGGCCGCCTCTTTTCGTGAGTGGTTGGGCTGTAATCTATCACGCGGGCCCAGGGTTGTTAGATGCCACATGTCTTCGAATTTTTGTTATAGGACATGCCGGTTTCCTCTCACTATGTCTGAAGGCCTTTTTTTATGGATGGGAAATCATCAAATGACCCCTCCCGCTCTGGGTGGAGCGGAAGGGAGTGTCAGACTCTTACTGACTAAAACCCATCCGTGTTCCTTCCTTAGCCCTTTATGTTCCGGGGTAGCGGTAACCCTTTCGGACAATCCCGCACCATGTCTGAAGGCCTAACAGGAAGAAAAATGAACTAAGCTTCATATTCATCGTCCGCAGTGACCGAGAGGCGTCTAAGGACTGGAAGACGAAGTGTCGGTCGTCCAGCTTCATATTTTAGAGCTTTAATTTATAGAATGTTAGATTTTAATTAATACTAGCTGTGCCCCGCGGTTTCACCCGCATAAGTTTCGATCCCGTGGAAATATCGGGATAAAAACTATCCTATGTCCTTTTCCGGGACTCAAACTATCTCTATACCAAATTTCATCTAAATCGATTCAGTGGTTTAGGCGTGAAGAGGTAACAAACATATAAACACACACACATACTCACAAACTTTCGCCTTTATAATATTAGTGTGATATTAGTGTGATAATTGAGCTTTTGTAAGCAGCCCTTCCGTCTTGTACACAGAGTACAAGTTTAAAAGTGTTCCTGGACTTTGTTTTACTTGCATGTAAAGTGATAAAATATAAAAGAGGATAAATCGGTCAAGCGGCGCGGTTCGCCGATTGGCGACGAAACAATAGAATATCAATTGTGTCTCATTAGCGGCGCTTGACAGATTAAATAAACAATGCGGTTAGCACTGTGTTTTTACCATCTGGAATCATCATCATCTGCCTAGCCTTTTCTCAACTATGTTGGGGTCGCCTTCCAGTCTAACCGGATGCAGCTGAATACCAATATTTTACATGGAACGACTGCCTATCAGACCTCCACAACCCAGTTATTGGGTAATACCCCTTGGTAAGACTGGTTGTCAGATTTTCGGGCTTCAGACGACCCGTAACGACTGTCAAAGATCAATGGTCTGAGAATGACAGCCGGGACCAACGGCTTAACGTGCTTTCCGAGGTACGGAGAGATCTTGGTATGTAAAGATGGTCACCCATCCAAGGACCAACCGTGGCAAGCGTAGCTTAACCTGATCGATCGACCCGTGCGGCTGATGTTACTTTGCCACAAGCCCCTCAAGGTTTTACCATCTGGAATATTGGGTCTATTAGGATCCTGTCTAATTTTAAAACTGAAAAAGTTCGTGACCAGCCAAGTGCGAGTCGGACTTGCACACGCAGGATTCCGTGCCAACGTATAATATTTAACACTACATATTAAAAACTTTTTTACAAAAAAAACAACCGACTTAAAAAAAAAACACTACAAAGTGATAAATAACTTTAATTTCGGAAGTCGGTGTCGTTGATACCGCATTTTCGTTTTTTGACACCGACTTCCGAAATTAAAGTTATTTATCACTTTGTAGTGTTTTTTTTTAAGTCGGTTGTTTTTTTTGTAAAAAAGTTTTTATTTTTCACTTTTTAGTTGGAACTACCCCACGAAAAAGTAAACAAAAAGATCGCAATGTAGATACATTTTTAAATTGTTGTTGTTTTTCCAAAAACCGCTTGTCCGATTTCGATAAAATTTTCATGGAACCATTTGGGAAGTATACCCTTTCCAACAAAAGAAAAAAATTCCAAATCGGTCCAGGCATCTTCAAGAAATCGGGGAACATACATAAAAAAAAAAAAGATTCCGACGAATTGAGAACGTCCTCCTTTTTTTGAAGTCGGTTAAAAAAAAAACACGTTTCTTGTATGGAGGTTCCCATACAGGAAACGTGTTCTTACAGCCCGCTGACAGATAGACGGACGGACCGACGGACAGCGGGTTCTTAGTAATAGGGTCCCGTTGAGCCCGTTGGGTACGAAACCCTAAAAAGACCCATTTTACTATAATCATCACATTTTATCGCATCACTTTGGTTCCATATAGTTTTTACTCCACTTTAAACTATCCTGGACCGAACAATTTCCATTCCATCACTACTTCGATTCGAACCAGGATTTATCCGTTTTCGAGAATAACTGTCAAGTTTTGTGTAATAGGATTCCGCAGTGAGGGACTTACAATTTTCTCATGCATATATTCGCAGTTTTTTCGGTTCCGTGAATAAATATTTCCGTATCCCCGCGGGATGCTGACGGGATATAACTAACTTTGCTAACTGTTGGAAATGTATTGAATTTAAATAGTTTTACAAAATGCTTAGGGCGTAGTTTCCCTTGCACTGTTTTTTATTCAACTTTATTTCTGACCAATAACACATTTTCTAATATCAATAACTAGCGGCCCTCCCCAGCTTCAAACGAGTGCAATTAGTTTTTTTTCGAATTTCCAAAATTTTCTTTCATACAAACCTTGTACTGGCAATACTTGCTAGGTTTTGAAATTGCACAGCCAAGCCTATGTCGCTCAGCATAGGTTTCCCCTTTCTCCTGCCAAATTTCTCTGTCTTGTGCAAATTCTGGCCATGTATCTGGCGATGTTTTAACATTTCGTGAGCGTTTTTTACAGGCTAACCAACTAACAACTTTATTTAAAACTCGACTTCTTATTCTTTTCGAAACAAACAGCCTTCCCAGGTTTATTAAATCGTAATTTTCTTCCTGTCTCCACAATTTTGAACATAAACAACGAAATAACGAGGTTTCATTGTAATCCGTATTAAGCTTTACGTATTAAGAAAAGTTTAAATTCAAAACGAGAGTCGTTTCGTTCATGTTTTTGATTTAGCCTCGAGTTTTGGATGGAAGTTAGGATCGGCTTCGCAAATAAATTATAACTTTTATTAGGCGAGTTCTCGCATAGCTGTAATTTATAATTAAATGGTGTTTCTGACTTTTGCGTTAAGCAAGTTCATATAAGTTTTTTACGGTTTTAGACATTTATTTTCTCAAAAGATTACACAATCACTTACAGAGAAAATACAATATTTTATCTCAAAAATATACATAAAGCCAATTGGCGTAGCGGGTCAGTAGGTACTATGACAAAACTACATTAGGATACAGAAACAAACAACAGCACATACGTAAAGCATTCCGTAACAGTTTTTGTATAAAGTCGGTTAAAAAGGGTAGTTGCAGAAACTAACAAGCGCGCGACGTCGCATGCGTATCGCCACTGCGGGTAGGTTTGCATGAGTTGAGGGATACAATACTCATGTTTGTTAAGGGTCATGACACAGTGATGTTTAACTGCGTTTATAATTGTTGTGTTCATAAGTTCATATCCTCAAAAATATTATTGCTATGCTCTGCTGCACAGAAAGTTTTTTATTGTTTTCATTGGTAATGAGACGCCGTTTCTAAAAGCATTACTTGCAATGTAATATGTTTTCAAATCTACCTGCAATTCTTCTTGTAATTCTACCTGCCAATGTAATCAACTTTGAAATAATTGGCATTAATTTAACTAACCCGGGTGTAAATAGATACCAGCGTTATCACTTAAAACGCACTAGAAAGTCTCCTTAAAAAAAAAAGACGCGTTGCACTCCGGGAGTGCCGGAAAACTTGAATATTAACGTTGTGCATTTTTGATATTTTTCATTAATAGATGCACTTTGTTCAATTTCCATACTTTAAACACTTTATATACACGAATTTTACGAATACACAGCAGTGTAGCCACTACACAGACGGTCGAGCCATCAGCTGTCACCATCCATGGATGCGCGTGCCACGCTGTAACATAAACACGCACGAACATTCGCGCAAGCGCCCTGCGCCGCCTAAACGAAACAGCAGGCATACATTTTCGCCGCGCCGTAGAAAGAGAGGGGGATACTTCCTCTCCTACGCCGCACCGGCTGTCTACTCTCCATCCGTCTTACGAATTTTCGATTAGGTCACGTGTCCTGACGCGAGTTTAACATTTTTTACCCATTACAAAAAAAGTGTACAACGCCGCTAAAGAAGTTTTCACTTCAAAAATAAAACATGTTCAGTCAAAGAGCGACAATGTTTAGCAATTTTCAAACAAATTACTCTTCCACATAGCGGGCGCATATCACCTTTACGAATTGTCATTCTCATTCATCATCATCATCGTTATGAACCGAAAGACGTCCACTGACGGAGTGCCTCTCCCAAGCACCTTCACTTCGACCTGTTCAATGCTTCTCGCTGCAGCGGATTTCTGCGCATTTTCATTCAAAATGTTGATAATGACGTAATCGGAAAAACAACATATTTTATTCCAAACACACAATATATTTTATTTTACCGTACACATTGCAGACTTTGGTACAGTAACATTATATCTGGAGTACAGCATAGCGATACCTTAATCCGCAAACCAGCCAACTCCATTTTTGTCAAAAAAAAAAATTATGATGTCGTTTTTTAGTCAAAATAAAAACTAGAAAGTTTTAAGTGTCTCCTGTAAACTATAGCAAAATGGAGTTGGCTGGTTTGCGGATTAAGGTATCGATAGCTATTCACAAATACTCGATACGCTTCCGTACCGTATCGAACATCAATCAATGTTATCGCAGGAGTCCTCTAACCGCTGTTCACAAATCCAAAACCCGAAAATCTTGATAGGTTAAATTAAACAGACGACCGCTATTCTTCCGACAGCTGTTTATTGTCGGGAGCAAGGCCAATCAGGTTATCGAAACGTGTCATTTTCGATACGATAGCCTGTCGGATGGTTGTGAATATCTATGCTGGCCCGGTTCGACAGGAAGCCGAGTGTTCCACAGCACCCATGTCTTTCTTCCCAATTTCCTAGAAAAACCAACAACAACGCAATATTATCTAAACTGCGTGCTTCATTCGTGGATATTTTATATATTCTGATATTACTTACGTGCGCTGTATTCTGAAACCTTTTCCATTACCGGGTTCTGTGGCCAAACCATGCTCGACAATACCATTAATATTGCGACTATGTATTTGATTTCCCTAGAGATTGTGGATGTCATGCCATCGAAATTTGGAAATCCATTATTTCGTGTACGCATATCAATACATAATTGCCCGAGCATGTACTTGTAAGAGGCTTAAAATGTCTATAAGGAAACAAAAATCTTATATTTACAGACGCCAGCACATCAAGCTACCCGAAACTGTCAAATTTTCCCAATCAACTTTGAACCTTATGGTTTAGCAGTAAAGTTGAAAATCTATTAAAGAAAGGAGATTGTTCTACGCCCATACATTGTTCGCCCTGGAGCCAACAGCATAGAAAAAATCATTTTCTATTTGTAAACTGCCCTTAGTAGCCCATAAGAACAAAGTTTCTTGACGGACACTTTAGAGAACCGATTTATTTAAAAAAAGGAACAGATTTTGAGGTTATTTTTAATCAAAGAAAACTTAAGTATAATTCCTTCTAAAAACGCTATTACTGGTTTCTACAAAGCATTAAACTTCAAATACAGTAAAATATTACTGTAATTACAGTTTTATTATGCCTTTTAGGTACAGTTATTATTTATTGGTTGAACAAAATCAAAAACGCCAAATAGGTAGGTAGTCACAACAACACAACACAACCACAGCCAGCGCGTGAGACGAACCGACCACAGAACATTAATACTCAAGAGGAACCGACTGACGTAGTGACGTAGAGATGCTCTCTCGATGATCGATCATTGTATATCGATTATCAATGACCACCTATTTAATCTGTGGTTTTAATTTAGTAGACCAAAATGACGGATCAATATGTCAAATGTAAATTAATTTGTTCCGTTTCAAACATAAAAACGTTGTTGCTATGATTCTACTTCACATTAAATTAATGCTAAAATAAAATATTTTGTTCCCAATGAACAATGTGAAACGCTTTAGTTAGCGACATTTAAAAATAGAGTTTAAGTACTTAAAAAGTAATTAAAAAGTAAAAATATGGCTATTGAAGTCGTGGAATCGTTATGAGAACAATTCACTAGAGTTGCGTCATAACTCATAAATGACATTTCAATCGTTCAATGAGAGATTTTCTGACAAGTGAAAAAACATAGTTCAATAGATGGCGTTGGTAAAAAATACGTCTTTGTTTTACTGGCTACTGATAACAAAAATAAGATCCATTAATAAGAAAGCGTATTTGATGTCAAAAGTGACGTATTTTTTACCAACGCCTCTTTTGAACTAATATTTTCTCACTTGTCAGAAAATCCCTCATTCGACTAGTAAGTACATTTTGTGAGTTTGTGTTGTTCATTTTATTTTCATCATAATCGTGCTAGGCCATATTCATCATAAGTTCCATTAAAATGTTCACGGAACTAATTCCATGAAAAAAATATGCATGAAAAACTTTTATGTTGCACATTTTCAATGTTTTGAAAGTGATAAATATCGTTACATCCATTATTTATCACTAGATATTATGGACATCGTCGTCGATATCGATATTTATGTAATATGAGCGAGAGCGACACTATCAAATCTTTTGTGACATTCACATTGAGAATTCCATGAAAGATGGCGGGTTTAGTTGGTAATAGAATCAGTGAGGTCACTTTTAAAAACCTATTAAGAATTAAACAGTGTCCGCTTGAATTTATTATTTTCAAAAAGCATATTAAAATATAATTAAAATTAACGTATACGTCAAATGTTTGTTGGTTATAGGGCGGTCTAGAACAATCTCCTTTGACAGATTGCAGTAGCTTGATGTGCTGGCGTCTGTACAAAGAATTTATTTATAAAAAGAATTTATCACCTCCATTCAGTAATCAGATAAACGTACTTTGTAAAAAGAGCAGCGATGGCCCGGAGATAAGGGGGGGGACTTACGAGATGAAAGCAGTGGGTTTGAACCCAGGTAGGCGCTTTACTTTGTTTAAGTAATTTCATAACCGTTGCTCTCAAAGCGGTTAAGAAAAAACATAGTGATGAAACGGGCATGTCATATAACTAAAAATTCGAAGGTATGTGACATCTACCAACCCGCACAGCGAAGCTAGATTACAGCCCACTCCCTCTCAAAGGGAGGAGGCCTGTGTCCCAGCAGTGGGAACATTATATACTGACTATGATTTTAAGGTCGCGGGCGCACAGAGTGGGGACTCTGTCCGCCCACAAAGTGACCCCAGGGAAGACGGTGGCACGGTGGTCACGTGCTGCCGTGCGTATCGAGGCTCAGGGAAGGCCCCTTTACAGTCTCCCCAGAGATGTCCCAACTAGCACAAACTGCTGCTTAAGAGCTTTGGAGCTAATCCGATTATTCCCAAAGGCGCCAAGCTCAAGCGCCAGAGCGTGCACTGCAGACCTTATGCAGCCGCTTTGGAGCCAAAGGGGCACAACTTTTTGCAATCTATAGTTCCATTAGAACTTCATGATAGTGGCATAAAAGCGCTACATGAGCTACAGCTAATAATTAACACCACACTAAAGCTCTTGTGGCGCTTATTGATTGAATGAATGACAGGTTTAACTGAACGAATAAAGGATCACTGATCATTCACCTTGTCTCTCATTTATTAAATACATTTGTTGTTCCTGAGTCAGACATTACTGAATACAAATAAATAATAAGTGAAATATAGTGTCTTTGAGCTATATTTTGTATTATATGCATGTGGCTACAAACGCAGATCAGTTTATCGTGCATATAGTTGATATTATTGGAGTATTTTTAACGCGCCTCAATAATTACCTCAGAATATCGTAAAATATGTAAAATATTATTATATAAATATTATAATATCACATACCTACACGATATTGAAATTACACACTTGACTACATTTGTATTTAGTAAGTTGCTGGTTCTATATTTAGTTATATTTTACTACAAATTGCGATAAAAACCTATAAATTTCTCAAGTGATGATACATAATTGTCTTGTAAACATGTCGTCTATGAGAAGCAGCTTTAACTTGCAACTTCAACCTTAATACTTCCTCTCTGCGCGTCAAAGCGCTAAGTTTCACTCTTCTGAAGGTCCAAGTAATACCTGTACCACTAATGCAGTTCAAGTCTTTACAATCACTTTTATTTCGTACTTACTGCAGATATCGAACCACACTAATAGTTATTTGTGTAGAGATCCGTAGAACTCGTTGAAAACCCTAAAATACGATGATAATTTGTAGCTGCTTCTATATTTTTCGCTCTTTCAATTGTTTAACACTTACTATGTCTTACCATGTTTTCAGAATGCCTTTCTAAATAATTCAAACTTATAATGAACAACAAAATAAACAAGAACTTTGCATCTGTCCATCTAAGTGGGAAAAACATGGAGTGTTACACTGGCCGAACAAAAAAAGTAAAAAATTATGTAAAATAATAGATTCGACTCCTGCTGCCAGTATTCACCTGGATCGACGAAGTTTATTGTAATTTCTCTTGGTGTACCAAGTAGTTAGCGTGGATCTTTAGGCATAGCGTTAGGAGTAATTTGGTTTAAAATTTGAAATAAGTCTTTTAAAGCCACTTGACTACATTTGTGTTTTAGCGCCCAAATTCGTATTTGCTCGCGATAGATCCATTTTCTTTCACATTCGACATACTCTAGTTTATATTCAGTATCGCTGTCCGAGTCCAGTCTACAAAAACGAAACAATAAATTACGCAAAGAAGGTTATTTTAATTTATTTTTATAATATGCCACACCAAGCTATAACTTACTTTTCCTCTGTAACTGGCCCGTTATCAGTAATTGAGAAAACAAAATCTACGGGACCCTCGCTTGTGTTTGTTGAACTCGAACTTGGCGCATTATTTTTGTTTGTTTCCAATGAATCCCTTAAAGAATAAATTAAATGAATAGAGTTTTATAAATAAAAGCTAAATTACTCTCACGTAATTGAGTTAAAAAAAAACTTACGTGTTATTTAATATTTAAATTACAGAATTCTCACACACAGTTGCCTTTATAATTTCTGCATATTCTGATAAACTCTCCGTACTTTCTTGCGATATCCACCAGTTCTTTGTTTGAACTTCCATGCATTCAGATCCATATTTCTTTTAAACTGACTTAATATTTTATAAAATCTGATTTTTCTAATAAAAATAGCAGAATTATCCAAATGAGTAGGGAATGTCCATTACTCTCTTGCTTCTATTGTGAAGCCTTAATGTCGCTATTAGTAAAACAGTCGATCAAATTCCTACTTAAATCTGCGCAAAAGAACAAATCACTTCTGCAAAGAAACTTTCAGTGGCAGGACAGTGATAAATATATCTTTTATATAGTTCCGTTAAAAAGTCTGCAATTAAAGTCTTTATGCAGTTTTGAAGCGTACAACAGCGGCAATAGAAGCTTTTTAGCAGCTTTAAGCTTTAACATACATGTTTTAACTCTCTTTTAAAGCTATAGACGGCAAATGGGTTGTAAAATTAACTCTTAAAAAACCTAGAGTGGCATTTGGTTCAGTTTCTGCTACCCCTAGTGATATTTACAGCTATGAGCAGTTACGGAAGCAATAGTAGAACTTAAAACTACTTTCTGAACCCCTAAAGCGCTACTATACAGCTAAAAGTTGCAAAATAGGCTGCTATTTCCACTAGTGTGCTAGTTGGGGTGCCTTACAGGCGTTGCACGGGGGTTTCGGAATTGGTCTTTTAAGAGGAACCGGGACCGCCTCTATGTGCTGATAGTGATCACCGGAGTGGTTTTAGTGAGGTAAAAATCCCACACTCCCCGACCTCTCTCCCCGGAGGTCGGGTGCCTTTTGAAGGTTTCCCTCGAAAACAAAAAAAATAGATAAAGGCTGATTATGATAGTTATGATACTCTCTAAACTAAACCCGCTGCAAAAATTACAAAAAAAAAAAACAATTAAGTATTCAAATTGAAACTACAGTTAAAAATAAACTAAAACTCTTACTAATCGAATCCTATTTCACATTTAATAGTCTCGGTTTACTGAAAGTTTTCGATTCAGGAGGTAAATCTAATGGTATTAGCGGACTTACCGCGCTTCTACCTCAGCACGCGTAGCATGACGACGTTTTGTCGACGGAAAAATAGACAAAATGACACATTGCCATGCTTAGACACGTAGAATGCGTACAAATATTTCTACTATCTGTCATTTTGTCTATTCTTCTGTCGACAAAACCCGTTTTTACGGCGGTCATGCTATGCGTGCAGGGTACGTCTCAGTTAAGCGGTCAGCCTAATAGTCACCTGCGATTTTTATCGACAGGCTGTGTAAATAGTGTTGATCCGGCTAGTGAGGCGATTTGGTAAGCGACCAGCCGCACGATGAAAATCGATCTAGTGTAAATCCACCATTACCTCTTAAAAGGACTACATGACCTAAAGCGCGGTGTTTGTCGGACTGCATAGAAAATAAAAAGAAGCGCGATGACACAACACTGGTAATTTATTGCAAAATATGAAGCAATTATTAATTTACGAAATATCTATTATTTGGACTAAAAAACTAAAACACTAGAGTTTTAGTTTGTTGCTTGTAGAATAATCTGACAAAAAATCATAATGATTGTTTGTATATTAGTACGGTTTTTATTGTAAAAAAAAGTTTTTAGAAGTATCTTCATGATTTTTTTCTATCGTACCAAATAAGTTGTATTATGTTTTCAATACACTATCTACCTAGCAAATATCCTGAAGAAATATCATATATTTTTTAGATTTTTTTTACTGTAGTCGATCATGTACCTACTTTTATTGTTTTATAAAACTTGCATTTTATGCGTTTCCCCTTAACTCTTACAGGGTCAATGGTTAGCTACGCTAACCACATATTTCGGATTTTTTTTTCTGTAAGTTCATGCCATCTGGCGATTATTTCTTGAACTATCATAGAAATACACCTTACGCTTGATTTAGTTTAGGCAGTTAGTGGCGCCGATATTCGTTTGTGTTTGTATTGTTCGTATGAAAAAAATTCGTTGACATTGTTTTTGTAACGTGCTCGGAAAAAAAATTAAAAAATAAGGTGAGTCTATTATATTTATGACTATGATTGTTTTATCAGACGTATTTAGACATCTTTAGTAGGTATTTGATAAACAATGTATGTAATTTTGCGTTTCTAATGTAATATGACACTCATAATTAGGTGGTTAGAGTAGCTAATCAGCGCGCAGATAGAATGTTTTATTTGTTCTTATAGATGTGACGGTGGTTTTTTGTATATTTTACAGAATGTTTCAGGTGTTAGCTGACGGGGATATTGAAAACTGTCTGGAGGAGTACGTCCGTTTGGAAATGCAAAACCTGCAATGTTCCACTATGTTTGCGTAAAGGAAAGTCCTGCTTCGAAGATGTTCATAAGAAGTAAAATAAGTCCTGTGTTTTCATGTTTTTTTATCCTGTATTCATGATTAAAAAATTTACTCATTTTCATAGTGTTGTTTTGTTCTACAGCGGCGGTGGTTACCGTAGCTAACCATGTGATTCCTCAAAAGCCTTCACTCTGATATTTTTTTCAACCATGTTTTCAGTATTCTTTAGCCTAAATATAACTATAAAAACATAAAAACACGTATATTGTAACTTATATAAAAGTGCCCCTGAAAGAGTTAATCACATTTCTTTTGTTTCTGTAATCAGAGTTCCTATCTGCAACGATTTGAAAATGGAAAAAGACAGGAAACGCGTTCCGCGAATATGTCTTATTTGATTTTTTTAACATAATGGGTTTTCGCTTGCGATGCCAAGTAATAGCTTTTTTCTCTTGATTTATTCGTGATGAATATGTTTTGCTTTTACCCAAGATTCTTCTTTCAGATTAGGTACGCCTGTTGAAATAATATATAGTTACGAAATCAGCTTACGTTTGGAGCAAAAGGCGAAATTGTGGTTCCATAAATTAGGCTTCAAAAAGTTTTTGGCAAAAACATTGCAGAACTCACTTGTGATAAATTAAATTGTACCTTTTTGCGTTAAAATAAGTAGTATAACAGGATAAGATTTTTTATTCAAAATCAGAAACGCATCAAGACGAATAATAACTGACAATAATTAACATACTTAGCTGATTTTAAAGTGAATTTACTATTAAGGCGCTACCTCGAAAATCTAAAATCCTCGAAAACCTACTAAGCGAGCGAAAGTGATACAATTACTATTAAAGCGCAAAAGAAGAGTGATGGCTGTAATGTGCGTGCGCTCGGAATAAAACGACGTCTATGTGCCAAAACGAATGTACTCCTTTTTTAACAAAATAAATGAATTAAATTTAAAACTACTTTGAGTAAACTTTGATATGATGATTCTCTATATATGTTTTAAATTAAATTCCATTGAATAATTTTGTTACGCCGTGATGTCGAAAAAAGTAAAAAATAGATATAACTTTGTAATTTTAATGTGTCGAGAAAAATTTATTGAATAGTGTATTCCTTTTACACGATTCTAGACCAAAGAGCCAAAGTTTTTTGGCTCTTTGGTCTATGGTCTTTTGGTATATGTTTATATACCAAAATATGAAATCCCTATTTTACATACTTAACAAATTACACGAAATAGAAAAAACACATTTTTTTCAACATATCACCTTAATAAGCTCCAGTTTAAATAACTGTAAAAGACGGACTTTAATGTCTTTTAAATATTGTCACTTTTAAGCTTAGTCTTCATACTGAGCATTTAGCAACTGTGAAACGATGCATCGTATTTCAAACCATAGTTTTATTAGACCATATTTCTTACCTTAATAGTATTCACATTACAAATAGCTTCAAATTGCAAATTAAAAGCAATATTTCTTGGGTAAATACAATCTGTTTCCACAGCATTTTCCAGACTTCACGGTAGTTTCACTCGACATTTTCTGTTTTCAAATACAAATTAAAAACGGGAAAATATGCATTCAGAATCAAACGTTCCAACTTTAATTTATTGCTGGTAATTAATCGTTATGCAAACGTTCGATTTATAAATTCTAGAACTAATGCCTGAGATACACGAGGCTATTTTCTCAAGCCAGTATAGTAAGCTAGTATTAGTACGCTAGCAAGCTAGTTCACTTCGTGTATACAGAACTAGCTTCGTTTCTAGGCTAGTAAGCCAGTGTGAAAGCCAGTGAGAAAGCTATTAAGCGAGTGAGAAAACTGGTAAGCTAGTGAGAAAGCTATTAAGCTAGTCAGCTAGTCAGCTAGTGAGAAAGCTAGTAAGCTAGCATCTCAAGCTAGCATTGCTTAATACGATGGGGTTCTATTTTTTGATCTAGTAATGAGTCCCCACCACTGATTTTACTGTCCTTGTTTCATGTGACTGGCGAAGCTAGTATTCGATTGGCTAGTGTGTAGTGACTACTCGTTTTGTTTTTCTGAGCGCAACCACGAGTTATATACTGTACTGGCTTAAAATTATCTGGCATCATGTAAACAACAAGTGAATTTGCATGGTGAAGTGGCAATGGGTAGCCATATTAACCGTAGAACCGATGACCGTTTGAGTAGACGTGTTTTTCAGTGAAAACCTCGAATCGGTAAACGTAAGGTAGGACGCCCTCGGGCTAGGCGACGAGCTTCGCAGGGTGACTGGTAGCAGCTGGATGAGAGTTGCCGGGAATCGAGCTCAATGGCGTGGAACTGGGGAGGCCTATGTCCAGCAGTGGACTGCTGTAGGCGATGTATGACGATGTAAACAGCACTAGCCTGTGCTAAGCCAGCACCCTAATTGCGTAACACACTATCAATTGGAATCAGAATCATTTCGAAGCCAATTGCTAATCCATTGCCTCATAAGTTTGGAAAATTTGTCTGCTCAACACGTAAATAACGCAATGAATGTTGTTGAACTGTCAAAATGAAAACGATTCCGATTGATAAAGTGTTACGCAATTGCCCTGCTGGTTAGTATGCTGAGGTTCTAGCTTGCTATCGTTGCTATGGATTACTAGTCTCGTGTATCTCGGGCATTAGACATATCGACGGTTTTAATAAAAAAGCTCATGATTAATTGGTTTGAGAGATTTCAAGGCAGTTCAACTTTCCTAATTAAGTTTTTAGGGTCGACCAGTTCAGTTCTTAAGCTAATGTTGACCTAATTCTGTTGCCTATATTTTAGAAATCTGATGAAATTGGCTTGTGTTTATTAACGTATAAACAACTATGTTTTATTGTAATAGTTGTGTTTTATTATAGATATTAAATTAACTCTGTCGTGGCACGAGCTTGTAATAAAATAGTGCCAAAGGGTGTTTTAATATCTGTTTTTATTGTTTGTTTACTTCACTGGCAACTAGGGTTGCCATTTAATCTTTTGTACAAATGCTTTTATTACTCTACTCTTCATGCGTGTTGTTTTTATTTTTGGCATGTTAGTGTGACTTCAATGTCAGAAATTAATGTGTCGTTTTAGGGGTGGATTAATCCTCTAATTTTTTATAGTGTTTGTTAGTTTAGTCATTATATTTTACTAGCGGCGCCCCGCGGTTTCACCCGCATAAGTCTCGATTCCGTAGGAATATCGGGATAAAAAGTATCCTATGTCCTTTCCTAGGACTCAAACTATCTCTATACCATATTTCATCTAAATCGGCTCAGCGGCTTAAGCGTGAAGAGGTAACAGACAGACACACTTTCGCATTTACAATATGAAGTATATGGATTTTTATTTTTTTATTAGCCCATACTAATGTCTCACTGCTAAGCAAAGGCCTCCCTTCTCTCTTTCCACTTCTCTCTGTCAAGAGCTGCCAAGGATCATTCTTTATTTTACTTACTTTTTTATTGCTGAACGGGTCCGCTCTTGACCTCGATCACGCCTTATGGAAAGCGATGGATGAGGTCTATGGTGGAACGAGCGTGCTCAGAAGATGCTTAAGGCACTGGAACTCCCACACATCGACGAAACACAGCAGGCTGCTTGACGCCGGACTCCGGTGGGAGGATGGTCGCAAACCAGGCGGGCGTCAGCCCTACCACCGCAAGGGAAGAATTGGCCAGTCAAATAAGGTGTTGGGTGTGACTGTCCAGGATGCGCCGAGCGCTCGGTTCAGTTGAGTAACTGGCGGAACAAACTGCGCTACACGAGGAGGCTTCTTCATGCATCCCAATCAAGTATTAATGGAATCAAGCTCATCCCACCATCTCCATCTGGGTATGCTGCGATGTCGTTTGACATTAAGCGGAACACACTAAGTCGTAAGTTTGGCGCATTGATTGTCTGACATGCGGCAGATATGTCCAGCCCAATTCCATTTTAGCATGGCAGCTTTCCGTGTGACATCTATTATTTTAGTGATGGAACGGATGCATATAAACAGGTAGGTAATACTAAACAATTGCTAGGCTTTCAAGAGCCGAGCATCACAATCACAACAGTACTTCATTACCTTCATGATTAGCTGGTAAAGTCATCGGAAAATAACAAAGCAAACTTATTTGAAAACTCCTTTATACAATAAAAAGTTATACACTGGTAATCAACCAAATAAACATATTTTAGCCGAAAAGGGTTTGGGTCAACATTTGCCAACTTTTCGTGTCATGTCCGAGTCGGGTCTCAACTTTATTACGGACTTTTTAATTCAATATAAATGTCTATGTGGTTTCGTAAAATGTAAATTCTGCTTCTAAGAAGGCATTATGAAAAGCATTTGTGTTGATATCTTGAATTTAAAATAAATAATCCTGCTTTTTGACTTTTCAAAATTGCGGGTTAAAATATTTTTATCAGCTTTACAAGTATGGTAAGTAAAAATAAAAGGCCAAGTGCGAGTTAGACTTGCACACCAAGGGTTTCGAACCACAAGGCAAAAAACGCCGAAAAAAACACATTTCTTGTATGCAGAACACCCCATCCCCCGCACCCTAAATTCTACTAACTTTCATTTATTTTTATTATTTTTTGTTATAGCGGCAATAGAAATACATACTCTGTGACATTTCAACAGCGGGCTGTATGTCATGAACCGTAATAGCACACCCCGGACACTCCATACAACACTCGCAAAATAATTACCTACTACTACTACATTAAAAAATGACGTTTGTATACGTATGAATGTGTGCGTGAGGTACTTGTGTTTGCGAGCGCTCTTGTTAAAGAGCCGGCGACGAATACGCCGAAGTGCGGGGTGAGGTGCGGTAACTGATGTTAGTGCGGGGAAGGGAGTGTCCTTTCTGTACGTAGTACTTTAAGTATTCTGTGGTAATAGGTAGACTATTACGGTTCATGAGATACAGCCCGCTGACAGTCCGACAGACGGACGGACAGCGTAGTCTTAGTATGGATCCTTAAAAACGATTAGTTGTAGGGAACCTGATAGCTATAGTAATAGTAAGGCTGATCTGTATGCAAGTGAACCAGCAGTTTAAACTTCCAAAACATTTGTAGTACTTGCTTTTACATCGCTAGTATTAATTACGTGTTTGTGTTTTTTTTTTTTGTTGCGTCATGTTTGCCGCTAGTAAACTTATTTTCTTTCCTTTACGGATTTCGACCTTACAAACACACCACATTTCCAAGAATACGTCACAACATCTGGCAAATTGTGCCACAAAAGCCACACACGAGGCAAGTTTGCCATTTATTTGTTAACCCACATCATTACTAGACTAAATGCGTTTTAGTACTGTACAGGAACTCGCGAGTAACAACTTAGACTACGGAGTGGTACCCAACATGTTTGTTAAACTTTCTAGCTTTATTTCGTGAATAGGCGGATTTATTTTAATGGGACGCTCTTAGTTTTGCGGTTGTGTAACTGGAATCATAATGCCGTAGGTTTTTGTATATAATTGGTGCCTATTCTTCGTAAACAGGGACTAAAATAGTTCTTTAATCCCTAGGGACTAAAAGTGATTTGAATTTAAAATGTGGATATTGTTAGTAAAAGTTCCAGTCACCAAAGAGATCAATCACGAACATTGTATGAACAAATGGCTGTATGATAAAGTAAAACGCGCGCGAGCAAAAATAAAAAAAAATTGTGAAAAAATAAAAACGCGCAAAAAGCATTCTGCCTTCGTCCGTAATTGCGTACTATTTTTATTCATAAGTTGCACTTACTTATTTTTTCATAGAGGGTGATAAAAAGAAGAGTGTCCACATCGGAAGAAACACTATTTTTGATTTTTGATTTTGAGTGTTAGTTTATTATGTTACGATGTTTAGGTAACATTTTCATCACACTAAAATAAATATATATAATATAAATCTAATATTATAAAGGTGAAAGTTTGTGAGTGTGTGTGTGTGTGTTTATACGTTTGTTACTTCTTCACGCTCAAACGGCTAGACTAATTTTGATAAAATGTTGTATGGAGATAGCTGACACCCTGGATTAACATATAGTGTACTTATTATCCCGATATTCCCACGGTATCGACATTTACGCGGGTAAAACTGCGGGGCGCAGCTAGTTACTCTATAAAAACATGAAAACCCGAGTATAAACGTAAGCACGAAAAATAAACTAAACGAAGGTACTCAAGTATTCATACAAGACGTTTCGCTTAAGATGCAGTGAACGTGTTACGATCGAAAATTGGGTGACAAGAAAAATTGCGGGAAATAAAGAACGAAGGGATGACAGGTACAAGGTAGCACGGAAAATTACGAAAAATAAAGGTAAGGAATAAGAAAAATTACTGCTACTTTAGTTTTTTTTCCAGTATAAATATACCTTCCTCCGCTGTCCTCATTCAATGGGGACATTGTCAATGGGGACAACGGGAACAGGCGTTTTAAAAGACCTCACTACTTCACAGAGGCTAAAATAATTTTAGTCTCAATAGCTTCAGCACAAACTCAATCAATCCACCTAGCCTTTGCCCAACTAATTTGGGGTCGGCTTCCAGTCTTACCGGATGCAGCTAAGTGCCAATATTGTACATAGAGCGACTGCCTATCTGACCTCCACAACCCAGCTACTCAGAAAAACGATACATCCGCACAAACTATGCCGTAATAAAAATATTTGCAAGCCAGTAAGGTTAACTGGGCAAGCCAAATAACTGCCCATTCTACACTGGACGTACATTTAACCGATCAAGCGGCGCGCGTCGCCGATCGGCGACGAAACAATAGAAAATCAATTGTGTCTCATTAGCAGAGCTTGACAGATTAAATATCGTCACGCGTGGACGCTATTTTAATGCCCATTTTAGTCCATAATGAACAGCTGTAAAATAAGACAGTATTTTAGTAGGTCAACAGTGTGTGATGGAGGAATCCGTTCGAAACCGTAACAAGCGGGCTTATTCGGTATAAAATCTCGTCGTGAAAACTTTAGGTGAAGTGACAGCTCACTTTACCTCAGTTTTCACGATGAGATTTTTACAGAATAGACCGGCTGTGGTGTTCCGTCGCTTCCGCGGACAAGTACCTACCACAAAACGGCACAAGAGTTAACTAGTGAAGTACTGTTTTATAATAATAAAAAAATATGCATGTTTAGGTTAAGGTATGGGCATGTGTCGCCTGAAATAAATAAATAAACAAATTACATGCCCATTTCCAACCGATTTCCACACAACTGTCATAACTTTCTTAACCGTAAAAAAATAAGTAAATAGTTAAGATTTTATCCTTAGTAATAAGAGAGCTTAAAATTCAAAGCTTCACTAGCATAAAGTTCACCACTAAAGCTTGCGACGCAATATTTTGCTTCTACCCCAGTTTGTAATCTCCTTAGTGGAAGCAACCGCAAGAGTCGCTGTGTTTAATTATTTACAGAGTAATTAGCGACTATGTCTAAAAGGACATATTATACTACATGATTACTTATCTAATCATGTGCAAACTGAGAAAGTAAATTAGATAAACTGTAGTAGAGACTGTCTAGTCTATGTTTTATTATAAAGCATGTGCTTTTTAATAAAACATCTCTAGTCAGTCAGTCTCTAAGTCTCTCTCTTTAACAGTCTCTAGGTCTCTCTCTTTAAAAGTCTCTAAGTCTCTCTCTTTAACAGCCTCTAGGTCTCTCTCTTTAACAGTCTCTAAGTCTCCCTTTTTAACAGTCTCTAAGTCTCTCTCTTTAACAGTCTCTAAGTCTCTCTCTTTTAGTCCGTTTGTGATTTATATTTTTATAATAGGTTGGTAGATAGGTAGGTATTTTCCCTCAACTTGTTCTTTCTTGTGTTTTTCTCTGCATCATGTTTGCCGTAAATAAATGCATTTTCTATCTTTTCTTTTTACTAACTTTACAGATGACAGTACATATGACATTATTGTGATTCATTCATGAGACTGTCTTTAACTTCTTGAGTAATTGCTATAAATAAATTCACAGATTTTGGGGAAAATGATACATAAGGATTAAAATACTTTTCTGTACTAATAGAAGTAAGAGTACTAGAGAAGCCACAAATCGAACCAACTTTTCCCATACGTTTTCTAGCTGATCGTAACAATATTCGAAAATCTGAGAAAACAATTGACAATTATTCAAAAAGTTAAGGACAGTCTCCCAAGAACGTTCCGTTCCGTTCGTCTCTGAAGAGCTGTGGATTTTGTGATTAATAAATAAACGTTTTCCTGTAGCTTCAGCGTTCCCAAGCAAAACGCCGCGCTAGTCGGTTTTTGTGCAGTTTTTTGGAGCCAGCTGCCAGCTACTTAAAAGATATATCAACTGATAAAAAATACATTAAATTATTACATAATCTTGAATCTACAATAGTAGATTCCATTTTTATTAAAGGAGTAAATGTTGAATTAATCCCCTCACAACGAAACCACAGAATGATAAATAATGATTGATAACCTTGTGAAGTAAGCATGATTTTAAATTTGCGACTGACACTAATGAATAGATAATGAATATTAATGAAATGAAATTTCAAATGACAAAATTTTGATTTTATAAATAAACTAGCTGTGCCCGCAACTTCGTTCGCGATATGGATTTCATCGGTTGCTTTTTTTTGCGCGAAACCCTAATTCTTTTTCTAAATAAAAGTAGCCTATGTTATTCCTTAAAATACAGCTATCTGCCAGTGAAAGCCCCATTAAAATCGGTTCAACCGTTTCGGAGATTAGCCGGAAGAAACAGACAGTTATTTTTGTTTTTTAGTTATATGTATCGTATAAACATTCACATGAATTTAGTAAAAAGCTGTTATTTTGACATTATAGACAGAAATCAATTTTATTAATTTATTTATATAGATTCTTCCAATTTGAGAAATGGTACAGTCCGAAAATCTGAACGGATTCACTACTGGTAACTCATACGCGTTACGTGGTGCGGAACAGAGATAACGAGTGTACAAGGAAGCGCCTTAACCCTGCCATTGCTGCCTCGTCTTAAAAACCCACCCTGTATAGCCTGAGCTGCTGTAGGATAATTCAACGAGCCTTAAACTCATTCATCTCGCTCAATTTGTATTCCCGCTCATCGCTCCGCTATACTCCATGTCACAAGCCTTATCATACCTGCCTAGTGTTATTTAGTTGAGCCTCGGGAGTGCACGTTGCATTAAATTATTACCAAAGTAATTACCGAGGCCAGCTGGGGAATTCACCTCGCAATGATTAGAAAATTTAATATTAAAATATGTGTGTGCTGATTTGCTGAACTTATTTATGAGACAGTTTCTCATTTTTATTTGTTCAGGGTGAGCGGCGAATGCGATGTGATGGAAAAATCGGGAATAGTAATTTACCTACCCCTTCGATAAAATGCAATGCTAGTTGGAATTGGTTTTCTGTAGCGTAAATGATTAGACTACTTTACTTTTTTATTGTACACTAGTAGACCCGGTATATGTTGTCCTGTCCGAACGTTGGCTTGTTTGCTATACCTACTCTACCCTATCCCTAACAATGACTAACATAACACACAGTGATTAATAATAATTTATTGTCAGTGATGATTAAAAAATCATCAATAATAGTGATTATTAATAGTTTATTGTCAGTAATGACTAAAAATTATGATTTATAATAGCTATTATGAATAATATATTATTACTAATGATTAAAAATAGTAGGTACAATTATTTGTTTTAGTTCATTTTTGGTCAATAAATAATTCACAACGAAAAACTTGTTTTTCTCTTGACTCCCTGAACAGAATTTGGATCGCTTCGGTTTATAGGTTAGTAATGACGTATGGAACAAAATGCACTATGTGTTCTTTCTAGGCAGCACTTAGTTCAACATCCATACATAGATTGTCAATGTCCTTTACCGTCGAATATCAAAAAAAAATCTGCTGTTCCATAGAAAACTGCAATACCTACGACAAAAAACTTATACGGTAGGAGTCTAGAATCATAATGCTGAATTGTTGGTTTGCACACTGGTTAATTTTTTTTCTGTACAAAGAAAAATCGGTAACTGAAAAGTTGTGTGGAAATCGGTTGTCATGGTATGGGCATGTGTTACGCAGGAATGAGGAAAATGTAGCGAGGAAAGTTTTGAAAGAATGTCGATGGCTATAAGAGTAGGGGAAGACCAAAGAAACGATGGATGGACACATTAACACAGTAGATGATATGGTTAGAAAGGGGGCGACTGTCGAGATGGAAGAAAAAGACATGTTACGCCGACACCAAATAAATTGGGGGGAGAAATAAAGGGCAGGATATTGATGACAAAGAAAAATCGTACATGCTTGTCACACGATTTTTCTACGGCGCGGTTATCACGCCGTACATAATCAGCCTATAATGTTCCCACTGCTGGGACACAGGCGTCCTCTCCGTGAGAGGGAGCGGACCTACCTTAAAATTACCGTGCCGTGGTGGCCTTAAGGTGAATGCGCAGTTAAAGCCCGCGAAATTCAATTTTTCGTACGTTTTTTGCAATTTTCAGGTCAGTTTCAGGTTGTATCTTGATCAAAATTTGATTCGCGTCTGTAACAGGTACGTTTTTACAGAATTATAATCATTAGAATCATTAATACAATATCTTTCTAAGTTATATTTGTACCATAAGCACTTTTCCTTAAGAGATTTGTTCTTATGGTACAAATCTAACTTAGGAAGATGTATTAATGATTATAATTCTGTAAATACGTACCTGTTTTTATTATAAATTTTGATCAAGATACAACCTGACACTGACCTGGACAATTGCAAAAAAAAACGTAAGAAAAATTGAATTTCGCGGGCTACAACTGCGCATTCACCTTAAGGTTCACATTACCTACATTATACGAATGTCCATATTATTGGATTTTCAACCCTCAGTTCAGCACCGAAGGTTGCAAACCGAACAGTGCAATATGAAGTCTTTAGCATTTAGTCTTTCTAGTAGGCATAAAACTAAATCTGAGTGAGTGTATTCAAATAACAACTCTAACTACACTCCATAAAACATGTTTTATTGATTTATCTAGCGTTTTATACACACCAATCAAGTTAAAGAAGGTATAAATAGTCGGTTCAAGCAGACAAGCACTAAATATTTTCTTCATTCAAAGAGTTGTTACTATAAATCAGAGTTATAGACCATTAACGTCAAGATGGCGACGATAAGGACCCCCAAATTGATATAAAAGCGATTCTGGTTATAATTTTATGTTAAATGATGGGTATTAATATGTTTGTAATGGGTATGTTGAAATTCTTGGGCAATTTATTTGAGACTTACTTTGTTCTTAGGTGCGGCCTATGTGTCAAGTTGTTTATTTTTATTTTATTTTATTTTATTTGGGAAACAAACAGATGCAATAACAAACATAAGTAAATATACAATTAGCTCAACACAATCCAGAAACAGTTTCCACAGATTATAATACAAGTAAATTATATGTGACTAAATGTAACAACAACCAGATATTCACACCGTTAAAATTTACAAAATTTACAATTTAATATTAACATATAACATTATTATTATTTAAATTTCGATGCCAAAATATTTCTAATACTAAATTTGAATTTGGGTAGAGAAAGGTGAAAAATATCTAAATCTTGATTTGCTTTTAATGAAATCGTGTCGTTGTACAGACGACACGCTCTTTTAATAAAAGTATTCTTGCCATAATTGGTTCGGGAGAAACCAATTTGGAAAAGACTTCTTTTGCGTGCATTTAAGCGTGGACATCCAAAACTTATTTTGCTGAGAAGATAAGGGGAGTCCAATTGGCCTCTAATAATTTTATATAAATAAACTAGATCTCGCTCTGCACGACGTTCCTCCAGTTTCTGAAGCCTAGGTAAATGATCAGTTCCAAAGTTAAATCGCCAATTCAAGTGCTTAGTAAATTTATTTTGCACTTTTTGGATTTGTTCTATATAAACTGCATACTGGGGATTCCACGCCGCTGAAGCATATTCGAGAATCGACCTTACAAGTGTTTTATAAAGAAGTATCAATGTTGACTTATGTTTGAAATCCCTGCCAACTCTTAGTACGAATCCCAACATGCGAAATGCCTTGTTGGTCATAGTGGAAATGTGAGAGTCAAAGATAAGCTTACTATCAAGTTGGACCCCAAGGTCCCGCACCTCGGTCACTCTATTAATATGGTCATTATTGATCTTATAGTTATATTTTATCGAGTTCGTCTTTCTAGAAAATGTTATAATATTGCACTTTTTTACGTTAAGGAACAGACTATTTTTTTTACAGTAATCACACAGGTTGTTGATATCATTTTGTAGTTCCAGGCAATCTTCTGGTTTAGTAATAATTTTATAAATTTTCTTATCATCTGCATAAAGAATAAATTTAGAATGTTTAAATATATTGAATACGTCATTTATGTATAAATTAAATAACAGAGGTCCGAGGTGCGAGCCCTGGGGCACGCCAGACGTAACAGGCATAAAGGATGAGCAGTACCCCTTTACCGTAACTGCTTGACTGCGTTCCTTTAAATAAGACTCTAGCCATCGAAGTAGATCGCCATGTATACCGATATACTCAAGTTTTTTAATTAACAGATTATGAGAAATTTTATCAAAAGCTTTTGAGTAATCGGTATACACGACATCCACCTGGTGACCATTATCCATGGCCGTGGCTATGTAGTCAATATATTCGCAAAGGTTCGTTTCAGTTGATTTTTTAGAGACAAATCCATGTTGCTCCGGTATTATAAGTGGCTTTAATAAGGGCGTTATTAGATCACAAACGATCCGCTCAAAGAGTTTAGGTATAACACTCAACTTAGAAATTGGCCGGTAATTTGTGATGTCATGCTTGTCGCCATTCTTAAATATAGGTACAACGTAAGAACGTTTCCAAGCCAAAGGCATAGTACCAGATCGCAATGAGGAGTTAAATAGCAGGTATAAGGGAAGCGCAATATTTTTATAACATCTCTGCAGAAACAGTGGTGGAATTCCATCAGGACCACTGCCCTTGTTTACATCAAGAGATTTGATATACTTAACAATGGTATTAAATGGAATAAATACATTGCTAAGATTTAAATCATTAGAATAGTCGTCAGACGAAGAAGATGACGACATAGACACGTCATTATGTTTTTCAAAAACTGAGTGAAAATGTACATTAAAAAGGTCACTAATCTCTTTACCATCGAAGGAGGTTACATTTCCTAAGAACAAGTTATCTGGCAGAGTATCTGACGACTTTTTAGATTTTACATAGGTCCAAAAGTATTTGCAATTGTGTTTAATATTGTCTTCTGACCTTGCAATAAATGATTCATAACATTCCATACTGACCCTTTTAGCCCTGTCTCTCAGAAGGGCAAAGCTACAATAATCACTATAATTGGCGTAACGCTTCCATTTTGAATGATACTTAGTCTTCTCTTTGATGATTTTGATCAGTGCCGGAGAATACCATATAGGGTACCTATTGTGGTCAACAGCTTTTTTTACAGGAACCATCTCCCTGACTATTTTATCAATAATATTATGGAACTTTGTTACGGACTCGTTAATATCGTGAACGCTATCCAATATCCCATGCCAATCCACCTGAGACAAAGCAACATTGATTTCATCATAATTTGCACCACGAAAGAAATAGTAGGTTGTACTTCGTGGAGAACGAAGGGTTTCAGGAAATAAGTCAACCAAAGAAATATCAAGGGCAGGGTGGTGGTCATCCTCCTGCACTAAAGGAAACTTAGAATTAGATACTATACATTCACAGCTGCTAAACACAAGGTCCAACTGCCTACCATTTTTATTTGAAACTATATTGTATTGTCCGAGGTTACTAAAAGATAAAAATCTCAACAAAGCGCTAACTAGACCATCAGTACAATTAACTCCCAGTGCAGCACGAGCTCCCAGTCCTGCAGATGACCATTGAGCATTCCTAATATTAAAGTCACCAGTTAACAGAAAGTGATCATCCGGATAACTCGAGATACATTGTGACACTTGATCTAAAAACTCGACCAGATCGTTTTGATGAGAGCTACACTGTGGAAAATAGCAAGTATATAATCTGAGTCGTAATTGCTGAGACTTTTTCGTAAGGCGTATGGTTAGAGAAATAATATCTGCAGATAATCTGTCATTTGAGCAAGAAATGTTAATGTCACTTACTGCAATGCCCTTCCTGATAGCAATGAGAACTCCACCCCCCATTTTGTCTGATCTAGAATCATAGTCACGGTCACACCTGTAAACATTATACCTAGGGTCAAATAATTCAGAGCTAAAAATTCCAGGCAGCAACCAAGTTTCACTCAGGCAGATTATATCATACGTGCAAAGCAACAAGTTGTTATAAAACAGATTAGTTTTAGTGCGCAATCCACGCACGTTTTGATAGAAAATATTTAAATTAGAACCAAATGTGCAAAGCAAAACTCAGAACACTTAATAAACAATGAGTTAGACAAAAAGTGTCGCTTGAATAATAACGTTTGGATATACTACTCATGACACGTTTCTCAGCATCAATTAACAAATTATAAACAAGAAGCTCACATGCTCACATTTATACACGATGTAATTAATAGCCTTTAAGCTATTAAGCACTGTCGAATGGACGACGGTGATACGATCGACAGTGGAGTGCTGTTACTTGAAATATGAATTGAGAAAATCTTTTTTTTTTTATTTATTTATTTATAGGAAAACCAACAGCTGTAGTATATGAGATATAAAGCCAATTACAGGTTTTCACGGGTAAAAAAAGAAAATGTAGTAGATATCTTAGGATCACTAACAAGCACGATAGAAAAGAATAGTAGTAGTCTTGATCTCGTGGGAATATCGGGATAAAAAGTATCCTCTGTCCTTTCCCGGGACTCAAACTATCTCTATACCACATCTAAATCGGTTCAGCGGCTTAGGCGTGAAAAGGTAACATACAGACAGACAGAGTTACTTTCGAATTTATAATATTAGTATGGATGGATAGAAGCACTATGCACTTTTAAAAAAGTCGGCGTTCAGCCGAGTGCGTGCAGAATAGGTTTTGTTAGTAAATGAGTCGAATAATGACTCTTTGCAAAGAATATTAAAGTCCTTTCTCGCTCGCATCAGTTTTGCCTGTAGTTACAAGAGGAAAAAAGCCTGGAAAAAAAGCAGGCACCTAATATTGCTACATCTACTGTTATTTCAAAGTCACCATATCTCAACTGCTAGAAGTTTCGACTACCGACTAAGAGATCGTAAGGTATGCGACCTGCTCGATGCCCAGTTGACATGATCGCACCAAAGATTTGGCCTGAAAGGAAGAGGCTACCTTTCTTAGAAGTAGAAGTAGTTTTTTAGGATGCATAAAGCTGACTACGTTGTAACAATTTCAAAGAGTATCCGTGGAGTTTCTTACCCGTTCTTTTCCATATGTACCTACTACGTTTTGCAACGGGCCACTAGCTTCATCTTTCTAACTGACCGACCCCTTGACAATTCAAAAGTGCCTGTAATTGGTTTATCTATGTCTATATACATTATAATATAATAAAATAGTAACGAAGTCAAGACTGTGTATTACATAATTTTCAAAAAAAAGTAAATTGCTACGAGGTGTGGGAACCAGTCTAACGCCGAAAATATAGTTTTTAGAATTTTCGTCCGTTTGTTCGTTTATCTGGATGTATACTATGTTCCGGATTGGTGTAAAAACGGCACACAGATGGTTTGTAACCTAAATTAACAGACGGAGTACTTTTTATCCCGGTAGTACGTTCCAGTGGGATATTTTCCGGCTTTCACGCGGGCGAAGCCGAAATTAATACTTTGAGTTTGAGCTGAAAGGCACCAACTCCTCGAAACCAAAGTAAACAAGATTTCCTTTTCAAATTTTCATTCAAAACTTCGACAAGTTGCTACAATAAAAACCGAAATGTATTAGCGCATTTGGAAACCTGAATAAGTCTGCCTGGCGCCCGGCGTGAATATCTTACCCTGAATGAGATCTGGGTGAAAGATATCGGGAAAAGTATTTGGTTTAACAGTGTCGGTGGGTATTTACCTACTCGGTTCAGAACTTGAATGAATTAAATCGTGAATTACTGAACAAGACGTATAGATACGAATAGTTAATTCGTTCTTTCTGACCTAGATTCGTATTGGGTAGTTAACATGAGACGTGCCGTCTTCAAAAATAAATAAGGAGACGACCACACTTTGCGTTTACACTAAGGCTGATTACACACTACAAAACGCCACGCGACGGGGTGCAGATAACGCGCCCCCGCGCGTGATTTTTTACATACAAATTCAATAAAATCGCGCTTCCGCGCAGGGAATTTGGCTCCTTTCCCGCGCCCCATCGCACGCCCCGTTATAGTGTGTGATCCGCTTAAAGTATAAAACATAAATATTTTCTACATGTTTTGTCTACTTTTGCCTTCGCGATAAGACCGCTCATTGTGAAATTTCTACAATTATATCTGTAATATTAGGTCCTTACATATGAAATTGGCGTTTTTCGTACTGGCCACTTTAATCACGAATTTCTCCTCTTTGGTAAGGAATTCCAAATTCAAATTTGTACAGCTATTTACTCATATATTTGTGCTTCGATGACCGTCATTCATTTGTTTTTTTTCTTCTGTTTTTTCTGTTTGCGTCACTCATTTTACAAAATGGAAAATTTAAAATATCGCATTATTTACGAGTACGAGTTCCGCCGTGGCACTAGTGCTGCGGAAACGACTCGAAGGGTTAATGATGTGTATGGCGGTCATGTTGCAAAAGAAAACACAGTTCGTTTTTGGTTCCAACGTTTTCGTTCTGGAAATTTCGACCTGCAGAACAAGCCCCGTGGACGGCCTGAGACCCAAGTTGATAATGGAGAATTGAAGGCTATTGTGGAAGCGGACCCATCGCAAACCACGTCCGAGTTAGCTGCAGGCTTCGATGTTAGTGATAAAACTGTTTTAATTCACTTGAAGCAAATTGGGAAGATTAAAAAGCTTGAAAGCACGACAACGCCAGACCACACACTGCGCAACAGACGGCTACCAAATTAGAAGAGCTTGAATTGGAATGTCTTAGACATCCTCCGGACTCCCCGGACCTTGCTCCAACAGATTACCATTTTTTTCGCAATTTGGATAACTTTTTGCAAGGGAAAAAATTCAACTCCGATGGGGCAGTCCAAATCGCCTTCAAAGATTTTATTGATTCCCGTCCGACTGGTTTTTTTAGTAAAGGGATCAATGAACTACCTATAAGATGGCAAAAGTGCATTGAAAACAATGGTTCATACTTTGATTAATTAAATATATTATATTAAAAAATATTCGACTTTTTGTTCCTTCCATACAAAACGCCAATTTCATATGTAAGGACCTAATATTTATGGCGGACATAATAAATAGTATTCTATCTATCTATTTGCGTTCACAACATCATTTACATCGAAAACAACTTGTCAAGACGTGTTTTAAACAAAACGGGTTGAAGATCACTTGATAAAAATGTCAAAAAGGTGAACAAACAAAAGAGTTATCAAAACATACGAGTATATATGAAACAACGTCAATACACCTACGTGTTTTATACACATATTTTTAACTTGTTGAAAACAAGTATCACAACATACAAATGGGTGTAAACGCGGGGTTATTTTACTTCCTTTTACAAACTAATTGTAAAAAAGTATACAACATAAGAGAAAAGCATGAAGAATGAAAATGTTTCAATTAAACACACAAGTGAACAAAACCAGAACAGGAAAACTAGCAGACAGAACACTGATCCTAAATTCTAGTTAAAAAAAAAACTCAATTCTAAAACGAAGGTGCTTCCTATATTCAATTCTGAAAAATAATACCTCACAAGTTTCTGCACGCTGCCGACATTCAACCCACTCGAACGTGGAACGTTTTAAGATACAAAAACTAGATATGCAGTCTAGCTATTCCGAAATTCTGCTCACACATTTCATTCCTAAAATGTAAACCATAATTTCTTACTCTAGATTACTAAACCTTAGTATTTATACTTATCGTAGAACGCTAAGTTTGTACCCTAGTTAGAGAAGGTAAACAGGATAAGAACACGCGAACATTTACATGTGGCGGGGTACGGGTGGAGTCCGAAATTAATGGGTAGAATACTAGTGTTAAAAGAAGTGCTTTTCCGAAATGCAAAATGAAGGTAAGGCAAGGTGCATGCAATTGTTGGCTTTTTCGTTTGTAATTCGGAACTGGCAGATATCTTATTTAGTACTTAGGGGGACTTGCCACTACTGCTATCTCCCTCTACTCTACTATAACCTAATATATTTATAATAAGTTAGGTCTGTGGTCAGGTAAAGTATAGACTATACCTAACTGCAGTTGTTGTACGAAAGGTATGCGAACATATATACTTTCGCATACTTAAAACTGAACGACGCGACCGTATATTTCCCTATAGATGATAAAGTCTTATGTTTTGAATCTAGCCATCTAGATACATTATATTATTCCAATAATTTTTATAAATCTTTAAATAGTATTTTTATCTCAAGAAGCAATGCGAGCTTTACTTGTGTTTACCATGTATAGAAATACGCATGTGTGTAAGCGTACGAGTTCTCGGTACCGTCCGAGACAATGGCGAAGTCTTAAATTAAATGTGTGTGTGTGTGTTATTTGCTGATCCTACTCGTCTTCACGCACACATTCACAGCGTTTTTGCACACTTTGTTACCATAAGTAAAACGCGCGTCACTTTGTGAGAAAAAAAAAATACTGTAATAGAAGAAATATATAAAAAAATGTTGTCCTACTCGATTGCAGCAGTTAGACTTACCTTACATAATCAGCCTATAACGTTCCCACTGCTGGGACACAGGCCTCCTCTCTGTGAGAGGGAGTGGGCCGTAATCCACTACGCGGGCCCAGTGCAGGTTGGTGGATGTCAATGTTTTCGAATTTTTGGTTCTAGGACATGCCGGTTTCCTCACAATGTTTTCCTTCACCGTTTTGAGAGCAGTGGTGATGAAATAATTTACACAAAGTAAAGCGCCTGTCGGGGTTCGAACCTACGACCTACAACTTGTAAGTCGCGGCTGATACCACTGGGCCACCACTGCTCACTTACCTTATGGACCCCGAAAGAACAAAAAAATCATATTGATTGCCTTTTATAAAATACTTCAAACCTAGACCCACCCAGTTCATTTATTTTAATTACGACACCACTGTAAACCGATTACCAACTTTAAGAGCGCTGATTGAAGTATAAAAGCTTCAGGAAATACAATTTCAAACGAAAAATTCAACGGTAATAATGGCAGTTTAAAACTCATCTCGCCTGTGAAATGGCATTTACCTCGGACGTAGCGTTGCCATCCAATGTGGCAGCCCGGCAGAGGTTGCTAGACTTCGTGGCGGATTGCCAAGTGACAAGCGGTACGTTGTAGACAGGAAGGTTTTACATAGTTGGATGGATTATATTAGTTTGTCATGACATGTTATGTGCAGTTTTAGGTTAACATAAATAATTTGGAATTTGTTTATAATTCCTTTTTCTGAACAAGACAAGAACAAGATAATTATGAACATAATAGGTAATTCTGACTTTTTTTCTTTTTGCTCAGCCCTAAGAGCCGTGATGTTAAATATTCTATAGCCTTTCTCAAGAATATGGCTATCAAACGCAAAAAGATTGTTTTACATTCGACTGGCAGTTTTTGAAATTACCGCGTTCAAACAAACGAATAGTATAGATTTATGAATGAAAAAAACTACCTATTATAACGAAAATTAATGAGTGAAATTAAACAGTGTTTTAATAATAGTTTACTGCACCGGACGACGTCATTACGTCAGCGCCGGCTGTCGCTGAAAACCAGCGCTGGGGCTCTGTCTTGCATAGGGTCGCAGCATAATGCTGAGCGATAGCCGTTTTGCGTGGATGTGACGCATGTTTCCCCCTACCTTTTTATTTAATTTTTTGTGTTTATGTTCTTTTTTGCGTCATTTTCACCGCAAATAAACGTATTTTCTTTCTTTCTTCTTTCTATATTTTCAAAGCTATTTTTATGATTTTAAAATAGCGAAGCGACTCCCTCATATGAAATTTACAGAGGGTATGGAACATCGACGCGCAAACTCATCATCTGCCTAGCCTTTTCCCAACTATGTTGGGGTCGGCTTCCAGTCTAACCGGATGCAGCTGAATACCAGTATTTTACATGGAGCGACGCCCTATCTGACCTCTACAACCCAGTTACTGGGTAATACCGCGCAAACTGTTACCATAAATTAATTACATAATTTAAGACCCACCAGTGCAGCATTCAAAATTTTTCGCCAGATATTAAAAAAACAAAATATGTATGGAACAGTCCATACATTTTGAACATGTAGGTCAATAGTATATAATAGAATACTCTTTATTATGTACACTATATAAATTACAGACATTAAATATAGAAACTTTACAATGGGTGACACAATGGGCGGTCTTATCTCTAAGAGCGATCTTCAATGTATGAAATAGCAGATTCTTTTAAATAACTGACTATAAATTTTAACGCTGCTCCCTAGAATCATATTGAGTTTAATTCAATGTAACGGTTTGTGTACATCGTCAAAAAATTCTGAAATGATCATCGACTGTTGTTGCTGATTGTACCTAAAACACAATAAGGACTTACCTATCTCCAGGGATAGTATCAAATAACACAGTTATTTCTTACATTACTGGTAATTTCTTCCTTGTTTTTGTTTACTTTCTATTTTTGCAAGCTTTATTCTTTTTTACCTACGAGTAACAAGTTCGTGGTTTAGAACCCACACAGGAGCTTTATTTTGTCTAATTTCACCACTACTCTCAAAACGTTGAAGGAAAACATCGTGAGGAAACCGGCATGTCCTAGAACCAAAAATCCGACAAACATGTGATATCCATCAACCCGCTCTGGGCTCGCGTGGTGTTACGGCCCACTCTAGAGGAGGCCTGTGTCCCAGCAGAGGAAACATTATAGTCTGATCATGCGTATATGAAATAACTTCAAGTAGCTGTCTATCCGATTCGAGTTTGCCGAACTTTTTCGTCTGTCACTTTTCACGTTATTTCCTGTCAAACAAAAAGTAATATATATTTTAAAACAAAAACAAGCATTAACTCACAATAAATTAAATTACTCTTCCATCTTAATATTTACTATTATTTCTCCTTCAACTAATTGTGCGAGATATTTTATCTATAGCAAAGTGTAGCCTGAGGCTCTGATGCTCTGAGTTTGCGATTGATACATTTCCTATTGATTTTCACTTGAAATACTACAGTATAAAAAATAATCACAAAGAACATTAGTAACATCGTATTTTTTCTAAATATTAGTTCGTAAACCGTTAAATACCGATCATTAAGAACGAATTCCAGTTATTATACTGCCTTTCGCAGTAAAATATAATTTACATTTCAGTTTTATTATATAAAATGTTATAATCACTGGCGTAATAAAGGCAATCTCTATTGTAGTTGGAATTATCGCTCCTTTTAATTAAATGTATTTATTATTCACAAGCAATTAAAATAATCTACATATTTATTATTATTTACGATTTGTAGGTCGTAACAGTCAGAGAGGCATTTACTTTTTGAAAATTATTTAATCACCACTGCTTTCAAAACGGTGAACGAAAACATCGTGAGGAAACCGGCATGTCCTAGAACCAAATATTCGAAGACATGTGACATCTACCGACCCGTACTAGCTGGTGGATTACGGCCCGTTCTCTCTTATCGAGTGGAGGCCTGTCTATGCTGTGTACTAGAAAGAGATTCTGCTAATAATTGGGTACTAAAATCTATTATTAAACCAGACCACAATTCAAAACGCAATTAATATTCCATTAAACCACGTCCACAATCATTATAGCCACTTACAGCAAAATATTGAATATGAATGAACGCGAACTGATAATTACACCGAGTGCCAATAAAAGCGTGGATACTTTAATGCGTCGTTGTATTGTTTTCGAGTTCTATTAGCTGTACATACGTACCACAACTACACCACATCGCAGCGACAAAATGTAGGCAGACAGTTAGTCGTTGTGTTTGCGATTTGGCCGGCCACTAGTGCGCGTTCTGTTGGTTGCGTTGTGGCTGTGCCGTGGCCTTGACGTGGTCGGTAGCGCCCATACGGTTGATTTTTACGCTGAAATGTGGTCCGTGTGAATAAACTATTCATTTTCATGCTTAGCGCCCCTCACGTTTTGTTGTTGTGGTGTGGTTGTGGCGTGGTTAGGGTGTGGCTGTGGTGTTGTTGTGATGTTGTTGTGGTGTCGTTGTGGTATGGTTGTGGTGTGATTGTTGTGTGGTTGTGGTGTGCTTGTGGTGTGTTTGCCACGTTATAGCTGCGCGGTTCATTTGTTTTCTAGCCACGCATCCGAGCGTAGATAGCCATGGGTCGCAGTGAAAGATCCCGCCTACATTTTTATACAAAGCGAAGCTAAGTACCAGTACACGTGCGAAGCTTAATCATTGGCGGCTGTGGAGCGGCGTCTTTATGAAAGAGCCTCAAGGTCACTTCTCGTAATGATAGGCGAGTCTCGTTCGGGGGAACTTGAAAATGAGCCAATTTTTTTGCACTGACTTGTCGTTATTGTGAGTGGATTTTTCGGGATGTTCTGCAGGTTTCACTCGCTGAAAGCATTGATGGATGTTAGGTTTTTAGTTTCAAAGCTTTTTAGCCTCATCAGCTATGAAATCACTATCTACCAGATGCGCTGTAAAATGTAACAGAAATTATCTCACGTCACACTAATATTATAAAGGCGAAAGTTTGTGATTGTGTGTGTTTATATGTTTGTTACTTCTTCACGCTCAAACGGCTGGACCGATTTTGATAAAATTTTATATGGAGGTAGCTGACACCCTGGATAATAATAAGGGGTACTTTTTATCCCGATATTTCCACGGCATCGACATTTACGCGGGTGAAACCGCGGGGCGCAGCTAGTCTGTTAAATAAATCAACGGTATAACGCGAGCCTATTACGAACCGCTCCCGCACAGTTCGTTTGTCCGATTAGGGTGCAGCTTCTAGAATGTTCTAGAAGACGTGTGAGAAGCTGACGACGCGTTCCTTTCTTTTTGACGCTAACCGTGTGACGTCCGTCAACTGGGCTGCGCACCGAAAAGCGATTCCCTGTTATACAATTTACGAAACTTTATCTTCTCCCCGAACCCTATTGTTTTGATATATTTACTTGGTCACATAGGCTAATTTCGTCTCCGACTACGGTGAAGCAAAAAGGAGGGTTATGATTTTGACCGGTATGTATGTATGTCGTTCATCTGTTCCCTCATAACTTAAAAAGTAGGTACTTATAATAATTTGACAAATGAGGTATCGTTAGAAGCATCTTGACCGTCCGCTGGTTATAGGCTATGTAACGTCACACTAAATTCAATATGGCGCCCTCTAGAGGATATAAAGTAATAAATTAAAAAATAAATATATTGGGATGGTGCCTTGTGAGATATCAAATGAAAGGGCTGAATAAGCACATTTCAAAAATATAAGTATTACTGAAATAAACCCCAAAATAATTAAATAAAAAAAAGTTTAAAAACTGAAACCCGACTACTGAAAAGGATGAAACAAGAAAGTACCTTCCCGTGGTTGCATGCTACCATAGCTTGTTTAGTACAGCGGCATGCGACCACGGGAAGGTACTTTCTTGTATTTTACCTTTTTAACTATGAATTTCTATCAGCGAATGATTTTTTGAGCAAAAATCTTATTCAAAAGTCATAGAACAGAAATTTTCAGAATACTTCTTCCTGCTTTCAAAATATTCCTAAGTTTCATCGTACACACTCGAAAACTCTCTAGTAAGAAGTTTTACTAGAAGTTTTACCATATAAGACCACAACTACTGCGTTGTGGTCTTATATGGTAAAACTTCTGCTGAATAAAGTTTATCTTTGTAACAATGGAATGACTGAATATAACTCGATCAATTGGATAGTTTCCCGAAGTTTGACGAACCCAACTAAGATTTTTATGGGATTGGACTAGATTAGTTTATAGTGTTACTGTTGATGTCACTGACCCCTGAATTTGATGTCAAAACTACTGAAGCTAAAGTATTTTTTTTAACACTAAGAGCGATGCCACACGGGCTTTATCAATACGTTGTGTCGTCGCAGCGCAGCTAAGACTATATAACCACTTGACTGCGCAAACAGTGCCCTGAAACTCGAAAACTATTAGTATTTTGTCGCCTATGTATAGGCAATGGTACTGGTAACCATTTTGGTTGTTTTCAAGTGTTAGACCTGTGTGCACGCTAAATTAATACAATTTGTTATAACTTTTTATGCAATTATAACGCATCAAATCGCCTTCATGCACGGTAAAGTGGTGTGGGAAACATTCCAAGACATCTAGTTACAAAAAGGATTGCATGCGTGCATATATATATATATGCTAACGCCCGTGTGGTATCGCCCTTAATAGAGACTTCAATATCAAATGAAATTACGGGAACAAAGAAATAAATCAATCTTCTACCAATTTGGATTGACCTAGTTTTTACCTCTGATTATCTATATTTTGGTAGTATTTTGTGTTGAAAAGAAAATAATATTATTTTGTATTGTTTTCCATTCACAGCTATAGTCGTAGATATAGAAACAAGACGAAACCGAAATTGATATCAAAACATGATAAAGAATTGATGACAAACGACCGTTGATGACGTTGATGTTGTTGTTGTTGGTTACGTTGATGGGTAAACAACCGTTTCTAGTTTAAAAATCAGTTTCTTATGTGAACTACACAGACGTCATTATTATCGATGTCTTAACAGGATAAACAAAAAAAAAAAAATAGATTTTCTCAACACATACTTCAAGTAACTGCACTATCGCGATCGGCAGTCGTTGACCCCGAAAATAAGGATTTTTTTTTAAATTATGTTTAGCTATTGAAACCCATCACGTCTGTCAAGTTTCTAGATAGCTATTTTGACTTGACCCCGTAGACTACTTTATAAGAGACTAGCTTCGCCCCGCAGTTTCACCCGCATAAATCTCGATCCCGTGGGAATATCGGGATAAAAAGTATCCTATGTCCGTTCCCAGGACTCAAACTATCTCTATACCAAATTTCATCTAAATCAGTTCAGCGGTTTAGGCGTGAAAAGGTAACATACAGACAGACAGACAGAGTTACGTTCGAATTTATAATATTAGCATATATATTAGTATGGATAAAAAAATTACCTATAGTGTCAGTTTTTAATATAGCGTATTTTGCATTGCACACTATTACTTTTTGCTTTGCCTCTGTAAAACCGCATACAATTTCCATTCTACAATAACACAGGAGAATAGAAATAGTGAACCCATTTCATAAAGTATTGCATTATAACATACGTCCGCTTTTGCTGTTATCGCAACAAAAGTTATATGTGGTCGCGTTACGCCGAGTTTGCAACAATAGTTTGAAACCGGAATCGAACTCGTGGCCTTTCGATCGGAAGTCCACACTTGTTTTGAAACTGTTATTAGGTTTCATTAGAATCTGTTCACTGTTGTTGTTTTTGCAAGTTTGCTTAGCAAATGGCAGTCATTTTGATTCCGCAATTTTGCGCTTTTGTAATTTCAAACGTAACGTTATTATCCGGCAAACGGCATCACTACAGATATATATAGACCTAGATAACGCAAGAGCAACTAATTCGCATGCCAAGCTTACGTACAAAAATCGATGTTTCTCTAAATGAGCGATATGTACATCAATAAGAGGCGAGCCTATTGACATCAACCGGGCAGAAATCTAGATTCTGTACAGAGAAATTTCAGAAGGCCGCCCCGCTCTGTTAGAAGTGCCAGCGTCTAGGACAAACCTACTCAAGTTTGCCCCTATGTCACGAGCTGCACGTATTATTAATATTAGTACAGTATCGGAGGATATATTTGGGCAAAGCCTGCCGAGATTTATTCAAAAGGTACAATTAAGTATTGAAAAAGGTCTGATATTATAATATCAGACGTTTTTTCTATGATTGTCAAACCGTGTGGGCGGGGTTGCAGCAGCGTTATTACGTTGTTGCAATTTTGCTTACATGGCAGGTGATTTTACTTATTTTTGGAATGGAATAGACATTGTAACTTATAACGTCGCCTTGGATGATTCTGTAAAGGTGTTATAATTGTGGTTTAATAAATAAATAAATAATAAATAAATAATTCTGCCCGAACTGGGAATGGAACCCGAGCCAACGAGGCATAATGGATTAAAAAATCTGGATTTTCATATAAAAATCCAATCACTATCTGCCAGCCAAACGAATGCAATTCGTTGATGAGAGTTGATGAAATTGATATCCGACGAAATTTTTTATTAAATACTTTTTCTGGGAAGTGAAAACGACAATTTGTACTCCAACCTGATCAATCACCAGAATTAATTTAAGTGCATGAGGTTTTACGGCGAAATATTGGCACGTTCTGGTTGATATAATCATTTTTACTATTTCCATTTATCTTGCATTCTTCAATTCATCTTCTGCCTAGCCTTTTCCCAACTATGTTGGGGTCGGCTAACAGTCTAAAAGGATGCAGCTGAATACCAATATTTTACATGAAGCGACTACCTATCTGACCTCCACAACCCAGTTACTGGGTAATACGATACCCCTTGGTAAGACTGATTGTCAGACTTTCGGGCTTCTGACGACCCAAACGACCGTAACGACTGCCAAAGAAAGATCCACGATTGACAGCCGGCTTAATGTGCTTTCGGAGGCACGGAGGGGTCTTGATAAGTAAAGATGGTCACCCATCCACGGACCAACCGCGGCAAGCGTAGCTTAACCTGATCGATCGACTCGCGCGTTTGTTATTACTTAGCCACAAGCCACGTGTGTGTGGTAGTATATTTTTCGTGAATATTTTGTGTCATAGTTAAAGTCAATTATCAAACAAAATAGTCACGAAAAATCAAAATATGATCGATTTCAATTCGGTTTCAAGAACTCTTAGTTCCCTCTCAATAGAATTTCCATTAAAAACTTGTTTATGTATATTAACAGTGAGGCAGTGCCGACATTAAATTCCCGATAGACATGAGAGCAGGATGTGTTCATTAAATGTTGTGCTCAAATTAATGAGGTCGGGGACAATATTAGATTTCGATTCGAGAGGAATCTGACGGTATCCTTTTGTTGAGTCCAGATTCTTGAGTTTGGAAATTATAATGATTGTGGTTAAAATATGAATAAAATGTTCATGATTAGCATCACAGTGGGGTTCTTAATAGTAAGACTGCGGGGCAGTGACAACAGTATTCTGAAGACAGTGGCGGAGAACATCTACTCGCATATTCTGAGACGTTTTGTGGGGGTGAAGAACGAGTGTACTTGTGCGTCGTCCACATGAAGCGATCCTAAATAAACAAGTTTTAAATAATACTTCATTAACATTAATTATAAGAAATTTACTAACACAGCGGATCTTATGTTGTCCGAAATAAATAACATATTATTATTTCATTTTTACATATAAATTATATGATTAAATATTAGGATATAAAAACATTTAAAAATATAAAAAAATGGTAGCCCACCGGTATCGGGAACAGGGTCCAAGCTACCGGCGATCAGGGCTCCAGAGAGAGGAACCTCCTGACAGTGCGAGCCGTGTCCAGAAGTACTGCTTTCTGAATCAAGCCCTTAATCCAATTTATTATTATTATTATCATAGAGATCGGTACAATATGACCAGCCAGATCAATTCTGTAAAAATTTCAACATGAAAACTAAAGTGAGGTGAGCATGAAGTAAGCCGTCAATGATGTTAATCCCCAGCTAATTCAGGCGGAATGACAGCTAATGTTTTGGGTGCTTGACATAAATCAACGTTGAAATTTTATTACTTTTTATTTTTAGAGGCGGGGTCGCAGCAGACAACGAAGCAGATAGCGGGACGAGCTGGACAGGTTCCGTCAAAACTGGAAGGAGGACGCGCAGGCTCACGAAAGACGGAAGGAGTGGAGGGAGGCCTTTGCCCAGGAGTGGGACAGAGAAGGTTAGTATAAAAAAAATTGGCAATGTGAAAACCCAAAACAATGAAAACACACTTTATAAGCTTTTTAATGATGCAGCTGTAAAGTAAACTATCCCAACTAATAAGTTAAGTTATAAGCGCCAAAGTGAGTTTGTTTGTTACGCTTTCATGCTAAAACGGCTAAATTGATACAAAGGACATAACATGAGTAGATTCAATAAAATTAAAACTTTAGGTTTCTACTTTTTCTTCTGAAATAGCATGATGACCGAAGCTCATAAATGCCACAACGTGTTTGAAATATTATGCTAATTATAAGCTGGCACCGCCTTGGCACCTTTCCTTGACATTCAAGTGGCCCTAACAAGGAAATAATACTCGTATCATCAAAGGACTTATAAACCACGTGTGGGTTTAAAACCTTACAATTTGGAAGAAATTATTTTCAATAAAGTTCTTTCTTATTTCAGAGCGATTGATATTTACAAAGGGCTTACGTGAAATAAGCTTGCGTGGGACTTCAAAGATCTTTACCCAGTACGAAGTGCGAAAATCTGTTGGCAGGAAAATGTTTTTGTACTGTGTTAAAAGGATACTCTATAAGTGTTTTTTCGTGACATTTTTGCGCGTAAAGAAATTCAAAGTGTTTGATGTTGAGATTTACCTAGGTAGAAAGATTTGGTTTTGTTTATTTGAAGACCGTGAAGTCGGAAATGAAATTTAAGTTCTGGTTAAGATAAACAAGGTTCACTACACATCTTACGTACTTATATTTTGCTCATCTATCTTTTTGTATTTTTCTCTATTGACTGGTCAAGCCCCGCGCGATACCGATCGGTGACGAAACAATAGAAAATCAATTGTGCCTCATTAGCGGAGCTTGACAGATTACGTAAATTTTTTATGTGCTAATGAATAGGTACATATTTTATGTTGATTTAAAAGAGTGTCCATGGAGTTTTTTGCCTGTTCAAGTACCTACGCTTTGGGATGGGAAACTAGCTACATCTTTCTGACTGACCGACCCCTTGACAATTCAAAAGTGTCTGTAATTGGTTTAATTGAAATAAATGCTTTAAGTTTGAGTTTGACTATAATTCATAGTCAAACTCAAACTTAAAGCATTTATTTCTGTCCCCATCTTTTTTCTGTCAAAACAATGCGGTTTTTTTAAAGACGACAATAGAAATATTCCTGTCATAATGACAATTGCAATCTCTTCCTGAATTTTCCTCAAACAGAACCCAAAAATAGAAGCCTCATCATCATCTCGCAAAAAATACCTCTCATTTTTATACCCCCTACAATTTCCATATCAAAAATATGAATTACGGCATTCTCTTTGATTTACGAGTTCTGCTTATCAGTCCCAGTTGGGCGCCAATTATTCCGAACAAATCCCAAAATTATAGTTGCCTTGTCCATCATTATTTAAATCCCAAAGTACACCTATTAGCATATTTATATTAACAGAAATCTAAGCTATTATCCATTTACAAGGACCTTTAACATTGGGGACTCAGGTCTCGAGGGAAATCAATACATGTCATGTCGTGAATACAGCGAACAATTTAAACATCGCAAGTCGATTTTTTTGATCTTGGGTTAGATAAAATGTATTTCGATTTGATTAGGTTGTTGACTTTTCTGAAGTCCTTTCATTTGCTGATAATTATGTTTATTTTTTAAATTTTTCTCTTCTACGTAACTATGTTTGTAAAAAAACATGTTAAGTACTTACGTAATCTGCATTCGGGATTCATTTGTCAAAAATGTAAACAAATATGAGTTCATGGAAAAATACCTTCAAATCAATTTACGCTACAACTACAAACATTTTTGTAACTGTTTCAATAGTACTAGTCATTCTAAAATCACCTTAATTTTCATTAAAATAAAGTTGATATTTGTTTAACTTGAAATAATATTAATTTGAAACATAAGTTTGAATAGACTTTACATACATAAGCTCACGCCTTCTTCCCATGATTGTTGGCAGAAGCTACAGAACGCCACCTGCTGCGATCCTTGGATACTCTGTTTGCCTCGTTTACTCGTACTCGTACACGCACGCCAGTTGCGAGTACTACGCACCTGACCTTTCTAAAGAACATCGCCCATAAGGTCACTATGTGTCCTCCAGTACTTCATTTAAAAAAATATTTCTAACATCTAGGATTTGCTCATCATTACCGTACCTGTTAACTACAGTCCGCGCGAAACTAATTGGCCTCACCTTAGGTATGTGAGCGGTGGGACGGAGGGGCGCACAGTGGGCTGAAACGGGCCGGTAGAGGACTTAGCGTTTAAAAAAAAAAAGTTTATTTTTCTGAAATTTTAAATAGTGCGTTGGATTTATCTATTGATTATAAGTAATTATTTATATCAGGGTCGTTTAGATAACTTGAGTATTTTCGGAGTTATTAATAACCAAAGTAATTTTTGTATGAAGCAAAACAAAAAAACTTGAAAATCAAGAAATTCTCAAATTTTCTCAAAGAATTGACTTTACGTATGTATAGTACGTATTTTTGTCCTATTTTAGCACCTATTCTCGGGTTGCGATTTTCTGCGATTTGGTCGCAATTTCAAATTTTGTTCTCTATTCCACACCACCATAGAGGTTAAGAACCAGGCACGGTTTTTTTTATGTAGTGGTCTCCCCGTTAGGCCTAATCTTCTAAGGACTAATAAAATAAGTAAAAATCACAATCAGGTACTGGTCACTGCACTTTTTTAATTTAATCACTATCAAGAGTATCCATATTAACGAATGCAAAATTTTCGTATTCGTCATCATCAAATGTTTCCGTTTGTTCAATTATTAATAAACTTTGTGCTTCTTCTGACAAAGTTTTGTTTTCTGCAAAGTTTGTGGCGTTTCGCTGAGATGAGTGGATTAGAGCTGGTCAACAAATTATTTAAAATGTCTTCATTTGTAGTTTTTCTACTGCATTTCCTGGAATGGTTTTGGCGGTACCTACGAAAGTCTTTATTTCTAGCTTCAGCAGCTTCTTCAGATAGCTGTCCAATTGGTATTAGACCAAAACTTTCAATAATAGCTGCACCATGCATAAGAACTTTATGAACACTTGAAGGCATATAATACCAGCCATATAATTCCAAATACAGTCGCATGGTCACTTGAGCATATTCGTGAAATTTGACTGTGTCAATGTGGTAACCTGATGAAATTGCCTCTAAAATGGTTGCAAACCGCCTAATTAAGTCTTCACTAACACCAGTTATCTCAGCAGTCACGTTTGGGTTTGCAAAAAATCTTCTAGCAGTATTTCCGTCATTCGTGGAGCCGTGCCCTTGTTTGACAACATCTATCAGAAGTCCCATTCTATTTTTAAAAGCATCTTGTATATTTTTCTTCCTGCTTTCCATGATGCACTTGTTGTCTTCCTTTACTGTCCATGTCTTTATCGTTAATCTGCATAATAATAAGATGGAAATATATTACCGTCATTCTCGTTAACACTTTTTCTTAAAGTATTGTATTGCCACTTGGTCAGCTTAAGTGATAAAAATAATCCTAAAGCCTCATCCGGAGAAAATACAGATTTTGTTTCTTTAACAGATATGCACTTCTTAACTTTTTTTACATGTTGGGGATTCTTAAGTAAATGTTCTAGTATTTTAGCAATCTCATCATTCCCATCCGCTTTCAACTGCTCAAAATATGCATATTTTATTTCGTCCGAAGATAAATGAAAGTTTTCTGCTCGTCGTTTTTTCTGTTTAAGCGCTAATTCACAAAACGGTTTTCTAGGGCTTTGCTCGGTGGAGACACCGACAGAAACTTTTGCTGGTGATACATACTGAGTTGATGTACTCGGTGCTGGTTGATCTTCATTACTGGTTATTAAACACTTAATAAAGTCTGGCCACATTATGGTTTCTTGTAACCATTCGCTATTTTTAGTTCTGAATATAGTTTCTTTACGATGAGCGTTTTCCCATCTTCTATTTAAATTATTAAAAAAAATTGCACAAAATAACTTTAAGGTCTTTTCATATTGATCACTTAATTCGACTAAAAATTTAGACCTTATCTCACTACACAAACTTTCATTATTTTTAATACTGCCACTGTTTTTTAAAATAATAAAAAGGTCGAGGTTGGTCACCAAATCTTCATACATTTTCACAAACACAAAATAACTCACACTCACTTCACTTCTTTGTATAAGTAATAAATATGTGAGGGTAGTGCGTCTATTATGGTGGGTAATAGAACACTGAAGTACGTTTGAATGCAATATTACATTTTGTGCCCTATTATCGTTGCACCAATCAGGTAACGACACGTGTCATAACTTGATGTTGCGGTCGCGCATTCCTATCTCTTGATTCCCGGAAATAAGTGTCAAAACAAATTACGTCATACCTACCTATATTACCTATGGTGGTGGAAAATGTCGAACAATTTTTTTTTATTTAAAGTATTAAGTAAGTATTGAAGTACTTCAGGCCGTTTAGTGTACATTATTTTCAATTTCAAATTAGCAATTACTCATAATGGAAACCTACATTGATACATATCAACATTTCAAATTAATTGGAATAAATTGCTAAACTAAAATTTCATGACTCTTCATACAAATTTGATATGGCTATATCTCCGAAAGTACGAGTCCAATTAAAAAAAGTCAAAGAGTAAAAACTTTTTAAATTTATGTCTAGATACTAAAAAAATACATTTTAGTTCTTAAGACCCAACCTTGGAATCCCAGCCCACTGTGGGGCGGGGCGCTTTACTCAGTACGTGCGTTGCGAACCGCCGCCACACATCGGATACTCCATACAACGCTCGCAAAATAATTACCTATTACGACTACATAACCAAATGACGTTTGTATACGTGCAAATGTGCACGTGAAATCTAGTAGGGTTGGCTGTCGCGTGCGTAGCGTACGTAGTACTATTAAGTATTCTGTGCCACCGCCTCACCCCTGTCCCCACCTCAGCGGCCAACAAGTTCCGCGCGGACTATACTCGAAGCAAGATAAATGTCTGGATTAGGTGCGGGCTTATAGCAATCCTGCTACAGATTAGGTTAGGATTTTGTTAAGATGTGACCTTTGGCTTTATAGACTGCCACGAACATCGAACATAACTGAGAGTGTTTTGTCTCTAAAGGTACGTTTTAACGTTTTCTTTTCTTCATTGAGCATAGTTACCTATAAAGATATATTTATTGTACACCACAAAAATACATAACATGAAAAAAATACATCAAACACTACAAAATATACAATGGGCGGCATTATCGCTTTTAGATCTGGAACATAATATAATTGATACGCGGAAACTATAATTATATATTTCCAGTTTTTACCCGCGACCTTGTGGAAGTCGTAAGACACTACAATATGTATAAAAAAAATACAGCTGATAAAATAGATTCTATTGATGAATGAATTTTTAAAATCAGTTAAGTATTTTTTGAGCTTATAATGATGAGCTTTGTAATGACATACAAAAAATCTACCAACCCGCACTGGGACCGCTTGGTGGATCACGGCCTACTCCCTCTCATCGAGAGGAAAGAAAGAAAGAAAATACATTTATTTAGCACAGACTCAAAGACACACAATACACCAGATCCAGACCAGACCAGACCAGACCCAGACCTGTGTCTCAGAAGTTGATTGACATTGTAGATTGGTTTGATTTGACTGATTAGGTATGTCAATTAATCAAATATTTTCTCTTTGCAATATTAGTTTAGATGAAAATATGTAAATTACTAGCTTTTGCCCGCGGCTTCGCTCGCGTAGAATTTGGTCTGCCACATTAAGTTACGTGACATTTTTTTTAAAATACTGATATTTTTTTAATGTACCTTCACATCGTACATCCCAGATTTCTAACTTCAAAATTAGTTTCCATACAATCTTTGAACTCCTATACCTAATATTTAGAGGGTATCTCTTGAGGGTGGAATTATCTGAATTCCTTTCTAAGTGCTCATTATTTTAAGCTATAATAGAACTCTGCAAATTTCAAAATGCTAAGTCCAGTGGTTTCTTCATCAATCTTTACCTGTATGGTGTGTTTATAAAAAGTAGGCTTGAGATTATCCTATCCAGCACAAACGGATTACTAAACACTGACAACTAAACAGGTCGGACCAATGTTACTTGCATTTAATCACTACATAGTATAAAACAAAGAAGCTTTCTTTTTCCCTATGAATGCTTAAATTTTTTAAAACTACGCAACGGATTTTGCTGCGGTTTTTAGGGTTCCGTACCCAAAGGGTAAAACGGGACCCTATTACTAAGCCTCCGTCGTCTGTCTGTCTGTCTCCAGGCTGTATCTCATAAACCGTGATAGCTAGAAAGCTGAAATTTTCACAAATGATGTATTTCTGTTGCCGCTATAACAACAAATACGAATAAGAATTAAGTACATATTAAGGGGGGCTCCCATACAATAAACGTGTTATTTTCGCCGTTTTTTATAGACAATGGTACGGAACCCTTCGTGCGCGAGTCCGACTCGCACTTGGCCGGTTTTTTTTAATAGATTTTGTAATAACTAAAGAATTATGTGGTACGTAATTGGAATAGGTGAACATCTGTGTTAATTTATCTGTGTTTTTACTGCAATATACTCCTGTATACTATGTTATTTGATTTTTTTTGTTCAGCGTAAATAATAAGATTTTGGGATTTAGAAACACGTGAGCAAGCTACGTAAAGCTGCCCATGGGAAAAACAGGGCGTGCCTAAATGTATCCCCGCTACTTTCAAAGTTTGCCCTTGCGATTTATTGATGGTCATAGAAAATGCAACTTTAAGTGGAAACTGTAAACGTTTGAAATTAAAGGGTAAGTTATTGGGTATTATTGGGATGCGTGGAATAAGAACATTTTCACCCTTAGCTTCTCCAGTTAAAATTGTGGCCTTAACAATATGCTTGCCTAGTTCCCTGACTCGCAATCTAGTGCCATTACATAGTCTCGGGGCGTCCAAGTTACGCATTAACAAAACCGGTATACCGACTTTTAATTGGAGCTTATGTGATGGCACCCCGGATAGCTCCAAAGAGTTAAGAAACTCCACGGGGTAGCTTGTACAGTCTTCAGATGACATGACTGTGTCGATAGAGTTGTAGGTTGTTGCACTGCGACGCCGCATCGCGCTCCGCCCGTGCTGCGGCCGCCGCCGCGGCGTTAGGCGCTCCGTTCAAGTCAATCATATCGTGATAACTTTTAAACTATTCGGCCAAATTACTTAGTCTGAAAGACAAAGTTTATCTACATTAAATACTTAATGCGAGAAATGTATTCATTTTGATAAGAGTTTGATAATTATATACTAAATGTGCATTGTAAAATAGTACCAAATTTAATTACATTTATGGTTCACAATTTTGGTTGTACTGGCTTGCACATAAAAGGTAGATATATGCTGTCGCGGACTTTTATTTAGATCTACTTAAGACAAACAATCCTGAGGTACATCATCTTTATGTAACTCCATTGGTTTAGGCAGCGCACGCCAAGATAGCTCTCAGATGGAAGATTTTTTTCCGACTTAATTGACACGTATCGTTATATTATGACCAAAACTACATAAAATCATTATAAATTGTAGCCTATGTGTTATTCTGATGAATAACCTATATTACTGTAAAGTTTCATCCAAATCCGTTCAGTAGTTTTTTCGTGAAAGAGTAACAAACATACATCCATCCTCACAAACTTTCGCATTTATAATATTAGTAGGATAGGATTTGTTTGGTCAGTATCGACTAAAATCTATGACTAAATTCGAATGACTAAAATACACTATGTAAATATGCAAAACTCACATTGTTTCATGTCTAAAACAGCTGAAATTCCAATATTGGTGATCGTATGTTTGTGATACGTTGCTCATAGTGCTTACTGGACTCAAATAAACACCGACTACAATAGGAACTATATACTCTAGGTACTATATGTACCGCCAACAATGTATAAGGCACTTATGTAAGCAATAGTTTCGTATTAATTGCTTACGCAAATCATCTGTTTATTGTAACAACAGATCAGTTATGTAGGCTGTTCGCTGTAGTTCGTTAATTTTTTGATATCTTAAAACACTGGTCAACAAGCAAAATAAAATTGTTTGCTTCCCGTGTTTTTTTTTTTTTGGTTTCTATCTCAAATTGATACGTATTTTTTTTTTTAATTTGGCAACTGTTTTTCTCTAACAGCTTTTGTTTTTGAGTTACAAGCTAACTAATCTCATTTACTATTTTTATTCAGATTTGCGTTTTCTATCGGACACTGAAATATATTTTGTTGTTGTTTTCGAACCTCGAAACCATCATGACGATTGCTACTTCTGCGTTGTGAAAATAAACGGAATTAACTCTGGAAATCGAAAAAGGTGGTCATATCCTAACTTATCTTCTGCTCAACGACCTCAATTAAAATTTTGTTAACATAATGTATTAATTTTCTAAATTTTTTTGTCAATATAATAAAACTGTATATTTCAAAAAGTAAAGCTGTTAGCGATCTCCCAGTATTTTTTTCATAGTCAGGGCCATAGAAATACCCAATAACAGAAAAAAAAAAAAGGAAATAAGACTTGTGTTGACCAGTGCAATCTTCGAAGGGGTAAGCAGGTCGGATAGAATACAAATCATCGACAAGTGACGAGATTAGTCCCATGTAATGCGGGCAAGGCTTATCATCTGCCTACCCTTCCTCTCATATTAGTTTCATTTAATTGAACATGTAGCGCGGTTCTAATAACGTACCTAGTCGAAAGTTTTATGCAATACTACCAATATTATCGGAACCGTTAAATTCCCTCGGAGTAGATGCACGGGTCGAGGATAAATATACTAGTCCTTGTAACGCACGTGTGACGTGCTGATATAAATACAGTGTATTTTTCTCTTGCATCTCTATTTGTACAAGAGAGGCCCGTGGCTAAACAATAACAGCCGCACAGGTCGATCGATCAGGTTAAGCTACGTTTGCCGCGGTTGGTCTGTGGATGGGTGACCATCTTTACCTTCATACCGAGACCCCTCCATGTCCCGGCGTTGATCCCGGCTGGCATTCGTGGATCTTTGACAGTTGTTACGGGTAGTCAGAAGTCCGAAAGTCTGACAACCAGTTCAACCAAAGCAGGCCTTACATTCCTGGATTGTAACTTGTCGCCGAGATCTATCTCCCGAAGCTCGGTAACGTAGATTTTGCCGCTCCCAGCGCAAGTTTCCTATCTACAAATTGCTCTAGTGAAAACAACTTTATAATATTGATACAGTAATGGTATCACATCACACTAATATTATAAAGGCGAAAGTTTGTGAGTGTGTGTGTGTGTGTGTGTGTGTGTATATGTTTGTTACTTCTTCACGCTCAAACGGCTAGACCAATTTTGATAAAATCTTGCATGGAGGTAGCTGACACCCTGGATTAACATATAGGCAGATTTTTATCCCGATATCCCCACGGGATCGACATTTACGCGGGTGAAACCGCGGGGCGCAGCTATTGAAACATAATTTCTAGACAGTCAAATGAGATCTTGTTGATTACATCTATTTGTGGCTGACTGTAAAGGTGGAATCGTGGATCGTGAATTTGGCTTCAATCTTGAGTTCCATGAATAAGATAAAGTTAGTTATTTATAGATCAAGTTCTAATTGTTTCGTCGTAAACTGAGTCCGAACTGTCTGAATAATTAGTAAACTGAAGATTGGGAAAACTTATCTCAGTACCATCGGAGAAATACCTTTTCAGAGCTTATTTTCTGTACTAGGTGTAACTGAAGTTCGTCAACATTAAATGTTTCATTTCGTTTTTAAGGTTTTGTACCTCATCCACCTGATAGAATGGAAGATGTAGCTCCAACCCGGTATAGTGGGGTTACGAACGACAGTAGGGCGTGATATAGAGCTATGTCGCAAACTATGCTCCACCTCCTTTCCTGCCCTGCCACGTGCTTGCCGTGGAAGTGGTTTTGGACCATCAAGATCTTAGAATAGTCGTGCCAGCGATACGAAGAAGAAGTTGTCGTCAAGGTAAAATTTTCCTTCACAAAATCAGCATTCCATGTCTATCAATGGCCACGTTCTTGTTAGTCTGACGGAATTTTTAATGGAGAAAGAAATTTCTTGGTTACTTTTATAATGATTAGAAATTGGAAAAATATGGCATTAAATTTCTATTTAATTCCAATACGAAATAAGTTGACTGCAGAAGAACTGTGTATAACATAAATAACTATTAAAGTAATTCATAATTAAATTGTAATTATAGTTAATCAATATTTATATTGACATTGTTTATTATCTTTATTATTATATACTTAGAGCATCTCTGGTGTATACTTTTGTGTAGTGTATTGTGTCTTTTGCATGCCTTCTGGTAAAATATGGCTATTGGTAATTATATTTTTTTATGTCACCATGTTTGTACCTTGTACCCATATTTGCAAAATAAATATATTATCTTATTTTAAACGGTAATGTTCAGAATCTGTAACTTTGATACGACCTCGTGTATCTGACACATTCAGACACATTCGTTTCGCGTCAACAGATTCCTCGGAGATATAATGTCCACGCTCCAACGCTTTTCAGTTGAAACTGAATATTTTGTTCCAAAACGTGGATGGAATTTGTGAAGAACACTGAAGTTTTGCCGGTGATTTTTATGACATTCTCATAAAAAACTCGATTTGAAAATAGTAATAACTGTGCGCAACAATGTGCTCGTTTGGTGTCTGATAGTTGAGCAATTACCAGTTGAGCCGTTGGTATTATCCACTGCTCAACTTTATGCAGTTGAGCAATCTAGTTGAGCAGTGGGGAAGAAGTGAATTTCACAACAGTAATATTAGCAACTTTTGTTAACTAAATAAAACGTTTTATAAATATACGCACACCTACCTATGGAAGGGCTGGCTCTTGTAATAAAAGATTATAGCAATTACACAGATGTATAGTTCGTTGTTGAGGAAACTGGGCATGTCCTAGAACCAAAAATTCGAAGACAATGTGACATCTACCAACCCGCACTGGGTCCGCGTGGTGGATTACGACCCACTCCCTGTCACAGAGAGGAGGCCTGTGTCCCAGCAGTGGGAACATTAATATTATGTTCTAACGTATACTCTGCAAATGAAGTAAGAAGTCTATACAAGAGCTCACGTTGTTTACATCCATAGAAACAGTACCCATGAGTTGGCGAGGTAACGGGTCGAGGTACTGCATGTTTTAGTGTGCCAAAAAATGTGTGTTCAATGTGTTCGGTCTTCTCCAACGAGTATATGCAATGTATTGATACGTGTCTCAATACCTTTGCATAATCATTCTAGGTAGGTATGTAGGTAGGTACTGAGCGGTTTTAGGCAGTCGCTCCATATTCAACCTCTAAAAAGTAAAACATAATATCAAAGTCAAAGTATTTTATTTGTTGAACATAAGTAATATGGTACATGGTATAAAATTTGCGTTGTGTCACTATGTTTTGCCTTGCAAGGCGTACTTTGGCGTAAAAAACTACAAACTAAATAAAACTGTTTCAAACGTCGTAAACAAGATATAATAACAAGTGGATCTGACATTTTATTTTATGCTTCTATCATCTAAAAACTCATTGATAGAGTTGTAAGCCTTTTCAAACAATATTTTTTTCAGTTGCGATTTTAAATGGGTTATGTTGGTCATGCTTTTTAAAGTTTTAGGTAGTTTATTATAAAAAAATAAATATGTATTGGACTTTTAAGTTAAGAACACTCTCGATCAAGCCACCTTACAAAAAAAAAAATCGCGTTAACCGTTTGGGAGCTACGATGCCACAGACATAGACACAGAAACATTTATGTACACAGTCGTCGTCGGTGGTTAAAATACTGGTATTCAGCTGCATCCGGTTAGACTGGAAGCCGACCCTAACATCGTTGTGAAAAGGCTAGACAGATTGAGGTGTTACCAAGAATTTTTATGGGTACGAGTTACAAACGTTGCCCATTGCACTATCTAAAAAATATATCAAACCAATGCTACAGTTGCGAATCGGCAAAAATCACGTTTCATTCCGGCATTCGATAAAAAAACAAACTACTGTGATACACACGGATTAAATTTTAATGAAAATCTGTAATCTACAGCTTTAGTTCCGTTCGTGTTTGCTTATCGATCGGTACGGATTCCAATTATTTAGAGACTGTATGTTTACGTTATCGGAAAGCACGCTAAGCCGTTGGTCCTGACTGTCATTTGTAGATCTTTGAAAGTCGTTACGGGTAGTCAGAAGCTCTCTGAAGAAAAGTCTGACAACCAGTTTTACCAAGCGGTATCGTGTTGTGGAGGTCAGAGAGGCAGTCGCTCCATGAGTCTGACAACCAGTTTTACCAAACGGTACCGAGTTGTGGAGGTCAGATAAGCAGTCGCTCCATGTTAAATACTGGTATTCAGCTGCATCCAGTTAGACTAGAAGCCGCCTCCAACATAATTGGGAAAAGCCTAGGCAGATTGATTGATGTTTAATTTACTAAGTATTGCTTGTGTGACATCGTCTGCGTGTCTTTTGGTATTTCATATTTTTTATTATACATACATTCTGGATACAAAGTCATAATTACGTAAAATATCACAACGATTGGTTACTATAGAATTGCTATAATTAACGAACCGTTATTGGTTAAAATTAAGACTCTTATACACCCCAAAAAGACCTCTTATACAGGATGCCCGGTAAGTAATGGATAAACTCTTCAGGGGTCATTGTACTTAGCATTATGAACAACTATTACTATGGGACCAAATCTTAAATCGCGAAAAAAGAATCAACAGTTTCCTACATTTTGACGAGTTATGCGAACATTAATGTAGGGAACAGCTGACTTTTTTTCGCGATTTCATGTTTGGTCCCGCGTTTATTACCGTTGGATCCCGTTTTTTGATCCCGTTTTTTAGGTATTACCGATGGATCCCGTTTGCTATTTCCGTTGAATCCCATATTATAACAACATGTGTACATTTCAGAAGAAAAGTGATTTACCTTTATCAAACACTAAAAAGAGATTATTTTTAGTGGGTTACCCGGAACGGAACTAGTTAGATTAGGTTAATTATTAAAAAAAAAAAAACCGAGTGTGCTTATGACCACACGACTGAAGTGAAACTTCAAACGTATTTGGCTATGAGAGGAAGAGAGAAAGAAAATGTGCGCGCGCACTGCTTTTTCTTGCTTATATCCCCCACTCAACTCCCGTTCGCCTCGCCCGTAGCCCGTAGACATGGGTCGTACTTACAAAATCGAGTACCAGGGCTTCCAAGTACGTCCACCTTAAGAAACCAGGGCCTAACACCAGGGCTCGAGATACTTTCAAGTATTTTCTATCTGCATCGAAAATTGATCCATAACTTCATACAAATAAGAAGTACAATCACGTAATCAAACAAAAGCCCTGTTGGAAGTAAAAAGTACTTGCATAGGAAATTGATCCGTGAATTCCTATAAATAAGGAGCACAATCGCGTTTACAAATAAATACTTTTACAAGCCATTAAAGTAAAAATACTTGCATAGTAAATTGTTCCGTAGACTCTTACCACACCTCGGACACTCCATACAACTCTCGCAAAATAATTACCTATTACTACTACATAAACAAATGACATTTGTATACGTGTAAATGTGTGCGTGAAATGAAGTAGCGTAAAAAAAATTGGCGCGGAAAGCAATTTGTGTCGGGGAACCGAACGACGTCGGCGACGGCGCTGCCCGAACGTGTGCATTATTATGAAGTGACCATGTAGTTCAATTGTTTATTTATATAGTCGGGTTCGTAATGAAATAAAAACACTAAAATAGTTTAGTTTAATTGACTTATCTCTAAATAATCGGTTATTAAATCGCATGTTATTAAAAATGCGAAATCTTACAAACAGTTTATGTAAATACGAATTCGGAAAAGCATCACAATATCCAACCATCGTTATTAAAACTCACATAAAACTTTTAAATCGCATAATTGTGTGTTTGTATCAGCAATACAGCGCTGCGGTTCGCGAGCGCCCTTGCTAAAGAGTCGGCAACGAATACCTCGAAGTGCGGGGTGAGGTGCGGTATCTGATATGAGGTCGAGGAAGGGAGTGTCCTTTCTGTACGTAGTACTATTAAGTATTCTGTGCTCTTACTGATAAGGAGCATGATCGCATTTGCGAAAACAAACGCGGTTGTTGAACTATTTGAGTACTTACCTACGTACTCGAGCGTCGAGCCACGACGGAGCGAGATACTTTCAAGTATTTTCTACCTGCATAGAAATTTGATCCATAACTTCATACAGATAAGAAGTACAATCGCGTATTCAAAAGCCCCGTTGGAAGTAAAACTACTTGCAAAGGAAATTGATCAATGACTTCCTATAAATAAGGAGCAAAATCGCGTTTACAAATAAATACTTGCAAACCATTAAAGTAAATAAAAACTTTTTTACAAAAAAAACAACCGACTTAAAAAAAAACACTACAAAATGAAAAATAACTTTAATTTCGGAAGTCGGTGTCGTTGGTTCCGCATTTTCGTTTTTTGACACCGACTTCCGAAATTAAAGTTATTTTTCATTTTGTAGTTTTTTTAAGTCGGTTGTTTTTTTTTTTTTGTAAAAAAGTTTTTATTTTTTAGTTGTACCTACTCCACACAAATTCAATTAACACTAGTGCATTGAAGAATTAAAGACACCGACTAGAAGAAACATAAAAAATCGCATAGAAATGCCGGAGATGCAGTACATTTATGCATATAACTTCGTACATAAGAATAATTACCAAATTTATTATATACTAAAACCTTCCTGAAAGTATGTTGATCACATTAGTAAAAGAATTATCGAAATCGATTAATTAGTTTTTGAGATAATCGCGGACATACAAACATACATACATACGGGTCGAACACAGAACCTCCTTTTTTGAAGTCGGTTAAAAATACTTGCATACGAAATTGTTCCGTAGACTCTTACTGATAAGGAGCATGATTGCATTTGCGAAAACTAACGCGGTTGAGTACCTACGTATTTGAGCGAGTAGCCGTATAAGATACTTTATAGTCTTGCAAGTATTTGAGTTGGTACCTGGTGTAAAAACCTGGTCGCGTAAATACGTACCTTCCCTACTCGCCCGATCACACTTTTCGTAACGCTTACGTCACGCGTTCGCCAGCTTACTCTCCAAGTCAAGTGTGCGTAAAGAAGTTTCACTTCAATAATTTTGACACAACAAAAATCGAATTTGACAATCGCGACTCGTCGACACGTGGTACTTATTTGCCCTACCCCGTGAATTGTTTTTTAGAGCCGCAAGCGCGGAGGGGGCGGCCATGGCGTGTTTTTTAAGGAATTTTTCACTTTTTGTGTTGAGTTTTAGGAGTTTATGGATTTTATAAAGGGGGTCGAAATTTTCATTATTTTTGCGATAGGACGCACCATTTTCGAGATATAAGCAAAAGAAAAAAAAAAGATACAGACAGTACTGTTTTTGCACCTGAAGTCAAGGTGTTGGTGTGAATTTCTATTCATGACAACTAATTTTATTCCACACCTTTTTATTTGCGATTAAAAATAGACAAATTAAATAAAAAAAAAAAAAAAAAATTACACGAAATTGTTCCGTTACTGATAAGGAGCATGATCGCATTTGCGAAAACTAACGCGGTTGAGTACCTACGTATTTGAGCGAGTAGCCGTATAAGATACTTTATAGTCTTGCAAGTATTTTGAGTCGGTACCTGGTGTGCGTACTTGGAAGCAAATAGCTGGTGTAAAAACCCGGTCGCATAAATACGTACCTTCCCTACTCGCCCGATCACACGTTTTCGTAACGCATTCGCCAGTTTACTCCCCAAGTCAAGCGCGCCTAAAGAAGTTTCACTTCAAAAAAAAAACATACAAACAGCCGAACATAGTACCTCCTCCTTTTTGTAAAGTCGGTAAAAAATACTTGCATACGAAATTGTTCCAAAAGGAGCATGATCGCATTTGCGAAAACTGACGCGGTTGAGTACCTACGTATTTGAGCGAGTAGCCGTATAAGATACTTAATAGTCTTGCAAGTATTTTGAGTCGGTACCCGGTGTGCGTACTTGGAAGCAAATACCTGGTGTAAAAACCCGGTCGCATATTTATGCGACCGGGACCGGGTTTTTACACCAGGTATTTCCAGCTATTTTTTACGTACCTTCCCTACTCGCGATCACACGTTTTCGTAACGCATTCGCCAGTTTACTCCCCAAGTCAAGCGCGCCTAAAGAAGTTTCACTTCAAAAAACATACAAACAGCCGAACATAGTACCTCCTCCTTTTTCGATACTATATTTTCTATCACCAAAATTTATATTTGTCATCAAGTTGTATCACCTAATAAATAGATCTATCGCCACGAAATATTTGTATCACCTAATAAATAGATCTATCGCCACGAAATATTTTCGTTCTCAGATAGCGGGGCTCCGTCGACATAGGATGCAAGAACGAGCGAAGGGCACCCCGAGGTTCGGTTTGGTTACTTTAAACCCTTTACACAGAAATACGGAGCCCCGCGAAGCGGGGCTCCGTCGACATAGGATGCAAGAGCGAGCGAAGGGCACCCCGAGGTTCGGTTTGGTTAGGTCACTTGCATTGTTTGGTGACTACATTTTGGTGACAGATCTACTATTTGGAGGACAAACCCTATTATTTAAGAAACACAAAACTAATTAAATTGGTGATAGCTTAAATGATACCCCTCCTTTTTGTGAATTCGGTAAAAAATACTTGCATACGAAATTGTTCCAAAAGGAGCATGATCGCATTTGCGAAAACTAAAGATAACGTCGGACAGGACGGATCCGAAGAAAAGCGAGTAGCCGTATAAGATACTTAATAGTCTTGCAAGTATTTTGAGTCGGTACCCGGTGTGCGTACTTGGAAGCAAATACCTGGTGTAAAAACCCGGTCGCATATTTATGCGACCGGGACCGGGTTTTTACACCAGGTATTTCCAGCTATTTTTTACGTGCCTTCCCTACTCGCGATCACACGTTTTCGTAACGCATTCGCCAGTTTACTCCCCAAGTCAAGCGCGCCTAAAGAAGTTTCACTTCAAAAACAATGTTAGGTTAGGTTAGGTTAAAACTGTGACCCCTACGCACGAGCCGAGCGAGCGAAGCGAGCGGTGCCGCGGCAGCGGCCGGCGAGTGCCAGAAACGAATAGATTATATAGAAAATGAGTTGTTTGTGAAATAAATAGTATACGAAACGTTGGTTGTAAACTAAAAATTTGTCAATGGAGTTTTGGTGAAACATTAGTGAACCCCTCATTTTATTATAAACAATTTTGTTGTTGAAAGTACCCGCATTCATATTTTTTTAAGCATTCGGGATCCAACGGAAATACTTTTCGGGATTCAACGACAATAAAACGTAATTATCTTGCATTTTTTAAATTCGGCATCCAACGGAAATACATAATAATGTTTTGCGGGATCCAACGCCAAAAATATTAAAATGGGATTCAAAAACGGGATCCAACGGTAATAAATCTGGTCCCGTAGTACAATGACCCCTTAGTAAGTTATCCATTAATTACCGGACGGGCCTGTATATTTAAGAACACCTTATATAATGGAAGTAGCTATCACAGGTAAAATTTGCTTCCCAGTTTGGCAATAAAAAAGCTACCATTGGTAAGCAAAACGATATTTTGCTTATAGGAACCGAGCATTTGTGGTTTAGGCGTGAAAATGTAACAGACAATTGGGCAGACAGACAGAGTTATCATCATAATAAAAAATTATATAAAGCATCATCGATGAAAGGTCGCTGGATCATCTAGCCCTATGTAATATTAATGACATCACAATTTTTAGACTGAATCTCATTTCTGAGATTACATCAGAACCCAGAAGTGCTAACAAGTTTTTGGAAACTTACGCTTTTATAGACTACTAGCTGCGCCCCGCGGTTTCACCCGCATAAGTCTCGATCCCGTAGAAATATCGGGATAAAAAGTATCCTATGTCCTTTCCCGGGACTCAAGCTATCTCTATACCAAATTTCATCTAAATCGGTTCAGTGGTTTAGGCGTGAAGAAGTAACAAACATATAAACACACACACACACACACACACTCACAAACTTTCGCCTTTATAATATTAGTGTGAAGTGTGATTAAGTTACAAATAATATAACTAGTGACGCACCCCTGCTTCGTAAGCTTTTTACAACATCGAAAACATAAAGATTTCTTAATATATAATGAAAGAAATCTCAATGTTTTCGAAGTTGAAAGAAAAATAAAATAAAAATCAATCTAGTAGTACTATAATCAATATTAGCAATATTTATTAAACAATATTTTGTAATTACACTTGAACCAACACTAGGCTTTGATACCTTATTTATTCACGTACAAAACCCCTCTCGAGTATATGAAAGGTACAAAAGGATAACCTCAAAACGCCCGAAGGTATACAAAAGCTTATACATTCGCTCACACATTAAATACACGTTGAGAAAATAAAAATTATCGCGAAGAAAAACATTGTGAGGAAACTCGGGCAATGGTTTGAAATTATTTTGTTCCTTCTCTGTGTGTGCCTTTGTGTCTCTCTCTGTGTGTGAGTTTAGTAACAGGTTGTTTGTAGCCATTATTTTTTTCTACACTACCATACAAAATTCAAGCAATAAAATGAACTTTTTTTAACAACAATCTTTTATTAAAATTACTAGCTGCGCCCTGCGGTTTTACCCGCATAAGTGTCGATCCTATGGGAATATCGGGATAAAAAGTACCCTATGTCTTATTCTGATGTATAAGCTATATTACTATTTATATTTCATAAAAATCCGTTTAGTAGTTTTTGCGTGAAAGAGAACCATCCTCACGAACTTTCGCCTTAGTATTAGTGTGATGTAATTATTATTATTATAGTAGGAAGTAGGAAGGAAGTACGATTGTTTACCATATAGATAGGTATTATATTCAATTAAAGTGTTTAATACCAGCAGTAGCAATAGCTTTTATTTTGACAGTTCAACAACATTCATTGCGTTAGTTTATGTTGTTGAGCAGACAATTTTTTCGAACTTATGAAGCAATGAATTAACAATATCTTTCAAAATGATTCAGATTATGATTGAAAGTAAAATTACGCAATTAAGATGCTGTTCTATGTTTAGACACTTTCATAAAATATGTACCTATACATTATAATACGTTATGTCACGTGAAAAGGTATGTTGGGGTAAGATCGTTGCTGGGGTGAGACCGTAGGAATCAAATTCTTTGCCTGCAAAATTAAATTTTGCTCTGATCTTCGTCGTAGCAGAATAAAAATAATGATGGAGAACACCAATGTTTATTACTGCATTAAAAGCATGCCACATTAGGTGGGAATTTGATTCATGCGGTCATATACTAGTGCTGATCTTACCCCAACATGCTTGTTTTTTTTTGAGGATGGGAAATCATCAAATGACTCCTCTCACTATGGATGGAGCGGAAGGGAGTGTCAGACTCTTACTGACTAAAACCCACCCGTATTCCTTCCTTAGCCCTTTATGTTCCGGGGTAGCGGTAACCCTTTCGGACAATCCCGCTACACCGTCAGGCTTCGGCCCTAACGGGCCCCATCCTTTATGCTGACATCTCTACCCCAACATACTTTATGTTGTATGTAATTTGTAAATGTTATGTTGTAAATTATTCCTTGAACTGTTAATTAACTAGACTAATTAACAAATTGGGACACTGTAATGGTAGCGTATGTATATAATCCTTACATAGTATAAAACAAAGTCGCCGAAATGTCTGTACGCGCATAACATCCGAATGACTGCACCAAATTGGATACTTAATTCTTTTTTTGTTGTGTTCGGTATTGCCAGGACAACGTTTTGTATGAATGAAAACTTCGAAAATTAAAAAAAACCCGCTAGTCTAATATAAATAGCGAAATGTGGGGTTCTGCCCTCCTCCCAACAAAGGCATGACGTTATGTTTAACTTTGAAGCGAAAAACTTAAATAAAATTCAGTCAGGCTTTTCAGCTTTTCCAACCCGCACTGGGCCCGCGTGGTAGATTACGGCTCCCTCCCTCTCACAGAGAAAAGCCCTGTGTCCTAGCAGTGTCAAAGTCAAAGCATTTATTTCAAACTGGCACATAAAAGGCACTTTTGAACGTCAAAAATTACCTTAAAATAGAATTAATTCTAGTCGCCCCTTTCAAAAGGTAGTTTTTGTATGGAGAAGAATGGGCAAGAAACGCCAACGTTACTCTTTTAAAATGTTTTACAATATTTTGCATACATTAATTATATAATAGTATGTGAAGACGATGCACCTAAAATAAAATTATTATACCACAATAGGTAAAAGAGTTAAAAACGAAACCATGACATATAAAAGTGGGAACATTATAGGCTGATTATGATTATGGTTTTCAGTATCTGCCACCAACTCTAGCAATATCAACTGATCGCACGTTATCCGGTTATCACTAACACCGGTATCCTCACGCTCTATTTCACAAACGAGGCGATTAGAATTCCAAGCTGTCACGCCCCAATACGTGATCGTCTATTGTGATAATACAAAATGTTTTTTCATACCTTAAAAGTCGTTGATTAGCAGTTTTCGTGACTAAATAGATGACACAATGTTATCGCGATTAAATCTATTATGGGTGATGATTTGATGAAAGCGTTCACCATTGTCAGATGGTTTGGCTTGTCAGGTATTTTGGATGTGCCCTTTACTGTTATAATGGGCGGTTGAGAGAAGGAATGCATCGCTGTTAGTCCAGTCAATGTAAGGCTTTGATGTTGTATTGACTCATAACTCATATGGCGCACGCTGGTCGTTCCAAAATGATTTATTTACGACTGATATAATGTTTTATTTTGAAGACCAAACAGTCACTGTTACAAAAGTTGATGGAAGTTTTGGTTTCCCCCCTCTAAGAGGAAAAATTGTAGTGTCGTTGAAAAGGTCTTTCATTGGAACCCCCCCCATTGGATTCCCTTTATTCAATTAAATACCATATAAATTATATTTTTAAATATCAGAATATAAAAATATATAAAAACATTTAAAAATATAAAAAATAGTAGCCCACCGGTATCGGAAACAGGGTCCAAGCTATCGGCGGTCAGGGCTCCAGAGAGAGGAACCTCCTGACAATGCGAGCCGTGTCCAAAAGTACTGCTTTCTGAAACAAGCCCTGGATCCAGCTGCCCAACGAGAGCTTCCTCAGGTATTGGTCGAGGCTCTTGGCTATCAATCCATTGGCTGTAACGACGATCGGCACAATGATTGCTGAGTCAACATCCCACATGTCGACAACCTCGCGAGCCAAGTCAGGATACTTGATTTGTTTTTCTTTCTCAGCTTTCACCGAGGGACCTATTATTATTATTTTATTCGATAATTTATTTAATTAACTTATACAAAATCAAGATAATATTTACATAATCGATTGTACCTATTGAGGTACAATATTTACTATGACGACTTTTACTAATTCGTTGTCCGTTCGGAGTTATCCCGGTAGGAACATGACTTATTTTGCAGAAATGAAAATTATGTTTTTTATCGTTTCGGCTCGCTACGTGTCTCCGCTTGAGTGCACCTTGTGCTGCTCCGCATCGATGTCACTGCGGTGAAGCTGTTGACAGTCTCGGACACCATGGCCTGTCCTGCTACAGGAGCGCAGGTCGCATAGCACGGCACGCCAGAATCAACGATATTATTCGTCGAGCCCTTGTCACCGCCGGCGTACCAGCGGTGTTAGAACCAAACGGCTTGGTACGTGATGATGGGAAGAGACCAGACGGCATGACGTTGTTGCCTTGGAAGGTGGGTAGGCCTTTGGTGTGGGACGCAACATGTGTCGATACCCTTGCGCCATCTCATGTTCCTAGCACTGCGGGCTGTGCTGGCGCCGCTGCTGCAGCTGCTGAGACCCTCAAGCGGCGCAAATACTGTAACCTTATGGGCAACTACAGCTTTGAGCCGTTTGGGGTCGAAACGCTCGGGTCATGGGGCCCGAGCGCGCGTCTCCTTTTTAAGGAAATTTCTCGCCGGCTGGTCGATACTTCACGTGACCAGAGGGCTGGGTCGTTCTTTGGCCAAAGAATTAGCATTGCTATTCAACGTGGCAATGCTGCCAGTCTTCTGGGCACGTTTCCGGATGACAGCGATGCGGATGAATACTTCGACGCCTAAGTGTCCTTTGTTTTTTTTTATTTTTATATATTTGTATTGTAAGTTAGTTAGTCATTTATTTTAGTATCTAGTGTATATAGTTAGCTTGTGAGCAAATAAAAGATATATATTAATAGTAAACAATTAATAAAAATAATATTCAAAATAACTCGAAATTGACAACAAAACAACCGCTAAAGTACCTTTTAAAATACATAAAAATTAATTTTTTAGTTAACTAAAAAATTTTGCTGTTGGAGAGGGTACCAGGTTCCATAAATTTTTGTCATCCTTTGTTTAAGATTTCGTAAAGAAAATGTTGAAATTTTTCGAAGTCGATGAACAAAAATTTTTTTTTTAACTTGTAGGTCGAGGCCTACTAAGATCAAATTATAACAGTATTATTTTTATTATTCTTACTTACTTTCTTGTTGGAACGAAGGTCATTAATGCGACTTGCTTGACTAGTAGAAATCGTCACAGAAAAAAAAAAGCGTTATGCCTCCTCCATGCGACTTACTCTCTCTCTCTCTCTCTCTCTCTCTGTCACTTTCTATTATATACGAGTGTGTGAGTGCATATGCGAGTATCGCATAAGAAACTTCAAGACCCTTTGTCTCAAGAACGTGTGGAGTTATTAAGTTCAAATTAATATCAAATACTCAGGACTGCAATCCGTTGAAGCAGTGAAAAACCTTCTAAGTCAACGCAAACAAAAGATACGGGCGTTTATGTTCCAAAATCAAAACCTATCAAAACCTACTTCCCGTTGACCTACAATCATGAAGTTTGGCCATGTAGCACAAGTAAAGGAAAAACCCGAAAACCGTAAATTTGTAGTTACATTACAAAAAATAATAATTTTAAAACTATTTGTACGGAGCCCTCGGTGCGCGAGTCCGACTCGCGCTTGACCGGTTTTTTTGTACCTTAGTTCCAAATTGCAAAGGTTCAACTTAAAAATACCTAATTTTATTTAGATCATCTTTCATCTCACAAAGGAAATCACAAAATAACTACAAACAAATGTAATTTTAATAAAAGCCAACCTAGACATGATTATGACCGAGCACATTTAACTCAAACTGGATCCACACTTAGGTAATTGCCTTCACAAAGAGTTTTAAAATAACAACTGACATGACACTTGGCATAAAACACTTAAGTAAAGGTCATATCACACATATTAACTCGGAAAGGGATCGTCACCGTATCGCCTTTCGCCTCGGCGTCAAACAGGCGTCAACCTAACGTAAGCACGTAACCAAAGCGGATCAGAAGCTCCGATACGTCGACTCGACTACGGCTAGGCGACGCCGCGCTTACGGCTCGCCGACCGTTGGTTGATGGTGCTGCAAGCAGGCCGCGGGAGGAGTGAGAGGGGCAAGGGTGTACCATGAGACGTAAGCTCGGGTACGGAGAGACGTAAGCGCGGGGACGACGAGCCGTAAGCGCGGAAACTGCAAGTTGACCATGCACCACACCGCGGTTCGTGAGCTTGTCCCGAGGCGAGGCGATTCCGATTAGTGTGTGTTGCAGTAGGGAGTTTTATACAAAGAATACTGAATGGCTCGAGTTGATACGATGACGATCCCTTTCCGAGTTGATACGTGTGCTATGACATGACCTTTATTTGTATGCAGAGTGAACTAAACATATGGTAAGGTAATTAAATTCATATACCTTGTTGGCCGCGGGCAAACACGGCTCGGGGTTTACCTGAAACTTAAAATAGGTTCGTGAAATGTTGAAGAGAAACTAGTATACTTAGAAAAGAAAGAACACTGAATTATTTCTATTATTTTGTGATAAAATTAGAAGGAACTCGTGGCTAAATGATAACTGCTGCTGGTTCGATTAAATCTTAAGCTACGCTTACAACGGTCGGTTCGTGGATGGGTGACCGTCTATTTCATATCGGGAGCCCTTAGTGGCTCAGAAAGCACGTTAAACCGTTGGTCCCAGCTGTCATACGTAGATTTCACTTTGACAGCCGTTACGGCGGTACTTGCCCGGGGTCTCCCAGTCTAGTCCCCCTTGGGGTACCACGAACAAATACGGGTAGTCAGAAGCCCAAAAGTCTGACAACCAGTCTTAAGGGGTTAAGACTGGTTGTCAGACTTTTGGGCCCGTCAGGTAGCTCCATGTAAAAAATTGATATTCAGCTGCATCCGGTTACACTGGATGCCGACCCCAAATAGTAGGTAGATTGATGTTGTGATCAAATTAGAAACAGCTGAATTCGAATTATTAATTCGAAGCATAATTATACACAGCGGCAACAGTCGATACAATATACAACGCTTTTTCGGTACCTGAAATATGAAATGAAAGATTTTTTTTATTCAGCGAACACCGTTTCATTGTATATTTTAAAAGTAAATTGAAAGCGGATAATGAAAAAAAAGAAAGTTTTTGTGAAAATCATTCGTAACACTACCATAAAAATGTTCATTTAATTTTCTTGAATGCATTGTTAAAATATATTCTTGCGCTTATTTTTTGGACTAGTTAAAATGTATATATTTAAGTTGTCCATTTACTTTGCCGTAAATACATTCAGTGTAAAATAACAGTGAACTTTCATGGTTCGTTTAATTACATTTAGTGAGTAAACATTTACTTAATTGTTACATTGTTTATCCATTTGTTTTGCAGATTGAACAAAAACAAAGTAACCTGTATGTTTGGGTATTAACTACCTCTTTGGTCTCGTGATTGTAAGCACGACTGCTGAGCCCACAGTCAGCCCGACACACAATCGAACCCAGGAGTGGTGTCCTGGATTAGATTCCCAGATCGGGCAAAGTGTTCTTTGGTTTTTCCATTAGAAATTTCTTATTAACAGCGCAGAGTTTGGAAGTTGGCGGTGTGTTACCTCCGTGACTCGGAAAGCACGTTAAACCATTGATCCTGCGCCTGATCTTTCTCCGGTTGAGTTGGATTGCCGTCCCATCGGACTATGAGAGTGAGGGAAGATAGAGTGCATCTGTGTCTGCGCACACGCATATTACATTATAGGCTAGTCACCGTTGAGATGGGCCGCCATAACCGAATAAATACTTTCTGGAGGACTGTTGGTTTTCCTATAAAAAAAAAAAACAACAAATAGCTGATGCTACTTCATTTAGCCTTTACCGTTTAGTTGTGTTCAAACATTTAAAAAGCGTTATCGTCTGTGTCAAGAACCCTTCCCTACCGATACAATAAACTGTGCCTAAAATCTATAATACCGAACAAGTCGGTACACTGCAAATCAACGCCAAATAGCCCTACTAATGGCTTCTTTAATTACTCTTTGTTACTGAATTAAGGGCTGATTGTCACTGGCAATATTTAATACCCTTGTTTGCTTTCAGGTTCAATAAGTACTTTGATTTTACAATAGGCAATTTAGGTAAAGTATAGATGAAATTGTTTATGACACGATGATCATCTGAGACGTGATTTCGTATCGATAGATAAACGAGTCGAAATCTTGGATTTCAAACCTCCATCATCTGCCTAGCCTCTTCCCAACTATGTTAGGGTCGGCTTCCAGTCTAACCGGATGCAGCTGAATACCAGTATTTTACATGGAGCGACTGCACTGTTACTGGCAGTTACTGGGTAATAAGATACCCCTTGGTAAGACTGGTTGTCAGACTTTCGGGCTTCTGACGACCCGTAACAACTGTCAAAGGTTTACGAATGACAGCCGGTACCAACTGCCTAACGTGCTTTCCGAGGCACGGAGGGGTCTTGGTATGTGAAGATAGTCACCCATCTGTGGACCAACCGCGGCAAGCATAGCTTAACCTGATCGATCGACCCCTGCGGCTGTTATCACTTAGCTACAAGCCCCTCTTGGATTTCAAACCTACCTATATAATTTTAAATACTTTATCCATAGCGTGTTTCAACACTTGGTTACCACAAGTGAAGAGCGCGTTGCTTCGTGAGATAAAAATACTGTACGGTCAGCATCAAAAGTAGATTAACACTTCAGTTTTTTTTAATCTTAGTTATTGAGCAAAATATTTGTTCAAAATTGCAAAAGAAGAATTTTTTTTTATACTCTTGTCTATTATGTGATAAGCTAAAAATCAGTTTATTGAAAAAAGTTGTTGTCAATTTAATAACATGTAAAAATGATAGTGTTAATCGACTTTTGATGCTGACTGTACCTTAGTTACATCAGAACACAGCCCTAACATAGTTTTACATCAAAACACACAAAGTACTTCAAGTAAGCGCACGATTTCAATTGTCTAGCCGCTCAGAGATTACTTAGACAAACAGCAGAACGCGAGATACGATTGTCGTTGCTATTGAAATGGAGAAGCAAGTACATACTGCTGAAGACTTAGTAATTGCGTTTAAAGTCTTGCAAGGAGTTGATGCAATTCTACAGATTACTCTGTGTTGGAGCATCGTTATAGCACAGAATACTTAATAGTACTACGTACAGAAAGGACACTCCCTTCCCCGCGCTCATATCAGATACCGCACCTCACCCCGCACTTCGAGGTATTCGTCGCCGACTCTTTAGCAAGGGCGCTCGCGAACCGCAGCGCTGTACTGCTGACACGAACACACAATTTTGCGGTTTAAAAGTTTCATTTTGGACATTGTGATGCTTTTCCGAATTCGTATTTACATAAACTGCTTGTAAGATTTCGCATTTTTAATATCATGCGATTTAATAACCGATTATTTACAGGTAAGTCATTTAAACTAAACTATTTTAGTGTTTTTATTTCATTACGAACCCGACTATATAAATAAACAATAATTTAACTACAAGGTCACTTCATTATAATGCACACGTTCGGGCAGTGCCGTCGTAGTTCGTTTTCCGCGCCATTTTTACGCTACGCACGACAGCCAACCCTACTAGATTTCACGCACACATTTGCACGTATACAAACGTCATTTATTTATGTAGTAGTAATAGGTAATTATTTTGCGAGCGTTGTATGGAGTGTCCGGGGTCTGAAAGTTTTTACTTGTACAGTCAACAAAATAGATAAGTATGCAGGATCGTCGGATACGAGTACAGTTGAAGTTTTGTAAGAAACCGGTGGATGTTGTCGACTGAAATTTAATTTGATAAGTGAGCTGTTTGTTTTCTATTAATAAAATAAAATTTTATTCGAGAACATACATCGATTTCTTACTAAACTTCAACTATATCCGACGATCCTGCATACTTATCTCTTTTGTTGACTGTAGGTTCCTAATATTTTTAGTTAGACAGAATATTAGGCTGTTTAGTCGCATGGCGTGATGCCAGAATTTTGGACTTAGCATTACTAAGTAGGAGATGAGTTGTAAATGCAACAGTAGAGAAAGGTGTAGTATACTTTTAGGTAATTACTAGCAGCACCCCGCGGTTTCACCCGCATAAGTGTCGATATCGTGGGAATATCGGGATAAAAACTATCTTATGTCCTTTCCCGGGACTCAAACTATCTCCATACCAAATTTCATCTAAATTTATTTAGCGATTTAAGCGTGAAGAGGGAACAGACAGACAGACACACTTTCGCATTTATAATATTAGTATGGATAATTGGATAGTAATGCAATTAGTATGTATTATTTTAAATACTTAGATACTGTCATGAAGTTCATGGTTTAATGATTTAGGTTTGACATATCTCGGGAGGTTTTTTTTTATGGATGGTAAATCAGCAAATGGGGGTCCCGCTCTGGGTGGAGCGGAAGGGAGTGTCACTTACAGACTTAAACCCATCCGTGTTCCTTCCTTAGCCCTTTATGTTCCGGTAAGCCTTTCGGACAATCCCGCACCCCCGGCAGGCTTCGGACCTGGCAGGCCCCTTCCTTTATGCTGACATCTCTTTGAGGCGAGCGTGGAACACGTACGCGCCGTCCGGCACGGGCCTGGTCCTGATCGGACGGTGAGCTACCCATTACTCTCCGTCCGCAGGCCCGCGCCTACGGTGGCCGGGAGTCGTCACGCGGCTCCTGACGCCCGGAGCGTCTCCCGCGGTGGCTGGGACGTGAGGCTCTATCCCTCAGCCATCCCACCACCTCCTTCGCTCGGGACCTTGGGATCGTCGATCCATTGCATGGGCAACCTGCCATGTGCTCTCTCCGTACGTATCTACCTAACCCTTAAGTGTAATATTATTTTCAACAAAAATCTTACCCGTAGGTACTGATCCTTATTGTAAAAACACTGTCCAAAATTTCAAAGCTCTGCGTACCCAAACTCACTTAACAGCGCACACAGTCATTAAACGAAACAAAATACCTACGAAATATTAACCCATTTCGCAAAATCCAAATCCGACACATAATACCATATGTATCTACTCCATATCAAATTGTTTACCTTCCATATAGAGACAGGTTTGTACAATATTTTTCCTGCGCGATTCCTATCATTCGCGAGTAATGTTTGCATGAGCATTTTTTTCCATTTATAGGCCTACTAGCTTCAGCCTGTGACTTCGTCCGCGTGAAATTTCACCCTCTCTCCATTCACCCTGTCAGGGGTGGAATTTCGAAAAACCCTTTCTTAGTGGATAAAACTCTTCACAACAAGTTTTTAGCTGTTAGTAAATTGTAATTTCGTATACCTACGAGTATATTCTGATATTTGTACACGTTTTAACGGCAAAACATACAGATCTCTCTACCTATTTATTTACAACACCTATGTTTAACAATTAAAAACATTCACTTAGACTGCAAGAATTTCATGACAAGTTTTATAGCCAAGACCAAGACTCACCAGGCGATTATCCACACTCAAGAGAGAATCTAGAAACTCGTCTACGAATCATATTTTCTCGAACCGTAATTAGAATACTCGAAATTAAATACAACTTTTGTTTACACGGACGGCTTCAATCTTTAGTGGCGACGCAATTCTCGCTTTTTGACAAGCAAGTACATATTTTACCGTTCATACATGTTATTTTTCGATAATCGCCTATTCCATGCAAGAACGTCTCCTCATGTAAATGATCCTTGACTGTTTTGTTTACTTCAGATATCAATAAAAGATTATCAAAATTTTGTTTATTTACTCAAAACACACTGCGTTGAACGGCTATGGTAATATCGTAATTGATTTTGAAGTGAGTTTGCTGGTACTTTCGGCTTTACACAATTTTGTCGTAAAATATTTTGTAGCCCGCGGCTTTCGGGCATGGATGCTGAGTTTCATTTGTTTATTGTTTGCTCTTATCTTACGTTTGGATATATCCTTTGAAAGAGATCGTACGTGTTCAAGTGTTTTTGTTCATTTTCTGTATTGAAGATTGGAAAATAAGCCTTGAGCTATTACGCACAAGTTTGCACAAAAAGCCGCTGCTGATGTGCGCAGCCGCCGTAATTAATACTGAAAACTTTTTAAGTAATCGATTATTATTTATTTATTAATAGTATTGGGAAATTACGCCGTGGTCCTAGTTGACAGTCTCAAAACAGTAAAGGAAAATCGTGAAGAAACCGGTATAGCCTAGAACCAAAAATTCGAAGACATGTGCAGAAAGTTCTGTTGCAGATTTTACCCGTTAAATCTTTAATTAATAACACAACAGTCAATGCATTTTTATTAAACCCCATCACAGCCGAGGTCAAAGTCAAGCATTTATTGCAAATAGGCACATAAAAGGCACTTTTGAACGTCATAAATTACATTAAAATAGAATTGATTCTAGTCGCCCCTTCCAAAAGGTAGTTTTCATATGGAGAAAAATGGGCAAGAAACTCCACCGTTACTCTTTTAATATAATATATTTTACAATATTTGGCATAGGTACATTCATTATCCAAACTAATATTATAAATGCGAAAGTAACTCTGTCTGTCTGTCTGTCTTTTCTTCACGCCTAAACTACTGAACCGATTTATGTGAAATTTGGTATAGAGATAGTTTGAGTCCCGGGGAAGGACATAGGATACTTTTTATCCCGATATTCCCACGGGATCGAGACTTATGCGGGTGAAACCGCGGGGCGCAGCTAGTATTATAATATGGCCAAATGGCCTAAGGGTTCCTTTTTCCACTTAGGTACGGAATCCTAAAAACGAAAAAGATTGCTTTAATAATAGAATACTGTGTAAATTACTTTAATAATAATAAATAAGCCTTGCCTCCAAGGCTTATATAAGTCTCTTCACACTTATCAAAATGTCGTGGTTCATACCTTGTCAGTTAGCACCTTGAGAATAAAGTTGAATTTTTCATCGTTATTACTCAATCTGAGTCCCTCACGTATTTTTGTAGGTGAAATATTTATGGCGGAATTTCATAAAGGTCTGAAAAATGGGATAATCTTTCTTTACTGGGAGTTTATTTCGGAGTAGGGAGACTTCGTGATAGGTAGCAATATCAAGCTTAAATATTGAGACTAATTCGGCTCGTGCGTGGTTGGCTACAATTCTAACCTTCTTTTTTATCGTAGAGAAATGTTCGTGCATTCTGCACTACCACGGGCAGATAGTACAATTATGTGGGACTCTTAACCCACTAAAACTCCACGGTGTCCGCTTACGGCGGGAACAACGTGAACCCGCCGCGGCTGTCCGTCACCGGACCCTCCTCTGGGGAGTATTCCCCATCACCGGCACACCAGAACACATAGCACGCCGTGACACAGTTCTAACCTAACCCGACCCATTTGGTCGAGGTTCCATTAAAGTTCCATTAAAAGCCCAAAAAGTTTTTAGAAGTTCATTAAATTAAAAAAAAAAGTGTGCATCAGGATCGGTGTAATACATAATTCCCTTAGATATTTATTTAGGATGGTAGATCATCCTACCATAATTGGAAACTAGCGAACGTTAAGAAAATATTAGTTTATGCGTGTGTAATGTATGTGATTATAATTTATTATATTTCATCGCTACATTTTTAGTTTAGTACCGTATCAAATAAAAATATTTACATTAAAATCACTGTATGACGGTAGCCATATGTTGGTATTGGCATAATATGTCAGCGGATATAGCGCTTTATATTTATAGTATGTGGCGCTGTAGATCATAACTTGCGGTATTTTTAGTCTGTGGTAGGAATTATTTATTTGATTAAGATAAATCTGGACATTTTTTAATATATTGCTGTGTTGCTAAGAAAACTATATAAACAAAATAAACTGAAATTGTATCAGTTTGTTTATTGTATAATGTGCAAAGATTATATTAAAATAACTAGTTTACTATTTATTTAGCAGCTTGTTGTCTACCTACTCGTAAATTAATAATACATGGATCACTGATATCGAGCCGGTGGAAACCCAACAAGGTTTTGAAAAGGCAGGGTCCAGAGAATCTTCCTCAGGGTCCTTCATTTTGTATAATTCATTATATATTATATAAGTAAAAAAAAACTATGGGGCCTGGGTATTTTTTTTGGGCTGGGTAGGTAGCAGACGACCCCACCTATCTGCCATTTTCGTGTGTTCAACGTTCTGCCGAACACCCTGTAGGTACATAACAAAATATAAACATAAGTACGTCATAAACTCATAACAGATCAGACCAAGTTATAAACTCTCCTAAAATCGTTCCAACATTCCCATACATTTCTCCATTTACTTCACAAGTTCGAGCCGGATTAAAAGTAACTTCTCTGCAATACCCTCGAGACTCATAAACCAGTCTTGTTCTATAGACTCAGAAACCACAAGAAATATTTCGTACACTTTAGAGAATTTAAACTGAACTGAATTCCCTGTGAATTGTGAAATTGCTGAATATATATATCTTTTGAATTAGTTCTACGATGTGGTGCGAACGTGGGTCGTAGATTGCAGAGATAAAAAAATAATACTTCGTGACTTGGGGCTAAGTAATAACAGCCGCACGGGTCGATTGATCAGGTTAACCTACGCTTGCCGCGGTTGGTCCGTGGATAGGTGATCATCTTCACATATCAAGACCCCTCCGTGCCTCGGAGCACGTTAAGCCGTTGGTCCTGACTGTCATTCGTGGATCTTTGACAGTCGTTAGGGGTCGATAAGCCAGAAAATCTGACAACCAGACTTACGAAGGAATACTCGTATCGTATTACCCAGTAACTGGGTTGACGAGGTCAGATAGGCAGTCGCTCCATGTAAATTACTGGTATTCAGCAGCATCCAGTTAAACTGGAAGCCGACCCCAACATAGTTGAGTCAAAAGGCTAGGCAGATGATGATGATGTTTTGAATTAGTTCTACGATTCGGTGCGAACGTGGGTTCTAGATTGCACAGATAAAAAATAATACTTCGTATAGACGAAACTTCGGCTTTCAGTCAGCGTATTTTGTGCTAGACATCTTAGCTTAGCTGCAGCTAGTTCTTCCTTCTCAGGGGTCGTCAGATAGGAAATGTCGACTCCAATAAGATTATTTTTGGAACGAAGTTCTATAACGCGGCTTCCAGTAGGAGTAAACTGTTACAAATTGTTACGTAACGAAAATGCATTATGCCCCTTCATGCGACTTTCTCTCTTTAGAGAGATAGAGAGACACTTTCTCCCTCTCAATGTTTTCTTCTATTATAAACGAGTATTGCGTAAGGAACTTCGTTTCGGTCCCCCGACCACACCCGTTTTTTGTTTTAACTTGACGTTTAAAAATTATGCAGAAATCCTATTTACAGAACAAACAATTTCATTTCATTACGATCTTGGTTGGTTGAACGTTTCGTTTGGCGCTTTTGGCCACAGCTTACCGTAACGACACGCCTGCCTGGCTTTTAGCTACTTTGTATAAATTAATATGTGTAGGTATTATATTTATTTTCTTTTGTTATGTGCTTCTGTTTGTGTAGAATTAACTTGTTTTCCTAAAATAAATAAAATAAAATGTTTCTTCTGTCTTTCATTCATTCAATCATTTAATAGTAGGTGGGCTGAACAAACGCTGCTTTTTAAATGTTTCATAAAGGTAAATCACTTTTCTCCTGAAAAGTACACATGTTGTTATAACTTGGGATTCAACGGCAATAGCAAATGGGACCCATCGTTAGTACCTAAAAAATGGGATTCAAAAGTGGGATTCAACGAAAATAAATCTTTATTTAATCTTTTCTTTCTTTCTGCCAAAAATGACGCCTTGGAAATTAGGCTATCAAAAAGCATTGTAGGGGTAGGTACGGTATTCATGTAAAATGCTGGTAAGCGACGCCGATGTGCACGCGCTGGTTGTCAACGCTGGTCAGCGTTGGCAAATCAGTGCGAACCGTCGCTGATAAGCGTCGACAAGTACCTATCTGATTTGGCTACCAAATACTTTAATAAGCTACCAGACGACATAAAAGATTTGAACTTGACTCAATTTAAACGCAGCCTAAATATTTTTTTAATAGACAAATGCTACTATACAATTGACGAACTTCTTGCTGACATAATCCTGTATTTATGATGTAATTATTGCTACCAGACTTTTAATTTATTAGAATTGTATCGTACTTATAATTATAATGTTTTATTTAATTTCTAATATTGTTAAATTAATAGTGTAGGTATGCCTTAAAGGGTAGATTTTTGAGTTTCTATAAAATATCTGGAAGACCGGTTTTATCACCATAAATCGCACTAATAAATACTTTGACTTTGGCAAAAAGCATAAAAACCACCTGCTCCGCCTGCACCGAATTTCTGTCGCCTTCGGCAGATGTGTCGCTAAGCTTAAGGTTGTTGGAAACCTCAAATTTTGCTCCAAAACGAACTATTATTTATTTTTCATAAACAGATGTATTCCATCCGTAGTAGGTACTTACGTGATGGTAATCAACAAAATCGAAATAACGAAAAACTCTTCTCAAGATACACCCTAAGTGGGTATATCTCCGAAAGGGTCGAATCAATGGCAATAACAGTTATAATAACTAGTTAACTCCCAAGAGGGCACCACATTCATAGTTCATATCGCATGAAAGTAATTAGGAAGTAAGTTAGGGCCTAGACTAGAGCCAATCAACCAGATGTAATCATATCAGGTGGCAGAAACCAGGTGTTTCGAATGTGATGGGTCTCCTCTGATTCATATTAATAGTTGTTATGTAAGGGTATATCAATATATCTGCTTAATTGAGTTTTGAGAGAAGCCCGTGGCTAAACAATAATAGCCGCACAGGTCGATCGACCAGGTTAAGCTACGCTTGCCGCGGTTGGTCGGTGGATGGGTGACCATCTTTACATACCAAGACCCCTCCGTGCCTCGGAAAGCTCCCACGTGTTCCCACTGCTGGGACACAGGCCTCCTCTCAGTGAGAGGGAGGTGGCCGTAATACACCACGCGGGCCTAGTGCGGGTTGCCATATGTCACAGTCATGTCTTCGAATTTTTTATTCTAGGACATGCCGGTTTCCTCACGATGTTTTTCCTTCACCGTTTTAAGAGCAATGGTGATGAAATAATTTACTCAAAGTAAAGGGCCTGCCTGAATTCGAACCTACGGACCTACAACCCGTAAGTCGCGGCCGTTACCACTTGGCCACCACTGCTCTCACCACTGCGCTCCATGCCTCGCATATATGCAAACAAATATTAATGTTGGTACAGAATTGTGTATTACTGAAACACAGTTCTACTAGAACGTTTACAGACTATTTATGATATTTGTTTTGACATTACGACTACCAGTTCCGTCATAAACCATCACACATATGTATATGCATTACCTACAGGAAATAATTTTTAAAAGCCTTCCTTTATATTCAATTACAGTACAGTTTGAAACCAATATCGTGTGCGCATTAACCAGAATGCCTCATAAACGTCTAGAGAGTACCATAAATTTAAGTACTTTACGCATAGAATTTACGATATTATACCTCGTTTTAGAATTATTAGAAGTTTCTGCCGGGACGATGTGTTTGTGTTTGGATGGCTGGATGTGGCATTCACTGCGTTCGTTTCGGAACAATGTTAGTGGGTTATGTAAATAAAGATGCTTCGCGGAAAAAGTTGCTTAATTTTCAATCTTTTCCCTTTTTTAACCGACTTCAAAAAAAGGACCCGTATGTATGTATATATGTTTGTGATTTTCTCAAAAACTAATAAACCAATTTTGATAATTCTTTCGTTAATGTGTTCTATATACTTTCAGGAAGGTTTGAATATATAATACATTAGGTAATTATTCTTATGTACGAAGTTATATGCATAAATGTACTGCATCTCCGGCATTTCTATGCGAATTTTGATGATTCTTCTAGTCGTTGTCTTCAATTCATCAATGCACTAGTGTTAATTGAATTTGTGTAGTACAACTAATAAGTGAATAGTAAAAACATTTTCCAAAATTAACAACCGACTTCAAAAAAAAAACAATACAAAGAGATAAATAACTTTAATTTCGGAAGTCGGTGTCAAAAAACGAAAATGCGGAACCAACGACACCGACTTCCGAAATTAAAGTTATTTATCTCTGTAGTGTTTTTTCTTTTTTAAATCGGTTGTTGTTTGTCCTTTCTATGGTATTGTTCGTCGAATCGTTGAGCTCCTAAAGTTCTGAGTTGAGCTGCACGATTTTTGACAAATGCGTGCACTGACTGGACAGGTCCGCTCAATCTGTGTGGTTCTTTTCTCAAAAGACCATTTCAGACACCAATCTACATGGTCTTCACATGATCTGACCAAGATTTTGTCTGGACTTTAAAAGAGACTGTGACCTCTGAGTTTGTTTCGGCCTTTCTTCTCAGAGTAGTCAGATAGGAAACGGCGACCTCTCCTAGTTTAAAAAAATATGATTGACGTGTAAAAGTGTTTGTACAAACCTACTTACAGAAAATAAATCATTTATCATTTATTTATTTAAAGCTCGACATATCATGTTAACACCCGGATGCTATGACATAATTATGTATTTTCCGAGTATCTAATGTAAGATAATTCTGTATTTTCGCACGCGACTGTACGACGACGTAGGTACGTTGCTTCTCGTGCCAGGTAAAGATGAGCTAAGCTGTAATAAATCTCTTAATATTTATAAGTGTTTGTGTTACCCTTCACAAACAACAGTACTGTGAGAATTTTATTAGGTACCTAAATTATGTTATTTCGTTGTACAGACGCCAGTGCACATCAAGCTACCTGAAACTGTCTTTCCTAATCAACTTTGAACCTTATGATTTAGCGATAAAGTTGAAAATCCTTTTTTTCCTTTATGTTTCTTTCGCAAGTATTTTTTCTTCTATACAGGATGAAATTGAAAACATGCGATAAACCGAAATGGGAGATTGTACTCATCATTATGAACAACTTTCACTATGGGACCAAACCAGAAATCGCGAAAAAAAATCAGCTGTTCCCTACATTTTGGCGAGTTATGCGAACATAAATGTTGGGAACAGCTGATTCTTTTTTCGCTTTTTGTGTCTGTCTGTATGACCGCGTTGGTCTTATAAAATCAGTAAAGGATTTTGATGCGGTTTTTACCATAATTTAGAGAATTTATTCCGAAAGCTTTATTTATTTATGTATAATACATAATTATCATCATCATTTCAGCCGTAAGACGTCCACTGCTGGACATAGGCCTCCCCCAAGCACCTCCACTTCGACCGGTTTTGTGCTTCTCTCATCCAACGAGATCCTGCGGCCTTCACAGGGTATAATACATTTATATTAAACAAACTTAGGTAAGTATAATAAAAAAAAAAAAAAACTATGTTTTGTCAAGTCGTGAAAACCGTGAAAAATAAGATTCGAATGTGTTAAAATGGTAGCCAGTTTTCCTTAGAGGCGTTGAATGCCCAAGAGTCCAATACTTTACAAAAATATATTCAAACTCTGAAACCAACTTTTGAATTTAAGTTCTTAAGTTTGGAACCACTCGAGCGGTACATGCGCCATTTTTCCTAAAAGTTTCATAATAAGACTATTTAAATTCATTGCATGGTGTCTTCATTGTGTACCTTGGAATCATCATTTCAATTGGGCAATTAAGGATTCGTAATTTTCCTGTTCTTGTGGCACGTTTTTTCTTGATTCAGAAATTAAACGGATTTTAGGGACCAATTAGAAAACCATTTTGTTTAAGTTACTGAAGTAGCTATTTGTCTTGTAACCTAATTTAATTTTCCACACCTACTTAAACATTTGTATTTGATAGTTGAGGCATTCTATGTAGTCTTTATGTGGAGTTATGTGTGTTTAGCAAAGTGATCTACATAATAAAAGGGTACAATAATATTGTTGTAACCACGTTTAGCTATAAGGACACTAGAACTAGCCTTAAAATAACACTAATTAGGAATTAATACTCTGATATAGGCGCCAGCGTCCAGGAGGCAAAAGAAGCTGCAAATATTTTATTTCACGGAGCTACGCGCGTTTTACTTGTGTACAAACACGCTGTGAATATATTTGTAAGCGCAGGAGCTTTTGGTTCCGACCGAGACAATTGCGAATTCGAAAATGTGTGTGTGTAAGTGTGGACGCTACTCGTCTTTACCCCTACATTTACAGCGCATTTGTAGATACAGTTGGTTATCACAAGTAAATCGCGCGTCGCCCTGCCATTTTACTAGCACTCATACCATTTGAAACTTATGCCTGGGAAAATACGGTATTATTACTATGCCTATGGCATTAAGTCCGCCTCTGTACATTTATGTGCTTGAAGTATTAAATAAATACTACTTTCAAGGACAAACTTATTCAAATGGAAGAAAAAATAGTCATTCAATAGGGTTAGGTATATGAACTTATTGGGTTCTATTCATGATTTTAATAATTATAATTCTGTGAATACATACTTGTTACAGCCACGAATCATATTTTGTTCAACATACAACCTTAAACTGACCTTCAAATTCCAAAAACCGTAAGAAAATTGAATTTCACGGGTTACCCCGGCGCTTCCCCTTAAGAACTTCTACTGCTCAAAAAGTATTCATCAAATCAAAAAGAGCTTAATAACCCAAAAAGCAAAACAGTCTAAGTAAGGGTAACAGAATCAATGACAACAACGGTCGGTCTTTACACGTCATTACATTAACTAAGGGACCGTAACATTATCCGAAATAAGGGACGTACCATTCCTAATGTGTTCATGCACTTATAGTAGTTAATAAAGATCAAAGGGACGTCTTGGATAGTACGGGTAATGTGCTGTGATCATGACATAACATTGTTAAGTATGGTTTTCCTAAATGGCGTCGTTACAGTGATGAATCTGAGTAAAAGTATCAATGCCTCCAACTAAAATTTGCGCAGGAGAACCAAGGTAACCGACATAGCCCGTAGAATTGTCAAACTTAAGTGGCAGTGGGCAGGGCACATTGCTCGCAGGACAGATAGCTGATGGGGCCGAAAGGTTCGGGAGTGGCGACCGCGTACCGGAAGACGTAGCGTTGGAAGGCCTGACACAACACAACACCTGTCTGGTCGGAGGATCCTCCCTTTTCTATAGACTGCAGGGTTTCTCAAACTATCGGCTCCACGAACCCCTGTTAAAATTTCCAGGTGACAGCGAACCCCTAACAGTTCGCTGTCACCAGTCAGTTAGGGCTTAATTGAGTAATTAAATCCCCCCGGAAAAAATAAAACTGACTGTTGAAGAAAATAAGGTTTTTATTTGAATAAAAGGTAACAAATAAAGTGCCAAAAAATTATCTTTTTAATATCAATGTGATGGGTGTGCTTGTTTCTTGTCGCAAATGGATTCTATTTTAGGAGTAATTTTGGACAATTTTAACCTTAATTCTGACTCGGCATCAAGTCGATTTCTGTATTTAGTTTTTATCGTGACTAGGTGTGAAAATCCACTCTCACATAAGTATGTTGTGGCAAAGGGTAAAAGGAAATTCACCGCTTTGCGTGAGAGTTCGGAATACTCTGCCTGTCTAGCTGCCCAAAAATCTATCAAAGACATCCTTTTTAAATCAGCTTGAAGAGTTTGATCGACGGACATTTCTAATAATGACTCCTGTTGCTTAATACTCAAACTAGAATTTATACTTTCGTTCGTGACCGCAAATGGGTTACGAATCCAGCCATCTTTAGCATTATCAATATCCGGAAAATACCTTTTCTGTTCGTCGGAGAGTTGAGAAAGATGCAGAACAATTTCAGCCCTTATTTCGGAATCCACGGATAAGGCGTTCGTCGTGATAAATTCGTACAAAAGAGGAAAACATTCAAAGATATTTGATCTCAAGCAGGTTTTCCAAAATTCAATTTTTTTTATAAGTGCGTTTATTTTGTCCGTATTTTCGTCGTCATTACGTAAATCTTATCGCGAACCCCCTGCCGTCGAATGGCGAACCCCTAGGGGTTCGCGTACCCCACTTTGAGTAAGCCTGCATAGAGTATGAGTGAACCTGTATGGTCGTTGGAGTGAACTTTACACCCTGTTCCTCATATCTCTATACTGGTGACCCCGACGTGACGTGGGTATCACCCGCGCCAAATGCTGGTCCGCTAAGATTGGTTACCACGGCCGAAATGCGGTCTGGCGGACTTTTTATGTCTTTATAAGTAAAAATCACCATATACAGGGCGGTCCAAAAGTCGTGGATCAAACGAAGTCGAACGATAAAGGAGGTCATTTCCAACACTTTTAAAGTGAGAAATAATTTTTGGTAACGTTACAAAATTTTTGGAAAAAAATAAATTGCTCTTGAAATTTGATACTCAGAGCCCTAATAGAACTTTGTAGTGCTGATACATTATCTAGTAGTAATACAACACCGTTTGTTTTATTGTTTTATATCACATTTTTTTTTAAATTCGTCTAATTGTACAAGACCTCGGTATACACAAATATTCATAACTTTTAGGGCAATTGAATTATGACCATGCTGTAGAAAGATTTTTTGTTGAAAATGACCTCCTTCATCTCCCTATTTCGTTTGATCCATATTGGCACTATCTTCAGTACCTAATTTACACGAATCTCACTGCACTGCGTCGTTGTAGTCTGTAGTCACCACCAAAATCCGTGTTTGACAAGATGTGAACGAAGCTAAAAGCTTTGTAGCACGTGGTGCTCCGCAGAATCTGGCTGAGTTCCATAAGTATTAATCATGCTTGGATCAGACGTTCTGGTTAAAGCAAGAGTAAGGAAATGGTCCCTTACTTTTCAATTTGTACCGTCGACGGCTATCGTAGACATGTCTATGGGTCTATGGCAGCCGTCGAAATGTCTACGGCCGCCGTCGATAACGTATCGCTCATTGTATTTGAGCACCGTACTCAATTCACTATCGGCATATTTTCGACGGCAACCACCAACGCTTCGACGACGGGTGTCGTGAGTGTCGACGGCTGCAGATGCCTCTGTCGTGGACGCGTGCCGCTCGTCCTATGCACACTAAGGGTAGGAGTCAGATTGTAAAGTTCGGAATAACAACCGCCATTAAACCTAATTTCAACTTAACTTACCCACCTACTTAGTGGAAATTGGTTTTAATTAACACTTCCACATATTTGTAACTTCGTCTTTCCCTTTAGGGACATTATCTCGTTCTTACATAAACAGGAAGATTCTGAGATACTCTTGATAATTTGCTTTGTTTACCAACTTGTGTAATTGTTTCGGCAATATTAGTTTTCGGTTCTAATTAAAGGTGTTGGGGTTTTGTTTTATAATCAAGAGCGTTTACGACGTACGGCATTTCATACAAACTTTCAAGCGCTTGTTTTTCGAAATGAATGAACCGATTTCATTGAAACTTCGTACGCATAAGCAGGATACAAAAGTCTAAAAATTTAGTTAAGAACATTTTCGAAAAAAAGTGTTACAGCCAAATTAGACCGATTTAAATTTTTCCATAGAAACACAGATTTCCAGTTATCTTTTTTTAAATAAGACATTTTGAAAATGTTCTTTGTGTTACCCAGTAACTGGGTTGTGAAAGTTAGATAGGCCGCCGCTCCATGTAACATATTGGTATTCAGCTGCATCCGGTTGGACGGGAAGACGACACCAACATAATTGAGAAAAAAGACTAGGCAGATGATGATGAAAAGCTATCATTGCAAAGCTGAAAGACGAATAAAGGCTAGCAATTTGATAAAAAATAACGGCTGAATAAGAAGTGTAAAAATCCATTAATTATAATAAGAATACTCAAACATTTTTGCTACATCATCTAACAAACTAACAACCTCAAACCTTCAAAAACAGATTCTGGCTTCAGAATATAAAAATATTCTCGCCTTTGTAAATAAAAAATAAAGCAAAAAAATGCTGCTAATAAAGTGCCTGGCCAGTGGAGATAGGAAGCTACTAAATAAAATACAGTATGATCTGTTCGAAAAGTATCTAAAGAAAATGTAAACATAATGGATCAGAAAAGGTAACTGTGGATGCCAATTTGTAGTGCCACTGAGTGCTTTGATTTAATTATTTGAATATTTCACCTAGAAATTCTAATTGTATCGTTACGTATTTAAATCACCTTGAATTATGTTTTTCAACTGACAGTTGAGGTGATTTTGGTCGATGATTTTTCAATCACAATTAAATAATGTTAATCAAACAATAAATTCTTTGAAAAAGTGTTGATATATTTATATTAAGTTGGAAACTCGTAAATACACATGAATGCATTTCAATTTCCCTATAGTTAATGATTGTGTAAGAAATTAAACCAGAACAGTTTTGTTTACACTTTCATGAGTTACTTTTGAAATAGACATTATAAGTAGGTATCGGAAACCTGTGTACAGTCACCAAAAGAGATAAATTGTGATGAAGTTAAGTAAGAAATCGATGGATATTTTCGAATTAAATTTAATTTGATAAATAAACTGTTTTTTTCTATTATATATTAAATTAAATTTTATTCGAAAACATCTAAACTTCAACTATACTGACGACCGACCCTGGTTACTATCTCCTTTGATGACTGTACATATTTCTTGGCTAGCTAATGTTACTCGTAGATAGAGCACGTTCAGTCCAAGACAAATTAATTATCATGTGATAATTAGGAGTTGCTATCGAACGTGTGTATATTGGTGATGTTATTGTATTTTTTAATTTTACGTATACTCCGGCACTTGTGTGTGTGTGAGTTTCTTGCCCATTCTTCTCCATACAAAACTACATTTTGAAACTACACTGAAAGCACCAACAAAAAACTTCTTACCTATAAAAAAATGAGCAGTAGTCCATATCATCCTCACCCAAAAGATGTCCACTATTGTCTCTTCGAAGAATCGTCACGACGACCTATCCCAGGCATTCCGCATCTAGCGGATTCCTGCGACCTTCATCAGGTCTAGCACGCGGAAAACGAGCTTTTAATTTACTGTTTTAATCACTGCTTATGAACAATAAATTAATAAACCCCTTTATGTACACTTTCAGAAAAATAAAGAAATACTAATCACCACGCTTGCTCACTGAGTAATGTCGATTTTGGGCTGATCGGTAATGAATTTAAAGCACCTAAAATGTTCAGGAATTTGACAGTTTTATGAATGCTACGACAAACCATTTTAAAATATGAAAAATGAGGTGCTGAGTTTTCATTTTATTTAGTTTTTCGATTAGTATAGTCTCGGTAGTAGTTCTGTGAAATTGGTTTTCACAATATTATGGGTCTTCACCCTCAAACACTAAATAATCCGGGAGTACACAATCAGATACCGTTATCTTAAATATTTGACCCAGATGAAAAACCGCTAATAGTTTTAATACTAACATTTTCAATTTTACAATCACTTCGAAGTTGAGAGGATGAATGAAAGGCGATTAATGAAAGATATATACAAGGCAAACGTGAGTAGAAACGCCGGGAGGGACGCCCTAGGAAGACATATAGTGACCTTTTTACCCGACTGCGCCAGAAGGAGGTTTATGTTTTTGGTGATGTTCTTCAGAAAGGTCAGATACGTTGTACTCGTAAACGGTGTGCGTGCATGTAAACTAGGCAAAAGGAGTATGGAAGGATCGTCTAGGTGGCCATCTGTAGACTCTGTACACCCCTATGGGAACAAGGCGTAAGTTTATGTATGTATGAGATTATGTCTTCGAAAAATCTCGCTAAAACTTAAGTTGCTTAATTATAATTATTATACAAGGTGTCCTTGTGAAGGCAGCAACTACCTTGTGAAAGCCGCAGGAACCCGTTCGATGCGAGAAGCACAGAACCGGTCGAAGTGGAGGTGCTTGGGGGAGGCCTATGTCCAGCAGTGGACGTCTTTCGGCTGAAATGATACAAGGTGTACCTTTTTTATTTTTTGTTTTCGTGGGGACTCCTTCAAAAGGCACCCGATCGGGGAGTGTGGGATTTTTATTTCACTAAAACCACCCCGGTGATTACCATCAGCCCATAGGGGTGGTCCCGGTTCCTCTTAACATATCAATTCCGGAACTGCCCCGTGCAACGCCTGTAGAGCACGTCACTGGGGAGACTGTAAAAGGGACCCCTGAGCCTCGCTATGCACGGCATCACGTGACCACTGTACCACTTTCTTCCCTGGGGTCTTTTGGTGGGATACAAGGTGTACCTAATATTTGAATTAACTGAAAACCACAAAAGAAGTACCTACATGTCTAACTTTGCGATCATAAATGTATGGCAGTTGATTTTTCCCTACCTATTGTCCTGCTACAACTTTGGACAATAGTTACAATTTTACTCACCCACGTTTTATTCATACAAAACAGTGATGTCCCTAAATTTTTCCAAACAAGGAACGAACGAACAAACAACTTTCATCCGTACAGTGTGCGCGTTTTTCCGGCATTTCGTTACTCAATTTAGATGCGACGTGACTGTATGGTGTTTTTTAGGCTTTTTCAACTGCTTTTTACTGTCAATATTGTCTGCATTCAAATGTTTTCTTTTTGAAAACAGCTTCCCGGTTATTTTTTTTTAACAATCTCGTAAAACAATTCTGTTTTTAGAAAAGGATTTGTACCTATTTCTAAAATGTGTATTTAATGTATAACATAATCAGCAGCCGATAATGTTTTCACTGCTGGGACACCGGCCTTTTAACAGAGAGGAGGAAATTCAATGAGGAAGGCTGATTAAGATGAAGGAGGTTGATTCAATGTATGGTATCCATGTGTTATGTCATTCCCGGAAAAATAACACATAACATACTTACCAAATCAGTTTTCTGTTACTGCAGTCCATGATATTTTGTGTATAAATTATAGGGTTAGGGGGCAACTCGTCCACTTCGAAACTGGGACCAGGGACCAATTCCACCTTTCTAATTTGACTAGGGGGCAACTCGTCCCACTTCGAAACTGGGACCAGGGGCCTAAGGGGGCAACTCGGCCCACCCAATTCCACCTAGGGGGCAACTGGGCCCACGTTAGTTTAGGTATTGAGACGATTGCACTACTGAATAATCTCTAGGGGTTGTTGGTACCAATACAGTGATACTGGCTGTATCAAAGGGAAATAAAACATAACCGAAGGTTAGTTGATCTCATTAAGCTTCTGCGACTTAGTCTGCGTGAAATTTCTTGTTTTCACATAAGATAAAATATCCTATAATAATAATCAGCCTATAAAGTTCCCACTGCTGGGACACAGGCCTCCTCTCAGTGATAGGGAGTGGGCCTTATCCTAATATCCTATGACACTTGGCAATATTGAAGCTTCTCATTAGTGAAAGAATTTTCGGAATCAAATCGGCGGCGCACAGGGCGCACATGTGTAACACACTATAAATCGAAATCGGCTTAATTTTGATAGTTCAACAACATTAATTTACATCTATACTAATATTATAAGTATATTAGTATAGATTTAAATTAGTTTTGTTCAGTGTAGGAATATTTTAAGTCAAAGAAAGAAGCCTGACCAAGATTATGTCTAGACTTTAAAGAGACTGTGACCTCTGAGTTTGTTTTGGTATTTCTTCTCAGAGTAGTTAGCTGGGAAGCACCGAACCCATCTAGTTTTAAAAACATAATTTCATTTTGACGTGTCAAAGTGTTTTTTGATGGTAAACCTACGAAGTGTGCCTTTTACATGGGTAACCCGTCGATCACCTATGAGTGGACTTTTACAGTAATTATCAAAATGTCATGATTGTGTTGTGTTATCTAGAATGGGTTTGAGCGCATCACCTGAGAGCAGCAGGATCGACTTGGCAATTTTTTTTTTTAAATTTTCGTCACAGTCTGAATTTGGTTTTTATAGAAAGAAAAATTGGAAAAGTGAAATAAATTTAAAAAAAATTGGAAAATCTTTTCCTTCTTTTTCTATGAGATTTTTGGATCATTTTTACAGGACTACGACCGTCGGGTTATACAGTACGGCCGTCGAGAGAAAACGTTCCTGACACTTGTAAGTGCGGTAATTTTAGTAGCTAATAAATATCAAATTCGCAAAACACGAATTCGACTGACAGGTGTCAATAACGCATTCTCTTGTCAGCCGCACTTTAGTAGTTGAATAAAACATTCATATTATGAAAGAAACATTTTATTTTTTTTTATAGTTTTTCACTAACAGTGCATTCACAGTTAAAGTTTCTTACGGCAAGAAACTATTTTTAATTAAAAATTAATAGTAAAACAATAGATATACATTCGAAACAGCGTGAAATACAAATAGCTTACATTGATAGTGAAATATATATTTTTCTCTAATTTTATTAGACTTAAAGATTCGTGACTATTATTATTATTTTCTACAGAAGGCCGTGTTCTTAGGCGTTAATAATAATAATTAATAATATATAAAACAATAAAGATTAGGCGTTACTTAACGATGCACAGAAGTATCCTATAAGATTTACATTTTTTAAGGACAGATTAAAATGTTAAGTTCACGTTAATATGCATACATATTAAGCCTATATAAAAGTATATGAAGTTAGATATACATCTTTATGAAGATATATCTACGTACTTATGTACAAGTCATGAAATATTCTCTAGCATTGTGAGTTATAGGTAATTATGTACTTTTTCGATGAACCTTAGGGTGTACTAGTTTCTTCCTGTTGTTACTTTAATAAAATTAGTATACAATATAATAATACAATACACAATATGATATTAATATGTATACATAAAATTTAAATGCTACATAAACTGTGTTCCAATTATAAAGGATGAAGTAATTATGTTGAAATAGAAATTAATTGTATTTCTAAGTAAGAATTTTTACTATACATTTTATTGATAAAATGTTATTTTATTATTAATTGTTACCTAAATATTTAGTTTTAAAAATGTATTATGTTCTACAAGAGTATTATTTCTCTCTCAGGATGAAATATTGCATTATTAGCTATTGATAACTAAATAGTTCGTATTTTCTTCGGAGTTAGTTACAGTGTATTTTTATTGTCTATTAAAGTAGATACAGATCCTATTAATTTTTTAAATCATTCTCTAATTATTACTTATGATGAGGACTAGTAAAAAAATCTGTTTATTTTAAACAACTCTGCGATGTTTAACTAAATCGTTGCGATTTTTAACTAGATACGTTTTTTTAAACTACCAATTCAGGCATTTTTTTCTATTGTGACATGAATTTTTTTCTACTGGATAATCTAAAATAAACGCTTTTTAATAGAACCGCAGAGTTATATTAAATAACAGACCATTAAATTACTTAAAATTAGTGACTAGATGAGAATGTTAAAAGTAACCTATGCGATATGTGACGCAAACGCTTTAAAGCATAGCATAATGAGCCTTACCCTAATAAACATATGGTTTATAATTAAATCTAGTACGCTAAATCACAACACTGCAAAATTTAAACACGGTTAGAAGTGGAATGTATTTAAGGCTATAAAAGTACTTATCGCTGAATAAATAAATAAATTAAACCCGTAAGTACACATAGAATATTATTATGAGAACACATTATTATGAGAATAATAAACTGAATTGAGGGAAGCCATTATGGACTTTATAGGGTCGCTTTAAAAGGAAACCGAGGCAGAAATGGTCGTGTAAGATGGACCGTTCTCAATATATCAACGTAAGCCAATATTTATTTGGGTAGACACTTTGGTACAGCCTATGAAATAAAGTTGACTTAAATATATTTCGATCTACAGGGTGGAAAGAATAAACTGGCCTTGGAAGAAGTACGTACCATAAATTTTGATGTTAAAAATGTATCTCAAAAGAGATAATCTTTAATTTTTTTTAAGTAATTTACCATAAATCCGTATCTTTTTGCAGCACGTTCGTTATTCCACACCCTGTATAAAGGTTTACGTGAACCAGTATCGTCGGTACTTAGTTCCTAAATGAGGTAAATGTACCCGTATGCGAACGCATTGTCTTAAAAAGCAGCTCTTTATGAGAAAAAATAGTAATATTTAACATTTTTAAATTACAATATCTAATAGTATTCAAGGTATCGCAGTAAGCACATTAACTATTTTAGAACATACGCTTTTTTGTAAGTATGTATATTGTTCAGAAGTCTTATTATATACAATGCTTAAGACTATTAATAAATATCATAAATAAAAGAATAGTACAAAAGTTTCTCGCTTTGAAAACCTTAGAGTCGAGTTAGGTATTAAATTTTTGGTTCCATTGAGAAGTAAATTTATGAACATCTTAATTTATGAAGTTATCCGCCACACATAAATACATTATAGCATTGTTAAAAACTACAGACATAAAAAAACAGTTACTGATCAGTAGAAATTATTTTTTGCTATATAATTTTTTTTTGTTTTATTTCATTAAATATTTCGCATTTCTAAAATAAGCTGAATTATTTTACACAGCTGAAACTAAGCAAAACAAATCTTTTACTTTTAAATAATAATCTCTGATTCTGAAAAACATTCTATATTAATGTTCATTCTAACTAATATGCTATTATATTAATGACTTCAAATATATTAATATTTTTATCCTAATAATCTGAATGAATTATATCTAGAAGCAAAACACATTTGCCTTATATTATTTTATCTACAGCGTCGCATTAAATCTATGTAAGTCGTAATTATCCCAGGTTCAACTTTATATACATATTCCTTACGATTATATAGTAAAGCTTCACATAGATCACTATTAGTTACATCTATATGAAAATGTGTTGGTACAAACACGGTAGGAGAATTACATGTACTACGTATTGTATATGAGTTTTAAAGGCTAGGATCCTCTTCGGACCGAGATTTTTCTATCTTCAGCTTAATTTATTTTATTTGCGATATTAGCTATAACTTACATAAATAAAACTTCACTGAGCTATCGGTAGGCAGGGAAAATGACTATTGGTGAAATTACTATTGTTATATTTGGTTTTACAGAGAGCACGGTTGAGCTCAAAATGTTAACGTTCACAGGTAAAAATTTAGCATCAATATTCGTATCGCTATCATTAATGAAAACATACGATTATCTATAAATACGCAGAACATCATCTTCACCATTTGCACTATAATTACATCTAATAGAAAAGCATTCAGTGTCAACCACAACAGCCACAAAATCCTTAGCACTAAAAACGACAAAAAAACGGAGTATTCCCGTTTGAGCACCTACTTTTAGAGCACCAAAGGTGCTCTAAAAGTAGGTGCTCAAACGGCACTTTGAGCTACTTCCACTTTGAGCACTACGGTAAAATATTGATTGGTGCTCAAATGGGAATACCTTTGGTGCTCCATGCATAGGTGCACTAAAAATAAGTGCTCAAACGGGAATACTCCAAAAAAACAGCTTAAATATATACCCCCTTATTCATAATCCTATTTTATCTCTATTTTAGCTAAAATAGGTTTATAGAACGTTTGTCTTTATCTGTCACGTTGTCATTTCTGTGTGTAAGAAAGAGACAAACCCCATTTTAACTAAAATAGGTTTGATAAGTTTTATGAATGAGGGGGAAAGAGTATTAAAACTTCCAAGTGACAATTTTACACAAAACAGTTGATGAACGTTAATCAACGTTTTACAAAGCAATTACAAGATAAGTATTTACAATGTCAACAGTTTGCTCCAATTTGAAACTTGTAACGATTCTGGTCTGATTTTAATTCTGTGACTCGGTTGCCCCACTGGATTCATCGTTATCGATATCATCTGGTTTCTGTCCAATGTTGAAATCTTTCAACGCATCCTGTATATGTTTGACCTGTCGAAGAAAATTTTATTACGAAAACTTTTCTCCTTAGAGATGTTATTCAACCGAACATTGTTGCTAACATGAAGTTGGCAAAGAAAAAAAAAAACATTTATAGATTCTGACACTATCAAACATTCATAGAAAAATCATAAAGTTTCTCCAATATATCTGTAAGAAGTAAGAAAGTTAACGAAATAAAAATGGTCGTATCTCTGACTTTGATAGAATTGAAAAGTTGTGTTTGTTTGATATCAAAAGTAATAAAACCTCCGGATTTATTTATCTTTTTCCAAAGAAAAAAGAAAGTTAGATGCGATTTTAGATGACACTATATTTTTTGAAGTTAAAACTTCTTTAAGCGCGTTGGGCATTTTTTGAGATAGGAAAAAACAATTGAATTTGCGCCACTGTTACCGTAACCGACACTTCGGATGTGTTCGGCTGTCCTCGGGATGTACTCGGTTTTAATGTATTTCCGATATGTCAGTGAGTGATGGCAAAGTATTCTGTTTGTGTTTTGTTTATAATTTATGACGATACAAAAACACACACACGTAATTGTTCATGTTTTCACTTCTGTCGGCACTCCCGGAGTGCCACTGTTTTTTTTTTTCATATTTGCCCCCTTTTGTACGTGGTTGTACTCCATTATGTTTCTTTATAAAAGAAGCTTGTGCCCGCAACTTCGTGCATGTGAAATATCTTGTTGCAACATAAAATATATCCTATGTACACGGCAATAATGTAGCTTCTCATCAGTGAAAGAATATCCGGAATCGGATCAATAGTTCCGAAGAACAGAAGAAGAAGTAGTGAAAGAGTTTTGCCCTGAAAAACACTACAAAATTTGTGGGCTTGAAAAAAGGAGTTAAATGAGTACCGAAGATGGCTCCTTGACAAACAAACACAAATTTTACAGCTTTGTATCTTATATTAGGATACCAGGCAAATAATAAAAAGTCTCGTCTAAACTAATGGCGTGTCATAATGACACTACCAGCTACCGCAGAGCTCATAATTACAAAACCTCTTCTATTTCATGTTTCGTATTTCCCCTACAATTTCTGCTTTCGCCATATTTTTGTTTTTTGGCTGCGACACCCTTTGTATTCCCTTGACCTTTATTCAGGCCAAGGTCTTCGTAACTTTAGAGATATCTACAAGAACATGAACTAAGGCTAGAACAGTAATTAGTTTCAAGTACTTGATGAATATTCAGGACCTTGCTTAGGCCTTTATTATAAAATGAGTGTAGGCCTATGTAATTATATCCAAGCTCGTTTAGTATGCAGCGGGAGATTTTTGTCATCTAATTATGTTACCAAAATTCAAGCGAAGTTTTTTTTTTATCTTGGAATATATTTTTTTTTCTTGCGTAGTTTGTAGGTAATGATTTTTTTACTTTAGAATCAACACAATCTGATTATTTTTATCTATTATCAGACTCGGTTAACTAATTAATTGAAAAAGCTACTAAAGCCTTGTAAAAAAAATCTTCTATTAGGTGTAACATAAGATAATTTTTATTTACAACAAAAAATACGTCGACGAACATATTAAGTACCTATATCCTCCCAAAATTATATTAAGCTATATTCTAATCAATTACCAAATCCAAACACGAAATCTATCAAACAAAATGGCCGATGTCTTCTTTAAAATAAAACTCACCTGAGAGGCTGCAGGGTCGGTACCAGGGTGCTTATACGTATGAAGGAAATAACACGTTCCCGGGATATCCTTGGGGAACGAATTTGGGAGACAGGAACGGTCACGAGGCTCCATCTCAAATCCCGGGAATTTTATGAGCCACCTGTCAATAAAAGTTGAGTTAAGAAATTGGCTGTGCCTTCCACGGTAAAGTGGGTCTGTGTTCTTGTACAGTTCACAAAAGAGTTTGGTTTGAGTAAAAATAAACATCTTTGCAGAGGGGCAGACAAGGTAATACTAGTGAAGCTGCTGCAAATACAATTATATAAAAGCACAGTATGAACAGTGGCAATGTGGTGTGTAAGTTACTTAGCTTGCAAACCATTGCGCCAGAACAACTTAGAAAAAATAAAAGAAAAAAGTTTATTTGCGGTAAACATAACGCAGAGAAAGAACACAAAAAAGTACAAGTTGGGGGAAAATATGCGCCATACAACGCAAAACGGCAATCGCTCAGTATAATGTTACAACCCTATGCAAGACAGAGTCCCAGCGCTGGTTTTCAGCGACAGCCGTCATTGACGTGATGACGTCAACCGGTGCACCATACGATAAGATAAAAATAACAAAACTAGAAATAAAATAAATAACTCTGTTCTATAACTTCTGATTGATGAATGTTACATGGGCATGCAAGCTACATAGACTACTTTCGAGAAAGGGACACGCGTGTATTAAAAGCTTAATTGAATGTGTCAGAACTTTAAGTTCTGAGTTACTAAGTTCATCAAGTTTTGAGTTGAGCTGCACGATTTTAGGCAAATGCGTGCACTGACTGGACAGGTCCGCTCAATCTGTGTGGTTCTTTCCTCAAAAGACCATTTCAGACACCAATCTACATGGTCTTCACATGATCTGACCAAGATTTTGTCTGGACTTTAAAAGAGACTGTGACCTCTGAGTTTGTTTCGGCCTTTCTTCTCAGAGTAGTCAGATAGGAAACGCCGACCTCATCTAGCTTTAAAAAAAAATATGACTGGTAAAAGTGTTTGTACAAACCTACTTACAGAAAATAAATCATTCATTCATTCATCATTCCTTCATTATTTAAAAATAGCACAGTCTGACGTCATCATCATCACCTTTCTCCGGCTGTTATCCTAATTTTTTTTGGGGTCGGCGCATCTTTTCTTTTCATACTTCTCTATTTGTCAAGCTACAATAAAGCAATTGCATAAAGCTGAGATGAGAATTCTAAGAGGGATGTGTGGTGTTACACGAATGGATAAAATAAGAAATGACTACATAAAAAGACGTCTGAAAGTGACACCGATAACTGAACAGTTGTATGGAAATCGGTTGTCATAGTATGATCATGTGTTACGCAGGAATGAGGAAAAGGTCGTGAGAAAACTTTTGAGTATGAATGTCGATGGCTATAAGAGTAGGGGAAGACCGAAGAAACGATGGATGGACTGTGTGAATGATGATATTTATGGTTAGAAAGGGGGTGACTGTCGAGATGGCGGCTCATAGAGAAGTTTGGAAGAAAAAGATATGTTACGCCTACTCCAAATAAATTGTCAGGCATTGGGCAGGAGAATGATGATGACTTCTGTATTTGTCGTTATCTTGGTAGTCACTACCTTTCGAGCCATATTATCTTTTACACAGTCCATTCCTCGTATCTTTGGCCTTCTTTTTTTTATTGCTAAATGGCCCGCTCTTGACCTCGATCACGCCTGATGGAAAGCGATGGATGAGGTCTATGATGGAACGAGCATGCCCAGAAGATGCCTAAGGCACTGGAACCCCCACGCGTCGACGAAACACAGCAGGCTGCTTGACGCCGGACTCCGGTGGGAGGGTTGTCGCAAACTAGGCGGGCGTTAGCACTACCACCGCAAGGGAAGAATTGGCCAGTCAAACGAGATGTAGGGTGTGACTGTCTAGGATGCGCCGAGCGCTCAGTTCAGTTGAGTAACTGGCGGAACAAACTGCGCTACACGAGGAGGTTTCTTCATGCATCCAAAACTTTCTATCCCCTACTTTTTTTACCCTCCACATTCATACTTAAATAAGACACTAACATACGATGTCTAAAATGCTCTATGAATGTTCTATTCTGAAGAACAGAGTAATGCATTGTGCTGAGGTTTGCTGTCCGCATTAGCCAACGATCCTTTTTACGTCAAAAATCATACACAGACGGACAGGTAATGCGGAAAATATGGAACAAAAATAGTTACAGTACAGTTAACTCTTATGATCTCTTCTCTCTCTTTTGTTGACTGTACTAGCTATTCACTTAAGTGCTACTTTAAAGAGTAATTGCGGTATTCCAGAGTTGTGCCTTTGTAGTAAAAGTAGAAGCGTAAGATGACGGGGGTGTTTTATTTGATGAAGCATCGATAAACTTTTTTAATAAATCAAGTTTCGAAATTAATTTGAGTCATCCTTAGGATTAATAAAATTTGATATATTGAAAACTTGCTTAGCTTATATTATATTTAAAATCAATATATTATAAAAGTTTTCTTCCGAAAAATAAAATCTTTGTGGTATGAATGTGATTCCATTCCAATTTTAATCCGACACAGTGACAAATTGTTTCGAGAAGATAATCCGAGTCGGTTTCGATTCCATTCAAACCTTGAAGGTGCCATGAGTAGGTAGGTGCACCGATTAGCCCTCTACGCACTATCCATCTTGAAGGACAGCAAGGGACAGTCGTGCACGGCTGGGCAATAGCATCTATCATTTTCGACGTTCGCAAAGCGGAGATTTGAAGCACGTGTCTATTGGATAATTGACGAAATGCTTGTGTTAATTAATTATTTTATAGCACTGTGTGACCTAAACCCGCACTTAAATCACGCTTTTCTGTGACTTAAGTATTTCGTTTTTACACAGAAAAGTGTGACTTAATTGCGCGTTTAGGTCACACGAGCTATAAAATAGTATACGATGCGTATGACTTAAGTATGAACGGACTGATGGAGTGCTTAACCTCTCATACGTTTGCCCGCCTACCTGTCGAAAGACCACACGTGTTGGAGTAATTGAGTGGGCGCAGTAAAGTCATTGTTTTAACTATGACAATAGGACAATGACACTGTTGTGTACACTTGGTGTACCGTTGACGTTTCGAGCACTTTCTCTTATGTACACTTGGTGTACACGTGACGCTTGAGGAATTAAGTCACACGTATCGTAATGTAGTACTAACCTAAACTCCTTCTTTACATTTCGCAATGAATTTCATTGGATCTCACACTATTTTAATTCAAGAACAAAACGTAAATAATTTAAAATAATACTAAAAGCTACTTAGGACTTATTCGTAGACAAAAAGGCACCAATTTTAATGAAGAAACCAAATATTTCCCCGAAAGTGTAGTCCTTCCTGTCCGTTCACAAACTATCAATGTGCGTCGTGCATCGTGCATAGAAATCACGGATGCATAATGACATGGAGGGCTTTTCACAACTTGACAAAACATCCAGATTTCTTTATATGTACTCGTAAGTTTAAATTCTCTAAATTAATGTCAAACCCATTACACAGACAAACACGGAAAACGACTTATAATATGTATGGATAGATATAGGTCTAACCGGAAAAACCGCCCCAAAATAAATTCCAGTAGGTTATGTATGCACGTCATGTCATAAATTTTTCAACGCCCATATAACACCCCTACAAAATTTATGCCATTGAGGTCATAAAATAGACCCTTTCACGCCAAAAACTAATGGATCATAACAGAAAGGCTGTAATGAATCTTATGAAAAAATGACCTTTTTGACAGCACCAAAAACTTTACTTTTGTGAAACGTAAAATTCCTGCTTTTATTTCGAGAAAATCGCTTTTCTAACTAAAATAATTAAAAGAAAGTGATTTGTTTCATTACAAGGAAATTGAATTCGGTAAAGTTAAATAAGTAACTGTTACTGTCTTATCTTTATAATCACATTAATCACTATTCATTCTATAAACTCCATTTTCTCTTCAAACGCATTGTGCACATCGATCAAAGGCATTGCAATCAGTCCAGCCCAGTAGCTGATAATGAGAGTTATTCTAGCGAATCGAAGGATCTACAAAGCACTCTCCTAGATTAGCATCTATCTTCAGAGTACGATCACAGAAGCATTACTTAAGATGTGGTTCCACGGGCAACTTAAATTAAAGCTCAATTTTGGACACTGGATATTGGTCGAATAAGAACCAATAAGGTCACCACATGAATCGCTTCAATGGGATGCCATAATACACCCAGCTATTGAGCTATTGTTGCTACGGGCATACCTCCACTCGATATTGAGCTAAATAGAGCCCTTTGTAAACTGGATAATTCATTAGTAATATAGAAATATATAACGTATGCCCGCGACTTCGTCCACGTGAAATTTCTTGTGTTAACACAAAATAATTATAGACAATGATACTAGGTAATACTTTCTTAATAGAAAGCCGGGCGTATTGCCGAGTATTCTATCACTGATGTGAAAGTTTTTTTTTGTAATCGGATCAGTACTTACATTTCCAATCATATAAATAATAGTTAATTTTAATATTATTTTAGACTCAGAAATTTGAAGTACCTGTTATAGCAGAATCAACTGGAGCGATTTTTAGGATTTCAAATTGAATGAACCAACAATATATATATATAAGGTCCCATTAAAATAGATGGACCAACTTGTAGAAATCATTCAGACAACCGAAATAAGGACGATGAAAAAAAAAACATGTAAGAAAAACGCATTAGATACTTTAAAAGAAAAATAATCAGCTAACGAAAATACAGTAATCTACCGGCAATTTATTATTTTAGGTCAAAATAAAATCACTTTAATCAGTGTTTTTTTTTGGTTGGATATCTTTGGTTAGACAAACTGAGCGCTGTGTTAAAATTTGTCCATCTATTTTAATGGCACCCTGTATAAATATGCAATATATATATGCAGCAATATATATATGCGCCACTACCGCCGTGATGAGAACTTTTGCCAAAACCTACTCAGATAGCTGAAAAATCGCCCGTGTAAGCGCTCCTTTAGGAACTAGGCCAATTTCCACAAAGGAATATTGCACAACATTAAGATGCCAAGGCCTTTCTAAGATCTATTGCTGTGATTTGAGCCGTGAATAGATTTCCATCTAATCTGGGTAGTGGTCGAGCATTTCGTATTCAAGCTGGGTTTGCGGCCATCATTGTTACAAATTGACCAATCGATTTTATGCAGAATAGAGTATAACCCAGCCGTAAATTATAGAACACCGAGTTTTTGAGAATTTATGGTCCCGCTATGATATATGGTGCCGAAACGTGAACACTGGCAGACGGGCTGTTCCACAAATTCGTGGTTGCGCGTCGAGCGCGCTATGGAGCGGGCTGTGCTCGGAGTTTTTTAGAAGGATAAAATCAAAAATGAAATTATCGAGAATCGGAGTTACAGACATAGCTTGCAGAGAAAACAAGCTGAAGTGGCGATGGGCTAGTTATCTTTGTCTAAGGACCGATGGCCGGTGGAGAAGACAAGCCCTGGAGTGGAGACCGCGTATCGGCAAGCGCAGTGGAACGCCTCCCAGCTAGATGGACAACAACTTCAAAAAGATGGTTAGGACAGACTGGTTGCGTAAGGCGGATGACAGGGTATTATGGCGCAGCCTGTGAGAGGCATATGTCCAGCAGTGGACTGCGATTCGGCTTTGTAGAGCGTCGTTTCTGTCACTCATACTTGTCTAACAGTATATTTCTAGAACTCGTGTCTTATCAACATCCAAGTACTGTAGTGCTTTTGAGTAGGAATCACGATTTTAAAAGGAATAAATCGTAATATTCATTCATTTTCTGTTTTAACACATCTCATTAAATTCAACACCATTTAAAATTAAATTCATAAGTTCGTTCACTATGTGAAAACCACTGAACAGCAATTTAATAAATTAATTTCATACGATTTAATAAAAATGTTTGTGAATTTGTTCGAAATTAAATATGAAGTTGATGAAATGCAGAAAATAGCACGATTGTGGTATTTTGACGAATTTATAAATAGACATTTAATTATTTTAATATCAAAATGACGTCATCGAGATTTCGATCGAAAAAAAGTATTGTTGAATGATGTTTTGTGTGCAGTCACAAATATAAATTACATGGACGGCTCGGCAATAATATCTCGTTTCATGATTCATCCATTAACATCTGTCGTCAAGATGACGGCAAATATATGTTATCATTTGTGGAAGGCATATACAATTGGCAGCTCAAATAAATGTGACATCGAAGGAACACCAGAACTATCCGACGAGACAAACGACGCCAAAATTAAGGATGCTGCATCGGCTTAAAAAAAGATGTTTCATATCTTGGAATGCAATAATATCGGACATGTCGTGCGTTATAAATATCTGCCTACTCAGTTATATTCAGAAGAATGTGATAAGAATTGTGATCAAAAATATCTGACATTCATTTCTCAGCATAAGAACCTGACAATCTAATGTTTCGAGCTTTCTTCAATGTAGCAATGAGTGCAGCTTATATTGCAAAAATATATGAGACATTCTACAGGCAACAAAAATATCTGCGACTAATGTGTACATTGTACAAGTAATGTAATTAATAACTTACTCATAAGTAGTAGGACTGACGTTGATCTTCAAGGGTTCAGAGCCGGATTCAAACTTGTTTGCAAGAGTAACGTTGTGTCCGAATAGACAGTACTTCAACATCGTCTTGCCGACCACTCCGGCGAGAACGGTCCCGGTGTGCAGGCCTATGCGCATCTAGGAAGAGTAACAAAATTGTTAGAGTATATTTTTTTGAAGTGAATCTTCTTTACGCACGCTTGACTTGGGGAGTAAGTGACGAACGCGTGATGTAAGCGTTAAAAAAGTGTGATCGGCCGAGGCGAACGGGAGTTAAGTGGGGGATATAAGCAAGAGAAAGCAGTGCGCGCGCACATTTTCTTTCTCTCTTCCTCTCATAGCCAAATACGTTTGAAGTTTCACTTCAGTCGTGTGGTCATAAGCACACTCAGTTTTTTAGGGTTCCGTAGCCAAATGGCAAAAAACGGAACCCTTATGGATTCGTCATGTCTGTCTGTCTGTCTGTCTGTCCGTCCGTATGTCACAGCCACTTTTTTCCGAAACTATAAGAACTATACTGTTGAAACTTGGTAAGTAGATGTATTCTGTGAACCGCAGTAAGATTTTCACACAAAAATAGAAAAAAAAAACAATAAATTTTGGGGTTTCCCATACTTACAACTGAAACTCCAAAAATTTTTTTTCATCAAACCTGTACGTGTGGGGTATCTATGGATAGGTCTTCAAAAATGATATTGAGGTTTCTAATATCATTTTTTTCTGAACTGAATAGTTTGCGCGAGAGACACTTCCAAAGTGGTAAAATGTGTGTCCCCCCCCCCTCTAACTTCTAAAATAAGAGAATGATTTTTTTTAATACGTCATAAATCGAAAACCGCAATTTACCTTTCACAAAGTTACAACGAACTACAAGAACTTTTATATTATGTTACTTGCTGCTACGGAACCCTTCATGGGCGAGTCCGACTCGCACTTGGCCGGTTTTTTTTATACTTAACTTCTTTTTAAATAATTATGAGAAAATTATTTGGAGCGTGAATGAAGCAAAGGAATATGTAAGAATGAATCGTTGCAGGTGGTGTTCTGTACCCGGGCCTACCCCCATGGGATGAAGGTTTGAGTTATGTATGTATTTGGAGCAAGAATTAATTATTGATCATCAATATTATTATCAAAAGAATTTGGATTTAATTATTGATGGTGGCCAACTGGTAACGGCCGCGACTTACGAGATACCTTGGATTTTAGGAACTATAATTGATGAATCCTGTCCAGGGGTAACCTATTACATTGATGTGGGGGGAGGTTTAAAATGGAAAAGACATTTAAACCAAATTCGTACATGTGATCAATCAATGGATGAATAAAGGGATAATACTTTACAAAGGTATTAGGTAATTAGTTAAGTAGTGTAATATTTATTCTATGTTGTCTTAGTTATGGTGGCGGAGAGTGTGATATCGGAACGTAGCTGTAATATTATCTATGATTGTATGTTTGGTTTGTCTATGGTGTGGTTTCCGCTCTCTCGGAACGGATCACTTTTGTGTTTTAAATAAAACCTATAAGTGTAACCTAGAAGTGTTTAAATGAGTACTCAACAGTTTGGTCGTAGGTTCGAACCCAGACAGGCGCTTTACTGTGTGTAAATTATTTCATCACCACTGCTCTCAAAACGGTGAAGGAAAACATCGTGAGGAAACCGGCATGTCCGGTCCTAGAACCAAAACTTCGAAGACATGTGACATCTGCCAACCCGCACTGGGCCCGCGTGGTGGATTACGGCCCACTCCCTCTCACTGAGAGGAGGCCTGTGTCCCAGCAGTGGGAACATTATAGGCTGATTATGTTATGTATATTTGCCTTTATACAAATCTAAATTGCAACAAAATAGTGAGTAAATTATGGATTTTAGTTCGGTGCAGGTATCGTTAAAATTGAAACTCAAAGACTATTAAAAGTATAAAATTTTATTCTCCTGCGCATAAATAGCTAAGTGAAAATAAAATAAAAATATTAAATATTTTATGGCAACAATAAAAATATGAAATAGTTCATAAAACTAACGTTATATCATGTTTTCAAGTATTGCGATAACTTTTTATAGATTTTCCTTAAATGTATGTTCATGGGAGTGTGTGGATTATGTGTTTTTTTTAATTTAAACTCAATAAAAATTATCGATTATTATTCGACTTTTCACGTGACCAGCAGGGTAATTGCGTAACACACTATTAGTAGCAATGGGTGTCATTTTGACAGTTGAACAACATTCATTGCGTTATTTATGTTGTTGAGCAAACACATTTTTTGAACATATGGAGCAATAGATTAGCAATATGCTTCAAAATGCGCAATTAGGGTGCAGAGGGCTGGCCTATTTTTTGGCCAAAGAATCAACATTGCCATACAACGTGGCAATGCTGCCAGCCTTTTGGGCACGTTTCCTATTGACAGCGATGTAAACGAATTTTTTGATGCCCTTTGATTAATTTCACTCCGTTTTATATACTTGTACATATTATTATTATTTTAAGACTGTAGTTTTTTAAATTATGTAAACACAAATATGCCTACATAAGAATTAAGAAACAAAAATTTTGCTCATAGACAGTGCCCGTTTGATGGCAATAGATACGGTGGTACGGTGGTGGTGCGGGGAGTTTATGGTCAGACCAGGGGGTATTCCCCTTGGTAAGACTTTCGGGCTTCTGTCTACGCGTAACGACTGTCAAAGATACTCGAATGACAGCCGGGACCAACGGCTTAACGTGCTTTCCGAGGAATGGAGTGGTCTCGATATGTAAAGACGGTCACCCATCCACAGACCAACCGCGGCAAGCATAGCTTAACTTGATCGATGGACCTGTGCGGCTGTTTTTATTTAGCTATGGACCCATTATTAACTATCTGAAAAAGTGTTTTCATATTGACCCTTCATTGCCCAAAAGTAATGTCCACTTACAGCCTCAAATAAAAAACTAATCCAATTCAAAAAGAATCTCGAAATATAAAACTTGTAAGATTCATTTCTTACGCGGAAAGTGTATAAAACGTTGATTAAGCTTTCCGTCAACGTTAATGTGTGAGGTGAGGGTAAACGTAGATGTTTACGTTTCGAGGCAAACTGTTGTCTTTGAGGGAAATAGGTTACGTGTGTATACATCCGCCATCTTTATAGTTTCACACCGTACTTTCATTAGTACTGAAATGAAATGTTGACAGGTAAAAAACAATGTAGGGACAAAAGTATTTTATTGATTTTTAGGGTTCCGTACCTCAAAAGGAAAAAACGGAACCCTTATAGGATCACTCGTGTGTCTGTCTGTCCGTCCGTCTGTCACTACCAATTTGCTCCGAATCTAATGGATCGATTAAGTTGAAATTTGGTACTCTGTGACCCAAACACAGATGTGTAACGTAAATAAATGAATTTTGAATATGGAGGTCATTTTTGGGGGGCAAACATTTTTTTTTTAAGTTTTACAATCTGTTTTAATGCTGATATTTACCTTCAACATTGTTACCTACCTACCGCTTAATGGAGCTTAGAGAGTCATCGTATTCATAGTCGGCCTATTGTATAATGTTCCTACTGCTGGGACATAGGCGTCCCCGGCTAAAGGTAGCAGCAGGACACCGTGTGGTTTTAGTCAGTAAGAGTCTGACAGACCTCTCCACCCACCCCAGCCATCACACATCCATGAGGATTTCCACAAAATAAAAAAAATAAAAAGTCTACCTCTACGGAATGGCTACTTGAACTTGAATAACGTGATTCACGCAGTTATAAATGACAAACAGATTGATAGACATTCCTAAGTATAGGTAGCTCCTGAATAATTTACGCTCTTGCAGTCTACAACACTATTTTCTCAGTGGTATAGTTTTAGAACGAATGAGCCGTAATCAACCACGCGGGCCCAGAGCGGGTTGGTAGATGTCACATGTCTTCGAATTTTTGGTTCTAGGACATGCCGGTTTCCTCACGATGTTTTCGTTCATCTTTTTGAGAGCAGTGATGAAATAATTTACACAAAGTAAAGCGTCTGTCTGAATTCAAACCTACGACCTACAAATCGTAAGTCCCGGCCGTTACCACTGGGCCACCACTGCTATCGCACTATAGTTACTCTTTATGATTTTTATACAATCAAAGTTACACACAGAATACCTCATAAGACCAATGTTTAATCAAAATAGGAATACATACCTTTATAGGGTTTCCCTCGTGCGTCAAATGCTGCGCACACGTTTCCACCATGCGCAGTGCCATCCACGCTATCTGCGGCGCATGCGTGTCGATCTTACGATGTAGTCCGCTCGCCACGCAGTATGCATCGCCTATTGTTTCCACCTACACAGAATATTTTAAAATTTAAAATTTTCACGGATTTTCAATGAAAACAAAACCGGTCAAGTGCGTGTTAGACCACGCCAAAATAAAGAGTTGCGTAGTTGGGATTAATTCGTCTGACAACCAGTCTTACCAAGGGGTATCGTATTACCCAGTAACTGGGTTGTGGAGGTCAGACAGGCAGTCGCTCCACGTAAAATACTGGTACTCAGCTGCATCCGGTTAGACTGGAAGCTGACCCCAACATAGTTGGGAAAAGGCTAGGCAGATGATGATGAGTTGGGATTAATTTATCCCAAGAACAAACCCTGAAGGCCATTTTTCGTAATTAAAATCGTTCAAGATCTAGTCGAAATTTCACTCCAAAAATTTAGAAAAATTAGAGGTATTTTTGACAGATTAAGACAGAGATTAGACTGTGAACGGTCTTAAAATTACAAGAATCGCCCCTCAAATCTACAGAAAAGCCTCGTTTTGTAATAAGGGGGCCTGAGTCTATCAACACCTTTGACAAACTTTAATATACTCGTAGACATACATAATTAGCCTATAATATTCCCACTGCTGGGACACAGGCCTCCTCTCTGTGAGAGGGAGTAGGCTGTAATTCACCACGCGGGCCCAGTGCGGGTTGGTAGATGTCGTATATCTTCGATTTTTTTTGGTTCTAGGATATGCCGGTTTCCTCACGATATTTTCCTTCACCGGTTTAACAAAGTAAAGCGCCTGTCAGGGTTCGAACCTACGACCTATATCTTGTAAGTCGCGGTCGTTACCACTGGGCTACCGCTGCTCCCAAACTTTAATAAAATCACCATAATAATCTGTATTTTAGGTAAAATTCGGAGACAATTTCTTACACAGAATCTTCAAAGATTCATTAACACGTCATTTTCGCTACTACAAAGCGTCTGGATTAATTATCCGACATCCTTCAAACAGATTAATAACAAGAGTAAATTATCCCCAGTAAACGACTATTAATTACGTAGAACAGTAATTATAATTATTTCTTAATTATTATTAGATTAGAGTACGAATCACTGACAATCATTTTGTTTCTATTACACTGGAGAGCAATCAATTAGGGTCACATAAAGATAGCTTAAATTCTCAGAATCTAAGAATGCTAGCTTAATGAAATAAATTATGTTTAATAGACAGTTAAATGTTCCTTAAATGAAAGTAATGAAATGTATGTGTCACTTTGTATTATAATCATTAAAAAATTACATAAACAAAAAAATAACCAGTGATATCACACTATAATATACTCGTATCACACTAATATTATAAAGGCGAAAGTTTGTGTGTGTGTTTATATGTTTGTTACTTCTTCACGCTCAAACGGCTAGACCAATTTTAATAAAATTTTGTATGGAGGTAGCTGACACCTTGGATTAACACATAGGCTACCTTTCATCCCGATATTCCCACGGGATCGAAACTTATGCGGGTGAAACCACGGGGCACAGCTAGTCCAATAATAAAAATAGAAACGCAATTCTTCTTTCTATCACTTTAAAATTTTCTTGAGTTTTAGTACTTTGTATTACCCCCACGTGCTGTCATCACTGCGGTTACGTGGTTTGGCATGCTGTACACCAAGTTTCTTATACGATGTTGGGGGAGCGGTGAATGCTTATGCAAATCCCGCACCCCCCCGGCCATAGGTAGAAGTGGAACACCGCGGTAGTTTTAACCGGTAAGAGTCCGGCATGCCCCTCTGTCACCCCCACGATAGAGGAAGTCTATGAGGATTTCCACCGCGAGAAAAAAAAAAAAGATGTTGGGGAATATTCTCCCATTCCTCTACCGCAACTATGAGCTCTTGAAGCGTGATGGGGGAGGGTTTCGGTGTTTCCCACATCATCCGACCTCGTCCATGCAGCATGCTCGATTAGTTTGACGTTATAAGAAGTAACTTAGGCTGCGTTTATTTTAGAAAAAGAATTAGGGTTCCGCAAAAAAAAAACAGAACGAAATTAAGCTGTGATACAACGTTTTTTGCGTAATGGAATACTTTTTTTTATCAAGATTTCTTGACTAAATTTTAAAGCTTTATGCACACTCGGTTTTTTTTTTCGCACCATCAACGTTATACGTCACAAAAACGCAATACAATCAATACTGGGTTTTCAAAAAAAAACGGCGTGTGTCCTCAATGTTTATAACTACATATTATATTAAAATCTATGGATAAGGGAAACGATAAGAAATAATAATTACTTTATAATTAAGTTAAGCTGTTGAAGCTCTTAAATTTCATGAAAGTGGATGAAAGACGGATTAATATTTACATCATCACCTCGTCAGTAAAATCAACATTTCAGATCAGGGGTTGAACGCTTTTAAAGTACTTGTAAAGATAAGGTAATTTAATAGAAACAATTCCAATTTACGTTTGATGTATTTTTAAACAATTTAATTTGGAGCTTTATTTAACTAATTGTTCCTAATGATTTTATTACGTCAAAGGATGATTTTGATACTTCTGACAAACATCTAACTTTTATCTGAAGAATAATTATGACAGTTGACATATTTTCTATACAAAAGCTGTCAAGCGGCCATATTTAATCTTCATTTATGAACCTTCTTTCTTCTTTTTCCTTTTTCTTTTTTAGGTAACTTTGTTCGAGGCATAATTTTAAAATGTTGACAGTTATTTCATACAAAAACTGTTGAACGTCAATTTTATTCCCCGGATAAAAGTTATCTGGCGAAGGAAAAATTAGCCTTTAGTCAAAGAATGTGCGTCAAATAAGAATAAATCTATATTATCAAAGCATCCTGAACCGAAACAAAGTGAATCAATCAATCTGCCTAGGCCTTTTCCCAACTAAGTTGGGGTCGGCTTCCAGTCTAACTGGATGCAGCTGAATACTAACTAGTATTTTACATGGAGCGACTGCCTATCTGATCTGGATAACTGGGTACCGCGGTACCTCTTGGTTAAGACTGGTTGTCAGACTTTTGGGCCTTTGACTACCCGTAACGACTTAAGATCTTCGAATAACAGCTGTGATCACCGGCTTCACGTGATTTCCGAGGCATGGAGGGATCTCGATGTGTAATACATGTTCACCCATCCAGGAACTGACCGCGACAAGCGTAGCTAAACCTTCAATGGGGTTTCGCAGTTATTATTTAATTAACGCTTCAATACCACAAAAAAAACCCTTCAAAACGAACGGACGAAACCGGCAGCCATTGAAGTATTTTGTTTCCAAAAGGCAGAATTTCATTCTAATTACTAACAGTAATTGTATGTTCCTTGTTTCAAATTACGGAGCTGTTTAGGTTAATTTGAATTTCTAAAGAGAGCAATTTTCTTCAACATGTAACAAGAGAATCTAGGGTTTCTAACAACTTTGGGGTAGAATTGTTTACTGTAGTATAAAGAGGAAATGTGGTCGGAGAGACTTTTTGTAAAAACCTTAAGTAAAAAGTCATAATTCGAGATTTGGCTCTCGCCTATTTTCTCACCCAATATTGGACCAATTTAAAAGATATTTCATAAACAGAATAAGAAGGACTGTATCCCTATGTTTTTTTTTTCATTAATAGTTGGGTTAATTTGCCTAAACCCCTACTCTCTCATGAGAGAGTAGGGAGGCCTTTGCCCTGCAGTGGGATGTCACAGTCTAACAAGAAGAAGAAATAGTTGTCAAATTTGTACACTAGGCCTCTGTTGACAGCGGTTTAAATCGGCATTTTTTGAGGGTTCTAGTGCTTATAAAAATAATGTATCATCAAAAAGGAAAACACAGTATATTATATCATTCTTATTCTGTTTATAAAATATCTTTTAAATTGGTCCAATATCAAAGGAGAAAATAGGCGAGAGCCAAACCTCGAATTATGACTTATTACCCGACTGTGCCAGAAGGAATTATTACTTTGGCTTTTTCAAAAAGTCTCTCCGACCGCATTTCCTCTCTTGGTATAGGTACCTTTCTCATGTTTTGTGCATTGGGAAAGCTGCAGGTAGATGTTTTTAATTTCACGTTTGTAAACTTGGTACAGTTTTATTTTGAAAAACATACCTAGGTGTAAATGCAATTTTTTATGGGGAATGCGCTAGGTAGCCCGCGAAATGTAAATTTTCTGACGTTTTTTGCAATTTTCAGATCAGTGTCAGGTATGTTGAACAAAATAACTTGTGCAAAAAAACGTTTGCAATTTAACACTCAAATAATTGTACATTTTGAAGAATTTCCATGTCCACAGATACCGAGTACCGACGGAATGGCAAACAATTAATTTTTATTAATTCGTTTTGCATTCAGTTCATGCTAAATGCTGCCATCAAAATCGACGTCGAGTTTTTATTCACCTTCATATTCTATTGTATCTTTATCCAGTTTGATTTCTTACTTGACTTCACTCCCACGACTCTACCATGCTACAAGGCTCTTTTGGCGTTTTGCCAAAATCATAACACCATCTTGTTTTGTCTATACAATTTCTGTGACATTTTCACAAATGTCTACCCACAATCCCCCTCTGTCAATGTCATTATGGCGCCAAAAGATCCTAGTAGCACTCTCTCTGAAATCTGCCAAATTATTTTAGCATACATCAAAATTTTTACATAGTTCACTTACCTTATAAACATCCAGCTCCTCACAGAAGATATCAAACACGCTGTACAGATCTTCAAGCATGGCGATGACCATCATCGGCGTGGCTGTGGCACATATCGACGTGAAGCCTACTATATCGCTGAACAGCATTGTGACGTCATCGTGGCTTTTAGCTTCGATCTTCTCACCTTTGAAAATAATTGTTTTATTGAAAAAGTAGTCGTTAGGAGTTAAATGTGTTTTGTGTGTGTCTTAAGTTTATGCTTGTTCATTTTTTTATTAAGATTGAACAACTCCATAGTTTATTTTGTTAGACACCTTGATTTCGTCATTAAATTGACCCAAACATGTTGTTAAATTACCGGAGTAACCGACATAGCTTGCAGAGTAAGTAAACTGAAGTGGCAGTGGGCTGGGCATGTTTGTCGAAGGACCGATGTCCGGTGAAGCAGACGAGTCCTAGATTAGAGACACGTATCGGCAAGCGTAGTGTGGGACGCCCCTTAGACCGATGACCTTAAGAAGGTGGCTGGGACGGACTGGATGCGGAAGGCACCACGGAAGGGACAGGGTGTTATAGCGCAGTCTGGGAAAGGCTTATGTCCAACAGTGCACTGCGATAGGCTGAGTCGATTGATGTTGTTTAGTTGTCCTTTATCTACTTGGATCTCCACATGTAGAATAAGACAGCAACACAGAGACACATGTCGAAAAAATTCTGACGAACGAATAAAATTTGGAAGACCCAAAAAATACTTCATAAACAGCTTTCTGTTTTAATAATAATAATAAACCATTTATTTTCAGGTCACAATGACCCATAGATACATACTTTAACCTAAGTTTACATAATAATCTAACGTTAAACAAGACAATTTGTCTAACAGATTATCTATAGGTACTAATTTTAATATTTAGAAGATTTTTGACACCTGAGCCTCGTATGCCTTAACACACAACTTATTACACAAAGTGATTCATCACAATTCATCTCCTTAATTATTCATCTTCGCCATTATAACTTAATGGAATTATATAAGTTGAGCGCACCTGTCATGCGAAGTGCACACTCAAACTTCGATTAAAGTTAGTAATTAATGCATGTGCCAACTAACAATGGTTTACAACCCTGTTGTGGTGGTGAAGGGCGTGTGATATGGTATAAAGGAGGATAATATAATAGAAGTACGTACATAAATATAATAAACTATAGTGGGTGTAACGTTATGGGGATGACTGGCTTTATTGTGGCGTTGTGACGTCATCATCCTCATTGTATTATACATTATTTTTTTAAGTTACAAGTTCCTTATACTTAAACAAAGCACACACTTAGACCTCTAGGGTCTGTCTTAGCATACCATAGCCTGACATTTGATCAACGCGCTATAACAGTTATGTTATAATCGAATTGATGTAATGTTCATTCAGCTTACGCTTTATGTTTTTACTATTCATTGAGTCTCTAATGTCTACATGTATTTGGTTTACTAAATTGGGTATTGTGAAGGAAGCGGTACGCCTGCCATAAAAGTTATTTTTGCGTGGCACTTGAAATGATTTTGATTTGGCTTGTCGTGTATTCACGACATATTTAACTGGAATTTGAATATTACTGTTATCAAAATGTTCTATGAGGAACATATACTCAGCGCGCGCTAGAACAGGTAATATTTTGCAGTGTTTAAATAACCCTGTGTAATTGTCTGGGTATTTATTTTTTACATAGTTTGGTACTACAAGTTTCAGCAAACGTGTTTGCAAATTATGTATTTTATCTAGGTAAGTTATAAATGTGCGTCCATAACTGGTGAGTCCGTAGGATATTATCGATTCAGCAAGAAATCAACGTAGAAATAATATATGTAGTTTGGCTATAGGATTGTAAACACTTTAAAAGAAAACTGACTGTTTTAATACATAGACTTAGATCAGCATCAAAATAAGGACGTCTGAGTATTTTATTAACTTAATCAGCCTATAATGTTCCTACTGCTGGGATACAGGCCTTCTCTCTTCAAGAAGGAGTGGGCTATAATCTACCACGTGGGCCCAGTGCGGGTTGGTAGATGTCACATGTCTTCGATTTTTCGATGGTTGTAGAACATGCCAGTCTCCCAACGATGTTTTCCTTCACCTTTTTGAGAGCGGTGGCGATGACATTATTTACACAAAGTAAAGCGCCTGGCTGGGTTCAAACTCACGACCTACAACTTTTAAGCCGGGGGCCACTGAGCCACCTCTGCTCCATTTTATTACACCAAGTCACAACTAAGCAATAAAAGTCATAATACCAGCAAAACTTTTACTTATTCAGCATCATAATAATTCGTTTTTATACGACACTTAAGCTCAAGCCCACGCAGACAAGTTGGACAAATTATTCCGAGTAAAATTCTCAACAGAGAATATTACCCGAAATAAGGTTTTGTAAGCATTTTGACACCAACATCAGTCAGTTTACATGACAAAATTGCGTGATATTGCGTGATAACTGGGTGCGTCACGCAATTCGTCGTGTCAAGACAAATGTCGCTGAGTGAATGGGACGCCTCACTTTTGCTTTATGACCGTAATAAGGGGTCTTGGAATTAAGGGCTTCAATCTTAAGTGCTTACGTGTGGAACGTGATTGAGATCTGTATTTAGGCCTTTGAGCAGGGTTATGTAGGTCACCTTTCATTGTTGCATGTTTTAAAGCCCATAATGAAAAAGCCAATCTTCTTCTTCTATCTACAGAGTGGCAATTAGGTTATCACATTAAACAGTACAGCGGTTATTAAAAGTTGTTATTAGTCTGTTAAAAAAATAAAATACCTAATCAATTTGACAAAAAACAGAAATGAGAAAAAAAAATCGGATTTTTTAAATTTTCTTTCATACGAACCTTGTCCCGACAATACAGAACACATCAAATAAGAATTATCCAATTTGGTGCAGTCATTCGGAAGTTATGCGCGTACATACATTTCGGCGATTCATTTTTATGGTTTTCATAAATTAGGTACGGTCAGCATCAAAAGTTGATCAACACTTCAGTTTTTTTAATCTAAGTTATTGAGCAAAATATTTGTTCAAAATTGCAGCAGAAGAAATTTTTATAGAATATATATAATACTCTTGTCTATTATGTGAAAAGATAAAAATCAGTTTAATGAAAAAAATTGTTATCAATTTGATAACATGTAAAAATGATAGTGTTAATCGACTTTTGATGCTGACTGTACCACGGATAGAATGTTAGTTGTAATGAATAATTTTGGAGAATTTGAATCGCCGAAATGTATGCACACGCATAACTTTCGAACGATTGCACCAAATTGGATGATTCTTTTTCTGTTGTGTTCGGTATTGCCAGGACAAGGTTTGTATGAAAGAAAATTTCGGAAATTGGAAAAAAAAAATTGCACTCGTGCGAAGCTGGGGCGGGCCGCTAGTATGAAATAAATATTGATCAGAATGAATTTACTAATTTACCTATTTGAGTATTGGCATAAAACAGGAGACAATTGACTACAAAATAAACAACTCTAGCGGCATCCTGAGGACATTCGCGCAGAGGTTCAATTGCCATACCATTGCTCTATGGTTCACGTACTGACCAATCGAAGTTTATAATATCTATGTTTATGTGAAATCTTTTTTTAACTATAATGTCTTTTGATATAACTATCAAAAGACATTATAGTTAAAAAATATTTATTTATCTATGGCCCATGATTGGTCGAAATAAATGATATTATTATTAATTTATTTAATAGCATAAAAGACAAGGATGCTTAATGCGATGAGAGATAAAAAATCAAACAATGATAGCAAAGAAACTCTAGTACCAGAACAACTTTAAAACACAAGTAAACTACATCACAGGACGCCATTTCGAAACAAGATTGACTCGCTAAATTCCCACTAACGTCCCTTCAATTCCCAGGAAGGAAACTTTAATCAAACATAGTGTGTACTTAAATTAAACCGTACATAAATCAATTTCAAAGTCTACGAACAGATAATTGACTTACAAACTTACCTAACCATAGTCTCTTGGCTATGTGGGGGGGAAATATTAAGTGTAGGAGGCTGACATTCTTTTGTCTTTCCTTGTCAACTGCTTTGCTGGCTTCTTCTATTGAGTTCTTTAGCTTGTCCATGCGTCTTCGGAGTCCATCCTGTTTGAAAAAAAAAAAAAAATATTAGCGTTTAGATTATTAAATAAAGGCCTATTCAATTCTAAGCGGGTTTCGCTCAGGTATTTAGTATCAAGTTCCGCGGCTAGAGCGACCTGAGCGGTATTCGCTGCCGCTGTGGGTAGAAGTGCATACCGCGCGGGTTTCACTCAGGCATTTAGTATCAAGTTCCGCGGCTAAAGCGACCTGAGCGATATTCGCTGCCGCTGTGGGTAGAAGTGCATACCGCGCGGGTTTCACTCAGGCATTTAGTATCAAGTTCCGCGGCTAAAGCGACCTGAGCGATATTCGCTGCCGCTGTGGGTAGTAGTGCATACCTACCGCACGGGTTCCGCTCAGGCATTTAGTATCAAGTTCCGTGGCTAGAGCGGAATAATTGGTGCCATAGTACCGCATAGGTCTGGTATTGTTTACCTTCTTCTACAAAATAGTAGATTGTTATGCAAGGGTCGAAAGGAATAAATTCCTATACGAGGCATTTAGACTATACGGCTATAGCCCGAGTAGGAATTGATGACTTTCACCCGTGTTAAACACTCTACTTTTCATTTCGAATATAAGGAAAGTAAAAAGTAGTAGTTTTTCTAAAATATTTATTAATAACAATCACATGCAAAGTTTTTGAATTTCGGTACAGCTTACAGGGTTAGTATCCCGCCAAATAATACTATTGTCATTTTTTATTTTAAATATGGAACACACCGCGTCATCGCCGCGGGCTGTCCCGCTTAATAGGTTTTTTTTTTTTAAATTCACACTGGCTGTTTATACACTCACAAGACTGCAGCATTTTTCTTAATTTATGTAAAAAATTTCGTAGCTGACTACAGTTCTATTTTTAAAATTCATTCCAACCCTAAAGAGGGAAGTAATTACTATGAGTCTTTCCCGCCCTGTGGTGGGAAGCAGCGTCTTCCACCAGCTATTTGGATCAAACAAACACTACTTTCCGAGTATGAGAAATGAAAACTTCTTTACCTTCCTGAGCGAAACTCGAACTCGGTATTCTACCCACAATGATAGCGAAATCCGCTTTGGTGTGAACAGCAATATTACCGCATACCCACTCAGTTTTCTCTACCGCAGACGGTAGCGAATACCGCTTAGGTTTCAATAGGTCTTAAATAAATATTTTTACTCTAATGGGGACACATCTTTACTATAATAGTCTACCTTTGACTGCCTCGAATGTCTTGTTGGACTATTAGACGCAAGCTTGACTGCTGAATGTGTGTTCCTAGGATTTTTTATTTTATTTAAAAGGGTTCCCTTGTAGTTTCTTGCCCGTTCTTCTCCATAGAGATTTACGTTTTGGAATGGGAAACTAGCTTTAACTTTCAGATTAACTGACCGACTCTTTGACGATTCAAAACTATCTTTAACCTTTTGAACGCCATAGTCACATATATGTAGATATGTGACAAACGAAATCTTACCCTGAACGCCAACGTCACAAATATATGACAAAATACACGTCGCACGGGTCGCACCATATTATGAAATAAACAATTTAATCGTTACTTTTGTGTGTTTTTATTTATATAATTTAAAAGTTTAAGCTTCCGTCTATATTGTATTGCATGAAACTAATATAAATAAACCACCAATATCGAGAAATTTGTTGTTTTAAGTGTGTGTGTGTTGTTTTGTTAAAGTGGCCTGGCGTCAGGGGTACGGCAATACGTTTATACTCTGGCGTTCAAAAGGTTAAAGGATTTAATTGAAATAAATGGTTTGAGTTTGAGTGAAGGGTTTGATCCCCAAGCCGGGCAAATTGTTATTAATTTTACCATCAGGAATTTCTCAGTAGCAGGCTGGAGGCTGGATTTGTGTCCCGTTAATGGCAATAGGCTCACCCCTGCTACTTGGGATTAAAACATAATTGCGAAATGTGGGCGTACTACTATAGGGATGTAATACTATATTCGCGATTTATTTGCCAAAAATGTAAACAAATATATGAATTATCGGAAAAATAACTGTAATTCCTACATAATACAGTTCAGTTTACGCTAGAACTTTAATTATTTTTATAACTTTTTCAATAGTGCTAGTCACTTTGAAATCAACTTAATTTTCATTGAAATAAAGTTGATATTTGTTTAACTTAAAATAGGGTAGGGGTGTGCTATACTGCGCACTTTTACTATAGGTACACATCTGCCTAATTCTTCGAGAAAAACAGAAGACCAATCCTCTTAATTTAAAACGTTCGAAATCTAGTCGCAGTGTCATCTCGGCGACAAACAAATGTCAAAATGCAGGGAAATTTGAGATATTTTTGACAGATTGAGACTGAAATCTGATTGTGAACGTTCTTAAAATTACGAGAATCGCCCCACTGGTGTGCTGTTATGCAAGTTTAATTGTAGTTATGTAAATATAGTTGCATTGATACCTGTATTCAATTAATAGTTACAGAAATAAATCGTAGTTGGGAATCTGCCAAATGCACTGAAAGTAAAGAGTATTTTCAGTTGCACTGTCGCCAACGTCCATACCATGTTGAGAACACCGGTTCTCGTTCCGATCACCGAAGTTAAGCAACATCGGGCGTGGTTAGTACTTGGATGGGTGACCGCCTGGGAATACCGCGTGACGTTGGCTTTTTGTAAAAAAGTACTTTTGTTTCATTTCGTAAAGAGACTTGTGTCATCAAAGCTCTCATGTGATTAAGTGTTGTCTTGTTTTTTGATATTTTTCCTTTTCTTTATGTAAATAACCTCACGTCTAATTTTTCTGAAGGATCTAGCAAACGTGTTTATTTTACCTAACACAGCATCACGACTGCTTCCCCAAAGGGTTGGGTAGAGATGTACCTATTGTTGTCTGAAACATTATTTTTATTAATCTTTGTGTTTCACGAACTGTGTCCATATAAACTTTATTCTTTCTTTCTTTCATTCAATCAGAATCATTATAATCTATATCTATACATATATAAAAACATTCAAAGACCTGACTGAGATATCAACACACAGCCTAAACCGCTGGTCCTAGAGACATGAATTTTGGAGGTTGTGTTCTTTGTGAAGAGTAGGTATCCACTAAGAAAGGGTTTTTCGAAATTCCTCCCCTAAGAGAGTGAATGGGGGGAGGGTGAAATTTTACGCGGACGAATTCACGGGCAGAAGCAAGGATAAATAATAATAATTATCGATTATTTACAAAATTTATCAACTTATCATTATCATGAGACTCTTCAGTTTTTACTGGAAATTAATCGATTAATCCAAGTTTTGCTTGTCTAAGTATTCGTTTTTCTAATGAATTCCAATCAAATGCACTACTAAATTGGAAAAAAAAAAAAACAAAAAAATCATCGTCATCTTGAACTCGAGCCCCTGCCTCCACAAAGCAAGTTACAAGCACTCTGCTGTAGACATTGGACTTGAAGACGATCAACAAGTGCGAAACTTCAACTTTTAAAACGACTTTCAAACTGATGCCACTGAAGCTTTTGAAACTTCTTTGGTGATTCTTGAACGACCATGTTGTGAAAACAGAGGGGCGATTCTCGTTATTTTAAGAACGTTCACAGTCTGAAGGCCAATTCTCGTGATTTAAAACGTTCAAAATCTAGTCGCAGTCTCATCTCGGCGACAAACAAATGTCAAAAACTTGTAAAAAATGTAGGGAAATTAGAGGTGTTTTTGAAAGATTGAGACTGAGATCAGACTGTGAACGTTCTTAAAGTTACGAGAATTGCCCCTCTGTTCACTCTTACTTTGAAGAGATTCGGGTTGTATGCGCTCGGAAACACAGACGCAAGTAGAGAGTTCCACATTCCATTTTCACAAAAAAGTATAATAAGATTTGCATCGAAACTTCATGGTATATTTCAACTATCAGAAGGCCAATTTACGTAATTTAAAACGTTCAAAATCTAGTCGTAGTCTCATCTTGGCGATAAACAAATGTCAAAATGTAGGAAAATTAGAGGCATTTTTGACAGATTGAGACTGCGATCAGACTGTGAACGTTCTTAAATATTAAAATGACGAAAATTGCCCCTCAGTTAACTTTTGTAACTTGGGAAAATAGGTTTATATTATAAATCAGGGCTGTCCAAAGCACGGTCTGTCTTTAAATGGTGGGTGCATCGACCATAATAGCCAAAACATTGAGGAAGAAAACTTTTCATTTAAAGAAGTTGTTCGAACTTTAATTAAAAAAAACTCGAATTCGTAGGTAAAGACCTAGTATTTTTTATCTACCACAAATACGAAAACATTCCTCTAATAAAATTTATTTGGTAGAACTTTATTGTATTTTTATGGTATCCCAAACAGATACTTAAATGAAATATTTATTCAGATGGCAACAAGTTTACTGTCACCATTATTAGGGTATTTGTTTTTGCGGACCTCCAATCTATTTACAAAATTTTATTGGCCCAGTTTGTATGTGGTTTGAACAACCCTGCTTTACGTAATGGCTTTGTAATTCTCGCAAAGTTTTCAGAATTACCAATCAAAATAAAATGCAAACTATTCTTACCTGAGCTCTCGCCTGTTCCCCAACCAAGATGACATCTCTCGTGGCGTCATGCAGAGGTATATCAGAAATGAAGAGACCTCTGCCAGTGAGACCCTCAAGTCCATCGAGGAACGGAGAGCCGACAAAGAGAAGAGAATCCGATTCAGAACAGAACACCATCTGTCCTTTGATCTCTAGACCCTGTTAGCAACAAAAGAATGGATTTGGTTTAATACTAAGCCAATTTGGAGGTACAGCCAACAAAAGAGATAAGTATGCAGGATCGTCGGATATAGTTGAAGTTTAGGAAGAAACCGATGGAGGTTCTCGAATAAAATTTAATTTTATTATTAGAAAACAAACAGCTCATTTATCAAATTAAATTTCAGTCAACAAAATCCATCGGTTTCTTACTAAACTTCAATTATATCCGACGATCCTGCATACATTGAAATTAAATCAATAAAGGTAATGATTTTATAATCGGTGCCCATAGCTCTGTGTGCTCTGTGTGTACGACTTAGGGCTGATTTTTCCAAACCCAGATAATTTTATCGGTAGAATTATTTTGAATTTTTGACAGTTCTTCCATACAAAATCTGTCAGACGTCAATTTTATTCCACGAATAAAAATTATCTGTCGATTGAAAATAAGCCTTAAGACCTAGCCACAGAATATAATATCTTAAAGTCGTTAAAAGGTAAAATTGTAGGATATTTGGGACTATACATTTTGATAAAGCTTTTTCAACAGAACAGACAGCCTATTATGAAATCCTTAATCTAAAGAACAAAAACCTTGGTTACTAGAGATAAATACATAGACAAGATCTTTAGTATTCTCTAGAACGTGTTTTGTTTCACGCTAAAAGCTTCAACTTAATGCTTCGGCGAATAAAATTAGAGTCTGAATGTGGTGTTGATATGGAGCCGTGCCAAAATGATTTCCTTAAGACGCTTTATACATTAGATAATTGTAAGCAGCGTCCCGCGGTTTCACCCGCATAAGTTTCGATCCCGTGCGAATATCGGGATAAAAACTATCTTATGTCCTTTCCCGGGACACAAACTTCCTCTATACCAAATTTCATCTAAATCGGTTCAGCGGTTTAAGCGTGAGGAAGTAACAGACAGACAGACACACTTTTGCATTTATAATATTAGTATGGATTATGTTCATCTTATCATCAGATCTTCTATATTGTCATTTGCTTTCATCATCAGCCTATAATGTTCCCACTGCTGGGACACAGGCCTCCTCTCTGTGAGAGGGAGTGGGCCGTAATCCACCACGCGGGCCCAGTGCGGGTTGGTAGATGTCACATGTCTTTGAATTTTTGGTTCTAGGACATGCCGGTTTCCTCACGATGTTTTCCTTCACCGTTTTGAGAGCAGTGGTGATGAAATAATTTACACAAAGTAAAGCGCCTGTCTGGGTTCGAACCTACGACCTACAACTCGTAAGTCGCGGCCGATACTACTGGGCCACCACTGCTCTATCTGTCACTGTCATTTGCTTTGATTAACAAAAAATAATATTAGGTATGACATTTTAGTAGTCACATTACTTTCATAAAATTTAGCAAGATCATCAAGTTTTAAGTTACATTTAGGAGATGAAAATTTTCGGACCGACATAACAGTGCTTAGAAGAGATAGCTCCAGCAAAACGTTTATTACAATAATATAAGACCGTACTTTAGAGTCTTTTTCTACCTCTGAACACGCTCTAGCGAAAGTCCGGGTTGTCCATTCAAAAGTTCCAACGATGCGGTAGTAGCAGGCAATTTAGAGCGCGTTGCGTAAAACGTGGTTAGAGCAACACTTTAGCTTTTGTTTTTGTAAGTAAAAGATAAAAGTTTATCCTTAATACCGTGGAGAAGAAAATGGAGTATAGAACTGGGCTGCGGATAACATCAGTTTGCAGTGTAGTTTAGAATTTTTTTTTTTTTTTTTAGCTTAGTTGTGAAAGTAGGCGAGTGATTTTAATTTTAAATAAACCGAAGTGCTTGTGCTTGAAAATAAAAAAATATATAAGCTTGGTGAAACCGTTAGATGAAAAATCCGTAATAGCAAATGAGCATTTGGACGATAAATTTATCAAATTTAAACAGGGGTTAAATATAATGATCACCAAAAAAATATATTGAACACCAAAAAATGAAGTCTAAAATTACAATGGTTCTAGCTGGGTACCCCGAGGTTAGGTTTGGTTACTTTAAACCCTTTACACAGAAATAGGAGCGCCGCGAAGACAGACCGCGAGGACATAGGATGCAAGAGCGAGCATATGGGAATATAAATACCTTTACCTAGGTATTTTACAATAAAATGGAGTTTTAATTTTGGTGATCATTTACTGTTTTTGGCAGTAAAAAGTGTTTTTTTTTTTAATGTTATATTTTACTTTATCTGGTGATAAGTTAAACATAAGCCATTTAAAAATAAAAAAGAGTAACTAAATCCTCTCATTTTAATTTAACAGACTATGTTCCTTTTTATTTTTCACAAAAATAAAACAGTATTCCAGTTGGGATTGCGAGGTGCGACAAGTTTCCGGGTCAGTCCACTTATTTCAATGTAAACAAAGGTCGGGTCCCTTTCCATGGAATAATATATTGTGCTGAACAGTTAAGGACAAAGATTACATTGTTACGGAATACCGTGAACATTGATGTTCTATATAAAACATTAATTTCGATTACTCTTAAAACTAAGTTCTTCGTAATGTTATTTCGGTCCGTACTTTTCAGAATTCTGAAAGGTATGGAGCGAAATAACATAGAAGATTTTTTTTACATTTGTAGATCAATCGCTTTTACAAATATTAATTTCATTTCCGTTACTGCTTTACGCAAGCCGAAAAAAAGCGATTTAAGTATTTCTGTTCAGATTTAAATGTTTTCTATATTTCCTGGTTTTGTATTATTGTGTGCTTTTAAAAGCTTTTAGGCAGCTGTACAGAGTAAGGAAAAATTACATTTATTTATTTGAATGATAACCGGTCTTCCATCTTTGTTCACCAAATCCGATAAATCAATTTATTCATTGTGCCTTTTAAATCCCATGAGAATGAATCGAAATGTTTGCTCTTTTCAAGCGGCGTTATTTTAAAGAAAAATCGGAATCGAAATCATTAATGATGATTCATTTGTTTCTTTATTGTGGTTCATTGGTTTTGATTTACTTTCGAAGACAAAAGAGGAGGCTTATGGGGGATTTACACTAGGTCGATTTTCGGCACGCTGCTGGTCGCCTACCAAATCGCTTCACAAGAAAGAAAGAAGAAAGAAAGAAAGAAAGAAAATACGTTTATTTGCGGTGAAAATGACGACACGAATTGACACAAGGCGAATCGCCACCCCATTAAGACGCTGACAAGAGCCAAATAGGCTTGTTTCGAACAATTTTTTAGCCAAATCTATACAGTTTGACACGGCGGAAAAAATATATGTTCCTTACTTGGTAGTTCGCTGTGTCACCGCCCTTTAAGAATGGCGCTAGGATATCGGAGAAATTGTGGGCGTGGCTAAAAATACCGAAACATCGGAGCTCAATAGCGACTTTCAGCGTCTTAACACAGGTCGATAAAAATCGCATGTGACTAGTTCATTTTGCATCAAAATGTCGATCTTCGTTCGGCGAGCGATCGCCTGCGACTTTTTTGCCGACACATTGTCCCCCTGGGCCAAAAGTCGAAATCTACTCTATGTACTTTGGAACTTACGATTTTAATCAACTACGGCTTAGCCAAATTACCATTTAGACAGCCGGTTTTGCCGTGCGGGGAAAATCGTGCGGCTATAGTCACCTGTGTAAAGCCGACATTGTCTTTTGTAGCAGAAAGATGGATTTCATTGACATCAAGTTCAACCATAGAAGTAATATTATGTCAACAAGATGTTTTCTTTATTGTCAGGCGATTCAAAATGGCGACGGTTATGTTAATTGAAAATTAAGCCTGGTAATTGAAAACACTTACAGTCGCTCCTAAAAATACGAAAGAAAAATACTCGGCGGTACCTAACATTTTAGGAGAGCGTTCAGCAATTAAGAATCCCTTTCTAAGCGTGGGTCGGTTTAAATAGCTGAACAAACAGACTGCCTAGGAGCTGTGGCAGATAAAGTGAATCCGGTACAAAACTGGGATTAAGACATTTCCATTAGTTGTGACTTTACGGTTAAAGCTACGGAAAAAGGATTGTGGAAGTTTAAAGTAATCGGTTTATTCAGGAAACAAACGAATTTGTTGCTGCCTCCTGATAATTAGAACCTTTAGTTATCTCCGACGATACCTCTGGGAAAAGGTGGAGTGACGCAACTCTTTATTCGGAGTTTAGCTAAATAAAGGAAACAAAATAAGGAAAATTAGTATTGTAGCTAGTGACTATAACGTTTGTGTACTTGGTTCTCGTATCTCTTAGTTCGTTTTTTGTTACTTTAGTAGATTTAAGAGGAGTACATGACCTAAAGCGCGGTCACTGTCGGACTGCATAGAAAAGAAAGAGATGCGCGATGACACAACGCTGGTAATTTATTGCAAAATATGAAGCAATTATCTATTTACGAAAAATCTATTGTTTGGACTAAAAAATTAAAACACTAGAGTTTTAGTATGTTGCTTGTAGAATAATCTGACAAAAAAGCACAATGATTGTAAGTAAATTAGTATGGTTTTTATTGTAAAAAGAAAGTTTTTAGAGGTATCTTCATGAGTTTTTTCTATCGTACAAATAAGTTGTATTATGTTTTCAACACACTATCTACCTAGCATATATCGTGAAGAATATCATATTTTTTTTTTTTTTGTTTACTGTAGTCGATCATATACTTTTATTGTTTCTAAAACTTGCGTTTTTTGCGTTTAGGTCCTGCTATGGAACAAAAGAGGAATTTGTAGAACAAAAACAGAAGAAAATCTAGCAGGGGATCCGGGGGGGGGGGGGGGTGGAGGGGGTTAATTTACGGGACATTGATTTAATGTATTTCGCTTAACACTTGTTTTATAGAACATCGCATTTTTTTGTGCCCTTCGCTTATTGTTGTCATTAACGGTTTAGTAGAAAAATCTGTATCTACGTCAGAAAATATGCTAAGCCAGTCTAGTGATAGCATTGTTAGTGAGGTGATAATTTTTTGTATTCTATTTTGATCGTTGGGACATCGATTATTGGATGTTTGTCATACACGGAGCATAAATATTGTATTTAGGTGCGCATTTTGTACAAAATCGTTAGTAATCATTTCAGTCAAAGATTAGGTTCGGACTGTTAAGTGGATTGATTGGTATTAGAAGTGAATAAGAGGAACTGCATGTCAACAAACTGCTTGGCAGTTTTGCAGAGGTGTTATAGTTTGTTACAAAAATATTTCTGTGAATAAACACTTTTTATTATTTTTTATCTTCTAAATATTTTTGTAGTCAAACATCTATTGGCGCGTCTTGGGGGTAAGGTCGACAGGTTTGCCGTGACGGCAAACGACGTGACGCTCTCTTTTGCCGTCACGGGATAAATTCAATGTTTCCTAAAAACATCTGCCGGGCGCTCCAGGATGCCGTTGCGGGAAAAACTTCGTTGTATCACTATTTTTTTACTAATTTACTACAGCAAATTTCTTAATCCATCACCACACCTGAATGAATACAACCTATTAGTATTCACTTAACAATTTCTGCTGACGCATGACGCTAAGACATATCATTGTTTAGCGAGGTTATGAAGTGCAAGAAACTATTACGCAAACTAAATAATAACTAAGACTTTTTGTTATTTTGACATTTAAGGTAAATAGTGTTTAAGTAAACTAGGTATAAAATAATGAATTAATAAAATTCTCTTAGTATCTCAAGACTTCTATTGTTAAAATATTGTTAAGAATTTTATTGTCCTACAATTACCATAAAGTATGCTCATGCCGCCTGTGACACAGGTTTATCCTAGTACAGGCATACATTATTATACCTTTGTAAATTATATCTAAGACTTTATGTAAATATTTTACCAATTTTTCATACTGGATAAAAATATTTACTACATTATTATTATTTATGATTCATAACAAATTTACGAGCTTCCAACCGTTTGATTCCAAACAATGGCTCATTTAGTAAATAACCAAACAAACTTCCGACTACCCACAGTTTTGAAACAAACTTGTACTAGCAACTTTCGCGAGTAAACGCAAATGAATGCGCCAAAAGTTGTGCGGTATACTCGTAAAACAAAGGAGTTCGAGAATGGTGTGCAGATTGGCGCTGGGATCTATGTCTACTACTAATTAGATAGAGGAATTAGTTTCGGTTTATGCTTCGGTTCCTATTTGAAGAAGAAACAGTAAACTGTTTCACTCACAGAAACCACCATAGACCATAGTTCATGACGCTACCCAAGAGTAACTTGTTACAAATTGAAATCTCCAATGAATTCAAACAAGCAGAATGTTACAGTACTAGTATTTCAATGGCGGTTCATACACGACCCGACTTGCATAATCGGCTAATAATGTTCCCACTGCTGGGAACATTATTATTAAAAAAAAAACCGACTTCCAAAAAAACACTACAAAGTGAAAAATAACTTTAATTTCGGAAGTCGGTGTCTTTGGATCTGTATTTTAGTTTTTTGCCACCGACTTCCGAAATTAAAGTTATTTTTCACTTTGTAGTGTTTTTTTGGAAGTCGGTTTTTTTTTTCTTAAAAAGTTTTTATTTCACGCTTTTTAGTGGGTCTGCTTATAATTTATCTAAGTTACAATAGCCTAGTGATCATCGCCTTTTACAAACAAAATATTGCTTTTCCCGATGCAAGGAAGTTAATTGTTGAGGAGTTCTCCAGGTCCACCATCAGCTCCATATCACCATTCACATTGTGACGAGCATGAATTGCTTAGCAACCATATTAAAGTAATCGAATCGCAACCCGTGAAATACTTAGATATTATTGAGTAGTTCCGGTGGCCATCTGTGGTCTTCATCATCAGTTCCACTTCACCAAATGGTGCTTTCCGACTTCCGAGAGCAAGTGCACGAGTTACTATAAAAAATACCCAAATCGCTATAGGTGTGCCTATAATATTTGAAGAGTTCCTTCGATTTCTGCAGGACCCCATCATCAAATCCTGACCTGATGTTTTTAGACTAGAAGCTGATAATCCTGACTGCAGCATCAGGCCAGACTTATGTCAACATTGCATTGAACTTAAAATTTAGTCCTGTTTAAAATGAGCCCAAACACGACTACGGTGCTGTTATTTCAAGGTTTGTACTTTTTCTGATGCTCCTGGCTTCAGCATCAGGTCTCTATGTACTTCGGTGTTCCTCATTAACAGTACGTTTATCCACACATCGAGCCCTTTTCAATGAGCCTAAACACGATATATCTGCTGTTAGTTGTCGAGGAGTTAGGTACTCTGCAGACTATCCTGACTGCAGCATCAGGTCATGACTTGATGATCATGAGACCAAATGTGACAAATGCCCTATCAAACATCAAAACAATTTACTAAAACAGTCCTTGAATGTTTGAGTAACTTCTTACTGTTAAGGAGTTGTACCTTCCATCATCAGCCCAGCTACCTGAGATGGTGACAACCATACGCAAATAAACAAGATACTTCATAAAATATGCGAAAAACAATAAGTGAGCCTATAAAATTTGAGGGTTGCCCTCGATTTCTCTAAGATCCTATCATCAGATCCTAACTTGGTGACAATGGGACCACCTCAGAACTATCTACTTTCGAACAAAAAAAATTTTTGAAAATCCATCGACAATTGGCGGAGTATTCGGTGAACAAACATACAAAATAATAATAAAAAACATACAAACAGCCGAACATAGTACCACCTCCTTTTTGTGAAGTCGGTAAAAATGGTTGAGCTGAATGGTGCTAATACATGCGTCATGTTCGTGAACGGGCGCCGTCAGTAGGGACTGGTCATCTCTTTGCTGCCATGGCTTATTTTATTTTAATTTAATATTTGAATTGTTGTTTTTTCTCATCTTTTCATTATGGACGCTTTTAACGTTCTGCATCGTTCTAACATATATAATTTTTAACATGAATGATGTAATCAAGACTTTGTAACCATATTATTTTGATTTAAAAGAGTGTCCATGGAGTTTCTTGCCCGTTCTTCTCCATAGGTACCTACGCTTTGGAATGGGCAACTAGCTTCATCTTTCTGACTTACCGACCCATTGACAATTCAAAAGTGCCTGTAATTGGTTTAATTGAAATAAATGCTTTGAGTTTGAGTTTCATAGAAACCACCATAGACTATAGTTCATGACGCTACCCAAGAGTAACTTGTTACAAATTGAAATCTCCAATGAATTCAAACAAGCAGAATGTTACAGTACTAGTATTTCAATGGCGGTTCACACACGACCCGACTTGAATAATCGGCTAATAATGTCCCCACTGCTGGGACACAGACCTTCTCTTATACAAGGTGAAATTAAATTCATGGGCATCCTTTTAAGGGATCATTGTACTCATCATTATAAACAACTTTTACTATGGGACTAAACCAGAAACAAGAAAAAAAATCAGCTGTTCCTTGCATTTATGTTCACATAACTCGTCAAAATCTAGGGAACAGCAGATTTTTTTACGCGATTTCAGGTTTGGTCCCATAGTAAAAGTTGTTCATAATGATGATTACAATGACTTGTTAAAAGGATGCCCATGAATTCAATTTCACCCTGTATAGATATCACTTTTCTTCGAATTTTTCTTTCTTACTTTTTTTTTTATTTTTTTTTTATTGCTAAATGGGCGCACTCTTGACCCCGATCACGCCTGATGGAAAGCGATAGATGAGGTCTATGATGGAACGAGCGTGCCCAGAAGATACCCGTTCAATCTTGATTTGAAGGCAGACGGGTTAAATGTGGGAGGGAGTTTTTTGTTTTTGCTTGGTTCCTAAGAGTCCTAATCAGATGATATCGCATAGTAGACTATAGCATTTCTTTTGAATTAGGCTATCTCATGCAAAGATTTCTTTTTAAATCCAAATGATAGTTCCAGAGATTAGCGCTTTCAAACAAACAAACTCTTCAGCTTTATTATTAGTATTAGTATAAAAGATATAGATTAAATTTTACCTGACTGATATAATATGATAAAAGTAAATACCTTCATCATATAATAATATATAAATTGATTAAAGTGACCTCTATTTACCTATGATTGATTTTACGTCTTCACAAAGAATTAGGGTAGCTAGATGTGAAAAGTATATTTAAATATCAAAAAATATAAATACAGGTTGTTACGGAAAGGGTATATCAATACAAACGGGTTGAAGAGTGTATCTGGTCTAGAATCTCTGTATAAAATTTCAGCTCAAAAGCAGTAACTTTGAAAATGCTTAATATTTTTTTATTTCGATAGTTTATTAAATTGAAATCATAACAAATGTGTCACCGCACTACGAGGGCCATTATACATTATCTGTAGTGTGTCTGTGCGCCTAGTACACGCACATCACGCCGCCAGTGCAGCGCCGTGATGTCGAAATAAAAAAATATTAAGCATTTTCAAAGTTAATGCTTTTGAGCTGAAATTTTGTACAGAGATTCTAGACCAGATACACTCTTCAACCCGTTTGTATTGACATACCCTTTCCGTAACACCCTGTATATCATGATCATCATCATCATCTACCTAGCCTTTTCCCAACTATGTTAGGGTCGGCTTCCAGTCAAACCGGATGCAGCTGAATATCAGTATTTTACATGGAGCGACTGCCTATCTGACCACCAAACCTATATAATTATATATCCATCAAAAATATAAATATATGCCTGGACATATTTTGCATGCTAATCCAATTTAACGAGGTTTAATTTTTTGTCAAAGATTCCTCAAAATTTCCCAAGTATAAATTAACTTTTAAGTTCTTACAAAATATGTTATATTGTTTGTTTAATTTTTATCGAGTTCCCAAGTGACTTACAAGGTGAAAATAGACATAAAAAAAGACAAATTAAACACCTTTACAAAATTCAAAACAATCACTGTTGTAATACTATAGTTTAATCGGCGTAATCTGAAAACTTCAACGATGTAAAGTTATGAACAAATGAATGCTAGAGAGGTACCCATGATATTGAGCACATGTCAGCGTGACATTGATAAAGTGCTGGTAACGTGACGATATGAAACCATTTACCGTTGCTGCTGTTTAAGTACTGTCATATGATGTACTGAATAAATTCCATTATGTACGATGAACGATATAAAGCGATACATATTAAGAGGCATTTTTATATTAACTAGCATAGAAATCTCAATCTATGAATCCGTCGATCTGACGTCGTTAGATATAAAACAAGCATGCTAAATTTATGCTTCAGAATCTTATACTTTATCATTATTATAATAGAGAAATTATGCTTAAAAACATTATGCGTAACCTGTTATGCGTAAATAATGTTATGCGAAAATATAATTAGGAGAAACAAAAGTATGCCAAGTTATATTAGGTCTTAAAGTTTTATGCAAATGGATAGGAAACCCACAGTATATCTATATATTTAGCGTTAGAAAAATGACGGCTAAATACCGAGAGTTATTGTGTAATATTGTAGAAATGACTACACTTTAGAGTTATTTTTATATATAAGTAAACTCCGTTATTTATCGTTAAATACCGGAGTTTATTTATACATTTATATCTTAACAACGAAAGCGTGATAACTTTTATTTTTCTTGGAGCATATATAAATTTAAATAGGATTATACTTTCCGAAGATGGTAATAATATTGACTCCTTGAACGACGGGGAGAAAATTATTCTAATTCCAAACAAATATGCAAAAGAAAATAAAGAATTTAGCAGAACTAGCATTAAGATTTTAGGAACAAAGATAATGAGACAAAGGAAACGACAAAAGACAAACGTAAATTCCTTAAACATATCTAGAAACGTAAAACCGTCGCCTTCTTTTGCAATGCCACTTTCAGACGAACGTAATCTTTGTACAAACCTTTTGGGCGAACAGCTCAATTCCGTAACCAAACATAGTTAAGGAACGGACAAACAGACGGATCTGCTATTTACATTACCTAATAAATCTAAAGTAACGAGCACATCTCGATACGGGTTTTATTTTCTTGTTCGATTGTATGTAATCGATTTAGTGAATGGAGTTCCGATATACGAGCTGCATTTATTTAATGGAATACTTATCGATACTGTTTTCCTCTTTTTAATAGGAAAGCAGAACTTTTTGAGATTGATTAACTAGGCATGTGTATAAAACAGCGTGTAAAGGACTATAAACATGTATTCAGCACCTGATTATTAGAATACCAGCGCTGCGACATTCATTTTTTAAATGTCGCAGCATCATGCTGAGATAGGAGCCTTTTGGCCTCGTATAGGAGTTTCTGTCTCATTTTTCTTTTTGTTACTTTTTTTTGTATACTTAACTTGGTTTTTATTTTTTACTGTGTTTAGTTTAGTTTCTAATCTTCCTGTACAAGTCGCAATAAATACTTTTTCTTTCTTTCTTTCTCTGATTCTAGACCCAAAAATTTCTACGCTAGAAATTTTTGTCGTTTATCAAAATCTGCTATGTCATAGAAAAGTTCATCAACGCGGCCAGAACGTACTGACCTGCAATTTTTTTTTAATAACCGAAATAAAATTTAAACGCAGTGGAGTTCAGAATCATGTAAAAACGCCAGCACATCAAGCTACTACAATCTGTCAAATTTCTTTAATAGATTTTCAACTTTATTGCTAAAGTATAAGGTTCAAAGTGGATTGGGAAAATTTTACAAATGCGGGTAGCTTGATGTGCTGGCGTCTGTACTGAACTGCATTTTTTTTTTTAATAACCGAAGTAAAATTTAAACGCAGTGGAGTTCAGAATCGTGTACTGAATCCATGCCACTCTGTATACAGAATATTAGTCATGATGTTATTAGTTATTAACAACAACCAATCCAATTAACAACATGAAATATTATCACGCCTTGTTTCCCTGAAGGTGAAGGGCAGAGATGTACCTATAGTACACCATCCACCATCCAATTAACCCATTGAATGTCGTAATTACAGACACAATTAAAAAGCCATTGTGTCTCGCGTAGATCTACGTTTCGACAGACGAGAGGTTAAAGACAATCATACGTCATAATGTAACCAATGCAGCTTTAGTGTAAAATATAGCGATGCTGACACGAGAGCCAAAATGTAAACAACAAATAAAATTGGATGACAACAGAGGGGCAATTCTCGTAATTTTAAGAACGTTAGGCTGATCTCAGTCTCAATCTGTCAAAAATACCTCTAATTTTCCTACATTTTCACAAGTTTTTGACATTTGTTTGTCGCCGGGATGAGACTGCGACTAGATTTTGAACGTTTCAAATTGCGAGAATTTGCATTCTCCTTTATTTCAAGAAAAACTGAAAACTAAGAAACAGTAGCAAAAACAAAAGAAGCCAAACGTTTCAAATCACTACGGGGAAGATAATCAATATCTGTTTCTTAAAATCACTACGGGGAGACTGCCTCGTTGGCGCAGAAGTCGCAAGTGCTATAACTGACCATGAGGTCCTGGGTTCGATTCCCATGTCGGGCAAAGTGTTATTGGGTTTTTCCATCAGATATTTCTCAGTAGCAGCCCGGAGTCTGGATTTGTGTCCGGTTGATGGCAATAGGCTCGTCTCCTATTACATGAGGCTTAAACCCCCTTTGCATACCCCATTGGGAGTTACAGGCGTGATATTATCTACTCCTTCAGGAATTACAGGCGTCACGTTATGTATGTATGTATACTACGGGGAATATAATCAATACAAATTTCCTCAAATTAACGAACATTACTGTTATATACTCAGCCTATAATGTTCCCACTGCTGGGACACAGGCCTCCTCTTTGTGAGAGGGGGTGAGCTGTAATCTATCACGCGAACCCAGTGCGGGTTGGTAGATGTCACATGTCTTCGAATTTTTGGTTCTAGGACGTGTCGGTTTGCTCACGCTGTTTTCCTTCACCGTTTTGAGAGCAGTAGTGATAATTTACACAAAGTAAAGCACCTGATTGGGTTCGAACCTACGACCTACAATTCGTAAGTTGCGGCCGTAACCACTGCTGCAACATTATTGTTGATATAAATATATCTACCCCAACAAAATTTTCACAGTCCATTGTCCAGCCTAAGTTCTTGTTATGTTACTACGCATTTAGTTGGACACAGGTTCTGTGTGACACACTTTTTAGGTGGGTCACTGGAAAAACTGTTGTACCAAGCTTTTGTCTAGCCAGCGCAACCCTTTGTTGATACGTAATCAGAGCGAGGGGGCGAACGCCAAGTTTGAGAGGGCCTCTTATAATGCATGTTGGGGAAACAACAGAAAATATGCTTGGAGTAGCATTATGTGCAGTACCTAATAGCTTTGTATGTTTTTGTTTTGGTTAAAGGTTCTATTCATTATAATAATAAACAAAAAAAAAAAAACATCACTTTATGCCTGTAATCCTCGGAGCACAGGCAGAGGTGTACCTTTATTATTATAGTATTCCTGTTTTTTATTGTTCACTGGTTTAATGACATCATATTTATCATATTTTGTTTAATCATCATATTTATTTTGTCTGTACTTCGAGAACTCTATTTATTTATTTATTTAATTAAAACGGTTTAAAGCCAATTACTGAAATTAAATACACGTAAAAAAGACACACACAAAATAAACTGAAGTTGACATTGATTCGTAATAAAATTGAATTTGCATGCATGAGTTAATTTAACAATTATGTACTCAAATACTTAGATATAATTGCATGGTAATAAAGTTGTCATTGTAATTTAATACTAATGATTGAATAGCTTTTAATAATATAAATAATTTGTATGACAATATTGGCAAAACATAGCGCACTACCTAATATTTAAGATCTTTGTATATAATCACCTACGTTTGACAAATAAATTATTCTGTTCTATTTCTCTTCTAAACACATACAAGTTTAAATATAAAATCATCAAGTAAAAAAAAATTAAAAAAGTGGAATCTTTAAATGGAATCGAAAGAATACCAACGATTCAAGAGATCCAAGGTTGTAAGAAAAACTTTTTACCGTCGGATTTAAATAAGTAAGTCACGTAATCTACGAAGCGAGAGCTTCCAAAAATGTTACTACAAAATTGGGATTTTCAATTTTCTCCTTTTCTTTGACCATCTTGTGGCACACTGTTTTCTTTGCCACTAAAAACAAAATCAAAACCGCCCAAGACTCCATCATAAAACAATTTCGAAGACAAACAAACCCCCAACGATTTCCATAAACCCACTTCTACGAGTATCATAGCCTTTGTAATCATCTTAACACGGGATGAACTATCAATATTGAAACAGGGTTTAATCACGGCCTTTGTAAGTGTATTTGTATTGATCTTATCTACGAAACACCTAAACAAATTTGGTCAGTGAGCAAATAATTCGACAGTGTCCATTCGGAACGTTATATTGTCTGCAAACTTGGTAAAGTGCCTCCCTACAAAGGGTTGCTCTTGAATTCGAAGTGTTTTGAAGGGTGGAGGACAAAGAAAAGCGGATAAACATAGTTACTGAGGGTTTGGTTACATATGTTCTGGAATCTATTGTTATGAAAAGGGTGTGGGAACATCCAAACATCAATCCTGTTAAGATGATAGTTTACACAGCTGTGCACCTGAGTATGTTTATTCAGGTATATGTAGAAGTAAAATAAAACGACGATCTCCTTAACCTTTAAATTTTATTTTTTAGATTTATAAACTTTTTGAAAGTAAATAAGGAACTACCACTTTTTGGGCTAGGAAATTGAAAAATTCGTATGACTTTACTAAGTCCCGCATTACAGAACCAAACTCAAAACTGAAGCATTACTTGATAACTAGTTTCGACCAATCTAATGGCGAGTGAGGGGCTTGAGTGAGGTTTTGTAATAAAAGGCCTAAATGTATGTAGATACCAAACTCAAACTCAAAACTCAAACTCAAACTTAAAGCATTTATTTCAATTAAACCATTACAGGCACTTTTGAATTGTCAAAATTAAGTAGTCGGTCAGTTGGTCAGAGAGTTGAAGCTAGGTGCCCATTCCAAAGCGTAGATCTCTATGGAGAAGAACGGACAAGAAACTCTATGGACACTCTTTTTAAATCAAGATATTACAAAATCCTGGGTACATTATTCTTGTAGCTTCTATATGTGAGAACAATGTAAAAAAACACACAAATGAAGAAACAATACAAGAAATAAGATTAAAAATAAGCCTTGGCAGTTAAGAGATGACCAGTCTCAACCGACGGCGTCCGTTCACGAACATGACGCATGGACCGAAACAAAAGGCCGCGAAATTTTATCAGAACATTAGCGGGATTTCAAAACGGTTTTTTATAACAACCACTTTACCCCACCAGTGGGGCGGCCGGTGGGGCAAAGTGGAATAGGTAATCCATCATTATTGCTAGCAAGCGCTGCAGTTCGAAACGCCACGAGTGTTTTGCCAGCAACATACTTTTAGTTCAGTGTTTTCTTGCTATCTCTATTTTATCTATAGGTACTAAGAGCGGTTTCGCAATACATCCGATCTGAATCCGAATTAAAGATCCGACTTCAATCCGAATTGGAAATGTTCTAAATTCGGACGGATAGAGTTCGGATCTAGTGCACAACCCCTCATACAAATAAGACTATGGTCACTTCGGACCGGCATTTCTCGGATTCCGATCGGACGTAGTGTGAAACTGCTCTAAAACGTACTTGGTTCGTCAAAAGTTCAAGAAACTTTATTATAAAATTGTTCTTTAATATGCCTTATCAAGTGTTAATATTGGCCTTTTTGAAATCACAAACAGGAAAAAAAAGAACTTCAAAGTATAATAATTTTGTTGAAACTTTGCAGAACGTTGGAAAATTGAGAATAATAAATTAGAAGTTGGCGACACTTCCGTTTCCTCGCCGACAAAATGTTGTTAAAAACGATGAAGATGAGATTTTTACGGATAGCATTTTGTCGCTTCAAACATTACTTGTTTATTATTTAAATAGATTCTGACTTAAAGAGACTGAAGACTTTCATTTTAAACATTTTTCTTTCTTTCTTTCTAAGAAATAAAACATAAATGCTATTATGAACATAATCCATACTATATTATAAATGCGAAAGTGTGTCTGTTACCTCTTCACGCTTAACCGGTGGAATGCCGTAATTACAGACCTAATTAAAAAGCCATTGTGTCTCGCGTGGATCCACGTTTAAGCATACGAAGGGTTAAACCGCTGAATCGATTTAGATGAGGTATAGAGATAGTTTGAGTCCCGGGAAAGGACATAGGATAGTTTTTATTCCGATATTCCCACGGGAAACTTATGCGGGTGAAACCGCGGGGCGCTGCTAGTTTACTTCTAACTGAGTTTAGGACTTGAATAGTGTTCAATAGTTTGAATGGTTACCTAAATAGTAAAAGTTTGTATGCAATACCAACTGTTTACTACAGCTGCCATATGTCATGAAACCAACGCAATAGAATTCAAAATCGGTTAAACGGACTGTAAAAAATTAAATTTAAAAAATCAAAAAACCCGACTGCGGTAAAAAACTTAAGTTAAAAAAAAATGAAAAGCTAAAAACAAGCCCATTTTAAATTAAATAAAAGTTGGAAGCAGGCGGGACCCATTTGAGTTTGATAATAGAAAAATGGTATGGGTCCCGCCTGCTTCCAACTTTTATTTAATTTAAAATGGGCTTGTTTTTAGCTTTTCATTTTTTTTTAACTTAAGTTTTTTACCGCAGTCGGGTTTTTTGATTTTTTAAATTTAATTTTTTTATTTTATTCTTTTTAGTTATGAGTTGTAAATCCCACTTAAGTGTGATAGTTTCCCTTTAAACTTCGTAATATATAGGTACTACTGCCGCGTTTAGTTGGTAGAGGGGGGGACACTTGATTCTAACGAAAATTGGTACTTTAAAGCTTGATAAGTCACGAACGGTTTACTTAATCAAAAAACGGTTTGCCCAAACCACTAATATTTTTGGAAGACCTATCCAATGATACCCCACTTGACATAGTTTCTTGACTTTCATTTTTTTCATTTTCACAATATGGCGTCTAGTAGTCGCCATATTGAATTTTCATTAACGTCATGTCTTTAGTGACACTCGCCGGACTAAGGGGAATCGATTGACGTGTGAATCATAAAAATCGGCCCAGGCGTTTGGTCTGTATAGTGCTTCAAAGGAACATACAAACATACATACATACATACATACATACATACATACATACTTACATACATACATACATACATACATAGCCTGATAAACACATTACTCATTTATTTATTACCACTCCTTTGCGTTGCGCAGTCGGGTAAAAAAGTTTATTTAAATGTCTAATCTCATTTCAAAGTACGATAACAAAACGAAGCACATTATTCATCATAATCTGTTTTTTTCTGTATAAGCAACTTATTAAGCTTCATCTTTCCAAGATTAGCATAGCAAATGTTCATTAACTTCCTAATATTTTTTCCTTCTACGAAGCAAGCGAAATCTAATTAAAAAATCCTCAAGTTAAGTGTAAACTTTCATCGTTTGTTTTTTTTAAAGTGTGTCAGCTTTTTGTGTTCCGAACCCAAAGGGTAAAAACGGGACCCTATTACTAAGACTCCACTATCCGTCTGTCTGTCTATCTGTCTGTTTGTCACCAGGCTGTGTCTCATGAACCGTGATAGCTAGACGGTTGAAATGTTCACAGATGATGTATTTCTGTTGCCGCTATAACAACAAATACTAAAAACAGGATAAAATAAATATTTAAGGGCGGCTCCCATACAACAAACGTGTTTTTTTTTTTAAATGTTTGAGATAAATTTATCCCAAGTACAGAACCCTTCGTTGTGCATGGTCCGACACGCACTTGGCCGGTTTTTTGTTTGTTATAAAGCTATCTTGATTTAATAGAGGTTATGCTAACTGGATTTTCATCTCGTCTTGGGATTTCGTAACATAATCTGAGTAGCTTAGCGTTCGATCCGAACGGTGTATTAGATTTTGATTGGTTAATCCAAATTAAGTAATCTAGAGCCCTTGTAGTCCTTAGCTCTCTAGGTCAAACATTGATTCTAATGGTGCTCCGTATCGTGTTTTGACCTTCGTTTAGTAAAAAAAACGTATACGCACCTACTTGCCTCTTATCAAAAATTAGTCTGTGGTTTATTTTTCTGTCAATACCTATCCGCTTGAATGGTGTATTAACGTGGGCTTCGATCAAACGAAACAGAACCAGAGCCCTGATTCACAACCATACGACAGGCTATCGTATCGAAAACTTGACATTTCGATAACCTAATTTGACTTGCCCTCAACAGCAAATAGCTGTTGGAAGAATAGCGGGCGTCTTTTTGATTTAAACTGACAACATTTTCGGGTTTTGGACTTGTGAACAGCGTTGAGAAGACTCCTACGATAACAATGATTAATGTTCGATACGATACGAAAGCATATCGAGTGTTTGTGAATAAGGAAGCAGAACAAGAATAAAAAAAATTTTTTTTTGGTATGTTAGATCCCAAAATAAAATTGTGTGGGTAGAATGTGCAATCGTGCATTTGCTTGATTTCTCTATACCTAACTTTACGGGAATCTTGACTGAAAACAGTTAAAGCATAGATTTATAATAACGTCCAGATGCCTAGTACGCGCTGTCAAAATGCTTCGAATTCACAGACACCAAAATAGTGTATTCGTTCGTTAGCCCCGCCCACAGGCCGCCATTACGCGACAGACGTTCAACGCGTGTACGTCAGAAAACGCTGTTAAATATAATTGAAAAAATGACGGTTTGTGCAGTGAAATCGTGTAAAAACTACACTCCAAAAAAAGACAAGGATACGAACATCACATTTCACAGGTAAGTTTGCAATTTTATGATGAATTTCTACGTATTTCATTGAAATTATTACGAAAACAAAATAAAAACAAAACGACGCCATAATATTTGAGTATTGCCAAGGTAAGGCATGAAATATTTTTACCCTTTTTTTATGCTGCGATATTTTAATATTGTATAATGTTACGAAATCAACATTATTATTATCAACAAAATGATATCAATGGTTGCCAAGGGTATGAAATACTTTTACCATCTTTTTTAATACTACGATATTATTGAGTCAACAAACGGATTTGGAGCGAAACAATATTTTAGGTATGTTTGTTACATTAACGTATCATCATCATCATCATCAGCCTATAATGTTCCCACATTAACGTATGTTTAGCGATAATTCTCAAACCAGTACCACTCACAAAGTTTCTGATTTATAATATTAGTACCTATGATATTAAAAGTTTTTTGTTCATTCACACATGTTTACGAAAACCATGTTAAAAATAAAATTATAACAATCTTCAAAAACTATCATAAGAGTCAATCGGTATGAATGTAAAAGGCGGGTTTCATTTTGTACACATATAATAACTATATAATTACCTAAGTGAATATGAATAAGAAAACTACACGAATTTTCCCACATTTTGGGGTAATCATTTTGCGCTGGTATTAGAAAACGTCACGCACACAACTGCAGAAACGATAATAATACACTCGCGGTGGGCGGTACCAACGCACACGCGTATCACTAAATGCATTCAATAAGAACGGTGCGTTTTGTACGGAACACTCAATCTGGACGTTATTATAAATCTATGAGTTAAAGTTTTTACTTAAAAGCAATTGATTCACTTACCTCAGCCGGAGATGAAGACCCAGGCACCTTCAAGCAGAACATGAAAGGAGTATTAACTCTCTTCAGGATATCGCGAAAGTCGAGAGGAACTCCTCTTGGGCGCAGCAACCTGAAGTAAGTGCCGAGTGAGGAACCGTGGGATGCGAGGTAGGTTCCGAAGAGACGCATGAAACCAGCACCTGAACAACAAAAAAAAAAAGAAATTAAAATGGCGGGAAAGATAAAGAGGGCTCGAGGTTTAATAAAATGCAGCCGCACTGTTCGATCGAAGGTTAAGCTACACTTTCCGAGGTCGGTCAGTGGATGAGTGACCATGCATTACGTAACGAAACCCCCCCGTACCTCGGAAACACGTTAAATATTTGATCCCGATTGTCATTTTGTAGATCTTTGTCAGATCAGTCAAGGGGTATCGTATTATTCAGTAACGGGGTGAAGAGGTCAGATAGGCAATCGCATCATGTAATACAGGGTGAAATTTTAATCACCGTTTTCCTTTTAAGGGGTCATTGTACTCATCATTATGAACAACTTATACTATGGGACCAAACCTGATATCGTAAAAAAAAATCAGCTGTTTCCTAAATTTATGTTCGCATAACTCGTCAAAATGTAGGGAACATCTGATTTTTTTTTTTTTCGCGATTTCATGTTTGGTCCCATAGTAAAAGTTGTTCATAATGATGAGTACAATACCCCTCAAGAGCAAAACGGTGACTAAAATTTCACCCTGTATAGAAACAGCCCCCGACATAGTTGGAAAAAGGCTAGGCAGACGATGAGTTATGTAAGCAAAGACATAGGAGCATTGTTAATACACGAAAAAGAACGCAATCGCCTACGATTTGATACATGAACGCAACCGTCAACAATTGAATGAATGAACAAGCCACAAATTAAACCGGCACGCCAAAAGCGGTAGACATTACCAAAACGTAAATAAAATTGCTGTAAGTAAAACATTTTAATTGTACCTATAACTAAAACAAATAGGCATTAAATACGAGTAGGTCAAAAGGACGTCGTTTAATGCTTTCGCTATTGTTACGGCACCCCTTTCATTATTCGAACATAGCAACAATTATATTAAGTACAGTCAACAAAAGAGATAAGTATGCGGGATCGTCGGATATACTTGAAGTTTAGTAAGAAACCGATGGATGGTGTCGACTGAAATTTAATTCGATAAATGACCTGTATGTTTTCTATTAACACCGTTAAATTTTATTCGAAAACATCCGTTGTTTGCTTACTAAATTTCAACTTTATCCAACGATCCTGCATACTTATCTCTTTTGTTGACTGTACATCGTGACAATGTCAGACAATAAATTTTCCACAGCCTTCAAACAGTTGACCTTGAATAAATTAGTTTTTGCTACCACCAAAGGGAACATCAAGTCTAATATTGTTTGTCGAGCTAACGTTAATAATGAATTATCACACTAATATTATAAAGGCGAATGTTTGTGAGTGTGTGTGTGTGTTTATATGTTTGTTACTTCTTCACATTTAAACGGCTGGACAATTTTGATTAAAAAAAAATATGGAGGTAGCTGACACCCTTTTTTTTTTTTTTTTGACGAGACGGGGTATGTGGGACTCCTGTCGGAATGACACCGACAGTATACCCACTAAAACTCAACGGTGTTCCCACATCGCCGTGATGGGAGGGCCATGGGAAACCGGCTCAGCCTTTACTTCCACAACCCTCCCGGCGCATGCCCGCCTAGCTGGCGGGCCCCGCATGCCCCCCAGGCTGGGGGGCTACGGGAATAGCCGGGAGCACCTGGCCATTCCCGTCCAACACTGATGGAGGCCTGTGCAATACAGGCAAAGGTGCCCCCGCACCTGTTGCCTGCTGGCCTCCATCTGGGAGGAGTCGGAGATGACTGTCAAACTGACGTCTTCTTCGACCCCTCCTCCGCCTTCGGAGCAATGCCGCGTGAGGATCTTCCTCCCGCGCACGCTCCGCCGCCTCCTTCTGGGACATGACGTGTTCGCAGAACGAGGCGACTGCCGCCCAGGACCTCTCATCCCTCAGCATGGCGTTAACCAAGCCAGGGAGTGATAGGTCCGGTCCGATCACCGCGATGAGACTGCGGCGCAGCTCGGACCACGACGGGCACACCTCGAGGGTGTGCTGCGCCGTGTCCCCCGCCGCGCCACAGTCGTGGCACGACGGCGTCTCCTCCCGTCCGATTCGGTGCAGGTACGATCCGAAACAACCGTGTCCGGACAGCACCTGCACCAGCCGGAAGGAGAGGAATCCATGCGACCGCTCGAGCCAGTCTCGCAGTACTGGCCCAATCGCGTCGAGGGTTCGGCGGCCGAAGGCTGCGGTGGCGAGGTCCCCCGTCCAATGGACGACGATGGCGTCCCTCGCCTCCCGCCGGACGGCCTCCCGCTCTTCCTGGGCTGGGCGGTAGCTGACACCCTGGATTAACATATAAGCTACATTTTATCCCGATATTCCCACGGGATCGACATTTACGCGGGTGAAACCGCGAGGCGCAGCTAGTCACATCACACTAATATTATAAAGGCGAAAGTTTGTGAGTGTGTTTGTATGTTTGTTAGTTCTTCACGCACAAACGGCTGGACGGGTTTGGATGAAATTTGGCACAGAGTTAAATAACCAGGATTAACACACAGGATACTTTTTATTCCGATATTCCCACGCGAGCGACATTTACGCGGGTGAAACCGCGGGGCGCAGCTAGTAATACATAAAAAAACTAAACTGGAGTGTAATAATTTAGGGAAAATGAAAATCAGTTTTTTATTTATGGAATTTGTTTACACAAAAATGGCTTTTTGTAGTATATTGTTCTAAACACATTATCACACTAAAGTTTGATTTATTAATTTACTATGCCTGACAGGGTGAATGATAATTCCTTTGTTCCTTTACACCTAAGTTCACATTGTTGAATGCAATTAATATATACAAGGGAGGAGACGGCTGCACCTGCCCCCTTCCTCCTGGGCGTCGACCAAACTTACCCCCTTATTCATAAAACTTATCAAACCTATTTTAGTTAAAATAGGGTTTGTCTCTTTCTTACACACAGAAACGACAACGTGACAGATAAAGACAAACGTTCTATAATCCTATTTTAGCTAAAATAGAGATAAAATAGGATTATAAATAAGGGGGTAAGTCTAAAACTCTAAATTAGACATAGTTTTGTAACCTGAAGTCCTGACTGACTGATATATCAACGCACAGCCTAAACCGCTGGTCCTAGAGACATGAAATTTGGAGGAAATATTCTTTGTGTAGAGTAGGTATCCACTAAGAATGGGTTTTTCAAAATTATACCCCTTTTTTTTTTTTTTTTTTATGGATGGGAAATCATCAAATGACCCCTCCCGCTCTGGGTGGAGCGAAGGGAGTGTCAGACTCTTACTGACTAAAACCCATCCGTGTTCCTTCCTTAGCCCTTTATGTTCCGGGGTAGCGGTAACCCTTTCGGACAATCCCGCACCCCCGGCAGGCTTCGGCCCTGGCAGGCCCCTTCCTTTATGCTGACATCTCTTTGAGGCGCGTGTTAGATTGTTCACATTTATAGGAAAGTAACTGTTGTTAATTAATGTTGTAAAACAATAATCACTTCCTAGATTTATATTTCAAAGACAGAATAATTTATCTTAATAGTTAAAAGAAGTAGTCTTATAAGGCAGAATAAGAAATGTCATGAATTAAAAGACTAGAGTCCAAACCAATGTTTTGATTTGCAGTTTGCGTAATCAAAACTAATGTTTATTTTTGTTAATGTGTCGAATTAATAACGTAATGATTAATGGTATGATACTTTAATATTTCTTAGATTTTACATTGCAATTTCGATGTACCAAATTGTTACTAAACGATTTTAAACCAAAAAACTGTAATGGCGAGCTGCAATTGGTAGATACTAAAACTCATCAGATATTACTTAAGAGATTACAAATATACAATGGCTATATTGCTAAACTATCCCATTAAGTTTTAAAATAGTTCTATTACATAAGTTTTGTTTATTAATAGCTATAATATTAGATATTTAGCCAAAACTTGAGACGCTCTGTGATTGGTCGAAAAAGGTGGGAACCATTGAGATTTTCTGAGACTATAAAAAAGGCATGTAAACAATAGATCGGGGGATTCTTTGTGCTAGCTGTCGAACGGAAAGACCCTCTGGTGTCTGCCGTAATTATTAAGCTGCCAAAGATATCCTCGCCACAAGGAGACAGTACACTGACGTGGAAACTCTGGCTGGCAAGCCACAAGAGAGCTGGTACGCTGTACTGCGGAAGCTCTGGCCGAAATTATCCACGGACTTGCTGTGCTAACTGTCCGGCGGTACAGACTCTAAACCCAGGGTCCTATGTCCGCCATATTAAGTTGCCAGAAGTTTCCCGCGGATATCACACCTAAGAAAAAGTGCTTCGTGACTTGTGAAGCAGAAGTTCTGCACAAATTCTGTAAAGATGAGTATTTACTTTTTCTAAAACTATGTTCTTTAGCCATTCTATATAACTTCTGTGTAAAATGTAACTATGGGGTATCACCCTTGTTATTAGGTATTGACCTAAAATCTAAGTATAAGATTTGTATCTATTTTTATTATAGAATAACATCTAAGGTTCTGTCCCGTATAAATGTGTACCAAAGTATGTAACTCGTGTGATGTTGTTGGTTAAACAAATATAATGATATAGTTAAAATGCTATCAGGTTTTTATTTCTTTCTTACAAAATGTACCCTGTTACTAGGTTCCGTTAGGTTAGCCAGAAATGGGTTCAATTCCCATTTCTAATATAGATTTACTATAAGTCTGTGAGTTTCAATTTATTATAGAGCCCAGTTTTCTTTTATCAGAAGTGGGATCGCCCAAGAAAAATATTAAATCAAATTAATTGTTTGTGTTTACGTTATAGATACCCGACTTTAAAATGGACAAAGATCTGCTGGTGGGTCTACTTGGCGCTATTCGTGATGCTGTGTCCACGAAGCATCGACACGATGACGTCGCGCTTCCGTTGTTTGATCCTGACAAGTCTCAAAATGGAGCAGAGTCATGGTGCAAGAGTATCGAGGCTATCAGCGAGGAATTTGACTGGAGTAGTATCCAGGCAGCAGCAAAAGCTGGTAAGGCCTTAAGAGGCTCTGCATTAAGTTGGTTCGAGTCATGGGAGCCGGAAAATGGTCGTAGTTGGAAAAATTTCAAGATTGATATCACTGCTTTGTACCCGGAAAGAAAGAACCTATCTGAAAAATTAACAAAAGCTGTTCTTTATACGTCTGACTCAGCTGATAGTTATTGTGAATACGCTAGAGAAAAACTTAGGTTATTGAATAACACTAAAATAAGTTTTACGATTACACAATTAATCGAGCTTGTTTGCGGCGGTATTAGCGATTTCAATATTAAAATTGCATCGTTGAATAGTAATGCAACTTCTACCTCTGAATTAATTACTTCTCTATCATCTTGGACTAAAAATCGTAAAAGACCTTTTGATAGGTCGTCTTCAAGTAGTGAAAATATGTCGGGTTCAAATGAAACTAAACGTATTAAGTCTGATAAAGTAATTGATAAAACTAATTTTAATAACCAAGAGAAACGTTGTCATATTTGTAACAAGTTAGGACATTTAAAAAATAATTGTTTTTTTAATAAACCTAAGACTACCAATGATACAGACTCTGAGGTATGTTCTTATTGTAAAAAAAAGGGCCATGTAATAGATAATTGTTGGCACAAACAATACATAGACACAAAAAAAATGCTAACGTAAATACCGTAAATTATGTCTCTAGTTCACTTTTTTTACTCTAATTTCCGTTAATGATATCCCAGTGAAAGCTCTAATAGATACTGGTGCTAACTGTAGTATTGTAAAAGAATCCATCGCCAGGCGTTTTTAGTGTCGATTAAACCCGTGCTCTGTAACACTTGATGGTGTTGGAAACGAAAAATTAAACATATTTGCCGAGATTGTAGTCCCCGTTAAATTTGATGACGTATGTTTAGAATTAAAAAAAATACATGTAGCAAAGGATAATGACTTTCATTATGATTGTATTATCGGGAGAAACGTGGTACTATTCCCCGACATAAAAAAAAAAAAAATAATTACTGATGTATCCGGAAGTAAATTAACTCGCATACCTACCACTCTTGCAGAAAAATAGTTTGTGTTATTGATAATTTTTCTCAAAATCCCCATGAGTTTACAGCTCTATTTGATAGAATAGGTCATTTAGATCAGAACCTACAAACTGAAATTGCGGACATCGGTATTACCTTCCACTAATTCAATTAGTACCGTACAGACCGGTGAGCTTAAAATTAGACTTAAAATGATCAAATAATTTTATTATCGTCATATGATAAGCTACAGGTACCCCTAGAAGTAACAATCAAGTAGAGAGATATGTCATGACTATAATAAATATGCTTACTACGGAATGTCGCAATAAGTCAGACTGGCCGAAAGGTCTATGAAAAGTCCAACAATCTGTCAATTCCACTATACAAAAATCCAACTGGTTTTGCTTCTTTGAGATTACTGATAGGTCGTGATGCAAACATACCATGTGTACAGGCTCGATTAAATGACGTTACTGATCCAAATAATGTGGGACACTATTGATGTTCATGCAGAACGTTTCTGTTGAAAGTAATTTAGAACAAAGTGATTAATACAATTCATTTTCTTTTTTTTGTCCCTTTATATTTTGTTTTGTTTTAATGATTGATGTAATTGGCCATAACATTTTTTTTTTTATTACAACCGTGTTAGATTAGTAAATATTAAATAATAGTTCAAATATCTCACTTAATGTCCAAAAAAAAAAAAATGTTTTGGTTTGCTACTTGAATTATGTGCTCAGTTATGGGATAAACTCTTGTTTGTAAATCGCAAGTATTCACATAGATGAAACTTGGTAATAAGTTCCACATAGATGAAACTTGGAAATAAGTTTTCACATAGATGAAACTTTGTAATAAGTATTCACATAGATGAATAATAGATTCTGAGAGGCTCAGAATTGGATGCAAGTGTTCACATAGAGGAAACTTGGCATCAAATAAATAAGATTCCAGTAGTTAATAGATTCTGAGAGGCTCAGAATTGGATGCAAGTGTTCACATAGAGGAAACTTGGCATCAAATAAGTTAGATTCCAGATAGATTCTGAGAGGCTCAGAATTGGATGCAAGTGTTCACATAGAGGAAACTTGGCATCAAATAAATAAGATTCCAGTAGTTAATAGATTCTGAGAGGCTCAGAATTGGATGCAAGTGTTCACATAGAGGAAACTTGGCATCAAATAAGTTAGATTCCAGTAGTTAATAGATTCTGAGAGGCTCAGAATTGGATGCAAGTGTTCACATAGAGGAAACTTGGCATCAAATAAATAAGATTCCAGTAGCTACTGAGAATTGGATGTAAGTGTTCACATAGAGGAAACTTGGCATCAAATAAGTAAGATTCTAGTAGTTACTGAGAATTGGATGTAAGTGTTCACATAGAGGAAACTGCATCAATTATGTAAGATTCTGGTGCTCACATATGGATGAGGCTAAGAATAAAATACTGTTCACAAAGATGAAACTTTTTTATATTGTTAGATTTAAGTGCACAAAAACTAAGTTTTAAGACTATGATATTGTAAGTACTTTGAGAGCAAAGTACCAGTCAGTATGGCCGTGTTAGATTGTTCACATTTATAGGAAAGTAACTGTTGTTAATTAATGTTGTAAAACAATAATCACTTCCTAGATTTATATTTCAAAGACAGAATAATTTATCTTAATAGTTAAAAGAAGTAGTCTTATAAGGCAGAATAAGAAATGTCATGAATTAAAAGACTAGAGTCCAAACCAATGTTTTGATTTGCAGTTTGCGTAATCAAAACTAATGTTTATTTTTGTTAATGTGTCGAATTAATAACGTAATGATTAATGGTATGATACTTTAATATTTCTTAGATTTTACATTGCAATTTCGATGTACCAAATTGTTACTAAACGATTTTAAACCAAAAAACTGTAATGGCGAGCTGCAATTGGTAGATACTAAAACTCATCAGATATTACTTAAGAGATTACAAATATACAATGGCTATATTGCTAAACTATCCCATTAAGTTTTAAAATAGTTCTATTACATAAGTTTTGTTTATTAATAGCTATAATATTAGATATTTAGCCAAAACTTGAGACGCTCTGTGATTGGTCGAAAAAGGTGGGAACCATTGAGATTTTCTGAGACTATAAAAAAGGCATGTAAACAATAGATCGGGGGATTCTTTGTGCTAGCTGTCGAACGGAAAGACCCTCTGGTGTCTGCCGTAATTATTAAGCTGCCAAAGATATCCTCGCCACAAGGAGACAGTACACTGACGTGGAAACTCTGGCTGGCAAGCCACAAGAGAGCTGGTACGCTGTACTGCGGAAGCTCTGGCCGAAATTATCCACGGACTTGCTGTGCTAACTGTCCGGCGGTACAGACTCTAAACCCAGGGTCCTATGTCCGCCATATTAAGTTGCCAGAAGTTTCCCGCGGATATCACACCTAAGAAAAAGTGCTTCGTGACTTGTGAAGCAGAAGTTCTGCACAAATTCTGTAAAGATGAGTATTTACTTTTTCTAAAACTATGTTCTTTAGCCATTCTATATAACTTCTGTGTAAAATGTAACTATGGGGTATCACCCTTGTTATTAGGTATTGACCTAAAATCTAAGTATAAGATTTGTATCTATTTTTATTATAGAATAACATCTAAGGTTCTGTCCCGTATAAATGTGTACCAAAGTATGTAACTCGTGTGATGTTGTTGGTTAAACAAATATAATGATATAGTTAAAATGCTATCAGGTTTTTATTTCTTTCTTACAAAATGTACCCTGTTACTAGGTTCCGTTAGGTTAGCCAGAAATGGGTTCAATTCCCATTTCTAATATAGATTTACTATAAGTCTGTGAGTTTCAATTTATTATAGAGCCCAGTTTTCTTTTACGCGCGTGGAACACGTACGCGCCGTCCAGCACGGGCCTGGTCCTGATCGGACGGTGAGCTACCCATTACTCTCCGTCCGCAGGCGCGCGCCTACCCTAAGAGGGTGAATGGGGGGAGGGTGAGTTTACAGAAAATAGGTGCCGCCGGTTTTTTTTAAGGTCCTTCACGGCTTGGGAAATTGCCAATAGTGAAAACCTAGATCCGCGCTTGGTATTGAGTACGATCAACGCAAACAGGAATAAAATCTAAACAAAGTGATGAATTGAAGAGTAACTGATCTTGTTTCGTACGATTATTTTGGTAAATGTAATACATTTGTAACGTTATACGAGTATGCTCATTTATTATTTGTTCAGTGTCCTCGTCTGAGGCAATTCGTCAAATTGCGTTCCCGAATAAGCCTCCCTTGTTTTTACATTGCTGTGAATCATTCATATTTTTTGATTAATCAAGTTGGTATGTAGTGTTGGTACTAAAGTTAGGGGGCCTTCTCTTTAAGCACGAGGTGCAGGTTCGAAACCTAGTTAGTACTAATGTAGGTAAGTTTTTCTCTCAACTAAATTGTACAATTAAGTTTATTTGGAACATCACTGACATACGATGGTAAAAGGAAAATATAAACCTATACTTCTACAAAGTCTAAGGGACAACCATAGATATAGCTAAACCTAGATAACAAAAAAGGGCAACTACTTCGCGTGCCAAAAATCGCACCAGCTTACGTACAAAAATCGTAAGCCGCCACTTTAGCGCTCAGTCAGTCCTGTGTACTGCTGGCTGGGTGAGCGTGAGCGCTGGAGTTAGACCTCGGGGGTGGGGCGAGACGGGTGCCGCACTCGGCGGCGTCTTTAAATCGATTAGATTTTCCCATCACTAAATAGTGCTTGTAACGTCATAGTAGGTAGTCAAAAAATGGCACGCTTGGTTTTCGTACAGATCGTGATACTTGCGTTATCTAGGTCTATCTATATCTGTGGGGACAACGTGGCGCCCAAACTATAACCATGATTTCAACGCTATCTAGAATCGTGTGCTGAATTTCTAGGAACAATTGGCGCGTCGATAGCTCTTACACTCTGTATATCAAATCGCCAAAACGTAATGAACTGGCATGGTGATCACTGCTCGTGCATCCTCTATGTGAAAAGCGGCCTTTATCCTGCAATTACAGGCTGGTCATCATAACATGATTAATTAGCCTATAATGTTTTAATACTAGGACACAGGACTTCTCTCAGTGAGAGGGAGTGGCTCAAAATCCACCACGCGGGCCCAGTGCGGGTTGGTGGACGTCACGTGTCTTCGAATTTTTTGTTTCTAGGACATACCGCTTTCCTCACGACGATCGCCTTCACCGCCTTCACCGTTTTGAGAACAGTGGTGATGAATTTAAATACACCAAGTAAAGTGTCTGCCTGGGTTTGAACTCACGACCTACAACTCTAAGTCGACGCCGATACTACTGGGCCATCATAGCATAACATTATACCACACCCCGGACACTCCATACAACGCTCGCAAAATAATTACCTACTACTACTACATTAAAAAATGACGTTTGTATACGTATGAATGTGTGCGTGAGGTACTTGTGTTTGCGAGCGCTCTTGTTAAAGAACTGCGCCGAATACGCCGAAGTGCGGGGTGAGGTGCGGTAACTGATGTTAGTGCGGGGAAGGGAGTGGCCTTTCTGTACGTAGTACTTTAAGTATTCTGTGATTATACCTTATTTTTGAGCGTGTTACGAGTTTAAAAATGTATCATAGCAACTTGTTCAAAACTTTTATTTTATGGAGGATAAAAGTTGCTAAAAGCGACTAGGTGTTTCTGTAGACAATATTTTGCGGGTAAGTGCATGGCTAGACTGCAAACGCGAGCGCGGGGCGGACTTGGCCCGGCGTACTCAAACATAAGAACTTCATTTGAGCGTCTATAGAGGGCACGCGGGCGCGGTGGGCGGCGCGGGCTGCTTGTAGCGGGAAGCGCGCGGGCAACTCACGCCATAGCTCGTTCATACAAGTGGCCACAGTGAGGACACAGGCGGCCCGCGTGGGACCTGGGTTCTCTAACTAGTTCGAGCTTTTTTGTAGTAAAAATAAGTCCTCTTCATCCCTATTATATTTTGACAAACACTTGACACGACAACACTCAGAACGAAGCTGCGCTCGACTGCGCACAGGCAGATCACGCGTGTTCCTGCACCCGCGCCGCTCCCCGCCCCGCGCTGCCAGTCGGGCCAAGCACTAACATAACGAAATGCTCATAAAATTTTTAGCAGCAACTCCCAAGTGCGCTAAAAATTTTAGAGGTGAATAAAAATTTAGTTTTACAACTACTTAACCCGTATGTACTCTAGTCTACGACGTAGTTCCTTGGAAAAATAATCTAGTTGTAGAATGTATTATTTTTACTGTACTTTTTAGCTCCATTATCCTTGAGTTGAGACAGTTTTAATATCCGAATATTATTATAACTTGTTTTTTTTTTACTCCAATTCTTGGAAACCAGGTATGATCGTAGGTACTTACAAACACTAATCATAAAAAAGAAGGCTGAAAGCAATATTGTACACAAAGTACACTCACATTTCGCCAAGTTCTATGTCATAGAGGGCGAGGGCGGGGGGGTGTCATTATAGGTACGCATACACGTTTCGGACAAAAAATATCTAAATGAAGGTGAAATCAACATCAAAATCCGTGGCGTAGTTTAGAAGAACAACGCGATCACACGGACACACACAAAAGCACTTTAGTATATTATTTTTATAGATATAGATACAGTTAAATGTGGGTGTACAATGTTACGCCTCTGCCTAAACTTTCATGGAAAACTAGCGTAATATTATGTACTTGCTGATCCGACAGATGTCCTGTCCAAAAGTTCATCTTCTTAGCATTTCGATGACAAACTATAATCCGCGCGGAACTAGTTGGCCGCGCCTTAGGTATGTGACCGGTGGGACGGAGGGGCGGGGGCGCATTACTCAGTACGTGTGTTGCGAACTGCCGACTCACCCCTGTCCCCACCTAAGCGGCCAACTAGTTCCGCGCGGACTATAACTACTATAATTATATTGTTGCGGCCTAGAACTTGGCCACTTTGACTTTGTAAGTTAATTTTAATATTTCTACAGCAGTACATAAAGAGCTTGCTTTGAGACGTTCCTATAAATAATTCAGATAATCTGATTAATTCTATAAATTCAATTTTGTGAGTTAAGTTTAAGCTTCTTCTCTTTAATAATTACCTTTAATACAGTTGAGTGTCTTCTTATAATTTATGAACACTTATAGCATTATGAGTATTATTATCTTAATTTTTTTTTTACTTTTGTAAGTTCATTCTTATGATCAACATGGCGCAACATTTCGCTGTTGTAAGAGTAGGTACTATCAGGAATGACTTCACATCATTATGTGAAGTCATTCCTGATAGTACCTACTCTTCTCACGAAAGAAATTCATACATTTATGAATTTCTTTCGTAAATTTTCAACTTGATTGCTAAAGCATAAGGTTCAAAATTGATTGGGAAAATTTGACAGTTTCGGTTAGGTTGATGTGCTGGCGTCTGTACCTTGATGTTCGGCTTAAAAGACAGAATTGTGTGGAAAAACTCTACAGGCGGCAGAATCTGCTGATTTTCAGCCTAATCTGAATATATGACTTTTCAGTTTGATTTTTCTCGAACGTCAAAACGCCCGCCCTTCACCACTTTGTAGTGCTTTCGCTGGGAAGAAGAAGTAGTTTCTGCTGACCCCCATGGAAGAAAGGGGTCAGTTAATATATGTATGTATGTGTGAAAAAGGGAGCAAGAGGCCGTTGTCCAGTAGTGGGACAGTACAGGTTAGTTATCTGTATTTTCTATATGTACCTACAGCTGAATGTATATTATTTTCCCACTTAAGACATTAATTTATCAATGCCAACATCAACATTACTTATAGACAGCATTTCAATGTGCAAATATTTGCTTGATGTTATTTAATATTCAAATTCTTTCAAAGTTTCTAGGCTACCCAAAAATTCCAAGACCTATTAAAAACTACTGACAACATAATCTTAAAAAGTGGGTACTTGTACCCTCGTTAACTATTATGGGCACCAATAAAGGCAAGGAAATGAAGGTACCATAGTAAAAGACCTTTTGCCGATAATCACTTTGCATTGCCGTTTATTTAACGACTTCATTTTGAGAACCCTATCAAGTGTTGGGTAGTAACAAGACAGTAATTCACAGTAACTGGTCAACTTTTCCATTTATTTGCTTCGAGTCTTTATTGACGAAAAAGCTATAAAGATAATCACAACAAGGTTTGGTATTGGGTTTCTTTTTACGAAAATAGACTAAAGAAAAAGCTCTGTTATAGCAGTGATCGGAATAGGTAGAGCTATTTAGGTTCATTGACCGCAAACATCGATGTTGATATGGATATTCCACGGGATTCCGACTGATACTACGGGATTTTATTGAATTTCATTCTTTTTGTCAATATGTATAAAAATGGTTTTATGTAAGCCAATAAGCGCATGAGTGACGTTGTAAACTTTACAACGCACGCTATAAAACTTTTTGCCAAGCGTGCGACGTTGCCGCTTTGTTGCGACGCGTAATGTAACTATCCTTAATCCCGTCCTTCTTATATTTACCCGTCAGAAAGGAAGTGTAACCTTTCATTAGTCCCGAAGGCGAGAATAGTTTTTTTATGATTTTACTACTTAAAAACCAAATCCCGGGACTCGAGGAATATCCATATTATTCTAACTTATGGCAAGTACATAAAACAGCTCTACCTATTCCAATCTCTAATTATAAGGCACTCAGATTAATATCCATTTAATTCTAAATTATTCATAAACCTTTACTTCAAGACGCGCAATTTATTGAAAACTTTTTGAACACAGATTTTTGAAAATCTAAAGCAAAATATTCATGACCTTAAAATGTTTTCAATAGGATTAAGCAGATAATTGATTTTTAAATTAATTACCGATTTTTCGTGGAAAAATTTTACTTAGAACGTTTACAGGCATTTGGGCAGTGGACATTATTTATTCCGGTTCCCTGCTGGATTTTTACTAAATAAACCTTATTCAAGAATATAGAAGCAGAAATCCCGTGGGAATGAATATAAATAATTAATGGCTTTACCAAGGCAAATCTCAATTCAACGGGGACTTGTTAGCACGACGGTGCTAACGAAGTGTTAAAGAAAAGAGATGGATACTGTTAATAGACATTTTATTAGTTAATCTGATACTGATTATAATAAATCTCCTGGAGCTCTTATAAAATTTATTTTGTCATGAGACCTAGTTGCAAGTTTCATAAATTGTAATGATGGCAATTCATCATTAGATACTGCTGTTGTCAATATGATTGATGATACTATAAATGAACTAACAAAGAGCAATGTTCCAGAACCGAAACTAGAACACATTAAAAATAGACAATCCACAATGTCAAATGTCGCAGACGACATTTTCAGCGAATGCAAATCCAATTTGAATGCTAACTCCAAATCCAAAATAGATGGTTTATACAAATGAAGCATATAAGCCTCATCATTTGGAATTTTGGTTTATACTGAGCAAACACAATAGCATCATAAAAGTATAATCAATCTAATTTTGAATTCCATCGTGTAATATCATTCCAGTTACAAACATTTTACTTGTAGGCGTAGTACGGCGTAAATACAGAGCGTCCGAAGATCATAAATCAATAAAATGTAAATAATATTTCCGGCTCTAGGTCAAATACAGATATTTTCAGAAATACCATTATAGAATTCTATTCACGGGCAAACGTTTGATATGAAAAGTTGTACCGAGTTATTCATGAGTTGGTTCATATTGTATTTTACACTACTTCCTCGGTCACGGAAATATCGTCTTCTGTAGCTTTGAGTTCATAATGAAATCTTTGGAATAATTTCTTTTCTATTACAAGATCAGGATAGGGGTTTTAACAATTAAATGAATTGTTGATAATGTTGTAGACGTGGCGCGGCAAGATTTCCGGGAAGGATGTGAGACAGTAAAGGCAAACAGAAAAAAAAAATGTTTTCTCTAGTTCTGATTCCTCCGGCCCTTGCCCATTTTCAACTTTTTTTATAATGTTTAAAGAACGATCTTTAAAGTCACCTAAAATAGCAATTCTTTGAAATAGAAAACCCTTACTTATCAATGTAATAGCAACGAATTTCCTTGGCCTTGTATATAAATAGCCTTTAAATCCTGATTGTACCAGTATACCCACGCAGTATGGTGAGAATTGCGATTCTGCTAGAAAGTTTTATTTATTAAAGTATTATATGGAAAATGTATTTAAATTAAGACTTGTTCGTTTAATTTTAATGTGAAAATATATATACCTTTGAGTAATTCCATAACATCAAATACCACTTCAATTAAAGAGAGTAATTTTATAGATATTATTATATTTTTTGGAAAGGGGCTGGCATTAACATCAATCAAAAACGATGTATCCGGGTTATCAACAAGGCTTGGTTCCTAGATAGTTGCAAGCCTTTATTTAAAAAATGTAAAATTCTTTCAATTCCCTGTATGTATATAAAAGGTATCTGTATATTTACCAAAAAAAATATGCTCTATTTTAAGCAATATAGTGAGGTCCTAACTAGACAGAAAAGGGCTAAGTTTCGCAACCTACTGTATCAACCACCCTGTCATAAAGATATTTATAAGAAAAATGTGTTTAATATGTGTGTCTTAATTTATAATAACTTACCAAACGAGTTAAAATTATTACAGGGGAATGTGTTCAAGACAGAATTGACAGAATGGCTTCTAAAGTGTTGTTTTTATAGTATTAAGGAATTTATGGAACATAAAAATTCAAAATTTTGTATAACTATTTATTAGAATGTTAACAATATAAATGAGTAAATTAATTAGTGAATAATTGCATGGTAATAATGGACAATAATAATAGTGATATAATAGAATTTTATGAATAGAATGTAATAATAATAGAATGTTAACAATATAAATTAGTAAATTAAATAGTGAATAATTGCATGATAATAATGGAGAATAACAATAGTAATATAATAAGAATGTATGTAAACTTGATAATATTTGCACGCTTGCTTGCAGGCAGAATACAATGACAATTAGGTTATAAGATGTTACCCGTACCAAAACAATGTATTTCTAGCAAATAAACGTTTGATTTGATTTGAATCGCGAGTACATAACTCACCTTTGGTTTGTCGACGATATCGTAGTCATGGCTGAGACTATGGAGGACCTCAGTACAATGCTAGATGACCTCAGTACAATGATCGATGACCTCAGTAGAGCCTCCGAATGACTGGGTCTTAAACTGAACATAGGCAAAACGAAGGTCATGTCAAATGCCCATGTAATACCCACTCTCATAAAGATCGGAGACGCTTCACTCGAAGTCGTGAAGACAAAAGTGTTTGACCAGTGCGTGTTGCCAGTGATGACATAAGGCACTGAAACATGGTCGCTCACAATTGGCTTTATGAGAAGGCTAAAAGGCGCCCAAAGAGCAATGGAGAGGGCTATGCTTGGAGTTTCCCTGCGTGATCGAATCAGAAATGAGGAGATCCGCAGGAGAACCAAGGTAACCGACATAGCCTAAAGAAGTGCCAAACTTAAGTGGCGATGGCCAGGGCACATTGCTCGCAGAACAGGTGGCCGATGGGGCCGAAAGGTTCTGGAGTGGCGAGCGCATACCAAAAGACGTACCGTTGGAAGGCCTCCCACAAGAAGGACTGACGACCTTGTAAGGCCACAGGAAGCCGTTGGATGCGAGAAGCACAAAACCGGTCGAAGTGGAGGTGCTTGGGGGAGGCCTACATATGTCCAGCAGTGGACGTCTTTTGGATAAAATGATGATGATGATTTCATAGATAGAAATGAAAATGTTCCTTCTACTGCCAATATTGAAAAGAGGTTTTTCAAATTCATATTAATTATTCATAGATTCAGAAAGTTTCGATAAGATCTTCTAAATATAGATAAAAATATGATAAATAACTATGATCGAATGCTTTTATACTTTCTTGAGTCCATTAAGTGCATTAACATCTTCAATTTCGATTATTTTTTTACTCAAATCGTTTTTTCTTAGTTCTAAATATTCGTTTTCTTTTCCGTGAACGGCCTGGATGGCCTCCACTTATTTACAGAGCAATAAAATATTCTTCTAAAGACCATTTTATTATGTACTTAGTATCGCCCATAAAACCACTACGATGATATTATAAAGAAGTATGGTGCCATTACTTCACCCATTTCTCACATATCCTTTGACGCTTTCTTTATGAAAAAGTGAATTAGATATTATATGTTCCTCGGTTATTTTCTCATTAGTTTTATTACTTTTATTGCTTCTGCTAATCGTATCTTTTATATAATTTCATTCGCTTGAATGAATACCAGACGAATACGCTCTTGGAAGAATTTTCAATTATAGGCAATGGTGGCACAAATAACTTCAATTACTTTATCGAGCTATAGCAATGTATACAGGTTGAAATTGAAAATATGCGACAAATCGAAATGGGACATTGTACTCATCATTATACACAACTTTTACTATGGGACCAAACCTGAAATCGCGTAAAAAAAAATCAGCTGTTCCCTACATTTTGACGAGTTATGCGAACATAAATGTAGGGTACAGCTGATTTTTTTTCGCGATTTCAGGTTTGGTCCCATAGTAAAAGTTGTTCATAATGATGAGTACAATCTCCCATTTCGATTTGTCGCATGTTTTCAATTTCACCCTGTATTGTATTGTTGTTAACAAAAAAACGTTAATGAGACGCTATTACTTTTTCTTTTGTTACCGATCTTTAGGAGACCTCGCGACATCGGAGCGGATATAAAAACAATAACGGAATTACATAGTCACTTAAGACTTCTTTTTCTAGAACGTGACCGACGTTCTAGAAAAAGAAGGGGAGGGGGTTCAAAGTGCCGGGGGTAAGTTGTTCCAACATGAATAACTTCTTCTAGAAAAGAGGTAGTAGTAAATGTGAAATGCATCACTGATCGTTGTACCATCGCGCTGCTTCTGCAGCCATTTTAGTGACGCTGTAAAGATGTTTTAGTTCGGTTTTAGCTTGGTGGTACATATTTGTTACAGAATCGTTTTTTCGTTCTTACACCCCGGCCTTGCCTATTTATCTATTATGATTCTCTTCATTATCTAACTCTTTTGTTTATTTCAATTCAATTGAATTGAAATTGCTGTCAAAGAAGAAGTATCTGAACATGAAAAAGAATAAAAGAATACATACCCAACTGCACCAGCTCCAATCTCTTATCAGTAACAAAATGCCACGGGAACGCCTTACAGAAGCTTGCCACTCCGATCCTCAAGTCTGTCACTTTTGTTGAAGTGGCAATGCAAGATGCTTCTGATAGCTCGCAGTCACTGTCTTTTGACTTCTGATGTAATGGCACTGCGTTTATTTCGTACCTAAAACATAATAAAATATAAGAAAGTGGAAAGAATGCAAACGACGTTTTAGACTTACGAGAGAATACTTTTTTATGATTTTTTTTTTATTAACCATTAAAGCCCCACTGCTGGGCAAAGGCCTCCTTAGGGATATTAGACCGGGCCGTGCCCGGGGCGTGCCGTGTACAATATATATAAATCATGTATACCTCTCTCTGTCTAGAGCTTGCAAGGACCTATCTTTATTTAAGGAGTCCAGCTCATACTAGATAATTTGTTAGAAAATATAAATACACGAATTTAGTTTGATTGATATCTTTACACTAAGACAATACATCAGTGTTTCTGATCACACTTGAAAATACGCATCGATCAAAATCCACAAGTAACATAAGACGTCAAACTAGCTTAAAACACTCATTGTTAATAAAAACACTAAAGACTTGTTATAAAATCTAGATTATAGTATGAAAAGGTATAAAAAATTATTCTTTGAGAAGGTCAGTTTCACCTTCTTTCCATAGAAAACTTTCAAACCAATTAAAAAGGGATCGCCTTTCTAATGGAAGTTGATCGAAGGAGGAACTTCAATAATAACTAATTTCCAAGTTGAGAAGGGATGACTCATAATCCGCCCGCTCTCGCTATTTTCGAATCATATTTTGTTTGTATTAATTCTTAATTTTTGTGTTTAGACAAATAACATAGTATTGACGATACTAGAAAAAGCAGTATATCTGGTGGCCAAGAATTATTTAAACATAGTGTAATCATAAATTACAGAAACAATACCAGCGGTATAAAAATAGTGTAACCTTTAAAACGCTCACAAAAAAGAACCAGACAACCCTTTTATAACTCAAAACTCAGTTCAAATACCGGCAATTTTATCTATTTGAATATAACCGCATTAACGAGAATAAAATAATATGTTTTCCATTTTTGCATACAGATGCTGATTTCATTATAAGTTCCAATTTTAATAACGTTACTGTTAAAATGCGGATACCCTTAAAGGAATTATAGTTTTAGTAACAATTAAAATGAGAATCAGGCTTGTGCCATCGACATCTGTTAATTTCACGTCACAAAGGTTTTAAGGCTCAAAATTGAGATAATTTTAATTAAAACTGTTTTAATTATTATTACAGTCGTTTGCGAATTTATTATTTGGCATGAGTGAATGATTAATTTGGAAGTCACTTTTCCGTGAAATGCGCTACTGACACTTTTGTTTAATGCTTTTAATTAAATGCATGTCATAGATTTATAGTAGTAGGCAATAAGTAGTATTTTTTCATAATAGAATGGAACTAATACTATACAGAGAGATATATAAAAAGTGAAATTGAATTCATGGGCATCCTTTTAAGGGGTCATTGTAATCATCATTATGAACAACTTTTACTATGGGACCAAACCTGAAATCGCGAAAAAAAAAAAAAAAAACGAGTTATGTGAACATGAATGCAAGGGACAGCTGATTTTTTTTCGCGATTTTAGATTTAGTCCCATAGTAAAAGTTGTTCATAATGATGAGTTCAATGACCCTTTAAAAGGATACCCATGAATTTAATTTCACCCTGTATATACAGAGGTACTAAAACAAAAGAGGTTGAAAAAAATCGTTGAAATATCTATATAGCCACGTCTGTGAGACTCTTTCGTGTAAAAGATTTTATCTACAAACTTTTTACCGTCATTAATATTATCGCCAGTCAACTTTTATACTTACTTAAATCTCCTAGGGTCGTTAGTATAACTCGTCAGTCTTATATCCGTCTGTGTATCATATAACAACCTTGCTATTGATTTCAAGCTGCCAACTAGAATATATGCGACAGGCTCGCTCTCCGTCGTCAAATGAAGCTGGATTTTTCCATCTTGCGATGTCGTACAAACGAAATTAGCTTCATATTCCATTGTTTCATCTTTCTGAACATCATCCTATGGAAATACAGTGGGATCATTAATCATGTTGGCTTCTTCATTAACGTTTTTGATGGATGTTTTCGAATTTAATATATTTGAAGTATTGCTTTGTTTTTCAATTTAAATAAAAACATTGCTGAGAATGATATTATAAATCACAATGAAGAGGAATTCAAAATATAACAATATTTTCACTTTGCGTTTTAAGATTAAGCGCTTTGTAACGAAGACTTATTGAAGGTTTGAATTGAAACTACAGTGTTCGTACTAAGCTTCACACTTTCCTCGGTGTTTCGTGAGAATTCTGGGATAAATATCCCCTCAAGCGTCAAGTGTACACCAAGTGTACATAAGAGACAGTGCTCGAAACTTCAACGGTACACCAAGTGTACACAACTATTGTCGCTGTGAAAACAATGACTTCACTGCGTCCATTCAACTACTCCGACACGTGGGGTAAACGTGTGAGAGGATATAGTATCTTATTCCTAGGAAATGGCAAAATACTAAGTATAGAATGCACTTACCTGGTCATGTAACACGTCGTGAACGCTGTCTAAAGTAGTGAGAAATTCAGTCAAATTGGTGCCTAAACATTTAAAAGCTCTCTCAAGTCGACAGTTATGTGAGAACGCCGTTAAAATTAAATATTCTCCTAATTTTGCCATAAAATCCTTAGTGCTAACACCTGCAACAAGCAATAGAAACTTTAGTACGTTAATATAATATGGTAGTAAGTATAATAAAACTCATGTTATGGGTAACTTATGCTCTTAATACATTTTTATTATTACCTAGACGAAATGGAATTTAGAATTTTATAGCACTTCTCAAAGTGCTTGAGGATGGCAATGTTCCCATTAAAGCTGTCTGATTGAAAATGAAAATAATTTTCTGGGTTATAAAATAATGTTCAAGGAGTTTGGGGATGAAACGAAAAATAATATGCAGAATGGCAGGGACGACGACAAAACGACGACGCGCATACTGTAACCTTGGATACAGTACATGATTCTGTTAAAAAATCTGCTGTTTAATAGAAAAGTGCAAAATACCTACGCGCGGTCACAATGTACGGAACAGCAATGTTTTTGAAGAACAACCGACTTACGCGTTGTTTCGTGAGTTCGAGCCAAGGCAGGCGCTTTACTTTGTGTAAATAATCTCATCACCAATGCTCTCAAAACAGTAAAGGAAAACATCGTGAGGAAACCGGCATGTCTTGGGACCAAAAATTCGAAGGCATGTGACATCTACCATCCCGCACTGGGCCCGCGTGGTGGATTACGGCCCACTCCCCCTCCTACACAGGCCGTGACAGTGGGAACATTATAGGTTGATTATGCATTATGCAATCAAGAACGATATTATGAGATAACGAACGGCGAAATTGTGAAAATTCGTCAAATTATATATGACACTATGGTAATTTTTAATTATAATACCTTCTTAAGTATAGTCAGTAAAACTTTATTCAGCATTAATACAACCTTTTTTGAAAGGGGTTGGTTCGAGCAACTGAACTGTAAATAATCTAAATGAACTTCCTCTAGTAGTTGACAAATTTACACAGCGTTTCGACAGTACAGCGGATATTACTATTGTTCAACCGACAATGAATTAACAATATTGGTTTCCTTATCTACGGGTTTCGACAAAATGTTGCTGGTTTGACAAATCCGTGTCGTATTTTCATCTTCTGTTTTAAATATACATTCATTGTCTAGTACGTTACTTACTGCAATATTGATAATAATAGCTTTCTGATTTCTGGAGTTATGTCATGAGTGCCTAATTTTTTAATAGTTTGTTTCGAGACAAAAGAAAAGAAAAAAGACTCAAAAACCTAAAGATTATTCTATAAACTTCTATAACCTCTAATGTTCAATATACATACTTAATGCAATGGAGACACAGCTGATGACTATGGATTTTCATGATGATTCACGCCACTAGTTGGCGCCACTTTGACAAGAGGTACTCCATTTTGACAATGAATATAACATATAATATGATTACGTTCATCCTTCCTTTCATTCATTCGTTCAGTCAAGACTAAAGAAGATATAGGCGCTTTGACAATTTTCACCCCGGCTAAAGGTAGCAGCAGGACACCATGTGGTTTTAGTCAGTAAGAGTCTGACAGACCTCTCCACCCACGCCAGGGTGGTGGACATCCATAAGGATTTCCACACCATAAAAAAAGCTGCCTGGACCTGACCATCTAGTAAACCTCACTTCAGAAAACCTTAATCAAATTGCTATCAGAAAGAATTAATTCAAAATAAAGATTCACACCCTCACTATAATAGATTTCAATAAAAGCATAAATAACAGGCATTAACCACAGCCGTAATATGAAACTTTAATTGATCAATTTGCGCGAGTTATGTAGTTACATTCTATGTTATCTATGTAGGCGGTTTAATTAGCGTGAATTGTTACACATGCTAAATTAAATTAGTATCTATTGTTTTTACATTTATACACTCATATGACGGATTAGCAGTTCCAGTAAAACTTCATAATATAATTTATCGACAATATTCTGCAATTCTCTAGGAAAAATAAGATTACCGACACAAAGTTCATTCAGATTTTTCAATCTAACATTCAAAGCTAGATGTGGAATGGAGCTGGGCGCTGGCTATAAGATTTGGGAAAGACCAAAGAAATGGATGGGCTGTGTGAAAGATAATGTGCTTATAAAAGGGGTGGCTATCAAGATGACGACTAATACAGAAGAAGAAGACATGCCGACATCAAATACTTTGAGATAAGGACAAGAGAATGATGATGATCATGATCAAAGCTAGATAAGCAGTTCCACTGTTATCTGCACGTGTTGAAAAATTCAACCATTTCTCAAAAATACTATTTGAAACTCCATGTTTGCCAGTCGTCAGATGTCAGTAATTTATGTCTGCCTGTGAATCTCGGCTTCATGTTGACACAATGTTACTTCAAAGCGACGGAGCCATGACGCCTATGTTGGCTTTGTTACAAAGCAAACTTTTGTATGTGCTAACACGGAATGAACGTGTGACGTCAGAGTATTTGTGAATCGAAGCGAGGTTTTATTTCCATATGGGCGGGTGATTGTTCTAGTTTGAAAGGGGTGATGGAGGAAACTTTTTAGGTGAAGTTGGTTGAAAATTGGTTTCAAGAATTGAGGAAGACGACTCGAAGATACTTATTACCATTTATACTAAAGCCGAAATAACCACAAAAGAAGAAAAAGAAGAGCCTTTTCTTTCTACAAAATACTGAAAAAAAAACAGTTTTATCAACAAAACTCTCCGTAATGACACCCTTTTATCACTTTAGAAAACTTCTACCAAACAGTATTGCGATAAATACACGTCCGTGTGACATCGTACAACCCTCTTATTAATATAACTTTCATACAAAATTGAATTATGACAGGCTGCCAGAAGTTAGCGAACTCCGTGACAGACGGAAAAGTTGGGAATGAAAGAGAATGAAATTAATGTCAACGGTTATAGAAACTCACATCGTCCGGGTGATTGCGTAAAAGGATACGTTTCACTTAAAATATACCAGAATCAAAAAAAGACAAAAAAAAAAATCTATAACATCGATTTTAAAATCATGGATAACGGTTATACAGAGACCGTCATCCGTGTGGTGCCGTACGTAAAGGATAGATTCACCCTACTTCCCGTGGGTGTCGTAAAAGTCGACTAAGGGACGTACCAGAGAATGGGTAGCAGCGTTCTCTATGCATTTTACCACCATACTGCGATCGTCAACCCGCAATAGGGTAGTTTCCTGGGTAAAAAAATAATAATTCTAATTAGTCCGTCAGTTAGATTATCGAAAAATAATGGACCCTTATTTTTTCTTTTGTCAATCAAACAAAAAATGACAAAGATAAAGCGCGTCAAAATTTGGGAGTGGGGGGTCGTGACGTCACGCCGTGCGACACTTTTTAGCACGGCGTGACGTCACGACCCCCCACTGGACAGGCCTGATGGTCTAGTGGTTAGTGACCCTGACTGCTATGCCGGAGGTCGTGGGTTCGATTCCCACCCAGGACAAATGTTTGTGTGATGAGCACGATCATTTGTTCTGTGTCTGGGTGTAGTTTATCTGTAATATATATGTATTTAGAAATATATATAAGTATGTTTATCAGTTGTCTAGTACCCATAACACAAGCTCTGCTTAGCTTGGGACTAGATGGCGTTGTGTGATAGTTGTGGAATATTATTATTATTATTATTCGATAATCTAACTGACGGACTAATTAGAATTTTTTAGGAAACTAGCCTATTATGTCAATATGTCAACCCCCCTCCCCCCTCCAAGAATGACAAGCACAAAAAACACCTGGCTCCTAGTTCCTGGCGGCCCGCCTACCCTTGGCTACAGTATCGGAAGACGCAGCTTTGGAAGGCCTCCCACAAGGTGGACCGACGACCTTGGGAAGGCTGCAGGAACCCGTTGAATGCGAGAAGCACAGAACCGGTCGACGTGAAGGTGCTTGGGGGCGGCATATGTCCAGCAGTGGACGTCTTTCGGCTAAATTGACGATGATGATAAAGAGATCTGGGAAAGTGTAGAAGACTATGAAAGAGACTTCAAAAGCACCAGCGAAATACTCCTCCACTCTGACGGAATTGGTTGAAAAAGGGAAATGTTGACAGACCACCTTTGGGTAAAAAAGGAAATAAGTTTCTCTGTGACATCAAATTGTGTGGATTACAGAAAGGTTAACTGCAAAGTTATGATTGTTCTCAAGACATATTTTAAATATCTGTTATTATCAACACTATCCCCCTTACTATAATACACTTTGTATAGTGTCTGTCTGTATAGTTATACAACGCTTTGTCTTCCTTTTCGAAAGTTAAATTACTGACGACTGAAAGAGAGAAATCGGTGTCTAACTATTCATCTGATATAATAGGTTTATTAGTAAGGGGGTATTATATATATTTTTAATGATGTAACACATTTTGTTCAGTGCTTATAATTATATCCTGCCTCAGATATACAGTTCAAACGTTGTCTGTGTACAGAATTAATGTCTACATTATTTAAGATAGTGATGGATGGATACTTACTGTCCGTAGCTCGTACCGCATCGTAAATTTCTTGTAAATACGCGTAATTCCTACAAGTTTTAACATCATCGGGTAGTCTTCGTCTGCGAACAAAATGGGTGCTTTTATATTTTTGGATTCATTAACAAAGGAATGGGTAAGCAATAACAATAAAAAGAGAATGTTTCTATTTTGTTTTATGTTTTGTTGATTACAAATTACATTTTGAGTTATTAGCCTTTATATAATTTGATGATTAAATAATGATAATGTATTATATTATCTGCTCTTATTTAAACTGAGTACGTGGTGTCTACATACTAACATACTAAGTTACAATGGCGCCGATTCCCTTGTTCACAAACTAAAGTTCAGTGCATCTTTTTCTTTTTATTTCATTAAGAAAAGGACAGAAGATAAATATTAGTTTAGTCCTGTCAAATCAAGATACTCCATAGACAAGTTTAGACTCGATTAAAAAATTGGCTACTCAAAATACGTCAATAATGTCAGGCGCTGACTAATTTGACAGGACTAAACTAATATTTATGTTCTGTCCTTTTCTTAATGAAATAGAAAGAATAAGATGCACTAAACTTAAATTTATTTTAGTTTGTGAACAAGGGAATCGGCGCCAATATCTAAATACTTATTTCTCAATTACATTCTTATCGCTACTACATTACAGCCTAATTATGGCTCAAGGATAGTCCTTTATCCTAAGCAGGTAAGCACGGGCGCGGTTCTCCCGCGGCGATTTTTTAATTTGCTCACTGGATTTTCAACACATTGCTTAGTGCCGAGAGTAGAAAATCCAACGGTGTGTTGTTTTGACGCGCTGTGATGCGCTCTGTTGGATTTTCAATGCTCGGCTCAACACAGAGGGTTGAAAATGCAGTGAGCGATATTTTTACATCAATAAGAAAGTGGGCTAATTCTGTCCTGGTTCTGCTTTCTTAAGATTATCTTCGAGTAAATCCTCATTTAGTCCTTAGGTTTCCTTAAGTACAGTCTCAGATTCTCTCATATAGATTGTGAAAGGCTCGGTTGTTAAAGGTCTTAATTCAATGTCATAAGTGCCACAAAATAGTTATTTGTGCAACTGTTTTATAATACCTAATTATGTACAGTTGCATACAAGATTTTATCTACACCCATGATATGAATCCTTTATAAGGTTCTAAAACAGTTTTTTGCAATACTACTCGTAATATGGAACAAAAATGGCGGCCGGCGGGATACGACGTGAATTCGAATAACCTATAATATCGTTTTTTAAATTACTGCGCCGTGGTAGTGAAACGCGCGTGCATGACAGTGTTCCTTTTTTGAAAACGAGTTGCATAATGAAATTTAGTACAACATAATAACACTCGTTTGGATGATATTATGGTTACTATGACACTGGTTGTTTTAATGTTGGCAATAAGCTAACTGTTTCAGAAACTTTTATAGAAGATTTTATAGCATGGGTGTAGATAAAGTTCAAAATATACATTCCACTTTAATCCTGCCCCATTTCATTTAGGAGCCACTATGAGCCTCTCAAAACAACCACGAAACAACAAACAGACATATAATTTCGCTTACATCTCTTAAGCATGTTACACTACCAATTTAAGTAGTCCCCGTAATTAAATTTAATTTTACAAGGGGAAGTTAATTAGCAAAGATGCTGAGTCACGACTGGGGTGGCTTTTAATTTAAACGGTTTGTATTTACATACACTTATTGTGGAATAAAGCTTTTGAGATTGGAGTAAGGGTGAAATGTTTAGCGGTGCGTTGCGGTTTCGCAATTTGGTGCGTTTGACGTCACCCGCAACAATTTTTACCGCAATGGTGTCGTATTGAAATGATGAATATGTAGCGGTATCTACAACGCCACATGCGAACAACGTGTCATACTAACGACGCACAAATTCCTGCATCTCGCAAGCAGAGTTTACCGCGCAACTAGCATAGATACAACGGCCCGACACGACTCATCGGGCAGTTGCCTGCCAGACACAACACCCCTCTGGTCGGAGGATCCTCCCTTTTCTATAGAGTATGAGTGAACTTTACACCCTAATTCTCATACCTCTATAAATACAACCATAGATGCAGTGCATTCCGCAACACATCCTTATGGTTTGCGGTGTGTACGGTCGCACTTTATTTGAAAGACCTTAAGGCCAATTCTAGTAATTTAAAACGTTAAAAATCTAGTCGCAGTCTTATCTCAGCGACAAACAAATGTCAAAAATGTAAGGAAATAAGGGTTATTTTTGACAGATTGAGACTGAGATCAGACTGTGAACGTTCTTAAAATTACGAGAACTGCCTCTCAGTTTCATTGCGTGGCCAAATTGTTGCTACACTGGAAAGTATCAATCCTGACGCGGTGGGTTGTGGAGAGACAGCGACCGTTTGTACAGTTTATTTTGCACTTACTAAACAGTGTGTGTATGTGCAACGGAACTACGCAAGTTACTGCGTTTTGTACGCTGCAACGCACCAATGGAAAATAATGGATTCGAAAGTTAGTGTGCAGGTCGCATGGTGGCTTTCGAAAATACGCCGCTCGCAACATTTGCTAAGTTGGTGATGTGTTGCCAATCTTTGGGGCTGTAATATTTTGTGCCAAAGCAGTGTTTGTGACAAATATGGTGATTCGAAAGCTGACATCAATTATGCACACAAGATTACAAAAAATTACATAATATATTATGGAATCACAATATTACTCACTCGCGATTTACAGATGTTCTACTGGTGTAGATCCTCATAATATACTTGGATATAGTTACCCATATCTTTTTAGGCTGGTGGTCGACCCTGGTGTAGGACCAGAATGATTAGGGTTTTAGTTTTGTTTTGAGAAGATCAATATATTTTTTTATCTGAATTTTACAGAAGAAACTCTGATAGTGATTGTGTTAAGGTGATGGTGTGGTATTCTAATAGCCTGTTTCATCATCTCTGGATAAGTTTCGGATAACTTGTCTATCAGATAATTTCTTACAGTTTCATCTGAGACATAATTTATGCTTCTTCTTCAGTTTTTTTTTTTTCAATTTATCTGTCAGATAGTGCCTATCCAGAGAAGATGAAGCAGACTCAGGCAGTAATAGTGCTAATAATAAGGAGGTTGTATACTTACAAACAGTTGTATTTGTCGTAGTGTTCTGCTTGGTTCTTTGTGAGAGCCGCCACTGCTGCGTGGAGGCATTCATTCTGGAAATAAAAGGCTTTGTTAAAAAAAACCTTGAGAAACAAACAATTCAGTGATGGATAGCTTTATCTTTTTGAAGTAGATACAACCGCGGACAAAGGTGGTTGACCACGTTTCACCCTTGTCACCGTCATGCCCTTAATCTGCGTTCGCGATTTATTGGCCAAAAATGTAAACAAACATGAATTAATGGAAAAATAACTTTAATTCGTACACAATAAAGTTCAGTTTACGCTACAAATTCAAACATTTTTGTAACTTTTTCAATAGTGCTAGTCACTCTGAAATCAACTTAATAGTCATTGAAATAAAGTAGATATTCTTTAAACTTGAAATAGGGCGGGGGGGTGTGCAACACTGCGCACTTTTACTATAGATATAATTTTGAAAGGTGGCTAAAAAAAGATTAGCTATTCCCGTGGTTTTACCTACAACCTAATGATTAATTTGATACAAAATCTCAGAAAGAGGTAGTGTTTGCATAGACATGTGTTATTCGAAAAATGGCTTGCTAACATTTATATTTGTATAGATATTTGAATAATATTTAATAAGCTAACATATAAACTATAATAATATGTACAATTACATGAAAAAATAAACAAAATAATCATAGGGCATCAAAGAATTCGTCCGCATCGCTGTCAACAGGAACAGTGCCAAAAGGCTGGCAGCATTGCCACGTTGTATGGCAATGCTAATTCTTTGGCCCAGAAATAAGCCAGCCCTCTGGTCACGTGAAGAGTCGACTAACCGCTTGGCATTATCTCGAAAAACCAAGTGGGCACTCGGACCCCATGGCCCTAGTGTTTCAACCCCAAACGGCTCGAACATATAACTCCCAATAGGGTTGCAATATTTTCGCCGTTTGAAGTTTTCTGCACCTGCAGCATGCATCATTCTGCAAATAAGGCTTGCTGTGACTGGGGCTCCATTTTGAAATGATAATTAAATGTTCGCCGACGACCTTTGACCGAATTCAATACGCTCATTAAAATCCTTTCAGTAGCAGACATACTACAAAACAGTCTCATTTTCGTCTGTTGAGCATTACTTTAGATGTCACAGAAATCTCAAAGACCAAACAGAGACAACAAGCTTCCATAATACATAGCCATCCCGTCTTACGCCACGAAGCGCGAAGGGACCAATTTCCCTACATTTTCTTTACGAGGCGTCGCGCGTACCCAGAACGCTTTAAATGCGGTTGCTTGATGAATTGGCCTCGGTAAAACAATAGACGACCATAATCCTACGACGTTTTGTGAGTGATTTATTTAGTTTAGAACCTTGTTTACTGAATCTATGTCTAGTTTTTATACAGACTTGGTTGGTTCACGTAATGACGATCAATATTTTAAGGACAGATACTTAGGTCATCTACCAAAAGAGCATAGAGATACGGTTGAGGCATTTTGAAACATCGTCCTGTTTTTATTATACAGCGTGGTAGGGATATCGAAGTGCAATCTGTTACCATGGATTCAGTACAGACACCAGCACATCAAGCTACTACAATTTGTCAAATTTCTTTAATAGATTTTCAACTTTATCGCTAACGCATAAGGTTCAAAGTTGATTGGGAATATTTTACAGTTTCGGATAGCTTGATGTGCTGCCGTCTGTACATGATACTGAACCTTCTTGCGTTCAAATTTTTCGTCGGTAATTTTTTTTAAGAGAGTTTTTCCATACATTTTGACCGCGTAGGTATTGCACTTTTGTATGAAACAGCAGTTTTTGAAGTAAAAACTTCTTTGGGTGCGTTGGGCTTTTTTAAGATGGGAAAAAACCATTGAATTCGCGCCACTGTTACCGTAAGCGACACCGCTTCGGATGTTTCGGCTGTCCTCGGGATGTACTCGGTTTTAATGTATATCCGATATGTCAGTGAGCGATGGCAAAGTATTCTGTTTGTGTTTTGTTTTCACTTCTGTCGGTACTCCCGGAGTGCCACTGTTTTTTTTATATTTATAACCGACGAAACGTTTCCACGCTAGGGGGTCTAGACCCTCAAACCATGTACTAAATTCATGCTAACAGTTTGCGCGTCAACGTCCTTGCTACCCGTATTTGTTTATTTTGGGACATATTAATCATTTCAATACCATCGTAATATAAATACAAATATGAACATTCATGTCTCCTGTAAATATTTATTGTCAGTACATATTACATTAAACAATGAAAACAGCCGCACGGGTCGATCGATCAGGTAAAGCTACGCTTGCCGCGGTTGGTCCGTGGATGAGTGACCATCTTTACATACCAAGACACCTCCGTGCCTCAGAAAGTACGTTAAGCCGTTGGTCTTGACTGTCAAGTCTTACCAAGGGGTTTCGTATTACGCAGTAAATTAATCGGGTTGTGGAAGTCAGATAGGCAGTCGTTCCATGTAGAATACTGGCACTCAGCTGCATTCGGTTAGACTGGAAGCCGACCCCAACATAGCTGGGAAGCTTAGGCAGATAATGACTTATTACATAATACAAATAAAATCACGGCCGTTTACTATAGGAACTATAGAACACTGAGCCACGAGCCACCCTTACATAATCCGTTTTGCTTTGTCCGCGTCCATGCATCCGTTCATACACGCGCGTCGGTTACGAGTATTAATTGCTTTGTTAACCTATCTGACATTGAATCTGACATCTGATCTAACGAACAACCTAATCCCTATCTAATATCCTCAACTAGCCGACCCGGCGAACATCGTACCGCCTCAGAATAAGAACGAATGTATGAGTATAATCTGAAGAATAAATTAATATGACACTGTTTTTGTGTAGAAAATGTGTCAAACTACAATTTTTATTCTTCTGAAAAGACTCAAAGATGAAGCTCGACCTTAACCAACCTGGCGGCAAGGTCGTTAAAAGATGCCCATGCATAGATATAATTACCCATCTCTCCACTAGTCCAATGCTTGCTCTAGGATGCATATCCGGTAGGCTCTTAAATCCTTACCTATCCTTCGGGCACGTCTTCCCTACTATTACCGCGCCCCCCGGTCTATTCCTTGATATGCAATGGTCGCTGTAGCACCATGAACATGAGGCTACAGGAGCTAGTGCGAATCTTGGGGTTCATTCGATTAATCGAGTCTGGTTTAACCATACTGGGGTCGGTGCAATTCATTCATTCATTCATTCAGATAAAGATTGTATGGTGATTGGAAAATCGACCCCTACAAAAGCTATGATAAACATTTATTTTCTTAGCTATAAAACAAAATCGTATGCAGATTGGTTTCGGATCGACTCTGTCTTGGTAATGCCTTGTTCTTAAAAACTATTAAGTATTATAATTTTAGAGTATGGGCGCCACGGTTACAAGTAGCGGCAAACTATTGGGTATGGCAATAAGAAAACAACAACTGTCTCAAACACTGTATATTAATAAAAATAAAATAAGTTTAACATTACCATTTACAAATTAGTATGTATGAATGTATAAAAACAATTATCTTCATAATTTTTTTTCGTGAATTTTTCCCATGTTTTCATACACAGAACAGTTAAAAGTTCATAGGTATTCTGCTATTCGGGGCGGAGACAAATCCAACAAATCAAAGATCATAAAAATCGGTCCAGCCGTTCTTGAGTTATAAATGGTGTAACTAACCCGACTTTGTTTTATTTATATAGATATCGTCATGGAATACTTCTTATACTCTTTCTACGAGTATATTTGAATTCCGAATCTTCAATCAAACCGGCCAAGAAGAGGTGGGAAAAATTAAGTTGGTAGGTACTGTAGAGGTTTTAACCGAGATGGCTTCCTAATCCAACCTCCACGAATATTTGAAAAATGAATGGCTTACCCCCTTACTTATAAACGTTGTATAGCGTCTGTATAGATACACAACGCTTTGTCTTCTTCGAAAGTCAAATTACTGACGACTGAAAGAGAGAAATCGGTGTGTAACTATTCATCTGATATAATACGTTTAGTAGTAAGGGGGATTCGGAGAGCTGGCAGCGCCCATCTTGATGTGAAATAAGTAGTTTTATTTATAGAATTAATAACGAGATAATAATTACTCAGTAATTACTGTTATTCAGCTGCATCCGGTTAGACTGAAAGCCGGCCCCAACATAATTGGGGAAAGGCTAGGCAGATGATGATGATGATGAATTACTCAATTCGTGTTTTATTAATATGATTCCAAAGAGACCCCGTTAGTCTCTTACAATGCCAAAGATGTAGCATAGTTAGCCTATAATGTTCCCACTGCTAGGACACAGGCCTCCTCTCGGTGAGAGGGCATGGGCCGTAATCCACCACGCCGCCCCAGTGCGGGTTGGTAGATGTCACATAATCGTAGCTTGGAGTTTTTGATTCTAGGACATGCCGGTTTCCTCAAGATGTTTTCCTTAACCGTTTTGAGAGCAGTGACGTTGAAATAATTTACATAAAGTAAAGCACTGGTCTGGGTTCGAAACTACGACCTACAACACGTAATTCACGATTATTGCCACTGAGCCACTACTGCTCAAAGATATAGCAAGCTAAAGATATTCTAAGCCCGAACAAAAATAGCTCCTCCGAATACACGCATACTATATTGATACAGCTGACGACTTGCAGCCCTGCACTATGGCTTCTTGTCCTTACTAGTCGGCTTACCGTACCCGGTGATCCGGTTAACACCTGATCTAATTCTAGGTTGGAACGGATATTTTGACGTGTATGATGTCGTTGGTGGAGGATTTTTAAAGTTAATTTTTGTACGTTGACATTAGGAGGAAGTGTTTGAAGGGCATTGGATGACTGGAAGAAGATATTTTGCTACACAGACATGAAAAAATAAATTTTCTCCTCCCAGGACGGTATCTAACATACATACATACTCTGCCTATAATAAAAAAGCTGGGACACAGGCCTCGGTATCTAACAAAGAAGACAAAAAATATGGTGGCATTATGTTCAAAAACTCAAAGCATTTATTTCAATTAAACTATTTACAGGCACATTTGAATTGTCAAGGAGGCAGTCAACCAGAAATATGCAGCTAGTTGCCCATTCTAAAGCGTAGAAGGTACCTATGGAGAAGAACGTGCAAGAAACTCCATGGACGCTCTTTTAAATTATATTCTTAGAAAAATATTTGTTACATCATTAATTTTGAACTTATAATCATACATGACTGTGTGAGAACGATGTAAAAAGACGTACATTTTAAAAGCGTCCAGGGTACAGCAAATAGAAACGAAAAAAAAAAACAATCCAAAAATAAAATAAATAAAATAAACCGTGGCAGCTAAGAGATGACCAGTCCCAACTGACGGCGCCTAAAAAAAAAAATTTAAATGTATTTGTTTCAAACAACTTGTCATGGAACATTTTACATCATTAGCGCTCAATCTTGGAATACAAAATAAGATTATGTGCGCTTTTAACTAATTTTAGAGTTAGGTCACTTAAATAACATTAAACTCAAAGCATTTATTTCAATTAAACCATGTACAGGCACTTTTGAATTGTTAAAATTAAATAGTCGGTCAGTTAATCATAAAGTTGAAGCTAGTTGCCCATTCCAAAACGAAGATCTCTATGGAGAAGAACGGGCAAGAAACTCCATGGACACTCCTGTTCACGAACATGACGTATGGATCAGTACCATTCAGCTCAACCAATTTGAAGGGAGCAAAATGATTCAAACCGCGCGCCACTGTCATCAGCGAGACATTTGAGTTGAGTTCAAATCTCTTCTCTTATAGTTGTTTACGAGACGAAATCTTCTCTTTCATCTTTCCAATCCGCTTTGACAGATATAATTGGTTCATTATCATCACTATATCAGCCCATTCACATCAACCACGCATGTGTTTGCGGATATTGAAAAGACCCTCGATCTTCTGTACGATAAAGAAAGATAAGGACTAGGTATTCTAAACTAATATTATGAAGTCCTAGACCAAGACTAGAGTCAAGAGCAGCAAACCCAAAAAAAAAACGGCAGAACGGATTTGGATGAAATTTAGCACATAGGTAGATCATGACCTGGATTTATTTATTTAGGTTAGCCAACAATTGTTTACATAATACATTTTTCAAATAATTTCCTTAAATAATACATTTATAAGTGCAACAAGTACTTATAGGCTAACACCACATGCACCATTTACGATTACGGATTACGATATTATGGGATACTCTTTGTCTCGATATTCCAACGGAAACGAAACTTATGCGGATGCAACCATGTGGCGCAGCTAGTCTGATATAAAGCTACAAATTGCTGGCGACTACTATTGCAATAATTATTCGGCAAACAAGCTCAAAGAAAAACAATGTAATTTTATCTGAAAAATATTTTATCTAGTAATGGAAAATCACCCGACACTTTAATGTAATGTCACACTTGGTTACTCTAACCTTCTGGGTAAGTCTCTGCTTACAAAGAACCTTAAAACTGTTTACCTTACCTAAGAAATAAATATTTTTTGTAGACCTTGTGAGCTCGAAAGTATTCCTCAAATTATTTTGATACTTATTTATTTTATCATCATTATTTATTTAGAATCTCCAACTAAATAGATACACAAGACACGTAAGTAGGTGCAGTCCTTCACATAATGGAGATCACAGCATGCACAATAAAGTTGTCAAATACCTATACTTTAAAATACCTCAGTAACTGGTATGGTGTACCAGTTACTGGGTTATTTTATTTATTCATACATCCACAAGATAGCCCAGTGAAGCAGCCAACAACCTCCTAGGTAGACCTGTGAGATGCTATTCATAAAAAAACGGTATAGTTGTTACAGGAAGATAAAGCCACAGGGGCAGTTCTCGTATTATTTTTTAAGAACGTTCGCAGTATAATTTCAGTCTCAATCTGTCAAAAATATCAATAATTTCCCTACTTTTTTTGACAGGTTTTTGATATTGATTGTCGCTGAAATGAGATTGAGACTAGATTTTGAACGATTTTAATAAAGAGAATTGGCCTTCAGGCCTGGTCCATCACATTGCATTGAAAAAAAAACATATATACGAGTAGATAGATAGATAAACCATTTATTTGGCGCACACAAAAGACAGCACAACACACAAAAATACAACATTAGATGATAACCAATTACCCACATGAACATAATATCAAAACAAGGTGCCGATACAAAAACAAAAAAAAGGGAAAAACATACATATCTAAATAAAAATGACACTCAAAATAAAATTTCTATGACGAATACTTAAAATAAAATTAACAACAAATTAAAAAAAAACACTTTTCAAATACAATCAAAAGATTCGAATCAGTACCGTAACAAATAAATCAACTGAACGATCAATTTAATCCTGGACCCGCCTAAATCAATTAAATGAAAACTTTTGACAGTTTTATTACTCGTATTCTACGAAAATGAATCAATCAAAATGAGTTGTCCATCCAAATTAATTGCCGAATTGTCGGTGTCGGGTTGAATCTATTCATAAACAGTTAAAGGGTCCCTCTAATTAAAATGAAGGGTACGAAACAATGACAGGGTGATAATATTGGAGTTTAGTTTAGTTTTAATAGACGAAGTAGAAACCTTTATTATGTAAAATGGTCCTTTAGAGCATTTCGTTATCATCTTTACAAAACCGTCCCAAGTTTTTCAAAGAGCCTCGTAGTTGGCGAACAATAAATTTATCATTCAGCGAATGCTGGCGTGGTCAGTCTATATTAGGGTGTCCATTAACAACGAGGCACGTCCGTATTTCAGACGTCCCCACTGCTACCATTACGAACAGGCAGGGAATTGTAAATAAGGAGTCACATTATCAGTTTAGCTAAAATAAGTACGAGTTCGAAGCAAAATTGCAATAGAATAATGTTACATAACATGCCATGGTCATGAATATTCCAGAAGTGTACTGCGATTGCTAACCTGCGAGTGAAAAGCGAGATAACTACACAAACACAAAAAAAAAGATCAGCTGTTCCCTACATTTATGTTCGCATAACTCGTCAAAAAGTAGTGAACAGCTGACTTGTTTTTCGTGATTTCATGTTTGGTCTCACTGTAAAAGTTGTTCGTAATGATGAGTACAATGACCCCGGTACGATTCAGACCAACCGGCTCGCATCGCGCCGGGCCGGGCGGCATTTTACAATGCGGTAAAGAACATTGAAATGTATCAACAGTAATTACAGTTCATATTTGCATGCAACTTACGCATATTTACCTCCGTCGGCATCCCGCGACGCGTCGCGACGTGTCGCAGAATGAATTCGGCTGTCGCGACGGCCGACCGGCCCCGACCAGCTCCGAACGGCGCCGAACTGCGCCGTCGGCATCCAATGGGCTGCCGTCGGGTACGTTCGGAGCCGGTCGGCCGCGCGTCGTGGAATACGAATGGAGATTACGGTGCAGCTACTATCGAACCATTCAAGTTGTGTTCTTCAAGCGACTGTTTCAAAAATGGATACGGAAGAAAAACTAGCACTTCTGGGCGCTTGGAGTGCGTACGGATTTCAGCGGACGCTGTCGGCTGCCGCGGCACGCGTACGGCTATCACGGCAGCCGAACGCATGCCGCGATAGCGGTACGGCTCCGACGGACGCGTTCGGCTGCCGCGGCATGCGTACGGCTCCGTTCCGATGCGGCACGACGCGAGCCGGTTGGTCTGAATCGTACCTTAAGAGGATAACGGTGATTAAAATTTCACCCTGTATGTGTAATTGATAATCTTTTGTGAATCGAAAACACAAAACATTGTAGCAATCTTTGAGAGATCCATTTCCAGATGTTTTCCAAACGAATCTTCCAAAAAACACTTATTCACAACACAAGACTATAATTATCAAGCCAAGGGCCAAACATAACCTCACATGGACCTCAACATGTAACACTACACCTTAAGTGAAGTGACGTCACGGATAGATGAATGGTGGAAAATGGAAGAAAAATGGCCGCTTTCGTCGTATCGGATTTCTAATGGATAGGGTGCTAAGTTTGTTTTGATTTCTCGTGGGTTACCCATTTAAGTTAGTAATTTATGGATTTATTACTTGGGTACAAGTCATTATGCTATGACGCCTTTAACTATTAAGGCTCAATTTACACCGCCGCGGAACGGAGTGGAATCGAGTTTTCTTAACAGCAAAATGAACTTTATGTCAATTGTCTAACGCACAAACTAGATACGAGCTTGTTACTGCGGGAATTCCCGAGAATGCGCGATAATTCTCCAGGAGATGCGAGATCTGTGATGGGTGTATCTAATTTGTGCGTTACAGTACTGACATAAAGTTCATAATGCTTTGTACAAAAAAAGTCGCTTCCATTCCGTTCCGCGGCGCGGCGGCGCGGGCGGTGTAAATTGAGCTTAATTGAAGTGTAGGCGGAGGTATGTTAGGTTATGTTTGTTTCGTGACGGAATAGCATTTTTTTTACGACTAAGGGCTGAAACCATCGCCAGATAACTTTTATTCGAGAAATTAAATTGACGTTTGACAGATGAAAAAAGTTATTACATGATTGAAAAATCAGCCCGTAATGATTTTTGGTTTGTAATAGTCGATCGTGTACTATTTATTTCCTAATTTATGTTATAGGCATTTTGTACCGACCTTTTATTTCCTTTTTATTTTAAGTGTTTATCAGTGATTTGTAAATAGCCTTTAACCTTTTGAACGCCATTGTCACATATGTATATGTGACAAACGAAATCTTACCCTGAACGCCAACGTCACAAATATATGACAAAATACACGTCGGTCGTCGTCGTCGTCTATATTGTATTACATGAAACTAATATAAATCACCAATATCGAGAAATTTGTTGTTTTAAGTGTGTGTGTTGTTCTGTTGTTAAAGTGGCCTGGCGTCAGGGGTACGGCGGTACGTTTATACTCTGGCGTTCAAAAGGTTAATTTCATATTTTTTAAGAACACTATAAATTAATTGTCCCGAATATACAGCATGGAAACCACATATAAGCAATAAATTATACCACATACTTGTCATCGCATTTTCTGACGATATACAAACAAATTACGAAATCGGTCGCGAAAACAAAACTGCTGTTTCCTACATTTATGTTCGCATCACTCGTCAAAATTTAGGGAACAGCTGATTTTTTTTCGCGACCGATTTCGTTCATTTTTTGTTGTATATCGTATAAAGACGTCATCGCCTAGGGACGCCCAGGAAACGCTGGCGTGATAACCTAGTTTACGGGAGATTGGTCGGAGAAGGCCACGCGCAAATAACAAAGGAAAGCCATAGCGGAGACCTTGGCCCAACAGTGGGACAAAATAGGTTGAATATAAAAAGATCTGAAAAAGAAATCACCATTCACCATTCGGACCCAACAAAGTCAAGACGTCGTGACGAAATCAAAATCAAAATATTTTATTTCACATAAACCTTCATGGGCACTTATGATACGTCAGAAGCTAAGTACACGGTTCCAATTGGTTGTTTCCTATGGAGAAGAGCAGGGAAGAAACTCCACGGTTACTCTTTTAAGGGCCTGTACTACCTCAGATTGCGAAAATTGCCTTAGCATTTATGCCTGTAGTTTTAACAGTACTGCAGTATTCACTTTGAAATGAATATACAAAAACCGGCCAAGTGCGAGTCGGACTCGCCCATGAAGGGTTCCGTAGCAGCAAGTAACATAATATAAAAGTTCTTGTAGTTCGTTGTAACTTTGTGAAAGGTAAATTGCGGTTTTCGATTTATGACGTATTAAAAAAAAACTACTTACTAGATCTCGTTCAAACCAATTTTCGGTGGAAGTTTACATGGTAATGTACATTATATATATTTTTTTAATTTTATCATTCTCTTATTTTAGAAGTTAGAGGGGGGGACACACACATTTTACCACTTTGGAAGTGTCTCTCGCGCAAACTATCCAGTTCAGAAAAAAATGATATTAGAAACCTCAATATCATTTTTGAAGACCTATCCATAGATACCCCATACGTAAAGGTTTGATGAAAAAAAATTTTTGGAGTTTCAGTTGTAAGTATGGGGAACCCCAAAATTTATTGTTTTTTTTCTATTTTTGTGTGAAAATCTTACCGGTTCACAAAATACATCTACTTACCAAGTTTCAACAGTATAGTTCTTATAGTTTCGGAAAAAAGTGGCTGTGACATACGGACGGACGGACAGACAGACATGACGAATCCATAAGGGTTCCGTTTTTTGCCATTTGGCTACGGAACCCTAAAAAAGATGAGTGTTATCCGTTGTGGAAACAATTGGCTTTTACCATGTTTTCAAATTACAGTGTTAACAGGTATTGGAAGATAGTTTAGGCCTGTCAACAAATACTAAAAAATAGAAAATGGTATTCAAATCTACAAGGAAAATAATTAAAAAAATAACTAATAATATTGGATTGACATTACGAGTATCACGAATTCACGATAAACAAATCACAACACAAGTAGCATGAAATTGGAACAAGTGCTTTATACTGAGAATCAAACAGTATTTACGACTCGTAAATGATACGCCTCTAGGATAAAGAAGAACAATTTGTTTACGCACGTCTTATGTATATAAAAGCGTGTATACGTTGAGTAGCAATTACTTTGTGGAATTTAAAGGACATGAAGACACAGGAGTTGGTACAAGTTGTAAACTTATAGAGGACACAATATAAATGGGTAAGTACCTACTAAATAGAATCCTGAGCCACAAGGTAATTTTTTTTTATCTTGCCTGCGCTGTCCTACTCCTGGGCAAAGGCCTCCCTCCACTCCTTCCATTTTTCGCAAAACCCCCGCGCGTCCTCCCTCCAATTTTGACGGAACCTATCCAGCTCGTCCCGCCATCTCCTACGTGGTCTGCCGCGACCCCGCCTCGCTGTCTCAGGGCACCAATTCTGCGCATTTTGGGCCCACAGTTTGTCCGGCATGCGGCAGACATGTCCTGCCCAGTCCCATTTAAGTTGAGCAGCCTTTTGAGCCACGTCAACTATCTTCGTTTTGGAGCGCAGTATTGTGTTTCGAACAGGATCCGTTAATTTAACGCCTTGTATACTGCACTCCATTGCTCCTTGGCAGACCTTGAGTTTGGACTTCTGGATGTTAGTCAAAAACCAAGTTTGTGCACCATAGGTTAAGACGGGAAGAATACACATGTCCATGAGCCTGCGTTTCAGTGCCATAGGCAACTCACCCTTAAATAGTTCCTTCAAGGACCAGTAGCTCTTCCAGGCGTTTTCTGTTCGTCTTGAGATTTCTTTATCTTGCCTCGCCTGGAAAGAGACTACTTGACCCAAGTAAAGGTATTCCTGGACATGTTGTATTATCTCCCCGTCTACATTTATGCTTCTAGGTGTTTCATTGCACATGACTTTGGTCTTAGACATATTCATCTTCTGTCCAACCTCAAGGCTTGCATTGCTAAGTTCTTGGAGCATCTGTTCAAGTTCAGTGGCTGAGGATGAAAAGAGAACAATGTCGTCGGCGAAACGTAGATTTGTCAGTCTCGCAAGGTACTTAGTTTTTTTTTTAAATCTAATTTTGTTAAATAAGCCCCTTATTTCACAGACATGTCAGCCCCTTCTTACCCTTTTACATTAATTGGCTTACTAAAACAGTATTAGTTCATAATATTCTTAATAGTTAAAAGTTATTCGTAGAGGACCATAATGAAATGGCACAACTTTTTAATAATGTCCGAAGATGGTACAGATAAGATGGATTGGATTATGCCTATATCAAATTTATTTATTTTAAAATCCTTCACGAACAACTCGCGTTCTACTCTGTTCCGAGCACACAAATAGTTAAATGAAGTTTGTTAAATGAAGCAATGTCAATTTCAAGCAATGGTCTCGCGTATTACAAGAGTGTAAAGTGACCTATGGTATTTCAAAACCCACCATGTTTTCCTCGGCAAGTCCCATTTTCCATCGTCATCCATACTAATGATATAAAAGCGGAAGTAACTATATCTGTTTGTCGGTCACGCCATAACGGCTGAACAGATTTCTATAAACTTTGGCACACAGGTCGACCATGACGTGGTCTTTAAAATAAGTACCATCGGTTTCTGGATTGAAAATCAACAACGTGTCAACTTTAAAGGCATGTCAAGTTATCTGATTGGCTGTTGACAATTCAGACAACATTAGTTGATAATTTGTTAGCTGATAAAAGTTTTGGTTTTCATTCCAGAAAAACGGGCGACAGTTATAGGTCGACCGCTTAATTCCGACGTTGCCTGAGGTAGCTACGCGTTGCGGGAGAGGTGATAGTTGTCACAAGTTGACGAATCACTGAGCTCTCGCATCACGTTACCGCACCCCTCCCGCACCGCGCTGCTACCTCAGGCAACGACTCAATTAAGCGGTCGGCCTATAGTTGGCTATTTGAAAAAGTTCTATTTTTAAAAGACATTTAGTCATAAAATAAAACTTTCACACCAAGTTTAAAAATCCTCTCGCTTGTCTTTTGAGCCAACTTCTTTACTTTATTTACAAGGGAAGTGTTAGACATAGTTCTGTTTTGCTGGGAATTGCTTGACATCTGTTTAATTACAAGCAATCAATGAACTTGTCTTAGAAGCGTTCAACTATTTCGGGCTTGATTTGATTTTCAGATTGGTTCAATGGCCTCTATTTATTCCTCAAACAGTAATCTCTTTTTTATGCCTACTGATAAAACGCACGTTTTTAATTCAATTACTTACTTAAGTAATGCTAAAGTGTGTGTGTCTGTTACCACTTCACGCTTAAACTGCTGAACCAATTTAGATGAAATTTGGCACAGAGATAGTTTTTATCCCGATATTCCTACGGGATCGACACTTATGCGGGTGAAACTGTGGGGCGCTGCTATATAGCATAATCAGCCAATAATGTTCCCACTGCTGGGACACAGGCCTAATCTCTTCGAGGGGGACTGGGTTGTAATCTGCCACGCGGGCCCAGTGCAGGTTGGTGGTTGTCACAATTCTTCAAATGTTTGGTTCTTCTCACTTCCGCATCCATGACTCTTATGTCTCCAGCACAAGGTATAATATGCATTAGTTCACATCGGGAAATTTTAAGAACAAATTTGACGAAGGTTATTGAACTAGCGAGCTGACAACATGCTGTGTTTAACTGCAGAAGTCTTTAACCTACCGGTGCTGGCTTGTTAACAGCTACATCATGTAGAAAATGTTAAAAACGAAAAATAATGTCCAGTGACTAAACTACTACTAACTAATTGGATATATTTAATTGAAATTTTGTATGCAGACTGGGAACGTTATTAGGTATACGAGGTTTAGTTTAATGTTGTATTGTCATCTCCACGTTGTATAATTATGTGACTTTTTTATGGATGGGAAATCATCAAATGACCCCCCTCCCGGTCTGGGTGGAGCGGAAGGGAGTGTCAGACTCTTACTGACTAAAACCCATCCGTGTTCCTTCCTTAGCCTTTTATGTTCCGGGATAGCGGTAACCCTTTCGGACAATCTCGCACCCCCGGCAGGCTTCGGCCCTAACAGGCCAGGATTCTGTGACTTGCAACCATCAATTTTAATATAGTTCCCCGTATCTCAAGGAATGGAGTAAAGGCTCTTCCCCACAGGCACGTAATTATCGGATACGTTATTGCAATATCTGTTTATTTTGTATTAAGGTTGTCTTTAAAAGATCGCTCTTTGCGTTAAGAACGCCCATTGTGTCGCCTTTTGTAAAATTTCTATATTTATGTCTATAATTTATATGGTGTATATAATAAAGAGTATTCTATTCTAAGACGGCCACGAAGTTACATACTGCACGACGCAATAGTATTAGGAATTCGCTTGCGTTCCTCCGACCTGCGTTATTCCGATATGAGTTCTTACAACATTTTGAATTAGAACGCATACGATACACACACCTGCGTAACGCGGAGTGCGGGCCCCCGCCTGTAGTGTATGTAGGTTACACGCACACGTAAAAATATCGGACGACATAAACGTTTATTGTCGTTGGATCCCACTTTTGAATCCCATTTTTTAGGTATTAACGATGGATCCCGTTTGCTATTTCCGTTGAATCCCATATTATAACAACATGTGTACATTTCAGAAGAAAAGTGATTTACCTTTATCAAACAATAAAAATAGATTATTTTTAGTGGGGTACCCGGAACCGAACTAGTTAGATTAGGTTAATTATTTAAAAAAAAACAATGTTAGGTTAGGTTAGGTTAAAACTGTGACCCCTACGCACGAGCCGAGCGAGCGAAGCGAGCGGTGCCGCGGCAGCGGCCGGCGAGTGCCAGAAACGACTAGATTTTATAGAAAATGAGTTGTTTGTGAAATAAATAGTATACGAAACGTTGGTTGTAAACTAATTTGTCAATGGAGTTTTGGTGAAACATTAGTGAACCCCTCATTTTATTATAAACAATGTTGTTGTTGAAAGTACCCGCATTCACATTTTTTTAAGCATTCGGGATCCAACGGAAATACTTTTCGGGATTCAACGACAATAAAACGTAATTATCTTACATTTTTTAAATTCGGGATCCAACGGAAATACATAATAATGTTTTGCGGGATCCAACGCCAAAAATATTAAAATGGGATTCAAAAACGGGATCCAACGGAAATAAATCGACATAAACACAGTATTCTGGGTATCAAACTAACAGACCGGGTTAGGAATACGACCATCCGTTCCATCACAAAGATAACTGATGTCACTTGGAAAGCTGCCACGCTCAAATGGAACTGGGCTAGACACATCTGCCGCATGTCAGACAAACAGTGGGCCAAAATTACGACCCAATGGGTCCCTCTTAATAGCAAACGACATCGTGACAGGCCCAGATGGAGATGGCGGGATGAGCTGGATTCCTTCAACAAGAACTGGTCCTTAGCAGCTTTAAACAGAGAGAGGTGGAAAGAGAGTAGGGAGGCCTTTGCCTTGGAATGGGACGTCACAGGCTAATAATAATCGCAGCTGTGTGACTAGGAATCGCGACGCGTTATCGCAATAACGCATCCGATATTATCGACCGATAACGCGCCTGTAGGGGAGAGCCTTAAGATGTAAATATTTGCTGACTCCTGTTAATGTAAACATTAACTACGTGCTTCTGGTATTAGGGCGGCACCTAATTTCCGACTTGCGGTACTATCGCTGGTAATACACACAGCCATGGAATATTTAACGAGCATCATTTTAAATACATTAATAACGTTTATGAATAAAGATTTGTTTATTTACATGTCAAAAGAATATAGTCTTCCGGTTTTGGAAACCGTTTCAGAAACCTTCTGAGAATTGGTCGAGAAACTGTTAGGTACGGTCGAACAAGCTATTTGGTATACAGGCCGCTAACTTGCAACTACTTTTAAACAATGGTGTGTTGAGTTAGTCAATTCTTTTTTACCACTCTATTTAATGAAGGATGCAAGCTGAAAAACTTATAACGCTCAAAATAAAACTAAATATTGGCATTGTAGTGGAAAGATGAATATTTTTGCCTGTATACCAAATAGGTTGTTCGACCGTACTATTTTTAGTATTTAAAGTTACTGTGTATGTCAGGGTTGTAACTGAGTAATAAAAACCGCACGGATCGATCTTCTTTACATACCGAGACGCTTACGTTCCTTGGAAAACACGTTAAACATGGATCTTTGACAGTCGTTACTGGTCGTCAGAAGCCCGAAAGTCTGACAACCAGTCTTACCAAGGGGCATCGTGTTACCCAGTTACTGGGTTTTGGAGGTCAGACAGGCAGTCGCCCCATGAAAAATACTGGTATTCAACTGCATCCGGTTAGACTGAAAGCCGACCCCAACATAGTTGGCAACATAGGCAGATTTTTTGTTTTTCTGGGTCAAAATAAATTCATCTATACACAAAGTCTGATGTGATGTCGCAATATTTCATAAATTCGGTAGAGACACAGGATAAACTGCTTCATAGTCTATGCCTCCAAATAGGTTCCCTATCCATTTGCATAACATTTTAAGACCTAATATAACTTGGCATACTTTTGTTTCTCCTAATTATATTTTCGCATAACATTATTAACGCATAACAGCTTACGCATATTTTTTTAAAGCATAATTTCTTTAATCATAATAATGATTAAGCATAACATTCTAAGGCATAAATTTTGCATGCTAGTTTTATTTCTAACCACGTTTGGTCGACGGAGCCCCGCTGCGCGGGGCTCCTATTTCTGTCTGCAGGGTTTAAAGGAACCTAACCAAACCGAACTTCGGGGTGCCCCTGACGTCGTTTAGTATTCGGCGAATTAATTTTATGCGAAAACAAATAAGCCTTAAAGATAATTATGCCAACTTAAATTTTATGCCAAATAAAAACATGGCAAAGTATTATTATGCCAAAACAAATTATGCCAAAGTATATTAGGAAAATGAACATTATGCGAAAAGAAGGGATCCCCTCCAAATATCATCTAGGTAATTGGTTATTGATAAATTGTCTAACTCATGCTTATCGACAGTGAAAAAATCACCTACCTAATAGTTCGATGCAACAATACATCTTTACACCAATTATCCGAAAAATATCTCCAAACTTTTCTAACATGACCTAACTAACTGAAAACCTACGAAAACTTGCGAAATAAATTACTACACGTCAAATATTTTCGAGAACTTTCCGGCCACAGGTATAACATGTTCAGCGACATCCATTTCGTTCACAATCTGAAACTTCAACTATTTCAATCGAAATTCCTTCAGGAATGAAGAAAGTTTTAGTTGAACCATATAGGAAAGGAATTGGTGTCATTAATCACAGTTATAATTAAAATGCACCTGTGTTATACAAATGGGAGTACATATTAATAGTTCGGAATTTGAGGTTAGAGTAGCAGAAAATTTGGTTATGAAAGCTATTGCAACAAAGAAGGAAAAAAACTAAGAAAAACATGTTTATTTGTCAAAGAACACGTGTTTAAAAAAAGATATTAATAAGTTTTAAGTCTTTGTTAATTGAGTTTTTTTTGTAAACCTGTGTTGTCCCACTACAGAACAAAGGCCTTCCTTCACTCTTTCTACTTTTCCCGACTTACTGCGATTGCGGGCCAAATATAAATATAAGTAAACTAGCTGTGCCCCGTGGTTTCACTCGCGTTAAAAGTATTAGGCATAGTCCTTTTCAGCCTATGTATGTATTTTATTGATTCCCTTTACAAATCTCCACCCCCCTTTTTACATCCTTAAGGGATAATTTCGGGGATAAAAACTATTTTATATCCTTCCCCACAACTCAAACTATCTCCATACTAAATTTCATCTAAATCGGTTCAGCGGTTATTGATTCCCTATACAAACTTCCACCCCCCTTTATACACCCTTAAGGGATAATTTCGGGGATAAAAACTATTCTTTGTCCTTCCCGGGGACGCAATCTATCTCTTTGCCAAATTTCATCTAAATCCATTCAGTGTTTTAGGCGTGAAAGGGTAACATACAGACAGACAGAGTTACTTTCGAATTTATAATATTAAGTATGGATGTAAAAATAGCTAGTAAATTGCACAAATGTATGTAAGTAGCTACTTGCATACGTACTTTTTGACTAACTCATTATCTCTAATCAGACATGGTTACTGGCATATGTTCCTGGCTTAACGTGTGTAGCATATTGTTACATTTATTTTTTCTGTTTAACATAAAGATCAAAACCCTTTAATTATGACGTCGTTTTTATAAATGAACTTCAACGTAGAAGGACTAATAAATTCCAAAAGATTAAACAACTCTAAAGGTGATGAAATGAAACGATTGCCAAACAAACATTGATTGATGTACATATCATTGCTTTGTTTTCCTCAAACACTGCGAAATAAACAAAGATGTGTTTATTCTTTTATGTCTGTATTTGTTTAATTGCCCAGGTGTGGGACAGCACGGCCTAGTAAAAAGCACGTGCAGCACCGTCCACGTGATAGAAAAAATCATACAAAAAAAAATAAGAGATATTTGAGAGACAGAGAGATCCATATCTTTCTTCTCTGTCATGTAAAAAAACCGAGTGTGCTTATGACATGGAATTATTATGTACTCGTAGTACATAATAATTCCATGGCTTATGACCACACGACTGAAGTGAAACTTCAAACGTATTTGGCTATGAAAGGAAGAGAGAAAGAAAACGTGCGCGCGCACTGCTTTCTCTTGCTTATATCCCCCACTCAACTCCCGTTCGCCTCGCCCGATCATACTTTTCGTAACGCTTACGTCACGCGTTCGCCAGCTTACTCCCCAAGTCAAGCATGCGTAAAGAAGTTTCACTTCAAAAATGTGTCAAAAGTGACGCGTCTTTGAAATTTCACTCTCAATTCTCATCCATATATCGAATCTCAGTCTAAGAAGTCTCACTTCAAAAAGAATAAACATTTTCCATTGATAGCGAAAAATGTACCTACTGCATAGACCTTTTAATGAGCGAAACTACTCGAAACTAGGCGACGCAACTTTCAGCGATGCCAAGTAATATAGGTACGCTATAATAACAGTACATAGTTATTTCCTTGAAGGCGAGTTCCACTTTAATCTATTCACTTGCACTTTACCATCGACTTCGTCCGCTCTATATAAGGTCCAATTAAAATAGATGGACAAACTTTTAGAAATCATTCAGACCACCAAAATAAGGACGATGGTAAAAAAATATATAAGAAAAACGCATTAGATACTTACAAGAAAAATAACCAGCTAACAAAAATACACTAATGAGCCGGCAATTTATTATTTTAGGTCAAAAAGAAATCACTTTAATCAGTGTTTTTTTTTTTTTGCTTGGATATCTTTGGTTAGACGTACTGAGCGCCGTGTTAAAAGGGGTTTGAAGATTTTTGTATGGAGGGTGGCCCTAAAATCAGCCGCCATTTTGATTTTTTTTCAGAATCGCGGTGCACAACAAAAGTTATATATTTAGATAAAGGACACTTATACAAAAAAAAAAATGTTATGTAACATAATATCCTAAAGCGTCAGGTTTCGGAGTTATTCACCAAAATATAAGTCGAAAACAACAAGGATTTTTTTTGTTTTTTTCCCTTCAGGTAAGCATATTGAACTATTGAGGTAATAGAAACGTTATGAAACCTTTATGGAGAAGAAACAAATGAAGAATAGACATTTTTTAAATAAATAATTAAACACGGCAATAAATTTATAGCTGTTCGTTTTTTAATCCCAGACACTAATCTGACATTTAAGTCTATTGTGTTTTCGTTTTTTTTTGGTATAGAAGTTTGCCATTACACTTGTCAGATTAGTCTCTGGGATTAAAAAACGAACTATAAATTGCGGTGCTTAATTATTTATTTAAAAAATGTCTATTCTTCTTTTGTTTCTTCTCCATAATGGTTTCACAACGTTTCTATTACCTCAATAGTTCAATATGCTTACCTACAGGGGAAAAAAAACAAAAAAATCCTTGTTGTTTTCGACTTATATTTTGGTGAATAACTCCGAAACCTGACGCTTTAGGATATTATGTTACATAACATTTTTTTTTTTTGTATAAGTGTCCTCTATCTAAATATATAACTTTTGTTGTGCATCGCGATTCTGAAAAAAAATCAAAATGGCGGCTGATTTTAGGGCCAAAACCTTCAAACCCCTTTGTGCATCTATTTTAATGGGACCCTGTATATTCCATATCCCGTGAGAATTTCAAAAAATCGTAGCCTGCATCATAAAAGGAGATCTGTGCCTTTCGGCGTTTAAAGGCCAAGGGAACTATTTGTTTTAGTTTAAGAGAAGTATGTTTCTCTTTTCTGTCTTTTTCTTAGTGTTTTTGTAACTTGAATATTGTTTGTATTGTCTTCACTGTCCTAAGTTATCTGTGACAACGTCGTGGATTTACCCGCTTCCAATTATTTTGTAATCTTAGATGTAATATAATATAATGTACAATTGTTTGTTTTCCTTAACAGAATAAATAAATAAAGGTTTGGGCTGGGCGTTGATGAGTCGTCAGTAAGAGAGCGAGTCAGGGGTTTCTTTTTAGGGGACCCCATTTTGTTAGCTTAGTTACTGCGACCAACTTTGAGAAAAGGCCAGAAAGTAATAAGGCTTATTAAAAAAAAAACGATCATATTTAAAAGACCATAAAGTTATTAGAGGCTAATTTATTTAAAAAGCGATTAAATTTTTAGGGAAGCAATTAAATATGGCGGCGCAGCAAGTGGCGCCATCTCGTTTTGTTACGAAGTTACTGGAATCTCCAAAGAGGTCGGATAAGAGTGCCAACACACTGGGACGCGCCATGGCGACGTCGCCGACTACTTTTCTAAACAATTTGTATTGAAATGTATGACAGTTAACTCACTTGGCTACGGTCTGGCGACGTCGCCAATTTGGAAGCGTAGCCACGACCGACCGGCCCCTACGTGGTTACTGGCTACCTGGCGATGCGTAGCCAAGTCGCCGGTATTTTGTTTACAGTGACGCCTCCTTCACTCAGTGGCCAACTGATCGCCAGGTCTTAGAGTCAGTAGTGACTGGCTACTAGCAACCTCATTTGGCTGCGGTAGGTAGACAGAGGTGGCTATGCCATCGCCATAGCGCAGCGACATCGCCATGGCGTTCCAGTGCAGTGCAGTGCTCTAAGAGTGACACTGGCTGATGACAGTCACTCTTCTGATGACAGATACGATAAGAAGGGAGCCGCTGTCCTACCACGTCAACGACGAACTGCTATAAACCGGCACAATCCTGATGATGAACCACTAATATGATAACCATTTCTGATGACGGCTATCCTGCGCCGTTAAATATTTCCTGTTTAATTTTTTCTATTCATTACTTTTATAACACACTATCACCTCAGTCAACACAAAGCACTTTCATGCTTTCGGACTATTGTTTACATCGCCATATATCCATATATTTCTATCAATGGTGCTAGCCATTGATAGCACAAATAGGAGGGTAGGTATGAATGATACGGAACCTTGAATGGAATCAAAGAGGTTCATTAATCACGAGTACATTTGGGCTTTCTCGTGATAGAATTGGGGTATTAATTAGTAAGGAATAAGAGAAACGATGTTGATTGTATTTACAAGCTATTATTTAGAGGTCCGCAGTCACTGAACCGGTAAAATACATAGATTTAGAGATTGCTGTTTGCGAATTCGCGATATTACCACCCATTATACAGGCAAGGAAATTCATTGTTAAGCAAAGAAGAACGGTCATTTGTGACCCAGACCCGACACGAAAGAGACATATCTCAATTTTTTTGTTACTTTAATTATAGCTAAAATATATATTTTTTATATTCCAAATCAATGGCTAACACCAAAATATTGCCTTGTGTTTTTGTTCAGGCGATATACAATTTTCTTTTAATACCTATTTACCTACAAAATTCGTAATTGTATGTAGGTAATTCAATGAAGATACAACAATTTAGAAAAAAACAACCGACTTCAAAAAAAAAAACACTACAAAGTGATAAATAACTTTAATTTTGGAAGTCGGTGTCGTTGGGTTCCGCATTTTCGTTTTTAGACACCGACTTCCGAAATTGAAGTTATGTATCACTTTGTAGTGTTTTTTTTTTTCAAGTTGGTTGTTTTTTTGTAAAAAAGTTTTCATTTTTTTCTTTTTAGTTGTACCTACCCCACACAAATCCAATTAACACTAGTGCATTGAAGAATTGAAGACATTGACTAGAAGAATCGTCCAAATTCGCATAGAAATGCCGGAGATGCAGTACATTTATGCATATAACTCCGTACATAAGAATAATTACCTAATGCATTATATACTTAAACCTTCCTGAAAGTATGTAGATTACATTAGTGAAATAATTTCAAAATTGATTCATTTGTTTTTGAGAAAATCGCAGACATACAAACATACATACGGGTCGAATACAGAACCTCCTTTTTTGAAGTCGGTTAAAAAACTCACAGATCACACAGAAAGCCAATTTTATTTTATATTTTTTTAATGACATCTCGCAGTTTAACTTTGACGTTATCGTCTGCTTAACCGGGCTTGCCTGTGGATGCCTCAATAAATTAAGGCTCCAGCTGTCTATTTTTGTATTTTTATCTAAATTGGCGTCATTTTAAATGGATATAATTGCTATTCATTAAAAAAAAATATTTTAAAATATTTTGCCTTACCAAAATCAAATGGCAATATATGGGTGATAGCCACTGATATTCAGAACACTGTTAATTTATTTCTGTTATATTTAATATAACAAAATAACTGAGATGCGTTCCTTTTGTGTCGGGCCTGGGTAAATTTTGTATGGGACGTGACCCTTCTTCTTTAAACCTTACATCAATTTGCCGTGATATAGCTATATAATTATATCTGACGGAAAAGGTACGTGTCTCTTGCTATTATCAGCCATATTTTAATTACTGTGGGCGTACTACAGGTAGTGTTGGTTATTGCGCAATAGAAAAACGGTTTGCAGTTCAAATCAGATTATAATTTTACGAACAAATTGATCACACTAGCGAATCACACACTATATGTACACGACACAACTAGATACGGTGCTGGCGTCCCGAATCATCAAACGAATGACTGACGTACTTCCGAAATCTAACTAACCTCCTTACTTCCTCTTTCCGACATCTGACTAACATCTATCACACTAATCACAAAGGCGAAAGTTTGTGAGTGTGTGTGTGTGTGTGTGTTTATATGTTTGTTACTTCTTCACGCTCAAACGGCTGGACCAATTTTGATAAAATTTTGTACGGAGGTAGCTGACACCCTAGATTAACATATAGGCTACTTTTTATCCCGATATTCCCACGGGATCGACACGTATGCGGGAGAAACCGCTGGGCGCAGCTAGTATACTAATAATAAAGATGAAGAGTTTGTTGGTTTGAACGCGCTAATTTCTGGAACTACCAGTCGGATTAAAAATAGTAGATTGTACAACTAAGGCATAAAAGAAGCTATTTTACCCCGAGACGTTTATATCCACCCGAGCCACAGCCGAGGGCGGAAAGTTAAGTCGAGGGATAAAATGGCTCGTTTATGCCTGAGTTATACACTCTGGTTTTCACTTCGATTGCGAGAAAATGAAACAGGCATAAAGTATACAGTAAATACATAATTAATCAAAAATGTTGCATCCATCGCTAATTCCCGCCACCACAGATAATACCGCCACGAAACTTTTTAAACGTTTTTTTTTTTGAATTTTCAACATTTGTCATTCGACTTGGGTAGTTCATATTGCCAAAAAATTAAAACGTTTCTTTGCCTTTTTAAATAATAAATGACAACTATTTTACCTGATTTTATTAAATTAACAATAGAACAGACGGAAGTGGTATAAATTAAAGAAAATGAAATAAATCACGTCTTTAATCTGCGAAGTTTTATTGTGCGTGTGGTTGTTGGGCCTGATTACTTTAGTCTTAGAAAAAAAAATACTTTATGCACTAGAACATAAAAAACGATTTTATGTCGCCTAAGCACAACATAAAGACGGACTTTTAGAGCATGAGAAGTGAAAAAAATATTTTTGCCTTTGATAGCCCAGTTGTATGTACCTAATGTGACTATAGCCTATATTGTGTCCCACTCCTGGGCAAAGGCCTCCCCTTTTTTTCTTCCAAACCTCCCTGTCTTGTGCTATCTCTGGCAATGTTGGCCCTGCCGCCAAACCACCTTCGCCGTGGTATACCTCAACGGCGATGTCCTCCGTCATGTTATATTTATGAAAATAAAATAAAAACATACAACAAATTTTTACAGACACATGTATCTTTTAATCCATACTATCCATACTAATATTATAAATTCGAAAGTAACTCTGTCTGTCTGTCTGTATATTACCATTTCACGCCTAAACCACAGAACGGATTTCGATAAAATTTGGCAGAGAGATAGATTGCATCCCGGGGAAGGACATAGAATAGTTTTTATCCCGATATTCCCACGGGATCGACACTTCTGCGGGTGAAACCGCGGGGCGCAGCGAGTAGTAAAATAAAATAGTCCCTTGTTGATAAACTCTTTTATTTATAAACATTGCTTTAAGTTAAGTAGTGATTAGCGACTGTATGTACTATAAACAAACATAGATTTTTGACGTTTAAACGTCACTTTACAGTTTTTTGTATCTCTAATTTATTTTAATAAAGATTTATTATTATTACTTAACGTTAATCATCAACCACTTTAAATAAACCCCTTTGTTCAGGGAAGCACTGTTCACCTACCTATTTTAGGTACAGACGCCAGCACATCAACCTACTACAATCTGTCAAATTTCTTTAATAGATTTTCAACTTTATTACTGAATCATAAGGTTCAAAGTTGATTGGGAAAATGTGACAGTTAGGTGTAGGGTGATGTGCTGGCGTCTGTACATTGTTTGCTTGGCGGCAAAACAGCAATCTAGGGCAACATGTCGGCAAACCCCTTGGGTTTTGTTGGCGCCGTAACCACTTTTCAGCAAGTGGAACATTTGCAGCCTACAGTCTAACTACGTAAAATACTCCCAGTGACAATTATTGCTTACATTTAGACAATTTGACAACATCCATTGCGTGCAGCGTTGAGTTAGCGTGAAAATGGATGTAAAGAAGCATAAAGAGCAATTACAATCAACTTACGTTAAAGGTAATCATTTTTGGATTTGTCTCATCTTTAAGTTCATTAAGTATAGCTGTACAAGGATCTTTGCGCACAGATAACACATAATCAGCCATATTGTTCCGACTGCTGGGGCACAGGCCTCCTCTCTGTGAGAGGGAGTGGGCCGTAATTCACCATGTGGGCCCAGTGGTAGATGTCACATGTCTTTGAATATTTTGGCGCGTGGCCCAAATTGGAAGTAACCGCGCCGCCATCTTGTAATTAAAAAAAAAACACCGAGAGGAGATCTGTGTCCCAGCAGTGGGACCATTATTATGGTCCTGGGACACAGATCTATCAAGCCTATAAGCTTGTTATGCTTATGATATAATTATGCTAATTAATTTGTATGATTAGTTCTGAGTTGAGCTGCACGATTTTTGACAAATGCGTGCACTGACTGGACACGTCCGCTCAATCTGTGCGGTCCTTTCCTCAAAAGACCATTTCAGACACCAATCTACATGGTCTTCACATGATTTGATCAAGATTTTGTCTGAACTTAAGGGACTCTGTGACCTCTGAGTTTGTTTCGGCCGTTCTTCTCAGAGTAGTCAGATAGGAAACGCCGACCTCACCTAGCTTATAAAAAACATGATTGACGTGTAAAAGTGTTTGTACAAACCTACTTACAGTAAATAAATCATTTATCATTTAGTAAATCTTGTTAGTTTCATTAAATAATCTTTAGTTTTTAGCTACGCTAAGTAGTCGTAAAAGTGTTCAAAGTCAAAGCATTTATTTAAATTAAACCATTTACGGGCACTTTTGAACTGTCAAAGCGTCAGATAGTTTGTCAGAAAGTTTTAGATAGTTGCTCGTTCCAAAACGTTCTCTTAAGAGAAGAACGGGCAGGAAGCGCCACAAAAACTCTTTCAAATCAAGTTATAATATAAGTATTATTTTTGAGTTGTGGCAACCCATAAATGAGTTTTGAAGTAAAACGGCTTACATTGCAAAAATGTCTCTTGCATTCTCAGCTAGAAACGAGTCTTTGGTCAACTGGACCCACTCGAACTGGACCCGCGGGTCCTGTCGACCAAATCAAATTTTGAATTGGTCGACTAGAACCACTAGTGGTCTCGGGCTCGAGTTACAATTTTTAGGTGTTGGAAAGGGGTCCGGACCCGTGCTTTGTACAAGTAGGTATTCGGGCGTATAATTCTTTTAAACCCTTTATGTTGCATAAGGTTTTAATAAATAAATACGCAGCCGTATCTTGAAGAATCTATAAGGATTGTCTAATCAGGTCACGTGCCCTAGTTTTTATGATGAAGGATCATTATTTTTACAAAACAAGGATTTTATTCAAGAACAAACCATCCTGGAAGCTGTAAATTAAAAACTACCAAGAACAGGAGTTAAATTGAAAAATAAAAGGTCGCCCTTAATATTCAAACGTTTCTAAGAACTTGAGCTTTGGTACGGAGCTATGAAATAAGCGTTTTAGTGCAATACAATAAATCCTTCAAACCTAGTATTTCTACTCCAAACTTAAGAGAAAAATATTTTTTTTATAATACATAAAACAACTTTTGCAACCGGGATTTCGAAACTATGACTAAGATTTAGATACATTAATTTATTAAACCAAAAATTTGAAATCACATGACATCTACAAACCCGCACTGGGCCTGCGTGGTAGATCACAGCCCACTCCCTGTCACAAATTAACATTACAGGCTGATTATGTTGAAAGATTTCGCATGTTAATTTATGGTAAATTGACATCATGAATAATGAAAACTTTTTAACTTTGTAGTATCAATATTGTGCGGTTTCTAGTTTTGCAAAATTGAAAACTACATTACGAAATTAGTTTCGTAGAATTATATGGCGACAGTTTCGAACAAATGTGCGGACGGCGGGACCACGTGGCGGGAGCGTCAGTCACTCGCCCACAGGAACCATAAGACTGTCACCAATGAAAAAGTCGCTTTATAATTGTATGTCATTTCATGTCTCTAATTTCGAGATGTAGTTTTAGCTTTATGAAAACGCCGGTAACGCAGAAAGTTACTTTATTATTTTGGTCTTAATAATCTTAATACTGTGAAGGAATCATCGTCCTCTAAATTCTACACGGTGGTAAGAGATGCGCTGGACAGAAACCGGTGGAGGCGGATCATCCGCTCCAGATGCTACTCCGAAGCTGACCACGATCTTCAGACATGAGAGACCGATTACACAGAGAGAGAGAGAGAGAGAATCTTTATGCTACTAGCTGACCCTATGAACTTCGTACCGCCTCACAATCAATAAGAATGAATGTATGAGAAAATGAATCCTATGTTTTTTTCGTGAATTTTTCCAATGTTTTAATACTTATTCTGCCATTCGGTGCGAAGACAAATCCAACAAATCAAAGCTCATAAAAATCAGTCCAGCCGTTCTTGAGTTATAAATGGTGTAACTATCCCGACTTTGTTTTATTTATATAGAAGATAGATAGAACATAATCGCTACCACTTATGATACCCGCAGGTTTAGTAACCCAAGCATCGCTTTCTCTTCCGTATTTTCCCGGCATTTTAAACATCGTCTTTTAAGAAATGAGATTTCATTAAAACTACTTAGAACTTTCATAACAACGACTTTTTATTAGCCGTCAACTTGTCTCCCTTTGTGGGCCCTTTCATGTAGTAATGAGTTTTCTTTTTAAATTAGGATAGGATAAACTTCAAGAGGGGGACAGGCAGTAGTGTCGTACCGAGCGTAAAACAGTAAAAATACACCCAGTATTATTATTATTTTCCGCTCGGCATCAGTGTGAAGATTGCTTGGCATGACAATTACGGCAATATTTTACGCTCGGCATCAGTATGAAGAGTGCTTGGCATGACAATTACGCCAATATTTTACGCTCGGCATCAGTATAATGATTACTTGGCATGACAAATTACGCCAATATTTTACGCTCGGCATCAGTATAAAGATTACTTGGCATGACAATTACGCCAAAATTTTACGCTCGGCATCAGTAAAAAGATTGCTTGGCATGAAAATTTCGCCAGTATTTTACGCTAGGCATCCGTATAAAGATTGCTTGGCATGACAATTACGGCAATATTTTCTTAGAAATACAAATTGAAATAACATCATTACAACTTTACTGTAATGGAAGTATGAAGCCTGTGTGGACATTATTATCAGTGTGAGTAATACTTTGAGCCGAATAAATATTTTTTATACCAATATCACTATCAATCAATCGACTCAGCCTATTGCAGTCTACTGGTGGAAATAGACCTCTTCCACACTGCGCTACAACACCCTGTCGTCCACCCTCCGCATCCAGCTTGTCCAAGTTAGCCAGTATACAGGGTGTCCCTGGAAATATGGATCAAATCGAATAGGGGCGTGGGCAAGGTCATTTCCAAACTTTTTAACCCTGAGAATGTCAGTGAATTTGTTTACGGTTCCAAAGTTATGACCAATTTTTTTTTTTCAATCACTTTGCATAGTGCTCAAAGAAAGTAATCATAAAAAAAATACTATTAGGGCTATCTAAAAAAAAAATTGGTAGCCCTGATAGTTTTTTTAAAGATTTATTTAAAACGATTCGATTTCTCGTCTTTTTTTTTTGCTAAAACGTTTGGAAATGACCTTGCCCACGCTTCTATTCGATTTGATCCATACTTCCAGGGACACCCTGTATAACTATACAAGCTGCAATTGAAATGACTGAAAACTTCATAATTAAGCGAGCATTGTACAGACGCCCTTGGTTGAAAACAACAGCAATCGTAACTTCTCAGTTTGACAGCCACCTGGTAGCTGTCACTGTCAAACTGACAAATTGCTCTAACACTGTTATTATATTCCGCTCTCATCCGGTAATATTGATTTGATGAATCGGAGCTGACAGCAACACCCGCGTTGTTGCCCGGAAAATGATCCGTTAAAAGGTTTTTTTGTTTACGTAAACATTTTAAATATATACCAGAAATTGTCAGTTTATTTTTAGGTACTTTCTTGACCTTTACAATATTTATAAAACAGCAGGAACTCATTTTTGATGGTTTACTTTTTTGGTAAAAACAACGTTCATTAATTTAAAAGACAGTTATTTTTAGTGAAAATAGCCTTTTTCCTGATCAGGAAAAAAAAAAGAAAATCTTAACACTGTCAGTCGAACTAGTGGACGTCGGATGCTGGCTCTCAGCTTGATAGCGGTTCTACTACATTAAAAATGTCCAGTCCTTGTCAAACTTATTGTACCTACCTAGATGTTAAGTGAATGATGTGGTCGCCTATAATTGGAAGCGCACACTTGTATTTGTCCCTGTTCATGTTAACATGCATGTAACTGTGTAGTCTCTTTTGGTGATCCAATAAATAAATAAATAACGTTAGTAACAATTCACTTACGAGATATGTTAGTAATATTTACGTAAAAATTATAACTAAGCAGCAGGTTGTCGGACTTATGGGCTTCTGACTGACTACCCGTAATAACTGTCACAAATCTACGAATGACAGCTGGGACCAACGACTTAACGTGCTTTCCGAGTCACGGAGAGGTCTCCATATGTAATGATGGATTTTCACCCATGCACGAACCGACTACGGCAACTTCGACCGACCCGTGCGGTTGTTTTAACTTAGCGACGAGCCCCTCACCTTTGACTGGATGTCAAAGTAAATTGCACAGTAGAAGAAAACAGTTATTTTCAAGGTTTCGGGGACGTTTTGCGTAGATAGGACGCATATTCTCCCAAATTATTATTTTCTTTTTTGTTTTATGCGTCCTGTTTGCCGCAAATAAACGTATTTTTTCTTTCTTTCGTTTCGTACCCAAAGGGTGTCAACGGGACCCTTTTACTAAGCCTCTGTCCGCCGTCGGTCTGTCAGCGCGCCGTATCTCATGAAACGTAATAGGTAGACAGTTGAAATTTTTATAGAATGTGTATTTGTATTGCCGCTATAACAACTAATAATAAAAATAATATAAAGCTAACAGTTCAATGGGGTAATACTGGAAACGTGTTTTTTTCGGCGTTTGTTTGCCTTGTGGTACGGAACGAGTATAATATCTTTTATGAGTACGACTCGCACTTGGCTGTTGTTTTTCTTGCTTGTAATTAAACGCAATATAATCAGTCTTATCACGCTGTTGCTAGAACTGTGCAATCATCTTGTGTTTTTCCATTTGTACTTAATAGAAAAAATATAATTGCTACAAATGTGATTTTGTTAAACAAGTTTATCGAGTTAATTGATTATTTTATTTACACTTTTTGTACCAGTAATGTTTATGTTATAGACTCGAAGGATTGAGGAGAGCTATCTTTCAACAGTTCAGATGGGCAATTCCTGTAATTCAGGAACTCGTGGCTAAATCATAACAGCCACACAGGTCAATATTTATGGTTAAGCAATGCTTGCCGAGGTCAGTCTGTGGATGGGTGACCATCCGTTACGTACTGAGACCCCTCCGAGCCTCGGAAAACATGTAAAGCCGTTGGTCCCGTCTTTGACAATCGTTACGGGAAAGTCTCACAACCAGTCTTACCAACAGTTACCTACTGGGTTTTGGAGGTCAGATAGGCAGTCGCTCCATGTAAAACACTGGTATTCAGCTGCATTCGTTTAGACTGGAAGCCGACCTCAACATAGTTGGGAAAAGGCTAGGCACATTGATTGTTTGATAAGGAATAATCGTACCATGGTTGTAACCTCCAAATCCTAGCGCCTTTATATCGTAGCAGTAAGGGCGATTTTCTTAATGCACGTTTTGCCACTGATATTCCGCCTGCTGCCTGCACTCGCGCCACAAAACAGATTGCTTATCCCACATGGTCACAGCACTCACAGCACACTTTGTATCTCTAATGTACACTGTGCTCTATGTGGGAACTGTCGTAACATCTTGGCGGGCAGCCATAGCGTTATATCAGAGTCATGTACAGACGCCAGCACATCAAGCTACCCGAAACTGTCAAAATTTCCCAATCAACTTTGAACCTTATAATTTAGCGTTAAAGTTGAAAATCTATTAAAGAAATTTGACAGTACAATCTGTCAAATTTCTTTAATAATAATTAAACTAAACTATTTTAATAATTAACTTACTATTTTAAATTATATAAAAATAATTAAACTAAAATAAGTGTGCGAGGTTTCATAAGATTTCATATACAGAATTCTAAAATTTGTTTCGTTCCATGCGTTTGACGCGTTCGGCTCGGATAAGTCTGCGTTCACCTTTATTGCGCACTGGATTTTCAACTGTCGGTGTTGATCCGAGCATTGAGAATCCAACAGTGTACATCCCATCGCGTCAAAAAACCACACTGTTGGATTTTCAACCCTCGGCGCTAAACAGTACGTTGAAAATCCAATGCGCGAAGAAATCCCGCCGTGATATTTTAACGTCTGTGGAGCGTTGGCTTAAAGAACTGGATTTACATGAAAATGTTTTTCCAGTGGTAAAAAAATGAAAACCGTATTCGTTTCCACAAAAACCTGTCGAATGAATGATTAAAAAAAATATCACAAGAAGTTACGTTTTCATCAATTTGTCTCCACGAATATCATGACAAAAAAAAATGTTCTATTTCCCATTCAGGGTAAGATCAAACGATTCAGAGGCAGACAGGAGACATAAAAGCTATGTCACAAATGTCAAGTATCTTACAAACTGACTGGCACCCGAATAATGCATACCTACCAACGGACTTACTTTTGATAGATGACGAATTTCCTTTTTTTTTTTTAATCACATTAATCTTATAAAGGCGAAAGTTTGTGAGTGTGTGTGTCTTAAGCGTACGAAGCTTCATTAAAATCGGGTCATTCATTGATAAACAAGGGCTTGAAAGTTTGTATGAAATGCCGCACGTCGTAAACGCTCTTAAAATGGGTTTCGCATATGGTTTTAGCAATAATAAAGGCAGCTTAAAATCTCATTAAATAACATGCTAACGGCAGTCCGTTAGCATGTTATTTAATGAGATTTTAAGCTTTCATCAACATCAGTATAGCCGAAAGGCTGCTGCACAAAACCTCTCTCAATCATCGCCGCATTGACCGGTTTTGTGAATGATTGTTCGAAATGTATCTTTGAACTAGGTAATACCTATTCCAAAAAAAAAACATTTCATCATCTAAAAACCGTACACCAATAACCGAGTAAACTCAGATTGTATCGCCATAAAGGCACAATTCCACGACGCACTAATCGCCAATCACTTCAACTCTCTCACCTAATCCGAAGGCGAGCCAATCAAGCCAATAACACAACGCTACCGTTTGCTTTCGTCCGGCAACTCGTGTATTTTGTTCTCCTTTATTTTTTAATTAACGTGAAAGACTGAATGTGTGTTATTTCAAATAAAAATAACTTTGTACCTACTGAACAAAGTGGCTTATGTATTTGCGAAATACGTTTGTTGACCAGGGGAGATTCACAAAACGACACGCCGTTTGCCGATTGTCTGCGTTTTGCCATCTTGGTTTTATTGCAACTGATTACCTCGTTGGTCAAGTGGTCGCAAGAGCTATTGCTAAGAAATGAGGTGATGGCAATAGGGTCGCCCCCTATTATATGGGACTTAAACATAGCTGGCAAAATGTAAGTTTACTATAGGTACAGACGCCAGCACATCAAGCTACCCGAAACTGTCAAATATTTTCAATCCAGTTTGAACCTTATTCTTCAGCGATAAAGTTGAAAATCTACTAAAGAAATTTGACAGATAGTAGTAGCTTGATCTGCTGGCGTCTGTACACCTCTGCCTTACTTTTTGGGAATAGCAGGCATGATGTTATGTTATGTAGTATGAGATAGTAAATATTTTCTGAGTATTATTTCAGTCTATGTAGGTCTAAGGCTATAATGAACTAATTACAGCAAAGCACTATCAAAATTACAAGTAAACAGGAACCTCTACACCTATCCAACAGAGCCGCGTCACTTCACTAAAACGTTGCGCCCAAACCTGCACACAAAATCCGGAACACAGGAGTGCAATCTCCCAAAGGCTCAATTAAGCGAGTCCCAATCACGGCATTAGCACATTTCCAGTTCGCTTTCAATCGATGCGATCGCTACATTAGTTGTCTGATACGATTTCCGTGGCTGTGCGGCGATTTCGTGCACGTCTATTAAGGCAATAATAGTTCATTGTTTTGATTTGAATTGCATTTTAGTACAACTATTAATGTAGAATATTATCAATTAATGACAGTGTCGTGGTTTTCCTTATGTTGCATCTATATATATAAAATTTAATGTCCTGACTGACTGACTGATATATCAACGCACAGCCTAAACCGCTGGTCCTAGAGATATGAAATTTGGAGGGTGTGTTCTTTGTAATGAGTAGGTATCCACTAAGAAAGGGTTTTTCGAAATTCCACCCCTAAGAGGGTAAATGGGGGAAGGTGAAATTTCACGCGGACGAAGTCGCGGGCAGAAGCTAGTAAATGATATAATCAATAGATCATAGGTTGTGTTGGGATAAAAATATCAACGAATTTTGCACGTCCATAAAAGCACTAATAGTTCATTGTTTTGTTTTTATTACGCTTTATAAAACGCTCATCGTAGCTTATAAAAGAGAGGTTTTATTTTGTCCTTGTGGTGCACTATGTAAATGATAAATCAATAGATTACAGTTTTTTTTGGTCATGAAAATACCAACGAATTTTCAAATGATTTACTCCCATACTCTGAACAAATTAACGCCAAAGCTCTCAATTAAGTGAAGTATGATGGCGTTAACACATTTCCATTTCGGTTGCAATCAATGCGATCGCGACATTAAACATCCAATACGATTCCGTGGCTGTACAGCGATTTTGTGCCGCTTATTAAAGCACTAGTAGTTCATTGTTTTGTTTTTATCACGGTTTAATGCAACGCTCATCGTAGCTTTTCATTAATGAGAGATTTTGTGGTTGTTTTTCTCGTTTATTTTCGTTGGATCCCACTTTTGAATCCCATTTTTAGGTATTAACGACGGATCCCGTTTGCTATTTCCGTTGAATCCCATGTTATAACAACATGTGTACATTTCAGAAGAAAAGTGATTTACCTTTATCAAACACTAGATTAGGTTAATTATTTAAAAAAAAATGTTAGGTTAGGTTAGGGTAAAACTGTGACCCCTACGCACGAGCTGAGCGAGCGTAGCGAGTGGTGCGGCGGCAGCGGCCGGCGAGTGCCAGAAATGACTAGATTATATAGAAAATGAGTTGTTTGTGAAATAAATAGTATACGAAACGTTGCTTGCCGCGTTGGTTGTAAACTAAAAATTTGTCAATGGAGTTTTGGTGAAACATTAATGAACCCCTCATTTTATTATAAACAATTTTGTTGTTGAAAGTACCCGCATTCAGATTTTTTTAAGCATTCGGGATCCAACGAAAATACTAAAAGGTTAAATTCGGGATCCAACGGAAATACATAATAATGTTTTGCGGGATCCAACGCCAAAAATATTAAACTGGGATTCAAAAGCGGGATCCAACGGAAATAAATCGTTTTCCTTCGGTTGCAATAAATGATAATTAATAGATTACGGGTGATTACGGTTACTTTGTGATGCAAATATCAACGAATTTTTAAATAATTTACTCCCATATTTAATTTTTGATCAAGCATTGGTACTTTTTCAGTTTGCTTTAAAGCGCTGCGATCGCTACATTAGTCATCCGATACGATTTCGTGGCTGTGTGGCAATTTCGTGCTCGTCTACTAGGCACTAATAGTTCATTGTTTTGTTTTTATCGCACTATAATACAACGTTGAATGTAGCTGTCGCATTTTTTATTGTTGTATGCGCTGCTGAATGGGTCCCACACACCTTGGATGTTACTTTGAATAATAAGTCACGGATAGCCAAAGATGATGGTTTATTGAGTCTATTTAACTAATAAGTAATGAATGCTATATGAATGCTTTGTGAATGAGTACAGCTGATTATGAATGCTGATCGTGTACTGTAATTTGTGCAAGGCGACAGAAAAGTGCGCGTGCCATGTACGATATATATGATTCATACAATTGTCATCAATGAATGTTTTCTTTATAATTTTCCTTGTATTGTCTGTAAATGGTATCAAAGATACCTATAAGAAAATAAAAATATTATTATTATGATTTGTTGTTATTAAAGTATCTACATTCATTCATATATTTCATCCAAAAGATGTCCACTGCTGGACATAGGGATCCCCCAAGAACCGCTACTTGGACCGGTTCTGTGCTTCCTGCATCCAGCGGATTCCTAAGGCGGCGCTCACAGGGTCATCGGTCCACCTTGTGGGAAGCCTTCCAACACAACGTGTTCCAGTACGCGGTCGCCTCTCCAGAACCTCTCGGCCATAATTTTCATAAAACGAAGACATATTGTGCCGACTCTAAATAAATTGAGATGAAATGGCAGGAGTATAATTAGGATGTAAATTAAAGTAGCTTTATTCATTTAAAATAATTTAAAATCAAATCTTGCTCAAATGAAAACTCTTTAAATTAATCTTGCTTAAGAGGAAATGCCGTTTCTCCATAGAAACGCTCTCGCCTGTTTTCTTTCTAGTTAATGACCATAAAGCAATGTTTTTTTTTTCAGAATAATAAATATTAACTACTTGTATGTCCGTATGTTTTTCTTTTTGATGATACATTATATTTATAAGCACTAGAACCTTCAAAAAAAGTCGATTTAAACCGCTGTCAACAGAGGCCTAGTGTACAAATTTGACAACTATTAAGGAAAAAGCAAAACATAGGGACACAGTACATATCCTTCTTATTCAGTTTATGAAATATCTTTTAAATTGGTCTAATATTGGAGGAGGAAATAGGCGAGAGCCAAACCTCGAATTAGGACTTTTTACTTAGGCTCTTTTCAAAAGTCTTTCCGACCGCATTTCCTCTTAATTAATAGTATCAGCAAAAACTGCCAAAGTAATACAAAGTAACAGGGACATCGACGCAAAGCCATGGGTTCAGTACATGACTCTGGACCCCCCTGCGTTTAAAGTTATCGTCGGTAATTAAAAAGAAAATTGCTGTTCCAAAAATGTTGACCGCGTAGGTACCCTACTTTTCCACGAAACAGCAGAATTTTTTTTTTATAACCGACGAAAAATTTCTACTCTAGGGGGTCTAAAATCATGTGCAGAATTCATGATTACAGTTTACGTATCGATGTGTCATGTCATCCTGTATAACCGTGTCATACCTAAAGTAAATGGACTCATTATTAGAAATAAATAAATCCGCATCCATACTAAGTAATCACACTAATATTATAAAGGCGAAAGTTTGTGAGTGTGACGGGGTGTGTTTATATGTCTGTTACTTCTTCACGCTCAAACGGCTGGACCAATTTTGATAAAATTTTGTATGGAGGTAGCCGACACCCTGGATTAACATATAGGCTACTTTTTATCCCGATATTGAGATAGTATTATTATAAATGCGAAAGTGTGTCTGTCTGTTACCTCTTCACGCTTAAGCCGCTGAACCGATTTAGATGAAATTTGGTATACAGATAGTTTGAGTCCTGGGAAAGGACATAGGATACTTTTTATCTCGATATTCCTACGGGATCGAGACTTATGCGGGTGAAACCGCGGGGCGCTGCTAGTTAATTATAAAGTAAATAGGTAACATTTTAAGTACTGACTGAGACTGGTCATCTCTTAACTGCCTAGGCTTATTTTTAATCTTATTTCTTGTATTCTTTCTTCATTTGTGTGTTTTTTTACATTGTTCTCACATATAGAAGCAACAAGAATAATGTACCCAGGATTTTGTAATATCTTGATTTAAAAGAGTGTCCATGCAATTTCTTGCCCGTTCTTCTCCATAGAGATCTACCTACGCTTTGGAATGGGCAACTAGCTTCAACTTTCTGACTAACTGACAGACTACTTAATTTTGACAATTCAAAAGTGCCTGTAATGGTTTAATTGAATTAAATGCTTTGAGTTTGAGTTTTTGAAGTACCAGAAATAAAATAGAGCAAGCTAATCCAACTAGACTCACTAAGAAACGTTGAGACGAAGAACAATGTCTATACCATACATCACTACCAAGTAACGCTAGAAACCAGGACGTTTCATTAGTATAGAACTGACAGACAAAGACAGATAACTCAGCCCGACTCTAACCCGCCGGCTGCCGGGTGACACAGATTTAACGAAATTAAACCGCGGATCTTAAGACCAGTTCTAATTAATACCCAAAAATAGATTTAATTCGAACGGAGCTTCTCTAATCTCGAGAAGCGAAGTAATGAAGTGTGTAAGCCCACACAAAGTCTCGGTTTCGAAAGTATTCAATCGATTTTTGAAGTGAAACCTTCTTTAGGCGCGTCGGGCATTTTTTGAGACGGGAAAAAAACCATTGAATTCGTGCCACTGTTACCGTATCCGACAACGCTTTGGATGTGTTCGGCTGTCCTAGGGATGTACTCGGTTTTAATGTATATCCGATATGTCAGTGAGTGATGGCAAAGTACTTTGTTTGTGTTTTGTTTTCACTTCGATTCGTGATTCTTCCAGGCTTATGATCGAGTTTTAGAGGAACTAAAAGAGTATTGAAGAGATTTATAACGTTTTTGGTCTTTGCGACGCTGAACTTGCTTAATTAACAAACCTTCTGGAACTTTTCGAATTAATTTTGTAAATTAATTTACTTCACAGTGTTATAAGTGGGTGTTAGAAGATGGATGGATCCGTTACAGCATAATGCAGTATTAGGCTACATTTTAAATTAACTTCAGTATATTATGCTTAGCAGAATAGAAATTGACTGAAATTACTAAGTGTACCCGCCAGCACAATAAGCTACCACAATCTGTCAAATTTCTTTAATAGATTTTTAACTTTATCGCTATAAGCCTAAGGTTCAAAGTTGATTGGGAAAATTTGACAGTTCAGAGTAGCTTGATGTGCTGGCGTCTGTACATTTTTATCGCTTCTCTCAAATAGGTCTATCCTATAAATACTCTTCCACTCCACAAGCAACATTCCTTTTCGAGGCAAAGAACGTTCCCGTTATAAATGTAATGATCAAACAGAAGTCCACGGAGACCATTCATAAAGATTTTATCATTTCACGGCATTTGATTTAAAACCAAATTCTTCCTCAAAGTCAACTCCTGAAAGGGAAATATAATCAAAATGTCGCAAAAATGTCCTTTGATAAACATCAAAAGGATCGTGACGAAGGAACTTATAGAAATTCGTTGCTCACCTCGAGTGAGTGCAACTCAATCAGTATTACAAAGGTAAAACGTTCGAAAAATTCATAAGGGTGCTATGTACCATACCATCGCCGCGAAAGGGTTGGAGCACGTGTCACACAAAGAATATAGTCTTTAGAATTGCAATGTGAATTTATGGGCACAAAAGAATAAATGCCTTTAGAATGTGCTTTCTAAGAGAATATTGTGGTCTTGACTGAAACTTTATTCTTCATTCTTGAAATGAATTTTAGCGTTCCGCTTTTCAAAATGAAAGATAACTGCAGGATAAAAGCATAGAATGATCTGCCTATAATGTTCTCACTACTGGGACACAGGTTTCCACTCGGTGAGAGGGAGTGGGCCATGATCCACCACGCAGGCTCAGTGCGGGTTGGCGGATGTCACATGTCTTTGAATTTTTGGTTCTAGGACATGCCCGTTCCCTCACAATGTGTTCCTTCACCGTTTTGAGAGCAGTGGTGATGAAAAAGTGCATGCTTGTGTTCGAACCCACGACCTACAACTCGTAAGTCGCGGCCGTACCATTGGGTCGCCACTGCTCTTTGAATCTTAGTATGAGTTGAAAATGTTTCAATTAAATAAAAGGACCACTTTGAAATCTGAAAACGACGGCAAACAGACCAAAAAATCAATCAACATTCACGGAACAAATCGTATGTAAAACCCGCTCCATTCACCCCACATAAGACCAAAGGGGAAAAGTTTAAAACCATTACGTATTTGTAAAACAATTTTCTTCGCTGATCTTCTGTGAAAAACCCACGCAGAAGTTTTCGGAACTCCATAAATGTGAGCATGAGTCGCTGTGTAATGAAAAGTTGGGTCGACCACAACTTTAGAATATTTGCCAGCTGCGGCAACTTTATGGTGAAACTAGCTTCTGCCCGCGACTTCGTGTGAAATATCTTGTTCTCCCGGCCACACCCTCACCTGCCCGCGCTATCACTTCGTTATTGCTCGGCTCCTAAGCGTCATACATAACATAACATAATCAGCCTATAATATTCCCACTGCTGGGTCACAGGCCTCCTCTCAGTGAGAGGGACCACGCGGGCCCAGTGCGGGGTGGCAGATGTCACATGTCTTCGAATTTTTGGTTGTAGGACATGCCGGTTTCTTCACGATGTTTTCCTTCACCGTTTTGAGAGCAGTCGTGATGAAATAATTTACACAAATTAAAGCGCCTGTCTGGATTCGAACCTATGACCTACAACTGGTAAGTCGCGGCCGTCACCACTTAGCCACCACTGCTCTCCATAAATCTAGATGTTTAAATAAATTTTATAGTCTTCCTCAAGATTTGGGCTATCAAATGAAAAAATGATTTTTCAAATCCGACTGGAATTTGCAAAGATTACCCTACATATAAACAAATAAATTTTAATAAAAGTCCTCCAGACCATATTTCGGCCACGGCGGCCAATCTCAACGGAGACTAGCCTTCGGCGCGGGAGATATTATAGTGCACAAGTGTGCGCGCAGACACAGGTGCACAGGAAGTGCTTCCCTCACTCTCATAGTCCGATGGGACGGCAATTCGACACGACCGGAGAGAGATCAGGCGTAGGACCAACGGCTTAACGTGCTTTCCGAGGCACGGGGGTATCACACCGCCAACTTCCAAACTCCGGGCGGTTACTAAGAAATTCCTAATGGAAAAAGTCAATAACACTTAGTCCGACCCGGGAATCGAACGCCCACGCTCAGCAGTCGCGCTTGCGACAACGAGACCAACGGGGCAGTTGATCATAATATTAGTAAGTATTAACTACTGCGAACTAGTACATTCTGTGGCAGAGGAAGTGGGTAGTCAAACACACGGGTATGACTGACAATCGAATTATTTGGTTTAATAATGTACGCTTGAGAAAAGGAAGAATAATTTGCTAAATGATCGAAACTGAAACATGTCAGATTCGACAGAACAATAATTTGAAATTGGAATGAGGTTAGATGAATGCTTTTGTTTAACGAAATGAGTTTAGTTTAGAGTTCATAAGTTTGACGCCCTCATTATGTAACTTAATTAGATTGCGTAATGTTTTATGAAATTAACCGTGGTTTTGGTTCCACACGCCAATAAGCACCTACTATTTGAATTTTACGTCTGAATTACGGACAGACAGATGAGGACAGTTTGTGCTTTGTATTATAAAGACCCGCCCCTGCTTGGCACTGTTTTTCGGCTTGATAAAATACTGAGATGTCCATATAACAAGGACATATCGATGTTTTATCTATATAAATAAAATATTAAAGTCCTGACTGACTGAGATATCAACGCACAGCCTAAACCGCTGGTCCTAGAGACATGAAAGGAGGGTGTGTTCTTTGTGAAGAGTAGATATCCACTAAGAAAGGGTTTTTCGAAATCGCACCCCTAAGAAGGTAAATGGGGGAGGGTGAAATTTCACGCGGACGAAGTCGCGGGCAGAAGCTGGAACATACATAGGTTAATAGTGATGTATTAACATTTAATCTGTCAAGCGCCACTAATAAGACACAATTGATTTTCTATTGTTTTTCCGCCGATCGGCGGACCGCGGTCCTTGACTGGTTAAACCTCCCGGAATAAATTCTCTAAGGCTGGTTTCACAGCTGTCCGGGATACCCATACGGGCCGACCGTACACGGGAGACCCGTACGGGTAGTACCCGCAGTGCTCTGAAACGATGATTCAGTACGATACGGTTGCTAGCAGGAGACAGATGCGCTGTACGGGCTCAACCCGGAGCGGGTCGTGTACGGATCAAGCCGCGTCGCTGTGAAACGATGTTCTAGCGCCTAACATGTGCTCCCGCTCCGGGCGCCCGTACTGACAGCCCGTACGGGTCTCCCGGATAGCTGTGAAGCCAGCCTAAATGATGGTGGAAACCGGATCAAAATGCGATGTGTAGTTTAGAAGAACAACGTGGTTACACAGACAAACACGAAATTATTATTATTAAAGCTTGTGTTGTCCCACTGCAGGGCAAACGCCTTCCTACGCTCTTTCTGCTTCTCTGCTTAAAGCTGCTAAGGAGTTTTATCTTGCCTTCTGGACTAGACAAACACGAAATGCGACTTTAATATTTATAAGGCCGTCCGCCCACGTCCGATAATCGGTGACCGATTTTTCTAGGAGGTAAATAGAACGTCCTGATGGCAAAGATACGTACGTGATTCCACGTCCAACAAAAAGTCGGTCTAAATAACATAGGGCGAAATAATCTAACCGATTGTAGGACCTACAAAACGTATGCGAATTGGACCAATCGCGAATTGGACCAACCGCGAATTGGACCGATCGCGAATAAGGTGAATTGGACCAGTCGCGAATTGGACCAATCGCGCCTAAAGGTGCCGTATATGTATAGAATCTTCAATCATCACTTAATTTAAAACAAGCACCATAATTTCGCGCAAATTGCCAATAAAAGATAACGATGCCCTAGATGTGCAGTATCGTATACAAGGTACAGCAATTTGATGTATGTCCGGACCCAGTCACATGAATCTCAAATATTAATGGAATGGCCCAAGTAGACCGTCGTTACGGCGCCAAATTGGACCGAAAATTGGTGTCAGAGTGTATGTTAGTATTATTTAAGATAGGTAAGTTACGTGCTGTTTAAGTTTTGATTGGTTGTCGGCAGAGAATTGACAGTTGTTAAGCAAATTGACAGCGTAACGTCAATTGGCTGTGTTTTAGCCGTTTCATAAAAATGTCTAAGAATGACAGATGGCCGATGGGATAAATTAGCACCTAGTCAATTTGCTTAACAATTATTTTCCCTGACTTTACTTAATAGCCTATAAGACATATCCACATTTTACATATTAGTTTGATAACATCAACAGTAGGTAAGCTGCCATCATAATAAACCCAATATTTTCATTTTCGGGTAATTTTCAATTAACAAACTCAACATGAGGATTATTAAGTGCTCGGTATTCAATAACATTTCAAACTGAACAGCACTTTAAAATGCCAATATTTTACATACAACAAATCAATTTTCCATGTAAAAGCCCTCTGTCAATCATATTATTATTATCATCATCATAATTAGAACACGATTCACAAGGAACTATTTCAAAATTACTAGGTAGGTATACGAAAGAAAACAAAATGACTTCTCGATATTCGACGTGGCTTTAACTGTACCTACCAAACATTAATCAAAATCGTGAATCAGACAGAACAATCTTTCATACTGCAAATATATTCCAATTTTGAAATCCTTAAAGCACAGCAACCCATAAATAGCGCTGCACCAATTGCACCTGCCCTAAAGATTAATTCCTTCAGACCAATTCCCGTAATTATCATCATCTGCCTAGCCTTGTCCCAACTATGTTGGGGTCTGCTATGTATGCTTCCAGTCTAACCGGATGCAGCTGAGTACCAGTATTTTACATGGAGGGAATGCCTATTTGACTTCCACGACCCAGTTATTGGGTAATACGATACCCCTTGGTAAGACTGGTAGTCAGAATTTCGGTCTACTGACGACCCGTAACGGCTGTCAAAGATCCACGAATGGCAGCCGGGACCAACGGCTTAACGTGCTTTTCGAGGCACGGAGGGGTCTTGGTATTTAAAGATGGTCACCCATCCACGGAACAACCGCGGCAAGCGTAGCTTAACGCTGATCGAACGGTGCGGCTGTTATTTCTTAGCCACAAGCCCCTCAATTCCCGTAGTTATAAACGTTCAAAATCTAGTCGCAATCCCATCTCAATGACAATCAACGTCAAAAAATTACCAGAAAATTAGGGAAGTAAACTAAAGGTATTTTTGAACGTCCTTAAAAATACGGGAATTTGCCCTTCTTATCATTCAATCATTACAACACTCGTGCTATTATAGGTATTTAAAATATTACTGGAAAAAATATGCAACACGTGGAAAGAACTGACAATACAATGGTAATAACAAAAAAATGGAGTTACATTCACAGGAAAATTACAGTCGTAACATTTTTACGCGCACTGTTATGGCCCGGCTACACGCTCCGTCTTGCCTGCGCAGTCCAGGCCTGTGCAGTCATGACTGTACAAAAAGACGAGCAATATGTAGTGGCTACACGTGCAGGTAAACTCGTGCAAACTGAACTCTGCAATCTTTGAAGCCGGCAACGATGTATAAAGTTCTATGAACTGAGTTAAAAATTCCTTTGAATAACTCCTTACAACACTCATTTTTTGATTTGCGCCGTGTACTTTATCGAAAATAATTTCCTCGGACTGATGCGCGGCTAGAATGACCAGCCAAACGTTCAAGTAAAACCGTGCAAGCCAAATAAGCGCAGTCCAAATCTCCAGTATGTCAACGAATGCACAAGCCGCGCTTTCGGGACTGCGCGAGCTACCGTTTTGCCGTCCACACGCACGCTAGTGTTTACATTCTCTTTAGCGTTTACCTGCGCAAACTGTTTTGTGCAGGCATGCTGGAAGATAAGACGGAGCGTGTAGCCGAGCCCTTACGCGCGGATATAATAGTGTTATAGACCAATTGTAGAATAGAGTGACCACACTGACCACACAATGCTATGCTAATTTTATTTGAATGGGACTATGTCATACGTGTGTCTACATCTTGTGATGTTATAAATTGTTGGCAGCAAGCTCAGGTGCGCACGGACGAATTTCTCTTAAGGCGGTACCCCGACCAAAACCGCGTTTTTCTTCGTTATTCAGAGGCTATTAACTCAATAATTATGAAAAATAAACTACATATGAAAACAAATTATTAATATTCTATATCCTATCATCACATTGCACGTTATTATTTGTTTTTATATGTTACTAATACATTTAAAATCTCCTTTTAAAAAGGTACTAAAATTATTGATTGCATGCATCTTTTGCAAAATTTGACGTTCTATTAATTTGAGGATTTCACCAATGGATAGATAATTTAAAGATCCAAATAATCCATGTTCTAATTTATTTAAAAAAATCGCTATTATTTTTTTATTAAAATAATTCCAAAAATTGTGCGAGTTCTATGATAAAGGGACGTGCGCTGCATCCCTTTCGTACGAGGAAATCGTGTCGCTCTATGTCTGTGTCGCAATGCTCAAGGTTATTTGGTCGGGGTACCGCCTTACGTAAGTAATAAGCAAAACAATGATGTATTAGGTACTAATGATTGATCTCTCCCTCCTCTCCCTCTCACAGAGAGCAGGCCTGTGTCCCAACAGTGGGGACATTATAGGCTAATTATACTATGATTGATCGTTGTATAATATTATTACGTTGCTTCGTAATATGTCAGTATAATTATTTCTTGTAGGATTGATTTGTACCTTGAGAGTTATAATGGCATGTTATAAGGCATTTTCAGTTATATTATAAAGAGAAAATATTTGATTTTTTGTATAGGTATTGCTCGATATATTTTTTTTACGCTGAACGTGTTTGGACGAAATTTGGCTCATGGGTAGACCCTGATCTGGATTAGGACATAGGATAATTTTTAATCTGATATTTTTACAGAATCGAGACTTGTGCGGGTGAAACCGCGAAGCGTATACTTATAAATCTGAAGACTTTGTTTGAACATGCTAATATCTCTGGAACTACCAGATTTGAAAAACTATTTTTGCATTTGATAGCACAATTCCTGAGGAAGGTTTTAGGCTATTTAACGGAACGCTAAGCATAAACGAAGTAACGAGAAACAGCTTTAGAATATATTGTTTATGTTAAAACAAGAAATTTCACGCGGACGAAGTCGCGGGCAGAAGCTAGTTCTATAATAAAATACAACTAACGTCTTAGGAGAAAGTAAAATCAATAATATGTATGTATGTGTGCGTCATCATTTGCAAACGCAGAATGGATTCAAATCACGTTGTAAAACTGAATGATGTCATCAAAGTCAGTCAATGTATTTATTTTCGAATAACGATCGGTAGTATATTTAACGATGCTGATATTGTCATCTGCATTTCCTTATCATTGACCGAAAAATACCGTGTTTGATTCTAAGAGTATATAGATAGTGCCTTCCACGAAGACGAGCCCCACTCTTCTCACCAATCGCTAGTGGTTATTGCTAGTTAATTCCGCTAGTGTTTTAGTTTTTTGATACACACTAATTACCCACTAATAAGTAATTACTGTGTATCGACAAAATTAAAACATTAGCGGAATGTTGCACACTTGTACTGTAAGCTATTGGGAAGAAGAGTAGGGCGCGTATTCGTGGATGGCGCTATCTGTACAAACGTCCATCGATCGCGTTTCAATTTATAATCATGATCTGATTTACAAGGTTGAATTTAATTTGCTTCTAACAAGATTCCTGACGATAATGATATATAACATGATATAATGTAATATAATAAGTAATGTAATGAAATTAACAACTGAATAAGCGACTTTTATCTCGTTCGATGATACGTAAAAAACATGATCAGTTAAATCACTGTCAAAGTCGTTCTTTAATAGTAGGTAACCGTAAATTAGCGCCATTATAAAAAATGGTCATTCTTATTTATTATTTATTTTACCATTTATGTACACACATATATAAACAGTCAAGAAAAAAACAGAACAGAAAAATAGGTACAAAGGTGATGCTTAATTCATAATAAATCTCTTCCAGCATACCTGCGATAGCACAAGAAATAAAGAGATGTAGACAGCGTGTTAAAGAGTAAAGGAGACAAAAAAAAAAACATAAAATCTAAAAACAATTCACTTAATAAAACTAAACAAATAATACGAGAATATACTTACATACATACAAATAAACATACATACTTTTAAAATAAATATCACTGGAATGTCAATAAAATAATTAAAAATACATACACAACTATGATAGGGTGGAGAGAAAGTGTTCTTTCACTCTTCTTTTAAAAACTGCAATAGTTACCAAGTAATCATAATTTTATTAGCAAGGATCATTCTAAGAATGTATTTGTTGGGTAGCTATTTAAAGATCTTACCCTCACCTGGCATCGGCATAAGATTGAGTTTACATAGGTACCAATGTTGACGGCGTAGGTACTTAACGTCGCCTGTGTCAATATGCCAAACTTTTCCGTCAGTTGATTTAACAACTGCTAACTGGCGATAAAATATTAAAGCAGTCTGCGCCTCTACGGAACTCACGCCCAACGTACGATATAATATTAATGGTATAAATTCGCGTAATCGTCTTAGGCACTGCCACTTCATTAAAAGAAGTCTTATACCTATGTGATAAGATTTAAATTCGAGCGGTGAAGATTCGAATAAGCCGCAGCTAGCAGCTGCAATGCTTCGCTTAAGCGCTTGAGCGTCAATATGTTTCAGCGTTCCTCAACTATAACTTTCAGACTAAGTTTCGACAGCGAACCTTAAGATGGAGTGATAAAGTTCAAACTAGAACGGAACGATGAACTAGATACACAGTCAGCAGCCACAACTTGCCTTCCTCTAAGATTATGCACCGATGATTTGCGAATAGAGCCTCTAAATAAAACTTTATGCCATTATTTTAAAGTTCAGGTACGTACAGCAGGACTCAGATACGCAGTTATTCGGCTCAGCGGTCCTAAGAGGCGTTAAGCTTACTTTTCACGTTTCATCCTATGCAAGACAAAATAGATAAATCCAACAATTTCCTCACCGAACCCCAGTCGAAAACCAACCTTATTTTCTTCACGTACAGTCGAAAATACATTGGAAAAAACTTACCGAAGGTGCCGTCAGAAGTTGGAGTGCTTCGCTCAAGTTCTTAAGTGTTAATGTGTTTCGTTCCCCATCTTCCTCTTCAGGGCCTGGGAGGTGGACTGAGGACTGTCGAGAGCGAAATTCTGGCTTCTTAGCACTGGAACCACTCCCATTGGCGAACTGGTGTTGGGAGGACGCTCGGCGGAATGGACACGTCATGGTGGTTGAGAAATGGTTCTAATTTCAAGTCATTTGTTTTGAAGGAGAGGTTCGAACACTGAGTTAGCACTGGCACGTTGTAGATGTTATCTGGAAAAAAGAAAAATATTTTGTTACTGAATTTCTCAATATAATAAAAACTTGTGGTTAATCTAAACTAATATTATAAAGAGAAATGGTTTTATTTTTTGTATGTTTGTTTGTTACTCTTTTTGTTAAATTTCATCCAAATCCGTTCAGCCGTTTTAGCGTACGGCTGAACGGATTTGGATGAAATTTGGCAGATAGTTAGACCAAGACCTGGATTAGGACATATGATTTTTTATTCCGATATTCCCACGGGATCGAGACTTATGCGGGTAAAACCACGAGCCGCAGCTAGTTCTTAATAACCGTACTTGGCTAACGAATCATGATAACTGCACAGTTCAGTCGAAGTTAAAACTTTACAGTTAAAACTTTACAGATAAAGCTGAAATCAGTTGAGTACACCTACTTGATACAAGAAGGATGGTTAAATTTTGTCGAAGGGAAGAGCTGTTTTTATTCGCGATTTTGGGTTTAGTCCCATAGTAAAAGTTGTTCATAATGATGAGTACAATTACCCCTTAAAAGGAAGCCCCTGATTTCAGTTTCACCCTGTATAATAAAGAAATTTTGATGTTTTGTCCGGTCGTAAAAACCGCGCAAGACAAGGGTGGGTCACTAGTCTTGGAATAATTTAAACGTCACTCCTAGCCTAAACTACTAATCTTGAAACGTTTAGTCCAAATAAACAGAAATTTGTTAATAGTTCAGCGCCAAAAGCGAACAAACGGTCCTTTAGTTAAGCAAATAACATTGAGGACTGAGGTACCTACTGCAAATATTTGAGGTAGGTCAGTAAACAATTTAACTAATAGTTCGTTGTAATTACTTTACAGCGATTTCAGACAATTACTTCTTAGTCTACTCTGGCTCGTGGCTAGGTAATAGCCGCACGGATCGATCGATTAGGTTAAGCTACGTATGCCACGGTCACCCTGTGGATGGATGACCATATTTACATATGGAGAACTCTCCGTGTCTCAGAAAGCACGTTAAGTCATTAGTCCCGGCTGTCATTCGTAAATCTTTCAAGCAGTCGTTACGGGTAGTTAGAAGCCCCACAAGTCTGACAACCAGTCTTACCAAAGGGTATCATGCTACCCAGTAACTGGGTTGTGGAGGTCAGATAGGCAGTTGCTCCATGTAAAGCTGCACCTGGTTAGACTGGAAGCCAACCCCAAAATAGATGTAAAAAATGGATAGGCAGATTGATTTTGACTTCTTGGCCTACTTTAATCCCGGCAGAAACTATGTAAAAATGGTTTATGGTTTGGGAAATAGATTAGTCAGCCAGACACATTGGTCGAGCGACTGCTTGTTAGTGCCAGACATAGATCATCATCATCTGCCTAGCCTTTTCCCAACTATATTGAGGTCGGCTTCCAGTCTAACCGGATGTAGTTGAATACCAGTATTTTACATGGAGCGACTGCCTATCTGACCTCCACAACCCAGTTACTGAGTAATACGATACCCCTTGCTAAGACTGGTTGTCAGACTTTCGGGTTTCTGACTACCCGTAACGACTGTCAAAGATCCACGAATGACAGCCGGGACCAACGGCTTAACGTGCCTTTCGAGACACGGAGGGGTCTCGGTATGTAAAGATGGTCACTCATCCACAGACCAAGCGTAGCTTAACCTGATCGATCGACCTGTGCGGCTGTTAGCATTTAGCTACGGGCCCCTCCACAGGCACTGCCAGACATAGATTATTTTGTAATTAAAACATTAAAACACCTACTTATTGAGATTTTGTAACCGACAAGTTTTGAAGAGGAAAATCCAAACAATTTTTTTTATCCGGAATTTTTCACGTCGTTATTTCCCAAAGGGTTAGGCAGAAGATGCGCCAGGTGCACCCACGTTATGTTAGATTTGTTTAGGACCCATATAAAAGGGGCAAGTCATCGGCCGGTCACAAACCCAGACTCCGAGCTGCTTCTGAAAAATCCTAGATGGAACAACCAGTGGCGTGCATTGCATATAGGCATATAAGCAGTGCCTACCTCGATATATCAACATAAGCCTGTCAATTACATTTTAGTGTGTGTGCCCAACTATTAAGAAACTCACTAAATTATCATACCTAACAAAAAACTAAATCTTCATACAAACACGCGCGACAGTAGGCAGTCGCCGGTCGGCCTACTCAGCTCCCGTAGGTACTATTCGCACATTGTCATTGGTCTTACTCGTTCAAGTTAATACGACAAAATTAAATATACGTACGTCTCAATACCATGATGTTCGACCTTCGCAATTTATCACCCTTAAGTTATGCCTACTCAAATAACCACACTTTTGACCTCACTTTTTTTCTGATTAGTGACCGCGTTTGTCTAGACTAGACCCGGCCTAGTGCCTACCTATTCTGAAAACCAATGCACGCCACTGGGAAAAGCCCCAATAACACTTTGACCCGTCCAATAATTGAATAATATTGGTCAATAAATTGCCTATAAATGACACAAAGAAATATTAATCTCAATCTCTTGCAAGAAATCCAATTTGTCAATGATGGTCGTGTTGTATCGTGCAAATAGTTTTATTAATCCTTATTATGTGCGAGGCCATCATTTATTGGCAATTTTCTTCGAGGACACCGCCCTTTTTATGAATATCTTTCAAACTAAGCTATATGGTACTGTGATACTCATAAAGTTTGCACAAACACTTTTAAAAAGGATTATTATTTATTCATGTTACCTAATTCCGTTGTCGTGGTTTCATATTTGCGTATAACCTGTTGTGGTACATTAAATTTAGTCTTCACCTAATTATAATTACATTTCTTTCAAATCTAGTATTTTTGAAGTGAAAACTTCTTTAGCGGCGTTGAACACTTTTTGTAATGGGTAAAAAATGTTAAACTCGCGTCAGGGCATCGCGTCAGGACACGTGACCGTCAGGAGAGATTCCCCCCCCCCCATCTCTTTCTACGGCGGCGCCAACCGAAGTGAACCAAGTGAGACACGATAATGGATGGATGGATGGATGGATGGTGATTGTGATGGCTATGGCGATGGTGATGGCGATGGTGATGGCGATGGCGATGGCAATGGTGATGGCGATGGTGATGGTGATGGTGGACGCGGACGCGGACGCGGACGCGGGGACGCGGACGCGGACGCGGACGTGGATGGACAGCTGATGGCTCGACCGTCTGTGTAGTAGCCACACTGCTGTGTATTCGTAAAATTCGTGTATATAGTGTTTCAAAAAATTGAAATTGAACAAAGTGCATCGATTAATGAAAAAAGTGACGCAGAAATAGTGAAAAAAACTTATATTAATTCAATTAATAATTGATTTATTTCAACGTTAATATTCAAGTTTTCACTTCTGCCGGCACTCCCGGAGTGCAACCCGTCTTTTTTATTATAAAAATCGAATATGTTTAGTTACAATAATAAGTACCTAATCAAATAATAAGTAACGCCTAATTAATTAATAAAAATAACAAAATGAAATCCTCACGTCCGGCACGGACCTGCAGTCCTGATCGGACGGTGAGGTACCCGTTACTCTCCGTCCGCAGGCCCGCGTTGACTTAGGGCAGATTTTTCAATCGAAAGATAATTTTTATACGTGGAATAAAATTGACGTCTTACAGATTATTTATGGAAGAACTGTCAAAAATTCAAAATTATTCCTCGGATAAACTTATCTGCCGTGGGAAAAATCAGCCCTTAATTTTTATAACCACAACAGGTTAAATCGGATAAGGTAAGCGGGCTAAACGAACCTTTAGATCGAAAACAATCTAAGTTATCTTAGAGAAAAGTTTCTGCGCCCATAAAAATGAGTCTAAACCAATTTGAAGATAAACCAAATAAAAACTCTATCAGTAATCTAAGTAAATCTTCTTAAAGTTGATGCGACTCCAGAAACAAACGAAGATACCTACTATAAATTATCTGGGCACATAACAAGGCTGTCTAGACAATCTTGTTATATCTTTACCTACCTATAATAATAAGTGGCACTCCGGGAGTGCCGACAGAAGTGAGAACAATTACGTGTGTATTTTTTGAATCGTCATATAAACAAAACACAAACAGAATACTTTGCCATCACTCACTGACATATCGGAAATACATCAAAACCGAGTGCATCCCGAGGACAGCCGAACACATCCGAAGCGCTGTCGGTTACGGTAACAGTGGCGCGAATTCAATGGTTTTTTCCCATCTCAAAAAATGCCCAACGTGTCTAAACAAGGAAACTGAAACGATTTACCCACAGTCGTTTGGCCCATGAACCGTTGGTCAATATTACCTTTAACCCATGAACGTTTCTTCCAAAGAACTTTTCACCCATGAACGTTTCGCCAACATAACTCTACGTCAGTGAATGCTTAACCAACAGAACGTTTTAACCAATAACTTTTCACCCAAAGGACAAGGCCAACAGACACCGGGAAAGGTGAAAGTCGACGGAGCCCCGCTTCGCAGGGTCCCTGTTTCTGTCAAAAGGGTTTAAAGTAACCTAACCTAACCTCGGGGTGCCCTTTACTCGTTTTGCTCGCTCACTTGAGCCGCCGTCATCCCCTTCGAACCTAACCTGTCCGAGTCGGGGTGCCCCAAGTCCCAAACTCACTTCGGTCGCTCTTGCATCCTAAGTTCTATTTGACATGGGTCAATTGTTCTTTGGGTGAAAAGTTATTGGTCAAAACGTTCTGTTGGTTAAGCGTTCAATGACGTAGAGTTATGTTGGCGAAACGTTCATGGGTGAAAAGTTCTTTGGATGAAACGTTCATGGGTTAAAGATAATATTGACCAACGGTTCATGGGCCAAACGACTGTGGGTAAATCATTTCAGTTTCCTAAACAAGTTTACACTGCAATAATTGGCTTAGTTTGATTGTAACTAAAATGGGAATCTTACAATGGCCTTACCGAAGTGGTATTATTACAATTTCCCAGTTCCAAGCGAATTGGGAATTTAACCGTCGTATTATTCTGAAATTGGCTGTCCTCTTGTTAATCCAGTTTTAGGAGTTGTCAAACGGTTTCAGAGCCTTATATAAAAAAAAAACCTGGCCAGTTGCGTGTCGGACTATCCACAATGAAAGGTTCCGTTGTTGGGATGATTTTATACGAAGAACAAACTTAACATTGTAGTTGAAAAACATGTTCTCCGGCTTAACGTGATTTCAAGGTACGGAGGGGTCTCGATGTGTGATGGATGGTCACCCATCCACGAAACGACCGCGGCAAGAGTGCCTCAACCTTTGATCGACCCGTGCGGCTGTTATTATTTATTTACGAGCCTCTCCTTGATTTTCATGCTCATCAGCTATAAAAAAAGTTAATAACTTATTTACCGACAACTCATTAAAACGTTACGGTTGCTTTCAGCCTCTGAATGAGCTGCAGCGCAAAAAGGCGTTGAGGCGCAATATTGTTGTACTCTGCTTAAATTGACTGTTCCCACAACGATGACCTAGATATAAAATATTGTTTTTATTTGTAAAACTCCATGAAGGCTTTATTGTGCGGAAATCGCTTCAAAAACGAAAAAAGTAGAGATTTCTTTTGAAAATACAGGTTTATTTAGTAATTTGCTTTGTGATTTAATATTATATCGGATGACGTTCTAAGAATTATTTACTACTAGCTGCGCCCCGCGGTTTTACCCGCATAAGTCTCGATCCCGTGGGAATATCGGGATAAAAAGTACCCTATGTCCTTTTCCGGGACTCAAGCTATCTCTGTACCAAATTTCATCAAAATTGGTCCAGCCGTTTGAGCGTGAAGAAGTAACAAACATATAAACACACACACTCACAAACTTTCGCCTTTATAATATTAGTGTGAAAACATTATTTTTGAAGTGAAACTTTTTTACGCACGCTTGACTTGGAGAGTAAGCTGGCGAACGCGTGACGTAAGCGTTACGAAAAGTGTTATCGGGCGAGGCGAACGGGAGTTGAGTGGGGGATATAAGCAAGAGAAAGCAGTGCCCGCGCCCATTTTCTTTCTCTCTTCCTCTCATAGTCAAATACGTTTGAAATTTCACTTCAGTCGTGTGGTCATAAGCACACTCGGTTTTTTTTTTTTAAATTATTATGTATCTTTCCCACCTCTCACAGAGAGGAGGCCTGTGTCCCAGTGAGTCTTAATCCACCACGCGGGTCCAGCGTAAGTTGGAGGATGTCACATCTTCGAATTTTTGGTTGTAGGACATGCCGGTTTCCTGTCGATGTTTTCCCCTACCGTTTTGAGAGCAGTGGTGATTAAATAACTTACACAAAGTTAAGCGTCTGTCTGGGTACAAACCTACGAATTGCAACTCGAAAGTCGCGGTCGTTACCACTAGGCCACCACTGCTCTCAAGACCCTGTGCTATCGCCCTCTGCTTATGCACAGACGCCAGCACATCAAGCTACTGCAATCTGTCAAATTTCTTTAATAGATTTTCAACTTTATCGCTGAATCATAAGGTTCAAGGTTGATTGGGAAAATTTGACAGTTTCGGGTAGCTTGATGTGCTAGCGTCTGTACCTACTTGTGAAATTATTGGTCATTGCCGAACAAATATACCAATTAGGTATTTTAAAGATATTTTTTATATTACCAGTGAAGTTCCGAGCATCCTATCTTACAAATATTGCGACTTTAAGCGAAATTAACAAAAAAACCTATAAAACAACAAAAAAAACGTAAAAATAAACAAACAAACGCAAATAAACGTATTTTCTTTCTTTATTTCTTTTCTTTCAAATTAAGGAATATTACCAGTGTTCCATATAAATATTTTGATTAAAATCGCTTCCTATAAATTTACGTTGGTTTTCCTGAAAATAGACACTGTTTTTATAGCCCCTCATAATACAGCTGCAGATACTCTCAAAACAAATGTCGCAAATAGAAATAAAAATAAACAATAATACAATAACACTTTCATCCGCTCTCGGCATTCGATGTCACACATGCAATTACATACACAAACATCCAACATCCCGAAAGCGGAAAAAATATCTTTGCCCTACAGAAATATTTTGGGAACGTTATGTGTTATGTCGTATCATTTTTGTGTACACTAAGTGCCTTTACACACGCCCCGAACCGGCTGCCGGATATCTAGTCAGCCCGGAGGAAAATGTATGAATGGGTAAGCCGTGCAAAAAGCTTTTTAAACATACTCTATACGTTTTTCTATCGGATGTGCGATGCCGACGCCGGCTATGCTAAAGGGGCACTAATGTTTTTCGCTCACTTTTTAAATTGATGTTCTTAATTTGATTGCAATCACGTTTTCTTTTTCTAAAAAGTTTAATGGCTTTTAACTTATACTAGTTTACTATTATAGGGTTTTGAAGGTCCGTAGCATACCCAGTTGTCCGCCATTTTGTTTTTTTTTTTTTCAAAACGGCGGTCATATATGGAACCTGTATAAATCGATAAAGAACTGACATCGCGACAGTAGGCACCTATGCTCCATAAATAAAAAGACGGGTTGCACTCCGGGAGTGCCGGCAGAAGTGAAAACTTTAATATTAACGTTGAAATAAATCAATTATTAATTGAATTAATATAAGTAACTCGTTTTTTTTCACTATTTCTGCGTCAGCACTTTGTTCAATTTCCATAATATTTTAAACACTATATACACGAATTTTACGAATACACAGCAGTGTAGGTACTACACCCACACCCACACCCACACCCACACCTACACCTACAAACACACCCACACCCACACCCACACCCATCCATCCATCCATCCATTGTCGTGTGTCACTTGGTTCACTTCGGTTGGCGCCGCCGTAGTAGTCTCTCCTGACGGTCACGTGTCCTGACGCGATGTCCTGACGCGAGTTTAACATTTTTTACCCATTACAAAAAAGTGTGCAACGCCGCTAAAGAAGTTTACACTTCAAAAATCTTCAATCCCCTTTAAAAGCAGATGGATAGCTAATCAATGTTAATTTATGAAAGAACATCACTTCTATTCTTTTACTAAATTGGTCGAAGAAACGTAGATAAAATTATTATGTCTCAAAAGAAATCGTTGATTCCAGTCTCAATAAAAAAACAGAAACATATATTACTATCATTTTTTACAACAGCAAAACAGTTTGATTTAACTTATTTCCTCACGTCTCTATATCTGAATCAGATAGCCAATTTCCTGTCATTTAGGACCATTTTCGCCTGAAATTATTGTCAGCCTTTAGGAACACGTTTCGTCTCGATTTTGCCCAATTTTATCCACATGCGGCCTTGGGGATCCCCATTCAATCTTGACCTTTCCTTGTGTATTTCAGGTAGGGTTGCCATTTTGAGGCAGGTTGAATTTGTGAAGTAAGAAAAAGGATATTGGAATTATTTATCAGATGGTAGTTGTTGTTTGTTTTTGTTTTGTTTTTATGAAAAAATTCTCTTGTTTATTTTTTCTTGCGCCGAAACTGCGACAGCGTTTTAATAAAAAAAGGATTACGTTCTATATACAAATAAATAAAATTGAAGTGCCTGTTTGTAATGTCAATATAACAGCTTTTTACTAAATGCATATAATTTATTTATTGGATCGCCAACAAAGGCTACACAGTAACATGCATGTTAACATGAACAGGGACAAATAATAGTGTGCGCTTCCAATTATAGGCGACCACATCATTCACTAATTATTATACATAATCAATTTTTTTTTGTCTGTCCGTCTGTCTGTTTGTACCGGCTAATCTCCGAAACGCTAGACCAATTTTATTTTAGATAGAAAAACAGAAAATTAAAAGGTATCAATGTCACGTGAATGAAGTCGCAGGCAGCAGCTAGCCTAGAGCATAAACATAATTATGTTCTTTTAGTTAATTACGTTGTTGTCTTTATTATGAATGCTGCTGATACCTGAGGGGCAATTTTCGTAATTTTAAGAACGTTCACAGTCAATCTGTCAATAATACCTCTAATTTCCCTACATTTTTTTTGACAGGCCTGATGTTCTCGTGGTTAGTGACCCTGACTGCTATGCCGGAGGTCGTGGGTTCGATTCCCACCCAGGACAAATGTTTGTGTGATGAGCACGATCATTTCTTCTGTGTCTGGGTGTAATTTATCTATAATATGTATGTATTTAGACATATATAAGTATGTTTATCAGTTGTCTAGTACCCATAACACAAGCTCTGCTTAGCTTGGGACTAGATGGCGTTGTGTGATAGTTGTGGAATATTATATTATTATTTTTGACAAGTTTTTGACATTGATGGTCGCTGACATGAGATTGCGACTAGATTTTGAACGTTTTTAATTACGGGAATCGATCTTCTGTAACAAGCATACATACCAGCACTTTTATTTAATCATTGTTTTCTATAGGTCATTCTTTGTATTCTTCTCTTCTCTTTTTTTTCTGTTTATCTGCCGTTGGTGTACAGACGCCAGCACATCAAGCTACTACAATCTGTCAAATTTCTTTACTAGATTTTCAACTTTATCGCTAAATCATAAGGTTCAAAGTTGATTGGGAAAATTTTACAATTTCGGGTAGCTTGATGTGCTGGCGTCTGTACCAAATAAATGAACAAACAACATAAGGGGTAGGCTTTATGTACAGTCAACAAAAGATATTTTATTAATAGAAAACAAATAGCTCATTTATCAAATTAAAGGAGACGGGAAATTCTGGGCCCAGCAGTTAACTAGTTGAAATGGGTATTAAAAAAACCGTTATATTTTTCTAAAGGTAATCACAAAATACAGTACCATGTTTCTATCTAGGAAGCGAGAAAAGTTAAATTAAGTTATGAAACTAAATAATCGATTAAGTACATGCCTGAATTCTAAGTAATCGATAGTGAATAAATCGGTAAAATCTCAGAATATGTATGAAAATCGAGTGACAAATGCTTATTAATCTTTTCGTGGAATCGATTCATAGCGAATCGAGTTCCTTTAATTTTTCTTCTGTTAGCAACATTGGTCACTCAGTATAGTCTAAAGTAATCTGTGCTGTCACCGACTGACAGATGACAGGTAGAAAAAAACCATGCATGGCACCTATAAAAAAGTACTCTGTGACCGGCACTCGTTCGTTTTCTTGCGTTGTGAGTGCGCACGTATTTTCCATGTTTTATTGAATATCCCGCGACCTTGGCTTTGTATATTATAAATTATAAAGGACTATTCGACGGATCTTGCTACTTTGAATTACCTGGCTCTCTATTTTGGACAACTGATTACGCCTATCGTTCGGATATTGACGACATGGATCGCTGTGTGAATTGTACCATTGCGACTGGTCGCAGTAACTCGGCAGAAGAGTCTTGGACGATGAGACGATTTTATAACTTATTCATCAGTGGCGTGAATATCAGCCTGTAAGTACCTATTTAAAACGAGCTTTTAGCCTATCAAGCGAACAAAACCAGACATAATTACCTACTGTTTACGGCCTCCAGCCTCATGTCTGTCGGCTGTCTTTTTGTTGGATAGCATATATTAAAACAATACTTACTTAATACCTAATTAGTTGATTAATTAGCCATATGAATCTATGGAACACTCATAAAAAAGGTGTAAGTAACCGTCAAGTCCCGATGGCACCGATTCGGTCCCAGGCTTTGCTGCTTTGAGGTATTGACTGTTACTAAGGCCATTTCGGTCTCGGCTGGGACATAGCGATTTAGTTGAACATGCATTAGGATTAGGTACATGTAATGAAGGTTGATTATGGTTGAACAAGATTCAAATAGTTAATTTTTTTTCAGGTTACCAGTGAAAACTATGTATGCCAAGCATGTTGGAACTTGGCCCTAGATGATTGTGGTTCTTGGGAGACGTCCGATTGAAGCACTTTTTAGATGATATTCTCATAATTATTGAAGAGGAATAATAAATATTTAATACATATATTGGTGTTTTATTTCACTTCCTATTCTCCCTTTTTTAAAACGTACCTACTGCTTCTAAGTGCAGGATATTGGATGTAGAAACATGTTTTCGACTGTAACGACTGTCCAGGGCGTGCCAAACGTGTCAGGATCTTCAACACGTCACACATGGAGGCTCTCTACTTGCACTCCATGCATAAAACCATTATACAGCCAAAACCATTCAAAAATATTTCGCAAATTACATAAAAAAACTACAATGTTATAATGTAACCTCACTTTTACTATATTTCATATATAACCTCACTTTTACTACATTTCATATAACTTGATTCCTGGATAGCCAAATTTCACCAAATTTTCAGTGAGGCCTTGTTATTATATCCACTTACAAATAAGGCTAGTTTGATTGAGTTAACACCTGGGCCCAGGAAACTATGTAGTCTTTCCCTTCTCCTTTCAGTCGACGACATCCACCGGTTTCTTACTAAACTTCAACTATATCCGAAGATCCTGCACACTTATCTCTTTTGTTGACTGTACGTAAGTAGAGATGTATGTATTGCGAGCTCACGGGGATGAATAAATAAAGGCTCCCATACAGACGCGACGAGCAGTGCGTGAGAGCAGTGGTGGCCCAGTGGTAAAGGCCGCGACTTACGAGTTGTAGGTCGTAGGTTCGAACCCAGACAGGCGCTTCACTTTGTGTAAATTATTTCATCACCACTGCTCTCAAAAACGGTGAAGGAAAACATCGTGAGGAAACCGGCATGTCCTAGAACCAAAAATTCGAAGACATGTGACATCTACCAACCCGCACTGGGCCCGCGTGGTAGATTATGGCCCACTCCCTCTTACAGAGAGGAGGCCTGTGTCCCAGCAGTGGGAACATTATATGCTAATTATGTACAGACGCGACGCGATTCTGGTAGAAGAATTTCCATAAAGTTTTCATAGAAATTGTTGTACTAGAGTCGCGTCGCGCTGTCGCGAGCCTTTAAACAAAGTTTTGTCAAATAACTTTGATAATTATTGCTATGCTTGCCATTGAGATCATGGGTGCATGGGGCACTGAGGCCAGGAAGCTCATTAGTGAGATAGGGCACAAGCTCCGTGACAAAACGGGTGACTCCCGCTCCGGCTCGTTCTTGGTGCAAAGGTTAGCCATTGCTATTCAACGTGGCAATGCAGCAAGCGTTTTGGGCACCTTTGCGCCGGGAACAGTTAGGGGCGGGTTATTTGACTAGTTAGAAGTGTTGTTGTGACTGTTATTATTTAAAATTAATTGTTTTCTAATAAATGGTTTTTTATTAATTATTGCTATTAACGGTTCTACATTTAATACATTATTTTATTTCTATAATACATTTTTGCTTGTTAGCTCTATCTATATATATATAAAAATGAAACCCGTTTTCCGTTGTCACGACATAACATGAAAACGGCTGGACCGATTTCGATGAAATTTGGTATAGAGATAGTTTGAGTCCCGGGAAAGGACATAGGATAGTTTTTATCCCGATATTCCCACGGGATCGACATTTACGCGGGTGAAACCGCGGGGCGCAGCTAGTTCTAAATAAAAATGAATATTTGTGTCGTATTTATGCCATCTATTTATAACGGACTCGCGGAGGTTGCATGCTACAACCACGTCTGGTTACAGCCTCTACAGTAAGGCACAGACACCACACATCAAGCTACCCGAAACTGTCAAATTTTCCCAATCAACTTTGAACCTTACGATTTAGCAATAAAGTTGAAAATCTATTAAAGTAATTTGACAGATTGACGTGGTCTGTACCTACAATATACCTACATTTATCACACTGCACACACCACATTACAACATTGTGCAATTTTACGTCTCATACAGCAGGGGCGAGATAATTTGAATCAGCGCTGTGGGTGTTCTTTAGCAAAGCCTCTACCCAACCCTTCCGAAACCAGCGTGATGTTGTGTTTTAAAATAAAGAAAAGCTTAGTTTCGAAAATCGCTGAATCATAATGTAGTTTATATTGCACTGCAATGCTGCAGAGTGCAGACGTTGTCTTTTCCTTGTTATAGTGTTTTAAGGCTTCGAAGAAAATTGGACGCGCCGCTGTTATTAAAAGTTATGGCTGTGCTCGTCTACGGAGCCTTTTGTTTTGGTTCACGAAATTGGTTTTCTTCTATTAGGTTCTTCTGTAAAAGTATTCTTGTTTTCTGTATTCTTAGAGGATTTTCCAAGTGAGACGGCAGGGATATCCCGTGACCATTGTGACGCAAACTTAAGTGGCAGTGGGCAGGGCACATTGCTCGCAGAACAGATGGCCGATGGGGCTGAAAGGTTCTGGAGTGGTGACCGCATACTGGAAGACGTAGCGTTGGAAGGCCTCCCACAAGGTGGACCGATGACCTTTTGAAGGCCGATGAAATGATAATGATGATGATTGTGACGCAGCGAGTGGAAGGGGCGACACAACGTTAGAGGCTCTTACGGTCCTCGAACACTTTTGCTCGGATCTCAGACCCGATGTAAATGGAGTTTAAATACTAAACTTATTTAGTAGAATTACTTTGTAACCGCAGCCGGGGAATCTTAGGCGTTGAATTTTATTAGGGAAGTAGTACTTAGCTCTGCTACTTTACAGTGAACTGTGCTCCCAATAAAACAGTATCCAGTTTCTGAACTGAACTTTGAGTCAGAATAGAGTCCGATAGTCGGAGAATCGGTCACTAGTGCCTGACGCTGCTTTTCAACTGGACCTGGTGTGTGAGGTGACGGATGTAAGTCAACTTTATACTGCAACGGGACATGTGTATGCATACTTAAATAAAAAATAAAATAACATTTTTGTCAGATAAAACAGTAACGAATATAAGTAGTATGATATTGAGTAACATTGCAAAAATAAACAAAAAATACTGATAAATAAATAAGTGAGATGGCCGCATGATAGACCTTCGCAAATAATTCATATTTGTTTTCATTTTTGGCAAATAAATTGCGAACGCAGATTAGTTGGGAATATGATCACGTAAGTGCCAGACTCAGGGGAGCAGTCGTGGCTCAGTGGTATCGGCCTCGACTTACGAGTTGTAGGTCGGAACTCAGGCAAGCACGTAATGTATTTAATTTTATCACCACTGCTCTCAAAACGCCGCGCTGATGGAAAATATCATGAAGAAACCAGCATGACCTTAGAACCAAAAAATTCTAAGACATGTGACTTCCACCAACCCGCACTGAGCTCACATGGTGTTAGAGGCCTGTGTACCAGCGCAGTAGCGCTGTGACATTTATTTTTGAAATGTCGCAGCATCAGGCTGAGATTGGAGCCTTTTGGCCTCGTATAGAAGTTTCTGTTTTATTTTTATTACTTTTTTTTATATAACTTGTTTTTTTTTTTACCTGCGTTTAATTTAGTTTGTGTTCTTCCTATACGAGTCGCAATAAATAGGTACCTTTTCTTTTTTTTTCAGTGGGAATATTATAGGCTGAATATGCGTATGGTAAATGCAAGACCCTAGGAAGTTCTTTTAAATTAATTTCTCTCTCAACTCTTAACAAATTTTTTGGCACTGCAATACGACTGCTACGAATAAATTGCACGTCCATAAAACCAGAAACTTCATGTGCCCAAAAACTTTTGCGTTACAATATCTTGGGCGGAAGCCTCAAGGCTAGGCTGTGGTAAAGTTTATGATGTAAATGGAGTTTAAATACTAAACTTATTTAGTAAAATTACTTTGTAACCGCAGCCGGGGAATCTTAGACGTTGAGTTTTATTAGGGAAGTAGTCTTGGCTCTGTTACTTTACAGTGAACTGTGCTCCCAATAAAACAGTATCCAGTTTCTCAACTGAACTTACAGTTGACTAGCTGTGCCCCGCGGTTTCATCCGCATAAGTCTCGATTCCGTGGGAATATCGGGATAAAAAGTATCCTATGTCCTTTTCCGGGACTCAATTTATCTCCGTACCACATTTCATCTAAATCGGTTCAGCGGTTTAGGCGTGAAAAGGTAACATACAGACAGACAGACAGAGTTATTTTCGAATTTATAATTTATACTTATCTATACTAATATTATAAAGAGGTAAAGTTTGTAAGTTTGTATGTAGGGGGTAATCTCTGGAACTACCAGTCGGATTTGAAAAATTCTTCTTGCATTTGATAGCCCAATTCTTGAGGAAGGCTATAGGCTATGTAACATCACGCTATGACCCTTAGGAGCCGGGCAAAAAGAAAAAAAAGGAAAAAAGAACGTTAAGTGATAGCGCGGGCGGGTGATGCGATACGACGGGGTGGCTCGAGGGAAACAAGAAGTTTCACGCGAACGAAGTCGCGGGCTGAAGCTAGTAATATTATAAAGAGGTAAAATTTGTTTGTAAGTTTGTATGTAGGGGGTAATCTCTGGAACTACCAGTCGGATTTGAAAAATTCTTTTTATATTTGATAGCCCAATTCTTGAGGAATGCTATAGGCTATTTAACATCACGCTATGTCTCTTAGGAGCCGAGCGAAAATAATAAAAAGTCAGAAAGAACGCTAAGCGAAAGCGAAGTGGTAGCGCGGGTAGGTGATGCGATGCGACGGGGATGGTCGGGAGAACAAGAAATTTCACGCGAACGAAGTCGCGGGCAGAGGCTAGTAGTAATAATATATGTATATGGATGGATAGATGGATTGCATGTAATTGTAGTGTGGTATTTTTTTAGGGATCCGTACAGCAAGAAAGAAATTAACGGAACCCTTATAAGATCACTTCGCGGTCCGTCCCGTCCGTCCGTCTGAAAAATACGTAGGTCTACGGTTCCTTGGAGCTCTAAAAATCAAGCTTCTAAGTCAACGCAATAAAAAACCGGCCATTTGTACGACATATTTTGATAATCGCAAATAAATCAAAAACCTATTCATTCCCTTAGAATGATTAGAATCATGTTTTGGCAAGAAACAAGGTCTCACAGCACAAGTAAAGGAAATGTCCGAAAATTGTTAATTTGTGGTTTTTATCATTTTTTTTTTTTGCGATTATAAAAATTTTGTGACCGTGACGTATCAATGTATGGGAGAACATTTTATCAACAAAAATGTTTTCATGAGTTTTAATGAGTTGTCGGTAAATAAGTAATTAAGTAACTTTTTTTATAGCTGATGAGTATGAAAATCAAGGAAGTAACTAAATAATAATAGCCGCACGGGTCGATCATAGGTTGAGGTACGCTTGCCGCGGTTGGTTCGTGGATAGGTGACCATCCATCACATATCGAGATCCCTCCGTACTTCGAATATCACGTTAAGCCGGAGAACATCTTTTTCAACTACAATGTTAAGTTTGTTCTTGGTATAAATTCATTCCAACTACGGAACCTGTCACTGTGCGTAGTCCCACACGCACTTGTCAGGTTTTTAAAAGGAGTTACGGCTTTTAACATTTTTCTGCTAAAACTTGGTCTGAAAATCATATTTATGTGTTTTTAACCTAGCTTGTGACCGCGACATCGTTCGCGTGACTGACTTCTTTTTTTTTTGCTCGTGTCTTTAGTATTGTAGCGTCATAGCGTGGTGTTAAATAGCCTATTGTTGGGCTTTGGAATTTTTAAAATCCGAATTGTAATTTTTCAATTCATACATACAAAGTATCTCCCTCTCTCTGAGAGGAGGCCTAAGTCCCAGCAGTGGGAACATTATAGGCTGATTATGATGATGATGATGATATGACATACAAAGTTACAAACAAATGTTACCTCTTTAAAACATTTGAATAAATCTAAGCTACAATAATATCTGTCCCTTTTCATAACGCAAAAATTATAATTTCAAAGCCAAGAACTTCAAATATTGTTTGTTATTCGACCGTTTAAATGAATTCCTCCGGGGCCTGGCCAAACGATGCGATCAAGCCACGTCGTCAAATTCTTTATCCGCCATTTTGTGCCAAGACAAACGAGTGAAAATTTACCCTGTTTCATCAAAATTCTAGAATAAATTCTCAGTGTAGAAGAATTTATTTCTTTGAGCCCCGCGTTTGATAAAATTGACGTTTTTTTATGGAATGGAGGCAAAGAGGTAGGTAGATTTATGAAAAGATAATATAACAACTTGTCAGAAAGGGTTATTGTTAGTTGTGATATCTTTTTTACTATATTATGTTCAAATCTGAAATCATTATGTAGACGACAGAATATATTATTCGTTTACATTTTGAGGGTTTTGTACCGAAATAATGAGAGAATGAATTAGTGCGTGAGTCCAAACTCACACTTGTCCGGTTTTTACCCGACTGCGCCAGAAGGAGGGTTATGTTTTTCGAGAGTATGTAGAATAGAATAGAATACTCTTTGTTATGTATGTATGTGTGTGTGTGTATGTGTGTTTGTTATGTTGTGTCGTTAGATTCGTATTTACTGTGAGAGTGACACTGGGTAGGTATATCAAAAAAAAAAACAAAATGGCGGATTTTTTGAGCTATATTATGCCTTCCAAAAAATATTTTTTTTCTTAAACCTATCGTGTGGTGTATCAAAATAAAAGGTTTTAAAAGGTGATTACAAAAATATATACAACTTATATGGTTAAAAGTAATTCAAAGTGACAAATCGTGAAAAACACGTGCCAAGAACTAAATCGTCTGCGATATCTTTCACATTTGTAAACTAAAAAGCTGGAAATAAAAAAAAAGTAATTAAAAAAATTAAAAAACCCGACTGCAACCTTATGCCAAAACTAACTGGAAAGCTAAAAACAAACCCATCTTAAATTAAATAAAAATTGGAAGCAGGCGGGGCCCATACCATTATTATAGTTTCAAAATAAAATGGGTCCCGCCCGCCTGCTTCCAACTTTTTTTTAATTTAAAATGGGCTTGTTTTTCAGATACACATGTTTCAATCTTGGGGCCAAATGTAATTCAAATAGGATGCAGAAACCTTGTGTAGCTCTATAAAGCAATAAAATGCAACACTGCACGAGGGAATATACTTGGTTATCGCGCCATGAGCGCAGTAATAGCCCTCAGTTGGCATTTACAACTTGATAGACCGTCTCCAATAAAATTTTGATATATATATTCCCACAGAGTCGTTAAACGCATGCAACCGACAACTACCTACCTACATTATATATTAGATAAACCTACCGAAGATATAACCCGTGTTTGCGCTATCTTATAAAGTACCTACGGGTCTAAACCACAGATATAGATAGACCTAGATTACGCAAGTATCACGATATGTATGAAAACCAAGCGTGCCATTTTTGACTACCTACTATGACGTCACAAGCACTATTTAGTGATGGGAAAATCAAATCGAATCAAAAATGCCGCCGCGTGCGGCACCCCTCTCGCCCCACCCCCGGGGCCTAGCGCCAGCGCTCACGCTCACCCAGCCAGCAGTACACAGGACTGAGCGCGATAGTGGCGGCATACGATTTTTATACAATATGTAACAAAAACCCTTTCCGATCCATTAAGGGCGTATTCCTGGTTAAACTGTAGGTGAACTTTGTCGAGCGATCAGTGTTGCCTTCGATCAGTTTTTATTTTTTATTTTAATTTAATTACATTCACTGGGGAAAAATAATAATCTCAAATCCATTAAATGGTTACGTATATGTGTTCGCAATACGATGCCGAATAATACTCTTAAGGATCGGACAGGGTTTTTGTTACATGCTGTACGTAAGCTGGTGCGATTTTTGGCACGCGAAGTAGTTGCTCTTACGTTATCTAGGTATATCTATATCTGTGGTCTAAACAGACGGACTGCATTTCAGCTGCAACATCGCAGTTTGGATGCAGTTGACTTAGGGCTAAAGCACACACGCTACTTTTTGCATCGGCGATCGGCGATTCAGCCGCTTTTTAGAAGCTAAATGCAGCGACCAAGCATTCCACACCGCACACTTAAAAACGCCAAACGCGGCATTACAGTCGCTTTTCGGAAGCTCGACCGAGCGGCTGAACGCTACACTCCACACACATTCGGATGCCATTGATTTGGCATCTGCAGAACACGACTAGTGTTGTACTAGATTTTAATGGAGCTACATCCTTACCATAGTTACTATGGATTCTAATGAAGCTGCACTGCTGCTTGCTTTATTGATAAAGCGAAAATATAAATCGCGCCGAAGACGGCGTTAACAGTGGTAACAGTTAACTGCTTCGAAACCTAGTTATGTGAACTGCACCCAAACTGCAATGTTGCAGCTGGCATGCTGTTCAAATGCAATCCGTCTCTTTAGACCCTACTAGCTTTAAACGGGGAAGGCAAATATCGTGAGGAAGCCGTCATGTTCTAGAACTAAAAAATCGAAGACATGTGACATCTACCAAACCGCACTGGGCCCCCGTGGTAGATTACGTGGTAGATTTATTGTTTCTCTGCAAACCACTATCCAATATTAAACTCACTAAATAAAGAAAATGGGAGGCCATCGAATAGGCCATTAAGCGACCAATTCAGGTCATTAACAGAAACAAACCTGAATTTGGAACTACCCGTTGACTTTTATGTTTCCTAAATTAAGGGTATCATCGAGACGCGCAGAGAATACTAATGAAAATTCTTGGTATCTTTTACATAGCATTATCAGCCTATAATGTTCCCATTGCTGGGACAAAGCCTGCCCTCTGGGAGTGTGTCTAAATCCACTACGCGAGCCTAGTGGTAGATGTCACATGTCTTCGAATCTTTGGTTCTAGGAAATGCCGATTAATATTCTCACAATGTTCTCCTTGTGCCTTTGCAGTGATAATGAAATAATTTACACAAAGTAAATGGCCAGTCATTTCACAAATAATACTTTACTTTTATTATATTTAAAACCTCTCATAATACGTAACAATCACGATAATAACACCAAATATCGAAGCACAACCACGTAAGTATGCATAACCAAACCAAAATAAATGCGTTTTGTATGGCCAAAGTTGGCATTTGGTTTACGGCTTTCACGAACATAGCTCGTTATTTAATACAGCACGATTATATAATAGTAATAGTCCATATATATTCGTGCATTTTTATAATAAACATTCCTATATTCCTAAATGACCCTTATCCCAAAGAGATAAAGCCGAAATTGGTAAACACAGACACTAATAAAGCACATAATGTATCATCAATAAATTGTTGGCCAATACTCGCGACGAGTTTTTCCGAGTTTATGGTGTATTTATCATTCGAATAGGGCAACTTCCTCGTGGTATTATGGGTATAAAAAGTGTCCAATAAATTCGTAAAAAGTCGGCCATTTTGTATAAGACATGTTCGTATTGAAAGAACGCTTGTATACTTGTCTGCTTGGAGGGTTTTGGCTATTCATTGGCTATTTAATCGCTATTTTTCTGGATCGAAGATTCAATGGCTGTAACAGAGATGATTAAGTGTTCGATTCTGGGGTTTCTTTTGATCTTAAGGTTTATTTTTGTGTTTGAAAGTAGAGATATTGAAAAACAAATTTTCTTTCAATTTTAACATGTAGGGCAAAATTTATACCTAAATGATGTAACATTTTAACATTATTAAATATCGCTCTCAACTATAGTTAAGAATATATAATTTTTTGTTTTTAGTTTAGCACCTACTGTTATATCAATATCAAAAAATATATATATAATTACGTACAATTTCTTACCTAATATTACATTCAAAATCAAAGCCAATTCATAAGTTCCCACTCCGGACTCTAATAAATTCTCATTAATTCGACATAAATACAAAAGTATCAGAATAAAGAATTCTCATTTGTCCTCCTTTCCTGGTCCCCAGAGAAAGTGCCAATTGCCAAGATAAAATACAACATATCGAAGTCATACCTTGTGGAATATAATTCGCAACGAAGCTTACTTGTCCTATAAAATATGTGAAGGGTATATTCCCATGCCGATTTTGGTTACGCTGACCATTTCAGAGGGGCAATTCTCATAATTTTAAGAACGTTCACAGTATGATCTTAGTCACAGTCTGTCAAAAATACATCTGATTTCCTGGCTAGGAAGGTAGCTGACACCTTGGACTAATATATAGGCTACTTCTTATCCCAATATTCTTACGGGATCAAAACTCATGCGGGTGAAACTGCGGGGAGCAGCTAGTATTTTCAAATGAACCCAGATGCTTTTATTTGTAACATCATCCTAAGTCTAGCTTCTTCATTTTAATTGCCATTCCCACATGATGTAAAGGGTATATGACAAACTCTTAATAAAATAATTGCACACATATTTCCAGTTATTCACCAATGTCAGCTTTCATTAAAACAAACACTACATATGTAGGTCAAGAGAATATGCTGATTTCTAATTACTAGCGATCACGAAAAACACTGTACCTAATTATAATCCCTAAAGTTAATTAACAAGCGTCCTTGCATGACGTCATTAGTTAGTAAGAACTCCCTCGTAAGTGGATGTTAGATGACGTCATCACTGGCCTTGATACTGTTATGCAATTGTTTTATGTATTGCAAGCGTTCACATATTTACGTCAATCTTGCTTAGTCTTTTCTCAATCATGTTAGGGTTGGCTTCTAGTCTAACCGGACGCAGCTGAATACCAGTACTTAACATGGTGCAGCCTATCTGACCTCCTCAACCTAGTTACTGGGTAACACAATACCTCTTGGTAAGACTGGTTGTCAGAGTTTTGGGCATCTCACTACCCGTAACGACTGTCAAATATCTATGAAAGACATCCGGGACCAACGGCTTAAAATGCTTTCTGAGGCACGGAGGGGTCTCAATAGGTAATGGATCACACATCCACGAACCGACCTTGTTATGACTCAGCCAAACCGATTTTGAGCCTGAACAGTGCCATTAAGAACTGTGGTTCAGACCAGCTTCCTCTCATGTGTCCAATAGACAAACTAGTGTATAGGTTGTAAAACTAACTAGGATCAAGCTATGTAACTTTGTGCAAAAATAATTGCTGGGAAATGAAATTTTATTTTTGGTGTTAGTATTTGCAATGGTACAGTCAGGTCTAAAAGTATGTATACACTTGGCAATTTTCAATTGCGATTTTTTCGTGAAATAACGAATGCAACGTTGCAATACGACACTTAATATAAAGCTATGGGTTCGAAAATACTATTTTGGTAATAACATAAAATTTCATTCTAAAATAAAGGAGCAAATCGCCTTTGAATAAAGCCAAGTGTATACATACTTTTAGACGTGACTGTACGCAAAATAACGACAAGAAAGAAAAATTGTTTAGGTATTCTGCACAAACAAAACGCATATTACAAAAAAAAAAAAGACAAAATATACACATATGACGTAGTCAAAAGCCTCCTTCTCAAGCATATAAAATGTTGACGTTGTTGTTATTATAACGCACGCAAAACATCGTGCTAATGGGTGCATGCAGTGATACAGGGATCGTGGGAGTATTTAAAGTTTAGTATCTGTCAAGCTCCGCTAATGAGACACAATTGATTTTCTATTGTTTCGTCGCCAATGGGCGACACGCGCCGCTTGACCGGTTAAACATATTATACTACCTCTCACCGAGAGGAGGCCTGTGTCCCAGCAGTGAGAACATTATAGGCTGATTATGTTGTGCCTTTGCCCAGGAGTGGGATAGCGTTGGCTAGTAAAACAAAATGTTTTCGTTAAAAAAGTTGGAATTCATCGTGGGAGTATTTATAGTTTAGTTTAAACATATACTACCTCTCACCGAAAGGAGGCCTGTGTCCCAGCAGTGGAAACATTATAGGCTGATTATGTTGTTAGGTTAAAACATATATTTTCGTCAAAACTGGAAGGAAGACGCGAGGACTCGTGAAATATGGAAGCAGTGGAGGGAGGCCTTTGCCCAGGAGTGGAACAGCGAAGGGTAGTAAACAAAAAATTATGTTTTCGTCAGTAAAGTTGGAATTTGGTACTTCAATATTTTCGTAATCAGAAGGTTCCCAGTGTGACTGTTCCTAAATGACCCTAGGCTGATAAAATTTTCATTTTTCCTAAATGTGTTAAATATTAGTGTTTGGGTCGGTTCCCCCTAATGGGGAAGAGCCGCACCCCGCCACCGTACGGCTCTGTAGAGCTCGTCTCCAGACTGGACACTCTCCCACCGATTGTAATGAATTCCCAAGAAGTGTTTAGCCTTGTTCCGAGCTAGAAAGCTAGAAGCAAGGGGGGATACAAGAAAGCAGTTTCAATATAAAATAAGGTTGGGAATTCAATGATAAGGTGATTAAGGAATGGAACTCTACTTTTCTTTTGGTTACGAAAGTTATAAGATATGAGAGGAATACAAAAGGGTAAATGACACGTAACGCTTGTGTTGGGAAATACATTATTTAAAGTTACGTTAATTCATTTTCTTACAATAAACTACAAACCCACCCCAAGCGACCTGGGGCTGCTTACAGCAGCTGACAGCGTCGTACGTGTATTGCTAGACCTGAACGCATAGGACCACTAAGGACACTGCTACGATTCTAACAATTACACGTCCCTAAACTCTTACAAGCATGTCTTACTCAATCCTAAGACAGAGTACTGCGAAGTTCAACTGCCATTGAGCGAGACACGTCCCAGTATTACTGGACGCGGACTGTTGTAATGAACCCCTTACAGCGGCCTACTCTCCCTTTACTAAGACAATACAAAAATAGCACAAGCGTACCGCATCGTCTGTCGTTTGCAGAATTCTTTACGATTGCTCCTGCTATACGCCGAAGTGGTTATCTTGAATCGTCACTTCTCACTTCCTTAATCTTCCCCATGGAGAGGATGCTTTCAATGTAATCGGCAGCCGTGGGACCGTCCTTGTCAGCAACGGGGCGTTTCTATCTAGGCATCCAAATTGCATGTCTCGCTAATATAATTTGTGAGAGGCCCGAAAGCCGGATGTGGTTTAGCGAGACATGATTACTAGCGTTCCTTAGAACGAACTATCAACCAGTTTAGGGAACTTGGTGAAGCCTACCCCCGCTCCCGGGAAGTGTGCGCAGATCAAGTGCAATGCAAAGTATCCTGCAGTTAGTCAGTCCATAGGGGAAAGATAGCCATCACTAACGTTTGGTTGGTTTGTGTTCATAAATAAGAACAGCAGACTACAAGGTAGCACTATAATTCAAATTGGCCCTAACGAGCTGCGAGTTCGGTTCAGCCCCCGTAAACGGTGTGCTTGCCCAAGTGTCATGTCTTGGCTGTGGTTATCTATAGTCTGTTGGTAGAGTATTTGTGTACAGTCTGGTGTCAGGTGTAACACACCATAGAGGGCTTTCTCCGAGTCCCTAGAACCAAACGCATGTGTAGGATATCTCAATTTAGTCATTTAGGAACAAGGAGGGATAAATATTCAACACTCACCCAATCCAGTCGTTCTCACACACACACTGAGATTCACGCCTTACACGCTACTCACATTATAGTAGACTAATATAACCTAGTCTAAAGCAACACTTATTATTTAACGTATTAAATAATACTCTCGCCCTCACGTTCTCTCAATCAGGCACACAGTTTCATTGCTATTGCCTAAGTTCAACCACTCACTCTCGTGGTCTCCTAGTGTTCACTCAATCTCCTAACTTTACTAGCCTGGACTCGCAAGTCCGTACTCTAAAGCGGGTCAACCCCGACTGCCCCTCCGTCCTCGTTATAATTTCTCACATCCCATATCACCATTCCCAGAGCCGCTTTCCCTCGTTTCTTGGAACATCGGCTCAGGGCCATATTTACGATAACCAGATGTTGGTGATGGGTTTGGGTCGTCCTTAGAATTCGTACAAAATACTGCATCTTAAGTGACGTAAATTGCTCATAAAATATAAATGGAATGAGTCTCCAAAAGGTACACAATTGTTTTACAATTTTAAAGAAATAGGATATTTTGTTATTGATCAGGGTAACTTGTCAAGCTGTTAGCCCATAAAACTTTAATGTGTTCCAAGAGCCATGTGCCGGTTTTAAAATAAATATAATATTTTGTTATTAAATAGGTCTAAGTGACAGACAGTCACATTCCCCCCTCTGAAAATCAGACGCGTGACGCAGTACAGCGGATGAGCTTTCACAATAGGATGAACTATGCCTCTCCTCGAAAGTGTTACAGAAGATATACCCATACCTATCTGCTATATTCACCTAATAATTGTACGTATTCCAATTGGGACATGAATCCAATAAGATCCCAGTAGGATGCAATGTCTGCTATTTAGTTCCATTTTGCAAAAGTATCTTCAACCAATACACAAACGCTTGCTTTATAATATTCAAACTATTATCCCTCTTCCAAATACTCTTTTCATGATAATGTAAATAACATTACTGTACCTCAGCTCAGTTCAGACAACCTGTGCATGCTTATAATGTAGTTTTACATACCAGGGACTCTTTTAAGAGTATTTGTGCTATTGAGCCACGCTACCTACGGTGCTCCATTGTTCTAAACTCAGCTTGTTGCAGTTGCCGCTGGCAGAGGCCTCTCCTAGGACAGCTTAGTCTGCTGCCCGCAGTCGTACCCAAAAGCAACTGAAATAGTCCGCACATAAACATATTAGACTTCATTCCAATTAGTCGCCCCCCTCTGATTCTAAGAGGTTAGAACAGTTTTGAATTCTAATAAGAGTTGGGAAGTTATACATACTGATTAGAAAATATAGGCATGCTCTAAGATGGTTGCGCTTGCGCAGCCTACTGAGCAACGAATTATTGGCTTACTAGCTCACAATGCTGCTAATTATCCACTCAGATCATAAAGGTATTGACAAAACACCATCTGGTATATTTGAACTGGTAACTATAGTACCATTGCGCTAAAACATGAACCTGTAATTTCTCGTAAGATAACAAAAATCATACCACGTAGCTACGGGTAACTCAAGTGTCTAATAAAAGTGAAACTTAGCTTCGTAACAGGAGCCATGCTACAGCATTCAGCCGATGTCAGCTGTTTTTGAAGGAACTTCAAACCAAGCGCAACTCACAAACCAATGTTTCAGACATAGCGTAGAGGCAGCCGAGTGAAGACTTAAATATCCTGGAATTTGAAATAAGGCCAAACGAGTATCTATTCAATTAAACGACATACGTCGCCGACCTCAGAGATAGAAAGATTTATGTTTACTTCTTATGACGATAGTTAATGTACCTTCTCGGTAACTTAACTTAACTTCACGCTTCGTAGGTCTTACTCACTAATAATATTAGATTTACCCATAATAAGGGCGTGTCTTATACCTAAGCTCACTTCACACACACACATATCAATATAAAACGCACAAACACATTTCATATCCACGAACTGTTAGATACAAAACTCACATAATTTGCAGTAACACAATCATAACTACTGTCATATACTAAACTCACGTGTGCAGAGAGTGGAACCTATTATTACCGTATTCACACATACTGTCAGATACTAAACTTACGTTTGCAAAGAATCGAACCCTTTATTGCAGTAACATAGTCATAACTACTGTCAAATACTAAACTCACGTGTGCAGAGAGTCGACCCTATTATTAGATACCGTATTCACATACTGTCAGATACTAAACTTGCGTTTGCAAGGAATTGAACCCTTTATTGTCGTAACACAGGAGTCTAATCAACAATCATACCATTACCTACTTCGAAATACGTCACGCCGTGACACAGGAATTCCAAGCAATCATAAAACAATACATCTGGCGGGAATCGAACCCAATAGCCATAGCAATGGAATTTAAGCGCTTATAAACCAATAACATCAGGTGGACATCGAACCCACTATGAGTACCTACTTACAGAAATCAACCATTATTACCAAACCGTAACTTAATTAGACATAAGTTATTGTACCAACCAATAACATGAGGCGGGAATCGAACCCAAGATTAATGACAATAGAATCTAACCACATCAGCAAATAAATCATACGGGAATTGAACCCGCTACCAGTAGTTGAATAATTCAACCACCATTATTATTGTGCAACATAACCATTCACGCGTCCCGGAGTCCAGGACGTCGCATGGAATGTCCCAGACCATTTTTTTTTCGGCGAGCCATTAGGCTCCTTTCAACTTATACACAAAAGATTTTTATGAACCCTATAATAAACTAAGTTACTTTAACCGTTGTAACTCGTTTCTTTAACAAAATAAAACCTCCGATCAACAATTACTGATCGCAGAATAGAACCATAAAATTACGTCGTGTTATTTTTGTATACGTTGTGTTATTTTTGTATACGTTGTGTTATTTTCATAGTAACCCATATTTTGTTCTTTCTCGTTGCACTGAATTGAATCAGTACATTTAATGACGAGAATCCTGGTCACGGCACCACATGTGACTGTTCCTAAATGACCCTAGGCTGATAAAATTTTCATTTTTCCTAAATGTGTTAAATATTAGTGTTTGGGTCGGTTCCCCCTAATGGGGAAGAGCCGCACCCCGCCACCGTACGGCTCTGTAGAGCTCGTCTCCAGACTGGACACTCTCCCACCGATTGTAATGAATTCCCAAGAAGTGTTTAGCCTTGTTCCGAGCTAGAAAGCTAGAAGCAAGGGGGGATACAAGAAAGCAGTTTCAATATAAAATAAGGTTGGGAATTCAATGATAAGGTGATTAAGGAATGGAACTCTACTTTTCTTTTGGTTACGAAAGTTATAAGATATGAGAGGAATACAAAAGGGTAAATGACACGTAACGCTTGTGTTGGGAAATACATTATTTAAAGTTACGTTAATTCATTTTCTTACAATAAACTACAAACCCACCCCAAGCGACCTGGGGCTGCTTACAGCAGCTGACAGCGTCGTACGTGTATTGCTAGACCTGAACGCATAGGACCACTAAGGACACTGCTACGATTCTAACAATTACACGTCCCTAAACTCTTACAAGCATGTCTTACTCAATCCTAAGACAGAGTACTGCGAAGTTCAACTGCCATTGAGCGAGACACGTCCCAGTATTACTGGACGCGGACTGTTGTAATGAACCCCTTACAGCGGCCTACTCTCCCTTTACTAAGACAATACAAAAATAGCACAAGCGTACCGCATCGTCTGTCGTTTGCAGAATTCTTTACGATTGCTCCTGCTATACGCCGAAGTGGTTATCTTGAATCGTCACTTCTCACTTCCTTAATCTTCCCCATGGAGAGGATGCTTTCAATGTAATCGGCAGCCGTGGGACCGTCCTTGTCAGCAACGGGGCGTTTCTATCTAGGCATCCAAATTGCATGTCTCGCTAATATAATTTGTGAGAGGCCCGAAAGCCGGATGTGGTTTAGCGAGACATGATTACTAGCGTTCCTTAGAACGAACTATCAACCAGTTTAGGGAACTTGGTGAAGCCTACCCCCGCTCCCGGGAAGTGTGCGCAGATCAAGTGCAATGCAAAGTATCCTGCAGTTAGTCAGTCCATAGGGGAAAGATAGCCATCACTAACGTTTGGTTGGTTTGTGTTCATAAATAAGAACAGCAGACTACAAGGTAGCACTATAATTCAAATTGGCCCTAACGAGCTGCGAGTTCGGTTCAGCCCCCGTAAACGGTGTGCTTGCCCAAGTGTCATGTCTTGGCTGTGGTTATCTATAGTCTGTTGGTAGAGTATTTGTGTACAGTCTGGTGTCAGGTGTAACACACCATAGAGGGCTTTCTCCGAGTCCCTAGAACCAAACGCATGTGTAGGATATCTCAATTTAGTCATTTAGGAACAAGGAGGGATAAATATTCAACACTCACCCAATCCAGTCGTTCTCACACACACACTGAGATTCACGCCTTACACGCTACTCACATTATAGTAGACTAATATAACCTAGTCTAAAGCAACACTTATTATTTAACGTATTAAATAATACTCTCGCCCTCACGTTCTCTCAATCAGGCACACAGTTTCATTGCTATTGCCTAAGTTCAACCACTCACTCTCGTGGTCTCCTAGTGTTCACTCAATCTCCTAACTTTACTAGCCTGGACTCGCAAGTCCGTACTCTAAAGCGGGTCAACCCCGACTGCCCCTCCGTCCTCGTTATAATTTCTCACATCCCATATCACCATTCCCAGAGCCGCTTTCCCTCGTTTCTTGGAACATCGGCTCAGGGCCATATTTACGATAACCAGATGTTGGTGATGGGTTTGGGTCGTCCTTAGAATTCGTACAAAATACTGCATCTTAAGTGACGTAAATTGCTCATAAAATATAAATGGAATGAGTCTCCAAAAGGTACACAATTGTTTTACAATTTTAAAGAAATAGGATATTTTGTTATTGATCAGGGTAACTTGTCAAGCTGTTAGCCCATAAAACTTTAATGTGTTCCAAGAGCCATGTGCCGGTTTTAAAATAAATATAATATTTTGTTATTAAATAGGTCTAAGTGACAGACAGTCACACCAGGTAACGGGATGAACAAGTGACCTTCGACTTCTTTAAGAGTATTTTTACACCTGTTATAATAACTATCCTAGTCCGAAAATCAGTAAAATAACAAAACCTGCGAATGCCTTGATGCTCAATAATAACAGACTACTAAACATCAATGGCTTTGTATCCCCCCTCCCCCCATATACCGATATGCACCATTACCCCACATAAGGAACACCACAAGAGTCTACGACTATTGTTCCACTATTATGAGCTATATTTTCACCTATTTGTAAGTCATCTCATAAAAATCTGCCAAGCGTGTGTTGGATTTGTCGTATTGTGGTTCAGTAGTTGTTCAATTTTTATATAGATTTTATGTCACCGTATAATTATGAACATCGTTAGTTTATTATCTATCTCACGCGATCATAAACTATCAAAAAATTGTTAACAGCAACAAACCATTTACAATTTAATACATTATTTCTCGATAGTTTATGATGTGTCCAGAGCAAACCGACAAATTGTATCAAATTTGCATGCGACGGATCGCACCTTGCGCTAATACTACAAAGCCGAGTAACTGCGACCAACTTGGAAGTCGCGCTCTTGGAAGTAACTTAGTTGTAGTTACGTTCGGGTTGGACACCGTTTGTCATTTTGGAAACTTACAAACAAAAAGTCCACTAGCTATTATAAAAAAAAACATTCTAACCCAAAAATATTGTATCGGGAATCGAGAACAATCAACGTCAAAATCGATTATAAACATTACTTTCTGAAACATTTAGGCGTTTCCCGGGTCACTTTCGTTTTTACCGATCCTTTTAAGATGCATATACAATTGTTCAAAACAGTTTTAGTAGTGTATCTAAATTATCATCTGCGTAAATTTCATCTATAAACATTGCTTCACAAACATTCTTGTGACAGACAAGCAGACATGCCTAAAACATAATATTGTTATTGACCTGTAACTTACGGAACCCCAAAACCAGTCCATTGATTCTCCATTAATAGGACCGTAACGCTATCATTTTAAGAGGCAATTCTATGTGACGGCCTATTCAATCGTGCTAATATATTTTTATTGCCGATGAGGTAATATTTACTGCCAGCGATTGTCAGTATACGATTGGTATTTAATCAGTGGGGAGTTAAATGTTCCCCAGTTCCTCCACTGATTAAATACTGAGATCGATTGGTTCTATTGGGGTGTTTTTGTAGGCAATAAAAAGGGTAGTTTGCAGCGTGTTACGTCCGTGATTGATGTTAGATTCGTTCTTGTTTTTGTGAAGTTTTATTGGTAAAGTTAGGAAGTTTTTGTTGAAGTAATTCGATGAGGAACAGTTTGGAATTTTTGAGTGTTCTTTGTTTTGGTGAGTAGGCAACAGTCTACTTGAGAGAATATTGCTATTGCCATATAGGGTTGCCAGGCGTCCGGATAAAGCCGGACACAGTCAGGCTTTTTGGTTGCGTGTCCGGCCAAATCAGACTGTGTCCGGCCTGTCCGGCTTTTTTTTGTCCAAAGCGTGCGCGGCGCGCCCCCGCCTCTTCGTCACTCTTCATCACCACCCCACTCTAGTGTAAAGCAAATGATAAAAAAGCCTAGTTTTACTTAGAAAAAGTCCTGCTTATTTACCCAAATGTCCGGCTAAACTGGCTGGTCTGTCCGGCTTTTCGGTTTTAAGACCTGGCAATCCTATTGCCATATAATAAAATATGAAACACAAGGAGGTTCGTGCCATTAAAGAAGAGCCTCGCGTGCCAGTTATTTCACTGGCCAGTGGAGTCCAAAACCAAAAAATGGATGATAAATGTTTTTTTTATTTTTCTGGAAGTAGGTTTATACAAACTCTTTTAAAAATTAATTATATTTTAAAACAAGATGAGTTTGGTGTTTTCTATCCGACTACCTAATCTGAGAAGAAAACCCGAAAAACACTCAGAGTTCACAGTCGCTTTTAATAAAGTCTAGAAATAATCTTGGTCAGATCATGTGAGGACCATATAGGTTGGTGTCTGAAATGGTATTTTGAGCATTGCAATGGTAGAAGTAGATAGTCATATACCTTCTCGGACGAACATTTTCACAACTAGTTTTTCAGATGGTTAAAACTAAATTTACTAGCGTTATATTGTATTTACCTGCGGCTGGTAATAACTTGACGGGAATTTGAAATTCATAATAGTTCGTTACTGCAACGGCCATCAAAAGAGGCATTGATGGACGAACGTGTAAATGTGGGCCGAGGCAAAGCCGAGGCACATAATTATACTTAAGTCCATCAATGTCCAGTTGTGGCCAAGGATTGTATAGTACTTTTCTCAAATAATGCGCGGAAATTAAAACTAAGTAGTACCTAGGCAGAACTTTTTCGTGATTTACAATTAATTTTTAAATAAAACAAATGAACGGCAACGCGGCAGGCCCAGAATGAGATGGCGATGGCGGGATGAACTCGACTCTTTCCACAAGGATTGACGTGTAACAGCACTGGATAGGGATAAGTGGAAGGAGGAAAGGGAGGCCTTTGCCCTGCAGTGGGACAGAAATGGCTGATAATAAAAAAAAATAATAATAACAATTAATTTTCAAAATCAATGACGAACAACGAACAACGAACAACGAACAACATTATTTTTTCCCGCGTTAGGCTGGCCGCATACGTCCTGTGTCCTGGTTCGGAATTCAGATTCGGAGACCCTGAATGCACGCATTTCATACAAAATCTTCTCTTTAGCGCACACGTTCTTATATTTTCCGTCGGGGTTTCCAATCATGGCTTATACCAATATACATATGTCAATATATTTAAAAAAAAATCAGACGAATTTTCCCAGAAATTTTGACAATAGATTATTAACTCGACACGATATTCGTGATGGAATCAGCTCGCAAACAAACGTGGTTCATTCATAATTCTTCTCATTTTCCATCACACAACTTTATACCTTATTTTATTTAAGATAAAGATGGTTTTGGTTTGTATGTGAAATATTTTAGAGTAAACGGATTTGAGGGTAGGTGCGTATACGGTAAATTGGTGTTGACAATATAGGTAATTTGGATCTCATTTGCTTCATACAACGCTAATCGTATTGTACAAGTATAATTGAGTGGCATGTGTACGTAACTTTGTTAACAATTATATACTTAACAGGATAACTACTATTTTAATGAGCCTGTTAGGGACCTAACTAAGGACTTTAACTGAACTGCCGTCATCCGAGATCGGTAGCGAAGTGTCGACATATTGTTGTACCTATCTATATATTATATCCTTTAAATTACAGTCCACTGCATTTCAGTTAAAGTCCTTAGTTAGGTCCCTAACAGAGCCCATGCTTCAACAAATTTGAGAGGTTTGAATTGATATCAATGATCAAAGATCCACAGCATCCTGTCCTCCGCCTTCCACATCCAGTCTACCCCAGCCACCTATAGGTTTTCTGTGCTGTGGCGTAGTCTGGGAGAGGCCCATGTCCAGCAGTGGACTGCGATAGGCTGAGTTGATGTTGATGTCAAATATCCTCAAATAACAACCGGGACCAACGGCTTGACGTGCTTTTCGACGTACTGAGAAGTCTTGATATGTAAAGATGGTCACCCATCCACGGACCACCCGTGGAAATGCTAGCTTAACCACAAGCCCCTCCTATCCACGACTTCCACCCAATCAGCCTATATTAAACCTTATTGCTCTTAAAGTCTTCAACTAAAATAAAAACTTACCATGCAAACTTTTTCAGCACCTCATTACTCAGTTCCCATTTACTGTGAGATAAAGCATGAGCGACGCGTCCACGATGGAAGTATAACTCACTGACTTCACATTGTCTGGCCGTACGACCTATTTCCAAAAATAGCTGTGCCTAGGTGCCTCCACAGGCCCAAAACTTAGACTGCAATGTAGGTCGCATTGCTGACGTTTGCCAGAATCGATGTTGTTATTTTATTGATTAAGTTTTGGTGTTTTTTTTTTGAGGGTAGGGTGGCTTAGACCATTGTATAACGTAGGTACAGTCACGAGGAATAATATGTCAACACTTGGCAACTTTCAATTGCGATATTTTCGTGAAATAACGAATGCAACGTTCAAACACGACACTTTACATAAATCTATGGGTTCGAAAATACTATGTTCGTAATAACATAAAATTTCATTAAAAAATAAAGGAGAAAATCGCCTTTGAATAAAGCCAAGTGTATACATACTTATAGACGTGACTGTACTTGGCATTGAAACAATATACAGGGTGAAATTGAATTCATGGGCATCCTTTTAAGGGGTCATTGTGATCATCATTATGAACAACTTTTACTATGGGACCAAACCTGAAATCGCGATAAAAAAATGAGCTCTTCCCTACATTTTGACGAGTTATATAAACATAAATGCATGAAACAGCAGATTTTTTTCGCGATTTTAGGTTTAGTCCCATAGTAAAAGTTGTTCATAATGATGAGTACAATGACCCCTTAAAAGGATGCCCATGAATTTAATTTCACCTTGTAAAATTGTCAAAACATGTGGTAGTCTAGCAATTGCATGGGGTTGAAATAAATCAGAGAATTACCTAATGGAACCGTATTGAAATAGTCCAGTTCCTGTGACAAATTCTGACGCAAATAAACATTCTTGTGAACCATAAATTGATAAAATTTGTTGCAGGTCTGCTGGAAGAAATTTCTTAAGAAATAAGCAGTATCTTTGTACTCAAATTATAATCATGTCATATCCCTATGTATTTTACTGTGTGTACATAAATAATAAAATAAATAAATAAAAAATAAGACGATAAAAACAGCGTATATTTAAACCAGATTAAAACAACACAACACAGCAACGCATTCAAAGACATTGATACGAGCTCCTTATGCATTTAAGATTCACTTAGTGTAAACAACTCTGAGGAAACAAAGAGTCAGAAAAGAAAAGACAATTTACAGTAGAAAAACAATTGTAAATTCAAGATCTAGACATTAGAAATGCAGACAAACTAAGTTAAATTCCCATTGTCTTCTACTAACAATCGTTTAAATGTGTTTCTGCAATACTGTTACCCAGTTTCTACGTTCTAAAGCTCTTATTCGACGATGCAGTGTTCCTAAATATATTAATAGGTATCTAGTTTAAGGTTGCGCCACAGAAAAGATAAGTACAGAAGGTAGGCTACCTGCAAAAAGCGAGAACGCTTGCACTTAAAGGCACGCTGCACGTACAACGTGCGCTGCCAGCACATCAAACTACTCGAAACTGTCAAATTTTCCCAATCAACCTTGAACCTTATACTTTAGCGATAAAGTTGAAAATCTATTAAAGAAATTTTCGTCAAGTCAAACTCAAACTCAAAGCATTTATTTCAATTAAACCATTTACAGGCACTTTTGAATTGTCAAGAAGTCAGTCAGTCAGAAAAATGAAGCTAGTTGCCCATTCCAAAGCGTAGGTACCTATGGAGAAGAACGGGCAAGAAACTCCATGGACACTCTTTTAAATCAAAATAATGTGGTTACAAAGTCTTGGTTACATCATTCATGTTAAAAATTATACATGTGAGAACGATGCAGAACGTTAAAAGCGTCCATAATGAAAAGATGAGAAAAAAACAACAATTCAAATAATAAATTAAAATAAGCCATGGCAGCAAAGAGATGACCAGTCCCTACTGACGGCGCCCGTTCACGAACATGACGCATGCATCAGCACCATTCAGCTCAACCATTTTGAAGGGAGCTAAATGATCCAACACATGCGCCACCATCAGCGAGATAGTTAAGGATTGAGAAGTAATTAAATGATTTGCAATTTAAACATGGGTTAGCAAGGAAAATCAGCTATTGACATTTCATACTAGGTATATTTTGTCGGCAGTAGGCCAAAAAAAAAAAGCCAAGAATGCGTTAGTCAATGTCGCGGGATACACCTGGATGAGGAACGCACGGAACAGACAACGGAGCCGGGATTATGGCAGAAAAAAGGGGAGGATTATATCCAGCTGCGGGTAATTCTGGGTCGAAATGATAATGATGAGGTAACAAAAAAACAGGCGCAAAATATAGTAAATAGATTAGGACAGCTGGAACAAATGGGTTAAGTTAGGTTAGATCTGTGACCAATCACGCGCGAGCCGAGCGAGCGAAGTGAGCGGTGTTGCTGCAGTGACCGGCAAGCGCTTCATCTAAATTGGTCGCAATAACTAGAATAGAGCTGCCCAATATGACATTATTTACTGGTATTTTTTTAAATTCTTGTTGGCCACTAGCATCTCAATCCATACTTCCATACTAATATTATAAATTCGAAAGTAACTCTGTCTGTATGTCTGTCTATCTGTCTGTCTGTATGTTACCTTTTCACGCCTAAACCGCTGAACCGATTTAGATAAAATTTGGTATAGAGATAGTTTGAGTCCCGGGAAAGGACATAGGATACTTTTTATCCCGATATTCCTACGGGATCGAGACTTATGCGGGTGAAACCGCGAGCCGCAGCTAGTTGACTATAATTGCTGACAGAATACATTTTGAAACTAGCCAAAACCTCAGTCTTTAGCTGACTATTTAAATCATAGCATCTAAGATCGCCCGTTAGTACGCGTCTATGAGGGCGCTTGTCTTCACTCGTTGCATGGAGCAGGACTTCGGTAGCTATATATTTTAGGGTTGTGCCTTACTAAATTCCAATATTGTTGGAAGATGGAGCTCCGAAATGTGGAGTGCAATTTGATCTCAATGTGTTTTGTGGGTAGAAGTAGAAGGCCAATTCCCGTAATTAAAAACGTTCAAAATCTAGTCGCAATCTCATTTGAGTGACAGACAATTTCAAAAACTTGTCTAAAATGTAGGCAAATTAGAGGTATTTTTGACAGATTGAGACTGAAACCAGAGGGCCAATTCTCGTAATTTTAAGAACGTTCACAGTCTGATCTCAGTCTCAATCTGTCAAAAATACCTCTAATTTCACTTCATTTTGACAAGCTTTTGACATTTGTTTTTCGCCATGATGAGACTGGGACTAGATTTTGAACATTTTAAATTACTAGAATTGGCCTTCAGACTGTGAACGTTCTTAATCTGTCAAGCTCCGCTAATGAGACACAATTGGTTTTCAATTGTTTCGTCGCCAATGGGCGACGCGCGCCGCTTGACCGGTTAAAATTCCGAGAACTGCCCCTCAGAATGCAGATAAACTTGGGTAGACAATTTGAATCATAATATGATAATTTAGTAGATATTTTAAAAGTCGAAAATTCCATTATGTTTTTGAGTATTTGCTTAATTTATTCGTTCATTTGACAACAAACTTATTAGCAATGCGTGCAAGAATGCTAAGTTTCTTTAGAAAGTTTCTAAGAATTTTCTGCTCGTGCAAACTCGTTATCACTGCTTCACTGCATCGAATAATGGTACTTACGTAATACTTAATAACAAAGTTTTTTTTATAACTGACAACAGTTCTATAAAGTGTTGAACTAAATTGTAACTTTTTCCACCGATAATGAATTATCGTCCATTTAATGGTCTTCATCAGAACCAGGCTAGAGATAATGAATGGTTGCAGAAGTTAACCTATGACAAAACCGAGAATCTTATTACAATTATTGTCTCTTAAATGAACTAATACTGTATTTAAATTAAGGCATTGTTTGATTAATTTTCTATAATTACTTGCATGACACTTAATACCAGTTGTATGTCATACCTAGATAGAGGTACTTGGACTCCCAAAACACAGGCTTTTGGACTAGTTTAGGAGGCATCAGTTCGCCCTTCAATGTGACTCTATTGTACTTACAGACGCCAGCACATCAAGTTACTACAATCTGTCAAATTTCTGTAATAGATTTTCAACTTTATCGCTAAAGCATAAGGTTAAAAGTTGATTGGGAAAATTTTACAGTTTCGGGTAGCTTGATGTGCAGGCCTCTGTACAATATACCTTTAAACCTGTGGGTGTATTTGTGTACGTTTTTCAAAGTGTACAAATAAAATTTTCTTATTATTTATTATGATTCCCTCGATCCCTAACGCACAGCTTAATGTTATGTAAAGACTTGCAGTAGCTTAAGGGCAAATAAGAGCTCAAATGAGCTGTGTCAATAAAACAGAGCTACCTATAGTTTGCCCGTTGCAGTTCTTTAAGCAGCATTGGTCTACAAATAAAAATGCGTTTGTTTGCTTTGTAAAAAGATACTAAGGCTGGCCGCATATGTCCGGTTTCCTGATTCGGAATTCAGATTCGGAAACCCCGAACGCACGCATTTCATGTAAAATCTTCTCTTTAACGCACACGTTCTTATATTTTCCGTCAGGGTTTCCGAACGGTACCAGTATTTTACATGGAGCGACTGACATCTGACCTCTGCAACCCAGTTACGGGGTAATACGATAACGCTTGGTAAAACTGGTTGTCAGACATTCGGGCTTCTGACTACCCGTAACGATTGTCAAAGATTCACGAAATACAGAACGGCTAAACGTTGACGTAGACGTTTAGGAAAGCTCCTAGGCACAGAGGGGTCTTGGTATGTAAAGATGGTCACCCATCTACAGACCAACCGCGGCATGAGTAGCGTTTGCGATTGTTACGATTGGTCACTAAAATTTTACTCCATACAAGAAGTCCCGATTTGACGTCATTTGAAAACAAATTTCTATTTACTACATCGTGACTACAACCAAAATTATTTATATTTCTTCAAGGCACCCAATCCAACTGCACATCTTCATCAAAAAATAAACAAAAACGCATCACTTCAAAGATGCAATACAAATCCAAATCGTTCTTTGAAACTACTAACAAAACATTCTCTCTAATAAACCGAACATTTTTCCGAGAAACGGCGAAAATACACTGCGATTACTGCGATTTACGATGCAATCACTCTGAGTAAATATTCCAACTCACTTTTTGTATGATCAAGTGGTGCTTCGAGTTCGAAGTGGTTTCCATTGAGAATGGAAAGTTCTGTAATGATTGCAATTTCAATTAACTCTTTCAAAGATTTTTTTTTTCTATTTCATAAAATAGCCTTTACGAGTAGGCAGTGAGCTTCGTTACCAACGCAGCTAAGTTGTAATAGGGATAATATTTTTTTACCATGGCATGAACTATTGACGTGACGACAATTATGAATGATAAAGACATTAACGTTTTATAGTTCCTTACTTATTCTTCAATTTCTTTATTGGCATAAAAAAAAAGTGTAGAAACAAAATGAATACCAGCTCGCAATTCCAATTGCGTTGCTCCAATTGTATCTCTATTAAAGTAAAACAGTAAAAAATCGTTTATTTCATAACTAGCTGCGCCCCGCGGTTTCACCCGCATAAGTGTCGATCCCGTAGGAATATTGGGATAAAACGTAACCTATATGTTAATCCAGAGTGTCAGCTACCTTAATTTTTTTTTAATCAAAATTGGTCCAGCCGTTTGAGCGTGAAGAAGTAACAAACATATAAACATAATATCAGATCATCACCTAAAAATGGAAATTATGAACAAAACTAGCTGCGCCCCGCGGTTTCACTCGCGTAAATGTCGATCCCGTGAGAATATCGGGATAAAAACTATCCTATGTCCTTTTCCGGGACTCAAACTATCCCTATACCAAAGGAGACTGTTAAAAAGTGGTCTATGAACCAATAGCGATACTATTACGATATTTCTGTGGGGATACCTCAACTATACCCTTGTGCAAAGTGGCAACAAAATCTGACCCGGCAGTTTTGAGAAATATAATATTTTAGAATACATAATTTCATGATAACATTAAAAAGTGGTCTATGAACCAATAGCGATACTGTTACGATATTTATGTGGTGATACCTCAACTATACCCTTGAGGTATTCCCACAGAAATACCTCTACAGTATCGCTATTGGACCATAGACCACTTCCCATACAAATTTTGGAGTATTCCCGTTTGAGCACCTATTTTCAGAGCACCTTTTTTTAGAGCACCAATGGTATTCCCATTAGAGCACCAATCAATATTTTACCGTGGTGCTCAAAGGGGAACAATAAAAAATATTCAACTTTGTTCCCTTTAGAGCACCTACGGTAGCTTCAAGTGATGGGGTGTACAATAAAACATATCGATAATTAGAAGTCGGTTAAAAATTGGCAGTTTCATTGCAGAATGGTATCATTTCATAAAAACATAATATCATCATTAACATATTTTATTGTTAATATTACAATAAGTTTCCTCAAATTTAATTTTATCTATCCCCAAACCAATTGTAGGCTGTAACACTAACAAAGGAAATCGGTGTTTTCATAGAATAGATTAGAATATATATAAATATACTGCTTCATATTATTATGAAGAGTATTTAAGGCCAGGTAGAGCAAGTGAAGTAGGCATTTAATGCTACCACCCTTCCCGCGAAGCGAGCCGTGCGCTCGAATCGCCTCGCGCCGCGCCGGCGCGGCTTATATGCACCCAAAGCCGAGCGGTGTCATACAGTCATACAAGCAAGTTTGAGAGAAATAGCCGCTGAGCTTTCTGTGTCTTCAAGTCGAAGAAGAAGCTCTGTCTTGCTTTTTAGAAGTTGTCTAGGAGAAGGATAACTCCAAAATCAAACCCGTGTCCTTCCAGTTCACACAAAAATTAATTTACAAATATTTACTTGACAAGCAACTATGGGCAAAAACACGATTTGTCATTTCATCATTATACAACAACAAGTTTGCCAAATAATTCACTTAAGAAAATAATTATCCGATAAACTTTTTTTAAAAACGTATTATTTGACAAACAATTTTTTTTTTTCATTGTATCTCATAAAACAACGTTTGGAATAAAAACGTTACATTGACTTATAATTACGCAATTTCCTAAAAATGAAACTCGTCAAACTCATTCATTTTATAATAGGCATTAAGTCAGTCAGTTGGTCATTTAATTTAGTACCTAGTGCAAATAATTAGTTGTGTTAAATATTGTAAAATTTAACAAGGCAAAGCATAAATAACGTTTGATAAAATGCATTGCTAGATAATTACTTACTTAATTTATTTGAGAAATTTTTCTAAGTGTCGGTTTCGGCGAGTTCGGGAGTTATTAGAAATACTGAATTTACTAGTTTTATGTGGCTATAAAAGATGGATGGATTGTGTGAGGAATTATATGAAAGAGAAGGGAGTGAATGATAGCGTGACGGTTGACAGGGGAGAATGGAAGAAGAAAACGTGTTGCGCCGACCCCAAGTAACATGGGATAAGGGCAGGAAGATGATGATGTGGCTATAATTTAATAAGCATAGCGTTATTATTCTATTTTTGAGTTAAATGGTGATAATTTAAATTTTAGAAAAATGTATATTTATTTTTAACATTTTTTTTTTTTTAACATAATTATTATTATTACTACTTCCAAAAGTTTCTATAACTGATATAATGTTCATATTTTTCTTTTTTAAAACAACTGAAAACTTTACTTGCATAATACATAAATATGTAGGTAAGTATTATTAAGAAATATTATTTTACTAAAAACAATCAGCGTAAAGACTACTGATGTTACCGAGGAATGTGATTTCTTTTATTTTATTTGTCTTAAGTAAGTCAGGTACCTAGAAAATAACATAAGGCTGATTGTGATATTAACCGCTGAAGTGCCAACGTCATAATTAAGTAATAATTACTGAGTTTCCTAAAATTAATATGATAATAAAAGTACTGCCAATTTTTATCGATATGTTTTATTATACACCCCATCACTAGAAGCTACCGCATCGTAGGTGCTCAAAAGGGAACAAAGTTGAATATTTTTTATTGTTCCCCTTTGAGCACCACGGTAAAATATTGATTGGTGCTCTAATGGGAATACCTTTGGTGCTCTAAAAAAAGGTGCTCTGAAAATAGGTGTTCAAACGGGAATACTCCCAAATTTTAACAGTCTCCTTTCATCTAAATCGGTTCAGTGGTTTAGGCGTGAAGAAGTAACAAACATATAAACACACACACACACACACACACTCACAAACTTTCGCCTTTATAATATTAGTGTGATTAGTGTGATGACGCCTGAATGGTCGCAAATTTGAAAAATGAGCTGTTTGTTTTTTTCTATTAATTTTATTTTATTCGAGAACATACATCGGTTTTTTACTAAACTTCAACTATATCCGACGACCCTGCATATTTATCTCTTTTGTTGACTGTACATTTGTAATCAGTGCAGTGTACTTTGCTTGATTTTCTTGATTGGACAAATTAACCCACAATCAAGAGAAGGACATACGAATTGCTGTGCTTCACAATGTTGTACAGACCTACGGTAAAAGATCACGATTGATTGACATTCATTCCACGTCACTAGCGAGAATACATTCTCGTAGCTGATTAAATGTCGTGCTAACGAAATAAATGCTTAAAAAAAACATTCGATAACATAGTTCACAATTTGATTATTGTTATTTATAGCGGAATTACTACAAATGTTACTTTAACAATGTTGAAGCCTAAATACAGCTAATGTTCTTTAAATCTATATCTTTATAATATACATACAATTATACATACATACACGTAATTAAATAATAAATAAAATTTAAGTGTCTTTTTGTAATATCCAAATAACAGCTTTTTACTAAATGCTTATGGATTATATATATACGGTATTTTCGAATTTTTGGTTTGTCTGTTTGATTCAGCTAATCTACTCAGCATAGCTATTCACAAACACTCGAAACGCTTCCGTATCGTATCGAACATTAATCATTGTTATCGTAAGAGTCTTCTAAACGCTGTTCACAAGTCCAAAACCCGAAAATTTTGTCAGTTTAAATCAAATGGACACCCGCTATTCTTCCAACAGCTATTTGCTGTTGAGGGCAAGTCAAATCAGGTTATCGAAATGTCAGGTTTTCGATACGATAGCCGGTCGTATGGTTGTGAATCAGGGCTCTGGTCTGATTTCTTAAACGACAAATAACTTTTAACTGTGGAATAAAATTGACCTCTGACAGTTTTTGTATGAAAGAAATGTCAAACATTCAAAACTATTCCTCGGGTAAAATTATCTGACGTTGGAAAAATCAGCCCTGAGTCGTATAAAAATATGTCTAAATTAATTAAAGTGTACTAATTCAAATACTTAATAGGTAACGAAACTGTATAAGAGACTAGAATAATGTACTAAGATCCCAAAAAATAAAATATACGTATCAAAGACGCAACGATTAAACATTACAACGTCCTCTGCATACAGAATACGATCACGCTCTCATAGAATTCGTGTCACGTCACCGTTAAACTACGGAGATGCAGTTTCGCCGAGGCCACCGTCGCGCCGGGAACGAGCCGAGTCCAAGGCCTCAACGAAAAACTCAATAAAGACGGAATTTCTTCAACGACACAACCAGATAAAATGTGGAGAACTGTGGAAAATAAAATAGGGGAAACTGAACGGAGAAGTAAACGTTCTGGGCTTTATTATGTCAAGGCCTGATAAAGGTTTGGCCTTGATATAATGAAACTTTGAACTTGACACCTATATTATTTTTGGCTGCTGATATTTATGCCAAACAACTTTTGAATGTACGGCGATTATTAAACGTCCGTTATTTACTATAAATAAAAAATAGACAAGAATGGCTTTCCTGAAAGCAGGAGAAAAGCTTTAAAAATAGGAATATCATAATTTGTCTATAGAATACTTTCATCATCTGGCTAGCCTATTGCCAAATATATAGGAGTCAGTTTCCAGTCTAACCGGTTGCAGCTGAATACCAGTATTTTACACTAAGCAACTGCCTGAGGTTAGATAGGCAATCTAACCTCCACAATCAACCAAGTGACTGGGTAACAGGATACCGCTTGGTAAGACTTTAAAGACCTCATTTATTGCGTAAATAAAATTGTTTCGCATTAAATTATTGTAACACTAGCTGTTGCCCGCGAGTTTATCTACGATCCAGGATGAAAGTCTTCATTAAGTAGCCTATGGCCTTACCCAGTTCATGGCCTATCAGTGTGCCAAATTTAATCTAAACGGTATCAGCCGTTTTAGCATGAAAGCGTAATATTAAACAAACAAACTCACTTTCACATTTTTAATATTAGTTGGTTTCGTTAAACCCACACATTAATATTTTTGTCAGGAAACTACCCACAACCACGTACTAAATAATAATGTAAGCATCACATACTAATGTTATTCGTGTCACGCCACTATTGAACCAGCGGGAATGCAATTCCGCGAGGCCATTTCTGTGTCGCGCCAGGCCCAACATATTCTAGTCCAAGGCCTAGGGTGAGAAGTCAATAATAGCGTGGAATTGGGTTGACTATAGCAGAAAAGATCAATATTATGGACTATAATTTTAACGTGTTTTAGAAGAGAACGACAGATTTCGCAGATATTTAGAACTGTTTTATTCGCCTGCCGTATTAGGCAATTTTTTTCAAAGTCTATTGAATTTGAAAATAGTTTCAGCACTCCTTTAAAAGGACTACATGACCTAAAGCGCGGTCACTGTCGGACTGCAAGAAAATGAAGCAGTAGCGCGATGACACAACGCTGGTAATTTATTGCAAAATATGAAGCATTTTATCTATTTACCTACAAAAATCTATTCTTTGGACAAAAAAATTAAAACACTAGTGCTTTAGTATGTTGCTTGTAGAATAATCTGACAAAAAATCAGAACGATTGTATTGTTACAAGCTTAACTAATAGTAACACTATGACGAATTGCGAAACCAACTCACTAACTTCTACATGAACCATATCAAATTTCGTCCTCCAGAAATTACATTTGGACGAAGCAAACCCCTGTAGAATAAACTTGCAGTAATTTTCCTAACTTTATCTACACGTAGTGCAAAATAATTACAAACTACACACAAAAAATGTCTTTACTTTTAATAAAAGTATAAATAACGGCTATTTGCAACACGCAATTTAGTCACGCTACATATTTTTCTAATTTAACACGTTATACTGAAATGAAAATGAAATATTTTTAATTAAAATTAAAAAAGATGGCCCTGAAACTTCATATTAATTACTATACTTACATATCACTTAACTGTCCCAGTGAAAAAGGCTATTAACGTACTACATTATGTCTTTGGCTTCGAATTTGGGGAAAATAGGGCGTGTGAATTTAGCAAGTTTCAAGTTACTAATAAAACGTATTTGAATTTACTTACGTACTTTTTATTGCCAATTTCTGGAGAAAAACGGAAGGATGCGGAGTTTAAAATATTAAGTGCTGCGGTATGAAAATCTCAATTATTCTTTCTTTCTTTACTTAGTGCTACTTTCTGTAGGTAGTAATAACAGGCCTTCAGAAAGAATTTCGGCAATGGCAGCCAATCTCATTGGAGACTACCCATCGACGCAGAAGATATAAAACAGGTTCCCATTGCTGTTGAGACCATGGGTGGTTGGGGCACTGAGGCCAGGAAGCTCATTAGTAAGATAGGGTACAAGCTCCGTGACAAAACGGGTGATTCCCGCTCCGGCTCGTTCTTGGTGAAAAGTTAGCCATTGCTATCCAACAAGTGTGCAGTGCAGTGCAGCAAGCGTCTTGGGCACCTTTGCGCCGGGAACAGTTAGGGGCGGATTATTTGACTAAGTTAGACGTGTTGAAAACAAGTTGGTAGTAAAGCTATGTTTTAATTTCTTAAGTGTCTGTGTTAAATGAACAAAATTAAATAGAATATCTTTTATTTAGGTACACCACATGGACTCAAGATATACATAAATGTTGAAATTTTACATAGGGCAGTCTTATCGTTAAAAGCGAGCGTGCGCGTGAGCGTGTACAGTATTTTTATCTCACGAAGCAACACGCACTTTACTTGTGGTTATCAATGTGTGCAAACACGCGGTGAATCTGTGTGTAAGTTCAGGAGCTGTTGGTACCGTCTGAGACATTGGTAAAGTTGGAAGTGTGTGTTATGTGCTGACGCTGCTCGTTTTCACACACACTTTCACAGCGTGTTTGTACACTTAGTTACCACAAGTAAAGCACGCGTCGCTTCGCGAGACAAAAATACTGTATATTACCTATTATAATTACACAATACTCTGTCTATACACTTGTGCGTAGGCACAGGTGCACTTTCTCTCCCCTCACTCTCATAATCCGATGTGACGGCAGTCCGACACGACCGGGGCGGAGAGAGCAGGCGGGGAGAGTTTTAGGTAGATAATGCGTCTAGATAAATGCCTATGTAACTTAGCACAATACACCACATGTCATGTTTGTACTAACCTACCACACCTTTGGGAGCTATATGTTTGAGCCGTTTGGGGTTGAAACTCTAGGGCCTTCGGGTCCGAGTGCTCATGGAATATTTCGAGACATCGCCAAGCGTTTGGTTGACTCTTCGCGTGACCAGAGGGCTGGCCTATTTTTAGCCCAAAGAATAAGCATTGCCATCCAACGTGGTAATGCTGCCAGCCTTTTGGGCACTTATCCCATTGACAGCAATGCGGACGAATTTTTTGATGCCCAATGAGCTCCTGTGTCTTTTTTTTTTATTATACCTACCACAGAAATAAATTAACCAATGAAAATAAATAAAAACAAAGGAACCGTAGGCTTTCTAAATACATATATCTAAACTACCTTTTGGAATGGGCGACTAGAATCGATTCTATTTTAAGGTAATTTTTGACGTTCAAAAGTGCCTTTTATGTGCCTATTTGAAATAAATGCTTTGACTTTGACTTTATCAATAGCGTTCAAGTGATTGCATGCACATCACTTGTTACCTACTTTAGCAGTACAGTAATGCTCAAGGTAAACATAAGCATAAGCTGAATAATTTAACAATATGGCAGCTTAAACTTAAAGTTTTGCGGCTTCCTTGGAGCACATTACCTTTGTCGTGGCTGTCCCAATTCTAAATTTTAGAACGTGTTTAGAAACTAATATACAGACTGCTCAGTAATGTAAGTAGGTCTTCTTCTTAGGGTGTCGAAGGCCGGCCACCGTAGGCGCGGGCCTGCGGACGGAGAGTAATGGGTAGGTCGCCGTCCGATCAGGACCAGGCCCGTGCCGGACGGCGCGTACGTGTTCCACGCGCGCCTCAAAGAGATGTCAGCATAAAGGAAGGGGCCTGTCAGGGCCGAAGCCTGCCGGGGGTGCGGGATTATTCGAAAGGATTACCGCTACCCCGGAACATTAAGGGCTAAGGAAGGAACACGGATGGGTTTTAGTCAGGAAGAGTCTGACACTCCTTTCCGCTCCACCCAGAGCGGGAGGGGTCATTTGATGATATCCCATCCAAAAAAAAAAAGGGTGTCGAAGGCAAAAGCAAGATGAGAGGTGAGCCAATATCGATAGAGAGAGTCCGCATATATGGGCACTGATAGGGGTATCCACAAGTTCTATTGTCTTATATTTGCTGATCAACACATGTTTTACAACACTTTATAGCATACCTAATACATATAATGCTTATGAAATGTACTCTTAGAATTTGACGCATTCAATTGTTTTCAGGGATATTGTCCTTTTAGGTGAGTTCTATAGGATGAATCTGTGTCAAAATGTGGGTTCTTGATGAATAAATAAAGTCTTTGATATTCTATTAGGGCCGTAATATTTTTTCTGAATGAAATGAAATTGTTTATTCTGTAAATATGATGTCGGAATCACTTTTTCACGTCATCTAAATATATAAAATTCAAAGTCTTGACTGACTGATATATCAACGCACAGCCTAAACCGCTGGTCCCAGAGACATCAAATTCGGAGGGTATGTTCTCTGTGAAGAGTAGGTATCCATTAAGAAAGGGTCTTTCGAAATTCCACCCCTAAGAGGGTAAATGGTTGGGGAGGGTGAAATTTCACGCGGACGAAGTCGCGGGCAGAAGCTAGCATTATATAAAAAAAATATAAGCTAGATGAGGTCGGCATTTCCTATCTGGCTACTCTGAGAAGAGAGCCAGAAACAAACTCAGAGGACTCTTTTAAAGTTCCGACATAATCTTGGTCGGTTTATGTGAAGACCATGTAGATTGATGTGTAAAACAACCGACTTAAAAAAAAACACTACAAAGTGATAAATAACTTTAATTTCGGAAGTCGGTGTCGTTGGTTCCACATTTTTTATTGTAGACAGTTATATGCATAAATGTACTGACATTTATGCATATAACTTCGTACATAAGAATAATTACCTAATGTAATACTAAAACCTTCCTGAAAATATGTAGATCACATATCAAAATCAGTTCATTAGTTTTTGAGAAAATCGAGGATATACATACATATGGGTCGAATACAGAACCTCCTTTTTTGAAGTCGGTTAAAAATGGTCTTTTGAGGACAGATATTATGTTGTTTCAGTGGCGGATTAAGTCCAGGTCCTTTTATACAATTAAGTGTCCTATTCTGAGCCAGATAGTTTCGATCCAGATTAAAATATCCGCGCTGACAGACAGTAGGTCCGTTACAAAGCCTGGATCAGACTGTCAGTAACACTAAGGGTACCTACGTACTATGCGGTTAGCCGGAATGCGGTCAACCGTCCGGCTGAAGAACGGCACGGACCGTCCGGCATCGCAGTGCAGATAAAAACTACTTTTCTCGTACATATTTTTGATTGCGGTTAGCCGGACGGCTGGCCGCATTCCGGCTAACCGCATAGTGCGTGGGTACCCTAAGGATATCTTTCTTATCTGCTCTAGGTACTGAAACAAAAGATGGACTAAATGTGGCGCCATTGTGTAAAGGCCATTGTCCAGCAATGGACCGATATAAACGTTTCATATGTTTGATTGATGGAACATTTATCCTACTTAACACAATGCTTTGTTTACTAAACATTTCATCACTCAAATATCCACACATAATCCCTACAGATTACCTAAAATCAACCATAAAATACAATATTTTCTTAACGTCTACTTGAAGAATAATGGTTAGTATATTACGGTCCCTTACGTGAACTTACGCGTTTACGTAAGAGCTTTTCATAATATTACGCTCAATTTTACGGGAACGATCTATAGAGGAGTCGCTTTCTGAATATTTCAGCTGATTTTGGTATATAAATCAATAGAATATAAAAGATTTTTACCGATATCTTTTGTGTTTTGTTACTTTTGCTTTTTTTTTTGTACGAATTCCGTGACAAACAACGCATATGAAAAACAGCTAGAAATAGCATGAAATTAAATATAGGTCTCTTCATATATTTTCACTCCTGAGCGTGATTTGAATTTTATATACAAATGAAGCCCTGGCTCGTACCAGCGTGCGTGCATGACCAGAAGGCCAATTTTCGTAATCAAACACGTTCTAGTCGCATCTCATATCAGCGACAATCAATGTCAAAAACTTGTCAAAGATAACGTTCTTAAAATTACGAGAATTGCCCCTCTGATGTATGAACGTTAAATACAGCACAGGAGATTTATATTGGAAGGATCGCAGCAGTTTGCATTCTGTAGTTTTTGCCTAGATAACCGACATAGCCCGAAGAATTGCCAAACTTAAGTGGCAGTGGGCAGGACACATTGCTCGTAGAACAGTCGGCCGATGGGGCCGAAAGGTTCTAGAGTGGCGACCGCGTACCGAAAGACTGTTGACTGTTGGAAGGCCTCCCACAAGGTGGACACACGATCTTGTGAAGGCCTCAGGCACCCGTTGGATGCGAGAAGCCTATATCCAGGAGTTGGCCTCTATCGGCGTAATGATGATGATAATGAAAAACATTACGAGTACTTTTATTCAAACATCAGGGTTGACCAGAATGGGCGGAGCACCGCCGTGCCCTCGTAGAGGCGATCGGCAGCGGCGGCGACCTCTCGCGTCCGGCCCTGGTTCAAGCCATGGTCCGGGGCGAGAGGGAGTGGGAGGCAGTCACCTCCTTCTGCGAAGCAGTCATGCTAGCAAAGGAGGTGGCGGAACGGCTAAGGGAGAGAGCCTCACGCCCCAGCCGCCGCGGGAGACGATCCGGGCGTCGGGAGCCGCGTGACTACTCCCGGCCACCGTAGGCGCGGGCCTGCGGACGGAGAGTAATGGGTAGCTCACCGTCCGATCAAGACCAGGCTTGTGCCGGACGGCGCGTATGTGTTCCACGCCCGCCTCAAAGAGATGTCAGCAAAAAGGAAGGGGCCTGCCAGGGCCGAAGCCTGCCGGGGGTGCGGGATTGTCCGAAAGGGTTACCGCTACCCCGGAACATAAAGGGTTAAGGAAGGAACACGGATGGATTTTAGTCAGTAAGAGACACCCCTTCCGCTCCACCCAGAGCGGGAGGGGTCATTTGATGATTTCCCATCCATAAAAAAAAAGGGTTGACCAGAATGCTAATTTTATTTAGGTCTTAATACCCAAACTGATCCCTCAGGCGGATTTACATTTGTTTGTTATTTCGGTCCGATCCCTTCACAAAGATATCGCATAAAAATAATATATTTTTGGAAAAATATGTGATTTTTTTCAAGAAATAATAATCTAAATCTAAACATATTATAAATTATAGTTGCGTTTTGAGTCTGTGTCTGTCTGTGTGACTGAATTATTCGTCTTAACCACGCAACAGATTTTAATGTGGTTTTCACCATCGTTTAGAGAATTTATTCCGAAAGGTTCATATTAATAAATCGTTGAATGAAACTTACATGTAATAAAGAAATATCGATGTGCTGTCAGGTCGTGAATACAGTGATTTACAATTTTTTTTTATATTATGATTTATTTTTAAATAAAAGCTATCTTGAAATTAAGAAAAAAAAATATTGAAATACCTTTTCGAAAGAACCATTCTAGCACTTACATCCATAAAGCTATGGCAATAAAGTTAACATTCGCGTGCGCAAAAGGTAATCAACCTGTCAATACCAAGGTATTGCAATAACCCTCCAATGCGTTACTGCTTGACCCGTTTCGATATCGACACTCCCTGATTTGAGTGGCTAGGAATTCTAATAACGGTTGTAGGGGTACGAGGGCTAAACTTGTAAGTAATAAGGTAACCTTTTTACCCGTGTAGATCTCTTGAGAGGTAAATGAAAAATATCTACGTATAAGGTGGAGACGACAATGCGACAGTAAATTAAACTGCGAAGTTATATCTAACTAGCGCCTGCCTGCGACTTCGTCTGCGTGAAATTTCTTGGTCCAATTACCTACTTCGTTTTCACTTAGCGTTCCTTCTGCCTTTTTTTGTCTTTGCTCGGCTCCTAAGGATCTTAGCGTGATGTTGCTTGACAGGCCTGATGGTCTAGTGGTTAGTGACCCTGACTGCTATGCCGGAGGTCGTGGGTTCGATTCCCACCCAGGACAAATGTTTGTGTGATGAGCACGATCATTTGTTCTGTGTCTGGGTGTAATTTATCTATAATATGTATGTATTTAGAAATATATAAGTATGTTTATCAGTTGTCTAGTACCCATAACACAAGCTCTGCTTAGCTTGGGACTAGATGGCGTTGTGTGATAGTTGTGGAATATATGTTAAGGAGCTTATAGTCTTCCTCAAGAATTCGGCTAAAAATGCAAAAAGAATTTTTCAAATCCGACTGTTACTCCTAGAAATAAGCGCGTTCAATCAAAAACACAACAACAGTAACTATTACAACAAACATATTCATATTTTTTTTACTTTTTTTATTGGCTATTTAAGACCAAGCTTGGGTCGTCCGCCCGCGGCTTCGCCCGAGTGGTATGTCGATAAAAAGTAGCTTATGTCCTTCCACAAGGATGAAAGTATCCCCATACCAAATTTTATCAAAATCATCGCAGCCGTTTTGGAGATTAGCCGGAACAAACAAACAGACCAAAATTTTAAAAATTGCTTTTTTTTTGTGAGTAGGTACCGTACATAATGAACTAAGTAAAAAGCTTTTCAAACTCAATGCATTTATTTCAATTAAACCAATTACAGGCACTTTTGAATTGCCAAGGGGTCGGTTAGTCAGAAAGATGAAGCTAGTTGCCCATTCCAAAGCGTAGGTACTTATGGAGAAGAACGGGCAAGAAACTCCATGGACACTCTTTTAAATCAAAATAATATGGTTACAAAGTTTTATTTTGCATACACGCAGAATCTATTTTCTTTTATGTTTTTTTATTCGAGTTATCTTATTGCATGCAAGTGTTTCTGTAACAAATAGATCTATTTTTCTTTCTTCACGGACAACAGCTCGTTCTCTATAACAAAAGAAATGAAAAAAAAAACAAAATCAAAATTATCTAAAGGATATATGGAGCCGTCTTCAAGTACTTCTTTGAACACAAGTTAAATAACTTCGTAGCTCTTTGAATTTAATAAAAAAAATATAGAAACTTGTTACTGACTAGAACTTACAACGTAATTCTCACAAGAAAATGAACAATTTTCTCGTAAAATTCCAGACATTTTGATGAGGGCCTGAATCACTTTGTTCGGCCCAAAAAATATATATTTTATTTTCATGAAAACTAATTTTTTGTTTGTTAAAAGTAAATAGATCACAAGAAAAGGAATATTATTAACAAAATGTAAATAAAATAGCGGGTCACATCAGCCGTATGCACGATGACCGCTGGGCAAAAATCTCCACACAATGGGTGCCTGAAGATGAACGGCGCCGCCGTGGCCGACCCAGAAAGAGATGGCGAGATGACCTGGACGCGTACCACGACGGCTGGTTCAAGGTGGTGCGGGAAAAGAGTTCCTGGAAGGATTTCTGGGAGGCCTTTGCCCAGCAGTGGGACAGTATAGGCTAACAACATAAAAAAAATAGAAAACAAATAAGTAGTAAGTGTTGTTGTTTGTTCTATGTTGGGGTTTATTTATAAACGACTAGCAGTGCCCCGCAGTTTCACTCGCATAAGTGTCGATCCCGGCATAAGTGTCGATCCCGTGAGAACATCGGGATTAAAAGTATCTGATGTGTTATTCTATGTATAAGCTACATTACTGTAAGGTTTCATCCAAATCTGTTCAGTAGGTTTTGCGTGAAAGAGTAACAAACATCCATCCATATAGGTATCCTTACAAACTTTTGCCTTTATAATATTAGTGTGATAGTAGGAAGGAAATAGTAGGATGATTAAAGTTAAGTGGCGTTTAAACGTCAAAAATGTATGGTTCAACAGTTGCTAATCACTACTTAACTTTAAACAACGTTTATGAATAAAGGGGTTAATTGCTTACATGTGAAATGGTAAAAGTTCAACCCCCTTATTCATAAAACTTATCAAACCTATTTTAGTTAAAATGGGGTTTGTCTCTTTCTTACACACAGAAATGACAACGTGACAGATAAAGACAAACGTTCTATAAACCTATTCTAGCTAAAATAGAGATAAAATAGGATTATGAATAAGGGGGTAAGAATATAAACAAAAATAATAAGTTTTTTTAATGTAATCTTACCAAGGGGTATCGTATGACTCAGTAACTGGGTTGCGGAGGTCAGATAGGCAGTACTGTGTAAAATACTGGTATAGGGCTGCATCCGGTTAGACTGGAAGCCCAATCCTATATGTAATTTACACAAAGTAAAGCGCCTGTCTGGATTCGAACCGACTCGTAAGTCGCGGCCGTTACCACTTGGTCACAACTGCTCTAATACAATGTTTCATGTTTTTGTTTGTTTCTTTTGTTTCAAGGAAACGTGTTTACTCCTACGCGCCTAATAAATCACTTTGTTTTTTACGAAACAAAAACCTAATTGAAATAATTTGAAAGCTACTTCTAAATTCGCTTGAATAGTCGAATAATAATAATAATATATATTTTTTTTATATTCTAATATTTGAAAATATAATTAATATGTATATAGTGAAATAAAAGATAATAATAATAAGTTTATTAACACAAAAACCATAATATACAAAGCTCATACAATACACATAGGAACATTAAACTTTGGGAAACATAAGTAAGCCTATAAAATTTGAGGGTTGCCCTCGATTTCTCTAAGATCCCATCATCAGATATTAAAATGGTGACAATGGGACCACACGGGAAGCACCAGCTTTCAAATAAAAAAAGAATCATGAAAATCGGTTCACCCAGTCGCAAGTTATGAGGTAACAAACATTAAAAAAAAAATACAGTCGAATTGATAACCTCCTCCTTTTTTTGAAGTCGGTTAAAAAGTAGCTTAAATAGTGAGAACCCTGCCTCCTAAACTAGGGGGGACCCTGTAACTATTCAGTCAGTATTCTACTGTAACTTCGTGTACAAAAAATCCTTTATCTATATGTGATAAGTGATAACATTGTGATCCTATAATGAACTACAGCTAATTAATGTGTATGTATATTAATGTGGAATGTAACCAGAGTTATTTTGCTTCCAGCCTGCACAACACAAAGTCACTGTTGCAGACAAACTTAACAGTATCTACACTGTTAAAATTACCTATTATCATCATCTGCCTAGCCTTTTCCCAACTAAGTTAGGGTCGGCTTCCAGTCTAACCGGATGCAGCTGAATACCAGTATCTCGTACAAAACAAACGAATAATAATTATGCTCTTACACTAAACCAATAATTCCATTGCTATTCCAAGCCGCGTTTCCAGGACCGCTTATTATAATTATTTAGGTATGCACTCATTACCACATTATGAAGCCTTCAAGTGAAATGTGCATGATATTTTAGTAGCAAACGCATGAAACGTATAACTTAAATATTTCTTGATGGTTTGTTATCTAAAGTAACACGAACCGAATGTACTTTCTAAAAGCATTGTGTAAAGTGCAATTTCTGATGCACTTTGCTAAAATACATAAGAAGTTGGGTATCCACTATGATTGCGCACTTAGAAAAGGCCGAAAGTCATTGTCAAAAACTTGTAAAAATGTAGGAATATGACCGTTCGTAAAAATACAAGGATTAGCCTTCTTTCCTGCGCGCACCTGCTTTATGTTTGCATAAAAATGGCCACCACGAGAAAGCAGCTGATGAACTAAAGACATTTGGAGTGCTAGCATACTCTACACCCAGCTTAAGGTCTAATTCTTCGCCTTTTACATTACTGTTATAGTAATCTTCTCAGCATAAAACAAAATCTTTTATTTATATAATACTTGATGGATTTTAATACTAAGGTTCTTGAGGAAAATTTTAGTACAGTACAGCCATTTATACCTACTTAAACCTTCCCAAGATCGCTTCGCTACTTGTAAATAGTACCTAATGATATTAGGTTCCAAGCTGTATTATTTATTTCGTGACCGAGACTGTTTAATGAATGAAAATTTATTCAAAGCATACCTTGAAATCCCGGACTGCTACTGAAAATATCCAGATAGAAATACCCAACAACACTTGTATCAATAACATCCTTTAAATAAATGATTAACTTATGTAGGCTAATCAACGAGTGCTGAAATCATCCATTTATAACTTTTATTGGACCATAAACAAAACCAAAGACTTCAGGAAATATAAATTACCATACACAACTTTGGCGTTCGGAATACGAAAACGTGGTTAGGCCACATATTATTACGTATTTGCTATATTTCTTTTTTCGAATTATTTTGTCGTATGTAAATAAATAATGCTGGGTAAATAACAATGTGACTCTTTCAATTCATAATATTATGTACTTTCTGCAGAGCAGCGGTGGCCAAGTGGTAACGGCCGCGACTTACGAGTTGTAGGTCGTAGGTTCGAATCCAGACAGGCGCTTTACTTTGTGTAAATTATTTCATCACCACTGCTCTCAAAACGGTAAAGGAAAACATCATAAGGAAACTGGCATGTCCTAGAACCAAAAATTCGAAGACATGCGACATCTGCCAACCCGCAGTAGGCCCGCGTGGTAGATTACGGCCCACTCCCTCTTACTGAGAGAAGGCCTGTGTCCCAGCAGTGGGAACATTATAGGCTGATTATGTATTTACTTTCTGAGTTTATCGTGGGCATTACCGTCGTCGGTTAAGGAATAACATCGTGAGGGAACCAAGACTATCTGACCCGTCTTAAGCAAGCGTGCCGATCAATTCTCGTGTCTTCTTCGTATGAGAAGAGGTCTTTGTTATTATGTAGATAAATGGTTTAATGCTTAATGTGATGAATGACATTTACCCATCGCAAATCAAAAAAGATTTAAGAAAATGGATAATATTCTTTCTTGTTAATTGCGTAACACATTATCAATCGGAATCGGTTTCATTTTGACAGGTCAACAACATTCATTGCGTTATTTACGTGTTGAGCAGACACATTTTTCGAACTTATGAAGCAATGGATTAGCAATTTGCTTCAAAATGATTCAGATTCCGATTGATAGTGTGTTATGCAATTAGGGTGCAGATCACAAAAGCTAAATACTAAATGATTTTATTTTATGAACTAAATTATGTTTTTGAAACTAGATGAGTTCGACGTTTCTTAACTGAGTACTCTGAGAAAAAAGACTGAAACAAACCCAAAGGTCAGTCCTTTTTAAAGTCCAGGTATTATATTCTTCTATCTTTTGTCAGATCATGTGAGGACAATCTAGATTAGTGTCTGAAATGGTTTTCTGAGGCAAAAACAACCCAGATTTGAGTGGATCAGTCCATTAGTAGGTAGCTAGTTTTTCTTATCGTATGTTTTTAGTTTCGTTTTTTATTATTTCAGAGTATCTTTTTTAAAGCCTCTTGCTAATCCTCTGTTGTATTGAAGTATCCGTTTTAGTTTATCATTTTCCTGCCCTTTGCTCAATTTATTTGGGGTCGGCACAATATGTCTTTTGTTCCCATACTTACCTATAAAGTCGTTATCTCGGTATGTCACCCCTTTTCAAGCATATCATCTTACACAGAGTCCATCCTTTGATTTTGGTCTTCCCCTACTCTTATAGCCAACTTACAATGAAATGAAATTATTTATTCTGTAATTAGGATATCAGAGGTCGGTGTTTTCTATGTGACTACTCTGAGAAGAAAGGTCGAAACAAACTCAGAGGTCGCAGTCTCTTTTAAAGACCAGACATAATATTGGTCAGATCATGTGAAGACCACGTAGATTGGTGTCTGAAAAGGTCTTTTGAGGAAAGTGTTGAGGGGTGAAATGATATCTCAACTTCCTTTGGTTATTAATTAATTTATACTGTAAAAATGAGACGGCACTTTAGCTATACATTTATAATGGCGGACACTCGCGATCGCGACATTTGGACCTGTCTAATCAGTGTAAGTATTTGTAATAATGGTATAGCTCAACTCAGAACTTGAGAACCCATTGAACAGTATATAAGTTGTATCAATTATAGCTATAGTTTCCAAATAATAAATAGGAACACATTAGTAACCGAATGTCATTTGAAGTGCAGCCAAGACTGCGAGATATCTCTCCAAGATTTGCCTTGACCTAACATAGAATATAGGTACCTACTTGGCATAGTTCATAACTGACTGAGCTTGGTAATAGCCTTATATTGTAGCCTTTCTTACGTGATGATAATATGGTATTGTAAACTCTGATAGGCTTACTCAGTATTATAATTAAATTTATCTACATAATATAAGCTAATAGCATATATATAAATAAAGAGGGTAAAGAATTACAGGGCATCAAAAAATTCGTCCGCATTGCTGTCAATAGGAAAAGTGCCCAAAAGGCTGGCAGCATTGCCACGTTGTATGGCGATGCTGATTCTTTGGGCAAAAAACAGGCCAGCCCTCTGGTCACGGGAAGAGTCGACCAAGGCTTGGCAACGTCTCGAAAAACCAAGAGAGAAGTATGCCTTCCGGGCATATATTATACTTGTATAATACTTTCATTCTGTGCCCTGCCATGTATACTTAAGCCCTATGTTTTATTTGGAACTAAATTGGTTGGTATTACCTAATACGGTATAAACAATCATACATTACGAATTGATTATAGAAGAGCATATGACGATCCTTTTTTTTATGACGACCCTACTACTACTATTTTTTAAAGAGATATAAGATCCATAAAACCAAAATATTTTACCCAGTAATACTCAAAAACCATTATTATAATATAAGGATGAATTGTATGTGTTGTTTGCCAAAATAAGTAAGCAAAATATGTGGAACTGTTTCTGTTTCTACCATATTTTACAGAACAAAGATATTCTATTATTAGATAAAATGGCAACGCTTCATTTGTACTTACAAGAAATCGTCCAAGAAAAGGAACAAATTGAATTGATCACATGAACAATGCAGGAAAATTCTCGAGAATTCTCGACAACGGTAAATCGGACGACGACGTTACAAAGATCCTTGTGAGATTTGTTAGGAAAAAACTGAAAGTAGAACTATTACGAGTTATAAAGAGAATGTTGGGAAATCTGGAGCTTAAAGGATGAACAAAATTGTCTGAATATTTTTTTGTGAGAACGGTTTTGATCAGTAGACTAGAAAAACCGGAAATTTAATTTATTCTGTAGGGCTATTGCCTTAATTTTCCTTAACCTGCCTTCCGGCAGGTTAATAATAATAACGGGAATTGGAATTATTCTTAAAAGCTCTAAATGATGTTGAAAAACGGATCAATATCCATTGTGTAGTTTACAAGAACCGCACGATCACACAGACAAACAAGAATATATTATATTATTATATTATAAGATACTATAAGAACTTTGAAATATCAAAGTGTTAAATGGATTTAAGACTTCCTCCATTATTGTCGAATCGGAAGTCACTATTCTACACCGCCTAGCCTTTTCCCAACTATGTTGGGGTCGGCTTCCAGGCTTACCAGATGCTGCTGAATAACAGTATTTTACATGGATCGACTGCCTTTCCCAACCCATTTACTGGAAAACACGATACCCCTTTGTAAGACTGGTTATCAGACTTCAATTATATCTATCAATTATCTATTGACAATAAGTATTGTCGTATCATGAGTTGTTGTTATTTCAAGCAACCAATTATAACAATACTAGCTTCTGCCCGCGACTACGTCCGCGTGAAATTTCACCCTCCCCCCATTCAGCCTCTTAGGGGTGGAATTTCGAAAAACCCTTTCTTAGTGGATACCTACTCTTCACTAAGAACACACCCTCCAAATTTCAGGTCTCTAGGACCAGCGGTTTAGGCTGTGCGTTGATATATCAGTCAGTCAGTCAGGACTTTGAATTTTATATGTATAGATTAAGTGTTGCTATTTACTTTTCCGTATCTCTCCACGTATCATATTAATAAATTATACCATCACCAAAAATATACCATCTCTCTTTTTGTACATATTTGAAACTATCAGCGCCCCACGGTTTCACCCGCATATGTGTCGATCCCGTAAGAATATCGGGATAAAAAGTATCCTGTGTGTTAATCCTGGTTATAAACTGTCCTTGTGTTAAATTTCATTCAAATCCTTTCAGTAGTTTTTGCGTGAAAGAGTAACAAACATCCATCCATCAATCTAGCCTCATAAATTTTCGCGTTTATAATATTAGTAGGAAGGAATCCATCCTTTACAAAGGCTGTCAAACCGCCACATTGAACCTTAGATAAAAATATCCGACGATTGAAAAGTCTGCCCCAGAAGTCTTAGTGGAAGCCATTGTTGATCAGATTATTATCACCAGGCCGAAAACGTCGTAATATTATGGCAGGCCTGATGGTCTAGTGGTAAGTGACCCTGACTGCTATGCCGGAGGTCGTGGGTTCGATTCCCACCCAGGACAAATGTTTGTGTGATGAGCACGATCATTTGTTCTGTGTCTGGGTGTAATTTATCTATAATATGTATGTATTTAGAAATATATAAGTATGTTTATCAGTTGTCTAGTACCCATAACACAAGCTCTGCTTAGCTTGGGACTAGATGGCGTTGTGTGATAGTTGTGGAATATTATATTATTATTAAATATTAATATTACCTAGTCCTAGGTGGAGCAACATTAGAATTACTAGACTAAATGTGAAATAGGCCTAAAATGCTCAAATAACAAAAATGTTCAAGGCTCTGTCGCAAAATTACCACTTCTGAAAATGACTACTGGTAGCAAAATGTCCCTTTCTCAGAGTGTCCCTTTCGCAAAATGTCCCTTTCTCAGAATGTCCCTTTCACAAAATGTCCCTTTCGCAAAATGCCCCATTCCTCAAACAGGCATTAATTCCTTTCATCAGTAAAAAATGGTCTTGACAGACAGACGGACGGACGGACAAGAAAGTGATCCTATAAGGGTTCCGTTTTTTCCTTTCGAGGTACGGAATCCTAAAAAACTGGTCAAGAGCCAGCAGGTGTACAACACAGAGGGGTACTGTAGTAACGTTTAGTCAGTAAAACGGGTAAGCGCATGCACATAAACTAAAATAAATAATAGAAATCGAGGCTCTGTCGTGCAAAACTTTAGAACTTTTTTTCATTTGTTTCTTCCGAAGGCACTATAAAACTAAACGTTGCAAAGTGCAAGATCTTAGCAAGATTCTATTTTCTTTTATTGCACTTAAGACGTGCGAAATCTAGGTTTTATTTTCACTGCAACTATTTTTCAGGCAGGTAAAGGTATGCTTGCATTGTAGAGCGAGTTTCTACAAATATACTTTTATTTATTTATTACTAGCTGCGACCCGCTGTTTCACCAGCATAAGTATCGATCCCGTGGGAATATCTAGATAAAAACTATCCAATGTCCTTACCCGGGACTCAATCTATCTCTATACCAAATTTCATCTAAATCGGTTCAGTGGTTTAGGCGTGAAAAGGTTACATACAGACAGACAGACAGAGTTACTTTCGAATATGTATACAAATGATCCATATTAGTATGGATTTAGAAGACAGAGAAGGTGTAAGAAAGGATTTATGGAACGTCTAGTAGTAAAGCAGATCCTCTGTTAAATAATAATAATATGATCGTTATAAATAATATTGTGATCTAAAAAAGTGTTTCTTTAAGAATAAAAACGGAACACCATGTGGACATAATCATAAAACCGGAAGAAAAATGTTCGTGATCCAAAAAAATAATAAGACGAATGAAAGTATAATTCTGCTAAAAACACAGAAATAAGCAATAAAAAACGTAGCTAATTAATATATATACAAACATGGCCAACTTTGGCAACGTTCAATCCGATACGAAAAGGTTTCGTTTTTTTTTTTATAAAAAAAATCGTCTTCAATAAATATAGAGAAATATTTCGACGAATATTTTATAGTTTTAGCTAGATTAGGTTATTATATTTTTCTTTTAATAATGTATAGTTTATTTAGTATTACAAGTTTGTACATATTAGATAATAAAGATGTCAGTCTTAAATTAATTATTGTACTAATTAAAACGTTGTGAGGTTTTTTGAACAATTGTGTTAACAATAAGAACGCAGCTACAGCCACTGTCTTACCAAAAATAATTTAAATTATTGTTTATTTAATAAATAAAAAAGGTATGACTCGAATCTCTCAAAATAATTATTATTCCAACACTTAAAAATCAACTATTCTACACCCGAACCCAAAAATGTAAACTTAGCAACGAAGTAACTTTCAAAAAACCTCGAAAGGAAAGTAAATAATTAATCCAATTTAAAACTAGGTACGAACCTGATCAGCAACTTTGTGAAGCCACACAAAATTAAAAAAAAAAAAACAAAACAATAGTCACCTAAAACACAACACTAATTTGTCAAAAATAAATATAATTAAAATTATATTATAATATACACACTACACGTAGATATATTTACACAGATATAAATGTTTAAAATTAGTACGCGAACGGGCGATTCGTAGCCGATTAGACGTAGCGTCCGTAGCAAGGGTCTACGCGGCACTGCTGCTACGGCGGACTGTACCTACCTACACGCGAAGTGCGCACGCTTAGGCTCGGTACAGATGGTGCGATTTGGTTTGAGCCGCGCGGTTTCTCGTATGTCGGGAGTTTTGGTGAAAACGGGTAATCTTTTTCAGGCGTTTCAATTTGTTGATATTACCTAAGTTGCGAAAAAAAAAGTACTTTAGTAAAAGCTGTTCTTGGCACCTTCGAGGATTTCAAATAAATATTTTCGTGATGTTGTAGAATTTTAAACGAACGTTGGTTTGAAGAACTACAGATATAAAAACAGAAATATAGTCTTTACTTTCAGGGTTACAGTCGATACACTTTTAAACCGGTATTTAGTTTAGATTGACCGAATTATAGTGAAGGACTCTCTACGCCATTTTGCCGTATTACAGCCATTCTATACATCTGTTACAGAATGGCAGTTGTGATTTGAATCTACGGTCAATTTATATTGGTACATAATTTGCACACATAACATACCTACAAACATAATCAGCCTATAATGTTCCCACTGCTGGGACACAGGCCTCATCTCAATGAGAGGGAGTGGGCCGTATTCCAACAAATGGGCCCAGTTCGGGATGGCAGATGTCACACGTCTTCGAATTTTTGGTTCTAGGACATGCCAGTTTCCTAATAATAAATCACACTGAGTGTGTGAGTTTATATGTTTGTTACTTCTTCACGCTCAAACGGCTGGACCAATTTTGATCAAATTTTGTTTGGATGTAGCTGACACCCTGGATTAACATATAGGCTACTTTTTATCCCGATATTCCCACGGGATAGACCTTTTCGCGGGTGAAACCGCGGGGCGCAGCTAGTATAATATAATTTGCATAATCAACTTATAATGTTCCCACTGCTGGGATATAGGCCTCCTCTCTTCGCCAAGGAGCGGGCCCTAATTTACCTAGTACAGGCAGTGCAGCTTGGCCCAGTGCGGAAATGTATTCGAATTTTTGATTCTAGGACATGCCGATTTCTTCCTCACGATGTTTTCCTTCACCGCTGCATCGTTAGGTAAAGCGCCTGCCTAGGTTTGAACCCACCAATGAATTTGCTTAATAATTGATATCCCTGACTTTACATGTATAAATTATCACAAAAAAAAAACCGAGTGTGCTTATGACCACACGACTAAAGTGAAACTTCAAACGTATTTGGCTATGAGAGGAAGAGAGAAAGAAAATGTGCGCGCGTACTGCTTTCTCTTGCTCATATCCCCCACTCAACTCCCGTTCGCCTCGCCCGATCACACTTTTCGTAACGCTTACGTCACGCGTTCGCCAGCTTACTTCCCAAGTCAAGTGTGCGTAAAGAAGTTTTACTTCAAAAATCGCTGGCGAGTATTTAAAAATATTATTTTAGAACTAGATTTTTATCGCAAATTCGTCCAACCACGACCATTTGCTCGCGTGAGAGTAAAATGACTTCATCTTCATTACGTCCTCTACAAATGACCAGTTGTTAGTGATTATCAAGATTTCTTCAAATTGAGTTCGTGTAACTATATGTGATAACATCTGAGTTACTTGCTAACGGCTTTAGTAAGTTATTATTATTATTATAATTTATTAGATTGGTGTTTTTTCTTAATACCGAGTAGTAAGAAGCAATGCTTTGGGAAAAAAATGTTGATTACTGACGTTGCTCAAAAAGCTACGCTGAAGCTGTTTGACCGGTCAAGCGGCACGGTTCGCCGATCGGCGGCGAAACAATAGAAAATCAATTGTGTCTCATTAGCGGAGCTTGACAGATTAAACATACATTTTTGACTTTTAAACGTCAGCTAACTTAATGAATGTTTAAAAAAGGCGGATACCATTGCAACCCACGTGGCAAAGACATACGATTCTTGCATATTGAAAGCGTGAGTATAAAGCATATAGTTTTTTCTATTATTGCACCTAATGTGTATTGTCTCTGCATCACCCTGAGGTAGACTGGTAGAAAATGCCTAAGGCATTACAGTCCGCCTTTGTACAGTTCTTACTTGTGCATAAAGTTTTAATAAATAAAGAATGGGGATTACACTCATTCTAAAAGGTCAGCTGAAGAGCGTGAATGATATTTGAGTATTCCGGTGCTAATACTTTATTTTTAACTCGAAGGCCGATACAGTTTCGAATGAACCATCTTTTTGTATTGAACTGAAATATATGGTGTAAGAGTACAGAAATATTATAGATATGTGTGTATAGCATGCAATGTGTCGGCTTTAAAATACTGTAAAAAGCCTGCGGAAATATTTTTGCTCCATAGTTATTTTACTTGTTGGTGAGTGCACCGTTAGAACGCGACAGTCATTTGTTTTCAAACAAAGATTTTGACATTTTATTAATATGAAAACAACAATTTACAACAACAACTTTACAACAATTTTACGTGAACTCTGTACGATACATATTTGGGTGCGGTCACGAGGCTATATAGAAATACCTTACACTTACACAAGAAATGCCGGGAGGGGACACACTTGGAGGACTTAATATTGGGGATGTTTTCCAGAAAGGTCAGGTGCGTAGCCCTTGCAACAGGCGTGCGTGTATGACCAGAAGGCCAATTCTCGTAATTTAAAACGTTCAAAATCTAGTCGCAGTCTCATCTCGGCGACAAACAAATGTCATAAAGTGGTCAAACAAATGTCAAAATGTAGGGAAATTAGAGGTATTTTTGACAGATTGAGACTGAGATCAGACAGTAAACGTTCTTAAAATTATGAGAATTGCCCTTCTGATGTATGAACAACGAGGCAAAAATAGAATGTAAGGGTGCGTCCACATCTGGCGAATGCGCAGCTCGCGAGCCGTTTGCAAGCTGCCCGCGAGCTGCGCGCGTGCAGTCACGGCAATGGTTTGGTGCGCCTCTTTAGCGCAACTCATGCAAGGCTCGTATAAAGGCGTGCACGCGGCGCGCAATATGCGCGTGATATGCGCGCGATCTGCGCGCAGTCAATTCTCGCACGTCTGGTGGCGCGGGCAGAAGGAAAACGCGAGCCGCTAGCGCACCGCCCGCACGCTGATCGCGTACGGCTCGCGAGCTACGCATTCGCGGCGCATTCGCCAGATGTAGACGCACCCTAAGGATCGTAGCAGGTGACGTTCTATAGTTTTTGTCATGGGAACAAGGCATGTATGTGTACGGAAGATTCAAAAGCAATGTTCTTCTAAAGTAGGTATTGATAGATATTTTTCTGTGTTACGAGTACAGTGTTATTGCAACCAAACTAATATTAAATAGGTCTTTTCTCAAACTTGCAAAATTGTTATTTCACGAGAAAAACGCTTTTGAATTTTGTAAAACTATCAAGTATTTATATCGGGTGTCGTCACCGAGGCAGGCCTAAGAAACGCTGGCTTGACGATCAGAGGGGCAATTTTCGTAATTTTAAGAACTTACACAGTCTGATCTGAGGTCTCAATCTGTAAAAAAATACCTCCAGTTGCCCTACATTTTAACAAGTTTGTGACATTTATTGTCACTGAGATGAGATTGCGAATTTGCGACTAGATTTTGAAAGTTTTTAATTTAAGAATTGGTCTTCTGGACTCGTTCCTTACCGATTGGACGGATAAGGCACAGCACAAGGAAAGGTGGAAGAATATGGGGGAGGCCTTTGCCCAGTAGTGGGACTATACAGGTTAACAGAAAAAAGGTATTTATGCTCGTGACTGGGGCCTACTCTCTAAGTCCGTCAACGAACATACTTATCCTTCCGAAAATAGTTTGACACTTCAGAGTGAACCCTAAATATTTCGGACGGTCGAAAACAAACCGGGTGTAAAGGCAACTGTTAAATCGTGTTGTCATTCATTCTCAGTTCGAGCCCCAAACTAATTTTATGTCCGTAAGTAACACGGAGTAGGAAACGCCCGTAACTTCGGCCGAATCTACGGGATAGGTGCTTGGATAGTAGGCCCTCTGTACGCTAGTCATCTACTTAATGTGTCACCAGCCTAAAATTATGAAATTCCGACCACAAAAACGCGCGTCGCCTGTCTGTTTAAAGCCTTAATATTATTTATTTATTTAATACTTAGAGCATCGTCGTGGCCCAGTGGTAACGACCGCGACTTACAAGATATAGGTCGTAGGTTTGAACCCTGACAGGCGCTTTACTTTGTGTAAATTATTTCATCACCACTGCTCTCAAAACGGTGAAGGAAAATATCGTGAGGAAATCGGCATGTCCTGGAACCAAAAATTCGAAAACATGTGATATCTATCAACCCGCACTGGGCTCGCGTGGTGAATTACGCCTACTCCCTCTCACAGAGAGGAGCCCTGTGTCCCAACAGTGGGAACATTATAGGCTGATTTTGCATTATGTTATGCATATAAATGCATACTTCAAGCACATAAATGTACACGCGGCTAGACATCAAGGTATACATAACCAGTATAAGCTGACTGATTGTACGAAATGAATGACTGAATGAATCTCTGATGATTGAATGATTGTTGTGTGTACGAAAATCCTATAAAATGCGAGGTCTCCTGGAACTGGAAATGTATCATCATCATCATCAGCCTATAATGTTCCCACTGCTGGGACACAGGCCTCCTCTCTGTGAGAGGGAGTGGGCCGTAATCTACCACGCGGGCCCAGTGCGGGTTGGTAGATGTCACATGTTTTCGAATTTTTGGTTCCAGGACATGCCGATTTCCTCACGATGTGGAAATGTGTAGCTGTGTGTATAGAGGCGGACTTAATGCCATACGCATTTTCTACTAGTCAACCAACCAATAAACCAACCATAACCAGTCAATATTAGTGGGGCATAAAATATTTATCATAATTATTTGCCGATATTTATGCGCCATTTTAATAACCACAGTAACTTTGAGAATTTCCATTGAATTATTTAATATTGAAGGAGGCTTAATCCTTCCGTGAGGAAAGTCTAATAATGGCTCCCTCAATGTTGTAGGGAGAGCATCTTCTTTATCATTATTTGGTGATAAATTGTTTTATTTTTGGCAAAAATATATAACGTCTTCCCGGGCTTTTAATGCTGTGGCAGTGTTTTTCTAATCATTACTCTTTGTAGGTTTTTTTGGGCTTTTAATAGCAGTCATTACGGGCGGTCCTGAAAGGTTTCCCCTGTAACATGGGCTTTAAAGGCCTATCAAACTTCGTTTAAGAGGGATGCGGTAGGTAGCCCGCGAAATTAAAATGTTCTTACATTTTTTGCAATTTAATTTGACACTGAGTTACCTGTGTCAAGATGTACGTTTGAGGACCCAGCGATTAAGGCTGTGCATTGTTTGTCAGTGAGTAAATTAATTTGAAATTGTTTATTAAAATGATTGATTTAAACACAATAGGACCATCAACTAGAGGTAGGTATATAATAATTGGATTCTACCTGAAAGAGGAATAACCCTGTATCTCAGGTATTTCAAACAAGTGCGTATACATAAGTATTATACAAATATTATAGGTAAATAATGTAGATACATTATTTACCTATAATATTTGAATATTACTTATATTTATATTTGAATAAAACCATCATTTAGTAGATACTAAATGATGGTTTTATTCAAATTAAGAAAAAGAGTATGCTACTTTTTTTTAATTAATGAATTTAAGCATTTTATTAAGTAAATTTAGCTGCATTTCGGTGAACTAATAGATTTCAATTGCTACAAATGTTCGGGTAAAATAAACGGTTCCTTATAGATAAATTGCTAAGAATCAAATAAAACAGCTGGTCTATAGTTTATAGCAGTGTTCTATAAGTAACACGCTAGAATAAACAAAACTTTATATTGACACAGTATACATATAGAACTTTTGAACAACAAACTTGAAGTTACAAACTAAAAATAAACCTAGTAGTCCGAAGTTCCTCTTAAGCGATATTTCAAAGCCAGTATCTAGCGAGTTATTTTAAACTGTAATAAAGAAGTGTGTTTCTGAGAAGAAATGCTTTTAGATTAAAAATGTAAAGTAACGAAGTTTTACCACTGTGAGCTATACCAGTTATGTACATTTACAAGTAGGAATGGGCCGAGGGGATTGCTGAAAATATCCGCCGGCGGATAGGTATCTGTTACCAACTCAAAAACCTTATCGAAATATTTTATGTACAATATTACTGAGTACCTTTCGAATGTTTACAGTCGTAGTCGTTACGGATAGTGGGTACTTGGGTAGCTTGAAAGTTTGACAATCAATCTCACTAAGTATTTTATTTTGATCAGATAGGCAGTCGCTCCATGTAAAATACTGAGCAGCAAGTAAGGCTGGAAGCAGACCCAATGATGATGACTTTTTTACAAACTTGCCTTGTAAGTTAGTTAGTATGTATGGGTCAAATCGTGCAACTGAATTCTATAACAGATATCCCCAATCAATTCTGCTGAAATTTTGCATACACGTTTGGTTTGGATGACAATGCACGGTTAACTAAGTGACATCTCATCTAACTTAGCTCTCACTTAACTCCCAAAGATGGCGGACCATACAAATGAAATATTGAATTAGCTTATTTTTTTTTTATATTATTAGTAATTTTATATCATATTTGATCTCCCTACAAAAGGCCCTATATTCATACGAATAGTGCAACGTAGCTTGCTTTAGTTTAAACATCTGAACCATAATTACTGTATCCGTACCCGCTTGCCTTGTTAACGAACCAAAACACAGTGCGCATCTCTTAGACGAGAAAACTAAACATTATGTAGGTACCTTCATGAGCTTACAGCGAACTGCGGTGAATAAGATTATGGCGGAATAATTACTTGCATGCTGTTATAATATTACATACGGTAGGTACTCATATGTGCATCCTTCCCATTCTGACCTATGGATCCCAGACTTGGTCTTTGACAAACATTCAAAAGTCCAAACTCAAGGTTTCCAAACGTGCAATAGAGCGCAATACTCTAGGCGTTAAATTGACAGACTATATTCGCAACACGACACTGCGTTCCGAAACACAGATTACTGACGTTGCTCAAAAAGCCGCTAAGCTGAAATGGGACTGGGCTGGCCACTTCTGCCGTATGCCCAATAGGCTGTGGGCCAAAATAACCACCACGTGGAGCCCTGACACAGGTAGAAGGCGTCGCGGTAAACCCCTTAGATGGCGAGACGAGCTAGACAAAACAAACGACCAGTGGTCTACGTCAGCCCTGGATCGAAAGAGCTGGAAGTCATGGGGAGAGGCCCTTGCCCAGCAGTGGGATGGTTCAGGCTAACAGTAACAGAAACGTTAGATGCTCAATAGTTAGAAACGTAAAATTTTAAACGTAAAAAAAATGTAAGCGATATCGATTTATGAAACCCTAATTGCTCATTTTGATTAGTTGATAACACGGTCAATGTACAGCATGCGGGGTAATGGCTAATGAAAGTTATAAGTCGATAACGCGATCGTTACAAAGTCTGCGGGGAATCCCCGTATCGGACGTAACTGCCAATAAAATTCATCGGTCGGTAAAAAGCAAATGAAAATGAGCCTTCAAAGTTACTGCCAAAAGTGCGGTGCAGGTTCTCCGTTTAAGAGTGTTATCGTTAAAAAATGACAATAAACATAAAATCGGGGTTTTTTAAGGTTAAATTACTACTAAATGGCATGAAATTATTAAAAACTAATTTGAGTACCGCATTAAGCATATCTTTATATTGTATTTGTATAGAATAAAAATTGAAAAATATTCTTAAATATCAAAATAAAAGCTTATTTTGAACTCATATTTTTGAGACTATACGGGAAGACTGAATTTCGGAATGAAATTATGAATCAACAATGAGTCGTGGAAGTCTGGAAAAAATACGTGGAAAAAGGAAAGATACCGTTATTGTTTTTGTATAAAATAAAAAAGAAATTTTAATTCATTAAGTATCTCAAAAAAAATATTTTCTTAATCTAAATTTGGCAAAATAAAACACCATTTTTATGTCATATTAAGGCTGAAATTATTAAAAAAAAATACACTGTTTGTAAGAGGAGTTCAGGCAAACAAAAATCAGTAAAAAAAAAACTTACATAAAGATATTTTATCGACAGTATAATATTTCAAAGTTACTAATAAATTACGCGGCGCCGAGCGGTGTCGGCCAGTCGCGCTGTGGCGCTCTCCGAGGTAGGACCTATGTCGCTCGCGCTGCCATCGATCGACTATACACAGATACGTAGTTGCCGGCGGTATATACTACGCCTGACACGTTTTGATCCGTAAGTATTTTTTTTTTCATAAAATTTATTTTGTACATTCGAATCATAAACGTAATAGTGTAGTGTCAACTAGGTGTGTGTGGTCTATTATTCCTTTTATGTTTTAGGTGATGGGCCGAAAAAGTAAATTGTATTGTGGTGACAGTGGAGCAGCAATCCGTCAAAAAACAATTGAAATGTTTTTTATTTGATGGCGATAACGTCATTATCGACGTTAACCATGGCTGGTATTACCAAGTTCAGGGCCAACTAAATATTGAAAATAAAAATTTATGTTTGTTTGCGGTGTACACTGGTCCTGAATTTCCAATAAATGTTCTGAAGAATTTATAAAGACGATCAATTTTGGAAAGAAAAATGATTCCTCGTTTGACAAAATTTTATTATATGTGCGTTTTTCCTGAAATAATTGATCCCACAAAAAGCCGATCAATGCCACTGAGGGAAACTATTTTATAATGTAAACAGCATAACATGATAAACGTAGAAAAATGAAATTGTGTTAACTAAATTTAGATTTACTAAAACTAGTAAGTCATTTCTTGTAAACTGCATCCATTTTTATAACAAGTTGCCAAAGCCGGTTACAGAACTTAGCGATGAAAAGTTCAAAACCCTCATCAAACGAGTCCTTATCAAAAAAGCATAATATTATATGATTAAAGACTATGTTAAAGACAAGGTACTTTGGCAATAATTCCTTCTGCACACGTGGCTTCCCTGGGACCTCATTAACGGCATAACTACGTAAATGTTTAACTGCTCTCAAATTACGATATTTATTTTTTATTTCTTTTTACATACTTCTTTGACATACTCTTTTTATTACACACATCAAAAGTGTCTAGGGATCAAGCATTTTTATGCGGATTTCTTGAGATTGAGATGTGGCTTTGTAATAAATTTATGATTTTATAAATTTATATGGATCCTTTTTGGTGCATTTCATAATTTGAATCAGGAACTGTGAATCAAATTCGAGTAAAAGATGAAAATCAGCTGTCAATATTTTCCCTATAAAAACATACAACGCATTGAAGACATTATTAGTGCTACTGTTTCCCTACTACTGATTAAAACCAACGTTATTATGGAGCGGCGACGTCATTTAAGCAGGGAAGAAATGCTCAGAGCCGTGGGAATGATAGAAGCTGGTTCCCGGCAACGTACTGTGGCTTTAGCTCTGAATACAAGTCAGAGTGTTATCAGTCGACTTTGGACACGTTACCGAAGCACTGGTACCGTGGCTGAGCGCCATGGAGGACGGTATCGCTGCACCACACGGAGACAAGACCGATATATTCAAATCTTAACTCGAAGAGCTCCAACAATAACCGCCATGATGTTAGCCGTGAGGCTTCATCACTCTTCAGGGAACTTAATTAGCGACCAAACAGTCAGAAACCGCTTGCATGAAGTGAACCTTCATTCCCGAAGACCGCTACGGGTACCACCTATAGCAGTCATGTCAAACATACGGCCCGCGGGCCGAATCCGGCCCTCGGGCCATTTCGATACGGCCCGCGATCACAATATATCACAAATAAATGAATCTTGTTTTTTAGAGATTTTAGACTGCACTCGAAAGTCCCAATTTTCAACAATCCATTCACGTTTGAAGCTTCACAGGCACCAGTTCATTTGCAAATGTTGTTGATAGATCTTCAATCTGACAGCATTTTGAAGGAAAAATTTAAAGAAGTTAACGCTCTTACATTTTATAGGTAGGTACACAGTATTTCAAGAGTTTGAATAACTACCCAGGAATAAAAAAGCATGCAGCACGTATTCTGTGTATGTTTGGTAGTACCTATATATGTGAGCAGATGTTTTCCGTCATGAAAATAAATAAGAACAAACATCGCACAAGATTTACGAATGAACATCTCCAATCAATTATTATTCTTAAAATAACTACCACGAATATGATACCTGACATCAATGCGATTGTCAAAAACAAGAGAAGTCATTATCAATCGGAATCGGTTTAATTTTGACAGTTCAACACCATTCATTGCGTTATTTACGTGTTGAACAGATTTTTTTTTCGAACTTATGAAGCAATGGATTAGTAATTTGCTTCAAAATGATTCTGATTCCAATTGATAGTGTGTTACGCAATTAGGGTGCGGGTATCCGGATCCTTGAGCTCAAAATAATTACCCTCTTTCTTACTTTTGCTATGATTTGTAATAACTATATAAATAATATTTAACTAAATAAATAAATGTGTTAAAATAATTCAGTATGTTTTAGTTTTTTAATTTGAACCTGGCCCGCCTACACATTCTTAATCTAATATATGGCCCTCTGCAAAATTGAGTTTGACACCCCTGACCTATAGCAATGCACAATCGTAAGATTCGATATCAATGGGCTCTTGAACACAGAAATTGGGCAGAAGAACAATGGCGTTTCGTGTGCTTTTCTGATGAGTCTCGTTTTGGTATGAGACCGGATACAAGACGTATACGACACTGGAGAACTCCTGGACGCCAATAGCGATTAAAATCCTGCCAGGAAGTCCATCCTTATAGTGGTGGAACCATCATGGTATGGGCGGGTATTTGGATCGGCGGAAGAACTGAGTTGATTTGGATCAGAGGCAACCTCAACGCTCAAATTTATGCTGAGACGATTGTATCAGACGTCATCGTTCCTCTACAAGTGCAAATCGGTCCCTTATTTCAGTTAATGCATGATAATGCACGACCGCACACCGCAAGAGTTGTAAGACAGACTCTCGCCGCAGCTAACATCAATGTCCTGCCCTGGCCTGCTCAGTCGCCAGACTTGAACCCGATTGAGCATGCATGGGATATGCTACAGAGAAGAGCTCTGCCGAATATGGAGGGTATCCAGTCGCAAGAAGACCTTTTTTTGTTGTTGCAACGAACATGGGCGGCCATTCCACAGCGTGATTTGGATGAACTCATTTTGAGTATGCCAAACCGATGTTCTTGTGTTGTTAGTGTTCGCGGTAGAAACACGGATTATTAATTGTTTAAGTTACCCAATAAAATTTTAAAGAAAACTGTTATTTCAGTCTTTTTTTCGAACTTTTGTGTTAGTGGTTCAAATGTCAAAAATCCCTTTATTAGGAAAATGGCAAATTTCTTTATTAATGCAAAGGTGACTTGGTTTATCGTTACTGTGACAAACGAAAACACTTTATTTGATGAATCCTTAAAGAAAATTTTAATTAATATCAATCAGGAGAAAAGTTATTGCAAAAATATATGTTGATCCCTAGACACTTTTGATGTGTGTATTTGACATTATATACAGACAATTTTAATTTTTCACCTCTTTAATAGTGGTTGTAATGGAAATCATATCACTTGGTTTTAGTAGACTTTTATATTTTATTTATCCTTTTGATAGATTCTTACCCCCTTATTCATAATCGTATTTTATCTCTATTTTAGCTAAAATAGGTTTATAGAACGTTTGTCTTTATCTGTCACGTTGTCATTTCTGTGTGTAAGAAAGAGACAAACCCCATTTTAACTAAAATAGGTTTGATAAGTTTTATGAATAAGGGGGTTATTTTGTAAATGTGGGGACTTTGTAAGCCTTGTAGACATTAGACCTTTAGACCATTTTTTATTTTATCAAGTACCTGGTACAGGCCTACGCTGTCCTCCAATACCTACTGTAATTTGAATACATTGTAAAAGCCAATTATTTTTAAAAGAGTAACCGTGGAGTTTCTTGCCAGTTCTTCTCCATAGGAAACGACCAATTGGAATTGTGCACCTAGCTTCTGACGTTTCATAAGTGCCCATGTAGGTTTATGTGAAATAAAATATTTTGATTTTAAACCTTTATTTAATTTCCCACCTACTCATCTAGTGCATAAATATTAAAAAAGCTATTTACAACCAACTGAAACTAGTCACCAACACTTGAGTAATCTTCTTATTTCTTATTAGCCTGTAACGTCCCACTGCAGGGCAAAGGCCTCCCTACTCTCTCATGAGACAGTAGAGGTTTAGGCAAATTAAACCACCGCGCTTGTCTAGTGCGAGTTGGTGGGTGTACAGTGGACCGCCTGACTGGGTCCGTGGGCGCCGCCTTTGACGTGCTAGATGTTCATCAGCCGCCGCCCTGAGTTGATATCCTGCACTAATATCGACTGTTCCATCCGAGCCTATTTGGGTGTATTTATCCCATAGCCTACAGGTGGCGTTCTACATTTAGTTCAATACTAAATGCACGACAGTTTAAAGTCATATCGAGGACTATTAATATTATTTTTTCTCCTAAATAACTTAATTTTATGTGTAGAGGATTTCAGATTTATTATAAATCATAAGTATGACAAAAAATTGAAGTTGGATTTAAATTCAAATTAAAATAATGCTAAAACAATTATTGCCCTAAAGCGAACGGATCAAAGTGAGTACGTCTGACTATAAGCAGAGCGAACGCGCTAACCCTACGCACACAGTTGCGCACGCGTCTGTGTGAGTGAAATTTGCAAAGAATTACCTAAACTTGACGATCCGCGCTAAGCGATAACGCTCTTAACGCAATCTTTCCCTAACGACTAATGAAAACGGTTTACCAGATACGGACCCTATGGCATGCTTTACAGAAATCTCCCGCACCCCGCATACAAGCCCTATCGTCCAATGAAAATGAGCCTTAGGCTAAACATGCGATGCGATTTTTTTAATCGCACGTTCAGTCGAAATCAAATCGCGAACTCTAATATAATTGTTCAAGGGATTATTTACCGCATTGTGTGGAATCTAGTATATTGGTATTGTTCACAGAATTGCGATTATTTTCCGCAACGATTATATTTCGTGGTGCGCGCCTTGAAGTGTAAATTGGTTTATCGTGTACTATTAGCTAGCAGGTGAACAGAATGATGAAACATCTGCCACCATTATTTATAGCTATCGAATTCGATATATATAAATTCCTATTTGATCAAAGCTGTGAGTGAGACCATGAACTATTTCTGGATGTATGTAATTTATACCTATCATACTAAGGATTGAGCAGTCGTGGCCCAGTGGTAACAGAATTATGAGTTGCAGGTCGTGGCTTCGAACCTAGACAGGCGCTTTACTTTGTGTCAATAATTTCATCACCCCTGCTCCCAACACGATGAATGAAAACATCGTGTGAAAACTGGCATCCTAGAATTAAAAATTCGAAGACATGTGACATCTACCAACCCGCACTGGGCCCGCGTGGTGGATTATAGCCCAATCCCTCTCACAGAGAGGAGACCTGTGTCCCAGCATTGGGAACATTATAGGCTCAATATTGTTACGTCCTATGATATTTCTCGGGACCCTGGGATCCCGGACCTTTAGAAGGCGTACGACGGGCCGAAGCCAACTCGCAGAGGCCCGTTAGACGTTTTTAATGAAGTGAGGTACCAACCGAAGACTATCCCCGTTCGCACTATGCAAGTAGAATGATGATGATGATTATTATTATTACTAAGGATACGTATAAATTACATTCAAAAATAGTTCCGGACTAGCAATAAGTAGCTTTACCCATCGCTTTACATAACGTGATCTATCGAATTGGAAACGTCAATTTTAACGGCATAAAAAGTAGCCTGTGCCACTCTCCCGCCCATACAGATAGTATTTTTACACAAAATGTCACGTCGAACCGATACTTCGTTTATACGTGAAATAAGGACAAACTGTTCGTTTGTACCACACTTTCGCATTAATAATATTAGTAGGGATTGTTCATGAAGAGAATCGGACCTGGGACCTCATGCTCAGCAGTAGAGCTTTCCGCCACTTGACCAACGTTGCAGTCAATAAAAATGATATTAAACAATTTGTACGAAAAGTGAGAGCAGTGGTGGCCCAGTGGTATCGGCCGCGACTTACGAGTTGTAGGTCGTAGGTTCGAACCCAGACAGGCGCTTTACTTTGTGTAAATTATTTCATCACCACTGCTCTCAAAACGGTGCAGGAAAACATCGTGAGGAAACCGGCATGTCCTAGAACTAAAAATTCAAAGACATGTGATATCTACCAACCCGCACTGGGCCCGCGTGGTGGATTATGGCCCACTCCCTCTCACAGAGAGGAGGCCTGTGTCCCAGCAGTGGGAACATTATAGGCTGATGATGATGTACGAAAAGTGGGAAAACTTATAGTATTAGTCCAACACGCAACAGACGAACACACATAACGAACATACACAATTATAATTCTAATCCACAATAGATTTGCCCAAAAATATGAACTTAGCTATCGCATAAAAGTGACTGACTGCCGCGAAATGAAAACATAATATCAAAACGGAGACCAGCACAAAAAATAAACGCAACAAGGAAAATCAAGTTCGTGAATAAACGTCAAAGAGTTAGCGATTTTCTGGAGTTTTTCAACTTGGAATCGAACATAAGTAATATAATTTTGTTAAGGAAAACATCATGAGGAAACCGGCGTGTCCTGTTACCAGAAATTCGAAAACATATTGTGACATCCACATGTTTTCGAATTTTTTTTTATAGGACATGTTTTCTCACGATGTTTTCCTTCACAATTTAGTTAACAGATTCCCACCAACCTGCACTGGGCCCGCGTGATGGATTATAGCCCAATCCCTCTCACAGAGAGGAGGCCTGTGGCTGAGGCTATAGTAGGCAGCGATTTGCGATGCGACTGGAAGAACGAAACGAGATAAACATGATATGGCTACATTATAAGCGAAAATCATCCATCCATCGCAGATTACTATGGCATATTTAGTAGCACTATTGAACTAGTCGTGCAAGTGAGAAATTTTCTAATAAATTCGCTTCAATTTCGCTGATATGTTGATGTTGCCGATGCCAGGATTACAGTAATGTTGTTCCTATCGCATAAAGAAATCAAAGATCGCTAGTTATATTAAGATGTACGGTGTAGCCATATACGAGAGCATTCATTTATTTGTTTTAATCGCTTAAGTGTCGCAGGTCGCGTCGCGGCCTAATGTACCCTCAGCTTGCGTTCCAACAATCGGAACGTTATAGGCTGATTATGCTAATCTGCTGCCAGGCTAATCTTTTGACCACTGTAAGCAATTGCAGAGATGAAAAACTTATTTTGGCCTTTATAGGGGCAACATGTTAAGTGGCAGTTGGTTGGCCATGTTTGACGAAGGATCTATGGCCGCTGTAGCAGACGAGTTTTAGAGTGGGGCCGCGTATTGGCAAGCGTAGTGTGAGACGCCCCCTAGCTAGATGGACTGAGGTGGCTGGGGTAGACTGAATGCTGGAGAGGTCTATGTCCAGCAATGGACTGCAATAGGCTGAAGTGGAGACAACGCAATTGTATAGGGGAAACTCCTAGGCAGAGTGTGAAAAAAATTCACAGATTTCGTGCCTCACACGACTGTCGAGCACATTGGAAATGAATCTATGGAATTCGAAAAAATATTGTCGCTGAGCGACGAGAAAGTCGGGATAGGGAAAAGGTTACAAAATAAAACTACAACGTTGAATGATAATGTCGTTCTGACTTTTTTCAAAAATATTAGGCTAAAGGGCAAACGCTTAACCCAATTGCCTTTGTTTTAGGCTCAAATTGTAGCTGAATAAATTATCCAGAGGATATTTTCTAAAATTTTTGATATCATTCTTTGTTTCCAAAATATTGAACGCGAAAATCAAAAATTCGGCAAAAAAAATTTTTTTTTTTTTCTCTATATCGGCCATAACAATATTTTCGTTTTTGACTTTCTCGAATATTTTGTACTTTGTAGCTCTTGTGAATACGCGTCTTTTGAGCCTTTTTTGAATATCATATCTTCACAACTCTCTGAGATATAAGGAGATCGCACTTTTTCGTGAAATCGGAACCTACGGAGCGAACGAAAAGACATTTCCAATGTCAAAATAATTTGAAAACTACTTAGCTAATTATTTCTCGTAGCAACTAAGTACTCTAGTTACAGGTGAACTCAACAATAAACTATTACCGCAGTATACATATATTATCCAATGTCAAATGACATCACAAACGGCTCGCAGTGCGACAGAAGAATAATATTTGTTAAAGTCTCCGGTTAATTTTGTAATGGCCACGTGTAGTCGGGGATAGAACTGTTGACCTTTATTTAGTTTCACTCATTAGGGGATAGGACAAATTATTTCGTTTTATTTTGGTTGGTGGTACAGCTAACAAAACAAAAATAAAAGCGAGGTAATTCACGACAAAACGGTGTAGGAAAAGGGCATGTCCTAGAAACAAAAAAAAAAAAACAGTGATACTCCGGGAGTGCCGACAGAAGTGAAAACAAAACACAAACAGAATACTTTGCCATCACTCACTAACGTAAGGTTGTTGGTATTTTTATAACCAAAAGAGGTAGACATTTTTTTTTAAAGAGATAGCCATTTGCAATTTTCACAACGTGGAACTGTGGGATCTCTCAATATGGCAATAAAAAAAGTGTTTTTGTCAACAATTAGTTTGTTATTAAGAGTGCAGACTCTCTTTTACTAACCAATCTTCTTTCAACACAATATCTTATTACTAGCCGATCCGTCTGACGTCCTGTCCAGACAATATATCATACAAAAATCGAAGAATAGCCAAATTGGTCTAGCCGTTCTCAAGGGATAAGTTGAGTAACGAACAGCATTTCATTTTTATTATATAAATTAAATCCCAGGCCGCAGGAACCCGTTGGATGCGAGAAGCACGGAACCGGTCGAAGTGGAGGCGCTTGGGGGAGGCCTATGTCCAGCAGTGGACGTCTTTCGGCTGAAATGATGATGATGAAATTAAATCCCATCGTCTAATAGCTGCCTATCCAAAAATATTGTTGAACTGTTTCCAAGCCACACAATGAAGCCTCGCAAAATATATTTTAAAACAATTTTGTCGGCGACGATCCTCATGCCACGCACATATTAATCAAATTATGCCTGCGCGGTGCGTGTTATTTTCCATAACATTTATCTTTACTAGGCACCTAATGTGTACCTAGGTATTAACATAACTTAATTATGACAATTTACTTTCAGTAATAAACATAATTAAGGAATTTAGGCCGTATGACAACGAGCTGAATTTACTTAGTCTAATATAAAATGTAGTGAGTCCGCACTACATTAGTGAATAGTAATGACCACTTTGAGGAATTGCTGAACTATTATTTTGCTAATGAAATTATGATAATCGGCCAAGTGCGAGTCGGACTTGCACACGAAGATTTCCTTACCACAAGGAAAGAAAAGAAAGACAAGAAAGAAAATACGTTTATATGCGGCAAACATGACGCATAAAAAAAAAAAAATAATTTGGGAGAAAACATGCGTCGCATCTACGCAAGACAAAAACGCCGAAAAAGACACGTTTCTTGTATACAAAAAGAAAACAGGCGTGGTGTTATATTTATGTATTTTACGAAAACTTTACGATGATTAAGTTTTAAATCTATTTAGTACTTAATTTTACTGTAGGATACACTTCGATCAGTGCATTATGGATCGAAGAGGATACAAGAAAAATCAGATTCAACATAGTCGTTATTGAAACTATGGATTTAAAAGGATCATTTTTTTGTTCATACCTTATGTAATTTTGAACTAATTCACATAAATTCACACCTATTTACCATGAAAGACTCACACTTTTCATTCATACATTTTATTTTATTTTTTTTAACTCTAAAAGACCAACAAAATATTTTACACTGGAAACCCGCTATTATAAATCCCTTAACACCAAGCATTCGTACCTATAAAACTGCCAATTGTAGCGTGCTAAATTAAATAAATTATAATCTCCAGAGTCCTAGGGAGGTAAAAGGCGGCACAATAGAGTTGGGTAAATGTGGCCTGAAATAATATTTAGATATGTTACTCTAGGGATCTTCCGAGACGGATTTGGGGATAATATACTATTGAATAGATATTATTATAATTTATTTTCATAAAGATTCAAGATCCGATTTAATAATATTTGGAACGAAGTTCTTTTACGTGGATTTCGGTAGGAGTTGACTGGTAGAAATGGTCACGTAAGAAAAATGCGTTATTGCATCTACAAGCGATTTTCTGTCTCTTTCTCAAACTCAAAGCATTTATTTCAATTAAACCAATTACAGGCACTTTTGAATTGTCAAGGGGTCGGTCAGTCAGAAAGATGAAGCTAGTTGCCCATTCCAAAGCGTAGGTACCTATGGAGAAGAACGAACAAGAAACTCCATGGACACTCTTTTGAATCAAAATAATATGGTTACAAAGTCTTGGTTACATCATTCATGTTAAAAGTTATACATGTGAGAACGATGCAGAACGTTAAAAGCGTCCATAATGAAAAGATGAGAAAAAACAACAATTCAAATATTAAATTAAAATAAAATAAGCCATGGCAAAGAGATGACCAGTCCCTACTGACGGCGCCCGTTCACGAACATGACGCATGTATTAGCACCATTCAGCTCAACCATTTTGAAGGGAGCTAAATGATCCAACACATGCGCCACCATCAGCGAGACATTTGAGTGAGCATGACATACTCTCAGCCGCCAGGGCACATACAAGTCAATGGACCCAGTAAATTTCTTTAGTAGTTTAGAGTATGAGATAGGGTCTTCGAGGCTGCTGAAGCCAATAGTGAGGTCAAAATGAAAATCCAAGATGGCGACAACTTTTTAAGAGCTTCTAAAAACTTATACTCTAGATGGCTGTGTATCAAAAACGCGTATTAAATTCATACTTTCTGTCCATTGTAGCGTGCTAAATTATATAAATTACTCGTATAATCTCGCAAGGGTGTGTGCGACTGTGCGAGCGGGTATCGCGTTTGTAATAAACTCTGTTTCTGACGGGGGTCCCCCGACCAAACCCATTTTTTTTAAGGTTAGTTACGATCTGACTGGTCAGAATTGATGCATCTAAAAACACGAAGGTTTTATGTGAGAAGGGCATTTGCTGTGCAGCGAAACTATTGATGCAGTCTAATATTTTTAACTACCGAAGAACCGATAACCGGTGGAGCAGACGAGTCCTGGAGTGGGGACCGCGTATCGGCAAGCGTAGAGTGAGACGCCCCCCAGCTAGATGGACGGATAACCTAAGGAAGACGGAGGATAAGGTGTTGTGGCGTAACCTGGGAGAGGCCTATGTCCAGCAGTGGACTAAATATTTTTAGCTGAAATCAATTATATTGCCGAGAGACAGTAGAAGGAGCGTTGGCAGACCAATAGCCAGATGGCAGGACGACTTACAGAAGATCGTGACGAAGACCAGGATGATACTCGCACAAACCAGGGAAGCATGGCAGAAAAGGGAGGAGGTCTAAACGTAGCAGTGAATAGAACAAGGCTTCCGATGATGATCATGTATTGTATTGAAACATAATCAGCCTATAATTTTCCCACTGCTGGGACGCAGGCCTCCTTTCGGTAAGAGGGAATGGGCCGTTATCTACCACGCGGGCCCAGTGCGGATTGGTAGATGTCACATGTCTTCGAATTGTTGGTTCTAGGACATGCCGGTTTCCTCACTATTGTATTGAAAGTGTCGTGTAAAATAACAAACAGTTTAAAAACTAAAACCCGACTACTGAAAAGGATGAAACAAGAAAGTGCCTTTCCGTGGTCGCATACCGCTGTACTAACATTATTATAAGATATGGTAGCATGCGACCTCGGGAAGGTACTTTCTTGTTTCATCCTTTTCAGTAGTCGGGTTTTAGTTTTTATTAAACTTATTATTTCTGTAATCCACAAGGTGTACATACAGGGTGTAACAGAATAAACACAAGTCCTGAAAGTAGTTTGTTCATAATTGACTACTGAATCGATTTCAGTAACTTTTAATACAGGTATTTTTTTCAATAATTATGTATTTTGCCATACTGACCGCCGATGGAGCCAAAGAAAATTAAATCTTATTTCAAAGCAATAAGGTTCAATTTTCAATGCAAGGAGTAATGCTAAGGTAAACACGATTTTCTTAATAATAATATTATGTAAATTATGTTACATATTGTATAATACAGTGTCTATGTGTGCCTTTTGGGTACTTTTCCTATTGACAGCGATGCAGACGAATTTTTGGATACCCTGTGATACTCCCCACCCCTTAGGTACTTGTACATCATTTTTATTAGTATTTTAAGACTGTTGAGCTTTTAAATTACGTAAATTTCATAAGTACCTAGGTAATTGTACCATTTTCATTAAAAACAAAAAACTTTTTTACAAAAAAAAACAACCGACTTAAAAAAAAAACACTGCAAAGTGATAAATAACTTTAATTTCGGAAGTCGGTGTCGTTGGTTCCGCATTTTCGTTTTTTTGACACCGACTTCCGAAATTAAAGTTATTTATCACTTTGCAGTGTTTTTTTTTTAAGTCGGTTGTTTTTTTTTTGTAAAAAAGTTTTTATTTTTCACTTTTTAGTTGTACCTACCCCACAAAAAAAGTAAACGAAAAGATCGTTAATGTAGAAAATGTAGGTAAATTTTTAGATTTTTGTTGATTTTTCAAAAACCGCTTGTCCTATTTCGATAAAATTTTCATGTAACCATTTGGGAAGTATACCCTTTCCAACAAAAAAAGAATTTTTCAAATCGGTCCAGGCGTCTTCGAGAAATCGGGGAACATACATAAAAAAAAAAAAAAAAAAAAAAAGATTCCGACGAATTGAGAACCTCCTCCTTTTTTTGAAGTCGGTTAAAAAAGCAGGGTATTCTATTCTATATTATATTATTATAAACATGACATGTAATACAGTAGTTGTTTCATTTTGAACGAGAAATTCGACAAAATTACGTACCTATTGGCAAGACTTCAGCTGCTCACCGACATTTTTAACGAAAATTTGTAGCTTGCTTCCCAAGAGATTGCATAAGGTAGACGTTTCGACATGCAAAGCGGGTTCCGGCAATGATTCTAGAAAAGTTTTCGATAGAAGAGAAATAGAACACTGTAGTACATCGATACTCAATGCAGAGATAAACTTACTAGGAATACCTAGACTTCTGTTTTAGCAATATCTATATATCTATATCTTCTATACAGGGTGGAATTATAAGCAACGTTATCCTCTTAAGGCATATAGCGAGAAAAGATGGCAATAACCTCGAACAACTGATGGTTACCGGCAAGGTGGATGGTAAACGACCAAGAGGTCGCAGCCCTTTGCGATGGTCTGACCAGATAAGCTCTTCTCTTGACACGAAATTTCATGATGCGCTTCACTTGGCCAAGGATAGACAGAGGTGGCGAAACGTCGTCAGGGAAAAGTTGTTTTCAAGGGAGGATCACGACCCTCAGTAATGAGGAGTACGACTTGAGGAGGAGGATCCTCTTAAGGGGTCATTGTAATCATCATTATGAATAACTTTTGCTATGGGACCAAACCTGAAATTGCGAAAAAAAAATCATCTGTTCTCTACGAACGTACGATACGTAAGGATCAGCTGATTTTATTTTCACTTTAGGTGTCACATGTCTTCAAATTTTTGGTTCTAGGAACCGTGAGTTCGAACCCAGGAAGGTAAAGCGCCTTCCTGGGTTCGAAGCCACGACCTACAACTTGTACGTCGGAGGCGTAACTAACAATCCACCACTGCTTTTAAAAAACTGAGAGGAAGAGAGAAAGAAAATGTGCGCGCGCACTGCTTTCTCTTGCTTATATCCCCCACTCAACTCCCGTTCGCCTCGCCCGATCACACTTTTCGTGACGCTTACGTCACGCGTTCGCCAGCTTACTCCCCAAGTCAAGCGTTCGTAAAGAAGTTTCACTTCAAAAATATTCGAACTTAACTTTGCATTTTCGTTAGCGTGTCGAACTACCGAAATACCGCTTGCTGACGCAACCATTACGTCCTCAGGTGTCCAGGTGACAGGGCATGCAGTGCTTGATGGGAGGTGAGCGGCCGCGTATGGACCAGAGATCTGAACGGGGTCCATGAAGACTTGTGGAGGATTCACTTTCCATGTAGGTTCTATTTAAAATATTTTTTCATCAAGGCTCGTTCCTTTCCTGTACTATGAAAATGACAAGGCTGATTACTATAATTATAAGGCACTTGCTGCGCCCCGCGGTTGCACCCGCATAAGTTTCGATCCCTTGGGAATATCGGGATAAAAACTATACTATGTCCTTTCCCGGGACTCAAACTATCTCTATACCAAATTTCATTTAAATCGGTTCAGTGGTTCAGGCGTGAAAAGGTAACATACAGACAGGCAGACAGAGTTACTTTCGAAATTATAATATTAGTATGGATTAGTATGGATTAAATCCGACGTTGTACAGTCACGTCTAAAAGTATGTATACACTTGGCTTTATTCAAAGGCGATTTTCTCCTTTATTTTTGAATGAAATTTCATGTTATTACGAAAACAGTATTTTCGAACCCATAGGTTTATGTTAAGTGTCGTATTTCAACGTTGCATTCGTTATTTCACGGAAAAATCGTAATAGAAAATTGACAACATTTCATATTTTTAACCTGCATGTATTATTACGTTATATAAAAGTAAATTCAAATCTAGGGCACCCATATGTTTTCGTTTTTCGAAATTGTGTACTTTTCATTCATAATTTTAACTTTGAAGTTCGGTGTATTCTAAAAAGACGTAAGTGCCAGATGACGGTAGAATGGCGATATTACCTTTGCTTTATTGTGACCCGTCAAAAAAACTGTTAGATGTCACTTGTCTCAGTCGTTGTTTTGGTTCCGTCATTGGCGTATATTTTTCATTGGGATCCATTTTATTGGCGAAATATCAATCAAAAATGGATAATATTAACAGTAAGCAGCGTGTCGAGTTGATAGGAAAAAATATTGTTGAATTCAATTCAGTTTTTTAGTTGTTTTCTAGTTACACTTCTTAGGTGACATTGACATGTCTTGTTTGATATAATGTTTTCAATCAAAGACATTGGAATGTGCAAAGGTAACTACCTCATTCCGCCGTTTATGTGACGTCATCACGTGTTTTTTGATTTTTATTTTTTTTTTCTCTGAAATTTAGAAATAAAAAAATAAAATAAAAATATATTTGAACTCAGGATACGAAAATAAAGAAATAGTATTTTTGTTTTAAGGTCGTGTCAGGTTTGAAATGTTGTCAATTGCCAAGTGTATACATACTTTTAGACGTGATACATACTTTTATGTTGCATTTTTATTTTATATTTTTATTTTATTTATGTTAACGTCCCATTGCTGGGCAAAAGCTTCCCTTCTCTCCTTCCACCTCTCTCTGTCCAGAACTGCCAAGGACTAATCTTTATTATAGGAGTCTAGCTCATCCCGCCATCTCCGTCTGCGCCTGCCGCGATGTCGTTTGCCATTAAGCGGGACCCACTGGGTCGTATGGTTTAAAAAAAATATTTTTTTGATATGATACCTACCCCACATACATTAGCTATTTCTATCTATGTTAAAACTGACATAAAGGACATGTAATATAAAGTACAGACGCCAGCATATCAAGCTACTACAATCTGTCAAATTTCTTTAATAGATTTTCAACTTTATCGCTAAAGCATAATGTTCAAAGTTGATTGGGAAAATTTGACAGTTTCGGGTAGTTTGAGGTACTGGCCGTCTGTACATTAGCCTTATTTTCGTCCATAATAAATATTATTAGGTAGTAACATAGATTGCTCTCTTATTGTAACAGCACTAATCAAACATTTATTACGTCATAAAGATAGTTCACAAAATAAACTATAGATTTATCAACGAAAACAAGGATAAATTTTATCACTCGGTTATAAACATTTTGGGTATAAAATTTTCTTACCGTCAAAACAAAATGAATCAGATCAACAAGAAAATGTTATATTTTTTCCTTATTACTTTTGAGGTCAAATTATACACAGTGTTCCATTTCCTGAAAAGCTGTAATTTGTTCAAAATTGCAGCAGAAGTACAATTTTTATAGAATATAAACACACACACATATAGAATATGAACAGCTAAAAAGCAGTTTATTGCAAAAAATTGTTGTCAATTTAATAACTTGTAAATAAGACAGTGTTAACCGACTTTTTTTGCTGACCGTACTACAATGACCATTTCCATTTTCTTTTTCCCAGTAAAATCAAACACAACACGCTTAGTTGGTTACCCTACATACGAGTAACACGGCGCAAAGGGGCTCAAGATACTTCAATTTAGCTCGTTCTGAAGGATTAAAATCAGTGGAAACTGCCCCGTTAGATTTACAGTGCAAGCGAATTTTCTTTTTGTTGGAGAAAAGAAAATGCCTTTTTATTCTGTGCTAGTTTATTTTCTGGTTGGGTTTTGTTTGGGTATTAGGGCTAAGTAATAACAGTCGCACGGGTCGATCGATCAGGTTAAGCCACGCTTGCCGTGGGTGGCTCGTGGGTGGGTGACCATCTTTGCTTACCATATCTTACTACACCATTATCTTTAACGTGATTCCAAATCACGTTAACGACTGTCAAAAATTCTCAAATGACCAACAGTCATTCGAGAATTTTTGACATACGTTACGGGTCGGCAGAAGCCCGAAAGTCTGACAACCAGTCTTAACAAGGGGTATTCTATTACGCAATATAGAGGAGAAACAGGGTGTAAAGTTCGTTTAACCTCCATAGAATAGGGAGGATGCTCCGACCAGCCCTCTGGTCAGAGGATCCTTCCCTGACCACGGGGACACGGGTGTCGTGTCTGGCGGGCCACTGCCCGATGATTCATGTCGGGCCGTTGATATGCTAGTTGCGCCGTAAACTCTGCTTGCGAGATGCAGGATTTTCGGTGACGTCAGTATGACGCGTAGTTCGCATCTGGAATTGTACATACTACACCCAGTAAGCTTGGTTGTGGAGGTCAGATAGGTAGCCGCTCCATGTAAAATATTGGTATTTAGCTGCATCCGGTTAAACTGGTAGCCAACCTCAACAAAGTTGGAAAATACAGAACCTCCTTTTTTGATGTCGGTTAAAAAGGCTGGGCAGATGATGAGGATGGATTTTGTTTGTTGACTTGGGTAAACCAGGGAGTTGCTTTACGGTTCTTTCTCGAAAGAACAGATTAACTGGATCTGTATACAGGTTGAAGGTTTCAAGTGGGCGTGGATGGCCAAATCCGAAACTATGAGGAATAGCGAAAAGTACTCAAAGGAGTCACGGGCTCGATTTTGACGAAAACTAAAACTGCATCATTGGATGTTTGAAAATTCAATATTTCTAGCCAGGAATCAAACCCGTTGATTTTGAAAAAAAAACAGACTATTATTTCACCATTCGATAGTGGCTAGCGACACATAAGGATCGAAGGATCGAATTCTGGGAAGTGATGACATACGGCAAACTTAAGGAAATTGTATTGTGTAGTTTTATTATTAATAATAATATTAATATTCGATAATATTTTTATTCAAGTATCTGCAACATGTCGAATAGTTAAATATTCTACTAACTAATGCATGTTGAAATTGTTAACAACTTAACGAAATATTGTTAAAAATATCACTTCCTTTGTTTAAAATAAAATATCCCCAACCGTAAATGTGTTTTACCGTAAGAGAGATAGAGCATACAATTGAATGCACGTAACGGAATTAATATTTTTAATTATTAGTTCGTCGTTGCCAATTTTGCGCCAAAGAAGTTGATATGATATTTTTATTCGATAATGTAATTTTTTTTATTGAATATCATAGTTAATTTTAAATATTAGTTAAATTTAATGGTTATATTCATCATATCTAATGGTCAGTAGTGGCCAGTTAACCGCAATTACACACCCTATTTATTACACGGGACGAAAAACATAATACTATATCAAAAGCTAGGCCTGCCTATCCCATTGGGGAATAGTGGCGTGATGTCATCTATGAACATTAAGGGGCTTACAGGACCTAAACGCATAAAACGCAAGTTTTATAATGTCTAAAAGTATATGATCGACTACAGTACAGTAAACAGACTCAGAAAAATATATGATATTCTTCAGGATATATGCTAGGTAGATACTGTGTTGAAAACATAATATAACTAATTTGATACGATAAAAAAAAATTATGAAGATACGTCTAAAAACTTTCTTTTTACATTAAAAACCATACTTTATACATACAATCATTATGATTTTTTGTCAGATTATTCCACAAGCAACATACTAAAGCAATAGTGTTTTAATTTCTTAGTCCAAACAATATATTTTTTGGAAATAGATACTTAATTGCTTCATATTTAGCAATGAATCACCAACTTTGTGTCATCAAATCAAATCAAATGAAATCAAAAATGTTTTATTTCATTATTACACGTTTTACATCATACAGTTGGTGGCGTCCTCTTTTAAGCATATAAATGCATGTGCGCCGCTCTTTCATTATGTCATGCAATTAGTGTAACATGTAAACGAAACAAAGGTTACAAAAAATTAATTATACTTATTTATTACCGGTGTATGTTTAAGCGCATCGCGCTTGTCTTTCTTTTCTATGCAGTCCGACGATAACCGCGCTTTAGGTTATATAGTCCCTTTAAAGAAAAAAGAGTAAGATAAAGTTCCTAACACATTGTCTTATTATCAATCGCGCTAGCTCCAAAGTTTACCAGTTTTCAGGACGGGTCCCAATCAATCATTGTGGACCAATTCGCTGAGTCAGCCAAACTGGAGCATGTCGACACCCCGTGATTCGGTTAGGGAGTTGTTTTTATGCGAAAATGCCACTTAGTATACTTTAGTTTGTCATCGTTGGTGATAGGTGAAAATTGAGTTGTGTTTGCGTGTGTTTGATAGAATTACTATAATCATAAACCTCCTTTGGCTTTGCCGGAAACGGGCAAAAAGAGCGAGTCGGAAATTAAAGGGAAAATGCAACTATCCAGATTTTATAAACGAACTAGCTACATAAATTCAAATTCAAAATAATTGCAAGTATAGGGTAAACTATATGCAGATGTTTTACTTTCATGTAACAATAGTATATAGCAGTCTTGGTCCATATTTTACCTTACGGCATGATATGTACCTCCATAACAATTTTTTTCTTAAATCCTACTATACCTATTGCATTATAAAGTACAGAACGATGATATGTACTTTTAAAAGGACGTAAAGTAATTTCAGTCTTTAATTACACTTTGCTAATACAATAATACTATCATAATTTTATAATAATACCAGATGATGAGGATAATGAGGCCTTCTTTATAGCCAACTAGCTGACCCGGCCAACTTCGTACCGCCCCGACAGCCGCTCTGCCCACGCTTTTTAAATCTCTGATACCTTCTAAGATATTCATTTTAATGATATCCTGTAAAGGGCAATTTTCATCTACATGAAATGTACAACGTATCTAATGTATTTGCCTAAGGCGCCTTTGTACAGTTTTACTTGTGCATAAAGTTTGAATAAACAAATAATGGAGAAAATGGAGAAAAAATGGGAATGGCAATGGAGCGCAGCATGCTAGGTGTTAAGCGTACAGATCGAGTTAGAAACACCACGCTGCGCTCCATAACTCAAGTAGCGGATGTTGGAGAAAAAACAGCCAGGCTGAAGTGGGAATGGGCCGGACACGTCTCACGAATGCACCCGGAGAGATGGGCAAAGATCGTCACTCACTGGACGCCTGAGGCAGGACATCGCCGTCGAGGTAGACCAAGACGAAGGTGGCGTGACGATCTAATATCATTCGCAGGGCCAACATGGCCAGAGATCGCACAAGACAGGGAGGTTTGGAAGAAAAAAGGGGAGGCCTTTGCCCAGCAGTGGGACACAAAAATAGGCTAACAAAAAAAAAAAAAAAACAAATAATAAATTAATTTGATCTATCTCGAGCGTTTGCCATGTAAGTGCACAAAAATATGTTTTTTACGACATCATATTACAAATCTTTGAATTTCTCGGCTTTTCTCTTCTATAATATGCATGTATTATACTTATAAAACTTACTCTTGAATCACTCTATTGCTGAAAACTGCATTAAAATCCGTTGCGTAGTTTAAAAGATCAAAGCTTACAGACAGTGGGAGCGACTTTGTGTTTTATCTTCTATGTAAAGAAGATAAATATTACTAGACACTAGCAATTAATTAACACAACGTTCTACTCCACTTCCAATATCTACGACTCCACAAACGGCACTTACTTCCAATCTACCAATAAACCAAAATTTGTTCATCTTATATCTGTCCTTATTTCATCAAACAGGATTTTCACAGTTAATTTAAAATAAGCCAACCAATAATAACGTCAAGCCCTCCACCGAACAAACTAGTGTATTCAAGAACATTCTCTCATATTTCTACATCAAGTGCGACTATTCACTGCTACCGTAGAAAAATTAAAACATTTTACGAAGCACAAAAATAAACCCTATCACACAAAAGTAACATTCAAATTACAGTAACATCGTTCTTCAGTTACGGCCTTTTTGCATAACCAGCGTACCGCTATTACAATTTGTACTGTCACATCGAACGGAAATCTTTTACGGTTGACTAGCGAGTTTCGACTTTGTTTTTATTGTTATTAAGGTGCTTGTTAAGTGGCAGAGAGGTTCACCAAACAGTTCTGTCGGGCTTGATGCAAAAATTGCATACCTTGTTATATTAAAATCATGTTTCAAAGTACTTTTGGATGGCTTTTGTAATTTTACATGGTTTTGTTTTTGGTTTAAAGCATACATTGCATGCAGAGTAGGTAGGATTATTTTTATTCCTGAAAAAGACCCCCACACACCCCAACACAACCCACACAAACACACACACTCAGAAACTTTCGCCTTTATAATATTAGTGTGATGTGATGTGAATTGTGATAATATTCTAATCGGGGTGTTTAGTGGTGTGCGTTAATTCCGGGCCACGTTTTAGACGGTTAATCGCGACATCAACTTTGCTTGAACCAATCGGCTGTCTCTGTCTTTAACGTGCACATAGATCCTCACACGCATTTTACCCGACAGGCCCGTCGACACCAAAAACGAATAATTTAATTTAGCCAAATGAAAGGTACTGTCACATACAAAACAAATAATGTAATTGAATACAGCGGCAAATGGTCCACACTCCCCGCTATTAACACTATAGCACTCATCTAATTTCACGCCTCGACTGTACCTATTGTCAGGGCTGTCAATCTATAATACAAGTTATTGGTTTGATTTTTATTTATTAGAGACTAGCTGCGCCCCGCGGTTTCACCCGCATAAGTTTCTATCTCGTCGGAATATCGGGATAAAAACTATCCTATGTCCTTTCCCGGGACTCGAGCTATCTCTATACCAAATTTTATCTAAATCGGTTAAGCGGTTTAAGCGTGAAGAGGTAACAGACAGACAGATACACTTTCGCATTTTTAATATTAGTATGGATTCTTGAGGAGCTTTGTCTGTGGTGTCGTAAAAAGGACAATGTCAGGACGAAAGTCAGCATCCATTGTGATTAGCAAATGGAAGTTTCCAAACCGATACGCAATTATAAATGTCAAAAAATAATAATATCTCACAAACAGATACGCAGGTAGGGTAGACTGGGTACGAAAGTGACAGGGTACGGTTGTGACAGAGCTCGTATTAGCAAAACTATCAACGGGGCGGCGAGGGGTGCAAGGGGAGAGAGGCGCGGCTCGCATGTCCGAACGTGTTTCACAGTATTGCGTCAGCCGTCTCGCGCGAATATCTGTTGCAGGAACCCATAGTGTGTTTTGGAGACCAAAAGTAAGTATTTTTGGTTGTTTCTTTTTGATAATTGTGTTTTAATTTACAGATTGACTGTTAAGTGTTTTTATTTTTATTATGTATTGGTCTGTAGTCGACAAAATTACGGTAGTTACTTTTTCAAACAGTTAGTTTATACTGTCATATCGATAGGTTATGTTGCGAAAGATAGTGTGGGGACAGTTGTGACAATTTTTGTGGGTACGGTTGTGACATCAGTAATCGGTTGTTTTTATACTTTTAGATGCCTAGAAAACGCGTGAGCTGACAAACCGAGGTCGCAAGACTAAAAAGTCCACCATTTACACAGACACGCCCGAAAAAGAGGCTATTAGGCAAGAATTCGAAGTAAAGCAAAGACGAGAGAGAGCCAAGCTAATGAAAAAGAAAGACCAAGGAAAAAAAGGAAAAGGCAAAGCAACGAAAAAAAAGACATTGGTATCATCTGATGAAGAAGAGGAATTCTATTGTCTGGTTTGTGTAGCAAATTGTTCTGATAGTAGGCCTGGAGAAAAATGGGTGCAGTGCCAGGGAAAATGTAGACTCTGGTCTCACTTAGAGTGCACAGACGGGGGTCACTACTATATTTGCCACAATTGTGATGATTCCGAATAGGAAAAGGATCTCAAACCTAGAATCTCATTTAAGTTTTTATATTTTTAAATATTTTATCAAGGTTGTGTTTTGTTTGATCTCAAACTATAGGCAACATTTTCTGTTTTTATTTCTAATTGTTAATAATTAAGTACTTAAAGATGTCTGTAATAATTATTTTTGACTGATTGAAATGCTGAAGACTGTTTTAATGATAATAAAAAATAATGCCAAAGTGCCCTAGTAGGAAGATTTAATTTAAATAAAGATGTAAAACTATGTAAAACCAGAGGTAAAACTATGGATCATCAAACCAAAATTGTCACAACTGTACCCAGTCTACCCTACTCATAGTTGGAAACTAAAACACGGACGCAGTATAACGCGTTCGCGATTTAATTATCAAATATGTAAACAAATATGCGGTTTGTGGAAAATAACTATGAATAATACCAATTGGAAAGAAGAACTTCGAAAAAAATAGACTTCAGAATTAATATCCCTTGCGTCTCTTGATTTTGAAATTGTCTATACAGGTTGTTACGGAAAGGGTATATCAATACAAACAGGTTGAAGAGTGTATCTGGTCTAGAATCTCTGTACAAAATTTCAGCTCAAAAGCATTAACTTTGAAAATGCTTATTATTTTTTAATTTCGACATCACGGCGCTGCACTGGCACGCGGCGGCGTGATGTGCGTGTACTAGGCGCACAGACACACTACAGATAATGGATAATGACCCTCGTAGTGCGGTGACACGTTTTGTTATGATTTAAATGTAATAAACTATCGAAATAAAAAAATATTAAGCATTTTCAAAGTTACTGCTTTTGAGCTGAAATTTTGTACAGAGATTCTAGACCAGATACACTATTCAACCCATTTGTATTGATATACCCTTTCCGTAATACCATCTAGAAATACCAAGCAACAAAGTTTTCGTTGGAAATACAATACGCCGTGGAAGATTATATTCATACCTTGAATGCAGAGTGCTTGCTCCAAGGCAGAAAAGCTGTGAAGCAGAAAGGAATGGAAATAAATTCATATTTGTTTCTAGAAATGGAGTCGAATTCGACCATAATATGACTGTATTCAAATCGTCTATATTTATGTCGGGTATTTTTCTATTCCGATGACCGTTGGGATAGACGTGTTCTTAAGAGCCTATACTACCTCAGCTAAAATTCACTCTTTATCTCGCTCATACGATACTGCTCGCGGACTGAGTGAGAGCGAGACAGAGTGCGGTGCTGGGCGGCAGGAAGCGCCAATAGTTTAGGTATTTGCTTTTTACAGTGAAAATAATGGTAATAACAAAAAAATAAATAACATAAGACCTGCTTTAAAGTAAGTTCAGTTAGTATTCAAAGTTTCATGATCTAATTTGAAGTATGTTTTGAATACCAGCGGTTTATTGTTCGGGTTAGAGGTAACTTTGGATTTTTTTTCTATCGAGAAAATTTTATGGAATCGTGTTTTCGTCTAACATAAGACTTAGCATTAATCCTCAACTTTACCATATATTTATTTCAAAATTAATGGTGCAGTATTTACGACATAACGGAGGATCACGCTAAGCCATTTGAGGTAGTATAGGCTCTTAAGTGGAGACCGCGAATGCCACACGTAAGGCTGCCCCCAGGCTAGGTGAAACGGTGATCTTCGAAGGGTGGCTGGTAGCAGCTGGATGAGAGTTGCCGGGAATCAAGCTGAATGGCGTGCAATTGGAAAGGCCTTTGTCCAGCAGTAGACGACTGTACGCTGATGATGACGACGATGATTTTTCAAAGTGATAAAAAAAAAATTGGTATGTAATGTTAAAAAAAAAAGACGGGTTGCACTCCGGGAGTGCCGGCAGAAGTGAAAACTTGAATATTAACGTTGAAATAAATCAATTATTAATTGAATTAATATAACTAAGTTTTTTGCACTATTTCTGCGTCACTTTTTTCATTAATCGATGCACTTTGTTCAATTTCCATTTTTTGAAACACTTTATATACACGAATTTTACGAATACACAGCAGTGTGGCTACAACACAGACGGTCGAGCCATCAGCTGTCCATCCACGTCCGCGTCCGCGTCCGCGTCCACCATCACCATCACATCACATCACATCACCATCACCATCGCCATCGCCATCACCATCGCCATCACCATCGCCATAACCATCGCCATCACCATCACCATCGCCATCGCCATCACCATCGCCATCACCATCCATCCATCCATTATCGTGTCTCACTTGGTTCACTTCGGTTGGCGCCGCTGCCGTAGAAAGAGATGGGGGGGGGGATCTCTCCTGACGGTTACGTGTCCTGACGCGATGCCCTGACGCGAGTTTAAATTTTTTTACCCATTACAAAAAGTGTTCAACGCCGCTAAAGAAGTTTTCACTTCAAAAATGTGGCACCCCTAAAAAGTATCCATAATGAAACCGTCCAGATTAAAACAAATAAATTTTCTATGTAATTGGGTAAGACCAACGGTGTTGAACGCCAATACCAATTTAACGGTTCCAGCTAATATCATTGTTATTTTAATTTATCCTAATAATGCGAAAATGAGCGTCAGTGTTTGTTAAACCAACACATACTGAAGCTCTATTTCGCAATATTACATTATATTCATGGTTTGTCTAATCAGCTCAAGTCCAATAATATGCTACATTAAATCCTACTAATATTATAAATGTGAAAGTTTGTGAGGACGGATGGATGTTTGTTATTCTTTTACGCAAAAACTACTGAATGGATTTGGATGAAATTTGGCACACAGATAGTTTATAACCAGGATTAACACACAGAATACTTTTTATACCGATATTTCCACGGGATCGAAACTTATGCTGGTGAAACCGCGGGGCGCAGCTAGTGTAACATAATTATCGAGCCTAACCAATTCAATTTTATTTTTTCAAATTTGTGTATTTCTGTCCCTGTAAGGGTGTATGTAGATATATGCAACAGTTTCTTTTACTTGATTTATTGAGGTTTCAGACAGTATAGTTATCTTCAAAAACTCGAAAAAAAAATGTTATGTCAATAAAACTTTTTATCTCCTTTATTTCATTATTTACATATAAATTATATTTTTAAATATTAGAATATAAAAACATCTAAAAATATAAAAAAATAGTAGTCCGCTGATGTCGGGAGCAGGGTCCAAGCTACCGGTGGTTAGGGCTCCAGAGACATGAACCTCCTCACAATGCGAGCCGTATCGAGGAGTACTGCTTTCTGAATCCCTTGATCCAACCGCCTAACGAGAGCCTCGATAGATGTTGATTGAGGCTTTCGGCCATAAGGCCATTGGCCGATACGACAATCGGCACAACGATAGCCGAGCTCACATTCCACATGTCAACAACCTTGTGTGCTAAGTCAAGATATTTAACTTTTTATTATTATTATTTCCGTTGATATTCAGGTGATCATTGGTTAACCGTTAAAAGTAAAACCACGTTTATCAGATTATCTTTACTTATTCCGATCACAACAACATTTATAGCCGAAAACCAATACATTCTCATCTCTCCAGAAACAGAATCACAAGACAAAGCAATATTCTATATTGCATTGCAATCTCAATCACAATGAAAGTCGAAGTCGATATCTTGTCGAAGTTAGTTCATCGAGATTGCTGGTTCAATAGTTACGGATATACTCCAACAGACAGTTAGACGGGTAAACTTTGTAATACATATGTGTCTAACCCGTATGAGCTGAGATGAGATCTTCAGATAATATGTGGTAATATACCTGATACCTCTTTGTTACCTGTAGGGGTAATGTAGTGTTTTGTTTACAGCAATTATTTATACTTTATCATTAAAAAAATGTATTTTTAGGGTTCCGGACCTCAAAAGGAAAAACGGAACACTTATAAAATCACTTCGTTGTCCGTCTGTCTGTCCGTCAGACAAGACCATTTTTCACAGGAACGCGTGGAATTATTTAATTGAAATTAATATCAAATACTTACGGCTGCAATTCCTTGAAGCTGTGAAAAAATCAAACTTCTAAGTCAACGCGATCAAAAGATACGGGCGTTTATGTTTCGAAATCAAAACCTGTAGGATATTTCGCGTTGAACTAGAATGATTAATTTTGTCAAGAAGCAATGTCATGTAGCATTTGTAGTTACATGACAAAAAATATATTTAAAACTATTCACATACCTACAAATTTGTACGGAGCCCTGCCTCGGTGCGCGAGTCCGACTTGACCAGTTTTTTTTTTGTTCCCCAATCAATATCTTGCCGAATCGTCTGATTGCAAGTTAAGGATGCAAAATTGCAAACTAAATTAGTCAGTTTTGGAACAAATGACTACTAATATTATTTTCTTTATTAAAAACTTAAACTTTTTTGGGTCAACAACGGGATTGCATTGGCATAGGCAAAAAATAATGCAAATAATGGCTATTTCTTCAAAAGGTTCTTCCAGACATTACCTTGCATTCTTAGACTCACAAAAATCTTAAAAATGTAATTTTTGGACTTTTAAAGAGACCACTGAGTTTATTTCGACATTTCTTCTCACGGATCAGTCGAATAGAAAATTCTACTTTAAAAAATTAACGTATAAAAGTGTCTTAGAAGATGTATTTACAGATATAGACATCAGTTTATCATAATATTATTTTATTTTATAGAAACATTTTCTAAGTCCCGTATAACACAACCTCAATCAAACATCAAGCGTTACTTAAAACTAGTTTCAACCATCAGATGGATAGTTTTAAGTAATGCTTGAGTCTTAAGTGAGATTCTGTAATACTTGACTTAGTCTCTCTTAACTGGACTTGTTACTTAAATGAAACATATTCAATTAAGCTGACAAAATAAAATGATTTTAGTTACCAACAAAGTTTCTGCCTATGACAAAGGCAACTTGATTTCCCCACATCAAAAACCTTTTTACCACATCAACTGCTCGACCGATAACGCGTTACCGGATACCTTGATTAAATATTCACGTGTCGTTTATTATTATGTAAGGCAATGCTACACGGTTCTACCAAATTGATTCACTTTGGTTGAAAGACGCAATTGAGGAATGAGGAAAATGTCGTGAGAAACGTTTTGGGTATGAATGTCGATGGCTATAAGCGCAGGAGAAGACTAAAGAAACGATGTGGAGGCCTGTGTCCCAGCAGTGGGAATATTATAGGCTGATTATGCTACGCTAAAGGTGGTGGCAGGAGAGCCAAGGTAACCGACATAGCTCGAAGAATTGCCAAACTTAAGTGGCAGTGAGCAGGGCACATTGCCCGCAGAACAGACGGCCAAATACCAGCGCTGCGACATTTATTTTTTTAATGTCGCTGCATCATGCTGAGATAGGAGCCTTTTGGCCTCGTATAGGACTTTCTGTTTCATTTTTCTTTTTGTTCCTTTTTACAGACACAATGTAAATTGTTATTGAATAAATGAAACAAAATGAAATGAAATATAGAACTTGTTTTTTTTTTAATGTGTTTAGTTTAGTTTGTGATCTTCCGGTACGAGTTGCAATAAATACTTTTTCTTTCTAAGGGGCCGAAAGGTTCTGGAGTGGCGACCGCGTACCGGAAGACGTAAGGTTGGAAGGCCTCCCACAAGGTGGACCGACGACCTTGTGAAGGCCGCAGGAACCCGTTGGATGCGAGAAGCACAGAACCGGCCGAAGTGGAAGTGCTTGGGGAGGCCTATGTCCAGCAGTGGACGTCTTTCGGCTGAAATGATGATGATGACGAAAAGTGGTGAATAAATTTAGTGGCCTCATCCAAATTGAACCGTGTAATGCCAGCTTTATTATCGGTATAGTCTCTTACCTAATATGCTTAGGTGTCAAGTGTCAATCGCCCCTTTTGTTTTAGAGACCCAATACACACTGATGGACCGGTCCCTAATCAATGCTACCCGGAGGCTGACCTGATTGATATCGCTTGTATTATGCAAATTAATTTTGGGTATGGTATGTGTGAAAACCCGGAGATTAGATTACTTACTTAGTTTGAACGCGTTCTGAAGTTTCAGGCAGTTTCAGGAATTCGAAGTAGTGGTGAGAATAGTCAAGCTGTGTTTTCCTTTAAATCGTGTTTAAAAATAAAATGTAGGTACTATCGCGGACACTCCCGCCTGACCACCATTAAGTTCATTTTTGCTTGCACTCAAAAAATAGAAGCGCTCTCTAGTAAGCGCGCCAAGGTCAAATAGTTCGTCCGTAAAATTCACAAAAGGTGTACACGTGATGCGTCACTAAGCTGCGCAGTGCAGGTTGCAACTAATTGCGTTATCGCTTTCCTAATAGGCGAAAACTTTAAGTGGGTATGTCTTGGCGCCGCCGCAGGATTTAGGCGAAAAAAATTTTAATTGATCAGGCGGAAAAGGTCGCGATGGTACCTACTGGTAGTGTATGTAGCCTTTTTTTTTTTCTCGCCTTGGAAATCCTCATGGACTTCGTCTGTCGTGGGGGTGACAGAGGGGCATGCCGGACTCTTACCGGCTAAAACCACCGCGGTGTTCCACCTCTACCTAAGGCCGGGGGTGCGGGATTCGCATAAGCATTCACCGCTCCCCCGACAGGCCTCGACCCGCTGTTCCTCAGCTGGTCCCACCTCCCCGTGCGCCCATAAAATGTATATAGCCTGGATTAAGACGACATACGCTGAAGAATAAGTGTGTAAACATAAGCATAATCGGTCACTGCTGGAACACAGACCTCCTCTCTGTGAGAGGGTGTGGGCTGTAGTCTACCACGCGAGCACAGTGCGGGTTGGCGGGTGTCACAAGTCTTCGAATTTTCGGTTCTAGGACATGCTGGTTTCCTCACGATGTTTTCCTTTACCGTTTTGAGAGCATTGGTGATGAAATAATTTACACAAAGTGCCATAATCAAACTTAAGCATCCCGCTTTTCATGAAAAATATTTCCTGTGTCAACTTTTTATAATACAGCAAGCTGTCATTACATTTTGCGGCCTTGCCAAACTTTATACAAACGGCATTTCCCAATGTATTCATACAAGTAATAGTTTTTGACGCTCCCGCGGTATGTTCCCGATTTTTGGCATGCATTTGTGTTGGCAAGAGATTACGGCGCGGTGGCAACCGTTGCCAGTTGCTAAGCTATTCATTGCAGGCCTTCAAGTGTGTATTGGTTTTGCTCTGGTTCTGCTAAAGTTACAGAAACAGATGAGCTCTTAGAAGGTTAGATTTTTATGAGAAACGAGCTGTGCCCGCGATTTCGTTCGTGCGCGTCGGAAAACAAATTGGATTTCATGGGTTTTAATTTTCTTGCGGGGTTCCTGTTTTTCTTTAATAAAATACGTAAATTACTTCTTATAACATTAGCTTTCTGCCAGTGAAAGTCCCCTTGAAATCCATCCAGCCGTTCCGGAGCTTACCAGGAACAAACAGACAGACGGACAAACAGACATTTTTTTTTTGTTATAAGTACCGTATATGCTTTCATACATGTATTTAGTAAAAAGCTGTAATTATGACATCACAAACACACTTCATTTTTCTTTATTTCTATTGTATAGAATATGGTAGGCCATTTTATACAGTCGGCGGTTATAAAATTATGTCAAGATAACGTGAGTCTCCAAAAAACAATTGATAACGAAAGATGTCAAGATTTTTATTATTTCAAAATTGTTCCATGCGATTTCCTTCTAAAGACTTGACATTGGCAAGTACACACATCAAAAGTGTCTAGGGATCAACATATATTTTTGCAATAACTTTTCTCCTGATTGATATTAATTAAAATTTTCTTTAAGGATTCATCAAATAAAGTGTTTTCGTTTGTCACAGTAACGATAAACCAAGTCACCTTTGCATTAATAAAGAAATTTGCCATTTTCCTAATAAAGGGATTTTTGACATTTGAACCACTAACACAAAAGTTCGAAAAAAAGACTGAAATAACAGTTTTCTTTAAAATTTTATTGGGTAACTTAAACAATTAATAATCCGTGTTTCTACCGCGAACACTAACAACACAAGAACATCGGTTTGGCATACTCAAAATGAGTTCATCCAAATCACGCTGTGGAATGGCCGCCCATGTTCGTTGCAACAACAAAAAAAGGTCTTCTTGCGACTGGATACCCTCCATATTCGGCAGAGCTCTTCTCTGTAGCATATCCCATGCATGCTCAATCGGGTTCAAGTCTGGCGACTGAGCAGGCCAGGGCAGGACATTGATGTTAGCTGCGGCGAGAGTCTGTCTTACAACTCTTGCGGTGTGCGGTCGTGCATTATTATGCATTAACTGAAATAAGGGACCGATTTGCACTTGTAGAGGAACGATGACGTCTGATACAATCGTCTCAGCATAAATTTGAGCGTTGAGGTTGCCTCTGATCCAAATCAACTCAGTTCTTCCGCCGATCCAAATACCCGCCCATACCATGATGGTTCCACCACTATAAGGATGGACTTCCTGGCAGGATTTTAATCGCTGTTGGCGTCCAGGGGTTCTCCAGTGTCGTATACGTCTTGTATCCGGTCTCATACCAAAACGAGACTCATCAGAAAAGCACACGAAACGCCATTGTTCTTCTGCCCAATTTCTGTGTTCAAGAGCCCATTGATATCGAATCCTACGATTGTGCATTGCTATAGGTGGTACCCGTAGCGGTCTTCGGGAATGAAGGTTCACTTCATGCAAGCGGTTTCTGACTGTTTGGTCGCTAATTAAGTTCCCTGAAGAGTGATGAAGCCTCACGGCTAACATCATGGCGGTTATTGTTGGAGCTCTTCGAGTTAAGATTTGAATGTATCGGTCTTGTCTCCGTGTGGTGCAGCGATACCATCCTCCATGGCGCTCAGCCACGGTACCAGTGCTTCGGTAACGTGTCCAAAGTCGACTGATAACACTCTGACTTGTATTCAGAGCTAAAGCCACAGTACGTTGCCGGGAACCAGCTTCTATCATTCCCACGGCTCTGAGCATTTCTTCCCTGCTTAAATGACGTCGCCGCTCCATAATAACGTTGGTTTTAATCAGTAGTAGGGAAACAGTAGCACTAATAATGTCTTCAATGCGTTGTATGTTTTTATAGGGAAAATATTGACAGCTGATTTTCATCTTTTACTCGAATTTGATTCACAGTTCCTGATTCAAATTATGAAATGCACCAAAAAGGATCCATATAAATTTATAAAATCATAAATTTATTACAAAGCCACATCTCAATCTCAAGAAATCCGCATAAAAATGCTTGATCCCTAGACACTTTTGATGTGTGTATATGACAGTGGTCGATTTTTACCAAAATAAATCGGAAAGCTTAGACAAATGATTGGATTGATTGATTCATTTATCTAAGTCGGAAAGTTTAAGCCAACGTTTAGAAAAACTCCAGGCCACAACTAATTAGTGCGAAGACTAAAAAGGGTAAAACCTTTTGAGTTTTTTTAGTGCGTGAACTTAAACTGCAGTGCAAGTGCTGACTAAAGAACTGAATTGAGGGTCTTCCCCTTAATATAAAGTGAATAAAAAAGACGTCATTGGACGTAAATAAAATATTTAGCAGATTAAGTTAGTTTTAAATTACTTTTTAGCAAATAGGGTTAGATTGTAATATCACTTACCAACCACTGTGATACTTTATAAGGAAAAATATTAAAAATAGTAGATTGTACAACTAATGCATAAAAGAAGCTATTTTACCCCGAGACGTCTTTATCCACCCGAGCCGCAGGCGAGCCTGGATAGTTAAGTCGAGGGGTAAAATGGCTCGTTTATGCCTGAGTTATACATTCTGCTTTTCACTTCGATTGCGAGAAAATGAAACAGTACATAATTAATCAAAAATGTTGCAAAGCATAGCTAATTCCGGCCACGAAACTTTTTATAAGTTTTTTTTTTTTCAACATTTGTCATTCAACTTGGGTATTTCATACTGCCAAGTCATAAAAACGTTACTATGAGTTTTTAAATAATACATACAACATACATAATCAGCCTATAATGTTCCCACTGCTGGGACACAGGCCTCCTCTCGATGAGAAGGAGTGGGCCGTAATCCACCACGCGGGCCCAGTGCGGGTTGGAAAGTGCGGGTTGTAAATAATAAATGACAACTATTTTATCTGATTTTATTAAACTAACGATAGAAAACACGGAAGTGGTATAAATTAAAGAAAATGAAATACTTAAATCACTATTTTAATCTGCGAAGTTTTATTGTGCGTGTGGCTGATGGGCCTGATTACCTTAGTCTTAGAAAAAAAAAAATTACTTTATGCACTAGAACATAAAAAGTGATTTTATGTCGCCTAAGCACAACATAAAGACGAACTTTTAGAACATGAGAAGTGAAAAATATATTATAAAAGTTGTATGTCTACAACTCACCTGACGATTGACAGCAGTAAAATATGACGGCGCCTCTAAAAATTCCACCGCCGTGAGCAATATGGCCGAATTTTACACTTTGAAATACTGATACATCAAAAATATGGGATGTTCCAAATTCCAAACCATCTGGCAACACCATCTGTTGTTGTTATGTTGCTCTTTTTGCCTAATGGCCTGTTGGCAGGCCAGGCCGCAACTGACGGCGTCTAGTCCATTTTGAGGCCTTTTTGTACAATGTTGTCACAATTTGTGGACGGGCGTGGAAAAATTGACTTGCATTTTGCAACCTTTATTGTTCTACAAATTCGAAGTGTGGACGAAAAATGTTTGCTGTATAAAATGTCGGGTGAAATTCGATTATAAAGTTCGATTGTATGTTTGTTAGATAGGTGTAGAGTTAAATAAAAACGTGTGTAACTGGGTTAGTTGGAAACTACCTGTGTGTTTTAAACGAGTTGTTTCCAAACGAATTTAGAATAATTATTCTTCTTACCCCGCGTCCTATTAGACAGCGCTAATATCTACGAGATAAAAAGTGACAGAGAAGAAAGAGTGAAGAAGAAGAGAAGAACAGAGTGATGTGACAATGTGTGTGGGTCTTAGTGATGACACATACCCAACTTATTATTTTTTTATTTCTTTCTGTGCGTCATTTTTGTCGCAAATGAACGTATTTTCTTTAACTTTCTTCCTTCTTTGGCTTTAATCGGTCAAGCGGCGCGCGTCGCCCATTGGCGACGAAACAATAGAAAATCAATTGTGTCTCATTAGTGGAGCTTGACAGATTAATCTGTCCAATTTTTAGGGTTCCGTAGCCAAATGGCAAAAAACGGAACCCTTATGGATTCGTCATGTCTGTCTGTCTGTCTGTCCGTCCGTCCGTATGTCACAGCCACTTTTTTTCATACTCCATTTACTATTACCTAGTCTATTAAAACTCTATTAAAACGCCCGAATCTTGACTCGTACAGTCACGTCTAAAAGTATGTATACACTTGGCTTTATTCAAAGGCGATTTTCTCCTTTACTTTTGAATGAAATTTTATGTAATTACGAAAATAGTATTTTCGAACCCATACGTTTATGTTAAGTCGTATTTCAACGTTGCATTCGTTATTTCACGAAAAAATCGCAATTGAAAAGTGCCAAGTGTATACATACTTTTAGACGTGACTGTACATACTCATACTAAAAGGTTTAAGTACTCCGTATTAGCTAGGAAACTGTTTAATGACCCATTCACGACTCGACCTAAAACTAATTCATTGTCAATTCAAACGGCCGTTCACTGCTATAATGTTTCATTTGGAAATAGGCACCAAAAAGGCTACTACTGTTCAATAGGGTATTTTACTCTATATGAGAAAAAATCTAAAAATATATTATTGAGATAGTTTAAAGAATGAAGTAGGTAAGCACACATGGCCTTAAAGACACGTCACCTTAATTAAAAGTAGGTACACAGTTTAAGGCAGTTCGTGCAAAGAAAAAGATGGGGCTGAAGCAATTAGGTCATTTTTATTACACCTTAGGTTTATATGTGAGGTTTTTATGACAGCTCGAATTTAGAAGCAACTATTTACGTAAAGTGACGTCATCGTCATTATTTTCAAGATTCACTTTTGAGAGATGTTTTTCTGAATATCTTCAATAATTATTTTTATTTGTCTGTCTGTTTGTTCCGGCTAATCTCCGAAACGGCTAGACCGATTTAGACGGGACTTTCACTGGTAGATAGCTGATATTATAAGGCGTAATGAGGCTGCTTTTATTTTTGAAAAAGAATTAGGGATCCGCGCAAAAAAAACCCTTGAAATCCAATTTGTTTTCGTCGGAAAACAAATTGGATTTCAAGGGTTTTTTTTGCGCGGATCCCTAATTCTCGAATTCGTTCGTGTCGACGAACGAATTCGCGGCCACAGCTACTACAGCCCGTGCCGGACGGCGCGTACGTGTTCCACGCGCGCCACAAAGAGATGTCAGCATAAAGAAAGGAGCCTGTCAGGGCCGAAGCCTGCCGGGAATGCGAGATTGTCCGTAAGGGTTACCGCTACCCCGGAACACAAAGGGCTAAGGAAGGAACACGGATTTTAGTCAGTAAGAGTCTGCCACTCCCTTCTGCTCCACCCAGAGCGGTATGGGTCATTTGATGATTTCCCATCCAAGAAAAAAAAAAAGCTACTACTATGTATGTATATAAATGGAAGTATTCCCTAGTATTCAACAAAACAGTTCAGAACAGCACACCCTAATTGCGTAACACACTGCCAATCGGAATCTGAATCATTTTGAAGCAAATTGCTAATCCATTGCTTCATAAGTTCGAAAAAATTGTCTGTTCAACACATAAATAACGCAATGAATGTTGTTGAACTGTCAAAATGAAACCGATTCCGGTTGTTACTGTGTTACGCAATTACCCCACAGTATCTACAAAAACAATTATTTCCAGTCTATACAAGCAGATCATAAACCTACCAGAAACTATCCATAACCATGATAACATCGGCATTGTTCCAAACAACTTCCTCATGCCCTCGCCCTTACGTAGTTGTCATTACACGACTGTTTGCGCGCCTTTGACTCGGCAAAGTTCTTTGTTCCTTTATAAGAAAAACAATGTGATAGACCCGTTATAGTATGAAAGTGATATAGAGCGCTAATGAATATGTATGAATAGACGACTAGAAGAATAAACTGAGTCATGACCATCGAAACCGTATAAAGTGCAGGCCACATTGGGAACGAAGGTAAGTTCGTTTAGCTTCGCTCATGTACAGACGCCGGCACAATAAGCTACACGACACTGTCAAATTTTCCCAATCAACTTTGAACCTTATGATTTAGCGATAAAGTTGAAAATCTATTTAGGCTGGTTTCACAACTGTCCGGGAGACCCGTACGGGCCGACCGTACACGGGAGACCCGTACGGGTAGTACCCGCAGTGCTCTGAAACGATGATTCAGTACGATACGGTTGCTAGCAGGAGACAGATGCGCTGTACGGGCTCAACCCGGAGCGGGTCGTGTACGGTGAAACGATGTTCTAGCGCCTAACATGTGCTCCCGCTCCGGGTGGCCGTACTGACAGCCCGTACGGGTCTCCCGGATAGCTGTGAAACCAGCCTTAAGAAATTAAACAGATTGTAGTAGCTTGTGTGCTGGCGTTTGTACATACGGGCTGTATGAGATGATTTAACTCGGAACATGACGTGAGTTGCTGCGCAGTAACAAATTCACGTGTCAGCGGGGGTGAGGGTTGAGGTACTGCGCAGCGAGTCGCACACTTCAGAGCCATCATGAAGTTTAAATCGGACTGTATCTACCGCGTCTTTTCATACTTCAGTTCATAGTTCGCGGTGTGAACCGAAGTACCCGCGGTAGCTACACGAGCGAAGCTAAATGAACTTAGCTTCGTTCCCAGTATGACTTGCGCTTAAGGCATGCTTGTTCGTGTTCGGCATGATTCGGCACGATTATGGCGGCAAAATATATTCGATTTTTACGCCCTGCGGTCACCCCTCACGTTCAATGCTTTCATAAAATGCGGGACTCGTCAAAAAATCACTGAATACTTAACTTGTGCTATAAATAACTGCACAAGTTGTTCAGTATAATCATGCATAATCAGCCCGCTGCTTGGACACAGTGACACAGGCCTCCTCTCAGTACAAAGGAGTAGGCCGTTATCCACCATGTGGGCCCAGTGCGGGTTAGTAGTGTTAATCTGTCGAGCTCCGCTAATGAGACACAATTGATTTTCTATTGTTTCGTCGCCGATCGGCGAAACGCGCCGCTTGACGGGTTAAATATGAAGCTACATACCTACTTATGTCTACATGGCTGTATATTGCTAGCGCCATCTACCATCTACTAGTGTAACTGTATGACATTTCTAGAGAAATAAAAGACAGTCTGTTGAAGGCCACTCTGAAGTTTTAATAGGTTATGGTCCCCGACCCGCACTTTTTTAGTTTTCGACTAGTTTTATATAGTGCACAGTCATAAAAATGGCAGGAAATTACTCAGTAAACGTTATCAAGTTAAGGGGACGTGAGAATTACGATGATTGGGCGTTCGCGGTGGAAAATTATCTCATCTTGGAAGGCGTCGATTTGAACAGCGAGCAACCGCTAGATGAAGCAAACGACAAGATAGCCAAAGCGAAGATTATTATGACTATCGATCCATCTCTTTATGTCCCTATAAAAAATGCCACTCTGAAGTGAGTGAGAAAGTAGATGTCTCATGTCTCCGAATTTTTGACTCCAGGACATGCCAGTTTCCTCACGACCACCAACTCGTAAGTTGCGGCGGTTACCACCACCACCATGACTGCTCTCGCTTCTCCCACTGTTCACCAAGTTATTCTAGTGATACCTGTGATCTGCACCCTAATTGCGTAACACACTATCAATCTGAATCATTTTGAAAGATATTGCTAATCCATTGCTTTATAATTATGTTCGAAAAATGTGTCCGCTCAACAACGTAAATAACGCAATGAATGTTGTTGAATTGTCAAAATTAAACCCATTGCTACTGATAGTGTGTTACGCAATTACCTACCCCTCTGTTTTATTTTTACGTAAACATGTTGTTAGTCATCTTTTACGACTTTCATTATTTTCGGAACAATAGCTGATCCTATTTATACTCATAAGTATTTTCAAAGGCCTATGAAAAAGTGAGAATCGGGCCAATTTTGCAATTATTTTTCTTCTTTAATGCCAATAAAGCGAAGAAGCTTTCTGCTTAGTCTGAGAATGTAACTAGGTATTTAGAAGTGTTTGCAAATTATAAATGTTTATGAAATGTAATAGAAAGAAATAGGTTAAGGTTTCTATGGGTCTATGCCAGCCGAAATAAAGTTATTATTATTAAAGTTAAAGATTATTATTAGATTAAAGTTTACTTTCAAGTGCGTTAATAAAATCCTCTCCGCTGCGCTCCGTTCTGTCTGCGCTGATCCTTAGAAGACGAGCAAAAAGAAAATAAAATCAGAAAGAACGCTAAGTGAAAAGGAATTAATAGCGCAGGCAGGTGGTGCGATGCGACGTGGTGGATCGGGAGAACAAGATATTTCACGCGGAAGAAGTCACGGTCAGAAGCTAGTTTAGAAACAAGATTATTCCGATACACGTCCATAACGAAGCAGGGATGTATGGTATGGCCAACATTGGCTCCAATATACCAAAACCCTTGTTTTTAGCCCCATTTCCTACCCTGCAATAGTCACGTCCACTAACAGCGGGCCGTACCTCAAAAAAAATCAATTCAAGCTACAGGAGGGGTGCCAAAAAATCTGCATGTTACATAATGTAATCTCAATACATAGTTGCTACCTACATGAACGGGAGTTGGAACGGCGCCAGTAGACCTAGGGTAGTCACGTGGAGTGTGAGGTCTTTATCGACATATGACTATTAGGGGCTACACTGACTAGTGACAAACATGGCGGATAAACAAATAAAGAGAGCGAGAGATTTAAAAAAAAAAAGATCATTTTAAACGAGTTACTCCGATCTGATCCCCTGAACCCCCCCTCCCCCCCTCCCCCTCTCCACCCCGACCCCCTGCTAGTTCTTTTGTTTTTAATTTGAAATGGGCTTGCTCTTGACTCTAGCCTAGGTCAAAGGTGACAGAGACAAAATCGACGATGGAGCGAGCTTACCCAGAAGAAGCCTGTTCACTCTCACTTTAAAGAGATTCGGGTTGTATACGCTCGGAAAAACAGACGCAGGTAGAAAGTTCCACTCTTTTGCTGTGCGCGTTATAAAAGACGTTTGCAAACGCTTAGTGCGAATTGGTGGAATAGCAACCAGGTAGGGATGGTAACTTGCAGTGCGTCTGGATGTCCGAAAGTAGAAGGGGGCCGGTGGAATGAGGTCGTGAAGTTCTAAGGCACACTCACCGAAGTACAGTCTGTAGAATACCGACAGGCAGGCAAACTTGCGGCGATGAGCTGATCTGTAAAGCTTGGCATCCACCAGTTTTACGTCGCCAATGAGCGTCTTAGCTCTGCGTTCTTCTTCTGTTTTAATCTTTGTCTTATCCACTATATAAACTTTCTCATTCCGTTCTGATTCGGTTTTTCTTTTGTTTTTATTCCTGAAGGATCGTCAGCAACAAAAATAAGTACAGGGTATTCTTTAATTCACGACAACGAAAAATAAAACGAACCTAGATTTGATGTAGGAGGATTTTTTTTTTATGGATTGGAAATCATCAAATGTCTCCTCCCGCTCTGGGCTGAGCAGAAGGGAGTGTCAGACTCTTACTGACTAAAACCCATCCGTGTTCCTTCCTTAGCCCTTTATGTTCCGGGGTAGCGGTAACCCTTTCGGACAATCCCGCACCATGTAGGAGGAATGAACTGAGGAACAAATGACTCCAAACCGATTGCTGTAATTTATGCCTCATTTCAACCTTTCAACTTAACGAGTACCTACGTGTGAGGCGGTTTTAGGCTGTTTCGTACAAGTATGTGCAATCTTGCACATTTCCTTTGCATAATGATAAACGTATTCAGTGAATTGCGATTTCAAAGGGGTTTTTCAATGCAGATGAGGTATGTAAAAAGGTATACCGCAATGTCGTGAGGTTGTCATGGTGGTTTCGCAGCTAAGGGAATGGATCCCATATCTTTTTCAGTAAATCCGTCCGTCTGTCACTCGCCCGTCCGTAGGTATGTCACAGCTGCAGTGTGTAGTTGCATGAAATGTACAGCCAGGGAAATCACGATAATATTATTAAGGCGAAAGTTTGTGAGTGTATGTGTTGTGATGTTTGTTACTTCTTCACCCACAAACGGCTGAACGGATTTTGAACACACAGATAGTTTATAACCAGGATTGACATATAGGCTACTTTTTATCCCGATATTTCTACGGGATTGACACTTACGCGGGTGAAACCGCGGGGCGCAGCTAGTAAATTATAATTGCTAAGCAAAACAGAGCAGTGGTGGCCCAGTGAATAGTGGTGGTGGTCCAGTGGTAATGGCCCCGTCGTGAGTGCAAACCCAGGCAGGCGCGTTTCTTTATGTAAATAATTTCATCACCACTGCTCTTAAAACGATGAAAAACATCGTGAGGAAACCGGCATGTCCTGGAACCAAAAATTCGAAGACATGTGACATCTACTAAGCCGCACTGGGCCCGCGTGATAGTTTGCAGCCCACTCTCTCTCGCAGAGAGGAGGCCTGTGTCCCAGCAGTGGGAACATTATAGGCCGATTATGCTGAATCAAATTAATGCACTACGTCACTTTGCCGAGTTATAGCCATTTTATACAACTTTCAAAGATTGACAGTTGTGATTTAAATAAACGGACAATATTTATTAATAAAATAATTATTTATTTATTTCAGACATAATTCTAGTCCACAGTTTCAACTCATACAATTAAAATTACTTTTAAAATATATTAAATTCAAAACAGAAAAAACCCAAAATAAAATTTTTATTACTTAATTACATGTAAATATTCAATAACTCATTAAAAAAATACTTAAATAAAATGTCAAATATAAAACTGACAAATTGTATTTTTTTTTTATAAAAATGACAAAATATTAAAAATAAAAATTATGTAAATTGCAAACAGAATTATACAAAACATAATTAATTTAAACTGGTAGTCAGTTTTCTTAACAATTAATTTTCCCTGACTTTGCAAAGGGAAGGCTCACTATACAATTTCAGGGCACACTTGTTCCTATTCTGATGTAAATAAACAAGAGCAGGAGCTAGGCTATAGGATAGAATTAAATACAATAAAAATTGTTCCCATTTATCAACTTTATAACCTCAAAACTCTGAATGAGTTTGAATGGTTTGTTTCTTCTATTGTTGCTTATGTTGTCGGTTCTATTGTTATCAAAATAGCTATCAACAAAGACAGCCCTTTTAGGAAATGTCAAAATCAAAGCATTCCATTGTGACGTCACATCAAATAAGGTTTACCTTTAACCTTTTCTTTTTATAATAAAGAAACTATGTAACCACGCCCTTACAATACACTCCAGCCTTTGTGAGTGACTCACTAAAAGTATAGTTATTCCAGTCATGATACGGGAATTCTTTCTTTTCCTATAAATATAATATTTTTCGTAGTAAAAGCCGCTTAGTCATTTTTGTAGGATTTTTTTGTATATCTTCTATAGATACAATATTGCAAATAAATATAAAATTGAAATGCCTGTTTGTAATGTCAAAATAACAGCTTGTTGCTAAATGCATTATGATACGGTATTTTTACCAAAAAAAACATTTTTTTTTTTTGTCTATCTGTCTGTCTGTTTGTTCCGGTTAATCTCCGAAACGGCTGGACCTATTTTGACGGGACTTTCACGTGCAGATAGCTGATTTTATAAGGAGTACCTACAGACGTAATTTATTTTAAAAAACTAAAGAGGCATTCGCGAAAAATAAATCTTAAAAAAGAGAAAAAAGATTCTTCCTTTTCAATGGAGGAGTGGTATCTAAACCTTCTCTAAGCGACACATTATTGATACCCGAAGACAAGCAAACGAAGTCGCGGGCACAGCTAGTGAAATATAATATTATTCCTGGTGAAAGCCGCTTAGTCATTTTTGTAGGAAAATCGGTAGACTGTTGCCCTTAATACATAAGGTCCGGCCGCCCTAAATTTGCCAAAGAAGTTAAGTAATGTTTGTTTTCGTCAAGTTAGCTCGGAGATTTAGACGAAAACAAACATTACTTAATCTGTCAAGCTCCGCTAATGAGACACAATTGATTTTCTATTGTTTCGTCGCCGATCGGCGAACTGCGCCGCTTGATCGGTTAAAATAAATGTTCTTGTAAGTATATCGATTTTATTCAATTTTGAGCGGCCATTTTTGTTTAGCACAGCCGGACCTTAGTTATATTGTTCTATAAAAAAATAGAATACCTATCTGTTTTGTCGAACGTAATGTTTCCAGATGGATGAATGACATAAAGAGAAGCTTTTTCCCCGAGATGACAAGACTAGAAAGGGAGTGACAACCGAGATGACGACTAATAGAGAAGTATGAGCTCAACTGTGACTAATGAGCAAGCAGTGATAGGCCTATATTTACCTAAACTTCGGAGAACAGAGACAGAAAGTGGAGACTTCCTTACGACGACATTTTTATTCCCGGAATTCGGGAAAATCTTAAATAAGTTGAAAATAAGCTTTATTTAAGATGGGTAAAGGCTATTTTTAACTAAATTTGCAATCACCAAATTATCGGGATTTTCACGTAAAATCCCCAAAAAAATAGTCTAACTTTAATTCATGTATTCGAATTATATTTACGGTCCTTAAACTAACAGTTGTATCATACATTACATATAATTGGAATACATGAATTAAAGTTAGACTATTTATTTCTGGATTTCACGTGAAAATTCGATAGTTTTCAGCACACTATCTAACTAGCGTAATCCTGAAGAATATTATATAATTTTCTGATTTTTTTACTGTAGTCGATCATATACTTTTTGGCATTATAAAACTTGCGTTTATTGCGTTTAGGTCCTGTAGTTCCCTTAATGACAAACTGTAGAGTTACCCCCTTACTAATAAATGTTGTATAACGTCTGTATAGTTAAACAACGTTTTGTCTTCTTCTTTCGAAAGTCAAATTACTGACGAGTGAAAGAGAGAAATAGGTGTGTAACTATTTATCTGACACCAGCTTCAGCCCGCGACTTCGTTCGCGTGAAACTTCTTGTTTCCCCCGAGCCACCTCGTCGTATCGCATCACCCGCCCGCGCTATCACTTAACGTTCTTTTTAACTTTTTTTCTTTTTGCTCGGCTCCTAAGGGTCATAGCGTGATGTTAAATAGCCTATAGCCTTCCTCAAGAATTGGGTTATCAAATGCAAGAAGAATTTTTTAAATCCGACTGGTAGTTCCAGAGATTACCCCCTACATACAAATTACAAACAAATTTTACCTCTTTATAATATTAATAGAGATAATACGTTTATTAGTAAGGGGGTTAGAAACAAAGAAAAAGAACGTAGCCTTTTCAATATTTTCACAGCTAGACATCCCTATAAAAAGATTCCTGCGACTAAGTCATTATATTGTCTATACCGATGCGTCCGCTGTGAAATTGCTATGGTTATCGCCTGCAGTTCCGTTCGTATGGCACAACCTTTATTGAACACCATTCGAGTGTGCCCCGGGAACCATTGTAAGCAATACAATCGTAGAAATTGATACTTTGTAGGCTGTCGTGGTCAGGACATCAAAATAGATTGTAAACGTATTGTGAACGTGTGTATTTATATCTGGATTTATATTTGTAGAATCTTTGTGTGAAGATTTTGCTTTTTAATCCTCGACAAAAACAGAGGGGTGTTAGAAGTTTAACGTGTAAGTATTTGTGTGTCAGTCTGCGCCATTGTAGCTCCCAAACGGCTGAACCGATTTTGATAATTTTATTTTTGTTTGAAATGTGATTTGATCGAGAGAGAGTGTTCTTAGCTATGATTCAACATTCCTTTAAAATTCATTATTTTTATGTTGGGTTTTTTTTTGGTGGAACGCAACGCAAACTCGAACTGCGACGTCTTCGAAGGTCTGAACATTATTTTATTCTTAGCAACTTGAAATCTCACTGGGTGGATTTTTCAATCGACAGATATTTTTTATTCGTGAAATAAAATTGACAGATTTTGTATGGAAGAACTGTCAAAAATTCCAAATTATTCCTCGGATAAAATTATCTGGCGTTGGAGAAATCAGCCCTAAGGTAAGTAATTAAGTGCGATTTTTGCTGACTTCTCTGACTACCTGGTTGGTCTAGTGGTGCCCAACGCTACTGCTGAGCATGAGGTCCTGGGTTCGATTCCCGGGTCGGCCAAAGTGTTGTTTCCATCTGTAATTTCTCAGTACCACTCCGAAATTCGGATTCGTGCCCGTTTGATGGGAATAAGTTCGCCCCCTATTAAATGGGAATTAAACATATCTGGCGAAATTTGGGCGTACATACGCCAGCATATCAAGCTACTGCAATCTGTCAAATTTCTTTAATAGATTTTCAACTTTAGTGCTAAGGCATAAGGTACAAGGGTGATTGGGAAAATTTTACCGTTTCGGGTAGCTTGATGTGCTGGCGTCAGTACAAATGCTAAGGTACACCGCTGCCTAACCCTTTGGAAAATTACAGGCGCATTGTTATGTTTATGTGTTATTGTTCTGCTTAGTTAAATAAAGCACAAACAATAATTTTACTCATGATTTGGGGCTAAAAAAGAAATGTAAACAAAACCGTATCGTGGCTAATGACGTCACATCATGGCCGCGACTTGAACAGACATTTGAACTGTAGTAGAAAATTGGTGGAATTTAATCATTTTTATGAGCAACAAGCAGTGGTTGAATTTGACTTTTAATACTATTCTTCTGTTTATATTACTTATTACTAGTCTTTTTTAGTATTTTTTTATATACAGATATACAGAGAGATATACGTATGTATACAACATAAAATATAATTGTTTGCTAATTCAGATAACATTAAATTATTTATGATTCAGAAATATTGTAGCACCTAATTGTATTGCCCAATTACCTACATTCTATGCAAATAAATAAATCTATCTAAGTATTTATCTATCTATTAAAAATTAATTTTTTTGACTTGAAATTAATAATTAAAATTCATTATTATCTATATGGTCTTCTTCTTCTATACATATAATAAATCTGCAGACGAGGCGTTTTTGTACATTGAAAATATTTCCAAAAAGAAAACACCTTTTTTTTGTTAAATGGATAACCAACAGATGCCATGTCATAAATTTTTGTCTGTTTGGATTTGACAGATTGTGTATTTGAACAGGTTCCACGTATAAAGTACTGTAGAGGTCGGCTCTAAAGCAAGCCTGGCTGGAAAGCCACACCTCTACAAGACTCGATGGTTATATTTGTATTAAGTTCCTTTCGAACATTCAAGCAGATGTCATATGAGAGTCGTAGGTTTGACGTCTATAAAATAAGTCGAATATTATAATTAATATGAAAAAGGGATAAAAGTCTTCTTAAAATATATCCTGATAAACAGTGGATGGGATTTTATTCCGGAGAATAGAGCCCCCTATTCTACATTTGGTGGAGGTGTGTTACGATCGCCGGATTTTCGCTAAGCTTGCGAAATAGTTTTTTGTTTCAGCACTCATAGAAGTGAAAAACCTCTCGTATGCCAAGTGAGACCACAAAGTATACTGTGAGTATAAATAATTAGAGGCGAAGAAACGTCGCCAGGAGGATAAAAAGCTAAGTGGTTATATGTATTTTTTTTTATATAAGGAGAGAAAGATGGCTCAAGTTTTTACGGGCACGGACGGTGTATGCCTGGAAGATTTTCTTAGGCGATTTGAAGTTGTTGCCGCCTATAATAAATGGCGTAAGAGCGACTGGGCGCTCATATTAATGGCATATCTTGAGGGTGCTGCCCTAGCAGTCCATAAATGGAAATATGAGGACGACATGCCATTTGAGGCTATATGTGATGTGTTATGGGAAGAGCTTCCATGCAGATGTCACAGAGACAAAAGAATTAATAAGGTGCAAGTAGTCGAGATAGCACAAGATCTGTCTGAGGAAAGCAGACAAGAAAATGTTGTTGTAAATATTGTAAATGTAGATAAAGATGCTTCTGTATTATTTAGTGGAAGACAAGATGACCCGCTACAGAACGAGCAGTGCTGCCTAGAAAGCAGCGTGGAAGTTGGCAGTGATGGAGATGAGGACGAGCGCAGCAGCGAGGCGTGCATCCTCGCAGAGGAGGAGAAGGAGCCGATAGAAGTGTTCGAGAGCGAACACAATGATGAAAACAACGAATCGGGTCAGTTCTGTCCAATTATTAATGTAATTAGCAATGTTTCAGAGCCACAGAATGAGCACGATGATCGCGATGTGGGAATAAATAAAATTAACATCGCCGCTGATCATTTTGATGTGGATAATGTGTCGATCGATTCGTCCGAAATGAAGGAGAATGGTCATTTCGATTTTTCCAAAATAGAGAAGAAAGATCACTTCATCATCGACATGAATAATAATGATAAGATGATTAGTGATGAGTTAGTTGAGGATGATATGAACGTGGATGCGGTCAGAGATGAAGATGCAGCGTCGAACAACTCCGCACAGTTGATAAACTCATTTAGTTTTCCTACGGATGAGGTTGTAGTTCTTAGTTGTAGTGATTTTATATTACATTATGTAGATATCCCCAAAATAAATAAGGTTTTTTCGCAATGTGCTGCAAACAATAAAAGAAAAGCACGAAAGAAGAAAAGAATCCCATTGATTAAAAAAGCGAAAACTAAAATATTATTTCCAAAAAGTTTTTTGATAATTGATAATTTTATAAAAACAGTTTTTGTAAAGAAACATCATTTTATAAAGAAGTTTTCAATTTTAAAATATAAATTCAGAAAAAGAAAGTTTAGAGATAGAAACCTTTTTAATTCAGATTATTTAATTAAAACTTTTTCTTATTAGTGTGAGGATAGTTGTTGTTATAACTGTGGTCACTCCTATAGAAGGGGGGGTGACAGACACTCGGCATAAGTTGTCACCGACTTTGCTAACAGGGGTATAACCCTTGCAAAGTGTGTTTGGTTGACACTTTCGGTTCAACTTGTGTTTGAGGACCCACAGTTGTATCAGTATTGACTGATATTTAATGATATTAGAATTTTAGAGAACGTAGTAGGACTTTAAAGTTTTTTTTCTGGAGTACGAGTATAATATATTAGTTTTTTTTATTGATCCCTGGCCTCTTAAACTTTTCCCTCCCTCTGGCTCAATCCCGTCCGATGGAGTTAAAAGAATCCGATGCTAAGATCGTTTAATTCTCTTAAGCCTCTTCTAGGTCGATGTGAACTCTCACATCAAGTGTTAGTATTAGGAGGCCGCGTCGCGCCTTTTACCGGGGTTTTGACACGACGAGGTTTAAGCATGACGGCGTTAGTTTGTATGGGTGCATATTGGCACATATAGATGTTAGCTTGCTTGACACTTAACGTAGTGTTGGATTCGCGATTCGTGCGTCCTGACTTAAGCTTACTCTTGCAAGAGACGGACCTCATCTTGTAAATTTCTTCCCCGGATTTAGGTAAACTTATAATAGGATAGGTAGATAGGGCTTGGAAATTCGAATGGTGTGAATAAAAGTCATGACCTATGCCCAGACTGTTATTCAAGGGTGGGCGTAGCTCATGTAGAGGTCGGCTCTAAAGCAAGCCTGGCTGGAAAGCCACACCTCTACAAGACTCGATGGTTATATTTGTATTAAGTTCCTTTCGAACATTCAAGCAGATGTCATATGAGAGTCGTAGGTTTGACGTCTATAAAATAAGTCGAATATTATAATTAATATGAAAAAGGGATAAAAGTCTTCTTAAAATATATCCTGATAAACAGTGGATGGGATTTATTCCGGAGAATAGAGCCCCCTATTCTACAGTACCAAACGTAGTAGTTAATTTTTATACTCAAATATAGTGTAGAACTCGAAGCAATGATTAGCTTTTGTTTCATTGCAATCGCCAATGGCCCGAGAACAGGAACTTTCATCATTTCGTCCTATACGTCCGGATGCACACTATTTTTTATTTGAAAGAGTTTTCGACCGAGATGGTCTCATTCAACAGAATGAAGATATGAAAATTATTATAGAACTCCTCAGTAACAAACAAACAAACTCGTATTGTACAAAGATCAAAGAAAGTTTCTGAGTATCAAGTAATATAAAGCTGTACTTACACGAATTTGTGTGAAATAAAATACAACCGACAAGGACCGTAAAAGGTCTAAATCGAAATCATGTCCAAAGTTTTCTTCGTGGGTGTCATCTTCGTAGTTTTCAAAGGCGGCCGGTGTCGAATGTAACCAGAGTAATTGGGTTGCTTTTTACTCGGGCAACTTTATGTAGGAGCTCTTTCAAGGAGCAAGCAATATTTATAATATCGTTTACAGAGAAGCGTTTTCTTAGTTAAATAAGGTTTTAAGATCATGATTCTTTCCTTTCTCTACCCAAATTCAAATTTAGTATTAGAAGTATTGTGGCATCGAAATTTAAATAACGTTAAGTATACAGGGTATTACAGAAAGGGTATATCAATACAAACGGGTTGATGAGTGTATCTGGTCTAGAATCTCTGTACAAAAATTCAGCTCAAAAGCAGTAACTTTGAAAATGCTTAATATTTTTTTTATTTCGATAGTTTATTAAATTGAAATCATAACAAACATGTCACCGCACTACGAGGGTCACTATCCATTATCTGTAGTGTGTCTGTGCGCCTAGTACACGCACATCACGCCGCCGCGCGCCAGTGCAGCGCCGTGATGTCGAAATAAAAAAATATTAAGCATTTTCAAAGTTAATGCTTTTGAGCTGAAATTTTGTACAGAGATTCTAGACCAGATACACTCTTCAACCCGTTTGTATTGATATACCCTTTCTGTAACAACCTGTATAATATTAAATTGTAAATTCTGTAAACTTTAACGGTGTGAAATTCTGGTTGTTGTTACACTTAGTCACATGTAATTTACTTGTAGGTATAGTAATCTGTGAAAACTGCTTCTGGATTGTGTTGAACTAATTGTATATTTACTTATGTTTGTTATTACATCTGTTTGTTTCCCAAATAAAATAAAATAAATAAATACTTTCATACATTTTTGCCTTTTTTTTACCTTCTTCGCCATGATAACGCTTCAGCACACTCCGCCAGATGGGCAGTTAATTTATTGAAAAGGTTCGGCAGGTGCACACCCGAATAGCACTGCCATGTCATAAAAAGGTATTGTAGATTTATGTCTTCGAGACAATAACTAAATTCTTAGCCATTGTCTTGGTTGAAACGATATCGACCTTTATGATATCTTAAGGCGGTACCCCGACAAAACCGCGTTTTTCTTGGTTATTCAGAGGCTATTAACTCAATAATTATGAGAAATAAACAACATCTGAGAGCACATTAATAATGTTCGATATCCTATCATCACATTGCACGTTATTATTTGTTTTTACATGTTACTAATACATTTAAAATCTCCTTTTAAAAAAGTGACTAAAATTATTGATTGCATTCATCTTTTGCTGAAGTTGACGTTCTATTAATTTGAGGATTTCTACAATGGATAGATAATTTAAAAATCTAAATAATCCACGTTTTAATTTATTAAAAAAGATCGCTATTTTTTTTTTATTAAAATAATTCCAGAGTTGTGCGAGTTTTATGATAAAAGGGCGTGCGCAGGGTGCGGGCGGCATTACGCTGCATTCTTTTGTACGAGGAAGTCGTGTCGCCCTCTGTCTCTGTCGCAAGGAGGGAACGAATGCTCAAGGTTATTTAGTCGGGGTACTGCCTTAAGGTTATCCACAAAGAGAGTCAAGCAAATGGGGGGCACAAGTTAATAGTGTAAGTTAACCTTCAAGCAGGCGCACGGCGTCGAATCGACCGCACTCGATACATTTTCGTTCTTAATATCATTATTTCTTGTCGCATATATTTCCCATTCCTAGTAGCATGTAATTGTTTCACTGTGCACGAAATAAACTGTTTGTCTCCCCTCCCCGAACCTCTGCATCTATAGATCGCATTTGTTTTAGTCGCGGCGCAGGCGTCGAAAACACGCAAACATGTGAAAGTTAGAGGTATATGAAAATGTATGATGCCAAATTGTTTACTAATCCAAAGAAAATTAGATTGTTGGATGGCAATGCTTACCTATTCTTTGGGGTAAAAATAGGCCAGCCCTCTGGTCATGCGTAGAGTCAACCAACGGCTTGGCGATGTCTCGAAATATTCGATGAAAAGAATAAAGTCACACAATAACAAATATACAAAACATATGACCAACACAGCAATACCAAAATAAATTACCAATGCAGATCCGTGTGGTCGCGAGTGGTTTGTTTAAGGCCGGCTTTTGTTTACATATGTGCATACAGTATGCCCAATTTACATAGACCGTGACTCGTGAACTGACGGTGGGAGGAACAGTTGTTGGGGAATTTTTTTATTCTATGTATTTGGAAGTGGAAGAATTTTGTAATTTAGACTGTCTATTATTTGTTCTATTTTTATTTTACTGTGGAAATTGCATTATTTTTCGTCAGTCGGCTAAATAAGAGCAATCGCAGGACCGCGGGACCAATAAACTGTAATGTATTAAAAACAAGATAATAATTCATATGCCAGTTGATTCTTTGATAATATGGTCTCATTCATACCCTAGTTTTGGGGTATAAAAAAAACACATCCAAAGACAAAAAAACAAAGAATAACTACATAGTCCTCACATTCACAATAATTAAAGTAAAATAATGGACCGTGGGACCAATATTGAACGGTAATATATTGATAAAGAGAGTGTAGAACCTAGCATAATTGGCCTATAATGTTCCCACTGCTGGGACAAAGGCCTCCTCTTGGTGAGAGGGAGTGGGTCGTGATCAAACACGCGGGCCCAGTGCGAGTTTGGAAGATGTAGAACTTGGCTAGAATAAAAACATTATAAAATCAAGTCAGAACCATTTCTCGGATTAGGAATCAAAGTGTTATTGAGTTATTCCATCTGGAATTTCTCAGCAGTAGCCCGGAGTCTGGATTTGTGCCAGGTTGATGGCAATTAGCTCGTCCCCTGTTACATGGGGCTTAAACATATCTGGCGAAAAATGAGTGTACTGTTATAAATTGTAAGACAGCTCTAAGTATACAACATTATTTTTAGTATATGCGAAACCTGAATATAGTTTGTTCAGAATAAGTAACTGAATCGATTCCAATAATTTTTACCCCATGTTATATTTTGGCCCAAAAATATTTAAAAAAGGTTAAAAGTTGGACACCGTAAGTAGGTAGTTATCTACCATACACGCACAATAGGCGCGGCGCGGGCGCACAGCGAGCGGGGCGACCGGGGCGGGGGTGCAGCAACCCCTTCAGTCGCCCGGGTACTACAGGTTGGCGCGCACGTGTCGCGTTCCCGTCCAACTGCATAATCGCGAGCGCGCGGCCGCCGCGGGCCTTACAGTTGTGTTTCGGTTGTCAATCGTGTACTTACCTATCGTATGTAAAAAGTGTCGTGTAACCATGACTTTCTCATACACAAACGTCCAGTACACAGAAACGGTACGTACACTACCGGTTTGTGGTGATAACGTATCCCTGGCAGTGCGGCGGTACGAGGAGCAATTCGGCATCAGAGTATCGTGGAACACAATGCTTTGCCGTGATGATTAACATTTTTAAACACGCCATGATGGTTAATTGTAGAAAGTTATTATTTGTACCTACAGCCTGCTGTGGTTAAGTAATGCGATGTTTAACACTTTTCAACCAGTTTGAACTTTAAGTGGTTGACATAAGGTGCAACAAATCGCATTGACTAATATTGTATAACTTACGGCTTACGAATAAGTATTTACTTATTCGTAGCTTACGGCTGCATTTATTTACGAATAAAGTACATTATAATAACTACCTACACTTGACCATTACGACAGTCCAAAGCCTGCAAGTGTGATGGAAAATGTTATCACCAATTAATTACAATACAATCGCCGCGCCGTACGTTTAGCCTTCTTATTATCAATGAGCGCAAGACGCGAACGCGTCGAATGGCACGCGGTGCGGGTGAGCATGTTTTTGTACGGACAAACAGGTAACATAACAAGCTTATAAGTTTGTGATTATTCATGATACAGTTTTGAAATTTTGTACATAGATTCTTTACATAAAAATAGGGGGGGGTCTGTATTTATGCTTTTGCGGTTGCACAACGACATGCTTTGCTTTGCTTTGCTTGGTAGTATAGATGCAGGCCTACCTTACCGCCTCCTTCAGAGGCGGTAGGGTGGCGGGGTCTTGAGGGAGAGCGCCACAGTCGTGTAGATCCTCAAGGCAAGTCTGGCGGGTGTACCTTCCCGAGGTTGCCACCCCGTTATTTGATCTGGTTCCTTATGAAACAGATGTAACAAAAACCACCAGGCGCAAGCGTATCCTTAACCCAGTTCCCTTTACCCTATTCTTCCCGTCTTTCAACTTCCTGTCCCAAATCTCACAATCCTTCCACACTCCATCCTAACCACATTCCCACTCCTTTCCACCTCCATCGCTCCCAACTCCACTCCTAACCGCGACCCCCTGTGACTGGGTGGTGGCGGGCTCGCCTATCACTAAAATTTGCTGATGGCGGGTAGGAGTAAACAGTCACCTGCGCTAGGACCTGCGCAGTTGAGCGCCGTAAGCGGGGATGAAGGAGTCCTGGGGGGTTGAGCCGAGCGGCTCTGGCGGTAATGTGCCCGTAAGGCAACACGCCCCCTTTGGTCTGGATTTCAAGCGAAACGGTGGCCCTACCCTCTAGCCAGGGGTAGGGAAATGGCCATGGTGTCCCGTCAGAGGGCCACAGGCGAGGTGCGTGGGGTCCGCTGAGGTCGTTCTTGGACGGCCAAAGCGGTAGGTAAAGGTCATGCTGACGGTGTAAGTGAGGGTTGATCAGTTCGTAGGGGGTTTGGCCCTTTGAACCTTCCACGCCAACCCGATCGAGCGCCCGATGTCGCACTGTAAACCAGCCTTGCGCACCTATATCTCTCTGGTAATCCTAACGTTCGAGCTTTTTGATAGTGAGACGTTCCCAGGTGCGGGCTCCATGGAGGGTGGGAAGCCAGAGAGATGAAGATAAAACAACATTTAACATGGACAATTTAAGGCCAGTTAAACAACCACACACCGGAGTGGAGGCGAAAGCCAATGAGACTCCCAAGGGAGGTGCTTGCACTTCCCTCGCCCCTGGTGGCTCTGCAGCTAACGCTGCGGGTACCAGCGCGGGCGCTGGTCTGGCTGTGGCGAGAACCGCAGCCAAGACCAAACCTAAAAAGTCCCAAGATAAACAAAGGACGTCGGCGCTGACTGGGACCAGTACCGACCCTTCTAAAACTCAGGTGAAGACCAAGGCGACGACTAATACCACTGCCGGTCTGACCCTCCCTACACAGATCCCGGAGTTGGGTAACACCGACGCCGGGCTTCCCAACAAACACCCTCCTTCTCCCTTGACTCCTCAACCCTCCTCCTCCCATCAGACGGCCGTCTCCGGTCAAACGGAGATAGTCGGCTGCACTGAGGACGCGTTCTCACTTGCCTGGCAGGTGCAGAAACGCAAGGGCAAGGGTAAAATCAATAAAACAGCCCAACGCCCCACTGACCCTTCAGGTCCACCAGCTTCCTCGACGCAGAGCAAGCAGAGGGAGAGAATTACGAGGAAGGAGCGACGGCAAGAACGCAAGCTGCAAGGTAAAGGCAGCCGTCATAAACAGGCCACTGCCGCTAGGTCGGCCAAACCGACTAGTAGCGGCCAGCTGAACTTCGCCGCCGGAAAGCGGTCGCAGGCAGAGGCCGGTGCAAGCCGACCAACGCCCAGTCAGCCGCCAACCGGCGGTCCGGAGAAACAGGCTACAGGTGACAATGATACACGGAGACCCGATTGGAAGGATCAGGCCGCGGCCAAGCGGGCTCTCAACGAGACTTTAACACCTCGGGGAGAGCACAAGCGGCCGCGCCTTGATCAATCCAAACGGGTCCCCGAAAGAAGCTACGCCCAAGCTGCCAGCGCAACCCTCGACGTCGCGATCACCTGCGACCGCACGGGGATCCTCAGCAGGGAAGTATCGGATCAGGTACTCGCTGCCATCCAGAGGCAGATCATACTCGAGGCCTGCTCCCCCAAACAAGACACTCCGGGTCCGACGTTCAATGCCAAGCCGCTGTTCGCCGGGGGAGTTTTGAAACTGTGGTGTGGTAACGACCACACCTTAGCCTGGCTAAAGAAAACAGTCTCCGACCTCTCTCTCCCTACTAGCATCTCGCTGGTAGTCAAGAGCCAGTCGGAGATTCAGAAGCGGACACGATGCGGCATCGTGATCCCAGACGAGCAGGGGGTATATGGTGAGTCGACCAACATTGGTCGCGCTCTCAGCTACCAAAACCCCTGGGTCGACATCAAGAGGTGGGTACTTCTTTTTGCCGACAAGCAGGCAGAGCAATGGTTCGTGGTGGTCGGCGTCCCTGTGGACCAAATCCCGACCCTGATGGAGGCCGGACGCCGTCTCTCAATTGGACTGGGAGCGGTGTACGTTAAGTTCCAGGGTCGGAACGGTAGGTTCACCGACGTCCCGCAGGGATGGGACCCCGCCACGGGAACCATTGGCGAGTTGCAAGACCCGCCAAACCAGCCGCAAGCACCAGCGGGGGAGTCATCTCCCCCTTCAAACAACCCGGAGGCATCCGCGGCCGAACCTGCTCCGGCAGGGTCGGTCGCCCCTGCTGCCGCCACCGTGGGCGCCGTCCCTTCTTCGGGCGAGGAGCTGGAAGACATGATCCTGTCCCCGGCTTCGAGCCAGGGGGGGGACGGCTTCGACGCGGGCGACCTGTTTGCCGGGCTCAAACTGGAGGGGGACGAGGAGGGGCTGGCCAGTGATGGCGTCCCTTTCGTCGGCCTGTAAAATCCTCCAAGCAAACCTCCACCACAGTCAAACCGCGACGGCTCAGCTTCGCAAGTGGTTGGAGGTTCAACACACGGCCATTGCCTTGATCCAGGAGCCGTGGATAAGGGCGGGCCGCATACAAGGACTCTCCAATCTTGGTGGTAAGCTCCTGGTCACCACAGATCACGACCATCCTAGGGCGTGCATCTATATCACAGGTAACCTCAAAACACAGCTCTTAACTGATTTCTGTTGCAGAGACGTCTCTGCAGCAAAGCTGCTTATACAGCGTGGCGATGCCACGGAGTTGGTGGTTGTCCTCGCCTCGGTCTACATGCCCGAGGCGGAGGCGCCGCCCCCGCACGACCTCGCCCGCCTAGTGAGCCACTGCGAGAGGTGCGGGTTTGAAGTCGTAGTCGGGGCGGATGCCAACGCCCACCATCAACTGTGGGGTATGGACACGCAAAACGAGAGGGGTAAGGCCTTGGTTGACTACTTATTCTCGACTAACCTATCCCTACTAAACACGGGTTCCGAACCAACGTTCGTAACCAGGCGAAGCCGCACAATCATAGATCTCACTCTGGCAACAGAGGGAGCGGCGGAAACTATCACTGGGTGGCATGTCTCCAAGGAGGCCTCCTGCTCTGATCACAGGTGGATCCGTTACGATATCCAGGTCTGTGTTCCACCCACGAAACCACGGCGTAATCCGCGCAACACGGATCGGGCCGCCTACACACGCAGTCTTGAATCAAAGCTGGCGACATCAAACGATCCGACAACTTTTGAGGATACAACACAAATTGAAGTACAAGTAAGTCACCTTACTAAATCAATTATAGACAGCTACCAAACTGCCTGCCCAGAGACCACTCCGCGCAGCACACCGGGAAAACAACCCTGGTGGGGTGCTGAGCTGGAGCGCAAGCGTGGTAAGGTAAGAAAAGCTCTGAATAGAGCCATGAATACTTGTGCGGATGAGGACTGGGATAACTACTATGCAGCCAAATCCAGTTACAAAAAATGCATCAGATTCAGAAGTACCAAGGGTTGGCGCAAATTCTGTGGTAGTATTGAATCTTGTCAGCAAGCTAACAGGGTAAGGAAGGTACTAGCGCAACAGTATACACCTGGGATCGCTACCCTCCGGAGACCTGACAACACACTAACATCCTCGCCAGAAGAAACGAGACGCGTCCTTATTGAAACTCACTTCCCAGGATGTGTTTTCGCTCAGGTAATTGACTGGCAGGATGAAATTCAGACACCATCAGACAACGATTGGCTCTATGCCCGCAGGGTGATCACGCTGGAGAAACTCCAGTGGGCCATCCGGAGCTTCCATCCCTTTAAGGCAGCTGGTCCTGATGGAGTGTTCCCCGCCTTACTGCAGTGGGGTGGCACCTCTGTCGCCACAAGACTGTTGCCTTTAATGAGAGCGTGCCTGGCCTTCAGATATGTTCCTAAGGGATGGAGGGAAGTGAAAGTAATATTCATCCCTAAGCCAGGTAAGGGTGACTACACAAACGCCAAATCTCACCGACCAATCAGCCTGACCTCCTTTCTACTAAAGACTATGGAAAGGTTGTGCGATAGGGAACTGAGGGATGGCGCTCTGAAGACTATACCGCTACACGGTAACCAACACGCATACAGCTCAGGTAAGTCGACTGAATCCGCCCTCCATCTGGTGGTCAGCCAGATAGAGGAAGCGATCCATCAGAAAGGCACCTGCCTGGGCACCTTTATAGACATCGAAGGAGCCTTCGACAAAACCAACTTCTCCAGTATCAACAGCGCCCTCTCCAGGCATGGAGTAGAACAGGTACTAACGGACTGGATCACAAACATGCTACGTAAACAAGTGGTTCGCCTTGAAGGTGAGCAGCAGCTGGCCATGATAGCCAAAGGCTGCCCGCAGGGTGGGGTCCTGTCCCCCCTCCTATGGAATCTGGTGATTAATGATCTCATCACCAAACTCAACGCCAACCGCTATTATACAGTAGGTTATGCCGACGACCTCGCAATCCTGGTTTCGGGGAAGGTGACGGGTACGGTATGCAACCTCACTCAGCAAGCGCTACGTATCGTAGAGAGATGGTGCAGGGAGTATGACCTTTCAGTGAACCCCACTAAAACTGAACTTGTCATGTTTACCCATAAACGAGCTTTAGGGCCTTATCGCCTACCTAAACTGTTCGACACTGAACTCCAGTTGACCAACGAAGTCAAGTATCTAGGGGTCACACTCGACAGTAAGTTAAACTGGAGCAGTCATCTGGACAACAAACTAAACAGGGCCTGCATAACCTTTTGGCAGTGCAGGAGAATGATAGGTAAGAAGTGGGGCCTATCCCCTAAAATAATACTTTGGCTGTACACTGCAGTGATCCGCCCCATGATCACCTACGGGGCTGTGGTCTGGTGGCCCCGCACCAAGCTAGTGACAGCCGTTAACAAACTACAACGCATGCAAAGACTAGCCTGCATGGCGACCACGGGCTGCATGAGGACTACTCCGACTGCAGCAGTTGAAGCCATTCTGGGAATTCCACCGCTCCACCTGTTCATACAGCAGGAAGCGACGATGGCGGCAGTACGTCTTAATACACTAAATCTCTGGGGTAAGAGTGATACACCACACACCACGCTGCTCGAGGGACTCCACAAGGAGTTCCCCATTACGAAAGCCATAAATGACAGGGTACCTAAACAATTTATCTTTGATAAAAAATACAAGATCCAGCTTCACGAGGATCGCCGATGCGAGGGGCTGTGCCCTGCAGAGCTGCGTATCTTCACGGATGGATCCAAAACAGGTAGTGGCTCTGGTGCTGGAATCTTCTCGGAGGACTTCAACATACGCATAGCCGCACCATTGGGGGTCCACAACACAGTGTTCCAGGCCGAATGCATGGGCATTTCACTAGCCGCTTCTGCCATTATGGCTAGGGAAGTAAATTAGCACTCAATACGCATACTCTCAGACAGCATGGCTGTTCTGCAAGCGCTGAACAGTTATACAGCTGACTCTGGGCTAATATACGAGTGTCACCAGCGCCTCAACCAGGTGGGTAACCTCAATAAAATAACCATTCAATGGATCAAAGGACACAGCGGTTCGCTGGGCAACGATGCAGCCGACGAGCTTGCCAGAAGGGGATCGAGCATGGCACCAGTGGGACCTGAGCCCATTGCGCCACTCCCCTTCGGGTATATACGCACTCTGGTAAGGAAACGCACCAGAGACCAACATGAAAAACTATGGACGGACCAAGGCGAATGTAGGCAGGCTAGGGAAGCTATTCCTACATTGGATGGCCGCCTCACGAAACAGGTCCTCCGTCTAACCAAACAAAAGCTGCGCATAGTTACTGCAGCTTTAACTGGCCACGGGTCATTTAATAAACACCTCTTTGTCATAGGAGTAACAGACAGTCCGCTGTGCAGGGCATGCATGGAGGACGACGAGACAGCGGCACATGTGCTTCTAAGCTGCCCGGTGGTCGCCACGTATAGGGCAAAGTACTTCGGTAACCCAGGTACCCTACGAGAGACGGTCAGTAACATCAAGGCGTTGCTGGCCTTCCTTGAGGAGCTGGGGTGGATCGAATAATCGATTTTCCCACCCGTACGCAAAATACGCGCATTGACGTGGAGTTGCGGACACCAGCCCGTATTACCTATTACCTATTACATAAAAATAATAGACACGTGTTTCGGGTTTCGCATATACTAAAAATAATGTTGTATAAAATATAATCGCTGACGCCTCATAGGCGTCATATAACGTTTCTCGTAGTAATTGCATTTTGAGACACATTAGCAGTATACATGCGCAGTCATAATTTGAACTTCGTGGCGGACACACAAAAATCATATAATAAACTCAAACTCAAAGCATTTATTTCAATTAAACCAATTACAGGCACTTTTGAATTGTCAAGGGGTCGGTCAGTCAGAAAGATGAAGCTAGATGCCCACTCCAAAGCGTAGGTACTTATGGAGAAGAACGGGCAAGAAACTCCATGGACACTCTTTTAAATCAAAATAATGTGGTTACAAAGACTTGGTTACATCATTCATGTTAAAAATTATACATGTGAGAACGATACAGAACGTTAAAAGCATCCATAATGAAAAGATGAGAAAAAACAACAATTCAAATAATAAATTAAAATATGCCATGGTAGCAAAGAGATGACCAGTCCCTACTGACGGCGCCCGTTCACGAACATGACGCATGTATCAGCACCATTCAGCTCAACCATTTTGAAGGGAGCTAAATGATCCAACACATGCGCCACCATCAGCGAGACATTTGAGTGAGCAAAAGTTAATCCTTGTAAAACCTAAAAACTCTTAATTAAAATCTTCAAGGTTAAAAAAATGTTTTTTTTAAAGGGACTTAGAACTTGCCCCGTAACAGTCCTATAGATAAACCTCCTCTCGCGATACTAACCTAACCTTTCGCGATATATAGGGGTGATGTCATGTTACAGATTTCTAAATTAATCTTGATTTAGGTATAATAGATACTAACAAGAGTCCGACCGAAGGTCGAATTCTGGCCGAAACCGATTAAGCGGGTATCAATATAACCAATACCTATGTGCTAGACTCCATTAATGAAGATTGATACTTAGCAACTCTGGAGGGAGAGAGGGGGAAAGGGAGTAGGGAGGCTTTTTTCCAGAAATGGGAAATTTTTGGCTATTATTAACAAAATTTATTTAATACTTCAAGCACATAAATGTACAGAGGCGGACTTAATGCCATAGGCATTTTCTACCAGTCAACCTTTGGGTGATGCAGAGACAAACAGCGGTAGGTGCAATCATGAAAATTAAGGAATAAATATTCTAAATATAAAGATACGCATAAACCTATTAAAACTATGAATATAATAATTAGTTATATAATTACAATATATAAATATAAGCACAAATAAATATACATAAATACTGGTTCAAAAATATCACCAGGTAAGGGTAAGTACCTACAAGAAATTTTCAAAATGAAAGCCTTACGTCTTGCGGCGTGTTCTTGTGGCTTGCATTGCGTCGGTAACTCACGGCTTACCAAGATAAATGGCGGCTAGTCGCCTTGCACAAGTTATTAAGGTAAACACAGGTACGGTACAATTTATTTATTTATTTGATACTCTAATTCTTGTATTTTTAAGACAGGGTATAAGGTAAGTCATCATCTGCCTATCCTTTTCCCGACCATGTTAGGGTCGGCTTCCAATCTAACCGGATGCACCTGAATACCAGTATTTTACAAGGAGCGACTGCCTGTCTGACCACCACAACCCAGTATCTGGGTAATACGATACCCCTGGTAAGACTGGTTGTTAGACTTTCGGGCTTCTGACTACCCGTAACGACTGTCAAAGATCCACGAATGACAGCCGGGACTAACAGCTTAACATGCTTTCCGAGGCACGGAGGGGTCTTGGTAAGTAAATATGGTCACCCATCCACAGACCAACTGCGGCAAGCGTAGCTTAACCTAGCCAGTCGACCTGTGCGGCTGTTTTTATTTAGCCACGGACCCCTCCTCCTAAGGTAGGTACCTACTTATCGAATAATAATGTAATCTGTTGAGTGCAATTTCATAATAAATTTTTACTTTAAGTACTGCAGAGAGATATTTCATTTAGTAATGTTGATAAATTAACCATAACGGTGTCGATATACAGGAAGATTTTTTCATCGCCATCCAAATTTTTACAGGGCGTTTTGCCCATGAATATGAACAACTTTCACTATGGGACCAACTCTGAAATCACGAAATAAAAATCAGCTGTTCGTACAAAAGTTTTATTCCTACTTGACCAAAATGTATGAAACAGCTGATTTTTTTTTTTCGTAATTTCAGAGTGGTCCCATAGTGAAAGATGTTCATATTCATGGGTAGAACATCCTGTAAAAGTTTGGATGGTGATAAAAAAATCTCCCTGTATTACAAGTTTTTCTAACGTTGCCAACTTTCAGAATACACCCTCTTATAGCATAATCAGCCAATAATATTCCCATCGCTCGGACACAGGTCTCCTCTCTTTGAGAGAGAGTGGACTGTAATCTACTACGCGGGCCCAGTGCGGGTTGGTAGATGTCACATGTCTTCGAATTTTTTATTCTAGACCATGTTTTCTTTCATTCATGCCATAGATATATGGTTCATGCTCACTAGTTCCTTCGCGTAGTTCCTTTGAAGGAACTACTGAGAATTTTTGGATCAGTAGTTCCTTTCCAAAGGCTGAAGGAACTACTGAGACTAGATATTTCCTTTAGCAGTTCCTTTGAAGGAACTACTGAGAACTTTTTGATCAGTAGCCCCTTTGCAAAAGCTGAAGGAACTACTGAGACTAGATAGTTCCTTTAGCAGTTCTTTTGAAGGAACTACTGATAACTTTTTGATCAGTAGTTCCTTTGCAAAAGCTGAAGGAACTACTGAGACTAGATAGTTCCTTTGAAGGAAATAAACATATATAATGCTGCCCGCTGCTGCCGCATGCAGGACCGTATGTTCGGTAGGAAAAGAAAGAGAAGCGCGATGACACAACGGTGGTAATTTATTGAAAATATGAAGCTATTATCTATTTACAAAAACTGTTTAATAAAAAATAATCCATCACTGAATGCAGTTTGGCATTAGAAATTTAATGGTATATTTTTAAATATAATTAAAATGTTTAATGTTCCTTCAGCTTTTGCAAAGGAACTACTGGTCAAAAAGTTCGATAAATTCTTGCTTGCCGACTATTATGATGGGGACATAAAAATTTTAATATTCTGTTCGGAAGAAGCGAAATTGGAAAATGTATTTAATATGCAATATCCCCTAAAAAGAGTTCTTACTTAGTACATCGAGCGAACCTACGGTCCTGCATGCGGCAGCAGCGGGCAGCATTATATATGTTTATTTCCTTCAAAGGAACTATCTAGTCTCAGTAGTTCCTTCAGCTTTTGCAAAGGAACTACTGATCAAAAAGTTATCAGTAGTTCCTTCAAGGGAACTGCTAAAGGAACTATCTAGTCTCAGTAGTTCCTTCAGCTTTTGCAAAGGGACTACTGATCAAAAAGTTCTCAGTAGTTCCTTCAAAGGAACTGCTAAAGGAAATATCTAGTCTCAGTAGTTCCTTCAGCTTTTGCAAAGGAACTACTGATCAAAAAGTTCTCAGTAGTTCCTTCAAAGGAACTGCTAAAGGCAATATCTAGTCTCAGTAGTTCCTTCAGCTTTTGCAAAGGAACTACTGATCAATAAGTTCTCAGTAGTTCCTTCAAAGGAACTGCTAAAGGAAATATCTAGTCTCAGTAGTTCCTTCAGCTTTTGCAAAGGAACTACTGATCCAAAAATTCTTAGTAGTTCCTTCAAAGGAACTACGCGAAGGAACTAGTGAGCATAAACGTTTCCTTCACCGTTTCTTCACGATGTTTTCCTTCAATGTTTTGAGAGCAGCGGTGATGAAATAGTTTGCACAAAGTTAAGCCTGCCTTGGTTCGAAGCCACGACCTACAATTTATAAGTCGGGGCCGTTACCACTAAACTCTTAAGACCTTTGTGTAGATGCCAGCACATCAAACTACCCGAAACTGTCAAGTTTTCTCAATCAACTTTGAACCTTATGTTTTAGTGATAAAGTTGAAAATCTATTATAGAAATCTGACAGATTGTAGTAGCCTTGATGTGCTGGCGTTTGTACATACACGGTTTTCCGGCCGTGAAAAACTACAGTTTATTCGCCGTGTTTAGGCATGGACGTCAGTGTTGTATGGACCACAATTATAGAAGCTTTTTAACGGACACGTTTTTTCAACGGCGCGGTTTATACGCCGTACCGTCAAGAAACCGTGCCGTGTTCAAAGGGCCTTGAGTGACAAGGAAAACACAATAATTATCATAAATAAATTCAAAGCTGTTTGGCCCTACTTAATAGTCCTTGGATGGAACTAACAACAATGATTTGCACAATAAAATCCATTTTCAATCAACAAAAAAAACACACAATAGAATTGTTTATTTAGACATTACAATGCAATCACCCTCTTTTTTTTACAAAAACAATACGCTAGCCAATTGAAATGGAATTTAATGGGCCAATAAAATTTCGCGCTTTAAATAAGCTTATTTATTCTGCATACAATTGAATTAATTGTTTCCTTACCAAAGTTGAATTGGCTTCGTTTTGTGGCTTCTGTTTTTCGAAATTCTGTGTCAATGTGTTTTTTTTTTTTACCATTGCCAATAGGGTCTCCTATTGCTAAGCCTGTGCCGTTTGCCTATTAATCACTGGGCTATTCTTTCTACATCAAAGTGTCGTGTCATGTTTGTGAACGGATGCCGTCAGTTGAGAACTTGAGACGGGCCATCACTGTCAGGGCTTATTTTTAATGTTATATTTTGTATTCAGAATCAGAATCAAACCCCCTTATTCATAAAACTTATCAAACCTATTTTAGTTAAAATGGGGTTTGTCTCTTTCTTACACACAGAAATGACAACGTGACAGATAAAGACAAACATTCTACAAACCTATTTTAGCTAAAATAGAGATAAAATAGGATTATGAATAAAGGGGAAAATATTTATTTGTGAAACATAGGTATTTACATAAAGGTCTTCGGTTAATAACATGGGCGCTATGTTTTGCCGTGAAGGCGTACAAATATTGGAGAAAATAAAAGTTAACAATAAAACAAAATAAAACTATCAGAAAAAAAAACAAAATTAAATACGAGTAGGTACATACAAGAGAAAAAGAAAAAGAAACTATTTAAAATGTAATTAAATATCTTACAATTAATAAAATCTACTCGTACTATTAAAGATAGCCTAAAAAGAGAAAAAGATTTCTTAAAAATGATTGCACACGAAATATTAAAACCGGCCAAGTGCGAGTCGGACTCGCCCATGAAGGGTTCCGTAGCAGCAAGTAACATAATATAAAAGTTCTTGTAGTTCGTTGTAACTTTGTGAAAGGTAAATTTCGGTTTTCGATTTATGACGTATTAAAAAAAACTACTTACTAGATCTCGTTCAAACCAATTTTCGGTGGAAGTTTACATGGTAATGTACATTATATATATTTTTTTAATTTTATCATTCTCTTATTTTAGAAGTTAGAGGGGGGGGACACACATTTTACCACTTTGGAAGTGTCTCTCGCGCAAACTATTCAGTTCAGAAAAAAATGATATTAGAAACCTCAATATCATTTTTGAAGACCTATCCATAGATACCCACACGTACAGGTTTGATGAAAAAAAAATTTTTGAGTTTCAGTTGTAAGTATGGGGAACCCCAAAATTTATTGTTTTTTCTCTATTTTTGTGTGAAAATCTTACTGCGGTTCACAGAATACATCTACTTACCAAGTTTCAACAGTATAGTTCTTATAGTTTCGGAAAAAAGTGGCTGTGACATACGGACGGACGGACAGACAGACAGACAGACATGACGAATCCATAAGGGTTCCGTTTTTTGCCATTTGGCTACGGAACCCTAAAAATTATCATTAATTATAAAATCTTCTACAGTATAGTAACATTTTTCAATTAGTAGTATTGTTTGTTCATTTTACTTTTTACCTTGTCCGCACATAAAGACGCAGCTAGAATAATGTACCCAGGAATCAGCCTATAATGTTCCCACTGCTGGGACACAGGCCTCCTCTCGGTGACAGGGAGTGGGCCGTAATTCTACACGCGGGCCCAGTGCGGGTTGATGGATGGCACATGTCTTCGAATTTTTGGTTCTAGGACATGTCGGTTTCCTCACGATGTTTTCCTTCACCCTTTTCAGAGCAGTGGTGATGAAATAATTTCCACAAAGTAAAGTGTTTAATTATGATTCGCGGCCGTAACAAATATTACCCTATTGAATGACTATTTCATGAAATAATGACAGGCCTGATGGTCTAGTGGTTAGTGACCCTGACTGCTATGCCGGAGGTCGTGGGTTCGATTCCCACCCAGGACAAATGTTTGTGAGATGAGCACGATCATTTGTTCTGTGTCTGGGTGTAATTTATCTATAATATGTATGTATTTAAAAAATATAAAAGTATGTTTATCAGTTGTCTAGTACCCATAACACAAGCTCTGCTTAGCTTGGGACTAGATGGCGTTGTGTGATATTATTATTATTATTAAAAAAAAAAAATGACATTTCTGTCCAATTCTAACATAAGGAGTTGTACTGCTGATTATTATGATTTATATTTTTTACGGTCGCGAATCATATTTTAATCAACATACAATATGAAACTGACCTGTAACTTGCAAAAAACGTAAATAAATTTGAATTTTTCGGGTTACCTTAGCACAACCCCCTCAAATAGCTTAATTTCGGTTATCTTCTCTAGGGTAATGTCATTATTATGTAAACAAACACCGAGCAAGCCTTTTTGATCCCCAAAATTTCCATGCCGCAGTGTAAAAACCATCAAAACGTAGATGACGCAAAAAGTACACGGTGCAATGTCGTTGAATAATCACCGACATAACTCAAAGAAAGCTTTTTGAAATTATCCCCCTGACATTAGCATAGGAATCTTACCACCGCTACTACGAAGAACGGGGAGGAAAAATGGGTTTTTGTTGAAATTATGGTAGAGTATTTTCTTTCATTATGCTATTGAGCTCGTGGTTAAGTAATAACAGCCGCACGGGTCAATCGATAAGGTTAAGCTACGGTTGCCGCGGTCGGTTCATAGATGGGTGACCACAATAATAAAAATGGTGAAAGAGGGTGAGACACGGGCCTTGGAAAGCACGATAAGCTGTTTGTCCCGGCTGTCATTCGTGGATCATTAACAGTGGTTACGGGTCGTCAGAAGCCGAAAAGTCTGATAACCAGTGTTACTAAAGTACCCAGTAACTGGGTTGTGGTGGTCACATAGGCAGTAATAAAATACTGGTATTCAACGGCATCCGATTAGACTGGAAGCCGACCCCAACATAGTTGGGTAAAGGCTAGAGAGATGCTGTGCAGCGTGTTTTTAGAGTTTGAAGAAAAATGTCGATGAAAAATTCCATTTTGATGCTGCAGAAGAGCTTTGTCCAAAAAAACACGATCTCACTCATCTTTTTTTTTTATTTTTTTTTCTGAATAGTTTTAAATAAGTGCGTATTTCATGTATATATAGATGAATCGTTTAATTTTAAATATGAAATTAAATAATTGAAAGAAATCTAGGGATGTAATGGATTTTGATGAAGTGCACTTAGTTATGATAATTTAAATACTGTACCTACTACTTCTACTCATTAAGATTTTAAGTTAAGTATTAAGAGATTTATAATAATTATCTCAAAAATTTTAGCTTGGAACTAAGATTTTTGAGTGATATTTAGAAAAACGACTGTCGGCATAAACACATTTTTAAGAATAATTATTTGGAATTGACGAATTCTTCAAATACAAATAATCGTTTCTTTAGACTAAGTATTTTAATAATCCGTAAAAAATTATCGGTGACTTTTGCTGACTGTACAATTTGTTCTGTAATTTTAATTTTCATTTTTTTTTTTGAAATGCACTTTGCAACGATGACGTATTTGTTTTATAAATATCGCAGCATTATGCTAAGATAGGAGCCTTTTTGGCCTCGCTAAAAAAAGACGCATTTTTTATGGTTTATAAATAGTTTCGGTTGTTTTTAACCGACTTCTAAAAAAGGAGGAGGTTCTCAATTTGAATGTTTGTATTTTTTTTTTTTTTTTTTTTTTATGTTTGTTCGCGCATAACTCCGTCGTTTGCCAACCGATTTGAAAAATTCTTTTTTTGTTAGAAAGGGTATACTTCCCAAATGGTCCCATGAAAATTTTATCGAAATCGGACAAGCGGTTTTTGAAAAATCAACAAAAACCTAAAAATTTATCTACATTGTCTACATTAACGATCTTTTTGTTTACTTTTTTGTGGGGTAGGTACAACTAAAAAGTGAAAAATAAAAACTTTTTTACAAAAAAAACAACCGACTTCAAAAAAAACACTACAAAGTGATAAATAACTTTAATTTCGGAAGTCGGTGTCAAAAAACGAAAATGCGGAATCAACGACACCGACTTCCGAAATTAAAGTTATTTATCACTTTGTAGTGTTTTTTTTGAAGTCGGTTGTTTTTTTTGTAAAAAAGTTTTTAGTAGAACTTTGATAGTTTTAAATGCTCCTTTTTCTTCTTATTTGTATTTCATATGTGTATCCCAAATAAAATCTTGTGTCTTTCTTACATTTCCTTCACTCAAATTATTAATCATTCAATGAAAAATCAACCAACCCAAAACTCGGATAGAAACAAAGGATATCCCTTGAAAAACATCCTACACCCTCTTTTTGACCGCCACGCAAATGACGTCATTGCAATCGCCTTAGAAGACGTCATTAGGCTTTTACAAAATTACAACTTCCATCTTTACAATCCTTATGTCACAAAACCTAAGGTTGAAATCACTGTGGACGGTGGACATTTTAAGTTGGTGCGCAAGGTGTCATTGACGAATCTGCCCCATTTCTCATCAAGTGTCATTTCGAAATGTCACCATCGGTTGTCGCGAGCTGTCATTTGCGTTGTAATAGTCAAAATGACTACCTTTATAGCATGACGCGCTGGTACGGTAATTTCGGGGTTTCCGTGATCGTAATGGAAAGGGGCTCTCTTTATTGCACTCGTAATGATATTAAGCGGAATTGGTGTTCGCTTGAGACCGAATTTGAATAAAGAACAAAATGGCGCTGCGTGGTGCTGTCAAAATGCTTTTGTTTTTATCTGGTGTGCTGTATAACTAAACCCGATCCCTCACCACAACGCACACCGCAGCCATACCACAACGTGGACGGGCGCTAAGCTAATATGTATGAAAATGTATAGTTTATTCACACGGACCACATTTAGCCGTCAAAATCAACCGTGTGGGCAATACCGACCACATCACAGCCACAACCAGCGAGACCGCGCACTAGCGATCGGCCACATCGCAACAACAACGTTGCGTCGCCCACTTCATTTGATTTTGTAGTTCCACAACGCAACTGCAAGAAGCTGAAGCGACATTCCCACGTAACCACTGCTTGGCCACATTTTGTCGCTGTGATATGGTACGTGTGATTAGGGCCCTAAGGTACAAACGCCAGCGCATCAAGCTACCCGAAACTGTCAAATTTTCCCAATCAATTTTTAACCTTATGCTTGAGCAATAAAGTTGAAAATCTATTAAAGAAATTTGACAGAATGTAGTAGCTTGATGTGCTGGCGTCTGTACAATAACTTTCCTAATCATCCTTCTTGAGTCAAAGTCATAATGAACCTAACCCGCAAGTAATTTAGCACCCTTATCTCATAACAAGAGACTGAGTTCCGTTTTCGGCGAGATGTAAGTACTCGTACTTACAATAATTTCAGTCTGTAGTACACCCCTGCAACTAAACTTCAAGGAACTTTGGTAGCAAACTGGGGGAATAGGACTAACGTGTTAGATTTGGGTTTGCTGGCTATTACAAATTAATTTAATTGTAGCCGCACTAACGCCAGTTGCACATTAACAGCAGTGGCGTAACTTTAGGGTGGCATTGGGGCAAAATGCCACGGGCCCCCAGTCATAGACGGGCCCCGGCCCGAGAAGGCCTTGAGAACAGAAGGATCCTGTTAGGATCCTTATGTTATAAGGACAGAAACAGATGTACGCGGAAGAAGTCGTGGGACAAGTGCTAAAAAAAAAACCATGACGTTGGTTGAGCTTCTTTTCATAGAGGGGGGGCCCCATCTCTTGAATTTGCCACGGGCCCCAAACGGTATAGTTACGCCACTGATTAAAAGCTGGACAAAATAATATGAAAATAAAAAAAATTTGTTTCACATGAACATGCATCGGTATGCAAACAATATAAAGGTCAGTTCGCACCGGCGGACGGCGGGGAACGGTAACGAAGGGATTTGCCACCGTCCAGCGCACAATGATGATTTGCAATGCCGCCAGCGGCCGCCGGCGCACTAATGGATGCAGCTTCTCGCGGTATGCCACGGGGGAAATGCGGAGCACACCCCGGACACTCCATACAACGCTCGCAAAATAATTACCTACTACTACTACATTAAAAAATGACGTTTGTATACGTATGAATGTGTGTGTGAGGTACTTGTGTTTGCGAGCGCTCTTGTTAAAGAACTGCGACGAATACGCCGAAGTGCGGGGTGAGGTGCGGTGACTGATGTTAGTGCGGGGAAGGGAGTGTCCTTTCTGTACGTAGTACTTTAAGTATTATGTGATGCGAAGCATACTCCCGCTTGCACTGGCTCTCTCCCGTGATCTTAAGCAAGCGGACTCCGGCGCATACCGACGCATACCTTCGCATTCCGGCGCATGCCGTCGCAACCTGCCCTTACCCTCCAGCGCGGTTTAAAACCACAGAGAGAAATCCGCTATGATGCTCCGTGGTCGGTCTCTAAGCTTTGGAATCTATATCTTGTAACTATTAGATACGTAGACGCCAGCATATCAAGCTACCCGAAACTGTCAAATTTTCCCAATCAACTTTGAACCTTAAACTTTAGCGATAAAGTTGAAAATCTATTAAAGAAATTTGACAGATTGTAGTAGCTTGATGTGCTGGCGTCTGTACTTTACGTTGGAATTTTTTTAAATACCTTGCCCCGCTGTCCGACGATGTGCGCTGGCCTTAAGAACTAGCCTTGTGTGAAAAATGTCCTTTTTAGCCTAAGTTCAACCCTGTGCAACATCACAAATAATTAATAAACATAAGCTGCACAACAGGATTTAACTTCAATTGACCGGTAAATGGCATTAAACACATCCGTTACGGTAATGATTTCCATATTGTAATTAACTTGCGCCGATGAAATTAGTTTCCGTCCAACTGACAGTTAAGGCTCGGCGTCCATGGCGGCACAATGCTATGCTACGCACGTGTGCTTAGCTTCGATTTGTATAAAAATGTAGACGGGATCGTCCATCGTGAGTCTGTGACCAACGGCAACGCTACGCACAGATGCGTATCTGGTAATCAAATGCACCGCGCAGTAAAAGGCATCTGGGGCCGTATTATGAATTATTAATAGATACCATCATTATGCCACTGCAAAAAGGGATGGTGATATCGGCCTTCTATAGCACCGTCTCCCTCTCACTCTAGGAAAATGGTGGAACTAATACGTCCCCTGACCTACCGCTGAAGAGGTAGCGACTAACTATATAAACGATTTTCTCGCTCAAGAAACGTAGAAAAGATTGTAGGTCCCGTGTAAAAGAGATACATATATTTAGGGTTGCCAGGTTTTAAAACCGAAAAGCCGGACAGACCAGCCAATTTAGCTGGACATTTGGGTAAAAAAGCCGGACACCCTTAATTTTTTAGTCTTAATATAGCACCACAAAGATAAGATAATATTTATTTATTTGTATAAACATGGTATATACATACAAGAGCATGCAAGATGACATAAATTATATTAAAGTCCAATCATGTTTAGCCGTATAATATATTGGCGTACAAATATTTCAGTCACATTACTACTTTTAGTCAATACAACATCAATAAACATTTTAATAAGATCAGACAAGTTTTTCGACTAGAAATTCAGACACACTATAGTAAGCTTTTTCCGATAGAAACATTATCAACTGTCGCTTGAACGCATTGATACTTAGCTCCTTCCAACGCTTAGGCAGCTTGTTAAATATCGTTGGAGCCATGCAGATGATACTTTTGCGCATGAGTGCAGTTTTAGCAGGATATACGCGAATTATGCTCATATCCCGTCTATTACGTGGGACAGCGTCCTGTAGGCTTGGAAACAATTTAGGATTCGCTTTAACAAACATCACAGTTTCGAGGATATACAGACAAGGCAAAGTTAATATCTTGTATCTTATAAAATACGGTTTACAAGTATCAACAGTCTTTAGCTTAAACATTGACCTAATGCATCTCTTTTAAAGAAGTTATAGCACGATAATTTTAAGTAAAACGAGGCTTTTTTCTGGCGAAGAAGCGACTAGAGTGGAGTGGTGATGGAGAGTGGCGGGGCGCACCGCGCGCGTGATCGTCAAATTTAAAAAGTATTAAAAGCCGGATAGGCTGGACACTGTCTGATTTAGCGGGACACGCAACCAAAAATCCTGACTGTGTCCGGCTTTATCCGGACGCCTGGCAACCCTACATATATTAATAGTTGATCGCTGACTGCTCACACTACCGCGAGTACTCGTCTATCATAGCAACGAGAGCTATCAAAGAGAATACTATCTCAGCAACGTTCGCTTGGCAGCAGAACACTCGCTGAGAGACCCAGGCTTGGTACAGACGCCAGCACATCAAGCTACCAGAAACTGTCAAATTTTCCCAATCAACCTTGAACCTTATGCTTTGGCGATATAGTTGAAAATCTTTTAAAGAAATTTGACAGATTGTAGTAGCTCAATGTGCTGGCGTCTGTTCATTCCATACCAGCGAGTAATCGCTCGTCGCCGTCGCGCACTCACTGCTCGTTGCTTGCCAATTCGTTTTTAGTTGCTAGCTCTGCTCATTATTCTCCTTCCCTTATTATTTTATTATTATTAGCGTGTGACGTCCCACTGCAGGGCAAAGGTCTCCCTACTCTTTTTCACCTCTCTCTGTTCAAAGCTGCTAAGGACCAGTTTTTGTTGAAGGAGTCCAGCTCGTCCCGCCATCTCCGTCTGGGCCTGCCACGATGTCGTTTGCCATTAAAAGGGACCCATTGAGTCGTGAGTTTATCCCAATTTATTTGGGGTCGGCGCAACATGCCTTTCGTCTTTTTCTTCCATACTTCTCTATTAGTCTGCCCTAGTTAGTAGACTTGTCCTTCTAGCCATATTATCTTTTACACAGTCCATCCATCGTTTCTATGTCTTCCCCTAGTCTTATAGCCATCTACTATCACACTAAAAACTTTCCTAACGGCATTTTCCTCAGTCCGTCGCATCACATCGCACTGCTAACACAAGACTGTATCAACTCAAAAAAAGACAAATTCGAGATATCTCATTATTTATATATACTTTATTGTACACCACAAAAATACATAACATGAAATAAACACATCAAAAACTACAAAATATACAATGGGTGGCCTTATCGCTTTCTGCGATCTCTTCCAGGCAACCTTGGAATGGACAGTGATTTCCCTGGACATAAAATGAGGCTCATTCTTCATAATGTAAAATAAAATAACTTGATAACCTGCAATCTCTGAAATTACTCATAATTAAAGAATCCCCTTAATTTTATCACCAATTTTAAAACAGTATTCACTTGTAATCAGTTTTCCATCATTTCTGAAAAAAACTTCATTTTGAGTTGATACAGTCTTGTGTTAGCAGTGCGACATGTCCATACCATGACAATCGATTTCCACGCAATTTTTCAGTTACTGGTGCCTCTTTCAGAGTTCCTCTTATGTACTTAGATGCTAGCTATACTCGCTTCTCGCTAATCGCCAGTAGTGGGATAGATACCCAACGTGGAGAATTCTCTGCGCATATCCTCCGTAGCAGTGGACGGTCGACTTTACCGCATTTTCATTTACGTTTAATTATTGTAATTACCAGTTAAAATTATTCCGTTTCATTTGTATATTAATTGTTATTATATTCAGAAACGGTTTGTGAGAACATATTTTCTGGAATAATTTTGAAATTGCGAATAATGTAATTGCAAAATTGGGTCGTTCGTGTATTTCCTTTGTTTGAATTAGATAACTGCCTTGTTGGCAACATTAGGTCCTGGGTTCGACGCCCAGGTTGGGCAAAGTTTTATTGGGTTTTCTATACATAACTAGTGAAATGTAGTACTATAGGTACACCTCGGTCTGCCTCACCCTTCGTAAAATACTAGCTTGGTGTTTTGTTTTAAATTAGATTTACTTAAATTAGATGATTCATTTGGTTTATGAAAAAATAAAAAGTTGAACATTTTGCTCAGTGAGTGCTTTTAAAAAATTACGCAAGTAAGGTAAAAAAAAAAAACAAACAAACCATTAAAATGCGAGTTGGACTCGCGCACCGAGGGTTCCGTACAAATTTCTAGGTATGTAACTACAAATTTACGGTTTTCGGATTTTTTCCTTTACTTGTGTTACATGATATTGCCTTTTGCCAAATTTCATGATTCTAGATCAACGGGAAGTACCCTATAGGTTTTGATTCCCTTGCGAATGTCAAAATATGCGGCATAAACGGAACAAAAACACCCGTATCTTTTGATTGCGTTGATTTAGAAGTTTGATTTTCACTGCTTCAAGGGGTTGCAGCCCTGAGTATTTGATATTAATTTCAACTTGATTGACTTGTTCCTGAAAAGAAGGGTCTTGACAGACGGACAGACAGACACGGACAACAGCGAAGTGGGTTCCGTTTTTCCTTTTGAGGTACGGAACCCTAAAAATTGAAATTTCTAGTAATACATATTCGACAAAAAGAGCTTCAAATTAAGCTAAGATAAGCTAATCAAGGTAAATCACTACAACCTACAGTATTTAAGCAATGCCGAAATGCTTACAATAAGAGTTGAGCTGCATGATTTTTGACAAATGCGTGCACTATCTGGACAGGTCCGCTCAATCTGTGTGGTTCTTTTCTCAGAAGACCATTTTACACACCAATCTACATGGTCTTCACATGATCTGACCAATATTTTGTCTGGATTTTAAAAGAAACTGTGACCTCTGAGTTGAAACGCCGACCCCATCTAGCTTAAAAAAATATGATTGATTTGTAAAAGTGTTTGTACTTACAAACCTACTTAGAGAAAATAAATCATTTATCATTTACTACAAATATTAGAAACAGTAACTGAAGCCATAAATAATAGTCTAGAAGACGAATTCCTTCAATAATTAATGATTAAACGAACTTACCTGTAAGTGAAGTTCTATCATAATTATGTGAGGTGTTTCGTTCGAAGAGATTAGATATATATACACTTGTAGTCACACATACAATGTCGCCACTAATGCACTAAGTTTAAAGATAGAAAAAATAAAAAATAAAAATTAGATGTGGGTACACTGACACTTCTCTATAGATTTACTGTGTTCAATACGTCATTTAGTTCAGAGATAAGATATTCATTTCACAAATTAGAGGGTTAGATTTGGGAGGGCGGGATACTAATCTCTTCGAACGAAACACCTCACACAATTATGATAGAACTTCACTTACAGGTAAGTTCGTTTAATCATTAATTATGCTTCTGTGTTTCGTTCTCGAGATTAGATATATATACACTTGTAGATATTGAGAGTTCTTTGTGAAATGTAGGTAAGTAAATCAATAAAATATTGAAAAAACAAAACAATTCATTGGAAATAAAAAATAATAATTTTAATCACAGCTGATTACATAGGAATACAGGTAAATAACATTTATCACATTTTTAGTAATTTTACCCAGGATAGGTTATTACAAACAATTATGTTAGTGATTTATGAATTATCATTAATCAAAATACTCCTAGCAAATAGGTTTCTAGAATCAGTTGATATTGCCCTGTTATAAAACTTGGCAAATGTTGTGGATGTTCCAGACCATCCGGCAGTTTTCCGTATTAGATCTAAATTGACGCCCATTTTATGAGCTCGAGAAGTACTGGCATGTCTAGTACTGTGAGCAGAAAATTCGGTAATATCGATTCCACTGACCTCTAAGGTACTCTTTATCCACCTACTAAGTGTTTGAGCACAAACTTTATTATGTGGTTTTTTAGTACTAATAAAAAGAAAGTTGTGATTATTACGCAACGATTCGGTTACTCGTAAGTAATCAATAGTGTCCGACCGAAGCTTCGGCTTCGGCTTCGGCTTCGGCCACCTTCGGCCAAAAAAGCACCTTCGGCCAAATCTTCGGCTTCGGCCAAAAATTTGCCGAAGGTTTCGCCGAAGCCGAAGGTTTGCTAGTTGTCAAAATTTGAAATTTACTGAACGATGCTAGAGCGAGACGGAGAGTGTGCAGAGCAGCAGTGTTTCGCCGCGCCGCCGCCGCACCGGACCAAACGAATCGCAGTTAGTAAACTAAACGAGTCAAAACAAGTTTGAGAGCGCGTCTTAAAATTCTAATAAGTGTTTTGTTTTTAAATATTTCATATTTGTTATTACAAATTATTTTATTTATTACTGTGAGTGTGAGTAGTACGGTCAGCATCAAAAGTTGATTAACACTTCAGTTATTGAGTTATTGAGCAAAATATTTGTTCAAAATTGCAGCAGAAGAATTTTTTTTAGAATATATACTCTTGTCTATTATGTGAAAAGCTATAAATTAGTTTATTGAAAAAGTTGTTGTCAATTTAATAACATGTAAAAATGATAGTGTTAATCGACTTTTGATGCTGACTGTACCTGTGGTGATACGTTCATTATTGTTAGGCACTCTAAGAATCAAAAAACCGTAAGTATTGTCTGGTTTAAAATATTTTACAAAGTAACTATCGTATTTCTCAAGGTCAATGACACCTTCGGCTTCGGCTTCGGCTTCGGCCGAAGGTTTTGGTGAATACCGATTAATCGGCTTCGGCTTCGGCTTCGGCCAGAATTGCACCTTCGGTCGGACACTAGTAATCAAGTAATAATTTAGCAGGGCATATTTCGGGTCTTTTCCGAAAGTATGGTAGAATAAGCATTGGCTGTTTAGATTTTACACAGGATGTTTTTATTAAATCAGGGATCTTAATAGATATTTCATTAGGTGATGTACTAATATTCTCGACTTTAATTTTTGATAGGGTTTGAACCCTGTGGGCTGTAACAAGTGCAAGTAACGTTACCAATTTCATTGTAATTTTATCTAACGGTAAATTATCGTTAGGTACCCAATTAGACAGAGTTTCTATAACTAATGAAGTATCCCAAGTTGAATCGTATTTAGGCAAGGGCGGGCGAAGTCTAAATAACCCTTTAAATAATCTTTTTATCCGATCATCTTTACTGATTTGATGACCTAAAATTAAAGACAGTGCCGACCTGCAACTGTTCAGCGTACCAAATTGCGCACCGGATTCAAATAAATCAGTAAAAAAATAAATAATCTTCGGTATGGAGGCTTCATAAATATTAACGCTGTTTTTCTTACAAAAATAATACCATTTTTTCAAACAGGTATCATATTGTTTGATGGAATTTTCCGAGAGGGACGCCAACATTATGTGAATTGATGCAGGAGGAATACTTCTTCTCAGTAGAGATTCCCGCACAATACTCCGGCAACCAGGGTAATCCGCTTGTGTATTTGGCGGTTGCTGGAATGAGAAATTATTAATTCCTGAGAAGAATGAAATATCAAAGGTTTACTTTGCAAAAGCTTATTAAATAAGGGATACCACGGCTGTGACGGCCATGCCGGGACGACCAGTATTCCTCTAGCTCTATCACTAATAATCTTTCTTAATGTTTTGAGAATAATTGCGAATGGAGGAAAACCGTAAAACTACCATTGGGACCAACATATTGAAAAAGCGTCAATATTAAATGCGTCAGGATCTTTGTGCCATGATACGTATTTAGCGCATTTTTTGTTTATACGGCTAGCAAACATATCTATATCAGGCGGACCGAAAAATTTAATTATTTTTTGAAAGGCAAAGTCTGATAATTCCCACTCAATGTCGGGGTGGACTCGTCTCGATTCAGCATCGGCGATACTATTCTCGATTGATGGGATATACAGAGCAGAAACGAAAAGGTTGCGAGCCTCACACCATTGCCATATGTCTTTTGTAAGCTTGGTTAAATGGGGAAACTGCACACCTCCCATGCGATTTATGTAAGAAATCGCTGTCGTGTTGTCAATTCGCAGAATAATTTGACAACCGATTAAGTTCTTGCTAAAAATTTTAAGACCAATGAAAGCAGCCATTAATTCTAAATAATTAATATGCTGATTTCTTTCCTCTTGGCTCCAACTGCCGCTTGCCGTTTTCCCCGCACAAGCCACACCCCATCCCGTAGTTGAGGCGTCAGACTGAATTTCCAAATTATATTTATCAAATTTAATTTTGCAAACAGATTTATTGATGGAATTTATCCACCAATCAAAATCTGAATCTAAAGTAGAAGGAATGGTCATGAACTTTTCATAATTATCATCGCCTCTTAAATTTAAAAATTTACATCTCTCAAACTCTTTGGTATACATCCAGCCATATTCAATGGCAGGGCAGGCAGATGTTAAAAGTCCTACTAAACGAGCGAAGTCCCTAATTTGACATCTATTGAGGTTTTTAAATTTTAACAATTCCTTCTTTATCTTCTCACGTTTTTCAGCTGGCAAGCTAATTTCCATTGTTTTAGAATCAATGATAAATCCTAAATATCTACATGAATTGCTAGGAATCAGACAACTTTTAGATTCATTTATGATGAAGCCCAAAGAACAAAGAAATTTCTTTGTAATTTCAACATTATCAACGCAATCGCTATAGCAATGTGATACAAGACATAAATCGTCAAGATATATTGTTGACAAATTACCAATACATCTTAATAGTTTGACAATAGGTTTCATGATTTTAGTAAAAACGTAGGGTGCGGTATTGAGACCAAACGGCAGAACATTAAATTCAAATAAGTTATTTTTCCATTTAAATCTTAAGTACTTTTTAGAATTATCGTGAATTTTAATTAAAAAATATGCATCTTTAAGATCGATTGTCGACATAAAACAATCTTTTGAAATAAGCTTAATTATTGTTCGAAGGTCTTCTAATTTAAAATGCTTTGTATTTATAAATGCATTCAATTTTTTTAAATTTAGAATTAGGCGAGTTTTGCCGTTTGGTTTCGGTACCAAGAATATGTTAGATATAAATTGGCCGTCGCAAGGTTCACATTTTGAAACAGCACCTATAGCCAATAAATTATCTATGGTCTGGTCAAAATCACATTCTTCTTTAAGAGAATATTTTTTAGACGGTGGCATATTAATTTGAAATGGAGTTTGTGCAAAAGGAATTTCATAACCCTTTATCCATGACAGTACAGTTTGGTCTGATGTTATTTGCGACCATTGATCGTAAAAAAGACTTAGCCTGCCGGCAAAATTTACCGTAGTGTCTATTGGCGGTTGCGGCTGTTGCTCGGACGTGAGCCTCTGGATGACTGCGCGTGCTGTTGCCTCGTCGAGGGTGCAGACTCCTTCGTTCTCCGAGGCCCCATCGGTCTGCGGTACGGGGCTGGAGCCTTCCAGTTTAAATTCCTGTTGGATGGTGGAGGCCTTGGCTTGTTTGTTACAACTTTGGGTGGCGGAACAGACTTCAGCTCAGCTCCTGACCTATTTATAGCCTTAGCCGTTTTCAACGTGTCAGCGAGCTCTTGACCAAAAAGTAAGCTATCTATTTTGGTCAGCTGCATCTGATCTTTCAAATCTTTTTTCAGCACAGCAAGGATAAAATTACGTCTTGTGATAGAATCATTATGTTGACAGTCGCACAAGATGCGCCCTGTGTCCACAAGTAATTTCAATATGTCTGGATCTTTTGTTTCTTTGGACAAAAGAATAGTAATAGCTTCACTTAGACATGCGATAGCACTGCCTATCTGCTTCTGTTTCGCCTGCATAGCTTTGTCTCGCTTCACTATGACGTCAGTGACAGCCGCCTTAATCTCTGGATTAAGGGATGGTGCGTCTATCAGCTTACAGTTAGCTGGGGCCAAATGCGATTCTATGAGCTCCTTACGGAGTTCTTTTGTCAGTCCAGAAGTGGCTATGAACTCATAACGTACGGCTAAGTCCTTCTGAATATCTTTACCAAAAGATGTGGTGATTAATGGATCAGTCCCCAATATTTCCAACACGGTTTCGTCTAAATCATCATGCTGATCCTCCTTTTCAGCAGCAGTAGCCTCTTCAGCTGTTGGCTGGAGAGGAGGCTCTTGTGTCGCTTCAGGTACATTTGACACCTGCGGTGACTCCAAGCATGATGCGCTAGTCGATGGTACCGGTTCGTCAAGGTCCACCGGTAAGTCTTCATTATTATCCGATTCCATAATTGCGTTATCTGCAATCGGAAATAATAAATTGCTATACCATTCCCGTAAGGAAAATTAACAATATTTTTTGTGCAATAAAATACACTATGAAGTTATCAGTTCATAATATAATTTACATTTAAATATGTAAATCGATGCCTAATTACGCATGACTGTGGGTAAGTACCTCAACAGGTAATAACGGATATTATTCAAATGTTTAATCTTATTAAACGAGCACAGCGGGTAAGATGAACTCATAGGCGTTACATCGTGAACCCGAGTTTAGTAAATGCATAAATTGCTACGTGGTTATAGTTAGGTACCTAAACAGGTAACGTAGTATTATTTTATATGCAAATAAACACACGTACAGACACAGCGGGTAAGATGAACTCAAGACGTTGCATCGTATACCCGAGTTTGAAAGAAGGATAAGTTGCAACTCGTACGTTGTAACGTTAATCCACAATACAATACTTTGATTCGTAATACAACGTAAACATTAGGTACCTTGAGGTTTTGATAACAACCGCTCAGAATCCGAGGACGATGAAGATCTACGGCGTCCTTTTAACAGTTTTCTTTCCAACTTCCTAATTTTCTTCTTAATATAACTCAATGAATCCTTGTCATCACGTTTCCTCTTCGGCATTTTTCGTTAATCAACACAAAAAACACTAAACTGTCGATAAAAAACTGTAACGCAAATGTAAAGTGCAAAGAAATACAAAGTGGCGGAGCACTGGAATGTGAATGACGTATTGAACACAGTAAATCTATAGAGAAGTGTCAGTGTACCCACATCTAATTTTTATTTTTTATTTTTTCTATCTTTAAACTTAGTGCATTAGTGGCGACATTGTATGTGTGACTACAAGTGTATATATATCTAATCTCGAGAACGAAACACAGAAGCATAATTAGGTCCAATATTTACTCCTGCTAACAATACCAGTCGTAGTCATAAAGTTTTTAACTACCCTCATAAAATTCAGCAATGTCAATAACTTTACATTGTGTGGTTATAACATGGCCAGTTTGTCTTGGCAGCCGGAATTATAATTAATACGAAAACGCTAACAAAATAACGGAGGGCCAATTCTCGTAATTTTAAAAACGTTCACAGTCCTGATCTCAGTCTTAATCTGTCAAAAAATACTTCTAATTTTCCTACATTTTGACAACTTTTTGACATTTGTTTGTCGCCGAGATGAGACTGCGACTACATTTTGAACGTTTGAAATTACTTGAATTGGCCTTCTGGTGAGATGTGGTTGTACCATAGGTACACCTCTGCCCAACCCTCCGGGAAATAAGGCGTGATGTTATAAAGAAAGAAATAAAAGAAAAAGTATTTATTGCGACTCGTAGTGTATTTTGGAAGTCGGTTGTTTTTTTTTTTCACTTTTAAGTGGTGCTCACCGCACATAAATTCGTATTACACTACTTGCTATGTAAATATCAGTGACAGGAAGTCATTATAACATCATCAATATAAACCAAGTGGCAAAAATACGTATTATTGAAGCTAACTCAAAAAGTACTCAAGCAAAGTTAACAAAATTTATATGGAACCAAAGAATTTTTTTTTTTTACAATTGCCGGAGATTTCGCGTAACAAACATACAAAAAAAAAACAACATACAGTCGAATTGAGAACCTCCTCCTTTTTGAATTGGGTTAAAAATGATACATTGTTACTTGCTAGGTTTCATTCTTTCACATCTGGACATACCTACCAACTGTTTACTGGGTACATACATAAAGTATGTTGCACATTCAAACATTTTAAGTCTACTTACCTTAAACATGATGATCTGATTTGAATACTATGTCAAATTCAGTACAAATACATATTTTTCAAATTACCATCCCCCTGCTCTTATTTCATATTGAAATGTCTTTGAAAGAGTGGTGGGCATTTTTGTATGGAGCCTGACCTGATGACCAATAAAGTTCTAATGACAGCCGGGACCACAGATATGGATAGACCTAGATATTATAACGCAAGTATCACGAACTGTATGAAAACTAAGCGTGCCACTTTTTGACTACCTACTATGACGGCACAAGCTCGCGCTCTCGCTCACGCTCACTCAGCCAGCAGTACGCAGGACTGAGCGCGAAAGTGGCGGCTTACGATTTTCGAACGTAAGCTGGTGCGATTTTTGGCACGCGAAGTAGTTGCTTTTGCGTTATCTAGGTGTATCTATATCTGTGGCCGGGACCAACAGCTTAACGTGCTTTCCGAGGCATGGAAGCGATCTTGTAAAATGGTCAACCCATCCAGGGACCAACAGCGTCAAGTGCAGCTTAACCTGATCGATCGACCCATGCGGCTGTTATTACTTAGTCCCCTCAATATTATGAGTCAATAACTAATATTATTGAGAACTGCAGTGTCATAAACTAATGCGTTTACGTGGTATTTGCAGGTCTGATATCTCTTTAACCCGGTATTTCACAGCCTTCTGCTCATAATGAAAATTGATGCTTCTGATATAAACTTTCATTTGATGTATATGGGGTTTTTATTCGATATAAGTACCGGCTAAAACGCAAAGAATGATGGGCGTTCTTTGAATTTGAAATGCGTCATCTTCTGCCCGCCTTAGTGCCTAAATGGACATACCGGCCAAGACGCCCATCATTCTTTGCCTTTAAAATGTGCTATCTTCTGCCCGTCATAGCGCCTAAAGTTACAGGAAGTTTCAAAATACACTGGTCATTCAACCAAAATACTTTCTAAGTAAGGTTAGGTAAACATTTTTTAGTTACACCTCCTTGAAAGTTATGGGTAACTTTGGCAGTAAAATGATTTAACAGCCATTTCCTTTGCCTCGTCTTTATGGGCCACTTAACTTTTTAATTTATGGTCGTAATGCACCTCCGTTGGCAGGTCTTGTAAGTTATCGCTGAAAAATAATTAAAAATACTAAGAAAGAGCCGTGTGGAACTGGCATGTTCGATTTATGGGGGTTTTCAGTATTTCTAAAGTGCAACGAGGAAACCTGTTAACTTCTCATACGTTTGCCCGCCTACCTGTCGAAACACCCCACGCGTCGGAGTAGTTGAATAGACGCAGTGAAGTCATTGCTAAAACAATGACAATAGAACAATGTCAATAGTTGTGTACACTTGGTGTACCGTTGAAGTTTCGAGCACTCTCTCTTATGTACACTTGGTGTACATTTGACGCTTGAGGGGTTGCGTTATTATTAGCTGATTGTGTCCCACTGTCTGCCTTTTTGGTCTAGTAGTTGCAAGCGCTACTGCTAAACATGAGTTCCTGGATTCGGTTCCCAGGTCGGGCAAAGTGTTATTGGGCTTTTCCATCTGGAATTTCCCAGTAGCATCCCGGAGTCTAGATTTATGCCCAGTTGATGGCAATAGGCTCGCCTCCATTTACAAGGGACTTAAACATAACTGGCAAAATGTGAGTGTAGTATGGTAATACCTCTGCTTAACTCTTCGGCGAAACAATGCGTGATGTTATGTTACTGGGATGCATGAAGAAGCCTCCTCGTGTAGCGTAGTTTGTTCAACAAGTTACTCAACTGAACCGAGCGCTCGGCGCATCCTGGGCAATCACACCCAACACTTTATTTGACATGCCAATTCTTCCCTTGCGGAGGTAGAGCTAACGTCCTCGTGGTTTGCGACCACCCACCCACCGGAGTCCCCGTCAAGTAGCCTGCTGTGTTTCGTCGATGTGTGAGAGTTCCAGTGCCTAAGGCATCTTCTGGGCACGCTTGTTCCATCATAGACCTCACCCATCGCTTTCCATAAGGCCTGTTCAAGGTCAAAAGCGGGCCTATTAAGAAAAAAAAAAGTTATGTGTCCCAGTGCAGGACAAAGGCCTTCTTCGCCTATTTTTTTCCAAAGGCACGGTAAAACGGTGACCACTAAAATTAAATGAAATCTGAACCCTTTTATTCATAAACGTTCCTTAAAGTTAAGTAGTCATTAGCGACCGTGTAACCATACATTTTGACGTTTGAACGTCACTTAACTTTAATCATCTTTGAATTGTTATTTTGTTTTTTTTTATGCGTCATGTTTGTCGCAAATAAACGTATTTTCTTTCTTTTATAAATTAACCCCATAGAGTATAATTATCACACCATATTCATTTTATCTATCTCAGCATGGACTCCTCCTTGTTCCTAACCAAAACACAATAAAATACGAAACAAAATACTGACCCTCCAACCCAAAGCTAGATAATAATTACTCACACAGTATATTCTGAAAAGTACCAAAAAAACTACAAACATAAAATTACGCAAATGGATACAAATTAACGAGCAACGGAACAAAGAAACATGTCAAAACAAACATACCGGAGATACCGCAACTTGTTTCCGTATAAAACAAACAGAATCAGATAAACACGTAAAAACAAAACTAGAATAAACATAATTTACGTGTAGTTGTTTATTCGGGAATGTAAGTGGTAGTAACCGCTGTACATTTTGATCAACAATGTTCTATGAACTGAATTTATTAGGGAGTAATGCAGTTCAATGCAGATGGTTGAGTTTAACTAGAAAATAAATGTTTTAATATCCCTTTTATCACCGAGACAGGTCAAAAAACGCTGGCGTGATGATTTGGAATTATTCGGAGAAGGCACAGGACAAAGTGGAAAAATGTGGGGAGTCCTTTGCCTAGCAGTGGCACAATATAGTTTAAAAGAAAAAAAAACCCTTTTAGTGTGGTGAATATTCAAAAATAATTCCGCAATGCTCACCTTTGTTATACACGCTAGCAAATTCGAAAGTATACAACTTTGAATTAAAATTATTTTTATTACTAACGAGAATTACCGGATAATTTTCTATAATTATATTATTCAGGCTTGGCAATTTTATACGGTAACTAAAATCTGCCGAATATTCTCCTTTTTTATGCTTAATAAACAAGCGATATTTTTTAAACAAGCTTTAATTTGTTTATTTACTTTTAATATTTATAATGTTTAAGCCTTCCAGGGTGCCACCTTCTAGCTCCATCATCAGAACCTGGATATCATCAAGGACCAAAGCCCTTGTCGAGACGAATCAAACGAGCCCAACCTCGATGGGGCTGCGTCGTTTTATTACAGAGTTCCCTTAGGCCATCTTCCTACTCCGTCAGATCAGCTCCATGTCATAATATTATTGCATTGTCTTACGATTTACATATACATTAAATTACAGGATTGATAACAGACAGACAAACACCGGGACAGGTGAAACTAAATAAAAGCTCGTAAAAATGCGATCGCTTTTCATTGTTTTTTTCTTCTTTTCGCATACTTTATGATTGATATTCCACTAAAAAGTCATAAATATTCTGCTTTTCGTATTCAAGATTGACTACAATACGTCCCTTATGATAACCCCACAGGAAAAAAATTAGGACGTGTCACGGAACTGATGGACGCTAGTGATGGCGCCAAACAAGTGGCCGAATTCTGGGCCGAGTACGTTTAGATTGCCATCGACACGCTAAGAAGAAGAAGACGAAATCTTTTCAAATTGGTGTCCGTTACTCTTTAATTATTTGTTAGAAAAACGGGTCGTTTTTAAATTCCTTTAAGATCTTCTGGTTAAATTACTGAAAGTATTCCGGTCGAATTTTAACTAATGGCCACCTTACATAAAGAAGTCTTGTGCAAAATTTCTTAAAAAACACGTACCAAAAAAAAACTATTTTTCTCGCCGCCGATGTTCAATTTCTTTTGAACTGACAGCCATCTATTTAGAGTCCATGATACAAACGTTGCCGTATGAAACACAAGTTGTAAACTCAAGCGGTAGATTTTTATTAAGTATACCTACTTAATAAAAATCTACCGCTTGGGTTTACAACTTGTGTTACAACTTGTGATTTTTGCCCTCTTCAATGAACGCTCATTATGTAACTGGATTTCATAAATACCAAGCTTGGTAAAAGGTAAAGGTAAAACCTATGTTATAGAGCACCTTCTTTCATACATGTTTTATTTAAAATTACTAATAGCATTTGCATTCCGATAGTCGATATTGCCATTCAAATCAGGCTCTCCTTCATCCGACCAAGTCTTTTTCAAATTTTCAAACATTTTTCTCTCTTATACCACAAAGAACAAATAAATTAAATAACGCTCGAAACTAAAACATGAAATCCAAAATCTATAGTGACAGTTCTAATATTTTAAGCCTTGACCACTATACATTTCAGATCTCGGTAACTTCGTCAGATGGCCCAATTCTGAGTTGGCAGCATTGCCAAATTGGATAACAATGCTAATCACCGTCTAACCTACTAAATTGAGTTTTGATGGAGTGACAAATCGATACTTGGGTGCATTGGAATGTGCTTTACTTAAATATGAATACAAGGTTTAACTGCATAATCAGGCTATAATGTTCCCAGTGCTGGGACAAAGGCCTCCTTTCTGCGAGAGAGAGGGCCGTAATCCACCATGCTGGTAGATGTCACATGTCTTCATTTTTGGTTCTAGAACATGCCGATGTCCTCACGATGTTTTCCTTTACCGTTTTGTGAGCAGCGGTGATGAAATAATTTACACAAAGTAAAGCACCTGTCTGGGTCGAACCTACGACCTACATACAACTTGTAAATCGCAGCCGTTACCCGATCAAACAAACCCTGCTCGTTTCTCTTTTAATATATTTTTATTTTGTTTTTCCAAGTATTCGAAACTTTCAACAACCTAGTAGCTATACATGAAGAGCAGCCAGTCCTATTTCCCTTTATTTTAAGAGAACAGAAGAGAACACAAATAAAAGATTTATTAGAAACGTTTTCCTAGTTTTTTGTCTTTGTTTTTTTTTCATCTGGAATTTCTCAGTAGTAGCCGTCTGGATTTTTGCCCGGTTGATGGCAATAGGCTCTTCCCTATTACTTGTGGCTTGGAAAGCACGTTAAGCCGTTGGTCCTGCGCCTGATCTCTCTCCGGTCGTGTGGGATTGCCGTTCCATCGGACTATGAGAGTGAGGGAAGAGGGAGTGCACCTGTGTCTGCGCGAACACTTGTGCACTTTAATATCTCCCGCGCCGAAGGCTAGTCTCCGTTGAAATTGGCCACCGTGGCTGAAATACGGTCTGGAGGACATTAATAATTTTTATTTCTTTAAATGTGGCTTAAACATAACTGGCGTCTTGCGTACTATAGGTACACCTCTGCTTTACCCTTCTGGGAAACAAGGCGTGATGTTATGTTTCCAGTACGTTTCCAATACCTTCTTGTCAAAGAAGAAGAAGAGAAGAAGAAGAGAAGGCATTGAAAAGGTACTGGAAACTCTAATAAGATTGTAATTGATTCTGGCTTTCTGTAATAAGATTGTAATTGATTTTTTTCGATCTTACATCACTTTTTGGTAACAGGATCGTAACTCAGCCTTCATAGATAATCTCTAATTTTTTGAATGCCACGTCTCGCTGGGGCAAACTGTATAGATACTGCCATCCACGAAGACGCACCCCACTCTTCTTACTAATCGCTAGTGGTTATCGCTAGTTAATTCCGCTAGTGTTTTAGTTTTTTGATACACACTAATTACCCACTAATAAGTAATTACTGTGTTTCGACAAAACGAAAACACTAGCGAAATGTTGCACACTTGTACTGCAAGCGATTAGGAAGAAGATTGAGGCGCGTTTTCGTGGATGGTGCTATTTGTTATGTTGTAAAAATGACCTTCCAAAGTTGTTTCCAAAGTCTTCAAATTGAACTAAGCACTTCTTGTAAAGTTGGTCTTCTACAATCTGAACATATGCCTGTAGGACTAATCTATAAAAAACAGCAGCACGAATGTTCACTTAGCCTAAATGGAAATTCACAAAGAGCATCGTCTTCTTCCAAGGTAACATCGCAGTACCTGTCCTGTACAGTCACGTCGAAAAGTATGTATACACTTGGCAATTTTCAATTGCGATTTTGTCGTGAAATAACGAATGCAACGTTGAAATACGACACTTAACATAAACCTATGGGTACGAAAATACTATTTTCGTAATAATATAAAATTTCATTCAAAAATAAAGGAGAGAAAATCGCCTTTGACTAAAGCCAAGTGTGTACATACTTTTAGACGTGACTGTACCTTTGAGCAAGTCAGCCTCTTTTCAGGCTGATTGGAATTCCGGATGAACCTTGCCATTTACCGTTTTCAACACAATGAGAGAATTAGGTCCTAGAAGGATGATTTTGATGTTTTTTTTTTTTTGTGAAATAAAAGACAAAGATGATAACATTCGGTGTTATTAAGGTGAATGGTGTAAACCCTGCGTAAGGGGCCGCCTCCACGAGCGAGAGAATTGCGGCGATAGTCTCGCCATACCATCAAATTTTCGCGGCGATAATATCGCCGTATGGAGACACGTTCTAAGGGAGTGTATAGAAATACGTGCCACGACAATAATATCGCCGCGATTCTCTCGTGGAGGCGGCCCTTAAAGTTTCAATTCTGGCCATCCAGAGACGTCAAACCTTCGTTTCTTTCTCTCAGACCTATTACTCTACATTAACCCTTGTAAGAAATCTCTTGTTTTATATCTTTTTCTTCATTCCCCTATAGCAGGGGCTCCCAGCCTTTTAAAATAACCTAACTTACTTTTAAAATTACTACGCCTCCTGAGTTACTTTGTCGAGTTTTGTAAAAAACCATAAGAATGTAAGGAACGAGCTCGAAAATTTTTGCGTGGCCTCAGGTAGTTTAGGTTTTGTTTCGGTCATTCAAACAGAAAAAGGATTTACTTTGTAGAGTTATGCAGAAAAACTTAAGAATTATGAGAATGCATAATGTAAGAGCGAACGAAGTGAGCTCGAGTAATTTTGCACAATTTTCTTTGGATCATTCATACAGAAAAAGGCGTTATTGTATCGACTTATGTTAGATAAAAGCTGAAGAATAAGTGAATGTAGATTGCAAGAACGAGCGAGACGATCTCGAAAATGAAAACAACCCTCCTCAGATGCATTCGGTTTTCGTTCAAGCCATACAGAAACACAGAACCTTCTACAAAAATATGAAAGCTTATTTTGTCGACATAATATAGAAATGCTGGAACTCATTTTACAGCACCACAGAATGAATAAATATATAGATATAAAACGTTTTGGGGTTTGGAATGTAGTCATTACTATACCAAGAAAATAAAATTTAATTATTATATCGTTTAATTTTGGAGCTACCGCGCCCCCATCGATCACTCTACCAAGGGGGGGCGTGCCCCACCAATGAGGAACCATGTATACATTTGCATTGGCATTACAATGGATACATTTTTTACGTAATCTTGTCAGGTTTATATGCAAGCTCTGGCGCATGCATCATTCTGGATAAAGGCTTGACTTTCCAAGGTAAACCTCTTCTTTCTGATCCAATACCATTCGACTGTCTTGAACAGTTCTTCTTTGTGTTTTGAAAGATACAATAAATTAACATTTTCGTTGTTGTTTCATCGTGACGTTGATAAAGCACGATTAATTTGCGAGAAAGTTTCGATATAGAGATAACATCATTTTTTTGTTATAAGTCCAATAACCGGTCTATAAACGTCAAAATGACCTCTAGATAAATCCTGAGTAAAACGTAGTCTCATAACGGGATTGCCATCAAATCCAAACTTTGCAAATAATACGCCATCGCGATATACCTCGAACACGTACGGATAGATTTCTCCCGCTGCGGTCAATTCACACGCACTGCCATATGTATCGGTGAGTGACATTTCTGCAAAGTAATCATCCGCATCGCCATAATTATCTCCAAATCTGTCGTGTGTCTGTATTGCAAATTCGTCCCAATTGCTCACAACGTGTTCCACAATTTGCTCTCGTATTTCTTGAGCGGAGCATTCGTCACCATACAGCAGATAAGAGATAGCCCTGAACAAGCAAGCTCCATCACCAACTATTGAAATGACGGTATGAGGTGTTTCGATACCATTTATGATCAAATTTTCAGTCTCCATAGCGCAGAAAGTTAATAAAATTTTAACATCAAACAAGCAACTATTTTTCTATAAACAACACCATCAACGACAAACAATAACACAAAGAACAGCGACAAATAACTACGACCAACAGTAACAACCAAAACTACTTTTAAGTTTTCTATAAGCCCAGCAATTAGGATTCCGTACTAAACTACAATGACCAGACAAAAACGGACGGTGGACTATTGTAATAGAATTGGACGTAATAAAACGCTACAGGGTTCTTTTGGCCCGTGGCCAAAATCAGAACTAACTCCACAATCTTGATTTGTGAATACAATTTTCCTCTATTCCACGTATTTTTTTACCAACAACGCCCTCCTGTCAATGTCATTCGGGCGCCAAAAGATCCTTCCAGCATTTTACATCAAAATGACATAGGTGTCAAGAAAACAAAATCTGCACTATTTATGTTTCATCATTAATTATGAAAAAAGGTTAAGGTTCTCATTTTAAGCCGTATTGTATGTATTTTTAAAAGTATGTTACTTAAATAAAAATATAATAATGAAATTAAATATCAATATAATAATGAGTTTCGGGTGTTGTTGGGGCTGTTCCGCTTCTGCAGCGCTTCAGGGATGTTTGCTTGTGTCGATTGCTTCTACGTTACGATGCGAAAAAGATGCGCCTCCCTGGTGCGCCGGGTGCGAGCCTTTTTTTTTTTAACGTGGAGAAATGCTCATGCATTCTGCACTACCACGGGGAGATAGTACAGTTATGTGGGACTCCAACCCACTAAAACTCCACGATGTCCTCCTCTGCCGCTTACGGCGGGAACACGGGCACGCGTTAGCACTCATCCGTGAATCCGCCGCGGCTGTCCGTCACCGGACCCACCTCTGGGGAGTATTCCCCATCACCGGCGCACCAGAACACATATCACGCCGTGACCACCCCAGGGACCAAACCAGCACATGAGCGCCAGACGACCCCGTGTCTGGCACCCTTGGTCCCCCTGCGTCGAGTCAGGTCATTGGCCCCGCCGCCTGCCAATTTTCGGCCCCAGAGGATAGGGAGAGCGGCTAACGTCATACCAACACTCCTCTTCCTCTGCGGCCCCACCGCGTCCGCCATCAGACGGTGGCGACCCCGTCAAGGCCGCGGAAGGTAGGGATATCGGCGCACCGCAATACCGGCACTCCTCTCCCGCCGCGGCCTCCAACCCTCAGCCGCAATGCCTCCGATACGACATCGCGGCCCGCCTCAGCTGCGATGTCGCTCAAGCGGCACTGCAACCTACTCCTTGGCCGCTACGTCGTCGGCTTACCGGCAAAAGCCCTGACGAGCGGCCCCTCCTCGGGTTCCTCTTCGCTTCACCGTGGGTGTCCAAGCCACGGCTACTGAGCCCCCCCGCCTCGACAATGCGGGAACCCACCGGGGGGGAGCCGGGTGCGAGCCTGCCCAAACATTATATTGCGGTGTATCACGAGCAGGCTGGACTGCTTGTATGTGAATCGCTGCTGCAAACTTTCCAAATCGGTGTTCAGCTTGGTAGCAGGGATTTGCATGAACTATATTGCAGTGTTAGGTTAAGTGGGTAGGTTATATTTATTAACGTAGTTGTTAAGAAACATTGTTACTAACATGTTTGAGTCCTTTGTTACTTGTTATCCATACTAATATTATGGGTACGTATCAAAATCCCGAAAGTTCATAATACCTATGATTGAAATACCGACGTCCAAAACACCGAAATTCAAAATACCGAAAGTTTTAAATGCCGATAGTCGTTATATCGAAACACAAAATACCGATGTTCAAATGCCCGAAAGGACGAAATCCCGGACGGACGAAATCCCGAATGGACGAAATACCGATGGATGAAATCCCAAAGAGCAGCGACGCAGTTCCCGCGATTACTCATATATACCTCAACGAACGCAATAGACGACGTAGGATGCAAGAGCGAGCGAAGGGCACCCCGAGGTTCGGTTTGGTTAGGTTACTTTAAACCCTTTACACAGAAATAGGGGCCCCGCGAAGCGGGGCTCCGTTGACTTAGGATGCAAGAACGAGCGAAGGGCAACCCGAGGTTTGGTTTGGTTACTTTAAACCCTTTACACAGAAATAGGGGCTCTATTGTTGGTTTTGTGCCATCTATATTCTTACAATTGGAAATATGTGTTTTCTCGGAAACGATGGCAATTTCGGGATTTTGTACTTCGGGATTTTAAACTTCGGGATTTTAAACTTTCGGGCAAATGAACTTTCGGGATTTAAAACTTTCGACCAAACAACCATTCGGCGTTTCAATTATCGGGATTTCGTCTATCGGTATTTTAAAATTCGCTCTATTAAAATTCGGGATTTTGATACGTACCCAAATTAACACTAAAACATGATTTTCTCAGAATATCCCGCACTTTTGAGAGATGTCGTCATAGTAAAAATTGATCAGCTTGCTAAGGCGGTTCGAATGAGATATATTTTAAGTCTGTTGGTCAATGTAAGGTTGGGGGGACGTTCTGACTCATCGTCCTTTGGTATAGAGATAGTTTGAGTCCTGGGAAAGGACAAAGGATAGTTTTTATCCCGATATTCTCACGGGATCGAGACTTATGCGGGTAAAACCGCGGGGCGCTGCTAGTTCACCTATAAAACTACTGCATTACCTGTACAGTACTGAAACTGAAATGCAATAATTCGCAGCTAGTGTCAGGATACAAGTTTGTTCCATAAACAACATTAGTCCCGGTGTCTGAAGAGACACCTCTAGTGCCAGACCGACACTGAGTTCTTGCACTAAAATTACACAGATTTCTCTGTGGTGCAATTTCTAGAGAATTACGTTCATTAGTAAAAGTGGAAGATATTTTAAATAGGATTTTAGTGGTTGAATGTAATATTTTTTGTTTTGTGTAAGAGTGAAAAAGTTTATCATGCGAATTTCCTCATCTGCACAGCCTTGTCCCAACTATGTTGGTGTCGGCTTCCAGTTTAACCGACCAGTATTTTACATGGAGCGAATTCATCGAATTATTTAAATGCAATTCGAATTATAAAATTTTGGTTTTTCTTTTTGGTGAAAATTGTGCGATCACATAACGCAAAGTCAAAAATCAAAAAGAGATTAATAATGTAGTGAAGTACTCGTATGTCTATAGTATCTATATTTGAATTAAGAATTTGAGATAATATTCAAGTTATCGATACCGGAAATATGAAATAACGTAAGGGACATTTTGTCGAAAATGAGTTATATATATCATTGGATTCGTAATTTCTTGCTCTATCGATTGGTATATTTAAAATCTCAATATCTCAAAAAAAAATGTCCCTTACATTACATATTTTCCGCAGGTCTAGACCATTTTTTTTACAAAAACTGGCTGTATAGGACGTTTTAAATTAATATTTTTACAAAAACTAATGTAAGTCTCTTTACTCACAGTATTTGGTCTTTACATTAAAAAAAAATCGAGAACATTTTACAACAGGTCTTATACATTAGTGTTCCCTGAGTAGGTGCAAATACCATGTCCCTTACGTTAAATTGTGGCTCGAATTATCATAATCATATTGATCTATACGTTAATTTTTTAGCATCGAAAATAATTGACCTGTCCTTTACATCTAAAACTTATCTAAACGAATATTATTATACGTCTCTGTCACACGCAAAACAGTGCAACATGTCTGAGCTAGATAGCAATACGGATTTTGTGTTTGATTTTACCTGCGTGGTCGTGACCCTTACTTAGTATTTCGTAATACTGTTTGTGACATTACACATCTTCATTTAAGTAACACATCATCGTTTTCATTGATCTAACTACAAGTACCTAGTAAAAGTTTTATCTGGATTCTAAACATGAGTGATGAAAAGTTATCTTCACTTCTCTAGCCCGCAGGCAAAAATTTATGAATATTATAGGAATCACATAAACAGGTAATTATTTCTTACTACTTTTGGTAAATTATTGTTTAGTCATAAATAGAGTTCAGTAATTAAAAAAATTGGTCTATTTAGATGGAATAAAACCTTAAATCCTTGCTGAAGAACTATAGACCCTTCTCGCTTCTGAGCCATGTATACAAGCGTTCTCGAGGGTCGTCACAAACCGTCCCGCCAGAATACTTGACGAGTTCCAGCCACCTGAACAAGCCGGTTTTCGAATAGGCTTCAGCACCGTAAACCACATCCATACTGTTCTGCAAATTGAACAGAAGACCGAGGAGTACAATCAGACGCTGTGTATGGCATTTGTGGACTACGAGAAAGCCTTCGACTTCATCGAAATATGGGCAGTTCTGGCCTCTCTGCAACGATGTCGAATTGACTGGCGCTACATCGAAGTGTTGAAATGTTTGTATGACACTGCCACGATGACTGTCCAGATCCAGGATCAGAAAACCAGCCCCACCCAACTGCTCAAAGTGGTGAGACAGGGGGATATTATATCCCGTAAATTGTTTACAAATGCGTTGGAGGACGTCTTCAAGACGCTGGATTGAACTGGACTATCAACGTGAACGGCGAGTACATTTCAGATCTTCGATTTGCCGATGACATCGTCATAATGGCAGAGACGATGGAACAGCTAAACCAAATGCTGCACAGCCTACATGTAGCTCCTCGGCGGGTTGGCCTCGGCATGAATTTGGACAAGACGAAAGTCATGTACGATTTGCACGTCTTGCCGAGTCCAATCTACATCGAAGGGTCACTTCTCGAAGTTGTGAAGGATTATGTCTACCTAGGGTAAATAATCCAGCTCGGTAGACACAACTTTGAGAAAGAAGCCGACAGAAGAAGCCGTCAAGTCTTCTCGTCGCCTATCCCGCAGTGTTTGAAGACTATGATCTTCAACCAGTGCGTTCTGCTCGTCATGATATGGAACAACAAGCTGAATGTCATAATTAGCAAAGTTCAAATTCCATTGCAACCAAAACCTTATTTGTGCTTTTTTGTTACAAATAGTCACTCAAAAATCAACTTAGAATACATTTCACTAAAGTAGGTAACTGATTGGCGATGAAATGTCTAATATCTGAGATTATGAACACTGCTATAGTGAAAAATTTTTGAAGACAGATTATTTGACATTTTATTGTACTGTTCATATTATTTTATTGTGTTTATTGGGAAAACTTGTTTTTTAATAGGTCTATATTCATGTAAATTTCTTTTTTATGGTATACTCGTCTACAAAGCATGACAAAGACGATGATGCAAAGGATTGTTATCGCCTTGTTTGTAGTTTTATGACTGAATTTGTATTTATTTATGTAGGTAACCATGACGATAAAAAAGACATTGTGTTTTGAATTGGTTTTGACGGTAAACGTGGGGCCTATCAGCTCAAGCTCCGGGTGGCCGGTCAGGGCTTCGTATGACTGCTGGTATCGTGCAGCTCAACTCAGCTTGCAGGTCCAGCAGATCGAAAGAGAAACAAAAGTAATAATTGCAGGCCGTAGGACAAGGGGCGCGCGGTCCAGCTGCGCGTGCAGTAATCTGTTATGAACAGCATGCACGACTGCACGTATGAGCAGCGTGCAGCAGGTAGTTGTCCTTTCCTCAACTTGGACGTAAATGATAAATGATTTACTTTCTGTCAGTAGGTTTGTCAAACACTTTTACACGTCAATCATATTTTTTTTAAAGCTAAATGAGGTCGACTGACTACTCTGAGAAGAAAGGCCGAAACAAACTCAGAGGTCACAGTCTCTTTTAAAGTCCAGACAAAATCTTAGTCAGATCATGTGAAGACCATGAAGATTGGTGTCTGAAATGGTCTTTTGAGGAAAGGACCACACAGATTGAGCGGACTTGTCCAGTCAGTGCACGCATTTGTCAAAAATCGTGCAGCAATCATGTAGAGCCGTTATATAGGGGCCCATGGTTGTAATCCAGAGGGCTCTTGACTAGCAACCGCTTGTTTATCTAGTCGCAGGTGAAATGTAGTGAACTAGTGTTGCGCGTACGTATTAGTGATGTGCTTAAACACTTAGTAACATTGTTATTACTCGACTAAGCACTGTTGAGAAGCCACAACGTTACAAAGTTCAAACAAAAAAAAAAGGTAAGGTATACTGAATTCCTCTTAACAGACAAACTATTAAAGCCATACATCGTTCAACATGACGCACTAAGCACAGTAAGCACGTGCCGTCTTGATTTAGATCGAAACAGAAACAAAAGTAACAAAACGCAAGCTTTATTATCAGAAAAAGTGGTTTTTTGAAATTATCAGCTTATACCGTAGTACAGACGCCAGCACATTAAGATACTACAATCTGTCAGATGTCTTTAATAGATTTTCAACTTTATCGCTAAAGCATAAGGTTCAAAGTTGATTGGGAAAATTTGACAGTTTTGGGTAGCTTGATGTGCTGGCGTGTGCGAATATACAGGCTGTAAGCTTGAATACTGGAGTATAGTACCTCCTATTGATAAAAATGAATAGGTAACCTTTACCTGAAATCATAAACAAAACCAGCATAGCTTTTTAAAATGAAATCTTTAAAAGCTGTTCTTTTTTCTCATTCAGAGCTTTTATCATAATTTCGCTTTCACACTCATTCACACGCTGGGAATGTGTGCGGAGCTTTTGGTACCGTCCGAGACACGGGCGAAGTCGGAGAGTCGGAAAACGTCCACAAAAATTGGCAATGCTCTTGAAGGACTTCACTTAGTTAGTTACTAAACAACAGATGGATAGATTTATTCATTAAATTGTGCGCGACGGTGGTGCCATGTTGCTTTATTCCGTTTATCGACCCCAAAAATCCACTCTAAGGTGGATACGCGGAAACGCATGTCCAAGAATCCACCCTAAGCCTACAAATTCCGTTTATCCAACTAGGCCTAGGGTGGATTCTCGTACATACGTTTCCGCGTATCCACCTTTAGGTGGATTCATTCATAGTGCGCAGGAAGGTACGCCAGTGTCACATATGAACGCAAAATTCTATTTTGAAGGCACCGTTTTAACATTAAATCTGTTAATACAATTACAAATATTTCATCTTTGTAATCTGTGGCGTTGCCGCTACTGCACTGTAGTATTGAAAACAATTGAAAGTCACTGTTTCCTTATATACATACATACATAACTGTTCCCACTGCTGGGACACAGGCCTCCTGTCAGTGAGAGGGAGTGGGCCGTAATCCACCACGCGGGCCCAGTGCGGGTTGGCAGATGTCACATTTCTTCGAATTTTTGGTTCTAGGACATGCCGGTTTCCTCACGATGTTTTCCTTAATAAAAGAAAAGAATATAAATGTTCCTGCTTGTATATAACGGCGCAGAACAACTTCAAAACAGCTTAAGTACCTAAGTATCCATGTAGGTTTGTGTTTAGCGTTGCAGGATAGCCTTTACCAGGAATAGTCATCATATTTGTGCAGCAGCTTCAATATCATCAGGATTGTGCCGGAATATAACAATTCGTTCTGATTGTGGTATGACAGCGGTGCCCGTGACATTATCTCTGTCATCTGATGACAGCTGCAACGTAACCATCGATGCAACGCTCTGTTAGAGTGACTGTCACCAGCCAGTGTCACTCTTATAAATGATAAATGATTTATTTTCTGTAAATAGGTTTGTACAAACACTTTTACACGTCACATTTTTTTTTAAGCTAGATGAGGTCGGCGTTTCCTATCTGACTACTCTGAGAAGAAAGGCCGAAACAAACTCAGAGGTCACAGTCTCTTTTAAAGTCCAAACAAAATCTTGCTCAGATCATGTGAAGACCATGTAGATTGGTGTCTGAAATGGTCTTTTAAGGAAAGAACACACAGATTGAGCGGACCTGTCCAGTCAGTGCACGAATTTGTCAACAATCGTGCAGCTCAACTCAGAACTTGAGGAGCTCAACGATTCGATGAACAACACCAAAGAAACGACATTTAGGGCCTGTGCATACATACCACGTTTCTTAAACGCGCCGTTGACGCGTGTTTGTAGCAATACAGACGCGAGTCAGATGCAGCCTGTAGACCTTCTGTAGGATAAAAGCGCGCCGTCGACGCACATTTCTAAAACGCGCGTTAACGGCGCGTTTAAAAAACGTGGTATGTACAGGCCCTTATACGACCTTTTCGGTGATTCCAGTAACTTCGTTACAAAACGGGGCTGTGCCACTCGCTGCGCCGTCCTATAGTAATAACCCTGACTTCAACCCAAATATCTAAGTTTACCGGTATACTTAGTTGCTCTACAGCAGCGCGACTTTCAAAGTTATAGTTGAAACAACAATGTCGAACATTTAAGGCGGGTATCACATCTGCGCTGCGAAAACATAGTAGCGAAACCGCTGTAGTTCCACCGTGACCTTGTCCGTTGCACTACAAGCGAAACAGAAGCGAAACTGCCTGTTCTAATGCACAGATTTTATTATGATTCTACCTCTTTCTCGCATGATTTCGCCAAACTGCTCGGAATTCAGTTATGCTGGGGCCAGACTATCGCGATAACGCGAAGATTTGCGCGATAAGTTGATGCTCATTGGCTGGACCTACGATGTCAGCCAATAAGAAACAACTTATCGCGATTTTCCCGTATAGTGTGGCCCCGGCATTACACCTCCGCGCTCAGCCCGCTATTTTGTTGCGGTGCAGCATTTGTTTCGCACGTACCTATCTGCGGCAGTCGACAAAACTTTATTTTGTAAAATGTGTTTTGATATTACGGAAAAACTATTCCAAGAGGTCCGAAGTAAACCTCATACTGTATTTACTAAGTCGAAAACGACGACATTTTGCTCTTTTGCTCCAGTACAACTGATTCTCATAATGTTCCGCTTCTCAAATCGGGACATAATACAGTAATGTTTCTTAGCATAGGTAATTCGTTAAGCAACTTCCCATGATTTTTGCGGCGGAGGTGTGCTAAGGCCCTAAGTTATGAGTGGCGATGCATATATTAACATAATATTATGTGTTTCCTGCTGACTGGCAATTTTTTTTACCATAACATGAACTATCTCAGTTTCTCTTTATAGGTCGTCCGATACGTGTGAAGGAGAAGAAGTACCTACCTAAATTTAAATTAAGTTCTCTTTTCTACCGCGTATCAAGATAAACTAGCCCTTGTAAGTAAATAGTGTCATAACCATTTGGGATATAAATCTTACGCAAAATGTCCTAAGAAAATGGTTGAATACGTACATATTTAGTAGGTAGCCTGTGTTTTAGAATATTACCTTAGAAGGCTTCTGTATAATTTTGGGCTAAAGTTTGTGCTGTAGCTTGGTAACAGCGCGGGAATCGTACGGAATGCTACGCTTTGTAAGGAACTGTTTTCATTATAAACTATAGCTGCATAATTTTTAGTAGTTTTTTATTTAATCTTTACTTTTTGTTTCTATTTGATGTATGTATCTGGCTTATTGTGTGTCTTTTATTCTGTGCTAAATAAATGTACTTTTTTTCTTTCTTTTCTTTTTTTCTTTCTTTTCTTTTTTTTCTTTCTTTTCTTTTTCTTTTTTTTCTTTCTTTTCTTTCTTTTCTTTCTCTTCTTTCTTTTCTTTTTTTTTTCTTTTCTTTTTTTCTTTCTTTTCTTTTTTCTTTCTTTTCTTTTTTTCTATCTTTTCTTTTTTCTTTCTTTTCTTTCTCTTCTTTCTTTCTCTTCTTTTTTTCTTTCTTTTCTTTTCTGCTTTCTTTTCTCTTTTTCTTTTTTTCTTTCTTTTCTTTCTCTTTTTTCTTTTCTTTTTTTTTTCTTTCTTTTCTTTCTCTTCTTTCTTTTCTTTCTTTTCTTTCTTTTCTAATAGCATTGCTTTGTTCCAGTTTCAAGGTTCCAGATGCTAGTGAAATCCCAGACTCATCGTTACTAAATTCTATGAAGGGATTCCGCGGTCACGCACCTTCCCGTGGTCGCATGCTACCATAGCTTATATGTATGTTAGTACAGCGGCATGCGACCACGGGAAGATACGGAACCCTTGGTGCGCAAGTCCGACTCGCAGTTGACCGGTTTTTTATTCTACCGTGTAAAATCTAGAAATACAATTGAAATGCATAAATTGAATAAAACCATACCTACATCAAAAGGACGAAAAGTAAAAAGCTAATATTCCCTACACTGTATGAGACGTATCCAATAAGGAATTTCTCGAAAGTATTGCGGCAATATCTGCCCCAATGTATTTTAAAATGGACCGTGGCCGAGCGGCGGTATCTATGATTTATTTCAACCGTATTTCATAACTCATAAGTTACTTGCAGTGCAATGATAGGTATAAGTTTTTATTTTTTATTTAGAAGTACGCTTCGCTTAATCTAATATTGGAATGCGGTGTGTATTTTGAATCTTCAAGCAATTTATGTTTTCATAGTGCAGAATGCAATTTCTTCTTTTTTTTTTGAGGTTGGTTTATTTAAATGTCTAATAATCTTATTTCAAATGGAGTATAACTTCTAACATAATAACTAACTCCTTCATAAAATTAAGTAATAACATACCGTAACTTAATACAAAAAGCGCACATGGTAAGCGTCTCACGCCCGAAGATCCTCTAAAAGCCAACATTATTCTTTCATCCACTTTAGCTTAGAAAACTGGTGAAACACAGAGTTCCCTTTACAAGGCAACTTTTTCACTTAGAATACTTTTAAGATGCTTGTAATATTTCCTCTAAAGAACTTTGGAAATGCACCTTTGAAAAGATTGTTCTCTTGTTAAAGAAAAAAAAAAACTTCACTTTGGCAGAATCATAACAGGATAACATTATGAATCATAATAAAAGTCGTAAAATGGTCACAAACTGACTACTCATAATGTTATTTGACATTAATATTTTGTGGACCATTTTACGAATCTCCATACAAAACTGTCAAACAGACGAATTGCGTGATATGAAATTGTTCGCAAATAATAATATATGTATTATGAATTGTCAGTTTGTGACCATTTTACGACTTTTATTATGATTTATAATGTTATCCTTTTATGATTCTGCCAAAGTGACCTTTTTAGGCCCCCTGTTCTGTGTAGGTATGCACTCCATAGCTTCGCTGGACGAAAACTTTTACCTTTGACAATAGTCAAAGGTAAACTTGGCTTGTACTCTTGTATTGGTACAAACAACGTCTTAGCGCCATTATACAAGACGAGAAAGTACTTTCAATATTACAAACAAAATGATCTCAGAGTACTTAAACAAAACGTTGAATAGGGCTGATTTGTCAGTCGCCTGCTTATTTCAGGAATATTGACAGTTTTTCGGTACGAAATACTCTTAACTGTAAAGATCCATTTTACTCCCAAGTAAAAACAAAAATAGGACGACAAAAAACAAAGATTTCATTGAAAAAAAAAAAGCTGCTTGAATTTCTGCCTATAGCGAAACTCGAATAGGATGCAGCCTATCAAACGCAATACGTATAACGTAATGCAGAAATGTTTTCTTCTATTATGTATTAGGTATTTAATTTGTTAGCTTAGTTGTTCATTTTATTGTGCATGCAGTGGTCTCCTGTAATTGAAAGAGTACACCTACCAAATACTTTGTTGTCAATTAACCACATAATGTTTTGTGTATATCTTTTGTTGGAGATCCTAAAATAAATAAATAAATAACAAGAAAACCCAACATATTTAAGTACAAAACTTACATTCCTAGAAGACCATTTCGCTGCAAACTCACAGGAACATATAATCACGAAAGAGGAAAAGCATTAACTAATACATTTTTCTTTGTCAACACCAACTATAGAAGCACTTAGCAGGAGAGTGACACCTAACGTTCTATTTACACTTCGTATAGCACCTGATAGACGTTTCCTGAAAAAGATATAAATAACAGAACATATGAGATCTTTCTGTGCACGTTCGTAGGATAGAAGTCTTTTTTTTTTTCTTTTTTTTTATCTCGCGGTGGAAATCCTCATGGACTTCCTCTATCGTGGGGGTAATAGAGGGGCATGCCGGACTCTTACCGACTAAAACCACCGCGGTGTTCCACCTCTACCTATGGCCGGGGGTGCGGGATTCGCATAAGCATTCACCGCTCCCAGGATAGAAGTCTGCGGATTTCTACGTCAAACTCTAAGCTCACCGGACATGACAAAACCAAAGATAAGGTAAAACTAGGTATACACGATGAAATTGAACACATGCGACAAATCGAAATGGGAGATTGTACTCATTATTATGAACAACTTTTACTATGGAACCAAACCTGAAATCGCGAAAAAAAATCAGCTGTTCCCTATATTTTGATGAGTTATGCGAACGTAAATGTAGGGAACAGCTGATTTTTTTTTTCGCGATATCAGGTTTGGTCCCATAGTAAAAGTTGTTCATAATAATGAGTAAAATCTCCCATTTCGATTTGTCGCATGTGTTCAATTTCATCCTGTATTGTAACAATCATGTAATAAAAAGTAAATTGATACTCCTTGTTAGGACTGGTTGTCAGACTGTTGGGCGGATGATTACCCGTAACGACTTTCAAAGATCTACGAATGACAGCCGGGACATTGAAAGGCATTGGGCTTTCCGAGGAACGGAGTAGCCTCAATGTATGGGCACCCATCCACGAACTGACAGTGGCAAGCGTAGCTTAACCTTTGATCTACCCGTGCGGCTGTCATTATTTAGCCACGAACCCCCTTGTTAAACATTGACTAATATTCTCTTCGCATTAACGTTGCAGTATAAGCAGTGTATCATGCACCTACAAGATAGTCGAGTAACTTAAGTGTTTATATACATCGACGTAGCTGATGACGTAGAGGTTACACTGGCTACTTCATAATAATTATTCGTCCCTTTTCTTAGTTGAACCTTATATGTAAGTAAATATTTATAACAAAAGTTATTTATTTATTTAATTACATTAAATAAATACAGAAAGACATACACAAAAGAAACATAAAAGATTAAATGATCGAGCAAAAAAAAAAACCGAGTGTGCTTATGACCCACACGACTGAAGTGAAACTTCAAACGTATTTGGCTATGAGAGGAAGAGAGAAAGAAAATGTGCGCGCACACTGCTTTCTCTTGCTTATGGCGCTCCGCACACTGGCCGCGGTGGCAGATAACACGCCCGCGCGCGTGATTTTTTACATCCAAAAAATCACGCGCTCACGCGCGGGCGTTGAATTTGTATGTAAGAAATCACGCGCGGGGGCGCGTTATCTGCTCACCGCGGCAGAGCGCGGTGCAGTGTGTGGAGCGCCTATATCCCCCACTCAACTCCCGTTCGCCTCGCCCGATCACACTTTTCGTAACGCTTACGGCACGCGTTCGCCAGCTTACTCCCCAAGTCAAGCGTGCGTAAAGAAGTTTCACTTCAAAAAGTTAACAACACTTTCATACATCCCTCTCACAGTAGTTGTTGTTGTTGTTTAATTTTCTAGGTATACCTACGATAACAATGTTCTCGAGGCTCAAGTTTCCTTTAATTAAGGATAACATATGTTTGTAAGCGGATTGAATGATGTTTCAAAACAGTTTTGTAAGGAAAAATATTTTTCATCTCGAACATATTCGTTAGAAGTCGGCAGATTCATCCAGTTTTCTCCTCTACCTATCGTTATTTCTCCTGACAAAGTTTATTTTCGTTATACGTATGTACTTTTTCGAGCAAACATCGCTACCACAAAAAGAGACACGAAAAGAGAATTTAATTTACAATATGTCATCATTTGCCTAGCCTTTTCCCAACTATGTTAGGGTAAAGGAGACTGTTAAAATTTGTATGGGAAGTGGTCTATGATCCAATAGCGATACTGTAGAGGTATTTCTGTGGGAATACCTCAACTATGCCCTTGTGCAAAGGGGCATCAAAATCTTACCCGGCAGTTTTGAGAAAAATAATACTTTAAAATTCACTTTATTTGCTACATTTTTATATTTTAAGAACGTTTTAACGGGTATTTCTGACTTTATACTACTTAACTAATGTGGTTTTATGCTAAACAAAGACACTTACCACCTCGACAGTGCTGAATTTCAGGTTTTTTTTTTTTTCGAAAAAAATAGCACAGAATGGTTGCAGATCAAACAAATCACATCACCGCTGGGTCGAAACGTGATTTAATCATTCAATATTCTTTCATTTTATTTTGACGATTTATTTATAGCATAAATTGCTTAGCAACCATATCGAATCACAACCCGTGAAATACTTATTAATGAGTGGTTCCGGTGGTCATCTGAGGTCTTCATCATTAGTACCACTTCACCAAATGGTGCTTTCCGAGAGCAAATGCACGAGTTACTTTAAAGAATACCCAAATTGTTATAGCGCCTATAATGTTTGAAGAGTTCCCTAGATTTCTCCGGGATCCAATCACCAGATCCTGACCTGGTGACAATGGGAACATTTGGGAAGTATACCCTTTCAACCAAAAAAATAGTTTTTTAAATCGGTCTGGCCGTCTTCGTGTAATCGGTGAACATAAAAATATTTAAAAAATGTATTTCCTACGAACTGAGAACCTCCTCCTTTTTTAAAGTCGGTTAAAATCGAAACAAATACTAAAATCCAGGAAAGAAACACATTAATTAAGTATTATAAAGTCAGAAATACCCTTTAAAAGGTTTTCAAAATAAAAATGTTATCATGAAATTATTTATTCTAAAATATTATCTTTCTCAAAACTGCCGGGTCAGATTTTGATACCACTTTGCACAAGGGTATAGTTGAGGTATGGGGTTGGGGTATGTTGGGTATCCCCACAGAAATATCGTAACAGTACCGCTATTGGTTCATAGACTACTTTTTAACGTTATCATAAAATTATGTATTCTAAAGTATTATATTTCTCAAAACTGCCGGGTCAGATTTTGATGCCACTTTGCACAAGGGTATAGTTGAGTATCCCCACAGAAATATCGAAACAGTATCGCTATTGGTTCATAGACTACTTTTTAATGTTAACATAAAATTATGTATTCTAAAATATTATATTTCTCAAAACTGCCGGGTCAGATTTTGATGCAACTTTGCACAAGGGTATAGATGAGGTATCCTCACAGAAATGTCGTAACAGTATCGCTATTGGTTCATAGACCACTTTTTAATTTTATCATGAAATTATTTATTCTAAAATATTATATTTCTCAAAACTCCGGGTCAGATTTTGATGCCACTTTGCACAAGAGTATAGTTAAGGTATCCCTACAGAAATATCGTAGCAGTATTGCTATTGGTTCATAGACCACTTTTTAACAGTCTCCACCAGTCTAACCGGATGCAGCTGAGTACCAGTATTTTACATAGAGCGACTGCCTATCTGACCTCCACAACCCAGTTGCTGAGTAATACGAAACCCATTGGTAGGACTGGTTGTCAGACTTTCGGGCTTCTGACGACCCGTAAGGACTGTCAAATATACACGAATGACAGCCGGGACCAACGGCTTAACGAGCTTTCCGAGGTACGGAGGGGTCTTGGTATGTAAAGATGGTCACCCATCCACGGACCGCCCGCGGCAAGCGTAGCTTGACCTGATCGATCGACCCGTGTGGCTGTTATTACTTAGCCACAAGCCTAGCGTTGAAAAAAGCAGGAAAAATTCCCGTTTCTTTCCAATTCCGTTGTTTTTTTCAATGTTTCATTCGAAATTTTCATGAAAATTTGTCAGTAAGTATATATTTCATGTTTTTATTAAAACTAGCTATAAAACCGAAAAATGTGAAAGAAACGGGAAACTTTCATGTTTTTTTTTATTCAAATCCGTTCTTACTATATTTAACTTAAGATATTCTATGCTTTATCTCTTTCCATAATAACACGTACCTACTAATAAAATGGAGGGTAGAATGAAAAAAATTTCAATAAAACTAGTTTTTTTCAACTTTTAACAACATCAAGCGAAACATTCGAAAGAATCCTGTTTCTTTCCAAAGGATACCTTCCGTTAATTTTTCTATGTAACATGCGAAAAAAACTGAAAAGCCCCACAATTTGTTTTTTTTTTTTTCGTGAAAAAAAACAAATTGTTATTTTCGGCATTTTCAACGCTATACAAGCCTCTCTAATTTACAGTATGTATAGGTAGATTTATTACTTCAAATATATATAACCTAATCAAAGTAAAGTAGCCCTATACAGCAAAAAACTCGTAACCCATAAGCCGAAACTACTCCCATTATAGGTCCCCAACAAGAGCAATATCGACACAAATTGCTCAAGTGAGAGATGTCCTGGGCAATTTCATTAGGAGGCTGTTTTATTTATAGCTAGTTTTACGGAGATACACCGGATCTTTCCAATCACGGCAACTCGGTTAGGGAAACATGTTTGGAAGATAGAAATGGTGATCGAGAAGTCGAATCACGTTGGATTAAATCGTAGTTTTTGTTAGTACCTACTGTGATGTATTGAAGTAAAAACTTTTTTTGCGTGTTGGGCAGTTTTTGAGATGGGAAAAAACTATTGAATTCGCGCCACTGTTACCGTAACCGACACCGCTTCGGATGTGTTCGGCTGTCCTCGTGGTGTACTCGGTTTTAATGTATTTCCGATAATTATGTCAGTGAGAGATGGCAAAGTATTCTGTTTGTGTTTTTTTATATGACGATTCAAAAAATACGCAAACAAGCTTCAACAAGCTTTAGTTCAAGCTTTACTTCTGTTGGCACTCCCGGAGTTACTTTTTTTTACGTATAGAAATATTTTATATTTACATAACATTTAATAATATGCTACTGTATGATAAAAAAAAATACAATAATATATTGCAGTTCATTATCTTGTTTATTTTTGTTAAGAAAACTTGCCACCATTTTGTTACAACGTCATTCTGTATTTCTCACAGCGCATCCTAATTCGACACACAACAAAACAAAAAGATGAATCCTTATTATTTTAACCAGTATTTTACAAAGACATTATAACGCAGCCTAATAAAACGTTATCTTGCACAACGAGGCACTCTTAGTTTCATGGACTTCTAAACTTGGTCGGGTTATCTGCAAATTGTCGGTGGAACCATGGTATAACAATACATGGTATTCTCTTCCCGTGACAGCTGAGTCACGTGATTGGCCCGGTAATACGTCATCAGTTGCGAAGCGGTTCTCAAACTTTTTTAGTGGGGAAAAGATAAAAATAATACCCGGCCCTTGAGTAGTTTACAGAAATTAATTGGAAACAAGCTGATGATGGTTTCTATTTGAACTATACTATTACTACTGAACTCAGTCAGTTGACGGATCTTCGGTCCTTGGCTTCGCTCACAGGAGAGCACATGCGAACGCGGCCTACGGACTAGATGATCGCTTTCGTTACCTGGAGTGGCGAACTTCCCTCATCACCGGGATTCGGCTAAGTAATGCCTTCCTGAATGTCGGATGATCACACTGCAAGGGATAACCAGAACAAATTTAGAAAAATGGCTATTGATTTACTTTCTGGTCATCCTTAACGATGACTGCTTCTTGCTGACGTTATGGTGTGATCTGATTGGTGACTACGAACTAAATCTGGACGGGGAGCGCTGTCTTGAGTTGGTTTGTGTGACTTTTCAGATTTTTATTTATTTTTTTACTGTCCCTTTCTGTATACGTCCGTTTCCTTATTTCTTTTAAAATCGATATGATTCCGTGGACAATAGTGTGGGTTGTGCGTTTGTTTAATATTATACCTAAGCTAACTATTTATGTTGTAACGCATAACTGTTTTTTGTCCCAAATAAATAAAATAAAATAACCTTACAGCCCCCTGCGCTCTGATGAATTCCAAATCATCACACAACGGCGCAACACCAAGCATCAATTTAACCGCGCATAGCACCAATCATATAGAAGGCTAGCATAACAAGCCAGACCTGTAACAACGTCCGCGTGTCAGAACACACATGCAAGAGACCCAGGCTATAGGCTATCCAGCAAGAATAAAGCAAATGGTTGAATACTCACAGGATTCTTCATTAGAAAGTTAAGAACCTTAGCTTTAGAGATCGATTTTGAAGTCATAGTAGTCAGTCGATACAGAAACGAAAAAGTTCAAAATTACGCTATTATTATGTATTCTGTGTCCACAGATATCCAAAACACTGATTAATATTTTAGATGAGCCCTTTTGGGCTTTTGAGGCTTTTTGGCCAGAGCCGTTAAACCTTATTATTTTGAAAAAAGAAACTATCTAGCAAGCTACGTCAACATCACTTGAAAAAAAATACATCTGACTTGGCTGTATGAGCCAAGATCTCTTTGCCTGTCCTTAATCAGGACTAAAACAAACAAAAAATCACTACAAAACAAATGTAAAAAAGTCTGAAATGAAATAATATGTAGTAAGGTTACACCGCCTTTTTTACTTCTGTTTTTACAGTTTAGTATGGAACAATTAACCATTTTTTTTCTTGCGTATCTTTCAAAGGTTACACTAGTTTCCTTTTCACAGTAAACAATGTTTGGGAACCACAGTATTTTGCTTACCGAGCGAAACAACGCTATAGGTATGAGCGACACGACGATAGCGATGAAATGGTGAGCTGACAGTATGACACTTGTCAATTCGATGTGTGGCCACTGTGTGTAATTGAATTACCTTAGCAAAATGCATTTTTTAACTTAACAAAGCAATTATGAACTAATAATTCAATAGTTTAATCAATTTAAAACTAAATAGATGAATCACACGAGTTACTAAATAGTTAAGCTAGTTAGTAATTTATTTTATTTTTATTAAATAAATGAGAAAGTCCCTAAATTTACTGAAAAGGACAATCAATGGCAACACTTATCGTGACGTAGACGAAGGCCATCGTGGGAAGAGAATACCAGGCGAAGTATATAGTTGTACCATGGGTGGAACGGTGCAGTTATAGTCGGGGACATAGTGACGTTGGCCAAAATTACAATATCATATTTTTTCTTCTTACGGAATCGACGAAAATATTTTGATGGGGCTGAAAATAACGTCATTATGCAAGACTGGGTAGCAAACGTATTTTGATCGACCTGAACCATTATTATTTGAAAACGTTATAGGACCTCAGAAATATAGAAGCTTTTAGTAATTAGGCGCTCCACCCACTGCACCGCGGCCCCTCGCGTCAAGCAGATAACGCGTGATTCTTTACATTGAATTTGGCTCCGCTTCCCGCACTCCGCCGCGTAATGCGGTGTAGTGGGTGGAGCGCCTAAGTCGTAGTTTTCATTGATTTGACAGGTTAAAAATATTACCCTCATTTTGAAGTTAGCCACAATTGCGGAAAAAAACAATGATTAACAAAACATGTCGGCTTAAAAGCAACCCGCAATGAGCTCGTATGGTGGATTACGGCCCACTCCCTCTCACTGAGAGCAGGCCTGTGTTCCAGCAGTGGGAACATTATAGGCTGATTATACTTAGGATTAAAAGGTGTTTAAGTTCTGTATGTAATTACTAGCTGATCTGGATTTTTTAAAATTATTATTAATTTATTAAAGGTTTGGTCTGTACTTTTACCTTTCACCTCACCTTTCAATGGGACACAGGCTTATAATAACCAATAATAATCCCAAAACATTAAAGTATAGGTAAGTCAATCACAAACCATGCTCAGGTAATTTATTTCACTATGTATTTTTTTTACAATTTTCAATTAGGCCTTACAGAGATGAAAATTATTTCCCGCACACCAGCTTCGTGGCTACAAGGATTATCCTAAGTCGCGATAGCAGTTTGTGTTGGATGTAGCCTGCACTGGATTATGATGGAAATGACACACGGAGTTTGGAGATACGGGCGCTATGTTTTACTTTGTGTTTATGAAACGACGTTGCAGTTAAGCTGTAGAAGGCACTCAGCTGGGGGTATTTATAATCATAATCTCCATTCTTAAGGTGTCAACACACTACACCGGTCCGGTAGCTAGGTGCCGCGGCATGTTAGCTTTACGCAAGAGCGACACACGTCAACAGCAGAGGCAACTGCAGCCGTCGACGAATGTCGACGCGTGTATTTGAGTACCACAGATATAGATAGACATAGATAACGCAAGTATCACGATTTATGAAAACCAAGCGTGCCATTTTTTGACTACCTACTATGACGTCACAAGCTCGCGCTCTCGCTCACGCTCACCCAGCCAGCAGTAGGTACGCAGGACTGAGCGCGAAAGTCGCGGCTTACGATTTTGGAACGTAAGCTATTGCGATTTTTGGCACGCGAAGTAGTTGCTCTTGCGTTATCTAGGTGTATCTATATCTGTGTTGAGTACGGTGCTCAATTACACGAGCGGCATGTTGTCGATGGCAGTTACCTATGCCGTTGACGCGTGTCGCTCGTGTGTATGAGCACTTAGGTTACATAATGTTGCAAGTCAGAAATTTTTTGTTTAAAATGAGCCTGGCTAAGCTGGGCTGAGCGGCCGGGCTTTGGTGTGTAGACGCCTTTAGACTAACTTTGTGCCTAGGGAATCAAAGGAATGGATATTATCCATACTATCCATACTAATATTATAAATTCGAAAGTAACTCTGTCTGTCTGTATGTTACCTTTTCACACCTAAACCACTGAACCGATTTAGATGAAATTTGGTATAGAGATAGTTTGAGTCCCGGAAAAGGACATAGGATACTTTTTATCCCGATATTCAAACGGGATCGAGACTTATGCGGGTGAAACCGCGGGGCGCAGCTAGTGATGAATAAATACACTTTCATTTAAAATTAGTGAGAAATTCTTTTACAAATCAACCAGAAAATGAAATGGCCGATAGAATTGTAACAATTTAGCAACTTTGTTTTCTTTTAATTTACTAGCTGAATCAATAAACCTAGATCGCAGACAACCAGACGTAAGCTTCGGCCTAATGGACGATGTTTTATTTTGCATTTCACTAAACTGTGATGAGAGAATTTTACTATCCAGAACTGATGTACGGTCACCAAAGGAGATAAGTAACCAGGGTCGTCGGATACAGTTGAAGTTTAGTAAGAAACCCGTGAATGTTTTTGAATAATTTAATTAATAGGAAACAGACAGTTAAATTATCAAGTTAAATTTCATTTAAAGACATCCATCGGTTTCTTACTAAACTTCAACTATATCCGACGACCCTGGTTACTTATCTCTTTTGGTGACTGTACATTCGCTTTCGACACCAGCCGACCTATTCTGTAAACACCTCAGTGTGAAAACTTAGGTGAAGTGAGCGTGAATTGACCTGTCCATAGTGTCAATCCCTAACGTCGGAATGATGAATAACGTCGGAGGTGGAATGACAGCTGACTTCAAGCTCACATCACCAAGTTTTCACGGTGAGTTTTTTACAGTATAAACCAGCAGTGCTTGTGAATTTTGTGACTATACTTTTAACCTATCTCGATCAGGTTAAGCTACGCTAGCTAGCTAGTTGATCCGTGGATAGGTGACCACTTTACATGTCAAGACCCCTCTGTGTTTTGGAAAGCACGTGAAGCCGTTGGTCTTGCTCGGGTGTCATTCGTAGATCTTTGGCAGTCGTTACGGGTCGTCATAAGTCCGAAAGTCTGATAATCAATCTTACCAAGGGGTATCGTATTGCCTACTCACTGGGTTGTAGAGGTCAGATGCCTTTATGGAAAATACTGGTATACAGCTGCATCCGGTCAGACTGGAAGCCGACCCCAACATACTTGGAAAAAGCCTAGGCAGATGATGTCTTTTAATCTATCTGTGCTTCTAAATCCTCCGTTCTTCTTGAGATTCATTAATATCTGTGAACTGCTTTGGAACTTATTAAAAGCTAGCTACAATAACTACCTAAAGACTTTCATTATATCGCACTGAATTACACCTATTTATAAGGAAGGAAGTAACAACAAGCGAGAAGGAAGGATCTAACTATACCTAAGTACGCGTATAATATTATTCCTACAAAAGAAAACAGAAAGTAGGTATAAAAGTTTTATTTCAATTTTTGTGAACAAACAAAACCATTCTGGATTGATTGTTCAACAAACAAAATGGTTGACGGCAAATTTCTATACATACAAAAGTTAGTCGTACGAACTCTATCGACCTTTATTTCGAAAATGTCCGGCCTTGCTTCTTGTTGAAAAACCAGCTGTAACAGTTTAGTGTAATCGCGTAGCATACTATCAGTAGGTATGGTTTCGTTTTGACAGTTCAATAACTTTCATTGCTTTATTACAATGTTGAGTAGACAAGTTTTTTCGAACATTTGAAGTAATGGATTAGCAATATCCTTCAAACTGATTCCGATAGTGATTGAAACGCAACGCAATTTGTTACGCAATTAGGGTACTATTTCAGGATTACTGGTGTTCGGAATTTATTACAGACTCAAATTGAAGAACTAGCAGGGGTTCGAGGAGGGGGGAGGGTGGAGGGGGGCTCAGATCAAATTGTCGTATTATTATGTGCCCGATTTTGACATTTGTCGGAATATTTTTTTTTACTTTAACTTTAATTAAGTGCATGCAACTAATTTTAGAAACTAGGTACAGTAGGCCACATATAACCTGGCCTCTGTTTCTGTTGAAACTCCGTATTTCAGTCCTTTCACAGTTATAATACCTCTGATTTTGAACCACTGACCAAATCACAGTGATCTTTATTCTCATTCTTATAAGGTTGCTTTCAGGTTGGTGCCACTGACAAGTCTGTCAAAATCATTGTAATCTTTATTTTCGTTACAAATAAAGTTAATGTTAGGTTGTTGTATGCTAGGCCAATTCAAGGTCAAAAAGTTACCAACGACGTGCAGTCGACTGTACTAGTAGAAAAATGTAGGAAATCAATTTTATATGAAAATTTAATAATTGCTTTGCATACGGACAACAATTAGTTCGACTGTGATTGTTTTTGATCGACTTCCATACAAGTTTCTGATTCACTTTTAATTATTTTTTTTTTGTTATTTTTTTTATTAGGTAGGCAGGTTTGGTCATTACTTTTACTGACTGTGAGCATTTGTAACGGCCGCGGCAGCTACGGGTTATAGTTCGAACCCTGACAGGCGCTTTACTTTGTGCAAATTATTTTATTTCCATTGCTCTCATAACGGCGAACGAAAACATTGTGGGGAACTGTGTCATGTCCTAGAACCCCAAATTCGAAGACATTTGTGACATCTACCAACCCGCACTGAGCCCACGTGGTAGATTACGGCCCACTCCCTCTAACCAAGGGGAGGCCTGTGTGTGTACCGGCAGGGGCAACATTATAGGCTGATTATGACTGTGCCTGAATATGCACACACAATACTAAAATCAAGAAAAATGATTATAATCTGCGTTCGCATTTTATCTGCCAAAAATGTAAACAATTATGAATTAATAGAAAAATAACTTTAATTCCTACACAATAAAGTTCAATTTACGCTACAATTTCAATACTTTTTCAATAGTGCTAGTCACTCTGAAATCAACTTAATTTGTCATTGAAATAAAGTTGATATTTGTTTAACTTGAAATAGGGTGGGGGTGTGCAGGACTGCGCACTTTTACTATAGGTATAGACTGTTTCCATACCTGACATAGCTGTTTTGCATTAGTATCAGCTGCTTTATACGTAGACAATACAGGGTGTAGCCATGAAGTCAGCACATATGATTATAGACCTAGCGTAAACATTTTTCGTCGGTTATCAAAAAAAAAATCTGCTGTTTCTTAGAAATGTGCAATAACCACGCGGTCAAAATGTATGGAACAACAATTTTTTTTTTTTTAATAGATAAACAACGAAATATTTCAATGAAGATATTTTAGAATCATGTAGTTATTCCTTGGTAACAGGCTGCGTGTCGTTGTCCCTGCCAGCCTGTTTAACTATTCGTATGGTATCATCATCATCATCATCATTTCAGCCGAAAGTCGTCCACTGCTGGACATAGGCCTCCCCCAAGCACCTCCACTTCGACCGGTTTTGTGCTTCTCGCATCCAACGAGTTCCTGGGCGTATGCTATGCTGCTATACAATAAATCACAAATCTCTGGTACTATATTTTAGCTCGAAATAGTGTCCCAACCTACGAACATGATTTATTAAAACGCGTTTTTCTATGACAGAGATGAAACTCGTAAAATACGACAGGGTTAAAAGTAAAATATTATTGGTATGTTCAAATGCTAAAAGACAATTATAATTTGCTATGATTTTTTTTACATTGCATTCATCGTTTTGAAAATGTTAATCTTACATGCAAAATATCTAGACAGAAATATTTTGAACTAGCTGCGCCCCGCGGTTTTACCCGCATAAGTCTCGATCCCGTGGGAATATTGGGATAAAAAGTACCCTATGTACTTTCCCGGGACTCAAGCTATCTCTATACCAAATTTCATCAAAATTGGTCCAGTCGTTTGAGCGTGAAGAAGTAACAAACATATAAACACACACACACTCACAAACTTTCGCCTTTATAATATTAGTGTGAAGTGTGATTTCATCAAAATTGGTCCAGTCGTTTGAGCGTGAAGAAGTAACAAACATAGAAAGACACACACACACTCACAAACTTTCGCCTTTATAATATTAGTGTGATTTCAAATTCAAGCTCATTAATATACTATTTTTCATAAATACAACTTAGGCTACCAAATCATTTTTGAGAAAAAAACACATCAAACTAACATTTTCCATGCTAAAATTTAAATTACCTGCTGTTTTCAAATTCCTTACCGAAGAAGGTAATACCGCCAATGTTCCCATATTACCAGAACAGGGAGTAAAAATCACATTATACAGGAAACTTACTATGCACCGCATCGAATAAATCTGGTAAACAACGCAGGGGCCTTCGGTGATCGATAAAGGGATGTTAACAAAATTAGCTTTTCCACCGCTAGCCACTGAACAGATTGTAGCAGAAGGTCGGCTCCATACAACGCGTGAACACAGGCGCACGCACACATCGCTTGCTTAGTATTAAAGTGACCGAATTCAAAATTAGTCATAAACGAGAAAGATACACCATCATCTTTAGTTCAACGCCATCTGTGAAATATGTGGTTCATATTCTATCTATATAAAAAAATAAAAATAACAATGCAACTAAGATCTTGTAACATTTATGTCCAAATAAACAACCGAAGTCCTAATTGCAGAACGTTTTTTGCGATTTGCCAAAAAAACCGTACGTACGGCGATCACAAACGGTAAAATAAAGCTACCCATTCGCGGTCACGAAAAACCATTAGTAAGACATTGCAATGTAAACTCTTATCTCATTGTTATAAAGTATAAATTTTAATGATATACGAGTATGCGAGTTTGATAAAACTCTCGGCAATCTATTTTAAACCTTATCGATATAAGAATAAAACGGCAATTACTTACCAATGGTGTTACGTCGATCGTGAATGTCCTACCTAAGTCGCACAGACTTCTTACTGTTTCTCTCACAGAACTGTGTTCAAATTATAATTATATTATGATATACACGAGGCCAGTAAAAGGCCGTGACTGAACTGTCAACTAAACTGACTTTCAACGCCTCGCCTTGAGTCCTATATCTATGTCAAATAAATGGCATTCGTTAGAGAGCTTGCACTTACTGTATGTGAATCATGTATATGTGGACGTGCGTTTTCGATTGTTGCGTGAAACTGATCTTCTGTCTCTACCCATTCCGTGGCACTGCTTTTACGTTGTACATGTAAGAGACATCTTCAACCCATTCCTGATTGAAGCAAAGTGGTTCAAAACGTTCAACAAACATGAAATATTAAAGACATGAAATATTAACAAACCGCTCGATTTTGAGGTTTCTGTCATAATGATAACGCCTTTCAAATAAGATCAAGCGATTATATTAAATTTTCCCTCGATTTCGCTAAACGAGATTCAAAGATGTGGTTTTGTTACCGAAACACGTGTAACGTTAACGGAATTTTGTTTATTAAAGTATTAATTCTGACAGAGTTTCTACTAGATTTTAGCCATCTAACATTATTCTCCGGAAAATTGTTTTAAATTGGATTATTCCACTTTGCCCCACCGGCCGCCCCACTGGTGTGGAATGCCTAAAAGTTTGCAGTGGAATATGCCCCACTAAATCGAAATAGTGGGGCAGATTAAACTTCTTTAAAATCCTCTAAGATTCTGCTCCACTAGGGTTGGCACCTTAGAATAAACGTACAAACATTATTTGTTGAAAATGTATTCTTCTATCATCAAACGAACGACCAAAACAAAATATAGAAATTAATTCTCAAAAAAAAAAAAATTGTGTGGGGACACTTTAAATCCCGGCCTAATCCCGGGACGGAAATACAAATAAGCCAGTTTGCTGACGTTAGCTTAAAGTAATTACACAAGTGAACCCCCGGGAATGGGAGAGTGACGCAAACTTATAAGGTAGCCGAGTTATGTCGGGTGAATCACTCCCACTTCATGCAGATAATAATATGGTAATTCAATTACGTAGGTATTTAGGTTGACAGATCAAGGGTGTTAAGTAATTTAAACTATGTGCATAACAGACCATCACGCCTGTAATTCCCAAAGGGTTAGGCAGAAGCAGAAGTGTAGCTATAGTACATCACACTATATGTCACACTAATATTATAAAGGCGAAAGTTTGTGAGTGTGTGTTTATATGTTTGTTACTTCTTCACGCTCAAACGGCTGGACCAATTTTGATAAAATTTTGTATGGACGTAGCTGACATCCTGGATTAACAGATAGGCTACTTTTTATCCCGATATTCCCACGGGATCGACATTTACGCGGGTGAAACCGCGGGGCGCAGCTAGTCCATAATAATTCACCAGCGAAAAAGTGGAAACGGACAGGTCACATAGGGCGCAGAACATATAATAAATAAAATAAAAGTTATGTTTACTTATCTCCACAAATTACATTCTTATACATATTAAGTTGACAGGTATTTCGACAAAATTTTGTAATTTGTGGGAGATCTGGAGATGGCAGATGGGCTAGGACAGTGCTGGATTGGAGACCGAGACCTGGTGGTAGAAGTGTGGGCAGACAGCCGATGAGGTGGACTGACGACCTGGCCAGGATTGCTGGACGACTCTGGGTTATAGAAGGCTAGAGACAGAGAAGAGTGGCCTGCATTGAAGGATGCCTACACTTAGGGGTGGCAAAAGGCTGAAGAAGATAGATAGATATTTATCCAGTTATGTCTAAGTCCCATGTAATAGGGGGCAAATCTATTGCCAAAAACCGGGCCCGGGCCATTCCGCGCAATTAGGCCGACTTTTGTTTGGAAATGGTAAGGACATTGCAATAATAAATTAAATAAAGGTGTTATACTTTTTTAGATAGCGGCGCCATACGTAAAAACATGTAAGAAATGTCATATAAAGTAAAAAAAGAATGCAGCTATGATATTTAATTTATTATTAGCATATATTCGCCGTTACTGGATTTCCGCGGAATGACCCGCCCACAGCCAGGCCCCGGGCCGTTACTGAGAAATTCCTGACGGAAAATCCCAAAAATGTTTTGCCCGACCTGGGAATCAAACTCAAGGTCTCATACTTAGCAGTAGCTCTTGTGACCACTAGACCATCGAGGCAAATTATGACGTAATTTCATTTTACTTTAGATAACTTGAGAAATTAGATAAATAAAATGAATTCGTTGACCGTTGTTTGTGTGTCGTTGACCGTTGTTTAATCTTCTTTATTTTATACTAGCTGTGTTCCGCGGTTTCACCCGCATACGTGTCGATCCCGTGGAAATATCGGGATAAAAATTATTCTATGTGTTATTCTGATGTATAAGCTATATTACTGCAAAGTTTCATAAAAATCCGTTCAGTAGTTATTGCGTGAAAGAGTAAGAAACATCCTCACAAACTTTCACATTTATAATATTAGTAGGAAGTAGGATTATTCTTCATTTTAGTTCATAACCCAGCGGAACCAGCGCCTATCTTAATTTTTATATTTTTCCTCATAGGAGTGAACAATTGTATTCTTTTTGAGTGAAATAAACTATCTTAAACCGTAAACCGTAATAATTATGACAAAAGGTCGTGTTTTTTTATTCTTTTTGTAATAGGAAATAGGATAGTGGACATAGAGAGCTTTGAATCTAATTTTGTTTGACACGGATTCAAGAGCGTACTTAAATAAATTTCAATGAAACATGATAATGTGCTTTGTTCTAGAATAATTTCATTTATTTATTCCGAGTAGAAACACCTGAGATAATTACTAAGTCCAGAATAGCTTTTTAATTTCATTAAAAAGTCTGCCTCAGACCGTATTAATTAGAAATTAGGTTATTAGGTCACGTCTGAGACTACCTAAAAATGGATGATTTTTCACTTTCAGACTTTTTACACTCGACTTATTTTAGAACTCAGTATGGTTCCTAGCGAAGAATACGCTTACGCTACGCTTCTCTAACTAGTTAATGCCCTAAAATAGTGCTTTATAAAATGATCAAACTCAAAGCATTTATTTAAATTAAACCATGTACAGGCACTTTTGAATTGTCAAAATTAAATAGTCGGTCAGTTAGTCAGAAAGTTGAAGCTAGTTGCCCATTCCAAAACGAAGATTTCTATGGAGAAGAACGGGCAAGAAATTCCATGGACACTTTTAAATCTAAATATTACAAAATCCTGGGTACATTATTCTTGTTGCTTCTATATATTCGAACAATGTAAACAAAAACACACAAATTAAGAAACAATTCAAAATATAAGATTAAAAATTAGACTTGGCAGTTAAGAGATGACCAGTCTCAACCGGAGGCGCCCGTTCACGAACATGACGCGTGGATCAGCACCATCCAGCTCAACCATTTTGTAAGGAACCGAATGATCCAACACACGCGCCACCATCAGTGAGACATTTGATCGCTCTTCCATTACAATAAATTAACTAAGAAACGATTAAGATAAAAATGTAATATTCGCAATTCTGCTGTCGGATACGGTGAAAAGCCGTAACTAACATTTTTATCAAAAATGACTTAAACTTAGGTTCGGACTTGCCAAGAAATTGCCTACCATTCTATGTAGGTGATAAAGCTTTAATTCGTTTGTAGCCAAAGTTACAAATAGTTAAAAAGGCATAACTTAGTCCCGAAAACATTACTCTCCAAAGTTAAAAACCATCATTAATGGGTATTTCTTCAGGGGCAAAATTTTCGATGTCTGTGGGTATATGTCTGTAACCAACTAACAAAACGGCATGTAAATTTTTTTTTGGACAGTTTAGCTTTATGCCTTACTAGGACAAATGATATTTTTTAAATAATTGCTGTCTAGATACAAAATAAAAATATTTGAAGTTTGTTCTTCTGATTCATATAACGCGTCCGTTTGCCATTTTCCGGAACAAAATGGTCGATGTCGCATTTTCCCTTTGATACATCAATATAAATTATAATTATATCGAAAGGAAATGAGTTGTCCTCTTACAAAAAAAATGTGTATTGGTTATAACTTCGTTACTTTCTTTATAAATAAGTAAATAAGGAGTGTCCGGGGTATAATACTGATTAATGTGGCGTAAGCTTCACTTGACCGTACATGGTCGGGTAATAATAATGAGAGTCTGGCTTCCCGCGCGGGGGAAAGCCAGTCGTGCAACGGACGAGCTAGAAGGTGGACCTGCGGCTGGTTGGCTTAGATCCCGGTGTTACGAAGGAAAATATCTGATTCACCTGTGTTTGGTTCAGGTGGCATTATGATTACAATGCCTACTTTATAAAATTTATTTTATTGTTTTAAAACTTCAATCTGTGTTTCGTGTGATGCTTTTAGGTTATGGAATCGTGTAGAAAAATGACAATAATGAAGTCTGTATGTATGATGAGTTATGCATGATTGTAGGCAAAATTCTGATTCAACTGTGCCTGATTCGTATGGTCAAAACCCCCATATGACTAATGAAATAAATTAGATTTCCCCTCTCCAGCACGAAAGGAGTGGTTTTGTTGCATTATAATGTCCAATGTTTAACCGTGTACAAGTCAGTAGTTCTAGTCTTATTTATTATTATTTATTTACCTATAACCTTTTGAGTAATTAAAAAGTGACAGGAGTATAAAACTGTTCTAAATATGACACTTTTGATATGTCTTAGTCTTAGTTAAGAATTATTAATTATTGTTTAGAATTATCAGTCAAAAATAACGGTGTATTTATTACTTTTTATTTGTGTTTCTGATTCATCTGGGCACAAAATATTCAAACGTCAATATCTTGAAAACTACTTTATAAAAACGAGTCCCTCATACAAACATATGTTATTTGATATGTCTATTTTCATATGAACATGTGTTACAGAGCTGAAAGTGAACTTAAATTTTGGCCATATGGATCAGTCGAAGAATCAAATTTCGAAGAACTACCCTAATATAAAAATGTAATATTCGCAATAGGCTCGCCCCCTATTACATGGAACATAAAGATAACTGGCGAAATGTGGATGTACAGCCGCGCCCAATATGGCGGCCGACCATTTTTCACCCTTATAGCCGTAGTAATAAGGTTGAAAAGTGGTCCACCGCCAGTGTCCGCGATGGTAACTACTATAGGTACACCTCTGCCCAACCCTTTGGGGAAACATGGCGTTGTGTTATGTGTACTCGTAATTATCCATTTGCTAAGCCCATATGGAAATGTCTCCTACGGAAATAAATGGGGTCGAAACACTCATGGGGCTCGAGTGCGCATCTCATTTTTAAGGAAATTTCTCGTCGACTGGCCGACACTTCACGTGACCAGAGGGCTGGCTCGTTCTTTGGCCAAAGAATTAGCATTGTCATTTAACTTGGCAATGCTGCCAGTCTTCTGGGCATGTTTCTGAATGACAGCAATGCGGACGAGTCCTTCGGCGCCTAAGTGTCCTTTTGTTTTTGGATTTATTTGTATAGTTGGTTAGTAATTTAATTTAGTGGATTTTATACATAGTAATAAATAAAAATTGAGAAAATTAAATAAATAAACAAATATGATACTTAATGGATATGAATAAATTATTATAAGCTGATATTATAAAACCCAACGTAAGTATTTCAATTTGCTGAATCCAAACTAGGTTAATTATTCAAAGCCAATGAACAAAGCTACATGTCTGCATTGCAACATTAAAATATGGGTTTATTTACATCCACGAGGGATTAAAATATAGTCAAACAATTATTTACAACTCAATCCACAATACACAAAGCCGTAGTCCGAATGCTGCAATAATATCACTTTATCACACGATTTAATCTGTTGATCCCGCATAATATATTCCCGGGATCAATCCCGGGCCACCTTAATTACCAAAGCGAGCAATAAAATATTCCCGATTATTCGATTCTCGGCCATCGAGTGGCACATCACTGAATTTAATAAAAATGAATTTTAATTTTCTTGATTGAAATATTAAATTATCTTATAATTGACAAAGTAAAATGTAATAGACGAAATTAACAATAATTTGTCTGCTATTGTGAAGGTGATGGCGCTAATTTGGTAATAAAATGTATCGTGACATTGATTTCGCTAAGAAACTAAAACTAAAGTTTAGGTAAAATGTGAAGAAGTTGGGTATATTTATTTTAAACTAGCTGCGCCCCGCGGTTTCACCCGCATAAGTGTCGATCCCGTGGGAATATCGGAATAAAAACTATCCTATTTCCTTCCACGGGACTGAAACTATCTCTATACCAAATTTCATTTAAACCGGTTCAGTGTTTTAGGCGTGAGAAGGTAACATACAGACAGACAAACAGAGTTACTTTCGAATTTATAATATGGTATAGTTATGGTATAGTTTATAATAGGTATAGTATGGATAAGTGGAATAATCTACGGGCTATGTAGGTTACCTTGGTTCTCCTGCAGTTCTCTTTATTTCTGGTTTGGTCACGTAGGGAAACTCCAAGCATAGCCTTCTCCATTGCCTTTTGGGTGAGTTTTAGCCTCGTGAAGGCCGCAGAAATTCACTGGGTATGGGAAGCACAGAACCGGTCGAACTGGGAAGTTTTTGGGATGCACGAAGAAGCCTCTTCGTGTAGCGCAGTTTGTTCCGCCAGTTTCTCAACTCAACATCCTGGACAGTTACACCCAAAATTTTATTTGACTGGCCAATTTTTCCCTTGCGGTGGTAGGGCTAACGCCCGCCTGGTTTGCGACCACCCTCCCACCGGAGTCCGGCGTCAAGCAGCCTGCTGTGTTTCGTCGATGCGTGGGATTTCCAGTGCCTTAGGCATCTTTTGGGCACGCTCGTTCCCTCATAGACCTCATCTATCGCTTTCTATCAGGCGTGATCGAGGTCAAGAGCGGGCCCATTCAGCAATAGGTAAATAAAAAATAAAAAAGTGGCGGTGCTCGGGAACGCCTACTTCCAGCTTCTTCAACGTCTTTTGGCTAAAATGATGATGACGATGATGATGTGGAATGTTCGTCTACAAACGCTTTTTAGAAAGTATATTATGTAGAAGAGCTATGAGAATCCGTAATTATATTATTATTCAGATGGCGCCTTGAAATGGCTTTTACTTATCAAGCATTGAGCGAAATAGGTGTAAACTTTCGGGGTGCCCTTTTTTTTGTCGTGGGAAAACTTGAAAAGGCACCCGACCTCAGAGGGAGGGAGGTCGGGGAGTGTGGAATTTTTACTTCACTAAAACCACCCCGGTGATCACCATCAGCACATAGGGGTGGTCCCGGTTCCTCTTAAAAGACCAATTCCGGAACCCCCCGTGCAACGCATGTAAGGCACATCCCTGGGGAGACTGTAAAGGGGCCCCCTGAGCCTCAATATGCACGGCTAGTTACTGTGACGAACTGTGAAAAAAGGCCAGTAAATTAAAAAGAGGCTCAATTATTTAAAAAAGCGTGCATCATTAAAAGTGCAAATAGTTTTTACAGGTTCATTAATTTAAAAAAGTGTGCACCATTAGAAGCGTAAAAAGTTTTTAGAAGTTCATTAACTTAAAAAGTGTGTAGGTATAACTAGAAGCGCAAAAAGTTCAAGAGGCTTAGTTAAATATCTCCCCTTCTAATAACCCCGACCCGTACTAAAGAGTAATATGGTAATTACTTTTTGATACCTCGTCTCTCAAACTTCTGAAGTAGATCCACAAACAAAATGGTAGCCTGTGACGTAAAACTGAGCTCGCCGCTAATTTAATGATACCAACTCAAATCAAGGTTGAGAACTTTAAGAAACTTTGGGGACGTGATCGTCGTGTTTACAGCCTCAGAAGAAGATTAAAGATGGTTTGCTTTGATAAAACTCTGATAATTAGTAACATGTTAAATTTACTGGAAAATTTTGACCCAAATCTTGTGCTGACATAAAGATACCCCCTAAAATCCTGGTCTGGGATAATATTACGTCTCCAAATTCTTGGGTGAGCCAAACTCTCCAAATCTTGGAATGCGAAGACACTCTAACATGAAACTTCAAATCTGTATTTGACAAATTGAATCTGCTTATCTCATTTTCATCAGCCTAGCCTTTTCCCAAATATGTTGGGGTCGGCTTCCAGTCTAACCGGATGCAGCTGAATACCAGTATTTTACATGGAGCGACTGCCTATCTAACCTCCACAACATAGTTACTGGGTAGTACGATATCCCTTGGTAAGACTGGTTGTCAGACTTTCGAGCTTCTGACTACCCGTAACAACAGTCAAAGATCCATGAATGACAGCCGGGACCAACGGCTTAACGTGATCGATCGACCTGTGCGGCTGTTATTATTTACCCACGGACCTCTCACACATCGAATCTACTATCTATACATATTAAAAAATTACGTCGGTTTTTGTGTCTGTCTTCCAAATCATCATCATCATCATCATCAGCCTATAATGTTCCCACTGCTGGGACACAGGCCTCCTCTCTGTGAGAGGGAGTGGGCCGTAATCTACCACGCGGGCCCAGTGCGGGTTGGTAGATGTCACATGTCTTTGAATTTTTGGTTCTAGGACATGCCGGTTTCCTCACGATGTTTTCCTTCACCGTTTTGAGAGCAGTGGTGATGAAATAATTTTACACAAAGTAAAGCGCCTGTCTGGGTTCGAACCTACGACCTACAACTCGTAAGTCGCGGCCGATACCACTGGGCCACCACTGCTCTTCCAAATGACACAACGGAATTTGATGCGGCTGTCACCATCAATCAGAATGTATTCCGGAAGGTTTATGTGTAATATTAACTTAACATATAATAAAAAAATCTCGAACAACGAAAACTGTTTAGACGGTGCAACTTTTAATGTTGCTTCAACTAATGGCAATTATATTGCACTCTGTAGTCGTTACGGGCAGTCAGAAGCCCGAAAGTCTGACAACCAGTCTTACCAGGGGGTATTGTATTAACCAGTAACTGGGTTGTGGAGGTCAGATAGGCAGTCGCTCCATGTAGAATACTGGTATTCAGCTGCATAAGGTTAGACTGGAAGCTGACCCCGATATAGTTGGGAAATAGCTAGGCAGATGATGATGATTGCACCGTGTATAAGTACTTCATCAATCAGGTCAGTGGTCTCGAGGGTAGCCAGTATTCGCCAAGCTGGTGAAAATTGGCGATCATTCAGATATACCTAACCTGAAAGGGCGGTAAATAAATTCTGTGATATACACAATTAAAAGATAGATAAACAAATCAACCTTCAAACATAATTATCAAAAAATATTACAAAAACACGTAACAAAAATATTCCAAAAAAATAAAAAATTTAAAAAACCCCCGACTCAAACAAAAACCTCTAAAAAGTAAAATAATAATATATATTAGCCCTTTAAGTTTAATATAAGTTGCAGGAAATATTTTGATCCAAGCGTCCTCATGTCGGGGGACGGCTAATGAAAATTGGAAGTTAACAGCAGTTATGTTTCTACAATAGCTACATTCATTATTGCTGGGTTTAAGCCTCATCTGTTTGGCGTTTTCATTAGGCGTCCCCCGACATGAGGACGCTTGGATCAAAATATTTCCTGCAACTTATATTAAACTTAAAGGGCTAATATATATTATTATTTTACTTTTTAGAGGTTTTTGTTTGAGTCGGGGGTTTTTTAAATTTTTTATTTAATTTTTATTTCTTGCTTTTTAAACTTTATAATATTATATTACTAGTAAACATACTATACGATCCACATGTGATTAGCCGAAATCTGCGCAGCTGTACGTATTTTTTTACCACAGTGAAGCGAAGCTAGTTAGGTACTCGTGGTCGTTGGCGTTCATTCCATACTAACGTATTCCTCTGTGAATTCGCCATTTCTGGTGGCGGCCATCTTAGATTTGAAATTTGTAATAGTGTATAGTATTCTACTAGTCAAGCCCTTTCATTTGATACCCATATTGAGGGAATTATGAAAAAAAATATATAATTCGCCATTTTGTGGTGGCGGCCATCTTGGTTTTGAAATTTATCATAGTGTTTGGTATTCTACTTGTCAAGCCCTTTCATTTGATACCCATATTGAGGGAGTTGTGAAAAAACATGTAATCCGCCATTTTCTGGCGGCGGCCATCTTGGACCGATTTTCTTCAAACATAGCTAAGAACACTCGCGACTAATTCACCTTTCAAACAAAAAAAACAAAATCAAAATCGGTTCATCCGTTCGGGAGCTACGATGCCACAGACAGACACACACACACACACACACACAGACACGTCAAACTTATAACACCCCGTCGTTTTTGCGTCGGGGGTTAAAAAAACGACATTACGTTAACAATTATGAAATTGCAAAAAGTACAACGCCACTTGTCACATCTGCACAGGACTTATAATTAAAAATGCAACATTTTAAAATTGACTCTGAAATTTCACGTTCGAATCGCCCGTAACATTTCCATATACATTTAAAATTCTATCGATGAAGCTGTCAGATTTAAATCGATTCCCATCCCGGTATCGATACCTATCTTAATACTTGCATCGAAGTTTATTAATACCGAAATTTAATCATTTCGATAGTCGCTCGGCCTGGTTCGAATCGACCTAGTTGTAACTTTATCGATTCATCCGATAACCGATGGTTTTAGGTCTGATTACGTGATCCGTTCAATTGTAAGCTATTGTATTGTTTTGGATAATCAGCCTATACTGTTCCCACTGCTGGGACACAGGCCTCTTCTCAGTGAGAGGGAGTGGGGCATAATCCACCATGTGAGCCCAGTTCGTCTTGATGGATGTACATATCTTCGAATTTACGGTTCTAAGACATGCCGGTTTCCTCACGATGTTTTCCTTCACCGTTTTAAGAGCAGTGGTGATGAAATAATTTACACAAATGTAAAGCGCCTGTCTGGGTTCGAACCTACGACCTACAACTCGTAAGTCGCGGCTGTTACCACTTGGCCACCACTGCTCTCATAGGGTAGGCTCATAGGGTAAACTAACCCAAACCATATACGGTAAGTACAGAATGAAAAAATAGGTACCCTACATACATTCATGAAGTTTCCGAGAAAATCCTGGGACTTTGAACTACACTTTGCACTATAAAATATTTTATTTGCTCTGCAGAACAGAATAGTAAAGAAGGTCGACTCAATACAGCGATTAAAAATGGATGTACGCACAAACGGACTACTATCGCGTCTGATCCAAAAGTGTCAATATTTTCATGTATACGTTTTAATTTTGGTCATTATGAAAACAAATGGACCAGAAAACATATGCCAATTTATTATGCTACTTAAAAATTGTTTATTAATTATTGGAATACTTAAACCTTCTTTGACCAAAAAATAGGCCAGCCCTCTGGTTACGTGAAGAGTCTACCAACTGCTTGGCCATGTCTTGAAAAACTAACTGGGCACTCGGATCCTCCGGCCCTAGTGTTTAAAGTTTTCATAAATTGACAAGTGAGGTTATTTTTAACCGACTTCTAAAAAGGTGGAGGTTCTCAATTCGGAAGTTTACAATATTTTTTTATAACCTCATTTTTTTTTATGATGTCGATGGTGATGATTTTTTTTTCATTTTCAGTTGCAATTTAATAAAGTTTATCAAAGAATAATTGTTGGAAAAAATTATTTAGTATAAAATTGTCGAGAGTGTGCTCAATGCAAACCTAACAACCAGTCTTACCAAGGGGTATCGTATTACTCAGTAACAGGGTTGTGGAGGTCAGATAGGCAGTCGCTCCATGTAAAATACTGGTATTCAGCTGCATCCGGTTGGACTGGAAGCCGACCCCAACATAGTTGGGAAAAGGCTAGGCAGATGATGATGAGAGTGTACTCAATACACTCGCTCTGCGTGGAGCGTCTATGTGTGCGATCGTTTCCGCTTGTTGTATGAAGCTGACCTAACCTTCTGAACTATATATTTGCTCTGCACAACTTTGTGTGGCATTCGTGGAACTAGCGCTTGTCATGCAGATGGTGTAAATAATGCATGTCTTACTCATCAACAGCTCTTTGTTGCAGGACTTTAAGTTTTTATTTGATGCAAGCATTTTATAGTGTTTTTCAGTGGTTTCCAAATTAGCAATATACCTAAAGTTGGATTTGCAACTATTTTAATACCAAAGAATCTGTTGTTATCACAGCATTTTCAAAGGGTACCAAAACTATTACCAAAATCATGCGTTTTTTTTTTTGTCAAGAATCTAGAAAAATAGAAGTACATACGTAATTGCCATATTGAGCACCACTTTGACTGAAGGTGAATGGGTTTGCTTTGGCAAAACAATTGTATTTTATTGGGTGTTCCGACAAAATCTTGTATTGGAAGATAAGGCTCACAGTATCTAATATTTAGCACGGAATATTAAAAACTTTTGATATGGAAAATGGAAAAAGATTTTCAACAAATTAAAAAGGAACTTAATACAAACGCTACATTTTTTAAACAAGGTATAATTTTATAAAAAATACACATAATCTGCAGTCGCGATTTTTTTGCCAAAAATGTAATCAAATATGAGTTTATAGAAAAATAACGTTAAATCCAAAGTTTACGCTACAACTTCAAACATTTTTTATAACTTTTTCAACAGTGCTAGATACTCTGAAATCAACTTAATTCCCGTTAAAATAAAGTTGATATTTGTTTAACTTGAAATAATATTAATTTAAAACATAGCTTTTACCAGACTTTACATAAATACACGCCCTTTTTCCACAATACCAAAAGAAAAAAAAAATCAAATCTGCCTAGCCTTTTCCCAACTATGTTTGGGTCGGCTTTCAGTCTAATCGGAAGCAGCTGTATCAGTATTTTACATGGAGCGACTGCCTATCTGACCTCCACAACCCAATTACTGGGTAACACTGGTTACCCCTTGGTAAGACTGGTTGTCAGACTGTCGGTAACGACTGGCAAAGATGTAGATATTTGTATGACAGCCGTCAGCAACGGCTTAACGTACTTTATTAGGCAGGGAGAGGTCTCGAAATATAATTTATTTATTTATTAAAACTTTATGCACAAGTAAGAACTGTACAAAGGCGGACTGTAATGCCTTGGGCATTTTCTACCAGTCTACCTTAGGGTGATGCAGAGACAATACACAGTAGGTAATTAATGGTTACCCATCCATAAACCGACCGACTACAAAGACAAAAAGTGATGAGATGAATAATTCTTAAGTACCTAAGCCTGTAAATCCAGACTATAGTTTTAAAACTCCTCAAGTGTCAAATGTTGGAGTGCTTTCTTAAGATTAAAGTCACTGCGCTTTTATTTTTTCACTCTAGTTGGTGCTTGTTCAACTAAGAACGGAGTTGTTTTAAAAAAAGCGACCGCTATAGCTTGTAGCTTGAATGTTTTATTTTGTGCTTGCATTATGTAAAGTTGTTCTCCATAAAAACTAGGGATTTGTAAACGTTTTTACAAATTCTATCCTTCTGGCAGACGGCACAATGAAATAATCAGCCTATAATGCTCCTAGACACATCGGGACACAGGCCATAATCCACCATGTGGGCCAAGTGCGGTGTGGTGGATATAGGCAGTAAAATAATAGCCTCCCGACCGATTTTGATCACGGTGGCCGATCTCAACGGAGATAGCCACCGAGCCGATCAGCGGAGATATTATAGTGCACAAGTGTGTGCGTAAAAACAGGTGCACTCTCTGTTCCTTTACTCTCATAGTCTGATGGGACGGCAGAGATCAGGCGCAGGACCAACGGCTTTACGTGCTTTCCGAGGCACGGGAGTATTAAACCTCCAACTTCCAAACTCCGGGCTGTTACTAAGAAATTCCTAATGGGAAACCCAATAACACTTTGTCCAACCTAGGAATTGAACCCAGAACCTTACGCTCAGCAGTCGTGCTTGAAGGCAGTATTAGGTAACATGAAATCAATATTTCCATACAAATGCTTAAGGCGACTACATGACCTAAAGCACGGATGCAGCTGAATACCAGTATTTTACATGAAGCGACTGCCTATCTGACCTCCACAACCCAGTTACTGGGTAATACGATACCCCTTGTTAAAACTGGTTGTCAGAATTTCGGGCTTCTGACTACCCATAACGACTGTCAAAGATTCACGAATGACAGCCGGGACCAACGGCTTAACGTGCTTTCTGAGGCAATACAAAAATTAAATTAAACGTTATATCACAGTTCTTAGAAGGTTCTATGGCAAATATATATTTACTATTCATTCATTTTTTGAAGTGAAACTTCTTTAGGCGCGCTTGACTTGGGGAGTAAACTGGCGAATGCGTTACGAAAACGTGTGATCGCGAGTAGGGAAGGTACGTAAAAAATAGCTGGAAATACCTGGTGTAAAAACCCGGTCCCGGTCGCATAAATATGCGACCGGGTGTTTACACCAGGTATTTGCTTCCAAGTACGCACACCGGGTACCGACTCAAAATACTTGCAAGACTATTAAGTATCTTATACGGCTACTCGCTTTTCTTCGGATCCGTCCTGTACTCCTGTCCGACGTTATCTTTAGTTTTCGCAAATGCGATCATGCTCCTTTTGGAACAATTTCGTATGCGAGTATTTTTTACCGACTTCACAAAAAGGAGGAGGTACTATGTTCGGCTGTTTGTATGTTTTTTTTTTGTATGTTTGTTCATCGAATACTCCGCCAATTGTCGATGGATTTTCAAAATTCTTTTTTTGTTCCAAAGTAGATAGTTTTGAGGTGGTCCCACTGTCACCAAGTTAGGATCTGATGATGGGATCTTAGAGAAATCGAGGGCGACCCTCAAATTTTATAGGCTCATTTATTGTTTTTCGCATATTTTACGAAGTATCTTGTGTATTTGCGTATGGTTGTCACCATCTCAGGTAGCTGGGCTGATGATGGAAGGTACAACTCCTTAACAGTAAGAAGTTACTCGAACAGGCAAGGACTGTTTTAGTCAATTGTTTTGATGTTTGATAGGGCATTTGCCACATTTGGTCTCATGATCATCAAGTCATGACCTGATGCTGCAGTCAGGATAGTCTGCAGAGTACCTAACTCCTCGACAACTAACAGCAGATATATCGTGTTTAGGCTCATTGAAAAGGGCTCGATGTGTGGATAAACGTACTGCTAATGAGGAACACCGAAGTACATAAAGACCTGATGCTGAAGCCAGGAGCATTAGAAAAAGTACCAACCTTGAAATTACAGCACCGTAGTCGTGTTTGGGCTCATATTAAACAGGACTAAATTTTAAGTTCAATGCAATGTTGACAAGTCTGGCCTGATGCTGCAGCCAGGATTATCAGCATCTAGTCTAAAAACATCAGGGCAGGATTTGATGATGGGATCCTGGAGAAATCGAAGGAACTCTTCAAATATTATAGGCACGCCTATAGCGATTTGGGTATTTTTTATAGTAACTCGTGCATTTGCTCTCGGAAAGAACTATTTGGTGATGTGGAACTGATGATGAAGACCACAGATGGCCACCGGAACTAAGTAATATCTAAGTATTTCACGGGTTGCGATTCGATTACTTTAATATGGTTGCTAAGCAATTTATGCTCGTCACAATGTGAATGGTGATACGGACCTGATGGTGGATCTGGAGAACTCCTCAACAATTAACTTCCCTGTATCGGGAAAAGCAATATTTTGTTTGTAAAAGGCGATGATCACTAGGCTATTGTAACTTAAATAAATTATAAGTAGACCCACTAAAAAGCGTGAAATAAAAACTTAAAAAAAAAAACCGACTTTCAAAAAAACACTACAAAGTGAAAAATATCTTTAATTTCGGAAGTCGGTGGCAAAAAACTAAAATAAAGATCCAAAGACACCGACTTCCGAAATTAAAGTTATTTTTCACTTTGTAAAGTTTTTTTTGGAAGTCGGTTTTTTTTTTCTTAAAAAGTTTTTTTTTACTTTAATGGTTTGCAAGTATTTATTTGTAAACGCGATTTTGCTCCTTATTTATTCGAAGTCATTGATCAATTTCCTATGCAAGTAGTTTTACTTCCAACGGGGCTTTTGAATACGCGATTGTATTTCTTATCTGTATGAAGTTATGGATCAGTTTTCTATGCAGATAGAAAATACTTGAAAGTATCTCGCTCCGTCGTGCCTCGACGCTCGAGTACGTAGGTACTCAAATAGTTCAACAACCGGGTTTGTTTTCGCAAATGCGATCATACTCCTTATCAGTAAGAGCACAGAATACTTAATAGTACTACGTACAGAAAGGACACTCCCTTCCTCGCCCTCATATCAGATACCGCACCTCACCCCGCACTTCGAGGTATTCGTCGCCGACTCTTTAGCAAGGGCGCTCGCGAACCGCAGCGCTGTATTGCTGACACACAATTATGCGATTTAAAAGTTTTATTTGAGTTTTAATCACGATGGTTGGATATTGTGATGCTTTTTCGAATTCGTATTTACATATACTGTTTGTAAGATTTCGCATTTTTAATAACATGCGATTTAATAACCGATTATTTACAGATAAGTCATTTAAACTAAACTATTTCAGTGTTTTTATTTCATTACGAACCCGACTATTGAACTACATGGTCACTTCATAATAATGCACACGTTCGGGCAGCGCCGCCGCCGACGTCGTTCGGTTCCCCGACACAAATTGCTTTCCGCGCCATTTTTTTTTATGCTACTAGATTTCACGCACACATTTAAACGTATACAAACGTCATTTGTTTATGTAGTAGTAATAGGTAATTATTTTGCGAGCGTTGTATGAAGTGTCCGAGGTGTGGTAAGAGTCTACGGAACAATTCCGTATGCAAGTATTTTTACTTTAATGGTTTGTAAAAGTATTTATTTGTAAACGCGATTGTGCTTATTTATAGGAATTCACGGATCAATTTCCTATGCAAGTACTTTTTACTTCCAACAGGGCTTTTGTTTGATTACGCGATTGTACTTCTTATTTGTATGAAGTTATGGATCAGTTTTCGATGCAGATAGAAAATACTTGAAACTATCTCGAGCCCTGGTTTTAGGCCCTGGTTTCTTAAGGTGGACGTACTTGGAAGCCCTGGTACTCGATTTTGCAAGTACGACCCATGTCTAAGGGCTACGGGCGAGGCGAACGGGAGTTGAGTGGGGGATATAAGCAAGAGAAAGCAGTGCGCGCGCACATTTTCTTTCTCTCTTCCTCTCAAAGCCAAATACGTTTGAAGTTTCACTTCAGTCGTGTGGTCATAAGCACACTCGGTTTTTTATTATTATTATTTCTGCTTTTTCTATTGACATATAATTGAAAAGACAGCAATACGCGGCATCGAATTTTAATACATATTTTATTTTAAAACAGATATCAAAGAGCTTGGAGTTCATAATGATCTTTTATAGTTAAACATCATATTAATTAGAGGGAAAATTAATGTTTTCATATTACGACGGTAACTCTCCTCCTTTAAAATACGGTTTATATTAAAATTTACAAAACACGGGCGTGATACAATGTTTAATTAAAAATGTGAAGTTCCATTGGATGAAATATGGTAGGTGCATTAATTTGAACTTAATTATGAACGTGATAGAGTATGTTTTCCAAAAATAATGCGTGTCTTCTGTGAAATATCTTGGGAATAACATGTTTTGTAGTCAGTACATTATTTTAACGACTCATTCATGCCTTGTTGCATGTTTTGAACAGATTATTTTAATAATACGAACCTCAGAGCTATAGTAGGTTTAGTAAGCAGGTACGGTGAAATCTTTTAAAAGGATTTCTAGTATTTCTGCTAAATTCTTACCCCCTTATTCATAAAACTTGTCAAAACCTATTTTAGTTAAAATGGGGTTTGTCTCTTTCTTACACACAGAAATGACAACGTGACAGATAAAGACAAACGTTCTATAAACCTATTTTAGCTAAAATAGAGATAAAATAGGATTATGAATAAGGGGGTTAATATACATAATATCCATACTTACTTAATATTATAAATTCGAAAGTAACTCTATCTGCCTGTGTGTCTGTCTGTATGTTACCTTTTCACGCCTAAACCGCTGAACCAATTTAGATGAAATTTGGTATAGAGATAGCTTGAGTCCCGGGAAAGGACATAGGGTACTTTTTGTCCCGATATTCCCACGGGATCGAGACTTATGCGGGTGAAACCGCGGGGCGCAGCTAGTACATAATATTTATGCCTGTATTTTCTGAAGGGTTAGGCAGAAATGTAATAATATTTTTATAAGGTTCTTATAAAAATTGGTCTAGGTACAGATGCCAGCCATCAAGCTACTACCATCTGTCAATTTTCTTTAATAGATTTTCAACTTTATCGCTAAAGCATAAGGTTCAAAGTTGACTGGAAAAATTTGACAGTTTCGGGTAAGTTGGAGTGCTGGCGTCTGTATTTTTATTGTTATTCTATACTAATAATAAAGCTGAAGAGTTTGTTTGTTGGAAAAATTTCACGCGGACGAAGTCGCGGGCAGAAGCTAGTAAATAATAAAACACATTCTCCAGTCTTTAACAATCGATCAATCAGGTTAAGCCACGCTTGCCGCGGTTGGTCCGTGGATGTGTGACCATTTTTACATACCGAGACCCCTCCGTGCCTCGGAAAGCACGTTAAGCCGTTGTTCCCGGCTGTCATTCGTGGATCTTTGACAGTCGTTGCGAGTCATTAGAAGTCCGAAAATCTGACAACCAGTCTTACCAAGGAGTATCGTACTACCCAGTAACTGGGTTGTGGAGCTCAGATAGGCAGTCGCTTCATGTAAAATACTGGTATTCAGCTGCATTCGGTTAGACCGGAAACCGACCCCAACATACTTGGGAAAAGGCTAGGCAGATGATGATTCTCCAGTCTTTAACACAGAATAATCTTTATCAACATTCACGTAGGGGAACTTTCCAGATCAAATTAAACCAATTGTAGGTACTTCTACATACTGGGTAACATAAATCAGCATTAATTCGCGAACACTCGCTGTAGATACCTCGGGGATTCAAAACGCAGAGGCGCCATTATATACGTACTTCACGAGGTGATAAATCGCTTAGGGAGATTTAGTAGGGGAAAATCTATTTTATCAGTATTTGATAAACTGGGAAAATCGAAATTTTTATCGGTACATGGTTTTTGTAGGTTCTCTCTTAGGGTCAGGACACATTGATCGACGGCCTTTCGCACTTTGCCGATTGAAAAGAAGTACTCTACGCCGGAGCGCGTATGTCGCGTCGTCGATGCGAAAGGATGCGTACGTCGTTCCATACTTTGCTCTCTTTTTGTATGGACAAACCGTCGAACGCCGTCGATCAATGTGTCCTGACCCTTATTAATCAAATAAGAGAACAGTACAACTCTTATTTGGTCGAGTAGTTTTGTCAATCTTATCAGTCTATGATTGAGGGACTATCATCGTGATCAACCAAAACTACCTACTGCTAGACACACACCAATCTATTTTTACGCAAATTTAAAGAAAAATAGCCCTTCAGGCCGTTTTTCGGCAATGGCGGCCAATCTCAACGATGACTAACCTTCTATTTCACTACAAATGTAGCCTTTATCCCAACTAGGCGTTCAAATAAATCATGTACTTGTTCAGTTTGATCTAACTGCTGGTTAATGCGAAAAGGTTTCGAATAATGGGCAACCCTACAAATGGTTTTGTAATCCTTACGATGAACTAGATAAGAACAGAAGATCGGCTCCACACAACGAGCGAAAACCGGCGCACGCACATATAGACGCTATAGCGATCTGTAACAAATGCCAGTCTACAAGAAGCGTTTCCTGTCTAGCTTTTCTCCCAATTATGTTGGCGTCAGATTCTAGTCTAACCAGATGCAGCTTAATACCAGTATTTTATATGGAGCGACTGCCTATCTGAACTCCACAAGCCAGTTACACGGTAAAACGATAAAAAATTATGTATAAAATTTTACATATCTTTTTTTTACAAAAAAAAAAATTACGGAAAATATACACATACGAGTGCAAAGTAGTCAAAAGCCTCGTACTCAAGTATATAAAAAGTTGTCAATTTTGTTGATAACCCTTGGCAAGACTGACTGTCAGACTTTTTGGGCTTCTCACTGCCCATATTCTAACGACCTTCAAAAATCTTCGAATCAATGACAACCGTGACCAACGGATCGCCGTGCTTCATCATCATCATCATCAGCCTATAATGTTCCCACTGCTGGGACACAGGCCTCCTCTCTGTGAGAGGGAGTGGGCCGTAACCCACCACGCGGGCCCAGTGCGAGTTGGTAGATGTCACATGTCTTTGAATTTTTGGTTCTAGGACATGCCGGTTTCCTCACGATGTTTTCCTTCACCGTTTTGAGAGCAGTGGTGATGAAATAATTTACACAAAGTAAAGCGCCTGTCTGGGTTCGAACCTACGACCTACAACTCGTAAGTCGCGGCCGATACCACTGGGCCACCACTGCCGTGCTTAGTCTGACGCAACTGTTTAATAAAAAAGAACCTATGAAACGTGTACTAAACATATTGGCGGCTATCGCTGTCTCGCTTTAACATCTGCAGTCTGTGCATAGTCTGTGTCATTTTTGTTATGTTGGTATTCAGTTTCATACAAGCGACGTTTTTCACCTTTTTCTACGGGACTCCCGTCTCTTCTTACATATAACGAACATTACTTACTCTATGGCCGTGCTTTTCGGGGCACGGAGGGGTCGCGACATCTAATGTATCGTCACCGATCCGACAATCGACTCGCGAGGCTGTTATTATTTAGCCACGATGGAAAAGTGTATCTATGTGTGCGTGCGTTTCCGCTCTTTGTATGGAACTCACCTTCTGTAGCTATATATTGTGTGTACTTACGGTTAGGTACATATGTCGCCTCCGTGTTTGTAATTACCCAACCATGAATACCAATATTTTACATGGAGCGACTGCCTATCTGACCTCTACAACCCAGTTACTGGGTAATGCGATACCCCTTGGTACGACTGGTTGTCAGACTTTCGGGCTTCTGACTACCCGTAACGACTGTCAAAGATCCACGAATGACAGCCGGGAGCAACGGTTTAACGTGCTTTCCGAGGCACGGAGGGGTCTCGGTATGTAAAGATGGTCACCCATCCACAGACCAACCGCGGCAAGCGTAGCTTAACTTCCAGCTATGGAGAATAATACTTTGCTTCGAGCTCATTACTTCTGTATGACACAGAGAATACCCAAGGCGTTTACACAATGGGCCACTACTCCATCCCATGAATTAATAACATCGTATTGCATCTCGTAATCCCCTGTCAGATACGCCATGTCTGTTCGAAATATTAATCTACATACTGTAGATGTAGGTACTCGTGTTAATAATTGATGATCATCATCAATTGTGCTCTGCGGCTTAAATGACGTAAAGGATATTAGCACTTATGTATGTCTTTTACATTCCTACTCCTCTAAGGTATAGCACGGAATACTTAAAGTACTACGTACAGAAAGGACACTCCCTTCCCCGCACTAACATCAGTTACCGCACCTCACCCCGCACTTCGGCGTATTCGTCGCAGTTCTTTAACAAGAGCGCTCGCAAACACAAGTACCTCACGCACACATTCATACGTATACAAACGTCATTTTTTTATGTACTAGTACAGGTCGCGCAATGGTTCTAGATCGCTCGAAGAAAGTAGAGGGGGCAATCGGCGCATGTGTACAATCGCAAAAAATCCCTTAATAACACGCTAAGAATTTCAGTGCGCGATTGTATACATGCGCCGATTGCCCCCTCTACTTTCTTCGAGCGATCTAGAACCATTGCGCGACCTGTAGTAGGTAATTATTTTGCGAGCGTTGTATGGAGTGTCCGGGGTGTGGGTATAGTATAGTCATTCAAAGTTAAATTAAATTATCTGGCGAGACTTCACAAACGCAATATATTGCTGATTAAACAAAATAAAAAGGATTGTACAATGTACATGCTACCTACTTACCAGCGACCGTTGACCCTTTATTGTGTTTATTTTAACTAACATTGTTGAAAATCTTATAAAATACATATTTGAAGGTACGATTCCACCAAAATACTGTGCAGCACATTTGTTCACAAACATTTTGTGCAGAACTCCATCAGTGCACGTACTGAGCTGCAGATCCGTTAGTCTCTGTTTCCACCGGCAAAGCTGTGCGTTATTTTTGTAAGCGCACATTGTAGCACACTTGTACACGAACATGTTCACTGAGCAGAGTGTTCGCTGGGCATTCTGTAGCAAACTATTAGAAACTATTAAAAATAAATAATTGTACAATAAATAAAAATAATTATGAACGGCGAGCGCATTCCAAATATTATTATAAATTCAAATCGTAGATTTAAATATATGTAGAAACAATTCGCCGCAAAATTCAATTTATGACTATGGTCAAAGTGTACTTAGTTATTGATTCAGTTTCAATATAAAGGCCAAGTAACGTTTAAACGAATAAAGGTAAATTAATAAACTTATGAAAAATTTACTGGCGTTAACATATAAGTTTTTTATCCATCTCTTTTAATTAACGCACATTCGTAAGATTTGATGGGTAGCATAATAAATATTTATACATAATTTAATCAATGTAGGGTGTCGTATGTCGTCATTCTTGGGTCCGATGGGACCCGGTACCGAGCCGGCGGAGGTTCGTGTGTTCGGTCGGGTCTAATCGGGGCAATGTGCGCGGACAAATAAATGTTTTCTCTCCGGTGGCGGAAGCAAGACTGAGTTCGCGAACAGCAAGTGTGTACGCGTCGACGCGAGTCCACTGCATGCATGTGTGCGCGCATAAAAATATGCAGATGTGCGCGAACATTTCTACAATGTTCGCGCACAATTTGTTATTGTTTGCTTGAGTGAGTCGACCAGAATAAACATTTGTGTCGTACACTGTGCATTACAGTGCCGCACAGTTCAGCACACTGGTGGAATCGTACCTTAAGACTGTTACGTTGTGAAAATCATGTATTTTGCACTAACGCAACCACATTTTACTGCCAACACAAACTAGAAATAGAACGAACTATCTGCTTATATTTTACAAAATGGATGAAACAATATTTAAATACCTACACAATCCATACTATATCCATACTAATATTATAAATTCGAAAGTAACTCTGTCTGTCTGTCTGTATGTTACCTTTTCACGCCTAAACCGCTAAACCGATTTCAATGAAATTTGGTATAGAGATAGTTTGAGTCCCGGGAAAGGACATAGGATAGTTATTATCCCGATATTCCCCCGGGATCGAAACTTACGCGGGTGAAACCGCGGGGCGCTGCTAGTATACAATGTTCCTGTCTATGCTTTAAAACTTTTTTTGTCCAAATAAATTTGAAAGGTGCGGAGGAATATTTTGACTCCATATTTTAGTTAATAATTTTAGTGAGGTTATCATGATCCATACAAGACAACAGGTCTAATACCTGTTGTCTTGTATGGATCAGAATGTTGGGCCACAAAAGGGATGAATGTAAGTCAATTGCATGCAGCTGAGATGAGAATGCTAAGAGGGATGTGTGAGGAGAGTTTTGAGTATGAATGAAAAAAAATATACTTATTATAATTATGTGAAATTTTGGATGTTTATTACTCAGTCACACAAAAACAGCTGAACTGACTTGGATGAAATTTAGCGTACAGATAGTTTATAACCTGGATAAACATACATTTTATCCCGATATTTCCACAGAATCGAGACTTATGCAGGTAAAACCGCGGGGCGCTGCTAGTACCTAATTTTATCAAATAATAAGAAACAGGCCAAAAAAACATTGAAAATATGTACTAGACTTGCGAAACGCAGTCGTTAAAATCGAATTCATGTAGAATCGAAAAACATTTTAAAAGTACCTAAACCTACTCTGCAAGTTAAATACCCTAAACTGTAGACATTAGGAATCCATTAAATATATTATTATATTATTTTGTTTTAAAAAGTTTTTAAGAACCTTTTTTGTATACCTCTTGGGACTTGATTTTGTGAGGGCTAAGTATTTCCAGGAACTTCGTGTGTGAAGTATCTAATCTGTGTTGTTCCCGAACTAATTTGTCTTTTTTACCTCCAGTATATAATACGATCTGTAGAATTAATTTTCTTCAGAGAAGAGTGCCAAAACTACGGAGTAATTTCGTAACACACATAAAACGACAATTGATTGCAATCCGTCTTATTACAAAACGAAATCTTACTTTAGTTCAGTTTATGTATTTTGAACTTTATCTCAATTTAGCAAAGTTCTTGATACTAAAATAACAACTTAGCACCGAACTAAGTTGTCATTTTTGTATCAAGAACTGCGTTTCTATAACAGTTAGGTTCTTAATTTAATAACTGGCTCAGTGATTTAAACCTGATGTAAAGAAATACCTTGTTTTGTAATAAGAGGAATGGGGTTTCATTTTGACAGTTCATCCAGGTTCATTGCGTTATTTACGTTGTCGAGGAGACGAATTTTTCAAACCTATGAATCAATGTCCTTAAAACTCTCGGATTGTTATTGAAAGTTTGTTACACAATTAGGATGCCGTACTACAACTTTTGTGTTACTGTAGTCATTTTCTCAATTATTCTTGTGAAAGTTAATTTCTAATTGAAGAGTTCAGGACTCATTACTATAATGAGAACTATGCACAACAATATCTAATTTGTTTTTATGTGATTTTTTATTTTATTTTTGTAGACAATGCAATCTAAAACGAAAGAGTTCTAGCCTTTCACAATAATTGGAAAGGATGAAAAAAATATTTTTCGACTTTTTAACGTTCAGCCATGATCTGCTGGCTCTCGAACGTGAGTACTGGATTCGAATCGAGTTTTAGATTGCAGGTCTGATGCGAATCTATGATAAACGAAAGATTCATTTAGAAAGGCCTTCTAGCTGCTTCACTTTTGCTAGTAGTAAAACAATTAAAATGCATGAAGTTATTTCATTGTTGAAAGCCTTGCAAACTAGATACATGGAGTAAGTAAATAAATGAAGTGCCAGCCCTCTTCGGCATAAACAATGCATGCGTCATCGCAGTGCATCGCCTTTGACCTTTCATTCTCTTGCGTTCCAGGAGTTTCCTTTACGGATTTCAAAAAAGGAGGAGATCATGCACTTGGCGGTTTTTTTTTTTATTTAGAGGACCTTTTGAGGTTAAAATACTTAAAATTGATTCTTTTACCTGTGATTCACTGTCTTTTGAAAAATTGTAGGCAGCTGCAATCAAAATAACATAAACACCATTGCAGATAAACATAGGTTGTTAACTTTTCTGTACTTTTCTTGTCACATTCTAAGAATTTTTTTCTTATAGCAAAATAATTACTTAACACGTTGACTGCCAGACAACAGACACAATAGAAAATCTATTGTTGATGGTCACCGGTGACAGCGGTGGCAGTCAATGATTTACAATGAGTCTAAATCTTAAAGGCTGCTGCAGACAGGCGCGATGCGATAGTGCGACGCGATTATTGTCGAACGCTTTTCATAAAGTTTTCGTAGAAATCGTTCTACTAGAGTCGCGTCGCGCCTGTCTGAGGGCATCCGCCCTAATGAATCTGACCACTCCATTCTCAATACTCCATGGCACGCCATACATTATAAACATTACCCTAACTTACGCTTATTGTTGTATGCAGCCGGACTTACGAACAGGACCAGTTTACTGCTGAACTAACGTGAGTAACTTTAGTTATATTGTGCCCCTTGTAAAGTGCTTTGTGTGGAACACAATTGCTACAAATTGTTGCAAGTTGTCGTCGTCCTCCACAGTTTACTTTGAGGAGGGTAACGGTAATAATGCAGTGTACTGGGGTGAATTTACTCAATTTTAGTATTGCGTACAGGGTGTAGTAGAATAAATTACACTAAATGACTGCAAACACAATTAGGTTCAATATTTACAGCACAGTGTATACTAGCATTTCAGACATTATCTGCAAAAATGAAAACTATGTGTTAACCCAGGTTATAAAGTATCCGTGTGCCAAACATCCAAATCCGTTCAACCGTTTTTACGAGATTAACAAACATCCTAACATACACACTCTCGCGTTAATAATTTATTATTAGGATGATGGTGACAATAGTTGCTACGGATGTAATGAAAGTTTTGTTTACACATCAAGGAATCAAAAATCCCTATTCGAAAAAAAATAGTCTTATTTTTTTCTTTATTTTCACACTAGCTTCTGCCCGCGACTTCGTTCGCGTGAAATTTCTTATTCCCTCGACCCATCTCGTAGTATTGCATCACTTGCCCGCGTCTCCTGCTCTATCACTTCGTTTCCCAATAGCGCTTTTGCTCGGCTCCTAAGGGTCATAGCGTGACGTTAAATAGCCTATAGCCTTCCTCAAGAATTGGGCTATCAAATGCAAGAAGAATTTTTCTAATCCAACTGGTAGTTCCAGAAGTTACCCCATACATACAAACTTACAAACAAATTTTACCTCTTTATAATCTTATTAGTATAGAAGAAGTGTTGATTATAATTTTATGTTTTTTTTAAATCCGTTATGCTATGTGTGTAGGTTTTTTTATGCGTCACAATTAGAAAGAAGAAATAAAACACGTTTATTAGAGAATTCATTACCGGCCCTTATTTCCAATCCCGGAATTTCGAGACTATTAATACGTACTTAGGTATATAAGCCGCAAACGACAAAATTAGATGTCAAAACAAAATGGCTGATAAAGTGACAAGTAAAATGAAAGCGTTTCGTTTCACGGAGTAATTTTAGACACATTTACAAAAAAATAATCTACCCCGGATTTATGAAATTGTTATCCTTGTATTTTCGGGATTGGAATTGGGCCGGAATCCCTAGATTGAATCCTCTCATCACAATTCACAAAGGTAAAATGAAAATTCTTTAATGCTTTTTTAAGTATTCCACATAACAAAAATACGGTACCTACTTCCATTCTAAGTAGGTACATACGTCTAACAAGTGAGCATGCGAATCTAATCTCGTGCCAGCTAGGGTCCACCGCATTCATGCCGTCTACAAAGAGTCAAAGGCACATGCAATCTTGGATCCACAACTCCATTTAACCTAGTTACGTCATTTGTGATGCTTATTTAGTTTTGAATTACGTACTTTAGGTTATTTTAAATCAAAGATTTTTTTTTAGTTTGCATTTTACTATTAGCTTGGATAAGACTAGCTGCGCCCCGCGGTTTCACCCGCGTAAATGTCGATCCCGTGGGAATATCGGGATAAAAAGTCTATATGTCAATCCATGGTGTCAGCTACCTCCAAACAAAATTTTATCAAAATTGGTCCAGCCGTTTGAGCGTGAAGAAATAACAAACATATAAACACACACACACACTCACAAACTTTCGCCTTTATAATATTAGTGTGATAGTGTGATTAATGTCACCTATGCTTGGTGCCTTTTCGTGTTACAGAATAATAATTTATCTAAACTTTTAAAGAGAATCTAAAATAAAGAGAAAATATTAGATTTTTTTAATGTTGTTTGTTACGCTTTCACGATAAAAACGGGTGAACGGATTTGGGAAACTTCGCGCATGGGTAGGCCATGGCCTGTATTAGGGCATAAGATACTTTTTATCCCAATTGTCTTATGAGATCGAGACTTATGTGGGTGAAACTGTGGGGCGCAGCTAGTTTTAATATATGCATATGTAAAATTAAAAGATATTTAATTTAATGGAATCGTGCCACGTATCTGGGCAAAACACGTAAGAATTTAATAAAATCTTTATTAAAAATATGAGTGCGATCCACATTCAAAAAGAACGTGACTAAAAGCATAAACAAAACAAATACAAAATCGTGTTAAGGCTCTTAGGAGCAGACAGCCGCGACGCGACTCTAGAAGAACAATTTCTATGAAAACTTCATGGAAATTGTTCTACCAGAATCGCACCGTCGCGCGTCGTCGCGTCGCGCTCTTCTGCGGGAGCCTTTATGAGTGTTATAGTAGAAAGTGACTTTGTTTGTACTATAAACTTGTTTCAACTACATACCGCATTTATTTTTTTGAATTCAAGTAGGTATGTCACTGTCACAGTGTCACCTTCTTTCTTTAAAATGTGTTTTTTTTTTTATGTTGGCACTGCTGGGGCTCTGTGAGAGAGATCTATGATTCATGTACTTAGTAACAAACGCTTAGTAATCATTTAATTGTGATAGTGTGTTTTCTACTATTTCTGTTGTGTGTACTGTAACAGCTAATCTACGAAGGGAGCTATTTGTTTAAATGAAACACCTATCGGATTTCATAAGATATTATTTTAGGAGTTTTCACATTAAATACATAAAATTAGCCCATCTTATTTTTACACCTCAAACCTAATCTCATTCAATGACACACGCTTGAACGTTCGAATGGAACATGCCTTCAAATATGGCCGGCCTGTATTTCAAAAGAGAGAGAACCTCTACAGTTATAAATAAATGATTTATCTACATACCGACTTTTTCTTAATACACTGCCCGGACCTTTCCACAAATCAATCCGCTTGCTTCATTTTCAAAAACAATTTTTTTCTCGCGGCATCAAAATGTTCATTCTTGCTTCCTTTGTTTGCATTTTATCGTAAAATAGAATCTACTATGGCCCCAAAGTTATCAATTCGCCATATAAAAAGTGTACATTATTTTAAATACATTAAAACAATTTACTTACGGTGCAAGATTAATGTCTTCTAGCTCCGCCCCATGACAAGGGAAATGTTATAAATGGATGTATGAGTTATGGATATTCGAGTTATATCTTCTTATAATGGGAACTTACATTAAATATAAGTATAATAATATGGTATATAAAATATGACATCCTAGATACAGCGTGGTCCTAACCACTCTGTATACAGGATGTCATATTTTTTATTCAAGTTTGCGCATCAATGTCCTTACATTGATGCGCAAACTGACGTGTAACCATGATTGCAGTCCATAATTCTAGATCCCCTAGTGTACCTACTCGTAGAAGTTTTTCGCAGGTTATCAAGAAAAAATCGGTAGTTTCATAGAAAAATGTTATAATACAATACTTTCGCGGTCAAAATGTATGGAACAGTTAATATATTTTACAATAACTGACAAATAATTTTAACGCGGTGTACGGAATCCATAGTAACATGTTAGGTTGCGCGTCGATGCCCCAGAAGATGCCGAAGCTGCGAAGGCACTGGAACTCCCATGCATAGACGAAACACAGCAGGCTGTTTGACGCCGGATTCCGATGGGAGGGTGGTCGCAAACCAGGCGGGCGTTAGCCCTACCACCGCAAAGGAAGAATTGGCCAGTCAAATAAAGTGTTGGGTGTGACTGTCCAGGATGCACCGAGCACTCGGTTCAGTTGAATAACTGCCGGAACTAACAGCGCTACACGAGGAGGCTTCTTCATGCATCCCAAAAACCCCTTAGGAAACCCTTTTTTTTTTCGCTAAGAAATGCATTACGCATCCCCGCTCGTGGGGGACGAGACGGGGTATGTGGGACTCCTGTCGGAATGACATCGACAGTATACCCACTAAAACTCAGCGGTGTTCCCACACCGCCGTGATGGGAGGGCCATGGGAAACCGGCTCAGCCTTTACTTCCACAACCCTCCCGGCACGTGCCCACCTAACTGGCGAGCCCTGCATGCCCCCCAGGCTGGGGGGCTACGGGAATAGCCGAGAGCACCTGGCCATTCCCGTCCAACACTGATGGAGGCCTGTGCAATACAGGCAAAGGTGCCCCCGCACCTGTTGCCTGCTGGCCTCCATCTGGGAGGAGTCGGCGATGACTGTCAAACTGACGTCTTCTTCGACCCCTTCTCCGCTCTCCTCTCCTCTCCTCTCCTCCTCCCTAGGTTAACCCTAGCCTAACCCGAAATTGGCAAGCAAACTACAGGCTGAAGATGTATTGAGTGCAGACAAAGGGTGTTGTGCCAGCTAATAAGTGACAACGCACAAAATATGATGACGTCAGAATCTCGACTGTGGCCATGCTGTATCAGTGGGAGTTGAGATCTTAGTTGGGCCCTAAAGTGAGCGGAATTGTGTAAGCACATAATAAAATCACCCGAAATTAATATCGCTCATACGTTTTTTTTCTGCCAATTTGTAAAAGAAGTGAATAAAATATAGCTGAGTAACATCAAATATTAATTAATTATGCAATATTTTTTTTAGGAATTCAGTATCGCAAATGACTTCGCACTCTTTTTTTTACCAAAGATAGGATAAAATCCTTATTTCACAGACTGTATATGAAATGCTCATTATAGCCCTGTATTAAAACTAGCGATAAATGAAAAAAAGAAAAGAGGTGTCGTGGAACACCCTAATTGCATAACATTTCCCATGCTGGGGTCAGCTCCAGTCTAACCGGATGCAGCTGAATACCAGTATTTTACATGGAGTGACTGCCTATCTGACATCCACAACCCAGTTACTGGGTAATACGAAACCCATTGGTAAGACTGGTTCAGACTTTCGGGCTTTCGGGCTTGCGTAACACACTATCAATCTCAATTTAAATCGTTTTGAAGGATATTGCTAATTCATTTGTTCGAAAAATTTGTCTGTTCAATGACGTAGGTACAGACACCAAACACCACATCAAGCTACATAATTTGTCAAATTTCTTTAATAGATTTTCAACTTTATCGCTAAAACATAAGGTTCAAACTTGATTGGGAAAATTTTACAGTTTCGGGTAGCTTGATGTGCTGGCGTATGCACCTAAATAACTGTCAAAATAAAAGTCATTGCTACTGATAGTGTGTTACGTAATTACTCCAAAATTACCGTAATTACCCCCTATTGGAACGAAGCTTCTTCGCTTTTGCACACTTGGCCGAAAAAGTAAACATTTTGACCGTCATGGCACTCCTATTAAGACCCTAGTGCGATAAAGAACTTCGTTTCAATAATATTTCGACCAAGCCAATTCCGATACTTACATCTAATCATCCAAGGATATTTCTGACCAAAATCGCTGCTCTAAAGCCCGTTACTTAAGTGGGTACATGAAGCTGTCACTGTTCCCGACTTTGATGGATTAAAGATACGAGCACACGCTCGTTACAAATATATTATATACGGAACCAGCTGTTCGGTTGTTGCACTGTGCGTGGCGGGGCCTGAATTAATGTATGTATTGTATTTCTCTGTTGTTAGGAGATTTTATGCTTGAGTGTAACTGGCTTAATGAGTGAAAATTTTATGAAAAAATTTCGGCTGTCATTTGTTTATTGTTTTTTTTTTTTGCTAACACCAGCAATTGGATTGGTAATCTAGCCCTTTCTGGGTTGATGCCAACTTCACTGTGTGAACTCTTCTAACTTAAAATCCTATTTGAGAGATTTTGTGATAACAATTAAATACGTACGTGTCGAACGGGTGAAACTTTATATTAGTTAGGGGAGGGTAACAAAAACAAAACAGTTAAATAAACCAATTGTGTTTGAACAACATCCATAAAATCGGATATCGATGACAAACAAAAACACAATAACTAATAACTAAAAAACGCAACGACAAACATCGTAAACAAATTGGGTTCAATCACAGTTTCAAAAAACGAATATCGATAACAAACGATACAACTTTCCAAAAGTAACAACACTTTTTTTAAACGCATTCTTTTTTTCAAAATGGAAAGTTAAACAAGCTTTCGAAACAGCAAAACGAGCATGCCGTAATCCAAATATGTATAACTTGTATCAAAACAAAGGCATGCCGTTGGCCGTCGGGATATCATACCAAAATAAATAAAAGCACCAAATCCCGGTAGATGGGGCTTCAGTGAGGCGCATTTCAGACTGCAATGCCCGGAGACATGACATTTAGGGATGGGACAGTGACTACGATAAAAAAAAAAACTATCGATAAATTACACTTTATTATTGACCTCTCAATTACCGCTACAAATTGCGGTCAAAGGGCATTTTGATAGAATAGAATTTTGATGCTTGATCATGATGGGTTGGTGATAAGTTGATAACACTTTAGGTAGCAAAAAGGATGCAGCATGCTGCTGACCATCTTCTTGACATCTTGTTTCAAAGTTTTATACGCCACCACCCGGAGAGTGTAGCCTGGTGGTTTATCATTTGCTTAAAGTCAAATCGATGCTGTATATAAAAAAAAAAAAGAAAATTTGCGACCCTGCCAGGATTCGAACCTGGAATCTTCTGATCCGTAGTCAGACGCGTTATCCATTGCGCCACAGGGCCAGTTCCTGTCCTTATACAAAAGTGTACCAACATACTGTCTAAAAAAATATCTTTTGTTCTTTTTAGCAACGTTTTCTTGGAACGTTGCCAGATTTCCACTCTGCATTAGAGAAAGTAATATCTGGCTGGTGCATTCATTAGCAAGTGCCCGACTAACTTTCTTAATGAAATAATTTATATTTGGACTGTAGAGTCCATTTTGTAATTGTTCTGAAATAAGGTTGGGTGCATTGCATAATTCAATAGGCTATGTTACAGGATTTTTTTTTTAATGCTGAATAATATGCCGTTACAAAAAATATCCAGGCCATTTTTTTTTTTGAGTACGTCTTACTTTAAAAAAGAAATTAAAATGGCCTGGATATTTTTTTAAGTACTTTCGTAGTTTAAAAAATATTAAAATGGCCTGGATATTTTTTCTAACGGCAATTTCGTTAGTCTCACGAAATGTTGGAACTCCCCTAGGTGTATAAACGTACCCATCTATTCACAGTGGCTCTGCTATTACTCAATAACAAAATCAAACAATTCCACATACAATAGGTTAAGTGATAGAATGATCTGATTAGAGTAACGGTAAGGATTTTTTTAATAACGAGTGATAGAAATAATTTTCCTAAAAAAAATTCAGGCAGCGTGAATGTAGGTATATATTTAAATATAAATACTAGGCTATGATTATACTTAATACCAAAATTAAACAGTTCCACACAACCAATTAACGCTATGTTAAGTACAAGTATTCATTAATTCCATTGTTGAGTACCCGTAAAGGTAGAGGGACATACGTCAAAGTAAAAGCACCTGCGCTTAAAGACGATTTCTAATCTTTCAATCAACCTTTGTGCAATGGCCCATATTTTCCTTGATCACACAGTGGGGGGCCTAATCGTCTCCTTTATCAAATCTATTGATCATCCTCCTCTTTTGTTACGGCGTCAGCAGTCTTCGAAGGATCAGTATTGTCACAGTCCACAAGAGAGTAACGACGACAATTTGTACCTACTGATTGTGCAGGTGAGATTTTTTGTATAGGATTTCATTCAAGTAAATAAAGGAGGAAGACTCTTTTAATATTTTAGGTACTTAACTACGCATTGCAAAATTGAATCGCGTTTTTATTTGTAAAGTATCATTTGAAATGACGAATTTCAATACCCTAGCACATTTTTTTGCGTTATATCAGAATCTACAAAGAAAATCATTGTTATCTTAATTTTGCTAAATTCATTCATTCATTCCATTCATCTTCATTGTTTCCGTGTCACTACAATTGTTTGTTTATACGCGTCACAGTTTAGGTACCATGTATAAGTAATCTTGTGGGACAATTATTACACCCATTTTATCAAAAAAGGCACCATCAGAACTTTCCATTTTTTGTCACTGAAAAGTTCATGTGTAATATTCATTATTTCGGTATCACATCATCAAGGTACGTCCTCACTTTGCTTGATAACGTAACTCCACAATCCTTTAGGCGCGATTGGTCCAATTCGCGGTTGGTCCAATTCGCGGTTGGTCCAATTCGCGATTGGTCCAATTCGCGGTTGGTCTAATCTACTCAAACGCAGTGGCAAGTCTCATACACAAAGCCCAATAATTTTATCGACAAAAAAAATCATTCATATAAAATATAATCTCATTTCATCGTACATGTCCCATCCCAAATCGCTCGACAGACGCCGTGTGCAGCGGTGACCCCGCGAGATACCCGGAATTAGATTTGTAAGCTATCACAGCCCTACCGGGTCAGGCCCGGATATTATACTCGCTTTAAAACAATGCCTCCAGATAACACCCGCTATACAAATGTCTTTCAACACGTGTGCCTTTGTAGATAATCGTATTGAGCGTTTGGTAAAGAGAATATTGTTGTATTGTTTTCGTATACAAAATTGTTGGTGGAAAACACAAGCCAGTATTGCCAAAGGGTGTTGTAATTGGCAAATAAGAAATATTGTATGGATTATAGGATAAACATTTCATGTAAATCTAGTTTTTCAGTAAGCGAATTATGCTAACTGGCAAAATGTGGGTGTACTGGCAGAGGTGCCAAAACTACCCTTTGTCCTTTCCCGGGACTCAAACTATCTCTATACTAAATTTCATCTAAATCGGTTCAGCGGTTTAAGCGTGAAGAGGTAACAGACAGATAGACACACTTTCGCATTTATAATATTAGTATGGATTCTTAATGAGGAATAAGAAAGTTCTTTCAACTATTATTATCTAATACTAGCTGCGCCCCGCGGTGTCACCCGCATAAGTTTCAATCCCGTAAGAATATCGGGATAAAAAGTAGCCTATATGTTAATCCAGGGTGTCAGCTACTTCCATACAAAATTTTATTAAAATTGGTCCAGCCGTTTGAGCGTGACGAAGTACCAAACATATAAACACACACACACTCACAAACTTTCGCCTTTATAATATTAGGTCCTTACATATGAAATTGGCGTTTTGTATGGAAGGAACAAAAAGTCGAATATTTTTTAATATAATATATTTAATTAATCAAAGTATGAACCATTGTTTTCAATGCACTTTTGCCATCTTATAGGTAGTTCATTGATCCCTTTACTAAAAAAACCAGTCGGACGGGAATCAATAAAATCTTTGAAGGCGATTTGGACTGCCCCATCGGAGTTGAATTTTTTCCCTTGCAAAAAGTTATCCAAATTGCGAAAAAAATGGTAATCTGTTGGAGCAAGGTCCGGGGAGTACGGAGGATGTCTAAGACATTCCAATTCAAGCTCTTCTAATTTGGTAGCCGTCTGTTGCGCAGTGTGTGGTCTGGCGTTGTCGTGAAGCAGCAGTGGCGTGGAGCGATTGACCAGCCTTGGTTGTTTAGCCGCTAGCTTTTCCATCATGGTTTGTAATTGCTGACAATAGACATCAGCTGTAATAGTCTGGCCAGATTTGAGAAAACTGTAATGAACAATACCGGCACTAGTCCACCAAACGCTTACAAGTAACTTTTTTGGGGTTAATTTTCGCTTGGGGCAGGATTTGGCTGGCTGGCCAGGATCCAACCATTGCGCTGAGCACTTCCGATTATCGTAAAGAATCCATTTTTCATCACAGGTAATGATTCGGTTTAAAATACCTTCATTGTTGTGCCGGTTCAGTAATGTAACGCAGCAGTCGACGCGCGTTTGCCGGTTTGCTTCAGTCAATTCGTGAGGTACCCACCTTTCAAGCTTTTTAATCTTCCCAATTTGCTTCAAGTGAATTAAAACAGTTTTATCACTAACATCGAAGCCTGCAGCTAACTCGGACGTGGTTTGCGATGGGTCCGCTTCCACAATAGCCTTCAATTCTCCATTATCAACTTGGGTCTCAGGCCGTCCACGGGGCTTGTTCTGCAGGTCGAAATTTCCAGAACGAAAACGTTGGAACCAAAAACGAACTGTGTTTTCTTTTGCAACATGACCGCCATACACATCATTCACCCTTCGAGTCGTTTCCGCAGCACTAGTGCCACGGCGGAACTCGTACTCGTAAATAATGCGATATTTTAAATTTTCCATTTTGTAAAATGAGTGACGCAAACAGAAAAAACAGAAGAAAAAAAGCAAATGAATGACGGTCATCGAAGCACAAATACATGAGTAAATAGCTGTACAAATTTGAATTTGGAATTCCTTACCAAAGAGGAGAAATTCGTGATTAAAGTGGCCAGTACGAAAAACGCCAATTTCATATGTAAGGACCTAATATTTATTAGTGTGATTTACAAACTTCTAATACTAAATAAACTACAAACCATATACATAAGTAATAAAAATATAGGTCCTTACTCGTATCATCATCATCATTTCAGCCGAAAGACATCCTGCTGAACGTTGGCCTCCCTGAAGCATCCCTACTTCGACCGGTTCTCTGGTACTCGCATCCAAAGGATTCCTGCAGCCTTCACAAGGTCGTTATTTGGTCATCTTATCCACCTTGTGGGAGGCCTTCCAACGCTACGTCTTCCAGGATGCGGTCACCACTCCAGAACCTTTCGGCCCCATCGGCCATCTGTTCTTCGAGCAAATTTAGAGGACGCCAGCACATCAAGCTACTACAATCTGTCAAATTTATTTAATAGATTTTCAACTTTATCGCTAAAGCATAAGGTTCAAAGTTGATTGGGAAAATTTGACAGTATCGGGAGCTTGATGTGCTGGTGACTGTACCCTGATCACTACCAGTTAAGTTCAGCAATTCTTCGGGCTATATCGGTTACTTCGGTTCTCCTACGGATCTCATCATTTTTGAAATATTTGAAAATAAAAGATTCGTTTTTCGTATCCAGAGTTCCGGTAGCTACTTTTAAAGCGATTAAGGGCCAAAGCACACACGCTACTTTTTGCATCGGCGATTTTGCGGCTGTATCGATGCTGCGTTGCGTTTTGGCGACTTTCTGCGTTCGGACGCGGTATCCGAATCGCGCGTTTTAGCGACTGCTCCGATGCTGCATCGCGTTTTGGCGACTCTCTGCGTTCGGACGTGGTATCGGAATCGCGCGTTTTAGCGACTACTCCGAAGCTGGCGCAAATGCCAAATCGCTGCGACCGGCATCCGAATGTGTGCGGAGTGTAGCGTTCAGCCGCTGCATCGAGATTCCGAAAAGCGACTGAATCGCCGCGTTTGGCGTTTTTAAGTGTGCGGTGTGGAATACTTGGTCGCTGCATTTAGCTTCTAAAAAGCAGCTGAATCGCCGATCGCCGATGCAAAAAGTAGCGTGTGTGCTTTGGCCCTAATAACAAGCAAAATCTTCTAAATTAGGAGAAGAATAATCTTCTTCTTAAAATATAACAACTTGTAAACATACGGAAACTCCTCCCTCCAAATTTTGCCGAACTTTGATGAAAAACCTTGCCCATATTTTAATGTAAGTACGAATTTTACGTAGGTACTTAAGGGCCTTTCGAATAAAACTTTTTTAATAACGTTTTCTCATTTTATCTCATTTAGCCATCGATACGGTAAGGCGAGATTAGTCAAGACCTTTGTCAAAACTGTGGCGCTTGTGACAAATTTTGTCGCTTGTCACAAGGATTGGGATCGTCTATAATTTATTGGCTACGTGTTTGAATTGTGTGATGTGTCACTTTACCCCTTTTGCGTCTGTTGTGTAAGAGGGTGGGGGAACTGAATTTTACTGAAAAGGATGTACTTAGGTAACTTCTTACTGTTAAAATCGATTTCAATAAAGAAAGGTCAAAAATTCTGGCTTGCTAGAAGCCAGGCCCTGTGGCGCAATGGATAACGCGTCTGACTACGGATCAGAAGATTCCAGGTTCGAATCCTGGCAGGGTCGTCGTTATACTTATTTTGGTTTTCTTTGAATTTTATTATTAAAAATTGTTTCGTAATTCAAATATCAAAGTGACATTTTTTTTTATAGCCTTGAAACCAATGCTAGGACTTGGCTGCGTTTCCACCAGAGATGATGATGATGATTGATTGAGGTACTCAATACTCAATATCTTTATTGCTTTACCATAATGTGTACTTATGTGGTAACTATATAATTTAGATCATTATGGACCCTACGTATACGACTGACGTTGACTGCTGCTACTTAAAAGTCGATACTTTTGATGCTGACTGTACGTGTAAATGATAGTGTTAATTGTAACACTATCATTTTTACATGTTATTAAATTGACAACAACTTTTTTCAGTAAACTGATTTTTAGCTTTTCACATAATAGACAAGAGTATATATTCTAAAAAAAATCTTCTGCTGCAATTTTGAAGAAATATTTTGCTCAATAACTAAGATTAAAAAAACTGAAGTGTTAATCAACTTTTGATGCTGACCGTACGTGTAGTAGCAGTCAAGAAAAAGAGTGCATGTATTTTCATTCTTTTGCTTTTGCTCAAATGAACACGAAAAATAACAACTGCCACTTTCCTGACTATTATCAAAATATTTCTCTCTCCCTCCAAAACAAAGCACAACCATAAAAATTCACACATAAGAATATTTTTCGTCATAAAACCTCATCATACTACGATAACTTTGATACGTGAACTTTGCATCAATCCCGGGTTAGCGTCGGCAATAAAACCGTAACGACGGAGAACATGGTTCCGTAGAACGCAATAAACGATTCTTTATACGGTACAACACATATTATATTATTAGAGAAATGTAAACAGGCCACGTCCTTGGAGATAGGGAATGGGAAAATGGCGTCTGCGGGAAATTCCTTTGTTTTTGGGGAAGGACAATGCATGAAGCTTTTTTTCGTTTAAATCTATTTAGATAAAAATGAATTGCCATTATATGAAAGATCATCACTTGAGAATGGTTCAACCCATTTGGCAGTTTCTTTTTTTGTGGTGTTTGTCACAAGGGCAAGGTTTGTATGAAAGGTTTTCTTTGGAAAATCCACTGGAAAAGTTGGTTTGGATGGTATATGTGTATGAAAATCCCCGGGTGACGCCGGGCATGGTCTTTTAGTGTGTACCCTTCCTGCTTGAGAGAAAAACACTATCATTTTTTTATTCTTCGCTTATGTGATAAAAAAAGAACAACAATTGATACAGTTAATATCAGTCGAGTGCTGGACATAGATTGCATATGCATCACAATCATCGGTGGTCCACTTTCTGCAACCAGAGAATAAGACCAAACTAAGGCTGCTGACACGAAGTCAGCGGGCGCGGGGCGGCGGCGGCGGTGGCGGTGGCGGCGCTGGGAGCGGCGCTTTTAAAATTTTAATGCTTAGATTTATAATATGGAACTGGCCTCGAAGGCAGCGGCTCTGGGACCGGCGTACGAGCGATGCGGACCAGTCTAGCGGTCCCCGCGCGTCTGCATTGACGTAGTGTTGTTCATTTTCTTTTTTTTCTTTTTACGACTAAAGTTTCAAAATGTTGTTTCAAAAAGATGTTATAATCGTCGCTGTTTAGACATTTCGTTCCCGAACAAAGACACTAATTTCTCATAATACAGCACTATGTGCTCTAGCGTCGCACGATTTGCCCGCTGGCTTTGAGACCGGGTCTGCGTTGCCTCGCCGCTCCCCGCGCCACCGCCGCCGCTGCCCCGCAATCGCTGACTTCGAGACTGAGGCCTTAAGGAGAATATCCAAATCAACATCCATACATAAACTCACACTTTCTTTCTACTGATGTAGGTCGAAACAACAGAACGTCACCTGCTACGGTCCTTATATACACCTTTTGCTTCGATTATGTTCATATATCTGGTCATACACGCACGAACAGCACCAATTAGGTCACTATTATGTCCTCATAAGGCGTCACCTTCCTGCATTTCCACTCATATCTGCCTTGTAAATATTTTTTGTCAGTCGCCTTTCATTACTTCAAATATTTTCTTTTAATTTTCAACTGTCGTAGTGCGATTTTTTCATGTAATTCCGATTCCAAGTAATAAACAATTTGTAATTCTCAGAATTACGTTCCATTCGATGTAGAATTAAGATAGCCAACATTTTAATATTAAAAAAACTCCGGAAAATTATTCCCAAATCAAACGAAAAAAGGCAAACGGCAATCGAAGATTCCAATATATTTTTATTCGTTTCTTGAAAGGTAAGAAAAGTGATTACGCTAGGGCCACATTACTGTCAGGCCACTGTACAAGGTCAAGGCCTGGCCACAAAAAGAGGGACGCGTTATAAGGAAGAGGACGGCTATCGGGCCATAAATCAGCGTCTTTTAGTACAAAGAAATTGGACTAGGGTGGTTGTTTTTCTACACGTATGGGGTTGTGAGTGCTGATATGTTGAAATTGATGAAACCTACCCACATATAAATTAAGTAGATAGATAGACAAATAGATTAGATCAATTATTTATTTTTTGCACACAAAAGACAGCGGAACATACAAAAAAAAAAATAAGCCGAGGCAGCTAAGTGATGACCAGCCCCAACTGACGGCGCCCGTTCACGAACATGACGCATAGTTCAGCACCATTCAGCTCAAACATTTTGAAGGGAGCTAGATGATCCAACACACACGCCACCGTCAGCGAGACATTTGTGTGAGCATGACATACTATCAGCCGCCAGGGCACATTCAAGTCAATGAAAGACATATTGCTCGGTAAATGGTAGCACTATAGTACATAGAACTCACATCAATGCTTGAATTGAACCCAGGACCTCATACTCAGCAGTAGCGCTTGCGACCAGTAGTCCAGTAGACTAACAAAGCAGCCCAAAATAAGTCAAAACCAAAATCCAAAACCCAATATCGGTTATCACAGTTCATTAAAAGCAAAGCGCGGTCTGCCTTACTATCGCCATCTTGTATCAGTTCCCATAAATAACGTTGTGTAATCTTTTTCGTTTTTCTTTTCTTATTGCTTCCATTGTCTCTGAAATTATTGGATTGTATCGTCGTCGCCAGGTGCTTGTAAGGGTTATTAATGGTTTCAAGTGGGTGGTTGTCGTTTCCATTTTTTAGGACAGGAGAATTTGCAGTTTGTTTTCATGCAATTTAATTAGATTTTGCTAGGTTCTATTTTCATATTTCTACTGGTTTTAACTTTTCATCAGATAATATGAGAATAATTGCATATACATATCTAATATTCAGCATAATCAGCGTATAATGGTCCCACTGCTGGGACAGACGCCTCTTCTCTGCGAATGTCAAAATATGCGGCATAAACGCCCGTATCTTTTGATTGCGTTAACTTAGAAGTTTAATTTTTTCGCTGCTTCAAGGGATTGCAGCTCTGAGTATTTGATATTAATTTCAACTTAATAACATTACGCGTTCCTGAGAAAAAGGGTCTTGACAGACGGACAGACAAGCGAACAACGAAGCGATCTTATGAGGGTTTTGTTTTTCCTTTTGGGGTACGGAACCCTAAAAAATCAGGTTCATAATCATGTACTGAATCCATGGTAACAGTTTTTGCGTCGGTTTCCCTGCCACCCTGTACAACAGAAATGGCGAAACTATAATGACCGAGAGATATTATCGTTTTAATAACGTTTCGTTGTCGTTAGTGGTCCGGTAATCGTAATTACTGCCACAGTGAACGAAATGTGTCCATGGTCCCTTCGCACGGCTACTTGGCTTTTGTTCGAGCTACTTGCCTGCCATTTGTTCGTTCCATTGACTGATTATTATTTACTAGCTTCAGCCCGCGACTTCGTTCGCGTCATATTTTTTGTTCCACCGACCCAGCATTGCATCAGCTGCCCACGCTATTACTTTGTTTTCGCTTAGCGTTATTTATTTATTTATACAGGATGAAACTGAAAATATGCGACAAATCGAAATGGGATCGATATGGGAGAATGTACTACACTATTATGAACAACTTTTACTATGAGACCAAACCTGAAATCGCAAAAAAAAACAGCTGTTCCCTACATTTATGTTCGCATAACTCCTCAAAATGCAGGGAACAGCTGACTTTTTGTCGCAATTGCAGCTTTAGTCCCTTGGTAAAAGTGGTTCATAATGATGATTACGAACTCCAATTTCGGTTTGTCGCATGTTTTCAATTTCGACTTGTATATTCTTAATTGTACATCAGAAAATACATAACAAAAAAATACATTCAACACTACAAAACATACAATGAGCGGCCTTATCACTATCTGCAATCTCTTCCAGGCAACTTTGGAATGGACAGTGATTGTGTGGACACAATACGGGGTTATCATCGGTGAAAAATAATTTAGACGTTTTAAATTTTTGTTCGGCTCCTAAGTGTCCTAGCGTGATGTTAATAGCCTATATCCAAGCCTTTTCATGTTCGTGAACGGGCGCCGTCAGTAGGGACTGGTCATCTCTTTGCTGCCATGGCATACTTTAATTTATTATTTGAATTGCTGTTTTTTCTCATCTTTTCATTATGGACGCTTTTAACGTTCTGCATCGTTCTCACATGTATAATTTTTAACATGAATGATGTAACCAAGACTTTTTAACCACATTATTTTGATTTAAAAGAGTGTCCATGGAGTTTCTTGCCCGTTCTTCTCCATAGGTACCTACGCTTTGGAATGGGCAACTAGCTTCATTTTTTCTGACTGACTGACTTCTTGACAATGCAAAAGTGTCTGTAAATGGTTTAATTGAAATAAATGCTTTGAGTTTGAGTTTTCATCAAGAATTGGGCTTTCAAATGCAGGAAGAATATTTCAAATCCGACCGTTGGCTTCAGAGATTAGCGCGCTCAAACAAACAAACCAACTCTTTAGTTTTAATATAAGTATAGAAAATAGATGTTGATTTCGATGAATAATGACTATCGTGCCAGTTGACCATTAATCAAGCAAGTCAGTAAAATAGGATGTTGTTTATTATAGATATATAGTTTATATAATTATATATGCTTGTCGGAAATACGATAGTCTATATAATTTTACTATTCGGGATGCCGGCGCCAAACTGCGCTCGACAGTCTAGCCTGACGTTCGTGCGGTTCGACGAGAGGGCTGGAGCATCGAGGGCGCAGTCTCTCTTGACCATTGGAAATCGTACGGACAACATGTGCTCAGAAACTGTTTTGCGTGTACCTAGTTGTTTCGTGTACCTACAGTGTGTGATTCGCTAGTGTGATTAATTTGTTCGTAACATTATAATTTGATTTGAACTGCAAACTGTTATTCTATTGCGCAATAACCAACACTACCCATAGTACGCCCACAGTAGTTACAATATGGCTGATGATATCGAGAGACACGTACCTTCTCCGTCATACTTTTTTTAGTACGAAGTAAAATATAGGTTCGTTATTTATCTCTTCGCCATCTATGTATATTAGAAAACCAAGTAACGCCATGCACCCTAATTGTGTAACACACTATGAATCACAATCTGAATCATTTGGAAATCACTTTGCCCAACCTGGGAATTTAACCCAGGACCCACGCTCTCAGTTGCGCTTGCGACCACGAGACCAGCCGAGCAGGCAATAATATAACTAGCTAGTAAATACACAAGAAGCGTACTGAACACAGCATAGCTCGAAATCAGGCCAGTCATGTCACATAATGTGGTTAGCTTGGAAAATGCACGGTAACTGTCAAAAACAACACAGGTTATTTAATATAGTGCTCAGATCACTTTATTTGGTATTCTTGCACAATGTACTTGATAAAGCCGTTGTTCTGTTTTGTGAACAGCGGGGTAATTAAGTAACACATTATCAATCGGAATCGGTTTCATTTTGACAGTTCAACAACATTTATTGCGTTATTGACGTGTTGAGCAGACAAATTTTTCGAACCTATGAAGCAATGGATTAGCAATCTGCTTCAAAATGATTCAGGTTCTGATTGGTAATATGTTATACAATTAGGGTGCGGGACTACTGACTTTTGTCTATGATTGGTTTTCCAGCTTGATGGACTTCTACCATAAAATCACGCGTTCTATCCTAAAAAAAACAGTAAATTAAAAACATCTAAAAAACCGACTGTGTAAAATGAAAACTTTAAAAAGATGGAAATTAGATGATCTATGTATGTTCGTCTCCAATCTCGTAAGCACCTTAAGCCATACAATCTCATGCAGTCGGAGGCATCTTCTTAAATTACCTATTGCCATTATTAAAAGGGTTTGAAGATCCGTGGCATACCTACCTGTCCACCATTTTGATTTTCTTTCAAAATGGCGGCCAAGCCTAGGTTTCATGCCTGTCCGCAATCCATATTTTAAATTATTAATGCGAAAGTGTGTCTGTCTGTCTGTTACCTCTTCACGCTTAAACCGCTGAACCGATTTAGATGAAATTAGGTTTAGGAAAGTTTAAGTGCCGGGACAGGACATAGCATATATTTTATCCCGATATTCCCACGAAACTGCGCGGCGCTGCTAATCCCGCTCTTCCCGCTTAAACCGCTGGACCGATTTAGATGAAATTCGGTATAGAGATAGTTTGAGGTTTTATCCCGATATTCCCACGGGATCGAAACTTGCGCGGGTTTTTAAAAGAAAGAATAAAGTTTATATAGACACAGATCGTGAAACACAAAATACAAAATTAACAAAATAAAAATAATCTTTCAAACAACAATAAGTGTGTGCCTCACGGCTGCGCCAAAAAGGATCCTTTCAGCATTAATGCCAATAGCATTAATTTTAAGCATTAATGTTTTAAGCGAATTGATAACACCAACTTAATTAAGTTCATAAAGTTCATAACAGAATTTAATTATAATTTAACTTTGGGATCAATTTCCAAATGAAACTTGCACAATTTAATAAAACAATGAACCGGTTCAACACCCGTTTCTTCCGATCCTACCCTCAAATTAGATAAGAACCAACTTCCTTCACCAAAGACTTTGGAAAACTTTGCTTCCTTCCCTTGAATCTTTACTTCTTAAGGCATTTAACAGAATGTTCGTCAAATATTTCTGTTACAGAGCACCTGTAAGGGTTCGCACAGATAGCCGCTAATATAACCAGCTAATCTGGTTGGTCAAACTAAAACCCGACTACTGAAAAGGATGAAACAAGAAAGTACCAAGGTACTTTCTTGTTTCATCCTTACCGCTTTAGTACCGCTGTACTAAATAAGGTATGGTAGCATGCGACCACTAGAAGGTACTTTCTTGTTTCATCCTTTTCAGTAGTCAGGTTTTAGTTTTTAAACTTTTTTTTTATTTAATTATTTTGGGGCTTATTTCAGTAATAATTTATGTTTTTGAAATGTGCTAATTAAGCCCTTTCATTTGATACCCCACAAGGCACCATCCCAAAATATTTATTTTAAAATAGTAATGAACTATATGTCCTCTAGAGGGCGCCATATTAAATTTAGTGTGACGTCACATAGCTATAACCAGCGGACGATCAAGACGCTTCTAAAGATACCTCATTTGTCAAATTATTATAAGTACTTTTTAAGTTATGAGGGAACAGATGAACATACATACATACCGGTCAAAATCATAACCCTCCTTTTTGCTTCGCCGTAGTCGGGTAATCAGTCATCAGCACAGTAATCACTTAAACCTCAAATAACTATTTGAGGTTTAGTTGGATCAGATCGGACGGGAACATAGATATCCGTGGTCGGGAAACTCTAAAGTAATATCGGGCGATCAAACTATAGGTACATAGAATACACTCTGTAAACAACCTACTAAAAGTATTTAGTGCGCGCTGGCCCTTAGCCAAGTGCGTTTTAGATAACTAGTCTATCTGTATCTACTTACAGTCAGGGCAACGAAAAATATGATGGAGTGGAGTTTAGAAAGAAAGAAAAAAAAACGACTATTATACAGGGTGAAATTAAATTCATGGGCATCCTTTCAAGGGGTCATTGTACTCATCGTTATGATCAACTTTTACTATGGGACTAAGCTTAAAATCGCGAAAAAAAATCAGCTGTTCCTTGCATTTATGTTCACATAACTCGTCAAAATGTATGGAAGAGCTGATTTCTTTTTCGCGATTTCAGTCTTGGTCCCATAGTAAAAGTTGGTCATAATAATACAATGACCCCTTAAAAAGATGCCTATGAATTCAGTTTTACCCTGTATAGATAATTTGTCACACAATATAAACACAAAAAAAAATGTTTTACTGTCATCGACCGCACCTCTTTATAATTGAGTTAGTGTCTCGCGTTCATAAAAATTACAACTTGTGTCAATGGACAGTCGGCTGTGTGCGGGCGCCCTAATTCGCTAGAGGCTCAGGAGCTAATAAATTACAGCTTATCTTGTATACCATTCAAAAGAGATTCTGGGGGTTGCTCCCTAATCCCAAATAATGGAGGCCAACGATTTTTAGACATGGCTTAAAGCTGTTTTCCTAGGTTTAAAAAAGGTTTTTAAACGTTTCACTTTTATTGCAACCGTTTTAACTAAGGGTTACTTTAACAGGGTACGTAAATATAGCTATACAGGGTGTCCCAGGAAACCTGTGCCAGCGAAGGTCGGTGGTCAGGGGACACTAATACCCATCGATTGAACCCCTATGTATGTTCCGCGATATTTTTTAGTTTTCGAGAAATTATTTATTTTTGGTTTTATTTGTAGATTTTTTAAATTGCAGGCGGTTTTAGTCATAACTTTTTCTGAATGGTCTTTCTTTGAGATATTTTTTGTCAGTATTATGGCTAGAATGTGTATTCACATGCTGTAAAACACAAAACAACAAAATTCTAACTACTAGTAGCTCAGAATTTGATCACAAGGTTAAAATTTCTGTTGGAGAGAAATTTGTAATTTCTCGAAAAGTTCAAAATATCGCGGAACATACATAGGGGTCCAATCGATGGGTATTAGTATCCCCTAACCACAGACCTTCGCTGGTACAGGTTTCCTGGGATACCTTGTATATATATTTTAGGTATGTCATTATCCTGAATAGAGTATGAAGTTTCAAATTTGAAACTCTTCAACAGTTGCTTTACAGTTTACTAAAAGAGAAATCTTTACGGCAAATAATTTTTGGACTGCCGCCGCAAACGCTAAATTAAGGGCAAATTTCATTACTGCCTAACCCCGAAGGGTTTGGAGGTGTAATGTTATGTTTCACTAATAAAACTGAACACCATAATCAGCCTATAATGTTCCCACTGCCGGGACACAGGCCTCCTCTCGGTGAGAGGAAGTGGGCCGTAATCCACCACGCGGGCTCAGTGCGGGTTGGCAGATGTCACATGTCTTCGAATTTTTGGTTCTAGGACATGCCGGTTTCCTCACGATGTTTTCCTTCACCGTTTTGAGAGCAGCGGTAATTAAATAATTTACACAAAGTAAAGCGCCTGTCTGGATTCGAACCTACGACCGACAACTTGTAAGTCGCAGCCGTTACCACTTGGCCACCACTGCTCTAATCAAACTGAACGCGATCAGCAAATTTAAACAGCGTTCAAGAGCTGTCATCTACTTGCAGAATATTGATACTGGTAGCTCTTAAACACGGTTTACATGTGCTTATCGTGATCAGTTTCATTAGTGAAAATCCCCCTAACTCACTGAAGTCATCCTATCCTATCCATATCCATTTTAATAAAAGAGTGTCGTTTTCTCAAAACCTTTTCTTTACCAAAATATCAACATTTTATTTGCATATTCCTCATGATTTAGGTGATCCACCAGCAAGAAAAAGTGCCCGTGTTCCACCCAGGTGAACTACGACCGAATCCCGATATGTTCCACTCATTTCAAACATTTGTCGTCAACCAAATCAGACAACCTCAAAAGCCAACATGGAACAGTGTTAATCAAGATTCGACAACCATCGGTAATGTTCGGAAATTTACGACGATACTTTTTTTTATCGTCTTGTCAAGTCAAGACGCTATTATCCATCAGGCTGCCACATCCGTTTCTGGATATAAATCCATCGCTATTTATGTTCCCATTTGCATCGCAGTTTCATCTCGAGTTTACGAGATTTGGCTGTTTTGTTTTTCAAACGAGTCTGCCTTTGAAATCTGAAATTTGGTTTTTTGAATTTTAATTCCGAACGTTTTCAGTTCCGTTTTTTCTGTAGTTGTTTTTGTGAGTGTGTTACCCCAGTTATTCGAAAGCAATCACGTTTTTGTTAAGGTTAAAATGAAATAGAATCGCTTTGTCGACAGTCAATAAGTTTTTTGAGCTAAGTAGGTCTTATTTTAGGCGTTTACATTATTTACTGTGACATTTTCATAAGAAAACAAAATAACTACCCAAAAATAAAAATAGCAACCTTTTCTCTATAATATTCCAATAAATATTTGATAAAGCTATGAATGATAATATTAACAAAATATTACCTTTCATGACAAAAATATCTTTGATAACATTTATCATTTTGCTTTTGAAGGAACCACGTCGATATAAATTTTCGTTGATTTTCCTAGAATTGTCGCTTTTGTAGACAGTATTAGCCCCAAATAGCTAATTTTATGAAAACGACAAAATTGACATGCTCCGTTTTTCCCGAGCACATTATAATGAGAATTACATTAACTGTTATAAATGAACTATTTCTTCAGACAGTTAAGGTGGTTTCTGTTTTTTTTGTGCTGTATATAAAAGAAACTGTCAAATTTTCCCAATCAACTTTGAACCTTATGCTTTAGCGATAAAGTTGAAAATCTATTAAAGAAATTTGACAGATTGTAGTAGCTTCATGTGCTGGCGTCTGTACATGATTCTGAACTGACGAAACACAGAAACTTAAAGTAGTACATGAATTATCTTTTCTGCTTACCCCTGGCCTTAGTTAGAATTATTATTATTGTCACAATATTTGCATGCCCATAACCAACATAACCTCAAAATAATGTTTTAATTTTTCTAAATATCTCGGTAATGCCATTGTAGTTTGTGTTGAACTTTTTGAGGACTCATTTAGACATGTCATCGAGTATTTTAAAGATGATTTGATGAAGACACAACAATGTTAAATTGAGTACATTTGTCCATAATACCGTGGGCAATTTCCTTTAGTAGGCGGAATATGAAGAACTATTGTGTATGTGTTATAAAATCTGTCAAATACCATATTTCAGGCAAATAAATGAATCTATCTAATAACACACAAACATTCAACTGCTCTTTATCCACGCAGCTACCCTTATCACTCATTCCCTCACAAACGGCCTCTACGTCATCGGTCCGTATCGTGGAAACGCACTGATAAGTCCTACTAACTCGTCTTCTAGGGCTGTCGCGTCACAAATCAAGGAAATAATCTTTAGATAAATACTTAGATAGAATACTCTTTATTATGTACATCAGAAAAATGACAGTAGGTAAATGTAGAAAGGGGAGTAGGTAAATGTGGAAAATTTTATGTACCAGGCGTACCTACTGCCGCGCCATTTTGTTTTCTTTTTTTCAAAATGGCGGCCACTCATTGTATCTATATAAATCGATAGATGACATCAACGCAAACAGAAAACATAATAGGGCCGTAGCCCGTAAAGCGTCATGTTTCCGAGATATTAATGTTCAAAGTTGATCACGTGACATTCATATTTTTTTTTGAACTTACGTACTATCAATCGACTTTTGTGCATGACCCCCATTAGGGCGCTTTCCGTAAGTCATCTTGTTGCTTTAATGTTTGAAATAATCACTCTGAATGTTTATAAAAATTTCATCGATTTTTGTTTAAATTGCTTAAATTGCAAAAAGAACGTATTAATACAAAATTAGTTTTATAAAAAAGTTAACATAACGGTGCGTAAATATTATTTGAAACTCCGGTTTCTTTTGTTGTTTTTTTTATGATTGCTAGAAGTTCAAACATCAGGTTTGGTCTTGTTGAGGCCCTGTTTCTTTTCATTGAGTTAAGCACAAGTGTTAGGTCCTTTGCACACACACGTTTTTCTTGCCGTGAAAAACTACGGTTTATTCGCCGTGTGCAGGCACGGTCGTCAGGTCAATGTTGTATGGATCACTATGGAAGCTTGTTGACGGACACATTTTTTCTACGGCGCGGCTTATACGCCGTGTGTAGGTATGGTCGTCAGTGTTGTATGGATTACTATGAAAGCCTGGTCAGTGGGTCGTCTTAGGGGAGCTTGTCGAGAGACACGTTTTTTCTACAGCGCGGTTTATACGCCGTACCTTAAAGAAACCGTTCTGTGTACAAAGGGCTTTATTGTACAGACGCCAGCACATCAAGCTACCCGAAATTGTCAAATTTTCCCAATCAAATTTGAACCTTATGCTTTAGCGATAAAGTTGAAAATCTATAAAAGAAATTTGACAGATTCTAGTAGCTTGATCTGCTGGCGTCTGTACTGAAGTCAAAGTGAAATAAACGAATTATCCGTAATAATATCGTTCGTAGACTTTAGTTGGTCTAACAGTTGCGAGCCAAACGTTTTTGTTAAGGAGGCTTGACGGTAAGTGGGTACCTATTATTTATTTATTTGAACGGATACCTTGAAGAATTTTATTGTACCTTTTTTCATTAATGTCTGTGTATTTACGCAGTAAAGAATGTCTTATCTTTCTGTCTCTTTGATAGGTAGGTACGGTCAGCAACAAAAACGATTAACACTGTCATTTTTACATGTTGTGCTTAATTGACGACAATTGTTTTTTTTTTATAAACTGCTTTTTAGCAAAAAGTTTATATTCTAAAAATTGTACTTCTGCTGCTATTATGAACAAATATTTTGCTCAATAACTAAGATTAAAAAAACTGAAGTGTTAATCGACTTTTGTTGCTGACTGTACCTAAATGGAATTACTTAATTGTCCAACTTACAGAGCGCCGAAACATACATGAGCTAAAGTCACAATACAAGATTTGCGAGAAAAAAATACAAATTACAGGTTGAGACCTCGGCCTGTATTTTTTGTGTAGACAATTGTCTACACATGATTAAAACGTAGAATTCGTCAGGGAATGCTTTTATTTGGAAGACGCAAAATTATTTTTTATTAAAATGCCATTACCATACATATCTTGTTTGTGTTTCTTTACGCATCACACAAAATACTAGACATAACATTATATATCATGTCTTGTTTATCCGAATGGTTAGGCAGAATTGTACCCATAGAGCAGTGGCGGCCCAGTGAGCAGTGGTGGCCCAGACATGTGACATCTACCAACTGGGCCCGATATGAGGAATTTCAAATTTCTGTAGAAAACTTATTTTTCTCATAACTCGTCTTTAAATCAGTGTCCATTCAAAATATATATTTGGGAACCTAGATATTCTGTAATCCAATCGGAATAAATACACACTACATTAAGAATACATTTGAAAGAGGGAAGGGAGGCCTTTGCCCTGCAGTGGGACAATACAGGCTTATAATAATAATAATAATTGATGTATAAATTATTTTTTGGTATTACGTTTGTATGAACTACACATGCTCCGCCGGCCCCTTAACGCTGGCTGGGCTGTTTGACATATAGAGGTATGAGGAACAGGGTGTAAAGTTCACTCAACCTCCATAGAAAAGGGAGGATCCTCCGACCAGACGGGTGTTGTGTCTGGCGGGCAACTGACCGATAATTCATGTCGGGCTGTTGTATATATGCTAGTTGCTCGGTAAACTCTGCTTGCGCGATGCAGGATTTGCGTGACGTCAGTATGACGCGTTGTTCGCATTTGGCGTTGTAGATACCGCTACAGACACTTCCCGTGACCCAAGGGCTGGCTTTTACTTTGGCCAGAAGCTAAGCATTGCCATACAACGTGGTAATGCCGCCAGTCTCTTGGGCACATTACCAGTCAACAGCAGTCATGCATTTTTCGACGCTATATTTTGGTTTGTGAATATTTTTTAGTTAAGTTAGGGTATAATTTTGTTTTTATTCATTAATAAATAAATAGAAAAATATATTTTAAAATGGTTGTCTAAAGACATACTTGACAGCCCTGCGTATATTGCCTCAGGGACAGGACACAAAAGTTGTAAGGGTGGTGCAGAGTGAAATACATGGTGCCTCGTATTAAAATATACAGTGAAACTAGACATGTTGGTCCCTTCACAAAGATTGTGTTAATGGTTTTTGTTGTTCTTTATATACTGTTTGATCTAGGTTTATTTTGTTTATTATTTTGTTTTCTATGTATTTTTATTTAAGTTTCATATGTTTTGTGTCAAGAAAGAAAAGAAAATACGATTTATGGTAAAATATGACGCAAAGAAGAGACACAAACACACAAAGGAACCAGTTGGAGGAAAATATGCGTCACATCCATGCAATGCGGCCATCTCGGTCAGCATAATACTGTCACCCTATGCAAGACAAAGCCACATTGTTAGTATACAATCAGGGAATTTTGTTTCTTATCAAATTGACAAACTTCTTCAATTATCCGTGTCATAGACATTATATATGTCTGAAAAAAATACAGTTATGAGTATAAAAGAGAAATAATAAAGTTTATTTCGAGACAGTTCGTTAAACATAAAATACAAATAACTAAATAAGAAGTTAAAGTAATGCTTTAACAACAATAGTTTGTGCCTCACGGCTGCGCCAAAAAGGTTCATTTAAAAAAGGACTCAAATATGTTATACAGATGCTGGTTTTCTAATGAACCTTGAGTGGCAATATACGGACACTTTATTTGGAAAATCAATGAATTCCCCGCCTTTACAAAATGATGTTGTTTCAATAAGACAGCGTTTTCGATTATCAGACAGGAAACACCATGGCAATCGCCTTTATGCGTAGTCAAAGAGCAAGGGATGTTAAAAGCGCGCGTCGGATCAAAAGGGGGAGTTGCAGTACAAAGCCTTTACAGCTCACTGGCTCCCTGACTACATTAGGAGGTAATTAGACATCCTCCCGGTCCCTCTCTAATTGGGTTTTAAACGTGTTAAGTTTAAGAATGATTTAATTAGGAGGATGGGTATAACTTACACCCATATTTGTGAATAAATAATTTGTTTTTATCTTATAATATTAAACTTGTGCAAGTAGGAGCAACCGACTATAAAAGTGTTTTTTTTTTCTGGGAAAAAGCCTTCCCCAAAGTCCTCCAGGTAGCTGTTTCTATTACACATTAAAATATTTCTTTTATTGGAACGACGTTCTTCACGCGGTTTTTTTAAATTGTTTTTTATTGCTGAAAGGGCCCGCTCTTGATCTCTCGCCTGATGGAAAGCGATGGATAAGGTCTATAATGGAACGAGCGTGCCAAGAAGATGCTTAAGGCTTGCATTATTAAACTGGTAGGAATCCGTCACGTAAAAAAAGCGTTATGCCCCCTCCATGAGACTTTCCCTCTCTCTGTGTCTCTTTCTATTAAATTATATAAAATAAATATAATAATATTATAAACGAGTGTGTGTTCGTGCGAGTATTGCGTAAATAACTTCGTTCCACTTTTTTAAGGTTCCGTACCTCAAAAGGAAAAACGGAACCCTTATACGATCACTTCGTTGTCCGTTTGTCAAGACACTTTGTTAAGTTCCGTTTAATGTCGCATATTTTGACACTTCCAAGGGAATCTAAACCTATAGGGTACTTCCCGTTAACCTACAATCATGCTTGGCAAGAAGCAATGTCATTTAGTAGCACAAGAAAAGGAAAAATCCGAATACCGTAAATTTTTAGTTACATACCTACGGTACGGAACCTTCGGTGCACGAATCCGACTCGCACTTGTCCGGTTTTTTACCAGTACCGGTTTTTATCTCGAGTTCTCAAACATTCTATGATGCTATATTTTTTATTTCCAGTTACGTGGGACAAAATTGAAACTATAACTAAAAGCAGACTAGGCAATGTATTTTGAAACGGGCGTGATATTGCATAGTAATAGAGGATCCATCTTGAGTACCTACATAACGTGTGATAAAGTGGATAAATAAATAAAAGCAATATGGCCGACATTATTTGGTTCTTTGTTATATTTCTTTGGGACGTGGAGGTCAAATAGGCAGTCGCTCCATGTAGAATACTGGTACTTACTTGCATTCGGTTGGATTGGAAGCTGACTCCAACATAGTTGTGAAAAGGCTAGGCAGATGATGATGATGAATTTAATTGTTTGTCAACCGATAAAATAATTTTTAGAATTTTTGTCTGTTTGTCTGAATGTAGATTTGGATGAAACTTAACATACAGATAGTTTATAACCTGTATTAACACATAGGGTACTTTAAATCCCGGTAGTACGTTCCCGTGGGATATATCCCGACATCCACACGGGCGAAACCGCAGGCAAAATCTAGTTAACAATAAAGCATTTTGCCCAAAACTGGGACACAATAGCGTATCCAGCAGGACCTTCTATAACAGAAAGATTTTATAATTTTAAATTATGTGTGGCAGTGGCAGGTGCAAAGAAACAGAGACTTTGGCAGGAAAACTTAAGCCTTAACTTAACTTACTTGTACAAAAGTATGCAATTAGATTGCATACCATTCAACCTTAAGGCTGAGGCTACAGTAGGCAGCGATTTGCGATGCGACTGGAAGAGCGAAACGAGATAAACATGGTATGGCTACATTATAAGCGAAAATCCGGCGTATATTCGGCGATGACGTGGCTACAGTAGACATGCTATCAAATCATCCATCGCGGTTTACTATACGCATAATGTAGCCACACGCATAATTAGTAGCACTATTGAACTAGTCGTGCAAGTGAGAAATGTTCTAATAAATTCGCTTCAATTTCGCTGATATGTTGATGTAGCCGATGCCGTGATTACAGTAATGTTGTTCCTATCGCATAAAGAAATCAAAGATAGCTGGTCATATTTGATGTACGGTGTGGCCATATACGTGAGCATTAATTTATTTGTTTTAATCATGTGTCGCAGGTCGCGTCGCGGCCTAATGTAGCCTCAGCCTAAGAGGAAACGCGGTCGGCGAGACTTTTAAAAAGTCTAAGTATAAAGTCATAATTCGAGGTTTGGCTCTCGCCTATTTCCTCCTCCAATAATGGGCCAATTTAAAAGATGTTTCATAAATTGAATAAGATGGATAATATACTGTGTCCCTGTTTTTCTTTTTTTTTCATGAAGAGTCTTTATGTTTTTAAAATGCCGATTTAAGCCGCTGCCTAAATCGTGCTTATAAAAATAATCAAAAAGGAAAACAGAGACATACAAGTAGTTAATATTTATTATTCTATAAAAAACATTGCTTTATGGTCATTAACCAGAAAGAAAACAGGCGAGAGCGTTTCTATGGAGAATAGACCACCCACATGTGACGCAGAGACAAAACATGACAGGTGCGACATAAGTGATAAATAACTTGTAAAAGAATAAATACTCATACATAGACACACCCAGTAACTGGGTTGTGAAGGTCAGATAGGTAGTCGCTCCATGTAAAATACTGGTATTCAGCTTCTCAAGTTATCACCAATCAGAAGTTGCTATAGCACAATGGCAGCTACTCGCATACATTTGAGCTAGTTACTGTATGTACTCACAAATTTTCGGAACGCTTGGAGACTTTGCTACGAGTGCTACGAGTAGCTACGCCGTAGCTCGTAGCGCCGCCGCCGCTCCGTAGCGATATAAGAGGGTGTTTAGATTTATACAAATAAAGTGAATTTTTTATTGTAATACTTGGCCTAATCGCTACCTTGAATCAGAATGAAAGTTGAAGATTTATCCTGTAATAAATTTTCAAAGTAAAGGAGGATTCTCCCTGATTTATTGTGCGCCCCGTGGTTTCACCCGCATAAGTTTCAATACCGTGGGAATATCGGGATAAAAAGTAACCTATATGTTAATCCAAGGTGTCAGCTATCTCCATTCCAAATTTTATCAAAATTGGTTCAGCCGTTTGTGCGTGAAAAAGTAACAAACATACAAACACACTCACAAACTTTCGCCTTTATAATATTAGTGTGATAGTGTGATGAAGTTCATCTCAATAGTATCCAGGGGCAAGGGAATTATTTATAGGTTAGTCACAAAAAGTCCGCGTATCACTGGTCAGTTTCCCTCAGTCGTCAGTTTTACTACACAAAAGGGTACATAATTCAGTGAGGTGGGCCGCGCGGCGTAGCTTGACGTAGTAGGCACCACCTCACTGAATTGTGTACCTTTTTGTGTAGTAGATAAGGTCTAAAATTGTATTGCTATCTTAAAAACTGCGCGCCGCGTCGCGTCGCGGTGTGAACTGACCCTAAGAGAATTAAATAGATGCTCTTTAAAAAATAAAAGAACAAAACGTAAAGAGAAAACAAAAAAGAAGAAGAGAATAAAGAGAAAATAATAAGAAAAATAAAGAGTATTCTATTCTATTCTCTTTTTTTCCGCTGAGCTTTATTATCAGGTTATCGTATTTGTAGGTGATGACATTATTTATGACAGCCACTTTACGACAGATACCATAAACTGCGGAATTGCTATTTGCGATTAGTAGAATATTTAGTTTATGGCATATTTTATGATTTAGGTTGGTATCTTGTTGTTGAGTTAGTGTGCTCCTTTTACGGATATCCATCCATACTAATATTATCAATTCAAAAGTAACTCTGTCTGTCTGTCTGTATGTCTGTCTGTCTGTCTGTATGTTACCTTTTCACGCCTAAACCACTGAACCGATTTAGATGAAATTTGGTAGAGAGATAGTTTGAGTCCCGGGGAAGGACATGGGATAGTTTTTATCCCGATATTCCCACGGGATCGACACTTATGCGGGTGAAACCGCGGGGCGCAGCTAGTAAATGATAAGTTTCAAGCGAATTAAGTATTTTTTATTAGTTCACCCCGTAGCATATTGCTTTCAGAACAGATGGCCGATGGGGCCGAAAGGTTCTGGAGTCAGAAGACGTAGCGTTGGAATGCCTCCCACAATGTGGACCGACGACCTTGTGAAGGCCGTAGGAACCCGTTGGATGCGAGATACATAGAACCGGTCGAAGTGGGGGAGGCCTATGTCCAGCAGTGGACATTTTTCGGCTGAAATGATGATGATGATGATGATGATGACCCCTTAGCATCAGCGCAGTGGGTGATAAAAGTACTGTCAGGGAAATTAATTGTTAGGCAAATTGACAATAGCCATTCACCTCTTACGCTTAACAAAAACACAGTAGATGAAAAAGTCAGTGAAATAAATTGTTAGGCAAATTGATACCATTCGTCAATATGCCGTGGTATAGCCGTGAATATACGGACCAAAAAAATAATTAGTCGTCGTGAATTTTCTTAGCGATTAATCACCCTGATTTTACAAAAAGTCTAAATTAGAAAGTACAAAAAATCTTTCACAATGTAAAACCTTTTTAGAGATTTCTACATTTAATTCACAATTTTGCAATTTAGACGAACAAAGCGAATAAACTAAAAATCAATTTCAATTGATTCGTAAAATTGGTTTCCGTTAATTAAATTTAAAAAAGCTAATAAAAGTATCGTCAACGAAATGGAACTAATCTCAAAATAATGAACTACACAGTCCGTTCGCGATAAAAATAACTTTTTTAAAAGGCTTGTTCAAATCCGTTTGAATAATTCCGAATGGTCGAGCAGGGCTGAATAACTTCGTCGACAATTGTTTGAAAAAAATCTTTTATTAACTTGTTTCTATTTTTTCCGATTAGATGAATTTGAAGTGAACACAACATGGATATCCGAGAATGTTCGAATATCTGTAAACCCTTTTTTATCGCAATGCTGAGTAAAGGGCAATTAATCCGCAGGCATATCATAATCGATTAATACAGGGTGATGTTGCTACACATGGTGTTACGGAAAGGGTATATCAATACAAACGGGTTGAAGAGTGTATCTGGTCTAGAATCTCTGTACAAAATTTCAGCTCAAAAGCATTAACTTTGAAAATGCTTAATATTTTTTTATTTCGACATCACGGCGCTGCACTGGCGCGCGGCGGCGTGATGTGCGTGTACTAGGCGCACAGACACACTACAGATAATGGATAATGACCCTAGTAGTGCGGTGACACGTTTGTTATGATTTCAATTTAATAAACTATCGAAATAAAATGTTAAGTATATGTTATGTAATTGCAAATTTAGTTAAAAATAGCCTTTACCCATCTTAAATAAAGCTTATTTTCAACTTATTTAAGATTTTTCCCGAATTCCGGGAAAAAAAATGTTGTCGTAAGGAAGTCTACACTTTCTGTCTCTATTCTCCGCAGTTTAGGTAAATATACTCAGCCTATTCCGATCACTGATCACCACACCTCAGCATCTAGCTAGCCATTTCCCAACTATGTTGGGGCCGGCTTCCAAGCTAACCGGATGCAGCTGAATACCAGTATTTTACACGGAGTCACTGTCTACCTGACCTCCACCACCCAGTTACTGGATAATACGATACCTCATGCTTAGACTGAAGGTGGTCACCCATCCACAGACCAACCGCGGCAAGCGTAGCTTAACCTGATCGATCGACTTTTGCGGCTGTTATTATTTAGCCCCGGGCCCCTAACACGCTTGTATTAATAATAAATAAATAATAAAACGTTAATTTTCAGGCTCTGCTAGCTTAGCAAAGGACGGATCCGGTAAGGACCGGTATTACCCGAAGGGTTGTGCAGAGGTGTACTTTTTATTTATTTATTAATCACAAAATCCACAGCTCTTTGAAATTTTCTCTAAAGATATTTATGCTAGTCTTACAGCCAATTACGGATTTACAATTTAATAACTATACAAACTATTATTTTATATATTATTATTATTAAACATGCAACAGAAACAAACATACAGAATGACGTTAACTGCTAGCACCATCTGGCACTGCCATTTAGTACACCCAAAATTTGCCAGTAATATTTTTAAGTCTGTATAATATGGGACAAGCGTATTATTTCGATCAACCGGACACAAAATTAGACTCCGGGCTGCTGCTGAGAAATTTCAGGTGGAAAAATCCAATTATAATTATTTTCCCAACCTGGGAATCGCACCCTGGACTAACGAAAGACTAACGGTGGAGTTTCTTGCCCATTCTTCTCCATACGAAAACTACCTTTTGGAAGGGGCGACTAGAATCAATTCTATTTTTTAAAGTAATTTTTGACGTTCAAAAGTACCTTTTATGTGCCTATGTGAAATAAATGCTTTGACTTTGACTCATCAGTAGCGCTTGCGATTACCAGACCAACGAAGCAGTTACCAAGTTCCAAAATATTCAGAATAGTTGAAGAAGAAGAATTGGGATAACTAAAACAGTAAATCAATTAAATCTTTCTTCATGTTTATCACAACAGCATCCTGAAAACTATAACTGAAGATGTACGTGCACCTGTGTTAAAGCATTTCGTTCGTCTGGTGACCTTTTAGGGTAGGTATCTCCCTGTTGGTTATCTTGACGGGGCGGTGTGTCTCAGCACAGGGGCATTTGTATATAAAATTGTATGTTATTGTGTGTGTTGTCCTTTGTAATTGTATTTAGGTATTAACAATAGTTTCTAAGTTTTTGATTTAGTTGTCCGTAAAATAAATGATTTTGAATTTGAATTATCACCAAATTGTTAAAAGTAATTCAATATTTTTTAATTGTTTTGATTTGTTTTAGTGTTTAATTTTCTGTTTGTTGTATGATGTACTAGTACGCTAATTGATAGTGCCGTGCTTTCCTATAATTTAAATACATACGAGTATATCAACGACTCTGGTTTAATGCTGTGTATGTGTTTAGTTGGTAAGCCTTGTTAAATAAATAAATATCTGGGCGAACGACATTGTTACCATGGCGGATAGAACCAGAGTACGCTGGCACAGTGAGGAGAGGCCATATTTTCAGGCTTTTGGAATCGAAATTTTGCGTACAACTCAGTAAATGACTGTCAGCATCAGAGTACTACAATTCTTACATTCATTTTATCACAAACTGACACAAAAAAGGCAATGGCATTCCTGATAAATAAAATTAAAATGAAATCAGGCTACATTGTAGGTACATCAAAAACGTGCGGAATCCGCGGTCCATTCCACCATCCCAAATAGAGACAGCATTTTTTGACGAAACTAACTTCATTTTTGGAGTACTCAGCCGTGAAAGGGGCGCCGAACCTTCGGGAAAAGGGAAACACCCCGTATCGTTATTAGAATTTTGACAGTTCCCTTAGCACCACCGCCTTCAAGTTTATTGGAAAAAGAAAATGGTCATGCGCGAGTCGGACTCGCGTACTAAGGTTTCCGTACCATCAAAACCAATATTGTACTGCATTTATACAAATAAGGGCTGATTTTTCAATCACCAGATAATATTGAAGTTTGACAGTTTTTGTATGAAATAACTGTCAAAATTTCAAAATGATTCCTTGAATAAAGTTATCAGAAGGCCAATTCTTGTAATTTAAAATGTTCAAAATCTAGTCGCAGTCTCATCTCATCGAAAATCAAATGCCAAAACGTTGTCAAAATTTTGTGAAATTAGAGGCATTATTGACTGATTGAGACTGAGATCAGATTGTGAAAGCACTGCGCGTCACCTATGCAGCGACGAAACAATAGAAAATCAATTGTGTCTCATTAGCGGAGCTCGATAGATTAAAATTACGAGAATCGCCCCTCAGATGATTGAATAATCAGCCCATAGTAAAATTTAAGTGTCTGTTTGTAATTTCAAAATAACAGCTTTTTAATAAATGCATATAAAAAAGTATGTACGGAAGGTATAAAAAAAAACAATAAAAATAAATTGTCTATGTCTGTTTGTGGACAAATTTTTACGGGACTTTCACTGGAAGACAGCTGATGTTATAAGGAGAATCTTAGGCTACTTTTATTTAAAAAAAAATTAGGGTTCTGCGCAAAAAAACCCATGATATCCACGTCCACGCGGGCGAAGCCACGGGCAGCAACTAGTCTATAATAATAAAAAACAGTAAAAAAAGAAGCTGGACTATTATGATAATTCAGTTAGTAAGTAGTGTTTATTATAATTTTACATCCTACCTTTGACGTTTAGAAGTACTTAGTACCGTTTTTTTAAATAAAGCAAGGAACGTTGAAAAATACCTGTATTATCTTTTTTTTTATATTGGAGCATTTAATTTACACCAGAATAACACGTATTTTGTCAACTGGAAAACTGTTGTGGTTCTAAAGATACAGCCATGTATTGGAAACAGACAAATGGCGGCGTAGGTTCAGTAATGTTGAGTGCCTTTGGGTACGGAACCCTAAAAAATAAAGTTACCTCTCTATGGACCCTTAGATTGTTCAGAAAACAATTTGTTTGAGGCTTTGTCAAACGCTTGATTTCTGCTCAAATACATGTAATAGGAAAATCTAAACGTCTTGTTAGATTTGTGTAGAGCTATTATTTTTTTATTTGCGAGATTTCTATTGGAATTTAGTTTTGTGTGCGTCTGTCATATATAATTTACTTGGAACATCGAGACGTCATCATCATCATCATTTCAGCCGAAAGACTTCCACTACTGGACATAGCCCTCCCCCCCGTGGCGGGATGGCTGAGGGAGAGAGCCTCACGTCCCAGCCGCCGCGGGAGACGCTCCGGGCGTCGGGAGCCACGCGACGACTCCCGGCCACCGTAGGTGCGGGCCTGCGGACGGAGAGTAATGGGTAGCTCACCGTCAGAACCAGGCCCGTGCCGAACTGCGCGTATATGTTCCACGCGCGCCTCAAAGAGATTTCAGCATAAAAGAAGAGGCATGTTAGGGCCAAAGCCTGCCGGGGTAGCGGGATTGTCCGAAAGGGTTACCGCTACCCCGGAACACAAAGGGCTAAGGAAGGAACACGGATGGGTTTAAGTCAGTAAGCGTCTGACACTCCCTTCCGCTCCGCCCAGAGCGGGAGGGGTCATTTGATGATTTCCCTTACAACAAAAAATAAAAAAGGCCTCCCCCAAGCATCGCCACTTCGACCAGTTTTGCGTTTTTTGGCATCCAACGGATTCTTGCGGCCTTCACAAAGTCATCGATCCACCTTGAGGCCTTCACTACACTACATCTTCCAGTACGCGGTCGCCACTTCAGTACCTTTCGGCCCATCGGCTATCTGTTCTGCGAGCAATGTCACTGCCACTTAAGTTTGACAATTCTTCAGGCTATGTTCGTTCTCCTGCGGATCTCTTAATTTCTGATTTCATCACGCAGGGAGACTCCAAGCGTAACCCCTTTGGGTGACTTTTAGTCTTCTAATGAGGCCAATTGTGAGCGAACACGTTGCGAATATTAACCAAACAGTATAATTTTCACAAAAACGCAAGCTCGCGAACATCTAGCACTTAATACCTTGTCTAAAACTCAGAGAATATTTTCTAAAATATATGCAAATAAGGTGCAAAATATTTTATACTACGTAGGTTTCAAGCCCGCAAAATTTTCATTTTGATCTCTTCAGGCGGTAAATTGAGTGTTGGATAAAAGACGGGAATTTTAGACCTAAGCCCCCGAAGGTCTGTTGTTTGGACTTTAGGTGTTGTAAAATGATGTCCCGTGTAATACAGTTTGCAATTTTTGTGGGTTATCTTGCCTGATAACGTTGGTGGAGACGGCTGTAAATTTTAAATTTAATGTTGAAAATATTTTTGGACGAAGAAAGTAAATAACAGTAACAAGAAACCATGATAATAATATTTTTAAATTTATACCCAAGAAAACTGCTTCTCGTTTTAATGATAATAAAAGAAAAACATCGTTCCTTTTTAATCTTACTGTATTTGCTTCCAAGAATGCAGGCTGCGCGAAATTGTAATAGGTATAGTATAACACCCCCGCTTATGCACCAGCTGGCTTTTTCTTTGTAAATTAAAATACTTTTATCTTCTTTTTTAACTGCATAGTTACGCTTCTAAGAAAAAAATATGGTTTAATAAATAAGAATGAGGAAAAAATGTTCATTACAACAGCTTTTACTTGATGTTTGAACTTTGTAGAGAATAGGGATTCTTCATATTGAAATAACTAGCTTCTGTCCGCGACTTCTTCCGCTTGAAATTTCTTGTTATCCCGACCAGCGGGGCAATTGCGTAACACGTTATCAATCGGAATCGGTTTCATGTTGACAGTTCAATAACATTCATTGCGTTATTTACGTGTTGAGCAGACAAATTTTTCGAACTTATGAAGGATTAGCAATTGGCTTCGAAATGATTCTGATTCCGATTGATAATGTGTTACGCAATAAGGGTGTCGGTCGCATCGCATCACTTGCCCGCGGTACCACTTCATTTTTACTTAGCGTTCTTTCTAACTTTTTCTTTTTACTCGGCTCCTAACGGTCGTAGAAGTGCCTTCCTCAAGAATTGGGCTATCAAATGCGATCGGGAGTTCTACAAATTAGCGCGTTCAAACCAACAAAAAAACAAACCCTCCAACTTAGTAATTAGTATAGAAGACTAGCTGCGCCCCGCGGTTTCACCCTCATAAGCCTCGATCCCATGGGAATATCAGGATAAAAAGTATCCTATGTCCTTTCCCGGGACTCAAACTATCTCTATATCCATCTAAATCGGTTCAGCGGTTTAGGCGTGAAAAGGTAACATACAGACAGACAGAGTTACTTTCGAATTTATTATATTAGTATGGATATAGTAAATATAGTATGGATAGATAGACTTCTAAAGAAAATAGTAATTACTGTCTTCAAAAAAGTCTTACAACATTGCTCAGAGCCATACATCGTCTACCAGAAAATAGTAATCAATTAAAAAAAAAATTTTTGTTTTTTTTTGCGATTACAATGTTGGGCCCACGGAGAAAATTGTTCAGTTGTGTGATCTGTACCACAACAAGACCACACATTTGTGATACAAGCTGTATTGCCAACAATTTCATGCCACATTAGAAAGAACAATAACCAAGGTATCGTCCCAAAAAATACTTATGGGATAAATCCGTTTTCGCATAGAAATAAATGATAAATGTTTTGTTTTCTGTAAGTAGGTTTGTACAGACGATACATCAAGCTACTACAATCTGTCATAGATTTCAGCTTTATCACTAAAGCATAAGGTTCAAAGTTGATTGGGAAAATTTGACAGTTGATGTGCTGGCGTCTGTACATAAAAACACTTCTACACGTCAATCATATTTTTTTAAACTAGATGAGGTCGGCGTTTCCTATCTGACTATTCTGAGAAGAAAGGCCGAAACAAACGCAGAGGTCACAGTCTCTTTTAAAGTCCAGACAAAATCTTGGTCAGATCATGTAAAGACCATGTAGATTGGTGTCTGAAACGGTCTTTTGAGGAAAGAACCACACCGATTGAGCGGACCTGTCCAGTCAGTGCACGCATTTGTCAAAAATCGTGCAGCTCAACTCAAAAATTGAGGAGCTCGACGATACCGAATAGCACCACAACATAAAATATTGAACAACACAAAACAACCAACTTCAAAAAAAAAACACTACTAAGTGATAAATAACTTTAATTTTGGAAGTCGGTGTCATTGGTTCCGCATTTTCGTTTTCTGACACCGACATCCGAAATTAAAGTAATTTATCACTTTGTAGTGTTTTTTTGAAGTCGGTTGATTTTTTTGTAAAAAAAGTTTTTATTTTTCACTTTTTAGTTGCACCTACCCCACACAAATTCAATTAACACTAGTGCATTGAAGACACCGACTAGAAGAATCATTAAAATTCGCATAAAAAATGCCGGAGATGTATGCATATAACTTCGTACATAAGAATTATCATGTATATACTAAAACCTTTCTGAAAGTATGTAGATCACATTAATGAAAGAATTATCAACATTGCTTCATAGTTTTTGAGAAAATCGCGGACATACAAACATACATTCATACATACGGGTCGAATACTTCTGTATTCGACTTCAAAAAAGGAGGTTCTCCTCCTTTTTTGAAGTCGGTTAAAAAACTGCGCGGCTTACTAAATTTCTCTAGGAGGACATTTATTTTCATTCGTTCATAGGTTCGGCCGAAATCATTACGTTAAAGCCGAAAATTCCCTATTCGGCACTCGGCCCGAATAAATGGCAGTGCAAATAATTTTGGAGACAAACAACGCCGGACTAAATTTTATAGGCGTCTCTAAAGGTAGTAGCGACAGCAAAAAAATATTTTTGAACAAAACTACATAAAGAAATAGATTTTTTCGGTGCATTACCATTTTTTTGTGGTTGGAAAATCGTTACTACCTACAAACTGAAAATAGGTTTACCATTTATCTAAGGATGACAATCATCATTTCAATCAATGATCACTCAGAAAACCGAGGCGCTCCTGGCGATATTTATAACTACCGCAAGGGTCGATCGATCAGGTTAAGCTACGCTTGCTGCGGTCGGTCCGAAGATGGGTGACGATCTTTACATACCGAACCCCTCCGTGCCTCGGAAAGCATGTTAAGCCGTTGGTCCCGGCTGTCATGAGTCGTTACGGATCGTCAGAAGCCCGAAAGTCTGACAACCAGTCTTACCCATGGGAATCGTGTTGCGCCCCGTTAGCTGCGCCCCGCGGTTTCACCCGCATAAGTTTGGATCCCGTGGGAATATCGGGATAAAAAGTAGCCTATATGTTAATCCAGGGTGTTAGCTATATCCATACAAAATTTTATCAAAATTGCTCTAGCCGTTTGAACGTGAAGAAGTAACAAACATATAAACACACACACGCACACTCGCAAACTTTCGCAATTAGGTATACTGTGTGATTTTTGGGATAAATTCCTACATGACTGTCTTTACATTTTTGCCTCGCGTTTTTCCTACCGTTACAGGAGAGATATCAGGACTACTACATTATTCAAGTTGTACTGGCCATACCTTATATTGGGCCGGTGCGCCCATAGTTGGCCGCTCTGAATATTTTACCTGCCGTCCGCGTTGTCAATTTTGTAGTAGCCGACGACTAAATAAATTACGTTCCGCTGACAACATGGCTCGAATTTAGTTTACGATGAGTGATGGACGGTGTTAGTTTATTCTTTTGTTGGAATAATAGTTTATGTAGAAGTAGTTCTAGTCTCATGTGGGGTCTTTAACTGTCAAAATCAAAAGTCATACTAGGGAACCAGCTCTTTCTGAACGTCGAACAGAAACCAAAACGCCCCCAAAACGCCCGCTCTTCACCTCTTCCACTTCGTAACTGGTCGTCAGAAGCCCGAAAGTCTGACAACCAGTCTCACCAAAGGGTGTCGTATTACCCAGTTACTGGGTTGTAAAGGACAGATAGGCAGTCCCTCCGTGTAAAATATTAGTATTCAGCAATCGGCGAGTTATTTTGTTCATGTGTGTAAACTGATTTCTCAGTAATGACTAGCGTTATTCCCCTATACACCGTGTTCCGGACGATATAAGTACATAAACTTCGACCAGATGTTCAGACCATGGTAATAAGCATTTTTCATTATGAACACTTTAATGGATTCTTATTTTTATTTTTTATTAATTCTCTCTTACAAACTAAATACCTTGACGTAAATCACCCGATATGTGACACGTATTTTCATTCATAAGATTTGGCGGGCTTGAACTTGTCAAAACTAAGTTAAGACCCTTTCCTACTGCATAGCTCAATTAAATGTCACTAAATGAAATTACAAATATCTTTGTAACGAAGCCTTTTTATGTACTACTCTTCCTTTGTTAGATTTAATTTGTAAAAGTTATAGAAGCGTTTGACAAAGTTTATGGATAACGTGAAGAACACGGTGTATAGTCAGTAGAGGCACATGAATTTGTGTGGGATACATCTAAAAAGTGAAAAAAATGGACTATAGCAGTGTTTATAATCTCAGAAAATTTATATTCCAAATCAGTTATCTACTTTAGTGAAATGTATTCAAAGTTGATTTTTGAGTGACCATTATGTAATAAAAAGGTTCTAATACTTTTTTGGTTGCAATTGAATTTGAACTTTGTTAAGTATGACATTCAGTTTGTTGTTCCATAACTTGAAAATTATTTCAAATTCTGAATTCAAATATTTATACAAAGAAAGAAAAAATCGTTCGGAAGTCAGTGGCAATTAGGCAATAAACAAAAAACAAACAAAACCAAAGCTTGATTGATTGCTATTCATCATAAGGGCTCAACATTATTTATTATATCGTAATATCGCCATTTGTTTTCGCGATTCATCTGTTTCATTTAATGGGTGAAATAAAAGAAGGTTGTCGTTTCTTTGATCTGCTACGTTTATTTTAAATTGCAAGGCTACGTTTATTTTGCTTTGTTTCTGGAAGCTAAAAATAGGTAATCAATCTTTCTGTGTTTATTGTTAAGATAGAACTTTGTTTATTCGTTATTCAAGAACGCCAAAGTTGGCCATTTAACGCAAAAATCATGATCAAAATTTAATAGGGCTCATAATGTTTCGATTTGTTTTATGGAAATCGTAAATAATTTGATAAAAATTTAGCAATGTCCTAAAATTATTTATTTTATTCAAATGTTTAATTTCAATAATTTATCATTTGTATGAAGGCTACGCTTTGCTGTATCACATTAGTATTATAAGTAGTACCGTACTTAAATTTTAGACTAAAAAGTTTAAACTTAATCAAAAGCAATAATTAAAGCTCCTATTCTAAACATTTTATTTATTTATTTATTAGGGACAAAAAACAGAAAAACATTTAAACTAAAATTTAACAAGCACGTTACCCACACCATTGTCCACGTTTTAACTAAAGGTTAGAAGTGCTAAAGACATAAAAAAGAAAAATATAAAACAATAGCCGCTGCCACAATAATATGGCTGTGTTATTTAGCTTAGCTTAATTTTACTTAAAATACTAAAGAAAGGAACCATGTTCTTAAATGTTTGCTTAGATAGACAAAATATATCCAGTTCAACAAAATGCGTGTTGTAAGAATTGACAAGGCGACGAAGAGGTGCACGTTCCCCTAGGGTCAGTTCACACCGCGACGCGACGCGACGCGCAGTTTTCAAGATAGCAATACAATTATAGACCTTACCTGCTACACAAAAAAGTACATAATTCTGCGTGTCTACTACGTCGAGCTACGCCGCGCGGCGCCGCGCTGCGCCGCGCGGCCCTCCTCACTGATGTGTACCTTTTTGTGTAGTAGATAAGGTCTATAATTGTACTTATTGCTATCTCGAAAACTGCGCGTCGCATCGCGGTTAAAACTGACCCTTAGTCCTGCATATTATGTCTGTATGGAATAGTTGAAGGACGCGAATCCCCCTACGAATAACACTTCGGGGGTTGGACATTGAATAACGATCACATGCCTCCACAATATTAATCTTTAAATCTACGAAAATTTCCGTAAAGCCATTCACTTTAAGTTCTCCAACTTTAATAGCTAATGGGAGTTTTTCTTCGACCTATTTCTCCATAAAATGGTTTCAACTGTAATCTATCTTGATAAAGGCGACTGTCCATAATGGGATCAGCAGAGTCCCATAAATCTTTATTTGTTGCTCTTGTCTTATCCGTAGTGAATTTTCAGGGTCGGCCTTCTAATGTAAATAGCAAATGACCATACGTGGATGTACACGTTGACAACTGTAGTATTTAGGGAACTGCCTTTATTATTGTGTACAGTCAACAAAAAAGATAAGTATGCAGGATCTTCGGATATAGTTGAAGTTTAGTAAGAAACCGATGTATGTTGTCGACTGAAACATAATTTGATAAATGAGCTGTTTGTTTGCTATTAATAAAATTAAATTTTATTCGAGATGAATGTACTTAATAATGTACATACATCTACATTAATAATTGATTAATGTACTTTTAACTTTTTTTTACTCGAAACACACAGATGATGACAAACAATGATTTCTGAAACAGATTTTTAACGAGAGAGCAGTGGTAGCCGTGTCGTAATGGCCCCGAACCACGTATTGTAAGTCGTGGCTTAGACCCAGGCAGATCGCGGGCCTGCGGATGGACAGTAATGGGTAGCTCACCGTCCGATCAGGACCAGGCCCGTGCCGGACGGCGCGTACGTGTTCCACGCGCGCCTCAAAGAGATGGCAGCATAAAGGAAGGGGCCTGTCAGGGCCGAAGCCTGCCGGGGGTGCGGGATTGTCCGAAAGGGTTACCGCTACCCCGGAACATAAAGGGCTAAGGAAGGAACACGGATGGGTTTTAGTCAGTAAGAGTCTGACACTCCCTTCCGCTCCGCCCAGAGCGGGATGGGTCATTTGATAATTTCCCATCCATAAAAAAAGACCCAGGCAGATACTTAAGTCTTCTCACACCAAAATGAAAAGCCCTTTTCCATCAACACACGCCTTTACACTAAGTTACTTATACTCCATAGGTTTAGGTAGTTAAATAAACGTAAACAAAAAACACAATAAATGTGAAATATTTAGTTAACCGACTAAACGTAATACCAGTCTATTCAGTTGTCATGCTACGTCACAATTGTACTCTTCAATTTAGCAACGTTATTAACGAATTTAAACATTGCTAAATTGAAGAGTACAACTGTAACGTAGCATGACAACTGAGTTCGATGTACAGACGCCAGCACATCAACCTACCCGAAACTGTCAGATTTTCCCAATCAACTTTGAACCTTAAGGTTTGGTGATAAAGTTGAAAATCTATTAAAGAAATTTGACAGATTGTAGTAGGTTGATGTGCTGGCGTCTGTACATAATGCGTAGATGACGGTTTCGTGAAGGGTCTTTCTGCACCCTGTTTTCGTCTTAGAGTGATGAAAATTACAATTTCTCATTAATAAAAATATTTTCAGAAGAATCCAATTTAATTCATACTAAGCCAATAAAAATAATTTAATCAGTGAAATGGCACGAATCAAACAAATTGAATACGAAATTGAAAACAAGAATCTAATTGAAATAGAAAACAGAACGAGCAAATGTTGTTCCAAATGAAATGAAATGACATTGAACTATTTAGATGCAAGCTTCTACCAAAGTACTGAATAATGAATTTGGGGACCGACTTTATGAAAATGAGAATAAGTATGGTTGGCAAAAATGGGCGAGGGTTTTCGTAAAATTCAGGTTTTAACAAAGGTATTATACCTATCGCCCCAATGTTAGGTTTGCTGTTTTCGAGGTCTGGGGCCCTAGCTAAGCGAGGTAAAGCGTATAAATAATTTAGTTGATTTTTTAAATACAGGGTCAAAAAAGAAGTTAAAGCATTTATTTCAAATACTCACTTTAATCACTTTTGAACGTCAAAAATTACAATATAATAGAATTGATTTGATTTATTTGTTGCTCATTCATTTATTTTTATATCAGCAATCTATTGGGAGCCAAATTAATTGTGGGCAGTTCAAAAGTATTCTTACATCACGTGTCGCCTTCAAAAACATTGTTTTTAATTTTTCACCTTATCCACTGACCATACCAAACAGCTAAAACACCGTACCAAACCGCACAGTATGACGTAACATACAAATGTTCAATTTCGTACAACACGCAGCCAAATTGAATTCTTTTTCGTTTACCATGTTTTGCGTATTGCCGTATCCTCACGCAACAGTGAACGACTTTCATTCAGTTTTATTGTACTTACTGTTGACAGGAACATATAGGTGTTCCGAATTAAAATACAAACCTACTTAGATGCCTACATACATACATAAATTCACAAGGCAATGGTGTGGTTCAAAAGATGTAGTTACTCTAGTTACAAAAATTTAAAAGAAATTTTTTCGTTTGGTCACCTTATTGTGAGAGGTAGATTTTAGAGAATTAAGGCTTTTTATTTTTTTTTCTGAAAGAGCAGTGGTACTTGCAAGTTTACTAGGTTCGAACCCAGACAGGCGCTTCACTTTGTGTAAATAATTTCATCACCACTGCTCTCAAAACGGTGAAGGAAAACGTCGTGAGGAAACCGGCATGTCCTAGAACCAAAAATTCAAAGATATGTGACATCTGCCAACCCGCACTGGTCCCGCGTGGTTGATCACGGCCCACTCCCTTTCACTGAGAGGAGGGCTGTGTCCCAGCAGTGGGAACATTATAGGCTAATTATGTATGTATGTAAGATCGTTTGGTTATGTTGAGAGGATGATTTAAAGGCGATTATAATAGGTATTTACAAGACAGATGTGAGTGGAAACGCCGGGAGGGGACGTTCTATGAGGACATAATATAGTGACCTTAAGATAATGTTCTTCAGAAAGGTCCAGTGCTTAATACTCCAAACCGGTGTGCCTGTAACGACGCACATGTGCTTCTAAACCGCCCATTGGTCGCCACGTACAGGGCAAAGTACTTCGATAACCCAGGTACCCTACGTGAGACGGTCAGTAACATCAAGGCGTTGCTGGCCTTCCTTGAGGAGCTGGGGTGGACCGAATATTCGATTTTCCCACCCGTACGCAAAATACGCGCATTGACGTGGAGTTGCGGACACCAGCCTGTATTACCTATTACCTATTATTACCTATCGAGGCAAAAGGAGTATGTAAGGCTTCCCATCAAGGTAGATAGAAAGTACAGAATGCTACCTACTACAATCCTTACATACTCTATGTTCTTCAGAAAGGTGCGTAGTAGTCGCAACTGGCGTGATATACAGGGTGAATTTTCCAAGTGGGCGTGGATGGCCAAATTCTAAACTATGAGAACTATCAAAGATCGTGATAGAAATTTGAATTTAGAATATAATGTTGTTAAGGTGACTGCGCTGCGGGAATGTTAATAAAAATATTGAGCATCATTTCGAACAGGGTACGTAATGTAGGTATGAATACATACTTACTTTAAAATAAGAAGTTTATTACAATTCAACATTTTCCTTAAGTTTGCCGTATGTCATTACTTCCCAGAATTCGATCCTTATTAGCGACACTATCGAATGGTGTAATAATACAGGATGTGTTTTTTTTTCAAAATCAACAGGTTCGATTCCTGGCTAGAAATATTGATTTTTCAAAAATCCAATGATGCAGTTTTAGTTTTCATCAAAATCGAGCCCGCGACTCCTTTGAGTACTTTTCGGTAGTCCTCATAGTTTCGGATTTGGCCATCCACGCCCACTTGAAAAATTCAGCCTGTATATTGATGTCATATATAATACCGACAATATTTCTGCCACAAATACTGGCTTTAGCATGTTTGCCAACATAATCCTATCACAATAAAAAGCAATTTATCTTCTATAAGTACATATAATAAAATAGTAACGAATTCTAAACTGTACATTGAATAATTAAAAAAAAAAAAAAGTAATTGCTACGAGCTGTGGAAACGAATCTGAAGCCGAAAATATAGTATTTTGATTTTTTGTCTGTTTGTCTGGATGTTCGGGATTAGCGCAAAAACGGCTAAACGGATTTGGATGAAATTTGGCACACAGATAGTTTATAACCTGGATTAATACATAGAGTACTTTTAATCTCGGTAGCACGTTCCCGTGGGATATATTACGACATACACGCGAGCGAAGCCACTGGCAAAAGCTAGTATTGAAATAACAATATTCCTACAAACAAGAGTAATAGCCATCTCAGGTTTTGGCTATAGCCTGGTAAAAGAGGATGAAAATAGACAATAAAAATATGCCCAATAGACGAAAATCTCATTATTGTCTGAACAAGCAATATCCGCCTATTGACATAGTAACAACTAGTTTCTGCCCGAGACTTTGTTCGCGTAGAAATTGTAAGCATAATCAGCCTATAACGTTCCCTCTGCGTGGACACCTGCCTCCTTACTTCGAGAGAGCGGAAATCGTAAGACGCCAAAATATACAAAAAAAAATCAGCCCAAGTTACTCAATGATCATGTAGCTTTTTATAGGTGAAAGATTTTTTAAATCGGCTAAGAGTTTCATCATCATCTGCCTAGCCTTTTCCCAACTATGTTTTGGGGTCGGCTCCCAGTCTAACCGAATCTGCATTCGGTTAGACTGGAAGCCGACCCCAAAACACTGAATACCAGTATTTTACATGGAGCGACTGCCTATCTGACCTCAAACTGACTGTCAAAGATCCACGACCACGGGTAGCTTAAAACAAAAGATGTTTGTCTAATTTTGACAGTGGGTCCAGTTGACCAATAAAAATATAGAAAATTTTTGCTTTGGTCAACTGGACCCGCGGGTCCAGTTCGAGTGGGTCCAGTTGACCAAAGACTCGACAGCCGAGACCAACGGCTTAACGTGCTTTCCGAGGCACGGAGGGTTCTCGGTATGTAATGATGGTCACCCATCCACAGACCAACCGCGGCAAGCGCAGCTTAACCTGATAACCACACCAGCAACCTGCACCACAATATACAAAAAAAATACAGCCCATGTTACTCGCTGATCATGTAGCTTTCTATAGGTGGAAGACTTTTTAAATCGGTTAAGAGTTTATCCATTATAAACAAACATACAAAAAATCAAAATATTTTCTCTTTTTATTATCAGTTAGACTAGCTTCTGCCCGCGACTTCTACGTGAAATTTCTTGTTTTGACATAAAATGCGAGTATAGCATCAATAGCCAGCCCGCGCTTTTATTTCGTTTTCGCGTAGCGTTCTTTCTGAATTTTGTTATTTTTGCTCGACTCCTAGGAGTCGTAGCGATATTAAATATCCATTTTCCTTTCTCAAAAATTGGGCTATCAAATGCAAAAAAAATAATGTTTCAAATCCGACTGGTAGTTCCAGAGAGTACCGCGTTCAAACAAACAAACAAAATCATCAGCTTTTACCTATTATTAGTATTGTTATAAAATGTTATATACCGCATGTTTTTTTTTACCGGGTCCAAATTTTTACAGGGTGTTCTACCCATGAATATGATGAACTTTCACTATGAGACCAACTCTGAAATCACGAAAAAAAAACAGCTGTCTCATACAAAAGTTCAATACCTACTTGAACAAAATGTATGAAACAGCCGATTTTTTTTTTCGTTATTTCAGAGTTGGTCCCATAGTGAAAGTTGTTCATATTCATGGTTAGAACATCCTTTAAAAATTTGGACCCGGTAAAAAAATCATGCTTTATAGATCAATAATATAGGTCACGTGTTCTTGAGGCTATAACTAGTTTTGTGTCTACTTATTACATCTCTTTGATATTATTTTCTTAGAATGGATTATTTCTTTGTTGGATCTGTCCGTCTTTTTTTTCTCGTATTTTATTTCTTCGGATAACAATTTAGGTTGAAACCTCTTTTCAGCATTATTACAAAACAATCTGCCTCGCATTTTGCCAACTATTTTGGGGTCGGTTTTCAGTTTAACCGAACGCAGCTGAATACCAGTAGTTTACATGGAGCGACTGCCTTTCTGACCTCCATGATCCAGTTACTGGGTAACACGCTACCCCTTGGTAAGACTGATTGTCAGACTTTTGGACTTCTGAGTACCCGTAACGACTGTCAAAGATCTACGAATGACAGCCGCGACCAACGACTTAACGTGCTTTCCGAGACATATCCGGTATGTAATGCATGGCCACCCATCCACGAACCTTAACCCTCGACCAACCCGTGCGGCTGTTATCATTTAATCTGCGTTCGCGATTTATTTGCCAAAAATGTAAACAAATATGAATTAATGGAAACACAACTTTAATTTCTTCACAATAAAGTTCAGTGTACGCTAAAACTTCAAACATTTTTTATAACTTCTTCAATAGTGCTAGTCACTCTGAAATCAACTTAATTACCATTAAAATAATGTTTTTTGTTTAACTTGAAATAATATTTATTTGAAACATAAGTTTGAATAGACGATATGTTGAAATATTACGAGAGACTGCGTTCCTCACACCTGTCAGAGCGACATTCTAGTAGCTAATAAAGAACAATTTCGCAAGACACGTATTCGTTTGTATGAAAGTGGCAGGTGTCAAGAACGCATTGTCTCGTCGGCCGAACTCTAAGAGACTTTCATATTATTCTTTCTTATTTATTTTTTTTATATTTTTTTTGGTGTTCCTGTGCGACTCACAATAAATACTTCTTCTATCTTTCTTTCTTTTCTTTATTAATTCTATTGCTCTTACGAAACGGCTTGGTAAGCTAAATTATTAATAATCTATTACATTTTCTTTTCACTACCTTATACCGCATCTCCTCATCTATATTTACTAAAGAACTACTAATAAACGCAAAAAGGTTGCCCATCCAAGCGATCAGTAGTCTGGGGTCAACCTCGACCCTCGACTTCTGAAGCGGCTGCAAACCGGACAGAATACAAATAGGCTGCTCAAAAAAGCCGATACATTTGGGGGAAAAATATGGCTACCGGATTATGGCAGATAGGGGACAGAGTAATGATTCATTGACACCGTATTTGGGGCTGCGAGACGTGGATCTTTGTTGTAGTTGTAGGTATGATTCACGACAGCGGATAGGGATAAATATAGAAAAAAGTCTTTGTTGTGTATCTACACAAAAAAGACTTTTAGGGTGACTAAGTCTTTTTAGGTACTGCGGTCTTATCGCTAAAGTGGATTTGTAGCATTGTTTTTATACAGGGTGAAATTGAATTCATGGGCATCCTTTTAAGGGGTCATTATGAACAACTTTTACCATGGGACCAAACCTGAAATCGCGAAAAAAAATCAGCTCTTCCCTACATTTTGACGAGTTATGTGAACACAAATGCAAGGAACAGCTGATTTTCTTTCGCGATTTTAGGTTTAGTCCCATAATAAAAGTTGTTCATAATGATGAGTACAATTACCCCTTAAAAGGATGCCCATGAATTTAATTTCACCCTGTATATCAATGATTTGCAGATAACTTTTTTTATACATACCGTCGCTAATCTAACTAAGTGACGTAGCCGATTCGAAGCATATTTTACAGGGCAATCTATTTGCAGTTGAGGGTGACCTACGATTGAGTGTAGCTTTCTCTATATAAATTCTACTGATACAAAATTGAGCACGGTCGTGTGTAGTTCTGATTAAGATCTTTATATTGGTATTACTACTATTGTTATCATGTTATAATTACTATAGTTAGGTCGGCTTAGACCAAAATGTCAGATACGTCAGTTAGATTAGCGACGATATACTGGGTGTAACAAGACAAATCACGTAACCGTCAATTACGCATACTGTTCATCAAACTAAGTAACATCGTACAAAAATAATCTCTGGGAAACGTCTTTTTTTGTGTGAAAGTTTGCTTTTTGCGGTAATGCGCACACGCAAAACATTGTGCTTATGGGTGCATGCAACGGTACCGGTGTCGTGGGGATATTTAAAGTTGTTTTATAAATTATATTATTAAAAACTTTTCTTTTGAAACTTTAGTAAAAGTTGGAACTTTAACCCTCAATATCTCCATAACCAGCAGGTTCCCAGGTATGGTCCGGTACAAAAAAATGATTACAATGACGGGGAGTACAAGTGACTCCCGGCTTCGTTAAGTATCTTTTTACACCCTGTATATGTTCATCGATATTTTCAGCAATCGTGGACTGATTTTAAAAACTCTTTTTTTATTTGGTAGAAGATATATATACTTACCTCCTTACTAATAAACAAATTATATCAAATATCAGTAATTTGACTTTTGAAAGAAGAAAACCCTAATGTGATTATTGCCTGTTGTAGTTGCCTTGTGAATAAATAAATGCGCTGTGTAACTATACAGGCGCTATATGACGGTTATTGGTAAGGTGGTTAGACAGATATAATACTTTTTATACTGTACATCATAAATATAAAACAGAAGCTTGAGCTGTGGTCCCATATTTATAAATTTTATTAACTTTGTTTGGGTATATTTTGAGTTAGCTTCGATAATAATACTAAGCATTAAATCCATTTGGGGTTTGTCACTTTGTAGTGTTATTGTGGAAGTCGGTTGTTCTTGCGATTTTAACAACAACCGGTTTCAACTGGAATTTATTAGAATCGTTTTTTTTTTTTCAATTGTTAAGTAACCTTATTTATGAGCTCAACTGTCACTGAGACACAATTACTTTTTCTATTATTACCGAACTCTATAATCTTGCCTAATAGACGAGGGCATAATAAAATGGAAAAGTGCATATTTACATTTTGGAAAAGGCATTTTCTATATGTTTACTTATCTACTAGACTAATTGCTAACTCATTTAAATGTTATTAAAATTAATGAGCATAGACTTCGGTAGCAAAACATTGTAATTAAAACAAAAGCGCATCGAACCATCAAGCATCGTAGAATGAAAATTACAAATTCTCATTAAATGATAATCAAACAAGCAAAAATAAACAATAACACTCAAAACAAAGCGACCACGCTAGCTAGTAAAAGCATCTTTTCTTCGACCACAAAGAAATAGCTACAGAAGGTCGGTTCAATACAACGAACAAAACCGCACGCACACATAGACGCGTTTCACGTACCTACTTACAGTGAGTGCGAGCGTACGTACGCGTCTATGTGGCGTGTAGTTCCCTATCCATTTGCATAAAATTTTAAGACCTAATATAACTTAGCATAATTTTGTTTGGCATAATTATATTTTCGCATAACATTTTTTTAAATCATAATAATGATTAAGCATAATATTCTAAAGCATAAATCTAGCATGCTCGTTTTATTTCTAATGACGTCAGGTCGACGGGAGCCCCGCTGCGCGGAGCTCCTATTTCTGTCTGCAGGGTTAGAAGGAACCTAACCAAACCGAACCTCGGGGTGCCCCTAACGTCGTTTAGTATTATGCAAATTAAATTTATGCCAAAACAAATTAGTCTTTAAAATGATTATGCCAACATAAAATGTATGCGTAAAAAAATTATGCCGAAGTGTTATTATGCCAAAACAAATTGTGCCAAAATCGTTATGCCGAAGTATATTAGGACAAAGAACATTATGCGAAAAGAAGGGATCCCGTGGCGTGTGTGTACATCGTATGAATATAATTATAATTGTATACATAATATTGTAAAACTTTCTCAAAGAGTAATTATGGAGTTTCTTGCGCATTTTTTTTTTCATACAAAACTACATTTGTACATTTAAAAGTGTCGATCTAATTGAAGTGATGGTCTAATCGTTTTATTAAATAGTTGTTGTTTCTAGGGTTTCCTATCCAAGGGATGCCAACGGAACCCTATTACTAAGCCTCCGTTGTCCGTCTGTCTGTCAGCGGGCTGTATCTCATAAATCGTAATAGGTAGACAGTTGAGATTTTCACAGAGTGTGCGAATAGAAATACTATTCCCGCTATAACAACATAATTATAATAAAAAAAAGTTATAAATTAAAGGGGCACGCGTTTTTATTTTCGGCGTTTTATGCTTTGTTGTACGGAACTCTTCATGTGCGCACTTGGCCGCTTTTTTTTGTTTAATATGCACCTGTTTCTGTAACAATAAACCATTATTTTTCTTTCTTTCTAAATAAAAGATTTGACTTTGGCTTTATATGAGCGGACCTTCTGTACCTTCTACTTTAAGGTAGAACCGTCTTCACTTTGACCACTGACGCGAGTCTAATACAATTTGTTCTCACGATGAGATGCACCGCTGAGCAGGCTCGGCTTTTACATTATTTATTGTAAGAAATAAGAAGCAATGTAGACGGTGAACAAATAAGGAAATATTGCGGAGTTATGATTGTTTGACGAGTAATTGAGTAGGGATAGCAATCAAAGCGGGTTTATTTTATGAATGTTGGCGAAAAAGTTGTTTTTCAGGTTGTAAGTCAACTGCGGTTGGTTTTGGTGTTTTGTCATGCTAACCGTAGAAGACCAGCCCGCACCGGGCCCACGTGGTGGATTACGGCCCACTCCCTCTCACCGGGAAGAGGCTTTAAATGTTTTTTTATGAAAAAGTTAAGTTAATGTTATGGACTACCTACAGACAGTCGCTCCATTTAAATTACTGGTATTCAGCTGTATCCGGCTTTACTGGAATCTGACCCCAACATAGTTGGGAAAAGGCACTACTACCTACAGCCTAAAAAGACTAAGACTTTTTCGCTGTCACCTTTGACCTAGAATACAGTCAAGAGCAAGCCCATAAAAAAAAAAAAAAAAAAAAAAAAAAAAAAAAAAAAAAAAAACGACAAGCTTATTTGTCTACTAGCTACGCCCCGCGGTAACACCTGCATAAGTCTTGAATGGGTAAAATTAAGTAACTTATCTCCTAATCTAGGTCATGGTTTACCCATGTCCCCAAAAATCATCATCCAAATCCGGTTAGCCGTTTTAGCATGAATGCGTAACAAACAAACATACAGAAAGTTAAAACTTTCTCTTTATACTATTACTAGCTGTTGCCCGCGACTTTGTCTGCGTTCCAGGTTGTCCTTACCCAGGTCAAAATTTATTTATTATTATTATTTCTATTTTATTTTCATTGACGTCACTATTTAGAACAGCCTGTATATGAGACAAAATGCGGGAGCTGAGCTTTCTAACTATTTTTTCTTTTTTTTGACTATATAGTCACAAATTTTGCTCTAAAATATGAAAAGGATATCTTATAAAAATACATAAAACCGAATAACAGAAAGAAAAGCCTCGGATATTTCATTCTGTATAAAGATAAGTATCATGCGAGCTAAAATGAACCTTATGTTAAGACCAATAAATGTTTTCCATACTCCTAAGCTTAATACAAAGGCGTAATTTAGATAGGTTTGTACAAGTCTGACGTTTGATCGCGATATGAAATAAAATGAAGGTACTCAGAAATACTTGCCTTTTATCACCCTTAAGGCTTTTTTAGATGAAGAAGAAAATTAATATTTAATGTCAGGGAAAGAGAATTTTTTCTGTTTAGATTTATATTACTCACATTTCTAGCAATATTTCTTTATTTACTGTAAGGGTTCCGTATGTCTGTCTGGCCGTCTGACAGCCAATTTGCTCCGAATCTAATGGCCTGATTGAGTTGATATTTTGTACACATATCAATTTCTGTGAGCCAAACTGGGACGCATTACGCAAATAAAATATGGTTTTTGAGTATGGGGATCACGCAGTGTTGGATTTACCATCAGGCTGAGTAGGCTGGAGCCTAGGGCGGCAGATTTTTAGGGGCTAAAATTTTTTTGTAATATCTTACTGAAATTAAAAAGAATAATATTTATGGTACCTACCATGGTTTTTTTTAAAGAATAAACAAAGTGAATGCTCAAATTCAGGCTTTTACCGTAGATTTGATCACATTTGCCGATCTTTACAAATCTCTTTGCAAGTTTTTTGTAGCTGAACTTGAACATTTTAAGTATTTTGAAGAAACGGCGATGGAATTAAGCGTGTCGAAGCAATATATAAAAGACGTAAGACATAATTAAGCCCACCTCCACCCTCCACCACCCTTAATTAATGCCTATGGCATTAAGTCTGCCTCTGTACATTTATGTGCTTGAAGTATTAAATAAATAAATAAATAATTGTATATTTCGATAGGGACGGCAAAATTTGAATAGCCTATTGACGGCAAATGTGTAAATCCGCCACTGGGATCACGTTTGGGAGACAAATAAGAAAATTTAAAACAGCTTTGCATGCTGTACCATGTGACATATTAAATGAAAGAGCTCACTGTGAGGGTCTTAAGTTTTATTTTAATAATTTTAAAGTTATTAAAGAAAGTTGACCATTTCTCATTGAACTTGATGTAGGGTGTCATTTTCCTTAATGATTAATTCTCCTAACTTGCCTACCCGCTCCTATTGAAGACTTCGCCCACCATGTATTTTAATACATTGTAAAGACCACACCACATATTTGGGTCTCACACAACCCATAATACAGGACGGCACTCATTCTGAAACTGCTCACGCCTGCAATCAGGGGCTCCATTCAAGCCTCAAAATATTATTACACTGAATATCCACGACATATACCATATATATAAATTAGAGAAAACATAGGTAAATAAGTGTTTACCAATATTTTTTTTATTTTGTATTTATCTTCTAATCTTTACTCATAAAAAAGCTGAAGATTTTGTTTGTTTGAACGCGCTCTGGAACCACCAGTCGGATTTGAATAAATATTTTTGCATTTGCTAGCCCAATTCTTGAGGAAGGCTATTTAACATCACGCTGGGACCCTTATGAGCCGAGCAAAAAAAAAAGTCTGAAAGCCCGCTAAGCGAAAACGAAGTGATAGCACAACCAGGTGATGCAATGCGACGAGGGGGGTCGGGGGAACTAAAAATTACACGCGGACGAAGTCAAAACTGTAGATCGAACATTTTTGAAAAAAAAAAATGTAATTGCTACAAGAGTTATAGTTTTTTGAATTTTTGTCCGTTGGTCTGCTTGTCTGGAAGTATGTTCCAGAGTGGCGCATAAACGGCGGGACGGATTTGGATGAAATTTGGCACACAGATAGTTTATAACCTGGATTAAGACATAAGGTATGTTTAATGCCCGTGGTATTACGTCCCCGTGAAACCCCGTGGGATATTTTTCGACATCCACAAGGGCGAAGCCGCGGACAAAATCTAGTATTCTATATGGCTGTAAAACTATGAACAGTTTTTCATTACTTTACAAAATTGTGTCCATGATTGGTTAAACCATAAAGAATTTCCTTATAATTTTTTTTAGAATTTCTTTGTATGAAGGATAACTTTTAATACACTGTGTGACGCAAATAAATTCTCCGCTCAATCGACACAGGTGTATTTCATTGAGTTTCAATTCTTTTCCGATAAGATTGTTTCTTTCGAATGTAGATCACACCTGCTACCCGGCTGTTGTATTGGTAGCACAAGAATTTGTACCTGTAGAATCTTTGCGACTAGTAATAATCGTACAAAGCCTTATTATATATCTGATTGTCGTTGGAAATTCCTCAAATTGCTAGAAAGAGGGTATTTTCTATCTTCGTATTTTTATCTTAGACTAGATTCTGCCCGCGGCTTCACCCGCGTGGTATGTCGATAAAAGTCTATGTTTTTTCCCCAAAGTTCAAAGTATGCCCATACCAAATTTCATCAAAATCGGCCCAGTCGTTTCGGAGATTAGCCGCAACAGACAGACATTTTTTTTTTAATGAAAAAAATTGTTACTTTGCTAAATAAGATATAAAAGAATTATAAAATTCTATCGATTCGTATTCTAAAGAATCTCAACCATTTATACAAAGGTGGGTCAGCTAATTGCTATAATTGACTGTTCATACTTTCATATATATTTAATAAAAATCCGGTCCAAATTTCATGTATATTCTCCGCTCTTCCTCTTTATGGAAGCAGCCACACCTTTTGGACAAAATCGATCATATTATTCGCAGCACTCTTACATCCATTTTAAATGTGGCTTTGGACGACCGCGCTTGGCTACAAGCCACACTACCCATTCGTTTTGGTGGGCTCGGCGTCCGAAAAATTTCTAGTGTAAGCCTACCGGCGTTTCTATCCTCGGTCCACAGCACAGAAAAGTTAACCACACGAATCTTGATTCCTGCTCAGGTTGACTCTGAAGTGCCGTGTTTGACCGATGCGGTGAACGCCTGGAAAGTGGCTTGCCCGGACACGGTTCAGCCCAAGAACCCGTCTTCCCAGAGACAGTGGGACGAGCCGCTCTGCTGGTTGGTACGGAATAAACTTATTAATACGTCCACCAATACTGCTGAGCGTGCCCGCCTGCTGGCTGTGGGTGAATGGGAGTCGGGCCTCTGGCTTCAGGCGCTACCGTCACCCAACATAGGCACTATGCTGGGTGACACCACATTCCGGCTCGTTACATGTTTGCGTCTGGGCGCTCCTTGCGGAGCTCCACATCGCTGTCAGTGCGGTGAAGCAGTCGACTGCCTCGGACACCATGGCCTATCCTGCAGCAAGAGCGCTGGTCGGATGGCACGGCACGCCAGCATTAACGACATCATCCATCGGGCTCTTGTCACTGCCGGAGTGCCAGCTGTTTTAGAACCTAATGGCTTGGCACGTGACGATGGGAAGAGGCCAGATGGAATGACCATAATGCCTTGGAAGTTGGGTAGGCCTTTGGTGTGGGATGCAACCTGTGTCGACACCCTCGCGCCATCCCATCTTCCTAGCACGGCGGGCGGTGCTGGGGCGGCTGCTGCAGGAGCAGAAAACCTCAAACGGCGCAAATATAACAACCTTATTGGGAGCTATATGTTTGAGCCGTTTGGGGTTGAAACTCTAGGGCCTTGGGGTCCGAGTGCTCATCGCATATTTCGCGATATCGCCAAGCGTTTAGTTGACTCTTCGCGTGACCAGAGGGCTGGCCTATTTTTAGCCCAAAGAATAAGCATTGCCATCCAACGTGGCAATGCTGCCAGCCTTTTGGGCACTTATCCCATTGATAGCGATGCGGACGAATTTTTCGATGCCAAATGAACTCCTGTCCTTTTTTTATTATTATTATTTGTATATAGTATATATATATTTTAGTGTGTGTGTACATATGTAAGTAATTATAAATATTTGAAATAAACAGTTGAACAGTAAAAAAAAAAAAATTAATAAAAAACTGTTTTTATTTTGACATTACAATCAGACACTTGAATTTTATTTAGTTTTAGTAGAGAAGAACATAAAGATCTTGCTCCAAAAGAACGTAGGTAATTTCAAAAGATTGGAATTCCCATTATATTTTTAAACTTCTTGGAAAACGCTTTAAGAGTCAATATTTTCGTCTTAAATATCTTAAGATTTGTCCTATTTTAACTGACAAAGTTTTTGATCTTGAAGATTTAACTGGGACTAACAAGCTCTTATTAACAGTATTTATTTCATTTCTTTGATACGTTATATTTACTTCTGCATGTAGGTTTATACCTATACAAACTCTTTGCCTGAGTTTTACTTGCTTCAGTTAACATGATCAACCTATAATGTTCCCACTGCTGGGACACAGGCCTCCTCTCTGTGAGAGGGAGTGGGCCGTAATCCACCACGCGGGCCCAGTGCAGGTTGGTGGATGTCACATGTCTTCGAATTTTTGGTTCTAGGACATGCCGGTTTCCTCACGATGTTTTCCTTCACCGTTTTGAGAGCAGTGGTGATGAAATAATTTACACAAAGTAAAGCGCCTGTCGGGGTTCGAACCTACGACCTACAACTTGTAAGTCGCGGCTGATACCACTGGGCCACCACTGCTCTGTTATGAGGTTACGTCTGCGGTCTGGCGCGGATTAAAAATTAATATTTTATTTTATTTGCTAATATTTTACATAATTATTATACCTATTTTATTATTTATTTATTTCTGTAACTGCCTGTGACATCACAGCGGGCCCTATCAGAATACCAGCGCTGTGACATTTATTTTTTAAATGTCGCAGCATCATGCCAAGATAGGAGCCTTTTGGCCTCGTATAGGACTTTCTGTAAATTTTTCTTTTTATTACTTTTTTTTATATAACTTGGATTTTTATACTGTGTTTAGTTTAGTTTGTGGTCTTCTTATACGAGTCGCAATAAATACTTTTTCTTTCTTTTGGCAATATGTGGATGCACTATAGGCACACCTCTACCCTACCGTTCGAGAAATTAGAGTACAGGCGTTATGTTATGTAATTAAGGCTAATACACACCATGCGTTGGATGGAGTTTCATAGGTCACTGCTTTTCTCTACAGTATTGCAGCTGTGGTATTGTTCTGGGCGCAGCGTTGCAATGCATGACTGAACTTGCGGTGTTTAAGTTTGCGTACCGTTTGCGTTACGTTGCTGACTGTACCGTACCGCTGCGTTTACACACGTAGTCCATCGTCGTAGGTCGCTTAAATCAAAAATCCTCCTCCTCAAAAATCAAAAATCCTCAAAAACCTACTAAGCGAGCGAAAGTGATGCAATTACTTTTGAAACGCAAAAGAAGAGTGATGGCTATAGGTAACGTGCGTGCGCTCAGAATAAAACGACATATGTGCCAAAACGAATTTACTTCTTTTTTAACAAAATAAATGAATTACTTAAATTTAAAACTACTTTGAGTAAACTTTGATGTGATAATTCTCTATGTCTTAAAGTTAATTCCATTGAATAACTCCTAAGCGTTACGCCATGATGACGAAAAAAGTAAAAAAATAGATATAACTTTGCAATTTTTTTTATCGAGAAAAATTCATTGAATCGTGTCCAAAGACCAAAAAGTCAAAAAACATATATCAAAATGTTAAGTCCCTATTCCACATACTTAACAAGTTACACGAAATAGAAAAACCAGGTTTTTTTCAATATATCACCTTAAAGAAATATACAACGAAATCCTAGGCAGGGAGGTAAATAGATAGATAATATACAGGGTGTTACGGAAAGGGTATATCAATACAAACGGGTTGAAGAGTGTATCTGGTCTAGAATCTCTGTACAAAATTTCAGCTCAAAAGCATTAACTTTGAAAATGCTTAATATTTTTTAATTTCGATAGTTTAGTAGATAGTTCCGTGGCTAAATAATAACAGCCGCAAAGGTCGATCGATCAGGTTAAGCTACGCTTGCCGCGGTTGGTCTGTGGATGGGTGACCATCTTTACATACCGAGACCCCTCCGTGCCTCGGAAAGCACGTTAAGCCGTTGGTCCCGGCTGTCATTCGTGGATCTTTGACAGTCGTTACGGGTAGTCAGAAGCCCGAAAGTCTGATAACCAGTCTTACCAAGGGGTATCGTATTACCCAGTAACTGGGTTGTGGAGGTCAGATAGGCAGTCGCTCCATGTAAAATACTGGTATTCAGCTGCATCCGGTTAGACTGGAAGCCGACCCCAACATAGTTGGGAAAAGGCTAGGCAGATGATGATGATAGTTTAATCAATTGAAATCATAACAAACGTGTCACCACACTACGAGGGTCATTATCCATTATCAGAAGGATTGAATAATTTTATTTATATGTCGAAATGGCAAGTCTATAAGTGCGTCTTCCCACAGGAATTAATAACCGGAATCATGTAAAGCCCGCAACCAACGGTATTTGAATTAAAATCAAACCAAATGGATGAATTACTCGACTCAATTTGCATTTGTCACATCAAATGTTTTGGTTAAAATTTAATTTCCAGAATGGAGATTATTTCGACGCCAGACGAGATTAAAGATTCAGGTGCTTTCTGAATTAGAGAACTGGGTTGCTATAAAAATATGTTGAGGTACTGACGCCAGCACATAAAGCTACCCGAAACTGTCAAATTTTCCCAATCAACTCTGAACCTTACTTATATTTTAGTGATAAAGTTGAAAATCTATTAAATAGCTTTGACAGATTGTATTAGCTTGATGTGCTGTTGTTTGTACCAATGAAGTACTAAATTATAATGCCTACAACTAGGTGAAACCGACGTGGTCCAGCTATTCTGAAGTCAGAATGGCTGGCCACTTTCCTCATAATCGTTTATCCTCTTTTGCGAGGTACCAATTATTTGACGCTTAGTGCAAATTGTACCAAACAGGTACAAAAACTTGATATTACACATACGTCCAAAATCAATCTTGGTTCAGTCATCTTGACGCAGAAGGTATAATTGGGTACCTAGCTAATTCAAGTTCGCTACAATGGTTCTATATCAAAGCGTCCGCACGACATCGTGTGCATTAGGCTTCATTAGAAATCATTAAATTTGTTGATCCTTGTTTATTACTAGTATTCCAGTACGAAAAATAAAAATTTAATTCATCATCATCATCAGGCCTCCCCTTTCTTCTGCCATACATCCCGGTTCCGTGCGTCCCTCATTCAGGTGTTTTCCGAGACTTTGATGATATCGTTAACCCAACGCGCTTTTGGACAGCCCTGGTTTCAACACCCAAAATCTTGGCCACCAGTCGGTCACATTTTTACTCCATCGGCAATCTCCTTTCTTGTTTTTTTTTTTTTTTTTGTTTCCGAGGCGGAAAATCCACATGGATGTCCGCCGCCCTGGGGCGGGCGGCGAGGTTTGTCAGACGCTTACTGCATAAAAACCACCCCGGTGTTCCACTTCACACCTAGGCCGGGGGTCGCGGGAACGTACGATCCTTCCGCAACATGGAGCACAATTCCGCAACCCCCGACTGGTGCCGGTCCGCCACTGCGGGCCTCCTCGGGTCAGAGGAGGGAGTGAGGTGTTTGACTCCCCCCGCGACATCTAAGAGGGGCGCGCGTGGAACACTACGCGCCACCACCTCGGGTCCTAGTGTATGGGGGGCGACGGACGTCCCCAAGTCCGTCGCCCCTGGATCAGCAATCTCCTAGTCTAACTAGATGTCCTGCCCAAGTCCACTTGAGGCGCTTCGCCCTGTCCTCGACGTCGTAGAATGCCAAGCATGGCTCGCTCCATGGCCCCTTGTGCTACTCGTATGTGGTAAACAGTCTCCTTTGTGAGCGTCCATGTCTCGGCACCGTAGTTCAGTGTTGGCAGGACATTGGTTGAAAACGCGGGTTTTAAGGCACTGGGGGATCTTTTTGGGTCAAAAAATATGGTCCAGTTTACCAAATGCTACCCACCCAAGCTGTTTCCTGGAAATCTTTTTGTTATAATTAATTAATTAAATTATCTATTTATATTCGAAAAATGTTTTAACCAAACCCATCAACATCAACCGTTGCAGGAAATAGTTATTTTTCATTAAAAACACAATTTTCGCGTAAAGCTTATTCAGCCGATAATTAAGAAACTAATTAACAATTATTTTCACACACATTTACAAAATTCGTGTGATATCTCACGGAGACAGGTTTATAAAATGAAAGCATAATATTTTAACAAATTAATTTTATGCGGTACTAAGTGATACCGCGACACCGCATATTAGGCCTATCAGGTTGGACCAAATGTTTGTATTGGCGACACAATCTGGCCAATGTTTTAGCCAACTTCACCTCACAATCAGTGTAGGGATGTCCCAAGAGTAGACTAAATAAAAAAAAGAAACCAATTACTGTCGATTCAGACAGCAGTGTCCTCCTCTTCGACTGCCTCGTTGGACTAGAGGTCGCAAATGCGACTATTGAACGTAATGTCCTGAACTCGATTCTCAGGTCGGGCAGTATGTCATTAGGTTTTCCAAACTAGCAAAACTTGTAATGTCGGTATCATGAGCGTTTCAATATCAGCAGTAGACAAATACCACAATTTTCATGTTGACAGTATTTTAGACTATTAAGCACTTGTGCTAAATGTTTGCATGCCTTTTTTTTTATTGATGGGAAATCATCAAATGACCCCCCCGCTCTGGGTGGAGCGGAAGGGAGTGTCAGACTCTTACTGACTAAAACCCATCCGTGTCCGTGTGTGTTTGCATGCCTAATTTAAGGTAGTAAGGATCTCTAATTATAAAAACATCTGCATTTTTTGTACTACTTTCTATGCAAATAAATAATTATTCTATTCTCACTATTTCGTACTTGCTCTCGTTTAAAAATTCATTCTCGAACTTGTGTGGGTTCCACTAATATTAGGTCCTTACATATGAAATTGGCGTTTTGTATGGAAGGAACAAAAAGTCGAATATTTTTTAATATAATATATTTAATTAATCAAAGTATGAACCATTGTTTTCAATGCACTTTTGCCATCTTATAGGTAGTTCATTGATCCCTTTACTAAAAAAACCAGTCGGACGGGAATCAATAAAATCTTTGAAGGCGATTTGGACTGCCCCATCGGAGTTGAATTTTTTCCCTTGCAAAAAGTTATCCAAATTGCGAAAAAAATGGTAATCTGTTGGAGCAAGGTCCGGGGAGTACGGAGGATGTCTAAGACATTCCAATTCAAGCTCTTCTAATTTGGTAGCCGTCTGTTTCTGTTCAGTCAATTCGTGAGGTACCCACCTTTCAAGCTTTTTAATCTTCCCAATTTGCTTCAAGTGAATTAAAACAGTTTTATCACTAACATCGAAGCCTGCAGCTAACTCGGACGTGGTTTGCGATGGGTCCGCTTCCACAATAGCCTTCAATTCTCCATTATCAACTTGGGTCTCAGGCCGTCCACGGGGCTTGTTCTGCAGGTCGAAATTTCCAGAACGAAAACGTTGGAACCAAAAACGAACTGTGTTTTCTTTTGCAACATGACCGCCATACACATCATTCACCCTTCGAGTCGTTTCCGCAGCACTAGTGCCACGGCGGAACTCGTACTCGTAAATAATGCGATATTTTAAATTTTCCATTTTGTAAAATGAGTGACGCAAACAGAAAAAACAGAAGAAAAAAAACAAATGAATGACGGTCATCGAAGCACAAATACATGAGTAAATAGCTGTCCAAATTTGAATTTGGAATTCCTTACCAAAGAGGAGAAATTCGTGATTAAAGTGGCCAGTACGAAAAACGCCAATTTCATATGTAAGGACCTAATATCAGTGGAACGTCCATAAGCTCCTTACCTACGTCTGTAACACGTATTGTTCACCGGACTTTATCTAACGACAAAGACAGTGCAGATTTTCATGCAGAAATATGCTACCTCGTTGGTCGCAAGTGGATCGCAAGCACTGCCGAGCATAATTATGGGCCTGGGATATATTCTCAGTGTTTTTAGGTTTTTCTATTAGCAATTTATCAGTAACAGCCCGGAGTCTGGATTTATTTATTTATTTAGGTATTCATTAACAATGCACATTGTGTTTTAAGTCATTAAAATTATAAAACTGACACATTCATAATACAATAATCATAGGAAATAACAAACAAAAAAAAAAAACAATACAATAACATTACTAGCTAATATTACCCAGTCTCTCATTAACCAATATAAAATTTTTAATACATGGATATGTCATCATCAATCGAATAGAGACATTTCTCCAATAGGAACGCTTTAAGTTTTGACTTAAATGAGCTCTTATAAATTATGGATTTTAAGTCCAATGGCAACCTGTTAAAAATCCGATCCGGATCTCACAGTCTAATCGGATGCAGCTAGATACCAGTATTTTACATGGTGCGAATATACCCTCTTTACTCATTAACCTCCGCTAATGAGACACAATTGATTTTCTATTGTACTCGTATCGTACTACATAAGGTACGCGCGGAGCTTGACCGGTCTATGTAGCTTAAATCTTACATCCCTTTGAAATAATAATTGTCTACAACACAGTAACCATAATTTTTTGGCATTTCCTTAACTCCCTTTTCATTAGATCTCCCCTCTTTGCGTCCTACCCTCATCAAGTGCAACGCGTTTTGACAGGCGTTTGTGCCTCATTTAAGGGTGAAATACCTTGGTTTAATCTTTACAATACAATTTGTTTGTACTGTCACTGCTTATGTGGCCTTTTGTAGTCCTTTTCCTAGATTTGCTTCAGGCAATTTTTGCGTGGTTTATTTTTTATAAGATTTTGGAGGAATTAAATATTGTTATGAAATGAAATGTTTATTTATGTAAGTAGATCTTTTAAGACACTTTTGAACGTCAATATTTTGTTTATCAATATTTTTAAAACAAGATGGCGCCGGTATTTTCTAGCTGATTGATCCCTGAGAAGAAATGCCGAAACAAAGTCAGAGGTTATATTCTCTTTTAAAGACCCAACATTATATTATTAGAATTTTATGTGAGCATTTTTTGTGTGTGTGTATGTGTGAATGCAGGGTCATGTCCGTAAGGGCCTTTTGAAGAAACAGCCATTGTAGCTTTGAGGTGACCTGTCCCAACAGACAGCATGCATGCATCAGTCATCGTTTAGCTCAACCCTGTTTAAGGGAGCTCAACGACCCGTCACCAGATCTGCAGGACATTCATTATGTATTGAAATAAATGTCCATGGGGTAAAATTTGGGAAATTAATTAATAAGGAAATTGCCTCCCTACGTGAATTTGCTGTGTTATTGCCATTTCATACAACTGTTAAAATCATTTCAACTGTCATTAGAATAATTATTCAGACATTTTTAATTCGTACTCAATTTGTTTGCATTGGCAAAAAAAAAATCAGGGAAATTAAATGTAATTTCCCTGATTTAACATAGTACATCAGATTTGTATCTGTGCTATGAAGCCTACAAAAAGTAGAAACCTATGATATTTACTTTTTTACCCGAAACTGTCAAATTTTCCTAATCAACTTTGCACCTTATGCTTCAGCGATAAAGTTGAAAATCTACTAGAGAAATTTGACAGATTGTAGTAGCTTGATGTGCTGGCGTCTGTACCTACTTACTTGTTCTACATACATTGACCAGAATATTCAGCAAGTTCGTTATACCCGAATTGTTCAACATACAAATAGGTAATGTACCATTTGAAACAACATACAAATAGGTAATGTACCATTTGAAACATGTGTAAGAAATATTACGAAAACCATTGGAAAACCGGCCAACGAGTCGGACTCGCACTCTTGTATCGACCATCCGATCAGGACCAGACCCGTGCCGGACGGCGCGTACGTGTTCCACGCGCGCCTCAAAGAGATGTTGATTTGGGAAAAAAACCAAGTGCATAAGATTTTCTTTACCAAATGTCAAAAGTAGTAATTGTGAGATAGTACTGAATCAAGAGAAACTCGAATTCGTCGATGAAACTGTTTTCCTGGGGATCACGCTCGACTCAAGGCTTCAATGGGGTCCTCATTTAACATCCCTTGCAGGACGGCTAAGTTCAGCAGCATATGCTGTGAGAAAAATCCGTCAATTTACTGATGTTGATACCGCGAGACTAGTCTATTTTAGTTACTTTCATAGTATAATGTCGTACGGTATTTTACTATGGGGACGGGCTGCAGACATCGAGTCTATTTTTATTCTGCAGAAAAGAGCCATCAGAGCCATATATAATCTCCGCCGGCGTGACTCTCTAAGGAAACTGTTTAAAGATATTAACATCATGACGGTACCTTGTCAATATATCTATGAAAATATCATGTACGTAAGGAAAAACCTACATCTTTTTAGTAAAAGAGGTGAAAGACACAATTATATCACTAGAAATAGGGACCAATTAGTTCAACCAGGTTTCAGGCTGGCTAGTAGACTCATCTTTCATGGGCTACTGTTTAAAATGTTACAATAAAATACCTACCCACATACTTGAACTGAATGAAACGAAATTTAAATCTTGTATAAAACGCACACTATGCAGCCAGGCATATTATAAATTGGGGGATTACATCACTGATAGAAATGCGTGGCTAAATGCTGGTCCTGCTCCATAAGGACGCACATATAAATTGATTAGCATTCGAAAATACTGTTGGAGCTGCTGAAGATTGTAAAATACTACTTTTGCATTATATAAATTCAATCTCTTAGTATTGTATAATTGCATAGCACATGTGTGAGTACTATGTACATACTATAAAGCTACCATTTACTGGGTACGTCTTTCATTGACTTGAATGTGCTCTGGCGGCTGAGAGTATGTCATGCTCACTCAAATGTCTCGCTGATGGTGGCGCATGTGTTGGATCATTTAGCTCCCTTCAAAATGGTTGAGCTGAATGGTGCTAATACATGCGTCATGTTCGTGAACGGGCGCCGTCAGTAGGGACTGGTCATCTCTTTGCTGCCACGGCTTATTTTAATTTAATTTTTTAATTGTTTTTTTTTTCTCATCTTTTCATTATGGACGCTTTTAACGTTCTGCATCGTTCTCACATGTATAATTTTTAGCATGAATGATGTAACCAAGACTTTGTAACCATATTATTCTGATTTAAAAGAGTGTCCATGGAGTTTCTTGCCCGTTCTTCTCCATAGGTACCTACGCTTTGGAATGGGCAACTAGCTTCATCTTTCTGACTGACCGACCCCTTGACAATTCAAAAGTGCCTGTAATTGGTTTAATTGAAATAAATGCTTTGAGTTTGAGTTTGAGATGTCAGCAAAAAGGAAGGGGCCTGCCAGGGCCGAAGACTGCCGGGGGTGCGGGATTGTCCGAAAGGGTTACCGCTACCCCGGAACATAACGGATGGGTTTTAGTCAGTGAGAGTCTGACACTCCCTTCCGCTCCACCCAGAGCAGGAGGGGTCATTTGAGGATTTCCCATCCATAAAAAAAAAGAAAAAGAAAGTGTATTATTATTTTTTGTTGTTATAGCTGCAATAGAAATACACACTCTGTGAAAATTTCAACTGTATACTTATTACGGTTCATGACAGCCCGCTGACAGTCAGAGGGACGGACGGACGGACAGACAGCGGAGGCCTAGTAATAGGGTTCCGTTGGCACCCTTTGGGCCCGTAACTTTAAAAATACGTACTCGGCTTATCATCAATCACCGAAAAAAGTGTCTTAAAAAGGCCACATGACGTCGCTAATCTAAGTGACGTAACTGATTAGAAGCATATTTTACAGTACAGCATTACTACCTATTGTTATCGTTTTAATATTGTTTTATTAATAAATATTTTAACAGATACGTCACTTCGTAAGATCTTTGTTTTTATTTTGTTCGGAATACCTACATGATCAGATATCAGATTCGACATGGAAAATGTATCAAATTACTATATTTAGGTCGGCTTAGTCCAAAATTTCAGATACGTCAGTTAGATTAGCGACGATAAAAGCAAACAAACTCAACCATAAAGTAGACACGTGTAAAGGAAGCGCCAAACCACTTTAAAGGCACAAATGACCATGACCTTGAATTGAAGTCCATTATCCTTTAGCCCCTCCCTTTCTACCCTCCATCCTTCGAATATTTTTGTTTTCACCCCATCATTAATATTTCACCATAACATTGGGGTTTGCTGGCATCAAACTTGCTTCCATGGTCATCAATCATCGACTCTCAAAACATGCCTTCGACCAAACTTCTTATCATAACCTCCTTAATTCGAATCTGAATCTTATCCCGACTGTTCTAAGGGGCAAATTTGTTTGGCTGGGGTAATATTTACTGTATTACAATAATTTTACTATAGGGTAGTTTGTAAAGTGATTACAGCACATATTTCGCTTGTAATAAACATCAAATATGGCCGCCCTAATTTGGGATAGAATAATAGCAGTAAATAAGGTAGAAGCGCTGAGCGTAAGTAAACGTCAAAGGAAAATACATTCAAAAGATATATTTGTGTTTTTGTTCGAATACTCAATATTGGTAGAAGTGTTTTGGACTGGCCAAGTAAATAAGAAAGAGATTATTTCATGATAAACTTACAGATCAGGAATCTCAAAAAATCTTATCATTAAGTTTATAGTTAGGAAAAGACTGGTAGAAAATGCTTATGGCATTAAGTCCGCCTCTGTACATTTATGTGCTTGAAGTATTAAATAAATAAATAATAAAAGCCGTGGTGACCCATTGGAAACAGCCGCGCACGAGTGTAGGTCTTAGCTTATTTTCCCAGACAGGTACATTACTTTTTGTAAATTATTTCATCACCACTGCTCTCAAAACGGTGAAGGAAAACATCGTGAGGAAACCGGCATGTCGTAGAACCAAAAATTTAAAAACATGTGACAACTAGGTACCATCCCGCACTGGGCCCGCGTGTTGTATTATGGCGCATGCGGGCACTCACAGAAAGGAGTTCTGTGTCCCAGTAGTGGGAACATTATACATAGGCTGATTATGCTATGATTCTGCTAAGTTATTACATAATTCTACAGAAGTTAACATATGACGAAACTGAGAATCTTATTACAATTGTCTCTTAATGAACTAATACTGTATTTAAATTGAGGCATTGTTTTGTTTAATTTATGTTGTGTTTTTATAAGTACTTGCATGACACTTAATACAAGTTGTATGTACAGACGCCAGCACATCAAGCTACCACAATCTATCAAATTTCTTTGATAGATTTTCAACTTTAGTACAAAGTAATAAGGTTCATATTCAATTGGGAAAAAATGACTGATTGGGGTAGCTTGATTTGCTGGCCTCTGTACCTAGAGGAACTTTGTCTCCCTAAAACACAGGCTTTGGCCTAGCTTAGGAGGCAGCAGTTCGCCCTTTAATGTGTCTCTTATGTTTTTCAAAGTGTGTACAAATAAAAATTTATTTTTATTATTATTCTATGTACATTTCTCCTGCTGCAAAGTATGCTAATGTATTTGCTTGTATTTAAATCGTCGCTATTAGAAAAAATGGCGGCAGAAGTCATTACTCAATGAAAGTGCTACACACTCTTCATTTAGAGGAAAATAGTACGCCAAATAGCGGAGGCCGCACTGCCCTTTATTGTTTAATATTAAGCCCAATATTAAAAGAAACCGGTCAAGCTCCGCGCGTGACCTATGGGTCACGAAACAATAGAAAATCAATTGTGTCTCACTAGCGGAGCCTAATGAGTTAAGCATATCTATGAATCAGAATCAGTATATTTATTTGTGAAACAACCGGGACTTGAACAACCGTCCGGTCGCTCAGTAAGCAAGAGCGCTACCACTACGCCACGGAACCATTGCTCAAACTCAAACTCAAAGCATTTATTTCAATTAAACCATTTACAGGCACTTTTGAATTGTCAAGAAGTCAGTCAGTCAGAAAAAAAATTAAGCTAGTTGCCCATTCCAAAGCGTAGGTACCTATGGAGAAGAACGGGCAAGAAACTCCATGGACACTCTTTTAAATCAAAATAATGTGGTTACAAAGTCTTGGTTACATCATTCATGTTAAAAATTATACATGGAACGATGCAGAACGTTAAAAGCGTCCATAATGAAAAGATGAGAAAAAACAACAATTCAAATAATAAATTAAAATAAGCCATGGCAGCAAAGAGATGACCAGTCCCTACTGACGGCGCCCGTTCACGAACATGACGCATGCATCAGCACCATTCAGCTCAACCATTTTGAAGGGAGCTAAATGATCCAACTGGTAAAAAGGTTCCTTCTACTTAAATTACATATAGAACTTTGAGTTGAAAGAAGAAGGGTCACGTCCCATAGAAAATTTACCCAGGCCCGACACAAAAGGAACGCATCTCAGTTATTTTGTTATATTAAATATAACAGAAATAAATTAACACTATTCTGAATATTAGTGGCTATCACCCACATATTGCCATTTGATTATGGTAAGGCAAAATATTTTAAAATAATTTTTTTTAATGAATAGCAATTATATCCATTTAAGATGACGCCAATTTAGATAAAAATACAAAAATAGACAGCTGGAGACTTAATTTATTGAGGCATCCACAGGCAAGCCCGGTTAAGCAGACGATAACCTCAAAGTTAAACTGCGAGATGTAATTAAAAAAATATAAAATAAAATTGGCTTGTTGAGATCTGTGCGTTTTTTAACCGACTTCAAAAAAGGAGGTTCTGTATTCGACCCGTATGTATGTATGTTTGTATGTCTGCGATTTTCTCAAAAACTAATGAATCAATTTTGATAATTCTTTCGCTAATGTAATCTACATACTTTCAGGAAGGTTTAAGTATATAATTCATTAGGTAATTATTCTTATGTACGGGGTTATATGCATAAATGTACTGCATCTCCGGCATTTCTATGCGAATTTGGACGATTCTTCTAGTCAGTGTCTTCAATTCTTCAATGCACTAGTGTTTATTGGATTTGTGTGGGGTAGGTACAACTAAAAAGTAAAAAATAAAAACTTTTTTACAAAAAAACAACCAACTTGAAAAAAAAAACACTAAAAAGTGATAATTAACTTTAATTTCGGAAGTCGGTGTCTAAAAACGAAAATGCGGAACCAACGACACCGACTTCCGAAATTAAAGTTATTTATCACTTCGTAGTGTTTTTTTTTTTGAAGTCGGTTGTTTTTTTCTAAATTGTTGTATCGTCATTGAATTACCTACATACAATTACGAATTTTGTAGGTAAATAGGTATTAAAAGAAAATTGTATATCGCCTGAAGAAAAACACAAGGCAATATTTTGGTGTTAGCCATTGATTTGGAATATAAAAAATATATATTTTAGCTATATTTAAAATAACAAAAATACCGAGATATGTCTCTTCCGTGTCGGGTCTGAGTCACAAATGACCGTTCTTCTTTCTCAATAATAAAAACGAATGGCGTCTTGCCGCTTTATAATATTTATTGAGGGGATCCTGCCCTAGTGATGGGAATCTGCGATTCCCAAGTTTGACACTCCCCTTGTTAGTAAAATACTACTATTAAAGATAGCCTAAAAAGAGAAACAGATTCCATAAAAAAGTATTGCACACGAAATATTAAAAATTATATATTATGTATTTAGGTGCTCGTGGCTAAATGATAGCAGCCGCACGGATCGATTGAAGATTAAGCTACGCTTGCTGCGGTTGGTCTATGGATGGGTGACCATCTTTACATACTGAGACCCCTCCGTGCCTTGGAAATCACGTTAACCCGTTGGTCCCGGCTGTCATTCCTAGATCTTTGATAGTCGTTACGGGTTGTCGGAAGCCCAAAAGTCTGACAACCAGTCTTACCAAAGGGATACAGATACAGGAACTGGGTAGTGGAGGTCAGATAAGCAGTCACTCTATACAGGATGAAATTTTAATCACCGTTTTCCTGTTAAGGGGTCATTGTACTCATCATTATGAACAACTTTTATTATGGGACCAAACATGAAATCGCGAAAAAATAAATCAGCTGTTCCCTACATTTTGACGAGTTACGCGAACATAAATGTAGGTAACAGCTGATTTTTGAAGTGAAAACTTCTTTAGCGGCGTTGTACACTTTTTTTGTAATGGGTAAAAAATGTTAAACTCACGTCAGGACACGTGACACTGATCGAAAATTCGTAAGACGGATGGAGAGTAGACAGCCGGTGCGGCGTAGGAGAGGAAGTATCCTCTCTTTCTACGGCGCGGCGAAAATGTATGCCTGCTGTTTCGTTTAGGCGGCGCAGGGCGCTTGCGCGAATGTTCGTGTGTGTTTATGTTACAGCGTGTCACGCGCATCCATGGATAGTGACAAGACAACTGATGGCTCGACCGTCTGTGTAGTGGCCACACTGCTGTGTATTCGTAAAATTATTATAAAACAAAAAATAGCTACTTTACTTTAATTGTCATGTTTGTGTACGATAGCGCAATAAATAAATATTGTATTCTACCACATAAATGATAGTACTTTTATACTGATAATTAAAGCAATTCGTGCAAAATTATTCCCTAACCATTCCAAAATACTTATCAAAAATGCACAACGTTAATATTTAAGTTTTCACTTCTGCCGGCACCAGCAACCCGTCTTTTTTTTCACTGGTATCCTGTTTTACCCCGTTAGACTTTAAGACGACCCCAACGTAGACGGAAAAAGGCTAGGCAGATTGAGTTTAGTAGGCATATCCTTGTTGAAAATCAAAGCCCGCCTTGAAAAGAAAATGGCAAAACCAAAAAAACCTCTCCCGTTTATTGACGTCAATATTTTATGACAGAGAAGGATAACATATAAAAGGTAACAATATATCTTGGAACTCGAGCACGCGGCAATTTCTTTTTATGCAAATATTTACCTCTCCAGGCGTGACTTATACATATGCCCCTATGTAAGCAATATTTCCTCTCACGAAATATCTTAAAAACACAAACACAAGTTTTATTTCAAAAGATTTAAGCAAAAATCGTATCACGCCAAACGATTTTTTCCGAAGAATGATAATACTTATCTTTTAAAAAGTTCTAAATTCACCCATAGACAAACACTTTAGGTTTGCGAGCTTAGATTACTTTAGTTCAGTCTGAACTTACAAAAGTCTCATTTGCGAAAACTTTTGTTGGTTTTGGGTTGAGCCATTATCTATCTTCCTGCGTAAGACACGAACGCAAACGTATCGCAGCGGGTTTTTCATCGCACGCTGGAATTTCAACTCTAGGTATTGACTCGAGCATTGAAAATCCAACAGAGTGCATCCCATCGCGCCAAAAAAGCACACTGTTGGATTTAAAACTCTCGGCGCTGATCAGTGCGTCGAGAAACCTTTGACCTAGGCTAGAGTCAAGAGCAAGCCCATTAAAAAAAAAAAAAAAAAAAAAAAAAAAAAAAAAAAAAAAAAAAAAAAGAATCCAGTGCGCGAAAAGAAATCTCCCATCCGAACCTGGGCTTCGAATCGCGGGTTTACCTCTCCCGCAAAACAAATGCTTTTATGGCTTTCAGATAGTTCCGAGTTCATGTTTGTGCAATAGAGATTTGTGTATGTAAACGTAATCTCTTAATACGGCTTTCCAAGGTGCGTAATTCCAGTGATGTGCACGTCCATGTAACAATCGAATTTATACTGGATTGCCAACGTCATAGAGATCAAAAGAGCATGAGGTTGGTTTTAAAACCACAGAAGTCTACCCAACTTCAATTGTGATATTTATGACCATAGCAATACAGCCAAAATTTGCTGTTGAAATGTCTTTAGACGTCTGTAAAATTACGCGTCATGGAAGCCACCTTTAAAAATACAACAATACACAAACTGCAGTGTCTGTTTAAAGGTTGGGATTTTGTCTGATAAGCGATTGACAGTCACATCTAACTTAAGATTTTAAAGTTACTGATGAATATGAGACCAAATTATGGATTTATTTCCGTTGGATCCCGCTTTTGAATCCCATTTTAATATTTTTGGCGTTGGATCCCGCAAAACATTATTATGTATTTCCGTTGGATCCCGAATTTAAAAAATGCAGGATAATTACGTTTTATTGTCGTTGAATCCCGAAAAGTATTTCCGTTGGATCCCGAATGCTTAAAAAAATCTGAATGCGGGTTGGAAACCCGTGCCATGTGAGTTTTTACGTCATAAAATATCACTTCATCATCATCATCATCATTTCAGCCGAAAGACATCCAGTGCTGGACATAGGCCTGCGACCAAGCACCTCCACTTCGGCCGGTTCTGTGCTTCTCGCATCTAACGGGTTCCTGCGACCTTCACAAGATCATCGGTCCACCTTGTCAAAATCAAATCAAAATCAAAAGTCATTTATTCAAACTAGGCTGAGAATCAGCACTTTTCGAACGTCAAAATTACAAAAGACAGTCCCCCAAAACGCCCGCCCTTCGCCACTTCCTAGTGCTTTCGCTGGGGAGAAGAAGTGGCGGAACAAACTCCCCAGCAGCACAGCTGTCTGTTCAGTTAGAAAATAATTAATTTTATACAATACTATGTATGCAAAGTAATTAACATTACAGGACACAGAACCTTAAATTAAATTATTTGCCATAGGTTAACTAGCCACGCCATTATACCAACAAATACAATAAACACTATACGTACTCAAGCAAAAAAAAATTAAAAATATAACCAAAAAAAAAAACTTACTGACCAAATAAAAGCCTCCAGGTATAAAGGGCGTGACAGCTTACATATATATGCAATGCTAGGTTCTGTTTACATAGCTGTCACTTGAAGTCACAAATGATAAACTAGGACCATCGAAGTAAAATAAATAAACAAGTTATTACTACTAATAACAACAATAAAACCATGGTCAGCAAGACGACCAGTCACCACAGTTCACGAGCATAACGCAAAGATCAGCCATTACCCCCCTCGCCATATTTGAGGGAAGGAGGCAACCCGACCCCCGACGCTACCGCAAGCAATGACATCTAAGGGAGCATGACGAACTTGCTGCCGGTTGCTCAAGCAAGAATAATAATATGATCATTCGTAGAGGTCGCTAGCTCACCACATATTGCAATCAACTCATTAAAAGACATTGAAATGAGTAGATTATGTCAATAATAAATTACAATAAAATTAAACCGAATTGACTAAAACTCTCAACTAAAAAAAACAAAAAAATAAAAATAAAATAAAAACAATTACATAAACTCATATAACCTGTCAGTAAGCTAATTCTGGAGAAAGAACATAATAATTGTCTTGAGTTAATCAGGGCGACCAACTATTCTTATCGTTTAAGTAGTCGTTGATGGAATAGTATGCTTTTGAACAAAGGTTGGATTTTACTTGAGCTTTAAATCTATTAAAAGGCAAATCTAGCAAGGAAGAAGGTAGCTTGTTATAAAAGGTTATACCAAGCCCAACAAATGAGTTATGAACCTTATGAAGCCGGTGAAAGGGAGCACGTAGTTTGTCCTTATTTCTAGTGTTAACATTGTGAGTATCACTGTTTTTAGTGTACAAGTGTATATTTTGCCTAACATATAAGATGTTGGCAAAGATGAACTGTGATGCAACCGTGAGAATACCAATATCTTTAAAAAAATCTCTTAGAGAAAATCTGGCGCCTAGCTGGTAAATCGCTCGAACAGCTCGTTTTTGCAGGACAAATATATTTTGTATATCAGCGGCTTTGCCCCACAGCAGAATACCGTAGGACATAACGCTGTGAAAATAACTAAAATAGACTAAACGAGCTGTATCAACGTCAGTGTATTGTCTTACTTTCCTGACGGCATAGGCAGCCGAACTGAGCCTTCCTGCTAGGCTTGATATATGTGGTCCCCACTGAAGTTTGGCATCTACTGTTATTCCCAGAAAAACTGCCGAGCCCACTGTTTCAAGCACCACTTTATCTAAGACGATGTTGGGTCCTAGATTTCTAACATTTGGTAAGGCAAACTTTACACATTTCGTTTTCTTGGCATTGAGAACTAGTTTATTTGACGTAAACCAATCCGTAACTATTGATAGTGCACTGTTTACGTCGTCAAAATCTTGTCTATTCCTGTCAACTTTAAAAATAAGAGATGTATCGTCTGCAAACAGTACAACGTCACAGATGCCCTTTAAATGGAATGGTAAATCATTGATATATACTAAGAACAAGAATGGACCCAGTATTGAGCCTTGTGGTACACCTAACTGAACGGGTAGCCCGGAAGATTTTACACCATTAACATCTACACATTGGAACCTATTATGTGGGCACACATACCACAGTATCTCAAAACGAGAGTCTTTGATCAGTGCATGTTGCCAGTGATGACGTGGTCGTTCACAATGGGTCTTATCATAAGGCTAAAAGTCATCCAAAGAGCAATGGCTAACGGCTATGCTTGGAGTTTCCCTACGCAATCGAATCAGAAATGAAGAGGTCCGCAGGGGAACCAAGGTAACCGACATAGCCCGAAGAATTGCCAAATTTAAGTGGCAGTGGCAGGGCACATTGCTCGCAGAACAGATGGCCGATGGGGCTGAAAGGTTCTGCAGTGGCAACTGCGTACCGGAAGACGTAGCGTTGGAAGGCCTTCCACAAAATATCGTTTATGACAAAAGAGTGTGTTTATCCTTGTTTGACTGAAGTGTTTCATCCACAGCCCACTTTACCCACAGCTGGGCATAGGCCTCTCTTTTCTTGTGCCAATCCCTACACACTCCCGTGCCAGCCTTAGGTTGCCATTCCACAAGAGATGAGCGAGAGTGCATAGCGAGGGATGTGTGTAAAACTAACCAATACCAACGCTAACTTAGTTCCAGCTATAAAAATGAAGCGATGTTACTGGTTGGTTTCACACACATTTACATCCATACTATACTATATATACTATATAATATTATAAATTCGAAAGTAACTCTATCTGTCTGTGAATGGGCTCAATCGGGACTTTATAATAAAAGAAGTAGTGGACTGTATTAAAATAGGTGTAATACCGTAATTCACAATAATCAACACATAAAAGAGAAAAACAATGAAATGCCCGTGGTCAAGCGCGTCTGTGAGCTGAGTGGAGTGAAGGGCACGCAGCGGCCGTCGCGTACCGGGTTCGGTACCCCGACGCCCCGCGCCTTCCACTCGGTCAATCACGCGCATATGTGATGCGCCGACAGTCTGCCTGTAGTTACCTTTTCACGCCTAAACCGCTGAACCGATTTAGAGGAAATTTGGTATAGAGATAGTTTGAGTCCCGGGAAAGGACATAGAGTACTTTTTATCCCGATATTCCCACGGGATCGGGACTTATGCGGGTGAAACCGCGGGGCACAGCTAGTACTTATATATATTAATTAGGTTATAATCCTCATGCATATAGGGAAAACTCGTAAATTTCTTGCGTAAATCAGCTACTTTTACGTCAGCAACAATGCCATATACGAGTTAGACCTTCTGCCTAACCTTTAACTAAAGAATCTCTTACGTATAAAATTGAAAAGACGCTCAGGTGACTATAAAGTACAGAACATTAAACTAAGTGGTAATAATTTAAAAGAATTCTGTCGAAACTGCACACTTAGGGCGATATGTTACCGAATATCAATTTTGCTTTATAGCAAACGCGATTTCACATGAAAAGTTCTGATAGCTTCATCAGATGTGGATGATAGGGGAAGAAATTGTTTTCGATAAAGGTCTTTTAGAACGTGGTGAACGAATATCGAAAAAATTCTATTATATTTTTCCACGTAATGAGTTATATCGATGATCATCTTTTGAAAATTTACAGAGGTGTGTATATGCTCTTAAGAACCTGCAACACAGGTCTGTAGGTTTTTTTTTTTTTTTTATTTGAAATGGGCTTGCTCTTGACTCTCTTGTCTAGGTCAAAGTTGACAGAGACAAAGTCGACGATGGAGCGAGCTTACCCAGAAGAAGCCTGTTCACTGTCAGATTGAAGAGATTCGGGTTGTATGCGCTTGGAAAAACAGACGCAGGTAGAGAGTTCCACTTTTTGTTGTGCGCATTATAAAGGACATTTGCAAACGCTTAGTGCGAATTGGTGGAATAGCAACCAGGTAGGGATGGTAACTTGCAGTGCGTCTTGATGTCCGAAGGTAGAAGGGGTCCGCCGGCCTGTGGAATGAGGTTTAAAGCAGAAGTGTGATGATTAATAAAACAATAATTTTATGTTTGGTGCCTTCATCGTCATCATAATCAGCCTAATGTTCCCACTGCTGGGACACAGGCCGCCTCTCTGTCAGTGGGAGTGGGCCATAATCCACCACGCGGGTCCAGTGCGGGTTGGTAGATGTCACATGTCTTCGAATTTTTGGTTCTAGGACATTCCGGTTTCCTCACGATGTTTTCTTTTACCGTTTGAGAGCAGTTTGCAATGGTGCCTTACTTACTGCAAAATGTCGTTATGTTTCGGGATGAGATCTACGCGGATGCTACGGCGTAGTAAGAACTACGCCGTAGCATCCAACGCGTGTTTGCAACGTCTGTTATGTGTCTAATCAACGTTCTTAATATCTTACGTGTTAGTTAGTTGTTTTGGTAAATTGTCACCCACATTTCACCAAAATGTCTTATTTAAAAAAAGATAACTAAAAATCTCTGTTTCTATGGGGTCAAATTTGGCTGTGACACTATTTTTTTTATTATTCTTAACTAACTTTTTAGACCTTTGTATCTTACTTATGCGTACGAAGTTTTATTAAAATCGGTTCATTCATTTCGAAAAACAAGGGCTTGAAAGTTTGTATGAAATGCCGTACGTCGTAAACGCTCTTAATCAGCCCGTCATCTCAGTTAGTAGTCACCCTGAGATAAATCCCTGTCTCTTCGCAGGTACTTATTGTAAACGGTCACTAAGTATTGAATAAAAATACCCAATCTTCTTATCTCTTGTTAAAAGTTGGTATATTTTCTTGTACAGAGGCCAGCACATCAAGGTACCCCAATCTGTCAAATTTTCCCAATTGAATATGAACCTCATTACTTTGTAGTTAAGTTGAAAATCTATCAAAGAAATTTGACAAATTGGGGTAGCTGAATGTGCTGGCGTCTGTACATATAATATTTTTATCTGACGAAGCAACGCAAGCTTTACTTGTGGTTGACAAGTTTAGTGTAAAAACACGCTGTGAATGTGCGTGTAAGCTCAGGAGCTCTCGGTACCGTTCTAGACAATAGCGAAGTTGGAACTGTGTGTGTCAATAATGCTGATGTTACTCGTCTTCACGCACACATTCACAACGTGTTAACACAATTAAAGCGCGCGTCGCTTCTTGAGATAAACATACTGTAAACCGCTACGTAGTGAACATGGACACATTGTTACTTTGTCTACAATATACAGGGAGACGACATAATGTCCTCGCGAACTTGGTCATTGAGCTATTTGACTTGCTTTGTCTATGTTAATTGGGTATTTGCCAACAACTTGTTAAGACAAAAGGACAATACCGATGTACTCTGATGTCGCGAAGACAATTTGAAACGGGTTGTGTTGAAACATTACTATAGTTGTTGTGTTTTAGCATGGCAAAATATGTCATTGCCCTTTCCCTAATACCTCTTCGTAAGAACCCGAACAATAAAATGTGTATCGTTTTCATTTGTAAAAAAAAATGTTGACGATCACGGGTTTTTGAAATGATGTACACTAAAATCTGCCAATAAATATAGAGGTTAATGTAGGGTCAATGACCGTTATGGCCATGTTAAAACGAAATGACAATAATTATCATGAGCCGACATTTACGGCCATCCGTTTGTTCTGCTAGATCATTAATAACACGTTTATAGCACGTTGATAAATCTACCTGTGCTAATCAATTTAAAAAGCACCCGAGAGAAACATATGTATAAGTACTCGTAAATATGCTTTTTTTTTTCACATTGAATCCAGTGACGCTGCATTGGCCATGACCGCCTTTTTTTTAAGTCGGTTTTTCTTTTGTAAAATCGTTTTATTCTTTTTGTAGTATGTCACACAAATTCTTGCCATCTATTTTTTTTTTCATATATTTAATAACATCTTCAACACAGATGAAGTTGAAAGCTACGTATTATTGAAGCTAACTCAAAAACCACCAACTGGACCTTTCAAATTAAATAAAAAATATCGAAATCTATCGACGTGGTAAAGAATTATAGCTGAACATACAAAGAAGTTTCCGACAAATTGAGAACCCGTCCTTTTTTGTTTATTTATTTTATTCCCATATAAAACACATACAATACAATAAGTATTAATATAACTTAAAAATAAAAATAATAAACATACAACATTATAATTAGGCACACTAAAAAACTAACTAAACACAAAGTGTCTGCGTCGTGTTTCGCTGACTGGTGTCATGTAGCCGGCCACGAAACCGGCGCGCGGCGGTACACAACACCCTTCGGCCAGAACTCTTCGTTGAGGAACTTCTAGAGATGATGCGTCGGAACACGCACTACGAACGAAGTTTGAAGTCATTAGAAAAACTCGCGCTTTAAAACCAAACCAACACTCTATTATTCTACGTACCAGGACTTCATAGGCTAGTATAAACCATTATAACTAACTAATATTTAACACGTAGGCAGGTACCTCTGTACCACGCATGGCAATTACCACTAATTGATCACGCGCCACACCCGGACAATTCAATTAATCCGTACTGGAACCGGGTGAGAATGGCTCAATTTAGTGTTAAGGTTGTTAGTAGTTTGCTAATGATGCAGGGGTGAGATAACTAGATGAATAGGGGTCATTTAGGAGAACCATGGTAACCGAGCAGTGGTGGCCCAGTGGTAACGGCCACAACTTATTCGAGTCGTAGGTCGTGGGTTCGAACCTAAGCAGGCACTTGACTTTATGTAAATTCTTTCGTTACCACTGCTCTCAAAAACAGTGAAGGAAAACATCTTCAGGAAACCGGCATGTCCTTGAACCAAAAATTCGAAGACATGTTACATCTGCCAACCCGCACTGGGCCCGCGTGGTAGATTATGGCCCAAACCCTCTCATAAAGAGGAGGCCTGTGTCCTAGCAGTGGGAACATTATAGGCTGATTATGATTATGCTATTTTCAACCAGAATAGCGGTTTCCATTACAATATTATAGGCTGATTATGCAAGGTAACCGACATAGCCTGAAGAATTGCCAAACTTAAGAGACTGTGGCCAGGGCACATTCCTCGCAGAACAGATGGCCGATGGGGCCGAAAGTTTCTGAAGCGTTGGAAGGCCTTCCACAAGGTCTTCGGTCCACCTTGTGGGAAAGGATACACCAGGAGAAATCGTTAAATCAGGCCTTTCTACATCAGCGGTGCCGGGTAATAAGGCAGTGCCTTAAAGGCTCAGCTAATTTCAACAACATCTGAAAGTTTAAGCTACATCATCATCTGCCTAGCCTTTTCCCAACTATGTTGGGGTCGGCTTACAGTCTAACCAGATGCAGCTGAATACCAGTATTTTATATGGAGCGACTGCCTATCTGACCTCCACAACCTGTTAAGTTACTAGGTTACCGATACCCTTTGGACTGGTTGTCAGATTTTCGGGATTCTGACTATCCGTAACGACTGTCAAAGATTCACGAATTACAGCCAGGACCAACGGTTTAACGTGCTTTCCGAGGCACAACGGGGTCTTGGTATGTAAAGATGATCACCCATCCACGGTCCAATCGCGGCAACCGACACATGCTGTTATTACTAACTTAGCCACAAGCCACATCCTACTGTACAGTCAACAAAAGAGATAAGCATGCAGGATCATCGGATATAGTTGAAGTTTAGTAAGAAACCGATAGATGTTTACCAATAAAATTTAATTTTATTAATAGAAAACAAACAGCTCATTTATCTAATTAAATTTCAGTCGACAACATCCATCGGTTTCTTACTAAACTTCAACTATATCCGACGATCCTGCATACTTAACTCTTTTGTTGACTGCACATACAAGATACTTAGTAATTAACTTTGCCTTATTTTTTTTTTCTTTATTGCTAAATGGGCGCGCTCTTGACCCCGACCACGCCTGATGGAAAGCGATAGATGAGGTCTATGATGGAACGAGCGTGCCCAGAGTGCCTGTTCACTCTTGATTTGAAGGCAGACGGGTTAAATGTGGGAGGGGACACAGAGAGCAGAGAGTTCCACAGTTCTATTACTGGTCCTAAAATCCGATTCAAAGCTAACAAGAATAATTAAGACATCCTCTTTCCATTCTCCATTGTTTCAGTTTCAGAATTAGTTACAGTATTACATCGTTAAATCTTAGTTAGGTTCAATTATACACCTATTTCGGTTAGTTCTAGACAAGTTTGTTCGAGCCAGGAGCACAGTTAACTTCGAAAGTTGATCAACTTGTTTGAAACTGGCGTAATAATGCTTGGTTCGGTGCATTTGATACTAAAACAGGATGGTTGAAAAAACTAAAACCCGACTACTGAAAAGGATGAAACAAGTACATTCCCGTGGTCGCAAGCTACCTTAGCTTTGTCAAGTATGTTAGTACAGCGGCATGCGACCACGGGAAGGTACGTCTTGTTTCATCCTTTTCAGTAGTCGGGTTTAAACTTATTTTTTATTTAATTATTTTAGGGCTTATTTCAATAATATTTATATTTTTGAAATGTGCTCATTAAGCCCTTTCATTTGATACCCAACACGGCATGATTAAAAAAAAAATCTTTTATGTCATGAATTTTTGTCCACTAGAGGGAGTCATATTCAATTTATTGTGACGTCATATGTGACGTCTATAGGCTATGGCCTATAACCAGCGGACGATCATGACGCTTCCAACGATACCTCATTTGTCCTATTATGACTAGCAGTGTAGAAGTTATGAGGGAACAGATGAACATACATTCATACATACCGGTCAAAATCATAACCCTCCTTTTTGCTTCGCCGTAGTCGGGTAATAAAGCAACCTTCATTTTATCATGGCATGATATTTTTTTTTTTTTATCGGTATTTAGAGAACCTCCTCAGCAAGCCTCTCTACCAACCAGGTTGAATCGCCTAATCTTTGACTTTTTAAACGACTTCTTAATAAAGAAGGAGTTGGTTAAAATAAAAATCTGTTTTTTTATAGAAAAGTGCAAAACGCGGTTAAAATGTATGGAACAACAACATTTTTTTTTTAATAACCAGTATCATTTACTGAATCCATGGTTACAGGCTGAGCGTCAATGTCCCTGCCAATATGTATTTATTTTTATTTTATACTAGCTGCGCCCTGCGGTTTCACCCGCATAAGTTTCGATCCCGAGGGAATATCGGGATAAAAAGTCTATGTTAATCCAGGACGTCAGCTACCACCATACAAAATTTTATTTAAATTGGTCCAACCGTTTGAACGTGAAGAAGTAACAAACATATAAACACACACACACACACCTTTATATTTTCGCCTTTATAATATGAGTGTGATGTGATGTGATATTTATGTTTATCAATATTTTCGGCAATCGATTCAAAAAATCCTTTTTTTCATTTAGTAGAGGAAGCTTGTGAGGTGGTCCCATACTCCCATATAACTTTTATTTATATTGCTTGGGTAGCTAGCTACCACAACTAAAAAGTGAAAAATAAACTGCCACTAATACTTATTAACTTTAGTACAAAAAAAAAACGACCGACTTCCAAAAAAAACACATGAATAGCTTTGATTTTTGAAAGTCAATAGCAAAAATCGAAAATACTAGGTGTACAATGTGTCGAGCTCCGCTAAGGAGACACAATTGATTTTCTATTGTTTCGTCGCCAATAGGCGACACGCGGTCCTTGACCGGTTTGTTTTTTACTCTCGACTTGAAAACACCCAGGTCATAGCTATCGAGAAAAGCATGTTATGGCAATAATTCGACTTCCTTTCTTTAAGGCTATTCGCACGCCACGAAATTTAATCGTTGCGGAAAATAATTACTAATCTGTGAACAATACCAATATACCGTGCCCTGCGGCGAAAAACGCTTGAGAATTCGCTTGAAAAATGATTTGCGTTTGCGATTTTATTTCGCATGAACATGCCATTAAAAAAGTCGCATCGCAGTGCGCGCTTAGCATCACATATAAATGACCTATACTTGTATAAAGTAAATGTGCGCATTGCTGCACACCCTTACCCTATTTCAAGTAAAACAAATATCAACTTTATGTCAATGAAAATTAAGTTGATTTCAGAGTGACTAGCACTAATGACATGTTATAAAAATGTTTGAGGTTGTAGCGTAAACTGAACTTTATTTTGTAGGAATTAAAGTTATTTTTCCATGAATTCATATTTGTTTACATTTTTGGCAAATAAATTGCGAATGCACGGTAGCTCAGTTGCTTGTCCCAACAGTAAGTTGTATAGACATTAGGTGGTCAGTCCTCCTTGGGTGATTACACTATCTGAAAATTTTACAACCAGAAGTCAGATATTTATCAGCTCTTGAAGTACTTCGTTTGAGGACACAATTAACTTGGGAAAACACTGATCACTTCGGTACTTTGTCACCATAAACCGTTTTACGTTTAAAAAAAATGTATGTAACTAATAATTGATAATTCATGTATCTCTTGTGTATATAGAATGATAGGGACGTCGACGCGCCAACTGTAACCATAGATTCAGTATATTACAGACGCCAGCACATCAAGCTATCCGAAACTGTCAAATTTTCCCAGTCAACTTTGAACTTAATGCTAATAGGGATAAAGTTGAAAATCTATTAAAGAAATTTGACAGATTATAGTAGCTTGATCTGCTGGCGTCTGTACGTTTTTTAAATAAAACCTACTAAAAATTTCAACGCAGGGGGGTCAGAATCATGTAACGAATCCATGGTACAGACGCCAGCAAATCAAGCTACTTTGTAGTAGCTTGTATTTTTTGCACAAAAATTTGACAGATTGTTCTGTCAAATTTTTTAAATAGATTTTCAACTTTATCGCTACAGCTTAAGGTTCAAGGTTGATTGGGAAAATTTGACAGTTTTGGGTAGCTTGATGTGCTGGCGTCAGTACCAAGTTGCGGTTCGATGTTCGTGTCACCCTGTATTTTTGGCTTCTTCACTTGCACCGTATAATATGACAAGTTTCATGCAGGTATGGTTAGGGTTTCCATTATAAACCAACTTACTGTCGGGAAAACAAATATTTGTTGTTCTAGTTTATAAAGATTACAAAATTCGTATTTTAAAGCAAATATTTACATAATTTAAAAATTATAAAATAAAAACTTTTTAACAAAAAAATTGAACCTCCGAAAAAACTGAAAAGCAAAAAATAAAAACCTTTTTTATTTTACCTTAATAAATAAGTTCTTAAACTAATGCAAGTATACCTAAGAAATTTTGAGTCGGCGCCAAACAGTTGCGAGTGGTCGTGCGGAGAGCGCACTTTTTGTTTGGAATGTTAATATTTAGCGCTGGAGATTTCACGTTGCATTATTAATTTGATTTGGCTATTTCTATAAGGTAATTTAGTGATCTTTGTTCATTGATTATTTGGCGCCGACTCAAAATTTTTTAGGTATACTTGCATTAGTTTAAGAACTTATTTATTAAGGTAAAATAAAAAAGGTTTTTATTTTTTGCTTTTCAGTTTTTTCGGAGGTTCAATTTTTTTGTTAAAAAGTTTTTATTTTATAATTTTTTGAGGCTATAATTTACTTATTACTGCATGCTTAATTTTTGATTACTTTTCAAATGTCTACCTACCTTACTTTAGATATTAACTGTTATATATACTTAATCCTACTTTAACTATTATTTTTTGTATAGTAAAATACTTAAAAAAACAGGCTTTATATACCAACATAGATAGGCCTTTAATTTTAATTGTTTTTAATTGTAATACACAGCTCAGCATTAAAATCTGTGAATGAACAACAAATCACCCCTATTTTCCCACCCTTAGGGTAGGAATTTTTTTCCAAATTTACATTGGACCAACTTCGAGGTATGTTCTATCCATTAAAAAAAGAATTATCAAAATCGGACTAATCTGTAAAAAGTTATGCGTGGTCATACATTACAATCAGTGAGTGAACTATCAATCATCCCCTGTTTTCCTACCCTTAGGGTTGGAATTTTTTTTCCAAATTTATATGGGACCACCTTCGGGGTATATCCTTTCTAATCAAAAAAGAATTATCAAAATCGGACTGCTCTGTAAAAAGTTATGCGTGATCATACATAAAAAAAAAAAAAAAAATATACGCGTCGAATTGATAACCTCCTCCGTTTTTTCGTCGGTTAAAAAGCTAACAATCTTAAAATAATAATATGTAAAAGTATATAAAAAGGGAGGGGAAATAATCAAAGGGCATAAAAAAATTCGTCCGCATCGCTGTCAATAGGAAACGTGCCCAAACGGCTGGCAGCATTGCCACGTTGTATGGCAATGCTGAATCTTTAGCCAAAAAATAGGCCAGCCCTCTGGTCACGTGAAGAGTCGACCAACCGCTTGGCGATGTCTCGAAATACTAAGTGGGCACTCGACACTTCGACAGTAAAGTATACCTAATAAAAAAGGGACCTCTAACTCCTCACTCTAGCTAGGCCGTCTTAACGATATTTGTCTAGCAAATTGATCCTTACATGCACGTCTATCAATATTTAACTATCGGCCGTAATCTAATAGAGCTTACGTGAGAGGTTCATCCAATATTGATTGTAAAGCTTGGTTTACACATACACGCTGTCAGGTGCTTAGAAATGAAAATAGTATTGAACATGTATATACCAGCACGTCTAGAAATGATTTAACATATGACGGTTTATGAAAATAGTGTATAATCCTTCCATGCCGTTTTCGGCTACGGCGACCGTTTCACCATCAACCTACTGGCGTCTATCATGGGCTCTCATGTGGCTAGAAAAACCACCTTTGTTTACAAATATTAACATAATTGTAAATGATTGCCGCTGGTGGTCGGGCTTTTAGTTCGTCACGCTTAGAATCTAGTTTTGAAAGTCGACGAGTCTCAAAGTCAAAAACTTTCTGTTGTACTAGTGACCTCCACTCTCCGCGGTTAGACGCTAGCTCTTCCCACTGAGATGGATCTACGTCACAACCCTTCATGTGTCGCTTAAGCACATCCTTAAATCTTAGGAATTGCCCGCCATGCATTCGCTTCCCCTCCTGAAGTTCCGAATAAAGGATGCGCTTCGCCACTCCCTGCTAAATAATAAAATAGTGTAACAATCAAGGAAACGATCACTAAAACTTTATATGTGACACATGCATGTGGTAATTATACCATTTATTTTTTCTTTAAGTAATAATATCACTGCTCTCAAAACGGTGAAGGAAAACGTCGGCATGTCCTAAAGCCAAAAAAAAAACGAAGACACGTGATATCTACCAACCCGCACTGGGCCCGTGTGGTGGATTATGGCCCTCTTACCGAGAGGAGGCCTGTTTCCCAGCAGTGGTAACATTATAGGCTGATTATGCTTATGTTGCAAAACATAACTCAGCAGTCGAGGCTCAAGACAATTTCTGAGTGACCATTTAATTAAGTACCCGTGAAGAGATATGGGGGTTTATTTAAGGAGGTGACTACTGAAATAAGCTCCAAAATAATTAAATAAAAAATAAGTTTAAAAACTAGAACCCGAATACTGAAAAGGATCCAACAAGAAAGTACCTTCCCGTGGTCGCAAGCTACCATAGCTTATAGGTATGTTAGTACAGCAGCATGCGACCACGGGTCCACTTTCTTGTTGCAATCTTTTCAGTAGGTATTCGGGTTTTAGTTTTTAAACTTATTTTTTTGTTAATTATTTTGGGCCTTATTTCAGTAATATTTGTATTTTTGAAATGTGCTAATTAAGCCCTTTCATGAGATATCCACCACGGCATGATTAAAAAAAAATATAATATATCACGACTTTATGACCGCTAGAGGGCGCCATATTCAAGTTAATGTGACATCACATAACCTGTGACTAGCGGACGATCAAGACGCTTCCAACGATACCTCATTTGTCCAATTATGACAAGTAGTTTAGAAGTTATAAGGAACAGATGAACATACATACATACATACCGGTCAAAATCATAACCCACCTTTTTGCTTCGCCGTAGCCAGGTAAAAAGACATGCTTCGCCGACCTCAAACAAATTGGAAATGATTCTACAAATTTTTCTCGAATAAAGTCGGTAAACACGTTCACACAAACAAAACCCAATAACAACACAATGATGAACGTAAACGCATTACTCGAGTCACTCATCACTAAAGACGTGACCATCGAATCGTGCCCGATCATTCCCGAGCGTACCCGATCATTCCCGAGCGTGGCTGAAATGACAATAGGACTATTGTCATCCAGGGTCCCGGTCTCAGAGGTTATCGGGACACACACGGTTGGAATTTGTTATTAGCATACCTATGGATTTTGGGCATGAATTTGAATGTAAATTGTATGTGGTTGGGAATGGTAATACTTACATAGTATTGGCCGGACAGAGGAGGTCTATCTTGGTAAGTGATGAGTCATTCATTCAGTTCATGAAATGGTAACATTCGGGTGGCCGTTCCTCCATAGAAACATTCTCGCCCATTTTCTTTCTGGTTAATGACTATAATGAAATGTTTTTTTACAGAATAGTAAATATTAACTACTTTAACCACACAATAAATATTACTATCTACTTATGTTTTTACAAAAGTTTTACATCTACGTACATACTTAAATAAATAAATAAAGTCCTCCAGACTGTATTTCGACCACGGCCGACAATCTCAACGGAGACTAGTCTTCGGCGCGGGAGATATTATAGTGTACAAGTGTGCGTACAGACACTGGTGCACTCCCTCTTCCCTCACTCTCATAGTCCGATGGGTCGGCAATCCGACACGACCAGAGAGAGATCAGGAAATCTACATAAATAAAGTCATAATACCGCAGTTAGTGCAACCAATCCCAGGAGACGCGCAGGGAAGAGATGGTTCCGTCTTACAAAGGAAACGTTGCAGTAATAAGCTGCTTCAGTGAAATATACGTTTTTAAATAAATATAAATGTGGTGCATTTCCCTAGGAACTTGGTGCAGTTGGAATTTTTATGGGTTACATTTGATATGTTGTAATTTTATGCATGCTTATGCATATATGATGATAAACCAATGATTATCAAGGAATCTACAGTTCGGGCGACGAGAGAATACATTCTTGACAGTTTTCAGTTTTTTACAAACGAATACGTCGTACTTTCAGAATAGTAGTGACGTATCTCAAAAAATCATTTTTTGGGACAACGTCAATACCTAACCTATCAATTATTTAATAATTGTTTTCATTAAAAAATAATTAATTAAATCAGTTGAAAGTTTGCAGTTTCAAAAGTTTGTTTTCGTTTTCCCAAAAAATAATATTTTTTGAGTATCACTACTGTTCTGAAGGTGCGACGTGTTTTGCGAATTTGTTCTTTATTAGCTACCAGAATTGTCGCACTGACAGGTGTCAGGTACGCATTCGCTCGACGGCCGAACTGTCTAGACACAGCCCCTCGTTTGTCCTAAAATGCAACTAACAAAGCCTCTTTTGATAATTTTGGGAGTTAAAACTATCCTGCTACAGCGCAACATCTAAAAACCAGCAGGATAAATCGATTGTAAAGTATAGTTACATATTATAGTAGCAAGTAATTAGGTACAAAGTAAAATCATAATTACACATTTTCACCAGGGCCCTATACCACAAAACTTTACAAGTCTACAATACTACAAAATTGTTAAATTGTAAAAAAAATACGTTACACAGAAGTTACAAATATGTACAGTCAACAAAAGAGATAAGTATGCAGGATCTTCGGATATAGTTGAAGTTTAGTAAGTTGAAGTTTAGTAAGTAGTTAATTTGATAAATGAGCCGTTTGTTTTTTATTAATAAAATTAAATTTTATTCGAGAACATCCGTCGGTTTCTTACTAAACTTCGACTATATCCAAAGATCCTGCATACTTATCTCTTTCGTTGACTGTACATATGAGTTACAATATTGTACACTTGTCAATACAATTTACATAATATTTGTTAGGTTTTCCGTTCCAATTGCGTGGCTAAGAGTTTTGTGGTACACGCATTTGTAAGATTTGTGAATTGTAGGGGGTTGTTGTAGTTGTGAGGGTTGATGGGGTATTGTAGCAGGTTGTTTTTCTTGCTTTTCTTTCTTCTTAAAGTTGTGTGTGTTAGTTGTGTTGTGTGTGTGTGTGTTAGTTGTTAGTTATGTGGTATAGGGCCCAGATATCCATAGCCCCAAATCTTTTAAAATAGACAAATGTTACTTATGAATCATCTATACTTAAAACTTGAAATTATACATGTCGCAGGGAAATGAGGATATCAGGGATTTCACGAAATTCCTAGTTTAGTGAAACGACATATCACTGACGATAAATTGGTATTTTGTCATATCACTAGATACTTTTAGTAAGAAGATGTAATAAACAAGAATATTCGACATCTACCGGGATTTCGTGAAATCCCTGATGTCCTCATTTCCCTGCGACATATATTATTAATGAAACTTACTGTTGGGAATAAAACCCAATACATCTTACGCGCAGACGGCGTGATCAACGCGTCATCGGCACGCTGAGGCACAGCGTGGAGGCGACATGGCTCGGCCGAAGGATCACTCGCTTCCTTAGGGCGGTTTCGGACTACATCCGATCCGAATTCGAGAAATACCGGTCCGTAAGTGACCATAGTCGTATTTGTATGAGGGGTTGCGCACTAGATCCGAACTCTATCCGTCCGAATTTAGAACATTCCCAATTCGGATTGAAGTTAAGATATTTAATTCGGATCTAGTGCAAAACCGCTCTTAGACTCCGCCGATTCTTCTTTTTAATTTAATATTTAATTGTTTGTCCGGGACATTCCATAATTTGTACTAAGTGCGACAATAAACCATTGCCGACTCTTTTATTGCTCCCCGCGCTAAGACTTACCTACTAATGTTTTAAAACTACATTTTATTTTCTACGCCAGCATAGCAACACAAACATACTCAGCAATGTTATTTTACTTCCTAGCAACAAAACTAAAACACATAAATCGCCTCTCCTGGCATCCAGCCGAAACACTTCGGCGTTTTAAGACCTTTCACGTCCCCTTTCATACGACTGAACGTAAATATAGGCGGGCGTAAATGTAGGTCCCGACATTGGTACTTATTGAGGTTTTATTTTAAGTGTCCTGAATGTAGGTAGGATGGAATAATAAAGCCAAATGTCTAACTGTAATAAGGAAATCCAAATAGAAGACATTAATGTTGAATGCCGTCGAAATCTATATAAATACTAGCTGCGCCCCGCGGTTTCACCCGCGTATGTCTCGATCCCGTGGGAATATCGGGATAAAAAGTATCCTATGTCCTTTCCCGGGACTCAAACTATCTCTATACCAAATTTCATCTAAATCGGTTCTGTGGTTTAGGCGTGAAAGGGTAACATACAGACAGATAGAGTTTCTTTCGAATTTATAATATTAGTATGAATAGTATGGATAAAATTCAAAGTCCTGACTGATATCAACGCACAGCCTAAACCGCTGGTCCTAGAGACATGAAATTTAGAGGGTGTGCTCTTTCTGAAGATGAAGAGTGTGTATCCACTTAGAAAGGTTTGTTTTCGAAATTCTAAGAGGGTGAATGGGGGAGGGTAAATTTCACGCGGACAAAGTCGCGGGCAGAAGCTAGTAAATAATTCTTACTTTATTACTTACCTAGCGCAGTGGTGGCCCAGTGGTAACGGCCGCGATTTACGAGTTGTAACTCAGACGGTGGTCGTGAGTTCGAACCTAGACAGGCGCTTTACTTTGTGCAAATTATTACATCACCACTGCTCTCAAAACGGTGAAAGAAAACATCGCAAGGAAACCGGCATGTCGTGGGACCAAAAATTCGAAGACATGTGACATCTACCAACCCGCACCGGGCCTGCGTGGTAGATTACGGCCCTCTCACCGATTGGAAGCCTGTGTCTCAGCAGTAGAAATATTATTGGCTGATTATGCATATGCTGTGCTTAAATAATACTTTGAGGCGAATTATTACGTTTTGTAGTTGGGATAGAAGGAGTTACTTGAGAAGTCTCGTATTCAAAACCTGTATTTTTATTTGCTTTTATTACCAAGAAGATGGCGGGACGAGCTTGACTCCTACCGGCACTCGCAAAAGACAGAATTGTGTGGAAAAGGGAGATAGGCCTTTGCCCTACAGTGGGACAATACAGACTAACTAGATTCGATTTTATTACCACATCATATTCTAATCTTATCCGAGTCTATGATTCGTACACACTTTACTAGAATAAGCATTGCCATCCAACGTGGTAGGTAATGCTGCCAGCCTTTTGGGCACTTATCCCATTGACAGCGATGCGGACGAATTTTTGATGCCCACGGATATCGATGTTGACGCCCGTAAGCTCCCTGTCTTTTTCTTTTTTTTTCCTTTTTTATACACTTGCATATAATATATGTATACAGGGTGAATTTTCCAAGTCGGCGTGGATGGCCAAATTCTAAACTACGAGGAATAGCGAAAAGTACTCAAAGGAGTCGCGGGCTCGATTTTGATGAAAACGAAAACTGCATCATTGGATTTTTGAAAAATCAATTTTTCTAGCCAGGAATCGAACCTGTTGATTTTGAAAAAAAAAAACACACGCTGTATTATTACACCATTCGATAGTGTTCCTTATAAGGATCAAATTCTGGAAAGTAATGACATACGGCAAACTTAAGGAAAATGTTGAATTTTAATAAACTTCTTCTTATTTTAAAGTATTCATACTTACATTATGCACCTTGTTCGAAATGATGCTCAATATTTTTATTAACACACCCGCAGCGCAGTCACCTTTACAACATTATGTTCTAAATTCAAATTTCTATTACGATCTTTGGAAAATATTCTAATGGAATCAATAATATTGTAATGCTGAATGCAGTACAATCCTTGGAACGTCGAATCCAGCTATGTATTGAAAACAATGGTCATCATTTTGAACAATTAATCAGTTAAGGTTTAGTAGGTAGGTAACATAACCCTGGCCCGGCTAAATAATAACAGCCGCACAGGTCAATCCATCAGGTTAAGCTGCGCTTGCCGCGGTTGGTCTGTGGATGGGTGACCATCTTTACATACCGAGACCCCTCCACGCCTCGAAAATCACGTTTAGCCGTTGGTCCCGGCTGTCATTCCTGGATCTTTGACAGTCGTTACGGGTAGTCAGAAGCTCGAAGGTCTGACAACCAGTCATACCAAGGGGAAGGGGTATCGTATCACCCAGTAACTGGGTTGTGGAGGTCAGATAGGCAGTCGCTCCATGTAAAATACTGGTATTTAGCTGCATCAGACTGGAAGCCGACCCCAACATAGTTGGGAAAAGGCTAGGCAGATGATGATGAGGTAGGTAACATAAGAAAAATAAAAACGTATTTTGTTAAAAATTAGCTCTTTCCTTTAGTTTGCCGTATGTCATTACTTTCCAGAATTCGATCCTTATTAGCGACACTATCGAATGGTGTAATAATACAGTATGTGTTATTTTTTTTTCAAAATCAACAGGTTCGATTCCTGGCTAGAAATATTGATTTTTCAAAAATCCAATGATGCAGTTTTAGTTTTCATCAAAATCGAGCCCGCGACTCCTTTGAGTACTTTTCGCTAGTCCTCATAGTTTCGGATTTGGCCATCCACGCCCACTTGAAAAATTCACCCTGTATATATATTAGATTGTAAAATAGGTTAAGTGTGTTAGAAATAAATTTCGAACTATACTAGTAATCAACGATATTATTATCCTGTAAATTCTACCAAAACGTGAGCAGAGTTTAACACAGTTATTATTAATAGAAACACTCCCTACACATAGAGTCCAAATTCAGGCACGGTAGAGCGTGAATTAGACTATTTATAGCCTTCCATTTATGCTTCTTGCACACTATCGCTGCGGTTCGCGATAACAGCGGTAGAAAAAAAAAAGTAAAAATTCTATCGCGTCTCGATGTGGTGAAGGCGATAAACGTCAATGTGCAAACAGCAATTAATCAACTTACCTAAGGGTACTTACACAAAGCAACGGGTTTTCCGGTACGGATCGCTGCAAGTTGATCTTTTTTTTTGTTAGCCTACACTCTCCCACCGCTGGGCAAAGGCTTCCCCAAATCCTTCCAGGAACTCTTTTCCTGCGCCAACTTGAACCAGCCCTCGTGGTACGCGTCCAGGTCATCTCGCCATATCTTTCTAGGCCGGCCTAGGTGGCGCCGTCCATCTTCAGGCACCCATTGTGAGGAGATTTTTGCCCAGCGGTTATCGTGCATACGGCTGATGTGACCCGCATAATCCTATTTGAGCCTGGCAGCCTTCTTTCCTACATCTACATGGTAAGAAATTGTTACAATGTTTTACATGTTTCTTTACGTGTGAGGGAGGGCATAAGGGGTATCTTACCCGCACGGATTGGGAGCAACTTGTCTTTACCTGAAGCCTGCGCCTTTATGCATACACCCTAACGTATTAGTAGTCCACTGCTGAATGAATACAATGGGGAAAACACACATAAAAGACAATTGATCGCGATGTCTTTCATTTTGACAGTTCTGCCATGTTCAATGCCTTATTTCCGTTGTTGTGCAGATGAATTTTTCAAACCTGTGAAGCAATGGATTAGAAATTTCCTTCAAAACCTTTAGATTCTGATTGAAATCCCCTTAAATCACTAAAAAAAATAATCAGTTTTCTCCTACAAGCTCAATATAAAGTCATTATCTGCCTAGCCTTTTCCCAACTATGTAAGGGTCGGCCTCCAGTCTAATCGGATGCAGCTGAATCCGAGTATTTTTCGCTCAATATAAAGTGCTAAAATTAAATAAATATTATTACACAAAATGTTGTATTCGTTAGAGTATCAGTATATTTTCAGCGTAAACGAGAGAGCTAACTGAATTGTTTATCTACATTACTTGATTATACAGAAATAAAACGTTACACAGGCTATCTAGCTTAAAAAACGTACAACTGAAATTGTCTTAGATAAAAAGTAAAATGAAACCTTTAAAACACTACAGGAAACTGGAGTACAGTCACGTCTAAAAGTATGTATACACTTGGCAATTTTAATTGCGATTTTTTCGTGAAATAACGAATGCAACGTTGAAATACGACACTTAACATAAATCTATGGGTTCGAAAATACTATTTTCGTAATGACATAAAACTTCATTCAAAAATAAAGGAGCAAATCGCCTTTGAATAAAGCCAAGTGTATACATACTTTTAGACGTGACTGTACCTATACTTTTTTCAAGAAATGTTTGCGAAATCTATTCTCATAATAGAGCTGAAGAGTTTGTCTGTTTGAACGCGCTTATCTCTGGAACTACCAGTCGGATTTGAACGTTCAGTTCATTCATTCATCACGCTAAGACACTTAGGAGCCGAGCAAAAACAAAATAAGACAAAGATCACAGTAATAGCGCGGACATGCGGTGCGATAAGACGGGGTGGATCGGGGGAACAAGAAATTTTACGCGGATGAAGTCGCGGGCAAAAGCTAGTCCAAGGCTGGAAATACTCCTTCTGCGAAGCAGTCATGCTAGCGAAGGAGGTGGCGGGATGGCTGAGGGAGAGAGCCTCACGTCCCAGCCGTCGCGGGAGACGCTCCGGGCGTCGGGACCCGCGTGACGACTCTCGGCCACCATAGGCGTGGGCCTGCGGACGGAGAGTAATGGGTAGCTCACCGTCCGAGCAGGACCAGGCCTGTACCGGACAGCACGTACGTGTTCCACGCGCGCCTCAAAGAGATGTCAGCATAAAGAAAGGGGCCTGCCAGGGCCGAAGCCTGCCGGGGGTGCGGGATTGTCCGAAAGGATTACCCCGCTAAAGGGCTGAGGAAGGAACACGGATGGGTTTTAGTCAGTAAGAGTCTGACACACCCTTCCGTTCCACCCAGAGCGGGAGGGGTCATTTGATGATTTCCCATCCATAAAAAAAAGGCTGGAAATAGTGTTACGCCGGACTCGCGCTCGTTGACCCACGGTGCTACATTAAACACATCCATTTATCGTCAGCGTCTTGGTACGCGTGTCCGACGGTCAGCGAGCGCGTGTCCATATAAATTCGGTACGCGACCGATGCCAGCGACCGACGTCGGTGTAACAGTATTTCTAGCCTTAGAATAAAGGTACTTACTCCGATAAAAAACAAAGAAAACTAAAGACTCATGGGAATAAATATGGCTGGAACAAGTGAACAATTGGCATGTTAACATATTGAGACTACTTTCGCCAAACAGGCTGAATAGGGCTAAATTCGAAACGTAAGTAATTTCAGCATGAACACCTTTTTTGAAGTGAAAACTTCTTTAGGCGCGTTGGGCATTTTTTGAGATGGGAAAAAACCATTGAGTTCGCGCCACTGTTACCGTAACGACACCGCTTCGGATGTGTTCGGCCGTCCTCGGGATGTACTCGGTTTTAATGTATATCCGATATGTCAGTGAGTGATGGTAAAGTATTCTGTTTGTGTTTTGTTTTCACTTCTGTCGGCACTCCCGGAGTGCCACTGTTTTTTTTTTCGTGGGGAAATCCTGATGGATATCCTCCGTCTGGGAAGAACGGAGGGTTATGTCGGACTCCTACCGACTAAAACCCCACTATTCCTTCTAGTACCACGAGTCGGGGGCCTGGAAGATACTTGTACAATCGCCGCACCCCCGATTGGTATCAGCCCGCCATGCCTAGCGAGCCCCATCACCAAATGCGGCCGATCCCACGACCGCACGGAACACCTGAAGAGCTGATATGATTAGCTGTATAAAAGTCGTTGTCATGGCTGCTGAATAAAAGCCATTCTCACAGATCGACGCTTTTTTTAAATAGATAAAATGGTGGATATATTATCTATTTTAAAATAAGTGTGAGAGCAGTGGTGGCCCAGTAATAACGACTGCGACTTACGAGTTGTAGGTCGTAGGTTCGAACCCAGACAGGCGCTTTACTTTGTGTAAATTATTTCATCACCACTGCTCTCAAAACGGTGAAGGAAAACATCGTAAGGAAACCGGCATGTCCTAGAACCAAAAATTCGAAGACATGTGACATCTACCAATCCGCACTGGGCCCGCGTGGTAGATTACGGCCCATTCCCTCTTACCGAGAGGAGGCCTGCGTCCCAGCAGTGGGAACATTATAGGCTGATTATGTAAAATAAGTGTCATCACTTACAATCCAATTAATTTAAACTTGTCATGTCACACCAATTAAGTCCCCGTTAAGACTAAAAAATTAAGATCACAATGTCTCAAAACTTTCAAAAACAAACAACAAATCAAAAAATTACACCACAGCGTGAAAGAAATCAACATTCCGAAAATTGAAGAAAAACTTTTTCATTAAAATTTCCGGGAACATCTTGTGAGAGCATGAAAATGTATAAAAACCGCTGCTGAACCGTTAGGATAAAAGTTTTACTCGATTTATGAGACATTGGGTGGGTCAAGAGCTCCACAAGAAAGGTTTAGGTGGGAGAAGACACGATAAAAGCAGCTGTTTGCAGTTTTGGATGTGGTTTAAGACAGTGGTTGAAAGCGGGGGGACTTCGATCTTTGCTATAAAGTTTGGGTCGGTGTTGATTGAATTCTCAGACGTAATTTCGTTGAAAACTTTCCAAATGATGACAAATAGAAATGAAGTTCAAAAAAACTCTAAAAAATCTTATTTACTTACTCTATTTTATTATCATCTGACTAGCCTTTTCCTAATTATGTAGGAGTCGGCTTCCAGTCTAACCGCATGCATCTGAATACTAGTATTTTACATGGAGCGACTGCCTATCTGACCTCCACAACCCAGTTACTGGGTCATACGATACTCCTTGGTGAGACTGGTTGTCAGACTTTCGGGCTTCTGACTGTTCGTAACGACTGTCAAAGAACCACGAATGTCAGCCTGGACCAACGGCTTATCGTGCTTTCCGAACACGGATATCGATTTCCGAGGCACGGAGTGGTCTCGGTAAAGATGGTCACCCATCCACAGATCAACCGCAGCAAGCGTACCTTAATCTGATCGATCGACCTGTGCGGCTGTTATTATTAAGCCACGGGCCTCTCTTACTCCATTCTATTTATTGCTAGCTGCGCCCCGCGGTTTCACCCGCGTAAATGTCGATCCCGTGGGAATATCGGGATAAAAACCCTATATGTTAATCCAGGGTGTCAGCTACCTTCATACAAAATTTTATCAAAATTGATCCAGCCGTTTGAGAGTGACAAACATATAAACACACACATACACTCAAAAACTTTCACCTTTATAATATTATTGTGATAATTCCGTTTACTAATATTAAATGGTAGTTAGTTTGACTTTAGTTCTGAACATTATTTTGCTACGATTAAAGCATATCAATTTACTAAGGGTATTAATATGCCGGAGATGCCTCACTGCGACACCTCGCGATCGCGGTTCCGCTCACTACCATAAAGTCACCTCCATTTAAAACAAATGAATGCTAATAGGCCACGCACATGCCAGACATCGAGGTAAACCCCCTAACAGCCCGCGATGTACCGCAGCGAGGTATCCTTCGGCATGTGCGTGCGTGTTTATTACGAGTAGCATGTATTTGTTTTACATGGAGGTGACTTCGAGGTAGCGAGATAAACCGCGTTTGTGAGGTATCGCAGTGAAGCATCTTTGGCATGTAATTACCCTAACGCCATGTTATTAGTTTTACACAACTAAATACGAAAACACGCCTCATATTTTTGGATGTGTTAGAAAAGTGTACCTACTCACCAATTACTGATAAAAATCCCATCGTAATGAATATTAAGGTGCATCCAGACAGAGCGAGGCATGCGCCGCAAATTATTTTTTTTTATATGTACGGTTGTCTCAGGCCGAGGCATCTAACATACAAAAAAAATCCACTTGCGGCGCATGCCTCGCTCTGTCTGGATGCACCTTTATGAATCAAATGGCTATAACACACAAAGTGATTGAAGATACTTATTTCCTGTCATCCTCATCATGTCAGGAATCATCCACGACTGGGCCTCCCCTTTCCTCTGCCATATTTCCCGGTTCCGTGCGTCCCTCATGCAGGTGTTTCCCACGACTTTGACGATATCGTCAACCCAACGCACTTTTGGACGCCTCTGGTTTCGCCACCATTAGGTCACAGCTTTACTCCACCGGCCATCTTCTCGTCTAACTAGATGTCCTGCCCAACTCCACTTGAGACGCATCGCCCTGTCCCCGACGTTGTAGACTTTCGACCGACGACGGATTCTGGTAGGGTTAGGCAAAGCATGGCTCGCTCCACGAACCTTTGTGCTACTCGTATATAGTAGACAGTCTCCTTTGTGAGCGTCCATGTCTCGGCACCGTAGGTCATTGTTGGCAAGACAACCTTTTTTTTATCGTCGTGAAATGCTCATGCATTCTGCACTACCACGGGGAGATAGGTTATGTGGGACTCTAACCCACATAAACTCCACGGTGTCCTCCTCTGCCGCTTACGGCGGGAACACGGGCACTCGTTAGCACTCATCAGTGAATGGCAAGACACCCTTATGTTATCATTATCTTATACACAATAATGGACATGTTTAAACTATGATGATCATGTTATTTATACCTATATACTACTTACCTGTTGAATTATTTCAAAGAATCTCACAAGCTCTAAAAAAAATACAGTGCTTGCATAACATAACACGCAAATCAGCACAGGCACAACAAACACCTCATTTTACGAAAACCGCTTTCAGAAAAAAAGAAGAAAAAAATATTCGAGAATAGAAAGATAACAAACCGCCTCCCCTAACTTGATCTCTAATCTCACATATCGCGAACTTTCGCTACACAATGAAAGTATATCGAGTGGAGGCTTTGCTCCGTTCGATACAATCGGGATTCAATCCCGTGCCGAGCCCTTGGAGTGTAGTCAGGAATTCAGTTGCGACTACGTGGCTCGAATGGAAACATTTTTATAACTGTATTTATGATTGGCGATAACAGCGCAGGTTTTGAGGGGAAGTAAACTTTGTTATATTGCGTATAGTTAAATATACTTTTTTTCAGTGCAATGGTGGCCCAGTGGTTTCGGCCGCGACTTACTTTATGTAAATTATTTCATCACAACTGAAAGAACACCCAAACCCAAAGATTGACTGGTAGAAAATGCCTAGGGCATTAAGTCCGCCTCTGTTCATTTATGTGCCTGAAGTATTAAATAAATAAATAATAAACAAACAAAGAAAATATGTTTATTTGCGGTGAACATGACGCAAAAAAGAACTTAAACACAATAAAAAAAGAAGGTAAGATAACTGCTCTCAAAACGGTAAAGCAAAACATCGTGAGGAAACAGACATGTCGTAGAACCATAAATTCAAAGACATATGACATCTACCAACACCTCTCACAGAGAATGGGCCTGTGTCCCAGCAGTGGGAACATTATAGGCTACCTATGCTTATGCTATACTCTTTTGTAGGGTATTTTTAATGTGCTATACCAAATATTCCAGCCGTAAATTCTTTAAATACTAGGTTTAATGCCTTTGATATTATAATGGTGCCGTCTTGAACTACCCAAAAATAGCTCTTGCTTTACATAAAAGTTTATATTCCAGAAAACAAAGCCAAGAAAACTCAATTCAGACATAAGGCAGAGCAGTAAATGACGAAGGCACAAAAACTGTGCAGCCAAGCGATTTAGAAATCTGACAGCTGCTTCCAGACCGTCAGTCAATGTAACATGACCCCGGAGGTCCCATTACAAACGCACGAATTATACGTAACGTAATTTCGAACAATTTTTGAATAAATCATACTTACTATTAACATTATAAATGGGTCATTCTACAGAGACAGTAAAATTGTGTTCGCTTGAAATATGTTCTAGCTCCTCAGCTTTTATTTCTTTCTAATCATTATTTTATAAACTTTGTGACATAATCTAACAGTTTACATAGGAATCCTATTGATTATTTAATATTTTTTTCCTTTTTTTTGTGGTACAGTACGTGATTGCTCACGTCCTGTCGAATGTTCGCAAAGCAGGTTCTAGCATTAAGGTGTCTCTAAAATTATTTAAAGATATTCCATGCATATATCACATGAAGAAACAAGTAAAGCAAGTAATAAAAAAGCCGTCACATAATTGTTAATAATTATTAAATGATATTATTAACTTTATTCAACATTCATAATGTTCGTAAAAAATAATCACTCGTGTAGAAATAAATTGCAAAAATGGTAATAAATTTATTTTTTAAAGTGTTACATTATTTTCTATCTCTGGCAACCCTTTACCATGTATTGACAGTGTCAGTATCAGACTTCATTCGGCCAGTGACTACGGTGTCGAGAAAAATAAAAGTATAGCGGCTTTCTACAGCATTGTCAAAGTTGATACATCACCTCTGTACTCAACTTAATAAATCAAGTAAGTGATTTATGAATGTGATTTCCTTGTAGCCTTATTAATTAGTTAGTCAATTACCGAAGTCAAGTGAATTCAAATCTCATAACCTTAAATTTTCTTTATGTTATGTATTTTTATGATAAAACTCACTTCTGTAGAACTCACTTCTGTCGATATAGTTTTCTACAGAAGTGACGTTTTTCCATAGAAGTGACGGTTTGCGCTTATGCTTATTAGATGTGATCTTATAAGAGAAATTTACACTGACAGTATAACCTAACAAACGTAAAATGCTGTTTTTTATTGTGGATTGATAATTTCATGTACTGTGTCGCTATTTGGTGGACTACCGACAGGAGTGACTGGTTTTCCACAAAAGTGATTGCATGGCTATTTCAATTTTTACTTACAGGTATGGCGGGTAAAAAGCGGTCTGAGAAAGAAAAAAAAGAACGATTGAGGGAGCAAAAGAGGGCATGGATACGAAGGAAGAGAGAAAAAATGACAGGTTGAACTAGAAGAACGACGTCAAAAAGATAGAGAGAGAGATACAAAAGAAAGAAAGAAAGAAGCTGGAAAAATTAAATCAATTAAAGAATATACACCAAGAATGCAAAAAGCTGCAAGAAAGCAAAATGCTTATTTACATTACTTGCAAAGAACAAGAAACTGATAATATACCAATTTTGAGGACATCAACTCATTCACGATCGGATTCGCCACAATCAGAGTATGACGTATACAAGAACCCAATAGCAACAACCTCACGTACATCTATAGATTTCTATCGAAAATGCTATGGATTTGATAGTTCATCTGATGAAGAGATTTTTGAAATCAGGAAGCGGACACTCCTCATAGAAAACGTTAATAATACTAAATGTTATGTTCAGATGTTAATCAACAAAGTTTGATAAAAAATACGTCTTCAGACGAAGAAAATATTTTATAAAGTACTTAAAGGCTTATTTAGACAGGGTAAGTAACTGACTCTGTTTAAAATGTTATAATAAAATACCTCCCCACATTCTTCAACTGAATGAGACAAAATTCAAGTCTTGTATTAAACGCACACTATGCAGGCAGGCATATTATAAGTTAGGGGATTACATCGCGGATAAAAATGCCTGGCTCAATGCTGGTCCTGCTCCACAACCACAACTAATTGATTAACACTTGAAAATACTGTTGGAGCTGCTGAAGATTGTAAGTCTATCTTTGCATTGTATAAATTCAATCTCCTAGTATTGTATAATTGCATAACACATGTGTGAGTACTATGTACACACTATAAAGCTACCATTTACTGGGTACGTCTTTCATTGACTTGAATGTGCTCTGGCGGCTGAGAGTATGTCATGCTCACTCAAATGTCTCGCTGATGGTGGCGCATGTGTTGGATCATTTAGCTCCCTTCAAAATGGTTGAGCTGAATGCTGCTGATGCATGCGTCATGTTCGTGAACGGGCGCCGTCAGTAGGGACTGGTCATCTCTTTGCTGCCATGGCTTACTTTAATTTATTATTTGAATTGTTGTTTTTTCTCATCTTTTCATTATGGACGCTTTTAACGTTCTGCATCGTTCTCACATGTATAATTTTTAACATGAATGATGTAACCAAGACTTTGTAACCACATTATTTTGATTTAAAAGAGTGTCCATGGAGTTTCTTGCCCGTTCTTCTCCATAGGTACCTACGCTTTGGAATGGGCAACTAGCTTCATTTTTTCTGACTGACTGACTTCTTGACAATTCAAAAGTGCCTGTAAATGGTTTAATTGAAATAAATGCTTTGAGTTTGAGTTTGACTCCAAACTCGAGACAAGTCAGTGCTGACCCGATATTTACCTAGTGTAAATTGAATTTGGAGTCAGTAGTAGTTACTGACTCCACTGACTCCGAATTCAATTTACACTAGTTGAATATCGGTTCAGTACTGACTTCTCTCAAGTTTGGAGTCAGTTACTTACCCTGTCTAAATCAGCCTGAACATTAGAAAATATCCATTTGCCTTTAATGTTCTACAGGAATGTCGTCACTTCTGTAGAAAATTATTGTTTATTTTTTAGTGTGTGTTTATTTAACTTGATTATTTATACTAGCTGTATTAAAGAAATTATTACCAAAAGCAGTGAAGAATGATGATTTATTTTATTTCACTATTAAAGTTTTTAGTTTTATTAAAGTTTCTGTCACTTATGTTGAAAATAGAATCACTCCTGTCGAAGTGATAACACTAAAATGTGCAATTATTTCACATAATGTTAAAGATTGATCTCTGATTTTATTTTTTAGAAGATAATTACATAATAACACTTTCTAATAACGCAATAAAAATCTGATTTAGTGAAATTAAAAAAGTATTTTATTTTTTTATCACTCGGTAGAATTACCCAAATTCGAAAGCAACTCTGTCTGTATGTTACCTTTTCACGCCTAAACTACTGAACGGATTTCGATAACATTTGGCAAGGAGATAGATGTCATCCTGGGGACAAAGAACTAAACCATGGGATAATTTTCTACATTCACGCGGGCGAAGCCGCGGTCAGTTATAGGTTTAATGTAAGTGACAAGCACAATTTGCGTCACCCATATGAATAAAGTCTTGAAACAAAATAAAAACTATATGCAAAACGCGTATTTTCCATTTTAAAATCATTTGATTTTACATTAAGTTTACTCCGCACGTTCTCATTTGTGCTAAGTTAACACTGAACCTAAATTTTCCTCACTTTAATACCATAGCCTGCTAGCGATTGCGTTACAGACCCATATGAAAAAGAATCATCGCATCACTTGTAAAACGGACCCTTCTACTAGATAAATTAAAAACCAGCCAAGTGTAAGTCGGACTCGAACATTCGTGTGCGAATCCGTACCACAAGGCAGAAAACGCCGAAAAAACACGTTTCTTGTATATATAATAATAAGAGAGCAGTGGTGGCCAAGTAGTACTCGTAACGGCCGCGACGTACGAGTTACAGGTCGCAGGTTCGAACCCAGACAGGCGCTTTACTTTGTGTAAACCATTTCATCACCACTGCTCTCAAAACGGTAATGGAAAACATCGCGAGGAAACCTCCATACGTCCTTGAACCAAAAATTCGAAGACATCTGACATCTACCAACCTGCACTGCGTCTGCATGGTGGATTACGGCCTACTCCCTCTCACTGAGAAGAGGCCTGTGTCTTAGAAGCAGGGCCATTATAGGCTGATTATGTTATGCAAGCGGCACACCAAACACACGCGACACATTTAATGCCCCCGTATAGACGCGCAAGCCTGTGTTAGAAAATGGGGTAGAATCTATTTGTAAGTTCATATGTATATTTAACCCAAATATAAATGTAACTATGAATATGGTATGTAGGGAAAGGATTTTATGAAATAAAGCACAGGAAGACAAGCTAGATATTAATTTTAATTTAGGCTTGTCAGAAATTTATCAGAAAGCTAGTTGTTCGTTACAAATCTGGGTCATCATGGAGAAGAAGGACAAGAAACTCCTTGAAAACAGTATTAAAGTATTCTATCAACAAATTTCTTATATTGCCATAAGTTATCATTATTATAAATACAATTATATCTCTTGGACAATGGTCCAAGAGAAATCGGAACAATAGCAACATAATAACAATAGCTAGGAATATTCCGTTATACACTTTAAAACATTGGCAATATTGGCCATATTATAACATTATACAGAACACCATAGTTATCAGGAATAATCAAGATCAATTAACTTACGTGAAGTTTCTATCTACCGTCATCCAAAATATCAACGACATAAAAGGTGGATACCCGTTTGGAATACAGACATGTTTTAGGTTATGCAAAACATTAGTATTTTATCAAGTTTTAAGAGTAAAATTATAACAATAACAATACCTATAATTAGGATAATCTATTACACGCATACCAAGAATACATTTGTAGCGGGTGCAGTTTGTAGCGAGACGTTTGCCGCGCAACACGAATTCGGAAACGAACACGTCCGTATTTTGTGGCGCGGTGATTAGTAAAAATAAAAATGAAAGACAATATTAAAGGGGTTTGAAGATTTTTGTATGGAGGGTGGCTCTAAGGTCAACCGCCATTTTGATTTTTTTTCAGAATCGCGGTGCACAACAAAAGTTATATATTTAGATAGAGGACACTTATACAAACAAAAAATGGTATGTAACATAATATCCTAAAGCGTCAGGTTTCAGAGTTATTCACCGAAATATAAGTCGAAAACAACAAGGATTTTTTTGTTTTTTTTTCCCTACAGGTAAGCATATTGACCTATTTGAGGTAATAGAAACGTTATGAAACCTTTATGGAGAAGAAACAAATGAAGAATAGATATTTTTTAAATAAATAATTAAACACGGCAATTTATTGTTCCTTTTTTTAATCCCAGAGACTAATCTGACATTTAAGTCTTTTGTGTTATCGTTTTTTTGGTATAGAAGTTTGACATTACACTTGTCAGATTAGTCTCTGGGATTAAAAAACGAACTATACATTGCCGTGTTTAATTATTTATTTAAAAAATGTCTATTCTTCATTTGTTTCTTCTCCATAAAGGTTTCATAACGTTTCTATTACCTCAATAGTTCAATATGCTTACCGGGAAGAAAAAAAAAACAAAAAAATCGTAGTTGTTTTCGACTTATATTTCGGTGAATAACTCCGAAACCTGACGCTTTAGGATATTATGTTATATTACATTTTTTGTTTGTATAAGTGTCTTCTATTTAAATATATAACTTTTGTTGTGCACCGCGATTCTGAAAAAAAATCAAAATGGCGGCTGATTTTAGGGCCAAAACCTTCAAACCCCTTTACTTATATTAATTTTAATATACAATCCGATGTGCGAGCTTACGATACATTTGTTCCAAACTAAATGTAGCGCAGTAATTGTAGCGTGTGACTTTAACTTCGCCGTTTAGAACATTAAGATAGAAGTCGGAGAACGACCAATACTAATAATATTGATTTACTTTTATACCTATACCATAAAAATTCCTTATCATTAAGTACAACAAATAAAGATATATCGTCCATTTATTAATTTACGAGGCAATAAAATGGTTCGTTATCAAGAAACTGCGTATATTTCACGTCTGGCCTAATGTTCTCGAAATTGTACAGTCAGCACAATAGTTTGGCGAGGCAATAAATAAACATAATATATTCCTTACGCTCGCTCTGCACACTGGCATATAGAGGTATGAGGATCAGGGTGTAAAGTTCACTCATCCTCTATGAAAGAGGGAGGATCCTCCGACCAGATGGGTGTTGCGCCTGGCGGGCAACTGCCCGATGATTCATGTCAGGCCGTTGATGTTAGTTGCGCGGTAAACTCTGCTTGCGAGATACAGGATTTTGCGTGACGTCAGTATGACGCGTTGTTCGCATATGGCGTTGTAGATAGCGCTACAAGCAATTTAATAGTTATTGAAGTGACGAACTATTTTTAAAAACCCTAAATAAATGAAAAAGTCAATAAAAGTCATACGAATCAGAAAAGGGCCGCATTTTAGTGTAGGCTGCAACGCAAATACTTTTTGTGAAATAACTTTTTTTAACGGTAAAGGAAAACATCGTGAGGAAACTGACATCCTAGAACCAAACGAACAAAGACATGTGACGTCTACCAAACCACACTGGGCTCGCGTGGTGGATTATATGGTGGCTCGTGTCCCAGCAGTGGGAACGTTATAGGCTGATTATGCATTATGATTATGAGACTTTTTTTAACATATCACACACGAGTGTCGTCAAAGACTGCTGAGGCGTAAATCGATAGCACAAACCCAACATGTATTATATGGTGGGTTCTATACCAAACAGGCACGTTTTGTAAATTATTTATTCACCACTGCTCTCAAAACGGTGAAGGAAACCGGCATTTCCTAGAACCAAAAATTCGAAGACATTTGACATTTTCCAACCCACCCTGGCCCGCGTGGTGAATTACGGCCCACTACCTCTCACAGAGAAAAGGCCTGTGTCCCAGCAGTAGGAACATTATAGGCTGATTATGCTTATAGTAACACTGTATACTGAACGTTTTTGCAGACTGTACCCTCTTATCACTATTTTGTTCACGAAGGGTTTGTGTAATCGGGGCAGACAGATAAAATAGCGATTCTTGCCTTAGGCCCTCTTCACGGGCCGTCTGAGTACCTCTCCAGCAGTAACCAAATACCCGTATTTACTGAAATAAAAGGTAAAGTTTCAGGATTCAGTTTGTTCTTTGTTACACGTGGGACTCAAAAGGGATTTTGTATCAGTTTTAACCCTTTTGTGAGACCTTTAAATTAATTAACATTTAATTTGTTTATGAGAACTTGCAAACGGGTGACTAAAAAACCGGCCAAGTTCGAGTCGGACTTGCTACCGAGGGCTCCGTATAAATTTGTAGGTAAGACCTATAGTTTTAATTTTTTGTAATGTATAGTAAAAATTACGGTTTTCGGATTTTTTCCTTTACTTGTGCTATTATGACAGTGCTTCTTGCCAAATCTCATGATTCTAGGTCAACGGGAATAATCCTAAAGGTTTTGATTTCGGAACATATACGCCCGTATCTTTTGATTGCATTGACTTAGAAATTGGATTTTTCACTTCACTGCTTCAACAGTTTGTAGCCTTGAGTATTTGATATTAATTTCAACTTGATAACTCCACGCGTCCCTGAGACAAAGGTTCTTGATTGACGGACAAGGAAGTGATCGTATAAGGGTTCCGTTTTTCCTTTTGAGGTACGGAACCCTAAAAAGGAACCGCTACGCAGCTACGAGCATTTTAAGTTTCACTACGATTTTTGCTACGACCGCTACGAACATTACTGTTTCCTACGAATCTACTACGCCAGTCTAGTAGTCTAACTACTACTACAAAACATTCGAGCACCACTCAAAATTCAAAGAAACTTTAGACCATTTTAATGAACACAACTCCAAAGCTTTGCAGTTCCACCAACTTCATAATAAAGCGAGCAACCTATTGAATACTGTGTACAAGTCCTTCCTCCCAAGTACATCCTCAAACCGGCGAAATGAATTTTGTGCATGACGTATTCACTGTTTATACCGGTTTTATTCGAAAATGAAAGATCCCTATTGCTCCAAATGGTTCGGCAATCTCCGGAAATCTTCGGGATTGTGTTCATCGTTTGATTGATGTTTGTCATTCAGTAGGGATCGTCACTCGATTGAGCGCAAATTGTTTGTTTTGACATATCGAGAGACAGCGGATTCCGTTTATGCTAAATGGTTTCCGATATTCGGGGCGTAAGGTTTTCTTTTTTTGGGTAAAGAAATTGGTATTCTGATTCTTTTGTACTATGATTTTATGGAACAAAGAAAATAAACACACCAAGGCGGGGCAATTGCGTAACACATTATCAATTGGAATCGGTTTCATTTTGACAGTTCAACAACATTCATTGCGTTATTTACGTGTTGAGCAGAAATATTTTTCGAACTTATAAAGCAATGGATTAGCAATTTGGTGCAAAATGATTCTGATTCCGATTGATAATGTGTTACGCAATTAGGGTGCCAGTTCATAAGCGTTGTGACTTGTGAGCCGTCCCTTTTCCTACGTATGGCACGAACTATAATTACGTAAGTGGTTCATGCTATGGCGAAAAATTGCCAGTCACTATGTTTGTTAAGTGGATTTTCTAGTTTACCTATATGTACAGTCAGTTATGGCAATTAACTGACCCACCTTTGCATAAATGGTTGAGATTTTTTAGAATACAAATCGACAGAATTTTATACATAATCAGCCTATAATGTTCCTACTGCTGGGACACAGGCCTCCTCTCAGTGAAAGGGAATGAGCCGTAATCCACCACGCGGGCCCAGTGCAGGTTGGCAGATGTCACATATCTTCGAATTTTTGGTTCTAGAACAAGGACATGCCGGTTTCCTCACGATGTTTTCCTTCACCGTTTTGAGAGCAGTGGCGATGAAATAATTTACACAAAGTAAAGCGCCTGTCTGGATTCGAACCTACGATCTACAACTCGTAAGTCGCGGCGGTTACCACTGGGCCACCACTGCTCTCCTCGCTCCTCCTCCTCACTGCTGAATTTTATAATTCTTTTGTATTTTGTTTACTTTGCTCAAACAAATTCGTTCATCTGCCAGCCTTTTACCTAGAATGTTTAATAGGTACTTTTCAAATTTTTTTACAGATATTACTTATTTTTTTCTGATTTCTAAAATAAAGGCGCGACCACTCGTCGCAATAGATCCCATATTTTTTTATCAACTTGAGGCCATATAGTTTTCAATCTAATTTAATTTAAGTATATTTTAATTTTATGATCTATTTAGCTAAATCAGCCTCTACCACTGCTGGCACACAGGCCTGCTCTCTGTGAGAGGGAATGGGCCATACTCGTCATGCAGGCCCAGTGCGATTTGGTAGATGTCACATTTCTTTGAATTATTGGCTATAGGACATGCCGGTTTCCTCACGAAGTTTTCCTTCACTGTTTTGAGAGCAGTGGTGATGAAATGTCAGCATAAAGGAAGGGGCCTGCCAGGGCCGAAGCCTGCCGGGGGGTGGGATTGTCCGAAAGGGTTACCGCAACCCCGGAACATTAAGGGCTAAGGAAGGAACACGGATGGGTTTTAGTCAGTAAGAGTCTGACACTCCCTTCCGCTCCGCCCAGAGCGGGAGGGGTCATTTGATGATTTCCCATCCATAAACAAAATAAAAAAAGTGGTGATGAAATTAAATACGCTAAGTAAAGGAGGTAAAGTGCCTGCCTGGGTTCGAACCTACGACCTACAACTCGGGAATGGAAGTCGTTACGGCCACCACTGCATACAATTTATTTATTTCACCAAAAATAATACAACGGATTAGACATAGGTAGTACATACAGGCTTGTACTTGAGAGTGATGAATTAATTTGCAGAAAGCTAAATCCGCTTAAACCCATAAATATTATTTATACGAAAATGTATTTAAAAGGTTGAAAGGAAGACGAAAACCATTTTTTTCCAGTATCACGCCTAAATCAACGGATTATTAATTACTCTGGCAACCTTTTTATACATCTTTAATTGATGTTGTGATGCCTCCGGGGGAAAAAACAAGGTTCTGACAGCTGTCAAAAGGATTTATAAATGTTTTTTGGGTATGCCTTAATCTTTAAAGTAAGGGAAGTGCTACTTACCAAGTTTATTAAAGAATTGGTAGATGGGACAATACATCTTACCATTTGACTTTTTATGGTTCCGTACCTCAAAATGAAAAATGGAACCCTTATAGGATCACTTTGTTGTCCATCTGTCTGTCTGTCTATCAAGACCCTTTATCTCGGGAACGCGTGGAGGTATCGAGTTGAAATAAAAAAATCAAACTTCTAAGGGGTACTTCCCGTTGACCTAGGATCATGAAATTTGGCAAGAAACAATGTCATGTAGCACAAGTAAAGGAAAAAATCCTAAAATTGTAAATTTGTAGTTACATACCTACAAAAAAAAAACGGTTTTGTACGGAACCCTCGGTGCGCGAGTTCGACTCACACTTGGGTGTTTTTTTTAATCCAGGACTAACAACCAGCCCCTGCTTCGTACGGTTTTTAAGACCTCACGAAACATCAAGATTTATTTTATTATCTATTATATTTATTATATTTCTATATTTCTTATCGATATAAAATTGCAAATTGCGTAAAACGGAACAACTTTGGTAGAATTTTTTTTTGGATGACTACACTGGTAAACTGTCACAATCCTTTTTGCGGGTGCGCTGGTGATGATACGTTGTTACATGCAAAAAAAGGTAAGTTTTTTTATCAATACCGATTTTTACCAGATAAAAATGATTTATTGGGGCTACTTTCAGATTCTATGTTAAAAACGGGGGGTTCCAAAGTAACCCCAGAATCATTTTAACTTATATCACTTTGTTTTATTTTTTTTTTTCTGAAAAACTAATCGATTTTTATAATTTTTTTTTTACTTTTACGAAGAGAACTATAAAAACCGATTCTTACATTTTTTATAATTTTTTTAGAACCACACATTCAAATATTACAGTCAATTAAAGTTCAAAATTGATCAAAGTAACCCCAGTTTACAGTAAGTATAAGTTTTTCGGAATAAATTCGTTTATTTTCGTTGGATCCCACTTTTGAATCCCATTTTTTAGGTATTAACGATGGATCCCGTTTGCTATTTCCGTTGAATCCCATGTTATAACAACATGTGTACATTTCAGAACAAAAGTGATTTACCTTTATCAAACACTAGCTTCTGTCGCAACTTCGTTCGCGTGGAAGTCGTAAGACACTACAATATTGTAAAGTAACAGCCGCATTTTATAAAACATCCCTGTACACTTGTACGTTTGTAGTTTTGGTCTCAGCAGCCAAAATATACTCGTAATAGAGAGTTAGGACTGGTGACGCGGTAGCAAGCGACATATACTTAAACTTATAAACTAAACTGATAAATTTTTGTTCAATAACGTGTTATTTAACAAGCAATTTATTTTTTATTCATTTTATCTCATAAAACAACGTTTGGAATAAAAACGTTTTACATATTGACTTATCATTAGGTACGCAATTTCCTAAAAATGAAACTCATTCTTTCATCGACTTGCGCTAATAGAAAAAAGAGAATATTTTTAGTGGGTTACCCGGAACCGAACTAGTTAGATTAGGTTAATTATTAAAAAAAAAAACAATGTTAGGTTAGGTTAAAACTGTGACCCCTACGCACGAGCCGAGCGAGCGAAGCGAGCGGTGCCGCGGCAGCGGCCGGCGAGTGCCAGAAACGACTAGATTATATAGAAAATGAGTTGTTTGTGAAATAAATAGTATATGAAACGTTGGTTGTAAACTAAAAATTTGTCAACGGAGTTTTGGTGAAACATTAGTGAACCCCTCATTTTATTATAAACAATTTTGCTGTTGAAAGTACCCGCATTCAGATTTTTTTTAAGCATTCGGGATCCTACGGAAATACTTTTCGGGATTCAACGACAAAAAAACGTAATTGTCTTGCATTTTTTAAATTCGGGATCCAACAGAAATACATAATAATGTTTTGCGGGATCCAACGCCAAAAATATTAGACTGGGATTCAAAAGCGGGATCCAACGAAAATAAATCAATAAATTCTCTAAATGATGGTGACAACCTTATCAAAATCCATTGCGTAGTTTAGACGAACAACACTATCACACAGACGGACACGAGAAGCGACTTTAATGTATGTGTAGACTAGCAGCGCCCCGCGGTTTCACCCGCATAAGTTTCGAACCCCTGGGAATATCGGGATAAAAAATATACTATGTCCTTTCCCGGGACTCAAACTATCTCTATACCAAATTTCGGTCAGTGGGTCGTCTTAGGGGCAACGAAAGATCTTATAAGGGTTCCGCTTTTCCTCTTGAGGTACGGAACCCTAAAAAATGCACGCAAATGTCTTTACGTGTTCCTCAGGCGAAAGGTTTTCATGAAAGTTGAAGACAGCAATCGTAATGTCACATGTGTCTCTCCTCTCTGACTTTCGTATTCATTATGTTAGCTTTAACAACACATACCTAAATCTTGTTGTGGTTAAAACGCTTTGAAGACGTTTAATCTTCGTCATTAAATATTCTATCAATTGAATTACGCACCTGGCGTTTTTGACACAATACCTATGTATACAGGTTGATTGGAAAATGGGTGCAAAGCTTTAAGGCTTGGCCATTTTGGCCGAAGCAAGGAAAACCTGTTCAGGTGGAGTTTTATAGACGACTCCGCCTTGGAGTGTAAATGTGGTGCTGTTCCACAAACGATGGGACACTTAATATCGTGCTCTGCGTATCCTGTCAGCTGCACGTAACAGGAGCTGATGATGATGATGATGATGATGGCGCCAAACAAGTAGCCGAATTCTGGGCTTAACCTGGTCGACCCGTGCGGCTGTTATTTCTTAGCCACAAGACCCTATTAAAAAGGCTATTTGCTAATAAAGGATATTTGAAATAATACTGTGGATAAATAATTATGAAAAGTGAGAGATCAGAAGTGAATAATAATGCTACACATTTTTTTTATTCAAGAAATAGAAACAAACAAACAAACTGACTTTACTTTATTTAGTTAGAATCGGAAAAGAATACGGAAGGTGTTTTAAAATAATATTCAAACAAAAATTTAAAGAAAACTTGGAAAATTCAGCGAAGTGAAAGATTTAAATATAGTTTCAAAGGTAACGAGCGTTCTAAGTTTTATAAAGAGCCATTAATATGGACAAAGTTTTCAAGAACTAAATAAAAAGGAACTAGTTGCGTTTCCCTTATATATAAAACCTTGTTACCCAGTAACTGGGTAGTGGAAGTCAGATAGGCAGTAACTCTATGTAAAATACTAGCTGCGCCCCGCGGTTTTACCCGCATAAGTCTCGATCCCGTGGGAACATCGCGATAAAAAGTTCTATGTCCTACGAGTCTTTGACCAGGACATGGTCTATTCAGATGCCGTATGTCCATTCTAATCCGTTCAGCCGTATTAGCGTGAAAACGTATCACCTTGGATTCAAACTAATTTTAAAAGTCAAAGTCAAAGCGTTTATTTCAAATAGGCACATAAAAGGCACTTTTGAACGTCAAAAATTATCTTAAAATAGAATTGATTCTAGTCGCCCATTCCAAAAGGTAGTTTTCGTATGGAGAAGAATGGGCAAGAAACTCCACCGTTACTCTTTTAAAATGTTTTAGGTACAATATTTTGCATGGGTACATTAATTATATAATAACATGTGAGGACGATGCACCTAAAATAAAATTACTATACCACAATAGGTAAAAGAATTAAAAACGAAACCATGACACATAAATTAATTATCTGATAGATACATGGTGCTCACATATTTACAAACATGGTACAAGCAAAACGATTTTAATTAAAAAAAACACTACAAAGTGAAAAATAACTTTATTTCGGAAGTCGGTGTCTTTGGATCTGTATTTTAGTTTTTTGCCACCGACTTCCGAAATAAAGTTATTTTTCACTTTGTAGTGTTTTTTTGGAAGTCAGTTTTTTTTTTCTTAAAAAGTTTTTATTTCACGCTTTTTAGTGGGTCTGCTTATAATTTATCTAAGTTACAATAGCCTAGTGATTATCGCCTTTTACAAACAAAATATTGCTTTTCCCGATGCAGGGAAGTTAATTGTTGAGGAGTTCTCCAGGTCCACCATCAGCTCCATATCACCATTCATATTGTGACGAGCATAAATTGCTTAGCAACCATATTAAAGTAATCGAATCGCAACCCGTGAAATACTTAGATATTATTGAGTACTTCCGATGGCCATCTGTGGTCTTCATCATCAGTTCCACTTCACCAAATAGTGCTTTCCGAGAGCAAATGCACGAGTTACTATAAAAAATACCCAAATCGCTATAGGTATGCCTATAATATTTGAAGAGTTCCTTCGATTTCTCCAGGATCCCATCATCAAATCTTGACCTGATGCTTTTAGACTAGATGCTGATAATCCTGGCTGCAGCATCAGGCCAGACTTATGTCAACATTACATTGAACTTAAAATTTAGTCCTGTTTAAAATGAGCCCCCCAAACACGACTACGGTGCTGTAATTTCAAGGTTGGTACTTTTTCTGATGCTCCTGGCTTCAGCATCAGGTCTTCATGTACTTCGGTGTTCCTCATTAACAGTACGTTTATCCACACATCGAGCCCTTTTCAATGAGCCTAAACACGATATATCTGCTGTTAGTTGTCGAGGAGTTAGGTACTCTGCAGACTATCCTGACTGCAGCATCAGATCATGACTTGATGATCATGAGACCAAATGTGGCAAATGCCCTATCAAACATCAAAACAATTTACTAAAACAGTCCTTTCCTGTTCGAGTAACTTCTTACTGTTAAGGAGTTGTACCTTCCATCATCAGCCCAGCTACCTGAGATGGTGACAACCGTACGCAAATACACAAGATACTTCATAAAACATGCGAAAAACAATAAGTGAGCCTATAAAATTTGAGGGTTGCCCTCGATTTCTCTAAGATCCCATCATCAGATATTGAAATGGTGACAATGGGACCACACGGGAAGCACCAGCTTTCAAATAAAAAAAGAATTATGAAAATCGGTTCACCCAGTCGCAAGTTATGAGGTAACAAACATAAAAAAAAAAAAAAAAAAAAATACAGTGGAATTGATAACCTCCTCCTTTTTTTGAAGTCGGTTAATAAAAAAAAATACAAGTAATAAGTCAGGGTGTGAGTAATGAATGTAAAAAAGAATTAAAAAAAAATATACAATTAAAGTAGCAACCAGTTTGATTTTGTCTAGACTCTAGATTGTCCTATGGAGCAGGACCAGCATGTTTCCAAGCGTTCTTTACAAATTCATGTTCTTTCAAGTGAAACAAATATTCACTTTATTCTAATGGTAATTAAGTTGATTTCAGAGTGACTAGCGCTATTGAAAAAGTAATAAAAATATTTGAGTTGTAGCGTAAACTGAACTTTGTTATGTAGGAATTAAAGTTATCCAAACTAATATTATAAATGCGAAAGTAACTCTGTCTGTCTGTCTGTCTTTTCTTCACGCCTAAACTACTGAACCGATTTCGATGAAATTTGGTATAGAGATAGTTTGAGTCCCGGGAAAGGACATAGGATAGTTTTTATCCCGATATTCCCACGGGATCGAAACTTACGCGGGTGAAACCGCGGGGCGCAGCTAGTTTATCCATAAACTCTTATTTGTTTACATTTTTGGCAAATATAATTTTTATAATATTAGTTTAGATTACTAGCTTCTGCCCGCGGTTTCGCCGATTTCGGAAAATATCCCATGGGAACGTGCTACCGGGACAAAAAGTAGCCTATGTCCTTCCCCGGGATGCCATCGACCTCCATGCTAAATTTTATCGAAATCCGTTCAGTGGTTTAGGCGTGAAAAAGTAACATACAGACAGAGTTACTTTCGTACTTATAATATTAATATTATTAGTCATACATCATCTTAATCAGCCTATTATGTTCCCACTGCTGGGACACAGGCCTCCTCTCGGTGAGAGGGAGAGGGCCGTAATCCATCACGCGGGCCCAGTGCGGATTAATATTAGTATTCGATTATTATTAGTTAAGACTGGTACTTAGAGCGACTAGAATCAATTCTATTTTAAGATAATTTTTGACGTTCAAAAGTGCCTTTTATGTGCCTATTTGAAATAAATGCTTTGACTTTGACTTACGGGCCGGTCCAGATTCGCACGGGCGCAATTTTATTTTTGAATTTCCAAAATTTTCTTTCATGAAAGAAAGAAAATACGTTTATTCGCGGCAAACATGACACATAAAAAAACACAAACAAATAAAAACAACAGTTTTGGAAAAAAACATGCGTCACATCTACGCAAAACGGCCGTGCAAACCTTATCCTGGCAATACCGAACACAACAAAAAGAGAATTATCCAATTTAGTGCAGTCATTCGGATGTGCGCGTACAGACATTTCGGCGACTTTGTTTTATACTATGTAAGGATTCAGCTGCATCCAGCGAGACTAGAAGCCAACCCCAACATAGTAAACAAAAAGAATAGGCAGATGATGATAATGATAGAATGAACCTTGAAATACGTATCCTTCTTCCAAGAGTTGCTATTTCCGAAATGCTTTGACCGCTTCGACTGATCTAGTACAGTATTTTTATCTCATGAAGCGACACGCGCTTTATTTATGGTAACCAAATGTACAAACAGGGTGTGCGTGTAGACGAGTAGCGTCAACACATAAAACACACACACAGACACCACACACACACAACTTTTGGACTTCGCCCTTGTCTTGGACGCGGTATCGTGAGCTCCTGCGCTTACACACATCCAAAGCGTGTTTGAACATTCGATTACCACAAGTAAAGCGCGTGTCGCTTCGTGAGGGGGGGAAAAAATACTGTGCATAGCAACAAGTATGTTTGTTTATTTATTTATTTAATACTTCAAGCACATAAATGTACAGAGGCGGACTTAATGCCATAGGCATTTTCTACCAGTCAACCTTATACGTACGTACGTATGGTATTATACTTAATTATTTTTTCGTACTTCGTCGTGGAAGATCTCTCTAATATTCTTTCCTTTTGGTTATATTAGGTAAATAAATAAATGACAGCGGTATCGTTGCCGCCATTACCTAGAACGTGACGAAGCGTAATGTTATCTCACTGGAACAGTACGATGGGTTCCAAGTTTTTACCCTCAGACTATACTTAAGTTATTATGAAAGAATTTTCATGAATAATTATGAGTTGAATTATCTTCAAAAATGCATTCAACAACGGGTGTAAAAAAAATCAGCTGTTCCCTACATTTATGTTCGCATAACTCTTCAAAATGTAGGGGACAGCTGATTTTTTTTCGCGATTTTATTATTGGTCCCATAGTAAAAGTTGTTCATAATGATGAGTAAAATGACCCCCCTAGAGTTATGGGCTATCAAAAAAAAACATGTTGTATACAGGGTGACATACATTGGCGCGCAAACTATAATCCAGCACATGATTCTAGACCCCCTAGCGTAGAAGTTGCCGTTAAATAGAAAATTGCAAATCCTACGCGGTCAAAATGTACTGAACAGCATTTTTTTTTTAATAAAAATTTACAGGTTGCGCGTCGATGTATGGCCACCCTGTATAAATATCAAGTGACCCGTAAAGTTTCACTAGTTAATTTAAAATAACCCTGTATAAAATTAATCAGCCACCCTTTTCGATCCATAGAATATTCTAGAAGTTGATCGCATTAAACAGCAATTGACCCTTACCAATAAGGAATGAGAGGAACCCACGTAGTACTCGTAGGTACCTATTTGGAAAGAACGAAGATACTAGATCCTACGTGAGAGCATTTGAAATTGTGATCCTGACATACTGACCCTACCATGGTGTCTACATATAAATACTGAATATCTGCTTTTGTATTGCGTGTAGTTTATATACATATATATGTTTTTTATGGTATAAGAATTTTGCATGCAAAGTTTTTCATACACATGGAGAACAGTGATAGTCACAGCCGCGACTTACAAGTTATAGGTCGTGGGTTCGAACCCTGACAGGTGCATTTCAGCCGAAAGACGTCCACTGCTGGACATAGGCATCCCCCAAGCACCGCCACTTCGACCGGCTCTGTGCTCCCCACATCCAGCGGGTTCCTGCGGCCCTCACAAGGTCTTCAGTCCATCTTATAGAAGACCTTCCAACGCTACGTCTTCCGGTAGGCGGTCGCCACACCAGAACCTTTCGACCCAATCGGCCATCTGTTCTGACAGGCGCTTTACTTTGTGTAAATTATTTCATCACCACTGCTCTTAAAACGGTAAAGGAAAACATCGTGAGGAAACCGGCATGTCTTAGAACCAAAAATGTGGACATCTAAGCAAACGCACTGAGCCCGCGTTATGGATCCCACTCCCTTTCAAAGAGACAAGGCCTGTGTCCTATCCAGTTTTTTACATTTCTATGGTCCCAGCAGTGGGAACATTATTGGCTGATTATATAATATACCATGGTGGTCTGGTTCAGGAAAACAAGCGATATTTCTAGAATTTTATATTTTTAAAGATAATTACTACTGACAGTATAATTATCGCATAAGTGTATGCTTGTTTTGTTTTAATATCTCTGGGCCGCAATACTCTATGACACAGTGACCGAAACCGCGCGAAATCAACGCGAGATTGGCTGGATTAGAGAAGGAATTGACGTGGTTTCGGTATGGAATCGTTGAGGGATCATAGTGAATTAGGGCCCACCTCTTGCAATCGTCCTTCATCGACAAAAGTAAATCAAATCACAATGACGAGAATGAGGGATAATAAAATTACATTGTTAACAACTGCAAAAGACATTTTCGAAATTGTCAAAGTGAAGTACAAACGCCTACGAAAATTGAAAAAGAGAGATAACTAAGTCGTTAAATCTTAGGATAATCTCGAATATAAAATTCAATTTGAAACGAAATACTCAATCAGTAATTGATTTATGAACCAGTGTTTGGCCAGACTGGGGCGCGGGCGCGGGGCGGGCGCGGGCGCGGGAAAGCGCGCGGGCTTTATGTCGCTTATGAGCGCGGCTGCGGTCTGTGTGTTGTCGTATCGTATTTGACAAAATATAATAGATATAGATGAAGAACACTTATTTTTACTAGGAAAAAACTACAACTAATTTGAGAACCCCGGTCCCCGCGCAGGCCGCCCGCGCCTCTCAAAGCGCCCACGTGCCCACTATGGACACTCAAAGGAAGTTCATAATTATGTTTGAGTTCGCCCCACCGCGCCCGCCCCGCGCCCGCGCCCCAATCTAGCCAAACACTAAGAATTGTGTAAAAGACAGTGCAAGTTTTTTTTTTTTTTTTAACTAAATACCCTACTACCTATACATGGTGAAATTGAATTCATGGGCATCCTTTTAAGGGGTCATTGTAATCATCATTATGAACAACTTTTACTATGGGACCAAACCTGAAATCGCGAAAAAAAATCAGCTCTTCCCTACATTTTGTATTTTGTTTAGTTTTTTTGTTTGTTTTGTTTTTTGTTTGTTTTGTTTTCTATTTTTTTTTGTATTTTGTCCTCTCACCGAGAGGAGGCCTGTGTCCCAGCAGTGGGAACATTATAGGCTGAGTATGATAGTATTGTCGAGTTATGTGAACATAAATGCAAGGAACAGCTGATTTTTAATTTCGCTATTTTAGGTTTAGTCCCATATAAAAGTTGTTCATAATGATGAGTACAATGACCCCTTAAAAGGATGCCCATGAATTTAATTTCACCCTTTATATCCTTTCACACAATTTGCAAAATACAATAAAATTTAATTCCTTCCATTAGTACTCCAATAATTCCTTATTTCTTAACGACCCCTAATTTGCCAAATAGGGTTTTAATAACAAAGGACTCGGGGGCCTTTTAATTCCAACAGCAAGTATTATTATAACAATTAGTGGTGTGCTAATTATTAAAATCTAAATACAAAAACCCCTCTAGCTGTTATTATGGCGATATAATATTGTTGTCGGTTTAATAACGAGGTTATAAATCACTGTTCCGTTAGTTATGAATAATAAATTAATTAAACCATGCAGAGTAGTTACCTATTGAAATAATTATTGGTTATTTTAATTGACAGGTTGTGTTAGAAAAACCACCATTGTTAGTTTTAAAAATAAAATACCCCTCTTGGTTCTATAATATGTTATGGGTTTGGTTTCCACACTTGGTCCTCCAAGTGAACCACTGTGCGTAAACCCTTCTTGGTTATCACAAGCATAATAGATCAATGAAAACAAGGTTTAGACTGCGTTGATATTTCAGTCAGGTCGTTCATCCCCCTTTGGGGGAGAAATTATCAAAAACGCTGAGACACGCATAAATTAATTTTCAATCGTTAGCCTAGATACAAAATTTGAAGATCCTTACTTTTAAACTGACGGACTTTGATACACAACTTCATCCCCCTTTTTAACCCTTTGGGGGTGGAATTATCAAAAACGCTGAGACACGTATAAATTAATTTTTAGTTGTCAGCCTCAACACAAAATTTGAAGATCCCAACTTTAAAACTGACGGACTTTCATACAAACTTTCATTCCCTATTTAACTCCCTTAGGGGTTGAATTTCAGAAAATCCTCCCTTATTCCTTGTTTAAATTATAAAGGGAACCATTGTGTAAAATTTCAGCTTTCTAGGTCCAAGGGTTTGGGCAGGGCGTTTATGAGTCAGTCAGTCAGTCAGGCCTTTTGTTTTTATTTATATATAGATAGATACTTTTCCTGGATAAAAAGTACCCAGTATGGTGCCCAGGATATTAAAGAATAATAATTATAGCAAGTTTTTGCGTGATGCCTGAACAAAACACACAGACAGACAGACAGACAAAAATTTTTTTTAATCACATTTTTGGGTTCGGTGTCGGTCTAGTAACACCATTTATTAGTAATGCCATTTATTTTTTTGATATTTTCAATGTACAGAATTTTCACTTCTACAGATTTATTATAAGTACCTATAGATCTTCTTAAATAACAAACTCAATCTTACCAATGGATCTCAATTACCAACCATAAAAAGCACAAAAACTACGTTCCTTGTAACAAAAGTAAAAAACATTTTCCCAGCAGTACAGCGAACAAAAATGGCCGCGTAAACAAATAAGGCTAAGCGCAACCGGGGCCACAGAGCAGGCCATAACTTCATTATCGTACTGCGCTTCTCTTATTACACAGACACACCGCTTATGAAGGAAAAAACGTTTCCTCTATAAAGTATATTGCTAATTTTAAAATGTTATGAATTTTTTTCTTGTTGCTTGATTATGTTTTCTGCCTTTTTACTATGTTTGAGATAGCCGTATTGTAGGTTTCAGGTTTATTAAGGATACAAAATGGTTTTAAGATTTTGTACCTACTTTTTTGGATGCATGAAGAAGCCTCCTCGAATAACCTTACGCTGGTAGGGCTGACGCCCGCCTTGTTTGCGACCACCCTCCCACCGGAGTCCAGCGTCAAGCAGCCTGCTGCGTTTCGTCGATGCGTGGGAATTCCAGTGCCTTAGGCATCTTCTGGGCACGCTCGTTCCATCATAGACCTCATCCATCGCTTTCCATTAGGCGTGATGGAGGTCAAGAGCGGGCCCCTTCAGCAAAAAAAAAAAAACCTACTTAACTAAGCCTAATGATGATTCGTGGGAGTTCCAGTACCTTCAGTGGCGTGCATTGCATATAGGCATATAAGCAGTGCCTACCTCGATACATCAACATAAGCCTGTCAATTATATTTTAGTGTGTGCCACACAATTAAGAAACTCACAAAATTATCATACCTAACAAAAAACAAAATCTTCATACAAACACGCGCGGCAGTAGGCAGTCGCTGGACGGCCTACTCGGCTCCCGTACTATTCGCACATTGTCATTGGTCTTTACTCGCTCAAGTTAATGCGACAAAATTAAAAATACGTACGTCTCACGTGTAATACCATGACGTTCGACCTTCGCAATTTATCACCCTTAAGTAGGCATGCCTACTCAAATAACCACACTTTTGACCTCACTTTTTTTTATGATTAGTGGTCGCGTTTGCCTAGACTAGACCCGACCTAGTGCCTACTTATTCAGAAAACCAATGCACGCCAATGAGTACCTTAGGCATCTTCTGGGCACGCTCGTTCCATCATAGACCTCATCCATCGCTTTCCATCAGGCGTGATCGAGGACAAGAGCGGGCCCCTCAAAAAAAAACCTACTTTACTAAGCCTAATTATGATTATCATGACATCTTTTATCTAAGTAACTTTATGAGATTCCCAAATCGTAACAACTGGCTATGATGAATTATTGTGGCGTCAATAGAAATAAAGTAAAACATAAAGAAAATACGTCCACTTGCGGTAAACATGACGCAGAGAAAAAACACAAAAGAACAACAAGTCAGGGGAAAATATGCGTCACATACACGCAAAGCGTCCACCGCTCAGCATAATGTTACGACCCTATGCGAGACAGAGCCACAGCGCTGGTTTTCAGCGACAACCAGCATTGACGTGATGACGTCATGACGTCAACCAAAATAACAAAATAAGAAATTAATCATTTGTTCGCGCATCTGTCATAAAACAATCAATCATGCCAATAACATACTGTATAATTTAGTATCTGGAAAACAACAAAAACATAAAATTTTGTTATGTTAACAAAACATTATTGAATAACAAAAGTTGTAATCTATACATATTGTAATCGCATTTCGTGTCCGTCTGTGTGACCCATAGATATAAGACATTTCTATGGTATGACCGCGTAGTGCTTCTAAACTACACAAAGATTTTGATAAGATGTTCACCATCATTAATCTGTCAAGCGCCGCTAATGAGACAATTGATTTGCTATTGTTTCGTCGCCGATCGGCGAACCGCGACGCTTGACCGGTTAAGATAATTTATTCCGTACTGGTTTATGTTTATGATAAGTTAATATCAACTAACATAATTATTATAATAACAAGGAAATCTCGATGTTTTGTGAAGTCGTAAAACCCGTGCGAAGCAAGGGCGAGTCGCTAGTTTCCTCTAGTGTCCTCATAAAATAATCAAACTAATCTAGACGTTCATAACAGAATAACTACAGGGTTATAAAACTGTCTACAAGCATAGTAAAACCGCTTCGCTCGTAGGCTATAAATTTTCTAGCCTGTGGCCGATTTTTCGCTCAGTGACCGCTTTCGTTTTTCGCGTGATATATGTATCAATCAGGTTTTTTACTCTGTGGTAAACAGTTACAAGCCATAAATTAAATGGAGCAGGGATTTATTTATGGTAGGTTGTTTTAAGTGACGAGAATAATTTATGTTTATATTGTTTTTTTTTGGTGTTGTTTAGGAATAAAATCATCATTTTCGATTAGCGATTTTTCTGACTTTTTATTTTTGCTCGGCTCCAAAGAGTCCTAGCGTGATGTAAGCCTATAGACTTCTTCAAGGATAGGGCTATCAAATGCAAAAAGATTTTTTTTATCCGACTGGCTGTTCCAAAGATTAGCGCGTTTAAACAAAGAACCTCTGCAGCTTTATCATTAGGATATACATAGATAGACAGATTTAAAGGGGCTTGTGACTAAGTAATAACAGCCACATGGGTCGATCGATCATGTTAAGCTATGCTTGACGCGGTTGGTCCGTGGATGGGTGACCATCTTCATATACTTACCAAGACCTTCCGTGCCTCGGTACGCACGTTAAGCGCCGTTGGTCCCAGCTCTCATTCGTGGATCTTTGACAGTCGTTACGGGTAGTCAAAAGCCCGAAACTGACAACCAGTCTTACCAAGGGGTATCGTATTACCCAAGAACTGGTTCCATGTAAAATAGTGGTATTCAGCTACACCCGGTTAGACTGGAAGCCGACCCTAACATAGTTGGGAAAAGGCTAGGCAGATGAGATGATGATGATGATTATGATATTTTAAATCAAGTTTCCTTTTGCGAAGGCTTTGGCAGACAACAGCGGTGAGCAGTGGCAAGCAGTAGTAGCCCAGTGGTAACGGTCACAACTTACGACTTGTAGGTCGTAGGTTCGAACCTTTGTGTGAATTATTTCATCACCACTGCTTTCAAAACGGTGAATGAAAACATCGTGAGGAAACCGACATGTCCTAGAAGAAAAAAATTGAAGACATGTGACATCTCCCAACCTACACTGGGCCGTGTTGGATTACGGTCCATTCCCTCTCACCGTGAGGAGGCCTGTGTCCCAGCAGTGGGAACATTATAGGCTGATTATGCTTTAGCATGGTGACAATTTAAACCTCATGATCAAGCAACGAAGGTATGACTAATATTTTTGGAGTGAATACTTCAATGGGCGCACTTTGCCCTTTTTTTGAACAATGAACGAAACTGAATCGTCACGCTGGGGTCAAGTATGCTGAAACGGGTATATTCGGTTCCACTCGGTCGGTGACGCTGAGTCGCGTATACTCGCTCCAGTCGTAAGTTTTCACTTCTATTGTGTGGAGTGACCACACAAATATGCACACACCCTCTTTTTTATTAATAACTCATCATCATCTGCCTAGCCTTTCCTCAACTATGTTGGGGTCGGCTTCCAGTCTAAACGGATGCAGCTGAATACCAGTATTTTACATGGAGCGACTGCCTATCTGACCTCCACAACCCAGTTTCTGGGTAATACGATACCCCTTGGTAAGACTGGTTGTCAGATTTTCGGGCTTCTGACGACCCGTAAAGACTGTCAAAGATCCACGAATGACAGCCGGGACGTTGGTCCCGGCTGTCATTCATGGATCTGCTGTTGCGCACGTTAAACTGTTCAACTTTACGTGCTTTCCGAGGCGCGGAAGGGTCTTGATATGTAAAGATGGTCACCCATCCACAGACCAACCGCGGCAAGCGTAGCTTAACCTGATCGATCGACCCGTGCGGCTGATATTACTTAGCCACAAGCCCCTCTATTAGTTAGCCACAACTCACAAGCCCCTCAACAACTCAAAATAATAACTACTATATTACTAAAATATTTAGAAGTGGAAGTCAGGTATTGCTGGCCTTCTCTAGCTCACACTAATTCTTAACGAAAGAAATCTTTTGTCTCTTCTAATCTTGACCGTCTTTATGAATACAGAGCGTTAATTGCGTAACACACTAACTGTAGGAATGGCTTTCTTTTAGACAGTTGAACAACATTCATTGCGTTTTTTAAGTTGTTGAGCAGAATTTTGTTAATTAAGGATATTATGTATTTAACAAAGGTAAATAAAAAATATTTAAAAAAGTTATAGGATTTTTTCGTAGATAATACTTCGTAATAACAACATTTTTATATTTACGGACACCAAAGAATTCATAGATCACGGCTACAATAGATTTTTCAGAATCTAAATATTTTTTGTTATTGTTTCAATGATCAAAAAATATCTAGTATACCACGTCGTTTTTGCAGAAAATTATTATTTATTTTTGTTGTACATATTATGCTGATAAAAATGGCATATATAAAATTTCTGGCGATTTTGGGTTTTTTTAGCCATCTCTTTTTTCGAACATAATTATGAAGCAATGGATTAGCAATATCCTTCAAAATGATTGTGATTCATAGTGTGTTACGCAATTAGGGTGTAGATAGCTAAGCTGTTATAGATTACGATTCCTTATGAGAAGTAAATGTATGATTTCATACATGGCAACACAAAAGTCTGATTCTAACTGAATAATATTTCCTTTATCTAGACATTGAAGCTCCTACAATATTCTTGTCTGAATTTTTCATATTCACTCTGGCAACCTTCCAAACAAGGCTATTGTAGAACCAACTTTCATTTCTATTCACGAATGTACTGTCATAAAACTTTTTACCTTAAGTTCGAGTGGTAAAGTTGTTTATTGTGTAAACGTATGTTGAGTAAAGGAAGTTATATTTTGGTTAAGGTGCGTTATAAGTTGTCGAAACTCCGCCCTTGATATTTTGCCAATACACGTAGATGTCAAAGATGGTGGAATTTGATATGAAAAAATGATAAATTGTCTATTGCTCATGAATAGTTGAGAATGTTTGGATTGATCGGTAATGGGATTTGATGGCTTTATGTTTGTTAGAAAACTACTTTGGCCATTATTTTTATTGAAGTGAAAACTTCTTTAGGCGCGTCGGGCATTTTTTGAGATGGGAAAAAACAATTGAATTCGCGCCACTGTTACCGTAACCGACACCGCTTCGGATGTGGTCGGCTGTCCTCGGGATGTACTTGGTTTTAATGTATATCCGATATGTCAGTGAGTGATGGCAAAGTATTGTAACATGAAATTATAGCACTATAAGATGTATGTGTATCATTGTAAACAATTATTGAATAAACTTATATTATTATTATTATTCCGCTTATTTATTTATGTACATATTAATTTACATTTTTAAATATTTCTTAAATTAAAAAAATAAGTATAAAACACATTTAAAAATATAAAAAATAGTTAAAAATAAAAGTTATAAAAATTATTATTATTATTCTGCTTGTGTTTTGTTTTCACTTCTGTCGGCACTCCCGGAGTGCAACTGTATTTTTTTTAAGTTCTTTTAACTTAACAGACAGCTGTGTTGCTAGGAAGTTTTTTGCGCCACTTCTTCTTCCCAGCTAAAGCACTTGGAAGTGGTGAAGACGGGCGTTTTGGAAGAGTGTCTAATGTTATTCATACGTTCAAAAAGTGCTAATTCTCAGCCTAGTTTGAATAAACGACTCCGTCGTTCGTCGGTCTCATCCGCAGAAATGCCTTTGTTTTTCAAAGTTTTTTAGTATAAAATCAAACTTATAGAATTATGAGGAACAGGGTGTAAAGTTCACTCATCTTCCATAGAAAAGGGAGGATCCTGCGACCAGAACTGTGTTGTGTCTGGATGATTCATGTCGGGCCGTTGTATCTATGCTATTTGGGCGGTAAACTCTGCTTGCGAGATGCAGGAGTTTGCTTGACGTCATTATGACGCGTTGTTCGCATGTGGCGTTGCAGGTACCGCTACACTTACTTTTGTGCTCGATAAAATCAATACTGTGCATGCGTAAATATTTAAACAAAGCTGCAGTTTGAATAAATAACTTTTACTTAATTTTGATTGTCGCCCAATAGCAAAAAAATGCTCTGTTTGATTGTCTGGTAGGAAAAAGTTCAACTTATAGCAAAGATTCTAATTATTAGGGACATCATTATAATCCAACAGGGTAGCAGTACGCATGAAAATGCAAAACCAATGACAATAGGTCGCCCATATCGTAAGGCACTTTCCTACACAATAAGGACCACTAACATCGACAGACAATGTTTGCTTTGAAATCGTAAAATCTGTGAATAAACTTATATTTTTAATCCTGTCAAAAATCTGTTATGATACATACATCACACAGAAGAGCAGTGCAGTGGGAGTGGGAGCAGTGGTGGCCCAATGGTAACGGCCGCGACTTACCGAGTCGTAGGTCGTGGGTTCGAACCCAAGCAGGCACTTACTTATGTAAATTATTTCATCACCACTGCTATCAAAAACGGTGAAGGAAAACATCGTTAGGAAACCGGCATGTCCTAGAACCAAAAATTCGAAGACATGTGACATCTACCAAACCGCACTGGACTCGCGTGGTGGATTAAAGGCATTCCCTCTCACAGAGAGGAGGCCTGTGTCCCAGCAGTGGGAACATTATAGGCTAATTATGTTATGTATGTGTACACACATCACACAGAAGCAAACTAGAACCTACTTTTAGCATAATCAGCCTAAAATGTACCCACTGCTGGGACACAAGACTCCTCTCTTAGAAAGGGAGTGGGAAAATCCACCACGCGGACCCTGTCCGGTTTGATTGTATATGAAACCATCGCAAAATTAAGACAAAAGTAGGTCCATTAAAAAAATTAAGTATTTCGTTCACGATTATGTTTACCTGAACACCGTAATATTAAAACAACCAAGTACATACAACAAAACTCATAATATTATAAACGATCTAGAACAAAATTAATTAAAAGTAACTAACTAAATTAATTATTGAACTGTATAAAACCCATACGTATAGTTCCTAAGTAAAACTTTGAAATATTAAAACTTCGAAAAATACACAGAAAACTGTTCGCTCCGCTGTTTTTAAAGAAACTTGAGAAAACTAATAAAATAGCTTCGCGTTAACTAATATTAGTCTCAATGTAATAATATTAGTTACTGGTGGTGAATAATAATATTAGTTTATTGAACAATAAATTGGGTTAGCACGCAACCCACTGTTTTATAAGCTAATATGGACAGAGACACGGTTCGATAGTAGGTGAAGTTACTCTTGCCGAGGTCGGTTCGTGGATGGGTGACTATTGACAATCGTTACGTGTAATCAGAAGCTCGAAAGCCTGGCATCCAATTTTACGAAACTGGTATCGTGTTACCCAGTAACTGGGTTGTGGGAGGTCATCAGATAGGCTCACTGATCTCGCTGATCGCTCCATGTAAATACTGGTATTCAGGTGCATCCAGAAAGGGCTAAGGAAGGAACACGGATGGGTTTTAGTCAGTAAGAGTCTGACACTCCCTTCGCTCCACCCAGAGCGGGAGGGGTCATTTGATGATTTCCCATCCCAGTATAGTTGGAAAAAGACTGGGCTAAAGTTCCATAACAGGCGTTTTCAAAAATACCACACGAGAGTGAAAGCTACAATACGAAAGCCAAAACAATACGAAAATCTGATCAGTTCAGAGACAAATAAAAACACAATCTTCATCATCATAACAGCTGAAAGACGTTCACTGCTGGACAAAGGCCTCCCCAAACACCTCCACTTCGACCGGCCCTGCGCTTCTCGCATCCAGCGGATTCCTGCGGCCTTCACAAGGTCATCGGTCCACCTTGTGGGAGGCCTTCCAACGCTACGTCTTCCGGAACGCGGTTGCCACTCCAGAACTTTAAGATATTAATGGTAACAATTATAGATTTTTTTAAGGGGACTAATACATGACTTAAAGCGCAGTCACTGTCGGACTGCATAGAAAAGAAAGAGAAGCGCGGTGACACAACGCTGGTAATTTATTGCAAAATATGAAGCAATTATCTATTTACAAAAATCTATTGGTTGGACTAAAAAATTAAAACATGGGCGCTTTAGTATGTTGCTTATATGTAGAATAATCTGACAAAAAATCAGAATGATTGTATGTATATTAGTATGGTTCTTATTGTAAAAAAACAGTTTTTTTAGAGGTATCTTCGTGATTTATTTCTATCGTATCAAATTAGTTGTAATGTTTTCAACACACTATCTAACTGGCATATATCCTGAAGAATATCATATATTTTTCTGATTTTGTTTACTGTAGTCGATAATATACTTTTAGGCTTTATAAAACTTGCATTTTTTGCGTTTAGGTCCTGTAATCCCCTTTAAATACAAACCATTTAATTCAATATACCCCAACATTCGTTAGTAAAACAATAAGCTTAGTATATGTAAATTGGCATCAGATAGCAGGTACAATTAGTATGCCTTGGCGCACGGTGAAGGACAATGGCCCTGTAATTAGGCTCGCTAACAGAAAATTAATACATTTACTGTACTTGTTTAATACTTGGCTCTTGTTTCAGCGTCAGTAGATCTTGGCAGTGTTCGTGTTTTGATTTAAGATGGAAGGAATAATTAATGTTTGTGTTAATTTCTAAAGAATACTAATTATATCGAGTATCTAAATATGTCGCATAAATGGCCGTAGTTTTGAAGTGAATACTTCTTTAGCGGTGTTGTACTTACACTTTTTTTGTAATGGGTAAAAAATGTTAAACTCGCGTCAGGACACGTGACCTGATCGAAAATTCGTAAGACGGATGGAGAGTAGACAGCCGGCGCGGCGTAGGAGAGGAAGTATCCTCTCTTTCTACGGCGCGGCGAAAATGTATGCCTGCTGTTTCGTTTAGGCGGCGCAGGGCGCTTGCGCGAATGTTCGTGTGTGTTTATGTTACAGCGTGGCACGCGCATCCATGGATGGTGACACTGCTGTGTTTTCGTAAAATTCGTGTATATAAAGTGTTTAAAATATGGAAATGAAACAAAGTGCATCTATTAATGAAAAAAGTGACGCAGAAATATTGAAAAAAAATGAGTATCTAATATTAATTAAATTAATAATTGATTTATTTCAACGTTAATATTCAAGTTTTCACTTCTGCCGGCACTCCCGGAGTGCAACCCGTCTTTTTTTTTTTTTTTTTAAGAATAAAAGATTCTTGGTTAATTTTTTAATCGTGGCTTGGTCAATTCTTAGATTTGCCAAGGACTGCCTGGTAAATCTGGGACTTGAATTACTACCAGTTATAATAAAACAACAAGACAACGTTACCAACGCAATCCTTTCAAATCTTAACGTCAAATTGGATAACGTCAAGCTATACTATTAATATTACATCCTACATTTAATAGGCACTCGAGCCCATTAGACGTTCCCATAACTACATGTCTAGGAGAGCCTATTAGGCATGCTACATACGTACGGAACGAGAAGATTGGCACACTGCCCAGATATGTACTTGAGAAAGTCCTCTAACGGTTTAAAGATGGCTGAAAACGATTGTAGTATTAGTTGGGTAATATCAAACGGCATGTTCCAAACGTTGAACAATTTTTATAACACCGATCACTACATAAAAATAAAACATAAAAGAGGCTCGTTTAGTTTAAAAGCTGCTCGTTTTGGGTATTCTCCCTATTTTTACATATGGTGCCCAAACCTGGTCTTTGACAGCCATGGAGCGCAGTATCCTGGGGGTTCGAACTTCGGACCGCATAAGGAACATAACACTACCCAGAAAGCCGTGATGGGACTGGGCCGGACATGTCTGCCGCATATCAGATGACAATTGGGCTAAGAGAACCACCGATTGGTTCCCACTGAACGCTCGAAGCCATCGCGGCAGGCCGAGACGAAGATGGCGGGACGAACTTGACTCCTACTGAAAGATACTGGCCGGGACTAGCAAAAGACAGAATTGTGTGAAAAATGGAGAGGGTTTTTGCCCTGCAGTGGGACAATACATGCTAGTTAGATTAGATAGATTAATATAAAACCTCAAAAATATTTTAGAAGCTCGTTAAATATATATTTCCCATATCAAATGTAGGAAATATAGGAATTGAGGGGCCCGTTAAGCTTCGCTTGCTGCGGTTTTCTATGGATGGGTGACCATAAAGAGACCTCTCCGCGTCTTGGAAAGCACGTAAAGCCGTTGGTCCCAGCTGTAATTCGTGGATCTTTAACAGTCGTCCGAAGACCGAAGAAGAAGAAGAAGTCCGAAGAAGAAGTCGTCCGACAGAAGCCCGAAAGTCTGACAACCAGTCTTACCAAGGCGTATCGTATCATCCAGTAACTGGGTTGCAGAGGTCAGATAGGCAGTCGCTCCATGTAAAATGCAGCAGTATTTTACATGGAGCAGTATTTTGGATGCAGCTGAATAGCAATTCAGCTGGATCCGGTTAGACTGGAAGCTGACCCCAACATAGTTGGGAAAAGTCTAGGCAGATGATGGCAGGTGCCTATCAAATGTAGGAAATTGACAGTATTGCGGATTTTTTTTTATCCACTCAGAACATAAAATATAAAAAGTATCTAATAATTATGTTTTACCACGCAAATAAAGAGATTATTTTAACAGAACAGTCATGATAAATGGTGTGCTTATATAATCACTTTTCAAATCTAACATCAACATTATGAATTTGCATGCACTCATTTATAAATGTCAGACTTAATTACCTGAATATTACGAGTTGGGCCTTAAAAACTCGTTAAAGTTCATATTCGTCAACATTTTAGACAGAATAATAAATTATAATTACTTACCTAACTAAAGTCTCAAGACGGGTTGGTAATTTAAGTCAGTGGTGCCGATTCTGTTGTTAACAAACTAAACAAAATTTAGGTTCAGTGCATCTTTTTCTTTATATTTCATTAAGAAAAGAATAGAAGATAAATTTTAGTTTGATCCTGTCAAATTAATCAGCGCCTGACGTAAATTGACGTAATTTTACTAGGCAAGTTTTTAATCACGTCTAAACTTGTATGGAGCAGTGTCAAGCGCTGATTAATTTTACAGGACTAAACTAAAATTTATCTTTTGTCCTTTTCTTAATGAAATAGAAAGGAAAAGATGTACTGAACTTAAATTTAGTTTAGTTTGTGAACAAGGGAATCGGCGCCAATATTAATTGAAAATACTATATTGACATAGCTTTTAGTACATAGTAGATCAGCTGCTTCTGAAAGATTCATTTCATACAGTAAAACCAGAGTTTCCTAAGACTGTGGTGGCTGCCACAATCATATCGTCGGCAATTTATCGGTGAAGGACGTCACGGAAACTTTATTTATGAAAGTAAGGTGGTAGTCCACGACGCCACCGAAAATTAATTATGAAAATATCAGGTAATTTTCGTTTTTAATAAAAATAATCTTAATTTAAAGTTCTATACCTTCGAATGGAAAGCTGGTTCGATTGGTCGAAATGAAGACGTGTCGGAGTTCCATATTGCCGAAAAATCTTGTCGTATTACGGTTTCTCGAAGTTCAGTTGGTAAGTCATTGAGTCTTACCAAGGGGTATCATTTTAGCCGGTTACTGGGTTATGGAACCCTGATAGGCAGTCGCTCCATATAAAATACTGGTATTCAGCTATATCGATGTGACTGGAAGACGACCCCAACACAGTTGGGAAAACGCAAATGATGAGGTAGAAGATGATTCACCATTCTTTACCAAGAATCAGAAATCGTGATCTTGTCCTAAAAAAAATACGTGTGGCACTCGGGGACTGCCGCGGTAAAGCTATTGCATAGCATTTTTTAGCACGTGCGACAATTTTTAGCACGGCGTGACGTCACGACCCCCCACTCCCAAATTTTGACGCGCTTTATCTTTGTCATTTTTTGTTTGATTGACAAAAGAAAAAATATGGGTCCATTATTTTTCGATAATCTAACTGACGGACTAATTAGAATTATTATTTTTTACCCAGGAAACTACCCTATTATAATATTTATGCAATCATTTAATCAATCAATTATTTTATTTATTTAGTCTACACGCAAACGTCTAGTCGCACGCACACAAACACCATGCCGAAGTCTGCCGAACTGAAACGACGTTAGACAATGCACGGCTTTCAACGCCGCACCGCTGTGCCGGTCGGAGTGGGGGGTGGTAGGTTTATTTTCGTTACGGAATTTCTTGATTCGGTCGCCGCGCTCAAAGCCCGCGATAAAAGCTATGCAATAGTTTAAAAAACAAAAACTAACAATCGCCTACACTCAAATAAAGAGGAAGAAATTCGCCAACCTTCTAACAAAAGACTCTAGTACTAAGCAAAGCCCGAAGAATGAATGACCCTAATTCGTTATGTCCCAAGAATCTGCTAAATTAAATTCTGTTGTGCACATACAACTACTAATTTCAGTCAAGTGGTATGCCAATGGGCTTAGGTAGTACTATTTACTCCTCTACCGCCTTGTTTACTCACGGAGTTAATTGAGAGAATAAATAAGACTAAGGAGCTTACGCAGTGCGGTAGATTTTGCAATTAGAAGGGGCTTGAGAGAAATTAGGATGCCGTTTGACAGCGGTTTTTTTGTAACGACTGAGGAAGGATTTTATTGCTGTCTTATTAAAGCTGGAATGAGTCAGTTGGAGGTAATTTAAACCCGTATTCTGGAACGATACTGATTCGTGACTTGCTGCGTTGATACTTATCTTTAATCGAATCTGTGTAGTTTGGAATCGATTTGAATTTACGATTGAGTATCCGGAATACGGAAAAGGAAATTAAACAAGTTTCCATTTTAGATCGATGAATATAATTCTAAATTAGTGTACTTGTGTATTTTTTTTTCATATCAGAATATTTTGGAATGTAAATTGTCTTAATTAAAATTACTTTTAAATACACTACGTATACTCGAAAGTAATTAGGGTAAAAAATATTAGGGTGCTTATTGACACTAATAAAAATCGTATTGAATAACCACATCGACCACATCGATCCAAAGGTATTTTTTTTTCTAAAAAAGTATTTTATGTGGTAATGTTTTTTTATTTATTTGAAAAACAGATTTTTCATACAGAATACATACACACAACACACAGAATATCATTTATTTATCTTCTTTCTTCTTCTATAATATAAAAACCAAAGTCCTGACTGACTGACTGACTGACTGATATATCAACGCACAGCCTAAACCGCTGGTCCTAGAGACATCAAATTTGGAAGGTGTGGTCTGTGTGAAGAGTAGGTATCCACTAAGAAAGGGTTTTTCGAAATTCTACCCCTAAGAGGGTGAATGGGAGGAGAGTGAAATTTCACGCGGACGAGTTCGCGGGCAGAAGCTAGTCATTTAATAAACTGAACATCTCCATGATCTTTAGATTGGCCTACCGTTCATTTAACTAAGCCCCGTCTGACCACACCGATAAAAACAGGCTGACTCGCCAATATTACCTAAACGCTGTTACTTTCTGACAAGCAAAGTCGTGTTACATCGCAAAATACAGACGATTTAGCAAACACACTGTCATAGAAAATTTTATTAACTTTGCTTAATATAAGCTAACATACAAACTACATATAATAGTCATAGGGCATCAAAGAATTCGTCCGCATCGCTGTCAGCAGGAACAGTGCCCAAAAGGCTGGCAGCATTGCCACGTTGTATGGCAATGCTAATTCTTTGGGCAAGAAATAGGCCAACCCTCTGGTCACGTGAAGAGTTGACTAACCGCTTGGCGATATCTCGAAAAACCAAGTGGGCACTCGGAACCCATGGCCCTAGTGTTTCAACCCTAAACGGCTCGAACACTATAACTCCCAATCAGGTTGCAATAGTTTCGCCGTTTGAGGTTTTCTGTCATAGAATATTCCAGAAGGCCGGCTCGACGTGAGAAATCAGGCGCATGCACACATAGTATATTATCGCGATCTCGGTCAATTGCCAATCGCAGGTGCGCTTGCACACGCTGTATGTGAAGCTTGTTTATGTGTGTGTGTGTATTTTCGTTCGTTGTATGGAGTCGACTTTCTGTACCATTATGTGACCATGTTAAGGGCTAGACGAAAACATTCAACTACCCTACAAACAATACAAGTTTAATAATTCAAAGGCGTGATAACAATTTCTTAGAAAGAACTAGATTTAGCTTTCAAGAAACGACACTTTGCACAAAATGTGATTTAGCTTTTTTTTCTTTAAAGCTCTTTGGAGTAAGTGTTTATGGATGATTACTTTTTTTGTGGAAATTAGTTTTTTGATGGCGTTCTTTTGGCTTCAGAAAGATTTAATTATGTACAGACGCCAGCACATCAAGCTACTACAATCTGTCAAATTTCTTTAATAGATTTTCAACTTTATCGCTAAAACATAAGGTTCAAAGTTGATTGGAAAAAATTTACAGATTCGGGTAGCTTGATGTGCTGGCGTCGGTACAACTATGTAGGGTCAAATTAAATAAGCTAGCAAAACTCCGCAGCTCCGAGCTGGTTAACCTTGAATATCCTTCATGTGATTTGTGTCTTTAAACGTACGGACAGCGTCAGAGAAAAGGAACCCCCTTTGGTAATGAGTCGTTACCAAAGGGGGTTCCTTTTCTCTGACGCTGTCTGTACCTTACCCAGTCAATATACATAATAGGTTGGGGAAAAAGTTTCTTCGCATTTTTTAAGAAAATTCAAAACATTTTTTAATATAGTTTATTTACATTTTAACTAAAGTATGTAGGTACCATTTTGTTCGATAACTTTTTGCCATCTTGTAGGTAGGGACATGATCCCATTGCTATAGAAATTTTGGGACTTCTGATCAAAATACCGCGACAAGTGGTTTTGGCAGTCCTCTCGTGATGTTAAACCTGACACTGCCTAAAGAATTCTGAAGAGACTGAAACAGGTGGAAATCTGAAGATGCAAGGTCAGGACTGTACGGCGGATGCATTAACACCTCCCAGCCAAACTCTCTTAATGTTTGCTGAGTGGCTGAATATGTGTGAGGTCTAGCGTTATCATGATAAAAAACCACACCCCTTCTGTTGATTAATTCCGGCCGCTTTCTCTCAACTTCTTGCTTTAATCTCATCAGTTGTTCGCAGTAGAGTTCAGAATCGATGGTCCTGCCTGGTGGTAACAGCTCATAATGAATAATGCCCTTCCAATCCCACCACACAAACAGCATCACCTTGATGCGAGTTAACCCGGGTTTCGCCACAGTCTGTGAAGCCTGACCGGCCTTTGAACACGACCTTTTTCGCACGTTCTTGTCGTACGTGATCCACTTCAGCCTCAGCTTCTTCAAAAATGGTTCGGTTTCATTACGTCGTAATAAAGAATCACAAATGAGTACACGGTTCATTAGGTTTCTTTCAGTGAGCTCGTGAGGTACCCAAATATCGAGCTTTTTTGTGTACCCAGTTTTTTTCAAATGCGCCAAAACTGTTTTGTGGTCAATTCCCAGTTCTTCAGCTACGTCGTAATTACTGATATGCCGATCTTGCTCCACTTTTTCAAAAATGGCATCCATTTTATCCGTAACAGGGCGACCAGAGCGACATGCATCTTTGACATCAAAATTTCCGGATTGAAAACGCTTAAACCAAATTTGTGCTACTCTCACAGACACTGCACTAGGTCCATAAACATCGCAAATTTTTTTCGCGGCTTGCGTTGCATTTTTACCTTTTTTGTATTAAAATTTTAAAATATATCGAATTTCGTCATTAGATTCACTCATCTTGACAGTACGAAAAACAAATGAAAATCACACGTTTTCCTAATTTGAATTTGGAATAATGTTCTTTAAAATTTAAACTTTCAATGATACCAAAACCAGCCAGATACAAATAGTATAGCCAAGGAGATTTTATTACAAGTTCGTACATACTATAATGCGAAAAGACTTTTTCCCCAACCTAATATAAAGGTGAAATTAAAGAAACTCCGCAGACGCGATGTGAACCGATATCTAAACATGATTTAAAAAAAATATTTGATAATAATTTATTTTGAGGTTGCTTGACCGGGGACTTCGGTGGGAGGGTGGTCGCAAACCAGGCGGGCGTTAGCCCTACCGCCGCAAGGGAATAATTGACCAGTCAAATAAGGTGTTGAGTGTGACTGTCCAGAATGCGCCGAGCGCTCGGTTCAGTTGAGTAACTGGCGGAACAAACTGCGCTACACAAGGAGGCTTCTTCATGCCCAAAAACTAATCACAAGGACATTCTATACTAGCAATTAATCTGACTCCTATAGATGCAGCATCAGGACTGCAAACACGACCCCCCCCCCTGACACCCGCCCCCCCCCTCGATCCCCTGCTAGTTACCTCCCGAATCCAATTACGTATCCACATTACAACAACAAGGCGATCACCCTATCTTGCTCTCGAATTCAGACAACCACTCCTTTAGACAAGTACCCTTTGCACAAGTGTCATCGGATTAAAACCAAACACTAATCAAACAAGGACTTAAGTGCCAGCGCAAACTTTGCGTCTTGTCGCTGCGTTTAGTCGCTGTAGCAAGACATATGCAGCGAGAGCATGCACTACTCCCTTATCGTTGTGCTTCTGCAACTCGACGCCAAGTGTGCGGAGCTATGAACAAAATATATAAAAAAGTGTGCCCGTGACTTCTTTCTCATGGAAGCCGGAAAACAATAATATGCATGCTTTACTCATTGTTTTTCTAAAATAAAAAAGCCTAAGACTCACATAAGCTATCTGCTAGTGAAAGATCCGTCAAAATCAGTCCAGCCGTTTCGGAGATTAGCCGGAGCAAACAGACAGACGGACATTTTAAAAATTGTTCTTTTGTTATATTATATATCCCTATACTTTCGTATGCATTTAGATATTACAAACAGACTCATCAAGTTTATTTACTTGTTATTCATTTAACCATTTTTAATCATTTGCAATCATAGATTTCGGCCGCAGCCTGTAGTTGCGTCTAGTCGCCGAGCTGTCGTAATCGCATGTCGCATAGTGTGCGCCATATCTTACAGTTAGAGATCGCATTTGTATGCAAGCGGGTAACAAGATGTGTAGTTGTGTACCTACATTGGGTATGTCTGTCGATTTTAGGGAAGTGCGAAATGCAATTTTGTGTGTGTTTTGCTGATCCCTGTCGCCGGTGTTTGGGCGTGTGTTGTAACAAGTAAAATCAACAGCATTTCGTGCGTAAATATTTCGGAACTTATAAAAAATTATCTGTCTATTGAAAAATGGGTTGATCCACTGCGCTCCAAAACTCATTGTTCTCAAAATTATAATGTTCACACATTGATTTCACTGCGCTTCAAGAAATGTTGAGTAGAGTTAGCAAAAAATAAATTAAGCATGAAATATAATATAAAAAAAGAAAAAAAATGCATATCGTCACATCTAACAATATTTTTTTCTTATAAACAAAGTAAGAACAACGAAAAAGAACAACACATCACAAGGTAGAACTGTATTAACGACATAAGTTTTATACATAGCTTTCATACATAATTTTAAATATATCGTCATTTTAATGACCGCGGGCGGGGCGGCGTGCGCGATTTCGCGCGTTATGTCATGCAACATCATGCGACACTAGGGTCATAAAGTACGAAATGGCCTTGAGCATTTCTGACACACGAGATGCATCCACGGTAAAATAATACTACCGAAATTTATATTTGTGTATAACAAACAACTTATGGTTTGCCATTTATGCTGACTTTACTTATTTTATTTTGGAGCGCAGTGGAATCCATTCTTGGAGCGCAGTGGAACAACCCTGAAAAATCAGCCCTAAAGCAAGTATTTCATCGTACATTTTATAACCGATCTGCACAACTACCAATATATTTTAATCCTTTCCTAATCCCTGGGAATACCCGGCACGGATAAGAGATATTCTCGCAGTAAGTTCCGGTCCACTGACTCCGGATTATCCCGTTAAAATATAACCGGTTATCTGGCGAGCCGTGAAATGCGTACCGGATCGAGTTTCCTATGAATTTTATTTACGAAAGTAGTTTTATGGAAGTATGCATGTCGCAGATCTGAGGAAATTTATGTGATTTTATCGGTTTTGGTACGACGAATGTTATACGGGGATCGAATTTCGGGAAAGTTGATTTTTGTGAGTCAAAATGGAGTTTGGTATATAAATTCTTGAGTTTATTTTCCGGATTGTGATTGTGAGATGTGAAAATATCAATGAACTACCAAACGAAATATTCTTCATGATGAAGGTTCCGACCTAAAAAAAAAACGGAGCATTTGGAAAATAACATAGAATGCGTGAAGATGCCTCCTCGTGTAGCGCAATTTGTTCCGCCAGTTACTCAATTGAACCGAGCGCTCGGCGCAACTTGGACAGTGCGACTGTCCAGAATGCACCGAGCGCTCGGTCCCAATACCTTAATTGACTTGGCAATTCGTCCCTTGCAGTGGTAGGGCTAACGCCCGCCTGGTTTGCGACCACCCTCCCACCGGAGTCCGGCGTCAAGCAGCCTGCTGCGTTTCGTCGATACGTAGGTGTTCCAGTGCCTTAGGCATCTTCTGGGCACGCCGCTCCATCATAGACCTCATCCATTGCTTTCCATCAGGCGTGATCGAGGTCAAGAGAGGGCCCATTCAGCAAATAAAAAAATTAAAAACTTTTTGTCCGTCTGTCGCGATAGGTACAGTGATCTTTCTTAATTATCTTAAAAAACCAAACTTAACATAGCTTTCGGTTTCCCTGAATGGTTAGGTAAAGGTGTATCCATAGTAGATTACGACTCCGGACTGCTGCTGAGAAATTTCTAATGGAAAAACACAATAGCACTATGCTCGACCTGAGAATCGAACCCTGGACCTCATGCTTAACAGAATCGCTTGCGATCTGTAGATCAACGTGTCAGATTATAGTTATAAACTTCGTTTATGCTCACTAGTTCCTTCACGTACCTAGTTCCTTTGAAGGAACTACTGAGAATTTTTGGATCAGTAGTTCCTTTGCAAAAGCTGAAGGAACTACTGAGACTAGATAGTTCCTTTAGCAGTTCCTTTGAAGGAACTACTGAGAATTTTTGGATCAGTTGTTCCTTTGCAAAAGCTGAAGGTACTACTGAGACTAGATAGTTCCTTTAGCAGTTCCTTTGAAGGAACTACTGAGTACTTTTTGATCAGTAGTTCCTTTGCAAAAGCTGAAGGAACTACTGAGACTAGATAGTTCCTTTAGCAGTTCCTTTGAAGGAACTACTGATCCAAAAATTCTCAGTAGTTCCTTAAAAGGAACTACGGCAAGGAACTAGTGAGCATAAACGATAAACGTAACATCCTGCAAAATAAGCGAAACCTTACTAGAAAATCTTATCGAAAATCTAAAAAGATATCACGTAACGCCATTTTTAAATAACCACTCAATCCTCAAGATGAAATCGCGTCGTAAGTTGCACTTGGCATGCCTACTTTTTGGAGTAATAAAGTACAAGCAGCCGTCATACCTGTACAATAAACTGAGCTGGATCGCTAGTAGAAGAGAATGCGCAACTAGACAGTGCTCGCAGCAACTCTCCACTCATTCACACAAGACAGCTGCTTTCAGGGGAAGCTTTAGGTATGCCGCATCTAAATGCAGGAACAATATTCCCCCGCCGATAAGGAATCTTAAATCTCTTGGTACCTTCAGAGTTCGACTACGGCAGTTTCTTATTGCCTCGCAGAAGAGTCTAGGGATGACTGCTTCGAACACGTCCATTATATAACTGGCGCTCGTGTCGTTCCCGAACCAATCTGTCTGTGTAGCGTATCACGTGGTTACAACCTGTGAACAAAGGTATAGTAATTGAGTAGTTTGTGGATCTTTTGGTCAGTGTTGTTGGATAATAGTTATAATTCTTACACATGTTACTTACCTATATTTATTTATTGTAAACGCATTTAATTTTAATTTTATTCTAGTCAAATTGTTTTATTATTATTCGCACCTACGCAACTTTAATTATAGTATTACTCATTTACACATTATACTGCATAATATAACTTTATATATAATGTAAGATTCAGGTAATCAAAACACAATTCAAACACACCTGCGAACAAGAACGTTTCCCAATGCAAAACTTACTGTAGGTTACATGATTAAAGTGTCGGGTATACTTACAAAACTTCAGTCTGCACTTAACACCTGTCACAACACCAATTTATCTCGTCTGCTCAACGTCCGTACGTCACTGTAGGGATCCAGCAGAATATCAGCGTCAGGTACATTTGCCTGGCACATGCTGAGCTGGACTCCCATTTGGTGCAACCTTGAGACGCACACCGCACTGTGTTTCGTTGCTAATTTTATTTTAAATATTTGTCATAGACTCATAGTGTCACTTTTATTTAGATATGTATGTTTTTCCTTTTTTTTTATTTGTTTTTGTATTGGCACCTTGTTTTTATATTGTTCATGTGGGTAATTGGTTTCATCTAATGTTGTACTTTTGTGTGTTGTGCTGTCTTTTGTGTGCGCCAAATAAATGGTTTATCTATCTATCTATCATATCGTGTGGTCAGCTAAGCTCTCCATAAACTTCTCGCTGCTCATAAACAATGATTACTTATGGACCGCACTGTATTCTCAGACTGAAAACTTCATCGTATGCATGAAAGCTGTGAAGGTAATATTATGTTCTCATCGTTTAACATTGAATGCCAATATCGTCATTATTATCAGATCATTTTTAACCGACTTCAAAAAAGGAGGTTCTGTATTCGACCCATATGTATGTATGTATGTTATTCGTCCGATTTATTTCTCCAAAAATTAAATATTTACATAATATAAGCTAAAATATAAACTATAATAATATGTACAATTATATGAAAAAATAAACAATCATTATAGCATCAAAGAATTCATCCGCATCGCTGTCAACAGGAACAGTGCCCAAAAGGCTGGCAGCATTGCCACGTTGTATGGCAATTGTATGTCCGCGGTTTTCTCAAAAACGAATGTACCGATTTTGATAATTCTTTCACTAAAGTTATCTACACACTTTTAGGAAGGTTTTAGTATATAATACATTAGGAAATTATTCTTATGTACGATGTTATATGCATAAATGTACTGTATCTCCGGCATTTCTATGCGAATTTTGATGATTCTTCTAGTCGGTGTCTTCAATTCTTCAGTGCAATACTGTTAATTGAATTTTTGTTGGGTAGGTATTACTAAAAAGTGAAAAATAAAAACTTTTTTACAATGTGATAAATAACTTTAATTTTGGAAGTCAGTGTCAATAAACAAAAATGCGGAGCCAACGACACCGACTTCCGAAATAAAAGTTATTTATCACTTTGTAGTGTTTTTTTTTTTTTTTGAAGTCGGTTGTTTTTTTTGTAAAAAAGTTTTTTAAATGATCGAAATCAATTCAGTAAACAATTATACTACCTCCATAATGTGCATCAATTCAGTTACACATTGTTCTAACTTCGAAACCCTGGTATATTATCTGTGCCCTGGTCTTGAAAATGTAAACAGAAAACAAAACACATCAATCTAATAACTGGTTCCAAAGTTATAACCTCATCTACGAACAGACAGACGCGAAGGCGTTGCGTTTTATAATATAATAAACAAAGATAATGAAATAAGGAAGACAGATTCCTGCTAAGAAAACTTGGGATACATCGAACAGAAACTTTGAATGAACATCGAGAGTTAGACAAAGGATAATAACAGAGCATTGAGAAAGTTGCATGTAATCCTTGCTCACAACTTTGTTCATTAGCGAACTGATATAAATCAAATAATAGAAATCGGAACTTCGATATCAGTCTGTCTTTGGAACGTGACTGTACTTCTGTATTGGAAGAAACTGGATAAGAAACACTGATTGGAATCCAAGCAGTACGTTGCTTGGAAATTCATCCATATCATAGTTCGAACCCTCTGTTCGCACGAGTCCAACTTTCTCAGGAGTACAACTTTTATAACATCCATACAAAAACACGGGACCTACAATATTTTGTACGTTTGAGGTTTATACAGTACTAGCAGCGCCCTGCGGTTTCACCCGCATGTTTCGATCCCGTGGGAATATCGGGATAAAACTCAAACTATCTCTATACCAAATTTCATCTAAATCGGTTCAGCGGTTTAGGCGTGAAAAGGTAACATACAGACAGACAGACAGAGTTACTTTCGAATTTATAATATTATAGTATGGATGGAAACCACATAATTATATTATGCAATAAATTATACTTGTTAACACCTTTTCTGACAATATACAAAAAAATTACGAAATCGGTCGCGAAAAAAATTAAATTTAAAAAATCAAAAAACCCGACTGCGGTAAAAAAACTTAAGTTAAAAAAAACTGAAAAGCTAAAAACAAGCCCATTTTAAATTAAATAAAAGTTGGAAGCAGGCGGGACCCATTTGAGTTTGAAAATAGAAAAATGGTATGGGTCCCGCCTGCTTCCAACTTTTATTTAATTTAAAATGGGCTTGTTTTTAGCTTTTCAGTTTTTTTTAACTTAAGTTTTTTTACCGCAGTCGGGTTTTTTGATTTTTTAAATTTAATTTTATTATTTTATTCTTTTTAGTTATGAGTTGTAAATCCCACTTAAGTGTGATAGTTTCCCTTTAAACTTCGTAATATATAGGTACTACTGCCGCGTTTAGTTGGTAGGGGGGGGGACACTTGATTCTAACGAAAATTGTTACTTTAAAGCTTGATAAGTCACGAACGGTTTACTTAATCAAAAAACGGTCTTCCCAAACTACTGATATTTTTGAAAGACCTATCCAACGATACCCCACTTGACATAGTTTCTTGACTTTCATTTTTTTCATTTTCACAATATGGCGTCTAGTAGTCGCCATATTGAATTTTCATTAACGTCATGTCTTTAGTGACACTCGCCGGACTAATAGGAATCGATTGACGTATGAATCATAAAAATCGGTCCAGGCGTTTGGTCTGTATAGTGCTTCAAAGGAACATACAAACATACATACATACATACTTACATACATACATAGGCTGATAAACACATTACCACTCCTTTGCGTCCCGCAGTCGGGTAAAAAAATCAGCTGTTCCCTACATTTTGACGAGATATGCGAACGTAAATGTAGGGAACAGCTGATTTTTTTTCGCGACCGATTTCGTAATTTTTTGTATGTCGTTTGAAATGGCGATAACAAATATGTGGTATATAATTTATTGCTTATATGTTGGTTTCCATAGCTGTATATTAATAATTGATCGCTGACTCTTAGTACTCTATTGATTCAATGACAAGAGCTATCAAAGAGAGTACTAGCTCAGCGAGGCTCGCTTGGCGAAAGGACACTCGCTGAGAGACTTATGCTTGTTACATCATACCAGCAAGTAATCGCTCGTAGCAGTTGGTCTGCCAACGCTCCTTCTATCATCTCTCGTACCTAATCATCATCATTATTTCAGTCAAAAGACGACCACTGCTCGACATAGGCCTCCCCTAAGCACCTCCATTTCGACCGGTTATGTGCTTCTTGCATCCAACGGATTCCTGCGGCTCGAACCTATGCCACGACCTAATCTGATCCAATACAGATGACCGGACGCAACATGGCTATCTCTAATCTATTATTCAATCATGTTATACATATTGTCCTACACAAATTAGGTGTTAAATTGAGGGCCTGTAACTTTCCATATCCCCTGAGAATAATCTTGGGTCCATTGGCCCGAATTTGACGGTGATTTTATCATTCCCCAGTTTATTATAATAAGGTTCTGAGCTATAAAAATTCACTGTTTTCGAGGTAACACGCTGAAGACAATTCATTTTGACGTTTTAAGTGTCAAAGGAAATTAAAGTTTGGTAAGTCCTTGGTTTAAAATGTAAATTCGTTCGTGTTAATCATTGTAACCAATGATGGTACAGCCGGTCAGTACAAAAAACGTTAAAACTTAAGAGGGAATGTGGGTGGTCGTTTCTCCATAGAAACGCTCTCGCCTGTTTTCTTTCTGGTTAATGACCATAAAGCAATGATGTTTTACAGAATAATAAATATTAACTATTTGTATGTCCCTATGTTTTCCTTTTTGATGATACATTATTTTTATAAGCACTAGAACCCTCAAAAAATGCCGATTTAAACCTCTGTCAACAGAGGCCTAGTGTACACATTTGATAACTATTAATAAAAAAAGAAAAACATAGGGACACAGTATATAATTATCCTTCTTATTCAGTTTATGAAATATCTTTTAAATTGGTCCAATATTGGAGGAGGAAATAGGCGAGACAAACCTCGAACTATGACTTTTTACTTAAGCTTTTTCAAAAGTCTCTCCGACCGCATTTCCTCTTAAGGCGCTACCTCACCGGGAGCATTCGCCTGTAATGTAACCATCCAAAATTCGATTTCAAGCATTATCTACTATATTACTATTACCTCGGTTCTTCTCACTCATTGATGTAATTCTCTGTCATGATCCTGAACTAGAGTTGTGGTAACGGCCCTAACTTACGAGTCGTAAGTCGCGGGTTCGAATAAATACGCTTGTGTAAATTATAATTTCATCACCATTGCTCTCAAAACGGTGAAGGAAGACATCGTAAAGAAACCAGCACGTCCTAGAACTAAAAAAAAAACACTCCGGGGGTGCCGACAGAAGTGAAAACAAAACACAAACAGAATACTTTGCCATCACTCACTGACATATCGGATATACGAGTACATCAAAACCGAGTACATCGCGAGGACAGCCGAACACATCCGAAGCGGTGTCGGTTACGGTAACAGTGGCGCGAATTCAATGGTTTTTTTCCCATCTCAAAAAATGCCCAACGCACATAAGAAGTTTTCAGTATTTGTGTTTGTGTTTTTTGTTTTTTTCAGTATTTGTCTGTCCTTCCCGTTTTTAATCCATCCAAAGGTTGTCTTTAAAAAATCGCTCTTAGCGATAAGACCGCCCATTGTGTCACCCATTGTAAAGTTTCTATATTTATGTCTGTAATTTATATGGTGTACATAATAAAGAGTATTCTATTCTATTCTTTTCTATTCTATCCAATTCAAAAATCAATAAGACATGTGACATCTACCAACCCGCACTGGGTCCGCGTGGTGGATAGCGGTCCACCCAGCCCACTCCCTCTTGTGTGCTGTAATCAATGTTAACAGCTGTCATTATAGTTACGTCACTGCATAGTGCTACTCACTTCAAATAAGCTAGTCCCTAAATAGAGATGGCTGTAATACAATTTGTGTTGCATGCAGCCGGATATTGCGTACTGCCGATATTCAGCTGTGGTTAGACTGTAGCAGTAAACCGGAGAGATTATTATCCGGGATCGGGATCCGGCTCTTTGAAGTACAAATCGTATTATTGGGGATGTCCCGAGTTTGGTAACTTCAAATCAAAGCTGTCAAACTCAAAATAAATGTAAGTTGCAAAGCATAATCAGCTTATAATGTTCCCACCACTGGAACTAAAGCCTCCTCTCTTCGAGTGTGGGCTGTAATCTACCACGCGGGCCCAGTCCGGGTTGGCAGATGTCACAAGTCTTCGAGTTTTTGGCACTAGGACGTGCCGGTTTCCTCACGATGTTTTCCTTAATTCGTTTCTTGGCGACGTCCCGTTGAAGGTGGTGGGTGGACAAACGGTATAAGACTGTTGATTCTAAGATTTAAATTGAAAAAACGCCACCTTTATTCCTTAAGGGGCTTACAGGACCTAAACGCAAAAAATGCAAGTTTTAGAAACAATAAAAGTATAATATGATCGACTACAGTAAACAAAATCAGAAAAATATATGATATTCTTCAGGATATATGCTAGGTAGATAGTGTGTTGAAAACATAATACAACTAATTTGATACGATAGAAAAAAATCATGAAGATACCTCTAAAAACTTACTTTTTACAATAAAAACCATACTAATATACATACAATCATTATGATTTTTTGTCAGATTATTCTAAAAGCAACATACTAAAGCACTAGTGTTATAATTTTTTAGCCCAAACAATAGATTTTTTGTAAATAAATAATTGCTTCATATTTTGCAATAAATTACCAGTGTTGTGTCATCGCGCTTCTCTTTCTTTTCTATGCAGTCCGACAAAGACCGCGCTTTATTTTAGGTCATGTAGTCGCCTTTAGTCAACTTTCCGCATCAAATCCTCTAAATAGCTACATAATACACAAAAAAGCCTACATATTGCAAAGAGAACCTTCTTCCACTACCTTCACACCCTGAAAACACAATTTACACTATTTTGAAAGGTGACTGGCGTTGAATGTACCTACTGTCGGATATTGGCCGGCTAGCGTACCGTTGGCCGGAAATTGGTCGTTAGCCGCAATCTGTGTGTACGCGCCCTTTGTACTTAGAGTAAACTCCGTTTAAGATTTTAAAGGGATTTTGTAGGGGTTGGGGCTAATTTTCCTGGCCAGTCTTTGGGGGTACTGTAGCGTGTAGGCCTATTATATAATGATTCTATTTCGAATCGAGAATGTCCGGTGTATTCTGCCATTCTAGTTTCTTTTCGGACTGAATAATATTGCTACCGACAACAGTGGGGCAATAGGGTAGTGTCCTGGGTAAAAAAATAATAATTCTAATTAGTCCGTCAGTTAGATTATCGAAAAATAATGGACCCGTATTTTTTCTTTTGTCAATCAAACAAAAAATGACAAAGATAAAGCACGTCAAAATTTGGGAGTGGGGGTCGTGACGTCACGCCGTGCTAAAAAGTGTCGCACGGCGTGACGTCACGACGAATTTTGACGTGCTTTATCTTTGTCATTTTTTGTTTGATTGACAAAAGAAAAAATACGGGTCCATTATTTTTCGATAATCTAACTGACGGACTAATTAGAATTTTTTAGGAAACTAGCCTATTCCCGTAATTTTAAGAACGTTCATAGTCTGATCTCAGACTCGATCTGTCAAAAAAACGTCTGATTTCTCTACAATTTTGACAATGATCGTCGCTGAGATAAGATTGCGACTTGAATTTGAACGTTTTTTTAAGTACGAGGATTGGCCTTCAGGTAAGTTATGTTATATGAAGGTTTTTGCGAGAATACTTGATCGAGATTCTTGATTTGTATCGAGAGAATTCAATTGTATCGTGTATTCCTTTTATAGGATGCTAGGCCATATAGTCAAAATATTACGCTCGCGAATTACTTACATTTTAATCGTATTTTGATCAACCTGACACAGCCCTGCAAATTGCAACTGCAACTAAACATAAATAAACCAACTGCTGATAACTTTAAACATAAATTCCTCCCCACTGAACCGCAATAAAATGAATAAACACAACTTAACTAATAACCTCAGAGGAACCCAGCGAACCGTAATCAATGATTTAAAAACTTCCCGAAACTATGGAAGTTGAGAAATAAATAATAGTTTTAATTAAATTTATAACTCTTGTGTGAACTAACTTTGGAGTCGAGAGTTCCGACGGCCACTCCCTCATATTTCTCGTTTACCCGGTATCCTTTCGGTACCGAACTCACCAACCAGCAGAATTTTTTATAAGACATCTCCCATTCTGGGATATTTTTTTTACTGGCGGCCATCAGTAATAATTACATATCTTTAAAGTACTACACATAATATAACTCGTTATTTTTTACTAAGGCGTCAAAGTCGAGATCAGTTTGGATTTGGAGATATTATATTATATATACATTTGGAGGCGGATCGAAAGATAAGATCGAACGTACATCTTTGTTCTCAAATTCATTACAGCGTTGTCGCCGGACAAATAAATGTGTCTTTCTACAACTGCGACCATTCAAATAAAATGTAATTTATTCCTGGCCGCCGACTTTTTATTTTTTATCCCAAGTCGCCGAAAAAAATGGGTGATCTCCTTTCTAGCATATTGTTTATCAAATTACTTGGATACCTTTAACCTTTTCATAAATCGCGTAAGACAAAGTCTTATTGAAATTTTGACATTTATAAAATACTAGCATTTGCTCACGGCTTCGCCCGCGTGTAGGTCGGAAATTATTCCACGGGAACGTAGTACCGGTATCAGAAGTATAATTATTATGTGTAATCCAGGTTTTAATCTATCTGTGTGCCAAATTTCATCCAAATCCGTTCAGCCTTTTTTGCGTGATTGAGTAACATACAAACATTCGCACTTGTAATATTAATAGGATAAATTTTCCACATCGATAACGATATCGATAACTGAAGAGTAATGATTTTCCGCACCAGTATCTGTATCGATAACTGACGAGTAATAAGAACGCAGCCTCATTTTTATGAAAGTCCAGTCGAGTGTCGTTTATTTACAGCAGTTTGTGCCTTGGACCGAAGTCACATAGTTACGAGTTTGTTGTTTTTGGTGTTACTAAGGCACGATGGGGCTGCAAGCCCTCTGAAAAATTTAGCCTTTTAAAAGCTAAACAGAAATAGCAATAACAATTTATCTAATTAATTTAAGATAAATTGGCACTACCCAGCTCAAATCTTACCATTTTCCAATCTGGACCTTATGTCATGTGTATTAAAATGCATAACAATATACTAGAACCAAATAAAAGATGTAAACATCTATGACATATTAAAAAAAAATATATATATTTAACAATGAAGACACGCTGCTAGTCATTAAAAAAAAGAAAAAAAAAAGAAAATAGTTGCGCTTTTACAGGATTCATGTCAGGTGACCTTTCAACGAGTCCGCGTATCACTCGTCAGTTTCCCTCAGTCGTCAGTTTATGTAATTCGCCGGTTTCGTTGATTAGTCAGTTTCACTGATTCGTCAGTTACCGATTAGACAGTTGCGTTAACTCGACAGTTTCCAGTGTTTGCCATTATTCGCCGATTCGTCAGTTTTATTCAATTCGTCAGCCAAAGTACAGTAAATAACTTTTATTACCATGAGAGCAATAAGCATTTGAATTTGAAGCTCACATTCAGCAATTGATGTCCACGGGCTAATATCTGGACCATTGTCAGTGAATTCACTAATTTTTAGAAGAACACACAAAGTATTATAACATTACAATGGATTGATTCGATTGATGTAAAAATGGGTAGCCTTTTCTCAACAATGAAATCGATATCCATTCAACCATACGTTTATAATATCAAAGGTTACACAACTGATATTACATAACGATATTGCAGCTCTTTGCTATGCAAATCTTATGTCGAAGTGCATTCGGTATTCAATCCCAAGCCGCCATCTTGAGAAACCTTGTAATGTCAAAGGAGGATATTAGGAAGGCGAGTCGTCTTAGAATTTGAGTTGGTTGAAATAATATGAATGGTGTTGTTCTTGTTGCCTCTAGAAATACGTAGTCTTTCGTATCGACGGGAACGGAATGAAAATAGATTATGTTGTAAAATATAATCAAGACAATTCTCAATATGGAAGCATGGCCGACTGCTAGGTAATGGAGGATTTACACTGGGTCGATTTTCGCCATGCGGCTGCACAATGATCCCACTGCTGGGACACAGGCCTCCTCTAGGTGAGAAGAAGTGGGCCGTAATCCAACACGTGTGTTGGTAGATGTCACATGTCTTCGAATTTTAGGTTCTAGAACATGCCGGTTTCCTCACGATGTTTTCCTTCATCGTTTTAAACGCTTATCAATTTGCCTCAAAAGCCGAATCGCCACCGCATTTACACAGGTCGATAAAAATAGCAGGTGACTAGTTAATTTTGCATCAAAATGTCGACCTTCATGAGGGGGCCGATCGCCTACGACTGAGCATTTTCACGGTCGATTTTATTCACCCGCCGCACGCGACCTGTCGTCGCACGACAAAAGTCGAAACCTGCTACAGACTTTGGAACTTTTGATTTTAGACACCCTGTGGCCTAACTGAATCGCTATTTAGACAGTCGATTTTCGCCAGAGTCGAATTTCGGCGAAAATCGATTATCTGGTTATAGTACCCCCTTACTAATAAACGTTGTATAGCGTCTGTATAGTTACACAAAGCTTTGTCTTCTTCTTTCGAAAGTCAAATTACTGACGACTGGAAGAGAGAAATCGGTGTGTAACTATTCATCTGATATAATACGTTTTACGTATAAGGGGGTGAGTTACCTGTTTAAAACCCGCATAAGCTTGCGGCGTATATGCCATGAATGTAGGACATTTACAATCGACGGAAAACTATAAGTCATTCCAATGTAACTCGTACCTCATTGTTTGTTATAAAGCATAAATTAGGTAAGACATAAATAAGAATGAGTGCCGAGTTTTAACAAACTCACGGTAAAGACTTACTAAGGGTGTTTATAAATGTCATTGAAATATTTGATCGTGAATGTGCCGCTTAATATTGCACCTCATGGAGGCTTTTTTAGTGCACCTCAAATACCTACATAAAGCGATTTTCAAGCACCACAAAAAGCTAGCGCTAACTAAAGGTGACAATCTTGAGATAATTGAAATGCTAAAAGTAACACGCAATGAGCAAACGTAGTGATTATAGCGCCTTCGTAGTCAGTAGTATAAATTAATTAGCCAAAAACCCACTTTAATGACGATTCATCATCTGCCTAGCCTTTTCCCAACTATGTTGGAGTCGGCTTCCAGTCTAACCGGATGCAGCTGAATACCAGTATTTTACATGGAGCGACTGCCTATCAGACCTCCACAACCCAGTTACTGGGTAATACGATACCCCTTGGTAAGACTGGTTGTCAGATTTTCGGACTTCTGACGACCCGTAACGACTGTCATAGATCCACGAATGACAGCCGGGACCAACGGCTTAACGTGCTTTCCGAGGCACGGAAGGGTCTTGGTATGTAAAGATGGTCACCCATCCACGGACCAACCGCGGCAAGCGTAGCTTAACCTGATCGATCGACCCGTGCGGCTATTATTACTTAGCCACAAGCCCCTCACCCACTTTAATGACGATTGGCCTTCATTAAGTGGTTCCTTGACTGACTAAACTAAAATATAATTATTCCATAATAACTTATTGGCGCTGCTATACTTTTCAACTCTGTAATTTTATTCACCAAACATCACCTCACAATCGAGGGCTGAATCTACGCATATTTGCTTTAAAATGAGTGAGTTCGCTTTAGAATTGTGTGTGCGATGACTTGAATGAGTTTCGAGTTGAATTTCACAGGATACCACCATCGACAAAGTACTATTCAACGCCATCAACAAACACTGCCAAATTCCTAATTTCATCACTGAACAATATATTTTCGTTATCCCTCGTCCATTCAGACCTCCAGCTCATTAAGTCCTGACGCGTCGCCGCAGACAATGATATATGCGGCTGCACCTTCTGAAGCTTTTAACGTTATATTGCATTCGTGTGGGAGACTGGGTCGGTAGGACACTGACTAATTTGACGCTATTTCAACTGAACCACCGCGTAAATCTCGATAGTACTGTAAAAGTGTTGAGTTTTTCTGGCGTTTGAATGCTGGTCTGAGAGGTTAAAGCCCACTTGCACGAAAAATAATTTAATGCGTTTAGTGCTAAACGTATTTAAAACATCATTATTTCTCAAACGATTGTCGAAAATAGAACGATATATTAAATACGTTTAGTCGTAAAATGCATTTAGTGGTTAAATTAAATGCATTAGCGCTAAACGTATTTCAAATATCATATATTACAAATATATTTCTGTCAATCGTTTGAACGTGACAGAGACAGAATAATGTTTTAAATAACTTTAGCTTTAAATGCGTTAGGGCATATCTTGCACCACAAATCACTAATTTGTGGTCCAAGATATGCCCTAAGGTTTTGCAAATTTTCAATTGTATTACCTAGAAAAAAGAGTTGATAAATATTCCTCTTACCATGGTAAAAAAATAAGACAGTCAAAAAAGTAGGTATCGAAATCAGTTACCTGAGTGTTTTTTTTTTAATATACAGTTAAGGATCTTTTCGCAGTGTTATTTTATTGTAGCGTTCATAGTCAACTTGTAAGTATAATGTGTCATTACAAGCAAACAAGCGAGTATAAAGCCCTTCTATTTCTCCATAAATCATAATTAATATCAGAAATTTCTATCACCAGGAACAAATTAATCCACGAAAATAATTATGACACAAAGCAAAATCCATAAATTTAAGCCAACGCCACCTAAGAGAATGGGCTAAAAACTCCAATTAGTGCCGTTGCGAGGGCGAAACAATGGCTTTTGATAAAACGACTTCAAAGATGTGCACCGATATTAAGACTTCAAAACGGGGCGACTTCAAAATGGGACGGCTTCGAAATGGGGCGAAAGGAAGCGAAGAAATGGGGCTATATTTCCTAATGGTATGCAAGAATTGAGGATTTTGAAAGCTTATTACGGCTCAAATGGAATATTGATTATGGGTAATTGATGAGATAAAAGATCGCGGTTTTTTGAGGTCCACGGTCCATTTATACATTTTGTAGAAGTACCTATAGGATTTCTCTTCTCCGTCATTTTTATTTGAAAATTATTGATGGTTCAAGATGTAGGTAATTTACCATTATATTAACCAGATGCAGCTGAATTCCAGTATTTTACATGGAGTGGCTATCTATCTGACCTCCACAACCCAGTTACTGGATAACACGATACCCCTTGGTAAGACTGGATGTCAGACTTCCGGGCTTCTGACAACCCGTAACGACTGTTAAAGATTGTACAATGACAGCCGGGACTAACGGTTTAACGTGCTTTCCGAGGCACGGGGACTATACATATACATATGTCTCGGTATGTAAATATGGCCACCTATCTACGGATCGACCACGGCAAGTGTAGCTTAACCTGATCGAAGGATCCGAGAAACTGTTATAAAAAAAAAATTAAGACCAACCAACCCAAGACCAATTGATTTTCTATTGTTTCGTCGCCGATCGGCGAACCGCGACGCTTGACCGGTTAAAAAAGATTTTGACCCTTGAGTTTGTTTCGCCATTTTTCGTCGGATAGGAAATGTCGACTGCTTACCAAGGGGTATCGTATTACCCAATAACTGGGTTGTGGCTCCACATGGAGCGACTGCTCCATGTAAAATATTCAGCTGCATCCGGTCGGACTGGAAGCCGACCTCAACATACTTGGGAGAAAGCTAGGCAGATGATGATGATGAGGAAATGTCGACTGCATCTAGATATTTTTTATAATATGACTTAATGAATTGATTTCGATATTCTATTTACAAAATAAACCATTTCATCTCATTAATTATTCATAACTAGTGACGTGAAAGGAGAGGCTTTATTGCCTTTTGTAGCCAATAACTGAACTGGAATCGTAGCTCCCAAAAGGATAGACCGTTTTTTGATAGATCAGAGTTTATTTTACGTTTTAGTTTTCAAAATGAACAAAATCTACGTACCTACTACGTGTTTCCGGAAACAGTACAGTCAATAGCAAAAGTAGATGACGAAAATCAGAAATTCAATACTAATGAACGGAGTTCGCATCAGAACTGTGTGGCGTCGAAGTGATTCAAAAATATGTGATTGTAAATTATACCAAACATTTTCTACTAGTACAGTTGCCAGTTCTGAAAGAAAGAAAATACATTTATTTAGTTTTAGTTCTGACGCGAACTCCGTTCATTAGTATTGAATTTCTGATTTTCATCATCTACTTTTGCTGTTGACTGTACATAGATACAATAAAAAACAAATAATTTATAATTTCTTTATCAGAGATATTTTTTTATGTTTTTCAGAAAACATCAAAGCGGCACTTTTTCTCAATTTACAATATTAAACCAAAGCTAAAATATTCAGACAATGTTATCCTGGATTCCTTTCGTGTTACTCCCGAATTCTGACTACATTGAATAATTCATTTGGAACGTTTCAAGAGATGATGAAATTAAAAGTACACTGGCTCGAGGCACAGAATATAAAGATACAGAACGCCGGCTTTATACAACGAGCGAAAACAGGCGCACGCACACATAGACGCGCACGTACGGTGATCTCAAACTATTTTATTTTATTTATTTGGGACAAAAAACAGTTATGCGTTACAACATTAATAGTAAGCTAAGGTATAATAGTAAACAAACGCACAACCCACACTATTGTCCACGGAATCATATCGATTTTAAAAGAAATAAGGAAACGGACGTATACAGAAAGAGACAGTAAAAAAATAAAAATAAATCTCAAAAGTCACACAAACCAACTCATGACAGCGCTCCCCGTCCAGATTTAGTTCGTAGTCGCCAATCAGATCACACCATAACGTCAGCAAGAAGCGGTCATCGTTAAGGATGACCAGAAAGTAAACCAATAGCCATTTTTCTAAATTTGTTCTGATTTAGAGCGAACATATCTAAATGTATAAAATGTGAGTTGTACGTTGAACTATGTCAAACAAATGCCATTCGCGAGTACGCTTGCTCTCGCTGTGCAGACAAAAAATAAATAATGAGTTAAGCATCTTAAGGTTAATTTTTACTTAAACCTAATTATTTTTCCTACTACATCATTACCAACCAACGTTTCGAATCAAAATGACAATTCAAAATGGTGACATGCGCCCGCTATGTGAATTTTATTTTTGAAAATTGCAGTTTCAGGGAATCCCGCGAAATTAAAATTTTCTTACTTTCTTTGCAATTTGCAGGTCAGTATCAGATTGTTTATTAATCTTAATATAATTTAAGGCCATAACTAACTTATAGAATTGTAATCATAAAAATCATCAATAAATACAACGTAAGTTCATGTTACCTTATTGAATGACTATTTCATGAAATCATGACATTTGAGGCCAATTCTAACTTAAAGAGATAAGTTAATTTTAATTTCGCGGGCTACCTTAGTGCATTTTCCTTCTATGTTCTATATTATGGGTTTGGTTTCCGCACTTAGTCCTTCAAATGGACTATTGTGCATGGGCCATGGCGGCCGCCGCTGGCTATTCCAACCAGCCCACCTCCCTCCAGAAGCTGATTAAGTCTCCTGGTCTGTTGAGAATATCTGTGTACGATATGGGTGTTCCGAGTGTTTCTGATCTAATCTAGGTGACGCCTGTGCACTCAAAGAGTACATGTGCAATGGTTTCATCAGCCTCCATGCAAGCCCTGCACATGAGACTGTCCGTTATGCCTATTGTGTGGAAGTGTTTATTGAGGGAGCAATGTCCCGTGATGGTCCCCGTCACCAGGCGCAGGTCTTTTCTGTCCTGTCGTAATAACCGACTGGTTTGCTTGCAGTGGCGTGCATTGCATATAGGCATATAAGCAGTGCCTACCTCGATATATCAACATAAGCCTGTCAATTACATTTTAGTGTGTGCCCCACAATTAAGAAACTCACTAAATTAACATACCTAACAAAAAACAAAATCTTCATACAAACACGCGCGGCAGTAGGCAGTCGGCCTACTCGGCTCCCGTACTATTCGCACATTATCATTGGTCTTTACTCGTTCAAGTTAATACGACAAAATTAAAAATACGTACGTCTCACGCGTAATACCATGACGTTCGACCTTCGCAATTTATCACCCTTAAGTAGGCATACCTACTCAAACAACCACACTTTTGACCTCACTTTTTTCTGATTAGATTAGTGACCCGGCCTAGTGCCTACCTATTCTGAAAACCAATCCACGCCACTGTTTGCTTGCCACCCAATGATGGCAAGCTTAGCTACTTTGGACTGCCTGCAGTGTATTCCCCTTAAAATTATCGATGCTTGACATAACGTGAAGCATGTCTATGTGTGCGTGCGTTTTCACTCGGTGTATAAAGCCGGCCTTCTGTTGCTCTCTATTCTGTGCTCAATTTTTGGGGGTAGCAATATAATAGATTAAATTCTCTCTTTGACTAATTCCCGTTTTCCCATCCTATTAACGTTTCTTCTATGTTTCGTGAAAATCTGTTAAGACTTGGACAATCTTTTATGTTATATTGTTTGTCTCTTTTTATTATGGTTCAAAGGAGTTCTTAACAAGTTCTGTACTAATCTTATTGGAGACGCGATTTTAATGGCCAACAGAAGCTGAATGTGATTTCATTTTCTTATAACTTCAAAGAAGAATATTTCATGATTATAAATGATTTATTTTCTGTAAGTAGGTTTGTACAAGCACTTTTACACGTCAATCATATTTTTTTTAAAGCTAGCTAAGGTCGGCGTTTCCTATCTGACTACTCTGAGAAGAAAGGCCGAAACAAATTCAGAGGTCACACTCTCTTTTGAAGTCCAGACAAAATCTGGGTCAGATCATGTGAAGACTATGTAGATTGGTGTCTGAAATGGTCTTTTGAGGAATGAACCACACAGATTAAGCAGACCTGTCCAGTCAGTGCACGCATTTGTCAAAAATCGTGCAGCTCAACTCAGAACTTAAAAAAAATACATGATTTTTACGCAGCAGCGGCAGTGGTGGCCGTTAGTTACGAGTTTTAGGTCGTAGGTTCGAACCCAGACAGGCGCTTTACTTGTTTTAAATCATTTCATCACCACTGCTTTCAAAACGGTAAAGAAAGACATCGTGAGAAAACCAGCATGTCCTAGAACTAAAAATTCAAAGACATGTACCAAGTCGCACTGGGCCCGCGTGGTGGATTACAGCCCACTCCCTCTCACCGAGAAGCCTGTGTGGACATTATAGACTGATTATGCTTATGTTATGTTTTTATACTTACGTGTACTACAACAGTATCACTTATTAATCGATAGGATTGTCAAATATTTTCTAACAGAATACGAGTATCAACATTTTCCATAGTATTTATTTCAAATCATTTTTGTTTTTTATTTCTTTAAGAAAATTCAGGTAAACAAAAGCAAGAAATGTCGACTATAAATGGGTTGTTTGGTAAATTATTTATTTATTTATTTATTCAGTAGTACACATACATTTGATACATTTAAGTTGGTGCCAACATAAACTCATTAGAGTTTTACCGTGCACCAAAAACATCGACTACATAATTTAGATAATATAACCACTTAAGTAGGTACTTAGGTAAAAAGTAACAACAAAAACAAAACAAAAAATCAAATTACAACGGGTATAAGCGAAATATTAGCTAATTACCAGTGTAACCAGTGCACATCAGTGACCAATCCGTCCGTCAAAAAGTGGTGGAGAGTTTTAAAAGCGATACAGGCTGTTCCCAAAAGTACCTATATGGTTTTTATATGGTTTAAATATGTTTATTTATGACAAGAAATTGGCTGTTTTGACCTTTTTGTAAAGGTCAGAAGACGGGTAACATTAAAGACAGATTAAATTCAGATTACGGCTTATTTCGATTTTATTTATTCAATAAATCAGCACAAATCGCTAAGACTGAGATAAACACATAATTATTAGTACACACATTTTCAAATCATCAATATCACTTCGTTTACTTTAAAAGTAATTCCACTTTCCAAAAAGAAACCGGCCAAGTGCGAGTCGGACTTGCGCACTGAGGGTTCCGTACAAACCTGTTTAAAATATTTTTTTTTATTTTTTTGCCATAAGGCGTTGCTTCGTACCAAATTTCAAGATTCTGAGTTCACGGGAAGTACCCTGTAGGTTTTGATTCCCTTGCGAGTGTCGAAAATTTGCGGAAATTTGCGGCATAAACGGCTGTATCTTTTGATTGCGTTGGCTTAGAAGTTAGATTTTTTCACAGCTCGAAGGGACAGTAGACCTGAGTATTTGATATGAATTCCAGCTTGATACCTTCACGCGTTCCTGAGAAAAAGGGTCTTGACAAACAGACAGACAGATGGACGGACGGACAACAAAGTATAAGTAAGTATAAGGGTTCCGTTTTTTCCTTTCGCGGTACAGAGCCCTAAAAACAACCTACCTGTATAAAACCTTAGTCCATAAAAAACACGCTGTATAAAAAAAAACATTCCTCTAAGTTCATTCATTTTAATATAGGTACAAGTACGTTAATATTAGGTCCTTACATATGAAATTGGCGTTTTTCGTACTGGCCACTTTAATCACGAATTTCTCCTCTTTGGTGAGGAATTCCAAATTCAAATTTGTACAGCTATTTACTCATGTATTTGTGCTTCGATGACCGTCATTCATTTGTTTTTTTTCTTCTGTTTTTTTCTGTTTGCGTCACTCATTTTACAAAATGGAAAATTTAAAATATCGCATTATTTACGAGTACGAGTTCCGCCGTGGCACTAGTGCTGCGGAAACGACTCGAAGGGTGAATGATGTGTATGGCGGTCATGTTGCAAAAGAAAACACAGTTCGTTTTTGGTTCCAACGTTTTCGTTCTGGAAATTTCGACCTGCAGAACAAGCCCCGTGGACGGCCTGAGACCCAAGTTGATAATGGAGAATTGAAGGCTATTGTGGAAGCGGACCCATCGCAAACCACGTCCGAGTTAGCTGCAGGCTTCGATGTTAGTGATAAAACTGTTTTAATTCACTTGAAGCAAATTGGGAAGATTAAAAAGCTTGAAAGTTGGGTACCTCACGAATTGACTGAAGCAAACCGGCAAACGCGCGTCGACTGCTGCGTTACATTACTGAACCGGCACAACAATGAAGGTATTTTAAACCGAATCATTACCTGTGATGAAAAATGGATTCTTTACGATAATCGGAAGCGCTCAGCGCAATGGTTGGATCCTGGCCAGCCAGCCAAATCCTGCCCCAAGCGAAAATTAACCCCAAAAAAGTTACTTGTAAGCGTTTGGTGGACTAGTGCCGGTATTGTTCATTACAGTTTTCTCAAATCTGGCCAGACTATTACAGCTGATGTCTATTGTCAGCAATTACAAACCATGATGGAAAAGCTAGCGGCTAAACAACCAAGGCTGGTCAATCGCTCCACGCCACTGCTGCTTCACGACAACGCCAGACCACACACTGCGCAACAGACGGCTACCAAATTAGAAGAGCTTGAATTGGAATGTCTTAGACATCCTCCGTACTCCCCGGACCTTGCTCCAACAGATTACCATTTTTTTCGCAATTTGGATAACTTTTTGCAAGGGAAAAAATTCAACTCCGATGGGGCAGTCCAAATCGCCTTCAAAGATTTTATTGATTCCCGTCCGACTGGTTTTTTTAGTAAAGGGATCAATGAACTACCTATAAGATGGCAAAAGTGCATTGAAAACAATGGTTCATACTTTGATTAATTAAATATATTATATTAAAAAATATTCGACTTTTTGTTCCTTCCATACAAAACGCCAATTTCATATGTAAGGACCTAATATTAATAAAAATGGCGGCTTGTCCGTAAGTCACAAGGCCTCTTTATATTCCTAGCCAGTCCGTTGCATAAAGGAATCTAGGGCATTGAAAAATTGCTAGATATTTTTATAAAGGATCGGCGATGTCTGGAAATGATTTAAGTGATTAACTTTCGCGTCGGTGGAAACTGGTGTTAGAGATAAGAGATTATTATGTGGTGTTGCAATTCCTTTTCGGAAAATGAAAGGAAATGGATGATGTTCGGCCCACGGGCCAAGTATAATAACAACTGAGAATATTTGAAACCCCACCACAGCATCCGTTACTTCGTAAAACTTTGCAGGATATCATCATCATCATTTCAGCCGAAAGACGTCCACTGCTTGACATAGGCGTCCCCCAAGCACCTACACTTCGACCGGTTTTGTGCTTCTCGCATCCAAGGAGTTCCTGCGGCCTTCACAAGGTCGTCGGTCCACCTTGTGGGAGGCCTTCCAATGCTACGTCTTCCGGTACGCGGTCGCCACTCCAGAACCTTTCGGCCCCATCGACCATCAGTTCTGCGAGCAATGTGTTGCAGGATATATTTCAATTTAAAAGATTATTATTTTGTTTCAGTAGACCGTATATAGCCATTATCATCAGCCTACAGCAGTCAACTGCTGGATATAGGCCTCTCCAATTGCACGACATTCAGCTCAGATGGCCGGCCCATTGCCACTACACCTTGCTTATTCTGTGAGCTATGTTGACAACTTTGCTGGTAACGTATTGAGCCGATGCAAGTTATTTTTTGCTAACTCGTATCGCGTAAATGAGGTTTTAGTATCCTTATTTTATCTAATAAATGACAAGAGCACTATTACGATATTTTTGTACAATATTTAAAACGAGTAATTCAATATTATTAGTTCAAGGAAATGTTATCAAAGGTGAATAAGTTTTCTCGGTTCAATTAATGTTTTCCTCTTCAGCCTAGTTTCTTAGTTTTCTGTTAAATTAAGAGCTTGATCTAGTTTAATTAAAGTTGACGACTTTGTTAAAATATTATTTATTTAGTCGTGGCAAGAAAATTATTGGTACGTTTCTAGTGATTCGTCTCACGATTTCTCTCCATTTACATTTAATTTTGAGTATCGATGTCGATGGCTATAAGCGTAGGGGAATACCATAGAAACGCTGGATGGACTGTGTGAATGATGATATGGTAAAAATGGGGGTGACTACTGAGATGACGACTAATAGAGAAGTATGGAAGAAAAAGACATTGACAGACAGGAGAATGACGATGATTTCTAGTGATTCGTCTCACGATTTCTCGCTATTTACTCCAATATTTAATATTTTTAGTGCACTCATACGTTATGCGGACTACTGGACTGGTGCTGTTTTTTTTTTTTGCGGGAGAATTCGCGTGGCCCGTGTGGAGTCGTTCTGCCCTTGCAAGGCTGGTGGATACAGCTTTGAATGAAACGTGCGGCGATCATCACTGGTTGCCAACTCCGGTACAAATCCTGTATCCACTAGCAGGAATAGCGCCACCAGTGGTTCGCAGAGCGGTGGCAAGCTCCAGCGAAAGAGCCAAAATGGTCTCCAACACACGACACCCTTTACACGACAACACCCTTGTGTCACAAAGACTGAAAAGCCGAAACAGTTTCTTAAAGTGTGTCATCCCACTCACTGGCGAACCACCACAAGAAAGACTGAAGCTGTGGCGAGACAGTGCTTCCTTACCCAAACCGTTCGTTCCACCCGCTGAAGACCTCCCACCTGGACATGAGTTACCTTGGGTAACCTGTGAATTCTATTGCGTTGGTGGCATGACATTGGCAGCTGCAGTAAACAGTTGGAATTGTAACCACTTTTTTGCTTTTAATACCATCCTTATACCAACGGTATAGAAGTCAAAATCGGTTGAACAGACTGTAAAAAAAGTTTACTTAAATGTTTAATCTTATTTCAAATGGAATATAAGTTTTTACGGTGAGAGTTTGACAGAATACCACTATTGTTCAGGGATAGGGTCCAAGCTGGGTGGGCTACTATTTTTTATATTTTTAATGGTTTTACTAAAAATATTTTATAACTATAAGAAACGAAATAATAACAATCTTCTACTGCAGATTCATTTTAAAATGCTGTCAAAATTCTAGAATAAACTCACAAACCTAAAGCTTGTAAAAATATTTAAAGTAAGAGAGCGAAATGCAAAATTCAAAACCACCACAAACTTTTACATAACGAGAGACGTCGAACGATAAACGTTTTACGAGCAATTTTAGACCAAAGAGAATAAATAAATTGTACTGCAGCTCTTTTGCAAGTCCTAGAATCTTTTAGTTTATTCCAAAGGCGAGACTAGCTCCCGAAGATTTAAATCAATAGATCCGCCAGACCGCGTCAAAAATGGCTACGTTTCTCTCAATGACTTTTAATCACACTAATATTATAAAGGCGAAAGTTTGTGAGTGTGTGTGTGTGTGTGTGTGTGTTTATATGTGTGTGTTTATATGTTTGTTACCTCTTCACGCCTAAACCACTGAACCGATTTAGATGAAATTTGGTATAGAGATAGTTTGAGTCCCGGAAAAGGACATAGGATAGTTTTTATCCCGATATTCCCACGGGATCGAAACTTATGCGGGTGAAACCGCGGGGCGCAGCTAGTACTATATAATATTATAAAGAAAGTAACTCTGTCTGTCTGTCTGTATGTTACCTTTTCACGCCTAAATCGCTGAACCGATTTCGATGAAATTTGGTATAGAGATAGTTTGGGTCTCGGGCAAGGACATAGGATAGTTTTTATCACGATATTCCCACGGGATCGAAACTTACGCGGGTGATACCGCGGGGCGCTGCTAGTAGTATAATATATTGCCCCGCTCGCTTGCTGTGGCAGGTCCGTAGCCGTCCTTCTGTGCCTCCGGGAAAGAGCCCGGCTCGACTACCAGTCTTACTAAGGGATATTGTATTACCCAACAACTGGGTTGTGAAGTTCAAATAGGCAGTCGCTTCATATAAAATACTGGTATTCAGCTGCATCCTGTTAGACTCAAGCCGACCCCAACATAGTTGGGAAAAGGCTAGGCAGATGATGACAGCAGATTCCTGCTCCCTAATACAAAAAAAAACGGAAATTCGAAGAAGAACGTAACTTACTGACAGCCGCGGTGACTGCGCGAAGAAAGTGGATATGAGCGGGTCACATAGGGCCTAGAACAGATGGAAGGTGGGGTAGAACAGTGCTGGACTGGAGACCCAGACCTGGTGGTAGAAATGTGGGCAGACAGCTGATGAGGTGGACCGACGACCTGGTCAGGACTGGTGGACGACTCTGGCTTAGGATGGCTAGAGACAGAGAAGAATGGCGTGCATTGCAGGAGGCATACACTCGGCATTGGGTGGTAAAGGCTGAAGAAGAGAATACTTAAAACCGTAACTAATCGCCCCATGCCGGATGTGTAAGATCACTCATCTTAGTATAGACACTTATTCGCGCATTAATAAAGACAGTGAGAACAAATCTAACGATTTAAATCTTTACTAGCTCCAATGTTTTATTTATTACTAGAGATCGGCCGGGCGAGGTTGCACGGAAATACATTTGGAGCGATGGCTAGTGGCTAGTGGCTACTTCCATATTATGGAGGATCGGAGGTGGGTTAGACTTCGAGATAAAATGTAGTGCCATTCGATTTATGTAAAGTGAATATGTTAAGTTAGTATTGTTTAATGAAAGATTTATGCATGGCCGAACTGCTTTTTAGCTTGTCATTTCATGTAATACTATGACTAGAGTATATACATGAACCCACTACACTAGCATAATTAGCCTACACGTAACGTTCCCACTCCTGGGACACAGGCCTTTTCTCTGTAAAAGGGAGTGGGTCGTAATCCACCACGCGGGCCACATGGTAGATGTCACACGTCGACGAATTTTTGGTTCTAGGACATGCCGGTTTCTTCACGATGTTTTCCTTTACCGTTTTAAGACCAATGATAATGAAATTATTTACACAAAGTAAAGCGCCTGTCTTGGTTCGAATCTACGACCTACAAGTCGTAAGTCAGGGCCGTTATCACTGAGCCACCACTATTCTCTACACTAATTCAAACAATATTCTTTGCCGTAGGTACCTCGTAAGAATTACAGCTGGATCCGACTCGGCCTAGCATAAATCTTTTGAGAGCATAACAACTTTATTAATCTCCTTCAATCAGTTTGTCCTAGAACCAAAAATTCGAAGACATGTGACGTCCACCAACCTGCTCTGGGCCCGCGTGGTGGATTACGGCCCACTCCCTCTCATGGAGAGGCCTGTGTCCCAGCAGTGGGAACAGTATCGGCTTATTATGCTGAATCAGTTTGTAAGATCACGATCTCGCTAGATAAAATGTAGGTACTAAAACTACTGTAATAGTTATATTAGCACCAAACTGTAACAAATACCTGCCCCCCACTCTTGTAACACACCTTCTATCATAATCCGAAGGATTTTGAAACAGAATTCTAATCCATTGCTCCATATGTTTGAAAAACTCATCTGCTAAACAACGTAAATAACGCAATGAACGTTAACTGTGAAAATTAATGACATTGCCAAGAACGTCGTGCGCTACGAAATTATCTCAGGTTGTCTAATTTAAGGTTTTGTTTACAGATCATTCAAAGAAAAGGAATGTCCCATAAAATCAACAATACAGAATGAACGACGAACGAAAATAAGATAGAACCGAAAATACTTTCATTCGTTAAAGTGCCCGCCTACGTCACAACTCACAGCTCCCAGAGCGTGGGTTGAAAGTACCTCATTTGATCAACACTTTCAATTGTTTTACTAATAAAATTCACGGGACTATCTACTTACAGCGTGATATAACTAAGCGGGTTAAATTAAATTAGCTATCGAAACTCCCCAGACGTGATGATTTGTTAATTTAGTGTTATTAATTTTCTGATTAATTAATTTAGTGTTATTAATTTTCTGATTAATTAATTTAGTGTTATTAATTTTCTGATTAATTAATTTAGTGTTATTAATTTTCTGATTAATTAATTTAGTGTTATTAATTTTCTGATTAATTAATTTAGTGTTATTAATTTGCTGATTAATTAATTTAGTGTTATTAATTTTCTGATTAATTAATTTAGTGTTATTAATTTTCTGATTAATTAATTTTGTGTTATTAATTTAGAGTTATTTTGTGTCGGTCGCTAATTTAATTTAACCTTGTATAATCAGCTGTCTCATACATTTAGATCTTGAGTAGGTATTGAAGTTTTGTAAGGGACTGCTGATATTTTTTTTGCGATTACGATGTTGGTCTAATTGAGAAAGTTATTCAGTTTGATGGTCTGTGACACTGTCAAGCTCCGCTAATGAGACAATTGATTTTCTATTGTTTTGTCGCCAATGGGCGACGCGCGCCGCTTGTCCGGTTAAATATGACCACAAGTTTCTGATACACGCTGTATAAGTCCATAGCACCACATCCTAACTAATTTTATAAATGCGAAAGTAAGCTTGTTTGTTTATTTGTTACCTTTTCACGCCTAAACCACTGAACCGATCATCCTGAAATTTTGCATATACGTTGTCAGGTGTACCGAAACGGTCATAGGGTACCTTTCATCCCGAAAAAAAAGTGCTGTTCCCGAGGAAAACCACACTAACGTTATTATGATAATAGATGGCGTCACGTGTCTTTCGGAACTAAGGGCCTGTGCACACCACGTTTTTTAAACGCGCCGTTGACGCGCGTTTGTAGCGATACAGACGCGATACGCACGCGAGTCAAACGCAGCCTGTAGACCTTCTGTAGGATAAAAGCGCGCCGTCGACCCACTTTTCTAAAACGCGCGTCAACGGCGCGTTCAAAAAACGTGGTGTGCACAGGCCCGTATGCGGGTGAAACCGCGGGGCGCTGCTAGTAACTAAATAAATTGCGGTCTGAAGAATTTCAAGCGGTTTCGAATAGAAATTGTCTCGTTATCCGCAACAAATCCACCAAATGGATTGAGGTATTTTTCTTTCTTTCTTTGTACCTGCTTTATCTTTATTGGGCTCTTCTTTACACCCATGCGTTTAATTCAGTTTGTATAGTGTTTCTCAGTCTGTGAAAGTGAAAAAAAGACACCAGTTATAGAAATAACTATGTGGATGGCTATATGAGACCAAAGAAACGATAGATGGACTGTCTTGTTGACTAGAAAGGGAGTGTCGTGTAAAAGTGATTCCGATATGCTATATTTACAGAATAAACAATTTCATTTCATTAGGTTGAATGTTACTTGCACGTCATAAAACGACAAGGTCTATATTACATCTAACCACACCCCGGACACTCCATACAACGCTCGCAAAATAATTACCTACTACTACTACATTAAAAAATGACGTTTGTATACGTATGAATGTGTGCGTGAGGTACTTGTGTTTGCGAGCGCTCTTGTTAAAGAACTGCGACGAATACGCCGAAGTGCGGGGTGAGGTGCGGTAACTGATGTTAGTGCGGGGAAGGGAGTGTCCTTTCTGTACGTAGTACTTTAAGTATTCTGTGATCTAACTGTCGTATATGTAGACTATACCAGTTAGATTAACATAATATATGAGCTAACAGACTTCAAATAATATTAATAATATGTACATGTATAATAAAAGAAGGAAAAAAATCATATAAAAAAAAAATTGTCCACATCGCTGTCAACAGGAAAAGTGCCCAAAAGGCTGGCAGCATTGCCACGTTGTATGGCGATGTTGATTCTTTGGCCAAAAATAGGCCAGCCCTCTGGTCACGTGAAATGTCGACCAGGCGCTTGGCGATGTCTCGAAAAAATGTGTCGACCGGTTATACAGGGTGTTACGGAAAGGGTAAGTATATCAATACAAACGGGTTGAAGAGTGTATCTGGTCTAGAATCTCTGTACAAAATTTCAGCTCAGAAGCAGTAACTTTGAAAATGCTTAATATATTTTTATTTCGATAGTTTATTAAATTGAAATCATAACAAACGTGTCACCGCACTACGAGGGTCATTATCCATTACCTGTAGTGTGTCTGTGCGCCTAGTACACGCACATCATGCCGCCGCGCGCCAGTGCAGCGCCGTGATGTCGAAATAAAAAAATATTAAGCATTTTCAAAGTTAATGCTTTTGAGCTGAAAATTTGTTCAGAGATTCTAGACCAGAGCTCTAATTCACAACCATACGACAGGCTATCGTATCGAAAACCTGAAATTTCGATAACATGATTTGACTTCCCCTCAACAGCAAATAGCTGTTGGAAGAATAGCGGGCGTCTATTTGATTTAAACTGACAAAATTTTCGGGTTTTGGACTTGTCAACAGCATTTAGAAGACTCCTACGATAACAATGATTAATGTTCGATACGATACGGAAGCATATCGAGTGTTTGTGAATAAGGGGGCAGATACACTCTTCAACCCGTTTGTATTGATATACCCTTTCCGTAACACCCTGTATATATTTTCAACCTTAAGTGAAATTTCAATTAACTGGGAATCCTTGTCAATAGTGGTACTGCATTTACAAGATCGACTATGTAATTCTCTTTGTATCTAAGAACCGCCGCGGTGGAATAGATTCTCAACGTCTTTAATCGAAGTTTAAGAACCTTGAAGTGCATTTTCCAATTTCGTTAGATTTATTTTAAGAATTTGTCTGATCCTTTCATCAAACTTTAAGTATTTCAGTTAGATAAATTAAGTCATCCATCTATATTAGACATGAAGACATGTGACATCTACCAACCGGCACTGGGACCGCGTGGTGGATTATAGCCCGCTCCCCCCTCCCTCTTACGCCCTATTATTACGCCCTCTCACAGAGAGCAGGCCTGGGTCCTAGCAGTGGGAACATTGTAGGCTGATTATGTTATGTTATTAGTAGCGACTATTACGACACAGAATCTCAATCCCTTTTTATATCTTGCAAAGGATTCTATTAAATATACTTATTCCAAATTGCGCAAAGCTCTCGAAATTTAAATTTTCTTACGTTTTTTTTTCCAATTTGCAGATCAGTGTCAGGTTGTATCTTGATCCAAATATGATTCGCGACTATAATAGACATGTATTTACAGAATCATAGTCATTAGAATCATTAATATTATATATCTCTTTAAGTTAGATTTCTACCATAAACACTTTTCCATACGAGATTTGTTCTTAAGAGCCTATACTACCTCAGCTAAAATTCACTCTCTATCTCGCTCATACGATACTGCTCGCTGACTGAGTGAGAGCGAGACAGAGTGCAGTGCTGGGCGGCAGGCAGCGCCAATAGTTTAGGTATTTGCTTTTTATAGTGAAAATAATGGTAATTATAAAAAGTAAATAACATAAGACCTGCTTTAAAGTAAGTTCAGTTAGTATGCAAAGTTTCATGATCTAATTTGAAGTATTTTTTTAATACCAGCGGTTTATTGTTCGGGTTAGAGGTAACTTTGGATTTATTTTCCATCGAGAAAATTTTATGGAATCGTGTTTTCGTCTAACATAAGACTTAGCATTAATCCTCAACTTTACCATATATTTATTTCAAAATTAATGGTGCAGTATTTTCGACATAACGGAGGATCACGCTAAGCCATTTGAGGTAGTATAGGCTCTTAACGGTAGAAATCTAACTTAGAAAGATGTATTAATGATTCTAATTATTATCATTCTGTAAATACGTACCGGTTATAGTCGCGAATCATATTTTGATCAAGATACAACCTGACACTGACCTGAAAATTGCAAAAAAAGTAAGAAAAATTGAATTTCGCGGGCTACAACTACCCATTCACCTTAAAGATATAAATAAAAATCTTGTATTCATATGAAAAGAATAGAAGAAAATAATCCAGTTTCCATAAGAACCTAAGCACATATACTTAGTACGAGGAAATCCACTTACATGCATCGTCTGCCTTCATTCCTAATCCTGCTTTTAAAGCGGCATGTAATACTGGCATCGTGCCGACGACGTGTTTAAGGGAATGCTCTAGTTGAATATTCTTCAGAATCTGTTGTATTTACAGGATTATAATAATCATTAAAATCATCAAAACAACAATGACTATTTCAAGATATCATTTCAAGCCAATTCTGACTAAGTGCTCGCGTCGGGCGGCGGCTGCCGTCGCGACTTATATATATACTTTACTGAGAGATAGCGTAAGTATTTAACCCGAACAGGGTTTATTTACACTTTTCTTAGAATTTTCACTTTTCGTTTTTGATACTTTTGGAACAAACCATTCATCTTACACGCCCGACCACGACAGCCATAGCAGACAGACTGACATAATTATTACCCCATTTATAATATTATAATAAATATTATATGTAATAAGTAACGGGACTAGACAGGAGAGAGAAGGCTGGTATTATAAACTGTGACGCCCTGACGTAATGTGACTGAATGTCCCAGGTAAGAGATAAATGCGAGACGAAGGCGACACGCGAACAATTTCGCATGACAGTAGCATAGTTGCAGGTCATGCTTAAATAAAAGAGGTAGGTAAGTTTTACGTAAGTGGCACCTTAAAACTTGGCTAGTTAGCAAACCTGAACTTCAGTGTCGCACGTCAATGAAAGCGGTAAAATTATACCCCGTACACAGTAGTGTACCGGGTATAATTAATTTTACTGTCAATTGCTTTATTTTTAACTAGCAGCGCCCCACGGTTTCACCCACATAAGTTTCGATCCCGTGGGAATATCGGGATAAAAACTATCCTATGTCCTTTCCCGGGACTCAAACTATCTCTATACCCGGTTCAGCGGTTGAAGCGTGAAGAGGTAACAGACAGACAGACGCACTTTCGCATTTATACAGGGTGTTACGGAAAGGGTATATCAATACAAACGGGTTGAAGAGTGTATCTGGTCTAGAATATCTGTAGGTACAAAATTTCAGCTCAAAAGCAGTAACTTTGAAACTGCTTAATGTTTTTTTATTTCGATAGTTTATTAAATTGAAATCATAACAAACGTGTCACCGCACTACGAGGGTCATAAGGTATGATTCCGATCTCGGCAGCACGCAGCAGTGCTGCCGCGGCAGTGCGGTCGCAGTACTAGTAGGACCAGTAGGTCCACATACATTTTCTATGGGTTCATATGAGATTACATTCCGAGCACGGCAGCAATGCTGCGCGACATTCCTATAGAGAATATATGAGGACCAACAGTGCTGCGGCAGCACTGCTGCGTGCTGCCGAGATCGGAATCATACCTTTATCCATTATCTGTAGTGTGTCTGTGCGCCTAGTACATGCACATCACGCCGCCGCGCGCCAGTGCAGCGCCGTGAAGTCGAAATAAAAAAACATTAAGCATTTTCGAAGTTAATGCTTTTGAGCTGAAATTTTGTACAGAGATTCTAGACCAGATACACTCTTCAACCCTTTTGTATTGTTATACCCTTTCCGTAACACCCTGTAGATAATATATTATTAGTATGGATAGTATGGATTCTTTTTACCTATTGTGGTATAGTAATATTATTCTAGGTGCATCGTGTTCACATATAATTTCGTTCATATCCCAAAATGTCTAATCTGTAATTTATATGGTTTACATATCTAATAAAGAGTAATCTATTCTTATTATTATTCTGTCTCTTTTTCGCTCCCGATTATTAAGACATGCTGTCCTATTTCCACGTGTCATCTAATATAGTGTGTAGTGTGACATTGAGCCGTTTTTGAAGATCGATTATTGGGTAGGTAACCTACCTACCTCTTTATACTTATGATATCATTGCGATAGGGACACGACACGACATTCTAAGAACAAAGAAATAATAATAATATAATAATAATAATATTCCACAACTATCACACAACGCCATCTAGTCCCAAGCTAAGCAGAGCTTGTGTTATGGGTACTAGACAACTGATAAACATACATACTTATATATTTCTAAATACATACATATTATAGATAAATTACACCCAGACACAGAACAAATGATCATGCTCATCACACAAACATTTGTCCTGGGTGGGAATTGAACCCACGACCTCCGGCATAGCAGTCAGGGTCACTAACCACTAGACCATCAGGCCTGTCAAAGAAATAGAGGCAGCGTCTAATCTCATCACTTACTTACCAACTAAACATAGTTTCCAAAAACCATAATAGTCCTCCAAACCGTATTTCGGCCATAGCGATCAAACTCAACGGAGACTAAGCCTTCGGCACGCGAGATATTATAGTGCACAAGTGTATGCGCAGACACAGATGCAACCTCCCTTCCCTCACTCTCATAGTCCATTAGGACGGCACGCAATCCGGCATGACAGGAGAGAGATCAGGCGCAGGACCAACGGCTTATCGTCATTTGTGAGGCACGGGACACAACTTCCAAATTTCGGGGTGTTAATAAGAAGGCCCTATTAAAAAAAAAAAACATACGTACTGGCGTATGGTTTTCTTCAACCATACCTTTTTTTCTTTCGCGGCAACCATACTTTCCAGTATCTTCTATCTCATATGTTTCATATCACCGCGTTCTATCGCATTTGTATCTCATCTAGGATATTGTGTGACATAGGTCCTTGTTACATTTTCGCATCACATAAGTGAGACGTAACAAATTACGTTCGGCGCCATTTATTTGGCTTGGGAACGCTAAAATGGCCCTTTTATATGCTTTATTTATAAATGGTACGTTAGGGTAATTTATTACCCCGATGACTCACGTGACACAGAGGACAGGACATGACTTTTATCGTTTACTTCTTAATTTTGGTCCATCACGTAGTCATTTGTTTTTTTTTTTTTCACAACGGTTGGATGTATTTCAGAAACGTGTCCAATGTTAGTTTTTGGGGACTTCTTTACAAAATGAAATGTTCAAAGTCTGTCTTCAAACAGTTACTTATTCAATTTTTTTTTATAGGTTGTGACTTGAATTTGAAATGGGCTTTCTGCGTTTGAAAAATTACGTTTTTGCAGTTGTCTCTAGTTCTATTTTTTATTCTAATTATGCTGGCTGTAGATCATTACTAATGATTACTCTAAAGATATGTTTGAGGGGCTTGTGACTAAGTAAAAACAGCCGCACGGGTCGATCGATCAGGTTAAGCTACGCTTGCTGCGGTTGGTCCATGGATGGGTGACCATCTTCACATACCAAGACCCCTCCGTGCGCCGTTGGTCCCGGCTATCATTCGTGGATCTTTGACAGTCGTTACGGGTCGTCAGAAGCCTGAAAGTCTGACAACCAGTCTTACCAAAGGCTACCATATTACCCAGAAACTGGGTTGTGGAGGTCAGATAGGCAGTCCCTCCATGTAAAATTCTGGTATTCAACTGCATCCGGTTAGACTGGAAACCGACCCTAACATAAGCAGGTAGTTGGGAAAAGGCTAGGCAGATATTATAATATAAAGATATTTTTGTTTTTTTTTTATATTATTATTAATAATAATTTAAAAAAACACAAAAATATCTTTAGAGCACTTAATAATTATTTAATTAGGCTTTTGGCATGCGAAACATAGTTGAGCGCCAATTCACATAACCATTATTTATGTAGAATGTTTGAATTTTTAAGTCAAAACACATTGAACGTTTAGTTTCTCATGACTGTACTTACCTGTCAAAAAGAGTAACTTAGCATAAAGTGGATAAGCCAGAGTTTAAAACAGAAGAAGAACTAGCAGGGGATCGAGGAGGGGGGGATGGAGGAATCTTGGAATTTTGTCGAGAGAAATTGCAATCGTTTTTAAAATGGATACACTTAAGTAGGTAAGTAGTTATAAAGGTATGAGGAACAGGGTGTAAAGTTCACTCCAGTTGCCCGCCAGACGGGACACCCGTCTGGTCGGAGGATCCTTCCTTTTCTATAGAGAATGAGTGAACTTTACACCCTGTTCCTCATACCTCTGTAGGTAATAGTATTGTATTTAAGCTCAATGGAATTATTATGTAGTTAATTCACAAATTGATATGACGTATCCTGCTTCTAAGGCCATATTTATATACATATGTATTTATTTGTTCAGTATTTTTTATACCTATGCAAAACTTTATGCACAAGTATAAAAAGTACTACACAAAGGCGGACTTCATGTCTGTGACTTTCTATCATACTCTTAAACGCCCGTACCTTTTCTACAAAATTCTTAAAAAAATGCCCTGACGAATCTAGATTTAACACTGACAGTTTTCGTAATAACCACTCTTCAAGTGACCAAATCGCTGGCCTATTTTTTTGACCAAAGAGTCAGCATTGCCATACAACGTGGCAATGCTGCCAGCCTTTTGGGCTCTTTTCCTGCTGACAGCGATGCGGACGAATTTTTTGATGCCCTATGATTCTTTCCCTTCCTCTCTTTTTATATAATTTTAAATTTAATTTGATAAATGAGCTGTTTGTTTTCTATTAATAAAGTTAAATTTTATTCGAGAACATCCATCGGTTTCTTACTAAACTTCAACTATATCCGACGATCCTGCATACTTATCTCTTTTGTTGACTGTACTTAAAAATTATACTATAACTCAATAAAGTGTTATAAATCGAGATTCATTATTATTATTTCATTACATTCAAAATCAGCCTCAGAATCAAATTATAAGCCTACATAAAAAATTAACGTAGACATCTCGAGTTCTATATTTAGCTCCATAATCAGCTTACTCCATTTCAGGGGTAGGTAACTCAAAAGGCTTTTCTCTCTCGAGGACTTTTCCCGGCGGTAACAGAAAGAAAGTAAGATAATCAAGTCGTATTACAATCAATCATTCAGCGACGTCTGGACGGTGACAAAGGAGCTTTTAAACTTTACGTTGCGAGCAGTGACCAAGCTTTTGGAGGGTAGATGAAAATGAAAATGAGTTTTTTTTATTTTGTGTTATTTAACATAAGGTAAAAGAGTATCCTCCTTCTGAACACCACGCTTGCTCAAGACAGGTTGATGAGATCGGACATATTAACTATGGGGTTACCTATTTATGAACGTTGCGTAAAGTTAAAGAGTCGTTTGCGTCAAAAATGTATGTCTAAACAGTCGCTAATTTACTTATATAAATAAAAATGACTGCAACAAATTGAATATTCCTTTTTGGTTGTATTCGGTGTTGCCCGGACTAGGTTTATATGAAATAAAATTTCGGAAATTGAAAAAAAATTGCACACGTGCGAAGCTGGGGCGGGCCGCTAGTCATATATATCTTACGGTTTTAACTACGGTTTAAAGGTTCGCGAACATTATGCCGGGCACGCAGCGGGTCGGGTCGCAGCGCAAAAATCGCTCGTATGTATTTTACATGAACTATCGCACACTATGCCGGGGGCGCAGCCGCCGTATATTTCACCGCGGATATTGGTTGCGTGTGATGCGGCCCGACATAATGTGCGCGAACCTTAAATCGTCATTTTTTGAGGGTTCTAGAGCTTATAAAAAGAATGTATCATCATAAAGGAAAACATATGGGCATACAAGTATGCAGTTAATATTTATTAATTGCTGGTCCCCGTGGTTTCACCCGCATAAGTTTAGATCCTATGGGAATATCGGGATAACAAGTATCCTATGTGTTAATCCTGGTTATAAACTATATGTGTGCCAAATTTCATCCAAATCCGTTTATTAATTTTTGCGTGAAAGAGTAACAAATATCCATCGATCCTCACAAGCTTTCGCGTTTTTAATATTAGTAGGATTCTGTAAAAAATCATTGCTTTATGGTCATTAACCAGAAAGAAAACAGCCGAGAGCGTTTCTATGGAGAAACAACCACCTGCATTCCCTCTTAACAAGCCGTGCGCACAAAGGGAATTCCGATCGGCAAAAATGACGATATTCCACACAAATTATCAGCCCCTATCAAAAGCCCATTAGGGAATAAATTGCCTTGAAAAGCACTTTTAAGCCGTTAGTCCCGACTCTCATTTGTGGATCTTTAACAGTCGTTACGGTTCGTCAGAAGCCCGAAAGTCTGACAACCAGTCTTACCAAGGGGCATCGTATTACCCAGTAACTGGTTTGTGGAGGTCAGATAGGCAGTCGCTCCATGTATAATACTGGTATTCAACTGCACCCGGTTAGACTGGAAGCCGACCCCAACATAATTTGGAAAAGGCTAGGCAGATGATGATTAGCAACGGTATTAGCTTCAATTATGTCTGTCAGCGTAGAGGTTAGCTTTCTTTCTTGAATGTTTATCAACAAACTTCGTATTTCTTAAATAATAAGTGGATACGATTAATAAATCAAGCCGTATCGGAACTCTGCCAATATTTTCGGGTCAAGTCCCTATTTCACGAGATGCAATGGTCACATTAATTGTTTCCACCACAAAGTTTTGACATCGAAACTTATTTATTAGTTACCTCGACGCCTTTTTCGAAGTTCTCAATCCCAAGAAAGAAATATACGAAGTATTCTGATAAATACTTGGAGAGAAATAGATCAGGACACGGAATAATGTATGAGTGGGGCATCTTTCTAAGATTTGGAAGTCGGGAAGTGAATTAGTTTCGTGGTAATGTGAGATTAATCAGTAAGAGGTGCTACAAGGTTGTTCGGTTCGGCATGATTCTGCACAGCCGGGCGGCAAAATCGCATATTGTGTAGGTACAGACAGCGTCAGAGAAAAGGAACCCCCTTTGGTAATGAGTCGTTACCAAAGGGGGTTCCTTTTCTCTGACGCTGTCTGTACTAGCGTCTGCCTGCGACATCGTCCGCGTAAAATTTCTTGTTCTCTCCCAGCCCACCCTGTCGCATCGCATCGCCTTCACACGCTTTTACTTAATTTTCGCTCAGCGTTCTTTCTGACTTTTTTGTCCTAGCATGATGTTAGGTTGCCTTCCTCAAGAATTGGGTTATCAAATGCAAAAAGATTTTTCAGTAGTAGGTAGTTCCAGAGATTGGCGTGTTAAAACAAACAAAGAAACTCTTCAGGTTTATTATTAGTATAGATATTATGTTCGGGAAAAGCCGCTTGCCTTATCTTGAATTGTGTCGTGCTGACCTGAACAAGATTCAGCAAGGGTACAGGCTGAATGGAGTTTGTCCATCGGCACGAGGCGTATGAAAGCCGAATATATTTGTTGAAAAAACATGACCCTCCTTCTGGCGCAGTCGAGTAAAAACAAAAGCCGTCCCGAAGCAATTAATTCTTCGGGACGGCTTTTGTTTTTCAACAAATACTGCCGGAATCGAAAGTGCTAACCCGATCAAGTTTGTAGCACCCCCTAATTGCTAGTTTATATGTATATACCTATTTATCTTGTAAGTGGTGAAACAGAGTACTGATACCGAGAAATTGTGTTACGTTTTAGGTCTAAAGTTCTCTTTAGTGCAGAATAAAGTTAAACTTAAACAATAAACTAACAATATTTGTATCTTGAGCAGTGGTGGCCCAGGAGTAACTGCCGCGACTTACGAGTTGTAGGTTGTAGGTTCCAACCCAGACACTTTACTTTGTGTAAATTACTTCATCACTGCTCTCAATACGGTGAAGGAAAACATCGTGATGAAACCGGACTGTCCTAGAACCGAAAATTCGAAGACATGTGACATCTACCAATCCGCACTGGGCCCACGTGGTGGATTACGAACCACTCCCTCTCGCCGATAGGAAGCCTGTCAGTGTCCCAGCTGTGAAAACAAGGCTGATTTTGCTATGCTATTTGTATCTTCATTCATATGAAATACTATAAGCCTAATATGAAATAGTATAAGCACAATGAGTGGTTTGTGGCTAAGTAATATCAGCCATACGGGTCGATCGATCAGGTTAAGCTACGCTTGCCACGGTTGGTCCGTGGATGGGTGACCATCTTTACATATCAAGATCCGTCCGTGCCTCGGAAAGCACGTTAAGCCGTTGGTCCTGGCTGTCATTCGTGGATCTTTGACAGTCGTTACGGGTCGTCAGAAGCCCGAAAACCTGACAACCAGTCTTACCAAAGGGGTATCGTTTTACCCAGTAACTGGGTTGTGGAGGTCAGATAGGCAGTCGCTCCATGTATATGTACTGGTATCTAGCTGCATCCGCTTAGACTGGAAGCCGACCCCAACATAGTTGGGACAAGACTAGGCAGATGATGATGAGTATAAGCCCAATGGGTAGATTTGTGAGCACATTTTAAAGATTATACTACTGTGTTACTAAAATCACATCAGAATAAATGATTTGTTTTGACAACACTCAACGGTCGTTGCCCTTCGCGCCGAAGAAACAACAACAAATAGTAAATGTTTTATGCAAAGCAAATTCATATTTCAAATTCAAAGCTATCCACACTCAACCGTGGAACCGAATTGATACATAGAATGGCGTCAAAATAAAAGGCTTTCGATGAAATCGAGAATGGGAACTATATTTTCTATCACCAAAATTTATATTTGTCATCAAGTTGTATCACCTAATAAATAGATCTATCGCCACGAAATATTTGTATCACCTAATAAATAGATCTATCGCCACGAAATATTTTCGTTCTCAGATAGCGGGGCTCCGTCGACATAGGATGCAAGAACGAGCGAAGGGCACCCCGAGGTTCGGTTTGGTTAGGTTACTTTAAACCCTTTACACAGAAATAGGGGCCCCGCGAAGCGGGGCTCCGTCGACATAGGATGCAAGAGCGAGCGAAGGGCACCCCGAGGTTCGGTTTGGTTAGGTCACTTGCATTGTTTGGTGACTACATTTTGGTGACAGATCTACTATTTGGAGGACAAACCCTATTATTTAAGAAACACAAAACTAATTAAATTGGTGATAGCTTAAATGATACCCATCGAGAATAGGGTTGCCAGCGGTAAGAAAGACTGCATATAAAAACTCCCATGTTATTTATCTTATTGACTTCATCATCAGCCTATAGCAGTCCACTGTTGGACATAAGCCTCTCCTATTGCACGCCATTCAACTCGATTCTCGGCAACTCTCATCCAGCTGCTACCAGCCATCCTGCGAAGATCGCCGCTCCAGCTAGCCTGACTGGGCGTCCCACCTTACGTTTACCGATTCGCGGTCTCCACTCAAGAACACGTCTACCCCAACGAGGAAACTGTTGCGCATGTGCTGTATGAATGTACAGGCGTCACCCAGGACAGAAACCCTCGGGCCACCCAGATCATACACACAGATAATGTACCTAATCAACTTCTAGGGGCTGGTTGCAATAACCACCGAAAGCCGCAATGGCCCACGCAGAATGGTCTACCTGAAGGACTTAGTGCGGAAACCCAACCCTCTAACATAGAACATAGTCTCTGAGGAATACGAGACACGTAACCGAAAAAAGAGTTTAAAAACTAAAACCCAACTACTGAAAAGGATGAAACAAGAAAGTACCTTCCCGTGGTCGCATGCTACCATAACTTTAAGGTACTTTTTTTTTTCATCTTTTCAGTAGTCGGGTTTTAGTTTTTAAACTTAGTTTTATTTAATTATTTTGAGGCTTATTTCAGTAATATTTATATTAGGTCCTTACATATGAAATTGGCGTTTTTCGTACTGGCCACTTTAATCACGAATTTCTCCTCTTTGGTAAGGAATTCCAAATTCAAATTTGTACAGCTATTTACTCATGTATTTGTGCTTCGATGACCGTCATTCATTTGTTTTTTTTCTTCTGTTTTTTCTGTTTGCGTCACTCATTTTACAAAATGGAAAATTTAAAATATCGCATTATTTACGAGTACGAGTTCCGCCGTGGCACTAGTGCTGCGGAAACGACTCGAAGGGTGAATGATGTGTATGGCGGTCATGTTGCAAAAGAAAACACAGTTCGTTTTTGGTTCCAACGTTTTCGTTCTGGAAATTTCGACCTGCAGAACAAGCCCCGTGGACGGCCTGAGACCCAAGTTGATAATGGAGAATTGAAGGCTATTGTGGAAGCGGACCCATCGCAAACCACGTCCGAGTTAGCTGCAGGCTTCGATGTTAGTGATAAAACTGTTTTAATTCACTTGAAGCAAATTGGGAAGATTAAAAAGCTCCACGCCACTGCTGCTTCACGACAACGCCAGACCACACACTGCGCAACAGACGGCTACCAAATTAGAAGAGCTTGAATTGGAATGTCTTAGACATCCTCCGTACTCCTCGGACCTTGCTCCAACAGATTACCATTTTTTTCGCAATTTGGATAACTTTTTGCAAGGGAAAAAATTCAACTCCGATGGGGCAGTCCAAATCGCCTTCAAAGATTTTATTGATTCCCGTCCGACTGTTTTTTTTAGTAAAGGGATCAATGAACTACCTATAAGATGGCAAAAGTGCATTGAAAACAATGGTTCATACTTTGATTAATTAAATATATTATATTAAAAAATATTCGACTTTTTGTTCCTTCCATACAAAACGCCAATTTCATATGTAAGGACCTAATATTTTTGAAATGTGCTAATTAAGCGCTTTCATTTGATATCCAACACGGCATGATTAAAAAAAACCTTTCAGGTCATGACTTTATGTCCGCTAGAGGGCGCTATATTCAATTTATTGTGACGTCAGTAGCCTATAACCAGCGGACGTTCAAGACGCTTCCAATGATACCTTATTTGCCCAATTATGACAAGTAGTTTAAGAGTTATGAGGGAACAGATGAACATACATACATAAATACTGGTCAAAATCATAACATATATATATATATACATATATATATCATATCATCATCGTAGTCGGGTAAAAAGAACCCCTACAATTTAACGTCACACTACCCGTTGTACTTGGCAGCTTACATATAACGTACACTATAATACCAAGTCCACTAGTACGAGGAAGTTACTACCTATAACAATTACGATAATGGCCGACATTTCCATAAAAGTTCAGACGGCTGCAATAGACTGTAAACGTGCAGAGAGTGACATGAGGCCGCAAAACGTTAGTATGCACGATCGCTAGGGGAATGGCTAATGGCTATATGTAGCACGCTACAATACGACATGTATACACGGCTACACATCAAGTTATACATTTCCAGTTTAAACACAGTTATAAACACATATGAACATGACATTAATAATTCACTAATATCTATTATAAATTGGTTAAATGATAATAATTTAATAATTAATTTAAAAAAGACTAATGTAATGCATTTTAGACAACGTACACAAACAATCAACAATCTTAATATTCAATTTAATAATATAAATGTCAATGAAGCTGACACTAATAGACTCTAAATTGAATTGGAAACCTCAAATAGAGGCACTTAGTAAAAAATTGAGTAATGCAGCCTACGCTCTGAAACAGCTTGCTGTGGTTCTCAACACAGATGCGCTAATTACTGCTTACTATGGATTAGCCGAATCAATTCTTAGATATGGAGTCATTTTTGGGGGAATAGCACGGACAATGAAATAGCGTTTAGGGCACAGAAGAGGTGCATTAGATCGATGTTTAGACTGCAAACAACTGACAGCTGTAAACCTTATTTTATCGAACGTAAGATATTGACGTTACCCTCATTATACATCCTGGAAACAGTAATATCCAACTCGCATTTATTTCAGCGGTTGTCTGATGCTGTCCCTAGGAATAGACGTGATAATTTCAAACTCTGTGTTCACGGCGCTAAAACAGCCCTTATGAGTAAGAGCATCTTCTGCATGGCTCCGACCATTTTTAATAAATTGCCAAAATCATGGAAAGCATTAAATATATCTGCTCTTAAAATTAAATTGAAGAGTTTACTAACTGAAAGACCATATTACAGTATATCAGAATTTATGAAAGAGGACAACTTTCTTCGTTTTTAAGATGACAATGTTGTATTTTTGACATATTATTGTAATCCTTTTAATTTTTAATCTGGAATTGAAATTTTTAATGACAGTAATTCATAATTTTATTAACTAATTTATTTAATGACTACTTTGATTTTTATAATGAACTAGCTGCGCCCCGCGGTTTCACCCGCGTAAATGTCGATCCCGTGGGAATATCGGGATAAAAACTATCCTATGTCCTTTCCCGGGACTCAAACTATCTCTATACCAAATTTCATCGAAATCGGTCCAGCCGTTTTCATGTTATGTCGTGACAACGGAAAACGGGTTTCATTTTTATATATATAGACTAGCTTCTGCCCGCGACTTCGTCCGCGTGAAATTCGTAATTTCCTCTAAAAATTTCGAAAATGATGATGTAGTATGATCTTTATCATTTATTTAGATAAATAAGTATTCGGGCCAATTTTTTAGTTTATAGATTAAAGGAATCAGATTTTTCAAATAAACTGTATCCCCGCTTTTCACCCCCACAGGGGTGAAATTTTGAAAAATCGTTCGTGATTTGTTCATAACTTGACTCAAAGACCATACTCATTTTCGAGTTAATGGATGCAGGCAGTAATATCCTTCCCTTAAACTTTATTACTTGCCATGTCCCACCATGGTAGGAGTCGATTTTTGAAAAACCCTAAAACTCATACTTCTTTTATTTTTTGTTTTAGTAGTACCGAGTTTCGAGTTAATCCGACAGCGGGTTACACATTTTTCTAACCTATCAACTTTGTCACCCCCTAAATCATCTGTAAGAGGTTTTTTTCAAACTAAAAGTGACAATCTTTTTTATTTACTGACCCAAATATTGCCAAGTTTCATGTTTATTAAACAAATAAATAAGATTTTTCATATAAACTGTATCACCCATTTTCACCCCCACAGGGGTGGAATTTCGTAAAATCGTTTGAGATGTGTTCATTACTTGACCCAAAGATTATTTGTACCAATTTTCGAATTAATCAAACCATGCAGTAAAATCCTCCCATGTAAAATTAACTACCCCTTTTCACCCCGTTAAGGGTAGATTTTCGAAAAACCCTGATACACGTTATTCTTTATTTATGGTCTTAAGTATAAATACCGAGTTTCGAGTAAATCGGACCACGCGTTAAAATTCTTCCATACAAATTTTGACACCCCCAATCCCCCTTTAGGAGGTAGTTTAGAAAACCAAAAATTTACAAACTTCATAATTTATTTATACTTATAAGTATTCGTGCCAAGTTTCATGTTTATTAACCAAATGAATAAGATTTTTCATATACACTGTATTCCCGCTTTTCACCCCCATAGGGGTGGAATTACGAAAAATTGTTTGAGATGTGTTTATTACTTGACTCAAAGTTTATTTATACGAATTGTTGAGTTAATCAAGTCACGCATTAAAATCCTTCCCTGTATAATTAACTACCCCTTTCCACCCCGTTAGGGGTAGATTTTTGGGAAACCCTGCTACACGTTATTCTTTGTTTTTGGTCTTAAGTATAAATACTGAGTTTCGAGGTAATCGGACCACGCGTTAAAATTTTAATGCCCCCAACCCCCCTTCAGGCGGTAGTTTATAAAAACAAAAAATGCCAAACTTCATAATTTACTTGGATTAATATTCGTGCCAAGTTTCAAGTTTATTAACCAAGTGAATAAGATTTTTCATATAAAAAGTATTCCCGTTTTTCACCCCTACATGGGTCGAATTATGAAAAATCGTTTAAGATGTGTTCATAACTTGACTCAAAGATTATTTATGCCAATTTTCGAGCTAATTAAGTCACGCAGTAAAATCCTCCCCTGTAAAATTAACTACCCCTTTTCACACAGTTAGGGGTAGATTTTCGAAAAACCCTGACAAACGTTATTCTTTATTTTTAGTCCCTAGTATAAATACTGAGTTTCGAGTTACTCGGATAGCGCGTAAAAATTCTTCCATACAAACTTTGACACCCCCCAATACCTCTTTAGGGGGTAGTTTAGAAAAACGAAAAATGACAAACTTCGTTTATTACTTAGATAGGTATTCTTGCAAAGTTTCAAGGTTATTAACTCAAGGAATAAGATTTTTCATACAAACAAAATCCCCCCCTTTTCACCCCCTTAAAGGTTGAATTTCCAAAAACCCCTTCTTACTGGATACCTACTCTTCGCAATGAACACACCCTCCAAAATTCATGTCCATAGGTCCAGCGGTTTAGGCTGTTCGTTGATATCTCAGTCAGGTCGTTCATCGCCCTTTGGGGTGAAATTATCAAAAACGCTGAGACACGTGTAAGTTCATTTTCAATCGTCAGCCTAAACACAAAATCTTAAGATCGTAACTTTTAATCTGACTGACTTTCATACACAACTTGATCCCCCTTTTTAGCCCTTTCGGGGTGGAATTATCAAAAATGCTGAGACACGTGTAAATTAATTTTCAATCGTCAGCCTAAACACAAAATTTGAAGATCCTAACTTTAAAACTGAGGGACTTTCATACAAACTTTCATCCCCTATTTGACTCCCTTAGGGGTTGAATTTCGAAAAACCCTTCCTTATTTCTTGTCTACATCATAAAGGGAACCACCGTGTAAAATTTCAGCTTTCTAGGTCTAAGGGTTTGGTCTGGGCGTTGATGAGTCAGTCAGTCAGTCAGTCAGGCCTTTTGTTTTTATTTATATAGATAATGATGAAATGTAATTTTGATGAATATTATCTCTTCCTACCAATTTGTACGCCACGATATGCGGCTGAACATGATTGAACTTTTATGTACCCCATTATTATCCTGCATGCAATTTATCATGTACACCATGTTTAAACAAATAAAATTCACTTACCTACTTACTTACTTAGTTTTAGCGAACCTCGCATTGTATAGGTTTTTCATACAATCAGAAGTCAGCATAGACTGGTTTTGCATAGCTTGATATGTAGTCGTGCGTACATCAATGCAACGGGTCAAAGATAAGGGGTTATAGAAAACAGCGAGAAATGAAACGTCAGATTGTAGATTAGATTTTACTTATTTTTGTCGCTCGTGGCTTTGCGTGTCATAAAAACAATAATGGCGTCCGAAACAGAAGTAAATAAAAACAAGTACTTAATATAACTAAAAATTACCCGAACTCAAGTGACACAGTGATTAAAAAAGCACAACCGATTAAAAGTTATCAGAGCTTCATGAAAGTCAGTCCCAATAATTGTAGCTGAAAAAAGAAGTTGGTGTGTACACCTTTTTCATCAAGACAATACAGCGTGACTGGGAAATCGGCACACAACCTGTTACCATGGGTACATGATTCTGAATACCCCTAACGCGTTGAATTTTATGTCGATTATAAAAAAAAAGACGGGTTGCACTCCGGCAGTGCCGGCAAAAGTGAAAACTTGAATATTAACGTAGTGCATTTTTGATATGTTTCATTGATAGATGCACTTTGTTCAATTTCCATATTTTAAACACTTTATATACACGAATTTTACGAATACACAGCACAGACGGTCGAGCCATCAGCTGTCACCATTCTTGGATGCGCGTGGAACGCTGTAACATAAACACACACGAACATTCGCGCAAGCGCCCTGTGCCGCCTAAGGGTCTCCCCACATTTATCGACGTGGAATCGGCTTAAGCCGAGTGCGTATCACCAAACTACTCGAATTATCGCCGAGCTAATAGGCAAACGGCTCGTTTCGCCGTCGGTCGGCGTCGCGACGCGTCGTCCGAGCCGAGCCGATGCGAATGGTATTAGTAACACCCTTATTACGTAGACATAAAGGCTTTTTTGACCGGTGTTAGTCGATTCCGCGTCGATAAATGTGGGGAGACCCTAATTGTACATTTTCGCCGCGCCGGCTGTCTACTCTCCTTCCGTCTTACTAATTTTCGATCAGCAGCCTAATTGCGGAACGCCAAATCGTCAAATGATTCTGATCAGTTGGCTTCATTTCTATCACAAATGGCTTCATTTTACGATTTTCGAATTGCGAAACTCTAGTTTCTGCGCAGGGCCTTAACGTTCATAATTGGTTTCCTAATAAAATAGAGTTTTGCAATTCGAAAATCGTAAAATGAAGCCAATTGTGAATAGAAATGAAGCCAACTGATCAGAATCATTTGACGATTTGGCGTTCCGCAATTAGGCTGCAGGTCACGTGTCCTGACGCGATGTCCTGACGCAAGTTTAAGATTTTTTACCCATTACAATACAAAAAGTGTACAACGCCGCTAAAGAAGTTTTTACTTCAAAAATAGTTCATGCAATTTTTGTGCTTTTTTTTTCAAATGGATGAACTACAACTGTAGGAAAACGTCTGTCCTATTTTTCGCCAAGCACCCCTAGACAATCAAACGAGATCAAAGCGATACCTCCGCGATTATCGTCGGAGATATTGAAAAGATCGGATATGACAAAGGCTCGCTTGAATTTAAAAAAAAAAAACCTCGTTATTTTATTTTCATTGGAAAGAAATTTGCATTTTATTTCTGTCTTTTGACCTGAAAAATCGTTTTCTTTGTGACTGATATTTATCATTATTTAATTGAAAAGGAACGGCGGGTTTTGTACAATATTGAGTAATGAGAATGACACATTTTTGTATCAATTTGTTTTGCGAATACACATGACAGGAAATCAAAAGATCTTATGACGATTGAAAATTAACGACTTTCTGTTGTTCTAAAACAAATTAAGGTAGGGAAAAACCCGGAGCCAAATGAATTGTTTATCTCTTAAAACAAATTCCATTAAAAGCATAACGGCGCAGGATAGCCTTTACCAGGAGTGGCCATCGTATAAGTGGTTCAGTAGCTTCAATATCATCATCAGAAGACAGCCATATCATCAGTGTTCAAATTACTTTACGATTGTGCCGGAATATAGCAGTTCGTCGTGAATGGTGGACGTGGTAGGACGACGCCCACCCTGATTTCAATTTATTATAGAATATCAGTCCTTTCAGTTGTATTACCTCTGATTTGCATCACTGTCCAAATCACAGTGATCTATATTCTTATTCTAACCAGGGTGGTACCAGTAACTTCATTACAAAACTAGACGCCGCCACTTGCTGCGCCGTCAAGCGAGTGAAAAATTACTGCAAAACGTAAAAAACATATGAAACAACTTTTAAAATATTCCAACACAGAATCCAACAAACTTATTCGCAAACGATGTAACCACACAAACTAAATAACTTTCAACTTGCTGAGTCAAGTTTTCGAATTTTCCGTGATTGGACTTCTTCTTAAACGGTCGTTTCTTGCAGCTGCACTTAGTGACGTAACTGGTACTTTAAAATTTCGACTTTCAATTGGTCATTACTGATGTAATGGCGGCTGGAGGCCCTCGGAGCTCTTCGTGGAAATAGGGTTGGCAAAAGTTTTGGATTAGGTTTATGAAATCTTAGCGTTTGTGATTTTTTGTTGAGAGTATTTTTAACCGACTTTAAAAAAGGAGGTTCTGTATTCGACCCGTATGTATGTATGTATGTATGTATGTATGTTTGTATGTCCGCGATTATCTCAAAAACTACTGAACCGATTTTGATCATTCTTTCATTAGTGTGATCTACATACTTTCAGGAAGGTTTTAGTATATAATACATTAGGTAATTATGCTTATGTACGAAGTTATATGCATAAGTGTACTGCATCTCCGTCATTTCTAAGCGAATTTTGATAATTCTTCGAGTCGTGTCTTCAATTCTTCAATGCACTAGTGTTAATTGAATTTGTGTGGGGTAGGTACAACTGAAAAGTGAAAAATAAAAACTTTTTTACAAAAAAAACAACCGACTTCAAAAAAAAAACACTACAAAGTGAAAAATAACTTTAATTTCGGAAGTCGGTGTCAAATAACGAAAATGCTGAACCAACGACACCGACTTCCGAAATTAAAGTAATTTTTCATTTTGTATTGTTTTTTTTTTTGAAGTCGGTTGTTTTTTTTGTAAAAAAGTTTTTTACTTGAAGTGCCAGGCTATCGTATCGAAAACCTGACATTTCGATAACCTAATTTGACTTCCCCTCAACAGCAAATAGCTGTTGGAAGAATAGCGGGCGTCTATTTGATTTAAACTGACAAAATTTTCGGGTTTTGGACTTGTGAACAGCGTTGAGAAGACTCCTACGATAACAATGATTAATGTTCGATACGGTACGGAAGCATATCGAGTGTTTGTGAATAAGGGGGCAGAAACCATTACTAACTCAAAATCAGACCTAATTGTAAAATTTCCTTGCTGCAAAATGACGTACAGACGCCAGCACATCAACCTACTACAATCTGTCAAATTTCTTTAATAGATTTTCAACTTTATCACTAAAGCATAAGGTTCAAAGTTGATTGGGAAAATGTGACAGTTTCGGGTAGGTTGATGTGCTGGCGTCTGTACATGGAATCTGACCTACATGGAATTTGACGTCCATTACCGCTTTCACATATGCAGTGTTCGAGTACTTGACTTTCTACGTAGATCAAGAAAACCACAGAATATATTAAATCGTTTAAATAGTGATTGAAAAGTGATCAGCATGACTGTGCTACGTGTGTTGAGCATGAGGCCCTAGGTTGGTTAGCGGGATTGTCCGAAAGGGTTACCGCTACCCCGGAACATAAAGGGTTAAGGAAGGAACATGGGTGGGTTTTAGTCAGTAAGAGTCAGACACTCCCTTACGCTCCACCCAGAGCGGGAGGAGTCCTTTGGTGATTTCCCACCCTCCAAAAAAAAAAGGCCTTATAGGTTCAAATCACAGGTCTCCGGCGGGCAGTGTTCTTCTTAGCTTTACTATCTGGAATTTCTCAGTAGCAGTCAGGAGTCTGGATTTGTGCCCATTTGATGGCAATAGGCCGCCCCCTATTACTTAAAGAACTTAACGTAATTAACTGGCGACATGTGGGCGTACAGGTCACCTCTGCCTAATTAACCCTTCGGGATGTACTGGATTTTTTATAAGTTGTTTAAATGGTACAGACTCCAGCACATCAAGCTACTACAATCTGTAAAATTTCTTTAATAGATTTTCAACTTTATTGCTAATGAATAAGGTTCAAGGTTGATTGGGAAAATTTTACAGTTTCGGGTAGCTTGATGTGCTGGCGTCTGTACATGAAAATTATTGTGAAACTTTTTTGTCATGTCAAGTATTTTTGTTGCGCTTTTAATACAATTAGGTACGTTTTACGATGATTGATTTAACGTATTAACCACTAATGTATTGTTTTCGATCACTAACATACTACGCTTGCGTTCATAATCAAACATCTAGCATAATTGCCCACTGGTTCACATAACTGGAGAAATCCAAGCAATTGAACAATATATTCACACCCTTAGATAGTATTCACAGTGCTAAACCAATCTGTCTGCCGCAAGCTGTCCATTCGACGTACCATAGACACGTTAGAATGGCCAGCCGTAGCCATTCTGTGGCCGTCGAATGGCCAGTGTGTATACGGTACCATTACGCTGCACATGTCGAATGTCAACCGTTTGTAAGGATGAATAAACACTAGAGTAATAGCCTCGAAATCAGTCATGGAGATGTGAATTAAGTAAATGAACACCTAGGTTTTAAATGACGTGCAGTTTAAATTGAAAGTTAATTTTTTTTTGCAGTAAGAGCTTACTTACACCATCAATACATTTTGGTCAAGAAGGTAGTGAACTTTTGTATGAAACAGCAGATTTTTTTTTTCGTGGTTTCATAGTTAATCCCATAGTGAAAGTTGTTGAGTTCGATGGTCTAAAGCACCTCTTAAAGTTTGTTGGGTAAATTTTTTAACACCTTATATACAATCCTTCCTCAAGAATTGGGCTGTCAATTGCAAAAAGAATTTTTCAAATCTGACTAGTAGTTCCTGAGATTAGCACGTTCAAACAAACTTGTCAGCTTTATTATTAGTATAGAGTATCGATAAGGCAAAGTTTCCTCACGATGTTTTCACAAGCGTGGTTATCAATGCTTTATCTGTATAAGAAGAGGCAGCAGGGCAATAAAAGAGTGACTCTCTCATAAATTGGAAAAAACAGTGGCACTCCGAGAGTGCCGACAGAAGTGAAAATAAAACACAAACAGAATATTTTGCCATCACTCACTGACATATCGAATATTACATTACATTAAAACAGAACACATCCCGAGGACAGCCGAACACATCCGATGCGGTGTCGTTACGGTAACAGTGGCGCGAGTTCAATGGTTTTTTCCCATCTCAAAAAATGCTCAACGCGTCTAAAGAAGTTTTCACTTCAATAAAATTAAAAATAAAGAAGTAGGTAAGAACCAACCCTGCATTCTGATATTAATTAGAACAGCAACAAGATGCGATACTGAAGTGAACTTTAAACTATTTAAGTTGTTTACCGTTTGCTACCAGCTTTCGAAACTTCAGACTGAAATTAATACTGCTCGGTGCTACTACTCAGTATTTTTTTTTTACTTCGTTATTGTGCCTTTAGATTAAGTAAATAATCTATATATGTATATAAAAATGAAACCCGTTTTCCGTTGTCACGACATAACATGAAAACGGCTGGACCGATTTCGATGAAATTTGGTATAGAGATAGTTTGAGTCCCGGGAAAGGACATAGGATAGTTTTTATCCCGATATTCCCACGGGATCGACATTTACGCGGGTAAAACCGCGGGGCGCAGCTAGTCATTTAATGAAAATTGAAACGTATCTTTGTGAAGATTGTTTGATATCCCTAAGCGCAATGCGTTGTATTCCGTATAGGTGGAAGTACAGTATTATTATCCCACAAAACGACGCGCGCTTTACTTGTGGTCACCAACTGTCACCAAGTGTACAAACACGTTGTATATGTGTGTGTAAGCGCAAGAGCTCTCGGTGCCGTCTATATGTGTGTTATATGTGTCATGTGTTGACGCTACTCGTCTTCATGCACACATTCACAGCGTGTTTGTACGATTCGATACCACAAGTAAAGCGCGCGATGCTTCGTGAAATAAACGTCCTTACCTTTTTAATATTAAAGTACTAAACGAAAACTTGATTTCTGTGGAAACTTTGACTACGTACTTTTCTGGTTTTAGTCCAGTAAAAAGATAGTTTTAATAATAATTATTTATTTATTTTCATTTCAAGACACAAACATCAGTGTAGCCCTGGCTCTTGTACTAGGAGGTCCTGTATCCCAAGAGCCAACTTCAAGTAAAAGTGGCCATAACTTCTTCAGGAACCAGTTTATGTAACGGCGCGGCGGCGCAGGATAGCCTTACCCAGAAGTGGTCATCGTATTAGTGGCTTCGATATCATCAGGATTCTTTTTTTTCTTTTTTTTTTTTATGAATGGGCCCGCTCTTCACCTCGATCACGCCTGATGGAAAGCGATGGATGAGGTCTGTGATGGAACGAGCGTGTCCAGAAGATTCCTAAGGCACTGGACCTCCCACGCATCGACGAAACACAGCAGGCTGCTTGATGCCGGACTCCAGTGGGGTCGCAATTGTCGCAAACCAGGCGGGCGTTAGCCCTACCACCGCAAGGGAAGAATTGGCTAGTCAAATAAAGTGTTGAGTGTGATTTTCCAGGATGCGCCGAGCGCTCGGTCCAGTTGAGTAACTGGCGGAACAGAATACGCTACACGAGGAGGCTTGTTCATGCATCCCAAATTCTATGGGCAATCGACTTCTGTCGCTTGGCTAAGTCTTCCAACAAGATAGTATACACGCTAAAAAGAAGATCAGGATTATGGGCAGCATAATGTCGTGGACAACGGCTCCGTTGACATCAAATCTGCCATCAGAAGACAGCCGCCACGCAACCATCGATGCGACGCCCTGCTGTATTGACTCATCAGCCAGTGTCACTCTTATCAGACCTCTTCGGTGAATTCAGTAAGTTTTTTACAAAACTAGATAGCGCCACTTGCTGCGCCGTCATAATTTCTTTACTAAGGAACCGCCTAAAGTGTTACATGCTCTGTGGAGCTCTGTCAGGGGCGGGCCCCTGTGTCACACGGATGCAATGGCGACATGTCATAATATTAAGATTTCTATGCTATATCTATGTGTAAGGTTATTATGGATGTGTAGGTGTTGTCGGGTCCGTGTATGGGGACATACACAAGGTCAGGATGGACGAGTGTAAGGTTTATGATTTTGTATAATCGATTTGAGGAATCGATATTATGATGAGTTGACAACACTCGGCGAGCGCGGGAATTTTTAATCAGTACGGCCGTTCGGCGGGAGAGAACGGGATTAATTTGGCGGTGTAACATTGATTGTTTAAAATAAATAATTGTAAAACATAGTGACCTGAGTTTTAACATATGTAAGCTAATATATTAATGTTTTATACACATAAACCTACCCGAATAAATGCTCTCAATGATGTTGAAAAGCGCATCAAAATCCATTGTCAAGTTTAGAACATCTGAGCGGTCACACACGAAAAGCGACTTATTTTAAAGCAAATAATTTTCAACAAACCCCATAATTTGTAAACCGAACATTTCATTTCCTAACCAAGACTCCTAATCCCTTTGATTCGTGAAGTAAACATTGTCTTTCACCCGCGAATTGCTAATCTCCTATTAAAGGGTTAGTCAAAGGGAAAACTTGATTCCATTCAAATTTTTCGGCTCATGTTGTCAGAGTTTTGAGAGGGATTCTACGAGTACATAATCTTAAATGAAGTGTAATTCTGACGTTTGCCTTCTCAATTTTTTTGTCACTCGGCGAAAAGTATTTCTCTATAACTGAACTCTTTATTGACATTGTCATACGTTCATGTTAATTAATCTCGTGGCTAAGTAATATCAGCCGCACAGGTCGATCGATCAGGTTAAGCTACACTTGCCGTGGTTTGTCTATAAATAGGTGACCATCTCTTTGCATACCGAGATCCCCCCTTGTCTCGGAAAACACGTTAAGCCATACCGGCTGTCATTCGTAGATATTTGACAGTCGTTACGGGTCTCAAAAGCCCATTAGTCTGACAACCAGTCTTACCAAGGGCTATGGTGTTACCCAGTAATTACTGGGATGTGGAGGTCAAATAGGCAGTCATCATCATCATCATTTTAGCCAAAAGACGTCCATTGCTGGACATAGGCCTCCCCCAAGCACCTCCACTTCGACCGGTTTTGTGCTTCTCGCATCCAACGAGTTCCTGCGGCCTTCACAAGGTCGTCGGTCCACCTCGTGGGAGGAACTTTAATTTCGGAATTTGGTGGCAAACAACGAAAATGCGAACCCAACGACACCGAATTCCGAAATTAAAGTTTTCACTTTGTAGTGTCTTATTTGGAAGTCGGTTGTTTTTTTTTTTTTAAAGTTATTTTTTGTAAATGCAGTTTTAATTACTTTTGAAAAAACCGAACGTATCCTTTGAGTAAAAATTTGTATCTACTTAGCATCAGTATTTAACGTACTTCTCCTTGGTCCACTCCACGGATATAACACTCTTATTTTCTATACACCGTGTTCCGGACGATATACATAAACTTCGACCTGATGTTCAGACCATGAAAATAAGTATTTTTCATTATGGACACATTAATGAATTATTATTTTTTGTTAATTTTCAAATAAACTTACGTAATTTACTAACCTTGACGTAAATCGCCCGATATGCATGCCTCTTTATCCGAATTGGCAACTATGACGTATTTTCATTCATAAGATTTGGCGGGCTGCAACTTGTCAAAACTGAGTTAAGACCCTTTCTTACTGTATGCTCAATTAAATTTCACTAAATGAATTACAAATATCTTTGTAACGAAGCCTTTTTAAGTACTACTTCCTTTGTTAGATTTAATTTGTAAAAGCTATGGAAGCCTTTGACAAAGTTTATGGATATCGTAAAGAACACGGTGTATAATATAATATTACTATCATGATGGTACCAGCTTTCCGTCCTAACTTCTCCTGATAACAATACGACCAAATTAAAACATTTTGCGACGCTCTCAGTCCCGAAAATGTAACGATGATTTAAATGAATACGCAAATAAGAAGGTTGACATTTCAGCAATTAAATCGCTTTATCTTCAAATGTTATTATACGCGTTAACTGATTTAAGCGACGACGTATGCTACACATGGTAGATTTAATAAGTAATTTGTACACATGACGTAATAGCTAAGCTTGAATTAATTATGGTTTGATTTGATAATAACGAGAACAAAACATTTATTTTCACCCCCTTACTAATAAACGTTGTATAGCGTCTGTATAGTTACACAACGCTGTGTCTTCTTCTAAAGTAAAATTACTGACGACTGAAAGAGAGAAATCGGTGTGTAACTATCCATCTGAAATAATACGTTTCTAAGGAACGTCGATTGTGAATGTCCTACCTAAACTCACACAAGCCGTGCGACTTGGTATCTAAACCTAACAATTTACCGCCGATCATTTTCCGTATGAGAACCGGTGTGAACACATGTCATTCACGCTCCATTCCTGTGAATTTACGCTCCACTCGCTCACTAACCTATCTTGATTACACCAACACGATTTGATTGGTAGTTACTAACACTAGATTTAATTGGGACTGTGAATACTGTGATATTAATATTCTGGCAGGTAATTGTTGTTATGGGTTGAACTTCGATCAAGTAGGTATACAGTAGAACTTTTGATAAAGTTTGGCTTTCCAGAGCGCTATGGAGAAGGCTATGACTCAGAGTTTCTTTGAAGTATAAAATCAGGAATAAAATTTTCCACAAAATAAACACAGTTCCCGACATAGCCTGCAGAGTAAGCAAGTTGAAGTAGCAGTGGGCTGGCCATGTTTGTCGAAGGACCGATGGCCGGTGGAGCAGACGAGTCCTGGAGTGGAGACCACGTATCGGCAAGCGTAGTGTGGGCTGCTCCCCAGCTAGATGGACCGATGACCTTTAAAAGATGGCGGGCACAGACTGGATGAGGAAGGCAGAGGACAAGGTGTTGTGGCGCAGCCTGGGAGAGGCGAATTGAAGGAAAGACTGAAATCCTTATATCGGTAAGTGGCGAAGGCGGTAATTTTTAAATTACGAATTATTTTATATTGTATCATTTTATTATTACATATAATTCATATATACATAATATAAGCTAACATTTAAAATAATAATAGATATTATATGCAAGAATATAATAAAAAGAAAGGAAAAAAAGGAAAAAGTCAGGAGCTCATTAGGCATCCAAAAATTCGTCCGCATCGCTGTCAATGGGATAAGTGCCCAAAAGGCTGGCAGTATTACCAGGTTGGATAGCAATGCTTATTCTTTGGGATAAAAATAGGCAAGCCCTCTGGTTACGCGTAGAGTCAACCAACCGCTTGGCGATGTCTCAAAATATTCGATGAGCTCTCGGGCCCCAAGACCATAGAGTTTCAACCCCAAACGGCTCAAACATATAGCTCCCAATAAGGTTGTTATATTTTTATGATTACTAGCCACTAGCCTTACCCGTGTGTTAAATTGATGTCGCCAATCTAGCGACATGTTGTATATTTTATGCCAGTTGCGCGGTAAACTCTGCTTGCGCGATGCAGGTTTTACGTAACGTCAGTGTGATGGGTAGTTCGCATGTGGCCATGTAGATTTCGCCACAAGCCCATTATTTAAGAAGTAGTTGTGTTGTCATTTATCCATGATTAGCTTCTGCCCGCGACTTCGTCCGCGTGAAATTCGTACTTTCCTCTAAAAATTTCGAAAATATATGTAGGAATGATCTTTATCATTTATTTAGATAAAGAAGTATTCGGGCCTATCTTTAAGTTTATAGATCAAAGGAATCAGATTTTTTAAAGAAAGTGTATTCCCGCTTTTCACCCCCACAGGGTGATTTTGAAAAATCGTTCGTGATTTGTTCATAACTTGACTCAAAGGCCCATACCCATTTTCAAGTTAATAGATGCAAGCAGTAATATCCACCCTTTAAACTTTATTACTTACCCTTTTCCACCTCGGTAGAAGTCTATTTTTGAAAAACCCTAAAACACATAGGTTTTATTTTTTGTTTTAGTAGTACCGAGTTTCGAGTTAAGTTAATTTATTATACTTAAGACCAAAAACAAAGAATAACGTATATCAGGGTTTTCCGAAAATCTACCCCTAACGGGGTGAAAAGAGGTAGTTAATTATACAGGGAAGGATTTTAATGCGTGGCTTGATTCACTCAACAATTCGTATAAATAATCTTTGAGTCAAGTAATGAACACGTCCCAAACAATTTTTCGAAGTACCCCCCCTACCAGGATGAAAAGCGGGAATACAGTTTATATGAAAAATCTTATTCATTTGGTTAATAAACTTGAAACTGGGCACGAATATTTATCTAAGTAAATTATGGAGTTTGGCATTTTTTGTTTTTCTAAACTACCCTTTAAAGGGGGATTGCGCGCGTCAAAATTTGTATGGAAGAATTTTAACGCGTGGTCCGATTACCTCGAAACTCGGTATTTATACTTAAGACCAAAAACAAAGAATAACGTGTATCAGGGTTTCCCGAAAATCTACCCCTAATGGGGTGAAAAGGGGTAGGTAGTTAATTATACAGGAAAGGATTTTAATGCGTGGCTTGGTTAACTCAGCGTTAGTATAAATAATCTTTGAGTCAAGTAATGAACACATCCCAAAAGATTTTTCGAAATTCCACCCCAATGGGGGTGAAAAGCGGGGATACAGTGTATATGAAAAATCTTATTTATTTGGTTAATACACATGAAACTTGGCAATATTTGGGTCAGTAAATAATAAAGATTGTCACTTTTAGTTTAAAAAAAGCCCCTTTTTTTTACAAAGGATTTAGGGGGTGACAAAGTTGATAGGTTAGAAAAATATGTAACCCGTTGTCTGATTAACTCGAAACTCGGTACTACTAAAACAAAAAATAAAACCTATGTGTTTTAGGGTTTTTCAAAAATAGACTTCTACCGAGGTGGAAAAGGGTAAGTAATAAAGTTTAAAGGGTGGATATTACTGCTTGCATCTATTAACTTGAAAATGGGTATGGGCCTTTGAGTCAAGTTATGAACAAATCACGAACGATTTTTCAAAATCACCCTGTGGGGGTGAAAAGCGGGAATACACTTTATTTGAAAATTCTGATTCCTTTGATCTATAAACTTAAAGATTGGCCCGAATAAGTACTTCTTTATCTAAATAAATGATAAAGATCATTCCTACATATATTTTCGAAAATTTAGAGGAAAGTACGAATTTCACGCGGACGAAGTCGCGGGCAGAAGCTAGTCTTACATAAATAGGGAAGTACAGTTTTCTTGAATTTGAATAAGAAGGTAACATAGTGAAGATGCATTGTAAAAATGTTTCGTAAGATGCACTGTACTGTGGAATGTAGGGTGACCATCATGACAAGAGAATTTTGGAAAAGAATTATTTATTATATTTTAAAAAGACGGTAAGATATTTTAAATTGACGTGTAAAAGTGTTTGTACAAATCTACTTACAGAAAATAAATCATTTATCATTTAAAGAGCCAAACAATATATATTTAAAAAAGAGCCAAACAATGTGTTTTCGTTACAACAAGCACGCGTAGCATTACCACCATAGAAACGGGTTTTGTCGACGGAAGAATAGACAAAGATGACGTTCCGTGTAGACAGTACGACGGCAGCGAATTAGAAAGAGTCAACTGCACTTTTTTACAAAATTCACTTTTACATAGTGCGAATTCTTTGTTTTGTCATAGTTTTTTTTTCTGTTTGATTCTCATGTTTTACTGATATATAGGAGAAGATAGCTTTGTTCTTCTATTAATTATCACAGTTTTGCGTTCAAAACGCTTTCCCGTAAAATCATGATTTTGTAGATAACCGTATATACTTTGTGGCCGTCGAGTAGAAAGTATTCTACTGTCTTTAGCATGGCGATGGCAATTACAAAATGTCAGTTGTCAATGTAATTTTGACAGTTTGGGATAGAAAACTTTCTTCTGAAATAGTCTACATAAAAAAGGACTTAGACAAAGATCGTTAGAAACGAAAGACAAAATGACAGATTGTAGAAGGATTTCTACGGTGCGATGTTAAAAATGGAGAAACGAAATGTCACTTTGTATAGAAAAAGCTATGTCTATTCTTCGTAGAAAAAAAAGGCGTCATGCTAAGCCTGCTGCACATTGCATATACCGGACATATTTCTATGTGACGATAAGTTGGAATCTGTCAAATGTTTCACATAATTTAGGTAATAATACTGACTAAAAATCTTAAAGCTGATGATGACATTGAAAGACAAAGACGTTCACTCGCTGCCAAGAGTAATATGCTGGTACGGCGATTTGCGAAATGTTTAAATAAGGTGATAATCACCGTACTCCTGAAACCTTTACATCCACAGATATAGATAGACCTAGATAACGCAAGTATCACGAACTGTATGAAAACTAAGCGTGCCACTTTTTGACTACCTACTAGGACGTCACAAGCTCGCGCTCTCGCTCACGCTCACCCAGCCAGCAGTACGCAGGACTGAGCGCGAAAGTGGCAGCTTACGATTTTCGAACATAAGCTGGTGCGATTTTTGGCACGCGAAGTAGTAGCTCTTGCGTTATCTAGGTATATCTATATCTGTGTTTACATCTGTGCCCTTTGGTACAAATACACGCAGCGTGCTTACAACACGTGTGTTTAATATAATAATGCATTCAGATGCATACTAGGTGTGCCTTGGCGGTGTAGTGCGTCCGGCATGTTTGCCGAAAGCAGGGTAAGGTGCTCCCCTCACCAGAAGCATTCGCGTGTAATGTATTAAATTCGCTTAATAATTAATTTCCCTAATTTTACAAACCAAAAAAGTGCCGAAAAAAGATTAAATCATTGAAGCGTTTTCTTCCTGCCTTAAATTTATTCAAATTGCTATAAAATTGAAAGATTTAATTACAGTTTAAATCCCGAGCCGATTTTGCGACGAAATTAAACGACCTCAAAGGGTACGAAATAACCAATTTTTATCCAAAAAAAAAAGAAAGCCTCGCCAAAAGCGGTGTTGACCGTGGCCAAAATTGAAAGTCTCCTGAATTTTTAAAAGTTAATTAACTTTTTAATTATAAAGAAAAACAATCTTTATAAATGGATTAGGAAGGTATTGAACTGAAAGTTCCAAATAGGTCGGTTCGATTACGATGTAAATTGTTTATTCCAAAGATTTTTTGCTGAACGAAAAAAGATGTCCTGTCAGTTTTTTTTGTCAAATATTCACAAACAGCAATAGGCAGGCTGCTGTTAGAGGTAAAACAACTGTAAATGGACAGAAGCACTCCACGCAATATGTATATTTACACTTTAATTTGATGAACCTAGTAAGGATTATCGATTTTTTGGTAAAGACTAAAAATTGGTGCGGTTTCTATGCTTATAATACCGCTAATGAAAACGCCAAACAGATGAGACCCAGCAATAATTAATGTATGCTGTTAACTTCCAATTTTCATTAGCCGTCCCCCGACGTGAGGACGCTTGGATCAAAATATTTCTTGCAACTATTAAACTTAAAGGGCCAATATACAGGGTGTTACGGAAAGGGTATATCAATACAAACAGGTTGAAGAGTGTGTCTGGTCTAGAATCTCTGTACAAAATTTCAGCTCAAAAGCAGTAACTTTGAAAATGCTTAATATTTTTTTATTTCGATAGTTTATTAAATTGAAATCATAACAAACGTGTCACTGCACTACGAGGGTCATTATTCATTATCTGTAGTGTGTCTGTGCGCCTAGTACACGCACATCACGCCGCCGCACGCCAGTGCAGCGCCGTGATGTCAAATAAAAAAATATTAAGCATTTTCAAAGTTAATGCTTTTGGGCTGAAATTTCGTACAGAGATTCTAGACCAGATACACTCTTCAACCCGTTTGTATTGATATACCCTTTCCGTAACAGCCTGTATATATTATTATTTTAGCTTTTAGAGGTTTTTGTTTGAGTCGGGGGTTTTTATTTGAAACGAATACATTCGATCCCATCACTTAGTACGATAGAATGTAACTATATATATTTAATACGCATAAAAATTATTATTTTTTTGTACGTATATCAGATATACACGTACGGTATTTTAGTCTGTAAGAAGTTATAAATCAGTTAATTCAATAAGATAAGCCATTTTATATGTATATTTATTTTATTACGCATGTTAAAGTTAATGTTTACGTAATCTGGAATAGTTTACGTTGTAGGCAGCTGTCAAAAAACGAATAAAGCAGTGGACAAAGTGTACAATGAGATTAGAACGTGATTTTAACGCGATCGTTCTTAAAAATACACTATTTTGCCCCTCTAGTATTTTGTTTGAAACTTTTGTTGTGTCCTAATATTTATTAAGGATGGTTCCCCTACCCAGGACAGGGTTGTTGATGCGAGAATATTGTTAGCACAGGGTATGCCCGGGTTCTGCCAGACAATGGGCCGTGTGTGACGTCATGTGGAGACCTAAACTGTCTTCTGCGTTTCTATTTTTATACTCTTGGCGGGAGGGCTTATATTCCGTTTTGGGAGTAAACAGATTTTGATTTTGGAGTTTTAGAAACGAAGTTCTTTAACGCGGATTGCGGTAGGAGTAAACTAGAGAAATCGTTACGTAACGAAAAAGCGTTATTACCTCCATGCGACTTTCTTCTTTTTTTGTTCATGCTTTATTTTTTGTCTTGAGAGATAGATTTCATGGTTTTGTAAGATCAAAATGAAAATCAAAGATGGCGGCTGCGAAAATTAAAAAAAAAAATCGTCCTGGGTGCCGTTTTCTTGGTTTTCAACAGTGCTTAAGTCAATAGTGAAGTCAAAATGAAAATCCAAGATGGCGGCTACGAGAACTTGGTTCCTGACGGGGATTCCCCGACCAATTCAGTTTTTTGTTTTATAATTTCGTCGCTCAGTTTTTACGTCGCGGTCATTAATTTGCAAATCAGCCAGTCTATTCTGTAAAAATCCTGTAAAGGAGATGGATTTTGTCCCATTCAAGCTTGGCCCAGAAATGGACACAAATAAAACAAAATGTATTATGAAGCAATAATAGTGTTTCAAAACCCAGTATATTTTTGTTCGTCATAAAACTTGGTGAAGGGCCATAAGAACCTTCCCAAATCTGATGACGTCAAACCTGTCAAAAAAATTAAATTCAAACCTGTCGATAACGGAGTAATCCACTGTCTTCCAACAGATAGAATTTCACTCAAATCTACCGACTGTATCACAAATGATTAATTCGCATTTGTTATTCCCCAGTTTATAGAACGTTGGATCTCCGTTGGAAACCAGGTAAATCAGAGTTGTCCGAGATGCGATTTAAGGTATTGTTTCTCACTTTGACTGAGGAGGGCACAATATCTTTATAATATTCTTGTGACACTGGACATAATTTCTTGATATCAACCATAATGCGTGACAAAATGAGGTCAGGATTTATACAAGTGTTGAAATTACTGTTTCAGTCGAGGTTGCTCTTGTCAACAAGGCTGAGACGGCTTCTCGAGCTGATCCCTTCAAACATATCTTTAGGAACCACAAATTTTCGTTATCATTGAAATTTATTTTGGACGTTTCTTCATATTATGCTTGTTTGAAGTGGAGCCACTCCACGGGGTCGTCAGAAAAGAATGGTGATTCCTTTGGTGTGCAAATTCTACTTAACAGATTTGAATTAAGTCCGTTGTTGGTAGAAGCGGCTGCAAGATCCTTTAGTGCACTGGCTAGCAAGTGAACTGTTCCATCAGTGCTGACATTCTGTATGGTCGGCGGGCATTGCACGTCCGATGCATGACCCTTGTTGTGGACGGGCTGTACCAACAATTCTCGGTTGCTGTGCTCTAGCCACTCTTCTACACCCTTGTTAGTGTGATCTGATCTGACAGTATACTACGTTCGTCGTCGATCTCTGCTAGGTTTGCCTCTAGTCGTTTATTTATTAAGTCTAATTCTATCCTCGCCCGCGCTTCTGCAGCCTCGAACTCTTAGTCTTTTTTTCCGTGCAAGGACAGAGGAAGATGAAGACCTCTTAGACTCTGCTTTGCTGACTTGAAACGTTGTAGACAACATATCCACAGAGGATAGCAATCGTTGTTCCTTTTCAACTACACTTTCGAGGAGGGTTTTGTCACCTTGACGCTGTCTTTCACACTTACTTGTTCCTCGCTCGTTGGTAGTGTTAGTGGAACCTCTTGGACCAAAGACTTCGACTGTTGTTCCGCTAGCTTCTTTGAAGCACTTCGAGTCTTCATTCTTGGTGGTGAATGAAATATTTATCCGGATCGAAGTACCAACTTTAAGACCTCGTACAGACGTACGCGTTTTCAGCGCGCGCGGATTCAGCGCGCGTCGCGTGTTTTCCCAAAAGTTATTGCAATTTTGGGTTCTATGCTAATTACGTAAAGCTTATTTTGATATCTTTCCACAAACACCGCGTACACGCAGCAAACGCGTTGCTACCGCGCAGCCTACGCTCAGCGACCGCGCAGTCTACGATCAGCGCTAGGGCATGCAATTATCGAAATATTCCGATAATCGATAAAATGAAAGATATCGATTTTTTTTTCGATAAAAACCGGTAATTACCGATAATTATCGTTTTTTATAAAAAAATACCTAAACTCGTTTTTTACTTGTAAATAAAAGGATAAAGTGATGCAATTACTTACCTAAAATAAAGGACAATATAATATACTGAAAAATAAATAAAACAAGGCGTTTTTTTTTAAATCAACGTTTGTATTTCTTTATAATATTTAAATTATATAACATAACATTTTGGATTGTCTCACTAAACTCTTCTTTCTTAAGAGATCTTTTAAATAAAATCTTAGAAACCTCTAGCTAAATTTAAAAAAAGTTACTCTTTAAAATAATTATAATAATTATGAGTTAAATATTGCAACTTTTGGACGTTTAGTATAATTAAATTAACTTTAAACAATTTCGTAGTACAGTATGGACATCTGAGTCAACAATTCAACATACACAATGTGTATGTTGACTCAGATGTTAATGTTAGGATGTGTAATACACATCCTAACAAGATTTCTTAACGATTAATTAACGACAATAGGTAAATTAACATATAACAATTCCGTATTATAATTAAAAGAAATCACATTTAAAATAGTAATTTTGTATTATAATTAAAAGAGATCACATTTGAAATAATCACATTTTAAAGAGATTTTTGTTTTTTTTTTTGCTGCTGAAAATATGTCCGCAGAAATGACAAACAATCAATTGTTTTGTCATTTAGGCTAGTACGCAGCTTATTACATAGTACTCCAGCTGCGGAAAAGACACGTTCGCTTTCTACACTAGTTGGCTTAATTGAGCGAAGCCATCGGTATAGTTTTGTTAGCAGTTGACCACGATCACCACCGTTTTCAAATAGTAGCATTTCAACTTTAAGAAGTGTCAAAGTGTCCTCCGTTGAAACTGAAATGCCTGGGCCTCTCGAGTCATAATTAATTTTATTTATATATTGATCAAGCAAGTCTTTATTGGTCACTTGGGCATTGCTGTCAGTGACTTCAGTGACTTGGTCACTTGAATGAGCTTGACTGTGGTCATCTTCAATCACATCCAAAGCAGTCACTGCAGCAGAACCATACTTTGATAAAAGGTTTAGTATCATGTCCTGTAAACGATCATTGGTTAAGCGAGGGTATACATCTGTATTATATTCGTCGTCATTAAAATAACGGTTTGGATCATGCAGGTACTGCATAAGACTAGCAATTGGAAGCCGTCTTTGTTTTAATCTATTTGTGAGATTTGTATGAAGGTCCCGACTAAGTTGCGTATTGCGAACTTCAAGTTTCTTTAAAGCAAAATTCGTAGCAACATCCGCACTAACTAGAGTGGCATCTTCTCGACAGAGGGCCTCAACTGTGACCTTAATAATTTCAAGATTCTCATATATGTCTCGAAGAACTGACCACTCCTGTTCCGAAATTTGAATTGCGCATTGGACATCAATGACAGCTTTTAAGATTGCAGCTTTTACTTTAATGAATCTACCTATCATATCACATAGTGTGCTCCATCGTGTCTTGCAGTCTAACAACAATGCGTTTTCCTTGTCAAGTTCCATTTTTATATATTTCTGAAGAACATCTGATTTTGTAGGTGACTTTCGAAACATTCGTACGACTGCTCTAACCTTCTCTATAATGGGTTTGAATTGAATATTTGTTTCAACATATGAAAACGCTTCCTCTATTTCTAATCCACCAGCATCATCATTAATAACAAGTGCGTCATCATTATCATTTTCCTCCTCATCTTGAGCTTCGTTATAATGAGTTACTTCTAGAGATTTGGCATAAAATGTATCTACTATGGCCAGTTGCAAGCCGTTAGCTAAGCAAAGTTGATGAATGCAATTTAGATTTCGGCCAAGTTTTGTCATGACTGAAGCTCCATCGGATGTTATACAAATTATATCAGTGTCAAAGTTTATACCAAATTCATTTAGCCTCTTTCGAAGGTATTCTTCACATTTATCAGCGTTTACAGAGCCATATGTTCTACATAAGCCAAGGTTTTTAGCAGTATCCTTACATTGGAAAAATGCACAGTGAATGTTTACATTTACATATCGCCTATTTCTTGACGATGTCCACTCATCTAAAGATAAGCAAAACTTGTGTCCTTCATTTTTTAGCTCCTGTATCTCTTTTATAACCTTACTCTTAATTTTATCGTAAAACTTAACAGTTATATCTTTTATAGAATTTGCACTAGAGGGTAATTTATAACCAGCTTTGTTAAAGATATGCCTAAGATCTTCAGACTTTGTAAATGCCCTAAAAGGCATTCCGTCTAAAGCTGTCATTCTTGATATCATAATATCTAAAGATCTGTTTGATTCTGTAAAATAATCAGACATTTTACTTTTTTTAACTGATACAGGAACAGGAGCATCTATTGACGCCAAAGACGATAACAAAGATGGACCGTCGTTTTTTCTTTTTGAAGGCCCAGCAATCTCTCTTCTACCTTCTTCCGGTGTAAACTGTTCGCTGTCAAGTGTTATGGCATGTAAGGACCTTAAATGACTGCGAAGTCCCGTTGTTGTACCACCCACACACTTAATAACTTTGTCGCAGATCTTACATTTTGCTGTGTCACCTGTTTCTGCTTTTAAAAAATGCCGCCATACCGACGTTTGGTCCGAACACTTTTTGTACACAGGTACATAGTTAACTGTGTTTTTATTAGACATGTTTAATATACTTTACTGAATGAGTAGGTGCAGTACGTAAAGTACCTAAAACAAAAACATACGAAGTTTTGAATTTACTGAACTACATGAAAATATTACGATGTAGATTAGTTATGTAGAATTGTAGACAGAACTTCTGTATTGAATTTTACATTCACATCAAGTAACCATTTACGTGGTAAACAAGATTCTAAACTGAAAAAGTAGGTACCTAAAACAAATAAAATACGCTTTATGTTCACTTTACAAGAAATTAATAGGTAGAAATTGATTGTGTGTATGTCGTACTACAAAATAAATATTTTTTCATTTTTAAGGTAAAAGCCTTGTTTAAGTACCTACTTTCTATATTTATATGTTTAAATGGTGTAGCATTTTGAACGGAAACATTTCGAATAACAACGCTAAATGTTTGCTATAAGTAGTATAAATCTGACTTACCAATAATATTCTTATTGACGCAAAACTCTCAATTCAGTTAATCCGGGCGTCCTCAACTCCTCACTCACATGGTAGACCGACAGCGATCGACACGTTCACACACAAATATTGCGCAATGAGCAAATGACAGTGACGGGAAAGAAAACGCGCGCGGCGAGGGAACGGAACGCATCCAACGTTCGTTCAGAAATGTGTCAGAATTCTTTATATAAAATTATCGATTATCGGTATTTATCGTTTTTGTTTTCGATATTTATCGTTTTGTCAGAATGGATCGATAACCGATAAATTATCGATTATCGGTTATCGGTTTGCATGCCCTAATCAGCGCCCGCGCCACTAGTGTGCCTGTCATTTCGTTTGACGAAATGCTTTCCCGCATGTCCTGTATCATGGCGTTTGAGTTTGTCACGTAAAATAGTCAACAGTTTGTTAAATGTTTCATACGAAAATATTTTTTAACTCCTTTTCGTCATCTCGAAGTTCCTTATAATTATAACGTGTGATATTCACCTTCTTTTTCCTCGAGTTAGTCATTTTTTCATTTTTGTACAAGTAATACACAATTAAGAGGCTTTTGTTTATTCGCGGAGAACTAATAAACGAAGAATAGGAGAACATGGCAAACACGTCTGAATTATATACTGAACTGCGGGTGAATCTATGGAAACCCTAGCAGCGGAATGTGCGCAGCGTGGCGGCTGCGCGGGAGCTGTTCGGTGGCTGCGCGTCCGCGGTAAGAAGGCGGTTGCGGCATGTATGCGGATTGTAAGCGTAGCGTATATAAACGCGCCCTAATGGTCTTAGGTTCGAAGTGAAAAAAAGTGACTATTGTATAGGGAAGAGTAATAACAATAACTTTAATTTCGAAACAGCAGAAAAAATATAATAGCTTTTTTAACGACGGTGACAGCACACCAAAAATCAAAAGTTGTCATTTAACGGTCAAAAAAAAGTATTTTACATTATAAAAGAATAGTCTTCATCAAAATTTCCTACAGCAGTTGCGTCGCTTCACTGACCTCTTTTACCTGTATAATAAAAGTCAGTGCGTCGCTAACACTCGGTTAGAAAAAGGTTAAATCAGAATCATACTTTTTCATTATGACATTTTCGTACATGATCGGCCCGTCAAAATATTATGAAAAAATCATTTTGACGTCAATTTTTTCTTATTTCCTAATCATCCTAAAATCTATTTTTCATGGCTAATTTACAAATATACAATGTGTATAAGATATTTTATCGTCCCACACTGCGAATGGCTGCGATGCTATTGTCCGTAAATCCAAATGTGACTTTTCATATTCCAATAAGATATTACGCGGAGAAAAAAAAAGACACGACACCACCAGCACCGAAAAAGGCGATAGACCCTCGAAGAGTCTTTAAAGTATATCGATTTGCAGGAATACTCGCGAAAGAAGAGCCAAAAATCCAATCTTTTGAGCTTGACGTCTCCAAATGCGGACCAATGATTCTCGATGTTTTAATAAAACTAAAGGATATGGACCCAACACTCACTTACAGGAAGTCATGCAGAGAAGGCATCTGCGGCTCTTGCGCGGTCTGCCTCCAAGGACAGAACTGCCTGGCCTGCACCACGGCAGTCCCTCACGCTAAGACCATCACTATCTACCCGTTACCGCACATGTACGTCGTCAGAGACCTGGTCGTGGATATGACACACTTCCTCGCACAATACGACAGCATCCGACCATACCTTGTGAGGAGGTCTGGACCTTCGAAGATAGGGAGTGTGCAGTTGCTAATGAGCGACCCAGACTGGCAGGTGTTCGTGGGGCTTTACGAATGTGTGTTATGTGCCTGTTGTTCGACTTCGTGCCCCAGCTACTGGTGGAATGGCCGCAGGTTCCTGGGTCCTGCTGCGTTGCTGCATGCTTACAGATGGGTCATGGACACCAGAGATGAGGACACACAGCAACGGTTGTTCGAATTACGTGACGACTTTAAAGCTTTCCGCTGTCACACCATTATGAACTGTGCCTTAGCGTGTCCTAAGAACCTGAACCCAGGTCTAGCTATTGCTAAATTGAAGAGGTTAATCGCCGGCTTAGACAAGAAACCCAAGCCTCAAATGGATCCCTTGGGAGGAGGTGGAGGCTCTGGTAGTTCATTAGAGGCATGTATTGCAAGCAGAAAGGCCAGTAAATAATGAGTTTTTTATTCTATTTTTATTTTGATACCTATTATATTTATAATGTTTTCTAGTCATTTTTATATTATTGCTCGATCTATTACAAAAAGGTCTATGAGCCAGACCCAGACCTCACTAGGACGCCATAGCGGCGCAGCCAGCGGGGAAATTGCGTAACACATTATTAATCGGAATCTGTTTCATTTTGACAGTTCAACAACATTCATTGCGTTATTTATGTGTTGAACAGACAATTTTTTTGAACTTATGAAGCAACGGATTAGAAATTTGAAAGATAGTATGTAACGCAATTAGGGTGCTGGTCTCGCTGCCAAATAAATTCATACAGCTATTTGGTCCATGGTGGTTTTACGCAGATTCAAGTACTCGTACATAGATAGGTAGGTACCAACAGACGAGAAGCACTATCGTAGTGCAGTGGCCGCTTGCCTCCTTTGTTACGTGCAGTAAAGCTTCGATTCTTGCATTTATTATAAAGTACCTTATTTTTCAAAATAAGCACCTTCATACCTACATTGAAAACATAGGAAGCGAACATATGACACTTTAAATATTGCACTTACTACTTACTATTCGTTTTTCTTATCACACTAATATTATAAAGGCGAAAGTTTGTGAGTGTGTATGTGTTTATATAAATGTTGGCTCTTCTTCACGTTCAAACGGCTGGACAGATTTTGATAAAATTTTGTATGGAGGTAGCTGACACCCTGGATTAACATATAGGCTACTTTTTTATCCCGATATTCCCACGGGATCGATATTTACGCGGGTGAAACCGCGGGGCGCAGCTAGACTAATATAATAAAGTAACATAATAATAATGGCAATGCACACTTAGGGTCAGTTCACACCGCGACGCGACGCGGCGCGCAGTTTTCAAGATAGCAATACAATTATAGACCTTATCTACTACACAAAAAGGTACACAATTCTGTGTCTATGTCGAGCTACGCCGCGCGGCCCTCCTCACTGATGTGTACCTTTTTGTGTAGTAGATAAGGTCTATAATTGTATTGCTATCTTGAAAGCTGCGCGCCGCGTCGCGTCGCGGTGTGAACTGACCCTTAATCTTTCTAGTTTACGCACAGCTTTTCATATATTTTTGGTTGGCAACAAGAGACCTTGACCTTGAATAAGGGCAAATGAAATATCTTAGCTGGGAACCTATCAATCAGTCCTCAACACCATTAATCATATTATAAACTGATGTATTGATTCTACATGACGCCACAAACTGTGAACTGACAATATCATCACATTCTGCAACGGAATTTGAACGCTTTTCTGAAAAGAATAGAGTTGCTTTTCTTTAGTTGCCTCAGTGCAATCATTTGGACCTTTATCACATTGATATAAAGATGTTTTTCGCCGAAATCAAGCCAGCTTCGTGGTTATAAATGTGGGGACAAGCAAATTCTTCTTGGGATATTCGTATTGATAATTCTTATAAGAGTAATTTTAGAATACTTGAATAAGTAATACAGATTATAGAAAAGGATTAGAATAACAAAAATGCCCAACTTCAGGTGATCACACTAATATTATAAAGGCGAAAGTTTGTGAGAGTGTGTATGTGTTTTATGTTTGTTACTTCTTCACGATCAAACGGGTGGACCAATTTTGATAAAACTTTGTATGGAGGTAGCTGGCGACCTGAATTAACATATAGGCTATTTTTATCCCGATATTCCCACGGGATCGACACTTATGCGGGTGAAACCGCGAGGTGCAGCTAGTACATTTCAACATACCTATAATAAATAACAAATTCCGATGTTTTGTTACGTCGTAGAGCGTCGGTGCTCCATGGACCAATTGGAATTTGACCAATTGGTCTATGGGGAAAATGACATGTTTCCATCGTCCAAATACCAACTGGACTATGGAGCACAATGTACGTAAACCAAAACTAAGGATGCTCCATTATAACATTATAACCCTGGAGAGCAGTGGTAACAGCCGCGACTTGGGAGTTACTTTTGTAGGTTCGAACGCACACAGGCGCTTTACCTTGTTTAAATTATTTCATAACCACTGCTCTCAAAACGGTGAAGGAAAACATCGTGAGGAATCTGGCATGTCCTAAAACCATAAATTCGAAGACATATGACAACTACCTACCCGCTTTGGGCCCGCGTGGTGGCCCACTCCCTCTCAAAAGAGAGAAGGCCTGTGTCCTAGCAGTAGGAACAGGAGGAGGATAGGAGGAGGTATGGGATGCTTGAAGAAGCCTCCTCGTGTAGCCGCAGTTTGTTCCGCCAGTTACTCAACTGAACCGAGCGCTCGGCACATCCTGGACAGTCACACCCAACACCTTAATTGACTGGCCAATTCTTCTCTTGCGGTGGTGGTGGTGCCTGGTTTGCGACCACCCTCCCACCGAAGTCAAGCAGCCTGTTGTGTCAAAAAATTCACAAGCCCAAACAAAGCACCTGAAATACAGCGCGGCACCCCGGGACATAGGCGCGCAAACTCATCATCTGCCTAGTCTTTTCCCAACTATATTGGGGTCAGCTTCCAGTCTAACCGGATGCAGCTTAATACCAGTATTTTACATGGAGCGACTGCCTATCTAACCTCCACAACCCAGTTACTAGGTAATACGATACTCCTTGGTAAGACTGGTTGTCAGACTTTCGGGATGGTGACGACCCGTAACGGCTGTCAAAGATCCGCGAATGACTGCCGGGATCAACAGCTTAACGTGCTTTCCGAGACACGGAGGGGTATTGGTATATAAAGATAGCCACCCATCCACGGACCAACCGCGGCAAGCGTACCTTAACCTGATCGATTGACCCGTGCGGCTGTTATTACTTAGCCATAAGCCCAACTTATTGAGCGGAGCAACGTTATAATACGTCAAATTTGATAAACGCTATTTGACACAACGTTTAATCACGTCAGCAAAAACTATGTCTTTCTTTAAACAACGTGTATAAACGGCTGCGGCTTATACCAAATCCTTCAAGCTACGTCATCGCGTCGTATCACTTTAAATTTTCGGACTGCTAGCGCCACAAAACGATAGTTTTTTACACTTTATAAGGCTATTCACACACATACATTCTAATTACGTATGGGAACTATATTTTCTATCACCAAAATTTATATTTGTCATCAAGTTGTATCACCTAATAAATAGATCTATCGCCACGAAATATTTTCGTTCTCAGATAGCGGGGCTCCGTCGACATAGGATGCAAGAACGAGCGAAGGGCACCCCGAGGTTCGGTTTGGTTAGGTTACTTTAAACCCTTTACACAGAAATAGGGGCCCCGCGAAGCGGGGCTCCGTCGACATAGGATGCAAGAGCGAGCGAAGGGCACCCCGAGGTTCGGTTTGGTTAGGTCACTTGCATTGTTTGGTGACTACATTTTGGTGACAGATCTACTATTTGGAGGACAAACCCTATTATTTAAGAAACACAAAACTAATTAAATTGGTGATACCCATTAAGTATTTTGTATGAGAAAATAGTGCGCCGCGCAACAAACATTTGGATACCCAGATGCTCCGCTCAAAGTGTTAATGAATATAAGAAGTAAAATAAAATAAGTGGCATTTTCAGGCAGACACTACGGAATCTAACTCAAGACTCACGAATTACTTAACCTTTTGACCGCCACGTCAAAAAAGCAAAAAACGTGCCCTCGGCGCCAAGCTACGAATTAACTACAAAAATCTGTCATGTAGTCGTGAACTTGTGACCGTGGCGTGCTGGGCACATTTTGGTTTGTCATCTATACACGACTGTGGCAGTCAAAAGGCTAAAACTACTTCGAACCCAAAGAGACGCCTATTGTAAACACTTTCCATAAAAACCAAGCGTATGCTTGAGTCGTTGTCGTTAATTGCCCCATTGGTCTCGTTGTTGCAAGCACGACTGCTGAACGTGGGATCCTGGGTTCGATTCCCAGCTCGGACAAAGTGTTATTGGGTTTTCCATTAGGGATTTATTAGTAGCAGCCCGGAGTTTGGAAATTGGCGGTTTAATACCCCCGTGCCTCGGAAAGCACGTAAAAGCCGTTGGTCCTGCGCCAGGATCTCTCCCCGGTCGTGTCGGATTGCCGTCCCATCGGACTATGAGAGTAAAGGAACAGAGAGTGCACCTGAGTTTACGCACACACTTATGCACTATAATATCTCCTGGCCACCGTGTAGTGACCAAAATCGATCGGGAGGCTATTTATGCTTGAGTTGGGTCTACATCGGTTGACGTCATCACGTCAACGCCAGCCGATCTGCCGATGTATTCTGTAAAATTCTCACCGTGAGAACCTGTCAATCATGTTGTCCGGTCTGTGACTCCGTCCAATGTCGTTCCGCATTTGCTAGCCGCCATAACTCAGTCCTAAGCGCCCGTCTTTATAATAGGGTACATCGATTAATTGTTTATAATAGGGTACATCGGTTAATTGTTTAAATTAGGGTACATCGGATCCGGTCAAGGACCGCGGGACACCGATCGGTGACCAAACAATAGAAAATCAATTGTGTCTCATTAGCGGAGCTTGACAGATTAATCGTTATTTACTCGTACACGTTGACCAAGTATTACACTGAAAGCAAAGCTTAATAATTGGTTACAGAATTTGTCTTACAACTATCCTCTCGTCTGTGGCGTCCATATTTCGCGAATCGCCACATCCGTGGCGGCCATATTGCGCGAATCGCCCCGTGTGTGGCGGAGTTCAGGGTGATCGGGCGCGATATCGGCGCAGGCGAGTTTAGAAACGTCTAGTAACCGTTGTTCGGTCGTTTGAGAGGCATGACAAGTAATGATATGCCATCCTTCTTCTTTCCCGTATGCTTTGTGCAAGTTAGAGCAGCGTAGATACAGTACAGAATAAAATATCGGTAATTATTTATGTCGTAGGACGCGGTATCAACCCGTGACTCCCTCACAGATGCGACGTTTTTGACAGATATCTACCCGTGATACACTCACAGACGGTAGGATATACAGACAATATTTTAACAATCACCTCATGAATACCTTTCTGAATATTGATATATGTAATTACTGAGTCATTTGTGTTGTATTAATCAATGTTTTTAAGGAACTTTGGCTCTTAAGATACAAGTATCCTTTTACTTAGTTCAAGAGCCAGCTGTTCAACCTGCCTTTGTCCACTGCTTGTACATGTACAGTCACGTCTAACAGTATGTATACACTTGAAAATTTTCAATTGCGATTTTTTCGTGAAATAACGAATGCAACGTTGAAATACGACACTTAACATAAACCTATGGGTTCGAAAATACTATTTTCGTAATAACATAAAATTTCATTCAAAAATAAAGGAGAAAATCGCCTTTGAATAAAGCCAAGTGTATACATACTTTTAGACGTGACTGTACAGACGCCAGCACATCAAGCAACTACAATCTGTCAAATTTCTTTAATAGATTTTCAACTTTATCGCTAAAGCATAAGGTTCAAAGTTGATTGGAACAATTTGACAGTTTCGGGTAGCTTGATGTGCTGGCGTCTGAACAATCATGTTTAGTGTAAGTATGTGTAATCTTATGTGTTTTTCTTTGTACAATGTTTATTGTACAAAGAAAAACACTTAGGTGAAGTGAGCGTGAAGTGAGCTGTAATTCCCTAATACTAGGGATTAACACTAAATAAATAAATAATAAGTTTTTATTATTTATTTATTTAGTGTTAATCCCTAGTATAAATAAATAAATAATAAGTTTTTATTATTTATTTATTTAGTGTTAATCCCTTAGGGAATTACAGCTCACTTCACGCTCACTTCACCTAAGATCTCACGAGATTTTTACAGAATAGCATTATTACAGCTGTCGCTGAGCTAACTAACAAAACAAGATAAATAAAAGCTTGTAAAAATGGCACAGTTAATAACAAAAATTAAACTTGACTCTTATAATTCTGTGTGAAATTCACAACATTTTATTTACAATTTTAACTAAATGTGGCCTGCGGTTAACGTTTGTACGACGGAAATTGCATTTCCCTGTTTATTTCGGCTTTAAAACATAGACTTAAACCGTATATTTTTTGAATACTTAACTCATTTTATTAAAGCCGTTCGTTAGTCCTAATTAGTTCTCGGCGTGTGGACAGAAAATCATTACTTTGTATTTTTTTTTTTTTACTATAGTCGATTATATGTACATTTTAGGCATTATAAAACTTGCGTTTTTTGCGTTTAGGTCCTTTAAGCCCCTTCATAATAACTGATCTTTATTAAGAACTATTATTATAATTAAGAATTATTAAGAACTAACTCGCAGACAGACGGTGATCTCTAGGATTACGCACGTAACAGATTAGGTGTACTCACTAAGCGAAATTGTGTGCCCCAGAGAATTCTCTAACGTGGGACGTGCAAAACATCCTTGACACGCCTTGACATTGAGCAGGTATTGTATAGAAGGGCAAGTCAGTCCAGTCTTCTACTGCTTACGCCCGCTTACAACACAAATCACTAAAAGCATTTAGCGCTAAATATATTTAAAACATCGTTTCGCTTCTGTCAATGGTTTGAAAATGATAGAAATAGAATGACAGTGTTATTCCAGCCCATTGGTATCTGGAACAGGATCAGAACTACCGGCTTCAGCGAGAGGAACCTCCGATCAATTCGAGCCGTTTCCAGAAGTACCGGTTTCTTAATCAAGCCCCTCATCCAGTGGCGTGCATTGCATATAGGCATATAAGCAGTGCCTACCTCGATATATCAACATAACCCTGTCAATTACATTTTTGTGTGTGCCCCACAATTAAGACACTCATTAAATTATCATACCTAACAATAAACAAAATCTTCATACAAACACGCGCGGCAGTAGGCAGTCGCCGGACGGCCTACTCGGCTCCCGTACTATGTATTCGCACATTGTCATTGGTCTTTACTCGTTAAAAAAATACGTACGTTTCACGCGTAATACTATGACGTTCGACCTTCGCAATTTATCACCCTTAAGTAGGCATGCCTACTCAAATAACCACATTTTTGACCTCACTTTTTTTTCCTGATTAGTGACCGCCTTTGCCTAGACTAGACCCGGTCTATTGCCTACCTATTCTGAAAACTAATGCACGCCACTGCCCTTATCCAGCTGTCTAACGACTTAACGAGAGCCTCCATCTCCTTAGGTGTTGGTTGAAGCTTTTGGCTATAAGCCATTGATCACGTTTATTTATTATTTACTAGCTGCGCCCCGCGGTTTCACCCGCGTAAGATTCGATCCCGTGGGAATATCGGGATAAAAAGTATCCAGGGTGTCAGCTACCTTCATACAAAATTTTATCAAAATTGGTCCAGCCGTTTGAGCGTGAAGAAGTAACAAACATATAAACACACACACAGAGAGACTCACAAACGTTCGCCTTTATAATGTTAGAGTGATTTCGTCAATAACCCATTAATGGCATCGACTATGTCCTAGGTTCGATTCGGGCATTACCTTGTGTAAATAATTTCATCACCACTGCTCTCAAAACGGTGAAGGAAAACATCCATCGTGAGGAAACCGACATGTCCTAGAACCATAATTCAAAGACATGTGACATTTTCCAAACCGCACCGGCCCCTCCTGGTGGTTTATTAGCCTACTCCCTTTTCCTTTAGAAGAGACTTGTAGCCCAGCAGGCTTTTTTTTTATGGATGGGAAATCATCAAATGAGCCCTCCCGCTCTGGGTGGAGCGGAAGGGAGTGTCAGACTCTTACTGACTAAAACCCATCCGTGTTCCTTCCTTAGCCCTTTATGTTCCGGGGTAGCGGTAACCCTTTCAGACAATCCCGCACCCCCGGCAGACTTCGGCCCTGGCAGGCTCCTTCCTTTTTGCTGACATCTCTTTGAGGCGTGCGTGGAACCAGCAGGCTGATGATGTAATAGCCCTATTACAGCTTACCATGAAAACTTAAAAAAAATATATAATTTACCTTCTGCAACTCACCTTCTCTCGTGTCCCTGAAACGACAAAGAAAAGCTCCGTTCAGTGATCGATGTCCTTGCGCACATCAGTCTTCATGAGCCGCCGTCGCCCGCGCCAATTATTACTACAAAGATATTAATAGCCGGCTATTGGATTACCTCGTAATGAATAGGATTGGGCCTTATTTATTAGGATAATGAGATTTTTATGAAATTGGCAGGGATGGGTACCTATATTATTTAGGATAATATCATCTGCCTAGCCTTTTCCCAACTATGTTAGGGTCGGCTTCCAGTCTAAACGGATGCAGCTGAATATCAGTATTTTACATGGAGCGACTGCCTATCTGACTTCCACAACCCAGTTACTGGGTAATACGATACCCTTTGGTAAGACTGGTTGTCAGACTTTCGGGCTTCTGACTACCCGTAACGACTATCAAAGATCCACGAATGACAGCCGGGACCAACGGCTTAACGTGCTTTCCGAGGCACGGAGGGGTCTTGTTATATGAAGATGGTCACCCATCCACGGACCAACCGCGGCAAGCATAGCTTAACCTGATCGATCGACCGGTGCGGCTGTTATTACTTAACCACAAGTCTATTTAGGATAATAATCACTACATATTATAAAACAAAGTACCCCCGCTGCGTGTCTGTCTGAACGCGGTAAATTCAAAAACTACCGAACAGATTTTCATACGATTTTTATCAATAGACGTTCATTAAGGTTTTGTGTAAATATGACAATGATTGATCAATGTGTCGGAAGAAATCATGCCGACTGGGGGTTTTACTGGCCTGCGCAGCGAAATGCTTACGATGAAATTTGGCACACAGATAGTTTATAACCTGGATCATACATTAAAATCCCGGCAGTACGTTCCTGTGGGATATTCTCCGACATCCATACGACCGAAGCCGCGGTTTCTAGTGATGTGTGTACCTAAACCGGAGGATTTTTTTACTGGTTCCAAATTTAACCCATGAATATGAACAACTTTCACTGGGACCAACTCTAAAATCACGAAAAAAGAATCAGCTGTTTAATACAAAAGTTCAATAACTACTTGACCAAAATGTATGAAATAGCTGATTTATTTTCGTGATTTAGGTACTCAACCAAACTAATATACTCAATATCGTCTAAATCCTAATATTCATTTCAACCTTCAATAAATCATTATCCAAATAAAAACCAGCCATAAACGAAAACTCAAACGTAAATCGTGCGCACGTAGTCGTCTGAATGATTTATGAAATCCTGACGGCACCCTAATTTATCACCTGCTAACCTGAAACGAAAGGTGTTCCTCGTCCGTGAGTAATTAGGACAAGCCAAGGAAATTACTAGTCTGACCAGAGGCTTTAAATTTTTCCCTTCGAATTAAAAGGCCTTAAATAGTTGGGTTTTGAGGTGGTTTCGGATTTTAGGTTGGATGAAAATTATTCTTATTACAAAAGATGTTGGGAAGGCCACGCAAAGAAACTTTTACATAGACAATGCTAAAATACCACGGATATCGAATACCGATATAGTATAGAATACTAGCTGACCCCGCAAACGTTGTTTTGCAATAAAAAAAAATTGTTTACGACATATTCTCAGATCTACCAAATATACACAAAAAAATTCATTAAAATCGGTCAAGCCGTTTCGGAGGAATTCGATAACAAACGCTGTGACACGAGATTTTTATCTATATCCATATCCATACTAATATTATAAATTCGGGGGAGCAGTGGTGGCCCAGTGGTATCGGCCGCGACTTACGAGTTGTAGGTCGTAGGTTCGAACCCAGACCGGCGCTTTACTTTGTGTAAATTATTTCATCACCACTGCTCTCAAAACGGTGAAGGAAAACATCGTGAGGAAACCGGCATGTCCTAGAATCAAAAATTCAAAGACATGTGACATCTACCAACACGCACTGGGCCCGCGTGGTAGATTACGGCCCACTCCCTCTCACAGAGAGGAGGCCTGTGTCCCAGCAGTGGGAACATTATAGGCTGATGATGATGATTATAAATTCGAATGTAACTCTGTCTGTCTGTATGTTACCTTTTCATGCCTAAACCACTAAACGGATTTCGATAAAATTTGGCAGAGAGGTAGGTTGCATCCCGGGGAAGGACATAGGATAGTTTTTATCCCGATATTCCCACGTAATCGACACTTATGCGGGTTAAACCGCGGGGCGCAGCTAGTATTAGATAATTTTCTAACTTTTCAATTAGTCAGCTCCCAACCTTGCTAGCTGTCTAGATAATATATGTTTGCCAAAGCATGAGAAATAATTGAGTAGGTATAGGTAACTAGCTTCTTCCCGCGGATTGGCCTGCGTAGATGTCGGAAATTATCCCACGGGAACGTGCTATCGAGACAAATTGAAGCCTGTGTCCTTCCCCAGAATGCCATTTATGTCCTGGCCTAATGGTTTAGGCGTGAAAAGGTAACATACGGACTGAGTTTAAATATCGAATTTATAATACTATATACTATAGTATGTATTCGTGTAGATATAAGAGAAGATTTCCGAAGACATTACTCATCCCCTAGCAAAAAAAAAATAAGTTTGCCATTTAAGGTGATAATTATGTTGAAAAAAATGTGGTTTTTCTATTCAGGTAGTGTAACTTGTTAAGTATGTAGAATAGGGATTTGACATTTTAGTATGTGTTTTTTGACTCTTTGGTCTAGTATCATGTAAAAGGAATACACAATTCAATTAATTTTTCTCTGCACAAAAAAATTGCAAATTTATATCGATTTTTTTACTTTTTTCGACATTACGGCGTAACGCTTAAAAGTTAATCAGTGGAGTTTACATTAAAATATAGAGAATTATTATATCAAAGTTTACTCAAAGTAATTTTAAATGTAATTCATTTATTTTGTTAAAAAAAGGAGTAGGTAAAATCTTTTAGGCACATACGTCGTTTTACTCCGAGCGCACGCACATTATAGCCATCACTCTTCTTTTGCGTTTCAAAAGTAGTTGCATCACTTTCGCTCACTTAGTAGGTTTTCGAGGATTTTAGATTTTCGAGGTAGTAGACTCGTGATCGTCGCTTAATGATTAGTCATCATCATACATGGACATTTAGTGATATCGGCCGCGACTTACGAGTGGTTCGAACCTAGACAGGCGCTTTACTTTGAGTAAATTATTTCATCACCACTGCTCTCAAAACGGTGAACGAACACATCCTGAGGAAACCGGCGTGTTCTAGAACCAAAAAATCGAAAACATGACATCTACCAACCCGCACAGGGCCCGCGTGGTAGATTATGGCCCGCGTGGTGGATTATGGCCCACTCCCTCTCACCGAGTGGATGCCTGTGGAGTGTGGAACCTAGTATAGAAACACGCTTGTGCGATACGACTACATACAGAAAGCAAAGCTAAAAGAAATCTCTATTCCTAGGCAGCACGTTTCGCCGAAAACATTGTTTGTAGATATTTCGGTCCATATTAGGAGACACCGACCCTTAGAACTAGTCAAACTTATTCCTTGTCAAACTGCAGACATCTGGCCAATCCATAATCACAGCCTCTCGTTAAAATCTATACTATTTCGTAACGGTGGCGCCATCTGTTAATAACATTGATTTACGTGATAAACGACCATGGTTACCTACGTTTCAGATCGGTTGTTCGACATAACCCTCGGAGGTAATCCATGAAGAAAAACATGGGTATCTAATATTTTTCTTCCTTCTGGGACAGTAGGGTATAAATAAAGGCTTTCAGCTCTATAGCATAATCAGTCTATAATATTCCCACTGCTGGGACACAGGCCTTCTCTCTGTGAGAGGGAGAGGGCCGTAATCCACCACGCGGGCCCAGTGCGGGTTAGTTACACAAATTATGCGTCTATCTGGGTTCGAACCTACTCGTAAGTCGCGGCCATTACCATTGGGCCACCACTGCTCTCACTCAACTCTATAGGCATGCAACTCTATAGCTGCAACACGGAGCCACATTTTATCATTTTTATAGCAGCGCCCCGCGGTTTCTCCCGCATAAGTCTCGATCCCGTGGAAATATCGGGATAAAAAGTATCCTATGTCCTTTCTCGGGGCTCAAACTATCATCTAAATCGGTTCAGTGGTTTAGGCGTGAAAAGGTAACATACAGACAGACAGACAGAGTTACTTTCGAATTTATAATATTAAGTATAGTATATAGTTTAGATAGTATGAATTTAATGATAAAATAAAATATTTGGAAGCTATTTACGTTTAGAATGCACAGCTTTAATTTATTAATGTTACCTTCTACAGTAAATTATGAAATATCGCTATTTCGTGCACCAAAATATTGATTATGAATTGCAATAATATCACACAGACTGACGCACCATGCGGGGCACGGGAAACGGAGGCAAATTCCCCGCGCGTTTTTATTGAATTCCTATGCAAAAAATCACGCGCCTTCGCGTTGTCTGCGCCCCATCGCGCGTTGTAGTGTGAGGCCCGCCTTAGAGAATCTACAACGCGTAGATTAATTAATCAAAAACAGCGTAATATTTGACAGCTAAGGGAGGGCCCCCACGACCAACTTCTGCCTCAGCAACTAATTTGTCTCTTGCCCGCCCTAAATGTGACGTTGTCAACTTTCAAAACGCACCCTCTTAATATCGAAGCAAAAGTAAAAAATACACATTGTCAATTACCTATTTGAAAATGTGTATTATTTACTTTTGCTCAAAACGTCGGTGTTTTTATAAACACCGACGTTATTGTCTTCTTTTTAGGTCAAAGAAAATCAAGATTAAAGTTATCGACAGCTCAGTAATATCGAGCAAGTTTAAACTGCGACTTACTTCAAGCACTCAGGAAAGATGTCTGTTGAAACAAAAGTTACAAACGTAGGTAGTCGCTTCATTGCATTTTATTGCCTTTCGATTCATGAGCGCGCGCACTTACAACATTTAGCAGTTATTTATACTGCTTTTATTACTTTTGTCCTATATATTTGGATTGGGAACTTGTGAAACAAACGGCTGAGATAGCTTTAGAAGCTTTTTTCATAGGATCGTCAATTTGTTGGAGGAAATCAATGCGTGCAATAAAAAAAATACACTATAAAAAATATATACAGGGTGGTAGGGACATAGACGTAAAGTCAATAGTCAAAGCATTTATTTCAAATAGGCACAAAAGGCACTTTTGAACGTCAAAAACACACGAACAACTTGTTACCACGAACTCTTTACATGGTTCTGACCCCCTCCTGCAGACTTAGCATGACGCTTTCTATTTCTACGAAGAATAGACACAGCTCTTTCTATACAAAGTGACATTTCGTTTCTCCATTTTTGACATCGCACCGTAGAAATCCTTCTACAATCTGTAATTTTGTCTTTCGTTTCTAACGATCTTTGTCTAGGTCCTTTTTTATGTAGACTATTTCAGAAGAAAGTTTTCTATCCCAAACTGTCAAAATTACATTGACAACTGACATTTTGTAATCGCCATCGCCATGCTAAAGACAGTAGAAAACTTTCTACTCGACGGCCACAAAGTATATACGGTTATCTACAAAATCATGTTTTTACAGGAGAGCGTTTTGAACGCAAAACTGTGATAATTAATAGAAGAACAAAGCTATCTTCTCCTATATATCAGTAAAAAATGAGAATCAAACAGAAAAAAAAAACTGTGACAAAACAAAGAATTCGAATTATGTAAAAGTGAATTTTGTAAAAAAAGCAATTGACTCTTTCTACTTCGTTGCCGTCGTAGTGTCTATACGGAACGTCATCTTTGTCTATTTTTCCGTCGACAAAACCCGTTTCTATGGTGGTCATGCTACGCGTGCTGAGGTGAAATATCATGTATGCGAAGGCTCATAGCGTGTTAGTATTAAAATTTACTTAAAAACTATGTAAGTAGAACAATCAGACAGGTCAGTACAATAATAAAAACATTACAATCCATTTACAATTAATAATAATCAACCACTCCTACAGTCCGGCCGTCGAGAGCATGCGTTGTTGACACCTGTCAGTGCGACAATTCTATTAAAGATCAAATTCGAAAAATACTTATTCATTTGTTTGAAACTGGCAGGTGTCAGGAACGGTTTCTCTAGTCGGCCGCACTGTAATACATACGATATTGGGAGTAGAGGGGGGCCTATACAGGGTGAAATAGAAAACATGCGACAAATCGAAATAAGAGATTGTACTCATCATTATGAACAACTTTTACAATGGGACCAAATCTGAAATTGCGAAAAAAAATCAGCTGTTCCCTATATTTATGTTCGCATAACTCGTTAAAATGTAGGGAGCAGCTGATTTTTTTTGCGATTTCAGGTTTGGTCCCATAGTAAAAGTTGTTCAAAATCATGATTACAATGATCCCTTAAAAATCGTTTTTTGGCATCGGCCAATGATTTCAATTTCATCCTGTATATTCCGAACTATTTCTCTTTATTAAACCAGACGGAAGAGGCACTAAACATGTGCCTATGAATAAAATAAACATTTATTCATACTTGCCTGTGAATATTCCGTATTCTTCACATGTAGAACAGAAATGCAGTATATTAACCCGCGAACGAGTTTCTATGCCGAAGATCTTGACCTTATTTCCTATTGCCCATTGAGGTCTTATTGTGGAATTGGCATGTGTATTGTGTGAAGTGCTTGATCATCGTTTCAGGCAAAGATATTAATGGTTAGATTTACCCTGAGTCACACAAGCAAGTGTCCATATTGAAAAAAGTCATCATCATCATCATTTCAACCGAAAGACATCCACTACTGGACATAAGCTTCCCCAAAGCACCGCCACTTCGACCGGTTCTGTGCTTCCCAACGGATTCCTGCGCTCTTCACAAGATCATCTGTCCGCCTTGTGAGAGGCCTTCCAACTTTCCAAAGCTACGTCTTCCAGTACGCGGTTGCCAATACAGAACCTTTTGGCCCTATCGGTCATCTGTTCTGAGTACTATGTGTGTGGGAAGAGTGAACTCACGCAATGATAATTAACGGTTCATGACAGTCAAGTCTCTCCGAAATAGGGTAGTTTCCTGGGTAAAAAAATAATAATTCTAATTAGTCCGTCAGTTAGATTATCGAAAAATAATGGACCCTTATTTATGAAATTTTGACGCGCTTTATCTTTGTCATTTTTTGTTTGATTGACAAAAGAAAAAATAAGGGTCCATTATTTTTCGATAATCTAACTGACGGACTAATTAGAATTTTTTAGGAAACTAGCCTATTGTGTGTGTCGAGGTGTCAAAACGAAACAGAAACGCGACCATGTTTTGATTCGGTAGACGAATCTATGATTTAAATCTTACTTGTTCTAGCATATAAAATATATCCAATGTCTCTCGGCAATACGGTACTTTAGTTTCCTATTAGTAAATTAACCGTCAGAATCGGTTCAGTAGTTCCGAAGATTACCCCTTATGAACACACTCACATATTTTACTTTATAAGATTAAGTATAGACAGAAGAGGCCTCAAAGAACCTTTATGTTAATGAACTGCTTCCTCCCCCTATTACCATAGACATCTCGTTTGTCTCGCCCACTGTTTTACTTAGTAAGATCGGGTTACAGGCAACGTGCAACATGTTTTATTTGCTGTGAACGATACACTTTTGACTCACGTAGTTAGATAATTTGTAGACTAGACACCGGCTGGAGGTGAGAAGATACGACGGAGGTGGTATGTTCCTGGGGCTGCACTAGAAAAATATTCTACGTGTAATCAATCACCAAGCTGGATTTTATCTTGATTTATGTCGCATTACTAGCATGAGGCGGTGTTTCAAACCGGGGGGTCTACCGGTCTACTGTCAGAGTTCGTCAACGAAGATACGGGCCCGTTCAAAAGTAGTTGAGCCGTCAAAACAAGTGTCAAACTCAATTTTTAGGATGGGCAAATTCTTATCGGGAGTAGGGACAACAGTCAAATACAAATAGGGAGTAGGGACAACTGTCAAATACATATTGGGAGTAGGGACAACCGTCAAATTGATTTGTCAATAATTCTTGATTCAGGCCCCGAACTAATAATTTAGCCGTAAATGATATGGAGTAGGAAATGCCCGTAACTTCGGCAGAACGTGCCAATTTCGTGCTCAAGGTGTAAAAAAAAATATACAGCCGCTGCCACCTACCAATCTGGCTCACTCGTCCAAACTCCAATTCACCATGATCATTTCAGCCGAAAGACGTCCACTGCTGGACATAGGGCTCCCCCAAGCATCGCCACATCGACCAGTTCTGTGCTTACCATATCTTCGGCCTTCACCTTATGGGATGAATCTCCAAATATAAAGATTAAAATACCAAAACGATTTTATTTTCTACACAATCCACACCAAACACAATAACATTTCCAATCTTCATTGAATCCAAAACATTTCCGACCTTTTCCTCCATTCCTATCTGCCCTCGTCTGGCCACGTCTGCCCCAATGCCATTTCAGTCATTGCATGCAAATCCCAAATTCCCATATCTGTTTTCAGAAACATCCCCCGAGAGTCTGTGCAAGGATAAAAATACAGGTGGAAAATCTTACTCGGACGGAGAGTTAAAAATTTAAATTGCTTTGCAAATAGGGAGAGAACAAACAATTTAAGTTATGCACGCCGGCATTTTAGAGGTTTTAGTAACAGCGCGTGTTTGCAATGGATTAAAGTGGGAAGTAAGTGTCTTTTTATAAAAACGATATTGTTTTAGGGTTCCGTACCAAAATGGTAAAAGGAACCCTTATGTTGCGACTCATTCTGTCTGTCCGTCTGTCACAGCTGGATATCTTCTCCATAGAGATCTACGCTTTGGAATGGGCAACTAGCTTCAACTTTCTGACTAACTGACCTACTATTTAATTTTGACAATTCAAAAGTGCCTGTACATGGTTTAATTGAAATAAATGCTTTGAGTTTGAGTTTGATATCTCAAGAACTACTAATGCAATCAACTTGAACTTTGGAACAGTTCTAGATAACGTTTGCCCAACTATTTTGCAAATAAGAAAGTTTTTTTTTTTTGCAACAGGCACTGAAAGGGCGTCTTAAAAATTCGAAGTCGGGCTACTAGAGCATGTGGGATATCATCATATGAAAGAGCGCAGTTTGCCCATTCTCAAACATTTTTTTTTTTTTTAGGCCGCATAGTTTTCAACTTTTGATGAAAAATGTTAAAAATACCGCACCCCCCCCATTATCTCCGAAGTTTGCATACTTACTGAAAAATCTGAAATTATTCTATATAATAGAAGTTTATATAAAGATTGCAGAAAAAATAAAACGATGTCTCTAAATAGCACTCTTTTTCAGAAGTCATCAACGAAAGTTACATTCCACTCCAAGTTAGTTCCACTATCGGTCAAGAGATGGCGCTGACCTAAAACTGCAATATTCTACAGCTACACCGTAGTGTTAAAATTCTCTGAAGAATATAGGCCTCGCCGATGAAAACATAAAAACATATGATGGTACGGAACCCTCGGTGCGCGAGTACGACTCGCTCTTGACCGGTTTTTTATTTAACTTATCCCACCTTACTTGTGTGGCACTTATCAAGCACCTTGTCTGTAAGAACTTACTCCCACAAAGAACTTACTTCTGTCAATGAAAAAATTCCAAACGTTTACAGGCACAGCCTATCATTAAGAAGTCTACCAAAGACAAGGTTTTGGTCATAGTGTTTTTAAAACCATTAGCAGTGTAATTACATAACACACAAATGGTAGTAATGGCTTCCATTTTAACAGTTCAACAATATCTATTGCGCTATTTGCATTGTTGACCAGACAATTTTTTCGAACATATGAAGCAATGGATTAGAAATTTCCTTCAAAATGATTCAGATTTTGATTAATAGTGTTAGGCAATTAGGGTGCAGCTCAACTTCCTGTGCCAAATTCCGTTGGTCATAATGGAACTATGTATTTGCTAAGCATAGAGGTGTGTCCGTGTGTCCAACCTCCATATACATACAAAAATCGAAAAGTGTGTTTCATTGTGACATTCTTTTCCAGATATCTAAGGGGCCGCCTCCACGAGCGAGAGAATCGCGGCGATATTATCGTCGTGACACGTATTACTATACACTGCCTTAGAACGTGTCTCCACACGGCGATATCATCGCAGCGAAAATTTGATGGCACGGCGAGACTATCGCCACGATTCTCTCACTCGTGGAAGCGGCCCCTAAAACACTTCGTAGCTCCTAAAACGTACACAAGCAACGTTGAAACATTGTGCTTTTAGTTGATTACGACACCGAAACTTTTTATACTCCATCTCAATGCGTAATAGCATTGGTTTTATGAACAAACTTATTTACAAAATGTTAAGAAAATGTGAATATGCCTTTTATATTTTCTTCTGCGTATTTTTTATAATTTGCCCTGTCTCATATTTTAGATGAGAAAAGAGTAGCCGTGGAAGTTGGTTTTCATATTTATGTAGGAATAGAACGTTGATGAATGCATGACTGCGTGAAAGAGCTGAATGCTAAGGTGTAAGTGAGACAGATGACGTATGCGAAAGATTTAAATAGGTAGAACCGATAGACCTAGATAACGCAAGTATCAAGAACTGTATGAAAACTAAGCGTGCCACTTTTTGACTACCTACTATGACGTCACAAGCTCGCGCTCTCTCGCTGACGCTCACCCAGCCAGCAGTACGCAGGACTGAACGCAAAAAAGGCGGCTTATGATTTTCGAACGTAAGCTAGTGCGATTTTTGGCAGGTGAAGTAGTTGCTCTTGCGTTATCTAGGTGTATCTATATCTGTGGGTAGAACTGACTGGCAAACTAGTTTTGTGTCCGGGGCCCAAAGGCATGGACGTCCCAACTAAAAGCTAGACTTACCTATCTTTTTCAAGATTTCTCTTCATAAGCAATATCACAGTATACCATTTCCGCAAAAATAAAATCGCTTCCAAAACCCTATAACTGACCAAACCACCAAGTATAATACACACTACAGTATCAGTTTACACTTGATAAGGGTCGCAGTTTCACGGATCGCTGGTTTGATCCGGATTTATTGATAGCCGCCTGTCAGACGGGATAAAGTCGGCCTCTTTGTTGATTACAAAGTGCGATAGTGGTACTTCAATTGCAAAAGTTTGGTTTGTTTTATTGGCTAGTATTGTGGAGGACGCGGGAGTCGATGTGTCTTTTGTCAGTCAACAAAAGAGATAAGTATGCAGGATCTTCGGATATAGTTGAAATTTAGTAAGAAACCGATGGATATTGTCGAATGAAATTTAATTTGATAAATTAGTTGTTTGTTTTCTAATAATAATATTAAATTTTCATCGCGCGCGCAGACACAGGTGCACTCTCTCTTCTCTCACTCTCATAGTCCGACGGGACGGCAATCTGACACGACCGGAGAGAGATCAGGCGCAGGACCAACGGCTTAACGTGCTTTTCAAGGCACGGGGTATCACACCGCCAACTTCCAAACTCCGGGCTGTTACTAAGAAATTCCTAATGGAAAAACTCAATAACGCTTTGCCCGACCCGGAAATCGAACCCAGGACCCCACGCTCAGCAGTCGCGCTTGCGACCACGAGCCCAACGGGGTAGTTAGAAACTCACAAATTAATTAATTGAAAAGTCACTTGCCCGGATTTGAACTCACAACCTCGTGCATGAGAGACGAGGCTACTACTAGTGAGCCATCACGACACCCAATCTTAAGAGCATTAATTGTCTAGCTAGCACCTAGGTACTTTTACCAGTATTATCTAATTGTCTAGTACATGGATACCTTCCGAAACCCTCTGAGAACATACACAAATTCTCGAAACAATATAAATGACATTACACGAGAATTTAAACTGTTCTCTCCTGAAACTGAACCACAAGATTGTGTACCGCTCCGAGATCCATTTTGTACAAGATGCGGTTTCATTCCCTCGTAGAACAATATTACAGGCTTCGGAGAACACACAACAAGAAACTGTGTTATTACGTATTTAAATTAATCTTTATTACGAAGTTTTAGAATTCAAGTAGGATCTCTTTTATTTATACAACGTGTTTTTTTTTATTTCCCATAACTCTAGGGGGTCATTGTACTCATCATTATGAACCACATTTACCATGGGACCAAACCTGAAATCGCGAAAAAAAAATCAGCTGTTCCCTACATTTATGTTCGCATAACTCGTCAAAATGTAGGGAACAGCTGATTTTTTTTTCGCGATTTCAGGGTTGGTCCCATAGTAAAAGTGGTTCATAATGATGAGTACAATGTGACCCCCTAGAGTTATGGAAAATCAAAAAAAACATGTTGTATATGTCTTTGTTTAATACTGTATCGTTTACTAGTAATCCATACGTACCTCTGTAATGGTAATATTTCCTGTAAATTTTGTTTTTTTTTTTAATATCTACACCTCCATAAATATGCTATTAAAATTTTTGTAATGTGTGTGAAAATGGTATTGATACCCTTCGAACAATAAAAGCCTTCCTCGACTTTGTGCAACAAAAGTTAAATTAGTTTCGCTCATTGTAATTTGTTACCTTGTCAACACTCAAATAATATTAGAACACGCAATGAGGAAATACTTTGAGGAAATACCTACAACTGCATTGATAGGAAGTATAGTGTCAACTCATTGGTGCAGATGACACCATACAATCAATGCGGTTTCATTTGCACCATTCTCAATGGTGCAGATGAGACCATACTATCAATGCAGTTACATTTGCAACGAAACTAATTAGTCTCCTCTGCACCATTGATGGTGTAGGTCAATGGTGCATACGGAACAACGGGTCCACTTGCGAGCAAAAAGTAAATTTTCCTTTGGTTTTTTTTTTGTACTGGATCATCATCTGCCAGCGAGAACAGTAGTGGCCCAATGGTAGGTCGTAGGTTCGAACCCAGCCAGGTACTTTACTTTGAGTAATTTATTTCATCACCATTTCTCTCAAATAACGGTGAAGAAAAACATCGTGAGGGGAACCGGGATGTCTTAGGACCAAATATTCGAAGACATCTTCCAACACGCACCGGGCCCGCGTGGTGGATTACGGCCCATTCCCTCTCACAGAGAGGAGGCCAGTCTAATCCGGATGCAGCTGAATACCAGTATTTTATATGGAGCGACTATACTGAATACTGGCCTAAGCTTAGCATATTATGAACTAATAAAAGATGAATGACATGTCTGGAATCATCATGAAGAAATTTCAAAATTAGCTTTATATCAAACCGATATTAAAAAGCGAATATTAGAATTTCTTCCCACACTCGAACGAAACTCATTCACAAAGCACACATCACATACATATGAAGTTTTATTTGCCAAACATCGCATTTGACGACACATTGTAACATTCAGATCTCCCAATAACGCGAATGAAAACATTTTAACCCTCCACCGTTCGTTTATAAAACTCGACGTCTAAAATTGGAATTGATGAAACCTACACCAGCATTTGGGCGGGCACGTTAAGCCGATGGATGCCGGGTTATCCAAAAAAGCAGCCAGCAACACGAAGGGTTCCGTAGCACGAGGCAAAAAACGCCGAAAAAAAACTCGTTTCTTGTACGGAGGGAGACCCGCTTTAATTTTCAACCTTCATTTTATTTAAACCAGGAGGCCAGGAGGCCTATGTCCAGCAGTGGACGTCTTTCGGCTGATGATTTTATATTTATTACTTTTTGTTATAGCGGCAATAGAAATACAGAGTCTGTGAAAATTTCAGCTGTCTGCCTATTACGGTTCATGAGATACAGCCCGCTGGGCGCTGACATACAGACAGACAGATGGACGGACAGCGGAGGCTTAGTAATAGGATCTCTTTGGCAACCTATGGGTACGGAACCCTAAAAAGAGTATACACGATGTATCTAATTTACATTCGTGAGTGCAGGGTTAAATATTTGCGGGCACTTTCGAACTGTGGCAGAGTTACGACACTTAGTCTAAAACGGATTTTGACGTTTCAATTCTATGAGTGTGTCCAATATATGAATTCAGTCGAGTGAATCCAAACGTGTGAAAGGATTTTATTTAGATCCGTTTCTTTTGTTACCTAAAGACCTTTATTTAATACGCTCGTGTTATTTGTTGTTATTGATATTTTCTGGCACATCTAAAGTGTTGACCAGAAATCACCTTTTTCATTAAAAATACTGGGAAAAAGCCTTACGGCTATCAACTAGAAAGAAGACAGACTTCAAATTCATCGAATTTCGAAGAACTTGAAGTCTTTAGTCTTGGTCGTGGGTCCGAACCCAGGCAGGCACCTTACTTCGTGTACATTATTTCATTACCACTGCTCTCAAAACGGTGAAGGAAAACATCGTGAGGAAACCGGCATGTCTTAGGACCAAAAATTCGAAAACATGCGACATTCGCTAAGCCACACTGGGCTGGCGTGGTGGATTATAGCCCACTCCCTCTTACAGAGCTGATTATGTTGATGCTAAAGTGTTAACCAGAAATCAACGACTTTATATTTCGTTAAAACAATTTGGAAAAAAAAGCAACTAGGAAACAAGACAAGTTCCTTGAAATCTAAACGTGGTGTCGTGGTTCATAAGTCCAAAGTCGTAGGTATTTAAAATGGTCGCCCAAACCGCCTGATTGATTCTCCTAGGTTGTGTGTCCTTTGAGCCAGCAATCGGTCCATAACATAAGCACTGGCTTGATCTAAATAAGGATATCAAAATTAATTCAATTGTTTAATTTCAAAACGGCTGGTTGACACTTCCCGTGACCCAAGGGCTGGCTTTTACCTTGGCCAAAGGCTAAGCATTGCCATACAACGTGGCAATGCCGCCAGTCTCTTGGGTACATTACCAGTCGACCACGGATATTATGCAGTCGACAGTGATGCGGATGAATTTTTCGACGCTATATTTTAGTTTTTGTATAGTTTTAGTTAAGTTAGGTTTTAATTTTGTTATTTTTGTTAATTAAGGTAAAGGATATCATGAAAGGAAATTTCTCTACGGTAGAAGGAAATGTTTTCTTTACACTCGTAGGTAAATCTATATCTATACTAATAATATAGCTGAAGTGTTTCTTCGTTTGTTTAAACGCGCTAATCTCTAGAACTAGCAGTCGGATTTAAATAATTATTTTTACATTTGATACCCTAATTCTTGAATCTAGGGTGTCAGCTACCTTCATAGTAATTTTTATCAAAATTGGTCCAGCCGTTTGAGCGTGAAGAAGCAACAAACATATATATACACACACACTCGCAAACTTTCGCCTTTATAATATTAGTGTGATTTAGTTATTTTTAACCGACTTCAAAAAAGGAGGTTCTGTATTTATCTTATTGTAGGTATACTGTTACTATACTCTATGGTATACTGCACCGGTTGACGTCATCACGTCAATGCCGGCTGTCGCTAAACATCAGCGCTGAGGCTCTGTCTCGCATAGGATCGTAGCATTATGCTGAGCGAAGCCCGTTTTGCGCGAATGTGACGCATTTTTTCCCCCAGCTTGTTCTTTTCTGTGTGTTTTTTCGCTGCGTCATGTTTCCTGCAAATAAACATACTTTTTTCTCTCATTATCTGTGAAAAATAATAATGTCCTTCAGAAAAAACTTTCATCATGTTTTCAATTCTATTGCTGACAATTGTTTAGTAACTTTGATGCGTGGGCACGAAACACGTGTTCTGAAACCTAAACATAGATTGAACTTGAAGCCTGTATCATTTGTCAGGCACGTGGAAACAGTTACCTACCAAGAATTAAAAATAAAACAATTTCAATTCTTGTTGTCATACCGGCCGAAAAAGGCACACTCAAATGACTCAAATAAATATAATTTTATAGTAGATTAATTACCATCAATTTATTAATAAATTAAACAGCACCCTAATTGCGTAACACATTATCACTCTCAATTTGAATAATTTTGAAGCATATTTCTAATCCATTGCTTCAAAAGTTCGAAAAATGTGTCTGCTCAACAACCCAAATAACGCAATGAATGTTGCTGAACTGTCAAAATGAAACCCATTGTTGCTGATAGTGTGATACGCAATTACCCTGCTGGTCCCATTAGTAGATATTTTCACGACTATAGGCAAACTAAAGAAACTTTTCAAACAAAAGCTGACAAGGACGTAACTTCATAATCAGCCTGTAATGTTCCCACTGCTGGGACACAGGCCTCCTCTCTGTGAGAGGGCGTGGGCCGTAATCCAGTGCGGGTTGGTAGATGTCACATGTCTTCGAATTTTTAGTTCTAGGACATGCCGGTTTCCTCACGATGTTTTCCTTCACTGTTTTGAGAGCAGTAATGAAATAATTTACACAAAGTGAAGCGCCTGTCTGGGTTCGAACCTACGACCTACAACTCGTAAGTCGCACGGACGTAGGTTAATATTTTGTTTAAAATTCAAAATGCAAATCACTTGCTATCCTGAAAACTTCAAAACATAAATAAAGCCACGAGTCTCCGAAAAATACCCACCAACTTTAAAATCGATCAATATTTTCTTCAAACAAGATTATACTATCTGTACCAAATCTTCAGTTTTTCCTTACAGTATCACACCTTCCCACCACACCTTCCCCTCATACTTTGCGGGTGTTGTGTCAATATTTTTTCAGCTAAAACGTTCGAGTTCGCTTGCCCGAACATCGAATTGGGTCAAATGCACAGACGCCAGCACATCAAGCTACTACAATCTGTCAAATTTCTTTAATAGATTTTCAACTTTATCGCTAAAGTATAAGGTTTAAAGTTGATTGGGAAAATTTGACAGTTTCGGGTAGCTTGATGTGCTGGCGTCTGTACTCCACTTAGTGTAGGTAAGATTGTTATAAATAAATAAATAATAAATAAATAATAGTATAATAAAAGCGTACTATAAATAATTGTTGAATATCACTTTTAAGTGGGTAGTTCGCTTAAATGTGAAATACTGGGTATACTGTAGAAGATACCAATTTTGCAAGCAGTATGATTTAGTTGATGTTACTCGTAGTATGAGAGCAATTCTGGCCCCGTGGTTTGAACCCAAGCAGGTTCTTTACTTTTTGCAATTTATTTCATCACCACTGCTCTCAAAACAATGAAGGGAAACATAGTGAGGAAACCGGCATGTCCTAGAACCAACAATTCCAAGACGCGACATCTACCAACCCGCTTTAGGCCCACGTGTTGGATTACGCCCCTTTCCCTCTCACCGAGAGGAGTCCTGTGTCCCAGCAGTGGGAACATTAATAGGCTGATTGTACTAGTTATGAGCGACACTATTTGAGTTCGAAAACGCATAGAATTCTGTCTATTATGCGGATAAACTAATTTTTCCAACTACATATTCTGTCTTTATTTGTAACTATAGCACTTACATAACGAAGCACTATGTCAAATTAAGACGAGTTGACATTAGATACGAAACTAGTCGCGCAAACTATCAATGAATGACTGTGTTTGCGTGACTAGCTTTGTAATGTACAGACGCCAGCACATCAACCTACACCTAACTGTTACATTTTCCCAATCAACTTTGAACCTTATTATTCAGTGATAAAGTTGAAAATCTATTAAAGAAATTTGACAGATTGTAGTAGGTTGATGTGCTGGCGTCTGTACAAATAGCGCCATCCACGAAGACGCGCCCCACTCTTCTTCCTAATCGCTTACAGTACAAGTGTGCAACATTCCGCTAGTGCTTTAGTTTTGTCGAAACACAGTAATTACTTATTAGTGGGTAATTAGTGTGTATCCAAAAACTAGAACACTAGCGGATTACACTGAAAAAAAATGTACTCTAATCAAGTGACTTTTTAGCTTGATTGACGATATCTTGTTTAGATTAATCAAAATCTTAGTTAAGTTGATCATCACGACATGATTGCAGCAATACTAGTTCAAATGATTGAACGCTCAAACAAGTTTCTTGATTACCCTGAACATGAAATCATTGTAGAAGAGTTAAAACAACAAAGTAAGTTAGTTGTGTCAATCAAGCAACTTGATCTACTTGATTGCTGCAAATAGGTTTTGTGATAACTCCAATCAAGATCCCGTTTCAAATCTCAATCAAATAAAAGCAGTAGCTGTGACCATTGTGCTTGATAGGCTCAAATGCATACAAGTTACTTACTGAATCTAAACAAAATCTTGATTGTGCCAACTACTTTTTTTTTCAGTGTAACTACTTAGCGATTATCACTAGCTATTAGTAAGAAGAGTGGGGCGCGTCTTCGTGGATGACACTATCTATAAATGCGGCTTTAGATACAGCACTAGATTGCAAGCGAAGCATTCTGCCCGATATCCTGGTAGCTGAATGTAAACTCGTATAATGGCAAAATCCTCTCAGCTCAAACTAGGAAGCACAGAGACGAAAGCTAATGGAATGCTCATGTATGGGAAAAACATGATTGACAGCAACACAGACTTTCGTATGTGATTTGTGTAAGGTTTATGATTTTGTATAATCGATTTGAGGAATCGATATTATGATGAGTTGACAACACTCGGCGAGCGCGGGAATTTTTAATCTGTACGGCCGTACGGCGGCGGGGGAGAACGGGATTAATTTGGCGGTGTAACATTGATTGTTTAAAATAAATAATTGTAAAACATTGTGACGTGAGTTTTACTACATTTGTATGTTCCTGGTTATTTCTAGCATTGGATTATATACTTCTCATGGTATGGGCATGTAATGCGGAGGAAAATGTCGTGAGGAAAGTATTGAGTATGAATTTGGATGGCTATAAGAGTAGGGGAAGACCAAAGAATCGATGGATGGAATGTGTGAAAGATGATATGGCTAGAAAAGGGGTTACTACCGAGATGACGACTAATAAAAAAAAGACACGTTGTCGACTCTAAGTAAATTGGGATAAGGGCATAGAGTAAGTAATGTTCATTATATATGTAAGAATAAGAAGAGACGGGAGTCCCATAGGAAAAGATTAAAAACGCCGCTTGTACGAAACTTGTACTAAAACTGAATACCAACATAACAAAAATGACACAGACTATGCACAGACTGCAGATGTTAAAGCGAGACAGCGACAGCCGCCATTATGTTTAGTACAAGTTTCATAGTTTCTTTTTTTATTAGACAGTTGCGTCAGACTGGATAAGGGCAGGAGAAAGATGATATGTTTATGTTACGAAGTGACAGTCCGGCTGACTAGAAAATGCTGTCTTGACACCTGTCAGTTTCATACAAACGAATACATGTTTTGCGAATTTGATCTTTATTAGCTACTAGAATTTTCGCACTGACAGGTGTGAGGAACTATCCTCTCGACGGCCGGATTTTAGTTGGACTATAACCTGATACGTTGCGTAGCGTTGGAAGGCCTCCCACAAGGTGGACCGACGACCTTGTGAAGGCCGCAGGAACTCGTTGGATGCGAGAAGCACAAAACCGGTCGAAGTGGAGGTGCTTGGGGGAGGCCTATGTCCAGCAGTGGACGTTTTTCGGCTGAAATGATGATGATGATGATGATAACCTGATACAAGACACTTGAGTTAAGCCATACGTACAGCAGGCCGCATGACATTAATAACAAACCAGTATTAGCCGCTCTTAGGTCTCTTCTCTTCTTAATGTCATCGGTCCATTTAGCTGGGGGTCGTCTCACAATACGCTTGTCGATACGTGGTCCCCACTCCAGGACTCGTCTACTCCACCGGCAATCGGTCCTTCGACAAACCGGCCGGCCCACTGCCACTTCAATTTGCTTACTCTGCAAGTTGTGTCGGTAACTCCGGTTCTTTTCCGGATAATTTAATTTCTGATTTTTATCCTTCAAAGAAACTCCTAGAATAGCCCGCTCCATAGCGCGCTGAGCGACCTTAAATTTGTGCTATCCATTTTGTCACTACTCTTTTATTAAGCGGAGCTATGGTAGAGGTACCTACATCAAATATGCAGCGGCTGCAATTCTTGCCGACTAAGCGATGCCTTTTAAATCTGCTCTCTCTCACTCCCTCTCACTCACTCACTCACTCAGGGCTGCTTCGAGGATTAATTTCCTTTGCCAAGTGTAAACTGTTAGGAATATTGTTTGGCTAATTTATAAAACTTACGTACTTTCAAAGATTATAATTATGTATTGTTTATAGTACCCCAACATACAGTTAGGAAAAGGCTACGTAGATTGATTAGATAATCTTACAATTGCACATTATTATTTTTTTTTGCTAAAACGTTTGGAAATGACCTTGCCCACGTCCCTATTCGATTTTTAAGTTGGTTTACCTTGGTACAGACGCCAGCACATCAACCTACCCGAAACTGTCAGATTTTCCCAATCAACTTTGGACCTTATGGTTTAGTGATAAAGTTGTAAATCTATAAAAGAAATTTGACAGATTGTAGTAGGTTGATGTGCTGGCGTCTGTACTTACTATACAGGGTGTCTCTGGAAGTATGGATCAAATCGAATAGGGGCGTGGGCAAGGTCATTTCCAAACTTTTTAACCCTGAGAATGTCAGTGAATTTTTTTACGGTTCAAAAGTTATGCCCGATTTTTATTTTATTTTTTTCAATCACTTCGCTTAGTGCTCAATGAAAATAATCATAAAAAAATACTATCAGGGCTATCTAAAAATAATAAATTGATAGTCCTGATAGTTTTCACGAATTCGATTTTTCTTCTCTTTTTTTTGCTAAAACGTTTGGGAATGACCTTGCCCACGTCCCTATTCGATTTGATCCATACTTCCAGGGACATCCTGTATAGTTTTAAAGTGCTTCTCTAACATCCAGTGACACCCCTAGCAACAGACATTTTCTACTCTAGCCACAACGGGAATTTGATATCTTCATTTTAATATCAGGGTCTCAAATGAGAAATGGTGGCCGCTTGACGCATCAAAATTTCACTTTATGATTTTATGTGAAACTCCTGTTGCGGTTTCATTTATATTTTTATTCTACTGAGAATTTATTGTACAATTTATGGCACGCAAAAATGATGTTAAATAATAATATTTAAATTAAAAACTAGGTATGTGATTGATGCACTGACCTCTATTAAACCTTGTATATTAGAGGCATGGACTTATTAATAGAATAGAGGTCAGTGGATTGATGTTATTATATTATGTATCTTTTTTCTTTTTGTGTACCTTTATGTCAAAGTCTAACACGCTTTTAGAAAATAGCCAAAACAAACTGGCTAGCAATGCAGCGCCATGTGTGCGCATTTGGAACTAAACAAGTTAAAGAAGGAAGTTGACTTTTTTTTTAAACTAATCTATTTACATCATCACAGAGTACTTTTTGATAGACATCATACAATGGGATAGGAACATAATATATGTTCACTATGTTGATTTTGCTATCAAAAATCCGGAATATTAACTTTATTTTGCGGTCCTACGCAATAGTGACATCTATGTACCGGACAACGAAACTACTTCTTGTTGAAAACAACGCCACCTCTGATACTGATATCCAATTACAAAGACTTTAATGTAACTCGCGAATTTGCAACAGACTGGAACCGCACAGCCTATTCCAGTGGTCAAAAATTCTTGAACACTGGGAAATAAACAAGGAATAATTATGTAACAATGGTAATTGCTCTTTTTGCTATAATTTATACTATAATAATTTACTCGAAAATAAAGTTTTTTTGAAGGCCAGTTAGGACATATTTTTAATTATTGATACGGCAACCCAGGCTAGAGCTGCACGAGCATCGATTTTTAAAACAAAAGTCGGGCAGCAGAATAACTACATGGGAAAATTCACGAAAAAATAAAATAAAGATGAAGATGATTAATTTCAACTTTTATTGATTCTGAAATGGTACGAAGTTTTTTACGAAAGGTTGCCGCGTCAGCTAGATATAGATATACAGAATATTATATGTTATAGTATGTTATTAGTGTAAATTAATAAATGTTTTAACACGGCAACTGCGGATGGATTATTTACCAATTTTCCTATGGAATATTTATACTGTCTCCTTTCTTGCCCGTTTAGATAACATTTAGGTAAAACAAACAGTTCCCAATTTCGCCACCCATCAAGATATGCTGGGCATTCTATACGAACAAAACGTCTAAGGTAAACTCTTAAAAATGTAAAATAAGGATTTGAGACGTATTTTTTTTATTAACTCGCTAAAAACAAATGTAATTGTGGATGGCTATATTCCACCTGCTGACTGTCAGTGCTTTAAGACTGATAGCTAGTTAAAGTTTTGGAACAATATTGTAACATCTCGACCCTATACTAGGGTTTTTTATTGGTCTGCATCGATAGATGACTTCCGTCGTCATAAAATGCAACACTAACTAACTATGCAACGGCGGCTGCGTACATTTATTGATTTACAGGTAATCGCCCCTAAATACACTTCCATAACTGCAGTCTCATTGCTGTCGAGCCTCGTCGTCTGATTGCTTTTAGATAGCCAAAAAATTACAATATGTAACGGTTTCCACCTCTTCATCGGTTTTTTAAGTTTTCAGAGAATTTTCAGAGATAATCTACGAAGTATCAAAAGGAAACCGATCACCGATGAAAGAAAATGAAGATCATCATCAACCTCCTTAGATAAGGTACGAAGTAGTTTTAGAATTTCTGTTCTTTACAATATGTGTAAGTAGGTAATAATATTTTGATTGGCATAATTGAGTAGTATTCATAGTTTAGATATTATAGAGGGGTCAATGACCATGCACCGCGTGGTAGGGTGGTAGGTATAGGTAAGTCGCTTAGTTCGGGCTATGCCAACTGAATATACTTTTACATTACGAAGCATATTTACTGTGTCATAACTCCCTTTCTGGTTTTTACTCAATCCATTTTTATGGTATTTAGATTTTCGGCGTGGTTAGTGGTAATCGTCGTTTTTTGGCATATGTATCGTCCTAGCCGAATGATTTGGCTCAAGTGGCCAAATCATTCTTCCCCCTTTTCAAAATGCGAACACAATGTTGGTGTTTTTTTTTTTCATTTTAGTAAGTATAGGTAAATTAAATAGCTAATTTATATTCCAGAGCAATCAACGTGCAAGATGCACAAAAAATTATCCATGAAGAGAGGAATGAACTTGGTATGAGGTTACTTTAAACATACGAATCTTCGCGTATGTAGGTAATGGTAAACAGGTAAGCAGGTAAGTATGTAAGTCAGGGACTTCGAAGATGAGCGTATCCTCATAATATTATGATAGAGTATGTAGGTCAGGGACTTTGAAGATGAGCGTATCCGCATATGGTAGATAAGTATTACTTATCTATAGTTAAATAAGTGCTTATAATAATGTAAAATAGGCAATTTCGTGTTCTTTCATTTATTTAGACATATTTTACAGAGTTGGGCTTAATACCATAGGCATGTTCATTATGCTTTCTATTGCATCCAATACATGCAAAGCAACTTAAATGTCTCCAAACTTTAGCTAAATGTTGTCATACCTGAAAACGTTGTGTAATAAATTGATTGCATTTTATTATTTTCAATGTCGAGTATCTTGGCAAATAAATGTCTTACTCAGTAGACTCATGGCGTATCTTTTCTTGCTTTATGTTGCATCTCACACATGTCTCCGAACTTCGGACAACAATATATGGAAACATAAATTGCTGTTCGAAAGCTTACTTCGACCGAAAATATATAGAAATATAAATTGCCGATCGAAGACTTTAAATGTTGCCACTCCTGCAAGGTGTTGTGTGTAAAATTATCTACACTTTAGTCGTTTGTATGTGGAGTATCTTGATATGTAAATGTCTTATTTACAGTAGACTCAATGGCGTAAGGAATCCTTTTAATATTGCATCTCATACATCTAAAGTAGTTTGATTTGAATGTCTCCGAACTTCGAACAACAATTTAATTAAATACAAATTGCTGTTCGAAAGCTTACTTCGACAAACAATATATAGAAATATAAATTGCTGATCGAAGACTTTAAATGTTGCCACTCCTGCAAGGTGTGTGTATAATTGTAATTGCAAGTGGATTAGGCCTACTGGGGATACCACTATAAAAAAAACGCATCCAGTGCTTTACCTCAAGGGTGATGTGGAAAAAAGCAGCCAAATTATATCAATCGTTGTATACTGGATCATCAAACCTACTGTTATGTTGTAGGTAGAGTCAACAAGGAAAAGCAGCTTTGTCTTTAGTCTGATCAGTTCCAGGATCGAGTCCGCATTTACAGAAGCTAAGGCCCGGTATCCACCAAAGCGGAGAACAGAGGAGACGAGAGGAGCTCCACAACTACTAGACCGATTTGAAAAATACTTTTTGTGTTGGATGGTCCACTTATCAAGGAAGGCTATAGGCTATATAACATCACGCTACGACTAATAGGAGCGGAGCATCAATGAAAAATGTTGCAAAAACGGGAAAAATTATTCCTTTTGAGAGCTTCCATTGCGTGCGCTGCGTAAACGGTAAGAGTTATGGAAAAATCACGTATAACGGAATTGTTCCCCTTGTAAAAGTTCTAAAAAAAAGTCCGCCGTCGCATAATTATAAAGGTTGACTGAGAATATCCTTTTTTATGGTAATCAAACTTGTTCTAAAATAATGCATTGTTTGCGAAGGTGTTTTTATAAACATGATATTAATTCTTATCCAAATAAATACGTTATTCATCACAAGTTTTTAATTTTGAACAAAATTGCCCTTGACATCATTTGATTTCAATATTTCAATCAATATCTTAGGAGATATCATAGTTTTCAAATAAATCCGCACGGCTGCCGGTAGCTCTGCTGCTAGTAAACTATAAGTGTCAGCCCTACGTGTTTAGGCTATTATCGCTCGCTCGGGGCTTGAGTTGGCATACTTATTTGTTTTTACTGTGGTCTGTGCATCCCTGATTTAGAACAACGCGCGGGTATAGTAAAAAGCCGGCCAAGTGCGAGTCGAACTTGCACACGAAGGGTTCCTTACCACCGTACAATATTTAACACTACATATAAAAAAATCATGTTTGTTGTATGGGAGCCTCCCTTAATTTATTTTATTTTAATTTAATCATATAATTTTAAAGTGAATATACAACTACGTAAGTACCTATGCTGTAAATATTTCAAGCATCTACCTGTTGTCATTATTAAATCGAGCAAAAAACGGCAAAAAAATCAAGTCTGTTGTATGAGAGCCCCCCTTAAATATTTATTTTATGTTAATTATTTATTTTTAAAGTGAATATACAACTAAGTATTCTGTGAATATTTCAAGCGTCTACCTGTTGCCGCTATTAACGAGCAAATAACGGCAAAAAATCACGTTTGTTGTATGGGAGCCCCTCTTAAATATTTATTTTATTCTGTTTTTAGTATTTGTTGTTATAACCAGGTTCATTGAAGAAAGGAATCTAAAACGGCGGTGCTTATCATGTTTTCTCGCTTGCACACTAGTGCCGTCTATACTCACTCTCGCGCGTACTATAGGCTGAAAAAAAATCAGTCTTGATTTGCTTTCACGCTGTCTTGACGCGCTCAGTAATCCTTTTTACGAATACCTTGAAACAGTTTTCTGCTATTTTCCCGGTGAAGTGCCGTCTCATAGACAGTGATAATAAACGAATTAAAAGTAATATTCGTTCTTTATTTTTACCAACATCATAATAAGGATCCTCCTGAAATTTTGTTTTATACGTTGTCAGGTACCGGACCTTTCGTCCCGAAAAATGTACCTATTGTTTCCAATGAAAACAACAATAACGATCTTATAATAATAGATGGCGCCACGTGTCTTTCAAATTTTCAACTTAACGCGCGCGAAGCCGCTGGCAGAAGCTGTAAATACGGCCCGGTCAAGTTTTTATTATTTTTAATTTGAAAAAAATCTTCGACTTCAAATTTTAAATGCTAAGACAGATAGTACAGTTACTGTACTATCTGTCAACGCAAGTACAAACCGCCATTTAAGATTCCTTTCTTTAATGCATCGGCTTATATAGAGGCAACAGAAATACGTCATCTGTGAAAATTTTAACTGTCTAGCTATCACGGTTCATTAGATACCGCCTGGTGACAGACAGACGGACAGTGGAGTCTAAGTAATAGAGTCCCGTTTTTACCCTTTGGGTACGAAACCCTAAAAAGTAAACTTTCTCTCTTTTTTGGTACTTTCCCATAGCAAAAACACAATGAAGTATTATTTTTTTATTCCAATTCACAGCTATATAATACTTATTTGATATTTCTAAATATCGATTACAATCGACAGTACTAAAACATAATTTTACCACTGGCGTGCAGCACTATTTAATTCAAACTTGGAAGTTTGGAACTTGAACACTGTGATTTAATTGTCAAATCTTTGTCATTGACTCATTGCATCATATTTTTGAAATCATTCGTTTTCGTAACGTAATGGTTGCCGCTCACTTGGTTCATCATTCATCGTGGTATCCATCACAAAATCTTTGGAAAAAATGAAGACCTGTGAGTATTTCCTAATCAATCAGTCGTATTGTTAAATAATACAGTTAAAACTAGTTTAAAATGCCATTTCTAACCTTTTAACTTGCAAGGTTATCAAGAAACAATGGAAGGATGCGAGTCGAAGCTTCTAGAAAATCATGATCAAGTCGAAGATGCGCAGTTACCTAATGGCGACGCTGATCCTGAGTTCCCGTGACAGGCCACAATCAAAGATGAGATGAGGACTAGACGCATAAATGCCCAGTTAAGGGTATAAGGTATAATCCAGGTCCAATAGAACGAAGTGTAACTGACACGTTGCAGTTTAGCTTTGTTCACCACGGTTTATAAATTCTATGCATTCCAATCGTCCAGTGTTACTTAATTTCACTTGAAATTAAGGTTATACGAGCAACCAAATGTTCTAACAAAAGAAAAATGACCTACCTGCCTAAACTATTGTTATTGTTAAAATCACAAGTCTGGGCTTTTGTAATGCATACCGAGCGGAATGCAAGTTCCGCTTTGAATCAATACTAGGATTAAGTGTAGGGACATGTTAGGGGCTACAGCAAGAGTAGCATTTCAGGATTTGAAGTCAACCTTGTTGGCTAAATGCAACATTGTGGACGGTTCGATGCCGCCATGCCAGGTAAAGTGAATGTTGCGAGTGGATTAGGCCTACAGGGGACACCACTATAAAAAAACGCACCTTGTGCTCTACCTCTAGGGTGGTGTGGAAATGAGCACCATTATTTTTCAACAACAGCTGTTTATCAAGACTGGTGACAATTCATGGGATGGATCTTAAAGAGAACTACCTGTGAAGGTAAGTTAACCAATATCTTTACATCACATTTGAGTGCATTCTGTTCAATTTTACTCATGTAGGCACTAGGCATTGTCCATAGGTGAAGCTTTGTAGTTTTGAAAACCCACCAAAACAATTTTTCTGGAATCTAGTTGATTTTAAATTCAATAAAATTGCATCGCACTCCTTGCGGCATGACATAATTACACAAGTCTCCATTGGTCCACCATACTAAAGGTAAGGTCACTTGGTGCAAAAGAAACCACTGTGATACTTGCATTGATTATATTCCGGAATATGAAATTTACTCATGCCGTTTATAGTGTTTAATTTGTTACCAAGCATAAGGCTCAATTATTTAGTAATTAGTACTGTTATAGAGATTTGCTCGGAAGTGAGTTTGTCACTTAGTACAGAATTGAGAAAACTTTTAAAAGACAAAGCTGATTTCAATTAAAACTCGTTTGTGAGCTTTGAAATTAGATTCTTCAAGTACGTATTTGATGAAAATGATCACTCAAGGGAATTAGTAACACATTCATCTGTAAAATAGGTTTCCAATTTATGTCCTACCACATTTGCCAGCAATTGTTTCATTGACATTGTTAAATTACATGTAGGTAGTTGGAAAAATCGTTTAGGTGGTAATCTAAGGGACTCTGTCTAAAGAAACGATGGACTGTGTGAATGATGTGGTTAGAAAGAGGGTGACTACTAAGATGATTACTAATAAGAAGTATGGAAGAAAAAGACATGTTGATCTGACCCTGGACAGGAGAATGGACAAACTGTTGGCACACATTATTGTACCAAACTATACTCCATTTACTATAGCATTAGACAGAAGTTAAAAAAGGCTCCTTTAGGGGCACACTTTGTAATAAAAGTACAACAAACATTACAGTCAAGATTGATGTGGAGTTAAATATAATCAATTGAAATAACAGCAGTCACACTTAATTGTACTTATTTGACCTATCTACCTTCTGAAATTACAAGGCTTTCATTTAATATTATTTAGTTTTTACATAAAATACTGTAGTGTCAATGTTTAAAATCTAAAAGAAGCAGGGACGGACAGTACCGGGAACATTTTTCATGTCACTATAGCTCTACCAAATCTTAAATGTTACCTATTTTCTTCATAACTTGTGGCAGCACGTGTTTTTTTATTTTGTCGGTTTATATCGTTGTTTTTTTTTTTTAAATAATTGTTACTAAAAATTGTTGCATTTCATGTACGGTCAGCATCAAAAGTTGATTAACACTTCAGTTTTTTTAATCTTAGTTATTGAGCAAAATATTTGTTCAAAATTGCAGCAGAAGAATTTTTTTTAGAATATATACTCTTGTCTATTATGTGAAAAGCTAAAAATCAGTTTGAAAAAAGTTGTTAATTTAATAACATGTAAAAATGATAGTGTTAATCGACTTTTGATGCTGACTATACCTATCCAAGCATCGTGACGAGTAGATTGATAGAATATGCTTTATTGTATACCATACATTGTTACTTACAAAAAAGCACATACATTATATTTTATTAAAATTGTTTGAACTTAACTTGAAAATAAAAGGTTTCGTACTCCTGCTTCTGCAAGCCTCTTTTTTCCAATGTTATAATAAATGGAGTATAGTGCTACTTGAAACCATGTTTCACATAATCCAACTGGATTAGTTTGGTTAGTCTTACCAGTAGGTACCGATCAACCAATGTAAACACTTCACCAGTGCTGGTTTGAAGAAAGGTAAAGTCAAATAATTTGTTTGCTCTTGAATGTGGTAGGTACAAAAATGGCACAAAATTTGTTGGTATAGTGGCACATTTTTCCATAATAGTCAAGCAAATATTAATAAACTCATTTCAATAGACTATTCTACCAAATAATAAACAATCAAATTATTTAATGTTAGGTATGCGTTTTTTTTAAGAGCACCCTATCCTCAAGCCCTGAGCTAGTGTCACTGGATTCATACACAGAGCATGTAACCTTTTATTATAATATAGACTAACATACAAATAGCGCCTGTCTACGTGCTGTCGGTATGTGATTGTGATGGGGCCCAAAAATAAAATACTGTAAATTTTCTAAAAATTATTTATTTTCCGTTGCAGTTACATCGATTCACTGTCCTCATTGATACAGTCTCCTATTGTAATTAAATTAAATTAGTTTCAACCATTCACGCGGACTTGCAAAAATAATACTTGTCATCCACTTTATAACCTAGTTTTTATTACTATTTTAAATCTAAACAGCAATGTACACTTGAGATATTTTTACAAAAAGGTGAAAGTACACAAACGGTTTCTAAGCATATTAATAATCAAATAATGACTTAACGGAATTTTGTTAACCTTGTAAAGTCCAAAAACTGTATTTCGGCAGTAATTTATAGTAATACAACACAGCAAAATCAAATATTTTATTAATGCTGTAACAGAAAAATCATTAGTCTTCATAATATAATGATATTGATAATTTCTAATTAACATAAAAATATTTTCTCATACAATTTTGATATGTCAGAATAACCGAAACTTACATAAAAATCAATGTTTAAGGGCCCGTATACTAGAATGGTTCGTTTTTTAAATACGAGCATAAATAATGATACTGCACAAACTACAAAACGAATTTGTTTTGATTGGTTCGTAACCTTGAGCAAGCTAATTAAAACTTATTCTTAGGGCCAGTTTCTCGAACGAGAACAATCGCAAAATTAATGTGAAAAATTGTCAAGCGCGCGCAAATTGCTGTGATTTATTGAATGATTTATCAGCGTCTTGCAACGCATACCTTCTATTATTGAAATGCATAAGTACTTGACCACCTGTAGTTATTAACCCGACAGATGTCGTATAAACCAGCGATTATTCTTAAGAAAAATACACTCGAAACGACAATACATTTTAATATAATCGTGAAAACCGTTGTTGAGCGGCTTACAGGCTTCTGGTAGGCGATCGTTTAACGGATTTTTTTTTAAATATATGTATGTCGACGCAAGACCAACTCAAACTAAAAATATTAACTTTAAGTTAAAACTTAACAGTTAAATATGACTGAATAGGTTTAAATATTAGTTTAGATTTAATTGTTATAGTCAATTTGCTACTTTTCAATGTAAAAAGTCGTGTTATGATTTGCTGTTACTATAATAGCAAACCATAATTGAAGATTTATTCAAACTTAGGTTTAAAAAACAAGTTATCTATTGCTAAATTAATTTCTTGATTAATAAGCGATATGCGTTAGTTTAATAATGATTTTTGGTTAATTTTTGTTTAACGGAAACATTTGATTTAACTACAAGGTCAAGCGAAACAACATGGCGCGCGTGTTTAAAAAATGTTAAAATGTTTTAAGCAATAAATAATTAATTCAATGTTAAAATCAAGTGCTAAAAATAGTAAAACAAATTAACAAATCATAGTTTGCTACTTTAATCAATGTTACCTGCGATTTGTAAAATAGTAAGTGTAATGACTTCACAACGACGATGCCATCTTTGTATTTAAAAATGGCGAGACGTTGCGAGGCCACATTATGAAGGAGAATTTTGTGAAGACAAGTTGTTTTTCAGTAGAATATCTTGTGAGTACAATTTTAATTATTAATTTAGATTTTAAAGGTTTCTAAATTGTGTGGCTAATAAATAAAACGTGAGTAGATAAATTGGGTGTCTTTATTTTTGCAATGAGTGAACCTAACAGTGGAGATGGTGATGTCAGCTCAGCTGACGTCACGATTTCTAAAAATCCGAATGGTCCCGGTTCTCCGTTATCAGAAGTGGGATTGACCCCCACTTCTGCCCGCCCATCTGGCTTGAATAATGAAAACTTAATCGCTTCTGTTAATGGGGTACCGACGGAGTTTTTCACTCAGATGTTGCAAATGATGAAGCACATGTCCGATCGCATGACGACACAACCAGATACGCCTAAAGTCAAAATAAATGATGTGTTTTTGCCGTCATACGATCCGGACACCAATATTGGGGTTAGAGAGTGGTGTCAACATGTGACCACAGCCATGGAAACCTATGGCCTGAGCGATTATGAAGTGAGAATGAAAGTTGGTAGTTTGCTCAAAGGTCGCGCAAGGTTATGGGTTGACAATTGGCTTGTGTCTACCACCACGTGGCATGAATTGCGTGATGTTCTCATAACGACTTTTGAACCGGAGAATAGATACTCCCGGGATATTGCACGCTTTAGGGAACATACTTATGATAATTCTAAGGACATCGCACAGTTCTTGTCACAAGCTTGGGTATTATGGAGACGTATTACTAAGGATAAGTTATCGAATGACGACGCAGTTGAGGCAGTTATCGGTTGCATTGGAGATGAGCGGTTGAGAATCGAGCTGTTGAATGCCAGGGCCAAATCAGTACCCGAACTTATTTCGGTTGCATCTTCTGTACGAAGCATTAAGCGCCCTCAGTCGGGTACTTCAGGTGCACATCCGGGTCCCGCTAAGCGACCACGTTTTGATAAGCCCTCGTTGTTTTGTCAAATCTGCAAAAAGCCCGGTCATGATGCACGTGACTGTAGTTACCGTGACAAAAATGATAATTCTCAACCGCGTCAACCTGATAATAAAACCTCACCTCAAAATGTAAGTAAACCTACGTGTACGTTCTGTTCAAGGACAGGTCACACTTACGAAACGTGTTATAAGCGAGAACGCGCAGTGGTTTCCAACGTTAACTGTGTCGGTACATCTAAATTAAACTCGATGCAAGTGGTAGCTGGGAACTTAAACATACTCGCGATTTTTGACAGTGGAGCCGAATGTTCAGTAATACGCGAGTCTGTCGCTGCTAAACTACCTGGGCAACGAGTTGATCACGTAAGCTACTTGAAGGGATTAGGTCAATTTACGGTGATATCTCTTTCGACATTGACAACGATTTGTATCATCGATGGTTTACGGATAGAACTTGAATTTCACGTGGTGCCGGACTACGAAGTGTGCTCAGACATTCTGATAGGCATGAATCTTGTGGAGAAAACCAACCTAAGCGTGGTAGTGAACTCTCAGGGTGCAAGTTTGGTTCATCAACCGGTTATTTACCACGTGCGATCTCAAAGTGAAAAGTTTGATAATCTAAATTGTGACTTGACTAATGACGATCAAGTCAGTGAATTGAAAATTCTGTTGAATAAGTTCGAACACATGTTTATTCACGGTTACCCTCGCTCGCGCGTCAATACCGGTGAGCTTGAAATACGCTTAAAAGATGATAACAAGTGTGTCGAACGCAGGCCTTACCGATTGAGCCCAGTTGAACGCGAAAAAGTTCGGGAAATAGTCAATGAATTACTCGAGCATAAAATTATCCGCGAAAGTAAATCACCTTTTTCCAGCCCAATAATACTAGTCAAAAAGAAGAATGGAAAGGACCGCATGTGCGTGGACTATCGCGAACTAAACAGGAACACTCTGAGGGACCATTATCCGTTACCAATTATTTCAGATCAAATAGATCAACTAGCGGGGGGTTATTATTTCTCGACAATCGATATGGCAGCTGGATTTCACCAGATACCGATCTCAGAGGGCTCGATTGAGAAAACAGCCTTTGTTACGCCGGATGGCTTATACGAATATTTGACCATGCCGTTCGGACTCAGTAACGCGGTGTCAGTCTATCAGCGTTGTATAAATAGGGCCCTAGCTCACCTCTTGAGCTCGGTAGACCAGGTTTGCCAGGTATATGTCGATGACGTTTTGTCAAAATGTAGGGTATTCGCTGAGGGCTTAGTCCATATCGAACGAATATTGATTGCACTCCAAAAGGCCGGATTTTCGATCAATGTCGATAAAACTGCCTTCTTTAAACGCTCCATCGAGTATTTGGGCAATATCATTGCAGACGGACAAGTCAGTCCTAGTCCAAGAAAGGTGGAGGCTTTAACGAAGGCACCGATCCCCAAAACCGTCAAACAAGTTAGACAGTTTAACGGATTGGCTGGATACTTCAGACGTTTCATTCCCAATTTCTCGCGTGTGATGGTCCCACTCTATGAACTGACCAAGAATGATGCGAAGTGGGAATGGAACGAAAGGCATGATGAGGCTCGAAACCATATCATACAACACCTGTCTACTGCGCCTACCCTTATGCTATTTCAGGAAGACGCACCAATCGAGCTCTACACGGATGCCAGCAGCATCGGCTACGGGGCGGTGCTCGTGCAGACCGTCGGCGGTCGCCAGCATCCAGTCGCGTACATGAGCCAGCGCACCACCGATGCCGAGAGCCGCTACCACTCGTATGAGCTCGAGACCCTGGCGGTAGTGAGGGCAGTCAAGCATTTTCGGCATTACATATACGGCCGAAAATTCAAGGTAATAACAGACTGTAACGCCTTAAAAGCGTCCAAGAACAAAAAGGATCTCCTTCCTCGAATCCATAGGTGGTGGGCCTTCCTGCAGAATTACGAGTTCGAGGTCGAGTATAGAAAAGGTGAGCGGTTACAGCACGCGGATTTTTTCAGTAGGAATCCATCTACTGAAATATCTGTCAACTTCATGACGAGAGACACTGAGTGGCTGCAGATCGAGCAGCGCCGTGACGACGTGCTGCGCCCGCTTATAGACACCATGAGTGGCAATAGTCCGGCCGAAGGATACGTCCTGGAAGAAGGCGTGCTTAAGAAGACTCTCATGGATTCTATACTCGGTATACATAAACCAATTGTAGTTCCTAGGTCATTCCAGTGGAGCCTGATAAACTCTTTCCATGTTGCTCTGCAACACCCCGGATGGGAGAAAACTCTACAGAAGCTGAGGGAAACGTACTGGTTCGACAAAATGAATACCATCGTCAGAAGGTTTGTGGACAATTGTGTTGTATGTAAGACCTCAAAAGGGCCGTCGGGCGCTATTCAAGCCCAACTTCATCCGATTCGGAAGCCTACTGCAGCGTTCCAGGTCATCCATATGGATATTACTGGCAAGCTGGGTACGAGAAATGCTGAGGGACGAGATGAGTATGTAATTGTTACGATTGACGCATACACCAAATACATCCTGCTGAGCTACTCAAATGACAAGAGCCCAAGCAGCAGCCTTGCAGCTTTGAAACGTGTCGTGCACCTGTTCGGAACCCCAGTGCAAGTCGTGGTGGATGGAGGTCGAGAGTTTCTTGGTGAATTCAAAGTCTACTCGGACCGTTTCGGAATCGACATTCATTCCATTGCGCCAGGAGTAAGCCGAGCAAACGGACAGGTCGAACGCATTATGGGCACTTTGAAGAACGCATTAACCATGATCAAAAACTACGACACTGAAGAATGGCAGACGGCGCTTGAAGCTTTACAGCTCGCATTTAACTGCACTCCACATAGAGTAACGGGAGTCTCACCGCTTACACTACTGACCCGCCGCCAACACAGTGTACCCCCAGAACTACTAAGGTTGGTAAATATAAATAATGAATGCATAGACTTTGATTTGCTTGAGCAACACGTGCAAGAGAAAATGACAGCTGCAGGACAATATGACAAACAGCGATTTGACAGGAGCAAGGCGAAAATACACCCGTTTCAGCGAGGAGATTACGTACTCGTCAAGAACAATCCCCGAAACCAGACGTCTCTAGACTTGAAATACAGCGAGCCATACGAGATATATAGGATCCTGGACAACGACCGATACTTAGTAAAGCGTGTAACCGGCAGAGGGCGTCCACGTAAGGTCGCTCACGACCAGCTGCGCCGAGCACCACAACCAGGCGAGCAGGAAACCGTGTCGACGAGTAACGAAGATGACTCTCAGCAGGTGGCCGTCCGGCTGGCTGAAGACTTATCGACGAACCTGGTCGATGACACACAACAACAAACTACATCCCACATCATCAGTACGCCGCCGTCGGAGGAGCCACAGCCGTCTACCTCCCAAACTGCCCAGCTGCTGGACCCTTAAACTATGTAAGTTTCTCCCTTCTTACTGTTATATTGATACTAACTGTGAAATTAAGTTTGAATAACTTATAAGACGACAACAACAGTAAGGAGATCCGTTATTGGCCTTTATCTTTGTTGACTGGCTGATATCATCATAAACTACAAAATAGTAAGTCTGTACAATCCGTATTCCCCGATTCCCTCCTACACTCTTTTCAGAGCCTCTGTGGACCACGGTCAAAATAATAAGGCCTAGGCCACAGCACCGTCCTTTCCCAATCCGTTAGAACCCCTGTGGACCACGGCGTACAAGACCGCTCAGCACCGCAGCATCATTCCCGTGAGTTTTTATCAACAAAGTTGCAATATAAGTTTTCAGAGCCACTGTGGACCACGGTCAAAATAAGGCCTAGGCCACAGCATCGTCCTTCCCAAATCCTTTAGAGCCCCTGTGGACCACGGCGTACGAGACCGCTCAGCACCACAGCATCAAACCCTAACAAGTTGCAAAAACAACTAAGTGATAACTTATTTTTATATTTATTTTCTCTTAGAGCCTCTGAGGACCACGGTCATAAATATAAGGCCTAGGCCTCAGCACCACCCTAGTTCCCTTTTCCTTTAGAGCCTCTGTAGACCACGGCGTACAAGACCGCCCAGCACTACAGCATCATCCCTCTCTACGAGAAATCAAATCATGCATGTATGCGTGGAGCATTTGCATTGACATAACTAAATAAACGTGTGAGTAAGCGTGTAGCATTACAAGCACTTCAATATCTTCACTCACTCCCCTATTTACAGCAAATCCTATTTATTTACTACCTATGTAAACTTTATTCTTTCCATATTTACTTCAATATGTTTAACATTAACAAGGTATAAAAGTAATGGCTGATAACTTGGATTGTTGGGATCGGTTATCATTGAAAAGTTCAGGATAAATTATGCTAAGATAAAAGACTCGTTTTGAAACAACAGCAGCTCCGACCACAAACAAGTTTTCAGCTAGTGTACCTGTGAATGGATACCTAGCTCAGAAAAATTAATTTTCATTTTCAGAACCGCGACTGGTGCAGGGCACGCACACCGTCTCGCAGAATGGCCGTGTCGACGCAAGACCAACTCAAACTAAAAATATTAACTTTAAGTTAAAACTTAACAGTTAAATATGACTGAATAGGTTTAAATATTAGTTTAGATTTAATTGTTATAGTCAATTTGCTACTTTTCAATGTAAAAAGTCGTGTTATGATTTGCTGTTACTATAATAGCAAACCATAATTGAAGATTTATTCAAACTTAGGTTTAAAAAACAAGTTATCTATTGCTAAATTAATTTCTTGATTAATAAGCGATATGCGTTAGTTTAATAATGATTTTTGGTTAATTTTTGTTTAACGGAAACATTTGATTTAACTACAAGGTCAAGCGAAACAACATGGCGCGCGTGTTTAAAAAATGTTAAAATGTTTTAAGCAATAAATAATTAATTCAATGTTAAAATCAAGTGCTAAAAATAGTAAAACAAATTAACAAATCATAGTTTGCTACTTTAATCAATGTTACCTGCGATTTGTAAAATAGTAAGTGTAATGACTTCACAACGACGATGCCATCTTTGTATTTAAAAATGGCGAGACGTTGCGAGGCCACATTATGAAGGAGAATTTTGTGAAGACAAGTTGTTTTTCAGTAGAATATCTTGTGAGTACAATTTTAATTATTAATTTAGATTTTAAAGGTTTCTAAATTGTGTGGCTAATAAATAAAACGTGAGTAGATAAATTGGGTGTCTTTATTTTTGCAATGAGTGAACCTAACAGTGGAGATGGTGATGTCAGCTCAGCTGACGTCACGATTTCTAAAAATCCGAATGGTCCCGGTTCTCCGTTATGTATATAATTTAATTAATTCGTAGTAAAAAAACTTACATACATATGATAATAATGCGAGTTACACTGGTACCTATTACAAATGGCTCTTTAAACAGTGGCTCATGCCAATTTATTAAGGAACTTTTTATAAGTATAGAGGTATGAGGAACAGGGTGACTTCACTCATACTCTATACAAAAGGGAGGATCATCCGACCAGACGGGTTTTGTGCCGGGCAACTGCCCGATGATTCATGTCGGGCCGTTGTATCTATGCTAGTTGCGCGGTAAACTCTGCTCGCGAGATGCAGGATTTTGCGGGACGTCAGTCTGACGCGTTGGCATGTGGCGTTGTAGATACGGATATGATGACCATTCGTCACATTGGCCATTTCGTCGCTATCCTTAATAGGTCACATTCACTAATACGTCACCTTGTGCATCTGGTCAGTTTCTTAACTCGTTTCATGCTGTATTTCGACTCATTCCCAACTCGTCCGATGGATATGTACAATTAAGCACAAAAACAAACATTTTCAGTACAACAAAATTTTATTATAAATTAGGTAGTACTCGCACAATCTTGTTTGAATTTTTACTAGAAAGACAATAAAGAAAAAAAAAAACTCAACTTAAAAATGGACTCTCTCGTAACATAAATAGGTAGGTACCTAACTAGCATTTTAATTTACACAAAATCGAGTCGAGTTTAGTTTCGAGTTAATCAGACAGAGCGTTAAAATTCTTCCATACAAATTTTGACACCCCCAAATCCCTCTTTAGGAGGTAGTTTAGAAAAACTAAAAATGCTACTTCATAATTTTATATATATAGATAGTAAGCGTCAATAATATCGGGACGAATAAACTGTTCAAAATTATCTAAACAACTATGAACACTAAACTAACCCAATGACACAAGGAATGTTTTAGAATGAACACAGTATCCAAACAAAATAAAGTTTAACTTTTTAGGTGTTGAGATCATTGTGAACAGTCTGTTCATCCCGACATTTTTAACGCTGACTGTACGTTGTCGGACGAGTTGGGAATGAGTCGAAATACAGCATGAAATAGGTTAAGAAACTGACCAGATGCACAAGGTGACGTATTAGTGAATGTGACTTATTAAGGATAGCGACGAAATGGCCAATGTGACGAATGGTCATCATATCCGTAGATACCGCTACATAAGAATTATAATTATGTGACAATAGTTTTAGTGTAAACACACTATGCCGAAGGTACACGACCGAAGTTCGGCATGATTACGCCTGCAATCCTATTTGAATCGCTATAACGCAACGTAATTTCGGCATAATGTGTCGTCAGCAAGGGTCGATTCACATCTGACGGAAGATGCGTCGGGCGTAACTTCGATTGCGTCTATTTATTCGCTCGACGCACTAACGCATTATAGGCTAAGTGTGAAAGGTTGAATGTTTTCTCATATAAGGGTCGGTTCGATTGCGTCTCGTTACACACTCAACCGACGGTGCGAGAGTGCATTGAGCGTACCAAGTTACGCCCAACGCATCTTCCGCCAATGTGCGACCTTGCAAGCGGCATTATGTGAGTCGCATCCAAACATAAGGTTACAGCATGATATAAAGGTATTATTAACATCTCTCAAAACCTGTCATTAAAACGCTAAAAAGCTGTCATCATCAGTATTAAACTAAATCTAAATATTGAATGGCTTAATTTGCACACATTTCTTTCTTATTATAATAGTTTTAATCATAATTATTTTCCGTATTTTTTAATTCAGATCATCACTTAACTATAAAAAGATAGACAACAAACAATTGCACCTTTTTGTCAAAGTCGGTTAATATCCCGAGAAATGCACTTAACCAATCACATACAAAACTACAATTTTCTGTTATTAATGTTCAATCACAACTTTGTCATTGTCTATGGAAGCATTCCACTTTTTAATATTATCACTTTTTTTAAGTCCTCACAAATTGTCTCCGAGAGAATTATGAGATTTTCTCTTTCTGTGAAAGCTGCTTTGTAAGTGATCAAAAATTATGACATAGACACATTTTAACCAATGACAATCGACGTTCTATATCCAACTATTTTCAACAGTTGTTTAAAAAAAATCTTCGGCTTTAGAGAATAGAGAAAACCTCGTTCTTATTCAGTCTATATGCCATCTCTGTCTACGTATTTACAGCGGCGGTATGTACTGTAAACGCTAGTCTTGGGCCGTATGCCCATCGAGCGACTCTCAAATGTTGTTCATGTCGTATAGAACTTGCGCGATCGTGCGAGAAGCCTCCACGCTGCTTAGCGCGATCGTTGCTAGGTGAGCCTCGTAGGACCGGAGTTGTCTGAAATAGAAATATATTGAATTTTACTGTTTTTTTTTTTTTCGTAGCGTGGGACGCCCCTTAGCTAGATGGACCGACGATCTTAAGATAGTTGCTGGGGCAGACTGGATGCGGAAGGCGGAGGACAGGATGTTATGGCGCAGCCTAGGAGAGGTCTTATGTCCAGCAGTGGACTGCGAGAGGCCGACTTGATTGTGATCATTTTATGAATAAATTTTATAAAGTGAGAACCACTTTATAAAACTTACCTTTTCCGACAAGATTACTGGAAAACAAGTGGATGTTTGTTGCCAGAAGCCATTACTGAAATGTCTGATAATACTTAATCGTTACAAATACTCAGTAGAAACCTGGCTTCAACTTGTAGCAGATTTGTGGCAACATTTTTATATTACCTCTATGTGCCTCTTTTTGGAACGAAGTTCCTTAACGCGGCTTGCGGTCACGTGAGGAAAAAGTGTTATGGCCCCTCCTTGCGACTTTCTCTCTCTCTCTCTGTCTCTTTCTATTATATACGAGTGTGCACGTGCGGAACTTCATTTCTGACAGGGTCCCCCCGACCGCACCCGTTTTTTTTCTCAGTTTATTCTAAAACGGCAAATCTAAACAAAACGTTTTTAGTCTCACCTCCGTCCAGTATTGGAGTAAATGACAATATTCCTCAATATGAGCGCTGCTGTCAAGCGTATGCTCTTCGTAACTGGACCCTCGTTCTCATCCTGTCAAACGGATAACATTCTAATAAAAAGTCACTTTTAAAAAATTTACAGGCAGACTATTTAGCGAAAGCAAACGATACCGAAACTTTTCTCTTTACTTCCTCTCTGTCTCTCTCTTAGCATTGGTATTTTATATCGCTATCTCACTCTAACCTGTAAAGGCCCCCCACATTAGACCGTACGCCGGGCGTGAGCGTGTGCCCGCGCACGTGGGTCACACGCCGGATGAACGCTCGCGCCCGGGACACGCCCAATGTGGGGGGCGCCGTAAGTGCAATCGCCAAATAGTCGACCTACTAACCCCTCTTTTTTACAAATGCACAAAATGAAACTGTAATTTATAAAGGTGAGTTTCTAGTGGCATCGAAGCGTAGCAGACATGGACAAATAACATGCATAATGTTTATTTAACACACACTAGAACATACAAAGTAACGAATACGTGAAAAACAAAATACAGGGTGGTCAAACATTGACGCGAAAACTATAACCATGAATTCAACACATTTGAACGTAGCGTAGAAATTGCTCGTAAGTTATCAAAAAAAACTGCAATTTCATATAAAAGTGTAATACCTTAACCTAAACATACATATTTTTGTTATAAAACTAGCAACGCCCCGCGGTTTCACCCGCATAGGTTTAGATCAAGTGGGAATATCGGGATAAAAATTATCCTATGTCCTTTCCCGGGACTCAAACTATCTCTATATCAAATTTTATCTAAATCGGTTCAGCGGTTTAAGCGTGAAGAGGTAACAGACAGACACACTTTCACATTTATAATATTAGTATGGATAGTACTTCACTAGCTTGTTCTTGAGCTGTTCTGTAGTACTTGTCGGAAGCGACTGACTTTTTTTTTGTGACTGGGAGGTTAGTAACCGACGTAAAATTTAAACGCAGCGGGGTTCAGAATCATATACTGAATCCATGGTAACAGGTTGCGTGTCGATTTCCCTGCCACCCTGTATACAAACAAGTATTACTGGTGAATCTAAAAAAAAAAATAACAGTACTTTCATGCAATTTGAAGAAAGTTTAGTGCATCAAAATCTACCTAATGTCTAAATAACATACATTCAGTGAACTAATAATACGTAGAAAAAAAAAACGTGTTTAAAACAACGACAAAATTACAGACACTACAAAAATAACGCACACATTGACACACACAAGCTACAAATATGGGTATATGTGCGAGACTCATAAGTTGATCCGGCGTGCGACTGAGTTCAACATAGTAGGTACTATAGTCTGTTCCAAAAGTATATGACGAAATTGTAAACAAATGGATCAGAAAGCGAACATGACTGTGTTCGAACAAATTGAGTGCTTGGTTGGTTTGATTATTTGAATTCTTAAACCCGATCATCTTATTTTAAATCACCTTAAAGATGTTTTTATTTAAGTATTTATTTAAACTTTTTGCACAAAAAGGTACAAAGGCGGACTTAATGCCTTAGGCAATCTTTTTTTCAATTTCATGATTGTTCAATTACAATTTAATAATGTTATTCAAAGAATAATTACAGGGAAAAGTGGTGAGATAAAAAGTTGAAACCTTCTGAATACATATGAATATGTTACTAATTCTCTTCAGCGATTGATTGTCAAATAATTACACCTGAACAAGGTTTGTATACATTTTCATCAGATACTTTCGGAACAGATCATTCAAACACACACACTGACATACACACAAGCTAAAACAACACAGGTGTTAGGTGCAACGAGACTGCGGTCGATCGGTGAAATCAACTCATTTTCATGCCAATCCTGTGTGACGCATGACCGCCGAATGCGAAAGCAATCTGTCAAATTAGTTCCGCATAGATGGCGCTACGTGTTTGTTATTTTCACTCAGCTACCAATGGCGTTCCTTGTTAAAACTTTTCTGCGAGATGGCGCTTAGTTTTTTTATCTTTTCGTCGATTTTCATTCAAGATCACTTTGAGAAGACATAATAGCGCTCTCTCGCAGTGTCCATCGACCCCGTTATTTTGTTTTCATTTGAAGTGATTAAATATCGCCCATTGATAGATATCTAAACTAATGTAATTGGCTTTGGCCGTTTTACGTTAAATAAATTGTAATAAATAGTAAATCTTGACATTCAAAAGTGCCTTTTGAAATAAATGAATTGACTTTAAACAATATCGACTGTTGGAAGTCGATCGACCGCAGTTTGGTTGCACAAGGGTGTGAGTCTCACCAGTTGTTCCGGCGTGCGACTGAGTTCGGCCCTGTGCTGCGCGTGCACAAACACAGACACGTTAGTGACGTCACACGCAGCGTGACACTATTAGTGGTTGTGACTAGAGTACCACCAGAATCTTTTGGCGCCTGAATGATATTAGCAGCAGCGCGTTGTTGGCGCATTTATGAAATTGTATTGACAAAACAAGATGTCGGCGTTAGTTCAGATTTTGGACACGGGCCAAAAGAACCTGGTAGCGTTGTATGCGGGTATAGGGTTATCAAATTGCGAGGTTCGATATGACTCCGATGCAAGCATAAACTACGTATCCAAAGATTTAATTCTTTGTTGAAATTATTTCTAAAAGGACAAATTAAATCAGCGAGAGAAACTCCGCAGACGCAATGGGTATCGACATCTTTACATGATAAAACAAAAAAAAAAAAATTTAATGAGCTTTTTTGGAGTCAACACCCGCACATGTTTGAAGTCACTTGAAATATCAGTTAGATAAAATAGATTTTTTTGTGTAAACTTCACAGACGTGATGGATATCGATATCAAAAAAGAAAAAAAAACTTATAGGTCAGGTAACAGCACTACCAGCGGTCGTAAACCAACAAAAAAAAATATATAAAATCTTTTTATTCTTATTTGGTCGTGTTTACATATCGATACCCATCCCGTCTACGGAGTTTCGCTAATTTGACCGTGTATATGATTAAATATGGCAACCTCACAATTAAATATCCTTTAAAATACGCAGGAGTAACTAGGGAATAGACTATGACGCAATATTTTAAAGTAATACAGTTTTGGCTGTGTATTAATGTCGGGATTTTTTTTCTCTTTTTACCTAGTTAATTTTTTACCAGTTATTTATTTCTGACTCCAATAATCGTTGCCATACATAAGCAAGACCATAGCCATATGAGATTGATTTTAAGTAAAATGAGCATGGTTATAATGACTATGATAAGCTCTTTCCTTCCCAAAAAGTCAGTCTTTATTATGAAGGAATATAGTGTTAAAAATATGACTAGAGGAACATAATCGTTGTTTTTTTTTGTATTTTCTTTGTATCCCCTATAAAATAATTATCTATGAAGCTCTGGCCAAACTAAGGGGAATCGCGCATACTTGTGTGCAGGCGTTCGAACTGAACGGAATCTGTGGAGGTCCAGTGGTAACGACTGCGACTTAACGAGTTGTAGGTCGTAAGTTCGAACCCAGACAGGCGATTTACATTGTGTAAATTATTTAATCACCACTGCTCTCAAAACGGTAAAGATAAACATCGTGATGTATGTCCTAGAACAAAAATTCGAAGACATGTGACATCTACCAACCCTCACTGGGCCCGCGTGGTAGATTTCAGCCCACTCCCTCTCACAGAGAGGTGGCCTGTGTCCCAACAGTGCGATTTCTATTCTATTCTATATTATAGGCTTATGATTGTGATGCTCAAAATTGCGCGAATAATCGCGTGACAACAGAATGATTAAAGCAATCGTGTCGCGTCCCGCATACAGTGCGGGTTTCGCCTCAGTGTGGCTAGAGCTTAATGAATGCGGACAAATCTTAGCGGAAAACGTGTTTTTGCTCAGATTTGTCCCTAGTAAATGTTCTCGCTGATTCCTCATAAAATTTTAACTGCCATTATATAAATGTTGGAGCGAAATTTATAGTACCCTTACCATAAGCTCCCTCGGATTGAACATATCAGCCGCATGTTTGTTAAGGGCAGCTAACGCGGCATTCGGAGGGTACCCGAGCGTCACTGGCTTGCCGTCCGTCCCTTCTGCGGCCGCGTGACGACGAGAGTTGTAGATCGCTTTTAAAGCCTGTAAGATTGGTATTAACACGTATAACTTACACAAGTATCTGTTTTCAACAAGTCTTGTCAAAAACATTTGTGTATAAAACATGTGTTGAAGTTGTTTCAGACATGTTGTGTTGTTCACCTTTTCAACACTTTTAACAAGTTTACTACATGTATACTACAACTTGTTTAATGCCGGGTACAGATTGGTGAACCATAAAATGACACCATACATGAATGTATGGAACACCATACATGCATGTATGGAACACCATACATGAATTTCATTGCCATGGCTCCATTCATATGTATGTGTGCCTTGTAGCATTGTACTTACGGGTACAGTGCAGTGCTTGTCGGTGAGATGGTTGAGTAGCGCGAAGGTCTTCCTCGGCACGCGGTCGCAGTCGAGCCACATACAGGGCGCCTCCCCGCCGGCCGACGGCGGGCAGTGCGTACGTGCTGCGTGCGTGAATACGTCCGCTGCGTTGGCGAACGATCTGATACAAAAATAATATAAATAAATTGTTTTTGATTATTGTTCTCAATGGAAAGCTTAATACATTAGGTATGTAGTTTGAAAATAAGCAACGAATTGGTAGTTTTTATGCTGCACTAAGTTCTTTTTTCGACGGTAAACAAATATTTCAATCAAAACTTATGAACAACTACAGTGCAGCGCTGATGAATAGCTACGTGCGTGCAAATACGTCGCGCTGACGAGGACCTTCGTACGAGCTCGTCGGTCGGGCTTCCGTTGGGCGACCGACGCGCTATGCGGACATTTAGTGCGACACTGACCGAGCGACCGATCGTAAGCGCGTACGCAATATCTCTTGTGGCATCTCTTGTGAGTACTTAATTTGCCGTCAGCACACGTCAAGCACTTTACATTCGATCACGACTGCCGCGTGCCGTACCCACTAAATCCAGGCTTAGGACGTCGGATTGAAACAAGTATTCTGCCATGACAAACTCACTCACTAAACTCCGTCCGCACAAAAATATTAGTTACGATACAGGTTTGGGAACTCGGAACATGAATTTGATCGTTTTGTGAGCAGGATCTTTCTTCTAGTTACAATGGGCGTTACTTACTTGCCACACCCTCGCCAGTGACAAATCCATGGCGTCTCGTCCTGCGGGCTGACTGCTTGTATCGGTGTTGGCGTCAGTGCGGGAGGTGGCGTTGCGGACGGCTTCGGAGTAGGCGGCTTCTGAGGCTAAAACATATTACAATATAGTTAAGAGAACTCAGATTTTGCTCAATAAAACACGAATTCAATATTCAATAAAATTGATCTACACCTTTTTTAAAAAGTATTGATTTTGTATGAGGCATAATGAAATAGACAGAGCCCCTATGTCCAGCAGTGGACTGCAATAAGCAGCACATAAATATGTTTTTCACTTCTCATGCTCTAAAAGTTCGTCTTTATGTTGTGCTTAGGCGACATAAAATCGCTTTTTATGTTCTAGTGCATAAAGTAATTTTTTTTTCTGAGACTAAGGTAATCAGGCCCAACAGCCACACGCACAATAAAACTTCGCAGATTAAAGTCGTGATTTATTTCATTTTCATTAATTTATACCACTTCCGTGTTTTCTATAACGATAGAACGATAGAATTTAATAAAATCAGGTAAAATAGTTGTCATTTATTATTTAAAAACGCAAAGAAACGTTTTATGACTTGGCAGTAAAGTACCCAAGTCGAATGACAAATGTCGAAATTAAAAAAAAAAACAACTATTAAAAAGTTTCGTGGCGGTATTATCTGTGGTGGCGGGAAATAGCTATGCTTTGCAACATTTTTGATTAATTATGTACTGTATACTTTATGAATGTTTAATTTTCTCGCAATCGAAGTGAAAAGCAGAGTAGTGAAGAGCATTTTACCCCTCGACTCAACTATCCACCCTCGCCTGCGGCTCGCGTGGATATAAACGTCTCGGGGTATAATAGCTTCTTTTATGCCTTTGTTGTACAATCTACTATTCTGCCCCTCAGAAAACATTTTTATGTATATGACCCTGTATATAGTGGACCGAAAGACACGTCGTATTTTTTTTTTAAAATAAATTATTCGCTTCCTCAAACAAAGAAGAATTTCGCAAAACACACACTAAAATATTTACTTCAGTAATAGGTTGGTTGACCACAAGTTCTTTATCACCGATCTTGGTGTTGCCCACCATGACAGGCTGGCGGGTGATCACTTGTCTCATCACCGGTTGAGTGGTGGCCTTCTGTAAATATAGTGAGATATTACAGCCGGCATCTAATATAATAGAATCTACATACACACACAGATAAATGAACTCACACCTTGTTCACATAGGGATAGGCAGAAACAATGTGCATATTGATCGGCATTATTCAAGACTAGCTGCGCCCCACGGTTTTACCCGCATAAGTGTCGATCCCGTGGGAATATCGGGACTCAAACTATCTCTATACCAAATTTCATCTAAATCGGTTCAGTGCAAATATTATGTTGCTTGAAAAATATTATGTACCATCGCGGACTTTACCGTCTGATCATTTAAAATTTTTTTCGCCTAAATCCTGCGGCGGCGCCAAGACACGCCCCCTTAAAGTTTTCGCCTATTAGGATAGCGATAACGCAATTAGTTGCAACCTGCACAGCACAGCTTAGTGACGCATCACGTGTACTTTCTTTGTGAATTTTACGGACGAACTATTTGACCTTGGCGCGCTTACTAGGAGAGCGCTTCTATTTTTTGGGTACAAGCAAAAATGAACTCAGTGGTGGTCAGGCGACAGTGTCCGCGATAATACGTAAACTCCGCGATAGTACATAATCTGCTTAATAAAAATCTTAAATTCATTCACTGAAAGAACACACACATTCTTAACATCTGGGCCTACAAGTTTGAAATTTTGCACGAGAGTTCCATAAATAACAAAAGTGAGCACTAAGGAGTTTCTTTTTATTCATACCTTAAGGCTGCCTGTCCATTGACGCGAAGCGAGGCTGCGGAGCGGAGAAACGGAGAAATAATTACCAATAGGATTGCATAAAATCTCGAATGTCATTTTCTATTGATTAATATTTCTCCGTTTCTCTGCTCCGCAGCCTCGCTCCGCGTCAATGATCAGGCAGCCTAAAGGGGTGATATTGGGGATGAAAGTTTGCATAGAAGTTCGTAAAATTTTGGCTTTTATATAATAATTGGGGGGCGTTGTCACCGAGGCAGGCCTAAGAAACGCTGGCGTGATGATTTGGACTCGTTCCTAACCGATTGGACGGAGAAGGCACAGCACAAGGAAATGTGGAAGAATATGGGAGAGGCTTTTGCCCAGCAGTGGGACAGTACAGGCAAAACAAATAAATACTGATCACTTACCGGACAAGACTGTATGACGCTGGTTTTCGCCTCACTCACAACAGACACCTGGTTACTCTGCACGCTTGTAACCACAGGACTCCGTTGTGGTTGCTGCGCCACTCGATGCACGTTGCTTTTCATTGGCGCGTTCATAATGATCGGCTGGTTGTTGGAGACGGCTATGATTTGCTGGTTGCCTTGGAGGAGTTGTTGGTTGCCTTGAATGTGGAAATATTAGATTAAGGAGGGTTTGTTGTTAAGAGGTGGTCAATTAATATTTTTGCTGAGGCTGCTAAATGCTATTCTGGATGAGGTATGTTTCAACGAGGTGGTAAATAAAATATATAAATAATAAATTTATTGCAACGAAAAAACTCAATTTACAGAAATTCTGTGTTCGATAACAATTGCATTAGTATAAAACTGTGTCGCAGTTATTAACGCCCACCTCCAAAAAGTCGAGACAAAAGCAAAACTAAAAGGCAAAAATTAAAATAAAAAAATATTATAACTTAATTAAAACTGAACAATATTTTCACTATGTGTCTATGTAATTTTATGTGAGATGATGTGCAATAGATTCTATTCTGGCTAATTTTAAAGCAAATAAATCTAAAGCCTCTATTATATACCATTGGATATAGAAGTCTTGGCTGCTTCAGCTGAAATCTTTGACACAATTTGGGACATTCAGCATCTAATTATTATAATTAATCAACACTATTGGTTTATTAATATGGATTTGTCGATACACCAAATTGTCCAGAAATCGCTAAAGAAATAGGATTTAAGAAACCCCTTTCTTTATAGTTTCTTTTTTTACTCTGGATGCTTTTAACGTGAACTTCTACAACATCATTCTCACAATAATGTAGGTACCTATAATTCCAACATGGATGATGTAACTAATATTTCGATTTATAAGAGTCCATGGAGTACCTAGCCCGATCTTCTCCATAGGAAACTACGCTTAAGACTAGTCGCGAGCTCGAACTCACTGGTGGTCATGGCCAAAATCACGCTAACTTGGCTTCGTGTCTGACGGAGCTAGTATCAGTGATGAGCAGTTAGACGCTAATCTACACGCACAACATCTAGTTCTCACGCACAGAAACACCGTTCCGAACTGATAGGCGCATAAAAATATTTCAAAAGTGCTTTGGAAAATCGAGTTCTATGAAAAATCCACTACATAAATCAATCACAAATAAAGTTTTTTGAACTCTTCGATAACAGAGCTTTGTCGGTACGGATTTAATTTTTAATATTTTTCAGTTCTTTTATTACTTATTTACACCCAAAGTTACGTTAAAAATAGCAAGAAAAACGAATCTTTGTTGGCTCATAACTTTTTAATGGCTTGTTATTGTACAATTCTGCTCCCGTACAGACACAATTAATAATTAGACAAAAGGATACAATGTTTAACTTTGGATGTACAATGTCAAACAGTGGAGTAATACTCTCCCGAAATTTGTATGGAAAAAATATCGAGTAGTGGCACCATAAGAATGGATAGCTAGCTTCATCTTTCTGACTAACCGACTCTTTGACAGTTCAAAAGTGCCTGTAAATGGTTTCATTAAAATAAATATTTTAAGTTTGATAGATCTTTAACTTACCTTGTATAAGCTGCGCATTACTGGTGACAATCTGACTGCTGGTCGACGTACTAATAAGAGCAGGTGGCTGCTTTTGAGTAACCATAATCTGTTGTGGTTGCGGTTGGTTCATGATCTGAGCCTTATGAGGCTGTGGTTGGTTGGTTATTATCGGTTGCTGGCTTGGCGTCATTTGAGGCGCATTCTGTGGATTTTTTTAATTCATACTGTAGAAGAATTTGAATTGATTTATGAAATAACATTGATAAGCTACGTAAGTAAATAATAATTTAAAATACTCAACATTTATAGAAATAAATACTACACAAACAAAAATTTGCATATAATATAATATAGCAATATAGATAAATAGTGACATGAAGCTACAACGTTTAAAATATAACTATAATTGAATGATATATGAATGATTGTAGTACAATATAGAACATGCTTGCTCCTAGCAAAGCACGCTTCTTAATCCCGAAGCAAACTTGAACCAAAAAGCTTACAACATAAATCATTGGTGATTTATGTTGTAAGCTTTTACGTTTAGCGCTAATCGAATTTCAAAACATCGCATAAACAACGCATTCAGTCATTTGTGGTACAAGCGGGTCTAACCCAATTGAGGAGCAATCATTCAATTAGTGTTTTGTCCATAAATTAACGAAATACAACTGAGTATGGAGAAATCATAATTACTGTAATTATCATATTTCTCCATACTCAGTTGTATTTCGTTAATTTATGGACAAAACACTAATTGAATGATTGCTCCTCAATTATATACTGGGTGTAATTTTAATCACCGTTATCCTCTTAAGAAGTCATTGTACTCAGCATTATGAACAACTTTTACTATGGGACCAAATCTGAAATCGTGAAAAAAAATCAGCTGTTCCCTACATTTTGACAAGTTATGCGAACATAACATGTAGGGAATAGCTGATTTATTCTCACGATTTCAGGTTTGGCCTCATAGTAAAAGTTGTTCATAATGATGAGTAAAATGACCCCTTAAGAGGATAACGGTGATTAAAATTACACCCTGTATACTAATTTACTTGCTAAGTAAATGTCAAATCAAGATACTTATAAAAATATAACACAAAATCAGGAGTAATAAATGGCCCATTTGCACGGAATCATTTTGTTTGCGAATAAAACAATTTTTTCCGAGTAAATGGGGCACCTCATTTCAAGTTTGCCTTGGATTTAAATATTTACATACATTATTGTTTCGCTAATACCGTACATTGCGAAACAATTATGTAAGTATACCAAAAGCATAGCCCACATCCAAAGATTAAAATGTAAAATTACCAAAATAACACAAAACGCATCAAATTGTATAAATAAACACAGACCAATAACCAAGCTACCATCACGACGACTCTAATTTCTCTATGGCTTAAAAATCACGTAAGTATTTATGCTTTTTGAACTTTAAACCTAAAGCCACAAAGTCTAAAACAGCATGTCATGCCTGGCAAAGAGCATTCACAACATAGAAGGAATAATACTCGGTACGTATACGTTTTTTTTTCCAATAATATAATATGGGATTTCTACAATATAATAAGTATTGGATATGAGAAAGTACTGTATGATACTCAAAGTACTCATGCACATGGACAATTACAACAACCTACTTAGGACAGGCTTAAGGTACAGTCGGCTCAAGGTTAGTACCCACCTGGCCAAGTATACTGCTTGTTACGGTGGCTACTTTTCTCTGGCAACCGACCGTCGAGACGGCCTGATTGCAAACAAAAATATAGTTATTTTCAAAAATATTAAGTAGCTATTTTCAAAAATATTAAGTAGCTATTTTCAAAAATATTAAGTAGCTATTTTCAAAAATATTAAGTAGCTATTTTCAAAAATATTAAGTAGCTACTTTCAAAAATATTAAGTAGCTATTTTCAAAAATATTAAGTAGCTATTTTCAGAAATATTAAATGAAAAAAAGCAAGTAATTTTCAAAATTGCATGTCTTTTTCTACTTGTTTTAAATGACAAAGGAACTATTAGTCTTTAAAATTCTACTGCTGAGAAAAGATGTCCATTGTAATTCGTTAACCAGACAGATTTCCAGTAAACTACACCGCTTCGCTGTTTCAGGGCTACATTCTGAATCAATTTTGGGTACAGCTTCATAATCAGCCTATAATCTTCCCACTGCTGGGACACAAGCCTCCACTTAGTGAGAGGGAGTGGACCGTAATCCACAACCACGCGGGCCCAGTGCGGGTTGGTGGATGTCACATGTCTTCGATTTTTTGGTCCTAGGACATGCCGGTTTCCTCTCGATGGTTTTCATCACCGTTTTGAGAGCAGTGGTGATGAAATAATTTACACAAAGTAAAGCGCCCAAAAAAATTTTGTCAGCGGGCACAAAATGTGACAATATTATAATAACGACTCAAGCAATAAATTACATCTTTCTTTTATTTTTTATTTTTAAAGGCTAGGCGTCGAATTCATTTGTAAACCGAACTTAAACCCAAAACCTGTCCCAAAAGCTAAATTCTATAAATATTATGTGCATGGAACCTGAGCGAGGGCATTCTTCACCATCGTGATGGCCTGCGAAGTACTCACTAACGTAGGCTGAGACAACACCCTCTGGGTCGACTGAATCACACCCGAGTTCTGCGATAATCAACTTTATTTCAACAACGTAAAGTTCAAATTAAATCTTATGCTACTTGTACTATGTGCGGATCTAGAGGAATTAAAATGTATACGGTGTTTATGCACTGCGGGCCGTCCGATAAATTGTATGAACACTTTTATGCTGATTTCAATTCGAATTTATAAACTTACATGATGGATTATGTATACAAAATGGCAGCAATGCATTTGCACCATTCATTATATTGTTATAATTACATATTTTATTACCGTGCACGGGTTTTTTCATAATTATGTGTGAGTACTGCTTTTAGTTTTTATTTCTATGAACTTGAAAATCTCCCCCCTCTCCCCATGTAGGAACTATATTGGGGTCTTTATTAGTGTGCTCCTCAGGCAGTCAAACAAATTCGCAATACTCACTCATAAACATGAATTCACTTACCAAAGTTTTATGAACAATTTGGCCACCGTTGATATAATAATAAAGGCTTAATCTACATTTAGTTTAGTAACCCATAAGTTAGTAAAGCGCCGATTATAATTTAATGAGCCGAATGTACACGCAACATAACAAAAAACGTGCAATCCCCGTAAATTTTGAAAATGGTTTTTAGATTGTATTATTTTTTTATCAATCATTCCCTCAATCTACTTTCAGGGTTTGGTTTAGTAGGTGTTGTCTTTATTAATTTTTCAGAACCTTTAAAATATCTTATCAAAACGGTATACCAAAGCTGGGCCTTTATTGCTGCAGCATAGGATTCTATAGCAGCAATAAATACAGCAATGGAAATCGTGGCAGGGCAGTACGTATACCGTGACAGCAATAAAGGCTCTTTATCGCTGTCGAACACGTAATATACGCTAATAATGAACAATAAATGTAAACGATACAACAAATTAATTGTATCAAGATTCCTAATAAAAACGAGAAAACCCACTTCACCTGTAGACGATTGTTAGACACAAAGAAGCAAAACAGAAAGGAAATGAACATTATTATTATGAGGACCCAAAAGTTACTATTAGGCATCATCTGGAACTATTAGTATGAGTTGAAGCCAAGATTATTAGCACAGTATAACAATGTACTCCATACAGCCGTTCACACGTTAGAAACATTCCAATTTTCGCGGCTAGTGAGGTCATAAAACGTGGGAGCGAGACGACACTAGACAAAATAATCACAGTCCTGCTCGCACGTTTTATGACCGCAACAGCCGCGAGTCATGTCGTTTAGTTTAGATCTTTGAAATCATATTCTATTAACGTCTCACATATCATGAGATAAATAATAACTATTTTAGCTAGCTTCATCTTCCTGACTGACCGACCCCTTTGACAGTTTAAAAGTGCCTGTAATTGTTTTTTTTTTTAATAAATGCTTTGAGTTTGAGTTGACTGCCAAATAGTCAGTCAGTCAATAAGTCTTAACTATAAATGACTAATCCCGAGTTGCAATAACGCAACTCGGGACGTAACTGCCCATCGCTTCGTCCCTTAGCGTCGACCGACTATATGGAGTAAGATATAAACTGTGGGTGTTAGCTACTTGATTTGAGTGTAACCTGTATAATTTGCTGTTGGGTTATCGCCTCTGTTGCCTGCGTAATAAGGCTGTTAAGCGTCGCCTCGTCCAGGCCGCCTGGGTTGTTCACCTTTTTGTCATAACATTTATGTTTTAAAACCTTTTTTGTTGATTGAGACTGACGCAAAGCACAAGATTATTTTTTTATTGGGTTTCATAGTAAAGTGTTACATGTCCCAGTGCTTTTAATTTATTTATTTAAGCCCATGTTCGCAAGGCTGATTTTTTTCGCGCACTGGATTCTCAACTCAACAGTGCTGAGAGTTCAAAATCCAACAGTGTGTTTCTTTTGACGCGCTCAGGTGCGCATTGCGCCTATTTAGTGCAACCATGAGACATACACCGACCAGTAGTGATCGACCATTACAAATGTCATATGAGGTGTCTATGGGTCAATTTATCTTTTTAACCGACTTCAAAAAATAAGGTTCTGTATTGGACCCGTATGTATGTATATATGTTTGTATGTCCGCGATTTTCTCAAAAACTAATGAACCAATTTTGATAATTCTCTCACAAATGTGATCCACATACTTTCAGGAAGGTTTTAGTATACAATACGTTAGGTAATTATTCTTATGTACGAAGTTATATGCATAAAAGTACTGCATCTCCGGAATTTCTATGCGAATTTTGATAATTCTTCTAGTCGGTGTCTTCAATTCTTCAATGAACTAGTGTTAATTGAATTTGTGTGGGGTAGGTACAAATAAAAAATTAACAACTTTTTTACAAAAAAAAACACCAACTTCAAAAAAAAATTACATAGTGATAAATAACTTTAATTTCGGAAGTCGGTGTCAAAAAACGAAAATGCGGAACCAACGACACCGACTTCCGAAATTAAAGTTAAGTATTTATCACTTTGTAGTTTTTTTTTTGTAAAAAAGTTTTTATTCTTTGGTTTTTTTTTTCTCACCTTCTTTGGTGTTTTTTTAATGCCTGTATTCTGTCTTTTGTTACACTAAATAAACGTTTTATCTATCTATCTTTGTTGGATTCTGAATGCTCGGCTAAACACCCCGAGTTGAAAATCCCGCCGCGATATTTTTACGTCCATGCGTACGTGGGCTTATTCTTCAACGTGAAAACCGTCGCAGCCCCTTATTCATAGAAAACAAAAGTTGCACAACATTGTTGCAGCAACGTGATTTGTGTTGCTAGAAACGTGAGCCACACACATTTTGCATGTAACGTTGCCTGCAACATGTTTATAACAAGACAAATCATGTTGGCAAGTTTTGTTCACGACAAATCCGAGGATTTAGCGTCTCTTAAAAACAAACATACACAAAAATCAACATAAAAAAACGACATTTCACTTTTGACTATTACGAATCCCCGACCATTTTTGGCCGTAACGTTTTTAACTATAAATAAAATATCTCATAATAAATTTGGGACGAACATACCGTCAAAGTAAGAGGCCCCCCTCCGGTTGGCCCTTGAACTATTATTATAGTTTTCTGCATCATATTCCCTGGGATATTTTGGGCGATATAACTTATACCACCTGCAATAAAACAACGCTTAATTAGCACATCAATTACATGTGAAACCGTCAAATTATATTACAGTATAACATACTGTGCAATGTAGTGTAAATTTATGTTAGTCCACCACAGTGGCGTGCATTGCATATAGGCATATAAGCAGTGCCTACCTCGATATATCAACATAGGCCTGTCAATTACATTTTAGTGTGTGTGCCCCACAATTAGGAATCTCACTAAATTATCATACCTAACAAAAAACAAAATCTTCATACAAACACGCGCGGCAGTAGACAGTCGCCGGACGGCCTACTCGGCTCCCGTACTATTCGCACATTGTCTATTGGTTTTTACTCGTTCAAGTTAATACGACAAAATTAAAAATACATACGTCTCACGCGTAATACCATGGCGTTCGACCTTCTCAATTTGTAACCCTTAAGTAGGCATGCCTACTCAAATAACCACACTTTTGACCTCACTTTTTTTTCTGATTACTGACCGCGTTTGCCTAGACTAGACCCGGCCTAGTGCCTACCTATTCTGAAAACCAATGCACGCCACTGGTCCACCAGATCGAACTTCGGCCATGGCGGCCAATCTCAACGGAGACTTGCTTCGGCGCGGAAGATATTATACTGCACTATTGTGTGGGCAGGCACAGGTGCACTCTCTCTTCCCATAGTGATCTTTATTCCCATTCTTATAAGGTTGCTTTTGGGTTGCTGCCACTGACAAGTCTGTCAAAATCATTGTGATCTTTATTCTCGTTACAATAAGGTTGGTGTTAGGTAGCTGCTGTCTAAAGGTATAATAGCTGTGAAGGGAGTGTAGGACAGTACCTTGAGCATTGCTTGGCGTTGCTATGATCTGCATCGGTTGCTGCATGTACTGCGTGGGTTGTGTTGATATTGTTTTCTCTGTAAAACACAAAAATCGAATTACAATTTTATTAAACCAGCGAAATCCATTAAAGGATTAAAATAAAGTGGCTAAACAGAAAATAAATTAGCTAAGGATACAAGGGTGCAGTTGCTATAATATATTATCACACTAATATTATAAATGCGAAAGTTTCAGTGTGTTTGTATGTTTGTTACTTCTTCACGCACAAACGGCTGGACCAATTTTAATAAAATTTGGTATGGAGGTAGCTGACACCCTGGATTAACACATAGGATACTTTTTATCCCGATATTACCACGGGATCGACACTTATGCGGGTGAAACCGCGGGGCGCAGCTAGTACATTATAAATCATAACATACAATCACACCTGTAATCCCCAAAGGGTTAGGCAGAGAAGCCCCTAATGCCCCTATAGCACACCCATATTACGCTAGTTATGTCTAAGTCCCATGTAATAAGGGGGCGAGCCTATTGCCATCAACCGGGCACAAATCCAGACTCCAGGCTACTTAGAAATTCCAGATGGAGAAACCCAGGAATTCGTGCTCATGCACCAGCGCGGCAGTCAAAATAAAAACAATATAAATCATATTTTGAACAAATTAACTACGAGAGGAAGTCAAATATACTTTACCTTGTAGTATAAGCTGTCCAGCCTGCGACGCAATGATGTTTTGAACATCCATGGGTTGCATTTGCAGCATTGGTTGTGGCATTTGTATAGTCTGCTGTTGAAACAAGAAGAAATAATCTTTATACTTACAACCCGTTTGCGCTAAGACTGTAGGTACTCTCGGAAATGGAATTTGAGATCAAAAATTTAAACAAAGGTGTTGCCAATTTGAAATAATAACCTCAATCGTACAGTGTGTCGAATAGTACTATAATATAGTGCTAAAATTGTAGGCATCTTTAAACAGGTAAAATATAATATTGCACATAGATTTCAGCTTTAAAGTGACGTAAACTATTTGAAATCGTGATAATTATTTTTATGATACTGGCAATAAGGCAGAAGCTCTAAACATTTTGAATTTAATTTATTATTTTCTATTTATAAAATGTTTTCGCATCGAAACAAGAGAATCGCACAAAAAAAAAATCGTAAATAATATTGCGTTATCCTAATAATCGTTGCAAGTGGGAGTACGTACTGGTCGCCATTTTGTTTTGTTAATTCGGAGTCATTCCATTTCTGACGTTTGTCGTGATTGAATGTGTCCTTCGTGAGTTTTTGTTTGTTGTTAAGTTTTCCTTTGCTGTATTTAACGTTTTTGTTTATTTTGTTGTCGCGTAGAATCGTATTTACGCGTATTAAAATAGACGTTCCTACTATGGATGCTCAGCCAGGAGCATCGATCATAAAGGATATTCTATCACCAATTAAAAAGTGACAACACACTGCTATGTCTGTGTCTGATGATCAATAATGGTCTTTAGGTGATGGCGCCAAGAACACCGCCGAGATTTTGGACATTTTTGCAGTGACAGTAAATTACATCTAATAAATAAACATGAGCAAGTTGTTCATAAGAATATAAATCTTTTATTTTCATTACTTTACGCCGCTTCAGCGTAATTTCAAAAGCACGAAATTTAATCAAATTAAATAACTATAATGACTACGAAAATGTTGACTACCCCTAAAACGTCACTTTGACATTTCTTTATTTACATTTTTGAATTCAAATTCCATTTCCGAGATTAGTTCATTTATTAGACAACAGTATTACCTGCATCGTAGGTCCCTGAACTTGTAACGTAGGTTGTTGAACCTGGAGTGTCGGCTGTTGCACTTGCATCGCAGGCTGTTGCACCGACATCGACGGTTGTTGAACCTGAGTTAGTAAAACTCATTGTTATCTCACAGTTCAGCTATAAAACGGCTTATTCCCAAGAGCTCCAAATCTATTGTTCTTCAAACAATTTCACTCCATAGTTTGATTCCCAAGAGCTCCATAATTTTATTAAAATATTAAAATACCTACTAAAATTGTTCCCATTGTTTTTTTTTTAATTTGGAGCCGCCGGGAAGAAAAAAATTGAGCGCCTCGGAATAAGCCTATAAAACTTTATAAGTTATTACTAATACAATAGAGTACATTTTCATTATCAAGCTGAGTTTTTCAGTGACCAATAATATTTTTGTGTTATTTTTGATTTTTAAACTTATTTTATTTTACTAGCGCAGTTTAGTTTGTTGCTAAGATGCAACACACCACCAAATTTTTAGAGGAGATTAAATATATATTTATTTTTTTGTGTATCCAGTGTTGCAATTTGTATAAAATTAATTGACAGGTATTTTTTTTTTGTTATTGTTACATGGTCATACATATTCTTGGTAAAGTGGTAAAAAGTCTTACCTGCAGAATGGGTTCTTGTATGATGACAGAATTTTCACCAGCTGCCATCAAAACCGACGGTTGAATAATTTCAACGGACTCTTGTTTCGGTGGCAACTGATTACAACAGAATATATTAATATTTTGTCAAGAATTACTAACATCGCTAGAAAAGCAACACTACATAGACTACTCCTTCTAAAATACTACTTCTAACACATCTAAAAGCCATCCTGTATAAGACAAGGTTCTAAGTTATGCAAGAAAGAAGTAGAACTAGGAAATTATACATTACTAATATGATTGAGACTACTTTATCATCATTTCGTTACTAAATAAAAAAGAAAAATGCGATAATACGAATAGCTATTCTCCTTAAACATCCAGTAGGCTACTTCCTTAAACATCCCGTAGGCTACTTTTCTTAAACATCCAGTAGGCTACTTTCCTTAAACATCCAGTAGGCTACTTTTCTTAAACATCCAGTAGGCTATTTTCCTTAAACATCCAGAAGGCTACTTTCCTTAAATATCCAGTAGGCTACTTTCCTTAAACATCCAGTAGGCTACTTTACTTAAACATCCAGACGGCTACTTTCCTTAAACATCCAGAAGGCTACTTTCCTTAAACATCCAGTAGGCTACTTTCCTTAAACATCCAGTAGGCTACTTTTCTTAAACATTAATTAGGCTACTTTCCTTAAAAATCAATTAGGCTACTTTTTATTCTAATAAACTACCTTGAAGACAGATAAATGATTTCTAACTACAAAAACAAAACTGAAAGCCGACTCACGATACATATTTGCTTTAAACGAATCTTGTAAAGGTTAATATTTATGTGAGTTTGTCGTAGGTTTGGTTTCTTAAATCTACTTTGGTTTGACGTTTGTGATTTCTCTTCTCTCCTATACGTACAAATCTGTGCATACAATAAACATACAAATGTTATATATTTATAAAATAAAATATGTTAGTATCAAGACCTTAGCTCGGAGCGCTCCCAATATCATGGCCCCCACGCTGCCTGCGTGAGGGCGCTAAGATACGGCAGAATGGACAGACATGAAATAAAGATTAGGGCACATTTGACTTCAGCTCGATTTCTGAAGTCTGGCTGAACGAAGTCGGCAAGTGTCGGGTTCTCAATTCAGAAACCGGGTGTTAGTAATATTCAGAACTGAATAAATACTCAATGGGCAAACCACATGTTGAAAACCACTTAATTAATCATGGATTCATGGTTAATAAAAGTTGAGCAACATTGATGTAGCAACATCACTCTCACTCTACAGGGTGAATTTTCCAAGTGAGCGGTGATGGCCAAATTCTAAACTATGAGGAATAGCGAAAAGTACTCAAAGGAGTCGCGGGCTCAATTCTCATTAGTTTAGTTTGCCGTATGTCATTACTTCCCAGAATTCGATCCTTATTAGCGACACTATCGAATGGTGTAATAATACAGTGTGTTTTTTTTTTTTTCAAAATCAACAGGTTCGATTCCTGGCTAGAAATATTGATTTTTCAAAAATCCAATGATGCAGTTTTAGTTTTCATCAAAATCGAGCCCGCGACTCCTTTAAGTACTTTTCGCTAGTCCTCATAGTTTCGGATTTGGCCATCCACGCCCACTTGAAAAATTCATCCTGTATATGGGGTGCTACACACTTCTTCGTTTCAGCAATTTCGGTTCGACAGTATTTATTTAATAACTAAGCGAACCGGAAGCAATTACTACACATACTCGGCTTTCATTCGGCTTGTGCCGATCGGCACACTTCGTTCGGCATCTACCCTGACTTATTCATATTCGGGTCGGCTCTGCATGATTTCGATGTCTAAGCCGAACAGCTTTTTCCCGAACATATATCTACATATATTCGATTTTGCAATTGAATCTTGCCGACCCGAACATATTTGTAGCACCCCTTACTCACACCATGTTGCGCAACTTTTGTTTCCCACAAATATGGGGGCTTTATCATACAATAATTTCGTAAAAGATATGGCAAAGAGTTATTAATTTAGTTGTATGTAAGAATAACACATGCATTAAGCAAAATGTGGAGGTTAGTTTGTGTGGTTCTTAGTTTAGCAACATTATAAAACAACATATAATATGTCTAAGTATATTATATTTACCAAATCCTCTTCATCTTCCAATGCTGAGGCTGCAAGGGCTGCATACAGATTCGCTGCTGTTTTTGATACACTTTCTTGAGGCGCCATGTTCTAAAGTTTTAGAATTATATCAAATTATATCAATAATAATTATGTCTACGTTCTAGGTAATAAACACACTTAAAACGGGACCCATGGAAGGGATGAAACTGCCCATTTTCTTTAGTGGTCTCTACCGGCACCTCCGAGTAGCCTTTTATTACAAGAATACATATTTTTTTTATTGCTGAATGAGCCCGCTCTTCACCTCGATCACGCCTGATGGAAAGCGTGGATGAGGTCTATGATGGAACGAGCGTGCCCAGAAAATGCCTAAGCCTAAAAACTGGTTGTCTTTAAAGTCGGTTTACGGACGATAATTTTACGTGACAACGTCATAAGGAAACATCAGATAGATGCGTCACAAGCCGAACGCTTAGGCCGATCGTGCCTCTCAATCGCTTGTTTCGCGCTCTCGCGTGCACGCTCGGCTCAGGCGGAACGTGACAGTGAGTCATGCTTTTTCATGCGTGCAGCCGGCGTTCATCGATTTATAAGACGTCATCACGTCAATAATTAATGCCTAATCTAACCCCCTAACATCCCCATGCCCATGCATGCACGCATGTCAGGCCCTAACATTTTAGTAAAATTTAACAACTAACCTTTTCTTCCACCTTCATTTTCTTAGTAGGCGGCTCAGTATATGAGTGATCAGTAACCACAGTTTCCGTGACATCCCTATCAGTTTTAATCTGAATCGGACCTTCGGCCTTCACCTGAATCAATTGACCTTGTTCATTCTTGTACTGAAGAACCGGCGCTTGTAATTGGTCACTCTTCAACTGAATGATTTGACCTTGTTCGTTCTTTATTTGAATTAGCTGGCCCTGATCGTTCTTTATTTGAAAGTATTGGTTTCCTTGGGATACTAAGCCGGAGTCAGCGTTTATTTGAATGACCGGGGTTGGATCGGACTTGACCTGAACAATTTGACCCGTCTCTGTGATTTGGATAGTTGGAGCGTTGATTTGGGGGCCCATTTGAACGACTTGCAGTGGGGGGTTCGAGTTTTTCTTTAATAAGTCCGCTAGCATTTTGTTTTGGGCGGATTTCTGGAACAAATTGGATTAATTAACGTAAATAATAATTGTAAAATTGCGTCTAGTTTTATATTTTTCAGAAGAAAAGGTTACTCACAATCGTCAGTTGAGTTTGCTCGTCTATCTGAATTTGTACTGGTTCTTCTTTTGATACTGAAAAGTTTACAAATAAAATTTAGATATCATCATGAATAAATAAGTAGTAATAACTGAATTAAAATATTTTTGATATTTACCAACTTGATCTTCTGGCTGATTTAGGTGGACCTGCAAATAAAAGTATCATACAGTGATTTATAATGCAAATTATATTTCAAAGAAGAATCTCTTTTGATGCTTGTTCCGGGTGTTGCCACTGTTTATAAAAGAGCTTTCGAAATAATGGACGTATACGGTCCCATCTATTGTATTTAAACTAGAAAGATACAAGATCTGATAGATTTCTGATATAAATCTGTTTAAATGAGCGATATCCGCGATGCGATGGTGGGACGTCTGGCTCTCTTAGCGGAGCGAAGTGGAGGCGCTGGCGCGGCCGGCCATGCGGCATAGCTGCGCACTCGCAGGATTGGCGGTAGTAAGTCCTGCCGCAGTGGGCCATTTGGCGGCGGCGTTGTTGTAACAATCCTCTTATCGATTTGTTGGAAAAAAAGTTACTTATACTTCATGTTTTTACCTTATCTGTGGGCGTGCTACTAGCAACACCACCTGGCGTAATCGTCGTACATTTGATCAGGGCTTCTGGGTCAACGTCCATTACCTGTACGGGAAATATTAATAGGATGAGAATGTGTTTCAATTTAGATTTCGATATAACCTCTAATGAGAGGATAATTGCGTTTATTTAATTATTGTATCACATAAACGTAATTATCCTCTAGAAAACCTGTTAGCAAGCCCAACACGAAGAATTCTGTTTTGACCATTATTTTGGCCGAGGGAGGTAAGATGGCATTTGCTCCTACACCCTCTGTTTGCCTGTCAACCTCCGGGTCATAAATTAGCTCTTTAAAAATAGTTATTTAGGGTTAGTTAGTTATATTTACTTACCCCCTTACTAATAAACGTATTATATCAGATGAATAGTTACACACCCATTTCTCTCTTTCAGTCGTCAGTAATTTGACATTCGAAAGAAGAAGACAAAGCGTTGTGTAACTATACAGACGCTATACAACGTTTATTAATAAGGGGGTAAGGGTATTGAAAATGATAAACCCTTCACGACACCACACCACACACCACATTTGGCTAGTTAAAAAAAAATAAAATTAATGAAGTATTATGGGCTGTGTGTTTTTTTTATATATTTTTAATGCTTTTATATTCTAATATTTAAAAGCGAAATTTGTGTTTGAATGGATTTGTAGCGGTATCTACAACGCCACATGCAAACAACGCGTCATACTGACGTCAATAGAAATCCTGCATCTCGCAAGCAGAGTTTACCGCGCCACTAGCATAGATACAACGCCCGACATGAATCATCGGGCAGTTGTCCGCCAGACACAACACCCGTCTGTTCGGAGGATCCTCCCTTTTCTATGGAGTATGAGTGACCTTTACACTCTGTTCCTCATACCTCTATACAGGGTGAAATTGAACACATGCGACAAATCGAAATGGGAGATTGTACTCATTATTATGAACAACTTTTACTATGAGACCAAACCTGAAATCGCGAAAAAAAATCAGCTGTTCCCTACATTTTGACGAGTTATGCGAACATAAAATGTAGGGAACAGCTGATTTTTTTTTCGCGATTTCAGGTTGGGTCCCATAGTAAAAGTTGTTCATAATGATGAGTACAATCTCCCATTTCGATTTGTCGCATGTTTTCAATTCCACCCTGTAGATTAAGGAGAAAAATGAATTGTTTTAAATACCTGATTAGTTTGCATCACAACTGTGCTCGGAGCAGCCGGTCCTCTTTGTTGACTTTGTTGTCTTTGCGCAACCTATATACATTATAAATATTGAATACAATCGTTCAGAAATATTTTGTGTCCCTGATCCTACGTATAAAAGAAATGATAAACGAATGGATAAGAAATGAAATTGTAAACCGAAACATAATGTTTCAAAAGTAAATGTTGCTTAAAAAAAGAAGAATAAAAGTAAATGTTGCTTAAAAAAAAGAATAATAAATATTTGAAAGTAAATGATGTTGAAGTTTTTACTTGTTATTTTAAAACGAACTTTCTATTTTGTTATTATAGAATTTGCAGCAAAAATATCTTAAAAATTACGCCTCGTGTGTAATTTTGTAAAATTAAGGTAAACATAAATCTCCTTAGCCCAGGTGCCGTATTATGACGGTTTAATGCCATCATCATTCCAATGGAAGAGAGAGACGGAGATATACATGACCGAAAGCGCCATCTCTTTTTCGGATTGGAAATGTGATGGGATTAATACTTCGTGATAGGGCTACAGAACTGGGAGTTTAATGGCTAATAAAAAAAAATCTCCTTTAAAATTGGCATAACTCCTAAAAAAATAACAATAATAATTCCATGCTTCACAAAAAAGCTAGCAGAATACTCATGCCGTTTCAATCCAGTTATTTTATCATGTTAGTTTATTAACTAGTGATACTTGGCATGCCTTTCTACGTCGCTTTTAACTGCCACTACTCGTCAATGTTGCCATACACAAAAATCGATTCATTTTTTTTCAGGCAACTACCTTATTATAATTTCGGCCTGTCAGATGCGTTTTTTTTTTCTGAAAATGGTGTTTTGCTTACCTCGGCCTTATTGTTGAAAAATACTTTGGTACAATACATGCTAGATCTAATAGTTCGGAACAGAACTACCAAATCTTTGTTATAACGTTCAAAAACTCAATATAACATGCAATTTGTTAATTTTCCACTGTATTTTGTAGTTTATACCTTTCTTCGTGATACGCACGTCACCTTCTTTGTTCTATAGTAAATTGTAAAATCATAGCAGAAAATAAAGTAAAAGAACAGAATAAAATTGAAGAAAATAGGATTGAAAAATATACAATATGTAACGTAATTAACGCACACCCTCAGACACCCCAATTAGTATATTGTGTTATAATCATAATACGTACACAGAATTTTTAATTAAACATGTTTAAGCATTGATTATTTATTAAATTAGCTATCCTAATTCCGGAAGAATGTTGTGGTCACAGTAGAAATCCACGAACGCACACAGTCGCACACGTCGCTATTAGTGCCGAAAAAAGGCGACAATACACGATTGTTTACGAGAAATATGAACATTAACGGGAAAAACCCCGTGCAGCTGGTCGAGAGAGCGGTTAACAGATGTCCGAACTCCGAGCTGTTTATTGTCTACATTTTTGATTGTATCACAGAATACTTAAAGTACTGCGTACAGAAAGGCCACTCCCTTCCCCGCACTAACATCAGTTACCGCACCTCACCCCGCACTTCGATGTGTTCGTCGCCTGCTCTTTAACAATGGCGCTCGCATACACAAGAACCGCAGCGCTGTACCTACCTACTGCTGAAACGAACACATTATTTTTTTAAAGTTTTATATTTTGTGTTAATCACGATAGTTGTATATTGTGCATTATTTGGATGCTTATCTTCATCGAGGAACGATAAAGACAGGAGTTTCTTTCGGTTCCCGAAACATGAAAGAAGGTAAGGAACAGCAACTCAAATATCCTTTAAACCCATAAAAAATAAAAGCTAGTATATTACAGACAAACAAGTTAAGCCAGTGTTGTGATAATTTATTTTCATAATTTTCTCTATTAATCATTTATTTTCCAAGTTTTCTTCGTTTTAGAACAATTAAAACTTCCGTAATATTAACATACCAAATTGCTCTCTCTCTTTATTGTCTTAGTTATGTCTCTTTCTTTCACGTTCTATTCGTTCTTCGACTTTAAAAGTAGTACAATAGAAATGTTATTAATTAGATTTCAGTGAGTACCTAGTGTCGCGGCGCGCGGCGCCACATTGTTGCATACGTTCGGGCAGCGCCGCCGCCTACGCAATACTGCGCCAGCCAGCCCTACTAGATTTCACGCACACATTTACACGTATACAAACGTCATTTGTCAATGTAGTGGTAGTAGGTAATTATTTTGCGAGCGTTGTATGGAGTGTCCGGGGTGTGATTGTATCTTTCCATCACACTGTTCAGGCTTTGGACTGTCGACTCAATAATTTTGTTTATTAATTATGATACAATGCCAATAGGCAATATTCGTTACAAAATGTTTTGCTAATGTAAATAATAATAAACTGCTAAAAAGAGGCGATACTGAAAGATGTGAATCAAGATATGTATTTACAATAATTTAAAAAATCAAATACTTAACTTACAATTTTCCTAAACACTCATACGACGTTGTATTTATAACACACTTTCAAAATGTCCACCACCTTGTTCAATACATTTTAATGCCCGTTTTCTTAATTGATGCTTTAATTTAGAAAGAACTTCAGTGTATTTTTCACTATTTCAAAAGCGTTCACTATCCTATTTTTTAGGTCCTCGGCACTTGTCGTCTCACTAAAATAAACTAACGATTTAATACGTCCCCACAAAAAAAAGTCAAGAGGCGTTAAATCAGCTGATCTGGGAGGCCACTGGACAGGGCCGCCGCGACCGATCCAGCGCTCTCCAAACTCATCATCAAGGTGCTGTCGAACACTCCTAGTGAAATAAGCAGGGGCACCATCGTGTTGGTAGAATAGTTACCTCTTGTAAATTATGAAGAGGTATGTCTTCTAGCAGCGTAGGTAGAGTTTCTCGTAAAAACAGTAAATATGCGTCTCCTGTTAATCTTTGTAAAAACACAGGCCCCAGTATGTATGTATGTACCAATGACACCGGCCCAGACGTTAACTGAGAAACGGTGTTGGAAGGAATCCACTCTGCATGCGTGAGGATTTTCGTGCATCCATAAATGTGTGTTGTGTTGATTGTACATCCCCACACGCGTGAATGTACTTTCATCTGTCCAAATTATGTTCCGCCGCCAATTTTCTAATAACCAGCGGCTGAACTGCAAGCGAGGTGCGTAATCGTTTGGAGTCAACTCCTGGCATCTTCTGAGGTGGAATGGTTGTTCTTTATCACTACGAAGTGTTCTCCACACATGCATATGGCTACATTCAAAACGTGGCGCTGCTTCTCGGGTACTGGCATGGGGATTCTCATCAAAATAGTCCAGTATTTCGTTTTGAAGACGAGTACGTGTACGCACATTGGCTCCCCTGTCGATGGCTGTGTTCGGACGGAACGTTCCGTGGTCGCGAAGCCGCTGAGTAGCAGCTAACATAGTCCTGCGGTCTACTCTGGTACCATACCTTTGGTTGAATGTTCTGCAAGCTAGAGCCACATTATCACTACACCGTGCCAAAGTCCTCACCATTTCGGTGTACTGAATATTTGTGTATTGGAAAGACATCGCGCGCGAAAAATTATTTGCAAACACTCTACGAAGTCTTTCCACTAATAATGTCCGCGTGTGACTAGTATTGTTTACACATAGATTTATAATAACGTCCAGATTGAGTGTTCCGTACAAAACGCACCGTTCTTATTGAATGCATTTAGTGATACGCGTGTGCGTTGGTACCGCCCACCGCAAGTGTATTATTATCGTTTCTGCAGTTGTGTGCGTGACGTTTTCTAATACCAGCGCAAAATGATTACCCCAAAATGTGGGAAAATTCGTGTAGTTTTCTTATTCATATTCACTTAGGTAATTATATAGTTATTATATGTGTACAAAATGAAACCCGCCTTTTACATTCATACCGATTGACTCTTATGATAGTTTTTGAAGATTGTTATAATTTTATTTTTAACATGGTTTTCGTAAACATGTGTGAATGAACAAAAAACTTTTAATATCATAGGTACTAATATTATAAATCAGAAACTTTGTGAGTGGTACTGGTTTGAGAATTATCGCTAAACATACGTTAATGTGGGAACATTATAGGCTGATGATGATGATGATGATACGTTAATGTAACAAACATACCTAAAATATTGCTTCGCTCCAAATCCGTTTGTTGACTCAATAATATCGTAGTATTAAAAAAGATGGTAAAAGTATTTCATACCCTTGGCAACCATTGATATCATTTTGTTGATAATAATAATGTTGATTTCGTAACATTATACAATATTAAAATATCGCAGCATAAAAAAAGGGTAAAAATATTTCATGCCTTACCTTGGCAATACTCAAATATTATGGCGTCGTTTTGTTTTTATTTTGTTTTCGTAATAATTTCAATGAAATACGTAGAAATTCATCATAAAATTGCAAACTTACCTGTGAAATGTGATGTTCGTATCCTTGTCTTTTTTTGGAGTGTAGTTTTTACACGATTTCACTGCACAAACCGTCATTTTTTCAATTATATTTAACAGCGTTTTCTGACGTACACGCGTTGAACGTCTGTCGCGTAATGGCGGCCTGTGGGCGGGGCTAACGAACGAATACACTATTTTGGTGTCTGTGAATTCGAAGCATTTTGACAGCGCGTACTAGGCATCTGGACGTTATTATAAATCTATGTGTTTACATTTAAGTTAGCTTTCTTTCTTTCATCGTTGCCGCGCCCGCGCCGCGCGGTATCTTGGTGACTATCCCGCTCTATCCCAGGTTTTTAGTTTGCAGGAGAAAGGGAACGAAAACAAGCATGACATATTATTTTGTTGTTTTAACTATTGTGTCCTTTGTCCAGTGCCTGTTAGTGTGTGCGTGCGGTTAAATCGGTTTACTAAATGTATTTGTAGACTTTTAACTTGCTTGAAATAAGGTTCATTTTTCTTTATTTTCTATTTAATGACGGAATTTGTATTAATACAAATAAAACTGCACTTTTAAAAGTATTATTGCCTTGAGTTACGGTCCATTTTAGTTAGTTTTGACTGTACACGGGTAGTGTGACTGCAATTTACGTACTTTTAATTATTTTTGGGATAAAAAACTACCTATATTAAAAATGATAGAAATCAATTCAGTAATCGATTCTGAACAAACTACTTTCAGGATGTGCGTTAATTATGTTACATGTTGTATACTGAGTGATGTGATGATCAATTAAAAAATTCTATACTTATTTTTTTTTTTTTATTAATATCTTCTTTTTTTTGCAAAAAACCAACTGCCCACGAAATTAATTATAAACCTTACCTAAGTAAATCATTTTCCCAGCATCTTACATACAAACATCTTTTACACACGTCACCAGCCAACAGTTCATAAAGAGCCTCTCCAAACATTTCTTTGACTCTGCTATAAAGAGCACCCCAATCCCCTGATTGATTTAAATTCGACCCTAAATAATCCGATCCAGCTTGTCCTTTGCTGCCCTCCTCTAGCGACGGCCTATACCGAGGTCCGTATCCCTCAGGGGCTGCCCTTAGTGTGTAGTCGCTTAGTTTTCAAGTTTTTTAAGCCCTGGCGGAGGCCTTAATTTATTTAGGCACCCAGAGGCAAGACCAGTTAAGCAGACGAAAACCTCCTCGGTTAAACGGCGAGATGCCATTCAAAAAAAAAAGCGACGATTGCTTTCTATTAGGACGAAGCCTTCGTCTCTACCCCACAATCAACAGCTCATCCACACATCCCTACAACTATAAACAGTGGTTAAAGTTAGTTTTGTTAGTATGACTTACTTGCGGTGTCGGTAGTGCGGGGCTTACTTTATGCGCTAACAAGTGTTTGATCAGCGTTGTGTTCGACGGAGTGGATTCCAACGCTTGAGACAGATGCGGGTGGGATGCTGGTGGCTGTTGTTGGCTCTGATAAAGTAAATAAAAACTTATAAAATATAAAAAATATATAAAGTAAATAATTGATTGAAAGGATTTGATAGTTATCACTTTTTCCAACACTATCATCGCTCAGTGGGATAATAAAAATTGTATTCTTTTTTCATAAGTTAAGAGTAACATGGTATGTTTTAAAACTTAAAAATATACTTTCGAATACTTCTAACCATTGATGATTTACTGGGGAACAGTCATTCACCAGTATTTTCTATTTAAAGTAGTTTAGGTTTTCGCCCTGAGCAGGCTGCCTCATTTCAAACGCTTTCCATGGGTTGTATATTTAAAACAGTTTGTATATATGTATATGTACCCAAATTTATAATATTTTCGTTAAGGCTATTCAATACATGATCTCCCAGCCACTTTATCGCTAGATGGCGGCACATTCGCACTTCGAACATTTTCAATTTTTACGCCTAACTCAGAAAGCTTTGCGAAACAACTTTATTATATGCGTCAACTAACGCATTAACATAATCTTTTTAGATATTCACTTTGCTTGTTAACTCGTCACATACAAAGATTTGTACCCCTAAACATTTAGCCGTTTCACTTTATATCTTTACTATGTCTTTACACACACATGTACAGTTACACACTACGTGTATAGTTTTACTTGCGATATAACTAGATGGCGTTGTATTCATAAACTTGGTTTGTGAACTTGTTTTCCAGAGGTGGCGTTAATTAAAATAAAATATTTTTACGAAAATATTTTTATGACTGTCCTTCATTCTCTAAAGAAAAGCGTACTTTTTATAGTAAAAACCGAAGAAAAGAATACTTGATTGCTACAAGGGTTGTCAGTTGCTTATTCAATTATTCTAAGGGTGCTTTTGTAGTGTGTTAGGGTAGGTTTAGGTTTAAAAATAATAAAATAATAATAAATCCCCTGACCGATTTCGGTCACGGTGGCCAATTTCAAAGAAGATTAGCCAGGTTTGCAGGAGATATTATAGTGCACAAGTGTGTGCGCAAATACAGGAGAGAGAACAGGCGCAGGACCAACGGCTTTACGTGCTTTCCGAGGCACGGGGGTATTACGCCACCAATTTCCAAACTCCGGGCAAAAAAAAAAAGAAAAAGAGTAAAGAAACTCCTAACGGGAAAAACCCAATTTTAATAACACTGTCCGACCTGAGAATCGAACCCAGGACCCCGAGAACGGCAGATGCACTTGTGACCACGAAACCAACGGGACAGTTAAGATTCTTTGTATAATTAAACGCTACTATAAAACAAAATATATAAAATGTTTATTTGAGTCGTGCGCGAGAGATGCAGCCGGCGCGACGGAATTCCGCGAATTTCGGTCACTCGTAGGTATAATAATAATGTATCATTCAACCGCAGCCCAGCGTGCCCGCCGTCGCAGGCAGTAAGGCAGTGTACAGACGCGTGAAATTATTAGGCCGTGTACACACGGTTGTGGGTATTTAATTATTAGTGTAATTTTATTACTGTTGTGTGTATGTGTATGTATATGTATATAAGTGTTATGTGTAATATGTATTATGTGTTTACTATTTACGTGTGTTTGTATGTTTAGCCTAAAAACCAACAAATTCACATACACCAGCGTCCACTCAAACCAACAATTCCAATTTCAAATGAGAAAATGAAAAAAAATCAGCTGTTCCCTACATTTTGACGCATGATGATACCTATACGAACATAAATGTAGGGAACAGCTGATTTTTTTCGCGATTTCAGGTTTGGTCCCATAGTAAAAAAAATTGTTCATAATGATGAGTACAATGACCATGTTAGTGTTGTTCCAATAACCCTGTATATACTTATACTATATTATATCCATACTAATATTATAAATTCGAAAGTAACTCTGCCTGTCTGTCTGTATGTTACCTATTCACGCCTAAACCACTGAACCGATTTAGAAGAAATTTGGTAGGTATGGGGAAGGACATAGGATAGTTTTTATCCCGATATTCCCACGGGATCGAAACTTATGCGGGTGAAACCGCTGGGCGCAGCTAGTTGCAAATAAAGTTTATTGAACTCTTCTCTCTCTTCGATATTGAGCTTTGTTGGTACCGACTTTGTTTTGAAGATTCTATACATCTTTTATTAGGTACTTATTTACACCCTAAGTTACATTAAAATTAGCAAGGAAAAACCGGCCAAGTCCATGTCGGACCACAATGAAGAGTTCCGTAGTCGAAATGAATTTATCCCAAGAACAAGCTTAACATTGTAGTTGAAAATCATGTCCTCCCATACATTGCAACTAAAAGTTGGTCGACTATTACTCGTAAAGTCTACTCAGCTGTGATTTTGATTTCGTGACATATAAGTACTACTGCCGTGAATTTTAGTATTTCTTCTAGTATTTCACAAACAATTTAGGGGATATGACATCCCCCTGTATCACCCCCCTGAGCAGTTGGATGGGGCTGGTTTTCTGATCCTGGATCTGGAAAGTCATCGTTGCAGCATCATACAAACATCTCAACACTTCGATGTAGCACCAGTCAATTCGACATCATTGCAGAGAGGCCAGAACTGCCCATACTTCGATGGAATCGAAGGCTTTCTCGTAGTCCACAAATGCCATACACAGTGGCTGACTGTACTCCTCGGTCTTCTGTACAATTTGTCAAACAGTAGGTATGTACCTATATGGTCTACGCTCGTAACTGCGTACAAAACCATCACATCGTCCGGCGTCCGTTCGTCACTGTGGAGCATTCGAGACTGTTTGTTTACCGAGTGTAAACCGAACTCGCGGCGCGTAGGTATGACTCGCATAATAGGTAATATTACCGCGGTAGTAGATTGATGTACTTGCGTCTGTACGTATTGAATTTCATTCATTTTCACCTATTTTTTTTCGCGGAACTTATAACATCAGCTATCTGCCAGTGGAAGTCTCGTCAAAATCAGTCTAGCTGTTTCGGAGATTAGCCGGAATAAACAGACAGAGACAAAAATTAACAACAAATGTTTTTTGTTCAAAGTAGGTACCGTAAATATAAATGACTGTATTCAGATTACTTTATTTGATCAACCGCACAAAACAGAAAGGTAATTTGGTACTTGCACTTTTCATACCTACGCTCGGCGGTCGCGCTGGGGTTGTCAACTTTGGCAAAAAACACACAAAACAAAAAACACAAAAAACTAGTGTAGTAGTGGTACTCGTATCTAGTTATTTGATTCATTGTTGAGAATGAAACAGCAAGAAAGGAAATGATCGTATTTTTTAGCTTATAGGTACTACAATAAGTCCGTCCGTATGTCACAGCCACTTTTTTCCGAAACTATAAGAACTATACTGTTGAAACTTGGTAAGTAGATGTATTCTGTGAACCGCAGTAAGATTTTCACACAAAAATAGAAAAAAAACAATAAATTTTGGGGTTCCCCATACTTACAACTGAAACTCCAAAAATTTTTTTTCATCAAACCTGTACGTGTGGGGTATCTATGGATAGGTCTTCAAAAATGATATTGAGGTTTCTAATATCATTTTTTTCTGAACTGAATAGTTTGCGCGAGAGACACTTCCAAAGTGGTAAAATGTGTGTCCCCCCCCCCCCCCTCTAACTTCTAAAATAAGAGAATGATAAAATTAAAAAAATATAGATAATGTACATTACCATGTAAACTTCCACCGAAAATTGGTTTGAACGAGATCTAGTAAGTAGTTTTTTTTTAATACGTCATAAATCAAAAACCGCAATTTACCTTTCACAAAGTTACAACGAACTACAAGAACTTTTATATTATGTTACTTGCTGCTACGGAACCCTTCATGGGCGAGTCCGACTCGCACTTGGCCGGTTTTTTGTTACTCCATTTTTGCACTTCACAGCTACGCGTGTCTCGCGCGGATGGCAGTCTGTAGGTACTCTCTATATTTTGTGCCTGTAGGTACTGCGCGGTACAAGTAGGTACTAGGTATTACATTTATATACGGTACGTACCTACATTTTATACAAGTCCGTTGCCTAATTTCAACTTCTTCAATACGTCTATTGAAGAAGTTGAGATTAGGTAACGGAACGCGGAATTAAGAATTTATTTAGGTAGGTACTGCTACTCTACTCCATAGGTAGAATAAAATTATTTACTTTTACTTTTTCGTACTTTATGGAGGTACTAGATTTTTCCCGCAGCTTCGCCCGCGTGGATGTCGGAGATTATCCCACGAAATCGTACTACCGGAATAAAAAGTATCCTATGTCGTAATCCTAACCCAGCATTCTAATTACCTACGTAACACAATCATTATCAATCTCAATCTGAATCATTTTGAAGAATATTGCTAATCCATTGCTTTGCATTACCTATGTTCGAAACATAATGTATATCATTTCTATGGTTCGAAAAATGTTTTTGCTCAAAAACGTAAATGATGCAATGAATGTTGTTGAACTGTCAAAATGAAAGCCATTGCTACTGATAGTGTGTTACGCAATTACCCCGCAGGTCATGGTCTACCCATGTGCCAAATTTCATCTAAGTAAATCCGTTCAGCTCAGCCGTTTTAGCGTGAAAGTGGAACAAACAAAGTCAATTGCGCATTTATAATATTAGTTAGGAACAAACATAATATGAAAAAGCTAAAGTATTTGTGTATATTATAAATAATTTCCATATAGTCAAAAATAACGCTAGTTCGGTAGGTACCTAGATTGATAAAAATTCAAACACACATCTCCCCGGCGCGGGGCCAAGCGCTTCGTCCGTACTATAGGTATGTAGTTATATGTACCTGCATGCAGAGCAATTTACAAAACTAGTGCATTTATGCGCGCGGCCAAGTAGCGAGGCGCATGCGAGGTGCGATGCGACATCATGAATGAATGGCTAACCCACCCAAGCGCTCCAATCACAGAATAGATATCAATAGTGCCGGCCGGGCCTGCCGCCCAAAGTCCATGCTGCCGCCTGCGAGTGAGCGGCGGAAGTTACCGAACCCGAACCGAACGCCAACCGAGCGTTCAGGCGCTATCTCTCTCTTTTTGCTTTGCCTCTTTTTCAAACAATGCGCTGGATTGAACAACAAAAACAAGCTTAGCTCCGCTAGGGAAAGGTAATAGTGTTCTGTGAACAAGCTTTTGACTATGCCCGCGTTGACGATAGGATAGACGGTCTGGGAACAGTGGGAACTGGGAAGGGCTCTCTCAATAGGTACTTACCAGCCTAATGCAGAAAGATTTTTAATTCAGAAAATTTCTCGAAGACAGTTCAAGTGTAAGTTAGTACTTACATTTATGTAGGTACTTAGGTACATAAACTTAGTATGTAGGTACATACATTCAATACAGTAATATCGAACCCAGGGTAGATCGCAAATACTATCAATAAGTAGGTAAAGCATTTTTTCGCACTTCATGATTCAATTGATAAATTGATTTAATATATAACTGCGCGGGCAGAGCCACCGCGCCAGCCTTGTAAGAAATATTGCATACCTACCAACGATTCGCAACTTGTCAAAAAAAACACGCATAATTCAACGATTTATTATAAAATTGGCCAACCTGTTTGACATTGACAAACAACGCCATCTAACGAGCAAGATCAATTGTTGTTGATAACCTTAGCAAAAATTTGTGTTCTGCTTCTCGATAGTTCTTTGAAATATCCTGCAGAGGGCGTGTTCCGGCCGCGCACACATAGAAAAATTTATCGATTTTGTCAGGCCTAGATATCCTGGAAATAGTGTTTTTTTTATAGGTTTTTGTCGATATGCGTCAATAATAAGTCATAACAACTTAATATACGTGCTTTTATTCTGCAAAAATCGTTTATTTTTCGAGATTTGTACCCCGAAAGAATGTATGAAAAAGTGTCAGTATCCAATCACCTTAAAATAAATGGGATTTTGTTAGTAAAACTGTTACCTGCACTTGCGGCTGAGATACAACTGGTTTCGCTTCAGCAGCTGCCTTATTCGTTAGTTGCGCTTTCAGTATCGGCGATGATGGTCCTAATGATAAAAGACATAAAAAATCTGATAAAATTCTCAGTAACAGTCAAGTATTTATTTATTTACCATTTACCATTTATGTACACACATATATAAACAGACAAGAAAAAAACAGAACAGAAAAATAGGTACAAAGGTGATGCTTATTTCATAAGAAAAGTATCTAATTTATTTATCCTTTTATAGCTTCTGCCCGCGGGTTCGCCCGTATGGATGACGGAAATTATCCCACGGGAACGTGCTACCGGGATAAAAAGTAGCCTATGTCCTTCCCCATGATGCCATCTATCTTCTTGCCAAATTTTATCGAAATCCGGTTTAGACGTAATATACAGACAGACAGAGTTACTTTCGAATTTATAATACTAGCAGCGCCACACGGTTTCATCCGCATAAGTTTCGATCCCGTGGGAATATCGGGATAAAAACTATCCTATGTCCTTTCCCGGGACTCAAACTAACTCTATACCAAATTTCATCTAAATTTGTTCAGCAGTTTAAGCGTGAAGAAGTAACAGACAGACACACATTTGCGTTTATAATATTAGTAGGATAGTATGGATTGGTCAACATTGAAAAGAGTTTCTTATTATTCTAATTATTTCTAAATAGGGCTTTACGACTGAAATGTAGTTACCAGCAGTAGGAGTAGTTCTGTTCTGCATAGCTCTGGACCTGATGCCGATATACGCCTGTTGAGTCTCGCCCGTCGATAACGTCACTGTGTTTGGTCCCACTGTACCGCCGAACACCGTTCTAAGATAAACAATAAAATGCAATGATAAAAATTATAGTCGGTCTACCATTTTGACGTGACAACGTCTTATAAATCGATGAACGCCGGCTGCACGCACGAAAAATCATGACTCATTGTCACGTTCCGCCTGAGCCGAGCGTGCAAGCGAGAGCGCGGAACAAGCGATAGAGAGGCATGTTTTCTTATGACGTTATCACGTAAAATTATCGTCCGTAAACCGACTTTACAGGCAGCCAATTTTTTTTTTGATGTCTTTGATCAGTATGTCCCAATAGATTTGTAACTTGTAACCAAAATATTGACCACCGATCATACAATAATATGAGATATAACAGCAAATTGACTCTACCTAAAACGTATAATGGACAAACATTTCTGCTCTTTGCACGTCATATTATGCCGTTAAACTCGTCGATATTTTTCAGGATTTAAGTAAGTAAATATATGTATTATGTTTCCCTCAAGGACTCGGTACCTTATAATAATCTTACCTGACTAGTCTGGGGAAGTGTGCAGGCGCGATGACTCCCTTCCTAGACAGTTTGGTGCAGCACGCGACGTACTGTCGGTACATGTCGTTGGCATCGCAAGCGCTGTTGTCGTTCGCTGGTAGAACTTCATAGGCTGAGCGAAGCCATGCTTGAGCGAAGTGCTCGTTTTCCTGTTGAAGGTTTTTTTTAATACGTACTCATTCGTTTTACATTGTTTGAACCTAGCAGAACTGATGACGCAATCAACCAACGTGACCAACGTTGATTGCGTCATCAGTGGCATTCTTTAGGTCATTCAAAGTGCAGGTGAAAGGGAAATTAGGGCACTCCAGCAAGAATAGAACAGAATATTCATTTATTTGCTCAGAATGTAGGTATTTGATTACAATAATATTAAAGAATACTTGTACATTCTACCATTTTGGCGTGCAAACATTGATGCAGTTTATCATCAAACAAGTGCAAGTGGGGCATGGTCTGATCAACTCGGCACTCGCACGGGGTATTGGATAGGTCAGTAATCCCCCACTTCGATAAACTGTGTTTGAATGTAATTTATTATGGTACTCCATCGACTAGATCGCATTTTTTTTACAGAGTTTAGTCTTACCCCCTTATTAATCAACGTATTATATCAAATGAATAGTTACACACCGATTTCTCTCTTTCAGTCGTCAGTATTTTGACTTTCGAATGAAGAAGACAGAGCATTGTGTAACTATACAGACGCTATACAACGTTTATTAGTAAGGTAATTGTATGGGTATATTACTGCGAACTTTTCACTTAAAAGTGTGCACAGCACTTACACAGTTTACTTGTTTGATTTCATCAATCAAATGTATTGTCTTTACTATTTGCATTTTCTTTTTATGATCATGTTACGTTGCAAAACTTAAAAAAAAAATTACAATCCCTCTTACCAAAAATACATATTTCCAAGAATTCTAATTTACGATAACACACTACGAATAGACATTTTAAACAAGCACTCGCCCATAGACACGCCAGAGACACCAAACAGTTTACTTCTACTATGGTTGCATTTTGGATTACATGTTTTATTTGTAAATGCTTCTAAGTTTTAGTTAAAAAAGCATAACTACGTACTACAAAAAGTAAGTTAGTACAGAAAGGAAACATCTTACAATGACTCCTAAGTTTGCTATTAAAAAATATGTTATTGGTGTCGTTATGTGGTGTGGGTATATTGAAAATTAAATAACGCTAAGTTCAGACAAACATTTGACCATCGCTTTCGTAACGCACTTCTAGACATTCGTGGGTTAGCGTTCCTTGTGAGCGCGATATACTTACGAAAGATTAAGATAAGTACTATAGAAAGGCTATCATAATAAATGTCATAGAAAAAAGCGGCCCAGTGAGAGTCGGAATGGCACACGAAAGGTTTCGTACCACAAGGCAAAAAAACCCAAAAATACGTTTCTTGTATGGAGACCTCCTTTAAATTTTTAACTTTATTTAATTTTTATTATTTGTTGTTATAGCGGCAATAGAAATACACACTCTGTGAACATTTCAACTGTCTACTTTTTACGGTTCATGAAATAAAGCCCACTGACAGCCAAAGACGGACGGACAGGGGAGGCTCCGTAATAGGGTTCTGTTGGCACCCTTTGGATACGGAGCATTTTTACTCCGTATCTGTACTCCGTTGAATATTTTATCTATTTATCGTAAGTATATTTAAACGTCTTTAGCGCCTTACCATTAAACTTTTTTACGCGTTATATCTGAACTTAACCCACAAAATAAAGTAAGCAAAAAAAGTAAAAAAAAAAAAGAGAGTCCCTCACCTTACTATCACTCACCTGCACAGTGCGCTGCTGTAGGTGCGACTGCTGTATGGACGAGACCGGCGCGAGCGACGATACTGCAGTCGTCGTAGCCGTCGCTGGGGTCATCTGTGGAGGCTCTTGCACGGCTTTTGTGGGAGTTACGGTCTATGAAGGGAAGGTTAATCTACAGTACCCGGCGATAAATATTGCACATCGACCTTTGGAAAGAAACAATCGGCTAATTTCGGCTTCGTAGTGCGTTATCTCTGTCGCACACTACCTATGTGACGTTTTGTCAGTCGTTGTTCAAGTGCGATAGAGTGCGGTCGCGTCCAGTTCAAAATATATATTTAGAGTTGTTAACACCCCCAAATTTAAATAATTTAAAGTTGTACTATGGCATCTTTAGGAAAAGGAGGGGGAACCTTTTTATTTTACCCCAACCTAAAGCAATCATTTATAGAAAAATTGGTGTATTTTATACAAAGAATAAAAATAATTATCAAAAGAAGCAAATCATAATTGTTTTAACAGCTCGTAATAGATACCGGACTGTTTGTATTTCGTGCGACAGAGATAACGCTCTACGAAGCCGAAATTAGCCGATTGTCTCTTTCCAAAGATCGATGTGCAATATTTATCGCCGGGTACTGTACGTAAATTTCAATATAACTGTACAAGGATCTTTTGGTGCGTGGCCAAAGTCGGAACTAACGCCGCCATCTTGTTTTTTCACAGCATGATGTAATATATGGAGGGTGCTGTATAAACCCTCTGAAAAATTTATCGAGCCATCTGAGAGTTGTCCGCCTGGACAAGCGTTACCGTGGCTGACTTGAAAATCTTTAAAATAGACTTCGAACCCAAGTCGGCCGGAGCAAAGACAATCTCCACAGACAATGGCCCACCTTCCATCCTGCGCCGCATGTCCTATAACCTGTGCACTTGATGATCTTACGACTGTGTCTGTGAGCGGAGTTCGCGCAGTTGAATTTTGGGCCAAAAATATTTAAACTTTTTGCCATCGATACGCTAATAAGAAGAATAAATTTCACAAAAATATTAAACACTTGTTTATGGACAAGAGGTACAAGGGTATTGTGTGTATATGTTAAAATGTGTCCAGAAACTATGACATTGTTATGAATCTCATCATTATTTGGACACGTTTTATATAAGGCTGCTACCAATTCAAGAATTTTAATTTTTGACTTTCATGAGAGTCAGTGGAATCCAAAAAGGTGAGAAAAGATAAACAGTATTCATTCAACTTGTAATACAACATAACAAACTTATCTTACCGACGGTTGTTGCTGCGTTTGCCTCTCTTGCGCATCACGTTCTGCCTGCGCGGCGATCGCGCTAGGTCCACTCACTGTTTCTACGACGCGCATGAGTATACAAGCGCGGGGGCCGTAGCTTTGAGCCTGAAATAGAACAAAATTGACATAACTCAGTATCATCAGCTTCCAGAAATCCAATTAATTTGAGGCCGGAGAAGGATTTTCGTGTTATCTTGAACTCTGATTTTTAATTTGCTAGACTAAAATGACAACTGTGAATCGACTTTTTTTGGCATTTTCGGCTGTCATTTTGCTCTAGTAAATTAAAAATTAGAGTTTACGTTGTTACCAGCGATTGGCAAAACTAGTCAAACGGTAAAATAGTTATTAACTAAACGTTATTTTAACTAATTGTACAGGACTTGCAATTTGAACTACTAAGTTAGTGAATGGAAATTTTTAAAACTATCAGACAAAAATTATCAAAGCATTGAGCAGAATTTCGAAATAAATTGGATATTTTCGGATCACAATTTTATTTGATAAGTCCGACACAAATGTCACAATATTACTTTAAACACTCTAACGTGCGCACTAGCACCATTATTATTGTCCCTAAAAGTTCATTAGAAAACCAGCGTCAGTAGCATCTGTCTAGCTTTAATGCTGAAATAAAAGGTTTATATAATTATATCCACTTTTTTACTTTGTTATTTGTATCTTGTGGTTCACGAACTGTGGCCAAATAAAGGTTATTCTTTCTATTATGTCACAGATGTGGTTCACTGCACTACATACCTCGACAGTGACGAGCGACACAAGTGTATGTATGAGCCCGGGTACCCTCGCGACGGACTCGCTGGCGCGGTCGCCCAGTGACGTCAGCGCGTACACGCACTCTAACGTGCACACCAGCACCATTATGTCGCGGAGAGTCAGTAGGGCGCAGACTTCGTGGTACAGCTGTAATAAAATAAATGTTAAAATGTGCGTGTGTTATAATAAAAGAACAAAAGCGAATCACAGTTCGCTTTTCGAACATATTCGAAAATTCGAACATTTTCAAGGAACTGAAAGAACTGGAATTACTCCCAAGGCACTTGAAATGAAACAGAAACCAGCCAAAATATTAGAAAATGTTGTTTTCTCTCTTGCTTGCGATCAAATCATCATCTAATAATCGTGTTTTCAGCATTTACAGAGCAAAACTCTATACTATTGAACCCTGACATGACGACTTACTCCTCCGCGCTATGGCGGAAGCCCACACACACACATAACCAATAGTGCTATTTTAATGTACAGACGCCAACACATCAAGGTGCTACAATCTGTCAAATTTCTTTAACAGATTTTCAGCTTTATCGCTAAACAATAAGGTTCAAAGTTGATTAGGAAAATTTGACAGTTTCGGGTAGCTTGATGTGCTGGCGTTTGTACATAATATTCTTCCGTCTCCATCAATACAGTTTATAACACATCACAGATAGATTAGAAAGGTTTTCAGTTCACATACCTTAGATTCCAGCGCTTTAAGCAGTGCATCTTCATTGACCTCATTCTGAGCGAGTTTGTTCAGCAACTCAAGCGCTGCAAGCACTCTAGCGCGGTCCTGAGATACTAATGCCGATTGAATTGTAGATAGCACGTGCCGGGATATCAAACATGTTGCTGGATCCTACAAAAGGAAAAAAATATGTACTAACCATTCTTTAAAGTTAAAATATATTATATTTTGTATGGTATAAACAACTCTAGAGTCATATATGTGTTTTATGTGGTTTTAACAACTCTATAAAATTACAAAGTGATGAGTATAGTTTAATTATTTACCTTGATTATTAGTTCAGTGGATACGTTGCCGAGTGTATCAAGTCCAGATTGCCGTAGTGTGCCTACCCAAGAGTTTGCACATAACAATAAAAACCTGAAAAAGATATATAATTATTTGTCTTGATAACAGTAAAATAGTTTCTACACAAGAGCATTATACCATCCATCGGTCAACAATTATTTCAATATTTCCTTTTTGCATATTGCATTTTTTAAGCCACGTATTCACTGAGCAACAATTGTTTATAAACTCTGTTTCAGAAACAAAATCTACGTGTTTCTGAAACAAATCATTTTGTTTCAGAAACATATAATTTTGTTTCTGTAAACACTACGTGTTTATCGGTATGTTTCGGTGCTCCCCACTTGCGGCGGAGAACACAGAAACAAATCAGTTGCGCAACAGGTGCATGCGAGTGTGGACGCGTCTAAACATTTGTTTATAAACATGGCTGTAGTGTGGGACGATGAAACTGTCTTTAAATTGATAGAACTGTTTGAGAAAAAAATGTAGGCACCACATAACAACACTACTTCCTCGGGCGACATGACCTAAGCAACTGACTGTGTGGACGGCAGAGTTTCCGAAACATTGTTCCTGGAAACATTTACGTGATGTTTCAGAAACTGTGTATCCGAAACATTGTTGCTCAGTGAATACGTGGCTTTAGATGTGATTCTAACCTTCAATATGCTTACTTCTAAACTAATAATATAAAGAGAAAAGATTTTATTTTTTTAGATGTAAGTATGGTTTGTTACGCTTTCACGCTAAAACGGCTGAACTGATTTGGATGAAATTTGGCACATGGTTGTCCTTCTCCATCTGGAGAAGGACATAGGCTACTTTACATCCTGGATCGCAGACGAAATCACGGGCAAGAGCTAGTAATTATTATGAACGACAATTTTTACATTTACTAGAGTTGAAACAAAATTGACTGTCTTAACTCTTCTAGTGGCATCACAAACTATTCTCTATATGTTAAATCAACACTTGTTCACTATCATACCCACAGATATATATACACCTAGATAACGCAAGAGCACCTACTTCGCGTGCCGAAAATCGCACCAGTTTACGATCGAAAATCATAAGCCGCCACTTTCGCGCTCAGTCCTGCGTACTGCTGGCTGGGTGAGCGTGAGCGAGAGAGCGCGACCTTGTGACGTCATAGTAGGTAGTCAAAAAGTGGCACGCTTAGTTTTCATACAGTTCGTGATACTTGCGTTATCTAGGTATATCTATATCTGTGATCGTACCTGATAAGCGTAGTATTCTTAGCTAAATACTGCACGTTTTCATCGTGGAAGGACAGCGAGCGAACTATGGAGGCGATCTGCAACACTCGCTGCGAGTAAACACAGGTGGCGCCGCCCGGTAGTTCTGGAGCGAAGAGTTGATTCTCATCCGATGGGTCTGTCATCCAGTCTTCTAATACATCCTAGGAAAAAAAGGTAGACGGGTTATGTTATGTTAGGTTTCTATATCGGACTGTAAGTAATCTATACAGGTGAATTTTTGATCACCACCCAATTTTTTACAGGGTGTTCTACCCATGAATATGAACAACTTCACAATGGAATCAACTCTGAAAGCACGAAAAAAAAAAACCGAGTGTGCTTATGACCACTGTGACCACACGACTGAAGTGAAACTTCGAGAAAGAGAGAAAGAAAAGTGCGCGCGCACTGCTCTCTCTTGCTCCTACAGTGTGATACAGACACAGTGGCGTGCATTGCATATAGGCACATAAGCAGTGCCTACCTCGATATATCAACATAAGCCTGTCAATTACATTTTAGTGTCTGCCCCACAGTTGAGAAACTCACTAAATTATCATACCTAACAAAAAACAAAATTTTCATACAAACACGCGCGGCAGTAGGCAGTCGCCGGACGGACTACTCGGCTTCCGTACTATTCGCACATTGTCATTGGTCTTTACTAGTTCAAGTTAATACGACAAAATTAAAAATACGTACGTCTCACGCGTAATACCATGACGTTCGACCTTCGCAATTTATCACCCTTAAGTAGGCATGCCTACTCAAGTAACCACACTTTTGACCTCACTTTTTTTCTGATTAGTGACCACGTTTGTCTAGACTAGACCCGGCCTAGTGCCTACCTATTCTGAAAACCAATGCACGCTACTGTACAGACAATAGGCCTGCACTGTGCTTAGATATACGGAACGTATTTGGCTATGAGAGGAAGAGAGAAAGAAAATTTACGCGCGCACTGCTTTCTCTTGCTTATATCCCCCACTCAACTCCCGTTCGCCTCGCCCGACACTTTTCGTAACGCTTACGTCACGCGTTCGCCAGCTTACTCCCCAAGTCAAGCATGCGTAAAGAAGTTTCACTTCAAAAAACAACACAAAAGACTACTCACATCTTCGTAAATCTTCTCAACAACCACCTCTTCTTCCTCCGCGCCATTCAGCAGACAATCAGTCAGCGTATTATACGCTGACCTAGCTTGCACTATGAAGTCTGGTTGTTCGACCCCTGGCTGCATAAACTTTGTCTCGTCAGCTAACTCTTTAGCCCCGCCCCCTCCGGCCCGAAGGCTCCAGAAGTCGTCGGGGTAACGACCTCGCGCTTCGAAGTACGAACGGCCGATTGTGTTGCGGAGACTCGCTATTGTTGAAAAAATGTTATTAGATGACAGTTGGCATGGGAGTGCATGATTGTTTACATAATAGTAATTTAAATGTGAATGTATTTGAGTAATGAATATATACACTTTGGAAAGGACAGTTATCAAATTATTATTATTATCATTATAAACGAGTTTATAAAGACAACTGTCCTACCCAAAATGTCAATTGTTGATTTTTAGAACTACGAAGTGTTTACATAATCAGCCTATAATGTTCCCACTGCTGGGACACAGGCCTCCTCTCTGTGAGAGGGAGCGGGCCGTAATCTACCACGCGGGCCCAGTGCGGGTTGGTAGATGTCACATGTCTTCGAATTTTTGGTTCTAGGACATGCCGGTTTCCTCACGATGTTTTCCTTCACCGTTTTGAGAGCAGTGGTGATGAAATAATTTACACAAAGTAAAGCGCCTGTCTGGGTTCGAACCTACGACCTACAACTCGTAAGTAACAAAATTGATTTGGCTTTCTGAAACTGGGTTAATTCAAAACAATTACTAACAATTATTGTTAGTTAAAAGTGCGACAAATTCAAAACAGTGTTTTATTTTGAATTAACCCAGTTTCAGAAAGCCAAATCAATTTTGTTAGCAACAAAGCTAGGTAATTTGATTGGCTATTGTTTTCGCGATCAATTCAGCGATTTGCTGATCAGAAAGTGGTTAAAAATATGATCTATAAAATTATACTCACAATGATTATAAACCCCAGCATGCGCCAGTAAGAAATCCAATATATGCGGCGTAGTACTCAACGGCAGCCTGTTCGAATGGTCGGCAGCAAGCACGGTACACACGTTGACGGCGAAGTCCTGCTCGTTCGGCATCGGCGATAAGAGCGAGAGGGCCAATCGTTCCGATGCTGCGGCGACGCGGGCGCCGGTGCGGAGCGCCTCACCTGATGCTTAGATGCCGATAAATAATATTGCCTAACAACTGGTAAAGTGGTGATTTAATTTGTTGATAGTTAATAGCAGAAGAGAAAATATTATTATTAAACTATTGGACATTGAAATTAAGTTTCTTTTCGCGTTTCTAAAGATTAGTAGTTTTTTTTTTTTTGGGAAATCTAGCTTTGGTTATGATTTAGAAGTTTTTGAGTTTAAATATCGATACCTTAACTGGCAAACCAGCCAACTCAAAATTTCGTCAAAAATATTTTTTGCTTTGATTTGAGTCTACAAAACATATTATACAGTTTTAAGTGTCTCCTGAAAAATTTGCTCATATGGAGTTGGGTGGTTTGCCAATTAAGGTATCGATATATAATAATAAAAAAATTGCAAAGTATAATAATAACTAACACCACTACAATAAGGACCACAGTTAAATCATTAGATAACTTTTAACGGATCACAAAGTATTATTTAAATATTATTGAAGGTGCGTAGTACTCGCAATCGGAGTGCGTGTATGAACCAGATGTATGAACGTAAACGAAGCTAAAGGAGTATGTAAGGATCGTAGCAGGAGGCGTTCTGACGTTTCTGTTTACCCCCATGGGAAGAAGGTGTGAGTTTATGTTAAGTTTTTTTAATAAAAAACTTGATCAACAGTTCTCTGATGATTTAAATAGAATTGAAACTAATTTAGTATAAATAATAGAGAAGAATAAGCACAGGTATCAATATGTTTCCGTTTGAAACATACCTGAGATGTACGTACCCCCTCCAAAGGATATGCGCGGCATGGCACCGCCGCGCCCGCGCCGCGGGTCTTCATCCATGTCGTTGTCGTCATCCCTGCCTGGTGGGCCTTTTGCTCTCTCATACCTGGTTAAATTAAAAAGGGATATAAAATTTTATACAATTTCTAGGGTCATAGAAAAACTTCAAGAAAATTCAATACATTTGTTTCAATTAAATTTTATTTCAATTATTTCGTCATTACTTAAAATAAATGTTCTTGTATATCGATTTTATTCAATTTCGAGCGGCCATTGTTGTTTACATCTTTGGCAAATTTAGCGCGGCCGGACTTTATAAGATTTGCTCACACTTGGACCCCCACTCTATAATACCCGGCACGTAAGTTGGCAAGATATTTTGTAGTGGGGGAAGTTCGCGCATGCACAATTTCATACATTTTTACATGCGCGAACTTCCCCCACTACGAAATATCTTGCCAACTTACGTGCCGGTAACTGTACCTCAGTTAAAGTTAGTTGCACAAACGCACCGTGTGGTTGGGTGTGAACCAGTCAGTCTGAATTAAATTCAGTCAGTCTCGGAAACTACTTATGAAGTGAATAATTAAATAAACATCTAATTTGTTTTTTTCTTAATTTCAAATCTTACTTTTCCAAATATGATCCATATATTCTTCTAAGCAGTGTGGATCCATTGATACATGGATGTGGTAGTCTCAACGGTCGCAGGAATGACTCCCATGTGTCAGTCTGATTTACCTGTAATGAAATATTTGTGATAATCACAGCTTTTTTGTTTTGATTATAAGAGTGGTTACAAACACATCATTATAAACTAGCTATGTACTATGTTATGGGTTTGGTTTCCGCACTTTCTCCTTCAAGTGGACCATTGTGAGTGATCATAAAGTAACTTCTGCCCGCAAATTTGTCTGCATAAAATTTCGTGTTTTAACATAAAATATGTGTTGGTGACAGATCTGGCATCCCGGTCACTAGGGAATTATTATTGTAGGTTGGCTAGTGACCGGGCGGCTTGCGTGTTTTTTACCTTTTGTTGTGATCTATATTTATTAAACCCAACTGCACCTTTACCTGGCTATAATTTGGTGCTTAAAAATATGTGTAACTTCCAATTAGTGAAAGAATTTTTGGAATCGGATCAGTAGTTTGAGATTACTCCCTACTTACAAACTCACAAATTTTACCTCTTTATATTATAATAATAATTGTAAAGATGTATAACAATGCCATTTGCATACTTGTAAGAATTAAAAGGACTAATCAAAGTATAAATGGTTTTGGTATTTTTAAATTGAAACAATTTGTGCTGTCTTACAACTTTTTACAATAAGAACTCTTAAGGTGAATGCGTAGTTGTAGCCCGCGAAATTCAATTTTTCTTACGTTTTTTGCAATTTTCAGGTCAGTGTCAGGTTGTATCTTGATCAAAATATGATTCGCGACAATAACAGGTACGTATTTACAGAATTATAATAATTAGAATCATTAATACATCTTCCTAAGTTAGATTTCTACCGTTAAGAACAAATCTCGTATGGAAAAGTGTTGGTGGTAGAAATCTAACTTAAACAGATGTATTAATGATTCTGATGATTATAATTCTGTGAATACGTACCTGTTATAGTCGCGAATCAAATTTTCATCAAGATACAACCTGACACTGACCTGAAAATTGCAAAAAACGTAAGAAAAATTGAATTTCGCGGGCTACAACTACCCATTCGCCTTAAGATACAACATAAGAAAAAAACTCTAGGATATAATTTAAGAAATGAGTCTCTGCATTTTATATATCCAGAGATGTTATTTAATAGGTCATGTCATCCATTTACACTATCCTATTGCTTGTATTTCAAGAACAAAATTTCATTGGGAAAGGCTTCAAAATAATAAACTTTGGTACTGTAAAGGTTGTCTGCAAATGTCAACCTTATGTTTTGCAGGATGGCAGATAAATAACTCTGGTTGCATTCGAACATTCAAGCGAATGTAGCATTATTATTTCTAGTAGGTATTTTGTTTAATAAAAAACAGTGATAGAATAAGCACACTGATGTAAACACATTCACTTAGAATTAATGTAATAATTATAGCTATGTATAATTTATTATAGTCCACACGGAACAAGTTGGCCGCGCCTTAGGTATGTGAGCGGTGGGACGGAGGGGCAGGGGCACTTTACTCAGTATGTGCGTTGCCAACCGCTGCCTCACTCCTGTCCCCACCTCAGCGGCCAACTAGTTCCGTGTGGACTATAGCCCGCACAGTACTATTCAACATGACTTACCTTGCCGAGTCCCCCTCGCTGTTGAACTAATGTGTAGAATAGATACAGATCTATTTCTATGCCATTCACTATTGGCACTTTTGTAGGTAAGCTAAAAAATAAAATATTTTTTAAGTACAGTACAATGAAATAATATGTTTTTTCACTATTTTTACAGGATTATGATTTAAAAAGTACAGCAAATGGTTAGGCTGTTAAATTTTTTAGGTTTGCTGCAATATGTATACAAACAGTTTTCAGTAGGCAGATAATTGTAAAAATAAAAGGTGCATTCTGGTGTGCCAATTATATGAATAAAGTAAACAAATCTCGTAACAGTTTTAGAAAAACTACCAGCACATTAGATAATACGGCATAAATTGCATAGTCGATGAATGCATACCGACCTAGGTGCCCGATTATGTACTGTAAATATGTACTAAGAAATGGTGCCGTAAAAACGACATGCTTACTTTTTACTCTCGTTGAATTGCTTCAACTCCTTAATAAAACCTTCCCGGTCTTTTATATAGTTGCTGGATTTCGTATTTATTTGTGCTTTTGCCATTATAACAGTATCTACAAAGGTTTTCAACACACACTTAGCATTCGAAATGCCGACACTTGTGAATGGTGTCACGCGATGATAGTGTTTATAGAAGAACACACATGTCACATAATTAGGTAATTAATGTATTTTATCTCATAATTAATAAAGAAAACGCAATTTTTCAATATTGTGAACAGTTTGCTTGGTTTTCTTTGACATTGACAGCAAGCCGGACGAACGACGCTTGTTTGTTGCCAGTGAAAAAATCAAAACCGTTTTATTTACAGATATTCTCTTTAGCTTTGACAATTTTGCCACACAAGCAAGCGCAAGATGCACGGCCGAAATGATATTTTCGTGCCAGTTGACGATAATAAACCGATTTCCCGGTTTATTTTTCCCAATAATTGACCGATATAATACATGAAATTGAAATCCAATCCAAAAAGATTTAAATTATCACAGCCGAAATTACAAATGGCTTTCCCTGCCATGGGCATCGCAAATCCTTTGCGGGGCAGGGGTCAAAATGTTCATCTTCTCACATGGCATTCACACACATGTAACATAAATTATTATTGTCTCAACGAAAAGTGTGTAAATAACACTTTTTGTTAACTTTCATAAAAATTCGGCTGTCGTCCAAACATTTCATTTCCTCTTCTGTATTTTATAATTAAGTATTTTCTTCTTCTTCTAATGCAATAAATAACAATACTACGTCATCTTAACCATTTTCAAAAATTAGAACACGTCAACACGGTAGGAATAGGTAGGGGTAGAACCCCTGCGGACGCGATCCGCTGTTGCCGCATTTGCTCGTATCCTTTCCGGTCCGATGGAGTGTACGACTAAATGCCGACAGACACTACGCCGACAGACTGAACACTGACAAGACTTTACTTCGACGGGACTCTTCGCCGACAGGACACTTCGCCGACAGGACTCTTCGCCCACAGGACTCTTCGCCGACAGGACTCTTCACCGACAGGGCTCATCAGCTACGCAAATTATCTCCGATAATCTGATACTTACTTTTGAAATCGATTATGCTTTTCTTGTAATCGCACAATTCATAAAAAATAAAGATCTCGCATTTTTTTTTTTTTTATACATATATATATGAAAACTATAACTAAAAACTGAAAACCAATGCGAGATCTTTATTTTTTATGAATTGTGTAATTACAAGAAAAGCATAATCGATTTCCAAAGTAAGTATCTGATTATTGGAGATAATTTGCGTCGCTGATGAGCCCTGTCGGTGAAGAGTCCTGTCGGCGAAGAGTCCTGTGGGCGAAGAGTCCTGTGGGCGAAGAGTCCTGTCGGCGAAGCATGTTTTAGATACTAAGCTTGTTGTAGTCGTGGCATGTTAAGTTCAGCCACCATGTTCATCGGTTTGGTATTGTAACTCGTGGACAACAGCATAATCGAACCAAATTATATCATTCTTCGTAAATGCTCTGTTGACAGATTGACATTACAAGAAAAGAAAATTGTGGTCTGTGGTCTCTCTGGAATCACAGAGTACTTTTTGATATTGTCTGGAATTGACATTGACAGCTTGTAATAAACATGCTGAAGCCGTGTGATTATAGGTTATAAAGTGTAACAAACTCTTTTTATTTCTTGTATTTGTGAAATAAGCTAACAAAATGGTGAAAAAGAAAATAGATAACCGTATCAGGGTAATGATAGAAAATGGTGTTAAGTTGGGACATCGTACTATGATCCTTCTTGTGGGGGACAAAAGTAGAGATCAAGTAAGCACATTATTTTGTTATTAAACTACCACGACCACCCTCTTATTTGTTCTTAAACAAGCCCTAACTTGACCCTTTGACCGATACTCTAAGCCCTTATTAAGAAGAGGAACAGAACTTCAAGCAGAATCAAAAACCTTGCTCATTAAGGTTCTAGGCTTTGTACACCGCAAGTTTCTTTGCAATGGGGTGCATAAACCGCACCATAGAAAAAACGTGTCTGTCAACAAGCTTCCACAGTAATCCATACAACACTGACGACCGTGCCTACACACACTGAATAAACTGTATTGTAGTTTTTCACGGCATGAAAAAAGTGTCTTTACAAAGCCTTAAAGGACTAAGATACTCTTGAAGAATGGTGTTAAAAGCTTTACCTTGGCAAGCTGTTTCGTCTATATGTCAACTAAGCTTACGGTAATCCACTACTAGACATAGGTGACAAAAGATACTCCGCAGTTAAAGTTTGTTTCCTAGATAAACCTAGCGGTAATATTTTTAACATACAAAATTCTGATTTCTTTGCAGGTTCCCATTTTATATGATATGCTAGTAAAGTCTACTGTTAAGGCCAGGCCGACAGTTCTATGGTGCTATAAAAATAAAGATGAAGCTATTAGCAAGTAAGTTGAAATAGATATATTTTGCCATGTCCTCACATAGGCAGATAAATATAATATACATAACCAGAATTTAAATGCCAAAGCATTATAATGTGCTGTAATTTTTATGGCCTTGCAAAGCCTTTTTGGACTAGTTCAGTTTTTTTTTTTAAATTAATTTTAGCCATTTTTTCTAGTTTTTTCTATAAAATTTCAAATTTCATGTACAATTTCTAAAAAAAAATATTTTCCATTCTATTAAAATAGTCCAATAAAACACTACAAGAACTCTTACGTTCTTGTAGTCGTTTTATAATTATATTAAAAATTAAAATAAATACTTGCTTTTAGTCATGGCCGCAAGAGGGCAAAGAAGATAGCCGCAGGCAAGTTGGAGGTGTCAGAAGAATCTCTGTTTGATGCATTCAGAGTAGCAACTACGATACACGGACGGTATTACTCTGAGAGTCATACTATGCTCGGTCAGACATATGGAATGTGTGTATTACAGGTAATGACTTCTAAAATATATTAGACACCCATTTTCAGTAACTAGAAATAATTACAAATGAAGGACATTAAAAATATAATAATAATATTTACTAACTCAAATTAAGGATTTTAGTATGTAGATTTTATTAATACAGTTTCACAAAATAAGTACAATATCTTCATAATAGTACATTACAATACATGTGACTTAATTACGGTCACCAAAGAAGATAAGTAACCAGGGTCGTTGGATATAGTTGAAGTTTAGTAAGAAACCGATGGATGATTTGTACCATGTATACATCCATATGCATTTAGTAAAAAGCGGTTATTTTAATATTACAAACAGACACTCTAATTTTATTTATTTGTGTAGATATTGTTTAGGATAAAAATCGCATTTTCATAAAAATGTCACGATAAGTCAGCGGTTAGCACTCGACATTATGATCAAACACACAATGATCTTAGACCGATGTAGAAAAATGATAATGAATAAATAAAAATGACCTTTGAAGAAAAAAGTTTATGTAATAATAATAATTTCATGCAGGATTTCGAAGCCCTCACCCCTAACTTGATGGCTCGCACAATAGAGACCGTTGAAGGAGGAGGCTTGATTGTGTTCCTGCTCAAATCCATGGACTCCTTGAGGCAGTTGCATTCCATCACTATGGATGTTCACTCCAGGTAAAGTGGATCTATTACTTAGAATTAAATTTAATTTAAAGGATGCTACACACATTTCCAGGTTGATTGATGATTCGGGTTTTGAGCGCTTTCAAAGCAAAAGTTTCGTTTCTTATCCAAGGGTTCACATAATCAGCCTATAATGTCCCCACTGCTGGGACGCAGGCGTCCTCTCGGGAAGACCTACCACGTGGGCCCAGTGCGGTTAGGTAGATGTCACATGTCTTCGAATGTTTGGTTCTAGGACATGCCGGTTTCCTCACGATGTTTTCCTTCACCGTTTTGAGAGCAGTGGTGATGAAATAATTTACACAAAGTAAAGCGCCTGTCTGGGTTCGAACCTACGACCTACAACTCGTAAGTCGTAGTCGTTATCACTGGGCCACCACTGCTCTCCAAGGGTTAACAGAACAAAAAATTGAATTGATAAAAAAATACACTCAATGTAACCATTGTTTTATTTTCAGATTCAAGACAGAAGCTTACGACACAGTAGTGAATCGCTTCAACGAGAGATTCCTGCTGTCGCTAGCTGACAACCCTCGTTGCCTGGTGTTAGATGACTCCCTGACTGTGCTACCTATATCGTCCAAGACTGCGCAAGTTGAGCCTGTCGACGTTGCGCCTGATGTAAACTTATTTTTGTTAACAACAACGAAATATGAATGAAAATACTCGTCAGTCAGTTGAGGAACGAAAACGACAATAGACACATGAGTAAAATATTGGAATACTGTAATCTGCTTCTTCAAACATTTATTACTTCTAAAGCCAATTTTATACAGAGGGAGTTTTGGAAAGTTCAAAACAGTGGCGTGCATTGCATATAGGCATATAAGTAGTGCCTACCTCGGTATATCAACATATTTAGTGTGTGCCCCACAATAAGAAACTCACTAAATTATCATACTTAACAAAAAAACAAAATCTTCATACAAACACGCGCGGCAGTAAGCAGTCGCCGGGCGGCCTACTCGGCTCCCGTAATTTTCGCACTTTGTCATTGGTCTTTAATCATGCAAGTTAATACGACAAAATTAAAAATACGTACATCTCCCGCGTAATACCATGACGTTCGACCTTCGCAATTTATCACCCTTAAGTAGGCATGCCTACTCAAATAACCACACTTTTGACCTCACTTTTTTTTCTGATTAGTGACCGCGTTTGCCTAGACTAGGCCCGGCCTAGTGCCTACCTATTCTGAAAACCAATGCACGCCACTGGTTCAGAGCTTTTCTGGGGAAACTATCGAGAAGAAGAAGTGTTATAAGGTCAATTTTGAAGGAAACTAAAATAGCATCATTCGTTATTTGCTCTTAGAACCTCAACCTGTATAAACATACATTTTTGTAAGCAACATTTTGTTTTTTTTTTTCAGCGTGTCAACCCAAAACTGACAGAATTGATATCATCCTTATCAGATTCACCGCCAGCCGGTCCATTGGTCGCGTTATGTCGCACGTACGACCAAGCGACCGCTCTCGTCGCACTTATCAATACGCTTGCTGACAAACAGTCGAGGTAAGTTCTATTTTTTAGTCTCCTATCAAAAAGCAGCTTGCGTTGTTAAAAGATTACATAATATAATCAGCCTATAATGTTCCCACTGCTGGGACACAGGCCTCCTCTCTGTGAGAGGGAGCGGGCCGCAATCCACCACGCGGGCCCAGTGCGGGTTGGTAGATGTCACATGTCTTCGAATTTTGGCTTCTAGGTTATGCCACTTTCCTCACGATGTTTTCCTTCACCGTTTTGAGAGCAGTGGTGATGAAATAATTTACACAAAGTAAAGCGCCTACAACGAGTTACAACTCGGTATGTCGCGGCCGTTACCACTGGGCTACCACTGCTCTTCATTTTGTGATGTGATGACAATAAACCTTGAAAACACTCACACATAACGCCGGTTTTTATTGAAGAGTTAGCCTGAAGTGTACCTATTGTAAAACCACATACACTAAACTCAAAACAACCACCGACCAACCATTATCAAAACTTTTTAACAAGATATTTTCTTTCTCAGACCACCTCACTGCCTAACCGCTGCCAGAGGTCGTGGCAAATCAGCCACCCTCGGCCTCTCAATCGCCGCAGCCGTAGCCCTAGGCTACGTCAACATATACGTCACATCCCCTCACCCAGAGAATTTGATCACATTATTCGAATTCCTACTGAAAGGGTTGGACGCGTGTTTATATCAAGAACATATTGATTACAATATCGTGAGGTCGACGAACCCTGACTTTAAGAAGGCGATCGTAAGGGTCAATATTGCGAGGAATTCCAGGCAGACTGTGCAGGTAAATATTTGTTTTTAAAACATTTTAATACTGCATTCAACTGCACGTCAGCAGTAAGAGTTGACCTACGAAAACCGCTCTTAATACTACGAAATAAAGGCGCTATCAAAGTCACATTTGAGCCTTGATTTAGGAAGAGTTTCTTTTGTCTCGGGTAATTGGTTTTATCTGGTTTTCCTTAGGCTTATAGAGAATGACAAACGGAATCTCAGTCAACAAAAAAGTTAAAAAACGTCTTTCTCAAATGATAAAATTATTAAAAGTAGTTGTTAACATGGTAATCGAAAACTTACTAACAATTTAAATGAACAGCATTATACTTGTGTAGTTAGTAAAATATGGTGCTACTATATTTACCTTACTTATATAGTTTACACATTCATAAACAATTTTCTCTTCTTCCAGTACATAACTCCGGACGATCACTCGCTCCTCTCAGCGGCTGACCTCGTCCTCGTAGACGAAGCGGCCGCAATACCTCTCGTCCACGTCTCCGCAGCCGCACAAAAGGCCCCATTAGCTCTCCTGTCCTCGACAGTATCAGGATACGAGGGTACTGGCAGAGCACTGTCGCTGAAACTGTTCGCTCAGCTTCAAACGCAGCACAACGCGCCCCCTCCCGTGAGTAATAATAATTATGTATTTTTTTCAAATGTGTAATGTTTGATGAATAATCGGTATAATAATATCTATTAGAACAATCTTATAGCAGCCAATTATGCAGCATATGAAAAAAAGGAGTAATAAATTATTTGATTTGATATTATAGTGCACAAGTGTGTTCTTAACTCTGATATTCTGATCTATAGCCAATTAACATAATATTTGACAACAATAAATTATTACAACGTAACTTATGTTCAATTATCGACCCAAAGGTTGCTTAACATTCTGTCAGCAAGATGTATTTGTGTTGCGATTAATTAATGCTGGCAACATTTAATACAACTTGAGTGTCAAACATGTTACCAGCAAAACAAAAACATGTTGAAACAAATCAACTTTTAGTAACCATAATCCCAACCATTGCAGATCAGTAGGGATATATGGAGCACAAAGTTCCATATATCCCTACCGGTAGCGATAATTGGAAAAAGTCTCCAAGTATCCCTACCAGTGGAGATATATCAGTAGGGATATACAACAGCAAAAACCACATCAAATAACTTCTTCCTCTTCACATAGATAAAACTAGAAGAACCAATCCGTTACCGTTCCGGCGACTCCATAGAGACTTGGCTGAACTCTCTCCTGTGCCTGGAGGCGCCGCCCCCGGGCGCGGGCGCGGGCGCTCCGCCCCCCGCGGCCTGCGAGCTGTACCGTGTCAACAGGGACGCCTTGTTCTGCTACCACAAGGCGGCTGAGGCGTTCCTGCATAGGCTGGTCGCTATTTATGTGGCCAGTCATTATAAGGTGAAGATTTTAGTTCTTTTCTATGTAGTTTTAGTTTTTTATGATCGAGCCAGCAGCTTTTATAATCTAAGTTTCTATATGTATGTCTGTAATTTATATGGTGTACATAATAAAGAGTATTCTATTCTACTAGGAGCCCACCCTAGCTTCGCACGGGTGCAATTTTATTTTCGAAATTCCGAAATTTTATTTCATACAAACCTTGTCCTGGCACTACCGAACACAAAAAAAGAATTATCCAATTTGGTGCAGTTGTACGGAAGTTATGTGCGTACATACATTTCAGCGATTCATTTTTATTTATACAGGGTGAAATTAAATTCATGGGCGTCCTTTTAAGGGGTCATTGTACTCATCATTATGAACAACTTTTACTATGGGACCAAACCTGAAATCGCGAAAAAAAATCTGTATAGATTACCATCAGACGCTCAGGATTAAATTAAAATGAGTTATGTGTCTAGGATTGTTGATATTTATATGAGGGCTAAAACTAAATAAGTTCAAAGGGACTTCACAAATGGGTTACTCTTGTCAGTCATTCTGAAAACGACGTAATTGGGGTCAACCTGCTTATTGAACAATAAATACTACGCGAGCATTGTTTTTGTGGTAAAAGATGCCTTATTTGATTGATGTCTATTTTAAAGTAAATAAAAATAAAACGTTTTGAAGATCTTACTAAAAATGATACACCATTTATTTTAATCAATCCATATCCATATAAATTCGAAAGTAACTCTGTCTGTCTGTCTGTATGTTACCTTTTCACGCCTAAACCGCTGAACCGATTCATATGAAATTTGGTATAGAGATAGCTTGAGTCCCGGGAAAGGACATAGGATAGTTTTATCCCGATATTCCCACGGGATCGAGACTTATGCGGGTAAAACCGCGGGGCGCAGCTAGTAAAACATAATTGTCTCGTCCATAGAACAGTCCAAACGACATCCAACTCCTAGCGGACGCGCCTGCGCACTGCCTGTTCGTGCTACTGGCACCGACTCCGCCCAACAGCACGGCCATGCCAGAGATACTGTGCGTCATACAAATGTGTCTCGAAGGCAACATATCTGACAAGTAAGTACGACGCATGACGACATGTCACAAATCTTCGGAAAAAATACGTGAAATTTTATCTGGCACCCCGTATTATCCTAGCCGTAGTGTCCTCATTGTTTTATTTGGTGTACAATAAAGTGCTTAATAAACAAATTATAAGCGTATTACAACCTCCCCCTTGTCACTTAGCACTTTTATTAAGCTGTAAAAGTAGTAATTTGTAAAGCGCTCTTTTTCAGTAGCAGAGTCCAACAGAAAACTTCACTAAATTGACAGTAATCTTTGTAAGTTTTCAAAACAATTTACATTAAACCTAATTTACTCAACAGGTCAGTCCGCGACAGTTTAGGCCGCGGTCGCAAGGCAGCTGGAGACCTGATCCCCTGGAACATTTGTGAACAGTTCGGTGATAAGGACTTCCCCAAACTGTCGGGAGCTAGAATCGTGAGGATAGCTACGCATCCTTCTTATCAACGGGTACGTATTTATTCGTGTAATGTATATTACATTTTGTGGTTGGACATCTTTTGATGTGTAATCGAAATTGGAACTACCGCTGGCTGCCATCTTGTTTTTTTTTTATATACAATTTCGCGAAGACAGTGGCTGGGATGGAATGGACTGGATGTGGAAGGCGGCGGCGCAGCCTGTAAGAGGCCTATGTCCAGCAGTGGACTGTGGAATTTCGTGAAACAATTTCACAAATGTTTACCAACAACGCCCCCCTGTCAGTGTCATTCAAGCGCCAAATTATCCTTGTTCCACTACAAGGGAATGTCATATTTCGATATAACATAAATGCTTGCAACAAAACTTTACTGTACGGGAAAATAAGGCTGTGTTTTGTGTTGCCAACTTGCTTTAGTGATGTTGAAATCGGATAATGGCCATTACAGCTTTTGGACTTAGCTAGGAAATGAAACACACCTAGCTTTGTCTGCGCGAAACTAGTTGGCCGCGCCTTAGGTATGTGAGCGGTGGGACGGAAGGGCGGGGGCGCATTACTCGGTGGCAGTACGTGCGTGGCGAACCGCCGCCTCACGTCTGTCCCCACCTCAGCGGCCAACTAGTTCCGCGCGGACTATAAGTTAGCACTGCTTAAAATATCAACTTTGCGTACTTTAAAATAAAGTCGACCGCTTTGATGCTCTCGTAGACTATTGGTTAGGTAGTTTGTTTATTTTCGACTTTAATTCAACGCATACAAGGTTGATATTTATAGCAGCGAAAACCGTGCTAGTTCTGTACCAGATGTACGCCTCCCAATATTCATAGTAATAAAACTTGCTTTTGCTACATGCTTCGACTTTATCTACATAATACTAAGACTCAATTTCCTCCAACAGATGGGCTACGGCAAGCGTGCCTTACAGCAGCTAGCCGCTTATTACTCGGGCGACGTGCCGTGCTTAGACGAAGATCATTCGGACGACGACGATACAGGCGCTAACGGTAACAGTAATACGTTGCAGACGGAAAATATTGTGCCTAGGTAAGAACATTGACTATACAAACTGTCCCATACAAAACTTCAAATACCTACTCGACCCAAATGTATAGGACAGTTGTTTATTTTCTCGCGATTACGGCGATGGTCCCATGGAAACAGTTGTTCAGTTTGTTGGTCTGTACCAAACATTTAAATATAACCACACCTTTCTGATCATATTTATATACTAGCTGCGCCCCGCGGTTTCACCCGCATAAATCTCGATCCCGTGGGAATATCGGGACAAAAAGTATCCTATGTCCTTCCCCGGGACTCCAACTATCTCTATACCAAATTTCATCCAAATCGGTTTAGCGGTTTAGGCGTGAAAAGGTAACATACAGACAGACAGACAGAGTTACTTTCGAATTTATTTATAATACTAGCTACGCCCCGCGGTTTCATCCACATAAGTCTCAATCCCGTGGGAATATCGGGATAAAGAGTATCCTATGTCTTCTCCCGGGACTCAAACTATCTCTATACCAAATTTCATCTAAATCGGTTCAGCGGCTTAGGCGTGAAAAGGTAACATACAGACAGACAGGCAGACAAAGTTACTTTCGAATTTATGATATTAAGTATGGATAAATAAAACTTTCAGGGATAAATTCTCTAAGTCCGAAGTTTCTCTAGATCCGTTGGATTTAGAAAAACTTCGCTGTCACATGGTCAGGGACCTGTATATTTGTAATAATTTCCAGAGCCAAACCGCCAACATTACTAAAGCGTCTAACAGAAGTGCGTGCGGAGCACCTGGACTACCTCGGCACAAGCTTTGGACTCACCGAAGAGCTACTCAAGTTCTGGAAGTCGCAGAAATACGTTCCTGTGTATCTCAGGTAACTTTGTTAATATTGACATGTACTAAAAAAACTGGCCAAGTGCGTGTCGGACCACGCTAGATGAAGGGTACAGAACCCTTCATTGTGCGTGGTCCGACGCGCATTGGGCATGAATGAAGCCTCACGAGTTGGGATGAATTTATCCTAAGAACAAACTTACCATTGTAGTTGAAAAACGTGTTCTCCCATACATTCTAATTGCAAATGTAAGTTTGTAGGCACAATATTGAGAGATTTACCATGTTATTTTAAGACCATAGACTTCTCATAGGCTTACCTGTCTGTAATCTATAAGTATAGAACTATATGCAAAATTTTCTTTGTCAAAATTTTAGGCTGATTAATTTACCTTTATTTCTTATCTCAGAAAATTACTCAACGTAATATTTTGGTACTGGCATGTCTTATGTGCATAAGGATTTCTACAAGATTTTAATAGACTTATGGCCTGTTAATATTTTTTTAAAGTTCACCAAAAAGTTAATCCTTTATTTGAAATGTTAACTTCGTTAATTAACGTATTAACGTCTTGTGCCCAGCTTTGGGGTACTACTATACTAATTTGCCTACCCCTTCAGGATATACAGTCGTGATAATATCTCATGTTATTTCATCTCCACAGCCAAAAAACAAACGAGCTAACAGGCGAGCACTCCTGCATTATGCTTCGTTCACTCCGCGACAGTACATGGTTGAGTGCATACAGCGCTGACTTCCGACATCGACTGTCCCGGCTGCTGGCGCGAGCGCTTAGGAAAATGCCTGCTTCACTCGCTTTAACAACACTTGTTAATGATAATGTGAAGGTGGACAAACCTGGTAAGTATTATTTTATTTCACAACGTAGACAAAGTTACAGACTAATCAACTCAGCTTATCGCAGTCCACTGCAGGACATAGGCCTTTCCCAGGCTGCGCCGCAGCACCCTGTCTTGCGCCTTCCGCATCCAGTCTGCCCCAGCCACTATCTTAAGGTCTTCCATCCATCTAGCTGGGGGGCGTCCCACACTACGCTTGCCGATACGCGGTCTACTCTAGGACTCGTCTGCTCCATCGGCCACCGGTACAGCGACAGGCCAGCCCACTACCACTTCATTTTGTTTACTAAGACCGACTAAGACTGAGCTAAACTAATGACCCTGTTCTATTTATGTTATGGGGTTTGGCTTCCGCACTTAGTCCTTCAAGTGGACCATTGTGCGTGGGCTCGCACCTAACTAATGATCCTGTTATAGCGTAGCAAGTTAACTTCTAACTAAGGTCCGACCGCGCCAAATTTGCTGAAGATGTAAACAACAAAGAAATTGAATAAAATCGATAAACAAGTTTTTATTTTAAGTAATGTTAATTTTCGTCTAAATCTCCGAGCTAACTAGACGAAAACAAACATTACTTAAAACAAATACTCTTGTTTATCGATTTTATTCAATTTCGAGCGGCCATTGTTGTTTACATCTTTGGCAAATTTGGCGCGGTCGGACTTTAGGTTAATATGATAACATGAAATATTGTTTATTTAACCGGCGACGCGCGCCGCTTGACCGGTTAAGTATTATCACAATATGTATTAGTTAATACTCTACCTGATACCAGCCTACATAAATACAGGCATGACGTCGTCTGTGTGATTTTCTGGGCCATTGAAATTGTTATTATGAGCCTACACTGTCCCACTGCTGGGCAAATGCCTCCCTTCCCTGTTTCAACTTTTCCCGCCTCTTCTGTAACTTCTAGATGTTACGATCTTAACTCAGATTATGTTTTTTAAAATATGACGAAATTCGACTTTTTGGCAAGTCTAACTTTCTTCTATCTCGTTTTCATTTGTCTGCCTGCAAAATGTAATATTTTGAAGCTCAAAAAACTGTGGTATTGAATGTCTTACGCTGTCTTGTCTGCTAAATATAATCAAATCATGTGTGGTGTGATCACAATGCGATTAGTACCACCCTTGGACAATCTGATTAGTATCGACAGAATCCATTGCGGGAAAATTCACAAATATTTATCATCGCTACAGCTGTAACAAGGCATCTAGTAGAACAACATCCTCCGTTCATAACCTAGCTCGACTAAAGGCGTACGTAGGCGCGGGGCGCAGCTAAAGATACTAGCTGCGCCCCGCGGTTTCACCCGCATAAGTGTCAATCCCGTGGGAATAACGGGATAAAAACTATCCTATGTCCTTCCCCGGGACTCAAACTATCTCTATACCAAATTTCATCTAAATCGGTTCATTGGTTTAGGCGTGAAAAGGTAACATACAGACAGACAGAGTTACTTTCGAATTTATAATATTAGTATGGATTAATAATGGTCATCATTCCCCGCAGCTGTAACGAGGGAGCTAATAGAACAACACCTCTCTGGACACGACCTCTCTCGACTAGAGGCGTATTGCCGACAACAAGCCGACTACAGACTCATTACGGATCTGTTGGCGCCGCTCGCCAACCTCGTGTTTCATACCAAGACGTCGGCGAAGTTAGATGCTATACAACAAGTGAGTGACATTATTTAGTTTAGTGTATCGTATTTTTTTTACAGTTAACTACAGAATCTAGAATAACAATAAATTTTGTTTAGTCGACCTCGTAATTTCTTTACCGCTGTTGACAAAAACTCCCAGATTTAAGTGTCTGTTTGTAATTTCAAAATAACAGCTTTTTATTAATTTCATATGAGTATACGGTACGTATAAAAAAAACTATTTTTAAATTTTCGTTAGGTGTTTGTTCCGGCTAATCTCCAAAACGGCTTGATCGATTTTGACGGGACTTTCACTCAACTTAGACTACTTACTACTTTATTTCAGAAAAAATAAAAGTGGTTCCGCGTTAGTGGGTTCCGAGTAAAAAATATAGCCCATGAAATCCAACACATCTAGTACTTAACTAGATCGTAAAGATTGCTTTAGCCACATAATCAATCTAATTTTACTGACTACTTTTTTAACTATCTACATTATAAGGGTTACAGAGCCATGAAAAAAATTAGTGCCTCTTCTAATTAATGACGGCTTACTCATCACTTACATCTACAACATAGATGGAGTTTTTACAGCCTAACGAAACCCCAAAATTCCCTAAAAACCACTTTCTAATAAAATATTTCTCATCCACAGGTCCTATTCATAGCAATGGGCTTCCAAATGAAAGACGTAGACGATATAGCATCCGAACTAGGCCTACCAGGCTCCCAGATACTGGCGAAGTTCTTCGAAGCGTGCAAGAAGATCAACGCATCCCTAAACGCCGTTCTAGAAGATTCTGTCGCCAAAGAAATTGGTATAGAAGATAGGAACACAGATGATGTTAATATGGGACCTGTGAAACAGAGTCTCCAAGATGAATTGTCTAAAGCATCTAAGGTAATTTCTTTTGGTGTATTTGTCGTAGCTGTTGTGTTGTGGTTTAGAAATAAATGATTGCAGTATTTTGTAGTTTTTGGGTGTTTTATTTAGTTTTAAAAAGTTCCTTGTTGATTCACTTGTAGTATGTGTAATGAAATCGTGCACATTTTAAATCACATATTTCTTTAATAACTATAATTTAAGTTTTTCGTTCAGGACTATTAGTCGTAGTAACCAGATTTTTTATACTGTGCTGCATAAGCGTAAGCATAAGCAGCCAATAACTTTCCCACTGCTGGGACACAGGCCTCCTCTCTGTGAGAGGGAGGGTAATACACCACGCGAGTCCACTCTTTGCTGCATATCATTTAAATTGTAGGGTCATTACATCATAAGAGTGGTTTCGCACTACATCCGATCCGAATCCGAGAAATGCCGGTCTGAAGTGACCATAGTCCTATTTGTATGAGGGGTTGCGCACTAGACGCGAACGAATAGGACTATGGACTATATCTCGGAGTCGGATCGGACGTAGTGCGAAACCGCCCTAAGTGTAAGAGCCCAATACTGTGTAATCATAGCTTTCAGTTGTCATCAAATCATCCTACTGCTAGCAAAAGGCCTTCTCATTCATTTGTCAAAGTTCCGGTTTTGCACTTGTATCAAGTCTAAACAAAATTATACTATTAACATTTTATAGAATAAAAAGGCTATAATAATAATTTCTTGGTGTTCAGGACTTGGAGCGCAAACAACGTAAAGAGCTGTCTCGTTTGATGGGCGAAGATCTAGCCCAGTACCGCATCAAGGGAAGCGACCTCGACTGGGGACAGGCGCTCTCGGGCACCAACAAGAAACAACTGGTGTCTGTAAAGAGGTATTTAATCATCACTGTTCTTTTTTAGGGTTTCGTATGTTCAAACTGCACGTTAGCAGCATCACTTGATTACCAAAATCGCCCTAATTTATCAAGTACGGTTGACTATACCAAAACGGGTCTCATGTTTCTATCAATAGGGTCCTCTATTGCGAAATCAATGCAGTCTGTCATAAGTAGAGATCGGATATTCGGATGCATATTTACCTAAAGTGAATTTTTAGCTCTGAAAGTATGGAAGCGGCTTCTTAAAATATTTTTTTCTGTAAAAAAATCCCGGGATGCCAGGAACACCGGGAATGCATAACTAGTCGAGTGTATAGTATGGAAGGAAGGAACTACATCAATAAAATTAGATTAAATATATGTAATACGTTATCTTATCTTGACGTTGTTTGCTATTGCAGTTTGGTATCTACCTACCTAATTTACAATATTGGGTAGGTAGATATGCATCCGATTATACATATAGTCAGAAAAAAAAACAAAACACCAGAATCGCGGGATTTTTACGATCGATACAAAAGTGCATTCCATATAAGCGAACATTTGAAAGTAAGTAAATATACATCCGATTCTATAATCAAAAACCTTTTATCGATCCCGGAATCGCGGGATTTTTTTGATACAAAAGCGCATTCCATATTAGCGAACATCTCAACTTTAGGTGAATATGCATCCGAATATCCGATCTCTAGTCTAAAGCGAGGTTTAGATTAGCAAGTTCTTCCTGCAATTTCTTGTACGAGTTCTTGCTGGTCCGTTTACATTACGTGCAATATTTGTAGCACAATTCACGGTCGCAAGTGACCCACAAGATCTTCCTTGCAAGTTCTTGCCCGATTGTTTAGATTTATGATGACTTACAATGATTTCTTGGGCAAGCATTCTCTGGTCCGTTTAGATTGCTTGCAATTTTTGTAACACAAGTCGCTTTCGGAAGTCACCAGCAAGATCTCGCCTATAAGTTTTTGCAAAACTGTTTACATTTTTACCAGCATTTTTACGCAATAATTATTGCCGAGCGTCACTTTATTATTTTGAAGTGTCCGTGCATTTATCGAAACGTCAAAATGCCTAGCTGTAGTAAAAGACGTGCTGCTGCTGTTGTTATGATAGTAGGCAGCGTAAAACAAAGCAAAGATCGAAAGCAAAAACAAGACATATTGTTGGTACCTATACAAATGAATTTATTAATTGAGCTGAGAACTGAAGAACCTTCACAATTAAAAAAAATCTTGAGAATGACTGAAAAGAACTTTTACTTATTTCACTATGGTATATTATGGTATTGAATTTCAGTACCAGAATTTGTAGTGGCATTTTTCATAATTTTGTTGCGATAATCCTTGTTTTTAGCATCCCACAATTCTCTGCGCTGTTCCATGCGCTGTTCATACTTTTCTATTAGCGCCACAATTTCATTTCGCGCCCATACTTTTTTAACTGACATCTTGGTCAACACAGAAAACTTTATTTTGCAAACAAATAAATCCAGAAGTTCTCGCGGCAATGTCAAAATAGCGGTTACACGTGTGACTTCCGACAAGTCTGTGCAAGTTGCAACCCTAGCAGAACTTAACTTGCCGCAACAGTTTACACAATGGTGACTGCTTGAGGAAGTCGATTTCTGCAATTTTTTTTGCTAATCTAAACTCGCAAGCCTTGCAAGCTGAAAAAATTGCAGAAGTAGCTTGCCGCGGCCATATTTTGGCGTTTACACATGTAACTTGTAGCAAGGTCAGCAAGCTACAGCACTTGCAGAAGTTAGCTTGCCACACCTATTTACACAGTGGTAACAGCTTGCGCAAGTCAACTTCTGCAAGTTTTATTGCTAGTCTAAACCTTGCTATAAGGCTGTGTCTTTTTAATATTAACACCTACTATAGCATGATATCACGACGAACAAGTCAGTCTTTGGGTACGAGACCAACTCGCACTTGGCTGGTTTTTAGTCTTTAGTTAGCCTGTTCCTCACTGTTTTCTTATACATATCTGAATACAAAATCCGAGATAGTTTCAGCAAACTCAATGTCAATGACATGACAAGGTTCAAATTCTAGCGCAGCCAAAATTTTTTTAGGACTCTAGTTATTAAAAAATCAACTTAGAATGCACAACGCTAAAGTAGATAGTTGAGGAAGTGGTGATGAAACATTAATTATTTAAGATTATCAATTCAAGAATTACCACATACACTACCTTATTATAATATCCCTGGAATAATAATTACCTTTATTTTCCAGTGGTGAGAAGCGTCTGGGTGACGACAGCAAAGAGATCGATGACCTCATAGAAGCGCACTCACAGAAGAAGAAGAAGAAAAAGAAGCATGTACGGAACCAAGAGTAATAAACTTTGTTGAACTTGTAATATGTTTGTTTTATTTGTTGTACCTTTAAAAATCACAATAAGCTTTTGGTCCTAGCTGTCATTTTTGTAGATCTTTGACAGAAGTTAAGGGTAATCAGTAAGCCGAAAGTCTGACAACCAGTCTTACCAAGGGGTGTCGTATTACCCGGTAATCGGGTTGTGGAGGTCAGATAGGCAGTCGTTCTATGTAAAATGCTGATATTCAGTCGCATCCGGTTAGACTGGAAGCTGACCCCTACATAACTGAGAAAAGGATAGGCAGATGATTTGTTGTAGCTTTAAACTTTGATCATCACAGAAACTATCTCCACAAGATTTACCACAAATTGGCTATTTGACAGTTTTCGAAAAGATATTTTTAAATATACGTAGGTTTATTTTATACCTCTTACAATTATTTTTTTTCTTAAAAAAGCGTTGTTTATTCGAAAAAAAATGTTTTTTTTCATTCCGTATTTTGAAATTCGTACATTTCAATAAACTAAGTAAAGCTTACTACGTCGCTTCAACTCTTAAACATATTTTGTGTGGAAAGTTTGCATAAAAAGTTGCATAAAAAGTATATTTTGTGTGGAAAATCAGCAAACTGCCAACGATGATAAAACACAGTAACACACAACGTTTTATTTATTGTGATGTGACGTCATACGATGCTCGATCATGGCCGTTCGCGTTTCAGTTTTTGTAATCCACAGATAAAAAATCTCTAATTTATTTTTCAAAAATAAAATATTTACAATTTATTTTAATGCATAAAACCTATTGTATGATTATTGTGAACCTATATGCTACTATATCTAACATATTATATATTTTATCGTTACAACTGTCAAATAGCCAATTGTGTGAGTTACCACAAGTAGTGTTCCGTTCCAACCGTCCTATCAAATTGGGTTATTCCGTTTATCAAACCTAAGGTGGATACGCGGAAACATGTTCGAGAATTCCTAGGCCTAGTTAGATAAGCCTGAGCGTGAGCCCGACGCGCGCACGTCGGTCACACGCCGGAGGAACGCTCGCGCTCGGCACACGCCTATGTGGGGGGCCACTAAACGGAATTTATAGGGTGGATTCTCGGACATACGTATCCGCGGAATTTTGTGTGGATAAACGGAATCAACATGCTTTCTTACAAAGTAAGCATTTTGATCGGTAATTCCGTTTATTATTAATGATTTTATTCCTTTAGTAGTTTCCACCCATTCATGAGTAAAAAGTAGTAGGTTTAGACGGGAGGTTCTGCCCCCTTATTCACAAACACTCGATATGCTTCCGTATCGTATCGAACATTAATCATTGCTATCGTACGAGTCTTCTCAACGCTGTTCACAAGTCCAAAACCCGAAAATTTTGTCAGTTTAAATCAAATAGACGCCCGCTATTCTTCTAACAGTTTGTAGAGGGGAAGTCAAATCAGGTTATCGAAATGTCAGGTTTTCGATACGATAGCCTGTCGTATGGTTGTGAATCGGGGTTCTGGTAAGTTTTTTCGAGACTACACCCTTCTTTCTTACACAACTAGGTAGACTTAAATTACTTATACATGATCCAATGCCTTTAGCTCCTGCGCGCGGCTCGACTCGGCTTGATATAGGTACGTAGGTGTTGCAAGTAAAATCTAGGTATAAGGATTGTGTCTTCGCAGCGTCGAGTTGGTAAACAATACTTATACATATAGTTAGAAAGGTATAGGTGCAAGGACAGATGTAGATGAAGAAAACGACAGGTTCAATAATAATTTCTATAATTATTGTAATATAAAAAAGTGTTGGTAGTTATTCAACCCTTGGAATAGACAATAGATATTTCCTCTTAAACATAACAAATATGTGTGCGTGCGATGCGGCCGGGGCGGGGTAGCCGCGCTCGTAAAAAAATATCATTTTTTAATCCGACCGTGCGCGCGCGTCGCCTCCCCTGCCGCACCGCAGCACGCATACTTCTATACCATTTTATTACAATATAATGTGATCTAAGAAAAATAATATTTTCGTCTAACACCCGATACGGGGCGTCTGGTAAACAATTTTATACTATAATTTGTTTGTCCCTTATTTTAATACACGCGTTCTACTCGTTACAAATGTACGTAACATCGGCTCGTGCCGCTAGGAGTGTTAAGCGAAGGCCCGACGTCGGTCTGCTGGCTCGCGCCTGCGGTACGTGTGCGCTGGTGGAACACGACACATCGTATCGCAGTCAACCCGCGAGCTCCGACCTCTCCCGGCAGACTCGCCACATCTGCATTTCATTCCCCACAAACCCGCCGCGAGAGGCCGCCACTTACATTTGCTCTAATATTTGTTAACATACGAAGACCACCTCCGTACTTTACGCTATCATATCGAGAATAAAAACATCCACTACAAAACATAATTTAGAATATCAATAACATTAGCTGCTAGTATCGTTAAGTTAAAACGTTATGGGTTTCGTTAATTTATACACTATTATTTTCTCACTTTGACTTGCGGGACACTTTCAAAAGTTGAGGGAAGTGACAGAAGGAAGGAAGGAAGAGAAACGATACAAACATAACAGACAAGTATAACGGTTTGTAGATACACACAATCTTGCTAAAGCTAGGACGCTTAAAATAGAATGTTCTTATATTAATATTGGTGTTTATGATTAAAAGTATCCCGTAGTAGATAACTTTGGCTAAGCGAGACGACACCGCGGCGTGCGCGTGAGCACCGCGGCGTGCGCGTGAACACCGCGGCGTGCGCGTGAGACTACCAGACGTAGACACATAGGTACAGAGTAATTGAGAAGGAATTGCACTTAGGAAGGATTCGCGACTCTTTGCACTTTGATTTACGCTAATAACTTGTCTCGGACTTGTAGAGTAACTCAAGAGATAGGACAGTGAGGAAACGTGCGATGGAAAGCGATAGACTGAGAAAGTAGTTCATTATTATGTTGACCATCACGCGACCGCGCTCGCTGGCGAGCAGAAGCGCTGGGCCGTATCTATGAACACTGTATGCGCGGTGGGTGCGCGACACGAGAACATAACGTGAACATTGACCAAACACACAATACTCGATACATTCGATTCACTACGTAACTAATTACTTTCACTTGAGTTAATATATTATAAAATATAAATATACTTTTAAAACGTCAAGAATTTGAACTTATTGTACGTACATGATGATGTAAGCAGTGTAGGTACAGCGTCGGCTCGACTAGTCGCCACTGGGTACTATACATATACATCGTTTGAATTATTTACTCGAGAGACACAAAAGCAAATGCACTAGACCTTATTGCCACACTTAAAGTTATTGCTACGACATATACATACCGCTCTACGTATTCATATATAATTGTAAATATAATCAATCACAACATCCAATAAAACAAAAATATTGTTTAAATATTATTGCATTAATTAAGTTCAACTATAACTCGGAAGGGGTTCTCAGTTAACCCACTGTATAATCTCTTTACATTAGTGCGTGTAGTGTACAGTGCAGTGGATACCAGAAATACTGCGAAGTTAATACTTCAAATCGATATCGATGAAAATAACGTTACACATCTCTTAACCGCGTCTCAAGATCGAGAGATTCCAAACGAAATTGGAGCTAAACGATTTGTCACTAAGGCACAATTTAAATTTCCCATTTGAACTTTATTTAACTCTAAAATAAACGAATTCAATTCCCCTTCTCACACAAAGGCTGTGTAGACGCGTGGCGGTGGCGTGGCCATCGCTAGCCACTCGGAGCCACTCGGTACAACATCTATACAGATCAACGCGTATCAAAATCACTGCAAAAATATTCAATGTGCGTGTACGACTTATTCACTTACTATGTACGACATTCATTTTTGAATCGCGTCGATAGTTTAGAATATACAACGTTAATGTTTTAATGGTTTGCTTACTGGTAACTTATAATATAATTGCTCGGTGTATAAAATTGCTGGCTTTCATCGCAGTTTTGTTATTATCATATTGTAACATCTATATACCTTTGCGTTGGTACGGCAAATGAAAGATGACAACAAACTTTTTAATTATGTTAAGCAAAGTTATAACAGTATGATAATGTTATTTAACAGGCATAACTTTAGATATTTGACAATGTAAATGAGTTGAGTGTGTTTGAAGCTCTTGGATACTAAGTACAGAACCACTACTTGAGTATAAAACTTTTAAAAGTTAAGTTTATTTTTAATATTGGTGTTCTAACTGAGGGTACTAATTTCAATATAAAAATATATTTTTTCGCAAAATAAAGTTTGACTTCAAAGGGCAATAATTTAATTTTGGAAGTAGCAAAATTTTGTCTTGAACCTATATCTATAGTTGAGCTTAGGTATCGAATCGTTGACAGAGAAGCTAGAAGACTTCATACGAAAAATCAAAGGCCACTAGCGAAAAATGTAAGGACGCGAATTCTAACATTTATCGACCTGGGATCAAAGTAGCGCTGCTACGAGTTTATCGACATTAATCTGGAGTTTTATCAACTCATGAATGGCTTGTATAACATAGTTCATATTATTATACCTAATCATCACAAGCAATCTTCAGATTGCCACATTATCATCATAAAATTGCGAAGTGTGAATGCTGCCTTAGTAACGCTGTAGTGCTGTGCTTATTCGAGTCACATGACAGTTATTATAGGGGTGTAACAAGAACACGAACGATAGAAAGATGACACCAAACGCATGACGCGTCACTGCCCGTGCCAAGTTACGTGGCAGAAATATAATAACGTATCTACTCAAAAAAGCACAGCACCGCTAGTAATCCTATGCTAATGTATTAACGTCAACTATAAATATAAGTGCAAGTGAATGATCTCTATAAATATTATCTAATTTATCAATATATCGATCGCTGCGTAAACATATTTATCGCAAAACTATTATTATCTATCGTATACAAAAGCGCGTTGCGTTAGGCCGACACACACGAGCGGCGCGTGCGCGGCCCACAGCGTGGGAGCTTGCAGCGGTCGAACACGAATCTAATGACGACACACAGACTACTAGAATTACAAATATACGAGCTTTATAATTGATATAATCTTTGCATACTGGTGTTTGTTATACTGTGGACTCGGTACAGTGGCGATGGTCGTAGGCAGTTTAACATTACATTTTGGCATTCCTTTATAACTCCCGATTGTTTGTACCATTCCCTCGACGCTTACTTAGTGGAGTGGAAGCGTATGCGCATATCCCCGGCATTTAAATACCTGGAAGCGACAACGTCGTACAGTGCTCGCCACTTCCAGTAAAGATGACTAAAGTATTATTGCTTTTATTTACTATTTCAGTAACTACATACCGTTGTACTTTTGTATCTTTTAACCTATTCTAACATCAATAATTATGTATTTAAATCTTATTAATAAATGCATACAATCAGTGAACGTAACTCTGATCGTTGTATTAAAACATTCTGAGGAAGCAGACATAAATATAATAATATTTGTTATATAAATATTTCTGCAATAAGTAGGTATGGGTTTAGATTGGTGTTTTATACAGGTACATCGTATTAAAGTTATGTATCCTACTTTAGTACAGTTGAACAGAGCTCTATACTACTTCTATACTAAAGTAAAGCGTGTGTCCCGTCTCACATAGATTGACTCACACTCGAGCCCCTGTACCGAGTCCGCAGTAACTATACTGTATAATAGTGCTTCAAAATTACTCTAAAATCGGCAGCTGAAAAAGACACTTGCTATAAGGCATTACTGACGATCACATCTGCGCTGAACGACAATATTATTGCGACGATAGCTTGTACGGGACCACACGCGAGCTGTGGCCGCTAGGTGTCTCGAAACGGCAAAATTGACGAAAGGCATTTTGTATTACACTATCACTTAATTAAAGCGTCCGTATCATATAAAACGCGATCCAAATTCACTGCGAAACAAGCATCCTTCCATTCACTATAAAACATTTTCAATGATCTGAATTGACTCTATGTCTAAAACGTCTGCTAGCCACACACACCTCGCAAAACAAAAAGGAAAAGGTAAAATAAAGAAACAAATATAAATCCATACATAAAAATTAATGTATTCTATTATCAATAACATAAGGTATAGTTACACAAAATAATAAAATTAGAGGAAAACAAATTTATACATAATCTTAACGCGAATAAAAAAACAAATTATACATGCTATTAACACAAGAATGCTATTAAAAAAAGAAAACAGTATTTTACAATTTCCTAAAACAATCGCCTAATGCTTTCTAACCAGCGCTCACTTGTTCATCAACTTAGCATAATAATTGTCAATTTGGTTTCAATTTTAGGGCTCATTTAATTAAGATTTAGGATTCACCTCAAAATGGTCAGAACATACTACACATGTGCGAGGAAAAAAATTATGTAATTAAGTAATCCATTGACATGGTAGGGAAGGAAGAGCAACACTATTATATAGCTAAGTGCGAACATATTAGGGACTAATAATAGATAAATAATTTAAAAGGTAAGCCAGCAGGCTGATCATGTACTTTCTAAGAGTCAGATATTTGATAAGTTCAACAAAAAATTTCAATGGACCCAATCCATTAAGTAATTATTAATTTTCATAATAGATTAATAATTTGTGGATTCGTAAGTAATAACTCGATCACAGTTCTTTTGTCAATGGTAATTTTGTGATACTTTTAATAATAAGGCCAAAATAATAGCTTAATCACAAAAAATAAGCAACAAAACAAAAAATAATTGTATTATAACTCATTATGAACTAGAACGATAACAAAAACCAAGTACATAGACGCGAGTTTCCAAACGAGATGCATTTAATGATTTTCGATTAGTTAAAAAAATAATAATAAATTAAAAATTTTCGTAAACGGGTCAAAACGATTAACGAATGCCAATTGTTTGCAAGACTCGATGATGCCAGATCTTTGATACAATGCCTCGCAATAACTTCTACAATTTAAGTAAACTTCGCTTCATGTGCAATAAAATTAAAAGTAATACAATGCCACAATAATAAATAACTAAAATTTAAAATAAAACATTTGTGCGGATAGTAAGTACCGATGGTGACGAGATAAAGTCAAATGTTGCTGCGAATATTTCGAATTAAGACCAACAAAATTAACGTAATATTAAATAATAAATCAGTACGTTCAGGCGTCCATTGTATCAACAAGTTTTCGTAATGATTGTGTGAAAGTGTGCGACATATACTCAGGCCTTGAAACTCTTCGCGTTTCTCACACTGCAGTGTTCGAACAGCTGCAGTACTGTCCAGATGCATCTTGAAATTTATCTCACCTTTTTAAACGGGCGAAACCCTAACTAACTTACATGTTTTAACACACTTGACAGTCGAGTACTTAGTTACAGCGAATGCTCGAACATTCACCATAACTAAAGTTCTGACAAGTGACAAAATTACAACTATAAAACTAATTAAACTATCTCTAATTGGAATATATCCCGGCACTATTAATGTGATGTTTTCAACTAGACTTTGAACGTGTGAAATGCAGCTGAGAGAGTTCTGCAACGTTGGGAACGAGACGCAGGTCGGTGCTCATAAGTTTTGTATTATTGCTATATCGAGCACTGATCGTCTACGATAACGTGGGTCATGAACACTGCAGTGTGCACGCTGAACGTACGGATCGACAAATAAACAAATATTAAGTAGAGCAGGTCTGCGCTGGCTCGTGCGACTCAACAGCGGGTAACTAGCATAGGGTAATATAACAATACCGCGAGAGATTTATTCAGGGGACCGAACGCGTTAACACCTAAACTATAATATACTATTAACTGAACGCTGCAAGCTCATCTACAAACATTTACAATAACCACTTCATTTAAAAATAAACAAATGGTGTGCTCATTGAACAGGACCCCGTGAACTAATACTCACGCCAGGCCTCACACATCCGATCACGCACCATTATACAAACATTATTATGTTAATTTCTCCTTGTCCGCTTAGCTATAAATATAGTTTACATAATATAAATTAAAATATAGAGTGAAAACTACACATTTCTTACAATATACTATGTACAAGGCATCTCTTGTCGCTCCTTATTAACTTGTGACCGCTCGCGGTCCTGCGCCCTCACCTCACTTACTATAAACGTTCATACAAAAACCTATCTGGCACTAACATGTATATTCATTACAAAATGTATAATATAATAATATTATGTATATACAATCACAACATAAATTTGATAAACAACCGAGAGAAATGGGTAATATATTGGTGTTACGGACCCTTTACTGCAGAGTCAAATCTGTTCATGTCAAGCATTATATTGTACTCTTTAAAAGTATTCATTAAAAAATATTTGAACTTTTTTTTTATTATTAAACGAAAGGAATTATTTATTTTGATTTGTTCAGAATTGCGCTTCACGACCGAAACATTTATGTTTAATGATTTTCATCCTCCATTGCATTTCGAAGGGCAGTGTGGAATTTAACATTTATAAACGAATCTAGCTCCCCTAACAGAGTATTTATTGTCACTCCAAAAAATGTTAAGAATGCGATGATCAGAGATTAAAGATTGTCTTGATCGCGTATATCATTCCTAAGCGTACAAAATTATATAGATCGCCATTGATTACATTCGTAATGAAACTACCTGATTTGTCCCCAAATTATTTGATATGTATACGAAAAAATGTTTTTATATTAAGACATGACAATAAACAGGGTTTTGCTCAATCATTGTTCTGTAATTATTCAGTTATCTATGACGTAGGAACACTTTTCCTGGAGTTGTTCGCTAGACGCTGCGTCACTTTGTGCGGCGCGGGAACAAGACGTGCGCTACAGTACAGTCCAACTATATTAAACTTAAGTCCTTATTCAGAATGGAGTTGTCTTTTCCTGATCTTCGTGCAATACACAATGTTCAGCATAGACCAATAGATGTACTAGCCTTCATGAAAGATCGCATATTTTGGAATTGATCGAATCAGAAATTCATCTGAGTTTCCGAATGCCAAACACTGGCTTGTACCCAACATTATTTAAATGCAAGTAAACTGCCCGAAGCAACAATGACTTTTATTCAATAAAATAGCCTATTTTTTAAGTATTCGGCTCATTTCCAAAGATCGATTTTATGTAGGAAATTCACGATCGACGAAAAACGGTAAGGTAGGGTATAAACTAGAATGGTTGCCGAAGTTTTATCAAACTCACGGCAATCACTCTAATTTATACTTTATTACAATGCCGTTAGAGTTACATTGCAATGACTTACTAATGATTTTACGTCATTCAAATTTGATCGTGAATGTGCTGCTTGAGTTAAGCGCGTACGAATCGAGTCTCTGCCGAAGTTTTATCAGACTCACAGCAATCATTCTAATTTATACATTTAGTACAATGACATAAGATTTACATTGCAATGACTTATTAATGATTTTGCATCATTCAAATTTGATCGTGAATGTGCTACTTGAGGTAAGCGCGTACGAGTCGAGTTCCACGTGTAGTCATTGTTTTAGCTAATCCGTTTGGAAGTATATAAGTGCGGAAGTATTTTTGCGTTAAGTATCAACTGTATGTTAAGTAGCGACCTTAACGTTTCATGAGGTAGATGAAATATCACGTCATTTCACAGTCACAGTCAATTTGGATAAGATATACAGTTTGGTGCGTCACACACTAAGGGCTTGTACACAAAACTGCGATGCGACGTCGCATCGTAAAAATCTGCGAGCTCTCTCTTGTTCTACCCTATACAGGGTTATTGGGAAAAACACCAACAACCTCTTAAGAGGTCATTGTACTTATCATTATGAACAACTTTTACTATGGGTCCACACCTAGAATCGCGAAAAAAAAATCAGCTGTTCCCTACATTTATGTTCGTATAACTCGTCAAAATGTAGGGAACAGTTGTTTTTTTTTTTCGCGATTTCTTGTGTGGTCCCATAGTAAAAGTTGTTCATAATGACCTCTTAAGATGTTGTTAGTGTTTTTCCAATAACCCTGTATAACCTTTCTGCGTTGCGAATTCGCATCGCGCCGATTCGCCGTTTTATATACAAGCCCTAATATACCATGCACCTTTAACCTTTTTGCCTTTTAAGTAATTATCATAATTTATCTAAACTAATTGGTGTTTTTTCTGTCTAACTATTGTTTAACACGTCCTGCCTCAGCGCCGCACAACAAATAAGAATATATTTCAATATCGGATTTAAGTTTGTTGGATCGCCCCGTTACAGTCGAGTGATTACTTTGCGTCGTCATTGCACTATAATTAAACATCTAAACTAAATTATAAATCAAATTACACGTAATTCACTCGCGTAAATCAACATAGCGAAAGTATAAATCTGTAAATTATTGCGAAGACCTACAAGTGATCCCATACATGTTGAGATATTAATAATATACTCGATTGGCCCACATGCGATCAAAATATTATTTTTGTCGTATAACTCCCATTACACTAAGAAACGAGCAATTCGTATAAGTGTTCCCGACAGTAAAACATTTCCATTGATAGGGAAGTAAAACTACAACGAAAAACACTTAAGATATGATTAGTCTATCACTTACATAATACAGAGTCGGTAATCAAATCGGACTCGTCGCTGCCCGTTGCTAGGCAACGATGCCTTATTTACAATTTTCTTACAAATTTTTACACTTTGCTTTTTGGTCATCGATTTGGGAAGAGAATGAAATGCGAAGACGTTGAGTTTAGCGATGTCGTGGAAGAATATCGCTCGGACCGAATGTACTGCTAAAATGGAAGCTACCATCACACAGATAACTCTCGCGTTCTTCTGTCGCTTACGTTTTGATTGTGTTTAGAGTTGGCTCGGTTGGTTTGCGCATCGTTTTCATCCGTAATTTCTGTCGTTAGGACAATGCGAGGTAGCCAATGCCAAACCGTTTGTAATATTGGGATAACTTCTAAAGCGTTGTGGGGATAACGTTGTGCCAACATACCTCTCTTCGTTAAATATTGCTGAGTTTTAAAACTTATATCAGAAGACGCCGACCAACATCTGGTGATCTTCTAATAAATGCGAACACCAAGCCACTTTACACCAATCGTAGCGATTGAAGCATGCATACTATTTCCATTGAACGACATGAGTGATTATCATTTTCATTCGTTCAATGAAACTATAACTACATATTTGCACAGTCAAATCGCTACAACCGTTATACAGTATGTGAAAAATTAGGTTTTGGCCTGTTTTAATAAATTTCTTTCTGAATATCAACGCCATTTTTTCATACACGTCTCAACTTAGGATATGTTCATTAACAAATCAGTATTTTTCCATTCAACTTTTAAAACCAAACTTGAAAGCTGTTTATTAATACATGCCAAAACGCACCAAAAACTATTGATTCACATTCAGACAACAAATCCCCACTTTCTTAAGTGCTTGACTAAACATAAGCAAGCCGTTTGTCATTCACATTAAAATTCAATTAACATTTCTGACCAAAACATTCTCAACCTTTAGTCAAACACTTAAAAAACAACAGCCTTTACAGCCCAAGTGATCACATACTGTACACACGACAACACAACATCACCCCTAGCACAGAGTCACTGACGTCACTTCACGTCACGTCACGTCACTAGAAACAGCGACGTATAAAGTCCCAGTGTTTGGCGCGTCGTCACTCGCGTGGCGCGTTCTTGAGGAGAGAGATGGCGTGGCGCACGTACTGCACGAGGTGACGGAACGTGGACGAGAGGGAGAGTGGCCCGCACTTGCGGTCCACTGCTATGAACAGATCTGGAAGAGAAAAAGACGGTATTTGTTGGTTGATTTTGTAAAATGTTTCGTATGGTAAGTGGACATCCGCGGCCAGAGGCATACGCAATTGACAACATTTCATATTTTTAACCTGCATGTATTATTACGTTATATAAAAGTAAATTCAAATCTAGGGCACCCATATTTTTTCGTTTTTCGAAATTATGTACTTTTCATTCATAATTTTAACTTTGAAATTCGGTGTATTCTAAAAAGACGTAAGTGCCAGATGACGGTAGAATGGCGATATTACCTTTGCTTTATTGTGACCCGTCAAAAAAACTGTTAGATGTCACTTGTCTCAGTCGTTGTTTTGGTTCCGTCATTGGCGTATATTTTTCATTGGGATCCATTTTATTAGCGAAATATCAATCAAAAATTGATAATATTAACAGTGAGCAGCGTGTCGAGTTGATAGGAAAAAATATTGTTGAATTCAATTCAGTTTTTTAGTTGTTTTCTAGTTACACTTCTTAGGTGACATTGACATGTCTTGTTTGATATGATGTTTTCAATCAAAGACATTGGAATGCGCAAAGGTAACTACCTCATTCCGCCTTTATGTGACGTCATCACATGTTTTTTGATTTTTATTTCTTTTCTCAGAAATTTAGAAATAAAAAAATAAAATAAAAATATATTTGAACTCAGGATACGAAAATAAAGAAATAGTATTTTTATTTTAAGGTCGTGTCAGGTTTGAAATGTTGTCAATTGCGTGTTGCCGCATACGACCAGTTTCTTCATCAACAACTAAAGTAATTAGTCAAACTGACTTTTACTGTTGACTTTTGCTTGACCTTTACTGATACTACGGCGCATGTGTTTCTTCATTCAAGTAACAGCTAAAATAATAAAGAAACAAACTTAACCGTTACTTTGACTTTTGTCACGTTACTTTGGCTGTTACTATTGATGAAGAAACTGACCATAAGAAAACATTGTCTCTTTGCCTGTATTTCTAACTAGAACATAGCAAAACTGCTTAGCGGCAATAATAGGATTTGTGGTCCTTTTTTCCCGCCTTGACAAAGAGCTCTACTACTCTTTACATTATGCTTTAGGATATTCTCGAATACAGCAGAGAATCATCCTCCCAATTCATTTGGGCCCAACAATAATACTTAGCAATAATTTTATTGTGCAATTTATAACATTGAGCAATAATTTTATTGTGCAATTTAAAATTTTTTTACTATGCAATTTTTAATATAGTACAATAATTTTATTGTGCAATTTATTACCGTCCAATCTTTCATACTAACCTTTAACTATCAATAACATTGCGCAATAAAATGTATCGTCTAGGGTCGGCCTTGTACAAATTTGCCTTAAAGATGAACAAAAATATAGAGCAGTACATACCTCTATTAGCTCTAAGCCTGCACAAGGAGTCCGCTTGCTCCCACAGATCATGCGCGACATACAGGAAGGCGTAGTACTTGTTGAGTAGTAACAGCGCCTGATGCGCGTGCGCAGGCACCGAGTGCGCCAGCGAGCAGTAGCCCGATGACGCCGAGCCCGACCCCACGGACCCCACCGACCCCGCGGGCGACGGGGTCGGGGACAGCGGGGACACTGACTCGGCTAGTGCCGGCTGCAGCAAGCAGAGAAGGGGGGTTGTAGCACGGGAGGTGGAATAGGTACTTAAAACTATGGTGTTCGAAAATTGAACCGAAAAAAATATTGAATAAAGGACCTCCTATTTGAGATCGGATAATAATATAGCATTTAATTTAATTATCTGTAGGTACAGAAACTAAACATATCCAATAATATGATCGAACATGACGCAAGCCTTTAAATAGAGACAACACTATTGGTGCAATACGTATTTGATCTGTATTCTCATTCTTTCTTTATTGTTAAGAAGACTCAAGTTTAATTATGTGATAATACGAAATTCTGTACAAATACACTCCCGGACTCGTAAATCGAGCTTTCGTGCATTTTCACTTTAGGTATAAAGGCCTCATACATCAAAATAATCATTGAGTCAAAGTAAAAGTTTTTATGTAGTTTTGAAGCCGACATACTTGCCGGAGTTTGTTGCGCCTCTTCTCCCCAGCGAAAGCACTAGGAAGTGGTGAAGGGCGGGCGTTTTAGGGGACTATCTTATGTAATTTTGACGTTCGAAAAGTGCTGATATTCATGAATAAATGACTTTTGATTTTGTCATTTTATGGTAATCATTGTTCCAATGAATTCACAAACATTTTAACAGTAATAGTACCTTTACAAACAAATTGCAGGATGTCTCGATTTAGGACTCTAGGAGTATTTTGTAGCACACAATAAATTAATTAACTTTCATGTAAGTTATTCTTGTCAACGGGAATCGAACCCTTGATCTCAAAACTGACACCATAAACGACTGGATTACTGATTCATCACTTATATAAAAGCAAAAACAACTATCAACTACAAAAACTGAGCAAAAAAAAAAGTTATATAAGTGTAAAAATCATAGACATTATTGCATATACTGGCAATGGTAGACGAAACCAAAAACAAAATATTTTATAACGTAAGTTTCTTAATATTTGAGCAACAACTAAACAATGTACACGTCTTCATTGCGTATTAACCGGTTGGAAGCCGTAAACACAGAAACAATTAAAAAGCCATTGTGTCTCGCGTGGATCCACGTTCCAGCATACGAAAGGTAAAAGGTATAAAAACATACCAAAAACCAAATTGCGCGCGCTGCTAAAATAAAGAATACGAGAAATTTATTGCGAGAGACAAAGAAAGTTATATCGTTTTTCTCTCTCATGTAACGAAATGTGCCTAAACGTGACGCGCCCTTGAAATTTCACACTCAATTCTAAGCCAATTATCGAATCAACGCCTAAGAAGTCTCACTTAAAAAAAAACTGTCAAAAATAGCACATGTCAATCATAATTCATAACTCCGTTGTTATTCGCATTGCCAATATAAGTAATAATTATCTAAAGTGTATTTTTCTTTACTTGTCTATTTTGGTAAACAGGTTTCACATAAAACAATAACAAAAAAAAACATTTTTAGACGTCAATGGTTAATTCAAAACAAAAAGTTTTTGATGCATACCATGGGAAATTTAAATGCGAGTTCCATATGAAAACTCATAATTGTTTACCAAATGTGACAAATAAACAGAAACACACTATATGATAAAAATAAAAGACAAATTGATACAGACATCAGAACGTACCTTCTGTTGGTACTCGTGAACGATCTTGTTGTACTCCTTCACCTCCCGGTTGTACATCTTGAACATGCGCAGGTACAGAAGCGCTTGCACCCTTAGGCTGAAAATATAGCGGGAATATGTTACAATTTACAAACGTAAAATGGGTTATTATTATAAAGAAACTAAGAGAAATGAGTTTAACTGTCTAATAGATCAATGCTGGATAAATCGTCGCCCAATCAATGATAGATCGAGAACTCGATTTATCAACAATCGATTAAGAAGTCTGTCGATGAGAATCGATTCTACCGATTTGACGTTTAAGGTTTCGGGGTTACCCATCATAAATATTCTAATTTAATCTCTTGGTTTCAGAGACTAGACGGTAGACATTCGCTTCTTATAAAATACAGGATGATATCGACGCGCAACCTGCGGGGTAATTGCGTAACACACTATCAGTACAAATCGGTTTCATTTTGACAGTTCAACAACATTCATTGCGTTATTTACGTTGTTGAGCAGACAAATTTTTCGAACATGAAGCAATGGATTAGCAATATCCTTAAAAATAATTCAGATTGAGATGGATAGTGTGTTACGCAATTAGGGTGCTGTTACCATAGATTCAGTACATGATTCTGAACCCAGAAGGCTAGGGAGTCTAGAGTCTTGTGCTGAATTTATGGTTTCAGTTTTCGAATCGATGTCCCTGTCACCTTATATAAATACAACCTCAAGGATGAGATGTATGTAAATGCTCAATGGACACATACTTACTTGAGTACAACCCAAATTAGCATGACAGCAATGGAATAGAAAACTGATCGTTTTGAAACTAACATAAAAATCTAAAACAAATAATTACCTGAGTATATCAAGTTTATTGAAAGTGTCGTGTGGCGACGCCCTAAACCGTTGCGGCATCGAGTGTATACTCTTTATATACTCGATGGTTTCCCGGTAGATAGTGAAGGCGCCTTTGGTGTCGAGTTCTAGCTCCAGCACTCGCCCGGTTAGAACGAAGCATAGTACTGATTCGAGGTACAACATGACGCGAGGCAGTGGTTCCTGTTCTTTCTCGGCGGCTGTGCGGAGACGCGTCGCCTCTTCTAGATAGTATCTGTCGAGGCGAATGTTTGCGTTACGTCTAGTAACAACAATGGAAGGATTAGTATGATGGAAATGAGTTAGTGAAATGTCGAGAATAACCTTGAAAGCGCAGTGTTTCCTATTAAAAATGCATTGTTAAAGAAGACGTTGGGAGCTGAAAATGTATAACACACCGTGAAATTTTAATCACCGTTTTCCTCTTAAGAGGTCATTGTACTCATCATTATGAACAACTTTTACTATGGGACCAAACATGAAATCGCGAAAAAACAAAATCAGCTGTTCCCTACATTTTGACGAGTTATGCGAACATAAATGTAGGGAACAGCTGATTTTTTTTTCACGATTTCAGGTTTGGTCCCATAGTAAAAGTTGTTCATAATGATGAGTACAATGACCCCTTAAGAGGAAAACGGTGATTGAAATTTCACGTTGTATAATGTTAAAGTTTGTTGATGAATGATCGATATTGTTTTTAGCATTCAAAATGATTTAAGCATGCAGTAGCGCATAATAAGTTAATCAGCAAAGTTATTTCCATATATTCGAAAGTACCTATTGCCACCTTGCCCTTTGAGTCTACAAGAAATCGTCAGACAGCAATGTTTCTGAGTCTATTAAAATACGGTAAACACCAATATCTCTCTGCGAAGTAAATAGATTGTAGCAAAATCGTATTTCTAACGATCATATAAGTTTAAAGGGCAAGGCAGGTCATGTTGATAGTAATAGTTGAACCGCAGATGGTTCAAAATCGCTTGACACTTTCTTATTAGAAACAATAATTGATAAAAAGCAGATAATTTTTTTTTGTGACTGCTTGTTAATCCTTATGACCTTCACGCTGACATATTATATGGGTTGAAATGATTGTATGGTCACGACAAAATGATGGTGACAACATGATATTGATAGTGAAAAAATGAAGAAATGAAACTCACTTGTGGTCCCTCTCCTCGTCTGAGAGCGCATCTGCCGGCAGTCGCTCGAAGTAGGAGAAGTAGATGGGCGTCTGTCCCGCGTATGTGTCCGTCCGCTCGTGGTTCGTCGCTGCCACCTCGCCGCCCTTAGGGAAGTATAAAGGTTAGTTATGTTTGTGTTTATTACTAGGAAACTCAGTAAATAAAAATTGTGAATTTATGTACTGTTATAGGCGCGTAGGCCTTGTACAGACACCTGCACATCAAACCACTCAAACTTTAAAATTTTCCCAATCAACCATGAACCTTATACTGTAGCGATTAAGTTAAAAATGAATTAAAGAACTTTGACAGATTGTAATAGCTTGATGTGCTGGTTTCTGTACATTTTTTTTTTTTTATATCTTTATTTGTTTATAGAGGGTTTGATCAGTATGACCATGCCACCCTCATAGGGGCATTCTATCCTTACTATCTACGCTTAATACCTAGGTGTACAATTTTATATAATGTAAATTAAGATTGGCTATAGAACTAATTGAGTACTCACTCAATTAGGTATTACTCAATAGCGGCATAGTATTGATGAATTTGTGGGCATTTCCTTCTTTAGAAGTAGATCCTCGGGTTCTGGAACGCGTCAGATTGTTCCCTGTATGTATGTATAGCGTGTTACCTGCTGCGGGTGCGGCGTGTGCGCGCGCGCGGGCACGTTGCGGCGCGGCGGGCGCTGCAGCGCGCGCACGGTGTCGGCGCGCAGGCGCGACAGCGGCACGCGCACCCTGTATGTATGTATAGCGTGTTACCTGCTGCGGGTGCGGCGTGTGCGCGCGCGCGGGCACGTTGCGGCGCGGCGGGCGCTGCAGCGCGCGCACGGTGTCGGCGCGCAGGCGCGACAGCGGCACGCGCACCCTGTATGTATGTATAGCGTGTTACCTGCTGCGGGTGCGGCGTGTGCGCGCGCGCGGGCACGTTGCGGCGCGGCGGGCGCTGCAGCGCGCGCACGGTGTCGGCGCGCAGGCGCGACAGCGGCACGCGCACCCTGTATGTATGTATAGCGTGTTACCTGCTGCGGGTGCGGCGTGTGCGCGCGCGCGGGCACGTTGCGGCGCGGCGGGCGCTGCAGCGCGCGCACGGTGTCGGCGCGCAGGCGCGACAGCGGCACGCGCACCCTGTATGTATGTATAGCGTGTTACCTGCTGCGGGTGCGGCGTGTGCGCGCGCGCGGGCACGTTGCGGCGCGGCGGGCGCTGCAGCGCGCGCACGGTGTCGGCGCGCAGGCGCGACAGCGGCACGCGCACCCTGTATGTATGTATAGCGTGTTACCTGCTGCGGGTGCGGCGTGTGCGCGCGCGCGGGCACGTTGCGGCGCGGCGGGCGCTGCAGCGCGCGCACGGTGTCGGCGCGCAGGCGCGACAGCGGCACGCGCACCACCAGGCGCGCGCGCGCACGCGGGGCTGCTGGGGGGAGGAGGGGTTGTATAATAGGGCATGTACTGATAAATAAATGTTTCGGAAGTTATAATGAGTATTATTTGCTAAAGAAAAAGCATCAAAATCAATAGCTTAAGGCTCAGTTCCTATTACAAAAGATCGCTGTGTGTGAAGCTGCCTGTACACGTCAAAGCACGTTACGTGATTTGTAATGTATGATTGTAAAAAAATATCTATCGTGTGCCGAAAACGCGTGTCTGGCTTTACACTTGTCCGAATGAATGATTTTCAATGGCAGATTTCTAACATTTTTGAAGATAGAAATACACGGGTAGAAACATAAATACAGTAGTGTACAAACACTCACCATTGGAAGACGCTTCCTCAAGTCTCTCCGACCCGCGGCCGGACTTGAGTCCCGACCCAACATCGGCCTCCGCGCGCACGTACCGCTCCGTCGCGATCCGTTCGACACGTTCCACCGGCTTGTCGAGAACCTTACTCTCGAGCAACGACAACTTGCTGTCGGACAACCGCGGCTTCGTGTCTGGAAGGCGATCATGCGACAACTTCTCTCCCGCTATCCGCTCGTTCCTCTCCCCGAGTCGATCGTGAGATCTCTCTCTCGGCAACCGATCAAGCGACTTCTCGCTCGGTACCCGTTCAGTTGACCGCCGGTCGTTGAGCCGCTCTGACGACAGACCTGATAGCCTGTCAACTGAAAGGCGTTCGCTAGCCGACGAAGACCGGTCTGATGTCGACGTTCGTTCCGTCGATATCCGGTCGACGGGTCGCTCGGGTATCCGGTCGACGAGTCGCTCGGGTATCCGGTCGTTGGAAGTACGTTCGGTCGGTATCCGATCGGAGGGTATTCTCTCGTAGGAGGTCCGTTCGGGTATCCGGTCCATCGTCCGATCGCTAGGGGGTCGTTCGATGGGTAGTCGGTCGGCGGAGCGGCGTCGATCGGATCGGTCGTGTCGCTCGACGGACAGGCGGTCGGTGTCCCGCCTCCTGTCGGGCTCGTGCGGCGACAGTCGCGCCAGGGCCTCCTCGTTGCGTCTCTCAGCGGATCGCTCGCGATGTCGCCGTTCCTCCTCGTCGGCTTCGGGCGCTGTGACCTCGATAATGGTCACCTGTCCCTTGCCTTTGCCTCCTTTTCCTTTGCCGCCTTTACCGCCCTTGCCACCGCATTCGTCGCTCTTTTTCGGTGTAAAAACCTGAGGAAATAAAAATATTTGATCAGATGTCGTTCACAATTTAAAGTCGGTTTTTTTTAATTCATTTGACACTTCACAAATGCAATGGCCGTGTAAGGTAATAATATTAAGTAGGAATTAACTTCATATTACGTGAAGTGACTGTGTTTTTAGTTGTTTTTATGCCAATAACCATCATGTCTATGAAGTTTCGCCAACTAATTAAAAAACTCGACATAGTTTTTGGACCTAGAGGCTTATTTATTTTATTAATTAAGATTAAAGTTAAGTGACTAATCACTACTTAACTTTAAGCAACGTTTATGAATAAACGGATTTATTCCGATACTAACCCTGCGAAAGATATGCGTCTTGGTGTCTTGCAGTGGGCGATGGTGCGGCGGGTCGGGCTCCACGTCGCTATCGACGGGCGCGGGGGGCGCAGGGGGCGCGGGGGGCGCGGACGTGGGCGCGGCGGGCGAGGGGGCGCGCGGCTTGGGCGGGCGGCCGCGCCGCTTCTTCACGGGCCGCTCTTCCGAAGGCCTGGCTTTGGGCGGCCGCCCGCGTTTTACCGCTCCCGCAGGCGCGGAGGGAACTACTCGGGGTGACGTCTGGGGAAGGAATATTCTTATTAAAACTAATATTTATGAAACTTCTGGCGTTTAACCTGGTACAGATAGCGCCTTCCAAGAAGATACGCCCCACTGGCATCTGTACAAATATTAGAAGAGTCTTACCGTATGCCTGGACGTTTCCTCGTCACTAGACGCAGCCGACACCCGGGTGGGTATGGAGCGCCTCCGCCGCACGACTCCGGGCGACGGCGACGACGTCTCCGAGTCCGACATCTCCGAGATCGGACTCTGAAACAACATCATATACATACGTTAGTCTTTATATTTGTCAGGTTCTGGGCACAAATATGAAAAACATTAACAATAAAAAATAGAAGATCCTCAATGGTTTTGTACACTGCCGGGCCAAGAGCAGCAACAGCAGCTGCTGCAGGGAGAGTGAGAGAAGAATGACTGCAACTGTATCTGCGCGAGTCCAGCGAATTCCCTCGACCTTTATACAAAATCTGATTGCAGTTCCGTCGTACTCAGCGCTTCTCCTCCATATTTATTATGCGCACAGTCAAAGTGTGGAACTCTCTGCCAGCGTCTGTGTTCCCTTCCACATTTAACCCGTCTGCCTTCAAAGCAAGAGTGAACAGGTATATTTTGGGCACCCTCGTTCTATTGACCTCATCCATCGCTTTCCATCACGCGTGATCGAGGTCAACACCAGGCCCATTTATCAAAAATAAAAACATTATCGAATCGAGTAACTTCCAGAACATTTAAGTCATTCACACTTATGTTCACCTCAATAACACGAGGCATAGTCGTAGATGCAATATTTCCATGGATGGCTCCCACTGCTTGCCACAACAAGTCCTTCAACTTCAAGAACTGGTACCAAATCCTCTCTCGGTCTTCAAAAGGCACATGACTGATACTGTTTTCAAAGTTCATCAGTCCATAGCGAAGGGAGCTTTTTATTAAGGAAAGCTTGATCCATTTCTGTGTGACTTCCTCTTCAGATTCAGCTATCATGTGGTGAAGCAGATTGTTGAATATGTCGAAGTAAATATCCATTTTGTACTATCATAACTTTGCATCTGGTTGTTAATTTCTGTCAGTGGCTTTCTCGTGGGGTTTGATCTTGAGTTTACAATTTTCGCGAATGTTTTACAGGTTCATTAAATTTGAATGCTCTTGTATTTTCTTCAGAAGATTCATCAATCATCAGCCGTACAAATGTATAAGTACTCGTATATAAATCTGATCTGAACAATGTTTTGCAAGAGGATTCGAAACGTCTTGTAACTCAAAGCACAAGTGGTTCGTACTCAACGCGATCCCAGAATCAACCGCGAGCTTACGACTTAGATTGTTACAGACGCTTACTAAGTATTCTTACTAAGAAATGTATGGGCTCTTTGTTTCCAAGAACTGTTTATCTTTAGGAACATAACACCTGAGGAAGGGTCGCTTAATATAGTCAAGATACTATTGCATCACGGGCTAAATACGGAAATGTGCTTGGTAGGTCATTCCTGACCGTGAGAGGAAACCGTCACTATTCTATAGTAAAATCCTTGTTTCCAAATCGGTGTGATTTAACTAAAACAAATATCAACTTAATACTAGTGCAAATTAAGTTGATTTCAGAATGACTAGTACTATTGAAAAGTCATAAAAACTGTACAGTTGTAGCGTAAAATGAACTTTATCTCTGGATATTAAATTAATTTATATTTCCAAAAGCTCATATTTGTTTACATGTTTGGAAACGAATTTACGAACGTAGCATACGGCAAATCAGCATTTGTTTATGGTACATGTTTAGCCTACTGTCTATATAAGGTGTATGGCCACCCGGGTGTAAGTTGCTGACGGTTCTTGTCACCACCTGCTGAACTTTCAGTATTTAGACATGTGACAAGTTGACGACAGCTTCTTGAAATACCGACTTGTCATCCGATCTTCAACACGTTGGCTTGCTAAATAGGGCACATGTTTATACTTAGAATATCACAGTCCTAAGCTGTGTAGTACCTACTGGAAGTATTCATTAGACAATTGATAGATGATTCATGTTCTAACTTCTACTGATTTTCCACTGCATTCTCAGCATTGATTTTAGGTTGTCCCCCAGTGGAACGAAAACTTTAAAAAAGCGACTGGAACGAGCTGGATGCTCAAGGCGAAGAACTGGTTAGTGGGTGTTGAAGATCAACTTGAGAGAACCTTACGTCCAGCAGTAGACTGCGATAGGCTGAGTGGTTGATGTTATTATTATTTTTTTTTTGGTGTGGGTGATTGACGGTTACCTGTTGAAAGAGCTGCAAAGAAATTTTCACTAAAGATATTAAACATCAACTCACCGGTTTCCCTTTGATATCAGCAAGGGCATGTCTGACATCCTTCCCTGATTCATAGGTCTGATCAGGCGGGTTTGCGGAGGGCGGGACGAAATTGGACAGGCCCCAGGACGAGCGCTGTGCGGGGGGCGGCGCAGCAGTGGCGGCGGGCGCTGGCGCGGGCGCGGCCGCGGTCGGCGCCGGCGCAGGGGTCGTAGACTCCGCGGAAGAGGATTCAGATTCGGAATCTTCGGAGGGTGATGAACTGCCTGAGGTTGGACTGCCAGACCCGATTGGTGATATAGGCCTGTAAATATAAAATGATTTTTAATGAACTATGACAGTCAATTTTTTTACACAATTGGAAACGATTGGTAGAGCCATCGTCAAGTTCTGCAGTATACATATTACACTAGAGGGTTGAACGACATTGGTCAAGTCTGATATTCGTCAAATCGGCAATTCGTCAAATTATATATTGGTCAAAGCTGTAGTTCGTCAAATCGTCTTTTTGTCCAATTACGAAATTTGCCTAATACGCTATTGGTCAAGTCCATGTACAGTCTCGATGAAAACATGCGTTTTGAATTCACATAACTTATTTGTAGGAACTTACAAAAGGAAAAGCCACCTGCCGTAAATTCCTATTTACATCATGAAAATGTAGTAAGTAGTAATTGAGTATTCTGAGGTTTAATTTTTTTCGATTGTTACCTCCTTTGAATCTGTTTCTGTTAGATTAGGTAGGACCTAGGCCGAAAATGCTGGCTAAATAGAATAGTACGCCGTCATTTGTTTTTCCGTCAATTATGTGACATTTCGTTATTTGTAAATGACAAAAATAATTACTTATATTATTTATTTTCGTGTCTTCGGTTTGGTGAAATATATATACCTAATGGCTTCTACTAGTAAAGGCAGTGATTCTGTATTTACATTTACAGACACTGAAAAAGGCAAAAAGAAACTATTACGTGCAGGATATCAATTCCATTTTAACTCAACAAACAAAAACGGTACTACAATCTGGCGTTGCGTAAATAGAAGCGAGTGCAATGGATCCATAACTTTAAGCAGTGATTCTGGGTCAATTCTGAGGGAAAGCGGACATACCTGTAAGCCTAACTTCGATAAGAATTTGATTGACGTTAAGATGAATAAATGCAGAGAAAGAGTAAAGAAGGAATGGAAATCAGTAAGCAAAATTTTTGAAGAGACTATGGGAGAGCTTGAGGAAGATGATTATGTGGACATACCAAGTTTGAAATCAAAGCGTGATGGTCTATACAAATTGCGAAAGAAAGCAATTGGCGTACAGACATGTCAGTTCCCAACGGTAGATACGGTCAAATTTCCAGATATACTTTCAAATGATTTTTTGGTTTATGAAAGCAAAGACGATCTACCGAAATTCTTCATCTTTGCTACAGCTGAGGGTATAGAAATAGCATTAAATACGGATTTGATTTTCGTAGATGGCACATTTAAAACCGTACCGCGACCTTTTTTGCAACTTTTATCCATACACGTAGACGTGGGTAGTACAAGAGCAAGCACCAATATTATTCCCATATTTTTTTGTCTATTGCCTAATAAAACTCAGCAAACCTATGAGAGATTATTTTCGGTTTTGCGTTCTGAATTCAAGCTTGATGTGAATTTTCTAAAATGTGATTACGAAATGGCAATAATTAACGCTGCAAAAAACATTTTCCCTGACGTTCTTGTCAAAGGCTGCTTTTTTCATTTTAATCAAGCAATTTATAAAAAAGCAAAAGCACTCGGAATGATGACAGACGTCAATTTGAAAAAAATTGTTAGGCTAACCACAAATCTAGCGTTACTGCCCTCTCAGTATATTCCTGAAGGATGGTTGGCAATACTTGAGATGATGCCAGAAAATGATAGTAGGGCGGAAAATTTTCAAAAATATTTTACTGAGCAATGGCAAAAAAGGGTTTCTCAGGATATGTGGTGTTGTGCAAATGAACGCCATCGTACCACCAACGCAGTCGAGGCTTGGCATCGGAGATTAGGGATTAAAGTACAAGAAAAACATAATATTTTCATGTACATAAGTATTTTAAAAAAAGAAGCAAAATATTATTTAAATAAAGTTAAAAGAGAAGGTGAGAAGCAGAGGAAAACATCTAACATCATAAAAGATGCCAAAATAGAAAAAATAATAGAAAAATTATTGAGTGGAAAATTAGATCCGGCAAAGTGTTTAAAACAGTTGTGTTGGGTATGAATTCTATGTAAATAAATATGAATTGAATAAACGAGTTAGTAAAAAAAATTATGAGGTACTTTCATTTTTACAGTTGATTGTACTTAAATTACTTGACCAATAGCGTATTTGGCAAATTTCATAATTGGACAAACAGACGATTTGACGTACTACAGCTTTGACCAATTTCAAATTTGACGAATTGCCGATTTGCCGAATTACAGACTTGACCAATGTCGTTCAACCCACACTAGATATACATACATTTAGCGCTGAACAGATATAAAACATCGTTCTGTTTCTTTTAATCGTTTGAAGATGGTAGAAACAGAATGATGTATTAATTATATTTAGCGCTAAACGCATTCAGTGATTTGTGAACATTTTCATATGTCGCATTGAAATATAACATAAAAAATACGTAGATACGTATACCTAAACTAAAACTGCAATCCTTTCAAATCAAATAAACAACCGTCCGCTTGGCTCTTGGACTTGTTGAAATTAATTCAATTTCAGTCGCGTACTTAAAACTTACGAGTTTCCACTCGAGATAAAAATCAATTAAAAACTTAGCGCTTACAAAGGGTAGTGCAGACGCGGCGTAATTTTGTTAACACGGGAATGAACTTACGGTCCTATCGCGTGTGTTGTCGGGACCTCGTCATCGCTCTCCGATAAGCCAAGGTCCTTGTTCACCACGTCACTGGAAACAGAAACAAACATCATCATCATCATCATCTGCCTAGCCTTTTCCCAAATCCCAAATACTAACTTTTTTTTTTGGTGGGGTCGGCTTCCAGTGTAACTGGATGCAGCTGAATAGTGAATACCAGTATTTTACATGGAGCGACTGCCTATCTTACTGGGTAATACGATACCCCTTGGTAAGATTGGTTGTCAGACTTTCGGGCTTCTGACTACCCGTAATGACTGTCAAAGATCCACGAATTTCAGCCGGGACCAACGGCTTAACGTGCTTTCCGAGGCACGGAGACCCTCTAAACAAACAAATAACAAAAAAAAGAAGCTCTCTTATAGAGTCAGCTACGATGGTATACTAAGTTGATATCTACACAGGAATACCAATGATTGTTATTAAGAGGACTACATGACCTAAAGCGCGATTTTTGTCAGAATGCATAAGCAATGAAAGAGAAACGCGATGAAAAAACGCTGGTAATTTATTGCTAAATATGAAGCAATTATCTATTTACGAAAAATCTATTGTTTGGACTAAAAAATTAAAACACTAGAGTTTTAGTATGTTGCTTGTAGAATAATCTGACAAAAAACCATAATGATTATATGTATATCAGTATGGTTTTTATTGTAAAAAGAAAGTTTTTAGAGGTATCTTTATGACTTTTTCTATCGTACCAAATCAATTATATTATGTTTTCAACACACTATCTACCTAGCATATATCCTGAAGAATATCATATATTTTGTTGATTTTGTTTACTGTAGTCGATCATATACTTTTATTGTTTCTAAAACTTGCGTTTTTTGCGTTTAGGTCCTGTAAGCCCCTTAAGTTGATATTAAATATGTATAGAAAGGAAAAAGGCACACTAAAAGCCAAGAGATTTGCCAGCCAGGAAATTCGTTTTTCATCATGGATAACTCAAGTGGCGAAATTTTGGGCGAACAAGATCTGAAATACAGTTGTATTGATCAGCGACACGAAGAAAAAGAAGATCAAAGTATACGCTGGAATCAGAGATTTGGAACAGTAACAAATAAAAAGAACTAAAAAAGTGGAAAAAAAGAAAGAAAGAAAAAAAGGAAAAGAAGTAGTAGTACATTTTTATGTCGGTTCACAGTGTATCAAGTTGAGCTAAAAGTCTACTACGGTAGGTACTTGGTAGGCCACTTTTGTCTAATAATAGGTTTCCAATAGTCTATGTTTAGAAAACCACACAAACAACTTAACGAATAACGATATCCCTTTATCGATCCCACAACTCGGAGAGTAAGGCAGCTGCTACACTCAATGTTTATCTATTCCTCTGTAAATTACGAGTAACCCTTTTAAAATGAGATACTTACGGCGACACTGAACTCCTTGAGTTCGGTATCCGGTTATCCAAACCTGTAACAAGCAAAAAAAATTATTTATAATTGTTATAAAGGCTTTCATAACTCAAACATCGTAAAATACTCGTATACTCCCAAATTATGTAAATCGTCTGCGTTCATTTGATTTAAACACACAAATTAATAACTATGTGTACCGTTGGATGAACAATATATTCTCATTAAAAAACGTAATTAATCTTTCGTTGTTTTTATCGGTGAAAAAATGTTTCGTATTGTGTAATAAACAGGTGCAATTAAAGAGGTCTTGCTAATTAGTGTCGTGTATTTGTTTGTGTGATCGTTAGTCGTCGCTGTGTCCATAGGTCCCAGTTTCTTCACCCCAAGGCTACAATACATTAGTCTTTACAGTATTTACCAACCGTAAATTTTGCCACCGACTCCATTACTTGATAAATACCAACCATATTTAACATCTAGACTGCGATTTGCGATTATTGTCTCAAGTAATCTCTTAAAAACTTTAATGATTATTTGCGCAAAGGAGATTGCCTACTAAGTGCTAGATAATTTGAAACAGAATGAGTATATCAATGTAATTACGTCGAGTTCTATTAGCATCAAGAACAATCGTTTTTAATGCGAAGTACTTCGAAGTACTTTCGCGAATATTGAAGCTAAGAGCTTTTCATTTTATGTCATAGTTCGCAACGCCCTTTGTACACAGACGTTTTTCTTACCGTGACAAACAACGGGTTATTTGCCGTGTGTATGCACGGTCGTCAGGTTTGTGACTACCCCGTTGGTTTCATGGTCGCAAGCGAGACTGCTGAGCGTCTCTGGGTTCGATTCCCAGACCGGGCAAAGTGTTATTGGGTTTTTTCATTAGGAATTTCTTAGGAGCAGTGGTGGCCCAGTGGTCACGGCCGCGTCGAGTTAGGTCGTAGGTTTGAACCCAGTCAGGAGCTTTACTTTGTGTAAATGATATCATCACCACTGCTCTCAAAACGGTGAAGGAAAACGTCGTGAGGAAACCGGCATGTCCTAGAACCAAAAATTCGAAGACATGACAACTACCAACCCGCACTGGGCCCGCGTGGTAGATTACGGCCCACCCCCTCTCACAGAGAGGAGGCCTGTGTCCCAGCAGTGGGAACATTATAGGCTGAGTATGTATTAGGAATTTCTTAGTAATAGCCCGGAGTTTGGAAGACCCCTGTACCTCGGAAAGCACGTTATGCCGTTGGTCCAGCGCCTGATCTCTCTCCGGTCGTGTCGGATTGGCGTCCCATCGGACTATGAGAGTGAGGGAATAGAGAGTGCATCTGTGTCTGCGCACAAACTTGTAGACTATAATTATCTCCCGCGCCGAAGGCTAGTCTCCGGTGGGATTGGCCGTCACGGCCGAAACACAGTCTGGAAGTCTATTATGGATCACTATGGAAGCTTGTTGAGGGACACGTTTTTTCTACGGCGCGGTTTATACTTACGCCGTGCCGTATAGAAACCGTGCCGTGTTCAAAGGGCCTCAGGTTGGTTATACGGACGTAGATAGCTCGGATTGTGGCACAGAATCCTCAGTGAGTATTCATTAGCTGCGACAAGGCTCACAAATAACCCCATGCATAATAAATGCCACTGTACAAGTGGCGGCTACCATGATAAATTAGACTTATTCAAAACGACTGGACTAATGTACTTGGGTCTTGGCTGTTGAAGGACGCAGTGACACATTCAATGCATATGTTTCCTTTTAGTTTTTTGCTTTTATCTTTCAATGACGAACGGACGCAAAGTTAATCATGCATCTGAATAGGATGTTATCTTAACAAAACAACCTACAGCTAACCTCGAGTCCGGCCATTATTTATTTATGTACCTATAAAATCATTTTTGATTGGTCACGCATAACATCAAATTATCTTTTTTTATAGAACACCAGTTTACAAAATGCATAAAGAATACCTGTGCTATTATACTAAGGTTACATTTACTCGTGTCAAAGCTGCTTCACCCAATTATAATAGAATTCCTCCTGTCCAATGATGCATTAAAGCCCATTGGCAAAAACTGCAGTGTGGGATCAGAAAAAAAGTGATTACTCCCCTCATTGCAGAGGAGTAATTTGCTAAAGAGTCCAATTGTGTGGTTTGACTGCAGCACATATACGCTGTGTAAGTGCAACGCACAGCGGAGAGCGGTCGGTGTTTACTTAGGCGTAGAGAAATGTAAACATGTCGGTGGTAGCGGGTACGGTGCCGAGCCGATACCCTGCCGACTTTAAACAACCAATAAAAGTGCCTTGAACTCTACGGTGCACATAATTAGGTTTAGTGTAAACATTACACTTCTCACAATTCTCACGGATCCCTCGTCTAAAAATAGTTGGAATGATTTGAACTTCCAGAACTGTGGGATAATTGCCTAACACACTACAGTAGCAATGGCTTCCATTTTGACAGTTCAACAACATTCATTGCGTTATTTACGTTGTTGAGCAGACAAATTATTCGAATATACAAATGAAGCTATGGATTCAAGATCCTTCAAAATGATACAAGATTGTGTTTAAAAGTGTGTTACGCAAAATTAGGGTGCTGTTCTGTATCAAAAAAGTTACGTGTGAACTGAAACTTCAATTTGATAACAACAGTTCTGAAGCTGACGATAATTTGTTTCGATTTATTCTTCGTTCGTCCCGAAGTTTTGTCCAACATTCCAAAAAATTCTTAGTTTGTCCCTATCACTATTAAAGTTGTGTTTCGTCCCAAATTACAAGTACTTTAAAGGTACAGTCAACAAAAAAAAAATGTACTTATTTGTGAAAAAATAATCTATAAATATAAAAGCAGAAACAGACTGACTGAATGACTGACTGACTGACTTCACATAGGTACGTTTCTAGACAAATATATTGATCTTTTCAAGTTTCCACGACCTATAAAAAGTCAAGACAGCTAAAGTACAATCAATCTAACAAAAAAATATGAACACTCATGAACAGCATACGAAAAGATTGAAAGTACGCATTTATTTTCCACGTAAACACCTGTAAATCCCATCAATCATGTCAATGGATGCCGTCGAACAAAATCATTCACTCACTCATTCGCGGTTTATCCCGCCAATCGGGATTGCGAACAGAGGGAGTACAATGATATCGGGGTGAACACTATAGGTAATTTACCCCGCGAAGGATGACGTAAGAAGGGGACTATGACCGACAGTCTTTCAGGGTCACCGACCTCTAGGGTTGCGGTGACTTGCCTCAGACAGACGACGACCGTACCTACGGCCCATTCGGTTAAGAAACTAAGGCAATATAGGCCGTATTTACTTCAATATACGTATTGCTACGACCCTTGAACTCGGATGAACCCGTGAACTTGAACATGAAAGCCTAGGTCTTTCATCATTTTGCAGTAAGTAATGGATTTATGTAATGTCATTTCAGGTGCGACTCGTGCTTAATCCAATGTCAAAGTCGAATGTCACAAGCGTTCGTTTAAACGTTATAGTATTAGTACTTGACGACATCTCATTCATTCATCCCACGCTCAACTCCGAAGCAACTAAAAACACACTCGTCAAAGTTTGTCCGCTATAAATAGGTTGAAACTAACGTTGTAACGTTGTTTGTAGCGTCGTCGTAGTGTGGAGCGAAGCGAGTACGCCATTGTACACTACTGCTTTACGGACGTGGGACAAGGAGTATAAAGCTAATGGAGTGACAATGCTTAGTGAAGTTCATGGACATCGCATCGTCTATCGGAAGTACTTCGTATGACGCTGCCATTCAATTGTTTATAAACGACTCTACTATTGAATTGACTGCACAAAACATTCGCGTGTGCTCTTCTGTTGTTTTTACTCTTTGGTTCGGAAGCTAGAGTAGGTACTGTGCTGCGACATGCGTTAACTTGCGTCATGAATGACTAGTAGACCACCCGCGTTACTTCAAGCCCATGTGGGCACGTGCGCTTTTTTGACGCGACGTTTTAGTAGAGTGCATTGGATTTTTAACTGTAGCCGTTAAGCCGAGTGTTGAGAACCCAACAAAGTGCATCCCTTGCGCGTTAGAAAAGCGGGCTGTTGGATTTTCAACTCTCGGCAGTTCAGGACTAAGCCGATTATTGAAAATGCAATGCGCGGCAATAAAAAGCCGCACCAAAAAAGCGCCCGTACGACGCGCGACGTAGTTTTTCAAGTTTCTTGCACGTGGTAGCGGCTCGAACGGTGAGTACACGTGTGCTTGCTTATAAAGGCGAGGGATTGTAGGATTTTATTGCCTGATGTTTTATAAACAAAAGATAGAGCACGAAACTGATAGCTTCACATAATCTTTTGAAATTTAATCAGACTATTACTTAAATTTTCGATAAAGAAAACTAAGATTTATTGGTTGACTTTTAATAATGTTACTAAATTACTAGCTTCTACCCGCGACTTCGTCCGCGTGAAATTTTTTGTACCCCCGACCCACCGCGTCGCATCGCATCGCCTGCCCGCTCTATTACTTCGTTTACGCTTAGCGTTCTTTCTTATTTTTTTTCCTTTTTACTCGGCTACTAAGGGTCATAGCGTGATGTTAAATAGCCTATAGGCTCCCTCAAGAATTGGGTTATCAAATGCATAAATATTTTTTTCAAATCTGACTGGTAGTTCCAAAGATTAGTGCGTTCAAACAAACAGACTCTTCAGCTTTATTATATTTGTATAGATAGATGAAGATGTAAGGATTAGCAATTCTCTTAAAAACAAAAAAAAAAAAAACAAAAAAAAAACCTAGTGTGCTTATGACCACACGACTGAAGTGAAACTTCAAACGTATTTGGCTATGAGAGGAAGAGAGAAAGCAAATGTGCGCGCGCACTGCTTTCTCTTGCTTATATCCCCACTCAACTCCCGTTCGCCTCGCCCGATCACACTTTTCGTAACGCTTACGTCACGCGTTCGCCAGCTTACTCCCCAAGTCAAACGTGCGTAAAGAAGTTTCACTTCAAAAACAAACATGGTTTTTTTACTAATCAACAAAAACCTACATCGATACACTGTAATAAATTCAAAAGCTAAGTAATTAAATTACAAGAAGCAATAAAATAATTTTGTTTATTTTCCTCAGGGCGGGCCGGTGGGCGTTATTTAATCGCGGCCTTATTACGACCGCTGTATAAGCGCCGCATAAGCGCTGTATAAGGCAAGCCGCGTGCGTGCGCGATAGTTTTTCTTCTAGTGACGTAGACAAGTTACCGTTGCGAATCCATCATGTAAATTATGGCGAATTGTTTAATACTTGTTTTGATATTTCAAATGCGCGTTGAAGAACGTGACATAGTGATGTAATAAAGAACTTGCTGTTGGTTTGGAAACATTTCGTCGTACGCTCGGTTATGTTGGCAACTGTACTTTGTAGGGCTTCAAAGAAGTTCTTGCCTCACCTGAACAGTTTCTTCGAATAATTAAGTAATTTTACAGGCTTATTGCGATAGAATAGGGGTGATGACTAATATTATTTGGGTTATTAACGATCTTCACGTGAAGATCGATGTATTTACATGTCATTTGAGTGAATTCGCAAAAATACTGATGTTCTTTTTATATTATTGTGTAGATTAGAGTAGGCTATAATAAATGTTGTTGTTTTTATTTTGTTTTATTTTATTTAAGAAACTTAGTAAAGTACATACGTATTATTTTCAGATGTGATATGTAGGTACTACTAGTTTTTAAGTTTTTATAGTTTTAAATTGTAAGTTTTTTTTTTATTGCTGAATGGGCCCTCTCTTGACCTCGATCACGCCTGATGGAAAGCGATGGATGAGGTCTATGATGGAACGAGCGTGACCAGAAGATGCCTAAGGCACTGGAACTCCCACGCATCGACGTAACAGCAGGCTGCTTGACGCCGGACTCCGGTGGGAGGGTGGTCGCAAACCAGGCGGGCGTTAGCCCTACCACCGCAAGAAAAGTAAGTAAGTTAATTTTAAGACAACGCTATCGCATTAGGTATACACCTGTAATGATAGTTGTAAGGGAGGTTATAATAAATTAATTAATTAAAAATGTTCTAACTAATAATGTAATTTCAAAGAAGGCATAGTAAAATGAGAAAAAAAATCTGTAAAATCGATGGAAATATGGAGAAGTTACATGTTTTAAAAGTTTTTGGAGGGGATTATTCCCATCCTTGTCGCGCGGTACGGACAATTTGTGTGGCACTCACTAGTATTGAATTGCATAGTCGTGACGTCACTGTGATAGTGCCGTCCATATCCAGCACTTATTTTTTTTTGAGTTTAAAATAATAAAAAATTCGCCATCATCCCCATTGTTATGTCATTGATGACAAGCTTCTTTTTTCGCAGCTTGTTGTTGTTACGAAGAAGTAATTAAATCGAGCTCTCGATATTGATAAATGATTTATTTCTGTAAGTAGGTTTGTACAAACACTTTTACACGTCAATCATATTTTTTTTAAGCTAGATGAGGTCGGCGTTTCCTATCTGACTACTCTGAGAAGAAAGGGCGAAACAAACTCAGAGGTCACAGTCTCTTTTAAAGTCCAGACAGACAAAATCTTGGTCAGATCATGTGACGACCATGTAGATTGGTGTCTGAAATGGTCTTTTGAGGAAAGAACCACACAGATTGAGCGGACCTGTCCAGTCAGTGAACGCATTTGTCAAAAATCGTGCCGCTCAACTCAGAACTTGAGGAGCTCAACGATTCGACGAACAATACCAAAGAAAGGACACAAGGTTCTGCATCAATCTCATTACTCTCACATTCCCAACGCCACAAGATCACAGTTATAATCCACCCATATTCAGCGCAGTGCAGTACAATTGAAACAAAATAGTAAACAAATCAATATCCTTTGTTATAGTTGGTGTTATGCCGTTCTTACGACAACATCCGGCACGTTGAGCAAACCACTTAATATCGAGTAGGTTTTAGCACTTAGCACACTACACAAAACTCCTAACGAATTTATGCGTGTATTACTTCACCATTGCAGCGCATTGTAATAAAGGGTTAGTTAGTCAAAGGCCAAGTAGGTCGCTGCATGAACAATCTAGCGATGAGATGGGGGATTATTGACCCAACCGATACCCAGTGTGAATGCGGTGATCCTGACCAAACCATGTCCCATATGTTGGAGTATCCAAAGTGTCCATACACCTGCACTTCGGACGACCTAAAAAACTTCACAGATTGGCATGGCCACCTACTGAGCCCAACTCATTTGGCATCTAAACCTACAAACTTATTAGTATAAAGAGAAAAGATTTCATTTTATGATGTTTGTTTGCAACGCTTTCACGCTAAAACGTCTGAACGGATTTTGATGAAATTTGGGGGTATTCCTCGAAACGCACCAAAAGTATTCCTCGGAAAAAAGAAATTAATCAAAATAAAAATATTATAATTTTATTCCTCGAATTACATCAACGATGAAACAGAGAAAAGCATGAAGGATTCGTAATAAATTATATCGATAGACATTTCAAAGTTGGTGCGTTTCGAGGATTACCCCGAAATTTGGCACATGGGTAAAGCATGACCTGCGGGGTAATTGCGTAACACACTATATCAGTAGCAATGGGTTTCATTTTGACAGTTCAACAACATTCATTGCGTTACTCACGTTGTTGAGCAGAAAATTTTTTCGAACATATGAAGCAATGGATTAGCAATATCCTTCAAAATTATTCGAATTGGGATTGATAGTGTGTTACGCAATTAGGGTGCAGTATTTGGACATAGAATACTTTTCATCAGGATATTCTGACGGGATCGAAACTTACGCGGGTGAAAACGCGGAGCGCAGCTAGTAATATAATATTTTTAACCTGTGCCATCGACTCGAAAATAAGAAGCCTTCAACTCTTCGTTACAATACTAATGAAGGACTATGCTTTCAATCACTTTTACCTGAATAAAGTAGGTACTTAGGTACAGAATTTCAGTATTTCAATGCTTTCAACGTCACATCGCGTCATCGTCATCTAAAAGTTATTACGTCTAAGTACGTCACAAGTCCCAAGTACTTAAAAGAAGGGTCTATAAATATGTATCCTGGTCCAAATTGAGCTTTAGAAAATTTGTTTATTTATACATTTTCCGATCTGATGTCATCAGCAGATAATATGTACAAAAGTCCTTCTTTTTTTTCTATATGTTTCCGTAATAGGATACTTTTTTTGTATTAGATTTAGAAGATATAAATAGATGTTCCACTGCGCCCATAGTCTTTTATGACAGGACAAGGACTTTGACATCATTGGAAGGTATTGGGAACCGAGCATCAGATATTTGTAAATTATGAGTAAAATAACTTTTCCTTAGACGGAATGCGGAAAAGCCTTATAACCCATAAATGGCTATAAGTTTTAGTAATAATAGGACATGGGAGAGGCCCAGCAGTAAGACAGTATTGGCAAAACAAAAAAAAAAGCAACAATCTTACGTATCAAAAATAATCAAAATATATACTCGGAAAACTATGTGAATGTGATCAATAAAACGAACAAATCAAAAAAGTGCTTAACCGGATTTCCTGTTATAAGCAGGCCAAAAAAAACTAACTAAGGGTCGGTACATATCTGACGGAAAATGCGTCGCGTATTATCGGTCGCGTAACGCCAGAACAGACAATTATATGATAAAACATTCAACCGCTCACACTCAACCGATGATGAGTTAGTGCGTCGAGCGAATAAACAGACGCAATCGAAGTTATGCTCGGCGCATTTTCCGTCAGGTATGTACCGACCCTAAGTCGAAAACTCAAGTCATTACTTCTCATACTAAAGGTAAGGATTAATAAAAATCGTCTCAACCAGCGATTAGTCGCATTCCTATAACAAAGTGCGTAGCGGTCCTTAACATCGAGATAGCTATGCAGCGTTACAAATCGCACAAACGTCACGCATGGCCGCGCCTCCATCGGCCACCGGTCAACAACCAGTACAACCACTAAATATTTGTTTACATCGCGTACATTTCACGTTTATAGCCTGATTCAACATGAGTAGCCTATGAAACGGAATGTACGAGAGGGAAATGGAAAATATTTTATGTGTCCTTTGTCCTTTATTTTTTGCATGAAATTGCGCAGGTAATGGTAATTTTCGAACGTTTATGGGGATATCTATCTTTAGCGGTACTAATATTTGAAACTAAATTAGTGATGTGAGTTCATGATTGTGAGTGAAGGGTGAAGGTGTGGAGACGACCTAATGCTCCATTAGAAGATCCCTTATCCCTTATATGATTAAAATTGTTGAAAAAATAATGACGTTCACATTATTTTCTGTGATCGGAATAGGTAGAATATATTTACCTAAACTTTGAGGTAAGTAACATAGAGTGGATAACACCTCCTCTAAAATCCCAGAATGATGATAATAACGTTTTAATCACCGAATTTGTGCATCCATACACCAAACCTGTGCTTTTTAAATACATTCCAAACAAATCTGTTTACTACCATTTTTGCATAGCTCTACTTTGCATATAGTATTTAAAAATTTACAAGTAAAGGAAGAAGATGCAAGGACGCATACATAAATCATGTCCCAGAGAGTGCAGTTTGCGACTGCGACAAGCCGCGAATAAGAGCAGGGATAGTAAGACAGATATGCTAAACAGCATCTGTTGCTGAGTTTTCTCAGTCCGCAACTTCGCACCAACGACCCCGCATTCGTTGTTTTTAACATGAAATTTTAATACTTCTAGAGATGCCTTATCCAAAGGGAGTTAGTTAAAAAAATACTTTCTTGTACTCTGGTTTTATGCTCGATTAAGTATCGCCCTACTAAGAAAGAAGATAAAAAAAAATTGTTTCATGTTTTCCATAATCGTGTAGATTAGCAAAATTTTCTGAAGATGTGGGTGTTTTTACAGAAAACTATTAAAAAATGTAGCCGGTCTATATCGGTAGGTACTGAAAAATATGTTTACCCTCGTCGTCGGAAAGCACAGTTAAGTTAAAATTCTCTCACTATTGGATAGATGACATTCAGTTACAGGCTATTTTTAACTATGAGAACGATAGTGCGCGAGAGGATGTTAGTGCTCTATAATAAAGTTATATCACTGCAAAATATAAACTAGAAACCCACTTTATGTGTTCGTTCGAACGTGTTACGTTTTTACCATGTTCTAAAAACATAATTTCTAGGTATTTTCTAAAACCTTGTTTAATTTTAATGAGCTTCATGTATACAACCCACTTAATTATGTATGTATACCTCGTAATCTTGCTTAAGTACGTTACTTAAGTGATTCAATAAGCAGTCATCTGTTAAAATCAAAGGTCAAATAAAAGCCTAGAATCTGCTTTTATTTTCAATTTAATCATTTCGCTAGAATCAAGTATGAAAACGCTTTGAACAGCTGAACATTACAGTGGCGTAATAATGTAGAAGGTTGACCTTTTAATTACTGGCAGCAAGTTAGAAATGTAATTAAAGGATAATACAGAATGCATTCCAATGTCAAGCAAACATCTTTAATTGAAACTGTACTATTTTATGTTTCTTGTCATGGATTTCGAACAAAAACTATGTTTCTTTATTGGTTAGCACTAAAATACGGGTGGTCGTTTTAATAACACTACACTAATTACATCTCGTCGGGCAATAGGCTCTTCTATTTTTAATATTACAAAAAATACTATACAATATAATATTATTATAAACTAGCTGACCCGGCGAACTTCGTACCGCCTCAAAATTAAATAATGTGACAAAGTTCAATAGACATGTGGCGCCATCTATTATCATAATAACGTTATTGTTGTTTTCCTCGGGAACAGCACTTTTTTTTCGGGATGAAGGGTACCCTATGTCCGTTTCTGACAACGCATATGCAAAATTTCAGGATGATCGGTTCAGTGGTTTAGGTGTGAAAAGGTAACAAACAAACTTATTTTCGCATTTATAATATTAAAAATAATATAGTTAGGATAATATTATATTGAATATTATAAAGAGTTACCTCTTTAGTTTGGATGTAGGAGCTAAGTAACCTCTGAAAGTACTGATCCAATTTCGAAAATTCTTTCACTGGCAGAAAGCTACACTATTGCCGAGTGCCATCGTGGTTTAGGCGCGAAACATTCGGCGTGGCGGGCCGGGCCGGTCAATTTGACCGCGAACGACAGTGCAAAGGGAATCCTATACTACCAACGCACAAAGAGGGCAAAAAGACCGCGCCGCCGGTGCTTGTCGGATGACGTCTCTCGCGGTCATGCGCGGACAAAATGACCGCCGTCTGCGGAGCGCCTTATAGTATAGTTGACGACAACGCGGGCGAAGTCGCGGGCATACGCTAGTCATTTATTGAATTGATCCCATGGGGACCTTTAGAATCTTATTTCACAATATTATTCATTGTCAAGGTTGCTTACACAGTTGTCCCACGTGCAAATGTAGAATTTTTTGTATATTCAAAACAAAGGATATTCTACTGGAACTATTTACAATGCCTTTTATGTTTAAATATCCGAAGAAAAGGATACCATTCAAAATCAGAACAGACGGAAAAACCGTAAATGGAGTCCCGAATACATAAACACTGGGTATTTGTGAAAACAAAAAGAGAAATATAAACATTTTACAAACAAAAACAGCAAAAGAAATGTGTCGTCTTTAGAAATTGGACTTAGTTGCGCAAAAACGGGGTGAAATATTAACAGGGTAGGCCCTTCTGGGTCTCATTGTTTACTGCAACCAATTAGTTACAAAATGGGAGGCTAAAATAATGCTGGCGTTGAAATATATCTTTTTCATACTCAAACAGTTAAACAATTGTGATGTTGATCTATTGGAAACGCAAAAGAGTCATCGCTAAATATTTGGGGAACGAACGTTTCCCGTTTACTCTTTTTATCGCTAAATTCACGGTATAAATCGCGGCAGTGTCCAATATTTCAATCAACTGAACATGGAATAATAAAAGTCGGAACTGCCACTAAATTGTGTCCACTAAACGGAAGAATGTCAGTCCCACAAAATGCAGCTGAAAAGGCCGCACTTCGTGAAATGTTACATTGATTTAATTTAGCCCGTATCCGGCAACTGCGATACAAACTGTTCGCCGCTTTGCAACACTGTTGACAGTGTTGCCACTTTATTTATTATATTCGTTTGACAAACGCTGTTCACTTTAATAGTGCTAAGAGTGATATTGAATGGCAAGCTTCACTGCTGCCGCAATATACTTTAAGTATAATTTTGATTGCTTCTATTGCCCACATTCTTTTATGTAGTTGGTACTTTTATTATCCTTTGGAATACGTATCTCACAGGACACAGGTCTCCTCTCTCCGATAGATTTCTGTGGCTATGATCTACCACCTCACGGGGGCCTAGTGTGAGTTGGTAGATGTAACGTCTTCGAATTTTTGGTTCTAGGACATGCCGGTTTCCTCACGATGTTTTCGTTCACCGTTTTGAGAGCAGTGGTGAATTATTTACAAGAAGTGCCTGCCTAGAGAAGAGAGGCCTTTGCCCAGTAGTGGGGCATTAATGGCTAGTAAAAAAAAGCGCCTGACTGGGTTTGAACCTACGACCTACAACTACAAATCGTAAGTTGGAGCCGTTACCACTGCTAGCATCTCCATGATTATAGATGATCGTTCCATGTCAATCGGCGAGAGGCATCTATATGTTGTACATGTTATTATTTTACAACACATAAGAACTTCTGACTTTCAAGACATAGGTATGAATCAAAAGAGATAGCAAGAGAGCGATGAAGGTGGGGGAGAGCGGGGTATAATTAACCCACCCCACACTGCATATTGTAGGTGCCCAGCCAGACAGGTGGCTATTGTCCGATTCACAATGAAAAAATAATATTTCCAAGTCAGTGATACAGGTGGTGTTACACTATCGCCTTTTTTTAATCAGACCTCATTTCAAACCTTTGTGTCAAGATAAATAATTTTATTTACAAATGCCATCAGAACTATAGAAGGCACACCAATTACCAGCATACGAGTATGTGCAATTTATAACCGACAAAAACTGTTAACTATTAATTGCGAGGTGTTTCGATAATAAATTTCAATTTACTATTGCATTTACGACTATTATCAAGTATAATAATAATAAAAAGGATGTACGTGTACTTCATTGATTTTTATTGACTTGTTCTAATTGGTTTGCATATACTATGTTAGCGTAGATTGTAGTATATGTAATTAAGCTGAAAAATGGCCGGCTATATTACACTTATTATTAGTTATTATAGTATATTAAGGTGGAAACAATAGTAATTACCTTACAAAACGATTTTCCTTAGGAGACACGTGTAACGAAGTCATGGGCTTCCGAGTAATTTGTTATGTTCATCAATGTAAAAATAAAAGAAATTCCCAATTTTGCCTGTTACTTGAAGGATACCTACATCATTCGAAATGAGATTTTCAAATATTTCAATTAGAACTTAATTATTCCTTACTTTGTTAAAATGATGTAAGTATTTGAAAGTTTATTCTAATGAAAAAAAAAACAATATAAAATTGAATAAATCTTCTAAGGGCAGGTAAATGGAAGTTAATTAAAGCAGAAAGGCACATGTGGGGACAATGCGACAATAAATAATGAAATGATACGATCGACGCGTGCGCAGTGCGCCCGTCAAACGGTGTGCCGCATTATAAACGCCGTTCCACTTCTGCGTATATGAGACGATTCGTGGTATTATAATTATAATAGTCGTTTTATTGGTTGATAGTGGCACCTTATAAGCATAGCTTGAAGACCTGATTTTGACCTAAAGGTTGATTGAAGAATCACTGTGATTGCAGTTGTTTGGCGCAATAAAATTCAGAGGTATCTAATTTTACTGCTTGAAATTACATATATGTATTGTATATTATATCTATGTTTTTTTAAGTATTACAGCGGAAATAATTCATCCTCAATGTCAAACATACAGGTGTGACATTGAGGATAACATATTTTTATAAGTAATATTCATAATTTAAATTATTTCTCAAACCAAGTTGGGAACTAATACTACTTACTTGGTATATATGTATACTATAAAGTAAATAATAAAATTACTCATAAGCCTAGGTTTATAAAGGAAACATAAAAGCAAAACCTAATGAAATGTTTAATTTAAAACTTATTACATTTGTATCACAGCAAAAAAACTTGTAAAAACAAGCAAGGCAGAAATTTCACTTCGTTGTTGTTGTTGTGGGAAAACAACACATTTTTTTGTGACGATGGTGTAAGGACGCCATTACCGCAGTTAAATAAATAAATTATTTCAATATCTAAGCAAGGAGTTTACATTAGGCATAACGATACCTACAGCTAGATAAATAAACTCACCCATATTTGTAGGATCGTTAAGGTTAATCGAGCAGGCGTAGCTTCAAAGTACATACATTCGTTTTAAAACAATAAAATAAAACGTAAAACTATGGACGTACAATAAAATAAAGCGTAAGAAAACTATGGACCTTCCTTTGATTACTTACTTCCCAAGAGAATTATCTGTCAACAAAATGCTCTTAATCATTTCTTGTTACTTCAAAATCTACTGATAAAGAGACTGAATGAAGAGCCTATTCCACCATGATAATTTATTAATACCCCTATGGTAATCATGGAAGAACGGCCACTTCATTTGATAAATAAATATCACAGTGATAAAGTGAATCAGACGCGAGTAATTATCATTTTAAATTGCTATGTAAACGTCAGATATGGTGGTTTTCAAACGATAATGATTACATCATCCTGTAAGTCACAATACACAATAAAAACGTACCGTAAACTAACTCTCGCCCTAAGAGTACATCGCCGCACTCGATTAGCTGCTGCAGCAGAGTTAAGCGGTTCTGGTAACCGAAATCCGACGTAAGCAATCCCAACATTGTGTCACATTTTCCTTTTACACGAACCACAGCACAGCCATAAAAGAACTCTTTATACACTGTTCAAATCACTATGTCTCACTACATACTTCATTCACTGTTCATTGTTTTAAATGTACCATCACAAACACATGTTGTTTTGGCGCGAAAGCAAGACAGATGCGCTTGCGGCGCGCGCTGGTTGCGACTGCGTTGCGTCTTCCGATTCCGAAAGCTATTACAACGGACAGGTGGTGACAAAGGAGTCCCTACTTCCCCTCTTCACTAAATAAGCTCTGCGACTAGTCGCCCGATTGGTCGTGCGACTTGTCGAAGGGCTATTCTTTAGGGTCGATTATAATATAAGTTAGAAATTAATTAATAAAAAATTTAACGATCTTGCTGGAGACAAATAGTAATTATTAGGGCTCTACCGCGTGTAGCTCTTGTAGTTGTTTGTTATTGATTTTTAACGGATTAAAATAAGAAACTCAACTCGAAAATGTATTTCTTTTAGAAATTAATGAACTAAAAAGGGAACTCCTTTTTGCGTTTCTATGTTTTTTAAAAGCAAAGTTCAACCCCTCATTTGAATGATTACTACTTTTAAAGGTAATCCAGTTCCAAAAAGCGATACGACACAGCTTCCAATATTTTTGATGTATGAAACTTCCGAATCAATGGGAACACCGAATAACCCAATAGGAATTGGCTAAGTGCATGCATGCACGGCGTACGTGAGCGGGTGCACGTCCCACCCGCGCCCCTTCGCTAGCTATTATTACTCGCATCGTACGAGGGTGGTTGAATCGGGGTTTGATTATTCGCACATCAACATGTTTGCATTGCATCGATTTCGTCTGAGAACAAGCCGATAAGGCACTTTCGGACAAAAAAGTGATCGAAATATAGTACACTCATCTCACGATCCGTAATTACTGGTGGCTTTATAATCGTTGAAGCTATTGGATGGTAAAAGATAAGTGAGATAAGGCTACCGGTGTATAGGTGGCGGATGAAGCACGCGACGCGTTTATTTATTTTTGTCTGCGCGGCACGTGGGTACCGTCGCGCTCGGAACGCTTCGGGCGGGAACGTCGCGACGCACCGACGCACGCGAGTGTACTGACCGCGCGGGTTTCGGACGCGCGTCATTCGTTGCACTATTGTGCATAATGTGGCGTTAGAATAGTAAGGACATGGGCCGGTAGTTAATTGAGTTAACTTTATGGGTGATGATGATGACACGAAGGCAGTAATTTTGTTGATTAATTATTTGATTAGGAGTAGTTAATATGCAAATTGGGAAGTTAATAAATTTTATTGACTGCACTTAGAATTTAAGGTGTAGTTTTGAATATAAATTTGTTACTTTATGACTAACCAAAACAGCAATGGACGCTGATGTTTATACAGATGAATTAACCTATCATTAGCCTTTCATGAAAACAACGAGACATACGAGACACACGACTGGAAATCCCTGACATTGAGAGGTGATAATGTGGCGCGCGTCGCGACGGGCGTTATAAATATTTCATCCAGAGAAAAGGCGTTTAACGCATCGACAACGGTCGCACATGCCGACATATGTACGTGTTGTATGTACGTGCATGAAGTCACAGACAAACCCCATCTATTTCCGTACCCGACAAGCATTTAAGTTATTCTACTTTGCTCATCGACTAGCAAAATAAGTACTTAACTAGTGAAACAAACGTTTTACAGCTTGTTTGAGAGGAAAATATAATTAAATATGTCATGTATTTTTGCTTCATTAAATATTTCCATATTATCTTGGCATGACTTTAGACGATATCTTTACGACAACTTGGTTAACTTAAATATTTTCCTGTGCGCCTTTGTCAACCGCAATGCCAACGACAACTCTTAGAGATTATGTTTTTATACAACTACTAGCTGCGCCCCGCGGTTTTACCCGCATAACTCTCGATCCCGTGGGAATATCGGGATAAATGTACCCTATGTCCTTTCCCGGGACTCAAGCTATCTCTATACCAAATTTCATCAAAATTGGTCCAGCCGTTTGAGCGTGAAGAAGTAACAAACATATAAACACACACACACACTCACAAACTTTCGCCTTTATAATATTAGTGTGATATGGATGTAAAAGTATAAGGAAGAACTCGTATTCGCAAAATGAATATAGCATTAACATAATGTTCCCACTGCTGGGACACAGGCCTTCTCTCTTTTGAGTGGACAAACAGCAATACAGCATTGGCTGACGCGAATCAATTAAATGTTATCACTCCCTTATCAAACAAACCAACCTTTCATAACTTCTAAAATAATTGTGAAACAAGGTATTGAAAACAATGAAATCTCATTGTCAAAGTGTTGCATAATTAGAGAAAGGGCTGTTTTTATTATAGCTGTAGCCTCAGAACCTGCCACAATACAAAGTGAGAGAGCGAACTCCCAAAGGAAGACAAAAGATTCAGGAGCCCTTAGGAACAAGGCCAAAAGACGCTTTCAAATATCCTATTCGGTACTTCTAATTCCACGCCGTCGAGCCAATTCTTTATTTTACCTTAAGGGTCAGCGCAGACAGAACGGAACGCAGCGGAGAGGATTTTATTAACGCACGATTCCGATCTCGGCAGCACGCAGCAGTGCTGCCGCGGCAGTGCGGTCGCAGCACTACTGGTCCTCATACATTTTCTATGGGTTCATATGAGATTACATTCCGAGCACGGCAGCAATGCTGCGCGACATTCCTATAAAGAATATGGGGACCAGCAGTGCCGCAGCACTGCTGCGTGCTGCCGAGATCGGAATCATAACTTTACAATAAAGTTGCGCGGGGATTCCCGCGTATCTTCGAGGACGCACGAGCATTTTTTGTCAGGTTCAAGCATTTATGCACTTTATTGTCATAATTTTAAAGTTTATTTTCAAGTGCGTTAATAAAATCCTCTCTGCTGCGCTCCGTTCTGTCTGCGCTGACTATAAAGCTGCGTTTCCACCAGTGATGAGCTAGGATGCGTAGCGAGGAATGTGTGTAAAACTAACCAATAACAACGCTAAATTAGTTAAAGCTATGAAAACGAAGCGATGTTATTGGTTTGTTTCACACACATCCCTCGCTACGCATCCTCGCATATCTCTGGTGGAAACGCAGCCTAAAAAAGGCATTGACGCATAAGACATTGGTGCCGATTCCCATGTTTACAAACTAAACTAAGTTTAAGTTCAGTGCATCTTTTTCTTTCTATTTCATTAAGAAAAGGACAGAAGATAATTTTAGTGTAGTCCTGTCAAATCAATCAGCGCCTGACGTAAATTGACGTAATTTTCGTAGGCAAGTTTTTAATCACGTCTAAACTTGTATGGAGCAGTGTCAGGCGCTGATTAATTTAAAATTTATCTTCTGTCCTTTTCTTAATGAAATAGAAAGAAAAAGATGCACTGAACTTAAATTTAGTTTAGTTTGTGAACAACAGAATCGGCACCATTATCTTGGAAAAAAACATCGCAGTGACGTAATGTTTACTTAACACATATTCAAAATGTTACGTTTGTTTGCAATTACATGTCGATACAGATTTTCCAGCACGTCACACGACGTACAGCTGATGTTAATGGCAAAGAAAAGTTATGCAATTCGAACTCCTAGCTCATTTCAATGACAATCGAGGCAAAATTACAAATCTTATTTGAGCGTAACGAAAAGGCACGTTATGAAATCCTCGCCCCGAGACAAAACTAACGGGAAAGCGAGCAGTTTAAATGGCTACCAAAGTAAATAAATATCTAAATGCGGTTCACATTATTTTTCGAAATACCGGATAACCGGGCACGAGGTCGACAGGGTGAAAACTTTTGTTGCGAGCCAAAATTACTGCTGCCACTTCTGGATTTGACGCTCAACGTTATTTGATTGAACGTTTTCATAATTAATCACGAAAAATTTAAGACATGGAAATATCGAGTTGAGTCTCTCAAACTCTCAAGTACTGACGCAAAGCAATCAATTAAAGTTAATGCAAGCTAGCCAGCGAGTGTGCCGCGCAATTATTTTAAGATACTAACGTCACACGTTCGCGTAATCCACGCTGCATTCAATTAATTGGTAGACTTGCTACTCTACTAGCCAGAGTAGGCAGCCACTGGACCGTCTGACATCATTTTCGTAGATAAACCGAGTCTGTTGGTTTACATTATAGCCCCCTTATCGCTCATCGCAAAACCACAGTGACAGTGCAGTACATCAAAATGGTGAACTTCATACAACACAAAACAACACCGCAGTCGAGCTCTCACCTGATAAATTATTACAACAATTTAATAACAAAGTGATCCACATTATCATCAACGCTCATCTACAATAGAGGGGTTGTTCTCGCATGAATATAGCGGCGAAATCACTACCCCAAAATTAATATCACGCTGGAAAATTAAACGGACCGCTCCTACGAAGCGTCGGGCTCTAATTCATATGCATATCTAACTTTGCCACATTGGCACTGACCCTCGCACAAACTGCAAAATAAGATAAGCGGAGTTTGCCGCGACCTCGCTACACTTTAGAGCGCCACTCAAATCGGTCGGCTAATATCATTCCCCTTCAATAGTTTAATGGGTGTAAAAGGAACGAGTAAAGATGTTAATTGTTTATACGCTACAACTATGTGTTGCGTCGGGCAGTTGGTAATATTGTGTTAGTCACCTTGCGCCCCTCATCCGGTGTTTAACAGGGAATGGTGCAAGGTCGCTGCCAACATAGACGTTCCCCGCCCTAGAGCACAAATTATATAATTTATAACTGCTTTTAATACGAAGTTCGTCGGACGGTTTATCGCGAGAAAAGGGTAAAGAGATGACGTCGGACATCGATCAGGATTAAACTTGGAAGATGACTGCCAAACTCTGTAAATAGGGCACGTGTTAATTTAAATAAGGCCTCTACCCGAAAATTCCTTTAAAAACTTGAAACAAAACCCTTATAGGAGGATCCCTTGCTCGAATCAGGCGGCAATAAATCACGAGAACAATCAATACAAGACACGGTTTGATCCCAACGAGGCGTGAACATAACGCGTTTTGTTTAGGTAAAGACTATTAAAACTGTGTGATTCAAATGTGTAAATAAATTATGTCGTGACACTGACATTCATCATCTATTAGTTCTTTCTATTACATGACATCATACTAATGTCTGTCAGTGAACATTCCTATACTAAAGACACTAAAGTCTACAGAAACAGAATTCAAAATCACACTTGAACTCGTATGCACCAATCGGTGTGTGAACAGCATTTTAAAAATTCCATCTATGGCAAGTTCTAAACCGCAAGCGTTTAAAGACGCGACAGAAATCGCCTAAAAAGCGGAGCAGTGACAAACTCGAAGAAAAAAAAATTCGCTCTCGACCGGGAAGCGGAAAGTGCGACGCCTCGCCTTCAGCTTTCAGACGCCATTATTTCATCCGGTATTAAGTCGGGGAATATTTCGCAACAGCCACCATCTTTTTAATGTGGAATATAACTTGACGACGATACTGTAGAGTTCATTTTTCATCGGGTTCGCATTGTTTTAACATGGTTCTTGTTCTTCGGAGCTTGGTAAGTCCCTTCTGGTTGAAGACAATAGGGTGTATATTGATTCCTAAATAAATGTGTAGTTGAGACATTTTATTTCGCGGTGTAGTCGATAGTCGTCCTTGTGGATGCGATTCGTCTTTCGTATTGGGGCTTACCGAGATTGTGCAGAATGCACGGCACGAGATTGTTTATAGTTTTGATTGTAGTGAATTTTCCATGAGGTCGACGTTGGTGGGCTACACCGTGCGAGGTAAGCTTCGCTCGCTCCACCTAATATTCTTTGTTGACGTTATTATTGAATGCACGGAAGTGGTTTGAAACGGTCTTTAAATATTGATGGAACTGTAGGATCAGAGCAAATGCTCTGAGCATACGACACAACTGTATTTTAAGTGTACGTTTACAAATAAAAAGGAAAACTGGTTTCATTAAAGCAAAAAGTAATAAAAGTGGCTGTAATAAAACCTACTTTTATACCGTGGCTTATGAATGTCCGAGAACCTAAAATTAAAAAATAACTGGAAAGTGCATCGCCAACGAAGCGAGCGGCCTCAAATTAGTGCGCTATAAAACAGTAGCCTGAGAAAAATTATATGTAGATAAAAATCTATGAGTGTTTATATGTGTGCGTGGACATTGCGTAACAGAATGATGGCTGTTCGTGGAGCTGAGGAAGTGTATGGCTGGGGCAGAGCACACGCGCGCTGCATTTTAATGCCGTGTCCCGTATCCAGCGGTGCCCCTACGATTGCAATACGATTACACGTACATCTCATATCTCTTTGTTTTAAATGTCTTCTAGTCGGATCTGTGTCAGCTGTTTATCATAAAGCTGCTGGGCTAGGCTAGAATACTAACCGATGTGGCTGTGTATTACATTCTTTGTCATATCTAGTTTTTTTTTGTATCTTACATCCTGTACCTATGTGTTATAGAATATTCCAACCTCATTTTAAAGTGCCGGTTTAATTTCAAAAGTCGGGTAGGTCCTATAGTTTCTTACCTCGATAGACTGCTGTACCTAATATTTGATAAAAAAATGCCAGTTCTACAAATCCATTTCTAATTCCAAAATGCTGCTAATAGCTGTCAAAACTCAGCATTCAATCTGTTTCTGACGCGACTTTATTGTTTTTAACCGACTTTAATTAACCGACTTTAAAAAAGGAGGTTCTGTATTCGACCCGTATGTATGTATGTATGTATGTATGTATGTATGTATGTATGTATGTATGTATGTATGTATGTATGTTTGTATGTCCGCGTTTACAAAAAAAACCAACCGACTTCAAAAAAAAAACACTACAAAGTGAAAAATAACTTCAATTTCGAAAGTCGGTGTCAAAAAACGAAAATGCGGAACCAAAGACACCGACTTCCGAAATTGAAGTTATTTTTCACTTTGTAGTGTTTTTTTTTTGAAGACGGTTGTTTTTTTTTGTAAAAAAGTTTTTTTACAGTTTGAAAACGGAAATACGGGTCACAATCGAGACGCCCTAGTTTCTTTATATGCCAGTATTTAAGATGTGCCCACTGAACTGAGTATTATAAATAATGTGTATCATCGTCTAATAAATAAAATAAACTTCAGAAGTAACGACTACAGCCGAGCTCGACTTCCTAATCCAGTTTTGTTCAAATAAAAGTCACTCAGTCGCATCGAGTCGCACCTCTACAACGTATATCAGTATTTCCGTGGGAGTATATGGCTGTATTAGACACTTTATCGTTTCCATGATAATGTAAGTTTCCACTTCACGGACTCATGGTACATCTTTACCAAAATAATATAAAATTCAAGAACATGTTAAAATCCCGAGAACCTATGGTTGTGGGTCCCCCGCCCCACATTACGATAGGCGTTTTATCACCGACTCACCCGCCTGTAAAACATAACATTGTACTGTAGCATACACCTTCCGGAATTCACCTCTCCAATCCCTTTGTTCCCAAGATTCGGTGAAATGAGTCACACAGAAGGGCGTTCGTTTCCATCTTATTTATTAAACAGTTCGTTTGGAACGCGTAAACCTTACTATATTTTCATAGTACTTCGGCCCTCTTAATATCGATAAACAAACAGATAAATTGCGAATTCAGGACACCACTTATCCTTAATACCCTTTATCTAATAAATAAACCACTACAAACGGAATAAAAAATCTAATTGACGTTTATTCAAGTCTAACGGAGAATTAAATAGGGTCTAAGAGGCTTAAAGTTTTCATAAACGCGTTTGGCAAAAGCACCGGGCAGCCTTGAATCAGTCTTACAAATTATCATTTATCTTCGGAAGGATTAAGGGATATTGTTACAAATCTACCGTTTACACTTCGTTAGGGCACGGAGCTAGAGCATAACTTTGAATGAGAAAGGCGTCGTTAGCCGGCATTGCGACACCCACTTTAAATATTCCCTATTTCCCATTGACCGGAGCGGTTGATGCTGTAGCGGCTAATATAATCTAAATCGGTGCACATCAATACAGTAGTAGTGCTATCAGTAGTAAACTAGTGTCTGTTCTCGAAATAGCTGTAGCTACGTTCTCGTATAACGTAGTACGCGTAGTATGGGCGTCACGGCCGAGGCCGGGGTGGGCCCCGCTCCACTCGGCCCCTACCACCCCGCCGACCTACCTATGCCGACGATAGATGGCGCCCCGAGATTAAATTGGCATATCGGATACACGATTTATTTCGCACACCGATCGAAATGAAACATTACTCCTTCGAGTGAAATAAAAAAATAAAGTCTCTACATCTCATCTTATAACGCTTATCGTCAAGTAATAGATTCTGTTTCGAGATAGCGGAATCCTTCAATTTCCGATGGCGCATGGCGGCGCGTCGCGACACGGAGTTGCTGAAACGAGTGTATCGGCTCGGTTTGAAACCCTACATTTCTTTAACATCTCAATTCTCCGCAAGTCAGGGGTTGCGCGGTGCGAACTATTTGCAACTACGCTAATATATTATTTATTGGAAATGGTCGCTTCTGTTTATTTAACGCAGTTCTCTGTCAAATTCTTCAACAAAATAAAATTCGCTGCACGTGCGTAACGCAATTGAACGTCACGATATTTTCTACTACTTATAGAGTCGTTTTTTTTAAAACAAATAGTCATTTCAAGCTGCTTAACCATGCAAACAACGTTGCAGATGTTAATTCAAGCCGGCGCGTATATAAAATTAAGTAGATTGTATTTCATTGCGGTATGATAAGCAAAAATATCAATATAATAAACACGCTCATAAACTAGTAAGTAAGAAGTTCGAAGCTGCGTCCGCAAACTGTACGCGTTAATTAAAAGTTACAGAAGATAAGACAACTTTGTTATTGAATAAATAAAACGTCCGTTTAAATGTCTGCGGAGGGAAAGGAACGGATCCAGTTGGTGTGGATTGGCGCCTTTTTAGCGGGCGAAACTGGCCAAATGAAAAGTTCATTCAGATCCGCCCGTCTGCGCGTCCCGCAGCTCTACTCCTTTTCAATCTTATAGCACAGATTAATAACTGAAGCCGACCAGAACTTAGACCGAACATACAACGATAAGGAAGATGAGCGATATCGCTGTGTTTAGATATTTACTGCTCCACATCAAATCGTTAACTTACAGACCACTTCAAACGTGTAACTTCTAGGAATTATTGGCTACGCGTGTAAAAGCAACAAATGCTACAATTTCAATATCATTGCAATAAATTACGACATCCACGTAAACCATTGCTCATACGTTCCCTATTACGAAAGCTACAAGTTGTATTCGTGTCTCGTCATATCTAGATCCGGCGCATGGAAGCAGATAGCGAAGTAAATCCCTGTTCTAGAATCCGCCAGATTGGTATACCTACATACAGCCGCCAATGAAATCCCACAGACTGTGCGCGGTACAAACGAAACTCTAAATTGTTTTCGTCGACCCGTCACCCCTCTTATTTGTCCCCATTTATCCTATTTCAAAATACTCAATCAATCAATGAGAATTTTGCAATCAATTATGATCTTGAAAACTGAGAGTAATCTAAAAAGATTAAAACTAACTTTGCTGTCTAAGTTTGTGCGTGTTTGTATTTAAATACTAGCTGTGAACGCGACTTTGTTTGCGTGCATGTCGGAAAAGATACTGGATTTCATAGATTATTTAAAACTTCTTTAGCGGCGTTGCACACTTTTTGTAATGGGTAAAAAATGTTAAACTCGCATCAGGACACGTGACCGTCAGGAGAGATTCCCCCCCCCCCCCTCTCTCTCTACGGCGGCGCCAACCGAAGTGAACCAAGTGACACACGACAGTGGATGGATGGATGGATGTGGACGTGGACGTGGACGTTGTCGTATACGTGGACGTGGACGTGAAACGTTGACGTGGATGTGGACGTGGAAGTGGACATGGACGTGGACGTAGACGTGGACGTGGACGTGGACGTGGACGTGGACGTGGACGTGGATGGATGGACAGCTGATGGCTCGACCGTCTGTGTAGTTGCCACACTGCTGTGTATTCGTAAAATTCGTGTATACAGGGTGACTGGAAATTAGTGGCGGAGCCGTTAAGGGGAGGTAGTCTAGGGTTTTTCCGACAGATATCACTATGAGACCTACCGTCCTTACTTAACCCTTTCCAAGATATTCCTACTTAAAGAGATAGTAATAAATCCTAAAAAAAAGTGATTTTGGCCTACTTTTTTTTGTTTTGCAACAAAGATATTCTAAATAAGTAATATAATTGTAAAATTTCCGCTACTGTCATTATTTTATGCAAAAACTGCTAAACAAAAAGTAGGAATATCTTGGAAAGGGTTAAGTAAGGACGGTAGGTCTCATAGTGATATCTGTCGGAATAACCCTAGACTACCTCCCCTTAACGGCTCCGCCACTAATTTCCAGTCACCCTGTATAAAGTGTTTAAAATATGGAAATTGAACAAAGTGCATCTATTAATGAAAAAAGTGACGCAGAAATAGTGAAAAAAAAGAGTTATATTAATTAAATTAATAATTGATTTATTTCAACGTTAATATTCAAGTTTTCACTACTGCCGGCACTCCCGGAGTGCAACCCGTCTTTTTTTTTGCGAGGATCTCTAATTGATGCATTTATAGGCCGACCGCTTAACTGAGACGTTGTCTGAGGTAGCTGCGCGGTGCGGGAGGGGTGATAGTTGTCACAAGTTGACGAATCACTGAGCTCTCGCATCACGTCACCACATCATTCCCGCACCGCGCTGCTACCTCAGGCAACGTCTCAGTTAAGCGGTCGGCCTGCAGTAAAAAGCTGTTATTTTGACATTAGAAGCAGACACTTCCATTTTATTTATTTTTAAATAAATGTATGAGTAGATATATGTACATATGTAGTTTTCACTGAAAGTTAATACGTTACGAATTTCAAAAAGGTTTCAGTAAGTACGAGTATATGAATTTTCCCTGGAGTCAGGCAAGGACTCTTTCCGAAAATGTCATGACACTTTTCAAGGGATTACGTCACGACATCCATTTGTCAACCATGGTAATTTTCGTATGTGTGTTATTTTCCCTCGCGGCCTTTTATCGTCAGTGGGTAAAGATACCCATTCCAACAATGTTTTTTTACACAAAAAAAAATCCTGTAGGACCATAAGCTGTAGATATTTACGAAAGACATTACCATAGCGTTATCTTGCTGTGCCAGTGTCGGAGAGAAGGTATAATTTTATTGTTTTGACGATTTATTTATTTTGATTTTATTTAATTTTAGTCGATTTCATTTAATTCGTTCTATTTTGATTTCATTTAATTTAGTTTGACTTTATTTGGTTCAATTTATGTGATTTCTATTAATCTATATTTAGCAATGGGTGTTGTTTACCTGAAATAGATGAATTTATGTTCGTTCATTTATTTTCTTACTTATTAAATTCATTTTAATATTAAAAGATATCATCGATACAAAAGGGAATGTATTGCGAATCATGAAGTGCTGATTATTAATATGATGATAACGAATAGGTTACAGATAAAGGCTATCTAATGCTTGAGGCGTCACGTACTCGTACGACGATTAGTTGCCTTATAGACAGTATGTGAAAGTAAATTCTTGGCAACGACAAGCAATCTAAAGTATCTATTGATACCAGACAGAAATGCGAATGATACAGATTTGGCTAGTTTAAAAGTTAGAAGAACAAAGCAGCTTTTACGAAGTTACCACTCGAAGTTGCACTACAGAATTCAATATCCTCACGGAACAATAGTTTGCAAATCAAAAATTCTAACTTTTAAACAGCCATAAAGCGAGCTCTTGCATTCTTAAGTGAGAACGGGCCGCAGGCACGGTGGGCTCGTTGTACAACTGCACTTTGCTGACAACCAGGTTTTATATTAATAAACCCTGGGTTTAAATTAATAAACTACGATCAGCGGTGGTTACACCGCTGATCGTGGTCAACGCTTGGCTATGTCCTTTATGTCCTCAACCTCCACACACGGCTAGAATTCATAATTAACGTGTGTTTCTTCACGGAGCTTTCCTTACCGACTCTACTTTTACATTTAAATTTTCATATACGTACATATTTTTATTATTCTGTCAAAACATGGAGGACGGTACATGTTGGGAGTAACAATTCGTATTATCTATCCTATATTCTTTGATAATAATAAAGCTGCAAAGTTTGTTCTAATCTCTGGAACTTCCAGTCGGACTTGAAAAATTATTGTTGCATTTTGATAGCCTAATTCTTGAAGAAGGCTATATGCTACTTTACATCACGCTAGGATCCTTACGAACCGAGCAAAAAAGAAGGACAGAAAGTACACTACGTGAAAATTGAGTAATAGTGCGGGCAGGCGATACGATGCTATGCGACTAGGGTTACCATCTGTCCGGATTTGTCCGGCTCTTTGATTTAGTCCGGATTTTTTAGCTTAGATGGAAGACGAGTAATAAAACTTATATTAAATTCCCATTCATCTAAAAGCAAAATATATTTCTTTATCAATCAACTTAACGAGATCAAACAATTAAATCTTGTATTGCTGCAAACAATCAATTATTATTAGTTCAAACACAAAATATTTTCTTCAAAATAAAATAATTTTACGTAAGATAATCCAACTTAACGCCAGTTTCTGGTATAGGTATTAGTTTTTATATTTTTCAGGGCGCTTTTTTTTCTTTTGATCCCCACACCCCTCAACACCCCTCACCTCGCAGGCGTCTGCTACCATGCCTACCAATGTAAGTGGGTAATGTTTGGATTTTGTGACTAAAATGTCCGGACTTTTATTGAAATGTCAGGCTTTTTGTCAGGACTTTTCAAATTTCTTAATGGTAACCCTATATGCGACGGGGTGGGTCTGGGGAAGCAAGAAATTTCACGTGCACGAAGTCACAGGCTAGTTTTTGAAACGAAACTTCTTTACGCACGCTTGACTTGGGGAGTAAGCTGGCGAACGCGTGATGTAAGCGTTACGAAAAGTGTGATCGGGCGAGGCGAACGGGAGTTGAGTGGGGGATATAAGCAAGAGAAAGCAGTGCGCGCGCACATTTTCTTTCTCTCTTCCTCTCATAGCCAAATACGTTTGAAGTTTCACTTCAGTCGTGTGGTCATAAACTCATAAGCATACTCGGTTTTTTTTTATAAAATTCATTCTAACCGTGTACCAGGTTTAATATTCAAGTGCAATAAAATATCGATAAAGCGATTGAAAATTCTTAACTTCAACACTCCTCCGCGAGTCGCGAGCCGAGTGCAGTAACTTGTGGAGTTTCAAACTTTACATAATAAAACTTGAGGCTAAGGCGTACCGTATAATCTAACACTAGTTGATTGGTTCAGCAAGACGACGAAAAACTTAACGAAGTTGCTAATTGGAAGTCTTTGTAGTTTTTGCAAACTAAAGCCGAAACTATACTTAGCTAAAATAAAATACACTGTTACCGTCATATGGAATTTAAAAGCACCTAGTCATAAAAAGAGTCTAGGAATGAAAATTCCATACTGAGTCGTAAGTTATAATTTTATCAGTCAAGCTTGACTGTCGTCGCGTACAAATCGCATTCCTCACATAACATAACAGCATGTGACACCATTATTGAAGTTAATGACTGCAAAAACCTTTAGATATTGTTTTAGTTAATAATAATTTGCGATACCTTTGGCAAGATTCCTTTATAACATAACCATAACCAGCCTATAATGTTCCCACTGCTGGGACACAGGCGCTAGGCGTCCTCTCTTCGAGAGTGGGCTATAATCTACCACGCGGGCCTAGTGCGGGTTGGTACGTAGATGTCACATATCTTTGAATTTTTGGTTAGCTACGACATGCCGGTTTCCACACGTTTTCCTTCTCTGTTTTGAGAGCATTGGTGATGAGTGTGATGACATTAGTTACAAAAAGTAAAGCGCCTGCCTGCTAGTGCGCACCCACGACCTACATACAATTCGTAATTTGAGACCTTTTTTACCACTGGGCCACCACTGCTCATCAAGCAACAAGTAAATCGCCATTTGGCTCATTTATAAGGTATTTCACAGTCCCCAGTCCGTCAAAGGATGTCTACATATAGCCTTATACGCGGCTGTCTAGCTTAGATATTCACGCATATGTAGGTAGGTATAAAGCCGTCTTTTGTTAAATTTCCATTTCCCTCCATTGCCGTCCATTCCAAACGTTTTGTAACGGGTTCTATGGTAATCGCAGCGACATCGGCACTCATGAAGACTAATGTTACTTAATGAACGTGTTAAATTATGCTCGCTACAAAGTAGACAAGAATAAATACATTACAAATGGGCAAGGACGTGGAGTATGTGAGAAATGGAGTACAAACTGATCTAAGGAGGGAAAAAAGGACACGACATCTTGGAAACTCTTATTAATTTGCTGGGAGCATTGCATTATGCTACCAACCCGCACTGGGCCTGCGTGGTGGATTACGGCCCACTCCCTCTCACCGAGAGGAGGCTTGTGTCCCAGCAGTGGGAACAACATAGGCTGATTATGATTGCATATGGGACAGAAACTAGCATGATTTATTCAACTAAAACACTGCTGTGGTCTATTTCCTAACAGTGTTTCTGGTTGCGTTTAGCTGTAATAGACGCTGTATAAATGCAGAATGCTATTCAATCGATACAGTTCTTTCGCAAAAGATCTCTCTCTCCATTTCCTCCATACTCCATGTACAGTGTTGCATATGGCGGGTCGCTTATGCAACATCTCGTAGGTGATATTAATTCTGATATTGATGACATTTGGTTTACGACTGTTACGTTCTACGGTGAGGATGAAAGGAATACTGTGTTCGCCGCTTTATCACGCAGCTTAAAATGTAATGGTGGATTGCACCATATTTTACGACAAAATATGTTTTTTACCATTTTTGCCTACAAACTGTATTGATTCTGTCATTCATTACTTGTTAATATCGGAAACAATTTTAGTTGGAGGAAAACCCTAATGCCTTTTGTTATGCAATTCTAATGTTATTACTTATTTCTACATGTTGTATGGTATATGAAACTGTTTATTATTAACATAAGGAAACCCCCAAAAAAATAATTTAAGCTGTCATTTGACGTCTATGTGCCTCATTATCAAAATACGTCGTGACGTCACGCCGTGCTAAAAATTGTCGCACGGCGTGACGTCACGACCCCCAACTCCCAAATTTTGACGCGCTTTATCTTTGTCATTTTTTGTTTGATTGACAAAAGAAAAAATATGGGTCCATTATTTTTCGATAATCTAACTGACGGACTAATTAGAATTATTATTTTTTTACCCAGGAAACTACCCTATTATGTAATTCAGTATCGAAATGTACAGTCGCCAGCACATCAAGCTACTACAATCTGTCAAAATTTCTTTAATAGATTTTCAACTTTATCGCTAAAGCATAAGGTTCAAAGTTGATTGAGAAAATTTGACAGTTTCGGGTAGCTTGATGTGCTGGCGTCTGTACTACAGGGCCCCAATTTTGAATTATACCCCGCGAAATCTTAACACGTGCAAACCACGTCAATATCGTGTCTTGTTACCGGCAAGGAATCGAAACCGTACGGAGAACATGAATTTTGACAGTTCAAACCACGCCATTGTGTCATAGAGAATACGTTAACAGCAGATATCGTGATTAACTAAGGAATTGACGTGGTTTCCAAGTAAGGAATCGTTAAGTGGTCATAGTAAATTAGGGTCCTGTGAGGCTAATAACAAAAAAACCGGCCAAGTGCGAGTCGCACTCGCGCACGAAGGGTTCCGTACCATTGACTAGGTAAACAACAGTAGTACACAATTTTTTTAATTTTACATTTCTTAGAATAGAATAGCTCTTTATTATGTAAACCATATAAATTACAGACTACAAAACAATCTAATTACAGAGATTTCTTATTTATTATTAAAGTAAATATACAATTAAGTATTTTGTGAATATTTCAAGTGCCTACCGGTTGCCATGATTGATATTGAGCAAAAATAGGCAAAAGAATCGCGTTTGTTGTGTGGGAGCCCCCCATAAATATTTATTTTATTTTGTTTTTAGTATTTGTTGTTATAGCGGCAACAGAAATACATAATTTGTGAAAATTTTCAACTGTCTAGCTATCGCGGTTCTTGAGATACAGCCTGGTGACAGACAGACGGACGGACGGACAGACAGCGAAGTCTTAGTAATAGGGTCCCGTTTTTACCCATTCGGTACGGAACCCTAATAAACCACATTAAGACATAAACTAGTCAATGAAATTCACTCGGCAGCGGTATAAACTTACCGATTAATTGCTTAGAATCGATTATTCGGAACGTATTACGCGTCTCGATTAATATTTAATTAGTCGACTCGTTCATTAATGCTCCGTCTAACTTCGGTCGCGAACTACATGAAAACTCTTATTTGCCGAACATATTTAGAAGCTCGCTCCAACATGTTGTACAGCCCTCGTTTAGCCCTGCATGTCGGTATTTAACGTTTCCAGTTATAATGGCTGGATGTATTGCATGCTTCACAATGAGAACACTGTTTTGATTGCGCGTGAGATTAATGTACAAACTAATATTGAGGAAAAAAATTATAATTTTTCGATTTTATAAGAAATACGTGAAGATTGACCGGTAAAACATGAGTAAGTCATCTGCCTAGCCTTTTGCCAACTATGTTGGGGTCAGCTTCCAGTCAAACCGATTGCAGCTGATTACCAGTATTTTACATGGAGCGACTGCCTATCCGACCTTCACAACCCAGTTACTGGGTAATACGATACCCCTTGGTAAGACTGGTTGTCAGACTTTCGGGCTTCTGTCGATCCGTCACGATTGTCAAAGATCCACGAATGACAGCAGAGACCAACGGCTTAACGTGCTTTCTGAGGCATGGCGACCCTCTTGGTATGTATAGATGGTCACCCATCCACGGACCAACCGTGGCAAGCGTAGCTTAACCTGATCGATCGATCCGTATGGCTGTTATAACTTAGCCACAAACCCCTAAAATCATGACTAAATTTATGATTACATTTTTCAACGTCTCAACAACTCAGGTGTCGCCAATCTTTCGTGTTCATCTATGTATTATTCAGAGCGACTGCTTGCGTCGTGAGAGAGTGACGATACGTACAATGATATTATTCATTAACGAATACTCATTACATTAGGGGGAAATAATTACATGTAACTGTCTTTTTAAATCTTCGCAGAAGAGATAATTGATATTCAAGGTGAGCTCATTGACTTGAGAGTGTAACTTCAATTCCGCTGTTTCAGACTTGGGAACTTTGTAGTTTCATAGCATTCATGGCGGATGCTGAATCTTTCTTTTCGTGATTCGATATTGATTATGAGAAATTGTGGAATAAATCATTGCAACTATCATTAATTAAAATGAAAACCTTCGAATAATCCATCAAACAAACTGCACCTCGAAAACATTAAAATGTACTATGCAAGAAGTAATGGACGTAAGCACATAATGTAACAAGATAATGACCGCCATTGTCATATTAAACGCGACCGAGTTTAATCACATAATGGTCCGTTATTTATTGCAGAGCACACGTATACATCGTCCAATAAAAGCTACACCTTTTCAATGACCTAAATACTGATTTATTTATCAGCACTGAACCCTCGACATAACTCATAGGGGGTAAGGGAGGAATGCGAAGATGCGAACGGCAACGGTTTTACGATTCGACAATCGTAAAACTTGGAAACAATTCTCTTGAATACGTTATATTAGAAGGTAAAGCTATCTATATATTTTTCCCGAACGTTTTATTTTCCTTGTTTTATAGGAAACTGGTATGTTAATTAAATCAAATCTGTCCTTACTTGTAGCGGTATAGCAAAAAACCCATAAAATAGAATGCGTAAAACATAAGTCAACACAAAATGTGTATGAAGAGTTTATCTTCAAACCAAACAAAGAATAATAAAAAGATTCAACTTAAAATACGATTTTGTAAAAATATTCACTGTTCATTCACCGAATAGAGAAGGTTGAGCACGTCTGGGATTCGAAGAAAATTCGTACCTATACATTTTCTACGAAAACCAGTTTTATTTAGCAATTTTCTGTTTTCTCTGACTGAGCCACTCCTAAATAGATGTTATATATTGAGCAGAAAAAACTATTTCATAAAGGAGGGACTTCAAAGCTTAGTCCTGATATAATGTCAGGTTTGGGCAGATCCGTAATACCGTTCTGTCCGGGGAAATAAATAACGAAGTGTCGTCGTAAATGCGTCGTGAACGGCTCATATTAGTTGCTCGATACGGCAACACACTATCAATCTCAATCTTGAATCATTTTGAAGGATATTGCTAATCCATTGCTTCATATGTTCGAAAAATTTGACTGCTCAACAAAGTAAATAACGCAATGAATGTTGTTGAACTGTCAAAATGAAAGCCATTGCTACTGACATAGTGTGTTACGGAATCACCTCGCAGATTATGTAAGACGGTTCAAAGGAAACGTTTATAAATAAATGTTATGAATGAATGAATTGCACCGATCCCAGCATGGTTAAACCAGACTCGATTAATCGAATGAACCCCAAGATTCGCACTAGCTCCTGTAGCCTCATGTTCATGGTGCTACAGCGACCATTGCATATCAAGGAATAGACCGGGGGGCGCGGTAATGGTAGGGAAGACGTGCCCGAAGGATAGGTAAGGATTTAAGAGCCTACCGGATATGCATCCTAGAGCAAGCATTGGACTAGTGGAGAGATAGGTAATTATATCTATGGATGGGCATCTTTTAACGACCTTGCCACCAGGTTGGTTAAGGTCGAGCTTCATCTTTGAGTCTTTTGGCGGGGTTCTACTGCTTTCTCGGTTCTTTTGTATGTTAATTATAATAATAGTTCGAAGTTTTACAATGTTGGCTTCTATAGGGTCAACTAGAATTATTTAGCGAAACTCCGCAGACTTGATGCGTGGGTTATCTTAACATGATCAAATAAAAAATACAATAATTTGACGAGTTTTATTACTTTAATAAATCAATGTTCTTTGTGTAAACTTCACTGACGTCATGGGTAAAAGTATCGGTATCTAAAATTCTAAACATGATAAAACAAAACAGATTTTCTCAACTTTAAGTAACAACACCAACAGCGGTCGTTGAACACAATAAAAAAAAGACGGGTTACACTCCGGGAGTGCCGGCAGAAGTGAAAACTTGAATATTAACGTTGAAATAAATCAATTATTAATTTAATTAATATAACTCATTTTTTTTCACTATTTCTGCGTCACTTTTTTCATTAATAGATGCACTTCGTTCAATTTCCATATTTTAAACACTATATACCTACACGAATTTTACGAATACACAGCAGTGTGGCTACTACACAGACGGTCGAGCCATCAGCTGTCCATCCATCCACTTCGACTTCGACTTCCACTTTCACTTCGACTTGCACTTCGACTTCGACTTCGACTTCCACTTCGACTTCAACTTTGACTTCCACTTCGACTTCGACTTTGACTTCCACTTCCACTTCCATCCATCCATCCATCCATCCATCCATTGTGTCCGTGTGTCACTTCACTTCGGTTGGCGCCGCCGTAGAAAGAAAGGGGGGGGGAAATCTCTCCTGACAGTCACGTGTCCTGACGCGATGTCCTGACGCGAGTTTAACATTTTTTACCCATTACTAAAAGTGTGCAACGCCGCTAAAGAAGTTTACACTTCAAAAATTTTTATGACGTGTTTAAATATCGATATTTACCCATGAAGTCAGTGAAGTTTACGCAAAGAACACTGATTTTTTGAAACTCCGCAGGTTTGATGGGTAAGTAATATTTACCCATCGAGTTTTGCTAGCTAATTCCATTTGACCCTGTATGGGATGTTGCGGTTTGGCGAACCGATCTCTCGCGGGGAGGTGTCGTAGTGGGCGGCTCGTGGACATTTACCTCTAATTTTATTTTGTTCTCTTAATTACACGAGTTTCGGTTAATAGTCCGCTGCTTCAGTTATTAAATTGGAATATTCAACGGGGAAGAAGGAAAAATCGGCTGGCAAATTGGTGTCTTTTGCATCAATTACTTTAGCATTTACATCATGCACTGCTATAACAATTCAACTATTATTTTCGGGTGTTTTGTAGCAAGATTTTGTTAAAATCTTGGGAAAATAACAGCCTTATAGTAATATGATTTAGAAACGTTTTATTAAAAAAAACGGATTTCCAGAATAATGAAGCAATAAGAAAAATCCGCACTCCAAGAGGTACAGTCGACCCGAATAATAAGAAAATAATTCAAAAAATAAAATATGCTATCGGCACCCAGATGTGTCGAGGATATGGGGGAAATTGGCGGAAGGCCCCCGTAGAGATTGAAATACGAACAAAAGGTTCCGCCCATGTGATATACAGCTTCAATGGAGCACAGGAAAAGTTATTAGCCCACTATACTCCGTTTATTATAGCATAGACAAATAACGGTTATAACCCTATCGTTATTTCCATATAAACGGAAACTAAGTTCCGTTATTTAACGATAAATATAATGCAAAGTAATCTATTCACCATTTACATTTAAAAAATTGCTTTAAAATGTAGGCATTTAAAAAATATTCCACAATAACTGTTGTTATTTGGCCGTTGTTTTTCTAACGTTAATAAATGATGCATAGGAATAGGTACGTATACATATTATGTAGAAGGGTCGGTCACGTGTTTTCCTAAAAGGTTGAGCGGAATCCCAGGACGCTCAATAAGGTAAGTTAATACCGTTTGGCTACAAACAAGTATAACGTATGGTTCGTATAAACATTGAGATATTTAACTAGTGCATCGTTTATAGCGGCCATTAAGAGGGAAACGGTTTACCGTTTCTCTCGTACAACTTACGTAAGAACGTACGTTACGTTTTCTGCAATTTGCAGTTCAGACATGTCAAGAACCAACATATTATGGTTAAAATATGATTCGCGACCGCACCAAAAATGTATTTAAGAGAATATAATCATTAGAATCAGTAATACAACTCCTTGAGTAAGAAAATGTCATGATTTTTTATGATTATAATTCTATAAATAAATATTTTTTCACGGTCGCGAATCAAAATGAGATCAACATACAACCTGATGATACATACCTGCAAAATGCAAAAAACGCAACAATATTCGAATTTCGCGGGTTACCCTGGACGCTTTCGTCTTAAGGATCCCGTTTCACAATTAACTTAACAAATAAGTAACTGATACTCTGCTTTATACCGCAGCTTGGGGATTTCATTCAGCGCCTGTCATAACGTTAGCCGGAATCGGCAGACGCATATAACGGCACAAAGACAGACAAAAGAATCACTCGTTGGCGATTATAAAAATCAATTTTAGAACGGTTCAATTTACAGACAGAAAAGGAAGTTTTAGTCAGTTTTCACTGGATAAAAAAAGAGGAATCTAATCCGCGAAACTGACTCCCTTGCCCGTGTCACAGACAGGGACGCTGATTCTGTGCGCTGAAACGATCTAAACGATTCAACTATCAATAGCCTATGGGGCACAGTGACGTTTAGCAAAACGAATTTACTATTCGAGAATGTGCTTCACGATTGAATAAACTGAAAACTGAATCCTAAAAACATTTTTACTAACATTTTTCAGATAGCAATTACGTTTTTAGAAGGACTATTTTGTCAGCTTTGTGAATAGTATACAACTGCAAAAAGCGCTGTAATTGTCTGCAGGCGAACTTTATGAACAAATCCTATTACAGTTAACATTACCGTAACACAGGTCTAGCCACTTTTTGCGGGCAATTGTTAAGGGCAGATAAACACAAACTACAAAAGAATGCTCGTAGAATTAATTTCTTGGCTGCGGCATTAAAACGAATGTTAAATGTGTATTACAAGTAAATGTATTACTACTAACGATAAAGCGGCAGGACAGCAATAGTTAGAAATGTTAAAAATACAATACTTAAAACTGTTATGTTATCGTTACTCGCTGTTATTCTAAAAGCGTTCGTTATCGCTGCCGCGTACGATCGTACCTACAAATCTACAAACCGTACGATTTTAATCTGCACTTCGCACAGTTTTTGTTTTATTTTTCGTAGCTCTATTCGCGAGTCGCGACCGCTCACCGCTGGCAGGTGATGCATACGTACTCGCCGTACGTGCACGAATATAAAACTGCGACGATTTAACGAGACCTCAACTTTAAGCCATTATAATAGGAATGCCGACAGTAAAAATGGCATTTCGAGAATACAACACGTTTAGTTAGTGGTTAGCTAAGCTAGTTTTTGTTCGTTTTGGACAATAAGCGTGCGGTATAGAAAAAAAGACAGGGGTTTATTAAACTTCCATGGTGGTAAAAGGAAGATTCGTGATTATCACGTGCACGTAATGATACAAGAATGAAGTGTTGTAGCACTTATAGCATATCGTAAAAATGAAATTGTGAATGAACATAACACTTTCTAAATGGCATTTCTGTTAACGCAATAGTAACATTTTGAAATACTGATACGATTATGAAGTGAAGGCACGATTATTGTCGTAAACCTGTAATTATAAAGCCACTAATTTTGAAGTCAAGACATAAAATAATTAATAACGTGTATAATAGCAGCAATAGCAAATGAGTTACACAAAGCAGTAGAAATTACATTGAAGCGATTCCGGTTACGTCCGGTTCGGTCATATTCATTATTATTCAGTTAGCAAGCGCAAATATTTTCGCTTGCAGTCTTGTTTTACGAGCGGGTATGTGTGTGCAGACGCGCCCATGTGTGCAGTTTGCACGTTTGCGTTTTGTGCTTTTTTCACAATTTATTTATTCACGTCGCCGACAGGTGGCGCTGCCGGACGATCTGGGCCCGCGATACGTGTAAACTGGCTCTTAATATTTCATTCCACATTTTATTTAGGCGCAGTCAACCTTTAAGCGCGCAAGCTGTACAATGTACGACCTTATTGTTTGAGGTGGAAAATATATTTAATACATCACCCGACAATCGATTGCACTACACTTATCAGTATAGCAGCTACTCCATTTATTGCCGCGCCATGTTTGAGTTCTACATTATTCATATAATTAACAAGTAACACTCGAATCGGGCCGAATCTTTTCTTACGAGTCTTATTTACACAACAAATACCGAAGCGGTTGGAATGTACTTTTTCTGAGTAGTTTTTCATTGGTCGTTGAGTGACTCGGTGAAGTTATGAGCCAATTAGCGGGCTGCTAGGATAAAATAGGGTTTTTATCGCGCGTTTGAGGAGCGACATTTTAGGCATAGCGGTGGCGGTGGGCGGACGTGGAACAAGTCTGTGAGGTTATCGTCATTATAAACTACTTCACATCGTGCCTTCACACGTCGTCCTTTATCGCTAATAGAACCTTTTTGTACCTACAATCATTTATACGCTAAGCCATCCCACTTATCCGTGACATCTCGGATCGATTACTGTTCGTCTTATATCTCCTTCAATTGATCACCCATTATATCACAGTTAATTCCATTAATAAACCCCATTTAATCAATATCTAATAAGTATTTTCTAACATCAAACAGGATATCCGTTCGTTTGATGTCTGGCATTAATGCATTTATCGCGTTGTTTATCATAACATTCCATATCAGTAATCGATTGAAAATAATGAGAATATCGGAGAGCATTCACTGAATACAACGCACGTAAATATTTATGAAAGAAAATGTCGATTAACTGGAAGGTTTTAAATTTGACGTCACGATCATACAGTCCGATAAAAAAGAAAGAAAAATAAAGATGGCGCCGTATGCCGCCGGAAGAGGGGCCACCGGCAATGAATTAAATATGCATGTAATTTAAAGGCGAAACAGGAAAACGCGCGAAACGGTTGACCGCAGAGGATATCTAGTTAGAGACAAAATAATGAGTATTGTTGTAGGGTTGCCAGATGTAAATAAATTAATTGAGTATACAAACGTCTCTATATTTTGAAATGAAACATTGTTCAATAAAATCGGTTATTTGAAAATCAAAAATCAAATCTCGTTAAGTATTTATTTTTAGATCTGGCAACCCTATCCTTAAAGTTCTATTGACACTTACCGGGCTTAGGTAGGGGTGTTTTGAGATCGTTGGCGGCCAACTGAGGGTTCTCTTGGACCTGAAAAAGTGTTATTTGTTAACTGTGTAAATCTACCGAGTAAACTATACCCAAGTCGCTTTAATAGCGTGGCAATACCGGTCATTGACCCATCTTCCTTTTCTAGCATTGTTTATTTCAAAAACTTAAATGAAGTTCGTAAACGTCCTGAATCTATCATAATCTTCAACATGTTCCAATAACGAAAAACCCATAGATAGTTTATTGTTATGGTTCCTACGGTGAGATATTAGGGAAAGGGCAATGACCGCTATTGCCATGCTAAAGCGACTCGGGTATGGAAGGATGTTGCTAAGGAAATAAGAAACCTGTTTGTTATTTTTTTCAACATTGTAATAGGTATTTACCTGAAAAGTTATAAAACGTTGTAAAGTTATAACGCTTAACTTATTAAAAACGTTAACGTATAAAATTTAAGGCTTCATTTTATTCCGCAATGTGTAGAATCCTTTACAATATTAATAAAGTTTATTCTTAGAAAGGTTTACGAGTGGCCATAGCTTTTAAAATTATTGGAAAAATGTTTTTTTTCTGCGTTGCGTTGTTTACACACATACTGGACCTAGATTTAAAACCAGATGTTCTACAGAAAACTCAATCGTTTCCATAAACGTTGCTATTAAAGTTTACGTAAATACAGTGTAAACTCCATGTAACGTCACTCGATTTAACGACAAACTCCCTAAAGCGTCGACATCACTTGGCTTTGGTTGGTTTAGCTTGTTTCTCATACAATGATACACTCTATATAGCGTTACACCCACTCTCAATAACGACAGAATTTAAAATAAAAATTACTTTTTAAGTTGCCAAAATTAGTAAAAACTGCGCAGCTGTGTACGTTATTTTTTCGCTTTATTATCCTAGCCCGTAATAAACTCGACTGTCTGCATTATATATACCGAACTTTCTAAGAAATCCGTTCTTTTGTTTACAAATTGGGATTGCTTACACGCATTGACTGTTGTTAGTAGGAGTCATGGACTATCTATCCGTTATCATATTCTTAGTTGCTCACAAACTTAAATATCGTATGATATGAATATAATAATATAAAAAATTCAACAAAATTACTGGTGCAGCAAAAGACGTAAGACAAAAATAATAGACTATACACAATAGCGTTCAAATAAGAATTGTTTTTATGTAATTAATTACTAACACTAGTCTGAAATAAACTTTTTCTTTTTTATCTAATACAGATTTTTCTTCTCTCCATTTAACGACAACTCTCTATAACGTCAAAATATGCACAGTCCCTTGAGGGTCGTTATATAGAGTTTACAGTGTATTCCAGAAAATTTAATTGAAACTTTGACTTGGCGATAGATGGCGCCACTAGTCATGGAATACTCAATTTACATTTATTCTCATAAAAACTTAATATTCAAGACAAGGTACCATTGTTACATACTGATTCAAGTTAACGTTAACACAAACGTTATGTACTAAAAGTGATATGAAAGAGATTTGATCATATTTCTTTGGCAATATGCCGAAAAATGTCTCCACTTCCAGAATTCTATCAAGACTGCTCATTGGATTTTCGACTCTTTCTTCTGTGGCTTAAGACTTCTTTCAGCTTGAAGGTTGGAGTGGCATGTTATGGCCCTTTTCCCTGAATAAAATTAATATTTTTTATCGCCATGATGAGGATTACACATACATTTTGGCAGTATTGCTGTCCGTAATATAACCCCTAAGCCTATTTAGGACATTAATTTTTTCGTTACGACTTTTGCATAAATAGGGACATCTTTTATAATAGGAATGCCTAAATTGGGAGAAACCGTTACACCTAAGTACTTACTGTAAATATTAGAGGTTGATATCGGATAAAAGAAAATCATTAAAAAAAGACTAAAGAACTGCCACTGTTTCAAAATTGTCTATGGCTTATCTAACGCGTTATTAGATCTAATTGCTTCTTAATATTTTTCCGGGATTAATTTTTTTTTTCATGACACAATTTTTTTTTCAAATAAGGTATTACGTTAACATGTCAAGTAAATAATAATAATTTAGGAAAAATGTTTTCTCTATGACCGTACTCCTAGTAAGTGCCACTTACCGTTACTACGCGGCTACGCCAGTAAAATGTCTATGGCTACGCAAACGCATCCAATCATATTATTTTTCGTAGAAAACGGTCCATCGAAACTGTTTCATGAAAGGTATAAAATATAAAGTCACATTTATTCAGTTAGCAACGTAAGCAATATTCTTGAGATATTTCCGACGATATCAGAGCGTTCAGAGCGTGGCATCAATTATTGTCTTTTGTGTCACCATAAATCATGGCCGCTTGCGCGTACTTTTCGCGCGTTTGTCGAGGCGCGACCTTGCGCGGTAAGCATACAAACAAGCGCGTAAGCGTACACACACGTTTTTATCGTAGTCATGAACTTGAAATTTCCATTTAATAATTGTTTTCATATTTCCCGAGTGTTTTGCGAATTTGTATATTTTTGGTAGACGTTTTTAATTAAATTTGTTGGCGTAGGTTTATTACTACTTCCCTACGATAATGTTGCTGACTCTGAGAGAATGTGCAATTATTTTTAAGTAATTTTTTAAAGTATCAGTGTCAAGGTTTGCTGTCCTAGTTTTCGCAGTTAAGGCACACCCCGGACACTCCATACAACGCTCGCAAAATAATTACCTACTACTACTACATTAAAAAATGACGTTTGTATACGTATGAATGTGTGCGTGAGGTACTTGTGTTTGCGAGCGCTCTTTGTTAAAGAACTGCGACGGTAACCTCGAAGTGCGGGGTGAGGTGGGGTAACTGATGTTAGTGCGGGGAAGGGAGTGGCCTTTCTGTACGTAGTACTTTAAGTATTCTGTGGTTAAGGCTAAGTTCAGACAGGCACTTGTTGGAAGTTGACCATGCACTGAAAAAAATTATTTCTTACTACACCACATTAAAGCGATTTCAGTAAGACTTACTTAATTTATAGGTAGAGTATGAAGAAATGCTTGTAAAACGGTAAAAGACAAAACAGTAACTTTTAATGATTGAACATACTATTTACTGAAAATAATAACAACAACAAAAAAAGGAAAACCATCATTACTGTAGTGTAAGTAAATTTCAATGATTTGAAAGATATCACCAAATTATCAAAACAGTTAATTTTGTGACCTTTTAGCTACTTAAAACGTTAAAGTTACTGTCATGACGGTAACATTTTGCCTCAAGCTTTACTTAACTGTTTTCGGATCAGTAAAAAATACTGTTTTGTACGTTAGGCTCATATGGAACTGTTTAATCTGTCAAGCTCCGCTAATAAGACACAATTGATTTTCTATTGTTTCGTCGCCGATCGGCGAACCGCGCCGCTTGACCGGGTGAAGCAGTTCAGATCAATGTTTTTTCATTTTTATTTAGGTACTGCTTATTTCTTTTATTGTGTGAACTGAGCCTTACAGCGTAAGTCTAAGAAAAGTGTCTTACCTTATTTGTGTAAGGGTTGAAGATGAATTTGTTCTCCAACTCCTTCCTCGGCGTCGCAGCTATAACTGACAACGGAGTCGGTAGAGACTTCATCTCCTACAATAACAAACAATGTTACTCGTATTAACGTTGCTGAAATAACACTAGATTCAATGCATTCTTGTCTTGACCGAATGATACGCACCTTTAAAATACTTTCAATTGGCGGTTGACTGCTATCGATAGCATTCTGTAAAAGAAACAACAAAATTATTATTTATATTGGAATTCATTATGATAGTTGTTTGAAAAACGCAAGTTCATTTTGTAGCATTAAAATAGTACCAACTGCTGACTACATTTTATTTAAACCGCTCGATATTGAACTGCAGTGCTGTCAGACGCAGACAAAAGTATATAATAAAACTGTTGTCCGGATTCCGTACAGCGTTTAAATCTACGGCAGAACCGCGCGCCCACGGGAAATGTGGGCACGTGGACGGACGAAATATTGTGACATCACAAATGCCCCGTTAACGTTATACGTTTTATAATTTATATCGTGGGCGAAAAACAGGGGTAGTCAACACGATACATTGTCATACGCGTAACGAGATAAGCCGCGTTGCGCACATAAAACATTGGACAAATTTGCACTGGCAAGAATAAAACTACTTTTACGAGAATACATTATGCCTCCTTAGCGGAGCGGGGCGATTAAATTTAGGGCCCGTTTACGGCCGACTATGCTTGTATGATTTACGACTTTACGGCAATAAATGTATTGTATTGTTGCTGTTGAAGGAATCTGCCGGGGACCTTAAATATTCAATTCGACGAACTTATTCCGTCCTTTTTGTAACACAGCGCCAAATCAATTGGAAAAAGAGAGAAAAGTAGTATGTTTATTGGATGGTGTCAATCGTTTCTGAAGAACTCGGTATCGACAGTAGATTGTTAGAAAGACTTAACCTTTCTTTCTCTCTGTATCCTTTTTATGTACAGTTGTACACCGTATCGAAGATAAATAATTGTCTTCTGCGAACCGGCGTACAAACTACAAAGGAAAAAGGACTGAAGAAGTTTTTGTATTAAAAAACTCTCATATTACATTGTTACAAGAATTCCCGGTTCATTTCCGCTCAAATAAAAAAAAACACTGTGATATAATAAGTATTCTTTAAAAAATAACTAAAGATTTAAGCGCAATTCGCATATTGGAAGAAAAAAATAATTGCAGTGTAAATATGGCATTACAGCTACTAAGCTTTGGAACTCACCCAAATAGGGTTGCCTAATAAAACGGGTCATTCATTCAAAATCTGTCGACCTACGACAACAGTAGTCGCAATTGCAACATTTTCATTTTCTTTGATCACAATTCAAGTCACGCAAGAACCCCTCATTTTGTAACCAATACCATGACCCTGTTTACACCTCACAAACAAAAAAAAAAACAAATGCCATAAACGCTTTATCAGTCAAATTAGTTAAGTTATAAAAGACTTTATTTATGACACTAGTGTGCTACACCCACTTGTTGACCTATCTAGTGTTGGAGGCGTGAACAATACCTGCGGCGGCGTACGTGTGGGTGCGAACTTCAAAGTTCAACATGTTCAACATTACAGGGATAGGCATCTGAACTCCCAGTGTTTGTAGCTATCTAATAGTATCGAATCCAATAACCATTAGCGTAAAATGTCATTGTAGCAATCCGATGCGATTAGTCGATGAAGTGCTTGATGTGGGAGAAATATTGAGACAAATTTAGGATACTCGTAGTACTCTCGATTTTGCGACCGGATCCCTGGGAATATGACTTTATCATAGAACAGGCTTATCCGCTCACTAATTAATAGAATGTGCTCAAGCAACGACTTTTTACATACAACTGCATTGTAAGGAGTAATAAGGACTGCATAACTAAATTCCTGAGAAGTTCTCCTGATAAATTATGAAGCTAATAAAAACTGCTTTGTAAAAAATAAACAGTTGACGATCGCTTAATTATATTGACAACATTGACGTTAGCCGGGTGAAAGGCACGCGACGGTCGTTGTTCAACCCTAGTGATTACAATACTTTACAAACAAATGGAAAATTTAAAATCACTAAAGTGCAATATTGGCCTTTCAGGTTGACTACATTTCATTGAACGGACTGCTGTATGGATGTCGTGACCACGGTTTTTGGTCTAATTGACAGTTTTGTCGACATCAGTCAGACGAGGCAATGGATATAGGGAATGTAGATGTCCAATGGACCTTAGCCTTATACAATTGTATCAAAGGACCAAAGATCATGAGAAGGTAAGCCATGATTGAAGATGGTGATGATAGAGTGAGCTTTCATGAGACGGTTTGTCGAAGCAATGAATGAGAGATGTTAATTTATGAATGAAGCAATGAATATTTCGAGGCGAGCTAAGGACTCCTTATCAAACTGACCTGTGACTGGATACCGTTGGGTATCCTGATTGGAGGCGGTCTGTGCGGGGCTCCCGTTGAACCGGAACCGTCGCTCTGCACCAAAAAATATACATTAATATTCTATTCACCTCCCCTCTTAATAGAATTACGTTTTGGGATTTCTTAAACGACGTCTCTGAATTGGATTTGTTTCGTTTTGTGGACGAAATCTGGGCTCGTTACTCGTCTAAATTGTGTTTAGTTAGAAGATCCTATACTAGATAGGTTTATCGTTTGTAGGTTTACATTGTAAGGTAACAATACACAGACGAAGGTATCGTCTGATTTCGTAACTCAAAACTTCTCTGTATCAAATGTATTCTGCCATTCATCAGCGTATGTAGCAAGTTTCCCCGAGCGATCGAAGTTGCTGGCGCCGTTTTGGAGTTAACCACATTAAACTTAATTACAATGTACGCCTGATGAATAATTCAGCCAGGAATTAACTAGTCCAAGATGTGGCTCTGTTACGGCATGAGAAGTTTCAAATGAGACGTGAAAAGGCCGGTCACGCATCGAATGACCCCCTTAATCAGCCCTACGACTACAACCATAAGTATTAATGTGACTCCTAACACGCTCCGGGTTCTGTTCTAAATCTAAACAAAAGCTTAGATAAAGCATCACAATAATAACACGAGTTTTTGAAGAGTTAAACTATGAAGAAGTTGTATTGTCGTTAAGCATATTTCAGGGAAGCAAAGCGATCCAGCACAAAAGATGGTGGAGCCCGAAGCGACGGAGTTTGGTAGGGAATTTAAAAAGTTTCATGATAACACAACATTTTCCTGCTTGATATTGCTTTGTAAAGCGTACAGCTTGACAATAAACACCATTGTGTACCGATAAGCAGTTGTAACGAAATTTTTCTCGATTCTCGCAAGGAGCGCAATAACGAGTATATCTGGCACGTTTGAACGCGAGACACGTGTCGCTTTTTATTCATCATAACGTTAGAACATTATTGTGTTCTGGTTATTTTCCATACATATGAGGAAGGCTTAAACCGGATTTTTCTAAAGAAATACATGCGATTGATGGCTATTCACTCATTAAACAATATTCATATTCTCGCTATATTCATATTACCTTCTTGCATGAGCTGCTCAATATAGTTTTTTATCGGCTTAGCTAATACAATTTGCACTCTATAAACAGATTGCACTCCATTAGGACAGTAACTTCATTCGGGTCGCATAACACCCAGTGGGCAACATTTAAAATCCCGTCGCGCCGCATATAAAACATTGGCAGGTTGCAGGGTGGCTCTGGCTTTAAAGCATATAGTTTATAGATATACATGAATGTGTTTACCTTGTTGTGTGGGATATGGGGGCGGTGATGGCGCACGCCGTTCTGTGGGGCATGTGATGGCTTCTTGAACTCGCTCTCTCGCCGAGATGGTGGGCCTGTGGACAAAGGAAACATATTTATTAATACTCTTATAAATAATATTAACAAAACCAACAAAGCCTATTGTAAGCACACCGCTGAAATTTTTGGCCCATTGCCCAAACAAAAAAGGTGACTCTATAAGTATTAACGTTGTTTAATTTATCTCAACAGTTTATTCTGTTTTGCACAAACACCAATCTCCAAGAGACTAAGTAATTATTGTTTGGTGTCAACGTTTACGGCTTCCCGAGATTTTTATGGATTAATAAAAGACCGACATCACGAAGTCTCGAAATCATAAGGCACTTTAACTCCCGTATAACTAAAAGAAGGGGGTGGGTTTCCCGTCCCCCCTGCCACCCCCGGGACTCGTGAGGGGAATCTCGGCTAGGTGTTTAGCTGGTTTATGGAGATTGCGATCAGGACAAAGGAGTCCAAGTTACGACGCCTAGATTGCGCACTGATCCATATAGTCCCCTCTAAATAGATAGCTACCTCACCTTTTTTTCCATCAGAAAGTTATAGAATGAGTTTTATAGTGTTTGTATTATGTGCAAGATGTGTAGGGAATAATGGAGTTCTTTGTGTCCTACGGGTATTATTGGGACGGATATCGTTAACTTAATCCCGCTATTATGGGAGGTTAATGGAGGAATGCGACCCATCATAATAATAGTGAATAATATAATATTTGGGTAACTTAACTCACTCAATATTGTTCCAATAATGTAGTTTACATCTGAATAGATTAAATATCACGAGAACTCAAACGTTTTTATGGAATGTATTAATCAAAACACTCTACCGAAACGATATCGAATATTCCCAAGTGTTTTACAAAGAATGCATGGGAAAAAATCTCATGCTCTTACATTCTCACAACGTAATTGGATTACGATAACATTCAATAAATAAGATGATTTGGTTATTTTGAGGCCACCTTTTAACAGAGTGCGCGCGAGTGCAGAATATCTTCAATTACTTGCACGCACGTAATGCTTACATGTGATTGGTCAATTTACTATTTCCCATTACCCGCTACCAGTTTACAACCGCTAATGCGATTCACTAACAAGAGCTGATCATAACATTCAACTGAATCTCATTTAGCGATAAAACGACGCGTAAAGGAGAACACACGATGAAGCTTGTAATACTTTCCAATATGTTGCATTTTGCGGGAATTTAGCAAAATTAAGGCTACGACTTTTTAAAGAATATTCGAATGCGTCATTTATGTTGACGATATTTGCTGACAATATATGAAACTTATACTGATATGAGCAGTGGCGGCCCAGTGGTAACAGAGCCCCGTCTTACAGGTGTTCGAACCCAGACAGGCGCTTAACTTTGTGTAAATAATTTCAACACCACTGCTCCCAAAACGGTGAAAGAAAACATCGTGAGCAAACCGGCATGTCCTAGAATCAAAAATTCGAAGACAAGTGACATAAACCGACCCACACTGACCCGCGTGGATGGTTACAGCCTTGAGCCTACTCCCTCTCGAAGAGAGAAGGCATGTGTCCCAGCAGTGGGAACATTATAGGCTGATAATGCTATACCGATATATGTATGTATAGATAATATTTTGATGGAACCAAGATAAAAATGAAATCACCTTAAAATTGCCGGACTTACTTTATAAACCCCAGGAAGTTTCAATATCACTTATCATCATACCTTCGCAGTATGTCACACACTTTATCCCGGGCAGTGGGCACCGCAACGCTTCAAATTTCTCAAGCTCAATACACGTATCGGTGCAATCCGACCACCTTATTGGATTAGAGGCAAAAACACCGCACGATAATCTTCTAGGCAATAAGAATAACTCGAGTATTTTTTTCGGTAGCTGATATTATAACTGGATATTTATTTTTATGGGAACGGGTACCGTGTGAAAGAATCGTTGCTGGGTTAGTTTATTTGAGGTTTTTAGGCGTGGCGTGGGTGCTCTCTGCTCTATGCGAAAACATTCGGAGTTTTGTTAAATCCATGATTGGTAGGTATAGGATCAAAGCTGTTCAGATAACGTCTGAATTGTGCTAAAAAACATGCAAAATATTTCTAGAAACTTTTGCATCAATATCTCGTACCTAATATATTATTCATGAAGTAAGATTAAGCAGAGATTACACGTGCTTGCATCGTAACTTTATTCACAGCTCTCAAACTTATGTACGAGTATCAGAAACTTAGACGCTTCTAAACAAAGACCAAACTTCAACATCGCACCGATCTGCGGAGAGCAACAAATTCAGTTATCAGCTAAGCTCTCGACCTATATCCTCAATATCCAAGTAAGAATGGTAACATTGGTAACTGAATATTGACGAGTAGACCCTCGACAAAAGAAGACGGGCACACAATGCAAGTCGGGAGCGACCACGGCCGCGGCTGGCGGGTCGACGCGCGTGTCGAATTCACCTAACAAATACACACCGTTACCGTATTGTGCCCATTGTCGATTCAAATCCGATACATCATCTTATAAGATCTTGAGAAATCAAAGCAATTTGAAATATAGCTGTATATCTTACTAATTCATATAGAAAATCAATAGATGCTCCTAATGATAGCAATTCCTATGTTCAAATACTTCTTAGATTTCCAGCATGAGAACAAGCTCACATCATCTCAGCATCCCATAACCTATATCTACACAAGCTTTCATCTGTAGTAACATGATTGATGTATTCGCATTTAGCTTTATTATTAGTGTCATAAAATTGATTAGCTGCTAACGATTCCCCTTCAACGCAACGAAGGGAAATCGTGACTGATGCCCGCAAATCGTTGGCTGTCAACTTGCCACTAGCCGTTACAATGTGCAATTTGATCACCTTCTAACCCGTCATTATTTACGCTACGTTTTTCAAGTCCTTCAGCACTGTCATTACTTAACCCACCATCATGTTTAACACTAAAAGACCAAATTAATCATTTCACTTTATTTGCCTTTATTGTTATTTGGTAAAGGAAGTCCATTAGGAAGGTTTTATTGCAGGTCAAAGACCGCAAACGTCAGATACAATTTGTAATTATTATCTTAATCATTGCATCCGTCAGATTACTAACAGAAAATTCTGGTTATTTTTAGTATGGAGTGCTTTTTGCGGCAGATTAGCTAGCCACGCCCTCTATGAATTCAATGCTAATAAGTTTTTCTACTATCATTGACTCCGGTGTTCGCTACACACCTGTGTGAATAAATACATAGCTAATCTATTATACATGGTCGTCTTTTATACATGGCCGATCATTAATATAAATAATATGCTTGCAGTTTCATAGTTAACAAATAAAAGACACCAGGTGGTGTACAAGTCCATATCCTGTTTAAGAAACCTTTTATTTCTTTGCGACCACAGCTAAAGTAAAGCAAAAAGATTAAGAACCGATCAGCTGCCATCAGTGGCAGCCCTGATTGCTTGTAGGGTAGTTTTATATGAGCGGGCTCATGGCGGGGTGTGGGGGGGCGCGGTGAGAACAATGGCCACTGCTGGCCAATGACGCGAGCACCTGCGGCCGTTGACACGTGCGCACGCGTTCCCGGCGACTCGCACTGCTTTGTTGATAATTATATAAATTATATTCGCGCAAACGATTAAATTTGTATCACACTGGAAACTGGTTTATGAGTGGTACTCACAAAGCTGATGATGGAATTAAAATGACAATTTGACTATCTACCTACACAGCCTACAAGCCTACCTGCTTCAGTGTCTTTAGACTAGATCGATACTGGGGATAAACCTAACACCCACGCTGTTTGAAAGACAGCCCGATACAGCTAATATCGTGATGAAATATTTTCGTATAAACAAGCTAAAACTTAATACAATTTCCGAACCACTATTTTTGGCCTTCCCTCGGGCATTATCCCACTAACTAACTGGAATAACAGATTATGTTTATACCACGTTCGTTCTGCTCTTTGAGCGTAATTGAATATTAACAACGGTAATATAGCAACGTAGTGTAGTGTAATTCATAGCCCCGATTTGCATATTTATATTGGAATCGAATGAAACGAAATCTGTCACTAAACACGCAAGTTGGGAAGTGTAATGTTAGCCTTGACAGTGAAGCTTTAACAATTGTCAAGGCTTATAGTCACTTATGGATAATTCAAATACGACTATGATGATGTATATGATTGATCATTGTCTTTACTTTTAGAAAAGCCACGTATTGTCGAGTGAAAATCTACAACTCTTTGCACCAATAAATTCGTGGTATTGACTTTGGATCTCGTGCCTTTGATTGCTTTTCCGATTCTCTATCTCAATCGTGTGTCAACAAACATTTAATTGACTTTTGCATGCGTTAATTACTGCTGAGAGCGATTTTATCAACAGGTATTGAATGGATAAGGTAGAGTGTTGTCATAATAGAAAGTTAGGATGTCAGGATCACCGTAAATATTGCATAAACTATAAAAGTCCTTGTGATGCAGAATGATGAGCACTATGAGCAGAATGCGGGACACGCGTCGTCTTTGTTCAGCTCGAGGTCACAGCTCACCGCGAAACGTAGCATAAGCGGGTCAATGCGATCTGCGACGACACGTCTCGAGGCCTTTCCCTCCGCTATAAGGAAGTTAATACGATTTATTCACAACAGCGACACTTGTCCGTGTTATACACAATTTATAAAAGTGTTTAGATACACGGATCATCACTTGCTTCCGCCTCCGGTGACCTATGACTGAGAAAATTTTTCTATCAAAACTTTCTATATTGGATAACACTTTCAATTATCGTGATTGTGGCTGCCCATAGAATTTGCTTAGCATTTATTTGGTAACCGTGTCCAATTGATGTTTCAACAGCAAAATATGATGACGAAACCTAAGGACTCTTTCAAAGTTTTTATGCCACTCATAAGAAAAACTACTAAAACTGATGCACTCAAAAATGGCTCATTTCGCTACTGCTAAAACGCTCACAATTCTGCGCAAAGTGATCAACAAGCGAATTGCATTCCCTTTACGACTGTACCCAGCAAACATTTTTGTTATATAATCAAACATTTATATGACCTTGAGTCGTACTAAAGTTATTTTACAGTATTTTTTTAAACTCTTCGTCATATACTGGTGCATTATGTGTCCGAATAGTCATATACATTTTTTGTCGTATAATAATGTCATGTAGACGTTATTTCTACATTTTTATACAATCGTCATATAATAGCGTCTACGATGACATCTATAAAACTTACTTATACAACTTTTCGTCGTGTAAACGTTTTCGTAGTATAAATGTCATAATACTGTCAATTTGGTCATATAATTACCTTTTAAACATCTGCTAAACGGATGATAATTGTTTACACATAGTATTTGTAACCATTATATATAAGTCGAATAAGTATTACGAGTGCAACCTGTATACATCCTAAAGTATCACAAACATGATAATACGACCGCTATATAATTAATATTCATATTAAAGCGCTTCACGTAATTTAATACAAAGTAATAGAGGTCAAGCTGAGAGTGAGAAAAATGAGAAGGGTTCCGTATCACATTTAAATGCTGAACATTGGGAAAAAACGTCCCCACCCTTGTAGCACTTTTTCTCATATATAAAATAAAAGAGCGTAAAAAATACATCATTTTATTGTATGACAGTAAATGTGTAAATAATAAGGGAAAAAAGTTATTCATCCACAAAGAGAAACACAATAAATAATTTTTATTAAGATATATTTTTGAGCACACAATACATGCTTAAAATAAACAATCATTGCGACTGAGAATCGCGCCAGTCTACCTACACTAAAGCCACAGAATAAATAATAGTACCTACTAACCTTAAATCCAGGAAAATTAACAATTGTACGATGGGTCATTGAAGTCGTCAACGTTTGGTTCAAGAGACACTTTAAAACATTCAGAAATCAAATTTTTGATAAAAGCCTTCCGAACCTATTTATTGACTTTCGTATAGGTGGAGCTCTTCTGAACTCGTTTAGAGACGCTTTAACGCTGCCAATTTCGTGGAGCATGTTCCTAACAGCTTAGGAAGCTATGTAACGGAACAAAATATTAATCGACAGCGAGCGTCATTCGTGACATTAACTGACGATTCCATCGATATGCCTTTTCCTGTATTTAAAGAGGAAGATATCGTATTGTTTAGTCTAGGAACATACGATATCTAACTCGCAAGCTCCTACGATTACTTAACCGTTCAAGTCCAGACGTCATTATGACGTAACATCAAAAAAACTCCTGTCAAATTCCAGATGTCACCCGCTCAGCGCGTGATTTATTACCCTGCTCACAAAAAATGGTCTACTGATGCTTATATGGGCTCAAGCCACTTAATGTAAACTGTTTTGGGTTCTTGAATAAACAGACCATAATATAAAATGCAAACAATACTCGTATTACGAGTATTGTATTTATAAACAAATGACGTCATCAGAAAATAGGTTGAAAGTGTGTTCGTTCCCGTATTATGTCGATTTCTGATAAAACTACTATATGAATTTACACGAAACTTTGCAAGTTACATTATGAATAGACAAGTAATCTAACAACAGCGTTTTTTTGAAAGTCCTACCTTACATTTTAATAATATTGAAACTCAAATTTCAGTGCGCCGAGCCGTTCAATTCTTATTACAACGCAATGACTGTAATCGCCCAATCCTAGTCATATTGAGTTGTTTCTAATTAAAAAAGTGTTACTAGGATACTACACAAACCTTTATTAACTGATAACTACCTATATCTTGTAAAAATATACCACTATAATTATAAAATCATAAGATTTTCTTGAAGTACTTACGTAAAATTTTGTTTGACCAAAAAAAAAGATTATTGATTGATTGTGATGTTATTTCGTGCAAATATTATCTACAATATTATCTACAAGGACGTATAATATGTTATAAACGAATATTCATCCACTTAACGTCGATTTTACACAAAAACTATTAAAATAAACAACATAGCATCATAACAAAACAACACACACTGCAGCTGCCATTAAGAATCGTAAAGTCTATTTTTTACTTTTTTTTTCAAATATTGCCAACCCATATTTTTCGTTTTGAATCATTTAGTCGATTAGTTTATCTACCGGACCATAGACTCAAACTGTTGCACAGGATATTAGACCGTATTTAACAGTAATAATAGAGGTTGAAGCCGCGTGAATCGGGTGGTGACAAATGGAGACGGTGGTGCCTGACGGGTGCGCGCCGGTATGTGACAAATGGAGACGCTGGGGACTTAACGGTTAACCTCTATGATTATTTTGTATTTAAAATAGTATTAACATAAATAATAAATATAATTTTTAGAAGCATTCATTTCTACAACCATAATGATTATTATACTGAACCATACGTATACAGATTCATTTGTAATATCTTATGATTACTTACTTTGTTATTTTTAAAATCTATGAACATGATAAAAATCATAAAATAGTAACCATACAGAGCAGTCTAATATAAAATAATTAAGAAAAACAATTTTTTTGCCACATTCATTATTTCATACTTTCTTTCAGTATTTGTTATTCAGAATAACATCGATTTTTTCACACATGGCCCATAGTACTACCACACCCCGGACACTCCATACAACGCTCGCAAAATAATTACCTACTACCACTACATTGACAAATGACGTTTGTATACGTGTAAATGTGTGCGTGAAATCTAGTAGGGCTGGCTGGCGCAGTATTGCCACACCCCGGACACTCCATACAACGCTCGCAAAATAATTACCTACTACCACTACATTGACAAATGACGTTTGTATACGTGTAAATGTGTGCGTGAAATCTAGTAGGGCTGGCTGGCGCAGTATTGCGTAGGCGGCGGCGCTGCCCGAACGTATGCAACAATGGGGCGCCGCGCGCCGCGACACTAGGTACTCACAGAAATCTAATTAATAACATTTCTATTGTACTACTTTTAAAGTCGAAGAACGAATAGAACGTGAAAGAAAGAGACATAACTAAGACAATAAAGAGAGAGAGCAATTTGGTATGTTAATATTACGGAAGTTTTAATTGTTCTAAAACGAAGAAAACTTGGAAAATAAATGATTAATAGAGAAAATTATGAAAATAAATTATCACAACACTGGCTTAACTTGTTTGTCTGTAATATACTAGCTTTTATTTTTTATGGGTTTAAAGGATATTTGAGTTGCTGTTCCTTACCTTCTTTCATGTTTCGGGAACCGAAAGAAATTCCTGTCTTTATCGTTTCTCGATGAATATAAGCATCCAAATAATGCACAATATACAACATCGTGATTAACACAAAATATAAAACTTTAAAAAAATAATGTGTTCGTGTCAGCAGTAGGTAGGTACAGCGCTGCGGTTCTTGTGTATGCGAGCGCCATTGTTAAAGAGCAGGCGACGAACACATCGAAGTGCGGGGTGAGGTGCGGTAACTGATGTTAGTGCGGGGAAGGGAGTGGCCTTTCTGTACGCAGTACTTTAAGTATTCTGTGGTACTACACTGCTGGGGATGGGGTCCATACAAATTTTCCCATTTAACCAATCAATTTAACCAAAATGTTTGCCAAAGTTCAGGACTCTTGTTCATTTTCCGAAGTTGAGAGTTCATCCTCCGAAAATGAAGATAATGTTGATAAAGAAGACACTAGTCAACCAAAATCGATGACTTCAGAGACCATTATAAAAAGTGGTCTATTGATTTTAATATTCCTCGTCTCGCAGTATTCTTTGATACAAACTTATCAACATCTGCATAATTATAGATCATTGTGGGGTCTACCTAAAACAAAAGTATTATTTAGACTTAACTAAGTTATATGTCACGTAAATCCTTCTGTTCTAAAATGTAAATGTTTTGAACTAAGTTAGCCAGGCGTTTATAATTTTATTATTGATCCCTAAATTAACTTTCATGGCGTATAAAATAGGTACACATTTACAATGAACACGCAGTTTATAGGTCGGGAAGTTATATAGTTGTCATATAACGCAGTCACTTAATAAATTATTAATAAAAATATGTAAAAACATTCAAATTTTAAAAGCGCATAAAAAATTTGTTACAAACTTACCTCACATTTATCAGTAAACTTGATTGCGCAATGGTTTACAACTGATGAAATGGTTTTATCACCTCAAATAACAGAAAAATGCAATATTAATACAGCTGTCAAAAACACTGCCAAATTAAATTAATCTTTTATAATATAATTCGTAAGCATCATCTTTAAATGACAATAACACAGCGATTACATTATATAAAAGTCATATTGTGTGACAAGTAGTCAAATCATCGACGTATATATGACTACTATGCGACTAAATAGGTAATTATAGGACTGTTACACGAAACTCTTAGCGCCTTAAGTTGAATAAAATGGGCCCTAATGCCGTCGAGTAAACGTCCCTATGACATTTATACAATTATACTAAATAACATTAAATTGCCACCAAAACGTCTACTCAACGTCTTAAATGTTTATTGGGTAAGACACAAGAAGTAAATCATTTAAGAACACAGACCATTTGCTAAACAAAAGGATTTACTTTAAGGAGTTATTTTTATTATGTTTTCTATCGCCGTACGTCGGTTATGGCTTGGTGGCGAACGACACTGTAGTTTGTATGCAGACGAGCGACTGCATAAACAGAGAACATACAGACACAATCAATGAAGTACCTCAGATACAACAAAGAGGGATTTGTGTTATTGGACATTTGCACAAGCAAGGACAACATGGTTTTGGTTTGGGAGATAACAAATTACTTTAGAGCAAAGAAAATATGAATAGAAGAAGAAAAGTCTCCGGTAAGAACGTAAGTTATCATTATAGGCGGAAGAAACAAAAATCAGATGAAAGGGAAACAAAAAAAAACTTGCAACGACCATATAAAACACCGAGTAAAACAAATCATAAGGGGTGATGTATATCTATTGCGGTTCGCAAACGGATTAAATGAGTTAGAAAAGAATATTTTCGTAGCAACTTCAGTAATCTTGAGGTAATTCGCAATACCTTAGCCTCACAGTTTCCTTGTCAATAAATAACTAAGTTTCTTTCACGTTGATATTAACACTAACATATTTCATTCCTTTCAGCATTAGGCAGAGGAATCTTTTCTTATAACTCTTGTCATAAAAAGAGATAACTCGCGTCATAATTTCGATGGTTTGTGTCCTTAATTATATTACGTACGTGTACGAGGTCATTATTTATACTAGTATCTGCCCGCGACTTCGCCCGCGTGAAATTTCTTGGTCTCCCGACCCACCCCGTCGCATAGCATCACCTGCCCGCGCTATCAGTTCGTTATCGGTTAGCGTTCTTTCTGACTTCTTGTCTTTTTTGCTCGGCTCCTCAGAGTCCTAGCGAGATGTTAAAAAGCCTATAGCCTTCCTCAAGAATTGAGCTATCAAATGCAAAAAGAAATTTTTCAAATCCGACTGCAGTTCCCGAGATTAGGGCGTTCAAACATACAAACTCTTCAGCTTTATAGTACAGAAGATAGATAGCTCGGTTGCGATATCGCCACGATTTAGACTCCCTCCGAGCAATAATCCTGTCCGGGAATAATTTACCATATTACAACAATGGGAAAACCGAATGCGAACCTCTCTAGGTTAACCTTTACGTGGATGAGGTAGTAAAGTTTTTTAGGTTGGCATTCAGTTTATGTAAGCTAGCAAATAATCTTAATAAACATTCACAGTTTCTTTATATCGTGGAAAAGGTCATTCGGAGGAAAGCACTAAAAGGTTTCTTCTGTACGCATGATCTGTTCAAAAAGTATCTGATCAAAAGGATCAGAAATCGTTTCTGTCGATGCCAATTTGTAGTATCACTTAAAAATTGAGTGCTTTGATTTTATTAGATTACCCGAAATTCTAATGGACTTATGTTTTTAATTTTTAACAATTGAGGTTGACTTTATAAGCTCAATTTTCGTGGATGATTTTTAAATTACAATTGAATAATGTTATTCAAACAGTAATTGTTGGACTATGTGATGAGATATAAAGTTGGAACCCCCAAAATATAGATGAATGTGTTACTAAGTCCCTTTATTGAGAGATTGTGTAAGAATTTAACCCGAACAGGGTTTGTTTACACTTTCATCACATACTTTTAGAATAGACTTATAGATCCGTATAATCGTGTGTTACTGTTCATTACTACGTTTTGTTACCAAATCAGTAAGCTATTCGGCATAATCTTTTAAGGTATTACGGACTTTTGGACATTATGCAGGAACTTGCGGTAATGGGTTTCGCAGAAGGTCTAACAAGTCATGTTTAATTTTCGTCTGTAATCAAAATTATGTGGTTTTGTTACTAAAGGTCACGAGTATTATAAGTACGAAAATCAGAAGATGGAACGTATTTAATTATCTACTGTGACTTTAGATTTGTAAGAAAAATAAAATAGATTTGTAAGAAAAATAAATAAAATAAAATAAAATTGAAGTTGACCCGCGTTCAAATGTTGACTTTTACCAATCGTTGGTTGCAAAATACAAATGCGTATAATAATGTGGTAACAATAATATTGACACTCCGATATGCAACGAGATAAATAAATGTTTGACGCTGAGGTTCAACGAGACAGCCGCGTTGCGACATCGTGCAAGCAGCAAGAGTATGTTACATCAAAAATGGCATCGCGGCACAAAATACAAGTAATTCTTGAAATTTACATATAATCAACGTCTATTCGAGGTCTGGCGGGGCACGTTCGACGTCTGCCGACAACACTCGGCCCATTTGTATGCACATCACACGCTGGCGGATTTCAGACGCAACTCACTAACAAACGTATGTTTATAAGTATTACTACTTATTGCGAACAAAAAACACCGCAATTCAGGTATCAGTTGCATTCTCCCTTCAGGCGGATATACAAAGCCCTCGACGCAACGCCTGCCTGTTCATAACACACGGCTAGAGTCGTATGTAGCAATAGCAGCTAGATTTAAAGATTGCAGTCGTGGCACGATATCGCTTTCATAAACACAAGCCATTTTATTGAAACATTTTCGTAACAATTATTATAGCACTAAAGAAAAAAATACGATGGTTACTGTGAATGTAATGTTAAACAAACTGAGTATAAGGAAGTCAAATGTCGGGCTTTGATATTTGTATCAAAGGGTGGGCGAATCTTTTCCGAATAAGAGACACGTTGAAGATTACAGAAAATTCGCAAACAGAAGCGGCGCGCACCCCAAGGCCCCAAACCGCCCGGTGCGGCGGCCGCGTCCCCCAACTCGCACAATGAAAATAGATTATAAGTGGGTAACTGGTGGAGATAGGAGTAGTGAAACGCATAACACGCGTCCAGTGTCAAACGGCCATAAATTGTCCAGTTGGCGACCGGCGACCTACACGCTACTTTATGAACGCCACAACTCCTAACCCGATACACACAATATAATATATTTTGTATGTTGTTCATTTTTCTCGGGTGGCGTCGGAATCAATTCCCAGCTGTCCCTCGGGGGCAATACCTCATATCGGTGTCCTGAGAGCCGTGCCTCATGCCAATATACTTTGTAAGTAGACAGTAGGTACGCACACCAACAAACGGGTCATGTTGTTTGTTTCACGCGATATAATCCACAAATAAACATGTTATTATGTCGCTGTAATTTCCACGACGATTATAAGAATTTTCCGCGGCGCGCGTTTCAAGGGTTGAGCCGCCAGTGGGTGAGAATAAGAATGAAGAACTAATGAGGCTTAATCCTCTAACAGCCGTAGGTAATAAGTGCATAATGATGTGGCTAGAAAGCGGGAATGACTACCTAACGACGGCAGGCAGTGAAGAATAAACTCCATTGGCTCACACAGCTTCCTGTACATTTATCATATTTCCATGCATGCATATTTCACAGCGGCCACACACACAAAGAGGTGAGCGAAAATAAAAGAGTAAACTAACAGAAATAATAAGTGTAATTCAGCATTCACGTCGGCTTTACCACCTCCGAAGAATTACCCTCATAAATCTTTCATTCGCGCGCCAGTTCAGCTACTCACTTATTCAAATAATCCTGAACTCTATACGCGATGGTTTACCGTCGTTATTTCGTAAATCCCGATATTACCCCAAAATCCGTATCCCATTTAAACAATACGTACATTGTAATCTCGATTACAAATGTAAATTATATTTGCGAGGGCCGTGTTACCGTGTAATAAGGCCGGGGAGCCTGAATGAATGTCAAGGGTGAACACACCACGGTTTATAACAAAACATCCGCGTTTATGGATGTGAAATGATGACTGATAGACGAGACGGATCAAAGGCCAGCGCTTGCCACATAGTGTGGAGTTGCGAAATGTTACGTAATTTGCATTCTCTAATGAAAATAACACGATGATAAGGAAACGTGCGGAAGTTACATTTATCACAGCCGTAGGTCGGAGAAATGTTGCTGAAATAATTTTCCACGTTCATTTCTTTCTTCTATAAAACGTACGAGTACTACATCTACTTGTTATGCATGCAGTACCCCATTGTAAGTTGCTATAAATTCTAATTATAGCTAAAGTAATTACGACAATGATACTGTTAACCGGAGGAATATCTTCCACTAGAGAGCAATAATTCTAGGACAGATTTGCATAACATTTCTAAATACCTACTTGGTTTAACATTTTCTGTCTATAAACCAGGTTATTATTCCCAACATTGCACGTAAAGCGGGGTTATTTAGTAAGGAGAATTAGCGAGAATTTTGTGGACCACAAAGTGCAACATGCAAAAATGACTGCGAAAAGTTGAGTAATATACAAAGCCAGATGAAACTGAGGCGTAATATGAAAAGTACCTACAAGAGCTGCGGAGTGCGGTTTTGGGGAGGCGATGGCGAAAAGAAGGGGGACTTTTATTTTATTAGGATATAGTAACGCCAGCCGTAAAACAGGCACGTCGGTGATACTCGAGGCGTAAAGCAATAACGTTTAGGGTTTATAGAATCCTACATATACGTAGACAGTTTATCTCCGTCAGTTCCGTCACCTTTTTACCTTCCTCCCTCACAACTTGGCGGTTGAATGATATAGCTCTTTTCTACCCACCGATGATGTAATATCCTATTTGAGGACAGTTTAATTTACTTCTGTCTAGACAATAAAGCCGAAAGTTCGACCTTCAATATTAGCAATAGGCTTGCTGCCAATCAAATCGAACCTTATGGCGAACTGTGGGCGCGTGACATCTCTGCCTACACTTTACCTTTAACAGGTGTGACTCATAGTTCAAAGAAACAAAATAATAATTAAAATTAATTAATAATTATTTTTTTATTTTTAATAATTGTTGCTGCACCGGACGACGTCATTACGTCAGCGTCGGCTGTCGCTGAAAACCAGCGCTGGGGCTCTGTCCTGCATAGGGTCGCAGCATAATGCTGAGCGATAGCCGTTTTGCGTGGATGTGACGCATGTTTCCCCCTACCTTTTTATTTTATTTTTTGTGTTTATGTTCTTTTTGCGTCATTTTCACCGCAAATAAACGTATTTTCTTTCTTTCTTTAAACTTGGAGAATTACTTACAAAATCCTTAATAAAGTCTCAGATTTTCTTAAACCCATATTAATGATGTCCATAATAGGTTAAAACTGCGACTTGTTATCCAATGCCGCACAGGACAGAATATTTGCAGAGATAGTATTACAATAGCAACCAATACTAAGGTAGGTAAGCAAAACAATCCGATTGAATCGACACTATTTGTCCACAGTGACCATAAGACAATTAAGAGGACACCAGTCCCCGTAAACCATCGGTAGGCCTCTAGGCACCCATTAGTAATGAATGGTGAGAACAATAGTGGACCACTACGGCTACACCGCCTTCCACGGCCGTGATTGGTAAATTGAACCTTGACTCCGCAACTAGGTCGAATACATCTTGTACTATTCATGACTATGGAGTCACTGTACAGTATGCCCACTCTGTCATGTATGGTCCGGTAGATAAGGAACTTTAACCTAATTAGAATCTTATCTTTTTAACTTAGTGTTATTTCTGGGAGATTTTTACTGCGGTTTTATATGTCCACACTCAATGTGAAAGTGTGTCTTGTCCGTCTGTTACCTCTTCACGCTTAAACCGCTGAACCGATTTAAATGAAATTTGGTAATCGGTATAGAGATCGTTTGAGTCCCGGAAAAGGACATAAGATAATTTTTATCCCGATATTCCCACGGGGGGTGAAACCGCGGAGCGCTGCTAGTAACCAATATATAGGTCTTAATCTTGATCACGCTCTATAAGCTACGCATCATGCATTTAATCCTGAACCACTGTAATTGCAGATGAAGCTGAATCCAGCTTCGATTTATGTGCTTCAGTATCTTTAATAAGCGCTATAGCTTCTTTTAGCGCTTCATCAAGAGTGAACCCTCTGCGTCCATCCTATTCTGTGTCACAAGTTGAAGTGAGTCTTTTGTTTTTCTGGTGAAAAGCCACTGAGTCATCTTGGACCTTCACATTTAGTTAGAATTTGTGACGTATCTCAAATGCTTCCCACGCTTTCACTTTCTGCTGGTCCCCGTTACGTCTTTCAATGATCAACGAACGTAATTTTTCTTTTAGGAATGCAATGTATTTTACAAACCATTCGTTTTCGCCCTTAATAGCTTTGGTGTCTTCATAAAGAGAATGGAAAGCAGCAATAGACAAGAAAACAACGGAATAACATTTAGGTGAGAAAGAAACAAAGTGCCGTAGGGCAGATTCCGACTTTTGATGACACAGACAACATATTTTATGCCAAACAGGGGGGACATGATTTACCAAAGTTGACGCATCAAATGAAACATGATATGAAAAAGTTCTTTGTGGTGTTATCCACAGGATCAAAACGTTCAAAAGTTAAAGACACGTCTTTCAAGTTTAATTAAACTTCACAGACTTTTTTTATATAATATAAGAAAAATATAAATCTTAAGCAAGTCTTTAATCAACGCTTATTGGCTATTGGGATCATGTCCGCGCTACACCACCCACTAAGCGTACCACAGACCCTTAATTTCTCGTGGCCCGCGTTCTGCCAACACGTTATACGAGTAAATAAAACAAACAGCTACTGAAACGCTTCATAACTACCTCACTTTTTATTACCAGACTTATTAATGCGTTGCATTGCACTACTTTTGAAAGCTTTCAAATAAGCTTTTAAAGATTTTTTTTTTGTTTCCACCGCTTATTTTGATGGTTTTACGTGATTTTCATTAAGCAGATAGTGTTTTCAGCTTTATCTACCTTTAAAGCATGATATATTTATCTACAAAAATGATAATATTAATGAAAACCTTTTGAGAAATCCTAACTAATATCATACCTAAATGCGAAAGTAAGTTTGTTTGTTTGTTACGCTTTCACGCTAAAACGGCTGAACGGATTTGGATGAAATTTGGCACATTTGTAGACCATGACCTGGAGAAGGACATACTTTTATCCGAGATCGCAGATGAAGTCGCTGGCAGCAGCTAGTGGTTTAACAAAGTAAGATATCAGCTAATAACCACCTCAATTAAAATAAACGTAACTTTATAAAAAGCTGTACAATACGGTTATTAAAAACAAAACATGCTTTTTCTGCGTCACACCGAGCGATAATATACCGCAAGTGGGTACCGCTCAATCATTATTTATACCTTAAGGAAAAATTGCATGCTCGTATGTGCGTCATTAAGCAATTTCTCCTTACGGTAGAACAGTACATACTTACCTACCTTTCTCATGTTGGTAGATATAATGTATGCATGTAGGCTTGCATAAATAATCTTTAAATACAAAACAATGGTATTTCAAAACGGTGTTGCAGATAAGTGCCGATGGAAACAGAATGAAAAACCCTTTCGACTTTCAAAATCTTTCATTCATTAAAATATTAAACGCTAGATGGAACAATCAGGGACATTAAACTCCATCCAATTCGCTGGATTGGGGCCCTTTGGGAGCTCGTTAAGAGGTAACTTGTCAAATTCAACATGCCACCGGTTAAAATTTTACTCTGGCTCCAAATTGAAACTTCTTTTGACGGAAGAGATGGCGTGTCAACATATTGAAACTGTTGGTTCTAATTAGGAGTATTATAAATGCTCTTTTTGTCTTACATTTGTAACTTATAGAGCTTATTACAATTTGCAATACTACAGAGGGACAAATGGCAGGTCAGACGTTTATAGAATTGAATATTGCGGTTATTATAATGGGCGAAACTGTGGAACCCTCAGGGTGTAAGGGGCTGGGACTGGTTGATATGTCAAAGGAAACACGTCCTTTCAAATAAAAAAATCCGGAAGTGTCACACGGCTCACCTTGTCGCCGACATACATCGGGACTTCGGCAGCTTTATCGATACCCCTGAGAATGTTCACCCTTATAAAAGCAAATGTTCCTTTTAATAAATTCAATTGAATTTGATTTCTCATTACGCTCTTTGCAACTACGAAAACAGATTTTATACATCCAACGAATGATCGAGATATTTTTCTTGATCAAGATATACCGAGAGCTTACTCAATTACAATCACATTACATGTACATTACATAAATGCGCAAGCTGAGGCAAACGATCTGTATATAACGACTTTTTTATATCCCGTAGCTGACCAACCTCTTATTTATCAGTCCGTCAGTTTTGCTAGCTCGTTTACAGACCTCTTTCACGATAATGCGATCATAACCCAATATTTAGAAGAGTCTTTTAGCGTTATTTTCGTCGAGATACCGAAAGCCTTTCAACTTTAATAAATTACGGCTTCAAAATGTTCGTGAAGTTTACTGCAATAATTATGAGAACTTAAAAGGTTATAGAAATACCGTTTGGAACGTTGTATCCTTCTTAGGAAGGATTAGTCTTTGGATAGATGTATTTTGTGTTGTGTCTCGTTAGAGTTTTTTAATCTCTTTCATATTTCTCCTATATGAAGGTCTTGTGAAATAGCCCGTGACGTCAGTGTTAAGATTCGTTCGATCATGACCATAAAGACTCTAATCAGGTGTTATAGATATAGCACCTGGTTAGAGTCTCAGGTTTACTCATAATCTTTGTCCTTTTAGCAAAGCAGAACACGTATTTAACACCTCCGAAGCGTCGACGTCGAAAATGAGCGTTTCATCGTGAAGCGACCGCTCATACATCTTCATCTGAACCTGACTACATTTCCATAAGCTGAGGAGACTGCTGTGCAGTTCACAGCAGGATATTAGGGCCACAATAATGCAGTGACAAGTCAATTTGCGAGCATGCGTCGCCGGGGCGTACCGTCTGCGGTTGTCAACGCTGACCGATGCCCATCATTTATCATGGCCGCACATCAAATCACCATCGGAATGTAATGGACACAGAACATGTTGTGACAAGATAAGTCGTTAACGGAATTAAACCAATGCACGTCCAATCGTACGCTCTTGTTGCTGTTGCCCGCAATGTCAATATAATCACGGTTAAATAATGGCTCCGGCAAATTACCCTTTACGTGGAATACTCTACCTCCCGGGATAAGAACAGCTCTATTTTGCTTCGTAGAAACTTTTGTTCCATTTCCTCTGTCTCTTCGATATAGGAATTTATTTTCAGTTATACGACTATCTCAAATTCCTATCTTGTAAAATCTGAGCCAGCATTTTTATTCTCTTTGATTGCGATCCATATAAAATCCGAAGCATTCTACACGCCAATTTGATTTAGGATTTTATACGGCGTATTCAATGTAAATCTAGTCGACCTCAATAATCCGTAGAATATTCTTAGAATAAGAAATCCAAGCGATACACGCAGTGCAACTCAATAACTCAGTGGGAAGTCAAGCAATAGCTAACTCGGCGGTTCAGTACGTCGCCGTCCGTAAGTTATGAGACGCATGCATCAGTGAAATGTGTTTTCTTACACCGAACAGACTTCTGCGAGCTACATGACTACACGAGCATGTTTCGACACTGTTTGTCGATATCAGGGCGCGGTTAACAAAAACTGCTGGATGACATTATTATACGTCACTAGGTACAAATAAGGCTTGTCGCGTGACAAAGTATTCAAGTCAATAAACCATCGGTTAACGTGATAAGGCGGCCGGCCGAGTTAGTTACGGCTTGACTGTAGCGTTACAATGGGAATTATGTTTTAATGACTTTGCTCATTGTTCCTCGGACATTAATTGTTTACACACGTATTGCATGCAGAAAGCACGGATGACGTCATCGATCATATTACTCAACCTGAATATAAGAATTTTTAATTAAAATTCCCATGCAACCTGCGACGCTTTCGTGGCAATAAAGTGATCATTCAACTAGGTAGTTATTTAAAGCGAGTAGGTATCGTAAAATACAAAATATTTTTCTAAGCTATAAATTATACGGTAAGGACGTGTGTTTGTTATTACGCGCTAATTGTTGCTTGAACTGGGCTTTTTCTTAGTCATAGGAAGAATACTACAGACGCTGCAGAGGCGGGTTGAGTAAATAATATAATTAGGATATTAGATAATTGTTTGGAACTTTCCCAGAGGAAATAGTGAAAGGCGTATGACAAACAAGTGGTTTCAGTCATTAGGCGTAGTGCGCGGGGGAGCGGCGCGCTGTCGCGTCTGCGGGCGACAACTAACGCGTCGCGTCACACGACACGAATGTTTGTCACGCGACACGGGCGTCGCTCGCGATTTTTGAATCATTTATCAACCGCTTGTTTACACTGCTTTACGCTACTGCGACCGGTTTCGACGGCCGGCGGCCGCGCAAAAACTGGGTCATTCTTCATTACGACCACAAACGCACGAGTCAATTCATTGATTTCCACAATCGCTTATACATTTTTACGTTTAATTTGTCTCGCGTGACGGGCCACTATTCCATTACGATATTGACAAGGGTCAATAAAGATCGAATATTAAAGAGATAACAATCACATAGAATGACATTAAGTCGGTAACTAATCACGTTGCATGAGAGCGCGTATTAAACAGGCACATAGCTAAAGAGCTAGTCGCAATGGAGAGTGACTTTCACAATGCAGTCGTCGCATGCAAGTAAGGCAGTAAACGTCTATAATGTGCAGTTGCAGAATGGGGCTTCTCGCTTAAATATAACACGTATGTAGGAGCGTTCGCAAGTAATCTTGCTACATATTTATCTCTGAACTTTCCCGCAATCTGTTTGGCGTATGTGTTTTGCATGTATAATTTATAGGACATCAAAGGTCTGGAATAAGGTTAGGTACATTGTTCTAACCGGTTTAATTAAGAGCTACCGAGTCCACCGAGCAGTCGACTGATCGTAAAACGCGACGATAGTTCGCTCCGCTTTATGCGATGTCTTACAATTATTTCCTTCTGGAGGAATATCATTATTGAAGTGAAACTTCTTTAGGCGCGCTTGACTTGGGGAGTAAACTGGCGAATGCGTTACGAAAACGTGTGATCGCGAGTAGGGAAGGTACGTAAAAAATAGCTGGAAATACCTGGTGTAAAAACCCGGTCCCGGTCGCATAAATATGCGACCGGGTTTTTACACCAGGTATTTGCTTCCAAGTACGCACACCGGGTACCGACTCAAAATACTTGCAAGACTATTAAGTATCTTATACGGCTACTCGCTCAAATACGTAGGTACTCAACCGCGTTAGTTTTCGCAAATGCGATCATGCTCCTTTTGGAACAATTTCGTATGCAAGTATTTTTTACCGACTTCACAAAAAGGAGGAGGTACTATGTTCGGCTGTTTGTATGTTTTTTTTTTTGTATGTTTGTTCATCGAATACCTACTCCGCCAATTGTCGACGGATTTTCAAAATTCTTTTTTTATTCCAAAGTAGATAGTTTTGAGGTGGTCCCACTGTCACCAATTTAGGATCTGATGATGGGATCTTAGAGTAATCGAGGGCAACCTTTAAATTTTATAGGCTCACTTATTGTTTTTCGCATATTTTACGAAGTATCTTGTGTATTTGCGTGTCACCATCTCAGGTAGCTGGGCTGATGATGGAAGTTACAACTCCTTAACAGTAAGAAGTTACTCGAACAGGCAAGGACTGTTTTAGTCAATTGTTTTGATGTTTGATAGGGCATTTGCCACATTTGGTCTCATGATCATCAAGTCATGACCTGATGCTGCAGTCAGGATAGTCTGCAGAGTACCTAACTCCTCGACAACTAACAGCAGATATATCGTGTTAAGGCTCATTGAAAAGGGCTCGATGTGTGGATAAACGTACTGTTAATGAGGAACACCGAAGTACATAAAGACCTGATGCTGAAGCCAGGAGCATTAGAAAAAGTACCAACCTTGAAATTACAGCACCATAGTCGTGTTTGGGCTCATTTTAAACAGGACTAAATTTTAAGTTCAATGCAATGTTGACAAGTCTGGCCTGATGCTGCAGCCAGGATTATCAGCATCTAGTCTAAAAACATCAGGGCAGGATTTGATGATGGGATCCTGGAGAAATCGAAGGAACTCTTCAAATATTATAGGCACACCTATAGCGATTTGGGTATTTTTTTATAGTAACTCGTGCATTTGCTCTCGGAAAGCACCATTTGGTGAAGTGGAACTGATGATGAAGACCACAGATGGCCACCGGAACTACTCAATAATATCTAAGTATTTCACGGGTTGCGATTCGATTACTTTAATATGGTTGCTAAGCAATTTATGCTCGTCACAATGTGAATGGTGATATAGAGCTGATGGTGGACCTGGAGAACTCCTCAACAATTAACTTCCCTGCATCGGGAAAAGCAATATTTTGTTTGTAAAAGGCGATGATCACTAGGCTATTGTAACTTAGATAAATTATAAGCAGACCCACTAAAAAGCGTGAAATAAAAACTTTTTAAGAAAAAAAAAACCGACTGTCAAAAAAACACTACAAAATGAAAAATATCTTTAATTTCGGATGTCGGTGGCAAAAAACTAAAATAAAGATCCAAAGACACCGACTTCCGAAATTAAAGTTATTTTTCACTTTGTAAAGTTTTTTTTGGAAGTCGGTTTTTTTTTCTTAAAAAGTTTTTTTTACTTTAATGGTTTGCAAGTATTTATTTGTAAACGCGATTTTGCTCCTTATTTATTCGAAGTCATTGATCAATTTCCTATGCAAGTAGTTTTACTTCCAACGGGGCTTTTGAATACGCGATTGTATTTCTTATCTGTATGAAGTTATGGATCAGTTTTCTATGCAGATAGAAAATACTTGAAAGTATCTCGCTCCGTCGTGCCACAGTAAATAAATATACAGTAAAACATCTTCATACAAACGTGCCGCTCTCGGTTTGAATGTGTGCGTGCGCGCCGTGCTCCATGTCGGCACGCGATTACACGCACACGCTAGCATAATATATGAGGGAATAAGGTGGCGGCAGTGCGGGCTGTGCAGCGCGACTGTGAGCACGCGCGTACGCTACATGACCGCTTGCGTTCGTCAACTCTCGCCGGCGGCGGCCACTTAAATTACGAGTATCATGACTTCAAAAAGGGGAAAAAAATATTGTAGTGTTTTCGGGTGCCTCAATAATGATTTCGCAAAACCGGACTTATCATTCTTCATAGTTCCTACTCAACCAGAAATGTAAGTACCTACTTATACTTAAATATTATTAGAAAATGTGGTATTGTATTGTTTATTTCACAGTTTATTTGCTTTATTAAGAGCGTAGCCGAGTCGCATTTTTCCATATAAATGTATTCCCAAATTTACTTTCTGAATACTATGTTTAGAGCTAAAGTTAGTTACCAGTAGCAATCAAACACAAGGAAATGAAAATATTTTGTCGGAAATCTTACGTTCTGACTATGTACCAATACAACATGAGCTACCGGAAAAAAATGCATTTTTTATGTTTGTGGCGCTTTGTTAAAAAAATGTGCTGATTACCATAAGAACTGCGATTTTTTAAATAATTACGTCGACGTTAATCAACGAGCGTGTAATTTAAGTGTAGAATCTAGATACACCCATTACAGGAATTACGGCAAAGATCGAAATTTACTCATGATCCCACCTGATGATTTTGTCGATAATGTAGAAAGGATGGAGCAGGTGTTTCGCAAAGCGTTCGAAAAGGACCACATCTACATTAAAATTGGCCGGTCAATTTACGATCAACTGAATGATATAGAATTTAAGATGCCCTGTCCATGCTTTCCCAAAAGCTTTTTACAAAAACTTTACATAAGAATGAGAATTTACTTTACATTAACAAATAATAATAAAGCGTTCCGGACGTGCAGAAACAGGAGAAAAATTTTCTCGGTATCAAAATTTGTAACTTAGTATAATAAATGTTATGTGAATAAAGGCTTTTTATTTTTACTAAATTTATAAATTGGTAAAATATTCAATCATAATATGCTTTTTATTTCATAAATTTAGATCAAGTGCTGCTTGTTCGAAAATATTAACTAAAAGTAAAAGTGACAACCCTGGGGATCAACGCAAGAGTAGGCTAATAACTCGGCGGGCGGCCTTAGATAACTTACTGTATATTTATTCTGTGGTCGTGCCTCGACGCTCGAGTACGTAGGTACTCAAATAGTTCAACAACCGCGTTTGTTTTCGCAAATGCGATCATACTCCTTATCAGTAAGAGCACAGAATACTTAATAGTACTACGTACAGAAAGGACACTCCCTTCCTCGCCCTCATATCAGATACCGCACCTCACCCCGCACTTCGAGGTATTCGTCGCCGACTCTTTAGCAAGGGCGCTCGCGAACCACAGCGCTGTATTGCTGACACACAAATGTGATTTAAAAGTTTTATTTGAGTTTTAATCACGATGGTTGGATATTGTGATGCTTTTCCGAATTCGTATTTACATATACTGTTTGTATGATTTCGCATTTTTAATAACATGCGATTTAATAACCCATTATTTACAGATAAGTCATTTAAAGTAAACTATTTTAGTGTTTTTATTTCATTACGAACCCGACTATATAAATAAACAATTGAACTACATGGTTACTTCATAATAATGCACACGTTCGGGCAGCGCCGCCGCCGACGTCGTTCGGTTCCCCGACACAAATTGCTTTACGCGCCATTTTTTTTTACGCTACTAGATTTCACGCGCACGTATACAAACGTCATTTGTTTATGTAGTGTCCGAGGTGTGGTAAGAGTCTACGGAACAATTTCGTATGCAAGTATTTTTACTTTAATGGTTTGTAAAAGTATTTATTTGTAAACGCGATTGTGCTCCTTATTTATAGGAACTCACGGATCAATTTCCTATGCAAGTACTTTTTACTTCCAACAGGGCTTTTGTTTGATTACGCGATTGTACTTCTTATTTGTATGAAGTTATGGATCAGTTTTCGATGCAGATAGAAAATACTTGAAAGTATCTCGAGCCTTGGTTTCTTAAGGTGGACGTACTTGGAAGCCCTGGTACTCGATTTTGCAAGTACGACCCATGTCTAAGGGCTACGGGCGAGGCGAACGGGAGTTGAGTGGGGGATATAAGCAAGAGAAAGCAGTGCCCGCGCACATTTTCTTTCTCTCTTCCTCTCATAGCCAAATACGTTTGAAGTTTCACTTCAGTCGTGTGGTCATAAGCACACTCGGTTTTTTTATATATTACTTCTTTTTATGGGGGTGACGTTTTATAGCGGTCCATTCTTTCGGATAAATCCCGGAGTTTTGAATAAAATTGTTCACGAAGTGTGTAATGATATTAGTTACCCTATTTTGGGAGGATCATTTTGGTAAGCAAGTCATAAAAGGTTTGTCATAAAGTAGGTACTTCTACGCATATTACCTTGTTTACCGACGAACATACTTAAACATAATACCACAATAATGATCCACGCTAACTTACTACTCGTGTTCGATTTGATATCATTAAATCTAATTTCACACCAATTTGCACACAAAAACTTCAACAATACTTTATATAAAGGAGTCGATAAAGCGAAGCGAACAAGAAGTACTGTTAATAAGTTAAAAACTTAAAACAACACCGTCAAGTTACGCATGCTTGCATCTCCGTCAGGAAAGCGTTAAAACATCATGCTGCATAAGCTTTAAAGTTGTCAGCGTTTATCGCTCAATAGACCACAACGCACAGTTAGCTCATAGAGGGCGTGTGAATGCATCTGCAAATCTTTCGTCACGTCGCTAGTGCCGTGACGGGCGACGCGTCACGCTGTCACGGCAGCGCTCTGACGTCAGCGTTATAGAGTGACCGGCCGGCCGTGATCCCGCGTCCGAAACCCGTGGACACCACTGAATCATTTATTACCAGCCAGCCGACTCCGGAAACCGTCGATCACAAACAAAGCATTATAATATTTATAACACTCCACCATTTTGTACCGTACCGTGCAATCTTACAATTTTCTCGCCTCACCACCGCACTAATAGAAATTATGAAATTAATTTCATAATGGTTGGTAATTTTCACAATTTTATTTAATGGACGTATCAAGGATGTTGTGTCACGCTTGATTAACAAACTCACGTAAACAATTTTAAAGTAAGTTGTGTTCTTTGTGAAATACTTTATAAGGAAAATTCGTTTTTGAAATATGTTGTGTGTTGCATCCAAAGAGAATTTATATAGTCATTCGTTGCATCGTATTATTTTTGTTTATGATAATACTGTTCACAGAGAAATGACGTCCCAAAAAGTCCATCGTGCATGCATGAACATTGGGTAGGTATACAAATTGGTCCAAATTAGCTGTTACACAAACATTATCTGTTTCAACGTTAAAAAAATATCGGATATCCACTCAGGTTCACCTGAAAAATTGTAGATTCTGTAAAGTAGGGAGAGAAACAGCGCAACCGCGTATCAAATAACTTTATCCTCTTTTGTTATGGTAATGTCCACCCCCGAAATTATCCCAACTGGGTATAATCTTGAGAGGAATAAAAACTTTTTGCTGCGTTCATAAGGAGTGTGTTTTCCTTATTGTTTGTTAACTTGACCGACTCTGATTGCAACAATATTGCGATTAATGTTAATATGATTACAATTTCGTAGTTACGTAATGTTAATTTAGCGGATATTATACAATATTTGGCGAGGTAAACATTATTGTTGTACATATTTGAAATCAAGGTGGAAGTGAGAGAGCAATGTTCTACATACTGTAAATGTTTTGATACGGTTTTGTTACTCGCAGTTACCAACCGGTGTATCGTTCGCGCTTTCTTCGGTGTTGAAAATATAAGTAATCCCATAGAGTGTTTGTTTAGCATAATCAACCTATAATGTTCCCACTGCTGGGACACAGACCTCCTCTCAGTGCGGGTTGGTAGATGTCACATGTCTTCGAATTTTTGGTTCTAGGATATGCCAGTTTCCTTATGACGTTTTCGTTCACCGTTTTGAGAGCAGTGGTGATGAAATATTTTACACAAAGTAACATTGTCAGGGTCTGAACCTACGACCTACGTGTCGTAAATCACAGCCGTCACCACTGGGCCACCACTGCTCTCCGGTGGGTCACCACTGCGATAAGTGTGTGATTATTTATCCTAAATAATATACGGAAAATTGTAATGAAACTCTCTAAGTCTATTACTAACTGTAACTGCTAAACCTCCTCGAGTTCACAACCATGATAATCCTATTATGCACGTAATAAAAGTAGATACGAAATATTTTCATTCAACAGAAACGTCACCGGATCGGGGCCAAGACGAAATCTATACGAAATTAAATGGAATTTCCACGCCAATGATTTGCGGAGATCTGAAGCCTTTTCCGGAGGTGCGGCAACGAGCTGTGATCAAACGGTATGGCCTACGTCACGAATACTCCAACGATTTGGTCAAGAGAATTTTGATAGAATAGTCCGTTGCCCTTTGATTTAAGTTCGTTTAAAATTGTATGTCAACGATTTAGGGTGCCGTTTTAATTCATCGATGAGAGAGGTCCAACCAAAAATCAATCCAATATTATATTATGTTGTTAGCAAAAGGATGAGTTTATGGCAGTAATAGATAGATTTAAATCTCAAGCATGTTATCAGTAAAGGAAGGAGCCCGTTAGGGCCGAAGCCTGCCGGGGTAGCGGGATTGACCGAAAGGGTTACCGCTATCCCGTAACACAAAGGGCTAAGGAAGGAACACGGGTGGGTTTTAGCACAGTATAATATACAGTAAAACATCTTCATACAAACGTGCCGCTCTCGGTTTGAATGTGTGCGTGCGCGCCGCGCGCCATGTCGGCACGCGATTTCACGCACACGCTAGCATAATATATGAGGGAATAAGGTGGCGGCAGTGCGGGCTGTGCAGCGCGACTGTGAGCACGCGCGTACGCTACATGACCGCTTGCGTTTCGTCAACTCTCGCCGGCGGCGGCCACTTAAATTACGAGTATCATGACTTCAAAAAGGGGAAAAAAATATTGTAGTGTTTTCGGGTGCCTCAATAATGATTTCGCAAACCCAGACTTATCATTCTTCATAGTTACCAATACAACATGAGCTACCGGAAAAAAATGCATTTTTTTGTTTGTGGCGCTTTGTTAAAAAAATGTGTTGATTACCATAAGAACTGCGATTTTTTAAATAATTACGTCGACGTTAATCAACGAGCGTGTAATTTAAGTGTAGAATCTAGATACACCCATTACAGGAATTACGGCAAAGATCGAAATTTACTCATGATCCCACCTGATGATTTTGTCGATAATGTAGAAAGGATGGAGCAGGTGTTTCGCAAAGCGTTCGAAAAGGACCACATCAACATTAAAATTGGCCGGTCAATTTACGATCAACTGAATGATATAGAATTTAAGATGCCCTGTCCATGCTTTCCCAAAAGCTTTTTACAAAAACTTTACATAAGAATGAGAATTTACTTTACATTAACAAATAATAATAAAGCGTTCCGGACGTGCACAAACACGAGAAAAATTTTCTCGGTATCAAATTTGTAACTTAGTATAATAAATGTTATGTGAATAAAGGCTTTTTATTTTTACTAAATTTATAAATTGGTAAAATATTCAATCATAATATGCTTTTTATTTCATAAATTTAGATCAAGTGCTGCTTGTTCGAAAATATTAACTAAAAGTAAAAGTGACAACCCTGGGGATCAACGCAAGAGTAGGCTAATAACTCGGCGGGCGGCCTTAGATAACTTACTGTATATTATACTGTGGTTTTAGTCAGTAAGAGTCTGACACTCCCTTCCGCTCCACCCAGAGCGCGAGGGGTCACAAAAAAAAAACATGTTATCACTGAAAATATAAATAATAGGACTGTATCTGAAAATATCAAAACAAAAACCTTAGCCCGACATCAGAATCAAAACTTCAAAATAAAAAAGGAAGTCCAACATCTTGATTTATGCTCATCATCCAATTAAAAGAGCCTCCACCACTTTAACAATTTATTAAAACTAGGTTGGTAATGTTAAATCTTTCAAAGTTATTAAGTAGTAACGAGTTGGGAGTACTTGAAGCTCAAACTACCTTCTCCTAGGACTTTCAGAAGTGGACTAAGCTACGTATGAAGTCCTGGTTAATTTCTTCAAAGTAACTTTGAACAAAATTCATTGCGAGCATTTGTTTTATAAAGTTCAACTTTTCTTCTCATGGTCTTGACATAAATACAGGTTGAAATTGATAACATGCGACAAATTGAAATGGGAGATAGTACTCATCATTATCAACAACTATTACTATGTGACCAAACCTGAAATCACGAAAAAAAATCAGCTGTTCCCTACATTTTGACGAGTTATGCGAACATAAATGTAGGGAATAGCTGATTCTTTTTTTCGCGATTTCAGGTTTGGTCCCATAGTAAAAGTTGTTCATAATGATGCGTACAATTTCCCATTTCGATTTGTCGCATGTTTTAAATTTCACCCTGTATATTGTATGTATATACTCAGAACTCCTTGAGAATTATAGTTGTCAATAAAAAAAACTAATAAATAATAAATCATCTACATTGATTCCTTCTAATTAAATAATTCTTTAAGCATGTCTGAGAAACAGTTCTTGCCATTCATAACGTAAATTAAAATCTACGGTAGATTATAGCTTCAATTCAGGAAACCAATACCTTTCTTCCTTGGTTTCCAAAACTAACTTAAACCCTTACAATTTTATTCCAGCATATCACGTTCAACCTGCAGCCTAGTTCAAAGTGACCGATGATATCAAACAAGCGCTCAATCAGTATGCGTTCGGTACTCTACTCCTATCAACACACGAGACAAGCCCGTAACCAAATTACGATTGGACTTAATCAGAATCCTTTACCTACTTTCAAACTCAAAGCATTTATTTCAATTAAACCAATTACAGGCACTTTTGAATTGTCAAGGGTCGGTTAGTCAGAAAGATGAAGCTAGTTCCCCATTCCAAAGAGTAGGTACCTATGGAGAAGAACGGGCAAGAAACTCCATGGACACTCTTTTAAATCAAAATAATATGATTACAAAGTCTTGGTTACATCATTCATGTTAAAAATTATACATGTGAGAAAGATGCAGAACGTTAAAAGCGTCCATAATGAGAAGATGAGAAAAAAAAAACAATTCAAATATTAAATTAAAATAAGCCGTGGCAGCAAAGAGATGACCAGACCCTACTGACGGCGCCCGTTCACGATGTATTATATCTCCTACGGGTTAACAGTCAACACCGTTGAAATGGTACCGAAGGACTATGAAACCACGTTTAATAAACATGGGAGCTTAGGAGTTGATAACAATGTAGTGGCAGGTTGCCAGCCTCTGGTCTATCTACAAACGTATACAGAACGTATACAACTATGACCCGGATTGACTTTCCGACTTGCGCGAGATGGTAATGCAGTGAATATTTTTGCTCTATCCATTTCAGCTGCTCTGTATTGACGAGTCAACAACTCACATCAGGCAAACTGTAAATTCACAAATCGCTTGCAGCGGGCGACTATAATAGGATAATAGGAAGGCCAGAATTCAACAGTGTACTACGACAGGTAGATAATGGGATCGAGAGGCGAGAGGGTGGAGGGGGGGGGTTCAAGGGATCAGATCAGAATAAATCAACAATAGATGTATGCACTGCACGGTAATATTATTAAAATACGTAATGGAACATAGTGCATCACGTGCAACCTGCAATTCAATTAAGCTGTCCAGACTCACAAATTGTATTGCAATACAGCATTAACTACATTGCATGTTGCACAAGCGCCTTATAAAAGTACTCACATGGTGCAGGACTTGGTGGTTCAGCACAGATCCCGATGGATTTGCTGGGGTCATCGATGAACCACTGCGCGAGGTGGTAGTCGCCAAGCTTGGTCTGGATCTGCTGGCTCACGCGATCCTGCCTGCCTGTCACCTGTCAGACAAAAAAACCTATTAGTTCTACAGTCTTCAATAACGTCATCAGTAAATATGTCGGTCAAAAGAACTCCGCTTCCAATGTGGGCCAAGTTCATTAAGTGGGTGTCGTTAGAAACGATTAAGATATTACAGTACAAGGCAAAGACGTCCTTTTATAAATTAACAGCATCCTTTTTCAAGGAAATTAAAATAAATCTCCAGAATGATCGAGTTAGAAAGACAATAAAGTATGTGAAAGATCTATTTCGTCTGGAAAGAAAGTTGAAGATGAAAACGGGGGTAGATATTACCGAGATTTAATAAGTTCAGGAAGTGTAGATGGTAGTATTTCTGATGTCTGCGATTCGTATATTTTAGTACCAAGGAACGATAAGATAGCAGAGATATCAGCAAACAAGGCCAATAGAACAGTTGACAAAGCTCAGTTTGCTTTAAAGGTTTAAACCGATTCCCTCACATTTACTAGCACGCCAAATTTTTGACCTCGTTCTATAACCTAGTTTCCCAGCCTTGAAAATGTCTAGGCATCTGTCTCTACAGTGCCAGGTTTGTATAGTAACTTGAAGTCTTAATTGAATCAACTTAAACTTGTTCGCAAATGTGGTTCAAATATAATAATGAGCATTTATCTTAACTTTAACATTATCAGTATAAAATATAGTCGCTTCATCAATTTCAACTTTTAAATTAAGTTTTGTCTTAAAAGGAAAACATCCTTTGGAATCCAAATACAAATTAATTGTTATTAATTACATCTAAGCTATCAATTATGTCATCATCATCCCAAATAGTTGTTATTTCAATGTGTATATCAAAAAGTCTGTTCCAAACTCGTCTGTTGTATTGTGATTAGGTTGTCAGTTTGTCGTGTGATACATCGTTTAAAAAGTTTGTTTACGTTATACTCAACTCCATTTGTCATTTTGTTGCTTATTTAATATTTAGCGTTAGCAATGGATTCCACATTATTTCCCTGATATGAATGATTGGCGACTTATTTAAATCGTTGTTTATATTAGTTTCCAAAAAACACAACATCACTGTAATGAATGATCTTAGGTTTTGTTTTGAGTTCTTCAACTTCTTCAACAATGCATTTAAATATTTTAGCTGTCACTGCTGACTTGAGCAATACTTCAGGAGTATTATTTTTCTTGCCCAAGTTAAACACTTAAGAATCATAAGAGTCGGTAAGAAAAGCTTGACGCTGTATTAACTCACGCTCTGACACGTGCCCTTTGTATTGAATGCCCATACTTCAAGTGCGGGCACAAGTCAAAAAAGAAGCAAAAGCACTGCATCGTATAGAAAGAGAACTGGTAAGCTTATAAATGGTAATACAATCGTAAATAGCGTATGTATCATCGGGAGGCCGCGGCCGTGTGGCCGGCATGTGTCGTCTCGGCCTAAATAAACCGGCTCACTGTCGACCAACGTGATTCACAGGCCAGAGCGCACGCTTATTGGGGATACATGCAAATAATACCACTATTTCTGCCATAATCTCCCGTTATTGAGCGTTTTGGCAGAGCAGGTTTTTATGGTTTTAATATAGGGTTCAGCCCCTACCCGCTAAGTGCTGTCAAGACTTATGGGATGGCACGTGATGAATTTCAAAACTGCTATTATGCAGAAACTGGTGGCAAATTGTTGGTCCATAATTCCTCCTGTCTCGTATGTTTCCAAATATTTTTGAATATACAAAATTTTGGTAGGAATGGAATTCACTGAATGCGGCTCGATAAATACAGCCTGAAATATATCAAACCAATTTCGTTGCGATGATTTATTGATTGAAAATCGGAACGGCAAATTGATAACGCCAGTCTTGTTACTATAACAAGAATATGATTAATTAAATCGCTCCACGAAATGGGCCCGCCAGAACCGCTCACAATGATTGTTTAAGCTTTATTTAATAATCGGACTTAGACTCTGTTGATTTAAATATTATTGCGAGTTTCGGAAAGGGGAATTTTGATTAGATGCAATAATCAAAAGAGGGGCGATTTGGGACAAGGTCGGATGAGAGCAATTTCAAAACTGAAAGTTGTAGACTTTCTACAACGATACATCATAGACACGTAAGAGACGATAAAGCAATTTCTAAATGTCTACTAACTATAAATATTTATAAAGAGAACAATATTTCCCGCAGATGTAGGATTTATATAGTATCTAAACAACACAATATCAACAGCTTCCGGGAAGCTCTACCACAACTGACCACACAAATTGTTCGATCTTCACAAACGAGTTCACATCAAAATAATCTGAGCATCTGATTCAATTGCAGAGCACACCGGTATAAAAAAATAAATAAATAAAAAACAAATCCATTTAGTTTTTAACACAATGGGAACAGAGTTCGAAATGGAATAAAGTAAACGTATTCGAGTTTGCCGTTGAATGTGCAGAGATTTGATTGAAACGGCAAATCATTTACGGGGCCTGTTTCACTGGGGTATTTTCCGCACGGCTATTTACTAAAGTACCTTTTACGTCCCTTTTATTTATGTATTGTATTCACATAATCCTAGAGTGTACCGTCGAAGACTAATCTTTATTTTAGCTGTACGTTTCCACTTTTCTCTCGTGTATGTCTTTGTAAGGAATGATTCGATTTCGGATCTAATATAATCTCCGAGAAAGGTCTTTGGAATTCTGTAAGCGTATGTTACGCTTTCTTCCTAAAGTGACCTTTTTCGAGTAAGAATTCTAACGTTAACCCTCAACGATCAGGGCTCAGGGTATCAATAAAGTGCTTCATAATGTTGATAACATCGATGGTCTTGATATGATCGTTAACTACAACGGTGCGTCTGTTATTAACAGACATAAAAAGGCCGTCATGTTCCTTCATTATACACTTGTACATAAAATTGATATATTAACTTGGATGTGCAAGGCATTAGGCAAACATTGACGAAGTTTTAATTGAATACTTTTAATATTTGCTTACGAAATTCAAGTGAACATGGGATGTGTTCTCAAGCGTAGAAGTCAACATTTTCCAAACACGTTCGGTACCGATATCACGAACTCCAAATATGTACAAATGGCTAATACGTCTGTGTGTAAATTTATAAAACTGTTTACTCTCTCGTTTCGTAAGATGCCGGATGTTCACAGATGAAGTGAGATGTAGGTCAATAGGCGCATAAAAACAATCATACTGACAACTACGGAAATACATAGTATGTGTTACGACTGTAAATGTAAAGTGAGAATTCTATGGAGATTGGAGAATTCTATAAAGAACTCTATGGAGGTAATAGAAGCGTAATTTTAGATTCGCTACATTCTTGCCAATATCGCATATTTATCGCTTCTTATTTCAATCCCCGCACTCAATATACATAATATACTCTTTTAAATAACAATTCAGTGCAAACGAGTTTAAAGTCGTATAAACGTGGCTAAGATATATATACTATCTTTTGACGCCAAATCGAAATTGCTCGAAGCAACAAGTCGATCCGTCTCGCACACTCCTTCCGATAGCATATCATCGCTCGGAATTAACAATCTAGAATGCCTCGCACCTCGTCATATAAATCTTCCCATTAAGGTGAACAAGCGAATTTCACCACGTGTTATTCGTATCTGTGACTATCATAAATCCCGTACGTGCGGTGGTACGGGTGGTATTGCGGAGTCAACGCCCCGCGACTGCTGTGGGGCGGCCGACGCCGCCCGCGCCCGCCCGGACGAAAGGACGTACTTCAGGGGCCGGTTACATCAAGTAACCACGAGTGAGCCATGCCTCTGAATAAGTTTGCCCATCTTTAATTTAGGCTAATCTTAATCTATTCTTGGGAGAAGACAACCTCACTTAAGTTTGGTGGGTGTTATGAAAATGGGGACGCATTTTAATGAGATATGGTCGCGAGATGAATTGGCGTCAGTCAATTTTAATATCATCAAACCCATTTATGCATCTGTTTGCCATTAAAACAAGTGTTTCGGCTACAAATGGTCACAAAAACAGAACGAGGAAATAGAATTATCGCTTATCGGAACATTTACCTCCTTTGTCAATCTAGAACGAGAAATACACACATCAAAAGTGTCTAGGGATCAACATATATTTTTGCAATAACTTTTCTCCTGATTGATATTAATTAAAATTTTCTTTAAGGATTCATCAAATAAAGTGTTTTCGTTTGTCACAGTAACGATAAACCAAGTCACCTTTGCATTAATAAAGAAATTTGCCATTTTCCTAATAAAGGGATTTTTGACATTTGAACCACTAACACAAAAGTTCGAAAAAAAGACTGAAATAACAGTTTTCTTTAAAATTTTATTGGGTAACTTAAACAATTAATAATCCGTGTTTCTACCGCGAACACTAACAACACAAGAACATCGGTTTGGCATACTCAAAATGAGTTCATCCAAATCACGCTGTGGAATGGCCGCCCATGTTCGTTGCAACAACAAAAAAAGGTCTTCTTGCGACTGGATACCCTCCATATTCGGCAGAGCTCTTCTCTGTAGCATATCCCATGCATGCTCAATCGGGTTCAAGTCTGGCGACTGAGCAGGCCAGGGCAGGACATTGATGTTAGCTGCGGCGAGAGTCTGTCTTACAACTCTTGCGGTGTGCGGTCGTGCATTATCATGCATTAACTGAAATAAGGGACCGATTTGCACTTGTAGAGGAACGATGACGTCTGATACAATCGTCTCAGCATAAATTTGAGCGTTGAGGTTGCCTCTGATCCAAATCAACTCAGTTCTTCCGCCGATCCAAATACCCGCCCATACCATGATGGTTCCACCACTATAAGGATGGACTTCCTGGCAGGATTTTAATCGCTGTTGGCGTCCAGGGGTTCTCCAGTGTCGTATACGTCTTGTATCCGGTCTCATACCAAAACGAGACTCATCAGAAAAGCACACGAAACGCCATTGTTCTTCTGCCCAATTTCTGTGTTCAAGAGCCCATTGATATCGAATCCTACGATTGTGCATTGCTATAGGTGGTACCCGTAGCGGTCTTCGGGAATGAAGGTTCACTTCATGCAAGCGGTTTCTGACTGTTTGGTCGCTAATTAAGTTCCCTGAAGAGTGATGAAGCCTCACGGCTAACATCATGGCGGTTATTGTTGGAGCTCTTCGAGTTAAGATTTGAATATATCGGTCTTGTCTCCGTGTGGTGCAGCGATACCGTCCTCCATGGCGCTCAGCCACGGTACCAGTGCTTCGGTAACGTGTCCAAAGTCGACTGATAACACTCTGACTTGTATTCAGAGCTAAAGTCACAGTACGTTGCCGGGAACCAGCTTCTATCATTCCCACGGCTCTGAGCATTTCTTCCCTGCTTAAATGACGTCGCCGCTCCATAATAACGTTGGTTTTAATCAGTAGTAGGGAAACAGTAGCACTAATAATGTCTTCAATGCGTTGTATGTTTTTATAGGGAAAATATTGACAGCTGATTTTCATCTTTTACTCGAATTTGATTCACAGTTCCTGATTCAAATTATGAAATGCACCAAAAAGGATCCATATAAATTTATAAAATCATAAATTTATTACAAAGCCACATCTCAATCTCAAGAAATCCGCATAAAAATGCTTGATCCCTAGACACTTTTGATGTGTGTAATTGCGAAATAGCTCAATATCTTTGGAAATTCCGCCCTTGACGTGATATAAATGAGTGTGTCAATATCAAGAACGCAACTCAACCGGATTGGTATCAGTACAGATATTAATTTTATTAAGGACTAACTACTGCCCGCGACTTATTCCACGTGAAATCCTATCCTAACTAAAAGTAAGTTTGTTTGTTACCTTTTCACGCCTAAACCACTGAACTGGTCATCCTGAAAATTTGCATATACGTTGTTAGGAGTACAGAAACGGACATAGGGGACAATACACGTAGCGCCATCTATTATCATAATAACGTTATTGTTGTTTATTCTCGGGAACAGCACTTTTTTAAGGATGAAAGGTACCCTATGTCCGTTTCTGTACTCCTGACAAAGTATATGCAAATTTTCAGGATGACCGGTTCAGTGGTTTAGGCGTGAAAAGATAACAAACAAACTTACTTTCGCATTTATAATATTAGTTAGGATAGGGGATATAACTATGCAGTTTGCATTCTCGGATGTTTCCTGTGCCTTGAAATTACCGAAGAAACAGCGATCATTTCCTCGAGGAAAAATGACGCACGAACATATTATCTTCAATTTGGCATAAACACTAAGGAAAATACCAGCACGTCGTCAACATAATAGGAAGACATTTTTTCACTTTATTGCTATCTTGCATATTATTTGATTTCCACCAAAAGAATATGAATGTGATTGTGCCTTTAATCATAAGCGTATAATGGCCGGAGCATCAGAATTAAACAAGCAACAACCAAGTACAAGAACAATGAACTAAGTAAGTACTCAGACAAATAACAAAATTATAAATCAGTAAAACAGTATTTCATAATATAAATCAAGAATTTCTAAGTAAAAGAGGAATCATTACAGGTAAGAACAATAGTAGATACTCAGAGATTTTACGACACAATAAAGAAAAATATTCGGGGAGTCAACGGCCTAGAGTTCACAAGAAGGGTGCAAAATAAGTACAAAAAGGACGCGCTCAGAGGGGTCGGCGTTTTATTACTTACATTAGTACAAGATGGGGTAGAGGCATAGGCAATAGCCGACATACAAATATGTACCACCTGGCATGACAGGATCGCCAGGATCCCAGTGAATAACGCCCCAAATCGTGTTACTATGACAAGTCATCGACCCAAATCGAGTCAACGACATTATCTGGCTGACGCGCTTAATTTATCTATAATTGTAAGATGATGGGCCTCCCAAACTAACAATAACGAGTTTTCATATAATTCCCACGTTACGCAACGAGGATCAACGGGGCATAATCTGTTTACCAGATTTATGGATATTGAAGCGTTTGTTAAAAGATAAATGTTGGTTTTATTTCGTGGTTTAGTAAAAATGCGTGTATTCGTATGATTAAAAAGGCATATTTTCATTAGATATTTGTGGGGTGGGATGGGGCGCGCGCCGGAGATGGGCGGCGGGTTGTAATGAGGCCGTCTAGACGCTCCGCAATACTACATTGTATTTGTACCGAGCTCCTATTGTACTCCACAATATTGTACACTACCACTTAACTTATCGTTTATATTAATGAATAATGAGAGAACGAATTAAGTTCGGTCACAGGTGTAATTCTGGCATTCTGCATCGAGTTGGTTAATATCATTTCAAAAGAGAGATTATTTATTCATAGTCGAGATGTGTCCGAGCGGTCGTCGACTTGTCCTTATTGAACTGTGGGTCTGCGGCTCGCCGATGATTAACTACGTTTACATTGTCAACCGAACGTTATTGAAACGAAACCTGCTAGTTTAATGATTTATTATTGTGTTATATGGGCTTGAAGATTGAAGGCGAACCCTACATTATTGATTGCTCGTGTTTGACTTCTATAGTGACTTTTTTGACTTGTCTCCCAATAAGAAGACAAGAAGACTTCAAGTTTTCACTTTTGAATAAGTTACTTCGAAATCATTTGAAGCTGTTACTGTTACTTAATACTTCTTCTGATTGCGGAAGATTGGTTAACCTAACTCCGATTCGTTTACTAAATCATTAGAAAGAGCCCGAGATCGTATTTTTTTTTTGTTATGTTTTTTCAGATGTACAATAAAGTATTAAATAAACAAACAGCTTTAAAATGCGAGACAGATTTAAGCTCTATGTGAAAATAACAAGCCACTTATCACGAACAATTTCAGCAAAGCTTTTAAAACTTGAAACAGAGATAAACACAGAGCATCTCGTGTTAAAGCATGTGCTGATGATAAATGAGTTTCCACATGTGTGCGCTGTTGACAGGCTGTATTCGAGCGTCACGTTGGACCTAAACCACCGGGCGCCGCGCAACGTGACTTTAGAGAACAAGCCACGAGGCCCGATCGACACTAAACCTCCATTGATTTCAGTGGAGAAATGTGTTCAATACAGGATAAACTCACGTTTCTATATAAATATTCCACATTTCCTTTGTTGTGGGTTTAACTACATATATAAATTTTCATACGCCATATTAGTATTGTGGTTGCCGAAAGGTGACCTCAAGGTTTACGGAGAATTGGCAGGTACGTTTTCCTTTGTTCTACAGACATCATAGCTATTGGATTTCCCGACCCTCCTGACAATGAAGGTTATTATAATTATGTAGAACAACACCAAGGACTGTTCATTGTGCCGGATCGCGTTGAAGATTAAAATACAACAGGGCAACAACAACCAGAAACATTCGCGAGTTAATATTCTAATGATGCTAAACAACTCACCGAACTAATCAATTGAATTACAATAACAAAGAAGCAAAAGAATGGTAAGAAATCAAACGAAGAAACTGCCAATAACAATGAAAGCATATTTCGGCGAAAAGGAAACAAATCACATTAACATCCTCAACTCAACGTAATATAACTTTACACACAAAGAAATGAGAATATCCACGAACGTATAAAAATAAGGAGGTAGGTAGGTACGGAAATAGATGTTACTCCGAAAGTAACCTCTATCTCGCGCGTTTACAGTTGGAGTGGGATGAGTTATGGAGAAATGTGCTATCATACAGTCACGTTCAGCACCTCGCAATTTATATTTACATTTGCGGCCTTGACAATGCGACATCAAAGTTATTTACAGAATAAATTATAGAAATTGTACAGTTCGAGAAGCAAACTTCCGAACAGGTATATTTATTAAGTTTCTGACCTATTTCCAAGGTCTACCTTGCTTTAAGGATCTGGTTGCTGCGCTCATTACCGACCACGATCAACTGAGACTCAATCAAATTATTCTCATTAAACCTTCCCCGATTGACGTTACTACGAGAGCACGGTAAACATGCCGATAAAAATAATGATGTAAACAAAAAACAAAATGATAAATACGTCGCTACGAAAGTGAAATTAAAATAAGTCAACGTTGCCAATAGCAATAATGACGTCGGCATTTGAATAAACTGTTCATTCCGCAAGTATTATTGTGTGTAAACATTAATACTGAGATGCATATGGCTGTGTTCCACACATGTGAGTTAGTTCCATATGTCCAGAAACACGGGTGCCTAGCGTCGGCCCCCTATCGGCTCCATTTCCTAGGGTGAGCGGGAGGCGAGGGAGCTTTAATTACAGTTGTATTTGTGTTTATGCACATATGTGCGGCTGTATGTCATAAAGTAGGTCGTGCGAGTGCACCCGCCGGCTCAGATAAGCCGACCGCTTTTAAAAAGTTATTATAACTCTACTTCGTTTTGGCGCTCTTTCGACAACACTACGTCAGACTCTTAAGCATGGTCAAAGTATTATTGGGAACTGTGACAAGATTAAAATCAGGAATAATTTACGTTCTGCTATAGTATCGAGACCCAGGTGCGATAGAAGATGATTAAACAGTACCTCAGGCTTCAAGTTATTAAGACAGTGAAATCGCTATAGATACGATTGAGAACCGCGCGGCCAGGACAAGTTACGGAGTATTAAAGAAAATCCAGAAAAGGAAATGTCTTTGCTGAGCGTGTTTTGTGCAGTATGATTACAGTATGCATTTTCAGAACATTAGTTTAAATTACTTTAGAATTGCTATAAATACTTCAGGACTACGCTAGCTTCATAACGCTCGGTTTGTTTTACAACGACCGACACGACTATTTCAGACATAGTTTACAGTTCGTTCATTCTGCATTCCAGGGAAACTACTTCTAAAGTCAAATAAATATACCTACATATATCTATCTTCCTTTACGTAATCTTTATTGAACTAGATTTCGTAATCGCTAAAGCACAATTGAGCAACCACATGCAAAAAGTAAGGAAGTTCAAACATTTTAAAACACATTATGTATCCAAAAGAACTTCTTACCAACTTTAGACAACTAAACATAAGTTTTATAGGCGAACAACGGCCATTATCTTAATTTTGTTGTTCCATTTGAGCACTTTAAAATCATTTTGGCAGCAATTTACATAGCGCTCCAACAGAACGTATCAACGTAGGTAATTACCGAAGTCGACACGCTTGACACTGGTCGCGTCCAAACACACTTGATCTCCCTCGACCCGATGCCAATTTAACACCACTAATGAGTGCCGAGGGGTGATTGCGCGTTATCAGGGACCTAGTCCAAGTGGTCGAGCGCCGGCTATCAGTTTAAGGTAGGTAGTCGGCAGTCAGTATCAACGACGACTAGATCCGAACACGGCACGTGCGGATGGCAATAAAACCACATACTTCACTTTTACTGCGGCCGATCACGCGATCTGTGGAGACACTCATATCGCAAGAAGTAGATAGGCTTCGTGGAAACTGTTATTTGTGCAACCGCTTTGAGTATTTAAAGTTACGTGTCTCCAGTTTGCATGCGTGGCGTGCATTATCTCTGTTCATTTCAGTGATCTAACGCTCAGACGGTAAAACGACAGTAAGTTTAAAGTGAAAACTTTTGTTTGCGGTATCATCGTGACTGGCCGCGTCTGCTCAGACTGCACTTAATACTATTGTTCCTTGCCAACCTCGTATAAAAGGTACCGTCTGTGCTATGTGCCTGTCTGCTGAAACTAGTTTGGCAACTGATCTAGATTTGAGAACATTTTCACTATTTGAGTATTTGAAATCAAGACCATAAAATTCACGCCCAGATTTATACGAATATCGATTTGGAAAGCTACGTTATGTATCTATTCTCTTAAAACAACCTTCTGTATCTACTGTATCCACCTATGCCTGACTCCTGAGTTTATAATAAACTCTGTAAATCAACAACAAACGATGCTCCGAATCTATCGTTACAACTAATTAGATTTAAATTGATCATACAAGTAGTAACCAAATAACGTATATCTTTTACTTGGATCTGTGGAATTTTCGAGCATTGTAATGTGACACGCGCAAGCACAATATCGACACGTGATTGCGGCGCGCATGCACGAGAACAAAGGAATGCACTAACCAGACACACTATAGTTTAGACTGGTCTACCTCAATGTATGCGGATGCATTTACTATATCCGAATAACAATTGACAGATTAACATTGGATGTTTTTCCGGAAAGTTATACATTGTGAATGAAAATGAGCTGTTTGACATTATTATCTTCTAATCGCATATTGATAAAGAGAAAAAAGGTGACCCAGTTCATCAATGAAAGCAGAAGGTTTATGATAAAACCCCGATGTTTGTTGTATTTACATAAGAAGTTCTGCCATATTTGTTTCGCTTCACGAATCGTGTAACATTTGAATTCAAACATTACACACGATTCGCAGAAGCAAACATCGCCTCAAGTTCTTAATGTAAATAAAACAAACATAACTTTGTTCAGTCACAAACGTGCGTTTTTGGGTCTTTACAACACATCCTTTCTGAGTAACTTTCCCAATGTAATAAGTATTAGATTTATGCGGGATTATTGACATATTGCGATTCCTCGGTGAATGCGGTTGCTAAACCCCAGAATACATTTTTCAGCGGCTGTGATTCGCAGAACGCAAAGCGATTCGGGACACTCAATTTAAATGTATTTTTGTATACATTTGACGACGTCGCTGAATACTAATGTTGGCAAAAATTTCAACTCCGTTGTATTCTGTTCAAGGCCGGTATATAAATTAATTGTCGTTTAATGAATAAGCCCCTAATTAGAATCAGTCTCAATTCTGCAAATTAAGTTCCCGCTAAGATTTGTTACGGTTTGACTTTAAATTTCTTCTTCCACTGAATAAATAGTAGATACGTGTACGTCATGAAACGTGTTCTCTTTTGCTTTATTTACTTTATAGTACATAGAAGAGCTTGTAGGTAGCAGTATGATATTAATTTCAATGTGTGTGCGATAGTGCACAAACGTTGAAGGTTGTGCGTGGGTAGCGTCCTTCGCGCTTCGGAATGCATATCCTTCGGACTGCTCTTCACAACTGGAGCAAAATATATATAAAGACATAATAATATAACCGTTTTAGTGGCCTTGTGACGTTGTTATTCAACATTGATGAGTAATAAGGTAGGTACTTGCAGTTTAATTTTTTCCTTCTAGCGTGTTCGGCCATATTACCAGAGTAAATTTGTTAGGGAACTGAGCAGGATTGTGACATGACTAGTTCCCACAGAAACTAAGATTTCAAGGTGTTGTATTAATTTACAGGATACTGCCTTTCCACCTAATTTAATCCTTTAATCATCTCTCACGCAAGGAGGTCCAATGTACAGAGCCCGCTAATTTACTTTTTTATTTGTTTCTCATTTTCGTTTGTCATTATGAAAAACAATAATTAAATCATAACTCATTTGCTTAATTAGTTGTTTTTTTTGTTGAATACGAGTATATGGAAATAATAGAAAAACATATTCTGCAGTAATTATAAATTCTAATTAGTCGTTAATTAGCATCGAATGACGACTAAAAAGGACATTTTAATGAATATTTTACATTCAGATCTGTTGCTAACCAATTTGCACTCCTATTAAGCAGATTTAATTGGCTTTAATGCATTTACATAAACATCCAACTGTCATAATAATTCAGTTAAAATTAATTATGATCAGATTTTCTCCCATAGATATAGACTGAACGTTTTCACTGGACCTAAAATTGTATCTATTCCTAACTACAACAACTTAATGGGCCCACTGTGCTATCCTGCGCTAAGGTTGGCAAAAACTATAAAACGCGGCTACGCTTGCAAAAATGCGCCAGGGAACGTTTTGTACACTTTACATGGGGTTATGGGTTGCCCAGAAAAACACAACAGGACACGCAGAACACAGGATTTGTGATCTACTATCAGTGTAGGTATGTATTGATCTTCTATTTACTTGCAATCCTACAAAGAATTCGCTGGCATAGGTGTTATTGTAAAAGTAAACGAAAACCATAACAAAATAACAATACCCATTTGTTGTACATACGGCTACATATGAAGCTATAGATTTCCAGTTTTAGCTGAGCTCGCATTGTGCTTTTACGCGACGATGCGCAAGCGGTGCGCGTCTCTGGTGCGCAGAGTGCGGGGCAGCGCCAACACTGTCCTGGCGATGATCGCCAACAGACTGGATTGCCCTTACATCCGGCAATGCTGCAGCAGACATATTGTTACGTTGTGACTGTTAGTTAGTTTTTATATGTGCTTGTTATCCTATCTGTATCTTTTTGTGTATCTGTTTTTTATGTTATACCCCATACCATAGCTTTTTATTATTTATTTAGTTTGCAATTAGTATCTTTTGACATTTTTATAAATATTTTACATTCTGACAATTTTATATTTTGACATTTTATTTATTTATTTTTTAATTTTTATACGATTCTGCCATTTTTATAATTTTTGAGTTGTTGAATAATATTTAAATTTAATTAGTCACAATTGTGTTTTTAGCTTTAATAATTTAATATATTTTATAAGTAATTTTATGTAATTGCATGAATGGAAACTATGGACTAGAATTATGTCTGAAATAAATGATTATTATTATTATTATTATAGGTCTTTCGTACAATCAGAAGTCAGCTTATACTGGTTATGTATAGCTTGATGTGTAGCCGTGTGTACAAGCAGTCAGATTTGGAAGCAATATCTGTCAGCTATCTGCTACACATACTGGCATCAACATTCAAAAATTTTAATCCGAAACGTTCGAAGTTTTAATCAGGATAATTGGATTTCCGTATTCAGATAAGAGGCTGAAGAACATAACGATGCCTGTTATTATAAAATGCCAACACCAGTCGAAAATGTGGACAAGTCTGATCGGAATATCATCCATGGATAGCAAGAACTCATCCTAAGCACGAAGGACTGACTTTAGGAATGCTCCATTAGCAAGGAAGATTCTTTCACGTGTGCCTGGCCTTACGTGTGACCGTGGCCATGTATTACACAATGTGAATGTGCACGAGTGTGTGTGCAAGCGTCAGTGTGTCGGGGAACTCAGAATGCAGATCAAACCAGAAGGCGCAAAAGCTCATAGAGCTGTAGCTATGAAGTAACCAGAAAGAAGTCTTTAGGATGTATTTTTTTTTTATATTGCTAAATGGCCGCTCTTGACCCCGATCACGCCTGATGGAAAGCGATAGATGAGGTCTATGATGGAACATTATATTTTTTTGATATTAGTTCGACCCTGCTTTCATAAGAATCAGTCTTATTTTTATATAGGTGACAGAAAGATTTTTTTCCCTTATCTCTAAGTAATATTATGTAGTGTTAACTAGTGTTTACGTATATTGCGGATCGATAGTCAGACCAAAGAAAAGGTGCATGGGCTATGTGAAAGATGATATTACTAAGAAGGAAGTGAATTCAGAGATGGCACCTAATAGTATGGACGAAAAAGACTCAAGGCTCAGCACGTAAGTGCTCACAGCCGCCTAAGGTCATCAGAATACCAATTTTGGAGACAGTGCGCGGCATGGAATCATCCCATGCGCCTTCTGGTTTGTTCTGTATTCTATGTTAAAGTACTAACCCTGAACGGCGCCGGGAAGAGCGACGATGCGTCGGGCTCGGCGGCGTGCGCCTGCGACATCTGGTGCGCGCGCGCCTGTCGCTCGCGCTCGCGGTCGCGTTCGCGGTCGCGGCCGGCCCACGCGCCTGACCCGCCGCCTCCGCCGCCGCTCCCCCCGCCCCTGTCCCGGTCCCACTTGTCGTACCTGAAACAATTGAACATACACATTAGATAGATATTCAAAAATTAAGCTCTCATTGATTCCCGAAAAAGTATGCTTAGGGTGAAGTCTCCTATAACACATCGGTTGTATGCAGCGTCTTGCAAACGCCGCGTCAAGCTAGATGCTTGCTATGGAGATGTACTGATGCAGTCACTTTGAGACGCTCACTGCAGCTTTTCAGCAACGCGGAGAGCGTTCGCTGACGCAGCCATTAGGTCCTCACGTGTGCAGCCATTGTCTGTGGAGAGACACCGCATACACACCGAAGGACAATACCTTCCATGAACCTCCACTTGTGGCGGTTGTCCTTGCTGCGGCCTTCTTGGGTACGAAGTCTACTTAAGGTTTTCCAAGCACGCCACGGTAACTTATGAATTTTGGGCCAAACAAATTAAAGAAGAAAAAAAACATATTTTTGCCATCGACACGCTAAGAAGAAGACTGCAGCTTTAACAATACTCTATAAGACTATGAATGAGGTTAACACTGACGCCTTTCTAAGAGGCTTCAATATAGCAAAACAGTCCTAGAAGCCTAATTTATATCTGCGAGTGCCACTAATTAACACAGATGTAGCCTAACCTAAAAAGTGTACCGCTGCGAAATTAATCTAAACCGACATGTTATCCCGCGCCTGACACAATTACAGAATTACTCACACTTGTAAAGTTGAGCTGAGCAAAATTTATATTAAACCACGTAACTCTTGACACAAAAGCTATACACGTTCATTCTTATCCCCAAGAGATTCCTACAAAGGTATTTTTCACAAATCTACTTGATCGCGATACCAGGATATATCACGTACTACCCAAAATAAAGAATGAGGTATTCACGTAACGCTTTTTAATCCCTGGCCCCAGCAGGGCTGTAGCTAGAGTCGAATTTGAGGTAGGGCAGCATTGGTTACAGGTAGGGCGAAAGTAAAAAAATTATCATAATTTGATCTGCCCTCGAAGCACAAGCTCCTAAATCAATCACCATGTATATCATTGACCTCTAGGTCAGTGATGTACATTCAATAGCTATTCGTAGACAAATAATTTCTGTGACAGAACATGAGCATGGATCTAAGAACTATTAAATCCTCAATGATGAAGAACAAGCGAACAAGATGGTTGAACTTCCAGATTTGGATGTAGAGATCCACGTCTGAGTGTTGGGTGGGGTGATACGAGTAAATCGATACGACCAAAAATACCATTTAGATCATATTGTTTCTGAAAACTTATTATAATAATTGTGCCACATGTCATTAAAATTTCCTAAGGGGCCTCTGCGAGTTGGCTTCGGCCCCTCATACGCCTTCCAAAGGACCGGGACCCCATGGCCCCGAGATACATAAATTCAAAAGAAAACATAATAATATATAATAAAAAATATTTAAAACTCTATGATTCACCATGTTATTAAAAATGCGAAGAACTTCGTTCAGATCAACTGATTTTGTTCTTTTTTTTTTCAAAGGCCATAAATACCATGCCAGCCATTCTCTTGTGACCCATTGACAGCCTTTGAGGGCTATTGATTGCAGTTAAAGTTGAAAACCCAGATCCGCACACTGCAGTGCTATCCTATCCTATACCTATCGCTACAATTTTTTTTATCTCAAACTATTTATCTTAGTTTTTGGTATTTTTAACCCCCGACGCAAAAACGACGGGGTGTTATAATAATAATAAGTTTTAAGTTTGACGTGTCTGTGTGTGTGTGTCTGTCTGTGGCATCGTAGCTCCCGAACGGATGAACCGATTTTGATTTTGTTTCTTTTGTTTGAAAGGTGAATTAGTCGCGAGTGTTCTTAGCTATGTTTGATGAAAATCGGTCCAAGATTGTCGCCGCCACAAAATGGCGGATTACATATTTTTCACAACTCCCTCAATATGGGTATCAAATGAAAGAGCTTGACAAGTAGAATACTAAACACAATGATAAATTTCAAAACCAAGATGGCCGCCACCACAAATGGCGAATTCACAGAGGAATACGTTAGTATGGAATGAACTCCAACGACCACGAGTAACTAACTAGCTTCACTGTGGTAAAAAAATACGTACAGCTGCACAGATTTCGGCGAGTCACGTGTCGATCGTATAGCATGTTTACTAGTAATATAATATTATAAAGTTTAAAAAGCAAGAAATAAAAGTTAAATTAAAAATTTAAAAAACCCCCGACTCAAAAACCTCTAAAAACTAAAATAATAATATATATTGGTCCTTTAAGTTTAATATAAGTTGCAGGAAATATTTTGATCCAAGCGTCCTCATGTCGGGGGACGGCTAATAAAAACGCCAAACAGATGAGGCTTAAACCCAACAATAATAGATGTACCTAGCTATTGTAGAAAACATAACTGCTGTTAACTTCCAATTTTCATTAGCCGTCCCTCGACGTGAGGACGCTTGGATCAAAATATTTCCTGCAACTTATATTAAATTATATTATTACAACTTATATTATTATTATTTTAGTTTTTAGAGGTTTTTGTTTGAGTCGGGGGTTTTTTTAATTTTTAATTTAACTTTTTTAAGGTAGGGCATTGTGATTTCAAGGTAGGGCATTGCCCCATAATGCCCCCCCCTAGCTACGGCCGTGGGCCCCAGCCAGGAGCTGAATCTACGCAGATCGCAAAGCTAAAAGCGACTAACAAAAACGATATTTTTCGGAATAGTTCGAGCAATGCGGGGTTGGCAACCCCACCTACAAACACAACTAGGAAACCTTTCGCTCCGTCCGATGTTACAACCTGCACAAGAAGATAAACAGCTGACACCCTGTTTTTCTTATATTCCCATACGTGTTTGAAAACAATAACATTGCTTATTATTACGAATAGCCCATTGTGATTGCGGTGCACAGACTTCTACTATCGTTGAACTACTATCGTTGAACTTACTTTCCAAGAAATGTGTGAAAAAACACTTTTATGGGTTCGGAAGACTAAAGAAATTCTAACATTACAATCAAAACCAAACCATACAAATTGGAAATTAGTTTATTAATACCGTTTACAATGGAAAAGCTGTTGTGTAAATTGCTGGATCGAATGTATTAAGAATTCCAGAAAGCTATTGGCCGATGATTCATGGAATAAAAAGAAATATGTTAAATTGAATGTCGATTTAGAGCTCCCGCAGACAGGTGCGACGCGACACTAATAGAACTAAACTAATTCCAAGAAGTTTTAATAGAAAATTGTTCTTACTAGTGCCGCGTTGCGCTGTTGCGTCGCGCCTGTCTGCGGGAGCCTTAAAATTGTCTGTTCTGGCAAATAAGATGACTAATCCGCACTGTTTATATCGATGCATAAGTTTCGCATAGCACATCCACATATAGGGAAAACCTCTGATGATATTATAAACTATTCAGGTAGGAAAACAAGTTGTAGGTATACAATTTTTCCCCATCAGGAAACGCATTAGGTACGTTATTATGAAGTCCTGATTTCAGTCCTTTGTCTTCGCTCATCATATTTATTGCTGTCTACTACACGGAAAATTGTTTGCCGTTTAAATTTTTCTTTAGAAACATTGTTTGAGGATTTTAGACAGGATAGCAGGGGGAACATCGACCCGCACCCGGTTACGATGGACTCACTCAAGACATGAATCTGATACACCCTGCGTTAAAATTTATCATCAGTAATTTAAAAAAAAAATATAGCTTTTCCATACATTTTTGACCGCGTCGGTACAGCCGCGGACAATGGCGGTCGACCACTTTTCACCCTTTTGCCCTTGCTTGGTAATAAGGTTAAAAAATGGTCCACCGCCTGTGTCCGCGATTGTACATTGTACTTTTCTAAGAAACAGCTGTTTTTTTATTTATTGAAAACTGACGAAAAATGTTTACTTATGCTACGGGTCTACAATCATGTGCTTAATTCATGGTTACAGTTTGCGCGTCGATGTGGGATACCACCCTGTATAATTATGTTGGTGTACTAATCACTTTACTTAGGTACTGTAGAGACTTCTTTGAGAGATACTGACCTCCTTGCGGGTTAGGCCGCTGGTTATATTTGTAATAAGTTCCTTTCGAACATTCAAACATATGTCATATAGGAGTCGTAGGTTTGACGTCTTAGATATAAGTCGATAATTATTATAATATGATAAAAAGACTCATAAAAATATATCCTGGTAAAATAAAAGGATTTTGATTTAATCCCCCCGTGGCCTAGGTGCCACACATGAGTCTGCAGGTCTCTATAGTACTTTATTTAATCCATACTATAATATTTATATTATAATATTATAAATTCGAAAGTAACTCTGTCTGTCTGTATGTTACCTTTGCACGCCTAAACCACGGAATCGATTTAGATAAAATTTGGTATAGGGATACATAGTTTGAGTCCCGGGAAAGGACATAGGATAGTTTTTATCCCGATATTCCCACGGGATCGAAACCTATGCGGGTGAAACCGCGGGGCACAGCTAGTTATAAATGAACTAAACTAACTATCGATTTAGTAACTTGCCACAGACGGTGATATAGAAAAACATATAATATCTAAAGTAACAACACTACGTACGATTTACGAAAGTCATTAGACAAACCGAGCGAATTCATTTTCCTCGTATTATCGAGCACTCGTTAACACAATGCTCAATGTGAATATTTATAAAACACAATTTTAGATAACGTATTTATTTATTTACCGATACAGTTCTACGAAGCGTTATCTGTTACATTACGGCTAGTTTAACAATAAAACAATAGTGATCGGCTCGGTAGCAGCTCGTAAAACAACAATAATATGATGGTTACCCGGCTGGGGCTTGTCCGTGGATTACATTATGCGAAACTGGATATTGCAGTTTTTAATATAAAGCGCAATGGACCGCTACGGCAAAACACGACAGCAATAAGATCCCCGTGGCCATTTTAATGGAACATACGCCCTATTATGTATGTGACCGAGTTGTTTGTGCGTCTCAAGAGCGTCCTTGACGGTTGCCTGTACCACGTGACGGAACGAGTTTTCACATCGATTTGTTATGACACCGATTGAGGTATTACTGTGCGCCGGATCGAGTGCAATGAGTGCGCGAGCGCCTGTCATTGTTCATATTGTATTTAACATTGTTCTGTGTTCTGAAACCGGTTACATGTGCCGATAAGTGTCCTGCACTTACGTAACCGTGATCGACGTGCTACGAACACGTGAACACGTAAATAGGTCTGTGAATAGTGAATACTAAGCTTCACGTTGATAGATAAACTCGTCATTATTACGCAAATGGAGGGGCCCGTGGCTAAATAATACCAGCCGCACAGGTCGATCGATCAGGTTAAGTTACGCTTGCTGCGGTTGGTCTGTGGATGGGTGACCATCTTTACATACCGAGACCCCTCCGTGCTTTAGAAAGCACGTTAAGCGGTTGGGCTTATTCCACTTTTCCCCCCTGAGAGAATCCCCCTCAGGGGGGAAATGTGGACTCTAATGTAAAAAATGTCCAGAAAGTCCCCTTAACATTTTGAGTTATTCCACTTTTCCCCCCTGAGAGAATCCGCCTCAGGGGGGAAAACTGGACTCTAATGTAAAACAGATCCACAAATCCCCCTTTTAATTCTTGATTATTCCACTTTTCCCCCTTATTTTTAGTTTTAGTTTCTACGCTCGGCTCTTAAAGTAAACTTTTTTTTTTCAAAGAACCTTGTTAATAAAATGTGATGAAGAGTAAAAACAAACACAAACAAACAGCGATGAGGGAAATCGGTTGATTTTAGCCAAAATAATAATTAAAACAGTTTAAACAAAGTACCTACCTAGAAATACTAAATTATTTAGCATAAAGAAAGTTTCCCTTAATAGCAAGCATCACTTCACTGGATATTTATAAAACAATTTTCAAGTTTTTCGGCAATTTGCAGAAAGTATAAATAAAGTACAAAGATAATAAAAAGAAAATATAATATAAAACAATTACTTGTAGACGATACGGTTCACTAGTAATTACACAGTTTACCAGTGCTAAAGGGTGTATTTACGACTGACGTAAGCCGGAACAAAAAAAAAATTTCAATAAACCGTATCATTACATTGGTTCCTATTTCGATCTACTTTTCTAAGGTATCAGCTTCATGCGAATCTGCGAAAAATGACAGTACCCAATTCATGTAATGCTAAACAACTGCTTATAATAATATGACATCGTCAGATTATTAATATCTGTAAAACCCCCTTTATTCCATAAACTACTAGAATCAGAGAAAAGTAAACACAGCACGGCCTAACTCATTAGGTATGTGTTTCTTATTTTCAAAACATAAAACCATGAAAACCATGTTTCCTCACAAAGCAAATAATCCGTTAATCAACAATTTACTGTTATTAATGCCATGCTAAAGATCCTAAAAAATTTACTCTAAATAAGTAATTTCAACTCAATAACTATCTACTTACCCCAAATACCAATTTTCAACGTATTTTCACTACACAGGCACATAAACAAAACAAAATTCAACTATAATTCTAATGGGTGTGTAACGGTTGATATAATAACAAAAAATCTAACGTTCACTTGACCTAATTTTAGTTAATATAATTTTGTTTAATATAATGATTAGTTGAACTAATTAATTGTTGATATAATTTCATTTTACCTAATTTCTTATGATATGATGAACTTTTCTTATAATGCTCATTTGACATAATATTCATTTAGTATATTATTCATTTACTATAGTAAATATTCATAATCTCTAAGTAACTTTTAATATAATTTAAGTTTTTTTTTCTTCGCCTTATGGGCCTATACGCCTGCCACCCTCAACTATTGTTACCAGGAGAAACTGGATGCAATCTGGACTTTAGGGCACCCCGACTCGGACAGGTTAGGTTAGAAGGGGATGGCGGGGTCGTGTGAGCGAGCGAAGCGAGCGAATAGACCCCGCCATCCCCTTCGTGGTTATTTTTTTATAAACCACCCAGAAGTAGGAGCCCCGCGAAGCGGGGCTCCGTCGACTAAGTCCACCCTCGACCATGCATAGAATATTTTAAGGTTTGGTTTTGGTGCCATTTGAGTTAGGCTAGAACTGTGACCATTAAACATGAAAATTAGGCCAACAGAAAATTAGGTCAAATGAACGTTATATAAATTAAATTATATAAAATGGACGTTATACTAAATGTTATATATTAAATGAAAATTATATGATATTAAACATTAGGTCATATGAGTTTAGGTTATTTGATATTATAGCACATGAAAATTATATTATATGAACGTTATTTCAAGTGAAATTAGTGCATTTGTTATTATACCAAACATTCCACACCCAATTCTAATACTAAATAGTAAATACTACACACTAATCACCAATAATAAATTCAATGAAGAAACTCCTCCGAAACGGCTTGACCGATTTTTATGAAATTTTTTGTGTATATTTGGTAGGTCTGAGAATAGGTCGCAGGCTATTTTATTAAATATTTTTGCAAAAAAACGTTTGCGGGGTCAGCTATTCATACTCGTACTACAATAATTATATATTATAAATCCGAAAGTATGTCTGTCGGTCTGTTACCTCTTCACGCTTAAAACGCTGAACCGATTTAGATGAAATTTGGTATATAGTTTGAGTCCCGGGATAGGACATAGGATACCTTTTATCCCGATATTCCCACGGGATCGCTACTTGGGCGGGTGAAACCGCGGGTCGCTGAATATTATAAATGCGAAAGTGAGTTTGTTACGCCCGCTCCTGCATTCTAGGTTATCTAGGTAAAATATCTGGCGGGGCCCGCCGTAAATATTTTGGCAACCAGCACCGGCAAACAAATCGGCGCCAATTTTAAGACCTCAGGGGGGATTTCTGGACGTTGTTTTTATTGAGTCCAGTTTTCCCCCCTAAGGGGGATTATCAGGGGGGAATTCTGGACTTTGTTTTTTTACATTCCAGTTTTCCCCCTCGAGGGGCATTTTTGGGGGGGATTTGTGGAATAAGTATTTTTTTCGATTCCACTTTTCCCCCCTAAGGGGGATTCTCAGGGGGGAATTATAGACTTTTCTTTATAGATTCCACTTATCCCCCTCAGGGGGGATTTTAGGGGGGATTTGTGGAATAAGCCAAGCGGTTGGTCCCGGCTGTCATTCGTGGATCTTTGACAGTCGTTACGGGTAGTCAGAAACCCGAAAGTCTGACAACCTGTCTCACCAAGGCGTATCGTATTACCCAGTAACTCGGTTGTGGAGGTCAGATAGACAGTCAATCCATGTGAAATTCTGGTATTCAGCCGCATCCGGTTAGACTGGAAGCCGACCCCAACATAGTTGGGAAAAGGCTAGGCAGATGATATTACACAAATGGAAAATGGCTTCTGTAACTATTTAATTTAGCTTTTTTGCGTTCTTATAGTAACGCCCCTTTTAAAAGGTGGAAGCGCCAAGGTAACCCGTGAAATTCAAATTTTCTTACGTTTATTGCAATTTGCAGGACAGTGTCAGGTTCTATGTTGAACAAAATATGATTCGCAACCGTTACAAGTGAGTATTTACAGAATTATAATTTATCACACTACTATTATAAAGGCGAAAGTTTGTGAGTGTGTGTGTTTATATGTTTGTTACTTCTTCACGCTCAAACGGCTGGACTAATTTTGCTAAAATTTTGTAAGGAGGTAGCTAACACCCTGGATTAACATATAGGCTACTTTTTATCTCGATATTCCCACGGGATCGACATTTACGCGGGTGAATCCGCGGGGCGCAGCTAGTAATCAATAAATCATGAATCATCAATCTATACTATTATTATATGAACTTAGAGGCTTGTATTGATAATTTGAATGATATTATTATTCTGTAAATACATACTTTTTACGGTCGCGAATCATATTTTGTTCAACATACAACCTGACAGTCCTGACACTGACCCGTAAAATGCAAAAAACGTAAAAAATCATAATTTCGCGGGTTACCTTAGTGCATTCCCTTAACTGTTAAATTGAGTAAGATACGTGTAAATAACACACGTAATTATAGACAGTTATGAAAACGTTGAAAAAAAGTTGTAAAGTTTTTACCTATACAAATAAATAAAATTGGAGTGTCTGTTTGTAATATTAAAATAACCGCTTTTTACTAAATGCATAATTATGGATGTATACACGGTACATATGTATACCAAAATAACATTTTTTAAAATTTTTGTCTATCTGTCCGTTTGTTCCGGCTAATCTCTGAAACGGCTGGACCGATTTTGACGGGACTTTCACTGGCAGATAGCAGATGTAATAAGGAGTAACTTAGGCTACTTTTATTTTAGAAAAAGAATTAGGGTCCCGCGAAAAAAAGAAAACGTTTTCTGTCATGCACGCGAACGAAGTTGCGGGCTCAGCTAGTACATAATATAATTTGTGGAATAGAACAATAGTAAACAATTTCACTTTCCCGGTGGCAGTAGTTGGTTGAAAGATTTATTACCGCGGCCTCACTCGATTTAGCCCGAGGCGTCAATTAATATGTTCACTCAAATAAAAACAGAATATACGCTTACTTATAGCGGTAATTAAGTGCATGTATGCAAAGCCGACGATTTATAATGTACCATCCAATTTTTGTACACTTTTCTGTTCAAATGTGTCAAGTTGAAGTTGAGAAGTTTCATATTAAGTAAGTTAAGTAAAAGTAATGAGTAAAAAGAAAATTATGTCAGAGACGCTTATTGCGTAAGTTCCAACGAAATATTCTGAGAATCTCTCGATCAAGGTTAAGGCTGGCCACATGCGTCCGGTTTCCTGATTCGGAATTCAGATTCGGAGACTCAGAATGCACGCATTTCATACTCTTTAGCGCACACGTTCTTATATTTTCAGTTCGGAAATCTTGACGGAAAATATAAGAACGTGTGCGCTAAGAGAAGATTTTGTATGAAATGCGTGCATTCTGAGTCTCCGAATCTGAATTCCGAATCAGGAAACGGGACGGAAAATATAAGCACGTGTGCGCTAAAGGGAAGATTAATGTACGAAATGCGTGCATTCGGGGTCTCCGAATCAGGAAACCGGACGTATGCGGCCGGCCTTAGAGTGTTGAGAGGTCCGATTTAGTTATCCTTTTTGTTTCAGTACCAAATAAAAGAACAACAGGACAATATTCAGAACTAAACGATATCTATACTGATATTCAATTCGTTTGTTTGAACGCGCTAATCTCTGGAAATACTGGTTCGACGATTTTGAAAATTATTGTTGCATTTGCTAGCCTAATTCTGGAGGAATGCTATTTAACATCACGCTAGGACCCTTAGAAGCCGATCAAAAGAAAAAAAAAAACAGAAATAACCCTAAGCGAAAACGAAGTAGGCAATAGCGCGGGCAGGCAATGCGATGCGATGCGACGGGGTGGGTCGGGAGAGCAAAAAATTTCACGCGGATGAAGTCGCGGCACGTTGTGTGCAGAAGCTAGTTGAAAATATTACTGACACACCCTATATACATTTTTTAATACAGGGTGTTTAATTTTCAGCTCGCACAAAATTCATTTATTAATCTGACGATAATGTAATGAGGGATATTCGCCACATTATAAACTAGCACGGATGAAAATGAATAAATCATGATGACACATCGGACGTCCGTGCCGGAACACGACGAATAATTGAAAAACGCTCTTAAAGATACATTACAATATAATTACTGACAAGTTGGACTCGATCACTGTTAAATTTTCTGTAACACACTCGATCATGCCGATATCATCGATTAAGGAACTGACCGTGCACTAGTGACTGAAATAATTACATAATGAGTACACACGATAGTTAGGCGTAGCAGAAAAACTGTGAACAAAAAAAAAGAAAATACAGAACTTGCTGATAAAATAAACTTATTTTTACAAGCAACGCGAAAATAGGCTTCTCCCAAATTACACAATACATAGGGAGATTAATTGTTTATCAAATTGACCCACGTTGTAGCCATTTAATACAATTGTCAAATAATTACAGTTTTGTTTTGATTGAAATATAGGTTAAGTAATCAAGTACTTACCTATAAAGTAGTCTAATCAGTTTGCTTACAATTAATTTCCCTAACTTTACGTACTAATCACTTCCTTCCTAAGACGGCGAACGCCTGTCGACCATGAATGCATATAAAAAATTATAAGAAACTATGACGAAACTATTACAACTAATATCTTTTTTAGTGACTGAGCAGAATACCGGCCAATTACAATTAGAGACCATTAAATTGAGCACTCGCGCACTCATCATTTGGATCGTGAAAAACAAAAGAAGCCAGTCTACATAATTATACTTATGAATGAAGGTGAGGTGTCATACGACCACCCGGTATAGGTAACGAGGTGGCTCAACAATGCTCAATACAAACTAGCAAACATTTCGTTGAGTTTGTCTTTGTACACACTTAGGTTGTGGTACGGTCAGACTATGGTCCCAGAAACAGCGAAGAGCGGAGGCTTAATACAAAACCATATGTATAAGCATAATCAGCCTATAATGTTCCCACAGCTGGGACGCCTGGGCACAGGCCTTCTCTCTTCGAGAGAGAAAAGAAAAGGGTTGAAATAAAAATTGTGCGTGTAGCACCGTACAATTGTACATGTAATAGTACAATTGTACATGTAATAGTAGTGAAACTTCTTAAAAAAGAAAACAGTGGCACTCCGGGAGTGCCGACAGAAGTGAAAACAATACAAAAACAGAATACTTTTCCGTCACTCACTGACATATCGGATATACATCAAAACCGAGTACATCCCGAGAACAGCCGAACACATCCGAAGCGGTGTCGTTACGGTAACAGTGGCGCGAATTCAATGTTTTTTTTTCCATCTCAAAAACGCGCCTAAAGAAGTTTTGACTTCAATAATGAATAAGAGAGATTTTGTGTGAGAGACAGAGAGGGTTATATCTTTCTCGAATCGCCGCCTAACAAGTTTCACTTCAAAAATACTAAGACATCCAACAAGTCAGAACCTATGAGCCTATGAGATTTTTTATCACCATCCAAATTTATACAGGGTGTTCTACCCATGAATATGAACAACTTTCACTATGGGACCAACTCCGAAACCACGAAAAAAAATCAGCTTTTTAATACAAAAGTTACATTAGCGCGCACTAGTGCGTTAGCTACTTGACCAAAATTTGGATGGTGATAGAAAATCTTCCTTTATAATATAGAGTAACAAGATCAAATAGGAACAAACAAAGTAGGGAAAAAATAACGTAAAAGGGAGAAAGCTTATTTATTTATCCCTTGCAGTAGGATGAAAAAAGCTGTGTATAAATTGGATTAATGAAATTTATACTAATTGCGATATGTCATTATTGAAACAGTCACAAAGGCAACAAAGGAAGTTCATTAAAATAACTCTATTAAAAATAATTTTATATTTCCTGCTGATAGTATTAAAGCTTAAAAAACAAAACGAGACCTACAAAAAAAACATGAATACCTTTTTATTTTTACGTTTCAATAAATACTTTCCATTCGCAGTCTTTTGTAACTCGGCATCGCAACGTAGTGAAATATCCGATATTAAATTAAAACAAGAAGTGTTTCCGTTGCGTTTTCGCAGTGCCTACTGCCTACTTACTGGCTTATCAGGGTGAATGACCGATTTATCGGACGTGGTGTTTTCATTACTGCGGTGTTATCTGGGGTTGTTAAAGGTCTTCTGGATATACTATTGGCATAATTTTAACACCATGCTCACCACCATTGAGTGGTTGATGTATAGGGTCGTAGCAGGTGGAGTTCTGTAGTTTTCGCCTAACCCCATGGAAAGAAGGCATGAGTTTATATGTATATGTACTAGCAGCGCCCCGCGGTTTCACTCGCGTAAGTATCGATCCCGTGGGAATATCGCGATAAAAATTATCCTATGTGTCAATCCCTGTTATAAACTATATGTGTGCCAAATTTCATCCAAATCCGTTCAGTAATTTTTGCGTGAAAGAGTAACTAACATCCTCACAAAATTTCACATTTATAATATTAGTAGGAAGGAAGTAGGATAGTAGGAAGTAGGATTAGGAAGTAGGATGACACCATGATTTTCCCTATAAACCAAAATAATGACTTGGCTAAACTTGGTTATGACAGAGCTTCATCATTTAATATTACTAGTTCGTTTTTTTTTTTTGCAATGTGCGTTTTATTTCTGCAGATACAAACATTTTTTCTTTTTATACTAGTACTAGCCTCTGCCCGCGACTTCGTCCGCGTGAAATTTCTTGTTCCCCCGACCCACCTTGTCGCATCGCATCGCCGGGTGCTACTACTCCCTTAACGTTCTTTCTTACTTTCGGCTACCAAAGGTCCTAGTGTGATGTTAAATAACCTAGAGCCTTTGTCAAGAATTGGGCTATCAAATACAAAAATAATTTTTCAAACCCGACCTGTAGTTCCAGAGATTAGCGCGTTCAAACAAACAAACTGTTCAGATTTATTATTAGTATAGATATAGATAGATTATAGTAAAGTTATATTACAACGGTAGGAGGTGGCTCAAAAAAAAAAAACTACTTTATTTATCTATTCCTGACTAGTGATAACCTAGACTTTTAAACAAAATATCCAAAAGCCTGCGAATACTAACTAATATTATATATTTTATTAATTAAACAACCCTGTATAACACAAGAGACCGGTGCCCGCGCTTTGTGTAACCACCGAAGCGCCATATAGTCGCCTGCCGCCAAGATAAGAAGAGCAAACAGTACATCGGAGCCAGTGCTTTTACCAGCCGACATACTTGCATATGTAATCAGAAAAGTCAACGTTGCACAAGACTTTAGAGATTATTTAGAAATATCTATGAAGACGCTAGCTTATCGGAAATCCATCAAATCTTACACGTAAGCAGCTGTTTGTGTCTTGATTAATCCTAACTTAATATTATAAATGCGAAAGTTTGTTTGTTTCTTACTTACGCATTCACGCTAAAACGGCTGGACGGATTTGAATGAAATTTGGCACATGGATAGACCTTGACCTGGGTTAAGACATAGGATACTTTTTATCCCGATATTCTCACGAGATCCAGACTTATGCGGGTGAAATCACGAGGCGCAGCTAGTAAGTTATAATTATAACTGCTTTCCAATTATATAACTTGAACAGTAAAAACTATTTGCGTCAATTAATCAACCATTACTTCTAGTATTTCTAGCCAACTATTAATTAAATTAAAATCTAAATAAAGCAGGAACGTTTACCTATACAGGGTGAAATTGAATTCATGGGCATCCTTTTCAGGGGTCATTGTAATCATTATTATGAACAACTTTTACTATTGGTCCAAACCTGAAATCTCGAAAAAAAATCCGCTCTTCCCTACATTTTGACGAGTTATGTAACATAAATGCAACAGCTGATTTTTTTTCGCGATTTTAGGTTTAGTCCCATAGTAAAAGTTGTTCATAATGATGAGTACAATGACCCCTTAAAAGGATGCCCATGAATTAAATTTCACCCTGTATAACGAAACCCACGCCTTAAAGCCTTGATGACGAAACTTTGTTCAGAAAACCCCTCGTCACACGAAATGACTATTTTTATCCCAACAGGACAGGTAGTTCCCTTGGGTTATTATAACGAATTATTACTTCCCATTGTTGTCCAATCAGTCCCGAGAGGGCAATATTACTTAATAGAAATGTACACACGTGGAAACGCATTTAATAGAACCAGTTCATAATAAGTATAACACGGAAACGATTTGCATTTATAATCTACAGCTCGTTAATTCGATGATTGACGTCATAAAGTTTTACAGTACATTTTTCGCCGAACATAAAAAAACCTTATTACGTATTAAAAAAGCGTAAAAGTAAGTCTACAAAATATCCTTTTTACCCAACTTTCGGTAAAAAGATAATTCGATTAGTTATAACAAGCCGGTGCCACGCCTAACGCAAGCGAGTCCGTGTCATAGGTTGCGAGGTTGCTAGGTCGTTGACACGATTATTTTTCAGAGGACATTTTCATCACTGGCCGATAAGTACTGACGCCATTGTTATTCTGATAAAACTCAAAGGCAGTATTTGCTACAAAACACGTAAATTGTCAGTAAACTAGCTCACCTCCACCGGCCCACGCGGACGCTTAGCGGGAATTGAAATTCTCACAATAGAAAAATTCAGTGCTGGTATTCGTGGGCGTCATACAGACATTGTAGCGTTACTGAATGGGGATCCCGCCCTTGTGCACCCGCCATAGTAATTATAAAACCATTTGTATAGACTAGCCGATTAAAGTAGAGTGCGATCGTTTCGCAAATTGATACACGAATTGTACGAGTAAGTTATATTTTCAAATGTTCTTTCTAGAAGTTTTATTTTTAGATGAACTCATAAATGCGAGTGGAGTATTAATATTGTATAGATTTGAAAATAATCAGGTCGCCTAAGAATAGCTTGGACTTGGTTAGGCTTCTTAGAAATTATTGGTTCAGTATTCTGTCTAATACAGGGTGAAATTAAATTCATGGGCATCCTTTTAAGGGGTCCCGGTCATTGTAATCATTATTACTTGTACTGTAAATCTTTATGACGTCAATCATCGAATTAACGAGCTGTAGATTATAATGCAAATCGTTTCCGTGTTATACTTATTATGAACTGGTTCTATTAAATGCGTTTCCACGTGTGTAAATTTCTATTAAGTAATATTGCCCTCTCGGGACTGATTGGACAACAATGGGAAGTAAAAATTCGTTATATATAACCCAAGGGAACTACCTGTCCTGTTCGGATAAAAATAGTCCCTTCGTGTGATGAGGGCTTTTCTGAACAATGTTTCATCATCAAGGCTTTAAGGCGTGGGTTCCGTTATACAGGGTGAAATTAAATTCATGGGCATCCTTTTAAGGGGTCATTGTACTCATCATTATGAACCACTTTTACTGTGGGACTAAACCTAAAATCGCGAAAAAAAAATCTGCTGTTCCTTGCATTTATGTTCACATAACTCGTCAAAATGTACGGAAGAGCTGATTTTTTTCGCGATTTCAGGTTTGGTCCCATAGCAAAAGTTGTTCATAATGATGATTACAATGACCCCTTAAAAGGATGTCCATGAATGCAATTTCACCCTGTATAGAAGCTAACATATATAAATTTCTAAGTCAGCCACTAGACGTCGTAACACTAACGACGTTATACTTTTTATAGTAAGCATTACAATCTTATAATATAAATCCTGACAGCTATGTGAAATAAAGTCAGTCAGGTGTGCCGTATCCGTGTATAAAAAAATCAATGCATTATACATATGCTCCATACCTTAGAAAAAATATGTCGATCAAAAGACATTCGACTATTCAATGATCGAAACATAACACATTGATAAAATCGAAGGGAGAATAATCTACAAAAAATTCCCACGGACTTTCCACAGAAAAATACTGTTAGCTTAACATCTAGGCATTACACCCATTAAGATGTAAGATAACATGCATTCAGAAGCGGATTTGTAAAAAATACGAGGAAGCAACTAACCTCAATACTCGAAAAGTATTTTAGTTTCGCCGTTTGAAAGCCCAGAAATGTATGACCTAAGTCTGAGAACAAACTCTTAAAACTTGCGGCGAACAATTCTAAACATACTAACACTGGCACATTTTATTTTATTGTTTATTTAAATTTTTGACGGGAGAAGAAAACTATTGAAGATATACTGTATAGTCGAGGTGTTGTGGAGGATTCTGTTGTGGCAATTCGGATCTCCATCATGCTACCTGCCAGGAAATTCATAGAGCTTGGTCTTTTTCATAAGATAAAGAATCTTAGAGACAGCAATGAATAAGAAAAGAAGGTATCTGAAATGACTTGATAAGTTACTAAGAATTTTGACAACAACAGCTGTGTTGTACATTTGGTGGAAGGAAGCATTTACTTTGTAATCATTGCTAAAGAAATTGTTGAGATCAATTCTATGTACTTTAAAGTCAATTTTGTTGTTAGGAAAATGTACACACAATATTTAGGTAATGTATTAATAATTTTTTTCTCTGTTCGGTATATGTACAGAGTTCAACAACTACTTACTTTCCCAAGATAATTTAATAACAGAAAATAAAAGTAGCGGTGAAATATGCTGAAATTGTTTTTTTCTATATAAAAGAAAAAGATACAAATTCGAAAAGGAAATTTATGACCAGTGAATTTCCATGAAGCCGCGAAGGTGCCAGTAAGTAAATACTTAAACACATCGAGCTTCAGGTTTCCACCATTTATCAACAAAGCTCAAATAAAAATGAAAAGCAAATTGTACCGTCGCTTTTTATCATCATTCGTTACTTTTTGTTATAGAGTTTAACAACTTGCTTACTGTCACTCAAGGTTAAATATACATTCATTTATTAACTGAACTATTCTCTAAAGTAAATATTTTATGGTCTAGAATAATCTTCGTTTTATTACTCTTTAACTTTTAAGTGAAATGCACCAGCCCCATCGTCCACTACAGAAGGTGGGCGGCTAACTACATCGCAAGAGCAACTTTATTAAGAGAAACAATTTTATATCTGACGATACTAATAAAACTGTCAAAGATGAAGAGAAATTCAGCTCAAAGGAAGCGCAGCCATCACAAACGTAAGCTGTTTCTCGTTTTACATCGCAAATGTAAAGTAAATAAGCATTGCTAAGCATAGCTACATTTGTCAACAGCATAGTTAAGTGTTCGCTGGCAAATAATTAACGGCTGGTAGTAGAGTTGCGTAATAACCTGACAACTAAGTACCCGAGACAGCAGTAAACGAGGTAACAAGCACCGAATATACGAATACGCGCGAGCCGGTGTGAGCACGACTACATATACAGGATGCATTAATTGTACTCATTTCACAATCTGTTTAGCGATTTTATTGGATAAGTTGGTCACGTGTGCGTCTAGGAGACTAGGAGCCGACACTCGATACCTTATTATACAGATAACCTGAGTTAATGCCACATTCGGAACGGATAAAACAGCGCGAAACAAGATATATGCATTAAAATGTGGGTATAAACGCGAAATGTTTAATATAGAAAATCTGTCGCGTGTAATTTATTGTGCCGGCTGTTTATTGTAGCTGAAGCTTAGTAGCTAAATGTTAATTAGTAGTTAAATGTTTGTCTAGTTGTTTATTCAAGACATTATAAATAACAAAACGTACTTACTTACTTCATGCACAACATATCTTCAACTGTCATATTATTATCATGTTTTATAGACTTAGGTTTATGTTATTGCTATAATGCGTCTTCTACTCTCTGAAGAAGCGTTTTAACATTTTGTGGCACACTAACAAAAATATAAGCTTCTCAAAAGACTCATTTGGGTTTAGAAACAGTTACATAATCATCTAATTCAAGCGTACAAGCACTTGTGAAGCAATCTCCTAGTAGAGATTCCTTCACAAGTTCTACACTTCCTATTATTACGTGAAACATTCATTCAGAGCTTTGAACACATACATCGGATTTGGAATACCTCGCTTTGTTATTCCACAAAAATTTGTACAGATCACATTTTGTGACTCCTACCCTATGAAGATTTGTGTGTATAAGAACATTTACTAAACAATGGTCCTAAGGTACTGCTCAAAAAATTTGTTCCCACTAATTCCGTTTCCCCTTTTCGTCATGAATATTGGAGTAGTCTTCAAAAAATTATTAAACGAAATGCTCCCCAGTTTCTTTGAACGTAAAATTTAATTTGCGAAGGTAGAGAAACCTTATTGGTCTAAATATTTTGTTTTGGGGAACGAGTTTGGGCAAATGGAAAGAGTGGAATAAACATTATGACAGATGTCAATTTAGTAGAACGTTACGAGGAGGAAAAGTTGTAAATTATGGATTCAGCATATTTGATTATCACACAAGTAATGTGGGAAACACTGGGTATGGTAATTATGTTGCGGTTATGTGACACTGACAAACAAAATATTTAACCCAACATTTTGTTTACGTCAGAAGTAGAATATACGAGTATTGTTTTAATAATTTCGCAGTTCCGCAATGCTCATGAATTCTCGAGAATAAAATCATATTAAAGCCAATATACACTGGCAATTACTGTGGGATGATGTCGTCTATTGAGCTTATTCAACATGCTAAATAGTTTAAGTGCCTTCTCTGTTCCACAGATGATACTCGCAAAGATTTGCATAAATTAATTCTATACAATCGATTCTTAATAGCTGGTTTATAAGAGATCCCAGGTCTTGAGACGACAAATTATTAAAGTTCTCTTGATGAGTTCAGTCTCATTATTAACAGTGTTTAACATAACTTCCCTGACATGTTAAGTGGGATTGAATTAATGATTTCCAGACTAATTAGGTCATCGTTTTGGTTGAACTGAATTATATTTTGCTTATTATGAACTAAATGCTTAATATGTCAGATGGCCAATTCATTATGCACCGACAGTCATAGTTCTATATAGATCTCTTTCTGTTCGACCTGTAACAGTGCATTCGCGTCATTTCAATTTCGTTTCGATCGGACACATTCTTTAACTTCCATCTTTGCAGAAGTACCAAAATTCTTCAAAGCCTTGAATTTAATTGTTCCATTAATGTGTTTCCTGTTTCTTGTCGTGTGGAACTAACTCGCGTCAGTCCCACAATTGTTGGTATAGAGTTCCTAGCATTGAGTTACAGCGTATTCATATAGAACTAAGAAGGTTAATTCGAGCCACTTCCAATTCAGCTTATTGGATTATCGCGAGCTTACCGTCGCGTGTATAGGGTAGAGTTCGAGAACAAAGCGGCTGAATGCAGGCAGTTATAAAACTAAATCCTGCATTCTGTGTTTGCTAAAAAACGTGTTTTATAGACACTAGAAACGAATAGAGAAGAATAATTACAATTAATTACTTAAGGTAATAAAAATACAGTTGGGAAATGTAATAATTACAACAAAAATCGAAGTATGTATCTCATCCCGTGGCTATCGTACACGGCGATTAAGAGATAACATCGGATGAACGAGCAGCATCATAAACTTGTGCGCTGATAATATCAGATTTCAAGAAAAATGGCCGGTCGCAATACGTAACAGTAATGATCCAGTTAATTGATTCTTACAACCAGCCAAGTAAGATAAACGAGAACATAGCACACTTGATTCACTTAAATAATTTACTCCTGCTTTGAAACATTAACAAAAAGTAACTCCAACCAAGCAGACAGACGATAGTTAAATACTACAAATGCAACGTTAACCGTGCTTATGCTAATCAGTTTGTAATTGATATCACAAGCCACTAACCTACGTGGCTGTCGGTGGCAGTCCCGAGAAACACGAATAGGATGTTGTGTAAGATGATATGGGAGACAACTATCTATCGGGGCTGTACGTGATGGAAACATGTGAAGAAAATATAGAAAGCGAACCACTAGGCAACAATATAGAAGATAAAACAAATGCGAAAGTAGAATCTGATATAACATTAGAACAAACATCAGTAAAACATCTTGCCAATCAACCACAACCTATCCCAACACAAATAATAATGAACTTCTAAATTGCTTCAGCGCTTACAAACAACAAACTCCCGAGCCAAACATTATCAACATGAGCAAAAGAAACCTTAGTCAAACAGTACTTAGCGGAAAGTAAATAAATACATGCAACACAAACTAAGTATGTATGTATGTTAATCAATTTGTCGGCAGTACGGCGTCTAGGTTGCGAGCTGTTTGCACAAGTCGCTACTGTTGACAGTGAACACCGAACGTCGTATTATGACTTATGACTAATATTCACGCTAATACGTAAGCCAAACGTTTAGACTAGGTGACATTAGCGACAATAACATATGCATAAATACCTGGCTCGAATCAACTCCACACAATGTTGGAGTACTTATTTTTCATTAGTTAAACTGTCTCAACAATCGAAAGAAGGTAAAGCTATGGAAAATAATGTACGCATAATGATTGGATTGGAGTGTAGGTGTGACTGCCGGGAGTTGACAAATTGGTGTGATAGAGACTCAGAGAAATCTAAAAAGAGTAAAGGTAACTTAGACATAAAAGAACATCTTTTCTCGAGTTCGAAAGATAAAGTTGGCGTAGGAGGCGCTAAACCGGAAATATCCGAAGATGTGAACAGTTTTACCTAGAGAGAAATTGCAAGAATACGCGATCGAGCAAAGAAAACAGGTGTGAGAGTTCTACACCCTAAGACGATAGCGCGTATGGAAGAACTTTTAAACAAATAAAAGGAAAATATATAGAAAGAATAGAGTACCTCCACCATATTCTACCTTACAAGCAGCTAATTATATCGTTAATATGCCAACCAGTTTCTTTGAACCCTAAACATCAAAATCCAAATTAATATCCGTCCTCGTTGAACTAAAGGTCAAATCGTTACGATATCAACCGCAGATGATGTTACCAGCAAAAAGGTAAACTTTACTTAAGACGCATCGCTAGGCATAAGCTAGCATATTTGATTTTCGTTTAATTGATTCCGTGGTACTTATCGCATGATACGGGTATATAAAACCGGATCTTAAGTTAATGCGTTGGGAACATGCATTGTTTCTTCTAGTACCCTCGCTACACGTATATTATATGGACAGTTATTAGTATTACTTAACATTTGTTGTTGTACGTTATTGATAACAACTATTACGTATTCATTAGTGTTCTCTATTAGATTAATAACTTCAACAACAAATCTGAGTAATTCAATTATTTTTCTCATTCTTGTAACATGCAGTTCATGGGCCAAAAATCTTCCTAGAGCAATCCAAGTCAATATCCACACTTCGTAATTTATATAATATATGGTTTGACCAAAAATTGGCAGAGATTACTGGCGTAGAAATTCTTGGAAATTCTCATTAGTAAGGTACCGTTCTAATAAATATGTCGTTCGTCACAAAATTATAAATTCTGTTTTAGGGTTATGATAAACCCTTTCAAAATTTACTGTTACAAGTTAATCTCTTTCATTTCTAGCTGTAAACAAAGTCGTTTTGTTAATGCACTTGTTTCAGACAACACTAATGCAGAAGTGAAGGCGTCTTAATTTTTTAAAAGGGTTGGTATTGCTACTAAAATTTACATTTGTACCGCCATAAAAGTTAATAAAATTCTCAAACTCGCAGTTTACTGTCTTGGTCTCGTATTAATTATGTGCATACTTTGTTGTGGAGAACCGCTGTTTTTAACAAACAATCACTACATATTTTAAACGAAATTCCTGCCTGTGTTTGGTCTTATCTCAAACACTATTAAATGGATTTTGATTAAGTAATTAGTAGAAGCGCTCTTTGATATAACTTTTCATGTAAAGCAATTTATAGCATCATACTTAATGAGATTATGATCCTTGACAATATTCAGAGGCAACAAAACTAAATGGCGATAAACAACTTTAACCAAAATACATTGTGTGAAATATAACTGGCGCATGAGCACAGCCAGGGAGGGTTCCTAGCAAGTAATAAATAACGACAACACGACGAGTTCGCAGGAAATTAAAAAAATACAAAATGGTCGACCGTTGGTGACCCACCAGTATGTCGTCGTTTATATGTTAAACTTTAGACATTAGATATTGTAGCTAACACGACTCCTGATCATAGAAAAAGTTATCAAAATTAGTTGAAGTGACTTCATAGAATTCACGATTTTCTTAGATGGTCAAAAACATTCTATAATGGTGGAAGGAGCTTACCCAACGCTTCCGTTCAGGGCGGTGACAGGTGGCCGCTCATAGCACATATGCATACCAGCAATGTCTGCTGAACACTTATCAATGCTGATAGTATTTTATATCACTGTTTCACACTACACAACACAATGTTACCAATTAATCCACTCCACGAACGAACATTTTTGATTTAAAGTTTCATCCATCAATTCACATCGATAGATTGGCTACTGCGAAAAAAATTATTAGTTACGCCGAATGTAGATCAGCACAGGTCCATTGCGATTTAATCGATTCATGTCATGTAACACTCGATTGCTGTAATCGATTGATATTTACAACGAATTAACGATTACTAGGAACTCATTGAACGATTGCTGACGTTGGCAACTATTTGACTAGTGGGCAATCTACGGGCCAAATAGTTGACAAAACAAATAAGGAGCTACTCGTACGTTGCGACGAACAATCTTAATAGTCGATTAATCATTTTAATTATCTTGACGCCGTCTATTAACTTATAGCGTTAAGGAAAACATTGTATGAATAGGAAAACTATGTACGTTACGACTACGTCATATTATTTAGCTGACGTAGTTTAGTAAAATAGAGATGATATGGCTATACAGTATACTGTTTATATGTAACCTTGTCAAACCTTATCTGACCTTACAGAAATTGCTAATTACAAACCTAATTAGATACATGAACCGTCGTAATATTTTGTACCTGTAATGGAATTGAAGAATAATAGGCAAAGGTTGCGACAGGCAATGAAAAATAGCTTATAGCTTTCAAGGATGTCGAAGAGTCTTCTAATTTATACAAAATGAGACAGCCATCGTCTGTCAAAAGTGCGATATTAAGCGATAATGGATTACATTTTGCGGGACGTCCGGATAATCTTAATTTAAAGAAACGGTGATTACGGAAATTGCGTCCCGGTCAGATGATTAATTGGGAGGCAGCGTGGCGGATACTTTTTGCCTTATTTAGCGAGCATCGGGTACATAGAATGTGGCGGGTATTTTTTCGCCGAGGGTCATGAGGAGCCATTACGCGGGTGTTTTCTCGTGTGATTGATCTGCGTTGCGCCACTCTAAAGGAACACTGGAGCTTCCACCCCTACTCCGAGAAACGGCGTGTTTATGGATAACGGTATCCACACCAATAAACCCGTATCTACACGAGCATGAGTCTATTCCTCATCTATGAGAAGATAGTTTATTCTAATGAAGCTTTGCGACATTTCAATGGCTTTGATACTCTATAATTGTAACGACATTATTATGCGAGTGTCACAAAATTTACATTTTAGTTAATAGATTCCTGTTCAAACGACCCTTCCTCGGACAGGTCGTGGGAACAGCTAGTTCATGTTACGTACTCTTTTTCATATAGACACGTAGATTTAACTTCATTAGAATGACAATAGAACAGATGGTCAAATACTGACAATAACAGGTAATGCCGGGCCTACCAATATGCGGGTGCATAACAATATTACAGACACTGCTATGAATGTCTGTCAAGGTCGTGACAGCAAATATTTCGGCGGTTCAAAACTAGTTAATTTTCTATACGAGCCAAAGAGTGAGTGTCCTACATCTGAGAAACATTAACCTAGTTTAAAGTCGAGGTCATAGTGTGGTCACTTCGTCACTGGGATTCGCTAGCGAAACAATCCAACGAGCAGACAATGAGGTGACAAAGTATTCGCTCATCAAGTCGCGCCACCAAAATTTTGTGATATCGTTAAAAGTTGGGGGCAAAATATACAATTCCTTTATCTTTATCCGTTGGCCGTAATGCGGTGAAATAAGCGCCCCGAAAAGGGATAAATAATGTTGTAGAGCGGACACATTCTGCTGGATAGTTATTCAGCTTTTACAAGACTATTCAAGATAACCCTTGAGACGTTAGAACCCTCTTCGAGTCCCCGTGGGAAGGCCTCAGTTTATCTAAAGATAAGTGTCTCGTACACTGACCACCGGACTCATTTAGATTACACCCTATTAATATTCAGTCCTTGCCCAGTAAAGGATCTTAAATTGTATTGAAAAGCAATGAATAATTAATACCAACAAATTGATATTCATTTAAGACTGTTTTGATTCTGTTGGTGAAATATCCAAAGTTGGAAGCGATACTTCTGGAAGCCAAGTTTATGTATTGAAGACATAAACATGATGTGAATAATTCACATTATTGATTGACTTTGACGACTTAAACTATAAATTAAAGGCAATTAGGGTGCGATATCTAGCTGATTAATATATTGATACGTATTTTAATATTTATGTTGCTTATAAAATTGGTAATTTAATGTCTCTTGATCGTGAGAAATTAATGATATTATATGCAATGTTTCTTTTTAACAAGGTATAGAAATTATGAGAAGAAAATATATGTATTAATACACAATAGGAGGAAAGAGTGTTACCTACTTGTTGTGACTTAACCATCGCCAATATTTTTTAACGTAGAGTAACAACAAAACTTCTGGCTGTATTTTATTTCGTCCAGTGTGTATAGTGATGAAAACATTAAAGTAATTAGGTAATTAAAGAGTGGTCAAATAACTCAAGTCTTTGTGAGGATGAGTCGTAAAGCGACATTGTGGCTCAATGTGGAACTAAAGTGGATAATAATGCGCTTACTGCTGTAGTACCTACCTACATAATTGTACATGAATTAACTAATGAGCCAAGGTACTTACTCATTTTATTTACTAACTTCGTGTTAAAAATTATGTTTGGAACGAGATAATGAGTAGTTTTGTAGTGCTAAAACGTGAGCAATGTTTTCATTGAAATAAAATGTTTGTAGTTAATGCTAATTGCATATTGTGATCAAAAATACATGCATATATATATGTATATGGAAAATTTATCTCAGCAGCATGTATATTTCATCTACCTTCTAGGTACTTATTGGCAAAGATATATAATACCAGAATGCAAAAGATTTGACTTTATTTATTTAATACTTCAAGCATATAAATGTACAGAGGCGGACTTAATGCCATAGGCATTTTTACTTTACGACTGTACCCTAATTAAAATTCATACAGTTTAACCTTGTCATTGATTTCAAGAGCGTGATTGTAATAAAAATACAATGACAATTTAATTTCAACGTTAAAGTTGAACGCCAACATAAACAAATAACTTTCCAACATCGTATGGACAACAGTTTCTAATTTATAATTGGTTACAGTTTTGAAAAGGTATCGTAAATCATAAATTCCCAGTTCCAGCAATCAAGTGTGTCATGCATGAGTCAACATCATGGACATAACATCCGTCGGAGCGGTTCATTTCTTACAAAAAGCTGATGCGGTTGCGTCGTCAAAGTCAATCCTACGATCCAACACTGCAATCCAAGTGATCACTGGTGGTCCTCGCCACAGATTTCACTGTGACGGCGCACAAACACACAGAGAGGAGGAGCGCGCTGACAACACGCACGCATTCCGTATCCGAATGCAAAGCGCATCACGATCACCGCTCACGTCTGCGAAAACCCGCCAAAAGCGAGTTCCCCGAGTACCTTTTATGAGGTATCTGAGCAAAAGGCATACGCCGCACAACGCGTACACGACCAAACGGCAGGCGAGGACGCGCGCGACTGCCGTTCGACGCGGGGCGGGACCGACCGACGACGCTCGCAGGTTATCGTGAGTCGACTACACAGATAATGATGTCAAAAGTGGATCGGACTAATGCTCTCTATTATATTGTAAACTCTCCGAATACCCAAAGCAGAGACCCCGGTGCCGAATGTTGCACCTACGTCTGATTCCATAAGATCTTCATTGATCAATTCAATGATTATCGGCCTGAATTTTTAATAATCTCGCGCCGTTATCACTATTGTTGTGTTAATGATAGGATTAATTATGTTAACTTTCTATCACTTAATATCAAGACCATTTTCCAGTTTAATTAACTGAGTATCAGTCTGATTATTATTCGAAATAGTTTTGGATCGTTATCTTGTTTTATTAACTTTTGGTCCTTTGAGTCGAGCGCTTCGAGCGTTCTGATCCTTTGTGTCATATAACTTTTCGTATTGTATTATAAATTTTTTATACTTTGTAGCGCTGCTGAAAAGTCTTGCCACGCCTCTGAAAATCACCAACAAAGAAGTATTAGCGGAGAATATCACTCATCGAAGTGAGCGCGCGCCCGGCGCAAAACACCGGCCGTAATTTTTATTGTCCCACGCTACCCGTCTCGTTAAACTAATCTGATTCTTGTCTCAAAACAACAAGACAAAAAATCGCTTAACACCATCGCATGCCCGCAAAGTATTAGTCAAATCGAATAATGTTGATATTTTGAACATCCTCCGAATGTGTACCGTATCGTGATTGTGTTGGAGTCTCTATCGGAACGCTCACGTTAATGTAGATGACACATTTCGTATCTCGACGTTCTGGATTTCGTCGGTTTACACTTAGCTTTTAAATCTAGCCGTATTGTTTGCGGTAATAAGGTTGGTTTCGAATCGACCAGAAGGTGACCGCTGCCTTTTTCCATTTAGTACTGTTCCTCTATATTTTGGTCGTATGAAGAAGTGAGCTTCATTTGATGGATGTTTTAGCCAGTCGGGGTTTTTGCGGAGGATTTCGTGAAACAGCCGTGACGTGCAGAATGGAAAATTGTGTTCATACATCTTGGTACTTATCGATTATTTCGACAACCACGTCCCTGCACATTACATTTAAAATAAACATGAACATAATCTACATGAGTTCAACAATTTAACTCCTACGCAACCAATTTCGTTCGAATCGACATCAAAGCTTCTAATTAACGTGGCATTCGATACCAACCGTTTATTAATGTACAGTAGGTACGGCAAGTTTATTACAAAAATAAACACTGACACCAATTAGCACATAGTACCTAGTAAGTACGGTCTCCAGCAAAACTATTCCATCGCGACCAATTATTAGTCACGTTCACATAGCAGGGAGCGAGTTATGTGCTAACTGAAAATAGTACTATATTGACCATTAAGTGAATTGCACACGGATAACTAATTCGTTGTGACCCAATTTGGCGTGACAAGCGGAGCGCGCCTGCGACGGCCGTAGCACAACTAGGCGGATCATCCCGGGGGAGGGGGAGAGGAAACTTTAGGGCCGCGGAGGGAACATACCCGTGGATCGCCTACCACTTTCTACTCTTACTTAGGTTTCTCTAACAAGTGTTTGCCAATTGCCAAGCCCAACCGCGAAAGAGACGGACTCTAATAGCTCAAGATTTATTCGAAACGGTTATTAAACATTAAGACTAACTTAAGTCACTTTGTAGGGAAACATTTGCATAACACAGCTAGCTTTGCGTCTACTAGGTTAAGCGTAGTGATCTAGTGTTACCTAGCAGAATATTGGAAACGTTTTCTTCATACGTGTCACCTGTGCAATCGTTTAGTGTTTTATTGTCAACGTATGGTCGACCCATTTGTAGTGTCACTAGGATATTTTTAACAGGAGAATTGTGAAGAGCTTTGTCATAACACAGTTAAACACAAAGAGCTCTATGTACATAATTATTAATTTGTTTGGCTTTCGTTTTTTGTCGCCCATTATTAATTAGTCTTAATGATATAACATTTGGCAGTATCTTTGACGGTCGTTAACTAATAGTCAGAAGCTCAAAAACATCTGACAACTCAACTAGTCTTGTCAAGGAGTATCGTGATTCGTGTTACCCAGTAACTGGGTTGTGGAGGTCAGATAGGTAGTCGTAGTCGCTCCATGTAAAATACTGGTATTCAGCTGCACCCGGTTAAACTAGAAGCCGACTCCAACATAGTTGGGAAAAAGCTAGGCGGATTGATTGGCGATTGGCAGAATCTAGAGACAAATTTTTCTCTTGCTCGGAGACTAAGGGACTAATCACACTTATTCAGCTCTGTCCAGATTTTGTCCATAGAAAACAACGATTTTGTATGGAGTCCGTTCAGCTTGCCGCGGCTGAACGGATGCGTACGCATCTCGTACAAAATCGTTGTTTTCTATGGACAAAAGCTGAACAGATCTGAATAAGTGCGGTTAGTCCCTAAAGGACCAAACCAGAAGTAAAGGACGAGTATATACTTCCAGAAATCACGACCATTATTCGAAACTGAATGAGAGTAAAACCTCAAACCCCTCTAACGCCCATAGTAGGTACACAAAGAGCTTTTGATAGGTCAAATTCGAGATTGTTCCAAACTCCGGTATGAAAGCAAGAGGTGGGTTTCCACCCTGGTTAAATATGCACACAAACGACCAACCGCTTCGGAAATTGGCACTCTAGTAAAGAACGATACTGAATGTAGTTCTCCTTAATGTAATTACATCGAGTACCAACACGTGGAGCTGACTACACTGAATACCTAAAGCCGCGTACGCACGAACGAACAAAACATGGTGAACACGAACATATTGGATCGCCACGAACATTTTTGACGAACACAGTGTTATGTTCGTTAGTGGTACGCACGTGCGAACAAAGTGTTCGATGAACGTGTTCACCATGGTTTTGTTCGTTCGTGCGTACGCGGCTTAAAGAACAACTCGTTTGGAATCAAATGGCGGTTAAGTAAGTCTGGTGGCACACGGACTGCTAAAGATTTCGTAGGTGGTTGTTGGGTGGGACTGTAGGACATATACAAAGTCATTTTCAACGGCTTTTGGTTTTTTTTTTGTGAAAAAATAAGAATATCAATTAAACAATTGCTGTTCGTTTAAATTAAAGAATAATAGTCTTGAAATTGCTTATTCACAGCTATAGTGTCCCGGAAGTAACACACACCACCAAATATCCCAATTAGAATAATAAGTTATAATCATAATACATACACTGAATGACTATTATATATAAAACGTTTATTAAATTAGTTATACTGACTGTGGGAGAAAATTACAATCATATTACAATTATTTTTGTCATGTAATTTACGTAGTTTTAATATAATACATATAATTACCTATTCAAAATGAGAGAAATCGATCCAGTAAACGATACTGAAGCAACTACTTTCATAATTTTCATTAATTCAGTTACAAATTGTATCTATAAGATAATTATAATTATATTCCACACATATTTTATATCGCTCATTTGGAGAAACATCGACGTAACTGGAACTTTTTTTTATGTCTATGCTTTCCTAACGTAAATACGCTTTTTAAGTGTTTTGGCGGCATATTTAACTCATGTTTGGGAAAAAATACATTTACGTCGATGTTTCTCCAAATGAGCGACATATACAGGGTGAAATTGAACACATGCGACAAATCGAAATGGGAGATTATACTCATCATTATGAACAACTTTTACTATGGGACCAAACCTGAAATCGCGAAAAAAAAAATCAGCTGTTCCCTACATTTTGGCGAGTTATGCGAACATAAATGTAGGGAACAGCTGATTTTTTTTTCGCGATTTCAGGTTTGGTGATGGTCCCATAGTAAAAGTTGTTCATAATGACGAGTACAATCTCCCATTTCGATTTGTCGCATGTGTTCAATTTCACCCTGTATATTTCACCAAAATAAAGCTGCAATAAAGAAAAATAACTCTCGACTGTGTGGATGATGCCAATACCGTTTACCTAACTTAATGACAAAGAGCGCATCCCCGAACATTCGATAACACGAACGCCTGAGGCAGCTAAATTCCTTGGAGCATAAATCCTGACTGCTCGTGTATTGAGAATTTGCATTAAAATTGCAGATTGAATGGCAGGCTGTATTCGAAATCGTCGATATTGACTGCAATGGCGTTCCGTGTGCTCCTATCTTTATTTAGGTAAGAGGGCGCTAGGTAGGCCGCGGAATTCAAATTTTCTTACGTTTTTTGCCACTTTCAATCAGTGTCAGGATGTATGTTTAACAATATATCGCTCATTTGGAGAAACATAGACGTAACTGCAACTTTTTTTTAGTCTACTTACCTAATGTAAATACGCTTGCTAAGTGCTTTGGCATGTTTAACTCATTTTTCGGAAAAAATACATTTACATCGATGTTTCTCTAAATGAGCGATATGATTCGCGAGCTTAACAAGTAATTATTTACTAATCTATAATAAAATCATCAATAGGTACAACCCTTTAAGCTCATATAACCCTATTGATTGATGTTTGAAATAGTCATTCAATAGGAATATCTATATGAAATGAGAGGGTTGTATTGATGATTAAAATTTTAATGATTATAATTCTGTAAATTCATTTTTGTTCCGCTCGCGAATCATATTTTAATCAACATTCAACATGTCACAGACCTGCAAATTGCAAAAAACGTGAGAAAATTAGAATTTCGCGAGCTATCCTGGCGCTTCCCTCTTAACAAGGGGGATACTGTAGATTAATAGTAGAAAGTGTTTAAAAACGCGTTATAATAATTCCAATAAGTTTATAGGTACGAAACTAGTTTAACTACCGCTTCAAGGCTGAAGGAAATGCACCTTTCTTGTTATAAAGTGTGCAATATAATGAGAATGAAATCTCTGTTGCCTCGTGTCTATAAAACTGTGTACCTTGAGACAAACTTACAAAAGAAAACAGTGTTTTCAGCAACACGACTCTTTTACTTTAATTTAAAAATATATTCTCTGCGGTAATAACGGTGTTAATAAAAATGCTATTCGCGTAAAGATGGAGACTTTCGCTGTGTTATTTCGGGAGCTAACCTAACTCAACAGTTGTCGAAGCGATATCGTTAAGAGCTTCTAAGGAACCCGAGATCAAAAGGATCTCGAACAACTTTCACGTGAGGTAATGTTTTAGACTTCACGTCACACCCAAAATTGACCTTTTCTAATACCAAAGGAAGGAATATAAATTAAACGAAATCCAAGGAGATGGAAATCAAATTAATGGCGGACCCCGAAACGCGCAGTAAGCGCAAAAGAATATACATAATCAATTGTTGGTGTAAAATTCGCAATATCATTAGCGGTTGGCGAGTCCCAAACATTCGTCCGCCTTATCGCTCTGCTCGTTATCTTGCCGGCTCGCGACGTTTAAACGAAACGTTTCCGAATGTATTAACGCGAATTTCAAGGCAATGTCTCGCTCTGTTTATAAACTTGCTTTATTTCAGACATGGTGTGTTTCAATGGCCAGAGTCGTTTATTTATATATGACATGTGTTTCGGTAAAAATATCTGTTGTTTGGCCAACGTTTTGTTGGTTTAACTTTGCATAAATTGGCGTATATTTGGTGATATTTCAGGTTATATATGGATGTTTTCGGGCCGGCCACCTGATCTAATCCTTCAGTCGTAGCTTGCACCACCCTCGGAAAGGGGGTGGGCTACACTAACGCTCCAAACGCCAATAAATGGAAATGCAACGAGAAAAAGTCCGCTGTGACAATGACTGCTGACTATTAATCGTTACTGTGCAGTTTGATATTGGAATAAATAGGAAATAAAACAATAGATATCTATTACCGCACCACAAATCGACACGCTTTAATTCTTTGTAGCATATACTGATAGTACGTATCTGTTTTATCGCGGCGATATTGCCAATCTTGTAGATACGCGCTATTGTTTCCGATAATACTTAGCCACGTGTGTGTATATTGCTAATTAATTTAATATCTATGTATACGCACAGTGGTCACGCCCAGATTCAATGTCAAATGAAGGTTTACGAAACCCTCCATCTATGGCAGAATGTGCCCTGGTAAACAGAGTCCTCGAAACAAATTAAGTTGGGCGGTCAACCGGTCCAATAAACTAAATATATGAAATTGATCCTGTTGAACTGGCCAATAACTAATTCCACAACTTATTCATTGTGTATGGTTTGGTTACGTTGTCGGCATGTTTGTAAGATAAGGTTGATTTTAGCATGAACTGAATGAAATATTCATGACGGAATAAAAATTGCGTAGCATCGTACCCTAAAGTAACAGACAGATGGATAGATATCAATGTCATAATGTACCCGCGATATAAAACAAGAACAAAGACGTATCAGGGGCTTGCATTTATCGAGAAAGCGAAGGAATAAAAAATGCTTTTTCAACCCCATCTAGCCAGACGGAAAAATACGTCGTTGCCGATTGTTTCCCTGTCCGGAACGCGAAATGCAAAGTATGAAATAATTATGGCGGTGAGAGTGCGCGACATGTCGGTACCCCTCTCCCGCCCCACGTCCTCCGCCCCCCTCAACCCATCAGCCGATCGTCCTCGTCTCCAATCTCCGACCCCCTAGACTAGTAGGTGGCGAGGCGTCGACAAAACGTCGCCACAAATGCGGTAAAAAGGGACTTGTTGCTTTATCAGTGTCAGGTTTTCGCGTGAAAATTTGTTGAATAAGTAATGCTGCGTTACACGACCTATATTCTACAATGTAGAACAGTTGTGCCACTCATCCAGAATGTTAGGGGCTATCATTGTGTGTAAAATGGTTAGCACTTACAGTTTTAGAACTGAAGGAGTTAAATTAATTTCTCGGTTTATCTGTCTCGAACTCTCGACATCGTATATGATAGCGATCACGACATCGGAACAGCACAAAATGCATTAGTGTGGAGCACAGCACACAGACTGAGTGAAGTAGTTTCCGCCGATGCATGACTAGGGTGACAAGGGCGAGATTCGAAAGAGGAATGTCCCGCAATCGATTCTTTAGAGCGCGCGGCTGGCCTGGCATCGCGTCCGACAGAACGCCGGATAATTGAAATACCTGACGGCAGTCACGGGAGACAGGATTGGGTTCGGGAGCGCCGCAGACCCGCAGTGCTATCTAACACAAACATTTTGATGAAATGTTAGTCATGATTTAACGGTTTTCTTTACAACTACATACTAGGTTTCCTGCTCGGTGACGTGTGTGGTTTATTTTATGACGGCCAATTTATAACTTGTTATTTTAATAAATTTTGTGCATATCATTTCCGCTTACGGTCACGTTCTATGTCCTTCTGTTGATCCTACAATGTTGCATTCGAAACAAGTTTTTTTTTAATCACAAAGATTTATTAAAATTGTTGGTTATTCTCATTGTTGGATATTTCTCTTGGTTATGGAAAGAATGCTTACCTATTTGAATTATTACAAACAACAGTGGTTTTAAAAAGTAGCTTTTCATCACGAATTCACGTTGCTGTTACAAAATGCCCATAAAAACTCGACTAATACGATTTAAAAGCAAAAATTAAACTCCAAACAAGTAAACACAGTGACAGATGACAACATAAACCGAGTTGACACTTGACAATCAAAGCGATTAAGTTATTTGCCATGTATAGTGGTATAATTCACAATACAATTGATCGGACGACAGTGCAGTGAACGCTCCACTTTAACCGCATTAGCGTCGATAATAACCCATGCTTACTATAACAACCGCTATGTGTAGAAAACCTAACCATTCATTATAATTCGCGTCTTTAAGCCATTCAATACTGAACTACTGTCCTTTGTCCGTATTGTGACAGGACCAAGAACGAGATGATATTTCATATGAGACGACTTTTCAAATACTCGTTGTTTTTATTCCCCGTTCTATTCAACGCGGTTCGGAGCCAACGCAGCTCGAGCACGTATTGTACATAATATTGTACTGTAATTCGATATTGCCGCTATGATAATACTCGGAGTTATGTTTATACTAAGGAATGTCACGTAATACCGAACGCAATTCATTCAATTCTGTTTTAATTGGACGTAATGACACGCAGTGGGAATGATTTTTTAATAAACATCTTTATTAAGCACGTTTGCAAGATGCGTTTTATCTGTTTTAAAAATTAGTACATTTAATCGAAAAAGTTGGTTGTAAGAATTCTGAATAAAATAAAGGACCCCTAGAGACCTGGAGAATTCGCACCGAAGGACTAAATTTTGAAAAAAACCCAGACGCTACCAATAAAACCTGTATTTCTATTTGTCTACAGAACATGAGAGCTCTCCTTGAAAGATTCTACTAAATGCAACTCCCTACTCAAAATGGCGAAATAAAACAAGTTGTTTTAATAACGTTGCAATGAATACACGTCTAGACTAGACACATGTACAGCTGTTCAGCTCAATTCAACGTAAACATGAGCTATTAAACGGGCACATCTCTATTACAGACAACGCTGTTATAGCTACGGCGAGGTCTAGATTAATCAACTACTGTCTACTGCTATGCTGACGTAAACCACTAATGTAAACCTGTTGATTCCTTAATGTTGTCCTATATTACACTGAATAACGAAACATCAAATTAATAATTGAAGATGCAAAAGGTCGTGATAACTTTGAAGATGTAATTGGAAATAAGTCCGGTATTAATAATGGAAGGAATGAAGAACTTAAGGATAATATTGAACATTAAAATGGAGATTGCTAACAAGCGCTAGATATACGTTTTGATAATGCAATTTTAAAACTATGGTTTGACATTAGGGGAGGCATTTATGTGGTAATAGGTGATCTAAAGAACCAAGCCCGCATAACAACAGTTTATCATATTTTTATATTAGCTCCGTAAGTACTTACGTTAGTAATAAATGACACTAGAAAAGAAGTTAAGGATCTCAAATAAAAATAAAAAATACAAACGATTAAGCGAGCCAAAGCAAATAAAACTAATTCAGGATAAAACCAGCGCCACGGAAAATAATTTCACTATTGACCCGAAGCGGTTAAAGCGAAATAGAAAAGAGTAAAAGGAGTTTTATTTTACCAAACCATTTTTAAATCTCATAGCCTGGCTAGCAAAACAGAGTGTAGCCACTAGCTAAGCGGGTTACGATATACCAGCAAAGCTTATAAATACTGGATATTTTTTGTTGTTTTTATATGGGTTCACCGCGTCCTGAGGCGGCAAAGGGGTGATATCGGATGGATTGACAGGTACATCAAGCGATGCTGAAAATGTTTTTGTGATTATGTATTTGGTGATTAATGAGGTAGTCAGTAGCTATTGTTATTGTAGTGTCCGTTCGGACATCATCATCATCATTTTTGTAAAACCACACAAAAAAAGCAGTCCGTAGTCCGTACTATAACATTAATAAGCATTCAATTTATACAAACTTCTGACCTTTAGTAAAAAGATAAAAATCATAATATTAAATTCCTCCAATATATTCAAGTGGTGTTTTAAATTAGAAGCCATTCTAAAGTTAATTAAATTGTGTATGTTATATGAGGCATCCAACATTTCAATTCTGTCGAAGATTTATGCAGCAATAAGACGGATTTATAGGGTATCATCGGTATACTGTAAGCGTAATTGGATTAACTTAACCTTTATTAAAACTCGGAACTCCATATCTGAAAGCCTGAAAGTTTGTTGATAGGCTTTTATATGACCAGCCTTCTTTTTGAAAGTCAAGTTCGCTTGCTCTTAATAACATTCAAATAGATATTTAATCATATCATATGCCTAGAAATCTTCAGGATAATAAATTCATTGCTCATGTTACCTGTCATAAAAAAAAAGACGGGTTGCACTCCGGGAGTGCCGGCAGAAGTGAAAACTTGAATATTAACGTTGAAATAAATCAATTATTAATTTAATTAATATTACTCATTTTTTTTTCAATATTTCTGCGTCACTTTTTTCATTAATAGATGCACTTTGTTCAATTTCCATATTTTAAACACTTTCGGTCTTATTCATAAAAAAAGCCTATTGAAGGTTTAAACCATTCATTACTTAAAATGTTCAATAGGCCTTTAAAACATTCGATAATATTTTGTAATCATAAACGCTTCATAAACGTTCTATAACTAGAATGTCCTACAAGCTACAACTTCTAAATGTTGCCATTATAATGAAGTCATCCAACAAATTGGCCAACACATTAAATCGGCATACGAGAATATCTGTCTACGAACCGAATATTTGTGTCCATAGACATTATTACGTATGAAAAACTAATTTATTGTCTACAGTTTCAACAGTTTTGACGCGACAACGTCATGGTCGTCATGGAAACAATATGAATATGTCAATGAATGAATTTGATATTGTATGTGTCAAACTAAAAAACTTTTGAATATTTTTTTTGTATTTAAAATAAATGAAATTAAGACCGGAGACTAGTTGCAATAAAGGGCAAAGAATTGAATATTGGTTGGAGGAGGATAAGGTGTGTACCTACTGTTACAGCTAAAATGTGTTCAAAGTAAGTTATGTTTTGTAAACATTCTCAATTTCTTATACTTATGCTTGCTTTTGCTTCTAAAGATTTTTTGGAAGAATTGGTCAGGGAGAGGTCTCCATAATAGATAATAAAAACACTGACACACGCACTAACGCTAAACAGGGGCAGCCTGGCATGATTTACGAATTAGGTGCCTATCCAATTTACAATTTTACGAAGAACTTCGTTTGCCTGTACAAAACTCATTGTAACAAAAAAAAACCCGCCATAAGAATAATAATGACTGTTATTTTGATGCCGCTACTGATTAATTAAATCAGTATAAATAAGATAATGAAGAGAAAGAATTTATAACATTAGTTTTGTATTTCAGGTCAATAGGACTAGTAAGGATGGTGCTTCGTGGTCCTACTAGTAGAACTACGCGGTCGGACCACGGGCAATAAACGTTCACTACGAATAGCAGAAAATGAAACGGCCTACAGAAGAGATGGCACAGATGGCAAATGAAAAGCAAACATTTTAAAAATGTTGTTCTGCTTGCACAAGTTTTAGAAGCCAAATTAGAGTTTAGAGTATTGTTCAGCCGTGAACAGGCAAGAGTTACATACGCCAGCGTCAGCATCAAGAGCGACATACATTCGTTCCACATAAATTAGTAATTAGTAAATTAATAAATTAGTCATCAAGCTGGAGTAGAGTTTGATTCATCTTCCATAATTCCTCTCACTATGGCCAAGACACCTTTAGCCATCACCAGTTCTATGAGTCTGTGGGACCGGCAATGACAAAACTATTTCCTGTGTACACATTGCACGACGTACACAAACCCCTATTCCTACCCAAATTCTGTCTGTTCCCGTAGGTCTCCCGTAGGCTTGTATGATAGGTTAGGGTGTTAGGATAACTAGGGTGTTAAGTAGTTGCTGTAGGTTTATAATCAGTAGGGTGAGGTAACCATAGATACCAGGCTCAATTGTTACAAACTTAGCCACACTGTATGCTTTTGGAATAACAGCCGTACTAAGCTGTAAGTCCCGGTGCGTACAAGTATTATAAAAATAAACTGATATTTGTATACAAGCTTATTATTAATGAACTACTCCCTAAATTTCTTCTCTTTTACTTTAGATCTTGTTGGCTCAAAATATTGCCACTTCCACGTTGTCGTCGGTGGCAGCGCAGAGGTCACTTTGACTGCATGTTTTGGGTAGGACAAATAAGGCAGGATAGGACGTGGAGCATGTTTTGCAACATAGCTTCACAGCCACACCCTACTGGAGCATCTCCCTGCAGTTGTTTTCACACAAAAGCAGCAATGTCCCACAGTATTTCTTGTTGCTATAATGTGCTTCGTTATATTTTTCGTCGCTTCTATTTTGTATTGTAGGTAGGTATATATTAATAAACTAAATTGGTTAAACAGAAGTTCAAAATAAATTAAATACAACTGCGGCTCCTCGAAGTACTATTGTTTACGAAACTGACTTTTCAAACATTTGTACGTCAAATGTCATTTTCTTCGGCCATCTTTGTCGTGTCTCACTTGGTTCACTTCGGTTGGCGCCGCCGTAGAAAGAGATGGGGGGGGGGAAATCTCTCCTGACGGTCACGTGTCCTGACGCGATGCCCTGACGCGAGTTTAACATTTTTTACCCATTACAAAAAGTGTTCAACGCCGCTAAAGAAGTTTTCACTTCAAAAATTACTGAACTTGTAGTTGACCTAGAGCTTCAGTTAAAGTCACCTTGTCTGAAGAACTAGAAGGTTATGAACTCAACACCACCTAATGATTAAAACCACACTGATAAGACCACTAACAATGCAATGATATAAGTACGTAGGTGTATAAGACAGTGAATTCGGCGCGTGTTGCATATTTGATGCGCACGCGATGCGGCTAGTCATTCAATATTTACCTAAGACAACAAACAGACAATGACATCATCGGTTAAACTTACTGGATCATGTTTGCGTATATAATGCTCTAATTTGTATCTGCATGAACGCTTCATACATTTAGGAGTGACAGACATATACTTGAGCAAAATTATATGTCGTTTATACAACGTTGTCTAGACTTTTCATTAAAGGTAATATTTTTCAACTCTTTGTAGCAAAGAAGCGACAAGTTTCTTTGATATTGATGTGAAATTATTGCTACGGACTCTACGTAGGTAACAAATAGATAAAAAACTATAGTATGGGAAAAATTGAGACTTTCAAGATTGATATTATGATAAACTTGACTTATCAAATTAATCCAATTTAGAAACTGATATATCGTAAGTACTGTAAAAGAGGAATAAAAATACTAATCAACATTATTTTTATGAATATATCAACTGATGCCACCAGAATTGCGCCATTAAATAAATGACGAAAATAAAAGTAACAACATACATAATATACAAAACAGTACCGTCATCAATATTGCTATTAAAAGAAAAGACATCAGGAATACAGTTCGTATCGTTTTCCATATGATACAGTGTCTAGAATCTAGCAACAAGATAAAAGAAAAGGGTTATTGTCACATCGCAATATATGAAGTGCGGCCACTCCAGAGATGGCAAATAATGCAAGCATCGCATTCCTAATTTATTTATATGATACTCATTAGTTGATTACGAGACTTCGGATTGCAAATTGATGACGTGTCAAGTGTATCCAGTTTTATGGACGCATATATCCTTGCGCGTCATACTTTAAAAGGAATGCCGCAAGAGACTATCTTCGGACCGCTTTTAATTGTAAATAAGAAGTTTATGCGCTTGTCCTGGTAAATCTCAGTTTATTGTCATAAAGTCCGCTTATGAGATAAAATGGTAAAAGCAAATGAAACAAGGTGTCACCGGCAACGGTTCAATATTTACTTCGTGCATTTAAAGACAGCGCAAAGGAAAATCCTGTTACTTTTATAACTTTAACGTAGTATTTATTAGTTTCGGGAAAATTAAACAAAAACTTATCTAGAAAATGCGTTTATTTCCTGGCCAGTCGTTATAATGTTAAATACAATTGTCCAATGTCAAGGAAAACGGGTAGATATAGAATTTTGATTCCAGTTCAACTTGACCTTAGACACGACAAACTCCGTAAATATGCTACTACATTATTCACTTGTAAAATAGATACCTATACCTGTCTGTGCTTACAAAAAATACTACTACTACCACGCTATCGCATTAGGTATACACCTGTAATGATAGTGATAAGGGAGATTTTAATAAATAAATACTTTTGTATTTAGAGAAAAAAAAAACCTATACATTTCTCACCTTGAAGTATGGATATGCATATCCTTGTGATCAACATTTACTTGAATACCGGTTTTGGCATCTACTTGAGCATACAATAACAACAGAGATAATATACCTGGTGTACTTAAAATAAAAATCACGACAAAATATACATATATCGTTATCTTTCAGGCGAATACATCAGAGATTACAGGGGTTCATACATTTTAATCAGTTTGCATGAGACACGTGCACTCGAGGCTAGATAAATGTGAAACGTATAGCAAAATAATCAAACTTTTTACCACACGTGTTTTTACATGAGACGCGGTACCGTATCGCGTTGTCTGATTTACATATTGTTTGATTTGAATCGGATATGTTACCATGTGAAAAACAGTTAAGTCAACAGCTTTGTGTGTGATCGTTTTACCAATACAACTGATTATTTTATACAATTGAGTCCAATATAATAGCTTTCTTCATTAAAGCGTATTGGACTAGTTTCTGTTAATGATATGCCAAGTTTCCGTACTTAAGCGGAACTACTATTGCACCTCTGCAACCCTAAGTGGAACCAGGTCAACTATAATGACCTCTTATTTCCTTAACAACATAACGACCCGTTTTCCTCAAATGTCTTCTACCCAAAGACAAGCAGCTAACACACTACATTTCTCCATTATTTCTACACGACCATGAATCAGCAAAACATATGATAATGGTATTCCTTAGTCCAAAATGAATTTGTCATCGTATTTAATAAGCCCTGAACCATCCCCAGTCGACTATTTCAAGCTGCCTTTTAGACAATAACTTAATACTTATTATGTCATCACGGAGTCGATGTCACGAATACATTAGTAAGTGAAAGCGTTGAAATATGATTAAATTTTTCGTCAACATGGCGTATCTAAATGTCGGCGTGGAATGTAAACGTATTGAAACCATTGTTTAAGAGAACAACTCAATACTAAATGGAAAGTTGCTCAGGACAACTATTGTTCCTTCTATGCCTCTTGATCACAACAAAAAATAAATTCGCTTAAGGGCATCGTCTAAACAGATTAGGCCTAAATTAATGTTTAAAGAGGTCGGTGTGTATTCAACGGCTGCGCGGTGTAAGCGTTATCGATGGGGCATTATCAACAAACGTGATTTATCTAATTAGTTAAACAATTTGATGAGCGACCGGTTCATTTGGCTGAGTCTTCTTTGCTGTGTTAAGCGGATCCAAGAATCGAAGATTACCATTGTGATTTACGAGTGTTGATTTCATAGTTCTCTATCGTTTAGTCAGTTTAAAATTAAGTAGATCAGAAGTAATCAGCACGGAAACGGCACAAGGATAAGTAGACTTAATCTTAGATATAAAATAAAATAGACAAACCACACAATATAAAAGATGGAAGAACAGTAGAACTAGAAAACGAGAAACTTTATGATATGCTCGGACGTGCAAATGAGGGCAATTTCATTAAAGGCGAACCGTAGATCAGCCAGTCCGCGTTGTTAGATCACGTACATTATTCAATCAGAGAAAAAAAATTGTATCATCGAAAATTTAGTGCGATTTACTCACGCATTTCAACGCCATCATGGAAAAACTCCGAATAAAAATATGAACACACTCCCGACCGACACATAAGGAGTATCATTTGTTAAATGTCTGACGTGAGATGTGACACACATGTCGTTCTAATAAAATCATTAGTAATGTAGGTTGATCACGATTTCCTTAACGCATTACGTAGTATTAAGTGTGATGCTGTGCTTGCGCATCATCATCTGCCTAGCTTTTTGTATCTTGGGGTCGGCTTCCAGTCTAACTGGATACAGCTGAACACAAGTATTTTACATGGAGCGACTGCTGATTTGACCTCCACAACCCAGTTATTGGGTAATACGATACTCCTTGGTAAGACTGGTTGTCAGACTTCCGGGCTTCTGACGACCCGTAACGACTGTCAAAGATCCACGAATGACAGCCGGGACCAACGGCTTAACGTGCTTTCCGAGGCACGGAGGGGTCTTGGTATGTAAAGATAGTCACCAGCGTAGCTTAACCTGATCGATCGAACCGTGCGGCTGTTATTTCTTAGCCGCAAGCCTGATTGCTCATATCTTTTCAATTAAAGTCTACAGTACTTTACTATTTATAATAAACTTCGTGATCTATCCTCCCAACGATCACGCTAATGACAGGAATCAATATTGATTGTGCTATTTGATTTTAAAGAAGTATGGTGTCAGTTTGACACGTTTTTGCGTCCGATGACAAATCTATATATATAAAAATGAAACCCGTTTTCCGTTGTCACGACATAACATGAAAACGGCTGGACCGATTTCGATGAAATTTGGTATAGAGATAGTTTGAGTCCCGGGAAAGGACATAGGATAGTTTTTATCCCGATATTCCCACGGGATCGACATTTACGCGGGTAAAACCGCGGGGCGCAGCTAGTATATAACAAAAAAACCCGTGTTATTGGTTTTTATACTTTTATATTATTCATTAAATCACAGAAAAAATAAGTCTAGACATTAGGAGCGAGACCAGAAAACTGCAAAATAAATTTGGTTAACCTAGATCTGCATATTAAGAAATGAGATTACAATATTCCCAGCTGAGGCTAAACCGTACAAAAATTCCTTCTCACGGCACAACGGTACCAACGCACGCGCTCGTTGCTAAGGTCATTGCGACAAATTCGTTGTCTCTTTCCGTCTTTTCGTTTTTGTTAAAAGTGCAAGCGAGACAAACGTCAATGCAAATGAGCCGCCGGAAAAAACGACCATTTGACTCACTGTGGCGACTCGCAGCAGTGATTGATTAGATGCACCTTCTTCTTCTGGAATCGGCGCGGCGTTTACTCGGAATCGGACGAGTCTGCTCGCCCCCATTGTTTGTCCGTTTCGACATGGCTTCACATTATTACAATGGTTCTCCTTTTGCTGGACGATGGAGCAATAAATACATCGTAAACTTAGTGCGCGCACATAAATTCTTGTACCGGACTCATAATGCGAGTATTTGATGATAGCGCGCTGTCTGAATGCTACACCAGAAATTCTCAAGGAATATGGCCTTATACATATAAATTATGTAATTCATAATTATATCTGTGGTCAGAGTTATACAGATCTATCTAAATGGTAATTTATTTTAACTACAATTTTATTATAAGGCAATAAGTTGAAAACTCATTAGCATTAAAACAAACGTCTACACGTGGCTCCATCTATCGTCCTAACAGAGCATGTCTTATGTTTACAGTTATTTGGCAATGACCATTTGCGATAGCAATATCAATGGTAGAAAAATTACAAATTGTAATGCAACACGTGACGTTTGTATTTAGTTACTTGAACAACGGAGAAATAAAAGAATACGGCTGTAAATAAATTAAACTCTATAATGCCCTATGTTTACTTTCACAGTTCACGGCCGCAACCAGTATCGGTACTCACATACTCGCGTCGTCTCCTTCTTGCTTGTTACGATTTACATTTAGGACTTGTTACTCTGTCTCTGTCTGGTGGTGATTTATAGTGACTGAAGCTTTACATAACCGCGGCGGCTACTTACTACATGTTGTGCTAGTGCCAGTCCGTTTATCATGATTATGACGCTATAAAATAATTATTTTATCTCGTTTGCATGGCTTATCGTGGACGAGTTTTCAAACTTTACTTATTTAGTCAGATGTACGGGTTAATGAGCGTATAATATGCCGTAATCTAATAGTCTTTGGGAAGGACGAAATAATTTGTACTTTGAAACTTAAGTTTTCTTTAGACACCAGCACCCTAATTGCGTAAAACACTATAAATCTCAATCTGAATCATTTTGAAAAATATTGCTAATCCATTGCTTCATAAATTTATGTTCGAAGAATGTAGACACAGACACACTCTTCAAACATTCAACAACGTAAATAACGCAATGAATGTTGTTGAACTGTCAAAATAAAAGCCATTGCTACTAATAGTGTGTAACGCAATTATCCCAATGTTTGATGTTTTAAATAAACTGCCAAAAATTTCAACAACATTTATGAAAAGCAAGGAAATATGATGACATGGACAACGACCATATGGAAATACAATAACAGAATTGTTCTTATATAGGATTTATATAGATCTCACAACAAATCGGAACTAGGGAAGGCTTCGTTTATCGCCGTAAAGATCAAAATAATGTTATAAATACGTCTATTTGCACATAGTACAAGCTGACAAGCCCCAAAAATCAGTGCGAAGTATTCATTGCAAATGATCTAGTAATGAAAGGTATTGCACGGCCGTACATCGCAATTAAATTAGAAATTAGAAAACGCGCAACTTTCACGTAATTGATGCTCCTATAATACGCACCTGTGTCGGTGAGTGAATAAGCGAAACTAATTATGAGCCGACAACTGCACCAATACACGGACAATCTACAAAGAAATCTTCGCTATACAGTTCATTGATCGATACATAAAACAATGTTGCTGATACTTTTAAAAGAATCGACCAATTTAATGGGACGCCAACTAAATTACTTAGACGAAATAAATCGCCTTTAAGGGCTAATAAAATAGCAAAAGTTGTTAAACATTTTCCAATAGTTTGAGGGGTCAACAGCCACAGAAAAACGGACAAATGTGCCAAGGAAACGTGTTTTAATCATGTAACGCTGATTGATGTGAACGAATTACGTTAAACAGACATTGGTGGCAGAGTTGACTTACCGGCTCGACTCGAGCATCATTTTGTGTGGCCTGTAAACAGAAAAATAAACACTTTAACACAAGGGAGACAATTACCAACTAAATTACATACACTGGCACACATTTGTATGTAAATAATGAGAATATCCACACTTGGATGCGTAACCGTATTGGAACGTGAACATTGAGCATGTGTGCGAAAACAATAGATCATTAACAAAAGTAAATCATGTTTTATGGAAGTGTTAGTACGACGACCTAGCGATCGGTAATAATCTGGAAAAGGTTGCAGACGTTGAGACGTTTAACCATCAGGTATTAAGCGATCAGCTCGGGGAGAATATTTATTACATTTTGTATAACCCAAAGTGTATTTTATAGAGGCAATCTTTCAGATGGATTATTTTATGATGGCATATCTTATTTTGAAAGTGCGTTAGCTTTGTAAGGTGTTTCAGTTTCTTGGAATCGTGTTTAGTAAATCATCTTCGTGGTAGGGTGAACAAGGTTGAATTCCCTGGTACGCTAATTATGTGGTTAGTCCAAGGTTGACGCGATATGAACTAAGCGGTGCGCTATGAAAACCTCGTTTCAACGTCTTCACTAAAGCTGTCGACCTAAATAATACTTTGTTTTTATACAATTCCTTCAAGGTTGCCAGCTGTAGCAGTTATTAATTTTCGCTTAAATTATTTGTTTGTACCTTACTAAGAAACCTGAAACTAAACTTTCATTAATTTGCTTTTCAACTTGTCACGAGAATTAAAGTAAACATGCTTTAAATAAAGGTACACGATCGCTACAAAACAACATTTATTTCCACTACTGTTAAGTTACCAAAAAAACTAAAAGATCATCAACAATATATACCAAATCATGATCATAACTCTTGAAGTACAGTCTACAACAGTAACAAACTAACAACAGTACCACAGATAAGACGCACACGAAACAAATAATCCATAAAAAGTATCTAACAATTAATATGAGAAACCCGACACTGCGGGAAAGTAACACGCACATCTGTCAATCATGACACGCGAGGGATATTCCACTCACCATGAATAACCTCGCGAACGTCGTCAAGGTCGCCAAGGTCATTGTATTGTTGACTCCAATGGCAACGCCTATCCCGTTCCATACACAGCCTTATCTTTTATCAATCGGCGATAATTTTGGAGGCTCAACCTCTGCAGTTGATAATGTTATCAGATATTACATGATTCTTTTCTTTCAGTTCCGAAATGACTGATGTTATATTTATTGCTATGGCAACGTAGAAAGTAGCTTGACCATAAATAAATCACACTTTTCCGGTGATTATCTCTTTCATTATTGCTTCCTTCGAAGCCGATGTTTTAGACGTCTAGGCTTTAATAAATAATGTTAATAAGCGCAGTGTATCTAGGCAATATTTATTGCTGCAAGCCGGGTCAACGGCGTAAATTTTCAAAGGCAAAGTCCATAAAACCGCTGCGGGAAATATGTATGACAGCACAGGAACAATTGGTTCCTGGGGAATGGGAACCAGTCGCTACCGTCATAGCACCTATCACTTTTAACCGCATCCTGTCATCCAAGTTGTGCGGTCGAGTCTACGCCACACGAAATATTCACTTTCAAATCACAAAAGTCATCTAAACTTCCAACATTTTTCACTCAACGGCTGCCGGTAACTATAAATTCGTATATGAGCCATAAAACAGAAATAAAATGTACCAATGAAACACAATTGGGCAGTTTTGGGTTGAGAATATAATAAAAATATTTGAAGCATTATTCAGAAATTTGCGCGTCTGTTTCATATGAGGTTAGGTATAATAATTCATAAGCTTCGTCAAATAAACGTCTCTTAAAGAATCCTAGCGCTCAATCATAACATTTACGATTTACCTCATAAACACTAATTGCAGAATTGCACTACAATAAATCAATTTGGCAATAGAAAACGCAACAATCGCCGAGCCATCGGTGGCTATCTGACATCCTGTTAGGCGTAGAGCAGGTAAAATTGCAATTGCCTGAACTCTCTTCGGACAATTTGCTCCAAAAAGGTTCAAGCAATTTTCGACCTTCTCAGTAGCGCCATATCATAGCATCGTCCATCTAAAAACGTATAGTGGCCAAGCTAATCTGCACTATACGACCCAAAACGATAAAGAGTGTTGTACGTTGATAGCTGGCCGGCTTATGAATGAGGATGTCGGTATTTTACAAAGAACAGTCGAGGGAAAAAAATGTTTGAAAGGCAAAATTGGGATCTGCAAAAAATCTGAACATCATTGAGAAATTATTGTTTTGTAAATGAATGTTTTATATTGTACATAATTATCAACTGCCGCTGTTACGGAAAGAAAAACTAATCTCATAAAAGTGTTCCATTGTTTCGTTCTATTGTCAGGTTATAAAAAAAGTCAAGGCTGTTGAAGAAGGTGCAATTGAATTGACATTCGCATATGAATTGCAAATGAACGATTTGTAACGTACTGACATAAAACACACTGAATTCAGCCACGGAGTTCACTGAAAATACAGGTGAACAGGTGATACGTACGTAGTACAATGAAAATAACAAAGGGTCTAAATGAACTCCGTGTGAATTGTTTTCATTGTGATGAAATGTTTGGTCTATAATTTCACGCGACGAAAGCCACAAAATCGATTTCGGTTAGACCTCCCGTAAAAACTTATTATTTGAAGAAGTTCGCAACTACCTTGAGTCTCGTGATTCATCTACAGGCATTTCGCATCGCTTTTAGTTATTTAATTCAAGATAAGTATAGGAATGTTTACATCTCGTGCTTTCAATTACTAAAAAAACCTTTGCCTTTCCTCCGAATCATCTCAATTCACAATTCCCATTTTACTCACGTTAAGAGCGTTTTTACATCGTCAGTCGGCTCAATGGTCTGTAATTTTGTTTTGATGAATTAGCCAAACGACGGGATACTAATAATTGAGGATGGACAGACAACGCCGAAACCGTTCGAGCTTCGAGCCCTCCAATTTATAGCGGATGTATTGAAAACTTTTTGCAAATAAAAGTATGAAATTTTCGGAAGAAGGGTTCATCGTTCGCTTGATCGCGTTCCCGACCTTGACGTTAAGATGTCGAAGAACTGCGTATAGTAACTGACAACGTACTTTCTTCCAAAAGTTTTCAAGGCACACAACCAGGACTTCACTCAACTTTTTATTCGACTTTTATTGCATGGCTTTTTCTCTCTCAGTTCTTCTAGTAATGTAGATCTAACATACAAACAACAGGAACGAATGGTCACAGTAAAAGCACCTTTTGAAATTTTACTAGTGCCACTCAAACCTTTTACAACGGGAAGGAAGAAAATAAGCAAAATCAACAGAGTAATTAAAAACGAGGTCAATGACAAGAGAATAAAAAATGCAGTTGTAAATGTGGTATGGTCGACGTCGTCGGCGCGATAGAAACTCTGAGAAGGCAATGGAAAGAATATCTCTAGGGTCTCATTAGCAAAGCGAGCGAGGCATGCTGCGGTTAGGGAGACAGTCGCACCGAACAGCACTTCTCGTAAGAAGGACCTTATTAGTAAGCGGATTGGTGTTTTGTCTATTTGTTAATGTTGAAGTGGTCTACGCTACAAAACTACCTACCATCGCGGATTAAATGTCAGCTCTTTGTTCAGGTTAATATACTTTAGAAAATGCCATTCCAAGGTAGACAATAACATTTTACTAATCAAACTAAGGTAGATAGACGAAGTCCTCCTGTAACGGCCATGTAATAAAATCAACGTAGTAAACGAGTAGCTGAAAGAAGCCGGGCAAACTTTTGAACATGAACGCACCGTCTTAGAACAAATAGCACGGAGACGAGAGAGCCCGCTCGCTGAATTCTGAACGAGTAAGCTTTTTACCCAACATTGCATCGAATGCGGAAAGAAGTTGTGTACAAATTGGTAATCATAATAATTATTCTGTAATTGTGTGTGTTGTTCAGCGTAGCGTATCAAAGCGATGCCTGCACGCGTCGTAGGAGCAGGGGGGTTGTACTCTGTCGTCACAATTTATGACAAACTTCGCTAATTCCATATCCGAGTGGAGTAGTGTAATTAGTGTGTGTGCGGGCAACCGATCGGTTCCAAACATATAATAATAATAATAATAATCATTTTATTATCAGGCAACTAAGGCCCATAGATAAAATACACAAAATAATCTTATGATATAATAAACTAATACATATTAAAAACCTTAAAGCTATGACTATACACGTAACGTTGTCGGCGTCGTGTTTCGCTGCGTGGTGTCGCGTAACCGTCCTCGGAAACGTCGATATACGACACCTTTCGGCCAAAAGTCCTCTTTCAGGCAGGTCTTTAGATGTTGGGTTGGAACTCGTACCACGAATGACTTAAAGTTGATGTTGTGGCGCGATTCCAACCTTTCGACCCTCAGAGTCCAGTTGGTCTTCACCTTCAAATACTGCACTACGTCCTCAGTTGTCGTGGAGTGATGCAGACGCGAAAGGTACAGCTGCGTCGTAGGCACAGCAGGGCGCAGCAACATGTTGGGTCCACTCGGTGCGGTGCCACACAGGTTACGAGAAAAGGGCTTCTTTTTCTTCCTTTCTACTTTCGTGAAACCCTCCTCATCAACCTGGCTGGCTCTTGGCAAAGAGCTACGGACCGCAGTCAGGGCAGGTTGAGCACCCTTTATCGGTTTGTCCCCTTTTTTAGTATAACCCGGCTTCAGACACACAGTCGTCATGTAAATCAAAGAGCAAACAGTAATGACTCGTCGAGATTACCAGTTGGATGCGTGCGCTCAGGCTTTAATGTGTGCTAACGTGTGAAGCCGTCCTAGATAACAATGGACTTGTCACTGCACCAGCTCTAGATAAACTAGTTTTCTATTGTATACATTTTGTTTAAAAGAAGGTAAGTTTAACGTTTGTTTGGGAGCTCTATGCTAACAAACAAGTGTAAGAGGACATGTTTATAGCTCATTTTGCCCAAGCTGCTGTGTCAAATTGTAAAGAATAAGTTTAGTAGATACAAATAATGATCTTATCATGTTGGAAGAACCGGAATATAAAAAAACCCTAAATCCTCAAATATTAAAAAGGCGATGAATGATAACAAACACGCACATAATTATGAATGAAACTAGATACAGTGAGAAAATCACAACAATATGTAAATGTTAATTAATCAGTTTGGACGTGCGCGTGCAAGCGTTGCTGGAACTGGTAGCGCGAGCGACCACCCGGTCCGACCAGACTGGTTGCCTTCGTCGACCTTGCAGCTTTCGATTCTGCACACTATCGATTAACTACCATTATACATTTTGCTACCAATTCGCTTTTATGCTAAATCAACTTTCGCTGGGTGTCAGCTGATTGTATATCAGTCAGTTTGATTTGTTCATACGAATGTCAATTTCCTAACAGGTCTCAAAAAATACTACTGCCTACATGGAGCACTAACGAGAGAATAATTGCCATCACTGTCGTGATTTGCAAACGGATTGGATTTGTCGATCGCATTTTGTTGTTATGTGTCATCAAGAGGATGCTCTTCAACAATTCTACCTTTTTCCTACCTCCATTGTATTCAGTATAGTTTCCCATCTCGTTTACAATTTTAATATCATACTGTAATACAATTCTGAGACATCAAACGGCGCAATTACGCTGTGATTGAATTCCATTATGGACGCGATTATATTTGAAATAAGTTTAACCAATGATGATTACATATTTTGTTATAATAATATGAAAATTGTAAGGAATATACGATTACGAAAATAGTTTCTAGATTAGAGTTTGAGAATTTTAGGATTATGTACGCAACTAGCATGCAAAGGTTTTTCACCTAAATACAACACTATATTCTTTTCTTGTCCAACTCTAGTGTTTATTATATTAATCAAGTTCTTATTTTCTAAACATCGCTCTATTCAAATATTTGGTCAGCTTACTGCAATTTATATTATTAATCTTAGCGGAATGCAGTTTCTTCTTGTCTAAGTATGTTATTGAAATACATTATGCATACTGACTGACATACTGATACAAGTTGTGAATTGTTACATTATTGGGGACCTAATAATAAAACCAGAGACAAACCTAGTTTATGTTGTAAAATTATATTGTTTGCCCGGTTCCAAGCGCATCCCCAGACATAACATCTAAAAGCAATTCCAGAAATAAGATCCAATGGATTTACGATCGATTAAAGTGTACATTTACATAACTAGGTATGGCGTTTCGATTTGTTTTTATTAAGCGAAATACTTTTAAGTGGAATAAATGTGCGGCGCGAGGCGGTGAAATACTGCTCAGTGTTAATACGAGTTATTTACTTGTATTTTGTAATTAAATATGTGTAGAGGTACCTATGTTAAGCTAATGTATAGGGTAGCGAACTTGATAGGACAAATGATAAATAACCATTGACCACTGTACCCATTACAAGAGATGAATCTCAGAGATTCTGAAACCGAACAAAGGAATTCATCCTGAGTTAAAAGACGGATATCTTGTAGCAAGTGTTGATCCAATGTTGGCAACAGAAGTTATATAACAACACATAATTAAGGAAAGGGATAAGGATACAAGTTGAGCAGCATCAGGCACGTCATTGTTGCCAAGTCACATTACACCTTTTGTGCGCAAAGCTATCGATTCCCTACTTCGTTACCGTGTCCCAACTGTGAATTAACTTTTCCCGACCCACCACACGAGCACAATCGAGGAGCAGATTCATAGAATTTCCAATCAAAATGTAAATTTCAACCCAACTATTTTACATTCATCCATTCATTTGCAGATTCTGGCAGAAACGGAGTGAGGTGAAACGTATTGTATCGGTCTCTTCATTATAATATTTCTTTATTGCAGGGTAGGCGACAATCGCGACTACACTCTTTATATGGACATTTTTTACTCGGTAAGTAAGTTCTGAAACAGTTATTGCCATAACAGAGGCGATTTGTCAAATTTATTGCGCTTCCGCACTCACAACAGTAAGTTACTACCTATTTAATAGCCTGTTTTATATATCGTTTTTGCAATCAAATTTTTGAGTCTGAAAATTTACAAAATAAGTGGGATTAAAGGTTGGTTATGGTCCTTCAGTTGAAGTTGATACTTTACCCCTTTATTAATAAACGTTGCTTAAATTTAAGTAATGATTAGCGACTGTTTAACCATATTTTTTGACGTTTAAACGTCTCTTAAGATTAAACATTTATAAATAAACCCCTTATTGCCATAATTATTAGCGAAACCAATGAATAATTTAAGAAACGTCTTAGCTAAATTGGAGCACTAACACGATTTGACAAATGGTCTATTTACAATGTAGTCACTCATGACTGGGATGCCACCATAGCTGACGATAATAAATACTAGGAAGCGCCGACAATTTGTTTCAAAAATTACGTGTAAATTACAAGTTAAACTAGGCGTAATATCAGCTCACATACCCATGACACATCAGACGCAATCATACCGTAAATCTGCGTCGAGCGACGTCCACTTGTCATCGGCGCAGACGACATACTCCTTCCTTTATTATCATATCATTTGTGCCCACTACCATAAATACCGTCAAACTGACAGAAATTACTCAGCTAACTATAAAACCACAGAGTAAAAATATCTCTATTAACATTTGAACAGACTGTAGAAAAAGCGGTTAAGTTAAGTCCAATTATAATTTTTACTCTGGTGATCATAGACCATACGATTATTTGCACTGTAGCGGTCGTTGAACTGTAGAGCTTATGCAGTATGTGTCTTTGAGTTGAGCAGTGCCAATGTACTTACGAATAGTGTTGGCATGGCTTGAAGCTCTGATGACACAGGAAGAGATAAGAACTTGACGATTCTTCCTGCTTTTTTACGATTTTCTACGTTTATATTTTCTTCTTAGTATCTGACTGGTAAATATAATGTTGAAATTGAATTGAAAACTGCATCAGTTAATTTAAGTCTGTGGCAGTCTGTGGCATCATAGAACGAGTGCCGAGTGGACCACGAATTCGAGTTCCTTATCGTCAACAATATTTGTATGAAATCAGGTCAACCGTATCAAAATCCGCATCAGCTTTCAAGTGTCGACTTTTTATTTAGAATCTCGTAACACTTTTAAGAACATAATTATCATGGTCGTTTGAATTGGGCTATTCAAACCTTCTGTTCTTATTGACAGCCAATATGGAAATTCTCATGCATACAAGGAAAATAAAATATAGGTCGATGACGAATAAAATGGCATAAAAGTTCATGCGCCATTTTTATGACATTATAAATCTAAATTCCAAGGCAAGGGGGCCTAGGCAGGTTATCGTATGGGCTGAATATTTGTCTTGTATTCTTGTAACGAAAATAGCAATTATCTTGAGCATAACGATTGGAGCGTGAAGTCCATCAATCATGGCGATCGGCGGCCATGACAATAATGGAGTTTATTAAACATGTAGCAAATTCGCAACGCTTTCAAATTTCGTGGAGAACGCGTCTCGTAGGTAGGCCGCTCAGAGCGCCCTGGACATGAGCCAACAACTCTACCTACTTCAATCTTTAATGCATTTCAACTATTTTATTAAAGCAATGTATACAAACACGCAATATAAACTCATTTCTCGATTAACTGACATTATAAGATGTCATTTGACGCTACGTTAAGAAGATTATAAAAACGCGATATTGAGCAAGCCTGTTGCGAAACTTTCATAATTATAATTTTACTAATCATGTACAATGATACCTATGTATTCGTATTATATGTATTTGTACTAACAATGGTTACTTATACGCCTTATATCGGTAACCAGCGATGATGTCACCTCAATACTATAGCGAATCAAGCGTGCACTATAAAAGCCAGTGTTGCCATAAAGCCGACACAAAAGCAACCGCTAAATATGGTATTTTAATAATTAATTATCATTCCGACTTAGGTTATTATTGTCAGTTGTACGGCCCGGCTGCGTTCCCACTAAAACGTTACGCAACTGCGGCAGTAAAATAACTTGCTCGAGATTGGCAGAATTAATACCCACTCCTTAGGTGGACTTGAAATTAAAAGATTTAATGTTATAATTAAAATTTGTCATAAAAACGGCGTGGCATTCGTTGATGGTTAAATAAAATTAATGGTTGTAAACGCTAACAATTTTCCACGGGCGGCGGGACTGTCGCGACTCGTGCTGTCAGCGGCGATATTTCAAGATAAGCTACTCGGCCGTACGCTTCGCTCCTGTGTTCCGTTCCCACGCGGCCACGCAACAAATAACAACACACAACATTACCGAATCATTTATAAAATGAGCCACTTCAAAATGGAGGACGTGCGCGTGAATTTATCGTACATTAAACTACGGCGAAGTAAACAGAGTAACGCAATGGAGCGACTTGTCCATTCCATCAAAGTTGACCTAAAAACATTGATTAAGTGATTTAACAGTTTGTTCAGAACGGTAGAACACTCGTTAATCTTTATCAGAATCGTATAGTACAACGTACTTATTGATTGAATTACTTTAGTGACGCAAGGCTATAATTTCAAATTGTAGGTACCAGGATAATATCGCAGTGAGGAGTAACGGAACCCAGTGTGAGTGGCGGGCGGCGCGTCGCGGTCCTCGACCCGCGCCAGCGGCGGCGGCGACGGCGGCGCAAACCGCCTTGACCTGCGAACTCTTGCTGGCTTCCTATTGCCCACTGCAAGCCTAGTACTAGAACCCGATTATACACGAACAAAGCCGATTAAATACGAAGTGGCCTTCCCGCAACTCATACGTCTTTGAAGGCGCACTTGTCGGGAGGGAGACTATCTTTTAGTTGAGTCAATAGCTAGTGTGTGCAGTTTTATTGAGGCCATTTTAACCATCCATCAAAATATTACTCTACTCAATTCAATCGTACAGTTGGGCTCAGAAGTGATAACTATAAAAGCGAATCGAATGATTCATATTTTGAGCGTTTCTTAAATGAGGCCCAAGACCAAGTACTTACATTAGCATCATAATTGATGTTTATTAACGCGTGTGAGAATCGTGAGCCACATTAAATGAGTCGATCGATCACTAAGTTACTTGTTACATGATTGCGCACGGACATTGCTTGTGAAACAATAGTCTCACTACCGCTTTTGAACTACGAGTCTCGACAGCGAATGATAAACAGATGTCGAAACAAATTGTGAATTCATGACGGCGGAGACGATTGTTAACTACCTTTATTTTGTTTTATAATTGAAATATTCCACTTAAATGTGCTATGATTTTACTTTAATCTTAATTATAAATTCGATTCACAAGTTTTTGAATGATGAATGAAACATAATAACATCTTAAACAGTCATTGAATTGAGGAAAATTACAAGAACATTAATTATTGTTGTGTTGTGTGACAGTTAATATTATTTATATTTGGCAGTAATCAGCAGCCAAACTTTAATTGAAAGCCTTCATCATATCAATGATCGCGTTTGTTTTCTTGCAGGCCGAGTAGTACTCCAAGGCAAGCTAATGGCAGTGAAGCAGTTCTCACCGCCTGGAGCCAGTTACAGCACACACTGGGTTCAAAAACCGCATTAGTACCTACTTCAAGTCGCTACTCGCCTACGACCACCATAGTAACCCATTTTATAGTCAGTCACATTTGCGCGGGACGATAATCAGCTGATCGAGGACATCCTGTTTTTTTTTCTCATAGCAACACAATTATATTGTAGTTAGAACAAAATTAAAGGAATCGGGGAGCGTGTCGACAAGGGGAGGAGTGTTCCCAGCTGTGGGACAACGTCGACATCGATAAGATTAGATTTGTAACCCAGTTACTACCGCAAACGGGTTTTAGTGATATCCAATTACAACTTGAATTGGTAGGTAATAATTCTCTTCCATATAGGGTCTGACGATCTAACAAAGATGGATGCGGAAGGCCCAAAATGGCAACACCTGACATGCTTTTGAACAGACCTTGATAAAGCATTGAATTAGTTTGAGGAGATAAAGATTATCCACAACCTTGTTGTGAACTCCAATGAATACAATGTCTGCAGGCATACCCGGGTCATTCCGCGGAAATCCAGTAACGGCGAATATATGCTAATAATAAATTAAATATCATAGCTGCATTCTTTTTTTACGTTATATGACATTTCTTACATGTTTTTACGTATGGCGCCGCTATCTAAAAAAGTATAACACCTTTATTTAATTTATTATTGCAATCAACACGCACCAAATGTCCTTACCATTTCCAAACAAAAGTCGGCCTAATTGCGCGGAATGGCCCACCCGAAGAGGGAAGCTGAAATTATTTTCCTTCCAGTACTTTTTAAATTTTTCAAACATTTAAATCATCAATCAGTTCCTTGGAGCTCGGCCATAATGTAATGTATTATAGGTGTGGAAATGACACTATGACTTAATGCTATTTATGACCTATAACCTGGATGTATCCAGGTTATCAGAAGTCATAGTGTCATTTCCAGGCCCAAAAAAGTCATCAGTAAACAAAAACAATGAAGAAGCTCCCAAGCATTAGCCTACAATCGCGCTACACAACGTTGCGTACACGCAAGCGCATAACGGTACGCGTGCATCGCCGGATACGGTGCGCGTCATCCGGCCTCGTACGTCACACTCACACGACAACATCAATCATCGCGGCCAATTGCGAAGCGTGCCGATGCTGAATGATCTCATTCTTCCTGGACAATACTGATTTTCTGACATTAGTTTCCTTTAAGAGGATGCTCTACTGTAGTCCTCGAAATGCAAGATTATTATATTTTTTTGCTGATTCCAGCGCTGCTGTATAGCCTTTGAAAACGTTTATACACGTCCTACGTGCATAAACTTTTTCCTATTCCATTCCACCCCTGTCTACCATAACGCTATCGTTCATATCATCCATCTTAGATTTTTTAAATATAATATTGTTTGGTTTTCAATCAACATTTACCAAGTTATCAACATCCAACTTCACTGCTCTTTTAGTCACATTTTTAGTTCCATTCCTAAACACTCTTCTACAAATACAATCATCAACACAGTTCTCTAGCTTATATTTAATACGAGACGTCAAGTTTTTTCATGAAATAGCCATAAATCTTATCAAATATAACTTTGAAACATATAAATGTATTTCGATGATTTCTCTGATTATTTATTAATCAGTAAATTCGCCGGCATTCGCCTTAAGTGCTGTTCAGTTTCGTTCTTCTTCCGGGATTCTGTAACAGTGGTTTTTGTAGAACCGGAATCGATGAATGAAAGTAGTATGTCAGCTGTTTGGGGGTCACTAACCGGTCTTGCTCGTGGGTGGTGATTATATTTTTGTTAAAACAAAACTGGAATGTTTCTACTATTCGAGTGATGATCTACAAAAGAAAGCATTTCAGCAATCCCAATATGGCGGGTCTATGGAACGTGATGATTAGACCAACAAACTTCCGTTATACGATATTATTATTATAAAGGAAGATTGTTTTTAGTTCCGTGACGATCTATGAATAAAAGCATGTCATTAAGTTTGTGGGATCTCAAACCGGTCTCAGGCTTGGTGATTATGGCAATATTCTTATTAATGAGGAAGTTCTTCGTTCAAACGTGACTCCACTTTCTTTTGCCTGACATGATACTGGCAATCAGCTGTTTTGATCAGCCGCAAGTTCTTAGTAATTGTGGTAGAATAGTTCCTTAGCACGGATGTTTTGTGTTACCTACTAGTTATTCGGCTTTCAGTGCAATGCAGGAAAAGTTTTAAATTTTCTGTTCTGTTGGTGGTAAAGAGAAAACAATATCATATTGAAATCCTGTTGAAACGAGATTATTACAATCGCTCCCAGATTGTTGGATAAGCATCGCTACAGCTCAGTCCTGAGATTCCAACCTGGACTAGTCGCCACAATTTTCATTCCCGTTTCTAGATTCCTTCAGAAATGGAAATGCAGCGGGTGAATAGCAAGGCAAACTTCCGAACTCTGATAATATTGTTTACACTGACCGGCCAGGTTGATGGTTAGGGCATTTAGCGACAAAGTGTCCAAGTTAGTCCTCCGCTTTGTTATGACGTCAACATTCACCTACGTCATAAAATCTAGACGTAAAAACTTGAGTATATGAAGCTTTTCCACGCAACTTACGTAACATTTATTCCAGGATTTTCTGTGTCGAGTGGTAAAAATAAGTATAGTGGACGTTCAATGCCATATACTTACACATTGTGGTAGGATAAAGGCCGCTTTGGAGTACCGGCGCTGACCCATATCTTATGTGAAGCAAGATGTGCCGATACGCTCTATTTTACATCCATTCTTCAGATTAACATGAGACGTCATCAATTGAATTGTGGGTTTAATACAAATAACACTAGTTTACAAGAAAAAAAACGCAGAGATGAGATACATGTGCCTAAATAGAATTTTTTATGCTGGTTACGAATCTGTGACTTAAAAAAATGTAGCACGTCTAGTTTCAAAAATATTTAATAAAATTGAAATTTACAAAAATACTTCACTTCTATAGAGAATTGTCGACAAAAAAATTAAAAGTGACTTATTTTCGCCTTTTTTTTGTAATCAGACTGCTCAGTTTCCCTTATAATTGACCAGCAATAGTCTGCCAACATGTTTTGGTCCCAGTATCCTTGGTATCTTTCTTCAAACATTTTCAGATCCTGGTGAAAACGTTCACCATGTTCATCACTAAATTGCCCTAGGTTTTCAGGGAAGAAATCTAGGTGCGAGTGAAGAAAATGTATTTTTAAAGACATGTTTACTCCCATTTTTTGGTAATTCTGTAATACTTCAGCAACAATACTTTCGTAGTTAACACTTTTCTTATTTCCGAGGAATTTCTGAACCACTGTTTTAAAAGATATCCAGGCAGCATTTTCAATTTGAGTCAAATGTGACGAAAATGTATCGTCCTTTAACAATTTTCGTATTTGAGGGCCTATGAAGATGCCTTCCTTCAATTTTGCTTCAGAAAGAGCAGGAAAAATAGCTTTTAAGTATGTAAAAGCAGGACCATTCTTGTCAAGGGCTTTAATGAAATTTTTTATCAAACCTAGTTTGATGTGGAGGGGTGGCAAAATAACATTATTCGGATTAATTAACGGATTGTATTTTATATTCTTGGTACCTGGCAAATATTCGTATCTTTTAGGCCATTCCTTCACAACATAATGTTGATCCTTTGCTCTCGAGTCCCAAAGACACAAAAAGCAACAATGCTTAGTGTAACCGCTTTGCATACCTAAGAGTAAGCCTACCACTTTTAAATCGCCACATACTTTCCAGTTATGCTCATGATACTTTATAAGTTTGATTAACGTTGACATCGTTTCGTAAGATTCCTTTGTATTTACAGCGTGGCCAATAGGAATAGACGGTTTGAGATTTCCGTTATGTAGAAGCACAGCTTTCAAACTTGCTTTGGATGAATCAATAAATAAACGCCATTCGTTGGAATCATAGACCTGTTCCATACACACGAATAAGCCATTAATGTCCGAACAGTACACAAATTCATCATGCCGCTGAAAATATTTTGAGAAACGTTCACTTCTGCTGCGATAAATACTGACTCTAGTCTCAGATGCTAACAAATTCCATTGCTGTAATCGTGAACCTAATAACTCTGCTTTGCTCTTTGACAGTTGTAGGTCTCGTACAAGGTCATTCAACCTTGACTGTGTTATAAGTTGTGGTTCCTTGTTGTCAGTCTCGTCTTCATCAGAACTGATCTCCTCTTTGGTGTTTTCAATCTGCAAGTCACTCTGACTTATTAGCCTGCTTTCTTCAGTTACACCAGAAGATGAGCCTGGTGGTGATGGGAATGGAATGCCATCAGTGTGTAAAATAGGCATTGTCACAGAAGAAACTTCAGGATATCGAACCTTACTTTTGTTTTTGCGGTTGAAACCAAATGATTTTGTTAAACAAAAATAGCAATCTGTATGGTGATTTGTTGGCATTCTCCACATCATTGGTACTCCAAACTGCAAATATTTATTTTTGCCTGCTTCCCAGTTGGTTAAAATGCTTTGACAGCTCACACAAACTACATGAGGGACCCATGGTTTGTCCAGGTTTCCAATCGAAAAACCAAAATAATGAAAATAAGCTCTTTTCACTGAGTCCGTGATGTTTCTTCTGTCTTTTGACAACACAATCTTGCCACAAATGTAACAAAAATGGTCTGGATTAGTTTTACAAACCCTCGATGACATTTTAGAACACAAAATTATTATTAAGACACTTTTTAACAAATTATTTCACTTTTTACACAATCCAACTTATGCGCGGGTAGTCGTAAAATGTTTTAATGTTTAACTAAAAAGTTTGACGTGATAGAAATTTATGAATACTAAATTTATTTATGTAGGGTAGTAATGTATCAAAAACAATTAATGTAATCTTTGCGTTCGACAAAAAGTTTTTTTTTGTAAACTAGTGTAATTACTTTGAAAGCTCGCTTAATGACTTTCTCATTTCAATTCGAAGAGGAAAACGGTCGTAATTTCCAGGAAAATCCTACTATATGATAGTATAGTAGGATTTTCCTGGAAATTGCGATCATTATAAGCAGAATCGCTAACCAATGTTGTGTAAGCCAAGACGCTCGTCAGAAATGATCTCGTCATGATTGTGGACAAAGAACATTACTGGCGTAGTAAAGGTAACCAATAAAACAAATGATTACGACCGATATAAAGCTACCGACAGACAGGCGTTTATTGACACAAGTCTGCTAGACAATGTGTGTCTAATGTGTTTCCGGAGTTTTTACAATTCACGCCACAATACAAGCTTTCGTAATACATTTTGGAAACGAATCCAATGTTAGTAGAAGATAAATGCTTGTTTTTAATCAGTTTTATTTCATCAAAACCAGTTTTGTAGTTAAAAAGGGATATAAACATCCAGCAGATATAAAGGTAATAATTTATCAATCCCGAATAAAGTTGTCGAATAGACGACAAAGTAATCTTCATATTTACTTAACGACCGCTGAGTATTTCCCGAAAATTGAGTACAAGAATAAGTTGAGACATTAAATAAGACAGACACGCGACACCATCTAACGTATTTCTCTAGAACTAAACAAGTTTCCGAGTCGGTGCTCGCGACAAGTCGTGGAATGAAATCCGAGAGAGCACCTCAATAAATGGGCAAACATTTATCTTTGGTTGAGCAGTTAATACTAGACTGGGCGTCGCCTACATCTGCATTACTTATCTGGATATCTCCACTAATTACTAAAAACGAAAGCCTGTGTGCTTAGCCTACTTTTTGAACATATTCTACACATTTCTATGTTAATAAGTCTAGTTTTCAAATATAAATCTAGATAAGTAAATATGCAAGCAGCGCGTGCAAAATGTTGACATAGCCTAAAGTAATGATCAAGTTATTATGACATCGGAAACCGACGGACGTAACTATGTCGTGACATCCTCAGGTTTGTTCCCAGAATTAAGTGTAGTTGTGGAAGTGGTCATTGCGTCTTATTGTTAGCCGATCGACTGAGGATTCTTCCGATGCAAAAGTTTGATCAGAAAAAACATTGTTGACATTCAAAAGCTTCTTTATCTATTCGACTTTAAGAAGAATAAGAAAGAGTATATGTGTATTCAAAGAAGACGTTATTTATACACTCGTGTATTTATCGTGTGTGTCGACAAGGTTTACTCAGAACTCGTAACGTGGCCGATGCTTCGACTGAGCCCGAGATCCCGCGATATATCGCCGAGCGAGATTCTAACACAGAAGTTAAGCCTTTCTGAGAAACTTGCCAGACTGTGGGCATTCTTTCATTAAACGCATTTTCACATACCGTACTTTTATGTTAGCGTTATGTACTGTTTAGAATTGTAAAGTGGGTATTAATTTCACTTTATGGCTGCGAATGACTCTTAAATTTCGGAACGGTGTAACCGGCTTTTTTATCGGATAAGATTTATGTAACGAACATAGCATAGACTAAATGGTTACAACATGTGAACGTGAATTTGCTTTCCTTTGACAAAGGAACTAAAGAACTCTTTCGAAAGCTTTTGCGTACCCATTCTTGAAAAGATTGTTACAGAACGCTCACAATAAATCAAGAAAGTTCGTTTATTGAAGTGTGTGGGGAAAACAGATTTTCTATTAATAGTTCTGTTATTAAGGGATTCGATTATATTGTCCAAGTTCATGATATCATTACTAGGAGCCCAAGAAGCCTAGTACGCGTTCGTGGGCGCAACGCGTGGGTGACTAGTAGCAATTGGATACTAAAACATACGAGAACATCCTATGATTACCTTTAGAATAAATGTTTACTTAATCCGTTAACTAGGTATCCTTAATATCACATTTCAGGAGCAAATACATGCCAAGGTTTCAATTGAAATCGTGACGTTGTTTCTGAGGTGTTCCAGCAATAACTTCTTGTTTGTTCCCTACAGTGTGGAGTGGAGGATGCGCAGATAGCTTTTCTACTTCATTTGATGCACTTTGTATTTTATCAACGTTTTCCTCCTCTTCAATTGCATCACTTTTAATTTATGCTTCAATATTTTATGTACTACAAAGCAATTTTGTGTTCATATTTCAAGTTTGAGTAGTAAAACACCCATATCCAAGGGCTTTATTATTCGAAAATCCCCCATCAGAGTTCCGGCCGCAAATTCCTCAATAAGCTTAAAATTCCCCGCTGTTTGTGGAATTCCCCACAGACTGGAAAAGCGGCCTGCGGCCATTGCAGTTGGTAACTTGGACACCTTAAATTACTGAAAGATTATCCAATAACACTAAATATTTGTGTTTCTTGACGAATTAAGGAGTTTTAATTCAAATTTTGTTTTGGATTAAGTCATATTAAAATTGATGTACGGAATTTGACAGTGGAGAGAATATCACTATATGGTCGCAAGACAAAACATTGTGACTGGGATATCTTTCGGTGTGTTTTAATACTGCGTAGATAATTCAGTTCGCAGATTTTGTCAAATGTAAAAATCCTAAGATGTATAACCACATTCCAATTAATAGCAGCAGTATCTAAAGTACTAAGTAGAGGCAGAATGAAGAGTTGATGATTTAAGTAAATTGGAAGGTTTCATAGGCACTATGGGGCCTTTATCTAATCAATCAGTTAGACCCATCCACTTATTTATAGTTTCAACTTCAATGACGAGATAAGTTAGGTAGGTGGCTTACTAACGGAGACCACACAAGGGACAGCCAGACCTAAATCTCTTTAATCTTCTAGTCTGATACCGTTGACGACGATCTATTTATCATAATCGAAATTTCTGGAGTTCTGTCGGTCTAGACAAAATAAATTCACACAAACCTTAATACCCTTTTGCAAATATACTCTCGCGTAACTTATATTCTTTGTAAACTTTTGAAATCCTTCAAGTTTTATTAAAGTCTATTCAGAGGTCCCAGACACGTTTAATAGATTTAGTTTTTATAGCAATTTCATGATGTCACCATATTTTAAGTTGACAAAATGTCCCATCTGTAATTGTGGATAGTTTAAACAGGTCTAGTTTCCACACACTCATTACGCCTCTCAAATGTATGGCACAGAAAAATATGAACGGAATGTCTATGAACTTTTGATAAGTAGATTAGATTCAATGACTATACAACCTCGAAACCTTTTACCAAATACAAGTTTTACCCAAAACACAGCTTATTATATCGTAAGGAATTTTGTATCGTTTAATATTAAGAGGTTGTTCAAATGTGTGTAAAAACGGGCTCAGGAAACAATGGCCAGCTTTCAAAGAAGTGTGCTGTGTATGCTGTCTTATCGGAACGAAAAGTAAACACATTTTTCTTCAAACTAGACGAGGCTTACGAAATAGCATGATGATTATGCCAACAAAGCGCACGGATTTCTAAACAATCCCTTATCTATTAGTCTTACGATAATGTTTTACACCAAAGCTGACGATTGAAATATGTGCGAAGGTTCTATTAAGGCTCAGGCATTCATGAATTCATACCTTTGGTTCTACTAATTTGCGATTCATCCTGGTAAAATCCACTCACAGTATTAAGATACTATTAAGATAATAGTCTGCTCTAGGGATTAACCCCTGAATAAATTGAGAACAAAATGAGCAGACGCCCAGTCTAGTCGATTTTAACATTATCAAGCGGACAAATAGTCGCATTTTTTTCTCCTGCTTTAATACCTGCATACTGATTTATTTATCCAACTATGAAAATGCACTTGTGCACGAAACTTGGTCTCGACACAGTATGCATTCAACGATCCAGCCTACACAGGGAGATATTAAAGTGAGGGGGGTGGAATGGGAGCTTGCAATCTGAACACCCTCGCCACCCCTCCCGGCGACTAATTTCCGACAGACTAGTATACTCCTTCGGTATATTCTGTTTTACACTATTTCATATTTTATTGGCTACGGAATAAGATAGTACGACAGCCACAATTGGCGTTAATACTCCTACAATCACTGCCAGACGTAAAGTTATGTAAGTATACTGTTTTTGTTTCTTCGATGATACTGTTCTGCACCGTTTACATACCTGTAACAAAAAGAAAAAATCCATTTAATATTTCAATCGAATCATAATCACGCACTTCCCCTAAATGGAAAACCAAATATCCACCGCCCTATCCCAATTTAAAACGGTAATAATTTTAGACCAAAAGCTGACGTTTAATCGCAATTTCATCGTCTTCACTTCGTACCAAGCGGCGATAAGTTCCTTTCCAACGGCCTTGCCTGTTTGACCTTTTTGTTTTAACTCACAATACCTCTACATTGCACTACTGTTACCAATGAGTTCATTAAGTATTATTATGTGACGAGTGATATATTTTAGCACGTTTTTGAATGTCTTTGAATTGCATAAGATATGTTATTCATGTAGTGTTGTAACTTACTAGTCTAGTCACAAACAAAGCATTATGAATAAGGCGTACATAGTTGTTATAAGTATTCAAATCATGACCCAAATAGAGCTTTCCTCTGGAGAAATAAAGTTCAATTTCGTGGAGCACCCGTAGCTTCCTAAGTAATAAATCCATTGGAACTAATATCGACACATAGATGCCAAGCCAGTGCTTGCCAATTCGTCTGCAGTATCTGGTTCCCAAGACAACAACCAGCTGGTATAATCGGCAAGTTATAACATTTCCTGACTGTTGTCTGGAGTTTCGGCATTTAGATTTGTGTAAAGAGCTTTCATACGTGACGTTTCATACGTTCCATATGTTATGACTTATGAGTTATCAAAATGCTTATCCACAAGTTCTGTGCGAAAATTTCTAGCGCGAATAAAAACCAAACGTAGATACGCGACGCAAGTCGTTAAGTTGAAAAAGGGTTACAATGGCTCACATACGAGGTCCTAGCAACACGTTATTACATGGTGCACTATTGCAATGTTTTATGTGCTCGAATATTTTCTTGGACTGGCAACAGGAAATCCTGGCTTAACGCTTTTATGGAAATGGGAATATTATTGTTATTCTGCTTGTGTCAATTGCTACCCGAGATCTGTTTTCTTATCAGAACTGTTATTGTGCTGAGCTTATCTGGCGCGCGCACATTTAAATGCTCATCGGGTGTAGTTTTCATATTACATATTGTGAACATAGGTGTATTCTACATTTCTACTGACACAAATGTGGACGTGGGAGTCCGTAAGACACTTAGGTTATTCATGTATTAAATGCTGGGAACGTACCAAAGCACTTCTCCAAGGCGTTGTAGGATTACTGATTTAACGAGATGCCACTGAAGATTGTAAAAGAGTACTTTGTTTGCAAATACCCTAATGTTAATTTCAAAGGTTTAGGATTTCAAACTGTGCCAATGTGTTTACAGCACATTAAAGTGTTGCTTTTAAAAGCCGTAACAATGTAACACAGTGAGCAGTGTAACCAATTGCCAAAGATTTCTTAAGAATCTCGTTTATGTAAACTGACTTCAGAAACTTTTGGACAATTAATAAAAGCGCTTCTAGCAACGGAACAAAGTTCTCATTCGTGTTTATCTTATCTTCTACATGATAAGCCAATATTATCAAGAAGATCAAAGTACCATTTGCAGCAAACAACCTTATGATCTTCGAAGAAGGTTTTAATGTATTATTTAATTCTTTGCATGAAGCCGCTTGTCGGCTCCGGCTTTAATAATTTAATCCTGTTTGTCTTTCATTTGGGTCATGCATGAGCATTGCAAGAGCTAAGAGTGGGATATTGTTTTTCCAAACAAAATCACTTATTTGTACTGGTTTGAGCCTGCAAATTATTTCAACACTTGACATTTGCCATCCGCTAGTGTCCCAAATGTCGGGTCACCCGCACCCGCGACGATCTGAACAACGCCTCTGACGCTGCAAAAAACGTGGCCACCTACCAGTGGCGAATGGTGAATTTATGACAGAGGTAAGCCGGAGCAAAAAAAATGCAAAAAAAAAAATTCAATTACGAATTGACTATAGTGTGGTTATGTTCTGAATTTTCGAAGGGAAGCCGGTGGGAATCGAGTTGTATGGTACCTTCGCCACTGCCACCTACTGGACCCAAACAGTATTTAATAAGCAACTTAGATGTACTACCATCGAAACCACGGAGTAAATTACTCCGTGATCGAAACCAAAAGAAGGAGACGGGACATTTCACAAAAACTTAAATAACTATTAGTGTATTCTTTCAAAGCGTGGGAGTATGATCAATATGATCATTCATACACAAGCAAACACATAGTTCTATACATGCAAACAAGTACGCAGACCACACCGGTGGGCAAGCGAGCTATCGATTCAGCTCTGAACTGTTCACTAACATGATGATTACATAATTACTCGCCAATAAATTAATTAATCGCTCAGCGCCAGCCAATCATTGCGATGATAACTTTCTAGTTCAATTTGCATGAGTGTATGGCTTTCAGATTTTAGAAGGATGCTTTATTAAATAGTTAATTTACATAGAAACTAACCCGATGTATAAGAATCGTGGGTGTCGTAAGAGGCGATGAAGAGATTAGATCAGGTGAATGAGCAGTAGCATCCATCCGTGATAATTAATACTGCATGCATGCGTGAACTAATACTATGTGTACATTGAAAGTGTCGAAGAAACTGTGAAGTAACATAGATTGGTCAAAAGACTAATCTCAGTGTCAGTTGATGCAGAGAATAATTCGCAAAGGAGAAGATGAAACTACAATTCATTTTATATAAAGGCCACTTAAATATTTTTGGTCTTTTGCGAAGCTTTTGTTGCAACGATGTTGGCAGCCATTGCGTAAATAAAAATAATTGAGTGTTGATGCCAGTATTTCGAGTAAAACAGAAGTAATAAGCTTAAGAGCTTTCTGGCTAAAGTACTTATTCGAAAATGCATGAACTTATTACACATTGGTACAGGTGCTCCAGATATTAGAATGTTCCTCGTGGTTTTTTGCTATGTAAAATTTTAAACTAAAAACATGTGTTTTAAAAATGAGGTCATGGGATGATGGGAGACACGTGGACTCTACGAGACATACCTAGCAGTTGATGGAAATAGATGCAAAATTAAATGGAAGACTGAATAAGTAATTAATATTAGAAACCTATGTTAGAAAATTATCTGGTATACAGGGTGACCAGGGACGTCAACAAGCAAACTGAAAGCATGAATTCAGTACACGATTCTAGACTTCTAGCGTAGAAATTTATCGTCGGTTATCAAGAAAAAAATCTGCTGTTTCATAGAAAAGTGCAATACCTACGAGGTCAAAATCACATGTGACAGCAATTCTTTTTTTTGTTTTGTTGATCAGAATCATGTATGGTGACTCACCATGGATTCAGTACATACATGATTCTGCGAGGTTGCGCGTCGATATATGCAACCCAACTAATTATTTTTGATAGTTCAAATACTTCTACGGAATTCTTTAATAATTTTTGTTGTTCATTTGTCTTCATGAACTATATCCAACTAATTATTCTTGATAGTTCGAATACTTCTACGGAATTCTTTAATTATTTTTGTTGTTCATTTGTCTTCATGAACATATTCGTTGTGGCGCAGCACACAATTTTTTTGTTGACATTTAAAATTGTTTATTTTTCATTCTTCTCTTATTTTGTACTAGTGCTGAGTAGCAGCTTGAGAAGTTGAGATGCTGGTACAGTTACAGTATGATTAATAGTCTCGTTCATATAATTATTACGTTGACAAATGTAAGAAATTATTACTTTTTGACAACGTCTCTAGGGTTTTCGCTCCCAAGCGCCTTGTTGAGAATGCTTTCTTATTACGAGATTGTGATATAAATGATACAATTCTCGCAGCGACATCCCTTCAGTTTGTAATAACCACATCTTATAATTTCGAAATACAATAATTTGGCATAGGAATCGTTGCTGTTATAGGCCTCCAAAGTTGAGTGAGACGTCGAGCTTTCAATTGAGTCACAGTAATTTTTCCTCATTTGTAAATAATGTGGGGAAATGTATTAATTTACTTAAAATTAAGTTAATTTCCACCTTTGAAGGGCAACTGTATGTCTTGTTAGTGCGTTACGTGGGTGTTTCCCTTAAAGGTCTGCTATCCACCAAGCTGCAGAAGCTGTCTACAAATTACACTTCCCAAGTTAGACTTTTAGTAGTAATTATTTGTTCAGTAGTCTCGTCTGCGTCATACATTATACTTGTAGAATTCTTTGAAAGATGAAATTAAGTCGAAAGGGAGTAATGAATAGCATTAACTATTTCTTGCGGGCTACGTTTGCGTAGTAAAAGTATTACAGACGTACTTTCTCGGAATAAAAAGTAGGCTATAGCTATGTCCTTAACCCATATACTGACATATTTATTACTACGATACGTTACTCAGTTTATTTTTAACTTCTTATGCCATTGCGAACTATAAGAATAAATAAAATATGTATTTTTTGTGATGCAAAAATAACAGACTTTTAATAAATGCATATAAAAGTAAGTACTTATACGGTATTAATAACAACAAAAAAACAATTTTTAAATTTTTTGTCTGTCTGTTCCTGTTAATCTCCGAAACGGCTGGACCGATTTTGCCGGGACTTTCATTGGCAGATAGCTGATGTTGTAATAGGCACTTCTGAACATTAAAGTTTAAATGAAAATAGAATTGTTTCTAGCTGCCCCTTCCAAAAGGTATGGAAAACAATGGACAAGAAACTCCACCGTATTTTTAATTCTTCTCTGTTTACTGTTGTTGCATTTTCTTCGATAAATATTTATTTATTTAAATTACAATTATAAGTATATTTGACAACAGCTAGTTACTCGGTATCCTTGCTCTCTGATTAACTTTATTTATGAAATAGCCAAAGTTCCACGTCGACATGCAGGATGCTCTGCTGCCAGCCTTAAGTAATTACTTAACTCGGTTAGTATTCACTTTGTATGTAGATCAGTACGTTTTAAATAACGGAAGCAACGATTTCCATAACAAAACATTCATAATATTTATCCACATTCGGTAAAAAAAATCCTAATGCATCCGAAATGTACCAGAATACGTTTGAGCCAGAGTGACTTGAATAAAAATGAGGTCAAATTGGATCACATTGAGATAAAATCTATGAGAGGCGTATATGTGGGACCAATGGGACTTTGTTTTTGTCGCTCGATGGTAAAAACATATCTGCAACTCTGCATACGGTATAGGTACCAATTTTTTTTCTATTATCAAAATAATATAGTATTTTCGAAGCCATTGCCTGTATAAATATAGTAGATGGCAATAAAATATAGTAGGCAATTTTTGAAGTGAAAACTTCTTTAGCGGCGTTGCACACTTTTTGTATGGGGAAAAAATGTTAAACTCGCGTCAGGACACGTGACCGTCAGGAGAGATTTCCCCCCCCCCCCTCTTTCTACGGCGGCGCCAAACGAAGTGAACCAAGTGGGACACGATAATGGATGGACGGACGGACGGACGGACGGTGACGGTGACGGTGACGGTGACACGGTGACACGGTGACGGTGACGGTGACGGTGACGGTGACGGTGACGGTGACGGTGGACGTGGATGTGGATGTAGATGGATGGATGGACAGCTGATGGCTCGACCGTCTGTGTAGTAGCCACACTGCTGTGTATTCGTAAAATTCATGTATATAAAGTGTTTAAAATATGAAAATTAAACAAAGTGCATCTATTAATGAAAAAAGTGACGCAGAAATAGTGAAAAAAAAAATGAGTTATATTAATTAAATTAATAATTGATTTATTTCAACGTTAATATTCAAGTTTTCTCTTCTGCCGGCACTCCCGGAGTGCAACCCGTCTTTTTTTTATGCATATTTTTTGCTATTTTGAGCCTTTATCAAAAGGTTTTCAAATTTTTTTTAATGTATCAAAATAAAAAAACTGGCCATTATTGCGCTCATCTCGCCATTCTGTATTGAAATACCTAATACCAAATTCTGTGTAAGTAGGTACTATTTTTGAAGTGAAAACTTCTTTAGCGGCGTTGAACACTTTTTGTAATGGGTAAAAAATGTTAAACTCGCGTCAGGGCATCGCGTCAGGACACGTGACCGTCAGGAGAGATTCCCCCCCCCCCCCATCTCTTTCTACGGCGGCGCCAACCGAAGTGAACCAAGTGAGACACGACAAAGATGGCCGAAGAAAATGACATTTGACGTACAAATGTTTGAAAAGTCAGTTTCGTAAACAATAGTACTTCGAGGAGCCGCAGTTGTATTTAATTTATTTTGAACTTCTGTTTAACCAATTTAGTTTATTATTATATACCTACCTACAATACAAAATAGAAGCGACGAAAAATATAACGAAGCACATTATAGCAACAAGAAATACTGTGGGACATTGCTGCTTTTGTGTGAAAACAATGCTTCCGTGTCAACCACGGAAGTTTACACCCTGCAGGGAGATGCTGCAGTAGGGTGTGGCTGTGAAGCTATGTTGCAAAACATGCTCCACGTCCTATCCTGGCTTATTTGTCCTACCCAAAACATGCAGTCAAAGTGACCTCTGCGCTGCCACCGACGACAACGTGGAAGTGGCAATATTTTGAGCCAACAAGATCTAAAGTAAAAGAGAAAAAATTTAGGGAGTAGTTCATTAATAAAAAGCTTGTATACAAATATCAGTTTATTTTTATAATACTTGTACGCACCGGGACTTACAGCTTAGTACGGCTGTTATTCCAAATGCATACAGTGTGGCTAAGTTTGTAACAATTGAGCCTGGTATCTATGGTTACCTCACCCTACTGATTATAAACCTACAGCAACTACTTAACACCCTAGTTATCCTAACACCCTAACCTATCATACAAGCCTACGTGAGACCTACGGGAACAGACAGAATTTGGGTAGGAATAGGGGTTTGTGTACGTCGTGCAATGTGTACACAGGAAATAGTTTTGTCATTGCCGGTCCCACAGACTCATAGAACTGGTGATGGCTAAAGGTGTCGGCCATAGTGAGAGGAATTATGGAAGATGAATCAAACTCTACTCCAGCTTGATGACTAATTTATTCATTTACTAATTACTAATTTATGTGGAACGAATGTATGTCGCTCTTGATGCTGACGCTGGCGTATGTAACTCTTGCCTGTTCACGGCTGAACAATACTCTAAACTCTAATTTGGCTTCTAAAACTTGTGCAAGCAGAACAACATTTTTAAAATGTTTGCTTTTCATTTGCCATCTGTGCCATCTCTTCTGTAGGCCGTTTCATTTTCTGCTATTCGTAGTGAAGCACCATCCTTACTAGTCCTATTGACCTGAAATACAAAATTAATGTTATAAATTCTTTCTCTTCATTATCTTATTTATACTGATTTAATTAATCAGTAGCGGCATCAAAATAACAGTCATTATTATTCTTATGGCGGGTTTTTTTTTGTTACAATGAGTTTTGTACAGGCAAACGAAGTTCTTCGTAAAATTGTAAATTGGATAGGCACCTAATTCGTAAATCATGCCAGGCTGCCCCTGTTTAGCGTTAGTGCTTGTGTCAGTGCTTTTATTTTCTATTATGGAGACCTCTCCCTGACCAATTCTTCCAAAAAATCTAAGGATTAGAAGCAAAAGCAAGCATAAGTATAAGAAATTGAGAATGTTTACAAAACATAACTTACTTTGAACACATTTTAGCTGTAACAGTAGGTACACACCTTATCCTCCTCCAACCAATATTCAATTCTTTGCCCTTTATTGCAACTAGTCTCCGGTCTTAATTTCATTTATTTTAAATACAAAAAAAATATTCAAAATTTTTTAGTTTGACACAATATACAATATCAAATTCATTCATTGACATATTCATATTGTTTCCATGACGACCATGACGTTGTCGCGTCAAAACTGTTGAAACTGTAGACAATAAATTAGTTTTTCATACGTAATAATGTCTATGGACACAAATATTCGGTTCGTAGACAGATATTCTCGTATGCCGATTTAATGTGTTGGCCAATTTGTTGGATGACTTCATTATAATGGCAACATTTAGAAGTTGTAGGACATTCTAGTTATAGAACGTTTATGAAGCGTTTATGAATACAAAATTTTATCGAATGTTTTAAAGGCCTATTGAGCATTTTAACAAATGAATGGTTTAAACCTTCAATAGGCTTTTTTTATGAATAAGACCGAAAGTGTTTAAAATATGGAAATTGAACAAAGTGCATCTATTAATGAAAAAAGTGACGCAGAAATATTGAAAAAAAATTAGTAATATTAATTAAATTAATAATTGATTTATTTCAACGTTAATATTCAAGTTTTCACTTCTGCCGGCACTCCCGGAGTGCAACCCGTCTTTTTTTTTTAACATAGTATTTAGGCCTCTAATAGAGAAGGATACTAATATAGTAGGGTTGGGAACCCTAGTAGGTAGAAGTACCAAGCATGGTTGACAGACAGTACCTACAATAGGTCAAGTGATAATAACTGACAATTAAAGTACCTACTTAACTTTACGCAACTTCCACTAATAACAACGAACATCCAGGTAGTGATTTAATAATTTCCCAGCGCATTATTAAGTGTCAAGTATTTATTTCATTATCTATTCTTATCGCAAACAATCACACCTTAACACTGATCTCACGCAAGGTAAGAACGGAATGACTCGTATTTCTCCCTGTTTAATCAAATAACTTGTTGTTCATCCATCAATCTTCACCTCACGCACACAGATCAAAATCAAACGAACAATGTTATCTCCAAGCGCCATCGACATCGTCTAATTAAAAGACAGTCGGCCATTCCACCTATGATGCGAGCCTAAAATAATAGTGCACTAAAATGTCTGTCAGTCTGCGAATCCAAAGTCAAGGCAACAAAAAAATAATCACCGATTCCGAAGTATGGCAGAAATTTGTGCCGACACGCACGCCCAAGTGAGCGGCCCCTTTATTTGACAGCAAATTAATAATCACACGGGAGACCGGAACGCCTTAACTGACACCCGCAACGATTCAACATCGACTTTATAATGTAAGCAATAAAGTCTAAGGTAAACATTTAACATCAAATAAATGTTCTTATGCAATTTCAATCCTTACGGTGTGAGACATTAAAGCTTAAATCGAGCACCGGAACGAAGTTAATAGGATGTAATTTATCCGGGTTGAAGCGCGTGGTTGCCGCTCCGGGTGCGGTGCGAGGGAGACAGGCGGTGGCCGGTCGCGGAGCCCGACGAAGACGGAGATGTTTTTGTTGTTGCGCGCAGTAGTCATTAGTCGCCGGGCAGGCAGCTCGCGGCCGCGCCACCGTCGACGTCGCCGTATTGTGGAAACGAGGTGCGAGCACTAAACGTCGTAAGCGGCATTCTCATTAATTTTCAGGAAGACGTGAAATTCCCTCTCATTGCTCTCGCCCTTCGTTAAATAGCTTCCAGCCTGTTTCACGCTTTCGAACGCTGCACGTCCGATTCAATGATATTTAATTCGACGTTTCACGATTAATTATGCCGATTTCCGGGGCTTGTGTTATAATTAATTTACTAAATCAACAATTATAACAAACCTTGGATGTTGAGTAAATAATATTCGTTGATCTTAATCATAAAGAACTGAACTAAAACGTTAATATACTTAAACACACACAAACACAGACGCTCTTTTAATGAGATGATAATACTTAATATAATATCAAACAAATAGCAAAAAAGAAAACACGGACAAAAAGCTGTTCAACGATCTTACACAACCTGCACAATTTAAAAAAGCGTATGAATATTCATAAAGTATCTTTAATAGCGTACTAAATATTAACGTCAACGCGACAAAAAAAAAAGTTTGAGGGCAAAGGCGATAACCTGAGCGCGGTTTTTGTGGCGGGACTGAGGTCACTGGAAGATTTACATTCAGCCAATAGACTGCCGCGGCCGCTCACAATTAATTAATGTTATAACTGATGGGCTATGACATAGATGTATGTTAGTTATGTATCTGTTAATCTACGCCGTGTCTGCTACGCACCTAATATGAATATAAAGTAGCCAGATGAGGAGCCTAAATGTTATTGCATATCAATTGATTATATTATAGTGACATATTACCAGTATTAAGTAATGAAACGTATTCATTTCAAAAGATATCATCAAGATTTTCCACGACTTGTGTTAGTCATGATTGCAATGAATCACTTTCGGAAATTGTAGTAGCATCCATTTTATGGAAATGTTCTACTAAAAAAGTCAAAATTCCCATGAAATAGCACAATAGGACATTAATGTGATTCCAATCACATAGTTCCACCATAACTCATTTCGGTTTATCAGTGTTTGTGTAGGAAACAATGGCATAACCTTGCGGGTTCGGTTCATCTGTCCATTCGTCCGTGACAACTGTTGCCGAGGGTCTCCGCTTATCACCACACTTATCTACCTTACACTAGTTTCCCGTAAAAGCATTCTTCACACCCGTCACACTAACCTATCCAATATAGACAAGTTTACTTCCACTCAAACTTTAACTACAACAAATGCAGAAGAAATTTTCAAAGATTCGATCTTTAGCTGTAGAAAAAGTTTCTCGCCAGCTTTTCTCAGTAAAATCAACGTTCCAGACTGGTTGTGGCGGCAATTATAATTGTAATTCTCCTAAGAGCTTCTTGTAAACCCAAATGAATAAAACTATTCTGAATGTGACGTTGAAGCATAATCGAATTGGTCTGCGGTGGGTCTGGGTAAACCCAGCTTTAGTAATATCTTCACGTCATGCCGGTCAAACGTAATGATAATTTGAGGTCGGCTATACAAGTCTAGTGTATTGTAACCAAGCAACCAGTTCATTGAACTAAACCAATTTTTTATGTAACATCAATATAATAAATAAAAATGTAGATTGAAAATATTGTAACCTAACATCTAAGCTATTTCCAATGAAAACACTCCAGCGCCTATCTTACAATATTATCATTGTATAAAGCTTACACCTCGGTATTTGTACTCTAGTAAATCTTCAATCGCCGTATGCGCAAACTAAACAATCTGCATAGTCAGCGTCAACAAACACACGTGGTGATCTCGGTCATAACTCTGCATGATCCAGAGATGGTCCATTTCACTTCCGACAACCGAGGTCCTGCGCCCACGCTTTGGGACGACGCCAGTGTGAGATATACATGTCGTGTCACACAGGAATAATGTTAAATGCCACTTTATAGCAGGAAATGTATTTAAATGCAAGCGATATCCTGTCACACCCGCTTTGCACCTTACGAAATTAGATACACCGTCTCACTTGCAGATAAGATATTGCAAAGAATGTATTCAATTTGTAATCTGCGAAATCATTATCGCATTTCGCTTGCGCAATCTCATAGATAAGCAGGTAAACGGACGAGAAAGATAAAACAAATCTAGGTACATGACATTAAAAGATGAAGCCAACGCATGCTAGCCATGACATTCACAAAGAGTACTTAGCGAGAATTGTCAACCTTTCGCCCACTCACTGACATTATAGAACATCTTTCTTCTTAATTCGTATAAAAGCGGACAGAGCACTTGTAATACAAGAACTCTCTAAAGTGAATCAAAAGTTTTATATTAAAATGCAGCAGTAAAGCCGTCGTCACACGAGGCAGTCACGTTTGCATTTCGCATTCACAATGGCGCGCTGGGTGGGATGCGCCCAGCCACTTCCGACAACGGGGGCCAGCCCACGCACTGCCTGATGCCCAACGCTGTTCCATTCAGAAAATAACATCACTACTACTCCACAAACATCCAATAAAAACTAGGTCAAAGATTCATGTCAGAAAACTAAGGACTTTAGTTTTCAAATTTCGATTTGGTATGCAATCGGACTTTAATGCTGATCTGAAGATCCAAGAAAAGTTGTCGTTTCATGCTAACTTAAATCGTCTGAAGGTAATTAATCATTATGGTGGCCGACTGGCCGCAAGCTACATGACGCAGCAATATTTCAGGCTTAGTTAAAGCTTTTGAATTGTCGCTACCTTTCATACCACAATATATCTGACGTGATATGTGATTCCAAAACCACAATTATTATCTGTTTCAAGGACATAGGCCCGGAGTTTAGATACTCAAGCATATGGAAGCAGAATCTATACTGTCAGACACGGGCCTTTGTTTTTCTCGTTTGAATATATGTATGTGAACTTTTATAATGTCTCGACTTGGATTTTGTAGTAGTTATCTGCTACACTTTCACAACGTCGTCTACTATACTCTACTTTTCGTTTAGAATTTATCCCTTTAAAAGGGAAGCGCCAGGATAGCCCGCGAAATTTAAATATTCTAACGTTTTTAGAATTTGCGGGTCAGTGTCAGGTTTTATGTTGAACAAAATGTGATTCGCGACCGTAACAAGTATGTATTAACAGGATTATAATCATTAAAATCATCAATACAACCCTCTAAGTTCATATAACCCTATTGAATGACTATTTCATGACATATCAATACACAGAACCTGACACTGGCCTGCAAATTGCAATAAAACGTAAGAAAATACGAATTTCGCGGGCTACCCTGGGGCTTCCCCCTCAAAAGAATATCTAACCCCATACATCATACTTCGTCAGTGTCACCTCAGGCATCTACATAACCCTTTGTCTTGGCTATCAAAACACATCAAATAGGTGTTGTATAGAGCAAAGTCCCGTATATTAATAGTGCGGTACCTAGACTCTTCCCGTGGGAGTCTTAATAGGCGATTAAGGAATTATATCAGGTGAATGAATAGCAGCATCCGCCTACATAATGCGAACTCACTAAAGATTATTTACAGGTAGTACTCGTAAATGACAGAGGTAAATGAAATTCACTTAATGTAGACCAAAACCTAAACAAATGATTAATAAAAGCCCCAGCTAACACTAAAATTTAGCACCCTTTTGTTGTATTTTTTATTGCAAAATGGACCGTAGCAACAGTTACAATACAAGTAAGCTTAGATTAAGATTAGTAGGTGGTGTGTAAAAATGAAACAATAAAAGAAAACAACGATAAGTTAAATGTTTCTATAGTAATGTTGGTACAATAAATTAATACTCTTTATGATTACGCAAGTGTAACAATAGGGTAATTATTTAGTTATTATATATGGGAAATGATTAGTTTCACTTATGGCTTACTCTTTGTTAGTTGCTGCTTTTGTTCCAAGTTTTATGTAACTGTTAAGTAGCAATATCGCAAGTTGAGAGAACTTTAAGTTTTAACGTCTTTTATGAAGTATCAAGGTAACCAACTCTTGAAAGAGGTTTCAAGCCACTACTGTATAATTTTGTAGACTTCTACTCACTATATTTTGTCTAATAACTTTTCGTTTAACAAAATACAATCTCAATCTCTCTCATCAAAATAAACGGCGTTTCAGAGTCTAAAATAATATCATCAATATAGACAGAAAATTTACACTTGGAGGAAACCACAAGCCGTATTTAGATAACTTAATACAAAATGATAGGATCAATATGTGTGAAAACTTTCCCATGGGTATGCAACCCTTGTCGATAATAATGCGGGTCAAGCAACAACCCACTCATAACCGACCGTATTAAAAGCTTTCTTTTATTAATATTGCCTAATGCAGCAAGAACTGTGACGTAAGCAATAATGCCCAAAGAATGACGATAAATGCGATATACAGAACCGGTGTAATGACATCATACGATAAACAATGCCCACTAAGTATAGTGGATATTATTACCGATCCTACAGAACTCAATAGAAGAGTTATGAACAAAACAGTAGTCCGGACATAATAGGTTCCTCTAAGTGATTCTTTTGTGGGTAATATAGGAGTCCTAGCCAGTAATTGGTGGCGTGCCACATACTTATAAAGTCATCGTGGGAAAATCTCCAGCGATACGGAAAAGCATGGGAAACGTATCGAGTCAGACTGCGGAACATTCAAATCGATAAATCGAATGTTGTTGCGTATTATTGTCCTAGCCGTGAATATTCGTGCAAGTTAAAATGAAGAAGTTATTTTAATACTTAAAAACTAGCTTGGCTGTAGTCTGTAAGATTCAATTAGACTGAATAAACGCAGGTATGAAACCCTTTTCTCGATAATTACTGCTGCTATTAAAGGATTTAAAGGACTTCTAGCCGTTTTTAAGAGGCCCTAATCTGGGAACAATCTCTCATCAATCAAAGACTCTTTATCAAAAAGGCAATATTGAAGAACAAAAGCGCTAAAATAAAACCAGTGAGTTTTCTCAAGACCTTAACCGTGTTACCGCAGAGAGAGTACCATGTTACAACTTTAATACGCTTTACAATTAAACGCCTTAGCCGTTTATGGATATAGAATTTATGGTTTGTTTTGCGGCACCCGATTCAGCAGGAATCTCAATTAAGTAACGAGACAGTATCCGAACGCTATGTCTACTCGTCGAGCTTTTATGATCTTTCTTTGAAAGTTGAATGCATTATATTTATAAATTCTAATTTCTAATCCTAACTAATATTATAAATGCGAAAGTATACCTTTTCACGACTAAACCAGTGAACCGATCATCCTGAAATTTTGCATACACGTTGTCAGGATGTGTACAGAAACGGACATAATACCTCCTTTCATCCCGAAAAAAAGTGCGGTTCCCGAGGAAAACAACAATAACGTTATTATGATAATAGATGGCGCCACGTGTCTATTGAACTTTGTCCCATTATTAATTCTGAGGCGGTAAGAAGTTTGCCGGGTCAGCTAGTTGTTCATAAAAGGACTAGCTGCTATGGGTAGGACAAAATAAGTGAAACCAAAGTTTACGTAAATATGTTTTAATTAATTTACCTTGCCATAATTTGCGATCCAAAAATAAACATGTTGTGTAGGTACCACCACAGCAAATATAATCAAGGTTCGTCTTGAAATGCGGTGTGAGTGCACGAACGTATTAAATTAATACAATGACCAGTAATGTCTGCACAATAAGGTGCTAATTCGGAAGTGGCAAGTTAACGTTTAAACACAGTTCATTAACATGGGTCTGGAAGCAAGGTCATTCAGTACATATAAGCGAAGTTATTTCATGTCGTGGTGACGTGCACAATTTGCAAATTGTCAATCTTCCTTAAAAGTCTTACTGAGTTCGAACTGAATTCATTTGTGGATTCTAAAACGTGAAACTATTGCGTTTCAGTTATGAGTTAGCCACTTTGTGTATTTGTTAGGGTTTCTATGGTGAATTTTGTTTCTTGATTAATGGTAAGCTTAGGGTAGAAACTTGTTGTACTGCAAATATTTGTAGTCCGGACATTGACATAAGTGGTATACCAATTGAAGCAGCGTAAAGTGTTTAACGTACCTATTCAAGTGTATTATTATGTTTGGCAACTCTCCAAGTTTAATTTTAGCCATTATTCCATTTAAAATTAATGGTAGAATAACATTCGAGTTTGTGTAAAAAGTTTACAACTAAAAAGTTTTCAATGTATGTTAGGCTGCGACGTTCAAGTTTCTCATCAATATCGTTGAAGGAGATGAGAAGACCATCTGTTGTGTTGTTGGCTTGACTGACGACAGGTGGCGTTGCATCGCGTAACCATAACCACCCAAATACGGCGTGACTTAGTACAGAACCTTGAACGGTTGACTTGATATTGATGCTAAATTGAATCGCAAATTATGAAACAGATTCATAAACAACGCTAATGAGTAAAGTATAGCAAGTTACACTAATTAATAGAACACAAAAGTGTATTGTGTTACTGCGATAATAAACAAATGGGTCGATATAACAACTGTTTGTATGCATTAATCTACATATACATATGTACAAGCGTACGTAGTGCATATAAGATCATAATTTGAAATAGCAACACATGATATGATAAAATACAGCTATGGGTACTGTAGTGAATGAAGGCTAGTAGAGTGTTTTGTATTTACAATTTTTATTATTCGCTTTGATAACACGTCGCTGTCGTCTAGTTATCGACCTTGTGATAAAAGGCTTAAGGTGCATATTACTGTAGCATGGAAAGAGAATCTTTACAAGGTCGATTGAATAGGTAATTATCAAGTTTTATGATAATTACTTTTAAAGTCTGAACGACCTCTGTTGAACCGCAAGAATTGTCTTGAAAATGTGTTCTCTTTTTGCCGTGGTGTTGGATTTTGCAAAGCTTTTTTGAGATGATATTGATTGAATGCATGACATAACAAAAGGCGATATTGGATTTAGCTCTAGGATCAATTTGAGGAACTAACTACTTAATTAGTTTTTTGTTCAGCAGCACTTCAGTAATTTAAATTATTTATTCGTTTTTTAATACTACTAAAAATGAGCGGATATATCAAAAGTTACCTAAATACTTATTCGTAAAATCATTAACATTGTTTGATGTTACAATTTAATTTAAATTCATTTATTGTGATGCTAAAAAGGTACAATTTAAACTTTGTGTTAACTGGTAAACTCCGATGACTAATAGACATGGATAATCTCTCATTATTTCCAAGATTAGCTAGAACTACAAAAATAAGGAAAACACTTCGTTATCAATACAACATCAACCTCTGAACTTTTTTTCCTTATAAAAACTGGGCAGGACCATCTACATATTAAATTATGTTTAGACGAACCAATTTGATTCAATTTTTTAGTTAAAGATGAAAAACCCATGACCTGTTTCCGCTTTTCTGGTTAAAAGCCATGACGTCAGAATGATAGACCAAATTCACTTGTTTGACATTTCGTAGGCAAAATATTATAAGGAAATTATTTTTATATCATTTCAGTCAGACACACTCACACCACACACGTCATAGCAATTAAAGATTTGGTAATAAAACAATTATAAATTAATGTGTACAATTATCAATTACTTATGGTTTTGGGATAATTCAGTAAAACCAATGACTATACACGATACAAAGTGCTTAAGGCATTAATTCATTAAAGCTATGTTAATAGGACATCTTCGTAAGCACCTAACCTGCGCAGGCAGTAGGTGCAAGTCAGCCATATCATCAATGTATGTAGGTGACGGTACATATTCATCCAAGTCAATTTTATTCATTGAGGTTACGAAAGCCGTAAGTAGGTTAAAAATAATACATATTGTAGAATGTGTTTTTCTTCGTGTTTCTTGTTAATTTTCATGAAGAGCCTGTTTTCAATCACAAATCTGTTATTTTCGTCGAATTGTGCGTCATATCATGGAGAGCAGTGGTGGCCCAGTGGTAGGGGCCCCGACTTACGACTACGGTCGTGGGTTCGAACCCAGGCAGGCGCTTTACTTTGTGTAAATAATTTCATCAACACTACTCGCAAAACGGTGAAGAAAAACATCGTTAGGAAACCGGCATGTCTAGGGTACCAAAAATTCGAAGACATGTGACTTCTACCAACCCGCACTGAGCCCGCGTGGTGGATTACGGCCCACTCCCTCTCACCGAGAGGAGGCCTGTGTCCCAGCAGTGGGAATATTATAGGCTGATTATGTGTGTCATCTGTTTAATTGACTTTTTCGTTAACAATGGAATGATATATTATCTTAATTTTAATATTATCTACTAGTTAACCCTACAGACGATGTCCTGTCCAAATTTCAATAATTCATTCAAAATTCCCATAAGACATGCACTTTCAGTTTTCCCGATATTTCCAATTTTCCCACCAACTTTTCAAATATTCTTTCCGTAACCTGATTCGGACTATTACATACATTTTATATCAAAATATATGCCAAATCGGCCCAGCCTTTCGGAAGTGATGCGCTTACCAACGAACAGCGTTTCATTTTTATCATACAGACTAGTTTCTGCCCACGTCTACCTCCGCGTGAAATATCTTGCTCCCCTACCCACCCCGTCGCATCGTATCGCCTACTCGTACTATATTGTTTTTGCTCGGCTCCCAAGTGTCTTAGCGTGATGTTAAGTAAATTCCTCAAGAATTGAGCTATCAAATGCAAAAAGATTTTTTCATATCCGACTGGTAGTTCCAGAGATTAGCGCATTCAAAGTCAAACAATCAAACTCTTCAGCTCTATTATTAGTATAGATCATAGATAGATTAAATCTCAAAAGAGGAAGGACACTGCTGACCGTCTACTTTTGTTGTCCGGTTCCTGTCTACTCTTGAGAAAATATGATCACCAATTGTCCTGATAATCGTGGTGATAGGTCACTAATTAATGGCATACAAAAAATCCTCTTATCTGAAGAAGTAGGTACGAGCAGCGGACTTTACAGACTGATAATAATATGATGCAGATGTAATCAGATAAGCGAAGTGTTTAGTATATTATTCGTGTTCTCCTGACTCTCAAGTAAGTTAAAACTTGTTAAAAAATATTATTCGTGATCTCCTGACTCTGATTTATAATTAAGTAAGTTAAAACTTGTTCCCACAAAAACAACTTAATTATCTCCAAAACAGGGCTTCCTCTCTCCTACCCTTTTTGCTGTGCCCTACAGGGTCCATAATGATCTAAATTATATAGTTACCACCTAAGTACACATTATGGTAAAGCAATAAAGATATTGAGTATTGAGTGTTCGATATAAATAATGCATCAAATTAGCTGTTTAGTAGAATATTTTTTGGGTAATAATACCACATATAACTAAATATAAAACATTATCTCACATACAATCAGCATCACCGGAATATGCCAATGTAATAATTATATATAATTTTAATAATATAATAATCGCCAATTTTGTTTTCGTAGCCCGAGTCTTATCTAAAACCAGATATAAAATGAAATAATGTAGCAATTTGAATATTATTAAAGGATTGGTCATTCAATAGTACTACATCACGACATACATTACTTTGCTAGTGTGCCCAGTTGGATAAAATAATCTATTATCGCAGCCTCAATCAGGGTTGCCAGCCGTCTTCTTGCGCACGGGCATCATTGGCTCTCGTTTTGCGAATGTCCGGTTGGTTTAATGGAAACAGGCGTCGTTCAATGACAAATATTTACATAGAGCATGTTCCCCTAAAAAGGGGCCTTTTATCAAAAGTCAAACCGAACATTCTTCGTTTCGTCAGCTTGTTTCTTAAACACTTTTACAATTGGCAACCCTAGTCACAGTACACGCGTTGATACCGCGAGCCGGCGCGTACGCATAATGTAGTTAGGGGATTATTTTTTTAATCCAATTACATAGTAAGATCTCAAAATAAATGGCAGTAGCAATAAATACGTCGTGACCGACAAATAGTAGCCTACACCACTAGGATAAAACTAGACGGGTTTATTGAGAAGGCTAATATCTATCTAGTGGTATTACTGTATATTCAAGCTATATTTTATTTATGTTACACCTGCAGAAGTGAAGAACAGTAGGTGGTATTATAAAGATGTTCTATCAGACTGGGGATACAGGGATATGCTTCAGCGGTTTGCGTACATGAAGACAAAATTCTGGCTCCAAATTATAAAGGGCAGATAACCAGCCGGCCTTGCCACGAGTACCTTCAGCATTGTAGGTGTAATTCTGACATGTACATAAAGCCCAATAAAGATCACAAGCATTGATTACTCGGAAGACTGACTCATTTCAATATTGTTGACTCATTCATACACCACGCGCGAAATAAGCGCGACATGATCCACATCTTTGATAGTCGCAATCATAATGAATCTATTATTACTCTTGAAGAGGAAAGTTTTTGTTTGTTACATCATAATTACTATGATAAGTATCCTGCGTTCGCAATTAAGTTTCCAAAAACTTAAACAAATAAGTACTTCTGTGTTTTTGAAAAAATAACTTTGATAGCCATTGATAAACTTTAGTTTACGCTAAAACTTCAACCATTTTTATGGCTTTTTCAATCGTTTTGCAATTCTGAAATCAACCTAAGTAACTAGATATTTGCTCACGTGGAAATAACATCAATTGTAAACAAGGATTTGAATACATTTACCAGCTTGGTAAACGTCAAATGAGTTCATGACTGAACATTGTTAATTTCAGACTTACTCTATAGGAACAGCTGCATGAAAATAAAATATGTATTCAAACCGCTCTGCAAAAGTAGAAGAAATAATCCAAGAATGACATCCTTTAGTGAAGGTAAGTTCTTTGTACAGGAGATGCAAAGAAAATTTGACACAGCGTATTCATTTGAAGGATATTAATCCAAACCACAAGATCTAAAGCTTTTCATATAGTTTCCAGATTCCAGAACACAATGTACTTATTGTAGTAACCAAGCGAAGTGCCCACTGATTGTGAAAGGAAACTGTACATGAAACGTTTGAGCTCAGGTCCTGATGAATATGAATTTAACATCAGTTCCATGCATTCGGCTTAAGGCGGAGGTTTCAGAAAACGGTCAAAAAGTTGCTTTTTTAAAGCAGTGTATCTCTGTCCGTACATAATTTTAACAAAAAAAAAAAAAGATATTTTCAAGTCTAATTTTAACACAGTGATGGAACTCAAATCATAATTAAATATACATTAATGCATGAAAAAAATGTTCAAATACATTACCTTAATTGTCTTTAAAAGCAGTTTATCCCTTCATTAACCATTTTAATTATAGTGAAAAATATAACATTAAATTACTAATGCCAAACTGCATTCTGTGATGGATTATTTATTATTAAATAGTTTTTGTATAGATAATTGCTTCATATTTGCAATAAATTACCATCGTTGTGTCATCGCGCTTCTCTTTCTTTTCTATGCTGTCAGATAGTGACCGCGCTTTAGGTCATATAGTCGCCTTAACGGAGCTAATACGATAACTCGCCGGTAGCGAGACAACCGTTCATAGTCGGAAACAGGATCTTTTGTTTGTCTATTACGATCGCTACTTGATCGGTGACCAACACACGGATCCCTTTGTTCATTTTCTACTGCATTACTAGGCCAATTTGTACAGCAATTGAATCCTGGCGGTTTCATTGTTATCCAAACACGTTAATAAGAAATTAAAGGTGATGCAATCACACTTTGGAATGATTGGGCACAATTACCTATTTCCATAATCAGCCTATAATGTTTCCACTGCTGGGACACAAGCCTCCTCTCGGTGAGAGAGAGTGGGCCATAGTCCACCACGCGGGCCTAGTGCGGGTTGGAGAAATAATGTTGTACACTATGTTTTTCTGTTAAGAGACAGGCTAGAATAAGATAGATTTTTTTTTTTTTTTTTTTAATCTTCTTTATTTAAGGGATTTTTGTTCACAATTGCGACGATGTCAATCCCATCGTACTTTCACAAATATTAACTTACTTCCTAAACTAATTTAGCTTATAAAAAATCCCAAACCACATGAACTTAGTCTAGTTTATTATCTAATAAAAAAGTATATAAAATTTTTGCTGCTTCAGAAGTAGGCTTAGCTAAAATACTATGGAACACTCCAACATCCATTACTGACAATTTCATCGCGTTGATAACTGCGTTTCTCTTATTAGTATATCGGACACATTCCACCAACACATGCTGTGCATCCTCTATTTTGCCACACACTTCACAGTTTGGAGAGTCAGACTTTCGCATGAGATAAGCAAAGTTGTTTAGTGGAATATGTCCTGACCGCAATCGATGTGCAGCAACAATTTGGCTTCGATTCAGTTTCGACCCAGTGAACCAAGGTATATGAGGAGGCTCACATTGTATACTTTTATACCAGATTCCTTTCGATTTTGATCTTTCATTAAAGTGTTCTTTCCAAGATAGATTGTTTATTTTTCTATATTTACATAAGATTTCTGAATAGCTTGGTAATATATCCCGTGTTTTTGTTCCTGACAGAATGGCAAATTTGGCTAGTCTGTCAGCCTCCTCATTACCTGGAAGTCCAACATGGGATGGCACCCACTGAACAACTACCTTTTTACTTGTTTGGTTAAAAAACTGAATTTGTTCCAAGATTCTGTATGCTATAGCTAAGCCCTTTGACCCCTTATGAACACATTTAGAAATATGCTGTAAAGCACTCTTACTATCGGTACATATCACTACTTTCATCAAATTTAGTTCTAGGACATATTTCAAGGCCTCAGAAATGGCAAATAGTTCGGCAGTCATGATAGAACTATGATTATTCATATTATAAGTTTTATGATATTTATTTGCTAAATCGCAAAAAGCTGCTCCGACTCCCTCTGATGTTTTGGACCCATCTGTGTAAATGACATGCCAGCCAGAGTATCTTTCCCGTAATTCATTAAGCGTATTATACTTTAGCGAATAAATATCATAATGTGATTTTGGAGCCGTGACACTATCTAGCTTACATTTAATAACATCCTTAATATCTATGTTAGACACCCATGTCTCTAAAGTAAACATTAAAACTGGATACGAAGACGAAATCTCCTCAGCAGCTATCATACTTTGTGAAGTAACGAGTAGAGGTTTCCTCTTCCTATGCCAGTACCTATTTTCCATCATACTACTAAGATCTGTAATCAAACCCGTAGATATATCATTCGTCCTGGATTGTAGCTTTAGACAAAATTTTAGCGACAGGAATTGTCTTCTAATTTGTAAAGGAGGTATACTCAATTCACTCTCCATAACGTGTATCGGAGTCGACTTAATAAAACCGCCGATTATTCTTAAGGCTAGGTTTTGTAATTTTTCCAATTTATAAGTGTGACTAATTGCAGAGTTATCGTACAAAAAACAACCGTAATCAATTCTGCTCCTAATAAGGGCCATATAAAGTCTACGCATAAATATAGGGTGAACACCCCATGACGATCCCGCCAGAACTTTCAGTAGCTGAATTTTTTTTTGTGAACTCTCATACACTTCGTTAATATGCTTCCCCCACCTTAAGCACTTATCCAGCCACATTCCTAAATATTTAATATAGTCAACAGCTTCTAAAGTACTATTGTTCACTTTAATGTCAACTAAGAGTCTTCTGCGTCCTCTGGTAAATATGCATAATTTGGATTTATTGTTTGATAGTTCTAATCCTAAAACGTCTATTGATGCTACAAAAAAATCTAAGGCTTGCTGCAATTTATCAACGCTGTCTTGTATTTTATTTGTATTACAATACAAAACAAAATCATCAGCATATTGACTGATACAAACGTTATTAATATTTTGACAGATATTGGCCGTAATTATGTTAAAGAGAAGGGGGGATAAAGGATCACCCTGTGCGATACCCTTACCAGTCCATCTTACATATTGTCTATCGCTTTCGTCAGCTTTTATAGTGAGATGTCTTTCTTTTAAAAATTCCCAAATATAAGAACAAATATATTTCCCAACTTTCAAATCATTTAGAATATGTACCACCCGGTCAATAAGAACGTTATTATAAGCTCCTTCCACATCCAAAAAAACAGCTACAGTTGGGGTATTTTCCGTAAAGCCAATTTGTATTTTAGTAACTAGGCGTGCCAGACTATCTTGACATGAGTGATCTCTTCTAAAACCAGTTGTACTAGGAGATAGTATTTTATTATATTCTATAAACCATTCTAGTCGCTTCAGAATCATGGAGTGAAATATTTTGCACAGACAAGATATCAATGCGATTGGACGAAGCTTACAATCGGAACCGCTGCTAGTTTTAGGAATCGGTATTATATAAATATCTCGCCATTGAAAGGGAACCGTTGATGTTTTAAAAATTAAATTATACAATTCAAGTAAATATTTTTTTGTAATAATAGGCAAATTATAAATCATTGAATATGTAATATTATCGATACCGGGAGATGTATCCTTAGCTTTAAAGCATGATTCCAACTCCTGTTTCAAAAATTCACAATTTAGAGGTGACTCATTATTATCAAACACAGGTGTTGGAGTCATCACAAAGTCTGGGGCCAATGAACTTAGTAGTTCTTCTTTTTTTTCATCCGATGAATAAGATCTCGCCTGTCCGAACCCCTTCATCCAACGCATTTTTCTCCACATAGTTGCTGAAGTTGTAGTCTCATCAATACTGTCACAGAAATTATAGAAAGACTTAGACCTAGCTTGCCTTATAATCTTTTGACTTTCATAAATTTTAATAGTAAGTAAATCTAGATTTTGAGGTATAGGGTTTTTTCTAAAGTTTGTTAAAGCTAAACGGCGCTCGGCTACCACTTGAGAAAGTTTTTGGTTCCAATATGGTTTTGGTGTAAATTCACGAATTGGATTATTACATAATTTTATGAATGGGATTGTTTTATCAGCAGCTTTATTAATTTGGTCAGTAAGATAGTCATACATACATTGTACGTTTTCTGATGGTGGCGGAATCTCTACACAATAGTTAGAAATAATTTCACGATAACCAGACCAATCAGCTTTTTTTAAATTTCGCTTTAAGATAGTATTAACTGCGTCGGGATATTTAAAACATATTTTTATGATTAAATGGTCACTACCCAGGCATTCGCTACTAACACTCCAAGAACCATTAATAGCTATGTCTGTGGTACAGAACGAAACATCAGGGGAAGTTTTTTGTAAAAAACCATTCACGAGCTTCATCCTAGTGGGATCACCATTATTTAATGATATATAATTGTTTTCAATTGCAGCTTCGAACAGCTGTGTGCCCCTAGAATCATTTTTATTAGACCAGCAGGCGTGATGGCCATTAAAATCGCCCGCAATAATAGTATTTTTTGGAAATCTTGAAAAAATATGTTCCCAATCTAATTGAGAGGTTCTCACAGAGGACGGGCAGTATACCGAAATTATATTATGAATTAATTTACAATTAAGAATTTTAATATGTATTATTTCTATACCCGCATTAGTCACACTTATGGGAACAATGAAAGTTTTTAACGATTTGTGTGAAATAATCGATACTCCGCCATATGAGTCATACCTGTCCTTTCTATATACATTATACCCACTTATATGTATGCGGCTATCTGCATCCAACCATGTTTCGCTTAAAATGGCTACATGAATATTTCCTCTATTTAGTAATAAATCTAACTCAATTAATTTTGGCTTCAGACTTTGAGCGTTCCACTGGTATATGTTGATATTAGTAGTAATTTCACCATTATCCATCTATGAATAATCCAAGAAGTTTACTTACAATATCCCAATCTTTAAAGTACGAAACAACATACATCATAATTTCTTCTAGTACTAATCTTATGCTCTTCTTCACCTTTTGTTCTGATGAACAATCTGCCAACCATATTTCTTTAACCTTGTTATAACATTTCTTCAACTTAGATATGTTTTCGTTTTTATAGGGACTTTCTTCTACTATTTCCGGTTGACTCTTCTCTTTCTGACCTTCCTCTACATATTGTTTTGTATTGCCCTTTGATTGTTCTTTATTCTTCTCATTCTGTTTTTTCTTTTTCTTCTTAATAGATTTAGACAAAGTTCTATTTTCGTTATCTTCTTCTTCGCTTTCACTGACTTCTTCTAACGAAGAATCCATGCGGGGATTTACTAGATTAATTGATGGTTCTAGGGGTATGAGAGAATCCCTGTAGCTTCTAGTCTTTGAAGAAGAGGTAGAAGGAGGTAGTACTTGCCCTACTTCAACGTTGAAAGGAGTAATATCCTTACTTTTTTGTTTCAAATAGGAGTCTAGCGCTGTCTTGTACGAACAATTGTCCTTACTCATTATTTCTCTAATCATTTTCTCTTTGAGATATACTGGACAATTTTTATTTAATGCCATGTGCGGGCCTTTGCAATTAATACATGAGAACTCCTCAGTTTCGCAATTGTCATGTTCTTTGCCACATTTAGGGCACATTATTTTCTGGGTAGGACAAAAACGTTTCATGTGGCCATATTTCCAACACCCTGAACATTGGGTAACAGGGAACATATATGATTCAACCTTAAAGCGACATCCATATCCATATATATGTAAAGGCAATGTTGCCCCCTTAAAGGCGATGCGAATGGCTTCACTATTGATCCACTTTCCATCTTCAGTTAATCTTTTCAGTCTTTTAACAGTGCAGATATCTGCATCACTTTGAAATAATTCCGCAAGTTCGTTGTCCTCTATTTCCAAGTCAATATCTCTGACAATGCCATAAATAATACTTAATTGGTCTGTTCTTTGACATCTAAATTCTAATTCTTTAAACTTTTGGCAGTTAAGTATTTTATTTGTATCTTCAATATATTTTAGTATGATGAACATTTTATAAGGACTTTTATATTTGATTTTAAGTATGTCGTTTATATTTTGAGACTTCAATAATTTGGCCATACCAACCATTTTTGGCAGTACCGTCTTAGATGTAAGACATACTTCAAAATATTTTTCTTGCTGTGTATTATTTTCACAACTACCCACATTATCGTTACAATTGTTATTTTGTGACTTACTGTGCAATCGTCTTTTCGCCTTTCTGGTTACTGTGGTAAAACCATCATCCTCTTCTATAATTTCTTCACTATCTTCTCTCACCCTTTTCTCAACATTTCTCCGATTTTCATTCTCAAGATCCATCGTACTTCTCTCAATAGTTGTTTCTTCACTCGTATTCTCCATCAACTCTTCATTTACACTACTTTCAACAGGTGTGTTCGACTCCATACTCAAAGATCTTCCAAATCTATCCATTATCTAAATGATTGAGTAACATAAGGGTACTTTTATAAATTTGTAACGCGAAAGAATGAGTAAGACGTCCGTACGTCTCAGTCGTCAACGCGGAACTGTAAGATAGATAGATCTTGTGGCTACGAAATAACAGCCGCACAGTTCGATAGATCAGGTAAAGCTACGCTTGCCGCGGTTGGTCCGGGGATGGGTGACCAATTCTTTACATTACAAGACCCCGCCGTGCCTCGGAAAGCACGTTGAGCCGTTGGTCCTGGCTGTCATTCGTGGGTCTTTGACAGTCGTGGGTCGTCAGAAGCCCGAAAGTCTGACAATCAGTCTTACCAAGGGGTATTACCCAATAAGGGGGTTTTGAAGGTCAGACAGGCAGTAGCTCCATGTAAAATACTGGTATTCCGCTGCATCCGGTTAGACTGGAAGCCGACCCCAACATAGTTGGGAAAAGGCTAGGCTGATGATGAGATAGAATACTTACTCTTTATTTTTTACACCATATGAATTATAGACATATTCAGTAGAAATTTTACATAGGTTGACACGATGGGCGGTCTTTATAGCTAATAGCGATCTTTTAAAGACAACCTTTGAATGGGTTTAAAGAGAATAATATGGTTTTTAAACCCCCCTAAATTGCTTCCTGCAGTATATTATGCATAGCCTAGTGCAGGTCGTCTTTGAAAATAATAAGAAATCAAAACGTATTTCTTGTTACACTTGATTTTCTTTTTTGACACTGCGAAAATTCCAAACGAAATTTTTCTCTCTACAATCATTTATTAAAAAAAAAAAAAACACAAAATTGTTCCCAGTAACTTCACAATAATTTATGAAGAGGCAACCAATTTTAATAAGCTCAAAAGAAAAAGTTCATTACATCGGATATGAATTTAAGTAATATCCAATATGGATCAAATATTCTTTAGAAAATTATGTTAGACCGAATGTAAAAATTATCATCTCTATTCACGAAGTAATAACGTCTGATGAAAAATGTAAGTAATTCTTCAACTTAAGATGTAGAACCGATGATATTATTTAAAAAATGGATGACAATGCGAGTAACTAGCAACACATAGGTACGAACGAAGCAAGCTAATATAAAGCTTGAAAAAAATCCAGCTCCATAAGAAACCGTAAGACAGTCTACTAGCATTCCATAAGTGCCTGACAACGCAACGCAAGTAATAGCTAATGCATGACACGCAAGGGGTAACACGGAGAAATTAAATACACCACGTATTTTTATTAATGATCATTAATAATTGGGTACACATAAAATAGTCGTATAACACATCACGGACGGAGGAAGGATTGCGACCTTTCACTTTCTCTAGAGAAGTATGCGACCGCTCAGGTTTTTGCAATGTCAAAATATGCAATGAAAAAATGATCGTAAAAATGCCGTTAGCAACAGATACCTGGGGTATAATATTTGAGACATCTTGCAAATTGCAATGATACGGTCCTCAATAGGATTGAGAAAGATGCTAAGAAAACTGTCAATGATACTGGTAATATGGCCTAATAAAGAGTTGGCCATGTCTTTACATAATGGACGGATATCAATGAATTAATTAAAGTTGTATGACTTAAAATTAAACACATGTTACATTACAATCATTCTCTATCCGCATAATTATAAAAGTCTACACGTGTCCATAAAAAAAAACATGATCGCGGTACAGCCATATAAAGCTACCTATACACTCACGAAGAACGAATCCATCTCAAACGATTAATTTACTTGTCTTCCTGCCACGATAATTGACAGGACTTCACATGGCATACAATAACGCATGTTTAATTAGAAGGAAAGTAGCGGTAAATAATTAACCATTCCTATTGCCGTGGCATCCTTTGTTATTTCAAACACGTCGCATCATTATGCAGGCAAGATCGAATAATTGAGTGAAATAATCGTTTAATTCTTAAGTGGTTTTCGTCGTAACGTGGGAGTTAAGAGTTAGGTTTGAAAGGGAATTAGGACGCAACATTTGTATAGTCCCGTTCCAAAACACATGGAGAGACAAATTCCCGGTTTGTTTATTTTAAGACGAGTCTGTCACTAAACGCGTGTCAAAGAACGGTCCCTCAGTTCCACGCCCGTCGACATCCTGAAACTATTAATTCAACCTTCTACCGATAAATCAGCCGCGACGAGCGAGGAATATAATTTATTCCCAACTAACCAACAATTTATAGGGCGTAAAGTGTTAACAGCTTCTTTAATATTTCCACATTTCTAGTAACTAAGCTATGCAGGAAAGGTTTAAGTGCTATCACAATAATAATAGCTTCCGGCATTCTTTCACTCAAGGATTAAGATACAACCCTCATCTCGGTTTTAAATAAACGTGGATAAAAACTAGGTCAGCATTTATTTAAAAAATGATCAATTCCCTTGTTTTCCCTACCTTTGTGATGTTTAATTGTTTTTACGTAGAATCCGTTTTGTTGCATACAAGAATTTTTCATAAAATTAAGAGTCGGTACAGAGTCGTGACAAGAGTTAATTGCAAGTTACGTTTATGTGCGTCAATAGAAAAGTGAAATCGAAGGCGCTTAGACGTGTAAAGTACAAAATAGAGCACTTTGTTTCCCAACATGAGTTATGAAACACAATAGGGTTACATAATGACGCTTTAAGTAAGGGCAAAGGGGAGAGACCAGACAGTATTGTATTAAAATAGGGTCATTATTAAAACTTAACATATGCTTAAATACAGAAATGTATTAATGTAACCTTCATTAAGACCATACTCCCAATTAGTGAACGTAGCACTGTTTACGAACACTTATAAAAAAATAGCACACCCATTTACCGTAGTAAGACCCATTTAGCGAAGTAGACCTAACGTCGATAAAAATTTAATCATTGTGATGGAAACGGACTGGTTTAACAACAAACCAGTGAACAAAGGTCAATACATTGTGTTATTAAATAGTGTTAGACTCAATCGGGCACTAGAAAAACAGTCAACCGGACGGACGAGACGACCGGCTCTAAAGCCTAGTACAGATTACACTAGTTTATTATTCTAGTAGCGGATACCCTAGCAACTAAACCCCGCGCCGGCTACAATGTGCCGGAAATAGTACCTACGAAAGAAAATGCATAGCACTTTCTATTGTAACATCCGACACTTTTAAGGTGGGATCTTATTTCTATTCAAGGAACATCTTGGGGACGGTTTCGGGTTTCTTCGGTGGCCATTCAACATGCAAGAGTGACTAAATAAAATATTGGATGAAGTATTTCAACAACACCGTTCTGAACTAGGCTTAAATCCTTCTGTGGAAACCGATGCGACTCGAAAGAATTTTACTTTCACTGAGGTGTTACGAGTCGTACCTCCGTCGCGGATCCATAATCCAAAGAGATAACAAAGCAACAGGGGGGAGGGGGGGGGTTAACACTGCGCTTACTATGGACTAGAGGGGCATGACCTAGATCAAAAGGACCACGACACGCTCAAGTGACAAGGAAAAATAAGACCAGATTTATTTAAACAATAAGTAGCAGAATGCAAGTGGCTCGTGGCTAAATAATAACAGCCGCACGTGTCGGTTAAGCAACGCTTGCCGAGGTCGGTCCGTGGATGGGTGACCATCCATTACATACCGAGACCCCTCCGTGCCTCGGAAAGCACGTTAAGAAGTTGGTCCCAGCTGTCATTCTTAGATCTTTGGCAGTCGTTACCGGTAGTCAGAAGCCCGAAAGTCTGACAACCAGTCTTGCCAAAGGGTATCATGTTACCCAGTTACTGAGTTCTGCAGGTCAGATAGGCAGTTGCTCCATGTACAACACTGATTAACGGTTACAATGGAAGACTAGGCAGATTGGTTGAAGTAGCGTAAGCAGTGGCTATCTATGACGACTATCAGACAAGTAATAAAGGGAATTATCGGAAGACCAAAGAGAGACATCTAAAACGGAAACTAAATTCACAACCATCCACAGACTATAGTATCGAAAATGACACATTTCGATTGCCTGATTTGCCTTAAACTAACAAATGAACGGCTTTTGAGGACTCCTACGATAACATTGATTGATGTTCGATACGAACGTTGTGAATATCTATGCAGGGTTAAGATGATCCGTCAACAAAAGCACATACTTATTCAAAATTAATTATGTAAATTCCCGTAATCTACTGATGAAAATATCCGTAAATAAACAATGTAATATATACATAATGTTTCTGTTTAAAGCTTGATAACCTAAGCTTGAGTTCAAGGTTAATTCGCAAGCAAGATAAATTAACTGGATCCGTTATTCATAAGTAGGTACCAAAATATATACCAAAATATATATAGTAGGTAGGTAGCAAAATATTGATACAAGGAATCACTACTGGGAATACAGCTTTTTTTTTTGTTGCGCGTTGGATATCCTCATGGACTTTTTCCATCGTGGGGGTGACAGAGGGGCATGCCGGACTCCTCACCGGTTACAACCACCTTGGTGTTCCACCTCTGCCTATGGCCGGGGGTGCGGGATTTGCATAAGCATTCACCGCTCCCCCGACAGCCTGGGAATACACCTGAAGCATTGACTAAGTAACCATTGAAAATTAAGTTACTGTTTAATCAACGATGTATTCATGACATCTTGTTTACTGAATTGTATCAATCAACAGCTCGAGAAATGTTCTAGGGATATTATTATCTCCTTTATTTCATTATTTACATATAATTATATTTTTAAATATTAGGATATAAAACATTTAAAAATATAAAAAATAGTAGTCCGCCGGTGTCGGGAGCAGGGTCCAAGCTACCGGTGGTTAGGGCTCCAGAGACAGGAACCTCCTCACAATGCGAGCCGTATCGAGGAGTACTGCCTTCTGAATCAGGCCCTTGATCCAACCGCCTAACGAGAGCCTCGATAGATGTTGATCGAGGCTTTCGGCCATAAGGCCATTGGCCGATACGACAATCGGCACAATGATAGCCGAGCTCACATTCCACATGTCAACAACCTCGTGTGCCAAGTCAAAATATTTAATTTGTTTCTCTTTCACAGCTTTCACGAGTTCTAAGGATATTATTATTATCGTCCTCCAGACCGAATTTCGGCTATGGCAGCCAATCTCAGCGGAGACTAGCCATCTACGCGGGAGATAATTATAGTGCACAAGTGAGTGCGCAGACACAGGTGCACTCGCTATTCCCTCACTCTCATAGTCCTCCGGGACGGCAAGCCGACACAACCGGAGACAGATCAGGCGTAGGACCAACTGCTTAACGTGCTTTCAGTCTTTAATATTTGAATTGTTGTTTTATCTCATCTTTTTATTATGGACGCTTTTAACGTTCTGCATCGTTCTCACATGTATAATTTTTAACATGAATGATGTAGGTAACCAAGACTTTGTAACCATAGTACCTATTTTGATTTAAAAGAGTGTCCATGGAGTTTCTTGACCGTTCTTCTCCATAGGTACCTACGCTATGGAATGGGCAACTAGCTTCATCTTTCTGACTGACCGACACCTTGACATTTGAAAAGTGCCTGTAATTGGTTTAATTTAAATAAATAAATGCTTTGAGTTTGAGACACGGGGGTATCACACTGCCAACTTCCAAACTCCGGTTACTGAAAAATTTCTAATGGAACATGGGATTCAAAAACATAACATAACATCATCACGCCTGTAGTCTCTAAGGGTTAGGCAGAGGTGTACCCATAGAAATATATAAAAAAAAAACTTCTTATATCTATGGGTGTATCCATAGTAACACCCACATTTCTCCAGTTATGTTTCAAGTTCCATGTAACAGGGGCAGTGGCGTAACTATACCGTTTGGAGCCCGTGGCAAATTCAAGGGATGTGGCCCTCCCTCAATGTAAAGAAGCTCAACCAACGTTGTAGTTTTTTTTTGAAGTGAAAACTTCTTTAGCGGCGTTGAACACTTTTTGTAATGGGTAAAAAATGTTAAACTCGCATCAGGGCATCGCGTCAGGACATGTGACCGTCAGGAGAGATTTCCCCCCCCCTCTCTTTCTACGGCGGCGCCAACCGAAGTGAACCAAGTTTAGTGACTCACGACAATGGATGGATGGATGGATGGATGGAAGTGGAAGTGGAAGTCGAAGTGGAAGTGGAAGTGGACTTGGACGTGGACACACTGCTGTGTATTCGTAACATTCGTGTATATAAAGTGTCTAAAATATGGAAATTGAACAAAGTGCATCTATTAATGAAAAAAGGGACGCAGAAATAGTGAAAAAAAAAATTAGTTATATTAATTCAATTAATAATTGATTTATTTCAACGTTAATATTCAAGTTTTCACTTCGGCCGGCACTCCCGGAGTGCAACCCGTCTTTTTTTTTTTACCAGCACTTCTTCCGCGTATATTTCATATTTTCCCCCACAAAATTTTACACCTGACTGCTTCGTTGGTCTAGTGGTCGCAAGCGTTACTGCTGAGCATGAGGTCCTGTCCAAAAAATTAGACAAACAATGGGAAAAAGTTACAAAATGTTCGAAACCTGAATGCTGTCCTTTGTTGCACATTTTCAAAAAAGTTTGCTTTTATAAACTTATGTTAGGATCCTCCTGTGCTCATGGCCCTCTCGGGCCGGGGGCCTCCTCTGGCTGGGAGCCCGTGGCATTTTGCCCCAGTGCCACCCTATAGTTACGCCACTGAACAGGGGGTGGTCTATTACCGCCAACCGGGCACAAATTTAGACTCCGGGCTGCTACTGAGAGATTCCTGATAGAAAAACCCAATAACACTTTGCCCGACCTGGGATTCGAACCCAGGACCTCATGATCAGCAGTAGCGTTTCACCACTTGAGCAACGAGGCAAAGAGGAGGATATTTTAATAAAAAAGCACAGTTTGTAATAAAATAAAATTATTTATTTTACAACTTAATAAAAGATCGTAAATAAACATGACAAAAGTTACTCAGAAAAGGGTTATGAAGACAAAGCAAGAATACTCATATTTTCATCAGAGATAATTCCAAAAATAACTAACTGTTGGGAACACAGTTATTATCACGGGGAACGCCCTAACTTCTGAATTTAGAACCATTGTTGTAATTGTGTGACAATGGAAAATTATACTTCATTTGTTGATAACTTTGCGAAGCTAGAAGGGGGTTCATTAAAATAGCATCCACATGTGGCGGTACTCTTGGCTAAATAATAACAGCCGCACGGGTCGATCTTCAAGGTTAAGCATCGCTTACCGAGGTCGGTCCGTGGATGGGTAACATCCCGAGAAACCCTCTGTGCCTCGGAAAGCACGTTAAGCAGTTGGTCCCGGCTATAATTCGTAGATCTTTGATAGTCGTTGAGGGTAGTCGGAAGCCCACAAAACGCACAAATGTGTCTATCCTTTCCCAACTCGATGTCAAGACCCGATTGTCGACAATATGCCTACAGCGTATTCTATCCTATTTCGGCCACATAATGCGAAGAGGAAATAGCAGCCTTGAAAAGCTGGTTATTGTTGGCAATACTGAAGGAAAGAGAGCGAGAGGCCGGTTGCCAACACGATGGTCCGACCAAGTGAAAGAAGCTACGTCCTCAAGCAATTTTCAGCAGGTGGTGATGGCAACTTTGGACCGGAGTAGATGGAGGCAGATTGTCCGTTTGAAAGGATCCAGTGACCACGATCTTCAGTAATGAGGGACCGATTGCAGAAGAGAAGTCGGAAGCCCAAAAATGTTGGGAAAAGACTAGTCAAATACGTACTTTAACCGGTCAAGCAGCGCGCGTCGCCCATTGGCGATGTAACAATAGAAAATCAATTGTGTCTCATTAGCGGAGCTTGACAAATTAATTAATTAGGCGCAAGCGCAACCTAGTCAGTCACTCTAGTCAGCCTGGTATTACCACTTTGCCTGAGCGACTGATTTACTTATATTAATCCAGCATCTGATTCCAGAGCTAGAATCCAGTGACACCGAATTAAAGCTCTTCTCAATCCAGTCCAGTATTGAGCGCTGGTTTTGAATAGAGCAGCCGCTAATAAGTTTACCACAGCGTGTTAAGCTTTTCTCATATTCGTTCCAAAACGAGAAAAGGAGACCTTATACCGGGTATCTGAATAGAGAATTTAAAGTCTTGTCAAACTCTACTTTTGCATTCTTAAGGTGACGCCGACAAAAATCAAAATTTGGTTAAATTTATTTTTAACTAGCTGCGCCCCGCGGTTTTACCCGCGTAAATGTCGATCCCGTGGGAATATCGGGATAAAAACTATCCTATGTCCTTTTCCGGGACTCAAACTATCTCTATACCAAATTTCATCTAAATCGGTTCAGTGGTTTAGGCGTGAAGAAGTAACAAACATATAAACACACACACACTCACAAACTTTCGCCTTTATAATATTAGTGTGATGATTAGTGTGATAAATGTTGATGTTTGCGGGCTACATTGAAGGAATCACCTAAAGTCATGATAAAAAACCGGGTCTTAAGCTGCAGTTGAATAATTATGGCATTGATCATGAAATGAGAAGGCCTCAACAAGTTGCTACGAGTACAATGTTGTTTGGTAAGACAGAAATAATTGAAGTTCTTTCCAAAAGAGCCTTTGTTCCCGGAGGTAACTTACTTAGTTTATTAATTAAGTTGTTCGCGATCTGGACTGTTTACTTCTCTGTTTAACTCCGAGTTTCGTTCTTATACCTCGCTGTATTATTATTTCATATATTTATACTGTACCTTAGTTTTATAGTCTCAATTGTAATTAATTTTAAGTTATAATTACAATTTAAGGATTGTCCTTTGTTAAATAATTTTGCGTGTGTTATCAAGTCCAAAACAGAAACGCAATAATTTATTTCTGCGCAAATGTGTCATTCGTCATCTTTAGCCCTAAATATTAATAAACAGCTTTGTGTAGTCTTAAAAAGTATTATTTGCTTACAAAGAACCAACTTGTCTAAAACCAATTTGCGGACTTTAAATGACAGACACACGACAGGTAACGGTTTACAATGAAAACATTTTCGAGTCATAAAAATACCGTTATAATGTCTTGACATAACCAATATTTCACGTGAGCTTTACTACAAGCAAGTGCTTTGAAACAGAGGAACAAATGTCCACTTTTTAACCATCAGGGGACTCAGGGGTTGAGAAAACAGAGAGCTTCATGAAACCCTACAGCTGCGAAAGTTTCTATTTAAAAATAACAAATAAAATTTACCGTCAAACAATCAATGGACCGAAATAGAATACAATGATATAAATAGGGCTTCTGTTAGGTTACCGAGGGTGAAAATAGCCCCGCTCGTTAGTTAAAAGATTTTAAAAATAAAACAGAGTTGAAAGGAAGAGATAACTTATAAGAGTATCTTGTTAGCAAGTATCGTTTAGGGAAATTTTGTTCCTTTAAAAATATCTTCAGCATTTTTTAACAAAGTTATTTATTTACGGCTAAAAATACCAAGGAAACTATCTCTACTTATGAGTTATTTAGAAACTACCCTACAAAAGTGACAAATATAACCGACATTATTTAAATTCGTGCAATAAAATGAAGTTAGCAACAAAGTGGGTCGTAATTCCCGGAATTATTAGGAGGGTTGCACACTCGATAGGGATGGATAGATAGAATATTGATTAATAATATCGGTGCTGTTAAAATTTTATAGCACCACTTACCGTTAAATAAGTGGAATGGTTCTATTTGCGGGAACCAACTTTAGGGGGTCGAAACAACATTCGATAGTTTGTAGTTATTTCATAATCGTATAGGCGTCATCATAGCAGATAACATTGCATTTTAAGGCATCTTGGACAGAAAAAGCTGTTGTCATTAGACCTCAGACAGGCACGGCGCGACTCTAGAGTAGAAAAATGTCTACGAAAATTTCATAGAAATTGTTCAACTAGAGAATTTGCCTTCGCCTGTCTGTGGGAGCCTTTCGGCATTTTCAGACGACTATTTACTCATAGAATTAATTAATTGAAACATTGGCTACGGATGTGGACATAGTAAAGCTCATTTTTTAAAATAAAATATAGGAACTAGTAACCATTAAAGATAGAGAGATAAACACTAATCGCGTAAGTATAAGATTTACGTAAATTAAGAACTACAGTACCCGGCGATAAATATTGCACATCGACCTTTGGAAAGAGACAATCGGCTAATTTCGGCTTCGTAGAGCGTTATCTCTGTCGCACACTATCTATGTGACGTTTTGTCAGTCGTTGTTCAAGACTTGCGATAGAGTGCGGTCGCGTCCAGTTCAAAATATATATTTAGAGTTGTTAACACCCCCAAATTTAAATAATTTAAAGTTGTACTATGGCATCTTTAGGAAAAAGAGGTAGGTAAACCTTTACGAGGTCAGTCACGCGAAATTATCTACAATGTTTATAAATATGTGTATTTTATACAAAGAATAAAAAGAATAATCAAAAAGAATAAAGAATATAATCAGAAGAAGCAAATCATAATTGTTTTAACAGCTCCTAATAGATGCCGACTGTTTGTATTTCGTGCGACAGAGATAACGCTCTACGAAGCCGAAATTAGCCGATTGTCTCTTTCCAAAGGTCGATGTGCAATATTTATCGCCGGGTACTGTACGTTGGTACTTAAGAGTCTTTAATATGTGTGTAAATATTTAACGAAGTAAAAGATAAACAGGCTCCGGCCAAATTAACACGCTTTCATGAATAGTTTAAAACTCACTTGACTTTTAATAAATAAGCATAAAAGCTACTTAAGGGAAAAATAAATAAACTTTTTTGGCAAATAAAACGTTTTCCTGCCACGTGTCTCACTTGACAAACATGTACGTTAACGTGACAGCAGTAAAGTTCAAATGTCAACACATTTTTTCTGCTATTTTCGCCGAAACGTGTCGGACATATTTTTCCCCCTTTACAAAAACTGACAAAGACCCCACGGTGAGGCGTGGGCGCTCAAATACAAGAACGATACCAAATACTTTATTCAATTCGCCCTATAATTTATACAAATATTATAAATACAAAAGTAAATCTGTCTGTCTGTTATCTTTTTAACACCTTAGCGGATTTGGATAAAATTTGCTTCATGGAAAGACGATGACCTGCACCCCAATTGCGAAACACACTATCATTCTCAATCTGAATCATTTTGAAGTATATTGCTATCCATTGCTTCATATGTTCGAAAAATGTATCTGCTCAGCAACGTAAATAACGCAATGAATGTTGATGAACTGTCAAAATGAAAGCCATTGCTATTGATAGTGTGTTACGCAATTACCCTGCTGGGTTAGAAGTGTTAGGACGTAGGGTAATCTTAATCCAGGTATATATATTCCCGTGGGTAAATTCCCGACATCCACGCGGGCGACGTCGCGGGAAAAGCTAGTATAATAATGAGCTCGATTTGTCCCACGTAGGGCAAATGCCAGGGCTTCTCCTGCAGGGTAATTGCGTTTACTAAGAATACAGAAGGCGGACGCCTGTCTGTTACCTTGTCACGCCTTCACAGCTGAACGGATTTGGATGAACTTTGGCAAACGGATAGACCATGACCTAGGTTAGGACATGGGATACTTTTTATCCGAGAAGTACGTTTCCGAAGGATCATTTTCAACCTCAACAAAAAGCAAAAGCTAGTTTTTGGGTGAGGTATTTTGTTTTCGAGCAAACATTTGCAGTTAGTATTCTTTGCTCAGTCTTTTGTAACAGGTAACCAATTAAATACTTAATTAATGACATTCCACCTACTTATTAACATTTAAATTACAGAATTACGTAGGTTTAATTATTAATTTATTTCTGACGACATAACCAGAGTGTAAAGATTGAGATGCGGTAAGGTTTGATTAAATGCACGATATTTATGAATAACAAATAGATATTTTCTATTAAGTAAGTGGAGATTTCTGACGAGTCATAAAAACAACCACAATCAAATGAAAAATTAATAAGTAGATAGTACTCCGTTTACTTTTTAGGGCTGACAACTGACAAGTATTAAAATATTATTAAATACATGTCAGTAAAATTAGTTGTTATCAAATTGACGCAGTACTTACGTCAATTTTCATCACAACTGAGAAAGATTGACAGTTATGATTTGGAAACTTCTGAGTTGAGCACACGATTACTGACAAATGCTTGCACTGACTGGACAGGTCCACTCAATCTGTGTGGTTCTTTCCTCAAAAGACCATTTCAGATACTTACCTACCCATCTACATGGTCTTCACATGATCTAACCAAGAATATGTGTGGCCTTTCTTCTCAAGAGTAATCAAATAGGAAACGCCGACTTAATTTTGTTTTAAAAATATGATTGACGTGTTAAAGTGTTTGTAAAAACCTACATGCAGAAATAAAATCATTTATCATTTGCTAAACAATCTGATATGATGAACCACGTCAGGTCAATGGTTCTTCAAGAATAAATAGTAAATAAATAGCATTTATTTTCTTAGTAATAAGTATTATGAAGCGTGCTGTAATTAAATGATTTATCAAGTGCTTCCAGTAACAAGGCGCTTCAGATAATTACACCGAATCCAACAACGGAGCGCTGCCTGACTGACTGCAAAGTGCAAACCATTAAAAGCATAACATTACTTACATTTTAAGAGCTTAATTAATCAAATTATACATTACGTCATTTAAAATCAACCGCGAACCGCCAAAATTAATTTCTTTGTTTGTTTACCCAAAAAACAACTTGTTAACTGCCATTTTTACCAACTGGTAATCTTGTAATTTCGTCGAAAATTTCAAAGCCAAGTAGGTATTTAGCAAGAAGGCATCCCCCTCAAAACGGAAGGCTCCTATGGCGTGCACCCAGCGAGGGTTAATGAATTGGTTTCCCTTTTCTATTATTAGTTTTAGTTACTCGTTTAAGAAGACGAGACTAATTTAAGGGAAGTAATGAATGTCGCTGCAGCGTTCATTGACATATCCGTTGCAATCTGTGAGCCTGATACTTTCGCTAGACGAAGGATCGATTCAGCAGAGATTAGACACGATTCGATGCTTCGGTCAATTTAATTTGTCTGAGCACGTATTACTGCTTATTCGAGCTACAGACAAAATATTTTGCACATGACTAAGACGCAGTGATAAATCGTTTGCGTTGCTCATCCAAAAACATAACAAGAATGCTGTGACTGAAAACAACCATTGAATAATTAATTTTAAGTACGCTATGCAAATTGGATATTTCCTAATTCACGAAAAAGGTTACTAGCCATGCGACCTAAAAAAGGTGCGCGTTTAAAAATTCTAATAACATTTAAATGAGCTGAAGATATTTACATACTTACATACTTAGTTCAATTATCAGTTCAGGGAATTCTCAATAATGACAGGGCTCGATAACCCCTCAGGTTTGTTTCTTAATCAAAGCTTTCCAGGTAAGATCCCGTTCGGGAAATTCGTAGAAACTATCTCCCATTTTGTTCGTGTTAACTAAACAGTTGTTCTGAACCGGCTTTAAGTCTGTTCAAATTTCGTCTCTGACACTCTTTTTGCGACATTAATTAACCGACGTCGTTTATAAGTAGAGTTAGGCATTAACGGCGCTGTTGTTGGGCGTCGTGCCAGCAATCTTAGAGTGGAGATCTTACTCCATGTTCGCTATTTATTGCAATTATTCGCGAATCCCTAGAATGCTCCCCTCTGAACTTGAATGGACTGCTACAATAATACTGTCAAAACTCCGCGCACTGTGTTTGGCTTGATCGTTTGCCTTCAACCGAATTATCAAGCGAGATTCGTTCTAATACTCGACGACATTACTTTGAACGACTTTAAATTGAGAGCAGCAAATATAGGATTAAATTAATTAGTACAGCTAGGTAGGAACTATTCGTATGTAAATAATTATTCTGTGTTAGTAATTTACATTAACGCCACAAGCATAACAATTTTGGCGTGTTTGATAGTAAATTAAATTACATGTCTACAACGTACATCCTGTATTCGATGGAGTACTACCTAAGAAGTTATTGAGTTAAGTTTTTTAATTATACTACAGGAACATCATTATTCACGTTAGCCTAATTGCTTTTCAAGTCAGTTAGGTACAAGTGAACGGTGGCAACCTTAATTACCACCAGACCTCATAAATGTACTTTTTTTTTGCAACTAACAATAATGTACTGAACTTTATTATGACAGTTGACAATTGACACGAAGAGGATAAAAATTGCCAGCAGAAAAAAAAACATAGTTTAACGACCCCAAACAAAAGGTCGACTAAAAAGTATTTCACCCTAGTGAAGTGGATAGTTTTAAAATGTCAGTTTTAACGACCGATATATGTTGAGACGTGGCGGATGATCGATGTCCCCTCTCGCGGCTGCGATGGCTGAGGGATCGGGAGGGTGTGGTAGATCTTTTAATACAGCTAGTTAGGTAGTAACAAAAACAAACAAAGCTGGGTGGTCCGATGTCCGCTGCCGACTAGTTATGCGCTTACGTAAGAGTAGAGTATTTCCCTTATTGTTCACTAACTTCGTGGACTAAGTACTTTAATGGCAGTTTGTGATATCCAATTTTCATGTCCACTTAGCCAGTTCATTAATATCTCTTTGTAAACATTATTTGATTCTTGTCTGTATATATGGAACAAAGGTTTTGTTGAGTCACATTTAAATACACGTGTTATGTAAACATGTGTCCCTTATAGTTCCCTCTAATAAATATTCTACACAACACTATTTTGTTCATACTACACAAGAATCCCTTGTGTGATTGACTTTGAATTCTATGATAGCGCAGAATTTTATCTCGAATAGAAACATTACACATCACTACATACAGTACATAGTTTTTAGAAATAGGAATTAAGAGTCGACCAATCGTAAAAGTCCGATAACGAGGTTGTTACAAGATCGACGCGTGCGCTAGTGCGATTAATATAATTGCCCGCCATTATTGACTATCGACAGCAAAACGTTATTCGATAGTTAGCCTGACTAGCCACAAATGTTTTAACAATAAGTACTGTCTAGGAAATCTTTAGTATGATCTATACATTTGTTGTAAAGAAAGTTGTTAAATGATGGCTTCATGGTTTCTTTCAATTCATCCTCAGTCAAGAGGAACATGAATTGAGACTAATTCTCTGGACGTTTTCTGTATGAGGATTTTATAGAATTTGCGAACGTGAGAGGTATAAGTTTATGGCACAGTTAGGTTTAAATACTGACAGGAAAAACGATAAAATAGATAATACGAATAAGTAAGTAATATACACATTGGGTAAGTATTTTAAGTGTAAAATAATGACCCAGTGTGTATATTACAAATAGGTCATTATAACAAAATGTAGAACTAAATTGTTGCTAAGTAGGGGACTGGGAATTATAATTTAAGTAGATAATATACAGGATACAAACATTTCGCTTGAGATATTTTGTTTCATAATGATAAGTAAGTTATTTTGTAAATTTATACATTTAAATACTTAGAAATTAAATATTTTCATCTGAATAATAATGTAAACGAAAGTAAATTTGATGAAAACACCTTATTCATGTTTAAATGGATCAATTAACTTTAAAGTAAGCAGTAATGGACACATAATTATTATAAATTCGAAAGTAACTCTGTCCGTATGTTACATTTTCATGCCTGAATTCGGCCTAAACTACTAAACGGATTTCGATAAAATTTGCCAAGGAGATAGATGGCATCCTGGGGAAGGACATAGGCTACTTTTTGTACCGGAAGCACGTTCCCGTGGGATAATTTCCGACATCCACGCGGGCGAAGCCACGGGCAAAAGCTAGTTTCTAATATACGCAATCAAAAAATGCTTGCAGTTTGTTCAATACACAATGCCTACATGTTGAACAACTTTGACATCAACGGCTTGTTGTTTGTTATTACATAATAGCAAAAAAAAAAGTCACCTTGGCAACAAAAAAATCTGAAAAGCATAACACCTTGCAAAAACACAAAGTACAGAAACCAGTAATCCATAGGAAATAATAACCACATACTCAACCGGTTGGTATACACAAAAAGACAAGTCTGTCCCCTTAAGGAAGTGGTTGGCCCTTGACACAGTGCCACTTGCAGGGGTCAAGGCAACCCACTTGTCCAAATTGTTCATACTGGCTTCAGTGAACTTCAATGCAGCATGGAATTTCTATAGAGCAAGGAAATCTGGGGAATACTGATTACTCAACACTTTATTTTTGTACTGCGTTTACCTTGTAGCCTTTTCAAGTCATTGATGCACTTTTGTATGATGATGAATCTGAGATTTTTGTCATACTATTGGTACCTACTTAATGTTGTTGGTGTGTGTTTTTCTACATACAAATTCCAATCCTTTCTCCTTAAACATCATCATTACATTAACCTCTTTATTCATAAACTTTACTTAAAGGTAAGCAGTGATTAGCAACTGTTTAAACATACATTTTTGATGTTTGAACATCACTTAACTTTAATCATTTCATTGTTTATAAATAAACCCCATAGTTCCTTGCTCTCCTTTCAAGTTTGTATATTTACATTGTAGGCAGGAAAGGGAAATCGACCGCCGAATTGAAAACGCCTGGAAAAGCTACTGGTCCATGAAGACGCTAATGAAGGGTGATCTGCCGATCTCCCTGAAGCGCAAACTCGTCGACATGTGTATCTTGCCCGTCCTAACCTATGGTGCTCAGACCTGGTCACTCACCGAGTCGCAAAAATTCCGCCTTGGCGTTTGCCAAAGAGCAATGGAGCGCAGCATCCTGGGTGTAAAAAGACAGGACAAAATTCGAAACACCATGCTGCGTTCCAAAACGGGTATAATAGACGTAGGCAAGAAAGCTGCCAGACTCAAGTGGGACTGGGCGGGTCACATCAGCCGCATGCAGGATGACCGCTGGGCAAAAGTTTCCACACAATGGGTGCCTGAAGATGGACGGCGCCGCCGAGGTCGGCCCAGAAAGCGGTGGCGAGATGACCTGGACGCGTACCGCGAGGGCTGGTTTGAGGTGGCGCGGGAAAGGAGTTCCTGGAAGGACTTGGGGGAGGCCTTTGCCCAGCAGTGGGACAGTACAGGCTAAACAAAAAAAAAAAAAAAAAAAAAAAAAAAATGCATGTATGTTATTGTATATGTAAATGGTACACCACTGATCCTTCTTGCTTTAATGCATCCAAAGTTTGTCTTTAAAAGATCACTTACATGTATAATTTCTACATTTCATCATCTGCCTTGCCTTTTCCCGACTATGTTGGGGTCGGCTTCCAGCCTAACCGAATGCAGCTGAATACCAGTATTTTACATGGAGCAACTGCCTAACTGACCTCCACAACCCATTACTGGGTAATACAATACCCATTGGTAAAACTTGTTGTCAGACTTTTGGGCTTCTGACTACCCGTAACGACTGTCAAAGATCCACACATGTAAAATTTCTACATTTATTCTGTAATTTTATGGTGGAGTATGGAGAAAATACTTTTTATTATGTAAATAAAAATTATTTTCTATCTTTTCTATCCATTGAGTAAACAAATTTGTTTTGTTTAGAAGGCTGATAACAGCCCCTTGTCTTCTAGCATATTTTTTTAAACTACTATTATTTCAATAATTATGAGGAAAAATGGGAAACAAATGTAATCAATGGGTAATTTCGCACAGAGGATTTTAATGAGTGTATAGCAAAAAATATATATAATATAGTAGCAAATATTGATAATACAGATTGAAGATATCAGAATCAGAACCACCAGCACCCCACACTATCAATCGCCATCTGAATCATTTTGAAGCATATTGCTAACCCATTGCTTCATATGTATGGAAAATTTGTCCGCCCAACAACTTAAATAACGCAATGAATGTTGTTGAACTGTCAAAATGAAAACCATTCCTACTGTTAGTGTGTTAAGCAGATTTTAGGGAGTATTCCCGTTTGAGCACCTATTTCAGAAAATAAAAATAGTTGTCTCTAACACAGGTCAGTACCTACATTAACTTTATTTGAAGACTCTTATGTAGGTACATATCGCACCTTCAGTGCAACAAAGTCACAAATAGCCAAAACTGCAAAATTGAGGTAAGTATGCCTAATTGTCTCTGAACCAGGCCTATACTTTTGAAAGTCCTCTCCTGTAAAATTAAAAAACGAGCTGTTGTGACTTTGTTGCACCGAAGGTGTGATATGTAAATAGTTACAGAGATTAATGATGAGTGGATGTATTAATATATTAATAACATTACACTACTTTAGTGCCAGTCGAAAACCTATGAGCCATGGTCAATCAAAACCCATAACACTTAGTCACCTATAGTCAATACTTATAATGATACTACAATTTATTTGAACAACTTCATCTAGTAGGAGCAAAAATCAAATTTCTCTCCCATGGGTAAATATTAAATAATATCTTTGATAAAAATTTAACACCTCTTTTCCAGATATTATCATTTGTTTGAATAATTGCTAATAATATTATCTATTAATAAATACTTAAGAGATAATCTGATAAGATATTAATAATATAATAAATTGAGTGTTTTGATAAGCTTTTTAAATTTCATGGAGTGGAAGAATGTTTGAAATAGTAACTTTAACTTAATCCTTTCATTCATTCTTGACTTGTAATTATCACTAGGCAAACATCCCCAAATGAATATGCATATTAGTGGCAAGCAACTTAGCAGCTTATCACAAATTAATAGTACAGACGCCAGCACATCAAGGTACCCGAAACTGTCAAATTTTTCCAATCAACTTTGAACCTTATGCTTTAGCAATAAAGTTGAAAATCTATTTTAAAGATTAATGACAGATATTTCTAATGTAGGTCACATTTTAATGTTGTATAGTCTGTTCCAATACTATCTGATTAAAGTGTAAACAAACCCTGATTACTCACTGAAGGGAATTTGTAACACATTCACATGTATTGAGTTTTCAACTTAATATCTCACAACTTAATCCAACAATTATTGTTTGAATAACATTATTAAATTGTAAATATATTAACATTGAGGTTATCAATTTTACCTCAACTGTCGAAATGTAAAACATCCTCAAGGTGATATAATATAGAATTTCGGATACTTAAGTATTCAAATAATCAAATCAAAGAACTCAATTTGTAAATGGAACTACTAATTGGCATCCACATCGTAAGTTTTTTGAATGATACATTTGTTTAGATTTTCATCAAATAATTTTGGAACAGACCACAAAAGAGGAGTGTTACCAAAAAAAACATACATCAAGAAGACCGCAATATTGGCAATTCCATCCTTCTTTGTGAAAGTTGGTAAATCATGATCATTGATCACCAATTTGTCTGTTAAAGTGTGAAGAAGATAAGAACAATTATTATGATATTATTTTCCTTTAATTGTTCATTGCTGAACTATTATATTCATGGTTACTTTTTTAACAAAGACAAGAGAAGGCTGCTTGTACGAACTTGCCAGTAACAAAAAAAAAAACAATTAAGTTGGTGTTTACCTAGTAATTTATTACAGCAAAAAGTTTGTTGTTTTTATTTTCCTACTAAATAAATAAACACAAAGTCAATGTCAAAGATTGAATATACATATTATTGTGTGTTCAAGGTGTTTTTAATGGTATATAACAAGTTATTATTAGTAATTAGTTAGAGTCATAAATCTTATAATAGCATGCAGGTGATATTGACAACTGCTTTCAAAGTATGTGAGGGATTTAATGATGTTGTAATTAATATTGTGTTCGAAACTAAGAGATTAGTGGCAAACTGGCTGAGAAATGAAGAAGAATTGGGTAAGAAATATTGTGAAGAAAAGTATACACACCTATTTTTCAGTCAAAAGCAGTTAACCAATGCTTCACTTAACTAATAACAGTTCTATGAAACTAAGGGCTGATTTGAATTTTTAATCAACAGATAATTTTTATTCATGGAATAAAATTAACAGCTGACATTTTTTGTATGGAAGAATTGTCATAAATTCAAAATTATAAATAAAATTAAGGTCTGTTTGTAATATCAAAATAACAGCTTTATACTAAATGCATAAGTAATATGAAAGAATATGCGGTACTTAAAACAATTAATTTTTTATATTGTCTGTTTGTTCCAGCTAATCTCCGAAAAGGTTGGAACGATTTTGATAAAATTTGTTATGGGGATACTTTGAACCTTTGGGAAGGACATGGGCTACTTTTTATCGACATACCACGCGGGTGAAGCCAGGGGTGGATGCCAGTAATTAAAAAAAAAATTATCCATAAGGATTAATGAATTATTTATAGAGACTTATTTTATAATAATAATACTTTCTACTAACTGCTCTAAACAAGCTAAATGAGCTTATTTGCATTGGGGTTTCCATTTAAAATTTTGTGTTTCAATTTCCCCTTTTTGTGTGCCTATCACACCCTAGTATTTATTTAAATAAATATGGGGGAAGTACTATTTTCATGTCAAGGAACACTGATAAATATTGTGGTAACAGCGGTTAACGATATGGTAAATTACACCTAATTAAATACTATCAGTTACTGATAGTTTCTTGCGAAGTAACAAGCATTTTAGAATAGATTGAATTTTTTGTTCCATCAAAAACGAATTTTCTTTTTTGTTAACTATACGTACCATGAATGAAATAGTTACAGCGACAGTAAAATACTTAATGCAATAAGTCAAAGTATGTCTGAATTAAATGTTGCCATTGTGACACAATATAATTATATTATCCTATGAGTGATGACAAAGGTTTTCAATTTTAATGCAGTGAAGTCAGTTTATTCTGCAAACATAATGATCATGTAATCAAGTGTTCAACATGTTATTAGAGGAAGAATGAGTAAATTTAATAGCTTGATGTGATCTGTCAGCATGGGGCGTGGAGTATCAATTGAATGATTTTGATTACGTAGCGCGAAGTTTGACAAATGAAGAATTTTATCGCAATGTTGATTGTTGTCTTGTTCTGGATGTGTTTTACTAATGCAGTTTCAGTTGATAAGGTGATGATCATAATAAAAATGAGTGTGACCTGTTAATTTCGTTTGTTGAGGACTAAAAACGAATAAACGTGGATTGAACCGAAGTAACCACTTTGTCTGCAATATTAAAACAAGATGCCTATCAATATTTTTTTTTTATTTCCTATAAGTATAAAGTATGACAATTGGTGAAACTTTATTCACACTACAACCTAGCCTAATAGGCTAATAAGTAATTTAAATATACCTTAAACTGCTTAGTAACCATAGGGTGCTTACATGAAAGAAATAGGTTTCCTGTGCAAGCGAGTCTGTGTGGATCGGTACCGATCTGTGCAGGTGAGATAGTCAAACATTTACTTATGCGCTCACACATAAAGAAACAGGTAAAACGTGTAACCGTTTCCTTCCGAAGATCAACCTGCAGAGACCTGTACCGGGAGTCGGGACCAAAAACCTGCTTCTTTATGTAAGCACCCAAAATCTTGTAGTGTGTCATATACTGGTCAAGTTTTTCTTTTTTTTTTTCACATTATTTTAGTGTAGTCTCTCATTAAATAAATAATAATAGTTTTTCTACATTATTTCTAAACATTTTTATCAATATTCAGTGATTTCTTGTATTGTTTTCTTTTCATAATGTGAATCAAGTAGGTAACACAATAATATAATTAATAATAAGTTTTACAATGTTATTTTTATCAAAGCTTTAGTTCTTTATCAGTTCTGCTATTTAAAGTTTCCAAACCACAGTCAATTAAAAATATTATATATTGCAGTTGATAAATAATTTATAATACATGCATTTGTTGCATTTCCCTATGGTTGATTACAGTCCTCTCCCTCTTACAGGGAGGAGGCCTGTGTCCCAGCAGTGGGAACATTAAGGCCGATTATGCTCATGCTTATGCATTTGCAGTCTGTTGCCAGTATACATAATATACTATATAATAAAAAATGACATCCATACTTAAATTCATATTGGAGCAATTATTTATTTAAAAATACTTAGTAGTGTCAATAATAAATTCATATCATTACTTATGCAGTTGATATAATACAGCTGCAATAATCTAGACTCATTTTGTTTCTATTTACATTAAGATATGTTATATCATGTACCTACTTACTTAAGAACAAGTTAGCTGCAGATGTATTTAATGCCTAATCATGTCTTTAATCAGTTAATCTGCTGTTAAATTTAAATGCTTGTTGTAGTGATTAGTTGAGCAAGCAGGCATATTATATAGGTTAAAATTATTTGAGTAGTTTTTTATAAACAAAGGTGTAAGTCATCCTTTTATACCCTTGTAGGTGGAAGGAGTTGGCTGAAAAATATTATAAATATTGTAAAATAAAAGACTTTTAATAAAGTCACCCAGGAATACTAGAACAATTCAGACAAGATTGAGTACAAACAAAACTAGCATTCAATTATGCTAAAATGGATATATTCATAAATTGTAAGAGTTGAAGAGTTGTATAAATATTACACACGTTTTTTGCAACTTTATTTATGTAAGTATATTATTGCAAAATAACTTTTAATTGTTATGATATTCACCTAATGTTAAGTAATGCCACAACATTTTCATGCAGTGCTAAGCTTCTAAGACGGTGGTAATGAAATGACAAATTCTCATTGACAATAACACTAACTGTACCTGTTTTATGAGTTCATAAATTAGCAATTTAAATAAATCCAGCTTATGCTAAGACATGACCATTATTAACACATGAGTAATACCAATTTTGTATTCAAACCCAACATTCAAAGCTTTCTGCAACCTTCTCTCATAATAATAAGTATTATAATTTTTACAACTAAAGTAAATCAGCAAAAGTAAACTTTTCATGTTACTATTGGATATCTAAACATGGCCATACAACTTGCTCTGTAGAATGTCGTCTCTCTCACACGCCGCATACCGGCTATATGTCTGTCTCCCTCACTCCCTTCACTCCATGGATAAGAGAAAGTAACAAAAGAAAAATAACACATCCCAGCCTCAATACATAGTAGTAACTGCATCCGCATTTATGGTAACTAACTTAAACGTTAGAAATCATCACCAAAACAAATTATATAATTAAAGGTCTGTCTGTGAGTCAACAAACAACTACTGTGCCTTATAACCTATACCCCTCAAATAATTATACCTCCAACTTTCGCAACGATGCCGTAATTAAGATATTAATAGACGTTACATGTATAATCACAGATGTGTACGATATATAAAGTAAACATAAACAGGTAAACTAACCCTTTCTTCATGAGCCACCTCTGTTGGCCCCAGTTGATAAAACAACGTTCCAATGAAGAAGACACTCATCCATGTTACGATCACTCATCTATCTACACGATTTATATAATTTATGTTTGCACTACTTGTCACAATCAAACTAAAATTCCACTTTTTGCTGCGCTAAACGCAGACGTCATTGACAAACAACCGAAGTGACGAGTTATTGCACGGGATCACATAGTAGATGAAAACACTGCGTATTTTAAGAGCCATTGCATCGATATATCACAAATCTTATCACTTGAGGTTATTACATTACTAATCACTTCGTCTACATCGGTTATTTATAAAAATAAAAAGGTAAAAAGCAAAAATTACTCGTAGACAGCACTCACGACGTCGCACACTCACATAACGTAACGTGCGATTTCGTTCACACACACACACAACTAAAGTCAAGGTGACAGTTGGGCGCTAGCGTCGTAAAAGTCGGTCCGAATCCGACTCTACTCTATTTAGCTATTGCAACACTGAGCATAGTTTTTCTAGGGTATTGTACTTCTGATTGCGAATCGGACCGATATTGTTCCACGATTCCAAATAAATAAAATAACTTTGAAAAAGACTGGGTTTATTATTTTTGAATATTTATTTCATACGTCATATTAATCAAATCCTTTTTTATTTTATTTTAAAACGACCGGTTTTATAAACTTTATTGTCAGCGACCACAACACAACAGCCTTTGGATGGTTTAGACTTGACTATGGGAGTACGGTGCACATCGTGCAAAAACCACCAAAATAGCAAAACTTGAATGTATTAAAATCACGTTTTAAATGGCAAAGTTGATTTTGACAATATTATTGACCTCTTATTGATAATTGTAGGAAATGAAAAACCGACAAGTCAAGCCAACTGCAACGGTCCATATTTCAAGTCTTCGTACTCTGGGAAGTCACAGTGGAGTGGGAAAATCCACACTTGCTTTGCATTAATACATTAATTTCACGTTGTAAATATTCGTATGCCGCTATTAGCGGCGGATGTGTTGAACTTATCCATTTGTACCAACCAACTTTGTACTACCATATCCGACGAATAAATGTCTTTGTCTTTGTCTTTTAATTATTAGGGTCTGAAAATTTGCCATTTTGTGAAACAAAATCTTTCTCATCGAGCTAAGTTTTCTCCTTCTGTAAATAATCGCTGAAAATATATGGGCGCATTTCGGAAGACCCTTGGAGAAAGGCTTCTAAAAATCGTTTGGGCCATTGGACCTACCTACCGTAAATAGGCCAACCTGTTTATTTTTTGTTTTTGGTTTTACTTACGACTCGAAACTTGAAGAACGAGAATTCTGTTGAAATAAATACTAACATGAAGACCTATTGAGTAAATGTACAGACGCCAGCACATCAACCTACTACAATCTGTCAAATTTCTTTAATAGATTTTCAACTTTATCACTGAATAATAAGGTTCAAAGTTGATTGGGAAAATCTGACAGTTAGGTGTAGGTTGATGTGCTGGCGTCTGTACAATAAATCACGAAAGACCACTTTGACAACTCGGCTGAGAAGTCTTTGTGCGGTTTTTCCAAAAGAGAAGCCTTTAACTCGACTTTTTTTTTTCAGTAAAAAAAAGTACGTACGTTGGTTTAATATTTTCTTAGGGAAGGGGGAAAGTTTCAGCACAGCGTAGAACCAGACCACAGAGCAGAGTAAGTAGGCACTTTGTGTGGTATCATAGGCGTACCCGCTTTTGGCCTAAGAGGGGCCAGATCAACGAAAACCAGAATTTCCTGTAATATTTAGACAGAGATAATTATGTACAGACGCCAGCACATCAACCTACTACAATCTGTCAAATTTCTTTAATAGATTTTCAACTTTATTACTGAAACATAAGGTTCAAAGTTGATTGGGAAAATGTGACAGTTAGGTGTAGGTTGATGTGCTGGCGTCTGTACGTAATATACCGTACCTATGAGAACGCGAAGGGGGGGGGGGGTGAGGAGAGCAGCTGCCCCCCTCACCACGTCCGTGTAAAGACAAGGTATTTTATTGACACCTCTCGCAGTAGTCTTAATTATGAACATATTAATTAATTTCTATGGTTTTCAAAATTCCAGCCGATTTAGGGACGCCAACTGCCACAAATATTTAAACTTGTAGGGATGTGACAGACAGATTGTTTACAAGAAAAAAATATCAATTACTAGCTGCGCCCCGTGGTTTCACCCGTATAAGTCTCGATCGCGTGGGAATATCGGGATAAAAACTATCCTATGTCCTTTCCCCGGGACTTAAACTATCTCTATACCACATCTAAATCGGTTCAGTGGTTTAGGCGTGAAAAGGTACCATACAGACAGACAGAGTTACTTTCGAATTTATAATATTACTATGGATTCTACGGAATAAGTGAGCGTTACGAAGAACATGGTGTCATAGCTATAGTCGGTAGTAGGAACTTAGCGACTGCGAACGTGTTTGTTTGGTTGGAAGAAAACATACGCCCCTCGCGCCCGCAATTTTTGTGAGACCTATGTATGATATCATATATCATTGATATCTCAACTTTGTTTAACTATTCTTTGCTAATTCGGTTTCATAGTAGTCAACAGCAAAAGTAGATGATGAAAATCAGAAATTCAATACTAATGAACAGAGTTCGTGTCAGAACTGTGTGGCGTCGAAGTGATTCAAAAGTATGTGATTGTAAATTACTAGTACAGCTGCCATATATTCGTGATCAGTTTTGACTCCAAAAGTTATAAACTCAATCATCATCTACTTTTGCTGTTGACTGTACCTTCACACTAATTATTTTGCGTAACACACTATCAGTATCAATAATTTTGAAGGATTTTGGTAATCCATTGCTTGATATGTTCGAATAATTTTTCTGTATAACGACGTAAATAACGCAATGACTGTCAAAATGAAAACCATTGCTACTGATAGTGTGTTACGCAATTACCCCGATGATCATCATCCACAGTTCGACTTCACCCACTGCTGGGCATAAATAAAATGTACTCTGTGGGCTTGACTTTCTTGTGCCATAGTACATAATATGGTAATATGGCGATATTATAATCTCATCAGTTGTCTTTGGCTTGGCTTATCACTCCGCATACATCGGCTAGTTAACTTTTGGCGCAAGTTATATTCGATTCTTGATAGCATTTCACCGTTTTTTAATTTTATTTTTTATTTTAAAATATTTTTTTCCCTTAAACTGATGCTGAGGTTCGTTGGTGTTTACTTCTAGAATAAAACAAACCTTCATTAAATACATAGTTTTATTAGAAAATGAAAACAAAATCCCTTACACTACCTAAATAAGGCACGACGTGTTCAAACGAATCGTGTGGCATAGGCGCACCGCACACAGCGCGGTCGCTCCGTCACACGATAGGGGGAACAGAGATTTAGCACACATATGCACGTAGACTTTCACATAAATCAAATAACCCTGTACATACATATGCTGTTTACAAAATATACAATTATAATGCCACTGCGTTATTTATTGCTGATTACACCACAGAATACTTAAAGTACTACGTACAGAAAGGCCACTCCCTTCCCCGCACTAACATCAGTTACCGCACCTCACCCCGCACTTCGATGTGTTCGTCGCCTGCTCTTTAACAATGGCGCTCGCATACACAAGAAACGCAGCGCTGTACCTACCTACTGCTGACACGAACACATTATTTTTTTTAAGTTTTATATTTTGTGTTAATCACGATATTGTGCATTATTTGGATGCTTATCATCATCGAGGAACGATAAAGACAGGAGTTTCTTTCGGTTCCCGAAACATGAAAGAAGGTAATTTAAGGAACAGCAACTCAAATATCCTTTAAACCCATAAAAAATAAAAGCTAGTATATTACAGACAAACAAGTTAAGCCAGTGTTGTGATAATTTATTTTCATAATTTTCTCTATTATTCGTTTATTTTCCAAGTTTTCTTCGTTTTAGAACAATTAAAACTTCCGTAATATTAACATATCAACTATTAAATTATTGCTCTCTCTCTTTATTGTCTTAGTTATGTCTCTTTCTTTCACGTTCTATTCGTTCTTCGACTTGAAAAGTAGTACAATAGAAATGTTATTAATTAGATTTCTGCGAGTACCTAGTGTCGCGGCGCGCGGCGCCCCATTGTTGCATACGTTCGGGCAGCGCCGCCGCCGCCTACGCACTACTGGCCGAGTACTGCCAGCCAGCCCTACTAGATTTCACGCACACATTTACACGTATACAAACGTCATTTGTCAATGTAGTGGTAGTAGGTAATTATTTTGCGAGCGTTGTATGGAGTGTCCGGGGTGTGATTACACTTAACTGCTCACAATACTGTAATTTGGCCGGACAACATCGATGTATAAACACTAACATTTCTTTAACAAAAACACATATAAAGCATCTGAAACAAGGACGAAGTACGTCGGTTATACAACTTATACACAAGTCTCTTAACGTCGATATGTTATAGTTTAAATATTGATTTATTTGATTGATATACAAGTGGTAGGTAGGAAGCAGAGGATCGATATCACTTACGAAGCTTTACAAGTACAGTACAGTAAGACTGAAATTTACAGAATGTACAACAAAATATTTATAAATATACATAAAATTTGTGCTTTCAATGTGAAGGTGAGATATAAAAATGGCGCAAAATTTCGATATATTTTTTGTAAGTTAACTATTTTATTAAAAATATGTGTCAAACGTGCCGTGTACACAACTATATTACAATAAGTTAGTATACAAAGGAGCGTAATATTAATAATCGTATATAATTTTATATCTAAAGCGTGATTAAATTACATGTCCCTATATGAATACAATCTCTAAGTTGAAACAAAATGCAAAATTCTTACTATGAAATAAATTACTAAACCAACATTTGATACACTACTCACTAAATTTGTAAATAATAATATAGGAATAATATCTTAATTTGTATGTCTTTGTACCAAATCATGATTTAGATAGAAATTTTACAATTTTGAGCTTCATTAACATGAGAATGGTGTGAGAGAGCATTGATTGATGAGATACATACAGTACACAACAGCTAGAGGTTGAAAATGTCCAACTTTTCATCGTCTGAAAAGGTAATTTCGCACCCCTATTGAAAGACATTAGCAAAATTTTCACGGGAAAAATTTCGTATGCCGAAAATTCAATACAAAGTTTTTTTAATTAAAATTAACGCAGACATCACAACATTCAAAAATGAAATGATCATGAAAAACGTGAAATTGAAATGACGAATAATAACTTACAGAATCTCAGATATCAATGTTTAAAAGGTTTAACAAATTATTGTCTCCGCATTACTGATACGCGCTGACACTGTTCGCTCTCAGAATTGGTCAATACTACATTAACGTTAGGGTAATAATCAGTGTCTAATACTTAGGTAAAATATTACCAAAAAAAAATGGTAAAAAACGTTTTTTAGTAAAAGCCAAAAAATTCTTTATTGGATTTTCAACATTTTTTTAAGTAGTACAAAAATTTGAAAGACACCGTGTTTTTAGTTCATCAGTCATGTTAAGTGTACTATAATTTAGTCGATGCTAGGGTCTCCGCCCCAGCAGGTTGGCACAGCAGGCTAAATGTCAGTAGTGGTCGATGTCGGCCGTCGGCGCGACTGAGTATACTGACGGTGGTCTGTGGAATAAAATCTGTGTTAGTATTGTTAGTAACTCATACTAGACCCTATTACGTAAGTTTTCGGCATGTTCTGATGTTTAATAACGTGAGATTTCTAAAGAAATCTGTCTATTGTCTATTCTTCCGTCGACAAAACCCGTTTCTATGGTGGTCATTCTACGCGTGCAAGATCAACCCATTTTAAATAATATAATTATGTAGTAAAATGTTCCAACTGTTCAATAGGGACTCGAATTTCGATTGGTAACAATTTATTTTCTTTTTGTAGACATCTTTGTACCTGTCTCTTTATAAAGCGCGATGTGTAGTATTAACGACTGGGCTGTTTTAAATAACTGGTGAGTGGTCTACACCACAATTGATTAGGGATACATTTCTGACACCTTTTAGGTATATACAGACGCCAGCATAGCAAGCTATTACAATCTGTCAAATTACTTTAATAGATTTTCAACTTTATCACTAAAGCATTAGGTTCAAAGTTGATTGGAAAAATTTGACAGTTTCGGGTAGCTTGATGTGCTGGCGTCTGTACAGTTCTTTCAAAGTTATTTTACATCTTCAACTTTCTGAATGACTGACGGACTCTTTGACAGTTGAAAAGTGCCTGTAGATGGTTTAATTGAAAAAAAAATGCTTTGAGTTTGAATCTGACAGCAACCTTACAGCAACTACAATAAAGATCAATGTGATGTAAAATCAAAGGTAAAATAACTGCAAATGTGGAGTATAAAAGAATACTTGTTATTCGAATTTAAACATTATTAGTTCCTAATCGTGTCCAACTGACAACTGACAGGATTGTAGTAGGCAGTTATTACCGCAGCCCACGTCGCGGTGCGGGCAGGCGGGATGGGCGCGGTAACGCAGACACGCGCGCGTCGTTGCTTGACGCTGGACGTGGCTGGTCTATTACCGGTGCTGTGAAGAAAAAAAAAGTGTTAGAGATCTTACAGGTTTTCCATTAATGTATACATTACCATCTTATTTTTTTTATATTGAAATCCAGTGCGAGGTTTTATGCCATGAGCAGTACATGAAATGGGTAAAGAAATCAATGAGCTCCGACTTCCACGCAAAGCCGCGGGCAAAAAATTGTAATATTATAAATGTGTAAAATAAAAAATTGAAAACATTAATTTTTTTAAGAAAAAAATAAATGACTTCCTGGTAAATAGACCATATTATACAGTACATGAATTTTTGTCCGACAGATTTGTGATCAGTTAGTGTCAAACTGTTTTTTTTTTATGTTTTGATGAAAAATATAGCTCTATTTTAATTAAAATGTCTATTTGAATTAATATACTTATAATATATCACATAAACTTAGGTCTAAGACAACAAATTGTTCATAATGCCTAACATGGTGGAGCAGTGCAAACACACACCAAAGTAACTCAATAACAACTATGTAACCACTGTTTCTCTATAAAGATCTTTGACTTTGAAAGTTTGTTACTCAATCACGCAAAAACGCCTGAACAGATTTGGATAGAATTTGGCACACAGGTAGACCATGACCTCGGTTAGGACGTAAGTCCTAACCGAGGTCATCCTATGTCGTAAGTATGAAGCGTATGTATAAAGTATCCTATGTCGTAAGACATAGGATACTTTTTGCCGACCTCCTTGAAGGCTAAGCCGCGGGAAAAAGTTAGTTTATAATAATAAGATCCTACTATCACCTTCCCACTCTGCCTACCTAATTAGGCAATACAGGCGTGACATTATGTTATAAAAAAAAAACAACCGACTTCAAAAAAAAAAACACTACAAAGTGATAAATAACTTTAATTTCGGAAGTCGGTGTCGTTGGTTACACATTTTCGTTTTTTGACACCGACTTCCGAAATTAAAGACATTTATCACTTTGTAATGTTTTTTTTTGAAGTCGGTTGTTTTTTTTTATAACATAATATCACGCCTGTGATAAACGCAAAGTGATAAATATCTTTAATTTCGGAAGTCGGTGTCAAAAAACGAAAATGTGTAACCAACGACACCGACTGCACTGAAGAATTGAAGACACCAACTAGAAGAATCGTCAAAATTCACATACAAATGCCGGAGATGCAGTACATTTATGCATATAACTTCGTATATAAGAATAATTACCTAATGTATTATATACTAAAACCTTCCTGAATGTATGTAGATCACTTTTGTGAAAGAATTATCAAAATCGGTTTATTAGTTTCTGAGAACCCTCCTTTTTTGAAGTCGGTTAAAAAATAAGATTTTCGTTACTCACGTGCTGGTTTAGACGGCACCGGTCCGGAGGCAGGCCGGGAGGTACGTTGGAGCTGTGACGGTGCCGCTATCGAGTACGGCCGTGTCGTGGGCGGCTGTAATACGTCACACTGACATATAACAAGAGTAGATCAATATTACTTAGTTTGTTATGAGCAGTGATCGGAATAGGCTGAGTATATTTACCTAAAGTTTAAAGAACAGAGACCAAAATCGAAGACTTCCTTACGAATAAATAAAAAAAAAAAAATTCTTTGATCTTGGTTGAACATATTTTATTTATCAAAACATTGATTACGATTTATTAAAGCATTTATAATGATAAAATAAGATATTGAAAGTTACATAATTAAAGATCCGGTAAAACCGATAAAAAAAAATTAGTCATAAGGAAGTCTCCGATTTCCGTCTCTGTTCTTTAAACTTTAGGTAAATATACTCACTTACTCAGCCTATTCCGATCACTGGTTATGAGTTAGCCCTTACACCACATATTTTGAGTTACCTGGACCACTTTGTTAGACATAAGATTTTGAAGATGGACAACTGAAAATCATTTTTGGTAGGAGGAATGTGGAAATAAGAAGATATCAAATCCGGAACATTTGTATTGTTTACTTAAAGAAGAAGAGAAATGGGGGAGGGGGTGGGGCTAGAAAACAGAATAAAGCAACAAGCCAAGAATTTATCAAAATGCAGGTTGCCTTAATAATAAATAGGTCTAGTTTTCATAGAAAGGAATCATTTTGCAATGTAGACAGGTAAGTAATTTTTTTTTTAAACATACGTTAAGTAGTAATAAGAAAAGTTTTGCTAGTATTATTGTAATTTCTAAATACCCAGTACCAAAATATCTAAAGTCAATTTCCTTTTTTCTTTGAAAATGTCTTTAGATAAAAACCAATAACCCAGTACCAAAATATCTAAAGTCAATTTCCTTTTTTCTTTGAAAATGTCTTTAGATAAAAACCAATAAGCAGGATACACTGATGCCGAACGATACATTATTTGTGTATTCAAAATTATCAAACTAGTTTCATATCTAACATTTCAGCTTCAAATAAATAATAAAGTAATTTTGGTAAAAAATAATATAGTGACGTATTATTTTTATCGATAGACATGGGTCCCTGCTCTAGCGACTCTTAGTGCTCATATACACGAGCGGCGGCACGTCGCTAACGACAGAGGCAACTGCAGCCGTCGACACTCGTCGTAGACGCGTCAACGGCAGAGGCAACTGCAACTGTCAACACTACTCGACGGTAGCCGTAGACGCGTCAACGGCAGTCGGCGGCTGCTGTCGACAATGTGCCGCTCGTGTATATGAGCACTTACATGACATCGGTTTTTAGGTTTACATTAAATCTGAACTGCGATATTTACTTAGAACCAAAGCTGTATCACAAAAAGTATGGGCTTGAGATCATGCCAAATTCATTCCCAGTCATCCTAAATTCGGTCGATAGGTAAGCCTGACCAGTAAGACATAAAGTGAAAACGCATTCCTTAAAGCTGATAACTGCATGAAGCATGAAGAAGCCGACGCAAAACCGTCAAAGCGCATTCGCGTGTGTATTCGGCATCAGTATACCAACACGAGTTACATACGATTACAGCAACTCTTGTACACAATGGCCAATATTTAAGCATTTTAGATAAGCAAGTAAATTCATGACTATAGCAGACAAGAAGACATTGTATTCATCCGACGCATCATTTTATCTATGTAAGCCCCCTTTCACACACTCGAAGTGCCCAGTAGCGAAGTGTACGAGCCAGTATGAAAGCTTTCAACCTTACCAGACCAATGTACCCGTTTGACCCGGTTGATTTTTGACAAATGCGTGCACTGACTGGACAGGTCCGCTCAATCTGTGTGGTTCATTCCTCAAAAGACCATTTCAGACACCAATCTACATGGTCTTTACATGACCTGACCAAGATTTTGTCTGGACTTTAAAAGAGACTGTGACCTCTGAGTTTGTTTCGGCCTTTCTTCTCAGAGTACTCAGATAGGAAACGCCGACCTCATCTAGCTTTAAAAAAATATGATTGACGTGTAAAAGTGTTTGTGCAAACCTACTTACAGAACTAAATCATTAATCATGCATGATATTCATGACCCATAAATTGTCCACCGGATACCCAGCACTGACTATCCGGCAACCTTTCATTGCGCCCGTAATCACCCACTGCTAGGTCTTTCTCGCGTAACACACAGTAGCAGTAGCAATGGCTCTCATTTTGACAGTTCAACAACATTAATTGCGTTATTTAGGTACGTTGCAGGGCAGATATTTTTTTTTGGAATATATTATGCAATGTATTAAAAATATCCTTGAAAATGATTCAGATTGTAATTGAAAGTGTGTGGTGTTACCTGCAACTTTGATGATATAGTAAACTCCACGCGCATTGTTAGACCCTGGTTTCTTTGACCTAACATTGGCCACCATTCGATCAAAGCCTTTACATGTGAAAGGGGGTTATTGCAGCGTTCGGTGACAAGAAACTGTATCCCAACATTGGCCACTGTGTACACGAGTGTCAAATAAACAGTGGACACTCACAGGTAAATGATGGCTTCGCATGGGGACGGGCACGCCTCTGCCCGCAGCCGCGCGTAGCTGCGTCATGAGTTAGTGACGCCGTTAGTGCGTTGTGACGTAGGGTTAACACGTTCAAAGTGGACCCGGAGTTAAGGTAGTGGGTTAAAAAGTAGCAACCAAGTAGATGACATTTTGTAGGGGGGAAAAGTAATAATTACTTATTATTGTTATTCTTTCAGTAGCAACCAAGTAGATGGCATTTTTAAGGAGAGGTAAAGTAATAATCCATACTCAATATTATAAATTCGAAAGTAACTCTGTCTGTCTGTCTGTATGTTACCTTTTCACACGTAAACCACTGAACCGATTTAGATGAAATTTGGTATAGATATAGTTTGAGTCCCGGGAAAGGACATAGGATAGTTTTTATCGCGATATTCCCAGGAGATCGAAACTTATGCGGGTGAAACCGCGGGGCGCAGCTAGTTACTTGTAATTGTTATTCTTTCATAGAGGCCAGATTTAACCACTATAATTAGATGCTGTTATGTGTATAGACACGTGACACTTGACAGCAATATACTCATGAGAGACTTGGTTAGTATTTTAAGAACCGGAGGCAATAGTCAGGTTACTGCAATTGAAGGCTGATTTAGACAAGGTCGAGACAAGTCAGTTACTTACCATGTCTAAATCAACCTTTACAGTACGATAAATTGAGCAGCAATGTCCAGAACCTGCCATTAGAGTCCTGTCTTCCGAATTAAGTTACAGACAGCACATAATTTTAAAAAAAAAACTTGTTATAGGTATTTAGCAATCGGTTGTTGTGATTTTTTTTAAGATTTGCTGATAGTACAGCATATGAAGATTGCTGGCAGAACCACATTTGAAGGTATGCAAAAAAAAGGGTACCTAATTAAAAATGTAAATATTCTTATCTTTTGGAAGACGTGTGAATTGATATAACAAATGGACGAAGAGTGGTTAGGCAGAGGAGTACGTACAATACTCCCAGATATCGCCAGCTATGTTAAAGTCCCATGTAATAGGGGGCCAGACCTATTGCCATCAACCGGGCACAAATCCAGACACCGGGCTGCTACTGCGAAATTCCAGATGACAAAACCCAATAACACTGCCCGGCCCGGGAATCGAACCCAAGACCTCATGATTAGCGGTACCGTTTGCGACCATTAGACCAACGTGGCAGTATTGATTAAATATTATTATAATTATTAAATTACAGCCAAACCCACAGGGCCGCATTGAACGAGTTAACCATTTATTTTTAAATTAGGTATATGATATTAGATTATTCACGTTTTAATGTATGATCGACACCATTAGGGACACGTTTTAGACACAATTGAGATGACATACACATTTAATATTAGAACAAAATAATTATTATTGCTATTTTACCAACACCAATTAATTAGACATGTAAACAAAAAAGAAAATTTTAGCTTTATCACATTTATCTCTCGTAGAGAACACTTTTCGTAGATAATTATAAATAAAAAAAAATAATGGACTCAATATCGTGAAATAAATAAAAAATAGTTCGATTTTCTAGTTTCTTCAAATACCAATGGTAACCAGATAGAATTTATTTGTTCATAGGTATTTTTAGATCATACAAAAACATTCTTACTAAAGTATCCTAAAAGTTTCAAAAATAAATGTTTTAAAAAATCCAAACTCAAAATCCCATAAGCAAAAAAAAAAAATGTTTCGTAAACCCCTCATAAGTTTGGGTTTCCTACGAAAGCGGCGGCCGCCACATAACGGCTGCAGTGACGGCTGTCAAACCGTACAGTCAAACCCATAGAGGTTTGATTTTACGACGTCAAAAACGCTCTCTAGGGAAACACACCAACTTACTTTAAGGGGGCTATATGACCTAAAGCGCGGTCACTGTCGGAATGCATAGTAAAGAAAGAGAAGCGCGATGACACACCTCTAGTAATTTATTGCCAAATATGAAGCAATTATCTATTTATAAAAAATCGACTGTTTGGACTAAAAAATTAAAACAGTAGTGTAGTATGTTGCTTGTAGAATAATCTGACAAAAAATCATTATGATTGCACGTGTATGGTTTTTATTGTGAAAAGAAAGTTTTTAGAGGTGTCTTCATGATTTTTTTCTAACGTATCAAATTAGTTGTATTATGTTTTCAACACAGTATCTACCTAGCATATATCCTAAAGAATATCATATATTTTTCTGAGTTTGTTTACTGTAGTCGATCATATATTTTTGGGCATTATAAAACTTGCGTTTAGGTCCTGTAGTTCCCTTAATAAATAACGTTTCAGTGATGTTATTTGGCGGTAAATTGCGGACGCTATAAGGTGGCCACCGCAGTCTTAGGAAACCCTAGCTTTTCCAATTCAATTTCAAAAGCGGTGTTACCCGTATAATTTAATCAAAGCATGTTTAACGCAGTATTTATAACGTATTCGACTTACATCTTTCGGTGCCACCAGTTGGCTTTGCGGTCGTTCCCTCCTTAAAGTCTCTGTACCTTGTCGAACTAACGGAGGCGTGGGCGGAATTTCTATTTTCGAGGCTGGTTTCTGAAATTTTTACGTAATTGTGTGATAGGGAAGTGCAAACATGGAGCATCAAAGTGTAGCATTCTTTTTGAATTCGGCCTCATGCGCTGCATGCTTCAGAAAGATTGCGCAAACGGGGAAGATTGGCACAAAAGGGGAAAAATTGCGCAGTCAAGGAAGGATGGCGTAAAAGAAAGAAGGCATTGGATACAAAAAGATCGTAGATGTCGAATGTCGATTCTGGAGGCATCTGTTGTGGCAATGAAGACGCCTGCTGGGGCGCCGAGGGTGGACAAACCATGAATGAATAATCTTGCACAAACAGCCGTAGTCGCTGCTAAATAAACTGATGACATTTCCTCCTTATTAAGGCGAAAACGTCAAGATAGCCCACGAAATTAAATAATAATAATATTTAAATTTTTTATTTAAATGTTAAATTGCAAATTAAAAATTTAAATATTTTATTCTAAATTTAATTTTTCTTACGTTTTTTATATTTTGCAGGTCAATACGAGTAGGGCGCGTCTTCGTGGATGGCACTATCTGTATCAGGTTGTATGTTGATCTAAATATGATTCGCGGCCGTAACAAATATTGATTTATAGAATCATAATCATACAAATCATCAATACAACTCCCTAATCTGCATTCGCGACTTATTTTCCAAAAATGTACACAATTATGGAAAAATAACTTTAATTCCTACATAATCAAGTTCAATTTACGCTACAACTTCAAACATTTTTATAACTTTTTCAATATAGTACATAGTTTTTTTTTTGCTAGTCACGCTGAAATAAACTTAATAACCATTCAAATAAAGTTCATATTTGTTTAACTTGAACTAACATAAATTTGAATAGACTGTAAGTACATATTAGCCTATTGAATGAGTGTTTCATGAAATCATGACATTTGAAGCCAATTCTAACTCAAGGAGTTGTACTGCCGATTCTAATGAGTATAATTATGTCATATTTGTTACGGTCGGGAATGATATTTTAATGAACATACAACTTGACACTGACCCGCAAATTGCAAAAGAAACGTAAGTAAATTTGAAATTTCGCGGGTTACCTTAGCGCATCCCTCTTACATTGCTGGTACAGACTGGCAGAGTTGATAGTTATAAACATTCGGGTGTTATATTAGGTACCTGGTGGTTAACATTGATGATATAAGACTCGGTGGACACGGGCGGGACGGGCGGCACGCTGGCGGTGGGACTCAGCGCCGGGTTGGAAGAGTACACGCCGCGCCGGACCAGCGTGCGGGCCCCTATCGACAGGCCCCGGGTCGCCATGGCCACGCCTGGTACTGCGGATGGGGCTGGAATCGTCCAATAGTTAACAATGCACATATCTTTAAAATTAATGAGCCCCTTTTTATATTACTGGCCTTTTCTCAAAGTTGGACACAGTAATCAAGCTAGGGTACCTGACCAAATGGGTTAGGTTTAGAACTGTGACCAACCGCGCAGTTGGTCGCAGTTAATAGATATTTTTAGGACGCTGAACTAGGAATTATTTGAGGTTCACAAAAAGAGTGTATTATCAACCATGATACCTAGTGTTCGATAATATGTTTAGAAAATAAGGGGTATTATTTGCGGTTCGATTAAATGCATGCAACATGAAATCGGGAAAAAAATTCAGCTGTTCCCTACATTTTGACGAGTTATGCGAAAATAAATGTAAGGAACAGCAGATTTTTTTTTCACGATTTCGTGTTTGGTCCCATAGTAATAGTTGTTCATAATGATGAGTACAATGACCCCTTAAGAGGGAAACGGTGAATAAAATATCCCTCTGTATGGAAAAAAAATCAAAACACAAAAGTACAAAAAAAAACATGAAAAATAATAATAATGAGATAAAAAGCATGTTCTACTTACCATTAGTAGGTATTCTGTTCAGTTCCCTATGTGAACTGTATTGCCTTAGTTTTGACGCTGGCAAATTTGTTTTCCTTGGAACGGCCAACGGCGGAACCATATGACTGTATGATGCTAAAATAACATAAAATATGGGGAAAATAAAACAATTGATTATGAAGCAATTTTTTTGAAAAAGTATTGGTGATAATGTTTGAATGTAAATGGGTAATGCGTTGTGCATCTAAAAAATATAATTAAATTGAAAACCTTACATAATTGTTTTAGATGTTTTAATCGATTTTAAACAATAGTTACCCCGCGGAATAAAATAGCTTTTGTAAAATCGATGAAAAAAAGACATCTTAGACCTTTAAAAGCGTACATTTTTCAGATAGAAGCGAATCTTAACTGGGATATCAAGCCGCCCCATACATACCTCCAGAACCCGAAGGTATCACCCTAGTCGGCTTCGGCATCACACTCGGCGCAAACATCTTCTTCTCAGGACTAGCTTTGCCCGCCATTATATCCCTCTTAGCCGACGTCTTCTTGACCATCGTCGCACTATTTATAACAGTGGCATTGTGCATATCATAAGTCCGTTCCATTCCCGGGGAATTTGCCTTAGTTATAGTTGTGACGGTGTAGGATTTATCGTCAACCATATCGTAGATCGGTGATATCGTGTTGTGCAAGTTTAGCAAGTCGTTTTTAGCTCCTTTTCGAAGTGACATAAGCGGTGTTGAGGCGACTTGGTGGCCTGCAATGTGAGAATGAGTGGTGTTGTACCGTGTTTTAAGCATTTTTGAAGCGCCGTAGCTCCATTTATGCACCTGACCAACTAATTTGTAAATACGATAGTCTTAAATCAACAAGAGCAGTGGTGTCTCAGTGTTCCAACCTTGACAGGGGCTTTAATTTTGTAAATAACCTCATCACCACTGCTCTCAAAACGGTGAAGGAAAACATCGTGAGGAAACCGACATGTCTTAGAACCAAAAATTCGAAGACATGTGACATATACCAGCGTGGTGGATTAGGGCCCACTCCCTCTCACAGAGGGGTGGCCTGTGTCCCAGCAGTGGGAACAGTATAGGCTGATTATGCTAAACAAATGCATTATTATCATTGTGCCCGGGTTTGACATTTTATTACGAGCTTTATTACGATTAATGATTCATTGTCCTAGATTTTAGAACAACTCCCATTTAATCAAGTCTTTGCCATAGTGCGTTGCCCTTTACCTCCAAATAACCAGCGGTGTGTGAGAGTTTTATATATTGTCCTCTCTCCCTTCCCCTTTTATAACCAATAACCCTCCCGTGACCTTTACCAAGTATGTTTGTGTTAATAAAAACTTCTACAGCACTTACTTGGATCATGCGTAGGCGCAGAGTCAGGTACGCTGTCTGGCGGACTGGACGAACTGAAGGTACCCGTGTCTGTGCTCTCGCTTGAACCAACCATCGCTCGCTCTTGGGAACCCCACTCCTGCAAATCAAAGGTAACATATTGTAAAAATATCTTAACAGTGTTTTCTAAATGATAGCTTTTGAACGCGGCTTTGCTCGCGTGCATGATATTTTTCCCGCATAAAAGTAGCTTATGCCGTTTTCCGGGCCATAAATTATCTCTGTGCAAATCACAGCACATGGATCCGTTGCTCCATAGCTGCGTGGAAAAAGGAAAAGTCAACACACAAGCAAATACGCACTTTCGAATTTATAAAGTAAGGATTTTTTAAGATTTTGGAGTTTTTATTTTAGTACTCTATCACTAGAATACTTGCACTACTACAATATTAAAGTCAAAGCATTTATTTCAAATAGGCACATAAAAAGCCCTTTTGAACGTCAAAAATTACCTTAAAATAGAATTGATTCTAGTCGCCCATTCCAAAAGGTAGTTTTCGTATGGAGAAGAATGGGCAAGAAACTCCACCGTTACTCTTTTAAAATGTTTTACAATATTTTGCATGGGTACATTAATTATATAATAACATGTTATTAATACCATGCACTGTGGTAGCTATGGTAATAAGAAACCAAAGCAGTGGATACAAATATGATTCTACGACTAGAAGATGAAAAAAAGGTAAAAAAAATACATACCCGATGCTCTTGCTGGAGTGTCCTATCCCCAACATCTATTAGATTAAGCGTAGCCGAATTAATATCTATAATTTGATTATCATCTGTTTTCATATAAACAACCGTTGTGTCCATAGCGCTAGCTCTAGGCGTGAGCTTCTTAAACGTAGCGTTTCTTTTAGGAGTCTCTCTAGCGGGCGGTTCTTCTTGTCTATCGAAACCGTTACCGTTTACCACTCTCCGTCTCGATAGCAACTCTGAGGCATTCTCCATACTTTGTCGCGGTACTGTTATCACGGTTTGATTCGGTAACTGAATCGTTTTTATAGGCGAAGTGTCTACAGGAGCTGGAGCGGCCTTATCCGGTTCTGTTGGCAAAGCTTTCCTAGCTAAAGACAGCTTCTGCCGAGCTTGAATGATCTCATTCAATTCCTGCTTGCCCAAGGTTACATTCATACTATTTCTACCAACATCTTCAGGTTTCGGTAACCCCATATCTTTATAAAAAGCGTCGTCAGTTTCAAAGTTTTCTTTCTCAGCGTCATTATCTCTTCTACTAAACCTATTATTTGAGTAGTGTAAGGTGATCGGTTCAGCCATATCAGCCGTCGGTACGTTACGGGGGACCATTTTCGGCGAATCCTTCTTATCAGAGTTTTCATTTAGAATTTTCGCTGTGTCGATTTGGCATGCTTCTTCACGTGATTTAGTGTAGGATTCTGAGTTTCGTATGCCGGATTCTCGTTTCGTGTAGCTGTTGTAGAGATGGCACCTTGGTCGGGCGGAAAGGAGTTTCTCCGAAGTTTCTAGATGGGTGAATGTTGCGGATGAGAATATGTTGGAGTCGTTGCTTTCTTTTTGTGGTTTGGAAGTGTTTGAGATGACGTATGAAGAGTTGACGGAGCTGACGAGGGATGGCGGTAAGGAGTCCATCAGGCTGTCGTTGTCAGGGTATGTTGTTTGCGAGAGGAAGCTTGTGCTCATGTCTTTTTCGTCGAGGATGCTGAGCGTCATGCTCGTCATCATCGGGTCGAAGCTGTCGCGACCTGACACTGGTAGACCTGGAAATATAATAAATAATTATATATTTAAAAATAACGGAGGGACTTGTGGCTAAGTAATAACAGCTGCACGGGTCGATCGATCAGGTTAAGCTACGCTTGCCGCGGTTGGTCAGTGGATGGTGATCTTCACATACAAAAACCTCCGTACTTCGGAAAGCACGTTAAACCGTTGGTCCCGGCTGTCATTCGTGGGTCTTTGACAGTCATTATGGGTCTTCAGAAGCCCGAAAGTCTGACAACCAGTCTTACCAAGGGGTATCGTATTATCCAGTACTTAACTGGGTTGTGGTCAGATAGGCAGTCGCCCCATGTAAAATACTGGTATTCAGCTGCATCCAGTGAGACTGGAAACTGACCCCAAAATAGCTGGGAAAAGGCTAAGCAGATGATATTTAAAAATAACGTAGTTCCATGAGAAATATAGGAACGCGTTTCTGCGATTTGGTTCATAAAGCCAACAGTATAATGTCAAAACTTGGACTACTTTGGCTTGCCTTATTTGTTTCCATAAAAATCAAGGCGCTATTTTACGCACTAGGTTAGCTGCTGTCACTTTAAAACATTTTGTTTTTACTGCTTTATAGGAAACAATACTACGTGTGCTTGATATGTCGTCGACCCTGATCGAGCCCGGTATCAAAACAGGCGTACAGAAGCAAGGGTACACGATTAATGACGTTTAATTTCACAAAAAACGCGTACCTATTACCAGACGTAATAATTACCGTAGTATATCGATATTCTATAGTATAAATACCGACAGAGCACTTCCCTATCCGCACAGGTTATGTGAGTACTGTATTCAGTGAGCCGGTAACTTGACGGATGCTTGCGTAATGCATAACATAAATATGTAAAGGAGACCATGGCTGCAATCCTTGCTACGTAACGTTACTTAATAATCAAGGTGATTGATAGTTATAAGGAGTTCGGGGGACATTACAAAGATTTATTGATCGATGAGGGATGGAATCCGGAATGAGGTGATCTGGCAGTGAAACAAAGTTGTCGACATAGCTCACAGAATATGCTGAAGTGGCCATAGACCGACCATATTAGCCGTAGAACCGATGACCGTTCGGGTAAACGTGTCCTTGAGTGGAGATCGCTAATCGGCAAACGTAAGGTAAGGACGCCCTCAGGCTAGGTGGAGCGAAGATTTTCGCAGGGTGGCTGGTAGCAGCTGGATGAGAGTTGCCAAGAATCAAGCCGAATGGTGTGCAATTAGACAGGCCTATGTCCAACAGTGGACTGCTGTAGTCTGATAATCTTAGGATTGCCCTACCTTACGAATAAGTTCAAAAATATCAGACGGAAATACAGGGTGTTACGGAAAGGGTATATCAATACAAACGGGTTGAAGAGTGTATCTGGTCTAGAATCTCTGTACAAAATTTCAGCTCTAAAGCAGTAACTTTAAAAATGCTTAATATTTTTTTATTTCGATAGTTTATTAGATTGAAATCATAACAAACGTGTCAACGCACTACGAGGGTCATTATCCATTATCTGTAGTGTGTCTGTGCGCCTAGTACACGCACATCACGCCGCCAGTGCAGCGCCGTGATGTCGAAATAAAAAAATATTAAGCATTTTCAAAGTTACTGCTTTTGAGCTGAAATTTTGTACAGAGATTCTAGACCAGATACACTCTTCAACCCGTTTGTATTGATATACCCTTTCCGTAACACCCTGTATATAATACTTTAGAATAAGACCATAAAATACTACAGAAAGAAAGAGTTTATTCCCTTACCTGAATCCTTATGTGAAGTTATCGACTTCCGACTTTCAATAGACTCGGCGTTGAACGTTCCAGAACCCTCCATGAGCAGTGACGACACGAGACTGGGTGGAGACATGCGCATAAGTGACTCACCGCTCTGGTACATGTTCAAACTTGGACGCTCGTTCATCATATTTGATATGCCCCTGGAAAATTAATCAGAGAATTGTTAATTTCGAGTTGACTTTAAAAAAACAGCTCATTTTTTGGTAGAAAACTCGATGACATAAAAAATGCTGAAGCCTGTTCTTTATTTGAGGTATATTAGACGCTGTGGAAATCAGAAAGAATAAAAACAAAATACGGCTGTAGAGCTTTGAGCAAAAACCTTGTTTCTGAAATTGGTTTCCAATCAAAGCTGATACGTAAAATCTATTGTCAAATCTATATGAAAGTGTTAGTGTGTTATGATTAGTTGATTGAAGAGCAGCAAGCCAGCAGCCAATCAAATCATTTGATATGAGAATAGACTAAACTGTAACTGAATTCGATTGGAGGAATTGGGGCTAAAGTACAAGTGGCATTCATAGAAATAATACATTAACAGAAAAGAACATCTAAGTATCCTCAAATAAAGTATAGACTTCTTTAATAAAAAGCGAGTGACCACAACCTAAGCCAATAACATCCCAAAGCCTTATTAGTAAGCCAAGCAACATCAGCACAAAAACCGGACGCTCCCGACAGTAGAAAGCATAATATAACCTAAAACAGTGCAGCGCCAGATTCTGCGCGGACGCAACACCGTAACACCTCCTTTGCGCGAGCGCCAAATTGAGGTATAAACTGAATATCCACCTGGGTAAACACATCATGCAATTTTGTCAATAGAACTAGCCAGTTGAGTTGATGGTGAATACATTATAATTGAGATTATTTCCATTTTGTTGGTAGAATTAAATGTTTGAATGCTGAAGTTTGAAGTTTTAACGTGTCACCCTAGACATTTAATGTGTCGTATGATCGGTACCCCTCGTACCTATACACTAAGGTGTGAAACATGTATTATATGTAGGTATGTGTCTACTAGGGCACGCCACGATAGTGGCGGTAAGACCCCTCTTTGAGGAGTGGCTAGAGAGGCGTCACGGCGTCCTCACCTATCGCCTGACGCAGGTCCTCACCGGACACGGATGTTTTGGGAGGTTCCTGCACATCATCAGGCGGGAGGAGACGCCCGGGTGTCACCACTGCGAGGATCGCCCAGAGGACACGGTGGAGCATACGGTGGAGGTATGCCCCGCATGGGCGGAGCACCGCCGTGCCCTCGTAGAGGCGATCGATAGCGGCGGCGACCTCTCGCGTCCGGCCCTGGTTCAAGCCATGGTCCGGGGCGAGAGGGAGTGGGAGGCCGTCACCTCCTTCTGCGAAGCAGTCATGCTAGCGAAGGAGGTGGCGGAACGGCTAAGGGAGAGAGCCTCACACCCCAGCCGCCGCGGGAGACGCTCCGGGCGTCGGGAGCCGCGTGACGACTCCCGGCCACCGTAGGCGCGGGCCTGCGGACGGAGAGTAATGGGTAGCTCACCGTCCGATCAGGACCAGGCCCGTGCCGGACGGCGCGTACGTGTTCCACGCGCGCCTCAAAGAGATGTCAGCATAAAGGAAGGGGCCTGCCAGGGCCGAAGCCTGCCGGGGGTGCGGGATTGTCCGAAAGGGTTACCGCTACCCCGGAACATAAAGGGCTAAGGAAGGAACACGGATGGGTTTTAGTCAGTAAGAGTCTGACACTCCCTTCGCTCCACCCAGAGCGGGAGGGGTCATTTGATGATTTCCCATCCATAAAAAAAAAAAAAAAAAAAAAAAAAAAGGTATGTGTCTACTAATTTCATTTTTGGTTTACACCTAAAACAAGTTGTAAACACTAATTTGTTTACAAAACTTGTCAAAAAGTTGCACAAACAAAATAATTAACAATACTTACATGTCTGAATTAACGCGCAACGTCAATACGTCTATGATAAAAATATTTTAGACAAGTGACAATGTTTTAGCGTGTGTTTTACTTGTCAAAAACAAGTGTCACAATTTCTTAATTGCTTGGCTAAGACCACGTTTTTGACTATAAATTATCTGAATGACTGTCACTTCTTTCTTTCTGGAGAAGAAATTATAACTTTGAAGACTCAACCTAGTTTATCTTTAGTCGTCACACTTTTCCCTAACTCCTAATATACAGGGTGGTAGGAACATTGACTCACAACTTGTTACCACGGATTCATTACATGATTCTTGAAATTTTACTGTACACCAAGTGTACGGAAAGTGCTCGAAACTTCAACGGTACACCAAGTGTACACGACTATTGTTATTGTGAAAACAATGACTTCACTGCGTCCATTCAACTACTTAGACACGAGGGGTGGTGTCGACACTCGACAGGTGCGCGGGCTAACGTGTAAGAGTTTAAGGGCTCGTACACATATAGGTCCGTTTTTACTAGATCCGTTTTAACGGATCAGAATTGGCCGGAGTGACATGATTACTGAATCCGGAATCTGTTTTGTGTGTGAACTCGCTCATACAACTACATACGCCATAAAATAACGGACCTGTAAAACGGATCGCTATGTGTACGAGACCTAATTAGGTGTTCCGTAAATTTTGACCGCGTAGGTATTACACTTTTCTACGACACAGCTGATTTTTTTTCTAACTGACGAAATGTCATGTGCTGAATTCATGGTTTCAGTTTGCTTGTCTATGTCCCTATCACTGTATTAAAATCTACTAGAGCCCGCCAGACAAGTTAGACTTGTTAACACAGCTGTCCAATCAGACATTAATTGTCAAGTTTCCTCCGCAATACTTCATCAACTCGATTGTCTTAACATCAAAAGTAAAAGTAACGTGTCATCAGTCTCAGTTCCATAGCAACAAAAAACAAAGATTTGCGCTTTCTTTCTCCCGCCTTTTCCTACTTTCCCTTTCCGATATGTACAGTCAGCCACAAAAAGGTGTGTATACATCGACAAGAATGGATTTGATTGTCTACAACTTGTGTTCCATAATACTGTATCGTGACCTTGCACTGCAACCTGATGAAGGCCGCAGGAATCCACTGAATGCGAGAAGCACAGAACCGGTCGAAGTCGCAGTGCTTGGGGGAAGCCTATGTCTAAAGGTCGTCTTTTTAGCTACAATTAAGTACCCAATCCATACTAATATTTTAATACGAAAGTAACTCTGTCTATATGTTACCTTTTCACGCCTAAACCACTGAACGGATTTCGAAGGAGATAGATGGCACGCTGGGGAAGGATACCTACTTTTTGTAGCAGGTTTCCGTGGGATAATTTCCGACATCCAAGCGAGCGAAGCCGCTGGCAAAAGCAAGTGTATAATATATTTTGTGGCTTACAAATTGATACAATATTATGGAACAAAGGTTGTAGACAATAAAGTGAATTCTTGTCGATGTTTAGATATTTTAAAGGCTGACTGTATCTACTGGAATCAATGCTTATGCTTAGTCATGCACGGTAATTAATTAAAAGAATAAGGAGCTAACCTTTTTTTTGTCTCTTTAGGCTGTTGACATTAAGATCTTTGCCTTATAAGGTTTTTAATGAGATTTTTGACGGTTTTGGGTGTACCTTTGTGACGTCATTTGATATTGACAGGTGAAATTGTGAATGTTCTACTTTCTTGTGATATTGTGTTCTACTAAACTTAATACTGTTTTGATTGTAAGTATGTATGTTTAAGGGACCGAGAAACAGATTTTTTTTAAGTGAGTTTTTTTTTGTTATGTGCAATTTAGCATCTTATTTAAAACTAGCTTCGTAGCTTCCGCCTGCGGCTTAGCCAGCGTAGTATATCGATAAAAAGCCTATGACCTTCCCCAGGGTTCAAAGTATCCCCATACTTACAAAATTTCATCAAAATCGGTCCAGCCGTTTCGGTGATTAGCCGGAACATACAGACAGGCAAAATTTTTAAATACCTAATATTTTTTTAATAGTACCGTTTAATACTTATTCATTTAGTAAAAAGTGGTTATTTTGACATTACAAACAGAGACTTCAATTTTATTTATGTGTATGTATGTAGTACGTATAGATTAATAAAAACAAACTAAAAAAGATCCTAAAATAAAGACTACTTTACAAAGCTTGTTTATACAATTCTTATATTCATCAGCTTTCATATTAATTCCTAAATCAAATGAACTTAATCAAGCGTAATGACGACTGGCCTTTAGTCCATATATTGATATGGACGAAGCCCTGCTCTCATTAGTGGTGTAACACATTTAGTAGCCGCTCTCCCTGCCACCGCTCATTATTTTTAGAACAGAGTTGTATTAGTATCGAGTGAATAATGCCATTGTTTTACTTATAATTAATCAAGCACGTTTTTATCAGAGCGAGAACCAATCTAGCAATTGTAAAACGATATTGTTTAACCCTTATTAATAAACGATTTTATTTCTGCAAGTAGGTTTGTGCAAACACTTTTACATATCAATACTCAATCATATTTCAAAAAGTAGATGAGGTCGGCGTTTTATTATCTGACTACTCTGAGTAGAAAGGCCGAAACAAACTCAGAGGTCACAGTCTCTTTAAAGTCCAGACATAATCTTGGTCAGATCATGGGAAGGGAAGACCATGTAGATTGGTGTTTGGAAGGAACCACATAGATTGACAGGTCCACCTGTCCAGTCAGTGCACGCATTTGCCAGTAATCATGCAGCTCTATTCAGAACTTAAGGAGCTCAACAATTCGACGAACAATCCTTATTAATATTATAAATTCGAAAGTAACTGTGTCTGTCTGTATGTTACCTTTTCACGCCTAAACCACTGACATGATTTAAATGAGATTTGGCAGAGAGATAGATTGCATTTCGGGGAAGGACGTAAGATAGTTTTTATCCCAGAAATCATCCTTTAAGGGGGGGAAGAGGGGGGGTGGAAGTTTGTATGGGGAATCAATAACCGCTGAACCGATTTAGATGAAATTTGGTATGGAGATAGTTTGAGTTTTGGGAAAGGATATAAAATACTTTTTATCCCAAAATTATCCCTTAAGGGTGTAAAAAGGAGGGTGGAGATTTATAAAGGGAATCAATAAAAAAAGACTATGATACTTTTATCGCGGGTGAAACCGCGGGGCACAGCTAGTATCAAATAAAGGACATTTGAGTAGGCCGCAAAAATTACTCAAATTGCGAGACCAGGGTTAAAAGTGAGGGATAAAAAAACGAGGTTAATACAGGTTTAGGGTTGAGTTGCATTTGATATTATCAAATTATCATTAAAAGCTTATATTGTGTTGTGAGTTGGCACGTGCGGCCTAGTTGAGAAGCCATAAAAGCTTTGCATTAGATTAAGCGTAGTTAGCGTGTCTGAGCTCTTTAATCCGTCATCATCTGACACTGACCTTAGATAACATTTATGCTGATATGTTCAGCCCTTAAAAATGTCAAAGGTTTAATTGATTATTAGGATTAATGGGGTAAACATCCATCCGAATTGCGTAACACATTTTACACAATCAATGGTTTTGTAGGAAGTTGCTAATCCATTGCTTCGTAGGTTTGGAAAATTCGTCTGCTCAACAACGTAAATAACGCAATGAATGTGTCTGAACTGTCAAAATGAAAGCAATTGCGATCAATTGTCATTTTATGTGTGTCACACAATTACCCCACAGATTAGCAATGTCTGTTTGTTTTGAGCTCAAAGTTAGACGTTGCTGCTTACTATCCTCAATTCCTCATAGTACAATCACCAAAAGAGATAAGTAACCAGGGTCGTCGGATATAGTTACAGTTTAGTAAGCAATCGGTGGATGTTTTGGATTGAAATTTAATTTGATAAATTAACTGTATATTTACTATTAATTGAATTAAATTTCATTCGAAAATATCTTTCGGTTTCTTAGTAAACTTCAACTATATCCGACGACCCTGGTTACTTATCTCCTTTGGTGAACGTACATAGCAAGCTAATAAATAAATAAATAATTAATATGTAATATGTATCCCATATCGAAAACAACGGAGGGGCAATTCTCGTAATTTTAAGAACGTTCACAGTCTAATCTCAGTCTTAATCTGTCAAAAATACCTCTAAAATCAAAATCAAAAGTCATTTTTTCAAACTAGGCTGAGAATCAGCACTTTTCGAACGTCAAAATTACAAAAGACAGTCCCTTAAAACGCCCGCCCTTCACCACTTCCTAGTGCTTTCGCTGGGGAGAAGAAGTGGCGGAACAAACTCCCCAGCAGCACAGCTATCTGTTCAGTTAGAAAATAATTGATTTTATACTTAGTAAGTATACAAAGTAATTAAAATTACAGGACACAGAACATTAAATTAAATTATTTGCCATAGGTTAGGTTAGATACATTAGGTTAGAGTTGCGACTAGATTTTGAACATTTTTAATTACAGGAATTGGTCTTCTGATTTACATGCTACGCGGACGTCAGCATTCACCCTAATATTAACCTCTCGTCTGTCGGAACGTAGATCTACACGAGACACAATGGCTTTTTAATTGTGTCTGTAATTACGACATTCAATGGGTTAAAGCTTGGAAAATAATGCATGCGGAAGATTTTATCAACTTACTCTCGTCTTAACCAAAACATGTGAAATAAATAAGTATGTAATATACTTACTTGTTGAAGGTGTTGTGGAGATTGTGTGCGGGCTGCGAGAGGTCGATGTTGATCGGCTTGGAAAGCGTGTTGTTCATCGACGAGCGATCTGACACCTCCGATGCGAGAGTCAGGTCCAAGTCTTCCAGCTGTAAAGTGCAATAAAAGACTTTCAGACTACGTTGAGAGAGAGAAGACACATGTTGTTGTGTCTATAGTTTTGCTGTTTATCCTACTAATCTGCGTTCCCGATATATTTGCCAAAAATGTAAACAAACATGAATTAATGAAAAATTTACTTTAATTCCAACACAATAAAGTTCAGTTTACGCTACAACTTCAAACATTTTTATAACATTTTCAATAGTGCTAGTCGCTCGGAAATCAACTTAATTGTCATTGAAATAACGTTGACATTTGTTTAACTTGAAATAGGTTGGGCGTGTGCAGCACTGCGCATTTTTGCTATAGTTAGAGCAGTGGTGGCCCAGTGGTATCGGTTCCGACTTACGAGTTGTAGGTCGTGAGTTCGAAGGCAAGGAAAGCAAGGCAGACACTTTTCTTTGAATATTTAATTTCATCACCACTGCTCTCAAAACGGTGAAGGAAAACATCGTGAGGAAACCGGCATGTCCTAGAGCCAAACATTTAAAAACATATGACTTCTACCAACCCGCACTGGGCCCGCGTGGTGGAATATGGCCCACTCCCTCTCACAGCGAGGAGGCTTGCGTCGCAGCATTGGGAACATTATAGGCTGATTATTATGCGGAGCTTTACCGTACGAGCTAAGAGATTTATTTTAGCTTGAAATGAGTCAGAAAACCACCACACCACAGACTACCTACAGTATTTGTCTGTCCTTCCCCTTTTTAATCCATCCAAAGGTTGTCTTTAAAAGATCGCTCTTAGCGATAAGACCGCCCATTGTGTCACCCATTGTGAAGTTTCTATATTTATGTCCGTAATTTAGATGGTGTACATAATAAAGAGTATTCTATTCTAAAACCCGATATAAACGTATGAATGAAACCATTCAAATGAATAAATACAGACAACGCGTAGACATTATGTCTGCATTCTCTAAAGTATTAATGAGGCTAGCGTAGGGTGTCCCATCACCAGCTTTAACTTTTTATCACCTAAAAAAAAAAAAAGAAAACGCCGTCACATTGATGATGATATATGGGAAACTTTTCGTCTAACTATCTTCTATGGATCATCTGAAACCTAGTACCACAAAAAAGATATGACAACCTCAAACCTGACCAAAAACGTTACTTTATTTACATTTCTTATACCAATTGTTTGTATTAGTACTACGAAGAAGGCAAAAAAGCCTTGACAATGAGTAAACATAGTATTTAAATAATAGAGTTTCAATTTGTTTGTGATCCGTTTCACACCTGAGCTTACGTAATACACTTCCCGCTATAAGATATTTTAAGTATATGATATTTTAGCTCGACACGCCATGCGGCGCGTCATCGGATTACGTCACGCGAATGCATTTATTTTACAAACGTTGGAATCTCCCCTGCTTTCTATGTTTAGATACGAGGATTACGACATTGAAGGTCTTCTCTTCGATATGTCGATAGCGGGAAAAAGTATTTACTATCCGCTTTATATGTACCTATTAACTTTTGGGAACGTAACATAAAGGAGATAAAAGAAATGTTCGTAATGTTTTAGCTGTTGTAATATATCCTTTAAATGTTTAGATTAGAGCCCAGAACAAAGCTAGTATGAAGGAGAGAAAAATAGTGTTCTTAGCTGTAGTAATATATCCTATATATGTATAAGAATAAAGTCTAGAACGAAGATAAATCATAAAATACAAAACAAGTTTTCATCATTTTGATTTAAAGCTATTTCAACGCGAAGAATTTGCGTTGGAAGGCTGCGTGACCCATGAAACATTACAAGCCAAGCCTAAATACTATTTTATGTAATAGAAATTGTAATTATGAAAGTGCCTATTTACAAGAACAAGGTCACAATCACAAGTCCATAGCTTATAATAATAATAACAGAAAGCAGAAACTGTTTCGTGCCAATCACGACTACAAATGAGGCACCGTTAGATTAGAGATCCATCAAATATGGTCAAAACTTTATATGTGAGTTTTATTAGACATTATAGCTTAGTCCATTACTGTCACTTTCGTTCTAGCTCTAGTGGATATTATACACTGAACTGGGGTATCAAGTTCGCCGGTTTTATTGCGATGATGTCATACTAGATAGACGTTTCTGCTCCGATTGTTGCAAGAGCTTATTACGGCACAGGTAAAGCTTAGGTGGAAACTGCGATCGGCAAATGTAAGGTAGGACGCCCTCAGGTTAGGCAGAGCGATGATCTTCGCAAGGTGACTGGTGGCAGCTGAGTGAGAGTTGCTGAAAATCGAGCTGAAGAGGACTACATGACCTAAAGCGCGGTCTTTTTCGGACTGCATAGAAAAGAAAGAGAAGCGCGATGACACAACCCTGGTAATTTATTGCAAAATATGAAGCAATTACTTATCTATTTACGAAAAATCTATTGTTTGGACTAAAAAATTAAAACACTAGAGTTTTAGTATGTTGCTTGTAGAATAATCTGACAAAAAATCATAATGATCGCATGTATATTAGTATGGTTTTTATTGTAAAAATAAAGTTTTTAGAGGTATCTTCATGATTTTTTTCTATCGTACCAAATTAGTTGTATTATGTTTTCAACACACTATCTACCTAGCATATATCCTGAAGAATATCATATATTTTTTTTACTTTGTTTACTGTAGTCAATCATATAGGGACTTTTATTGTTTCTAAAACTCGCTTTTTTTGCGTTTAGGTCCTGTAAGCCTCTGAATGGTGTGTATTGGAGAGGCCTATGCAGCAGTGAACTGTTGTAGGCTGCTGATGATAACTGGTAGCGCTTGATGCTCAACGGAAGTCAACTTAGGTCATCTCCAAACATAAATGCTTCTTATAAACTGCTGAAGACAATGATAGTGACAGGACTTTCACTGGAAGACAGCTGATGTTAGACAGACGGAGTACTATAATGTCAGAAAAAGAATTAGGGTTCCGCGCAAAAAAACAATAGAACTTCAAAAGAGATAAAATTCTTTCTTTTCAACGGAGGAGTGGTACCTACATTTTCTCTAAGCGACAAATTACTGACACCCGACATCCACGCGAAGTCGCGGGCACAGCTAGTTCAAACTAAAAGCTCTTAAACCCCATCTTCAATCCAAGACTAATAGCTTAAGGCAATCAAGACAGACATACGGCTTAAATCCGGAGTTCCGGACACGAGCTGACAGTGTGCAGTATCTACAAGACAGGTCTTATGTAGGCCGCACAGGCTAAACCTAGCTAGTTTAATTATATAGCGGCTATCGACCGCGATATGAAAGCCTGTGTAGGATTAGTACTTATGCTTAATGGTATTGTTGGACGTGTAACATAAACATGGAACAGGTCACCGTTAACTTATTGAATTTTCTCAATGGGTCCATTACGAATGTTTCTAAGGTCTCGGAAAGATTAGCAGGCAAGAAAAGATGGCTGTAGTTTTGTAGCGCTAAATGATTTTATTTATACAGGGTGAAATTGAATTCATGGGCATCCTTTTAAGGGGTCCCGGTCATTGTAATCATTATTATGAATAACTTTTTACTATGGGACGAAACCTGAAATCGCGAAAAAAAATCAGCTCTTCCCTACATTTTGACGAGTTATGTGAACATAAAAGCAAGGAACAGCTGATTTTTTTTTCGCGATTTTAGGTTTAGTCCCATAGTAAAAGTTGTTCATAATGATGAGTGCAAAGGATGCCCATGAATTTAATTTCACCCTGTATAATAATAGGTTTGTACAAACAATTTTACCCATCAATGGTGTTTTAAAAACTAAATGAGGTCGTTTCCTAGGACTACTCTGAGAAGAAAGGCCGAAACAAACTCAAGAGGTCACAGTCAAGTCCAGAAATAAACATAGTTCGATAATGTGATGACCATGTAGATTGGTATCTGAAATGGTCTTTGAGGAAAGAACCACACAGATTGAGTGGACCTGTCAAGTCAGTGCACGCATTTGGCATTAATCATGCAGCTCAACTCAGAACTTAAGGAATGAATTGAATAAGTACAAATATCTCCAGTTTTCCACCCGTGGGTTTCGCAAACAAGGGAATCCTTCTGAAATAACGATTCATGCAGCCCATTTCAGCGTTTGATATTTAGGGATAAAAGTTGCAGGATAATATAGCTTGGATAACGTTTTCGTTCTGAATCAGTGCACATATTCAAGTTTCTATTGATCAGTCATTCTCTTGGCATGTACTCAGCTTCTCCCAACAATCACGTCTGATTCAGAAGCTATGAGACAGCTGTTTACTCACAACACATTAAGTACCTCAGTCACCGCTTTACAAAGCACCCCCCCGCCCCCAAGGTCGTCTCTCGATGATTATGAGCTTCACAAGTTCGCATACACAGTAGCTGTAATGTATGTTAATACTGTGAGGACTGACTTAATGCAAGTCTAGTTTAGTACCCTATTTGAATGACATTACCCTCATTAGTATTGCACGACATGTATGGTAATTGGTTACTGTGACGACTTCTTTCTTGTATAGGCAAGTTGAAGCATAGAAAAAAATAAAAAGGGTGCGGTCGGGGACCCCGTCACACGATACTCGGACACTCGTATATTATAGAGAGAGAGAGAGAGAGAGAGAAAGTCGCATGGAGGGGGCATAACGTTTTATTCTTACGTGACGATTTCTACCAGTCAACTCCTACTTGGACACTCGTGACTCGACTTTCTCTTTCTCTCTTTCTATAAAAGAGACAGAGAGAGAGAAAGTCGCATGGAGGGGGCATAACGTTTTTTTCTTACGTGACGATTTCTACCAGTCAACTCCTACTTGGACACTCGTGACTCGACTTTCTCTTTCTCTCTTTCTATAAAAGAGACAGAGAGAGAGAAAGTCGCATGGAGGGGGCATAACGTTTTTTTCTTACGTGACGATTTCTACCAGTCAACTCCTACTTGGACACTTGTCACTCTACTTTCTCTCTCTCTCTTTCTATAAAAGAGACAGAGAGAGAGAAAGTCGCATGGAGGGGGCATAACGTTTTTTTCTTACGTGACGATTTCTACCAGTCAACTCCTACTTGGACACTCGTGACTCGACTTTCTCTCTCTTTATAAAAGAGACAGAGAGAGAGAAAGTCGCATGGAGGGGGCATAACGTTTTTTTTCTTACGTGACGATTTCTACCAGTCAACTCCTACTTGGACACTCGTAACTCGACTTTCTCCCTCTCTATCTTTTTCTATAAAAGAGACAGAGAGAGAGAGAGAGAGAGAAAGTCGCATGGAGGGGGCATAACATTTTTTTCTTACCTACCAGTCAACTCCTACCGCAATCTGTGTTAAGGAACTTCGTTCCAATAAAACTTCGTATAGAGGCGCAACTGGGCGTTATTTATTTTATCTGTCTGTACGTATCATCATAATCAGCCTATGTTTTCACTGCTGGGACACAGGCTCCCTCTCGGTGAGAGGGAGTGGGGCGTAATCCACCACGAGCGCCCAGTGCGGTTTGGCATACTCTGTACGTATAGTCTTCAATATTAAAGTAGAAGAGTGTCGTAGTCTTCGCAAGTCGAATTTTAACACACCACGAATTTTTTCACTTAATGTTTATTGCAATTTCCTTTAGATGGGAATCTAGTAACAACAGCTGTAAAGTAACAACTAAATTGAAGTAAGTTCTACCAATGTTATGTCAGACATTCTTGACGAAACAGTATCCGAAAAGACTGTGATTAGGTCGAAAGCGTGACCTGCAAATTGTAAAAAAAAAACGTAAGAAAATTTGAATTTAGCGGGCTACCCAGAGCATCCCCTTTAAGGAGACACGATCCTGAAACTTCCATTCGCTCATACTCATCTTTATCTCCCGCCCTTATCCCAATTTATTTGGGTTCGGCGCAACAAGATTTTTTGAAGTGAAAACTTCTTTAGGCGCGTTGTTTAGGCTATTTTTGAGATGGGGAAAAACCATTGAACTCGCGACACTGTTACCGACACCGCGCGACATTTGAATGTCGCATGCTTATTGGAATACTGCCCTAACTCAAAAAAGACGATTTTTGGGACATCGTAAAAGAAAATTTTGCTATGAGGACGTTCCTACTTGTTGACGAATAAAATTAAAAGTGATTTGATTTGTTTATTAATTAATCATGAATGCTTGTATTTTGAACGTATATTATTAATTATTATTGATGAAACCTGAATAAAAAAAATCTGTAACTCAATTCTGACCTATCTACTATGTGTTAGGCTGTCCTCGGGATGTACTCGGCTTTAATGTATTTCCGATATGTCAGTGAGTGATGGCAAAGTATTCTGTTGGTGTTTTCTTTATATGACGATTCAAAAAATACACACGTAATTGTTCAAATTTTCCCTTCTGTAGGCACTCCCGGAGTCCCACTTTTTTCTTCCATACTTCTCTAAATCATCTCGATAGTCACCCCCTTTCTAGTCATATCAATCTTCAGACAATCCATCCACAGTTTCATACTTTCATAATCAAATTATTATGGTAGTGACGTCTCTTATAAGTCCATTGTTATGTTCCATTATAAAACTTTTACATCACGTGTGATACCATAACATAGTTGTGGTATTTGTGCAGCTGCGCCTGAGCTTATTATTTATACAGTGAGTCAATATTACCACTTGCTATAGTTTCTAGTTTCAGTCGTTTCGTTGCAACACCGGTATCGCCCTGTATATCTCGGGAGTTTATCGCTGCGCTGCCTGTTGGGGAAAATGTGACCTGCAGCCTAATTGCGGAACGCCAAATCGTCAAATGATTCTGATCAGTTGGCTTCATTTCTATCACAATTGGCTTCATTTTACGATTTTCGAATTGCGAAACTCTAGTTTATTATGAAACCAATTATGAACGTTAAGGCCCTGCGCCGAAACTAGAGTTTCGCAATTCGAAAATCGTAAAATGAAGCCAATTGTGATAGAAATGAAGCCAACTGATCAGAATCATTTGACGATTTGGCGTTCCGCAATTAGGCTGCTGAACGTATAATGATGCAAACTGCATACATTAAAACATTGTTCATGACCGTGGACGGCATTACCGCGATATCTTCGTCAAGAGAATATGAGAAAATAATATTCTTAGACTATTACTAAAACGCCTAAGACGATTCTTATCTCGAATTGTATATTAGGAACCGGTTATTATGAACTTTTTATAGTTTTTAAAAACGCTAACCATTGACAATTTATTATATTATACAGGGTGGCTGGAACATTGAGCCACAACCTGTTTCCATGGATTCAGTACATAAAGCAGGAAATATTTCGTCGGTTATAAAAAAAAAACTGTTATTTCCTACAAAAGTGCAATACCTACGCGGTCAAAATGCATGGAACAGCATTTTTCTTTTATAACCGACGCGACGAACAATTTCATTGCAGGGGTGGTTCAGAATCATGTACGTAATCCATGGTAACAGCACCCTAATTGCCTAACACATTATCAATCTCAAACATTTTGAAAGATATTGCTAAACCATTGCTTCATAAGTTCGAAAAATGTGTCTGCTCGACGACGTAAATAACGCAATGTATGTTGATGAACAGTCAAAATGAAACCCATTGCTACTGATAGTGTGTTACGCAATTACCCCGCAGGTTGTGCATCGATGCCCTACCACCCTGTATTTATTTACAGAGGAGGAATTAACTCCTTAGACATTTTCTACCAATCGACCCTAAATCCCCTAACAAAAATTAATTCCATCCCTTCATTCTTTCCTTTCGTTTAATTTCCTTCCCTAAATGGTACCTACAAGATTTCTAATATTAAAAAAACCGAGTGTGCTTATGACCACACGACTGAAGTGAAACTTCAAACGTATTTGGCTATGAGAGGAAGAGAGAAAGAAAATGTGCGCGCGCACTGCTTTCTATTGCTTATATCCCCCACTCAACTCCCGTTCGCCTCGCCCGATCACACTTTTCGTAACGCGTTCGCCAGCTTACTCCCCAAGTCAAGCGTGCGTAAAGAAGTTTCTCTTCAAAAATAAAGGTCAGATAAAAACTAATTCATTTTCACCGTATGCCAAGTTATGCTGGGTTAATAGGTGCAGCAACAAGCAACAATACGTGTTTGTCACCGCCAGTTTTGTAAGCGATGCTGCGTGCAGTCAACTGTATCGAACGGTTTCCTTTATGAATTAGTTGTAATTTGAAAAAAAGGTGTAGCTGTTGATAGATTTCGTCTCGATTGCTGTCGTTCGTGACGCTGACGGCTTTATTCGCGAAATTCAATAGCAGGTCCTACTTCTTTACTGTCTTTTGGGCCGGATAAATCCTGCTATCACACTAATATTATAAAGGCAAAAGTTTGTGAAGATGTTTGGATGTTTGTTACGTAATCACGCGTAAACTGCTGAATCGATTTAGCTGAAATTTGGCATAGAGATAGTTTGAGTCCCGGGATAGGACTTAGGATAGTTTTTCTCCCGATATTCCCACTGGATCGAAACTTACGCGGGTGAAACCGCGGGGCGCTGCTAGTCTATACTAATATAGTAATAATAAAGCTGAAGACTTTGTTTGCTTGAACGCGCTAATCTCGGGAACTACCAGTCTGATTAGAAAAACCTTTTCGCATTTTACAGCCCAATTCCGAAGATCCTGTGAAATTAATAAGCGCCTGACGTAACTTGACGTAATTTTAGTAGACAAGTTTTTTTTCCCTTAACCTTGACATTGGCAGAATCGTCGTTAAAACGATGGAGCCATTAGCATTACTATAACCAAAAAAAAATCACGTCTAAACTTGTATGGAGTAGTGTCAGGCTCTGATTAATTTGAGAGGACTAAACAAACATTTATCTTCTGTCCTTTTCTTAACGAAATAGAAAGAAAAAGATGCACGGAACTTAAATTTAGTTTAGTTAGTGTTTTGTGAACAAAGGAATCGGCACCATCATTAATCTGTCAAGCTCCGATAATGAGACGCAATTGATTTTCTATTGTTTCGTCGCCGATCGGCAAACCGCGCCACTTGACCGGTTAATACTCTTGGAGACACTTATTTATCAATTCATCTTTAAACCGATTCGTCAAGCTTTAACCAAATTGGCTTGAAAATCTGACATTTAATAGATTTGTCTACAAAACCGTTAAATGATTTTGTACTATTTTTGGGTTGCCGGCCATTGAGCGCAGTTACTCGTAATCAGCCGTGAAACAGGTACCTACGATATTAAACACAGTCATCAATTTTAAGACATATACGGAGGAATTTTTTATAGGATTTTTATGGATTTTACACGACAGGATGCCAGGATGGATGTACATTAGTTGTGTGCAACACTACAACAGTCTACTGCTAGACATAGGCCTCTCCAATTATTTTTATAATTGTTATATTTAAATAAATATTTTTTACCACAATGATCGTTATTGCACCTACCACTGTTTGTCTCTGCATCACCAAAAGGTTGACTGGTAGAAAACGCCGATGACATTAAGTCCGCCTCTGTACATTTGTGTGCTTAAAGTATTAAATAAATTAATTAATAGATTGATTGACCCCCTTTCTGGAAGCCTAATCAAATCTCTGTTCCATAAATCTGCTGTCCGATTGGCTTTCACAAGAACCAATCATATTAATTGACAACAGGCGTTCAGAAACAGATGTGTATCGAAAAGCGCGGGAATCCATTTGAAAATAACGCACGACATCCAGAATTCCAGATATATGATTTACAATTCAATTTCATCCAAGGACGTATTCTGCGTGCCTCGCTTATTCCATGAATAGCGAGTATACGTCACACTCTTGCATTTTTAAAACAGTGTCGTTAAGTGTACACGATGATTTTAAACCATCCGTGATCTCATTTATTATGTAAGTTCAGTGTCACGGCCGGCCATCGAGGCTGTCCACTGATGAAGATTCGGAATAATACCGTTATTGCAGTCGCGAAACGAAGAGGTTAAGCACCTTTAGGTCAAATTTATTGCACCGTGCATCAGGCTTATTTTATCATCGACAATGACCATTATCAATATTATGAGTGAAAATGACAGTTCAAAAACTATGTACAAACAAATTGTGAATGCAGCACCGTACACGCGATAGAAGAAGTGAAACTTCTTAAAAATATATATTTATCTATCTATACTAATAATAAAGCTGAAGAGTCTGTTTGAACGCGTTAATCTCTGGAACTACCAGTCGGATTTAAAAAATCATTTTGCATTTGATAGCCCAATTCTTGAGGAAGTCTATAGGCTATTTAACGTTACGCTAGGACTCTAAAAAGCCGAGCAAAAAGAAAAAGTCAGAAAGAACGCTAAGTGGAAACGAAGAAATAGCGCAGGCAGGCGATGTACGATGTGATGCGAATGTGTGGATCGGGGGAACAAGAAATTTCACGCGGACGAAGTCGCGGGCAGAAGCTAGTAAAGAATAAGAGAGATTTATTGTGAGATTCAGAGAGAGTTATATCTTTCTTCTCTCTCATGTAAAAAAGAAGAAAAGTCCTTGAAATTTTCACTCACAATTCTTGTTCAATTGTCGAAACCTTTTTGTTCCGCGAGTGTAGGTACCTAAGTCTGCCCAAGTCCTAAGTATAGACTGTAAATACGAGATTAGTGAATGAAGTCGACCGTAAAGGAGACTCCATTGTGTTTATATCGTACGCGTTTAGATTGGAAGCAGACGTAAATAAACAAGGCATTCGAAAAATGTAAAACAGAATCCGATTTTAATATCGACTATCAAAGCTTGTGTTACAGCCATATTCTTTGTTTTTCAGGGGCATTAACATTTTTCAAGTGCAATTCGGATTTTATAGGTAAACTTTAATGTTTCTGGTTACTTAGAGCCGAACTTCAGACGCGAGGAAACCACAAATTACCTACATTTTATGGTACTTTACTTCCAAGTTAGACAGTCATTAAGAATACCTCATGTTTTACATTCAAAGCTATTAAAACGTGGTGCTAACTTGCGTAACAGAATAAAATATGGCTGGGCAACGCACGCAATCACACGCAAGTCTCAAATCTCGTGGTTTATGTCCATCGTTGATTGCTAAGCGCAGCGCATGCATAATTACACTATAATGTTCCCACTGCTGGGACACAAGCCTCCTCTCTGTGAGAGGGAGTGGGCCGTACCGTAATCCACCACGCGGGCGCAGTACGGGTTTGTAGATGACACATGCCTTCGAAACGTTGGTTCTAGGACATGCCGGTGTCCTCACGATGTTTTTCTTCACCGATTTGAGAGCAGCGGTGATGAAATAATTTACACAAAGTAAAGCGCATGTTAGGGTCGAACCTACGACCTGCAACTCGTAAGTCGCGGCCGTTTCCACTGGGCCACCACTGTTCTCACACGCACGTCTCGTGGGTTATGTCCGTCGTTGTTATTAAATTCCGCTTTGCTTAAAAGAATTGATAAACCGTTCAGCGCAGCGCATAAACCACCATAATATGGGAAGCATGCATAGCTGCTTTGAACAAGAACGACCTCCAGCAAGTTTCGACCTGTTTATCGTCAATAAAGTAGACCAAAGTAGGCCAGTAGCGCTAGGTAACTAAGTAAATATTCTAGCATCTACGAGTAGGTGCATACTTCAATAGAGTTTAGTGCACCCAAGCTACAGTGGTCTCGAATGCATTGTGATTGTATAAGAGAAGATACATTGCTATAAGGAAGGTCTTATGTCTTGTGGTTGAGACGCTGTGCAATATAAATTTTGCACCGCTCTTTGGCTCATCCAAACCATCACTCCTATATTTATGGAGCGAACGTCTTAATGATAAAGTACAAGCCGTTTATGATGCCACAATTCTGACTCACCTGCGGATCATCGTCCTGCACCAAACTCCTCCTCTTCATCGCGTACTCTTTGACCGCATGACTGTTCTCCGAGTTCACGTCCACATTGAAAGTCTTCAGCCTCAACATCGGACTGATCGCACCCAACGGGTTGTTGTACTTGTTGTACGTCAGGTACTTATTCGCCGACTGGTGGGCCAAGTTGGCCATATTGACCGACATGTGGGGAGACTGGGGGATTGTGGTAAGCGAATTGATTGGCGACATAGAAGGAGGATTGGATGCAGCTTCGACTATGTTCTGTATGCTAGGCCTATGCATCCGTTTCTTTGGTTTCACGTATGTTCTCGAGTCGAACTTGTGTTTGTCTGGCATTGAGAGGATTTCATCTGAAAAAGAAAAGTTTATTTAGAAATACAGTAACTCTTAATTAATGACTTTTGTAAAAGAGACACAGGGGGGTGACAATGCCGTACTTGACGTAGGTAGGCGACCATTTTCCGCCGAGAAATTATAACCACACACCACAATTTTGATAGACCATCAACAATGGCAAATACAGGGTGAAATTGAACACACGCGACAAATCGAAATGGGAGATTGTACTCATTATTATGAACAACTTTTACTATGGGACCAAACCTGAAATCGCGAAAAAAAATCAGTTGTTCAATAAATTTTGATGAGTTATGCAAACATGTATATGTTGATAACTAAATGGGGTCGCATTTAGTTATCAACATAGTTGGAAAAAGGCTAGGCATCAATTGATTAAATTTCTTATAGCTATCTAATATTATTAATAATATCATCATTGTATCGGCCGTAATTTTCATATCAAGATACCGCCCATTCATAACAGGCGCGGGAATGAAACAAAAGGCTACTAAAGTTGAGATACAATACAATGTATGCAGGCCTGCATTCATACACCTAACAATAGTTTGTAAAGTTTTAATCGAAATGTTCAAGCCATATTAGAATCAGGATTGGCAACGGTCACAGATTATACAAAAAGAATGTCTCCAATTTATTCAGAATTAGGTTCTTATTTATCAATAGATTAGGTAAACGCGGAAAATGCTAGTAGGAAGTTCAACAAACCCATTGAAAATCGCATCTCAAAGCTTAGTATTCGTTAAGGCCTCACAAACCACACAATTATGAACGTTACAACTACATATTAAGGTATACTCTCGCTTGATTTGTGTTTAGCGTTAAGTGGAAACAAAATAAAAGCGTCGAAATTCAGTTCGCAACGCACTGCCCGTCGTAGAAACGTAGTTTAATTGGCACCAAAATTGCTGGACAATTTGCATTCGGTGCGCTAGAGGACGTGGTCAGGAAATGGCGGTGACAGCTGTTCTAGTGTTATGACTGGAATGCGTGAGACGACTGCGAATGGCAGGGCTCCTTAGAATTTGAAGCCGTGAAAGGGCAGGTGGATGAAGAAAGCTATAGGATACATCCTGTGACTGTTACTTGGCAAAATGGGTGTGTTTGCAGAAGCCCGACTTATGAGTGGATTTCTGGAGAGACATCAACAAGTAGGTCAAAATGCCCACAAGAGAGCATACGTAAATAGACATTGGCTATTTCAGGGCAGAATCTTATAACACTCTTTAAGACTTGACAAGAAACAACATAGGTAGGTAATTATAGACCCTACTTCATTTCAACTAGGATATTGCCCGTAAATCAAGTGCTAATTGCTATGCAAACAGCCAAAAGTAGTCTGCAACAGTGCATAAAAAAACTGAAACGGAAAACTGCGTAGGTAATCGCGAGCGGGTACTAATTGAATGTGTACAAGCGAATCATAAGAGTGTTGACATATTATATAATATTGACACACAGACGCGAGCCTGACCTCAAGTGGAGATGACGCATCGAAAACGAGCAAGAAGATCGTACGATATAGCGTAGATTGATAAGTGATCTGCTGGAAACAGCTGACACTTTTTCAAACCTATTAAGGATGAATAAAAATCTTGTCAAAATCACTGACCATTCGAAGATCCCGTATATCTCTGACCAAATTCATCGCCTATTGACGAGGAAAAACGTTATGTTATTAATACTTTCCCCTGAACATAACAATGACTGACAGGATGGCATCACGTTGTTTCCTTAACGTATCAATGCGGAAGAAGTAAAACAATTCCATTACATAAACTCCACCCACACAACCGACCATTAGTTTCAATCGATTTAGAGTGATGCCACACGGGCGTTGCTGGTGCGTTGCGTCGTCGCAACTGTGATTTCAACGCACCCGGTGCCACACGAGCAATGCGGTGTTGTAACGCAACGCCGCTTACTATGACATCGCAGCGTCTCGGTGTTGGGTGTGTTAGTCTTTTGTATAGTACAAATACAAACAACACGGCGCGGCGCTCCGCTGCGATACCGCTCCAATGCTTGACGTCGCACGTCAAGATCCCTCCCGCTTCGGGCGCTTCGTCTCTCTAGTCCCATTGTCCGTTGAGCGTCAGTTGCGTCGCCGCACGTCGTCGCAACGCTCTGTGTGGGATGTCACTATGGTTTGTATGAAGGATGACGTAGCGTCACCGCTCAAGCATCGCAACGCGCCGGCAACGCATCGTGTGTCTTCGCTCTTAAACGCTTAAGGATTTAATCCGACAAGAAAAACGCCACATTCAGTTTCTTTACAGACAAAAATAACCCAGTAACGTCTTACAAGAGTTATTAAATACTCGTAATCTATTAATTCATCTCGATCCAGCATATGCGTAGAAAGTGAAACTTTTATTGTACAAGTTTCGAATATTAATTGTCGTGTGGGCCGCAATGCCATCGCTATATGGACTGTGTTCGCTACAATACTGACTAGGGATCGAGTGTATGTAAATGTCCTACTGACTAGGTTGGGTAATAAACTTGCTAGAAATATTATGCCCATTTAGGACTAGACGGCCATCTTAGTCTGTTGTATATTGAGTATTTTAGACCTATTTCTTGTCTGTCTACTAGTTTCGAGCTACTAATATAGCCCGTCGTGCCATCTTAATGTTTTTTTGCCACAATCTATCAAGCCTGTTGGCATAACAACAAATCTACAGATAGGATATTATGATAAACGTTAACGTTTCCATAACCTGCTATCGATAATGCGTGGGAAGATGGCAAACTCGCGTAAATAATGACAGTTCAGTTTACAATATCCGCCAGTACAGACAGACCCATTTCCCTGAACTTGCTCGCATTCGTAAAGCATAAACAGGAACAAACTAACAAGTTTAGTTTAATTTTGAATTCTCGTATCACAGGAAAATGTAGAGTGAGAGCTCCCACACATAAACACGATACGACGTCGCGTCGTGCTACGACGCAGCATCGTTTCACCGTTTGAAAGACATTATTATTATAAGCCTGTGTTGTCTCACTGCAGGGTCTGCAGGGCAAAGGCCTCCCTTCCCTCTTTTCACTTTTCCCGGTTTGAATGATACGTCACTAAAATCATATACGTCGTAGCACGACGCGGCGTCGTATCGTGTTTATGTGTGGGAGCCCTGAAGTGGTGGATTCTTAGTGTCTTCACGGTTGACGATACAGACCATATCGGGCGCACGCTGAAGTCAGGCATCCCGTGACATCATCATCATCTGCCTAGCCTTTTCCCGCCTATGTTGGGGTGGACTTCCAGTCTAACAGATGCAGTTAAATACCAATATTTTACATGGAGCGACTCCCTATCGAACCTAAATCCTTGACATGATCTATTGAATTATATCTTGTCTGGACACAAGCGAAGAAGCGCAATTTCAGTAGTAAATCAGCTTGCGTATACTACAAAAGTGCATATGTTGCGATGTATTTAATTAAATTCGAAAGCTAGAGTAGTCTATAAAGATGCTTACAAGGCTAAGAGTATAGTCGTAAAGGTAGTTGAAATCTGTCAGTGAATTATGGTGATATAACGTAAAGGGAGAATATAAATTACAAATACAGGAGTTATGACACAAAACTGACCCGTGCACTTAGACACTATCTAGGTAAACACGTTGGTAAATTATAAAGTCTAGCTATTTATCTCAGCCCACAGACGATGCAAGATAAGAGGCAGGGAATGCTCGAGTCGCATGTGTGTGAGGACGCATCTCATATGGAAAACATTTATAACTTGTTCTAGCCTACGTTATTACTTCCTGCGGTATCAATTCATTAATTAGCTTGCAATCTTGGGTTTTTGCGACGTCTCTCTCGTAGGAAACTGGCGGTAGGTAACTTCTTTGTTTCCGTTCTGTGCAGATTTCTCTGGCTTTTAATGTAGAGGATTACACATCGAATAGATTAAGATGAGATTCTCAACAAAATGCTTCAAATCAGATTTTTCGAAAACAAATATTCGAGGAAGCAACAGTGTTTAGTTTTAAAACTGAAAGTTTACCCAAAAACAAGGCAAATCCGCTTTATTTTTTGCACTAACGCGAAAGCTGGTGCGTTAAGAATATAACGCCCACATGTGATTTTGCCGAATCGTTCGAAGAAGGCCGCAGTCGTTGCAAATATCTTGCCCCTTTTTAGAGGCTTTAGAGAAACAGACAGACCGCCATTCTTTTGAACAGATAAAATGACTACCTTTTGTCATTATCGGCAGGGAGAGTGTTAGGAAAGACTTGCTTTTGGAAAAATATGAGCATCTAATGAGATTTCCGAAGACTACGGTAGTCAACTAGTATTTGTCCAGAACACAAAACAACGATTAAGATTTTTCGCCGAAATTGATCGGCAACTGATTCCGAATGATTCATTTCTGGGTTAGCTGATGCATCTCATGTGCCAGGGATTCCGGGTTCACGCAGTCGTGGACCTTTTCTCTTGTTTATTATTACGTACATTATAATTGAGAATCAGACAAAGACTGATGTTTCTAGGAGTTCTATGCCCATTGCGTACATTTCCAAAGGAAAAAGGAACGGTTAAGGGAAACGCCCTTGTTAAAAGATTTCCGTAACGAATGTCAAATCTCATAAATCTAACTCTTCGAATCTTTTGTTTAAATTGTAATATGCCCAAAACGGCTGGACTGGTAAAGTCCAGCCGTTTTGGGCATATTACAATTTGCATACGGCATTGTCATTATTTAATGTCAATACATAAAATTGAGTTTCCGACAGTATTTTCCTGTACAAAATCTATTTAGAGGACCCAATCCAAAACAAAATTTAGCTCTAGGATATAGAGTGCAGTTTTCCATGGCAGATCTGGAGCAACAAAGTGATCTCAATATAATTGGATGATTGCTTTAGTGACATTGAACGGTACTGGAATTATTAAGTGTGTAAGTGTACTAGAATACCAAATACGAAATGGTATTGTATACCGTTTAAAAAAAAACGCTGTCTCATGTTCTTGCAATGACTTGTGATTTACAAGCAATACAGAATGTTTATACTCCCAAGAAACAAAAATTCAATGTTAAGGAATAGACACTCTCTCTGTCGGGCAATTTGGGCCTATTAGCGTGTTATTCGGGACTTAAAGGAGCTTGAATGTATATTCAAGCGTGGTCAGAGGTCAGGGGTGAACGACTTTAGGTTCACTTCCGAGGCCACGCCTTTATAGTCTTTTCGACTAGATTATGTGTGCTAGTTTAACCACAATAGTTATTTAAACAGTTGCGCGAATTTATGAACAAACTTTTGAGGACTTAAAAAATGTCACTGATGCCGCGATGAACGTGGACCTACTGGACCCAACTCATTTAATACAATTATGTATGGTACACAATTAACGTTTCACGGATTTTGTATTTATTAAAATTGTGTCATTATCGGCAAGGGTAGTGTAGTGTGGGACGTCCCCCCGCTAAAAGGTGACTGCGATAGACTGGATACAGTAGGCGGAGGAGAGAGTGACCTGTGGCGCAGCCTGGGAGACGCCTATGTAAAGTATTGGACTGGGATATTGAACCTCTCACACTCAGATGTAAGGTAAACAAACAATCATTGATCAAAAGTGTTGATAAAACTACATCATAAACTATGCCAGGTATTTCTTTGAATACTAAAGCGAATCTCAGTTCGTACTAACGAAGCATTCGATGTAACTGACGCACGCGAAACCCGAATGCGAAATTTGACACTGATCTTATACGACTGCATTATAAACTTCATATTGTATTACTGCTATCGCTGTTCAGGGTTTATTTACAACATCTGCAGGGTTAACCAAAAAGTGCATAATCATGTAATTAGCAACCCACGCGAAGGTAGAATTTCAGATAACAGAATACTTCTAAAAGTTTGGCTAACATACGGAAGTTTTGAGTCTTAAAATTGGTTCAAGCTGTGGCAATTTAACCACCCACAGCCAGCAAATACCATAGACCTGTTTTATCTAGTCGTTTCATACAACTTAGGTGAATTTATGGTCTGCTAAACTCGTAATTACACAACCCTTTTGCTGATACAGTAAATTGTTAAGGATTATCTTTATCGATAGCATTTTAACTAAGCTTACATTAAACTAGTCTATTGTACGCTTTGAGAGTTACAAACGATAATACTAGATAGTTCTAAATGGAAACAGCATTGGATCAAGTAACATAGTCCACTGCACTGTGCAAGGTCGAGATGGAGATGACAGGATGAAATGGACTCTAAACTAAAGAATTGGCTTTAGCTTGACGGTATAGTAGAGAAAGAGGACAGGAGCTCCCAGTTTTGGTGCAAAACCAACAATCGAAACCTCGGAATCACTGGGAAACTTTCGACTTCCCGCTGTATCAGGGCTTCTTTGAGACAAAATCCAAAGGAAAAAACTAAAATTTCGTCACTCCAAAGGACTTGACGGAATTATCCCTTTAGTTCTTTCTCGTACTTATTATAACTATGTACAAACCCTGATTGCATACAGTGACACGATATCATATCTTTGTCCTGAACCCATGAGGCGTGTCGAATGCCATTAGATCAGCTACCAATTGTTCATGATCATATCCTTTGTTTAACGACTGGCCGACGAAAATCATTCCATAGCTCTTAATTTAATTGCCATTTTGTTTTTAAATGTGTGACGAAATGATGTTTTATCCTCCATTAAGTTTAGTGTTACTGTAAAGAGAGAGAGAGGAAGGTTTCCAAAACAGTTTAGAGTAGCCATTGTCGAAATAACATAGCATTTCTATGTTATTTTTTATGGGACCTATCTCGGCGTTGATCTCTCCTGATAGAAAGGGATGGGTGAGGAGCGCAGCCAGAAGATGCCCATTCGCTCTTACTTTAGAAGTAAGGGGAACGCAAACGCAGGCACGCAGTTCCACACATTGCCTGCGCGGACAATGAAGGTTGAAATTATTAGGAATACTTGGAACTGCCTCCGGCGTAACAGTTTGCGAGAGAATATCGTCAGTAAAATATACAAGATAACATATTGCATTCGGAATAGATACATCGTTTGAGATTGAGATAAAGTGGTTCAACCAATGATATGTCTAGACTTGTAAAAAAATAAGCAAGGCTGCTGAGACGGCGGCAGTGCAATAGTAATTTTCTAACCTCTCTAGCCTTTTGCCAACTACTTTTGTTGGACTCATGGCTATGTAATTACAGCCGCATGGATCGATCGACCAGATTAAGCTACGCTTGTCGCGCTTGGGCCGTAGATGGGTGACCATCTTTACATACCGAGACCGTGTCTCGGAAAAGCCGTTAGTCCCGGCTGTCATTCGTTGATCTTTGATAGTCGTTGTCGTCAGAAGCCCGAAAGTTTAACAACCAGTCTTACTGGTATTCAGCTGCATCTGGTTAGACTGGAAGCCAAGGTCTGATAGGTAGATCTGGTAGGTGAGGTGTGGTAGGTAGTGCCTATCTGACCTCCACAGCCCAGTTAGGTACTGGGCAACACGATACCCTTTGACTATTGTTAACCTCTCCTAACATGTTTGTACCGAAAACAGTAACATTGATTATCATTGCTTTCCAAAAGGCGCCAAAACTCATTAGTAATATAGTATTCCCTAAGATGTAATTTGTTAGTTTACAAAGCAAATATAAACTCTTGGTAGTTTATAAATAAACTAGCTGCCCGCCCCAACTTCAAAAGGGAGCAATTTTTCTTTCATACACATCTTTCCTGGCAATACCAAACACAACACAAAAAAAGAATGATCCAATTTAGTGCAGTCATTCGGAAAGAGATTTCGAAAGAGAGAGAGAAAAAGACATTTCGGCGACTTTGTTTTGTACTATGTAAGGATAGGGTTGAATATGATAATTATGCAGCTGATTACAGCGCTTCCTACTTAGGTTGAATGATAAATGTATGACTGTACACTAAGTAAATATGACTGGATGAGATGAGTAGAGATGAGTATGTATGTACATAGTATTGTTGTGTAAAAGATTACATGACAATATTATGTACATACAGCCAGTGACTGGAACAGCAGGGAACTTAAATGTGAGTGACGTATTGAGTTTATTATAATGTTTGACATTGTCCTTTGAAAGCAATACCACCATTGACTGCCAACTAAGGGCAACCGTACGAGGTTCCCATTATCAACCTTAAGCACGTTGCAATAAAGTCGCTGTGCGGTGCTTCAGCAGGTGCGCACTGGGATGAATACTGGGCCCACTCTATGTAATTTGCAGGTGCAAGTAGGATTAATGAAGAGTTCTAATATCAGCTGTTTGTAATGGTGTTTTAACTTGAATTGATGACTATTATGATAGACATCTAGATCTTCGTATTAGAGGAGAGCCATTATGTAAAAGAACGGATTTGAGAAATTCTTTTTGCATTTGATAGCCCAATTCTTTAGGAAGGCTATAGGCTATTATTTGATATCACGCTATGTCCCTTAGGAGCCGAGCAAAAAGTCAGAAAGAACGCTAAGCGAAAACGAAGTGATAACGCGGGCAGGTGATGCTATGCGACGTGGTGGGTCGGGGGAACAAGAAATTTCACGCGGACAAAATCGCGGGCAGAAGCTAGTTATTGATATTTGTAAACAGTAAGCTTTTTAAATCCTCTATATAGAACACACACCGAAGTTTAATTCTATTAAATCCTACTTCCTACTATCCTACTAATATCCTACTTCCTACTATCCTACTAATATCCTACTTCCTAAGTTCCTACTATCCTACTAATATCCTACTATCCTTCTAATATCCTACTTCCTAAGTTCCTACTATCCTACTAATATCCTACTTCCTAAGTTCCTACTATCCTACTAATATCCTACTTCCCAAGTTCCTACTATCCTACTAATATCCTACTATCCTACTAATATCCTACTTCCTAAGTTCCTACTATCCTACTTCCTAAGTTCCTACTATCGTACTAATATCCTACTTCCTAAGTTCTTACTATCCTACTAATATCCTACTTCCTAAGTTCCTACTATCCTACTAATATCCTACTTCCTAAGTTCCTACTATCCTACTAATATCCTACTTCCTACTAATCCTACTAATATCCTACTTCCTACTAATATCCTACTATCCTACTAATATCCTACTTCCTAGGTTCCTACTATCCTACTAATATCCTACTTCCTAAGTTCCTACTATCCTACTAATATCCTACTTCCTACTATCCTACTAATATCCTACTTCCTAGTAATCCTACTAATATCCTACTTCCTACTAATCCTACTAATATCCTACAATCATATCCTACTATCTAAAAAAAAGAGAAAAGAGAAAAAAAGAGAAGAGACAAAGAGAGATCTAAAGAGTATTCTATTCTATTCTACTATCCTACTTCCTACTATCCTTCCTACTAATATTATATAATAAATGTGAAAGTTTGTGAGGATGTTTGTTACTCCCACGCAAAAACTAATGAACGGATTTTGATGAAACTTTGCAGTAATATAGCTTATACATCAGAATAACACATAGGATACTTTTTATCCCGATATTCCCATGGGATCGACACTTATGCGGGTGAAACCGCGGGGCGCAGCTAGTCTACACTTCTACACTAATATTATAAAGAGGAAAGATTTGTATTTTTGTATGTTACAAATAAACGTAAAAACTACTGAACCGATTTCAAAAATTCTTTTACCGTTAGAAAGCTACATTATCACTGAGTAACATAGGCTATATTTATTACTAAAAAAAATTAGGGATCCTTAAAAATTCCTACTAAAACCAACCCAAGGTGTAAAAAAAATAGCCATAAAATGTCTTTCATCGCATGCGCTGCGGAAAGTATTGACGATAGAACAAAAAAATGTTCTACAATATTATAGAACATATCAATATCTACAAAAAACTTCGCGATACCATATGTCCAACTATTGTAGTTATGTCACTATAACTACTTTTTTACATTTTAAAAGTTGATAGAAATGCCGATCAAAATCAGACCATGATATCTATACCTTTGTATTAATTCTTATCCAAATAAATTATTTTGTATTCAAGACTGTTTCAATACCGGTTGATTACTTTTTGAATTATTGAAATCGGACATTCTATTCAAAAGATATTACGAAATTAAAAATGTCAGTAGAAAAAAAAATACACGCGGACGTGTTGCTCCACGCAGCCACAGAATACGACGTAGCGCAGCGATAAAATTCTGGTGTCCACAGTGTTTGTAACAAAACTCCTCTGAAACGGCTTGACCGATTCTTATGAAATTTTGTGTGTATATTCAGTAGGTCCAAGAATAGGATGTAAACTATTTTTTATTTTAACTGCTACTATTGTTCGTGTAGGGTAGGGGTAGGGTAGGAGTAAGGTCGGGGTAGGGTAGGAGTCGGGAAGGGGTACGGTAGCAGTAGGGTAGGAGTAGGGTTGGGATAGGGTAGGAGTAGGGGTAGGGTAAGAGTAGGGTAGGGGTACGGTAGGAGTAGGGTAGGAGTCAGGAAGGGGTAGTGTACAAGTAAGGTAGGAGAAGGGTAGGGGTAGGATTAGGGTAGGAGTAAGGTAGGACACCACGCGAACGAAGTCGCGACGGGCAGCTAGTTACATATAATTATTCCAGAAAAAACATGGAGATGGGTTTCAATCATTTCATGAAGTTTCAATACCTTACATAGACAACATATTTACAGCAGAGGAATGTGTGTGTAATCTTACATAATTTCTTGTTTTTGCAATGCTTGTAACCGTTACAAAAATGACTTCATAATGCAGGCAATTAAACAGCTGTTTCATAATTTATTAGATCACATTAATCTGTAATGTGACCTAATATTTATGAAACACTTTTTATCACAGAAAACTGCAGTAAATTAACTAAATCCATTGATAACGTCCTAAATAAATGATAACAATTTTACAAGAACTCTGATGTCTTTAAGTATCTAAAAAAAAAAAAACAAATAATAAGGACATGAAAGATAAGTACCTATCCTTAAATGAACATGAATTAAGAAGTTCGTTTGTTTCTCTTTACATAATAGCTGTATGCAAATTTGGGCTATTTGCATAATCATGTATGAAGATTAAATTACTTAAGCAATAATTAGCAAGATTATAGAATGCAAATAGTCAAACAAAATAAAATTGTTATATGTGTAGTCAAAATCTAGTCAAAGGCCTGTATTAAAAAAAAAAAACTCATCTAGTGCATAACCTCCTCCTTTATTGAAGTCGGTTAACAAGAGTATTGAGGAAAAAACATTGACCCCTCACATAGGTCAATATTTAAATTAATGCACACACGTTACACAAGTTTGAACGTGTCTTATCTAATGTCCTAATTTAGTTTATGATGTAACAGATAGGTATCTACTTGAAATAGTAATAACAGCCGCACGGGTCGATCGACCAAGTTAAACTAAGCTTGCCGCGGCTGGTCTGTGGATGGTTGACCATCTTTACATACCAAGGCCCCGCTGTACCTCGGACAGCACGTTTAGCCGTTGGTCCCGGGTGTCATTCCTAGATTTTTGACACTCGTTACGGGTCGTCAGAAGCCCGAAAGTCTGAAAACCCGTCTTATCAAGAGGTAGTTATCGTATTACCCAGTAGCGGGGTTGTGGAGGTTAGGTAGGCAGTTACTCCATGTAAAATACTGGTATCCAGCTGCATCCGGTTAGACTGGAAGCCGACCCCAACATAGTTGGGAAAAGGCTAGGCAGGATGATGAGGAGAGCTGTTTGTAAAGAACTTCATCTGGTATATGTAGTACTATCCAGCATAGTAGCTAGGTATTTCTGCCGCCAAGCTGTGTTGATGTGTTCCTGTTTGAAGGGTATGGGATCTGGTGTAATTACAGCCACATGAGACATTTCTGCTTAGTCTCCTAGATCGCAGAGCATTAGCGATTCCAGCGGGGTAACTGCTAGCGGGATTGTCCGAAAGGGTTACCGCTACCCCGGAACACAAAGGGCTAAGGAAGGAACACGGATGGGTTTTAGTCAGTAAGAGTCTGACACTCCCTTCCGCTCCACCCAGAGCGGGAGGGGTCATTTGATGACTTCCCATCCAAAAAAAAAGCGGGGTGACTGCGTAACACATTATCAGTAGCAATGGCTTTCATTTTGACAGTTCAACAACATTCATTGCGTTCAAGTATAGGTTGTTGAGCAGACAAATGTTTTGAACCTACGAAATGAATGCTGCAAGACTTTCGACATAACGGCTGATCATGCTTATTTGAGGTAGTATACGCCCTTAACGGCTGAAAAGATTTGAATAAAATTTGGCACACAGGTAGGCCTGGATTACGACCAGTACCGTCTTTACCATAAGGGCACCCGGGGCCCGTGCCCAGGGCCTTCTACCCCACGGAGGCCCCGGTAGGCAGATATTACAACGCTTACCTACATTTTTTTATTTTTTTTATCTTTATTTAAAGAGCTTTGTCGTAGATCGACAATGACGCTCTATACGTTCTCATATACATAAACAAAAGAAAACATCAAACAAAAAGCAAAGGGAAAACAATCAAATGAGCTTGGGATTGCAGCAATCAACGTCTCAACCTCAAGCCCAAATTGACCAGCTTGTACAGCGCCATAGCTGCCCTCGACATCGGAACAGCTAAGGCGCTGTTACACCCACCCACCGTACGAATTTTGGGATATTTGTGTAGGATTTCTATTCTAAGCGACTCGTTCCGGACACATTCCATCAAGATATGATATAGATCTTCAGCTGTATTGCATTCTGTGCAATTTGGTGACTCAATTTTACCCATTAAATGAGCAAATTTATTAAGTGGAATGTGTCCGGAGCGTAGTCTCAAAGCTGTGACCAAACTGAACCTATTCAAACTGTTGCCAATCCAGGGACAATACAAAGGCTGTGGTTGTATGGTCTTATACCATATCCCCACTTCTCTCGATCTTTCATCGAAGTATTCTTTCCATGCTGAGTAGCATCTATTTTTGACTAACGATACACACTCTGTGAAGAAAGGGAGAGATGGGGCTACGACACCGTCTATCGCAGCTTCTTTAGCTTGGGCGTCTGCTCTTTCGTTGCCTTCAATTCCACAGTGTGAAGGTATCCACTGCAAGTAGACCGATTTTGACTGCGTTTGGAGTTCCATTATGAGTTGAATAATCGTGTAGGCAATCGGGAATCCTCGACAACTCGAGGTACAGCGAGCCAAATGTTGCAAAGCGCTTTTTGAGTCAGTAAAAACTACAAACCTATCGAAATTGATAGTAAGTAAATGTAACGCTTACCTACATTCAAAAGCGCAATTTCATGATTCTAGGATCATGAAATTTGGCAAGAAGCAATGTCATGTAGCACAAGTAAAGGAAAAAATCTGAAAACCGTAATTTTGAAGTTACATACCTACAAATTTGTACGGAACCCTCGGTAAGCGAGTCTGACTCGCATTTGACCGGTCTTTTTTACTTTTCAAAGGGAACCCAAAGTCTAGTGTGCCTAAGGGCCCCGGCCTGCCCTAAGACGGCATTTTACGACATTGGATGCCTTACCGGTCAAGCCCCGCGCGTGACCGATCGGTCACGACACAATAGAAAATCAACTGTATCTCATTAGCGGAGCTTAACAGATTAATCCCAGGAGTACGTTCCTGTGGGATAATTTCCGACCTCTACGCGGAGTCAGAAGATAGTTTAATATAAAGAAGAACTTACTTTTAAGCGTTTCGTCGAGTATTGTGTAGAGTGTCTTCTCCAGTTGAAGGTATTCATTATCCTCTTTGATGGGCCAGTCACAGGATAAGTTCCAGTCCACAATGTCAACACTCTGCCCCGAGTCGTCTGGAACTTTGTACAACCTGGGTGCAAAAGAAATACATACATATAAGTAAAGACTTTATGTATCCATACAGATACATTATTCCCTTTATTTATAAACGTTGCTTAAAGTTAAGAGGCATTCAAACGTCAATAATGTATGGTTAAACAGTTGCTAATCATTACTTATCTTTAAGCAATGTTTATAAATAAAGGGATAAATACAGGGTCCCATTAAAATAGATGGACAAATTTTAACACAGTGCTCAGTACGTCTAACCAAAGATATCCAAGCAAAAAAAAAAACACTGATTAAAGTGATTTTATTTTGACCTAAAATAATAAATTGCCGGCACATTAGTGTATTTTCGTTAGCTGATTATTTTTCTTTTAAGTATCGAATGCGTTTTCCTTATATTTTCTTCTACCATCGCGTCGTCCCTATTTTAGTGGTCTGAATGATCTCTAAAAGTCTTTATATTTACAAGCCGTGTGCCTGGTGGGTGGCGTGTCCTGTCGGAAAAAATGACGACCTTCCATACAAAATTTCATCCCCCATTTAACTTTAGCGGAAGAGTTTTAAAAAAAAATCGTTTAGTGCATCTAAAATTGTTTTAGTTTTTTTTTGTATATTTTTAAATTATAAATAGCTATAGATTTGTAAAATGACCGCTCTGTCGCAATGGATACCTACACCTGTAAAGATAGTTGTAAGGGAGAGTTTAATTTAATAAACTATTGTAAAAATGTTCATGCTTCTACTCCCAGCGGTTTAGGCTGTGTAATGTCAAGATTTTTATATTTTATTTATTTGTTTATAAATACTTCATTGTACAACACAAAAATACATACCAAACAAAAGAAAATTTATTGAACACTAAAATTATACAATCGGCGGCCTTATCACTTTTTGCGATCTCTTCCAGGCAACCTCGGTATGGACAGTGATTTGCCTGGGTATAAAACTGGGCTGTTGGTGGTGCAATAATTAGTGGCTATGTTGTCCTACTGAAGGGCAAAAGCCAGCCTCTCCTTTGCCATGTCATGCAGCCATGGCAGGAACATGCACATTGTTGATGATATTGAACTGCAGGATGAATCTACAGGGTGTCGCTGGAAGTATGGATCAAATCGAATAGGGACGTGGGCAAGGTCATTTCCAAACGTTTTAGCAAAAAAAAAATACTAAAAATAAAAAAAAAATACAAAAAAAAAAGAGAAGAAAGATCGAATTCGTGAAAACTATCAGGGCTATCAATTTTTTTTTTAGATAGCCCTGATAGTATTTTTTTATGATTAAATTCTTTGAACACTAAGCGAAGTGATTGAAAAAAAAATTAAAATCGGTCATAACTATTGAACCGTAAAAAAAAATCACTGACATTCTCAGGGTTAAAAAGTTTGGAAATGACCTTGCCCACGCCCCTATTCGATTTGATCCATACTTCCAGGGACAAGCTGTATAACCATAATGAGGGTGCAACGGAAAGAATAATGGAAAAACCTAATTAATATCACTGACAACAAGCCCCAAGTTTGGTAAGTCACAATTTTGTTCAATAGATCAATGAAGAAATCAATTATTACAAGAACATTTGATGAATCATTTTCTAATTAGATTTTATTAGAGAAAACGGGTTTGCATGCAGTTAATTGTGTACTGGAGGATTGATGCAATTTGTTCAGAAGTGACTCAGAGGATTACACTGATTTTTTAAAGTAATAGCTTGGCAGTCTACTTCATTAATGGTAAGTGGCCACCGCTGCTTATGGACATCTTCAATACCCGTATTACAGGTATGTTGGCATTCCCATTGATTTGTGGTGAACATCAATATTACAGATAACATGATAATATCGATACTAATATTATAAATTCGAAAGTAACTCTGTCTGTCTGTATGTTACCTTTTCACGCCTGATCCGCTGAACTGATTTAGATTAAATTTGGTATAGAGATAGTTTGAGTCCCAGGAAAGGACATAGGATAGTTTTTATCCCGGTATACCCACAGGATCGAGACTTATGCGGGTGAAACCGCGAGGCGCAGCTAGTATCTTTATAATTAGCTATTTTCTCTGGCTGCGATTTTAGAGTTTCACACAGTTGACTAAGGGAAGTTGTCAAGAAGTTTATTATTTATTTCTCACCACAACTAGCTTTACAGTTTACCCCAAATCAGTAGCATGGTCTTAGACAATGTTTTTTTCATTACAGCTTATAACATGGTAAAGTAATTTTTGTGAACTCATTCAGAGAACATGAAAATAAATCCACCCTTTCTGCGATTTCGTTAAGTGTATGCAAGGCGCGCGTCAAAGGTGCTTAACCCAGCAGATTAGTCCGCAAAGTAGCAGGAACATAGACATGCAAACTGTTGGATTCAGTACATGATTCTGGACCTTTCTGGATTGACACAAATGTTCATTGGTTATTAAAAAAAAAACATCTGTTTCCTACTAAAAGTGCAATAACCTACACGGTCAAAATGTATAGAACATGTGTGTTGTGACTTGTGCATTGTTGTCTCTGCCAGCCTGTATAGTACAGAATATTGTCATTTACTGGCCCAAGAATCAAATTGACCATTTGGCAGCCATGATTAGACTATTAAATGGCAGAGATGAGATCTTAGTCTAAATAAATAAATGGTATCATCCTATGTTAGTGCCTTTGCCAAGACAGATGTGTTAACATTTCATTCATAGTATTACTATAGGAAATACAGCAGAAGGATGAATGGTGACTATAGAGCTGTGTCAAAGAAAAATAAAAACAATCACCCTTTGTTCTGCGTAAAAAAAAATAATAACTATAGGTTGGTTGTGTTTAGTTGGAATATTTGCAATTTTTTAAATTTCTTGATCTTGTATAAATCAATTTTTGTATGTTTGTCCTCTATGCGTTCCGAAACCATTGGTCAGATTGTGATGAAAGTTTGGTAGGGTGTTCTAGGGACACCCGTGAGGGTTCCTAATTATTAAAACATGGGAAAAAAAAATCTAAGGCAGTAAGAAGTTTGCCGGGTCAACTAGTCACACTAGTAATATTATAAAAGCGAAAGTTGTATGTGTGTGTTTATATGTTTGTTACTTCTTCACACTCAAACGGCTGGACCAATTTTTATAAAATTTTGTATGGAGGTAGCTGACATCCTGGATTAACATAATTATAGGCTACTCTTTATCCCGATATTCGCACAGGATCGACACTTATGCGGGTGAAACCAAGGGGTGCAGCTAGTAATTTTTAAAAAGTGATACATAGTAAATCCTTCATTATCAATCTTCTGCCCTTACCCCACTTTATTTGGGGTCACAACGTGTCTTTTTGTTCCATACTTCTATTCTATTTATCATCTTGGTAGTCACTCCCTTTCAAGTCATATCATCTTTCACACAGCAAGAATTATAATAAAGCCTTATAATTATTTATTATCAATACCTATAATCAAGCACAATTTATTCATTTGTATAGACTGTAAGTAGGTATTATATTATCAAAAAACTTATCATAATAATTCAAGTACAATGTATCAAAGAGATCTGAACAATAAACACAATCTTATCAGTTCGATAATTTCCTAGTAAGTTCCGCAAAACACTCATTAAAACTAAAAACAAGGGAGATGTACTTGAAAGATGTCTGCACTGTTTATTAAAACATGTTTTTCACTTTTTCTTTGGAAATGTTGGGGGTAGATGGATACACTTACAAATTAGAAAAAACACTGAAGATCACTCAGAATAACTGTAGTATTCTAGTTCAAATAATAACATGAAAGTTTACAGTTGTTATTACTAATACAATTCATCAATAACTGAAGCAGGTGTAGGTGTGGTGAATACATCTGAGCCGAGTGGGTTGCAAATATTTTATGAATAAGCATGCCTTTATAGATTTTTTTACCTGATCTCATGTTAACTTTGAAAGTTAGCACTTTAGTCTTTCGTTAAGAAATGTAAGTTCATTCAAAACAAAATAAAAACACCTGAGTGAAGGTGAATCATCTTACTTAACAAAAACATAGCCACCAGTGCCTGTGCAAGGTGGCTATGTTAAAATACTGGTTAGAGTGGTTCGACTGGAAATAAATAACTCAACGATTAATTGGAACGAGCTAAATATCCATCGAGACTCGACACTCGACAGATAGACTGACATTACGACCGGACACAAGACATGCATGACCCCGTAAATACTCGCCACCGCTTACTGCGACATATTCTCTTACATAAATATTCTTCAAAAGTACTCACCACGTCTGATCATCGGAATAATCCAAAGATTCCACGTCAATCAGATCAGAATCAAACATATCTTTGTTTATATTTTGATCAACCTGATTCATGATACCAATAATAACGAGACATTAATTTGGCACTATAAGCAAATCACATATAAATTTCACACAAGAACTACATTTACTATAAGGAATACTGTAAATATAATAAAGAAAAAGGATATAATAAGAACCAACACGAATTGTCCCAGACAAGTTTTAGTTTGGAATTTGACATATCACCATAAGCAAAATGCCAAAAAAAGGATGAAGAAAATGAAAGAAGTCAACGGTAAAATTCATAGAGAATTGTAGGAAGACGTCACGGAAGTGTTATTATTCTAATAACTTTTCTTATTTTTAAATAAAATAATTGAAAGCAATACATAGTTTTTTTATGATTTTTGTTGTAATTTAACTAATGATTGGTTTCTATTTTCTGTAGAACATAATGGCATGTGCACAAAGGTTCGCACTTTCGCAAATTGTCTCTGGTTCAACCTTAGCGTGACCAAGCTTAAAAACAAAACATTGGAAGTGGGTAAATATATTCCGACATCGCATTTTGTTTTTATTATAGAAACCTTTTTTTATTAAAGTTCTAAATGCTTTTTGAATTACTATGGTAAATATTTATCGTTATTTTTTTGCGATGGTATATAAAAACTGCATTGCATTTGTAAATGTGATTCTTTTATACAGGATGTTTGGTAGAAGGACCGACAATTAAAAATAAAAATTGTCTGTAAGCTGGTCGTAAAAAATCTTTGAAACCCTAGATCTCATTATTTCTGAACTTAAAATCCATCCACATGAAGCGATTGATCCAGTGGACTGTGAAGTACCTAGATGATGACTACACCGACATAAAAAAAAATAGGATACCTAAGGGCAAGAGAATAATGATTTATTTAATGCCTAAACAATTAGTTAAGCAAGATAATAAATCAATTTACAGGGATAGAAATATTCCTATTCCTGGTATAAACAATTCTTGGTATATACAATTATTGTTGGAAAGCACCTTGCGTTCCCTACTGTATTCACTTATTTTATACTTATAGTAAATTGACGGTATCGTCATTTAGATCTCGGGCAACATTAACTTTGACAGCAAGGTTTGACGTTAGCGAAAGCATAGACAAACTTGTTCCTTCTTTTTGTCTACGGACACGTTGTGAGCACGTTGTATTTGGTGTAGTTTTTAGAATAAAACTGCAAAAATGTCGTCCCATCTTAACTGGATGATCATCCGCAACAACAACGCCTTCCTGGTGAAGAAGCGTAACATAAGGAAGCCGTTCAGCAAGGAGCCCAACAATGTGACTAACCTCAACTCGTACAGATACAATGGCCTGATCCAAAAGAAGGCTGTCGGCGTCGTCGAGAATCCCGACAGGAAAGGTTTCACAGTTGTGTACAAGAAGGCAAAGGCAACAAACAAGCCCGTCAAGAACGTAGTACGCCGCCAATTCAAAGCCGGCGCGAGGAGATCCCTGTTCAAGGTAAAGAGGTTGTTGAAAGCCAACCACTACCGCACTGACCTGTCCAAGGCTACCCTTCGTCGTGCATCAGCCATCCTCCGCTCTCAGAGGCCCATCAAGGCGAAGAAGCCTAAAGCAGCGGCCGCTAAGACCGAATAACTTTTGTATGTAAGCTGACAATAAAAAAAACTATAAAACCCTACATAGTCTCTTATTTCTTAAGTTTAACCCACCTACCAGAGTTATTACCCGATGTTAACTTTTATTTTACGCCAGTATCAAGGTGTACTTTGTGTTGTGTACAGCATTTATTGTTGATGTGGTGGTGCTGTCAAGTTAATTGGCAGCATGCTAGTCTTGATGTAAGTAACTGCAATATTATTTTAATTTTATCTAATTGTAATTCTATTTACCCAATAATCCCACTACAAGATAGCTTATAGAAGCAAAATTACATCAAGATCATCTATAGGATATGGATGGAGCTCTCGGAGGAATTTCCCAATATTATCATTTACACACACAATAACACACTTATGAACTATCTTCTCCTACAGAATGTAATAAGTATTAAAGAGCGAATTGATATTCATCAGCATCTGGCTAGCCATATCCCAACTAGAACTACGTTGGGAGTCGGCTTCTATTCTAACTGGATGCAGCTGAATAGCAATATTTTATAAGGAGTGATTGCCTCACATCATTTGTCTAGCCTTTTTTTCCCCAACTATGTTGGGATCGGCTTCCAGTCTAACCACATGCAGCTGGATACCAGTAACTACCTATCCAACCATATTCTAGTTACTGGGTAACACTATAAGTACCCCTTATTAGCTGGTTGTCAGACACTCAGACCTTCAGGTTTCTGTCACACTACCCCCAATAGATCCATTGCTATTGTAGTAATATTGTCAACTAGCAACGCCCTGCGGTTACACCCCCATAAGTTTTGATCCTGTGGGAATATCAGGATAAAAACTATCCTATGCCCTTTCCTGGGATTCAACTATCTCTATCAAATTTCATCTAAATCAGTTCAGCGGAAGTCTGAAGAGGTAACAGACACACTTTCGCATTTATAATAATAGTATGGATTGCATCACTTTCGCATTTATAATAATAGTATGGATTGCATATGGTAGATAATCAATTTGCATTATCAATCATGAAAATATTGACAATAAAATTGCAATTGATTGTTTCGGGGATCCTTTATTGAGATATCAGTATTTAAAGTGGGAGTTTGCATAATGATGGAAGTAGGAAAAAAAAAAAAATGAAAATTGTTGCACCATTACAATTTATTGATAACAAAACCATGATTTTTTTTTATACCACAAACAAGAAATGTTGAACAAATCATCATTGGATAATAATAATATTAAGTTGTCATGATTATAATTTATAAACATGATCTTTCACTGGAACCAAAAATTGTTATCAAAGACGAAAAAAATATTATTTTAAATGGACATTCAACACAGCACAGCACAGTGCTTCACTAGTAACACAAATAAATTACAAGTCATTGCTTAGACATAATTGTGTTCAATATTTCAGTTAACATCACTATTTTATTTACAATAGATATCACAAATATTTTATACATCAAAAAATGTAAAGAATAGTTTACATCAATAATGTTAAATTCATATTTCAAATACTTTAGAGACATGATTGGGTAAGTATTAATATTAATGTCAAAAAAAAAAAAAAAATTGCCTATACTATTGTGGAAAAAAATGGCAAAATAATTGGCGTTTTCTACCATTTGAGGGTCAAAGATTTTAACATTAATTTTAGCAAGCAGGTTTCAAGACATTTTTAGAACATTTAACTATACACAAACTGCACAATTACTATGAGCAAAAATTTATACAAATCCACAAGTCAATTAAATGGACATTCTCATGAATTTTTACAAAAAGATTTAATTTACACAATTTCAATTATTTTACGGAATATTCATCCACTACTACGACTACCTATATTCTAACTCTAAAGGCAGCTTTGTTTGTAAAAGTTGCCTTAAATAAGTAATCTAACATCTTCAAGGTGTAAAAAGCGATTTGTCATCTAGTAAAGGGGGGGTAGTTCTGTGCCTACGAAAAGCTTCAGGTACAAAATACATAGTAAACATGAAAATAAAAGGCACAAACATTTAACCTATCGTTACCAAAGGCACAATACACCAAAATTCATACTTTAGTATTTACAATTCTACCAAATGAAATTTTAATTTTATGTGTAAATGCCTAACAAAAAAAAAATTGATATCTTTACTTGCTGCCAAACTCGATGTACAGCCCGATTTCGAACTAAGGCGGCTCGGAACAAGAGGCGAGTCGCTGCGCAGTAACGATTACACGTGTCAGCGGGGGTGAGGGGGGGTGACTGCGCAACGAGTAGCGCACTTCAGAGCCGCCATAAAGTTTGAATCGGATTGTAAAGTTACGTTGTCTGCACGTTGGTAACATCTTGAGCTGGCCTAGAGGCCTCAGTACAGAGGTTTGATAAAATCCGAGGCCAGCTTTTATACTGGTTTTGTTACCACTGGGATGCGGGCTAATGTTCGAGTCGATAATGCCGATATGCCACGCAATGGGTGCTGACTGATCACTTTGTATGACCTGCATACACCACATTTTCATGTGATCAATGAGGTTGGTATTACTCGTACAATACAATCGAAAAAAACGACAAACATGATTGGCAAAATTATTAAACTTGACAAAGCTAATCAGGAATTTGATAATGGATGCCATAGGCCTCATCATTATCAATTCTCAATTTGAGGACGAACAGAAATGCAACTTCGGCTAATTTACTCAACTTTGTCTCATTCTGGCAGTGTCAAGACAGTCAATGCAGTTTCCTGGCTGGTGAAGTTGAGATCATTGTATTTGAGGCAATTTGGAGACAGAGTAGGTACAGATTAAGTACTTACTGTAAGTACCGTCAAACGGGGTGAATATGGATGCAGGGGTGAATCGGGACGAAACTTTAAAATGGATTTTAACGTTGAAATAATATAGTTTCTTGTCAATAAGGGCACGTAATCGTTAATTAAATTACAGTAAACACATTAGGGTCCCTTTTGGCCACAAACTATATTATTTTAATGTTAAAAAATTCCCTTTAAAGTTTTGTCCCGATTCACCTCTGCATCCCTATTCACCCCATTTGACTGTACGTTCTTGAAGTTTCAGCTCAGTATAGGTTGTAGAAGAACGAGAGACCAAAGAGTGAAGAATCCAAAACATTTTTTAAAGGATGCAATTCATAGATTGAACTTTTTTGTTCATAGAACTTATTTAAGTTTGAAGTGACAATGAGAATACTAGAACAATACTCATTATATTTAACACGATCAACTACAAGAAGCTCATGGTATTATTGCATAGACGCGTTGACATTTTATTCATTAATTATTTTACAAATTTTATTTAAGTTTTTTTCCCATTTAGCTATCTAAACACGTAACCTAAATTATAGGCACATTTATTTATTCTAATAGTCAATTTTTTAAACATTTGTTTGATAAAACAAATGTGTTTTTTTTATTCATAATTATCAGGGAGAAGGCAGTGGATACAATGTACAGACGCCAGCACATCAAGCTACTACAATCTGTCAAATTTATTTAATAGATTTTCAACTGTATCGCTACAGCATAAGGTTCAATGTTGATTGGGAAAATTTTACAGTTTCGGGTAGCTTGATGTGCTGGCGTCTGTACAATATTATTGTCAGATCTATAAATAAATGGTTCAAATAATATTAAAAATAATACTGGTGTGGTTTAACTACTGGCTAACATAGACATACCATATTCATTGGGGATTAAAGGAAAATATTGTGATTTACATGATTCCTAAACAATTCATCAAATAATAAAAAAAAAAAAACATTTCAATTGGGACTTAGAAAATCATTGTTCATTGGTTGCATAACACCCAAAATAATGTAGGAAGCACCTACAAAAAGTCAATTCATGTGTGTCAACAGCAGAACTTAAACATTTGTACGTTATTTTATGACACCAAATCATCGATCAACAAGTACTAGATTTCCGGTGAGCGCATTAAAAACGGCTGAAAAAATAATGTTGTTGCAACATAGTTTTTTCAACCATATTGCTTAGAAGTTATGTTTTATTTTTCCATAAATATTTTTGTTCTTATTAAAAAATACGATTACTTTTCAATAAAAGTAGTAAATATATTGCAAATGATAATAAACTTTATGTTTGAAAGTTAAGGTTTATAATTAATTTATGTATATGCAATGGCGGCCACTAGAGCGATGTTTTTGTTCCTAATCCTTAATCTACTGCTATTGTTGATCGAAGCACCAAATAATCAAAGTACAAAGTACAGACACATATTCCTTAACATAATTTGTGCATTCAAATCATGAATATTAGTGCTAAATTAAAATTAACTAAACGCTAAGTTGACTAGTATACAAAACTAACGCTATGTGATGCTTAAGAATAGTTTGTACATAATAATTGTTGATTGGTTAAGAATATTATGGCAATAGACTTTATTGGCCATGCATGACGTCATATCTTCTATGACGTCATGTTATGTCTATAGTCCAAGAGCTGGTTACCAATTTTGGGAACGTATTTAAGTTAAGGTACTTACTATAAAATGTTGCATAGTAGACCATCATTTAATTTTTTTTAGCTATTGACCGCCCCAGTCGGAATACAAAAGTTTTCATTATTTAGTTACTTACGTATTTATTTATGTACAGACGCCAGCACATCAAGCTACTTACCCGAAACTGTCAAATTTTCCCAATCAACTTTGAGCCTTATGCTTTAACGATAAAGTTGAAAATCTATTAAAGAAATTTGACAGACTGTGGTAGCTTGATGTGCTGGCGTCTGTACACACAGTAAAATACGTAGTGACATAGAATCCGTTTTTTATGTCATTGGAGTCCCAAGGACCAAGGAGTCTATAGGCTAACTTTCATAATTTCATTTGAATTAATGAGCAAGACAGACAGCCTTTCCATTGTCTATTCGTCTTTTTCTAAGGTCTACTACTACGCAAAATGCCTGATATACCTTCCCAGAATTCGTTACTAGCTCCCCGGCTATAAGCTTTGTGAATAAACAAGAATACTGAGCAAAAAGTGAGCTCGAATTCACATAAATACATGAGCAAACAAGTTGAACGATTTGTCTACTGTTTTGACTACATAAGTTAGGTATTTACAGATACCTAGTTACATAAAATTTGTTTTGTATTAATAATAATGTGCAAGCATGTGCGTATTCAGATAAAGAAGGAACATTATTCACACCGTAATTCATAAAATTATACACAGTTGTGAAACAACAAACACTATCAAATAAGCGTCGACTTTCCCGCTTGAAACCATAGATATTTGAATAACTATGTTTTTTTTTTTATAATGACAACATTCAGATTTTTTTATATAAATACTTTTTTATATACATTATTTTAATTCATATTTCATTAATTAATTTATTTGTTACAAAAGCGAAAAAAATATGTAATTGCGGCTACAGTAAAAAGAGTAGTTACAAAATAAATTCCCTCATTGCAGATTAATCTAGTTGGAACAGAATAGATATGAAAGTACATGCATAATATGTGCAATTTTCCTTGGATTTATACCTTGGACCACAGTAAACTACACTTAATAATATGCTTGAGAAATATGACCATGTTTTATACAGACTGTTGGAGCAAGAGTGGCCTACTTTTATTTTTATGAACTGTTTCACTGGAAAAAAAACAGTGGCACTCCGGGAGTGCCGACAGAAGCGAAAACAAAACACAAACAGAATACTTTGCCATCACTCACTGACATATCGGATAGACATTAACACCGAGTACATCCCGAGGACAGCCGAACACATCCGGAGCGGTGTCGGTTACGGTAACAGTGGCGCGAATTCAATGGTTTTTTCCCCATCTTAAAAAATGCCCAAAGCGCCTAAAGAAGTTTTCACTTCCAAAATCTATTAAAGCAGATAATTTCTCAATGTGACACTGTTGCTATTTTTTTTTGATAAGGCACCAACCCTATTTATGACATCTTTCGAGAGATGGTTTAACATTCGATGAATAAATGGATAGCTTAGATGACAGGTGATCCAACTTACATTTTGGCCAATATTAAGTTATGTGGATTTTGGCATTCATAGGGGTTTCATAAAAGCCAAAATGCTCGAAATAGTGTAGCATAGCCTATAATGTTCCCACTGCTGGGACACAGGCCTCTTCTCTTTGAGAGGGAGTGGGCTGTAATAGATGTTTTCCTTGATTTCCTTCATCGTTTTAAGAGTGGTGATGAAATGATTTACACAAAGTCAAGCGCCTGTCTGGGTTTCGAAACCATGACCTAACACATAGTAAGTCAGGGCCAATACCACTTGGCTACCACCACTCGAAATAGAAATAGTGTAAAACCATTTTAGGTCTAACAGCCTTGTGACTAAAAAGGTCATATTTCCCAAACATAGCCTTCCTAGGCTCTATAAACACAACTACAATACAGACTTCGTTCAAACATCGTCGATGAAAGTCGAAACACGGAATAACACAACCTATGTCACAACAAGCACCGAAAACTAAATTATGTGCGTTTGGTTACAATAATAACACAATATTTTATGTGCATCATGGGGCTAGGTACTCATATTAACCGACTAAGTTAATGAAACAACTGGGAACGTGACGTCATCCGGAAATATTTTTGGTAGGTACGAAAAATGTACCATTTTGTAAACGCCTAAGGCCACGTCCTGTTTAAAAGCGATCGTCGAAAACCGGAAAACGCCCTCTGTCGGCGCGACTACGCGTTCTGGGCCTTTTTGGCGCAGCCGTGAGGCACACTTTCCTGCTAATTACTTACATCGGACTTTACGCTTTTTATTTGATCTTTATTTTTGTTTTTTTTTTTTTATCTGATGTATCTGGTGTATTGTGTGTCTCTTAGTCTGTGCTAAATAAATGTATTTTCTTTCTTTCTTTTCGTTTAGGTTCAACGAATAAAAAGTGACATATGCACGCGACGATCGTGTATGCGCGCGGCGACCGCTTTTAAATAGTACTCGGGGTAAGTTTATAACAGGCGCGGTCATAAAACTTGGGAGCGGGACGACACTAGTCTCGGTATGGTTTTTAGAAATCCCGTTCCAAGTATGTGCCGTCCTTCTCGCACGTTTCATGACTGTGATTACCGCGAATGATGGCGTTTAGTATAAGTCAATAGCCGAACCTGAGGTTTTAGTCAGGCGGTTAGGACGCATACATCTTTTTTTCTCTAACTTACATTTTCTTTTGTACAGACGCCAGCACATCAGGCTACTACAATCTGTCAAATTTCTTTAATAGAATTGCAACTTTATCGCTAAAGTATAAGGTTCAAAATTGATTGGGAAAATTTGACAGTTTCGGGTAGCTTGATGTGCTGGCGTCTGTACATATTCTCTAAGAAAGGTTTTACATAATGATCATTTGATTGCAACCAGTTGTCCAATCGCCTCGGTCGGCTAGAGAGCAATATTTGTGATGACGAATTTGTAGTCTTATAACTTCCTTCAAACCGTTGTAAGTATAGATGCGACATTTTTAAACAATTCAAGCTTCATAATATAAAAAAAAAATCAGTAACTAAATGCGACAGCCACAATGGAATGTAAAAACATAAAAAAAGAGATCATTCGCAAGCCAGCTTGCTGTCAAACGAACTGAGAGCGATTCCGAACGCCTGTAGCGCACACAACGGATACCGATAATCCATTGTAAAGACATCTTCTGATATGCGCCCGAACTGCATTACAACATAATCCGGCTCAGAGTCATGTACAATTTGAAAGTTCTTCACACTTGCCTGCGTAACCCTTCCATGGAAATTTAGTACGTAGGATTGTGTCTCATCGTTCCAAACGGGGGTTTTGTTGTGTAGAACCACTATGTCGTCTAGGGTTTGGCTCTTGAGTCGTTCTAGCAGTGTCTCGCTGTCGTCTTGCGGTGCGATCGTGACCCGCTGGCGGTCTGGCGTCATTCCGGGGAGGATGACTGTCATTTTTCTTGGTCCTTTGAAGCCTAAGACGTTGGTGTCCTGTAATTGAGAATTATGAATTGTAATATGACTACAAAAGATGACGGAACTTTGATAAAGGTTGTTATATGCAAGACTAGCTACACCCCGCGGTTTCACCCGCATACGTCTCGATCCCGTGGGAATATCGGGATAAAAAGTATCCTATGTCCTTTCCCGGGACTCAAGCTACCTTTATACCAAATTTCATCTAAATCGGTTCAGCGGCTTAGGCGTGAAAAGGTAACATACAGACAGACAGAGTTACTTTCGAATTTATAATATTACTAGCTGCGCCCCGCGGTTTTACCCGCATAAGTGTCGATCCCGTGGGAATATCGGGATAAAAAGTATCCCATGTCCTTTCCCGGGACTCAAGCTATCTCTATACCAAATTTCATCTAAATCGGTTCAGCCGTTTGAGCGTGAAGGAGTAACAAACATATAAACACACACACACACACTCACAAAATTTCGCCTTTATAATATTAGTGTGACTAGCTGCGCCCCGCGGTTTCACCCGCATAAGTCTCGATCCCGTGGGAATATCGGAATAAAAAGTATCCTATGTCCTTTCCTGGGACTCAAACTATCTCTATACCAAATTTCATCTAAATCGGTTCAGCGGTTTAGGCGTGAAAAGGTAACATACATACAGACAGACAGAGTTACTTTCGAATTTATAATATTACTATGGATATAATTATATAGTATGGATATACGTGTAGAATACCAAATAAGGGGTTCTATTGCACATCAAATAAGGAAAAAAATACAAACATCGCGATCAGCGATTTCTGGTTCGCGGAAACCAGATAAACCTGGAAAAAACTAAAATGCAGTTTATGTTTGACTACTTTGGCACTTCGTTGCTAACAGTTTCGGATTTCGCCTTTAAAAGTAATGCTTGCTTAGTATAAAATTGTCTCTATGCCAGAAATGTCACGGTCAAGGCGTTATTTGTCAACTGTATGACCCTATTTTCCTAGAAATTATTGAAACATTTAAGACCGAGTATCTTATGCTACATATCGAAATGAAATACTTTAAAGTACTTATCACCAATACACCGACAACAATCTCTTTGAATTCTTCTACCTTTATCGGCAAAATATATAATACAAACATCAAAAGTGTCTAGGGATCAACCATTTTTATGCGGATTTCTTGAGATTGAGATGTGGCTTTGTAATAAATTTATGATTTTATAAATTTATATGGATCCTTTTTGGTGCATTTTATAATTTGAATCAGGAACTGTGAATCAAATTCGAGTAAAAGATGAAAATCAGCTGTCAATATTTTCCCTATAAAAACATACAACGCATTGAAGACATTATTAGTGCTACTGTTTCCCTACTACTGATTAAAACCAACGTTATTATGGAGCGGCGACGTCATTTAAGCAGGGAAGAAATGCTCAGAGCCGTGGGAATGATAGATGCTGGTTCCCGGCAACGTACTGTGGCTTTAGCTCTGAATACAAGTCAGAGTGTTATCAGTCGACTTTGGACACGTTACCGAAGCACTGGTACCGTGGCTGAGCGCCATGGAGGACGGTATCGCTGCACCACACGGAGACAAGACCGATACATTCAAATCTTAACTCGAAGAGCTCCAACAATAACCGCCATGATGTTAGCCGTGAGGCTTCATCACTCTTCAGGGAACTTAATTAGCGACCAAACAGTCAGAAACCGCTTGCATGAAGTGAACCTTCATTCCCGAAGACCGCTACGGGTACCACCTATAGCAATGCACAATCGTAGGATTCGATATCAATGGGCTCTTGAACACAGAAATTGGGCAGAAGAACAATGGCGTTTCGTGTGCTTTTCTGATGAGTCTCGTTTTGGTATGAGACCGGATACAAGACGTATACGACACTGGAGAACCCCTGGACGCCAACAGCGATTAAAATCCTGCCAGGAAGTCCATCCTTATAGTGGTGGAACCATCATGGTATGGGCGGGTATTTGGATCGGCGGAAGAACTGAGTTGATTTGGATCAGAGGCAACCTCAACGCTCAAATTTATGCTGAGACGATTGTATCAGACGTCATCGTTCCTCTACAAGTGCAAATCGGTCCCTTATTTCAGTTAATGCATGATAATGCACGACCGCACACCGCAAGAGTTGTAAGACAGACTCTCGCCGCAGCTAACATCAATGTCCTGCCCTGGCCTGCTCAGTCGCCAGACTTGAACCCGATTGAGCATGCATGGGATATGCTACAGAGAAGAGCTCTGCCGAATATGGAGGGTATCCAGTCGCAAGAAGACCTTTTTTTGTTGTTGCAACGAACATGGGCGGCCATTCCACAGCGTGATTTGGATGAACTCATTTTGAGTATGCCAAACCGATGTTCTTGTGTTGTTAGTGTTCGCGGTAGAAACACGGATTATTAATTGTTTAAGTTACCCAATAAAATTTTAAAGAAAACTGTTATTTCAGTCTTTTTTTCGAACTTTTGTGTTAGTGGTTCAAATGTCAAAAATCCCTTTATTAGGAAAATGGCAAATTTCTTTATTAATGCAAAGGTGACTTGGTTTATCGTTACTGTGACAAACGAAAACACTTTATTTGATGAATCCTTAAAGAAAATTTTAATTAATATCAATCAGGAGAAAAGTTATTGCAAAAATATATGTTGATCCCTAGACACTTTTGATGTGTGTAGATGAATTTAATTGCATTCGATACCTATGTCGTGCTATAAAATTATGTATTATTGCATCCTGCGAACGTGTTGCGAGTTCTTATTCTAGATTAGAACATGTTCAATATTTTAATCTTTTATTCTAGGTGTATCTTAGCTAAGCGACGCAGTAGGTCTAGGAAACGAGTTTGGTAATGCAGAGTACTGAAATAAAAAAAAGTAATTTAAAAAATTAAAAAACCAGACTGCAACCTTATACTAAAACTAACTGAAAAGCTAAAAACAAGCCCATTTTAAATTAAATAAAAGTTGAATGCAGGCGGGGCCCATACCATTATTATAGTTTCAAACTCAAATGGGTCCCGCCTGCTTCCAACTTTTATTTAATTTAAAATGGGCTTGTTTTTAGCTTTTCAGTTAGTTTTGGTATAAGGTTGCAGTCGGGTTTTTTAATTTTTTAATTTACTTTTTTTTATTTCCAGCTTTTTAGTTTACAAATGTGAAAGATTTCGCAGACGATTTAGTTCTTGATACGTGTTTTTTTACGATTTGTCACTTTGATTTACTTTCAACCATACAAGTTGAATATATTTTTGTAATCACCTTTTAAACTCCTTTATTTTGATACCCACTCGATAGGTTTTGAGAAAAAAAAAAATTTTGAAGGCATGGTATGGCGCCAAAAATCCGCCATTTTGTTTATTTTTATATACCCAGTGTCACTCTCACAATCAATACGAATCTAACGACACCTCTCAAGCTAAAATCCATCCAGCCGTTCAGGCCACAGAGCGTGCCAAACAATTATACAAACATACTCGCGAAAAACGTAACCCTCCTTCTGGCACAGTCGGGTAATAATAATACTACATCATAGGTAATTTTTTAATCCAATCCCGCTTGTCCCTTGATGCCCTCCTCCAGGGATGCTCTAAGCCGATGTCAGTACCCCACAGGAAGTGCCTTTAGCGTGTAGTCGCTTAGTTTTTAAACCCTGGCTGGAGGCCTTAATTTATTGAGGCACCCGCAGGCAAGCACGGTTAAGTAGCCAACAACCTGCTAGGTTGATCTGCGAGATGCCATATTTATAAAAAAAACAGTGGCACTCCGGGAGTCCCGACGGAAGTGAAAACATGACAGAATACTTTGCCATCACTCACTGACATATCGGAAATACATTATAACCGAGTACATCCCGAGGACAGCCGAACACATCCGAAGCGGTGTCGGTTACGGTAACAGTGGCGCGAATTCAATGGTTTTTTCCCATCTCAAAAAATGCCCAACGCGCCTAAAGAAGTTTTCACTTCAAAAAAATAGGTTACTTTCATAGTTTAGTATTTTAAAACTTAAAACGACTCGAATACACGTAGTAGCTACGCAACGATTGGTTGAAATAGCCTAAAACTCAATAAGAATCAATTACTTACTTAATTATGTTTTTTCATATAAATAAGTAATGAATATATGAAACATGAACAACAAAAACTGTATGATAGCAATTTCATTAAAAATGGGCATACCCATTTTTAATGGAATTGCTATCACAATTAGAATAGAATACTCTTTGTTATGTACACCATATACATAGATTAGAGATAAAAAAATATAGAAATTTTACAAAGGGTGACACATTACCTATTAAGGAAACGAAGGGACCCATTCAAAATACCATTGTATTCCTTTCCTTGACCACAATAGTAGGTAATCGCCGTTTGCGAATTATTTGCCAAACATTTAAACAAATATGAGTATTTGGGAAAATAACTTTAATGCCCATATTATTATAATAAAGTTCAGTTTACGCGTCTTCTTCAAACATTTTTATAACTTTTTACGTGGCGCTAGTCACTCTGAAATCAACTTAATTACACTAAAATAAAGTTCATATTTGTTTAACTTGAAATAATATTAATTTGAAACATAAGTTTGAATAGACTTTAGGTATCCTATTAAATATTACTTCAATACATTTAAATTGCGGTGAGGCTTTTAGATAGCGACCATTTTCAATACAAAATAATTATGTTGTAGAATACAAAAGGAGCATTTTGTATAAAGTTATTCAACATAATAATACGCTTGCATTTTCGAAGGGGTAGTCAGAGGTTTGTACCACATTTTAGAAATATTGTTTTAAATAAATCTCGTGTAATTTTTATTTGTCCACATTAACTGGCCACAAAACGTGACTTCAGGTTACAACTAAGAATTTCTTAGAAAACCTCAATAACATTTTGACCTAACTGGCACCCTAATTGCCTAACGCAGTTTCAATCACAATTTGAACGATTTTTAAGGATATTGATAATACATTGCTTCATACATTCGAAAAATGTGTCTGCTCAACAACGTAAATAACGCAATGAATGTTGTTGAACTGTCAAAATTAAAGCCATCGCTACTGTTAGTATGTAACGTAATTACCCCGCTGGTATTAAACCCAGGACCCCATGCTCAGCAGTCGCGCATACGACCAATAGACCAACGACGCGATGTGTAAAGTTATACGAACAAGATTTATAATGAATTTGAAATTAGATGGAATATTTATGAAGTTTAAAAACATTATTCTCCAAGTCTGCACGTGTCCTATGACGTCTCGAAGCACTGACGTCACTCATCTGAATAATTAAGAGGAAAACTTGTGTAGCTAACCGCAGAGAACCTACGTAAACAAATACAGAACGTAACAATATGTACATTTGTAAAGTTTCCTAACTGAATGTATTGTTCGTATATTATATTATTTATTCTAGTTATGTATTCCTAAGGTCCGGCGTTTCTAAATTTGCCAAAGATGTAAACAACAATAGCCGCATGAAATTGAATAAAATCGATATACAAAAACATTTATTTTAAGTAATGTTTGTTTTCGTCTAAATCTCCGAGCTAACTTTTGTGCTATTCCACAAATGATAGGACACTTAAACCCATTTTCACTAACAATAAGGGACACCTAAATGTATGTGTACATAAAAGCAGAAAGGGTTTTGAAGGTCCAGTCCGTGGCATACCTACCTTTCGGCCATTTTGTTTTTTTTTTTCAAAATGGCGGCAACGCATGAAGCCTATAATTATTTAAAATCGATAGCTGACATCAATGCAAACAGAAAACCCTTAAAGAGTCATGTTTCGTTCAAAGTTGATCACATTTCAATTTCCGTCATCTACGCGGCGCGGGCTTCGTCGCCCTTGAAAATAAAATATTAATATTGTAAACAGTTCTTTTAGTCCGCCGTGTGCGTTATGCCATACAGCGGGGTAATTGCGTAACACACCAAACAGTAGGAATGGCTTTCATTTTGGCAGTTCAACAATTCACTGCGTTATTTACGTTGCTGAGCAGATAAATTTTTCGAACTTATGAAGCAATGGATTAGCAATATCTTTCAAAATGATTCAGATTGTGATTGATAGTGTGTTACGCAATTAGAGTGCAGAGCCCTGATTCACAAGCATACGACAGGCTATCGTATCGAAAACCTGACATTTCGATAACCTGATTTGACTTTCCCTCAACAGCAAATAGCTGTTGGAAGAATGGCGGGCGTCTATTTGATTTAAACTGACAAAATTTTCGGGTTTTGTACTTGTGAACTTGCGTCCGTGTGGTGCCGGACTTAAAGAATAGCACCACCCCCCTTCTTCCCATGGGTGTCGTAAAAGGCGACTAAGGGACGTACCGGAGAATGGGCAGCAGCGTTCTCTATGCATTTAATATCATACTGCGATCGCCAACCCGCATGCCAAGCGTGGCGATTATGGCAAATCCCCCCCCAAATGACAAGCACGAAAAATACTTGGCCCCTAGTGCCCGGCGGCCCGCCTACCCTTGGCTACGGTAGCGGCCAAGGCCACGGTGAGGCAAGGGGTGCTAAGAATCCCCGGAAGAGATCCGGCTACCAAAATAACCGAAAACTGGACCTGGCAACATACAACACGCGTACACTCCGGACCGACGAGAAGATCTCCGAACTCGAGGAAGAATTGAGCAGGTTGCGATGGGGCATAGTGGGATTATCTGAAGTCCGAAGAGAGGGGGAGGACTCGATAATCCTTAAATCTGGCAACTTGCTCTATTTCCGGGAGGGCGACCAGCAGTCCCAAGGTGGTGTCGGGTTTATCGTCCACAAGTCCCTTGTGAGCAACGTGGTGAAGATCGAGAGTGTGTCGACCAGGGTGGCGTACCTTATACTCAGAATATCCGCAAGGTATTCGCTGAAGGTCGTACAGGTTTACGCCCCGACCTCGTCACACCCCGACGATGAGGTGGAGACCATGTATGAGGATATTTCCAGAGCTATGCATGGCTCTAAAACTCACTTCACCGTTGTCATGGGGGACTTTAACGCGAAACTGGGTAAACGAAGCGATGATGAGCTGCGAATGGGGCAATTTGGAGTTGGACGACGGAACCACCGGGGCCACCTACTGGCTAGTTTTATGGAGAAGGAAGGCCTCTTTATGATGAATTCCTTCTTCAGAAAACGTGAGCACAGGAAGTGGACCTGGCAGAGCCCGGATGGTGCAACTAAAAATGAGATTGACTTCATTATGTCGACGAAGAAGCAAATCTTCAATGATGTCTCTGTGATCAACGCGGTGAAAACCGGAAGTGATCACCGCATGGTAAGAGGCACATTGAACTTAAATATAAAGCTGGAAAGGTCTCGACTAATGAGGTCTACGCTCCGCCCAGCGCCGATCCAAGTTCAAAACCCCGAGAGCTTTCAGCTCGAACTTCAGAATCGTTTCGAGTGCCTGGGGAGCTCCGTGGACGAATATAACGATGGGTTCGTGGAAGCTGTCCATACGGTCGGGTCTAAGATCTTCAAGACCCGTCGTACGAATACGAAAAAGAAGCTCTCTGATCCTACTTTGCGGCTCATGAAGGAGAGGCGCGAGATGATCCTGCAGTCTTCAGATGATGTTCTAAAGTACCGGCGGCTCAACAGACAGTAAGTCCTTGAAAAGCGACCTTCGCCGCTTCAATACAGATCGTATTGAGGAAGCGATAGAGCAAAATAGAGGCTCCAAGGTTTTTGCTAGAGATCTGTCTATTGGGCAGAGCCAGCTTATGAAACTGAAGACTGATGATGGCAGGATCGTATCCGCCAAACCTGAGCTGTTGAGAGAGATCGAGAGGTTCTATGGACAGTTATACACGTCAACAAGCAACCCCGTTACGAATCTGGCAAACGACCCAAGAGCTAGATTGACCCGACACTATACCGAAGACATCCCGGACGTCAGCCTGTACGAGATTAGGATGGCTCTGAAGCAGCTTAAAAACAACAAGGCACCGGGTGATGACGGAATTACGGCCGAGCTCCTGAAGGCCGGCGGAAAACCCGTTCTTAAGGCCCTTCAGAGGCTGTTTGATTCCGTCATACTCGAGGGTAAAACACCACAGGCATGGAACAGAGGTGTGGTGATACTTTTCTTTAAGAAGGGTGACAATGCCCTTCTTAAGAATTATAGGCCCATCTCACTTCTGAGCCATGTCTACAAGCTGTTTTCGAGAGTCATCACGAACCGTCTCGCGCGCAGGTTTGACGACTTCCAGCCTCCCGAACAAGCCGGATTCCGTAAAGGCTTTAGCACCGTAGACCACATACATACGCTGCGACAGGTTATACAGAAGACCGAAGAGTATAACCTGCCTCTCTGCTTAGCGTTTGTGGACTACGAGAAAGCCTTTGATTCGATCGAGACATGGGCTGTACTGCAGTCTCTTCAACGGTGCCAGATCGACTATCGGTACATCGAGGTGCTGAAGTGTCTGTACGAAAACGCCACTATGTCAGTTCGACTCCAGGACCAGACCTCGAAACCTATCCTTCTGCAGCGAGGTGTGAGACAGGGAGACGTTATCTCTCCGAAACTGTTCACCGCTGCTCTGGAGGATGTCTTTAAGGTTCTGGACTGGAAAGGAGCTGGCATTAACATCAATGGCGAGTACATAACTCACCTTCGGTTTGCCGACGATATAGTAGTCATGGCTGAGACTATGGAGGACCTCAGTACAATGCTCGATGACCTCAGTAGAGCCTCTGAAAGAGTGGGTCTGAAAATGAACATGGACAAAACGAAGGTCATGTCAAATGCCCATGTAACACCCACTCTCATGAAGATCGGAGACGCTACACTCGAAGTCGTGGACGAGTATATTTACCTAGGACAAACTGTCCAGTTAGGTAGGTCCAACTTCGAGAAAGAGGTCAATCGTCGAATCCGACTCGGCTGGGCAGCGTTCGGGAAGCTACGCAATATCTTCTCGTCCCACATACCGCAGTGTCTCAAGACGAAAGTCTTTGACCAGTGCGTGTTGCCAGTGATGACATATGGCACTGAAACGTGGTCGCTCACAATGGGCCTTATTAGAAGGCTGAAAGTCACCCAAAGGGCAATGGAGAGGGCTATGCTTGGAGTTTCCCTGTGGGATCGAATCAGAAATGAAGAGATCCGCAGGAGAACCAAGGTAACCGACATAGCCCGAAGAATTGCCAAACTTAAGTGGCAGTGGGCAGGGCACATTGCTCGCAGAACAGATGGCCGATGGGGCCGAAAGGTTCTGGAGTGGCGACCGCGTACCGGAAGGCGTAGCGTTGGAAGGCCTCCCACAAGGTGGACCGACGACCTTGTGAAGGCCGCAGGAACTCGTTGGATGCGAGAAGCACAAAACCGGTCGAAGTGGAGGTGCTTGGGGGAGGCCTATGTCCAGCAGTGGACGTCTTTCGGCTGAAATGATGATGATGATGATGATGACTTGTGAACAGCGTTTAGAAGACTCCTACGATAACAATGATTAATGTTCGATACGATACGGAAGCGTATCGAGTGTTTGTGAATAGCTATGCAGGTCTGTGATGGTGGTGGCCGTACCACATTTCGCACAACTTGACACTTACGATTAATAAAAAAGGGGGGGAAAGTCACTTCCGACATAATAAAAGAGTAACTACTACTTGACACTTTCCGTGACCCAAGGGTTGGCTTTTACCTTGGCCAGAGGAATGAGGATATGTACAATGCGCGCCACGAAAGATGAGACTTGATCCCGCCTCCCGCGCTCTTTCCGCCGCCCCTATGACGTCCGGTCCCGTCCCGCGCTCAGACCACATACCGCTAGAGACCTAAAATCGTGTACTGCGCAAGTCAAACCACGTGGTGTGTCAACCAAGTCTCATCTTTCGTGGCACACATTGTATTGCCATACAACGTGACAATGCCGCCAGTCTTTCGGGTATATTACCAGTGGACAGCGATGCAGAGGAATATTTCGACGCCATATTTTAGTTTGTAAATACATAGTTTTAGCACACCCCGGACACTCCATACAACGCTCGCAAAATAATTACCTACTACTACTACATTAAAAAATGACGTTTGTATACGTTTGAATGTGTGCGTGAGGTACTTGTGTTTGCGAGCGCTCTTGTTAAAGAACGGGCGACGAACATGCCGAAGTGCGGGGTGAGGTGCGGTAACTGATGTTAGTGCGGGGAAGGGAGTGTCCTTTCTGTACGTAGTACTTTAAGTATTCTGTGGTTTTAGTTAGGTTAGGATATTATATTTCTGTGATTGCTTATCCTTACATAATATATAAAACAAAGTCCCCAAAATGTCTGTACGCGCATAACTTCCGAATGACTGCACCAAATTGGATATTTTTTTTTGTTGTTATCGGTATTGCCAGGATAAGGTTTGTACGAAAAAAAATCTTCGGAAATTCGAAAAAAAAATTGCACCCTGCGAAGCTGGGGCGGGCCGCTAGTTATTTTTATATATTTAGTTTAGTATTTTTTAGTCCTGGTATATTGTCTTCACATATAAATGTATAATAACTACTACTTACATAAACAACAGCTGCCAACTCGTGTCTCGTGTGAGCGTGGTCGTGTTTCCTCCACGCTTTGCCATTGTCATAGACAGTGAACGCAGTCCCCAGTAGATTCGAGCGAAGCTTGCCGGCAAAGCTGTCGGCTGTACGCGTGAGCTCGGTGGGATCCGTCGATATTAGATAGTTTGACGTGGCGGATTTCTTGCGTTTGCGGGCTAGAAATGGAAAAAAAATGTTAGACGATTAGAATTTATGTTAGAAGTGAAGAATATGGGGCATTTCGTGAGTGTGGAGAAGAAGCTTTAGATATCTGAAATGTTTATACTAATTAAACATTTTACTATTACCATTTACATTTGTTTTTACAGATGGGAACCCAATGCAACAAAATTGTGACTACAATTTTCACACTCAGAGACGCCACCCAAAAACCAATTAAAAACCACCACCAACGAAAATGAAATGTTTTTCTGGGGGCACGGCAGTGCCCCCGCCAAGACGAGCAAAAAGCGGCACGGCCGTATAAACTTGACTGATTGAAACACTTGACTTGATTTTGACTGACAGGGTCTAAATTTATAGCTGTCGATTAATGTGTATGGTTAATTAACAAGTCCCAAGTAACGACTCTGAGTACCGGCACAAGTCATACATAGGACAATGTTAAGTGTCACCCTCTGGAATTCTGCCAAAGAGCAAGTAAAGATATCCAATCGCAGAGAGACGATGTTGCACCGTATCCAAACAAACTAGGAAAAGGTCAGAACTATGATGACTGTTATTCCGTTGAAATCAATCGGTTACTTGGAAAGTGACGTCACTTTCCGACTACGTAATCGGACAATGTCGAGGCAGAAGTGTAATCAAACAAAGGCTTAGTCATAGCAGTAATGAAGGTACAGAGACAGGCTGAGTCGTTTTAAGTCGCAGCATTTTTGATGCCATTAAAATATGTCGTGACTTTGACTAGCTTCAATTTGCCTAATTGAATAATTTTGGTCTTCAATGTAATTCATTAGTATTTTATGACCAATAAAGACTATTTATTTGTTTGTAATAGCCCATTTCAGTCTAGCACAGAGGTTCTCAACCTTATTTTGCTCACCGCCCACTTTGAGAATATTTTTTTTATAGTGTCCCCCAATTTTTTTTACTTAACCTATGTCGCGAATCTGAAACAGCTATTGCCACGATTATATTTAAATGAGTAATATTATATAGTCGTAAGATAGGATATATAATTTTCCCTGGGTCTACTGCCCCCTTGAAAGTCTCTAGCGTTATCGCCCACGTTGAGAACCTATGGTCTAGCCGAATACATCAAATTAATTGAATTTCCCGTTTGTTTTTACATCCAATAATTAGGTAATGAAATCGAACAGTTTGTATTTAATGAAGGGAATCAATTAATATGAACGGAAATGTGAAACAAAGCAGGTTCGATGTTAATGATTGATAAACATTGACCACATACCGTAATGTTTTTTATTTGAACTATAAACAGAGAAAGGGCGTTAGCAGTCATCAATCACTCTGCGTTTTAACGTTTCAAGCCACAACCTAGACACAATACTTTCTAACATTATGGTAGTTCGTTTTTAGGCATTAATTTTGTTCTCATTTACATATTAATTTAACATGGCGTGACGCCTTGTTTCTCCAAAGTTGTGGGCGTGTACCTACAGTACATCCACATTTTGCTAGTTATGGTTATGCATATAATGTAGAAAAAAATGCCACTCCGGGAGTGCCATATAATTAAACAAAACACAAACAGAATATTTTTCCATCACTCACTGACATATCGAAAATACATTAAAACCGAGCACATCCCGAGGACAGCCGAAGTCATCCGAAGCGGTGTCGGTTAGGTAACAGTGGCGCGAATTCAATGGTTTTTTCCCATCTCAAAAAATGCCCAACGCGCCAAAAAGTTTTCCCTTCAAAAAATTCTTGTTCCTGACATTGTTCAGCTAACTATTAGTCCTATTACATAGACGAGTTTTTGACCAGTGCGTGTGCAGTGATGACCTATGGCACTGAAACGTGGTCGTTAACAATGGGCCTCTCATTAGAAGGCTGAAGGTCACCATAACGGCAATGGAGAGGGCTATGCTTGGAGTTTCCCTACGTGATCGAATCAGAAATGAAGAGATCCGTAGGAGAACCAAAGTAACCGACATAACCCGAATAATTGGCAGCTTATTAGAATACTACCTTTTTAGTGGAGTCCGGATCTTTTTTTTTTTTTTTGAACAACCAGCCAGTGTTGTTTTCGTGAGACAGACCTCCACACATTCTATCGCCGTTCTAAAAATAAATACTCTTTTCACTTACCAGCCAGTAAAAACACTTTCTTCCCATAATCCTTTTCTAGATGTAAGAAGTAGGTAGGGTAAAGCCCCCGGTCCATGCCCTTACGATCGCGGGCGATGCGACACTTGTATAGCGTGCCATGTTTCGCTGGAGTGACCACGAACGTTTCCACTGCTCCTTCCACTGAGCCTTCTATTTCTGCTGTCTGTTATGAGAAGAATAATCACACTGATATTATAAAGGCGAAAGTTTGTGAGTGTGTGTTTATATGTTTGTTAATTCTTCATGCTCAAACGGCTGGCCCAATTTTGATAAAATTTTGTATGGAGGTAGCTGACACCCTGGATTAACATATAGGCTACTTTTTATCTCGATATTCCCAAGGGATCGACATTTACGCGGGTAAAACCGCGGGGCGCAGCTAGTATGTAATAAAATCATAAATACTGTATAATTTTTACAGAAGCTTGTCGAAAGTTGCCTGATTAGTTAGTACTACTCAAACTAAAAGCATTTACTTCAATTACAGGCACTTTTGAACTGTCATGGAGTCGGTCAGTCAAAAAGCCGAAGCTAGTTGCCCATAACCAACTGACGTTGAATTTTTAAATTTTCTGATACTTGATCTAAAAATTGTAAAATTGTTTGTAAGAAGAGGTAAGTCTTGAAGTACTGAACAGCGGGGCAATTGCGCGACACGCTAGCAATGGCTTTCATTGTGACAGTTCAACAACATTAATTGCGTTATTTACGTTGTTGAGCAGACAAATTTTTCGAACATATGAAGCAATGGATTAGTAATATCCTTCAAAATGATTCAGATTGTGATTGATAGTGTGTTAAGCAATCAGGGTGTTGGTTACTAAGGAGGTTAAGCTCCAGTCAGATTGTGGTCTGATCAGACCACAATCGGACTGGAGCTAATAGCAATATGATCATGTTTTGAGAGATTTCTCAGAACATGATCATATTTGCATTAGGGGTGTTGCCATGGTAACAAAACTCACCTGACTAGGCGAGCTATCTCTCCTCGGCTTATCATGCAGGGGCGCCACAGCGGCGTCAGCGCATACGTCATCAGTACTCGCTTCCCGCCCCACACTGCAGACCGGCACGCTTTCATCGTCTTCTTCCCCGCTACCGTCCCCTTCGCCTACAGTCAGCACTTCTATCTGATTGCCTAGCTCTGTAAGGTGTTAGGAAAGAAGTGTTGATGAAAAGTGCCTTCAAAAATGTACGGTCAACAGAACAAAGTAACGCCTGAACTATGAAAAGAGCCTTTAATTAAATAAGGGTCGGTGGTGATCGACGGAGTGGCGGCGAAGAGCAGTTTACGAGACATACCGAGCGACGAGGCGCGTATCTCACCAACGCCTCTGTGAGAGTCTCTGAGGGTTACATTCTCTTCGCCATGCACCGCTCGAGGACGCTTCGGGCAGCTTTTTGTGTTTTTAAGTACTTATCATGAAACGGGGTGGATCCAGGGACAGTTTGTTACCAACAAGGACCCTTTATCGTTAATTATAATACGTTAAACACATTACAGTCCTTTCTGGAAACAAACTTAACTTCAATGTTAAAATCTCTTTTAAAGTTTCGACCCGATTCACGCCTGCATTATATTCACCTCGTTTTACGGTCATACAAATTTCAGCCGTATGTTATAGTAAATAAAATCGGCTTTCAATTGTTATGGAATTATTAGCTTCGCCGCCACTTCGTGGGTCTGCGCTAAAGGCGCTGTCACAGTCAAATCGTTACCTTGGACGAGCGTTTGACCGTACTTGAGTCAAGCTGTTGTTTCTGCTGTGTTCAAGGACTTTGCTCATAATTATGTGCTTGATGTATTAACACAGATGCTGACATTGCCAACGATGAAATAAGTGTCTATTCACAGATCTCGGGGTGAGGGCATCTCGGGGTCAGGACCTTTCGAGGTCTCGGTTGTCAAGGCTTAGTGTCCCGAAAATATTGCTTGAAAACATACATAATGTATTGCAGGCTTAGTTCCGGGCCTTCAGTGTTTCGGAGCATATTCTAATGCCGGGTACAGATTTTTGAAATGTATCATGAAACGTACAGCCCGATTTAAACTTTATGGCGGCTCGGAACTTGAGGCAAGTCGCTGCGCAGTAACAAATTCAGAGGTCAGCGGGGGTGAGGGGTGGGGTACTGCGCAGCGAGTTGCGCACTTCAGAGCCGCCATAAAGTTTGACGAGAACTATAACACTGTCTATATAGTCGTTGTGTTACATTTCATGTTACGTGTCAACAATTTGTTTGGTACTACGAACATGGACCCTGAGCCTGGAAGGTACCTGGCACAGTGTGATAGATTATAAAATTTCCAGTGTAGCAATAATATGCTCTGAAGTTGGTGCTATTTTGATAGGCATTTGTTTAGAGTCTAGATGTATTTGTAATTTTGTATGTAACTTTGATTGCAATAGCTGAGCATCCTTGATATAATCCTAAGTGTGGATTAATCTGAAGAATTTCTGATTCTGAAGTGTTTATCTATTGATTGGAGTGGTGCTATCTATCCTTGTGCCATTATTTAATCTCCACGAGTCATTTTGAAACGGTTCTATTGTCACAGACCCAAATTATTACCTACAACAGATCTGAGGGGCAATTCTCGTAATTTTAAGAACGTTCACAGTCTGATCTCAGTCTCAATCTGTCAAAAATACTTCTAATTTTCCTACATTTTGACAAATTTTTGACATTTCTTTGTCGCCGAGATGAGACTGCGACTAGATTTTGAACGTTTTAAATTACGAGAATTGGCCTTCTGATTCAATGACTCGTGTTGTCATGATTAACCGTTTGCGACTAAGGCTGATGATTAAATAATGTTTTTTCGACTTCGAAACTCGTCGACGGCTGCAGTTGCCTCTACCGTTGACGCGTCTTGGTCGTGTGTGTGCACACTTAGGAAACATCGAAATTAAATTACGACATCTTGGTCAATTTACAGTTATCACCATGACTGATATCCCTACAGGTATCAGGCATCTTTACCTACCCATTATCACCAGCAGTGGCAACGTTGCACAACAACATAATTATCTAGTAATAGTATAAGCATAATCAGCCCGTAATGTCCCCACTGCTGGCTGGGACACAGGCCTCCTCTCGCCTCTCGGTGATACGATGTTGGCCGAAATCCACCACACGGGCTCAGCATAGCTATTCACAAACACATGATACGCTTCCGTATCGTATCATTCGTATCGATCATCAATCAATGTTATCGTAGGAGTCTTCTCAACGCTGTTCATAAGGGTATCCCCACATTTATCGACGCGGAATCGGCTTAAGCCGAGTGCGTATCACCAAACTACTCGACTTATCGCCGAGATAATGGGCAAACGGCTCGTTTCGCCGTCGATCGGCGTCGCGCCGCGTCGACCGAGCCGAGCCGATGCGAATGGTATTAGTAACACCCTTATTACGTAGAAATAAAGGCTTTTTGACCGGCGTTAGCCGATTCCGCGTCGATAAATGTGGGAAGACCCTTAATCCAAAACCCGAAAATTTTGTCAGTTTAAATCAAATATTCTTCCAACAGCTATTTGCTGTCGGGGGCAAGTCAAATCAGGTTATCGAAATGTGTCATTTTCGATACGATAGACTGTCGTAAGGTTGTGAATAGCTATGCAGTACCAAATCAAATCAAGTCATTTATTTTTGCAGAAAACACTGTTTCAATGGTGTTATAAAAATTTAAATGTTTCAAGTGATAAGTACGGGTGAATAGATGTCACATGTCTTCGAATTTTTGGTTTGGACATGCCGGTTTCCTCACGATGTTTTCCTTCACCATTTTGAGAGCAGTGGTGATATAATTTACACAAAGTAAAGCGCCTGACTAGGTTCGAACCGACGACCTACAAATCGTCCTCTTTGTTCATAAACGTTGCTTCAAGACTGTTAACGTCAGTTAATTTTAATCATCGTTTATAATTAAACCCCTAAGTATATGTATGTCGGGGCCGTTACCACTGGGTCACCACTGCTCCTTATGTAATCTCCATCTAGTAATGTTTTTATACAAATCCATCAGCTACAACCATAAACAAATATTGATACCTTTTAACAATCTTGGAACTACAATATCGTCATAAATTACTCAGCTTTATTATCGTAAGACAACATCATTATTTTAAGTGTTCAAATGGGTTACTGTAAGTTAAATAAAATGAAATGGATTGTGCGTGGTTACTAGTTTCAGTAATGAATTATTGAATATTATTGTTTTTGTTACACGATAATGGCTTTACTTTAAATCATCACTAGGTCTTTTAAGAATGAGTCACATAAAAGCCCATTCATAAAATAATAGTTTTAAAGATAATTCTTCAATAAGGTTTTGCTAAGTTATTTCCATCTTTACATACCGAAACCCCTCAGTGCCTCTTAAAGGCTCTTAAAGGATTCTGGCTGTTATTCGTGGATCTTTGACAGTCATTACGGGTAGTCAAAAGCCCGAAAGTCTGACAACCTGTCTTACCAAGAGGGGAATTGTATTACCCAGTTACTTGGTTGTGGAGGTCAGATAGGCAGTTGCTCCATGTAAAATACTGATATTGAGCTGCATCCGGTTAGACTGGAAGCGGACCCCAACATAGTTGGGAAAAGGCTAGATTATAGTTGCAAAACTTCTGAAAAATTCTGAATAATTCCGGAATACTTCTGGGAAAGTTTCTTTAAATCAGAATTATTCAAAATGAATTTAATTAAGATTTTTTTTTTTCCTGAAAATCGTATTTTGCATCGCACGTCGATCGCCGCCGCGCTACCCATAGACTAATATATATGTTACCGGCCAAACCCGATTTCAGGACAAACTAGTTTAGCCTAGGCTAAACTAGTTCCGTCGACATAGGATGCAAGGGCGAGCGAAGGGCACCCCGAGGTTCGGTTTGGTTAGGTTACTTTAAACCCTTTACACAGAAATAGGGGCCCCGCTTCGCGGGGCTCCGTCGACATAAGATCCAAGGGTGAGCGAAGGTAATCCTATCGCGTATAGGAAGAACTAGTTTAGCCTAGGCTAAACTAGTTTGTCCTGAAATCGGGTTTGGCCGGTAACATATATAATATGAGACGCTACCCCTCTGTGCGCGCCCGACTGCACGAGGCACGAGTCGTGCGTGCAGGCGATGGCGGTGCGAGGTGCGGTAAGAGGGGAGATGCTCCCTGGAGAAGTTTTCCCCCCGCGAGAAAGATTCGTACCCCGCAATCGAATGTTTCCGCCGAATATTTCGCCCGAATAATTCAATGGAAAATATTCCCAAAGTTTCGGAATATTTCGGAATACTTCCGAAGTATTCGACGGGAATGATTCGGAATTTTTCCCGCCAGCATCTATAGGCTAGATAGAATGATTTTTATTTCTTATAAATATATTATAAGTCAAATACTGAGTACTTGCTCTACATAAAATGGCATAGTATTTCATAGTAAAACCACAGTTAGGTAAATTAACAAGTCATGAATGAATAACATGTTTTTCCGTTCTCTACTAACAAAATTATTCATTCCCAATATGATTCACTGTATCAATAGAACAAGGTCGCAAGTTTACTACACAATAAGGATCCTTGAAATTTACATTCGCAAAAAATATTTGTATTGTTTCTGAATATTTATGTAAAGAAAATTGTGTCGACAAGTTATTGTAAACATTTAATTATTAATGTTTACAATACAGGAGGACTCCAATATACCCGACTAAAGAGACATGTCATCCCTAATCTCGCAAAAAGATTCCCACAATGATGAGACATAGAGAGAGTTCATTGGAAATAATGTTTTCAAAACTTTATGGCTCTCGGCGATAATATTATTCAGATATTTATCGGCCAGAATAGTGGCTTATTGTTCCTGGAACAGATTACCATGAAGCAGTAAAACAAAAAAGAAAAAAATTATGTTTACAGAAAATTCAAGTGTCATTCCTACGAATGGTTTATCATATTTTACTGATATTTAGACCCCTTTTTAAAAGCAATATAGTAGGAATGAGAATTTCTTCGTCAATATACTAGCTGACTAATGTTGGCACATTTAGGTGGTTATCACCAGAGGTCGGAGTAGGTAGATTGATTTAAGGTCGTTGACATCAAACGTAGAGGATAATATGGATATGCCTCCAAAATACCGGAACTTCATATTTATTGTGATATTTGTTCCGGAATTTTTAAATTAGCACGAATTTGTGTTCAAGGTCAAAAACGTATTAATAATATCAATCTACGCTGCCAGTGTTAGCTAATGGTGAAAGAAATCAGTAGGGTCAGGCAGGGTAAATATGAGACGAAAAACAAATCTTTTCATTTTTGACGCTGTTAAAGATTATTTAGTGAGTGTACGCTTGACAGTATTAACGTTGAAAGCCAAAATATGGAAATTGTAATCCGATGAGGATTAAAAATAATTTATTTATGTTTATGTTTAATTAAAAATAATTGTTCATTGCATTCAATCAATCATTTATATAATAAACGATTTTGTTAGCCTATGTGTATGTTTTTTATTTTATTCCATAATTCCAATCCCGGATTTTTTTCTGGTACTTCCCGCACATTATGGATAAAATGGCATGTCCACATTATAATATCTTGACGCAAGTATATAAAATCAATCTACCTACTCCGACCTCTGGTTATCACACTGCATTGGAAACTGCTCAGGTGTGCGGTCTTTGGCTGTGCACTGCTCGGAGATGCAGTGTCAGTGTGCTATACCCTGCAGTTTTCGTGTCTCAAGATACTACAGTCAAAGTTTCTGTAGCACCACTCACCGGAGAGGCGTCCAGCGCAGTGTTATGAACGCCATAGAACCAATGGTGTTCTTCTAGTTTTTGAAAGGCGAGCAGGTGTTAATAAACACTGGCTGCTCCATTGTAGAAATAATGAATAAATGTTTGTGTAATGTAATATGTATTAGTGAGTACAGAAAGCAGTCACCAAATCATGCTAATGTAAAATAATGTATACAGAGAAGCGTAAGTATAATGTTTTGTAAGAAAAGTAAGCGTAGCATTCCTACTCACCATCATATGTTGATATTCTATTTGTTTGGAGGGGTATTACTTGGTCCGGATTGACTGGCGACATAAGAAATTGCATCGGGCCATCATAGCCTGTTATGAAAGGAAAAAAAATGCGCATAACGAAAATATACATCAAAAAACCATGCATGAGTCAACTAAACATTGAGAAATTTTGGTTAATAAGGATATAAAGTGGAAAAACACTTACCATGTAGCTCGCGGGAACGGCTGCCTGATATTGGGCGTTTTGCAGACCCTACCCTTAGATCATTGGCTTGAACCATTCCAGAATTTTGGCGTTTCTGTTTCATCTTCTGTTCCATCAGTTGGCGCTAAAATTACAAGTAAAATTAAATGACAAGGCATCATGCATTAAAGGACTCAACAAATACTGATAACACCAACTCGTAAAATATGCAAATGTTCAAGAAATGTGTGCCTTTTACAAAATTAATTTTAAAACCACTTACTTGCTGTTCGATTTTTTGATCCCGCATTGAAGCCATGGTCGTATGCGTTATTTACTTCAAATTTCACTTTAACTACAGCGCACTACAGTTTAGTTGTAAAAGTCTTAACTTTTATCTCAAAATTCAATACAATAATTGGCATTTTGTAAGCTCATTTTTTGTTTATAAATCATCTTGCCTACCGTTGCCCAGGAAAATAGTGTTGTCAACGTAAAGAACTTCACAATTCTCCTGAATAGTAGTTTTTCTAAAACGTCAAAATATGGCATATAAAATTTATTTATTTAAGTTTGTTTTCAGTTATTCACAAGACAGCAATAGTCATAAAAATTTTCTAGCTAAGTACAAAAGTAAGATTTGCTATTTTAGTTTGGTTTTATTTAGTTTAATGTTTTGTGAAATTAGTATTCGTTTCAAGTTTTCTTTTTGGCAAGAATTAGATTTCTCTAAAGTTCAGTGTTTTCACTACTAAATATTTTACCCACATTTTGGAAAACTATTCCGACTCCAAATGTAGGGGCTTGTGGCGAAGTAATAACTGCCGCACGGGGCGATCGGTCAGGATAAGGTACGCTTCCCGATGATGGTCCGTGGATGGGTGACCATCGTCTCATACCAAGACCCCTCCGTCCGTGCCTCGGAAAGCACGATATGCCGTTGGTCCCGGCTGTCGTTTGTGGATCTTTGACCGTTTTTACGGCTCGTCAGAAGCCCGAAAGTCTGACAACCAGTCTTATCAAGGGGTATCGTATGACCTAGCAACTGGGTGGTGGAGGTCAGATAGGCAGTCGCTCCGTGTAAAATACTGGTATTCAGCTGCATCCGGTTAGACTGGAAGTCGACCCTAACATAGTTGGGAAAAGGCTAGGCAGATGAATTTGACTTCAAATATCTGACTTCAATTTGTCTGCTTCAGCGACAATCTATCAAAATATCGTGTTTGATGTGTTTATTCTAATAAATATACAGGAAGATTTTTTTATCACCATCCAAATTTTTACAGGGTGTTCTACCCATGAATATGAACAACTTTCACTATGGGACCAACTCTGAAATCACGAAAAAAAGTCAGCTGTTTCATACATTTTGGTCAAGTAGGTATTGAACTTTTGTATGAAACAGCTGTTTTTTTTTTCGTGATTTCAGAGTTGGTCCCATAGTGAAAGTTTTTCATATTCATGGGTAGAACACCCTGTAAAAATTTGGATGGTGATAAAAAAAATCTTCCTGTATAAAACTGGGAGTACTGCTGCACTGCAACAAAACATGATACGTGAAATGTTTGAGAAGTATTTACATGTGCAGCAATTATTTAATGTTTTTGATTCAGTCATCATTCTAGAGCGTTTTGTTAGGTCTATCCAAGGCATTTATTATTTTTTTTTAAATATGTTACCCGAATGTAGGCCAGCACTATTTGTAAACACAAAAATATCATCACAGCTTGGTTTCATTACTGTTTGATTCTATAGAGCAGATAATCGCCATGCCAGTATTGTATAGAGACGGCAGTACTAAAAAAAATCATGACACTGAAAGTGCGTTGAGCACACAACTTCTGTCATCTTCGCCATTCAAATTCGTCTATAAGTCAAGTTGACATTTCTATTTACTTATTTTATTCTTACTGAATGTTCTAACATTTATTTTGTGACGTTTTGCATCTACTAACTAAAAATGTTTTGTCCTTTTTTAGCATGGGGATCCATGGATGCCACCGCTACAAACATTGATCAATACCTAGTTGTGTTACAGTTTACGATCATTACTTTCTCATACCTTGACATTAGCAAAATCATCGAACGTTATCGATGGAGCCAGAACCTCAAAAATAGAATAGAATAGAATAGAAGTCATTTGTGTCGTAGTGCGAGTAAACTGTGGCATATTATGTGTAAAGTATTGACAGTGCCGCCCCTAGCAACAGCCGCCACCGCGCCGCACAGTGGGCCCATACTGAAAATTTGTGGACTTAGGCAACAAAGTTCCAATATCGATGCGATTTTTTTTTATATGACGTGTTATGATATTCCTAACAACTTTTATTCTTATAAAATTTCGTCTAAAGTTGATAGTTTGTCTTGAAAAAAATTTATTTGTTTTTTTTGTATGGAGCGAATCACGTTTCATTTTTTTTCTTCAATTGTACTAATATGTTGAGTGTGTGGCGGTGAGTATATGATAGCTAGGGTCATTCTCTATCCATGAAAAAAAAATCAGCGCCGGCTATCTGCGGCATCGCGAGTAATCATTCGGTAAAAATAAAATTATTTTGTATGAAATTTTTTGCCATTTAAAATAAATTCAAAGTATATTTTTTGTCTCATTTGGCTGTTTTGACCTTCTTTTTAGTTAAATATATAGTTTTAATAGCGCATAATTACATATAACTAGTAATTCTGGTAGAGATTTAGTTATTATTGCATGTTATCGGTAGCACCTGCATTGTGATTGATGACTCATTTGTTTGTGCGCTCGGCTAAGCGCATAACTAATGAGTTTTCAAAAATGCTCGTCTCTGATTGGCTGTGTTATTTTTTTAACTGCACGTTATCTATTGTTGAATAAATATCGTAATAAGTTTCAGGTTATACTAATTTTGTTAATGATAGGTGAAATAATTTAAATCTGTACGGGCAAGTCATTGATAATTACCTACATAATCAAGCGTATGTATATTATAGTATAAGTTATCGTACGTATGACCATGACCAATATGAAACTGTGAAGTAATTGTAGCCCTGAAAAGGGCTGTTTGTCATATTCCTAGCCCTGATGGGCTTTTGTGGGAATAATCTAGAGCCGGATCACATTATTTCTTGTTCCAGAAGTGCTAGTGGGTCTGGCAAATTTTCGGACTCTGCTATGAGGCATTCTTCTTCCTCCATAATCTCACTGCCACAGGGAGGATCAGTAGTCTGTAACAACTGAATTGCTTCAGGCAACAACTCATTATGAACCTTCTTCGTTATTTTAGGCCTTATGTAGGATATGTGGGGATCAGAGCTTATTAGAAGTCCATGAAGGATGTCTTCGTTTGTTGCTATTCTCCCTGTTTTCCGAGTGTGCCTCTCCCTGACGTTTCTGAAGTCCTTATTACGGGCTTCCGAAGCTTCTTCAGATAAGGTACCTAAAACGAATAAGTTATGTACATTTTAATTTCAAAACGCAATCGAGTCAAATATAATACATCATACTATATTTATTTTTTACTTACCGATTGGCAAAACACCAAAGTGGTTACAGATGTCTGCACCGTGCATTAGAAGTTTATGTACACTAACTGGCATGTAGTACCACGAATAGTGTTGCACGTACACATCAGCTGTTTCTCTACAGTACCTTCTAAATTTTTCACAGTCAATGTTTTTGCCTGATGATATGGCTTGTAGAATAACGGAAAATCTGAAAATCAGATTTTCGTCAATTCCCGTTATTCTGGAAGATCTTTTGTAATCTTGGAAAAAGCGCCTCGCAGTATTCCCGTCATTTGTAGTTCCAAAACCCTAAAATGGGAAAACAATACTGTAATATACAATATATAGAGATATAATACACAAACAACATAAAAAGAGCGAAAATTAAATACATACCTGTTTGACTATATCAATCAGCATTCCAGTTTGCTCACGAAATTCTTGTTGCGTGGTATTTTTTTTAGCTTGTTTCAAAGCCTTATGTTCGCCTCGAGCAGTCCATCGCTGAAAATCCAGATTATAAGATATATGGAGAAGACATTCCATACACCGAATCTTCATATGCAGTGAAGAAATTCCTTGTTTGTAAATTTCTTCACGAAGTGGTTTGGAAGCCAAAGCGTCTAAATTATTCATTTCGCTCGGTTTTGCCAAGCAAATGGGACACGTTGCAAATGATGGTACTTCAGCAATAATATTGGCCACTTTTCCATCAATCATGATACAATAATATTTCCAAACTGTGTAGATATTCGTTCATCAATTTGTTTTTTCATCTCAGACTCTTCAGACTTTATAAAATCAGCTGTCTCTGAAGTGAAAGTAAACTTCACTGGTCGACAGTAAAGAGTTGAGCAAGGTGTGGGGTTCTCCCAAACTATATTTTCATTCCCAGATGATGGGCTAGTAGACACTAGCCGAAGAGGGACGATACTTATCATGACTACTGATGAATCATCGAACTCTGTAGCTGTGTTTGACGTTTTCTGTTTATAATTACTCTGCGACGAAGAACCACCAAGTCCCCATTTCCAGGTTAACTTGAGTTCTTCATTTTGAGACCTATCAACAGAATTCATATCTAGTAAAATCCTCTTCACAGTGTGGTCCAATAGCGCTTGCAATTTAATGTGAGCTCCTTTTTCAGTAATCTCCATACTCTCTTGTGGTGGGTAACATCTTTTCTTGGCATTTACAAGATTTGGATAAGATGGAAAGGCAGCACAGTTTTCTTCTTTCAGAAATTGTCGAAGAGCTAAGTATTTCCATTTCGAGAGCGCAAGTGATGTATAAAGAGCTAAACACTTATCTTCAGAGACAGTACTTAAGCTCTGCTTCTTGAATAGTCGCTCATCTACTTCGGATAGCGCATCTGGATTACTGGAAAGGTATTCGACCACTTTTGCCAGATTCGTTTTGCCGTTGTCTTTCAATTTTGTTATGTACCAGTGCTGCAACTCTTCCTCGGAATTTTCCTCTACTATGGAAGTAGAACGTCTTTTTTTTTGCTTATTACTTAAGTCTTCGAACGGTTTTCTGTGCTCCTTTTCTGTAGATGTTCCCGCTTCCTCAGTACATACTGCAAGAGTAGGAACATGGGAATCTATATCCACAGGCTCAGATAAGGCTGCGTCTGAAAAGCCCATCTCACTTCTCAGGTCAACAGTGTCACAAACAGGCCATTTGATGTTTTTTTCCAACCACTTGCGATTACTTTCACGGTTCATAAAAGTTTTTTGATGTCTACATGACTCTATCCACTTTTTATTTAGATTTACACAAAAAAGTCGACAGAACTCCTTGATTCGGTTCTTGTCTTCTTCAGAAACTTCGGTAGTCAAGACAGAAATGATACTTTCATATAGATACATATGATTTTTCAGATCACCGCCACTTCTTAATTTCACAAAAAGATCTAGGTTGGTACAAAATCCAGCCATAGTTCTAATGTAAATATAAAAATAAAAGTATTTCACTGTGTTCACAAATAAGCGACAAGAGCGAAACTAGATGGACTTGTGGAATTCGCGACGCCCCCGTTAGGGGGCGTGGCGAGCGACTCCAGGGCTTCGCCCCCCGGCCGCAGAAATCCATACGGCGGCCCGCCAATACGGGCCTCTCAATATGTAGGCTACATTGGCCTGTGGTAATTTTGGGCATGCGTAAGTTACGCGTGCCCATGTGAGTGATTGCAGTGAGTTTTTCTGTAGGCGCGCCGCGACGCTGTTATACAGCGCCGCTTTCTTCACGACACCTAGGCGGTCTGTCCCCGCCAGGTGAGACCCCCAGTTGCCTGGGGGAGGCCCGGCGAGAGACGACCAGCGACTAAGGTGCCGACTCGACGCTCCTACAGAATATAGGTGTGTTGCTCCCGCCCGCCCCGCTTCCAGAGCTAGCCGGTCACGGTCCGGGCTAAGGAGCAGTCATGTGTGTGTGAGCGGTATTGTGTTGTGTAACACCGCTCAGTGTCTACGTGCCCGCAGCCCGCACTGCGCGGTCACGTGTGAGTTTGGGTGTCTGTGGAGTAATGAGTGGCTGCGCTCGCTGCGTAACGTGCCTATATTAACTTAGCACACGCTACGTAACGAATGTGTGTACAGTGTGGAGTTCAGTTGTTTCGAGTGAGCCGCGTGTAACCTGGGTGCGGCTCACTCGAGGCGTCAATCCGGTGCGATGGGGTCGTCGTCCGCTACCAGGTCGCGGGGCAGGGGTCTCGCGTCAGGGGGGCGCGCGTGCCAGGGCGCAATATCCTTGACCTGGGGCCAAGTACATGCGTCGGCACGCGCGAACATTCCTTTCGCGAGTTGCCGCACAAACTCATCCAGGCTCTCAATCCCGAGGTCTCTCTGGATGACGTCGTTCCTCACAAAGCGAGGGGCGTCGACTATCGTCCGCAGCGCAAGATTCTGTTGCGTGCGGAGCAGCTTGCGGTTCGTCTCGCTTGTGAGGGCGAACCATGCAGGAGCGGCGTACGTCAAGATTGGGCGCACGTACAACTTGTACACGCCCAACTTGACGCGCGCCGGGATTCGGGACGAGAGCACTGGCTTGAGCAGGTGGCGGGCTACCCTACCCCGTGCGGCGACCGAGCGGACGTGTGGCCCCATCGTGAGCCGACGATCTATGGTGACCCCTAGGTACTTGACCTGGGGCGACCACGCGACGTCGGCTCCTTGTAGTTTCAAGGGTGGCGGGAGGGGCGCTGATCCGGTGATCATCGCCTGCGTCTTACCCACGTTCACCGACAGCCGCCACTTGGACAACCAGTCGGGAAGGAGCTCCAGGGCGCGCTGCATTTTGACCGCCGCGTACTTCGCATTAAGCGAAGTAGTGATGTACGCGGCGTCGTCAGCATACAGCGCGAGCATCGCTTCCTGTGTAGTGGGGATGTCGTCCGTGTATCGTGAGTAACACGCCGGCGACACGCAGCTGCCCTGCGGCACACCCGCCAAGACGGGATGTGCGCTTGACAGCGCTCCGTCGACCACCACCCTGAAGGACCTGTGGGACAGAAAAGAGGAGACCACCTGTACGACGCGACGGGGCGCGCCTGACGTGGCCAGTTTGTGTATCAGGCCCTCGTGCCATACACGGTCGAAGGCCTTCTCCATGTCGAGGAATACTGCTACTGCGTACTCCTTCCTGTTGTGAGCAGCTGTGAGGTGGTGCAGTACCCTCGACAGCTGGAGCGTCGTGCTGTGTTCCGCCCGAAAACCAAATTGTTCCGGACGCGGCGTGATGTGCGGCTGGAGGTGTCGCAGCAGGAGTGCTTCGAACACCTTGGAGACTGAGGGCAGCAGCGTGATTGGCCGATAGCTCTCCGGCTTCAGTATGTCCTTCCCCGCCTTGGGCAGCATTATGACGCGCCCTTCCTTCCACGAGGCGGGAAAGGCCCCCGTGCGCAGTATCGCTGTAAACAGGCGCGCCAGCGCTGCTACCATACGGTAGGGCAGGCGGCGCAGCACTGCGTTTGTGATACCGTCGGCACCGGGGGCCTTCCTGGGCTTCGTCTTAAGGATGGCGCGTCTAACTGCGCCAGGCGAGAAGAAGACGGGGTCCTCATCGGGAGCTATCGGCGTTGCGAAGTAGTCTCCCAGGTGTTTCTCGACTGCTGCGACATGGTCGGTGTCGCCGGTCGGGTTGGGGCGGAACTGACGCTCCAGGTGCTCGGCGAAGACCTCCGCCCGGTCCTCCGCTACATATCTCAGCGCCCCGTCGCTATTTAGCAGCGGTCGTACCGGGGCTGGGGTATTCGTCAGCTGGCGGCACAACTTGTGCAAAGATGGCCAGCTGTCTGCGGCTGCATCTATTCGATCCTCCCAGCCCGCGTTGGTGAGCGCCTGTAACTCGGCCTTCACCTTCTCCGCGAGACGGTTAAGCTGCGTCTTGAGTGTGGGACATCTCAGCTGTTGCCACTGCTTGCGTAGGCGCCTCTTCTCGGCGATCATCGAGTAGATACGCGCCGGCAGGGGCGGCAATAGCACTCTCCCCTGCGGCTGCGTGCTCGTCGCCGTTTCCAAGGCGCTTTTGATGCAAGCAGTGATGTCCTCCGCCGTCTGGTCTACGTCCGCGGAACAAGTAATAGGCCGAGTCGGCGTGGTGGTCTCCACTCTGTCCGCGAAAATGGTCCAATCCGTGGATCGACGTGGCGCTAGGGGCTTCAGTCGGGTCGGCATACCCGATAGGACGACGAGCACAGGATGATGGTCCGACTGTAGCTCGTCGTCAATCACTTGTTGCGTGATCTGGCAGTGTAGCCCTCGGTGGACTACGATGTCCAGCACGTCCGGCATGTACCGTGCAGCATCTGGATAGTGGGTCGGCGTTTCTGGGCCGGACACCGTGTACCCGAAGGCTTCCGCGTCCGCGAAGAGCCGCCTTCCCTCGGTGTTCATTTTATTCGAATTCCACGCTGGGTGTTTGCTATTAAAATCACCGGCGAGGATGGTCGCATTGCCACTTGATGGCTCCAGTAGGGCCCGCATCTCCCTAAGGTCTATGCGGGCGTTGGGCGGCTTGTAGGCTGCGTAGATGTTTACGTCCTCGCCGGCGATATGCAGCTGGATACCCAGCGCGTAAAAAGTGTCGTTCGGCGGCACGGGGAGCTCTTGATGGACGACTCTTCGCCTCACTAGTACTGCCAGACCACGGTACCTCATGTGAGCCGACCTTTCATCCTTCCTGTAGACGTGGTATCCCGGAACCCTGACCCTATCTTCGGGTCCCAGGATCGTCTCACTTATTAGCGCCACGTCGATATCTTGTTCCCTCAGGAGATGGCGGAGGGGGGCGACCTTTTCCCTAAGGCCGCGGGCGTTCCAGTGGATCACCCTTAATGGCCTAGCCATGGTACAAGGTTAGTAACGTGGCCAGGCCATCAAGAATGACCGTCTCTATGTCATGACCCTGCCTAATCGCCTTGATTAGATCCATAAGTAGTTTTATGGCGCAGGTCGTGAATTCCTTTTTGGTCTCGGACTTGGTTTCTTCAGCATTATGCTGTTTAGCGCCGGTGGCGCCGCGGCTCGCACTTCTTGCGAACTGTTGCGATTTTTGTTCCGCGTTCTGCCGCGGCGCCGCGCCGGCGCTAGTTGTAGCATCGGCGTTTTTCACGACCTGCGCCCCGCTTTCGGCAGGGTCGGCCTTGGGGTTCTCCTCCTGGGTCGCCTGGGGGGGGGTGGTTTTGGGTTTCTTCCCTTTTCCCTTCCCCCCGCGTCTCTTCTTCCTCCGCTTTGAGGAGGTGGCTTGGGTGGGCCCGTTGGCTGCCGCCATGAGCGTAGCACTCTGGGCCTCTTCTTCCACCATTTGCGGCCTCTCGATGGCCGCTTGAGGCCGGCGCGCGGTGGCCGTGATGGCGGCAGTCCCCGCTCGCTTGTTCCGGGTCTCCGCCTGAAACACGGGGCACTTGTTGTTGCACGCGGGGTGCGGGCCACCGCAATTGACGCAGGTGGCCGGCTCCTCCCGCGGGCGCGGGCAGTCACGTGCCACGTGTTCGCCTCCGCATCGGACACAAGCGAGCGGGCGGTGACACTGGTGCGAGCTGTGCCTAAACTTCTGACACCGGTGGCACTGGGCGGGCCCACGTTTGCCCCGCCAAGCCTCAATCTTGACACCCCGCATGTACATGAACACGGTGGTGTCGAAGATTGCCCGGGCGTCAGGTGTCCTCTTTAGGATGGCGTGAAATACGCAGCCGGGTCTTCCTTGTGCGCCCTTAATGTGGCGCACGTACTCCGGCTGGTACCCCAACGCCCGAAGTTCCTCCTCTATCTCCTGGGGGTCGGTGTCCGCTGGCAACCCCCTGATGGCGATCTTCATGCTTCGTTCCGCTGGTAGGGAGTAGGCGAACCATGAGACGCCACTCTCCTTCTCCAGGCCCGTCAGATACCTCTGGACCAGCCGGTACTCGTCCTCGGTGTCGGGGGTGAAGCGTACCCCGGACCCGTAGGGGCGAGCGTTAGGCGGCCGGCCCAGTTTGGCAGCGAGGGCCCGGAAATGGGCGGCCCAGTTCGGTAGCTTCTCCACTACCAGCGGTGGGTAGCGCAGCTTCTTTTTCTTGTTCCCCGGCTTTTGCTCCGTTGACGTCGGGGCGCCGGGGGTGGCCTCAGGGGGAGCAGTATCTGTGGAGGGGGCAGGGGGTGGGTTAGGCACACTTACCCCTGCCGTTGATGGTGACGGCGACTGCGGCGGCGGCGGCGGCGTGCGCCGCGCCACGTCGGCGAAGGTGGGCGAAACGGGCGTGGCCCGACCCCGCGGCGCGCGTTCGCGCTGTGGCCGCGGCGGGTCCAGGCAGTACCGCTTCGCCTCCTCCTCGTCGGCGGTTTCGTCGGTGCTCCTTCGGCGCCGCTGGGGTCTGGGCTCGAGTTGAAACTCGAACCCGAAACCGAGCGGCGGCGGTATGAGTGTGGAAGGCGCCGGAGTTTGCGGCGCGGAGGCAGCTCCTCCCTCGGTGGGCCAACGCCCGGATCGCGGGGACGTATCTCGCGACACGTCGGCGCGACCGGACGCGGCCGAGTCCATGGATGCCAGCGACATGCTCGACCCCACGCGTGAGGAGCATGCCGACAGCATTGCTGGCGAGTCGAGGGCGGAGGCCCTGGGGGGCGCCGGTGAGTCAGGCGCCTGCGACTGTAGTGCCGACCGCTCCCGCTCAGCCATCACCGGTCCCGCCAGCGAGAGGCGGGGGCCGGATGCGGCGGTGCGCGGAGCTGGCGCGGCTTGTTGTTTTGGCGTCGCCGCCGGCGCAGCCCCGGAGGGCGCGGGCGGGGGCGGTACTGCGGGGCGCGCTTGCGGCGCGCGGCCAGGGTTCGCGGCAGGCCCCGGGGCCTGTATGGGCACCGGGCGGAACGCGGCTGGGCGGATCGGAACGGCGTGCTGCCGGCTCGTCGACGGCGTTGGCGCAACGCGCGCAGGCGCCGATGACGTCGGTGGGCCGGCAGCTGCTGCGGCTCCCGTACCCCCCCCTCTTCCTTCCTCCTCCTTCTTCTTGCTTTTGGGTCCGGCCGTCGGCGCACCGGACGACGCCTTGCCGATGTTCGGCATAGACGCCGTCCGATCCAACGTCGGACGGAGCTCCTCGGACCCGGCATCGCGGCCCAGAGAGCCGCGCTTGCCGGGCTTCGACATCCCGGGGGATGTGTCCTCCGCGACCGCTGCGGCGGGGATCCGCCGGGCAGCACGGTGGGCTCCCCTTGTGTTCGCCCGAGTGCCCTAGGGAGCTCGCGCAAACACAAGACGAGTCGGGTTAAAATTGCGGTCCGCACGGAAACTGATTACTCGCGTGGTGACAACTAGTATCAGAGAGGTCACAGGCCAATCCCTAGATGGACTTAATGAATGTCTTTATATTTATAGTCAGTGTTAATTACTCAAGTAGTGGACATAACAGTGAGTGAAAATTATTCAGCCAATCAGAGACGAGCATTTTTGAAAACTCATTAGTTATGCGCTTAGCCGAGCGCACAAACAAATGAGTCATCAATCACGATGCAGGTGCTACCGATAACATGCAATAATAACTAAATCTCTACCAGAATTACTAGTTATATGTAACTATGCGCTATTAAAACTATATATTTAACTAAAAAGAAGGTCAAAACAGCCAAATGAGACAAAAAATATACTTTGAATTTATTTTAAATGGCAAAAAATTTCATACAAAATATTTTTTTTTTTACCGAATGATTACTCGCGATGCCGCAGATAGCCGGCGCTGATTTTTTTTTTCATGGATAGAGAATGACCCTAGCTATCATATACTCACCGCCACACACTCAACATATTAGTACAATTGAAGAAAAAAAATGAAACGTGATTCGCTCCATACAAAAAAAACTAATAAATTTTTTTCAAGACAAACTATCAACTTTAGACGAAATTTTATAAGAATAAAAGTTGTTAGGAATATCATAACACGTCATATAAAAAAAAATCGCATCGATATTGGAACTTTGTTGCCTAAGTCCACAAATTTTCAGTATGGGCCCACTGTGCGCCGAGGGCGGCTGAGGCGGCTCCGTGCTCTGTAGGGTATTTCGTTTTTTTGGGGGTTGGGTAACTTTTATGAATGGCAAAATTAATATTTTATCTGTAAACATTGTCTTATCTTTCAAAATTCTTCATATGTCTGATGTCAAACTCAAATGTCATTTTATGTCATTTAATTTTTCAAGATGGCTCCTAATCGGAGTGTTTTAGGATTTTTGAACCCAAAAACTATTAGTACAGTTTTCAGCAATAGTATTGTAAAAACTCCTTATCGTTATGTGCATGGGTGTAATAGTTGTGATAATTTTTTAGGCGGTCACGTCGTATCTTTTGCTTCCTTAGCACGTAAAAATTGTAAGTTTTACATGCTTTCATTACATCACCGGTTTTGATTTATTTCATGATGGACATATTAAACGAGCTGAATGTAATATTCCCTAGGCCTTCCGCATATTATGTATTCTTTATGGTATCTACTGCAAATGTACTTTGACATTTTTCATGAAACATAACCTAACTTTCGTACATATTTCGTCTCTCAGACAATGTCGGTGCTAGACATCGATTTATTCACACGACGAACACTTTGAGTGCTCGAGCTGACTACTACAAGGTCCTCGGTGTCGCTAAGAACTGTTCAGCCAAAGATATCAAGAAGGCGTACTACCAGCTAGCCAAAAAGTACCACCCTGATGCAAACAAGTCTGATCCAGAAGCTTCTAAAAAGTTCCAAGAGGTGTCGGAAGCCTATGAGGTATGAAAATCTACTAAAATATGATTTTTATTGATTATTCTTGGTTGAAAACAATGTCAACAAAGATTAAAACAAAACAGCTGACCTTATTGTGAAAAAATAATAAATTGATTTTAGACTCAGCCTTTGTCTACTTGCTTAAATTGAGATGAATGTGGATTTAGGATTAGGGTTCTTAATAGAAACTGTAAATTATTAAAAAAAAAAAAATGTAATATTTTGGTCTTTTCTAGATCCTCTCTGATGAAGGCAAGCGCAAGCAGTATGACACATATGGCACCACTGCAGATGATATGGGCATGGGAGGTGGACCATCTGGAACCGAGGGTTTCACTCACCAATGGCAGTACAAGTCCACCATAGACCCTGAAGAGCTGTTCCGGAAAATATTTGGAGATGCTGGCTTCAAAAGTGATGCTTTCAGTGACTTTGCCGAGTCCAAGTTTGGGTTTGGCGCAGCACAAGAGGTAAAGTTATGATTTTATAATATTTTTGTTTTGTAAGAAGTTTATATTTAGATCTTTGAAGTTTAATTAACAGACAACAGCTGGGCCCTCATTATTCTACTAATTTGCAAATGTTTCAGTCTCTCTCTTGTCAGACAGTTAGGACAGATTTGTCATACAAAATGTGTTAAAAACAATGGCCCGGTCTGTATGTAAATATTTTTTTAATTTCATACTATTCACAATACTATATCATCATCAACTACCTAGCCTTTTCCCAACTATGTTGGGGTTAGCTTCCAGTCTAACAGAACGGCAGTAGGGTGTGGATGTGGAGCTGTGGCACAAACTATGCTCCACATCCTGTCCTGTGCTCTGTGTCCCAAAACATGCAGTCAAAGTGATCCCTACTTTGCCACTGACGATGCCATGGAAGAGGCAAAGTTTTGGGCCTGTTGGTCTAAAACTGACGACTAACTGTTGTTGATCTTGTTAGATCAGACATAAATTCATCCATTAAGCTTTATAAATGGCTACCAATGAAATGTCCTCAATCTCACATCAAGCAGTTTTACTGTTTACTTACAATCCAACATTTATTGATATAAAATTTTTTCTATACTGTTTTTCCAGGTGGTAGTCAATCTCAAGTTCACCGAAGCAGCCCGAGGTGTCAACAAAGAGATAAACGTGAATGTGGTGGACACATGCCCCAAGTGCTCCGGCTCCCGCTGTGAGCCTGGTACTAAGTCCATTAAGTGTACTTACTGCAATGGAACAGGCATGGAGACTTTCTCTCGAGGTATGATTGGTAATTAGTTTATATTTTAGTTGATATTTCAGCAGTACCCTTTATCATTATCATTTCAGCCGAAAGACGTCCACTGCCGGACATAGGCCTCCCCCAAGCTCCGCCACTTTGACCAGTTCTGTGACAGTACCCTTAGCAAGACATAATATGCATTGCCTTGAAGATTAATCATAATACAAGCAATTGAGTGTAATTTCAGTTCACAAAAGTAATAAGCTGATCTTGTTACTTAAAAAAAATACAGATTAAGGGATTTTTTCAAACTACTAATTAAGGTTTTCTGTCTCAAGTACCATCTGGCTTCTTGCTAGCCATATACCCTCCTATGTTGTCCCAACCCTCCTATGTTGTCCCATTGTAGGGCAAAAGCCTCCCTTCCCTCTTCCCACTTTTCATTGGCTACTGTCATTTTGGGCCAGTCTTAAAATGTTGTTCAATTTTCAGGTCCATTTGTGATGCGTTCCACCTGCCGACACTGCCATGGAACTCGAATGCTGATTAAATTCCCGTGCGTCGAGTGTGAGGGGAAAGGACAGTCCGTAAGTGTCTTGAGTACATGCTAAAGATAAGAAAAAAAATTGAAGGCTGGAATACAGAATTTTCTAAGCTTTACGATTCCTATACGAGCTTCAGACCGAATTTGCACGACCGCGTGAATAGAGAGAAGAATGTGTGATAGGTACACTCGCACGAGCTTTCATCTGAAATCTCGCACTGGCAAAATATTACATCAAACTGTTAATTAAATACACGAGAGTGGGCACGACTGTGTAAACCTCTTGCCAAACAAAGAAAAACTTCTTGCTCATTGGTTCAAATTATGAACAATATTTTTTAAATATAATTTCTGTAAACAGGTGCAACGTAAAAAGGTGATAGTTCCCGTGCCAGCTGGTGTAGAAGATGGGCAGACTGTCCGCATGGCTGTGGGTTCCAACAACGAGATATTTGTCACTTTTAAGGTGGAGAAGTCCAGTTACTTCAAGAGAGATGGACCAGATGTGCACACTGATTGTTGTGTAAGTAAAAGATTTTACTAACTTTGTATAGATATACAAAAATGTTATGCCACGTGCCCAAAATCGGAACTAATGATCTTGTTTATGAAGTGAAAACTTCTTTAGGCGCCTTGGGCATTTTTGAGATGGGAAAAAACCATTGAATTTGTGCCACTGTTACCGTAACGACACCGCTTTGGATGTGTTTGGCTGTCCTCGGGATGTACTCTGTTTTATCCGATATGTCGGTGAGTGATGGGAACATATTCTGTTTGTGTTTTGTTTTCACTTCAGTCGGCACTACCGGAGTGCCACTGTTTTTATTTTCAATACATTTCACAAGACTATTGCACAGATGTTTATCAACAGCGCCCCCTCCACGTCAATGGAGGGCCAAAAGATCCTTGCAGCAGTATACAGTCTGTTCATAGTTATTTTACCTCTTACAACCAACCTAACAGCAACCTTATGGTAACGAAAATAAAGATCAGTGTGATATTGACAGATTTGTTAGTGGCAACAACCCAATAGCAACCATATTGTAGCAATAACAAAGATCACTTTGATTTTGACAGTCATGAAATATCAGAGATAAAATAACTGTGAATGGGCTGTGCATGCACATGACGCATGTGTGCTTGCAAAACTGCTAAGAAGATTTTGATTTATTTGGCTGATAAATATAATTTTTATATTTATAATAATAATAATAATTTATTTCGAGCAACAAGACTCATAGTGTTAGTAACAATATACTTATAAACTATGTTAGTAATAATAGACTTACAAAAACTAAACCAAAAAACAGAAAACAGATGACATCACTGCTGCAAGGTGACAGGCTCAGCCAAAACCTTGCATCAGTGGTTCAGTGGTTTGTTAGTATACACACGACTTACAAACTAGTGTTAATACTTACATCTACGAGAAAAACAACACAAACTATTCATTAATACCCCACAGTGGCATGTAGGCGCATCCAATGTCCCAGTATGGGGCTGTCCCACCTATCAGCTATAGTTTATTTTAGTTTAGTTTTTATGTTAGTGTTGACGACCACAGCGCCATCTATTGGCGACAAGTGTCACTAATCGATGACGAGGACGGTGCGCGGGGACATCAACGCGATGCTAGCGACGCGCTACGGATTTTCACTGTGACTGTCTTGGTGACCCGTCAACGAACGCACGCAAACTATAACCGATATATATTTTAAATTGTGAAGAAAATACATCCCAATATTGTAAAACCGATATTACACGTTATCATAAGGAGCCTGGTGTCTAATTTCAATCCACGACGCTGACACGACGACGACCTGACGCAGGAACCCCAACATATTTGGACCTTCGAGCCGAACGTTCATCCGAAGCAGCAAGCACCATCTTCAGCAACGGTCAGGTCAATCCACCCAATTTCCTTCCAAAATCCTGTGCTCAGTTTGTGCTAATATCGTTATTTTTCGCAAAAATTCCAGTGTTCGACTACGGTGCAAATTGTGTGTCTACCTACATCGCTCGGGCGCACACCGGTCAACTGTAAGTACTTGATCTTTTTCTCTTGCAAGCCACCAAAATGAACAACAATAAGAGGCATTCAATAGTAGAAATAGAAAGTAGTGAAGATATCATTCGCGAATTAGTTAAAAAAAGAGGTACCGTTAAACGAAAATTAACTTTGTTTTCTAAGTATGCGCAGTCATTAGAGGTTTCGAAATTAACGGACGCTCAGAAAGCGGAGTTAGAGGAGCGTTTTCAAGCCTTTAAAGTACTAATCGATCAATTTTCTACTATACAAGATGAACTAGATTCCATTGTGTCAGATAGTCAGTTGGACGGAGAACTGCTAGAGAGAGAAACGTTTCAAAATCAGTTTTATGCTATTGTGGGCAAGGCTAAATGTATTTTAAAAGATACTTCCACACAGAATGTCGGCGGTCAAAGTCGCACTTTTAATTGCATGAAGTTACCCACAATCTCATTACCGAAATTCGACGGTTCATACGATCAATGGCTCGAGTTTCGCGATACTTACTTGTCAATGATACACAATAGTGACAATCTAGATAACGTTCAGAAGTTCCACTACTTACGGTCAGTTCTTACAGGTGATGCACTACAAGTGGTTAAGGCACTAGAGTTTTCTTCCGACAACTATTTAGTTGCTTGGAGTCTCTTAGAGAATAGATTTAACAATGACAGTTTGCTAGTTAGTAATCACGTCAAAGCTTTATTCTATGCTCAATCAATGAATAAAGAATCAGCTTCTCAAATTCGTAAATTAATAGATACAGTTTTAAGAAACATTCGGGCGCTAAAAACGTTAGGAGAACCTACAGATACGTGGGATACTTTAATTATCCACATAATAACTTCCAAGTTAGATTCTTCGACCGATCGCGAGTGGGAAAGTCACAAAAGTACCCTCCCGAAAGTAGGAAAACTAAAGCTGTCTGAATTAATGAAATTCCTCAAGGATCGTGCTGATTTTTTAGAATCTATTAGGCCTCAAAGCAAACAATCAGTAGACGCTCACACAAAGAAACAGTCGGTCACCAAATCACACAGTCATGTTATTACACGCAAAGATAACAACAACAAAAAGCCATCAAATTCACCACGTTACAAATGCGCTCAGTGCGGTTCCAATCACCCGGTTTACTCGTGTGAAGATTTCCTTAATTTATCACTTAAAGATAAAATAAATTTCATTGAGGAGAAAAGGTTATGTCGTAATTGCCTACGATCAGATCACGCAGTAAACGAGTGTTGGTATGGGCCGTGCAGGCATTGTAATAAAAAACACAACACGTTAATTCACACAGATGCTGTTGTGGACGCTCGTACATCATCAGCTGTTGCTCAAATCACGCAAATAGTGCCACAGTCTGAATCAAATGATACGAGTGCTTCACACATACAGATGCCGCTCACCACTTCTCACAAATCTCACACAATTTACGAGGGAGATAATAATACCAAAGCGCAATGTTTTCTAAATCCGGTACTATTATCGACCGCATTAGTGGAAATAGCGGACAAACATAATAAATATCACACAACGCGAGCTCTCCTCGACAACGGGAGCCAACATTGCTTCATATCCGAATCGCTTTGTAATAAACTTAGTCTTCCATTGATACAGTCCACTGTTCAAGTTATAGGGGTAGGTAATACTATATCCCAATCCACGCAATCATGCCGTATTCAGTTGCGATCCAAAACGAACACGTATAGCACGCATTTTAGTTGTTTAGTTTTGCCTCGTATAACGGCACAATTACCATCACTAGCAGGTAATTACCACATCGAAATTCCACGCAATGTTCAACTGGCCGATCCAGAATTCTATCTGTCTGGCGAAATTAATTTATTGTTAGGGGCAGATAAGTTCTGGGACCTGCTTAGTGAAGGTCTGATACGGTTGCCGAATGGTCCATATTTACAAAACACACAACTCGGTTGGGTCATATCGGGAACTCTTCATAAAAAGGTTTCACGCGTTAACCTTACTCATTGTAATTTCACGCAAACATTAGATTCAGAACTCAAACGATTTTGGGAACTGGAAGAAATAACTTCAACGCATAACAATCTTACCAAAGATGAAAGTGCATGCGAAAAGTTATTTAAAGATACGACGTTACGCGATGTTAAAGGTCGTTTTTCTGTGCGCATTCCACTTAATCAATCAGCTGATGTTTTACATGACACATTCTCTATGGCAAAAAACAGGTTTCTTGCACTCGAACGCAAGCTCATTAGGAGCGCGCCTAGCTATAGAAAAATGTATAACGATTTTATGAGTGAATACTTGGGTCTGGGTCACATGAGTCGCATAACAGAATACACTTCACCTTGTTATTTTTTACCACATCATGGTGTCTACAGGGAACATAGTTCAACAACAAAACTTAGAGTTGTCTTTGACGCAAGTGCAAAGTCCACTTCGGGCAAATCATTAAACGACATACAACACATTGGGCCTGCGTTACAAAATGATTTGTTCTCAATATTGCTCCGTTTTAGACAATTCAAGTATGTAGCATGTGCCGACGTTGAGAAAATGTATCGGCAAATATTAGTTCAGCCTGATCAGAGAAATCTGCAACTAATACTTTGGAGGGAAGACCCATCTGAGCCGCTCGGTATATTTCAACTTAACACCGTCACTTACGGGACGGCGTCCGCGCCGTATCTCAGTATTAGATGTTTAAAACAACTCGCGGTAGAATGTAAGGATGACGTCATAGCACAAGTAATTAATGACGACTTCTACGTCGATGATTTAATAACGGGACATCAGGATCAACAAAGGTTATTAGAAATATGCAAAGATGTTTCTGAAGTATTGGAATCAGGTTGTTTCTCCCTTAGAAAATGGATATTTAACTCAGCAATCCCACAAACAGAGTTACCATCTACGTCTAAGGAATTCTCACTAGGAGACAACTGTCATACCAAAACACTAGGTATGGGATGGTTTTATTCATCCGATGAATTGTATTTTAACACAAAATGTGATCATGACGTAACTCACGCTACCAAACGTAATATTCTCTCAGTCATCGCGCAGATATACGATCCTTTAGGTTTACTTACACCAAATATTATTATAGCTAAAATTCTATTACAAAAGATGTGGCTATGTAAGATAGGGTGGGATGACGCAGTTCCTAACCATATACTAGTAGAATGGGAAAAATTCATTCATCAATTACCCAATCTACAAGACATACGCATTCCACGTTACGTCATTGGAGAAAATACACACATTATTGAGCTACATATATTTTGTGACGCTTCGCAAGATGCATACGGCGCCTGCGCCTATATACGCAGCTATACAGATGCACAGCTGATATCAGTTAATTTGTTGTGTGCGAAAAGTAAGGTCGCTCCCGTTAAACCGGTTAGCGTACCGCGCTTAGAACTGTGTGGCGCGCTAGTAGCTGCAAAGTTGTTTACAAAAATAAGTATCTCATTAAGATTAACTTTTAATAGCGTACACTTTTGGTCAGACTCAACAATAGTTTTAGGTTGGCTTAAAATGTCGCCTAATTTATTAAAAACATTTGTGCAGAACCGCGTTGTACAAATTAATGAACTCACGGGCGATAAGCCGTGGCGTCATGTAGCCGGTAAACAAAATCCAGCTGATTTGTTATCGCGTGGTGTGCATCTAGATATACTTAAAACTTGTGAATTGTGGTGGCGCGGACCGCCATTTCTACAGGTTCCTAACACACAATGGGAACATGATATTAATTTAAGTAATGTTAATCACGATGAATTACCTGAATTAAAATCACTTAAAACTTCATTGCTAGTTCAAGTAAATTCAGATTCCTTTCCATTCGATAGGTATTCATGTTTTAATCGCTTGCGACGCGTAGTGTCATACGTTATGCGTTTCATTCACAATAGCCGCACAAAACTAAAAACAGAACGCCTCACAGGTTGCCTATCGATGGATGAATTAGATATTTCTATTAGAACTTTAACCCGAATAGCACAACAACAATCTTTCTCAGATGTTTATAGAACATTAAAACAAAATCATCAAGTAAAATGCCCACGCAGTATTTCTAGTTTAAATGTTTTCTTGGATGACTATGATTTAATTAGAGTAGGAGGTAGATTATCATATTCAGACTCGTTTTCATATGACAAAAAACATCCTTTGTTGTTGTGTGGCAAACACAGATTTACTCGCCTTATATTTGAGCATCAACATAAATCACTACTACACGCAGGGGCTCAGTTACTACTGGCCACAATTCGTGATACTTGGTGGCCTATTAGAGGGCGTAACTTAGCTAAGCAAGTAGTGCACACCTGTATGACCTGCAAGCGTATGCGACCTAAACCGTTAAACATACAAATGGGTAACTTACCTACCGAACGACTGGAGCCAGGGTATCCATTCAAACGTTGTGGCGTGGATTATGCTGGGCCATTGTTCATGCTTAACCGTGCCGGAAGGGGGGCAAAGTTAACGAAATGTTATATCTGTCTCTTTGTATGTTTTACTACGCGCGCAATACATTTAGAATTGGTCACAAGCCTTACTACTAAAGCATATTTGCTGGCGTTGAAACGTTTCATCTCTCGACGCGGCAAACCATTACAGATTTATTCTGACAATGGCACGACTTTTGTAGGGGCTTTAAAGGAATTTTCAAAATTTTTAGATTCTTCAAAATCAGATATTATCAACTTCACAACTAGTAATTCCATAGAATTCACATTTATTCCACCGTACTCGCCTCATTTTGGTGGTTTGTGGGAGGCAGGGGTCAAGTCCTGCAAATTTCATTTATGTCGCATTGTAGGCAATGCACATTTCACATACGAGGAGTTAAGTACGATATTGGCACAAATTGAAGCAGTCCTTAACTCCCGACCTATGTACCCAATGTCCACAGATCCAAACGACCTGCTTCCTTTATGTCCTGCTCATTACCTGATTGGCCGACCGCTCACCGCACCCGCCAGTCGGGACCTCACTGCGACGGCTACGCAGCGCCTGCCGCGATACGATCGCGTGGAACAGATGAGACAGAACTTTTGGCAACGCTGGTCAACGGAGTTCATATCTGAGCTCCAGAAGAGGACGAAGTGGCAACTCAACCAGGACACACTTACCCCTGACACCCTCGTCCTAATCAAAGACGACAACTTACCGCCTTTGCAGTGGCGCCTCGGACGAGTGCTGCAGACATTCACCGGCAAGGATGGCATCTCACGCGTGGCAACCATCAAAACAGCGACGGGCGTTATTCGGCGATCATATCCGAAAATCTGCCCGCTCCTGCATCCGGATGACGACGGAACCAGCAGCATCTCAGCTTCATTGGAACCTGGTGCTTCCAAGGCCGGGGGCATGTTGACGACCACAGCGCCATCTATTGGCGACAAGTGTCACTAATCGATGACGAGGACGGTGCGCGGGGACATCAACGCGATGCTAGCGACGCGCTACGGATTTTCACTGTGACTGTCTTGGTGACCCGTCAACGAACGCACGCAAACTATAACCGATATATATTTTAAATTGTGAAGAAAATACATCCCAATATTGTAAAACCGATATTACACGTTATCATAAGGAGCCTGGTGTCTAATTTCAATCCACGACGCTGACACGACGACGACCTGACGCAGGAACCCCAACAGTTAGTTTGTGAGATATTGGATTGGCACAAGAAAAAAATTCAACCAATTTATAAGGCATCCAATAATTACGCGAGGCGTTTAGCGGGGGGTCAAGCCGATTTTCACCCAATCTCACGTGAGGGAGAGGGGGAGTTCCTGGCAAGTATCACGTAATTTTTTTCCGCAAGAAACAGTGTAAAATTGCGAGAAAACTGGGTTGAATTCAGCAAACCGTCTTAATAAAAATAATTAAACAACTTGTTTTTTAACCGACTTCAAAAAAAGGAGGAGGTTCTCAATTCGTCGGAATCATTTTTTTGTTTTTTTATGTATGTTCCCCGATTTCTCGAAGACGCCTGGACCGATTTGGAAAATTTTTCTTTTGTTTGAAAGGGTATACTTCCCAAGTGGTTGCATGATCATCAGGTCAGGATCTGATGATGGGATCCCAGGGAAATCGAGGGCAACCTTCAAATTTTATAGGCACATAGTACCATTTTCATATATTTTCTAAAGCTGTTTAAGTATTTGCATCTGATAATCATCATCTCAGGTGGATGAGCTGATGATGGAAGGTACAACTCCTCAACGGCTTGGAGTTAAAAGAAAATTCTTTCAAAATTATTTATAGTAACACTCGTGCATTTGCTCTCGGAAAGCACCATTTGGTGAACTGGAACTGATGATGAAGACCACAGATGGCCACCGGAACTACTCAATAATATCTCCGTACTATTTCACGGGTTGCGATTCGATACTTTAAAATGGTTGCTAAGCAATTTATGCTCGTCACAATGTGAATGGTGATATGGAGCTGATGGTGGACCAGGAGAACTCTTCAACAATTAACTTCCCTGCATTGGTAAAAGCAATATTTTGTAAAAGGCGATGAGAAAGTTGACACTAGGCTATTGTAACTGAGATAAATTATAAGCAGACCCACTAAAAAGCGTGAAATAAAAACTTTTTAACAAAAAAAAAACCGACTTCCAAAAAAACACTACAAAGTGAAAAATAACTTTAATTTCGGAAGTCGGTGGCAAAAAACTAAAATACAGATCCAAAGACACCGACTTCCGAAATTAAAGTTATTTTTCACTTTGTAGTGTTTTTTTGGAAGTCGGTTTTTTTTTTGTTAAAAAGTTTTTTTTTTTAATAAATTCAACGCAATGAAGCATAGATGTCGTATTTACACTGAAAATACGCATTTTGAACAATCTCACGTGAGATTAGAGGGAGGGGGGACGGGGTCGAGCCAAATCTCACGATATCTCACTAAGGGCGGAGGGGGGTTCGAAAATCGCCGAAATCACGCAACACAACGCACACACGCAATTAATGGACGGCCCCTAACCTCCTCCTTTTTTTTTTAAATTCAAGAGTGCCCAGCAGTGGGAGAAGTCGTGTTGTTCGTGATTGTACCTGGATTGCCAAGATGTATCAACCTCAAATTGTTTTTTTTTCAGGTTTCCGTCTCACAGGCTTTGTTGGGTGGCACTGTCAGGATACAAGGGTTATACGAAGACCATACGTTGCAGGTTAGTGTTTAACTGTCTTACACAAAGAGAACACTGCACAACAAAAGATTTTCTTACGATTTGCATAAAACCGCTATGAATATATTTTTTATCGCCTGCATTTAATACAGGTGCAAATTGCACTGTGGTAAAATACCACTTAAAAAATACACAAAATCAGTCAATTGGTCGTGCGTATAGCTCGTACCTACATATTCAAGTAAGAACCTGACTGAAAACAAAGGAGTTTCTTTGCGACGCTAGCATGAGGTCTCATGTAGTAATAATAATTTCCAGACCGAATTTATAGTGGTAACGGCCGCGACTTAACGAGTTGTAGGTCGTACTTTCGAACCCAGGCAGGCGCTTTACTTTGTGTAAATTATTTAATCACCAATGCTCTCAACACGGTGAAGGAAAACATCGTGAGGAAACTGGCATGTCCTAGAAATTCGAAGTCATGTTACATCTACCAAACCGCACTGAGCCCGCGTGGTGGATTACGGCCGGCCTCACCGAGAGGAGGCCTGTTTCTCAGCAGTGGAAACATTATAGGCTGGTTATGCTATTTTAAGAAAACGGTCATCCATTTAAAGACTGACCTTGGCAAATGCAGGTTACCCTCGCAGATATATCGGTCTGCGCGGCTATTACTTAGCCAAAAACTTTACCTTAACCATACCTAAAGTAATGCATTTGTTACAGATAATGCCCTGTACGTCATCACACAGCGTTATCCGACTATCGCGAAAGGGAATGAAGAGGGTCAGTCAGAACGGCTATGGGGATCACTATGTGCATGTTAAAATACAGGTTAGTACTGCTGAAATTATACAGAGTGAGTCTTTTTACAGGAATCAATCAAAATCAAAAGTCATTTATTCAAACTAGGCTGAGAATCAGCACTTTTCGAACGTCAAAATTACAAAAGACAGTCCCCCAAAACGCCCGCCCTTCGCCACTTCCTAGTGCTTTCGCTGGGGAGAAGAAGTGGCGGAACAAACTCCCCAGCAGCACAGCTGTCTGTTCAGTTACAAAAAAATTGATTGATTCACCTATACTCCATTTGTTTAGGTAAATAAAGGTAAACAAAAACCACCTTCAATTTAGCAACGTTATTAACGAATTATAATGAACTCTTCAATTTAGCAACGTTATTAACGAATTATAACGTTGCTAAATTGAAGAGTACGACTGTGACGTAGCATGACAACTGAATAGACTGGTATTACGTTGAGTCGGTTAACCACGTCACGAGGTTTTTCCAAACCAGTCGTACCAAGCGCAAGTGGGGTATCGTGTTACCTATTAACTGGGTTGTGGAAGTCAGATAGGCACTTGCACCATTTCAAATAATTATGATATTTAGCTGCATTTATTTAAACGGAAGCCGTTTCCAGCAAAGTTGGGAAAAGGCTACCGATGTTATAAACTCGAAAGTCTACCTGTATGTTACCTTTTCACGCCTAAACCACAGCGCGGATTTCGATAAAATTTGGCAAGGAGATAAATGGCATCCTGATGAAAGGACAGATAATTTCCGATAGGCAAAACCGATGATATACGTTCATTGAGGTAGAAATTTTAACATAGCCCTCTCTATTTTATAATTAAATTATAATATTTTCTCCGCAGTTACCTAAAACTTTGTCAGACAAGCAGAAAGCGCTGATGTACGCATACGCCGAACTAGAAGAAGATACTCCCGGACAGATTCACGGCGTCTCGATCGACAGAGATGGTAAGAAATGACCGAAGCTTACGTAGGAAACCAGCTTAATTTACTAGAGGAAGCCTACCAAACTGACAGGAATATCGTAGAAGACTAATGTTTAAGATTGTATTAACGCCTGCTTAGGAAATATAGGCTTCATTATGTGTCAATATAGAATCTCATTTAGGTAGGACAACGTCGGAAAACCATTAGCAAGTCATTGCAATGTAACTCTTATCCCGGTAAGGTAAGGTATAAATTTGAATGATTGCCGAGACTTTTATCAAACTCAACGGTAATCATTCTAATGTATACTATGACATAAGAGTTACATTGCAATAACTTACTAATGGTTTTTCGTCATTTATAGCTTTAGCGATTTAAAAGTCACGGTACAAGGCCTCGTCAAATTAGAAAATGTATGGAAAAAACACATTTATTTTACAGAAAAAGGTAGCAGTGATACGGGCAGTAAATCAGAAACAGTTACGGGGTCTGATAAGATACACCGCTCGAACCGCGATAACGAAGATCACGAAAAGCATAGAACGAAAGCGTGGACGTTTTTAGAAATTCTAAGCGAGTCTTATTCGAATAACAAAGTTTATTTTGTGACTGGATTCGTTATGGCTGTTGTTATGTGTATGATTGCGATTATGAATGACCCACAGGACCGCTATGGGGCCTTTGAGTATGTGCGCGAGTTGGAGGAAAGACCAGCTCGGGAGATTGATAAGCCTTATGGGTATGAAAGAGCGCTTAAGCGTGAAAGGGAACTTCGTCCTGAATTTTATAAGGACGCATGAGAGGTGATGTTCGTTGAGATTTTTGTCTATGCTACGCTTTCAAAGAGTATGTGGTTGTAAGTTTTTAGGGGAGGATTTCGTCTATAACTCCTTTATTCTTTATGCGCAAATTATACGAAGGATTTCATTAAAGCACTTTAATGCTTTGCTGTTAATATTGTGTAGAATTTGTTTGTTTGAAACTTGATCAATTTTGAGGGCTTGGAATGGGTTAAAGTTATTGGAGTAGGATATCGCACCCTTAGAACATAAATGGCACTATACGAAAATGTTCATTTTACGGTATGGCCGTTTAAGTTTTTTTAAGTATTGTATGGGTGATATGGAACTCAAAAAAAAAAATAAATAAATAAATAAAGCTTTGTGATTGGCTTAAAATAACGATTTAACTAACGCTGTTTCAGTATCCAGTGGCATACAATAAAATTATGTGTGTGCGGCATACAATATAAAAATGTCATGTAAAATAGTGCCACTTATGTTTTAAGGGTGCAATATGAATTTTGTTATTTATTATTTAAAAGTGAACTAGGCTAATTTCCGATTCAGAATTCCAGTAGTATTTTTTTGATTTATGAAATTCGTCTACCAATATTCGTTCTATATAACATCATAATATATTATTGATTGTAAATAAGTTATGTATAGATATTTAAAAGTGAGAGAGCATTTATGAAAGTGTTGCGAAAGTCAGATACAACCCGTCCGACTTAACTGTGCACGTGGCGCTGTGACGTTACCCTGTCGTACTGTTTGAAAAAAATAAAGTTAACTTCGTAAAAATATTTTAGACGATTTTTTTTTTCAACATGCATAGGTATAGTTTTTGTCGTAATGATAAATATAATAAATATAAACATTTCGCGCATAAACGCATTCCAGCGAGGTGCACACTTAAGTCGGTCGGGCAGTAGTTTTAAAATGGTTATAGTATGATGGTCATTTATATTTTCAAACATACTTATTGTAAATATTGTAGTCTGTTTCATGAATACACAAAATTTAATTGACATGTTGTTTCATTTCGAACCTCTCACTACCCTAAACCATCATGCTATAATCCACAAATGAATAAACGTGTTAGGTGACACAGCACAAATATTCTACAATTTGGGGTGAATCCTGAATTTTTAGTAGACAGATTTAGAACAAGGATAGGAAATGTCGCAAACGTAAACTGCATTATTAAAAAAAAAAACAAGGTTTTTCTTTAGATTAGACAACTATCTATACATTTTTACAATACAACCTTTATTTTGACTGTCGTAAAGTTCTTTATACAAAAACTAACTTTAGTGAGAGTAAGTTGTAAATTTTGTATTAAGAACTTTATCTTAGTGGGAATAAAGCAGAATTTAGGTATTACTTCTAATGTAGACACAATTTATAGGCGTACATAACGTTCAAAGAAAAAAAAAACTAAAATAAAATAATAGGAAATCAATAAAGGTACGGCACTGAAGAAAAATGTCATGGGGAAATATAATATCTAAATTACAAAAACGAATACTTTAACAAATATTAAGTAACTCGGAGAAAACTACCTAGTATATTTTAAGGAGTCGTGAAATATGTCCAGAGCCCTGATTCACAACCATACGACAGGCTATCGTATCGAAAACCTGACATTTCGATAACCTGATTTGACGGTCTTGACGCAGAACGTCACTTTCGCAAAATGTCATCCAGAAAAATTTGGTCACTTTAGCATAATGTCACTTTCGCAAAACGTCATTTTCGCACAACGCCATTTTCTCAAAACGTCATTTTCTCACAATGTCACTTTCGCAAAACGTCATTTTCGCAGAATGTCATTCAAGCCATTTTTTTATCGGGAGAGACCTAATACTAACACTGTAGAATCGGGTAAGTAATTTATTGAAATTATACAAAAAATCATCAATCAAATTTTTATTACATACATAACTATATACATATGTGCTTAAAATGATCTATCATGTAATTGGTTATTATAATTATTATGCTAAAAAATTGGTGTGTAATGTAATGAGACGCCTTGTGTAATTTTTCGAGTCTAGAAAGAAAGCCGCTATTGGGATAAGCGAATCAAAGAAAGTTTACATAAAACATACCTACTTACCGCGGATACAGAATACCGAAATATATATTTTGACAAAAAAAAAAAAACAATAAACTTTTGAAGAAAGACGGCCAATCATTGACATTACCTGAATTAATGTGTAAAATATTTTTTTGCAACTATATAAAAATAAACAATACTTTAAGGACCTACAGGATCTAATTGTGGGACGTTGCCAGCAAAACCAACATACTCTGCCTACAAAGAGTCCAATTGGTATCCTAAGATCCATAGTTAACGCACCTTGGTTTGCTAGGAACGACGAAATCCACGACTATCTACAAATGTCAACAGTAAACTATGAAATCGAGCGGTACAAGGAACAACACGCCTAACCTTGCATCCAAACCCACTAGTTACTGTTGAACTGTTGAACCCGATAGCGGTGGTGAAAAGGCTGAAGAGGAACCACATTCTATAAGTGGGAGGCGCAGCACTGGCTGCTCCTTACTTAATTACTTAAGTACCCGATTCTGTAGTGTTAGTATTAGGTCTCTCCTGACAAAATATAGCTTGAATGACATTCTGCGAAAATGACGTTTTGCGAAAGTGACATTGTGAGAAAATGACGTTTTGAGAAAATGACGTCTTGAGAAAATGACGTTTTGCGAAAATGACATTATGCGAAAGTGACCAAATTTTTCAGGATGACATTTTGCGAAAGTGACGTTCTGCGTCAAGACCGATTTGACTTCCCCTCAACAGCAGATAGCTGTTGGAAGAATAGCGGGCGTCTATTTGATTTAAACTGACAATATTTTCGGGTTTGGACTTGTGAACAGCGTTGAGAAGACTGCTACGATAACAATGATTAATGTTCGATACGATACAGAAGCATATCGAGTGTTTGTGAATAAGGGGGCAGGTCAGATTTTAAGATTTTGTTTAGCATTTTATAATGACTAAACGTTCTAATTTATGGAGCTTTTTACTTCTAATGTTGGTACGACAAAATGGAGGACAAAATTTTATGCCACGAGAGACGCGCGCTTTACTTGTGGTAAACAAGTGTAAAAACGCGCTGTGAATGTATATGTAAGCGCAGGAGCTCTCGGTACCGTTCGATACAATGGCGGAGTCGGAAGTGTGTGTCTTCACGCACACATTCACAGTGTGTTTGTGCACTTGTTTACCACAAGTAAAGCGCGCGTCGCTTCGTGAGACAAACATACTGTAAGACATCACGGGGTCTCTTTCGTGAAACGGTAGGGGAATCTCTGCTAGGAGGAGGCTGCAATCAATCTTTCTATTAAGTCTTTCGTAGCACACTACGTAGCGCTACGCCGTAGCTCGACGCGTAGCGTACTTTTTGGGAGCTACATCAGGAAGGTGGAACTACTTAGAACCGAAGCAGTTGTTCTAGGCGACGATGTGACCATCACCCCAATTGCGTCTCACACTTTCAATCGGATTTAGAAGATTGTTCCTAAACCATCGCTTCACATGTTTTAAAAATTTGTCTGCTGGACAACGCAAATTACGCAATGAATGTTGTTATACTGTCAAAATGAATAGCATTAGCAAGTGTTTGTAATTACCCCGCAGATTCTCAATTACAATGCATGTTTATTTTGGTAAACACAGGTATTAAAATTCAGGGAGAAACAAAATGTGACATTTAGTATGAACAAATACAAAATACAACGTGAAGAGAGAGAGAGGATATTCTTTCAGAAATACGGCGACCAAAGCAGGAGAACGGAATGTAGGAAATATTGTAATGGTGTCCTTGTTCATTGATTTCCAGGAGTAATACGAGAAAAATAACGAAAAAACTAAATAAGCCTTACTTCTTGTAGGTCGAGTAAAATTGTAAGTTAAAATCAATAGAATTTAGTCGATTTTAACATTAGTTTGAATATGTATGTTCCCTTGTGTGATTAAACTAGTTTTTAAGTTCCAAAAGTATCTATAGTATAATCACAAATGGAAATGGAAAATTTTAACAGAGTTGCTAGTGTTTGAGAAAAAGTTGACCTTGTATAGTTTATGGTGTGTTAATTTGGTGTTGCCATATCATCATAGTATGTATGCATTAGAGTCGAAATTCCCGACCACAGTAACACCTTGTCGTAAACACAGTTGACGGAAAAAAAAATCAAGGAGAGTCAAGGTGTAAAAAAGTTGAGTTCAATTAAAGATGACTTTAAATTAGTAAAAAAAACCGGCCAAGTGCGAGTCGGACTCTCACACAAAGAGTTCCGTACCACCGTACAATATTTAACACTACATATATAAAAAAATCATGTTTGTTGTAATTATTTATTTTTAAAGTAAATATTATACAACGAAGTACCTATTCTGTAAATATTTCAAGCGTCTACCTGTTGCCGTTATTAATATCGAGCAAATAACGGCAAAAAAAATCACGTTTGTTGTATGGGAGCCCCCCTTAAATATTTATTTTTTCTGTTTTTAGTATTTGTTGTTATAGCGGCAACAGAAATACATCATCTGTGAAAATTTCAACTGTCTAGCTATCACGGTTCATGAGATACAGCCTGGTGACAGACAGACAGACGGACGGACAGACAGCGAAGTCTTAGTAATAGGGTCCCGTTTTTACCCTTTGGGTACAGAACCCTAAAAATGCTATTAATACTTTTTAAGCGAATTCAAAAAAGGAGCAGGTTCTCAATTTTTTATGTATGTTCGGGAATAACTCCGTCACATATCGACGGGTTTGCAAAATTCTCTCATTTTTAATGGATAAGGTATGCCTCAGGGGTGGCCCCATATAAATTTTATTAAATCAAAATAAAAAAATCTTTTATTTACGTTACAATCTGTATATGTTTTACAATAAGTTATTACAATAACAATGTTTGTATACTTACAATTTTATTAGAATGAGCTGTGAGTAATGAGAGAATTACTTTTTCTATTGTTATTAAATAAATTTTGGTTTTCCCACAGTTGAGAGGTTAGGAAAATGCCAAACAAGTACTAGTAGTAGTATTTTGTATCAAAAGTATGAACTATCGGGGAAAAAGAAGTTCCGTTTGTCCACACTGTGAACGAATGAAACTTTTTTTCCCGATCGTCAACAGTGTTGACGACAAGGTGTTACTGCTCGGGAATATTTGATTAGAGTTCGTAATATTCACTTCAATTTGTTTAAATTAATGTTTGTAAGTAATATAACAGAAAATCATTAATTTATTCATTTGTTAACGAATTTTGAGTGATACACCTACTTTAGATTTTTACCAAATCCTCTGTAACAGAGGAATTTACTTTAACTAGTTATTTTTGGGCCAGATGATAATCGTCACTTCTATGTTTCGTGGTCAATGACATTTGAAGTACTAAACATAGTATTGTCTCGCTCACTCAAATTGATAAATTATCCCACATAGTCCCTCATATAACGTCTGATATTATTTATATCTTTGAAGACACCCGGGTCATTCCGCGGAAATCCACTAACGGCGAATATATGCTAATAATAAATTAAATATCATAGCTGCATTCTTTTTTTACTTTATATGCCATTTCTTACATGTTTTTACGTATGGCGCCGCTATCTAAAAAAGTATAACACCTTTATTTAATTTATTATTGCAATCAACACGCACCAAATGTCCTTACCATTTCCAAACAAAGGTCGGCCTAATTGAGCGGAATGGCCCACCCCTTTATTTTTCATTATTCTGCTAGTTTTTGCTCAATCAATATTAATATTTAAAACTCCATTCACAATTTCAGGTAAGAAAGTGTCAATAGCGGGGCCCCATAATATCGTGGACGCCGTCAAAGAGGCTATAAAAGGCAAGAAGTCTACTGACGGAACAGCCACCGAGGAGGAAGTGCTCGAGGAATCTAAGAGGAGCAAGGCGTAGATAGCGATTATTATACCTATGTATATTGTAATAAGGGTTGAAGCGCTTTGCTGATAAAAACCGGTCGTGTTGCTGCCTAGCAAAAGCCACGGTTTTGTAAAATTGGGAGTAGGTAGCAATTTATGGATTGCTCTTGCGTTTGTTTGAGATGAAGAATTCGTCGAATATATGAGATGCGCGAACGTCGGTGGTGGTAAGGAGTGTTTGTCGCGCTGATTACTCCATTTGCTACTTACTCCGTGGTACATATGTCGCAGATGGATTGTAGAATCCGCTGTTTTACAAAACCACAACTAGCGGTTTTGTAAAACAGCTGAACAACGTTCATTCCATAATTACTGAATTTGAACACGCAGAATTGTATAAACATTTTGCATTTATTAATGCAGCGGGTCAACTATTAGCGGTTTTGTTGTTTTACATAACGAAGCTGTTTTGTAAAATAGCGGATTCTACAATCCATCTGCGACATATATATTAAACGAAATAAATAAATAAATGAAATTAATATTGAAAGACGTTGATTGACTAAAATGCTAGAAATTTTTGTATTATCAAAATTCTAGAATTTAAACTACGTATGGAATCGAAAGATGATTGTTCAAGTTCTGTACCGTTAATTAATTTGTTAATTTTAAATTGGTTGTACCTTAATCACCAAAGCGCATTAACCTCTTCATAGTAGAATGTTTCGAAAATTGGGTTATAAAATTCTCGCTTCTCGTTAAAACAATTATTATTTTTGTTTAATTTATGTATTTGAATTTACCAAGAATAGGTATTAATTCACCCATTTGTATGATTTACTTTACAATTCTGTGATACATGAAGAATGGTGAAAACATTTCGTTTTAGACTTGAGAAAAAGATGTTATAGTTGCTTTATGTCTGAAAACTTATGTTTTATTGGACATTTCACTAAGTAATTGTAATCAAAGACGATGTACATAGCCGTTGACTAGTGTGTAGGAAATGGTAGATAAATAAAACAACAAATTACTTAAAGCTTTGTTTTATTTCAGAACATTTTATGGCTTAACCTCTCACAAGTTTGCCCGCCTACCTATAGTAGTTTATGGTTGAAACATCCGACGCGTCGGAGTAGTTGAATGGGCGCAGTAAAGTCATTGTTTTAACAATGACAATAGAACATTGACACTTGGTGTACCGTTGACGTTTCGAGCACTTTCTCTTATCGATACCTTAATCCGCAAACCAGCCAACTCCATTTTTGCCAAAAAAAAATATTATGATGTCGTTTTTTAGTCAAAATAAAAACTAGAAAGTTTTAAGTGTCTCCTGTAAACTATAGCAAAATGGAGTTGGCTGGTTTGCGGATTAAGGTATCGTTATGTACACTTGACGCTTGAGGGGTTAAGACGCAGTACATAGAGTTAAATTAACTACACGACTTCATCATTCTCCTGTCCTTATCTCAATTTATTTGGTGTCGGCACATGTCTTTTTCTTCCATACTTCACTATTATCCGTCATCTCGGTAGTAGTTACTCCCTTTCACACAGTCCATCGACTTCCTCTACTCTTATAGTCTTCCACATTCTTACTCAAAACTTTCCTCACGACATTTTCTATGACTTGTCTTATAATAGTTATAATAATGCAATCTAGAAGACTAATGCACCAATAAGCACAAGGGTTAGTGAATATTTTTAAGGGGTACCTATCTAATTTCAGCGTTTTCCAGCGTAAAGCGCTTAAGATAAGGTTTCCTAGAAGAGCGGTGGCCGCCACGCAACGGCTGCAATGACGGCTGACATGAAAATTATGGCAGCCCGCAGCGGGGTTTGATTTTACGGTGACAAAAAGCGCTCTAGGAGAACTACTTTAATAAAAAACAGTGACTTTTTTTATCCGATAAATTTCGGACGCTATATAGCCACCGCTCTTCCAGGAAACTTCAGCTTTACGCAGAAGATAGGTACCTACGTAGCATTTAGAGCTTAAAAAAGGTCAGTGCTTAACAATGTATTTTGTATGACGATTTGGAGACGGCAATACCAACCTACAAATTAATACTGTTACGCGCCACACTTGATGGCGACATTAGCTACTACTAGCGCCATCTAGTATCGAGTAGCAGAGCTAATAATTATTCGGGTCCCTTCTAGAAACTTCGATGCTAGACAAAGACATTAAAATTTTATATGTACAATAGACGGGACATTGCGAACAAAATCGTGATCCGATACCTTGTACCTAGTGGTCTCAAGTCTCTCAGTCTAGTGACGTACGCCTGCGCGTCAAGTCGCATCGACGCAATCGTGTCCACCAAAAAAAATTTATTTAAAAAGAAATATGCCGAGTTGCGCATTGCGTTATTGCAAGTCTCGTTATGGTAGAACGACTGGATCTAGCTTCAGTTTATTTTCGTATGCATTATTTATATTTACTGAGTAATTTAAATCAAATAATTTTCATAATAGATCTAGAAAATTTCCTAATTTTGTAATAAACGCCATCTATTCCTGAGTAGCCTTACTATTGCTGCAGTAAAATGACAGCATAAGTGTTACCACTTTTTAACTAAATTTTTAACCAAATAATCTATTAATTTTAGTAACATTCAGTTCAAAATCGATCATGATTGTTAAATTGATTTTATAAAAGAGGATAATTATTATTAGAAGATGATATTTATAATGAAATACAGGATAATATAAGTTTACAACAAAAACATTGAGCAATGACTAATTACTGTTTTGTCATCACATCAGTGATCGGATTAGATTTATAAAAAGCGTTCATTCTAATCACAAACATATCTTCTTAATATTCTTATTTTTGAGGTTTTTGGTGTTTTGTAAATAATCCTATAAAGTTAGTAATCCTTTAATTTATTTAAAAAATTGATTTCTTAGATCGGAGTTTTAGAGCAAACTTTAGATAATCCCACTATGCCCCATCGCAACCTGCTCAACTCTTCCTCGAGTTCGGAGATCTTCTCGTCGGTCCGGAGTGTACGCGTGTTGTATGTTGTCAGGTCCAGTTTTCGGTGATTGTGGTAGCCGGATCTCTTCCGGGGATTCTTAGCACCCTTTGCCTCACCGTGGCCTTGGCCGCTACCGTAGCCAAGGGTAGGCGGGCCGCCGGGCACTAGGAGGGGGGGGGGGGGGATTTTCCATAATCGCCACGCATGGCATGTGGGTTGGCGATCGCAGTATGATAGTAAATGCATAGAGAACGCTGCTGCCCATTTTCCGGTACGTCCCTTAGTCGCCTTTTACGACACCCATGGGAAGTAGGGTGGTGCTATTTTTTAAGTCCACGGAAAAAATTATATTTAATAAAAATCATTATTGAGATAAGTAACATGAAATAATTTGAATTTAGCACTTATAACTTTTATTGAAAACGGTTTTAATAAACGTTTGTATATTATTTGTAAATAAAGATAAACATTGGCGGCCTTAACCGAGGACATTATAATCTATAGAATTAATGTATCTTGTCTCAGCTATTTTTTTTAGGTTTAGGACCTCGCCTCGGATATACGTATATCGATATAAGATTTACAAATATTTGCAAACAAAAGAGTAATAAAAATAATTTTGCTAAAAACGAAACGCAACCGACAATTGCAAACAACTATGCCCATTGTGACATAATAGGTGGGTAGTTCTTCGAAATTTGATTCTTCGACTGATCCATATGGCCAAAATTTTATTTCACTTGCAGCTCTGTAACACATGTTCATATAAAAATAGGTATACCAAATAACATGTATTTGTATGAGGGACTCGTTTTTATAAAGTAGTTTTCAAGATATCGATGTTCGAATATTTTGTGCCCAGATGAATCAGAAACAGAAATAAAAAGTAATAAATACACCGTTAGTTATGATTGTTAATTCTAAACAATAATTATTAATTCTTAACTAAGACTAAGACATATCAAAAGTGCCATATTTAGAACAAGTTTATACTCCTGTCATTTTTTAATTATTCAAAAGGGTAAATAATAATAAATAAGACTAGAACTCTAGACTAGACTAGACTTGTACACGGTCAAAAATTGGACGTTATAATGCAATAAAAGCACTCTTTTCGTGCTGGAGAGCGGAAATCTAATTTATTTTATTATTTATATGGGGTATTGACCATACGAATCAGGCACAGTTGTATCAGAATTTTGCCTACAATCATGCATAACTCATCATACATACAGACTTCATTATTGTCATTTTACTACACGAATCTATAACCCATCACACGCAAGCATCACAAGCATCACACGAAACATAGATTAAAGTTTTAGAACAATTAAATAAATTTTATAAGGTAGGCATTGTAATCAGAGTGCCACCTGAACCAAACACAGAAGAATCAGATGTTTTCCTTCGTAACTCCGGGATCTAAGTCAACCAGCCGCACGTCCGCCTTCTAGCTTGTCCGTTGCACCACTGGCTACCCCCGCGCGGGAAGCCAGACTCTCATTATTATTACCCGATCAAGTACGGTCAAGTGCAGCTTACGCCACATTAATCAGTATTATACGCCGGACACTTCTTATTTACTTATTTATAAACACACTAACGTAGTTATAACTAATACACATTTCTTTTGTAAGAGGACAACTCATTTCCTTTCGATATAATTATAATTTATATTGATGAATCAAAGGGAAAATGCGACATCGACCATTTTGTTCCGGAAAATGGCAAACGGACGCCTTATATGAATCAGAAGAACGAACTTCAAATATTTTTATTTTGTACCTAGACAGCAAATATTTAAAAAATATCATTTGTCCTAGTAAGGGATAAAGCTAAACTGTACAAAAAAAATATTACATGCCGTTTTGTTAGTCGGTTACAGAAATATACCCACAGACATCGAAAATTTTGTCCCTGAAGAACTACCCAGGTCTACTTACACAAAAAGCAAATATAAAACACAAAAAACATAATAATTCGGCGGCAAAGCAGGCACATTTAAATTTATTTTATTTTAACATGTACATTATCTGGGTGCGCCAAAGTTCACCTAAATTTTCAACTCCGATAATTGGAAATCCGAAAATGTTCTTCCTAACATTTTTCATCCTAACAATCACAATTCCTAACTACTCTGTCTCTAATGTTCATAATTCCGAATCATTCATCTTCATAATGTCAGTAGCAATAAAGATCTATTATACTTTTATTTGTTTTCCTATATTTTCTCAACATAACCATCTTTTACACTATTATTCAAAGTCATATCTTTTTTGTTTAGATCGTCGACATAGGATGCAAAAACGAGCGAAGGGCACCCCGAGGTTCGGTTTGGTTAGGTTACTTTAAACCCTTTACACAGAAATAGGGGCCCCGCGAAGCGGGGCTCCGTCGACATAGGATGACATAGGATGAAAAAGTGTTTATCATATTAGACTAAATAGGTTTTATGTCTATTGAGTGGTATATCAAACGATTTTATATTAATTGTCTGTTATTTTTATAGAAATTAGTTACATTAAAATTATATCAATCGTTTATTATATTAACTGCTCATTATATCAAATAAAATTATAGGTTCAGTTGTTATATCTTGTAAATTTTAGAGGTTTTGTAATTATATCATATATTACTTACCCATATAAACTCCCAGGCCATGAAAATATTATGGTAGTTATGTTTAGGGATAAAAGCGTTATGATAAAAAACAGTAGGAGTTTAAAATATTTACATTAATGATATTATTGATTACAATTTTCGGAAACATGAGTGCCCGGTACATCGCCGGTAGCACTACAAATAGTATGAATGAAAACTTTAGGATGAAAAATTTTAGGAAGAGTGATCATTCGGATTACAAATCGTTAGGAAGAACAATTTCGGGTAAAGAACTTTAGTTAAGCCAATATGGACCCACATTATCTACTTACATAAAAACACACACTGAAACTGATACCCTATCATAGATGGTGACACGGACAATGAATAATAGCGAATAAAATATTTTTTTGTTTTCTGAGACAAGTTTTCGATATTTTTTTATTTACCTTAATCCATGGATTGAAAATCGGATCTGGCAACACTGGCCACACTGGCCACCTACCGAGCGATAGCTGAATATAATGTTTGCTATATTATGCCGCTCAAATTCTGCTATATTATGCTAGATGGCGTCAGTGAGACATGGGATCACAGTTTTTGTATGACATTTCTTTGCATAGCCTCTCTATTGTACCTATCTTAAATCTCTTTGATGCTAGAACTTTCCAGAACTATCGACGCCTGGTCGGTTGGTATCGGTATGTACTCGAACATTCTAGATGTTTCTACGGTAGAAGGTTCTGGAACTATCCGAGGCCTATATAAGGCTGGTGTGCCTGCGAGCCGAAAACAGTATTGGATAAGCGATACAAGCGATAACATCGAAGCGATCTTCAAGTGCGACTCTCAAGTGATTAGTAGTGCGATTGTGATTTATAATTAGTGTGTTAAAGTTGTAATTGGTGTTTTTAAATAAAGTGTCTATTTTTGGTAATTAAATCGGCAGTTTTTATTGTCACGAACCCCAAGCTCGTAACAATACGAATAACTGGAATAACCCCCAGGAAAATTCCTGTCATTAAAAACGTTCAAAATCTAGTCGCAATCTCATCTCAGCGACAATCAATATCAAAAACTTGTCAAAAATTTATGGAATTCAGAGGTATTTTTTGACAGATTAAGACTGAGATCAGACTGTGAACGTTCTTAAAATTACGAGAATTGCCCATCTGATTGAAAGTATAAGATTATTGATATAAAATTATTTCATGATTTCATCTTCGCTCTCTAACAGCCTATACTTCTCCGTAATGTAAGTGATGGGGCCACCGCTGTGGCGACGCAACGTTGCCAGCGCGCACGACAGCAGCATCATAGCTCCCTCCACGTACCAACCGTACAGGATCCGGACGTGGCCGGTTATCTGTAATTAATGGGCCTTATGTTCAAGCTCTGGCCGGTGCCCTTAATTTATTATACACCATAGGATAGCTCAGTTGACAACCTCCTACGTGGACCTGCTAGATGGCATAATTTGCGAGATGCCATAAAGAAAAAAAAATTATATTCAAGAGTTCAAGACATGGAATTAGTAAGTACTTATAGTACAACACTCTAGAGGAAAGCTTGATAAAAAAGATCACCATAATAATTATCACCATTCCTGGCTCACAATCACCGCCGCGCTACGGTCGCTTTTGGTTAGGACGCGGCCTTAGAGTATGATCTTTTAATTAATACGACGCCAATTGATACTTGTTCTGGGCACCAGATATTGTGGGAATATAAAAATGTTGGTGAGTGTGCTGAAAGTTATTCGAACTAAAAACAGCGAGGGCATCAACACTGGGCTTAGAACACGCGGGGTAAACGTAACGTAAATTCGAACGATTTTTTAATCGAAAATAAAACTTGGATTGTTTTTGGTTTTGGCATGCTTGCAGGCAAAACGTCGTTTACCTACCTACTCTGATCATCGGTCAATGGGACGCAATAATCATTAGTTGGCTTGTGCTTCAGGCCTTATAGTGATGGCTAAGATACTTACGCAATCCAATCCCCCACTAGTGGTGAACTCTAGCGGGAACAAAGCGATATCTAGCGAAGTATTCCCGCGCGCTAGGCCGAACGCAGCCGCGCCACACACGTAGTATAAAACGGCGATGAGAGGCACACTGCGATACGCGCCTAACACGCTGAGAAAACGCTGGAAAATGGACAAAATGTTGTAACATAGTAAAACTATATTGAAGCTTTGTATGTGGCAAAATACGGGTTGGTACCTGAAGATCTGTTCTCTAAAAATCACGAAAACAAAATCAAGTTTTCACGGTGATATTTTTACAGAATAGACCGGCTGAAGACCTCACCGTGAAAATATTGGTGAAGTGAGCTAAGATTGACACTATTGGCAGCTCACTTCACCTAAGTTTTCACGGTAAGATTTTTCAGAATAGATCGGCTGTAGTAGGTACCCACAATCCCATAATCAGCCTATAATGTTCCCACTGTTGGGACACAGGCCTCCTCTCTTCGAGAGAGAGTGGGCCGTAATCCACCATGCGGGCCCAGTGTGGGTTGGTGATGTCACATGTCTTCGAATTTTTTGGTTCTAGGACATGCAGCGGGGCAATTGCGTAACACTTTATCAATCGGAATCGGTTTCATTTTGACAGTTCAACAACATTCATTGCGTTATTTACGTGTTGAGCAGACAGGTTTTTCGAACTTATCAAGCAATGGATTAGCAATTGGCTTCGAAATGATTCTGATTCCGATTGTTAGTGTGTTACGCAATTAGGGTGCCGGTTTCCTCACGATGTTTTCCTTCATGGTTTTGAGAGCAGTGGTGATGAAATAATTTACACAAAGTAAAGCGCCTGTCTAGGTTCGAACCTACGACCTACAGCTCGTAAGTCGCGGCCGTTTCCACTGCGACACCAATGCTCTTCGGTAGTAGGTATGTGCTTGCATAATTCTGGACACACGTAGGTCCGTTAGGCGTTCAACAAACTGTTGTATTGCGAATATACGGTTGTCCGTTACGCGCGTACAGATGGGTACAGCAGGCAGTGACTCTGAGGCAGCAAACTCAAGCTCAAAGCATTTATTTCAATTAGATAAACCAATTAGGTACAGGCACTTTTGAACTGTCAAGGATATACGAAGCTAGGGGAATTGAGTTTCACAAAGGCTCCCAAAGTATTTCTTTACGAACTCTATGTGGACACCATGTTCGGCGAACTCCAAGAGGGCTTTAGTCATAAGTTTGGATCATGATAACCTAATTAAACTGACTTTAGCAAAAGTCATCATTTTCTTAGCCTTTTCTCAAGAATTTTGGGGTCGGGTTCTAGTCTACGAGTACCAGATGCAGCTGATCGATCGACCAGTGCGGCTGTTATTACTTAGCTACAAGCCCCTCGGTTCCTTTGTCCCTTGGTCTTCAGGAAAAGTATCTAGGTGCCGAGTATCTTCTCGCTAACGCTACGTAGGTTCCTACGTCTATACAAAGATGTGCCGTAGTTATCTACCTAAATAAACCAGCGACAACTACACCCACTCACTTCTCCCGCTCCCCGTGTGACGTTGCCTCCAACGTCCGACATTTTTATGGATTAGGTCCTACCGTATCGGGCGGTTGTAAGATTTAATGCACGTCGCATCTTACTCAGTAATCTTTTTATTTTCTGCTGCTCAGATGGGAAACTAAAGCAATTTATCAATGAAATCCCTACCATTATTTTCTTGCCAATACCGCTTCTGTTAGCCTTCAGAACTTCCGAGCTTCGACTGCAGTTAGGGCTCTCTGGAACAAAAAAAAAACTATACTTACTGGGGAGTTTGTTGCGCCACTTCTTCCCAGATAAAGCACTATAATTATAGCCGCACTAGGAAGGGCGAACGTTTTGGGAGACTGTCTTATGTAATTTTGACATTCAAAAATAGCTAATTCTCAGCCTAGCTTGAATAAATTACTTTTGATTTCATTATTATTCAAGTACTTTCTGGATAGGTAGATAATTATCTACCTAAATTCTTGACCAACTTGAGCAATGCTCAAAACGTTGGGGACGTTTTGAGCATTGCCCTTGTAGTACTTTAAAACCTATGTTAATCGAAGGGCCATAGCCATCTTATCATTTTATTGCATGACAGCGAAACTGAAATGTTCGTCCGAAAAAAGTTATATCGATATGAAGAAACCGGAATCAGTCACAATGTGTTGCCGTTTAATGTTCGGGTGTTGGGAAAAATATCAGATAGGTACCTATGGAGTTTCGGTGACAAACTTGTTTCAGGCAGAAAGGCTAAAAATTACTTATGCACTGCTAGCGTTGACGCTGGGAGCGGTGCGTCGTGGCATGGTTCATACATTTTGGTATACATATTTGTTTTTACCGCTCGCCGCCCCGCGCTAAGCTGCCGCTGATAGCGTCAAAGTCGTGGCCAGGCCCTTTACACATTATAATAGCGTCACCGCCGCCGCAGCCACGGCGTAATGTGTAAAGGGCCTTGCGCTGCGGCGGCGCCGGCGGCGGCCAGTTTTGAAAAATCTTGACACCGCGGCGCGCGGCGGCGAAAAACGCTGCCGTTGCGGCGCCATGTGTAAACGTTCTTACAGCGGCGATAGACGAAGAAAAAACCCGAATTTACATTATGAAACTAGTTGCGCAAACTTAGTTACCTATTCATTGATAGTTTCACGCGTAAATACATTATAATTATGTAAGTATACACCTGAAACTGCCAATGAATAACTGAGTTTGCGCAACTAGGAGTTAGGTACCTAATGTAAATTCGGGCGTCGTTATTTTCATTAGATCAACGGGGTAATTGCGTAACACACTAACCTAACAGTAGGTATGGCTTTCATTTTAACAGTTCGACAACATTCATTGCGTTATTTACGTTGTTCAGCAGATACATTTTTCGAATACCTGCAATGCAAGCAATGAAGCAATGGATCTTCAAAATGATTCAGATTATGGTTGATAGTTTGTTACGCAGTTAGGATGCTTTCAGAATTGTTTGTCTCTTAAGTAAATCACGCTATGATTATGATTCATCACCACTATGCAATTTTACTGGAGTGGAGACCGCGTACCGGCAAGAGTAGTGTGGACGCCCCCCAGCTAGATGGACGGACGACCTGAAGAAGGTGGCTGGGGTAGACTGGATGCGGAAGGCGGAGGACAGGGTGCTGTGGCGTAGTCTGGGGGAGGCCTATGTCCAGAAGTGGACTGCGATAGGCTGAGTTGTATGATTGATTGATGAAATTTTGCTTGGCAGACTGTTGTAAATAATTATCAGTAAGTGTGGCACAGGCTGTGAAAAGCACTGATAATTCACTTAATGCTTTGTATAATTACTACTCGACCGCTACTCCGCGTTGCATTAAAGCGATTTTGTTAAGGGGAATAAGTATGAACCGCATTTCAGAGCCTCGAGCGCAAGGAGATTCTCAGAATACGCCGTGGCAGGAAGTTCTCGTAAGTATATTATGCAAGTACGTCTGTTATTTCCGTGTGCCTTTGTCATCATCAAATAAGTTGTTCAGTCAGTTTTTTCTTGTTTTTCGCGTTTTGATATAGATAACCAGTACTTTTGTGATGTTTACGCAAAAAGTGTTGATATTTAAACTGATATTTCAAGTAACTAAGTACATTATCTACGGCCTCACCCACAAAATATTTTTTTTGTTGCGTCATATTTTGGATTTCGACACCCATCACGTTTGCGGAGTTTCGCTAACATAATTTGACTCTATAGACAAGCGGAGGTTTAAGGCAACACTACCAACATGGCAAAAAAAAAAAAAAACTACACTCTTATCTCTCAAAATACAGTGCTATGTGGTGAATCCTGGGTGATACTATATAGAACCTACCTACAGTACCTAAGCGGCAAACCCTATTTTTCTGTGGAATTCTGTAGCAAAAGCAAAAGATACAAGAAACATGAATGGCAGCATATAGGCTGTTTAAAAAATAGCCATTTTCAAAGATTCTTCATCAAGTATTCACTAAAGACCTTACTGAGCCTCATCTGTCCAGAGGAGTGTATCAAGGAGACTTGAAGACATAGGAGTACGAAGCCCACGACATTGTTGTAATATTACAGCTGTCCATGTGTCCAACAGGCCATAGATTTACAACATCTGATATGGACTGATGAATGGTTTGCTGCTTTATACTATTCAAACACAACCAAACAAGAATTGGAAGATACATACAGAAGTTCAACCATAATCTCTTCCTTACAATAATGCCTGTGTATGTATGTAGGTACACTATGCCTACTTAGCGACTATTCCTGGAATTGTCGCTGAAGGATGCTATGGCAATCCAAACCGCATTATAATAATCAGTCTACAATGTCCCGACTGCTGGGGCACAGGCCTTCTTTCTGTGAGAGGGAGTGGGCCGTAATCCATCACACGGGCACAGTGCGCGTTGGTAGATGTCACATGTCTTCGAATTTTTTGTTTTATCTTCACCGTTTTAGAGCAGTGATGATGAAATAATTTAGACAAAGTAAAGCGCCTGTCTGGGTTCGAACTACGACCTACAATTCGTAAGTCGCACTGCTCATAAATGCTTTGAGTAAATATAAAGTTAAATGGTGCTTCTGTATTTATATTTGCTTCATGCTTTCCAATGTGGACAGACATTCAGCCACATAATTGAAACTGTCCTGTTAGAGGCGCCTGATAGCTTTATTGTCATACAATGTAATTATAGCGTTTTGTTAACGCCTACTACATGAAGTTGTGTTGTTTTTGTTTGTGAACTCACTCTGTGATTTTAATTAATTTTACTGATGAAACAACATGTTTCTAACATAATACACACAACAGTGAGCAAAAATAACAAACGTATTTAGGTACTGTTCTGGAAGTTTTAGGTTCCAAAACAAACAAACATCTGTCAAAATAATGTTACCTGTGGTTTTGATAAGCCATGGAAGAATGCGTGTTGTTGTTTAGGGTTGCCAACTTTTAGGAGATATTAATTCTCCTAAAAAAATATTTATGACGTTTGACAGTTTTTGTGTGAAATAACTGTCAAAATTTCAAAATTATTCCTCGAATAAAGTTAACAGATGATTGAAAAATAGCCCTAAAACAAACAAAGTTTTGCTACTCGACGTTTTTAGGGTTCCGTAGCCAAATGGCAAAAAACGGAACCCTTATGGATTCGTCATGTCTGTCTGTCTGTCTGTCTGTCCGTCCGTCCGTATGTCACAGCCACTTTTTTCCGAAACTATAAGAACTATACTGTTGAAACTTGGTAAGTAGATGTATTCTGTGAACCGCAGTAAGATTTTCACACAAAAATAGAAAAAAACCAATAAATTTTGGGGTTCCCCATACTTACAACTGAAACTCCAAAAATTTTTTTTCATCAAACCTGTACGTGTGGGGTATCTATGGATAGGTCTTCAAAAATGATATTGAGGTTTCTAATATCATTTTTTTCTGAACTGAATAGTTTGCGCGAGAGACACTTCCAAAGTGGTAAAATGTGTGTCCCCCCCTCTAACTTCTAAAATAAGAGAATGATAAAATTAAAAAAAATATATATAATGTACATTACCATGTAAACTTCCACCGAAAATTGGTTTGAACGAGATCTAGTAAGTATTATTTACTTGGTTAAGGGCTGATTTTTCAATCGACAGATACTTAATTTTTATTCGTGGAATAGAATTGACGTCTGACAGTTTTTGTATGGAAGAACTGTCAAAAATTCAAAATTATTCCTCCGATAAAATTATCTGGTGTTGGAAAAATCAGCCCATAGAGGTACCTACGTTAGAATGTAGTCTTACCATCATTTTGTGGAGTAGTCCTTCCTAAAACGAAAGGTCGCTTATCCAGGAGGCTGCATTTCAACTGATTGAAGTGAACTTCAACTTGCACCACTAAACACATGCTTGCGTTTAACACTGAAACAATAGACATAACATGTGCAGGCGACAGCACATCAAGCTACCCGTAACTGTCAAATTTTCCCAATCAATTTTGAATCTTATACTTTAGCGATAAAGTTGAAGATCTATTTAAAAAAATTGCCAGATTGTAGTAGTTTGACGTGCTGGCGTTTGTACATCGCATAACATCACGCCTGTAATCCCCAAAGGGTTAGGCAGAAGTGAACCTACCTATAGTACCTACACCCATATTTCTTTAGTTATGTTTAAGACCCATGGAATAGGGGGCGAGCCTATTGCCATCAACCGGGCACAAATCCAGACTCCGGGTTGCTCGCGGGTTGCCCGACCCGGGAAATTGGTGGTGTGATACGCCCGTGTCTCGGAAAGTATGTTATATCGTTGTTCCTGCGCCTGATCTCTCCCGTGAGGGAAGAGCGAGTGATCCTGTGTCTGCGCACATATTTGTGCATTATAATATCTCCCGCGTTGATGGCTAGTCTCCTCTGAGATTGGCCGCGTTTAGTGGTCGCAAGCGCTGCTGAGCGTGAGGTCCTGGGTTCGATGCCTGGGTCGGGCAAAGTGTTATCGGGTTTTTCCATCACAAATTTCTCAGTAGCAGCCTGGAGTCCAGATTTGTGCCCATTTAATGGCAAGAACCTCGCTCCGATTACATTGGACTTAGGGCTCCAACACATAAACACGATACGACGTCGCGTCGTGCTACGACGAATATGATAGTATATGATTGTAGTAACTTTTCATTCAAACATTAAAACGATGCCGCGTCGTAGCAAGACGCGACGTCGTATTGTGTTTATGTGTTGGAGAGCCCTTAAACATAACTGGCGAAATGTGCGTGTACTATCCCTTCTGCTTGTCCCTTTGGGGAATATAGAAGAAAGAAAGAAAATAAGCTTTTTTTAGTGTAAACATAACGCAGAAAAAGAACACAACACAAAAAAAAATAACAAGTTGGGGGAAAATATGCGTCACATCCACGCAAAACGGCCCTCGTTCAGCATAAATGCTAAGACCCTATGCGAGACAGACCCCCGGCGCTGGTTTTCAGCGACATACCTAGGCGTGATGTGAAGTAAACTCGATAAATAGAATCATGTAATGTAAAGCTTACTTAGATAAATATGTGTCGGTACAGCGAAGGTGGCGTAAGTCACGGCCGAGATTCTTCCCCACGTTGTATGTGGCACCGGCGCACCGAAGCCTGAAAGAGATCATTAGCATGTTTTATCAGGTACAGACGCCAGCACATCAACCTACACCAAACTGTCACATTTTCCCAATTAACTTTGAACCTTATGTTTTAGTAATAAAGTTGAAAATCTATTAAAGAAATTTGACAGATTGTAGTAGGTTGATGTGCTGGCGTCTGTACATATTTGAATAATCAAGTAGAACCTGTTTAGAGAACAGCTCTATTGTGTCTTGTTCTTCGAGCTAGCGAAGCACGTACATCTTTATTTATTATTTATTTATTTATAATATATAAGTACTTTATTGTACACCACAAAAATACATAACAAAAAAAAATGTATCGCTTTCTGCGACCTCTTCCAAGCAACCTTGAAATGGAAAATCATTTGCCTGGACATAAAATGGGGTTGTCGTTGGTGCAATAATTTGTTTACAATACCTATAGGTACTAAATACGCAGATATCACACCCACACACCCTCACACACACGACACACGTACATCTTTCACGTCCATCTTTGTACGTTTTTTTCAGAAAATTGTATTTCAGTTATGAAATGCAATTATAATAAGTCTGGCACAGACTATAGCTCTAAAGAAAAGAAAAGAATAACTAAAACACGTTTATTTGCGGTAAACATGACGCAAAGAAAGAACACAAACACAAAAAATTAAGAAAAAGTTGGGGGAAATATGCGTCACATCTGAGGGTAATTCTCGTAATTTTAAGAACGTTCACAGTCTGATCTCAGTCTCAATCTGTCAAAAATACCTCTAATTTCCCTACATTTTGACAAGTTTTTGACATTTGTTTGTCGCCGAGATGAGACTGCGACTAGATTTCGAACGTTTTAAATTACGAGAATTGGCCTTCTGGTCACATCCACGCAAAATGGCAATTGCTCAGCATAGTGCTAAGACAGAGCAGAATGCGAGGCAGAGCCCTAGCGCTGGTTTTTAGCGACAGCCGGCATTGACGTGATGACGTCAACCAGTGCAGCATACTGCATACGATGGGTTATTCCCAAAGTACTCTAAAAAGAGTTCCCAAACTACCTACTCTTATACTCTTATTTTGTGATGACAGTACTTAAGATAATGTATACCTACATAGAAGCTGTTGGTGTACCTTAACTGGTCAAGCGGCGCGCGTCGCCGATCGGCGACGAAACCATAGAAAATCAAATGTGTCTCATTAACGGAGCTTGACAGATTAATAAATAAATACTCTATGAAAAATATAATATTTTTAAGATAAAAAAATATACAATATTTATCTCTCTTGTTATTCACGCAGCGTAGCGACCTTATTTTAAGTCCCTAGAAATGCGATAGGTGTGTACGATTATCACAGGCCGAGCCGCAACAGAGCCTTTTAATGTAAAAAAAAGAAAAAAATATACGTACTTACGAATATACATGGGCACGGGTGGCCGTGTCGTGTAGTACCTAGGTGTCTAAAAATCATAACTTATGATTCTCTGGCCTCGCACATTTTTTAAATTAAATTAGGGTAATCTTGGTACTATATTCATGAATTTTAAAAGCCATATAATAAACCTTTATGTTTACATATAAAAATTAAATACCGTTCGTTGATAAGCGCATCACTTCAGAACGGCTGGACTGATTTGGCTACTTTTGTTTTAATGTTTCTAATACATACTTAGTTCGAATTAGGTTTTATTTTTATTTTATTAGGGAAAATAAACAGTTACACATTATAATTGAAAATTTAAAATTGAAATTTTGATTTAAGGATTATATGCAAAGTAAAATTGGAAAAGCTTTCCGGAATATTTTCAAATTTGGGAAAAGCTGGACGTCTTTTTTATATAGTAGGGCTTTTGTATGAACTCTAATTTGAACATGACAACGTTTGTTAGGGGTTATTCCACAAATCCCCATTGAGAATCCCCATCAATGGGGATTTGTGAACTTTTTGTTCGTAGTAAGAAATTGAAAAAAATCTAATGATTTCATAAATGACTGTAAAACTGTGATTTTATTAGGTAATAAAAAAAAATATTTACAATTTTAAAACTGTGATTTTATTAATAATTTTAAAACTTTATAATTCAATTAATAATTTTGAAACGGTGTTTTTCTGTTATGTGGATCCATTACTTTAATTGATTGATTATAAAAATAAATCAATGATTCCTAAATCTCCATAAGAAGTAAAGACTTCATGGTTATTATATTACCTATACCATTATACCTATGTTGTTTTTATTTTAATTTTAAACACAAATCCCCATTATGTATCTACTCTATGAGACTTCAAAGGGGATTCTCAATGGGGAGTTTTAGAATAACCCGTTTGGTTTGTTAGGTCCTATTCTCAATATTAATAAGATTTATGATACATTTTTGGCAATAGTTAGGTAGAATTAGATAGTTAAGTTTTGCAATAGATAGGTGCTTATGTGCCCTTTCATTCGGATCAGACAGGGTTTCTTTGACTCATTGTAGATTTAAGGACATACCTAAAGCAGTCATCACATAGACAGTGAATAGGAAGGTCCCGGACAGGTCCCAATACTGCCCGGGATGATTGCGAGCGCCGTGGCTGACCGCCTCCATAGTGAGGTGCCTCTCGTCCTGTATCCGTCGCTCTATTGCGCGCCTCCACTTCGGTGATAGAGGAGTTATCTGGAACACATGAGACATTTTCTATGAACAAAATTCACCTAAAATATTAAGGGTGTGGCGTAAATAGTGGTCCAACGTTAAGGATTTGATGTACCAGATAATTTACTATAACATATTACAATTTGAACCAGTAGGACATTTAAAAATAATCAGTCTTGAATTTGCATGATTATGTTAAAAATTAGGGTATAAAATAGAGAAGAACTAAATTTTTCTTCAAAAAGTCTAAATTTACATTTAAAAAAAATCTGTTGTCTGTAAAGTCGGTTTACTGACGATAGTTGAACGTGACAACGTCATAAGAAAATACTGATGGAATGGTTTCATTTTTCAAAAGAAAATTTTAATTTTATTTGTTTGATAGATACTTTGTATGGATATAGAGAAGTAGGCAAATGGAAATCACAATTGTATTGATCAAGTTACATTTATTTGTACACATAAGTACAATTATGTCAATTTTTTTTTTTTTAAACATATTGCGGTAGGCTGGGTCGTCGGTCGGAGATTGTATGACTCGTCATTATACAAACGGCGCCATCAGTTTGCAAATCAGTGCGTGTTTGCAAACTAATGGCGCCGTTTGTCAAAGTTTTGCCGAAAGCGAATTAATGATCCTACTAATCTTATTCATTTTTCGAAGTCATATGTTAGGGTAACCATGATTTGAAGGATATAATATATGTATGTATGAAAGGGGCAATGTTTAATTCATCTTCTAAGAACTTGTAAAGTGGAGTAAGGAGTAGGCACTGTCTTAGAGAGCAGTTGTGGCCCAGTGGTACGTAGCGGTCCTGACTTACGAGTTGTAGGTCGTGGGTTCGAACCCAGACAGGTGCTTTACGTTGTGTAAATAACTTCATAACCACTGCTCTTAAAAGAAACATCGTGAGGAAGCCGGCATGTCCTAGAACCAAAAATTCGAAGACATGTGACATCTACCAACCCGCACTGAGCCCGCGTGGTGGATTATAGCCCACTCGGGATCTCGATAGGCTGATAGAACGCGATCGTCGCAATCTTTTATTCGGGTTCGCCAAACACGATCGCTTTCTAAGTACTAGAACATCTGGGTATGCGTTCAATGCTGAACTGAGAAACCGTTGATTGATGCGGTACATTTTCATCGATTATTGCAACAATAACTTAAGCCGATAGGTGATTAACTGATAATTGACGAAGCGGTTACCTTCTGGTCCCTGAGTACGTCTATAGTTGGCAATATGTATGTAGAATAGTAGATACCTCCTAATACTTGGTTTGATTGAATACGCTAAAGTTACGTAAGAACGCAGGGGATTGAATATTTGTATACCAGCTAATCTAAATTAATAACAATTCAAGCTGCCAAAGAAACTTTAACCGGCACCTTAATTGCGTAACACACTATCAATCGGAATCTGAATCATTTTGAATTGCTAATCCATCGCATCATAAGTCCGTATAAATAGTTTGATCAACACGTAAACAACGCAATGAATGTTGTTGAACTGTCAAAATGAAACAACATTTCAAACCTGACACGACCTTAAAACAAAAATACTATTTCTTTATTTTCGTATCCTGAGTTCAAATATATTTTTATTTTATTTTTTTATTTCTAAATTTCTGAGAAAAATATAAAAATCAAAAAACATGTGATGACGTCACATAAACGGCGGAATGAGGTAGTTACCTTTGCGCATTCCAATGTCTTTGATTGAAAACATTATATCAAACAAGACATGTCAATGTCACCTAAGAAGTGTAACTAGAAAACAACTAAAAAACTGAATTGAATTCAACAATATTTTTTCCTATCAACTCGACACGCTGCTTACTGTTAATATTATCAATTTTTGATTGATATTTCGCCAATAAAATGGATCCCAATGAAAAATATACGCCAATGACGGAACCAAAACAACGACTGAGACAAGTGACATCTAACAGTTTTTTTGACGGGTCACAATAAAGCAAAGGTAATATCGGCATTCTACCGTCATCTGGCACTTACGTCTTTTTAGGATACACCGAATTTCAAAGTAAAAATTATGAATGAAAAGTACATAATTTCGAAAAACAAAAAAATATGGGTGCCCTAGATTTGAATTTACTTTTATATAACGTAATAATACATGCAGGTTAAAAATATGAAATGTTGTCAATTGCCCCGCTATTGAATGCCGTAATTACAGACACGATTAAAAAGCCATTGTGTCTCGCGTGGATCCACGTTTAATTAAGCATACGAGGGGTTAAGCTCATCTCATGAAAAACTCACAAGAAACTGCTAATTACAAATCACTTACAGTTCCATTACAATGACTAATTACAACAATACGGATAAACACAAATTGACGGATAACGGTTATAGGGTATAATACATAAATCCGATCCCGGTCGGGGGATAATGGGGCCAGGTTCTGATTAATTGCCAAGCGCGCCATCTTGCGGCGAACAAATTTAATTCGATTAAGTACGAGCGGGTTTCTGCACCATTAGGTGAGCTCATTGCCCTATTAGGTGAGTTAGAGCGATTTTCTATGACGCTGCGTACCGTATGAGGTACAGTTCAGTGCAGAATTAAGTGGACACTTTAATGACATATTTTTTTTGGGGTCCGCGTCGTGGTACGGTAGTATACATACTTTTGAGATTAAAAATGTCCATCTGAATTAGTTTTGTAAAAATGGAAATTTAATTTTTTTATTAACCGGTCAAGCGGTGCGGTTCGCCGATCGGCGACGAAACAATAGAAAATCAATTGTGTCTTACTAGCGGAGCTTGACAGATTAAACGCATTAAAATACTGGTGACTAAAACCCTAGTACTCCCATTTTTTTTTAACGTTGAAAATCCTCATGGACTTCCTCTATCGTGGGGGTGACAGAGAGGCATGCCGGACTCTTACCGGCTAAAACCACCGCGGTGTTCCACCTCTACCTATGGCCGGGGGTGCGGGATTCGCATAAGCATTCACCGCTCCTCCGACAGGCTAAAAAAAAAAACCCTAACATTCCTAACAGACTGTGGCCATTGCGATGGAAAATTGCTATGTTTGAAGTTAAGTCACTAACGTTTTTAATACTCAGCCCAGTTTTATAAAGATCGTCAGCAACTTTGTCCATACCAACTTATATTATTATATTTTATTTTATTATACAAACTACATTATTATAAAAAAAGAAAAGATTTTATCGTTTTGTATGTTTGTTTGCTATGCGTTCACGCTTAAACGGCTGAACGGATTGGGATGAAATTTGGCACATGGGTAGACCATGACCTGGATAAGGATACACGATTGACGGACTTTTTCTTTTGAAATTCCCACGGGATCGAGACTTATGGGGGTGAAACTGCGGCGCGCAGCTAGTCAATATAATAAATGCGAAAGTAACTCTGTATGTCTGTCTGTTACCTTTTCACGCTTTAAAGGTTGAACGGATTTTGATTAAATTCGCAAACAGGTAGACCTGTGTTAGGACATGATACTTTTTATCCCTGTAGGACGTACCCGTGGGATAACTTTCGACCTCCACACGGGTGAAACCGCAGGCAAAAGCTAGTGCTTAATAGTCTAAAGCTAATCATGAAAACGGGAATAGGAAAATACTGAGAAAAAACTGAAAGAAAATGACATCTAGAAGAAAACTATGCTTTCGGCAGTTATTTCCACAATTGTGTGGGAGAAGACTTGGCTTAATATGTTGTAATTGGTTTTTTTGCATTCTTCAATTAAATTGTTTTTCAACAAAGGAGACAATTCTTAGAATACAGAAAACAATTTGATAGTCTATTTGAAGAATTGTTTACTTCAAAAGAAATTAGGTATTCTATAAAGAACTCATCAGTTGTGGAATTTTTTTAGATGCCATGTTATAGTTTGGGAGCTCGAGCATGAATTTTTGTAGCGACCGGGCAAAACGAGGAGTATATTGTGTGTCTGTTTGGAGAATGTAAATTTAAGGATCTTGGCAGGGGCAAGGGGCATGTGTGTATCTGGTAAAGAACCCCCTTCCACCCTGTTCTTTAGATTTTCGTGTAATAGTAGATAGTACAGTAACATGTATACATCAACTCAGCCTATCGCAGTCCACTGCTGGACATAGGCCTCTGTCAGACTTCGCCACAGCACCCTGTCCTCCGCCTTCCGCATCCAGTCTACCCCAGCCACCTTTAGGTCGTCCGTCCATCTAGCTGGGAGACGTCCCACACTACGCTTGCCGATACGCGGTCTCCACTCCAGGACTCTATGTATACATAATTAATACAAACTTATGTAGTAGTAAAAGTATTAGTTGATAATTAGCAAATAATAACAGCCACTCGGGTCGATTGAAGGTGAAGCTACGCTTGCCGCGGTTGGTTCGTGGATGGACCATCCATTAAAAATCGAGAACCGTCCGTGCCTCGGAAAGCACATTAATAAAAGCCGTTGATCCCGGCTGTCATTCGTAGATTTTGGACAGTCGTAGTCCCAGTTACTGGGTAACACTTGTAGAGTTGTGGAGGTCAGATAGGCAGTCGATCCATGTAAAGTACTGGTATTCAACTGCATTTGGTTAGACCGGAAGCCGATGTTAACATAGTTGGGAAAAGGTTAGGCAGATGATGATTTAACTGCAGAGTCTAGGCAGATTAAATCAGCAAGGTGTAAAAGGAGCTAATTGCCCAGGATGTACCAGGCGTACATTTAGATATCAGCATTCATCAAGTCTATTTACAAATGATTATGCAGTTACCGTCCTCAGCTCCTCGTCTACTCATGGTATTAATTTTGCAGACAACGAGTATTATTTGTTTTCTTTCGGTTGCACGAACTCAATGTTGACGTAGACGGATCGTCCAACTAATTGCTACTCTGTTATTAAGATAGAAGCAAATTGGATTACTAACTGCGAATTCTTTGTTATAATGCAAATTGTTACAACGGGTCGAAGATCAAAAAAGCTCTTATGTAGTGAAGGTCGGAACATAAAATCTGGCTCTTTTAGAGTCTGTGGAGGTCATAAAATTACGTTTTATGTATCTACTATGAAACTAAGCGAGGGAGAGATTAAAGTGAAATAAAAGTTGTTCTAATTGTTGTATTTTGTTTTAAGAGCGAAGTTAGAAGACATCTGAACAACGTTCAGCTGTATTGTCATTGCGCTACGTATTACAAACCTGCTACCGACGTTTAGACGTAATGCAGAATGGCTTATCTGCAGTCACAATGAGCGTCTTTCATAATACTCTGTTAACTTTTAATTAATATTGTCCTTAAATTCAGTTTTCATTTAAGTTAAGGTAATTTTTACTCGTATTACTAATTTTATTTATTTCAGTTTCGGACGCCATTATTGTTGCTACGACACACAGAGCCACGAGTGAAAAAAATTTAGGTTAGTTAGGAATTCCAAATTTAAAATCATTTAAAATTTAGGCTTGTGTATTTGTGCTTCGAATTTAGTGATTCATTTGTTTTCGCGCCATTTGTTTTTTGTGACGTTTTATTTGACTCTCTTTTACAAAACCGCTAATCGTTGACTTGCTGCATTGATTGTCACCTTATTGGTGACGTTCTTCTGAATGTCTGGTGCGTCGTACTCGCAACCGGAGTGCGTGTATGACCAGATGTATGAATGTAAACGACAACGGAGTATGTAAGGATCATAGTAGGTGGTGTTCTGTACTTTCTGCCTCCATGGATGAAGAAGGCGCGAGTTTATTTTATGTATTTACTGTCCCGGAATAATCCACTGCTTATTGCCGTTCTTAATGACCGGTTTATAGATTATCTACATGAGTTAGCGCCACAATTCGCTTCGATGGTAAAAGCACAAAAACAAAAATAACTTGATAATCTATCGTTTTACGATAGGATATCAGTTGTACCGGCCGCGACTTACGAGGTCGACGTCGTAGGTTCAAACCCCGATAGGCGGCTTTACTTTGTGTAAATTATTTCATCACCACTCTGCTCTCAAAACGGCGAAGGAAAACATCGTGAGGAAACCGACATGTCCTAGAACCAAAAATTCGAAGATACTACCAACCCGCGCTGACCCGCGTGGTGAATTAGGGCCCACTTTCTCCTGGTCCCAGCAGTGGGAACATTATAGGCTGCATATACAGGATATTTCGTTATTAGTATCAATCAAACCGTTTGATTAATCCCCGTATTTGGGAATGATAAATGTATTATTGTTTGATGTTATTTATTGGTTTCGCTGAAGCTTTTTGATTTACAGTCTTTCCATTTTCCCTGTTGTCGAAACAAATTGTTATTTATATTGATCATAATCCGATATTCATTACAAAAAAGCTTTGATTTTAATTAAATTTCAGATCACAATGCTTCATTACAAAACGAGGTTTATCTTTAGACCCACATTTAAAACATCGAGCCATTTTTTAACATAGAACTTTAACCCGACAAAATTAAAGATCCAAAAAGTGACGTTAAACCCGAGTCTAAGTTTCCGATGTTGTTTATAATTTAGGCTTGTCGGAAAAATTTAGAACTATACGCGTGTCGGAAAAAAGTTTAAAATACAAAATACCTACTGGCTCAAAGATTTGGTCTTGACTAAAGTTTACTCGTTTTGAAATGAGACGGAAAGTGTTATCAAAATAAATAATTTTATTTCTGGAAGTAGGTTTGTACAAACACTTTTACACGTCAATCATATTTTTTTAAAGCTAGATGAGGTCGGCGTTTCCTATCTGACTACTCTGAGAAGAAAGGCCGAAACAAACTCAGAGGTCACAGTCTCTTTTAAAGTCCAGACAAAATCTTGGACAGATCATGTGAGGAAATGTTGATCAGTGTCTGAAATGGTCTTTTGAGGAAAGAACCACACAGATTGAGCGGACCTGTCCAGTCAGTGCACGCATTTGTCAAAAATCGTGCAGCTCAACTCAGAAAAAGTGGTTTCTTAACTTTTTTGTCTTTCAAATTGATAAAACATCACGAGAATTTTTATTTCTTCCGTTACAAGTTGAGCAGTAGGTAATTTTCTCAGTTTCAGCCAAGACTCGCAGGTTATTTTCTTGGCATCCGCTCACAGACCGCCTCTAGAATGCAATTAGAAAATGTAATTATTTTCTGTCTGCTGTAAACCTTTTTGATCAAACATTTCTTCCCCTCTTTTTACTTTCTTGTGATTATTAGATTTTGTTCCTTCGGAGATACACGAGGCTTTCTAAGGAAGCTAATTTTTATTACTACATTTCAGATGAGGCAGGCGAGGATATATTTTTTCTATTTTTTATCAAATGCAGTACTGTTAGAAATTCTTATATAGACTACCTCAACTTTTCTACATAATTACTGGGGTTGGTTTATAAATGACGCTTAAAGTAACGTGACGTTTAAACGTCAAAAATGTATTGTTAAACAGATGCTAATCACTATTTAACTTTAAGCAACGTTTATAATCAAAGGGGTCGAGAAGTTTTTGTATATGTCTCACTATATCATCATCATGTTTGGCAGCCTTATTCCAGCCTATTATAAAACCGTATAATAATCCGCAATTTTCAGCAGACTGTGGAAAAAAATGTCAATATTTTTCGAGATGACATACTATTGAGAGGAAAGGCGTGTGGTCTTTTCTCCATAGAAACGCTCTCGCTCTGTTTTTTCCGGTTTCTTGTATTTACCAGAGCCACCAATACTAACCAACCAACCAATACTAACAAAATACAAAATCATCAAATCTATATTAACAAAACAGATACTTAAAATAAAAACATGTACAGACGCCAGCACATCAAGCCACTACAATCTGTCAAATTTCTTTAATAGATTTTCAACTTTATTGCTAAAACATAACATTCAAAGTTGATTGGGAAAATTAGACAGACTCGGATAGCTTGATGTGCTGGCCATCTGTAGATAGCACGCACAAAATAATTTGAAGGTGGGTCAACATCTCTGGCCGGTAGTGTACCCTCCTAGTTCGAGTGCCGAGTCATTAGGTAGTGTTGTCAAGTGCAGTACTATGCCATCGGCGTGGGAGTGGGTTGGGTCTTCACGGTCACCGCAATACATGGCGGGGTAAAAAGGGTGAATGAAATGGTCATAAATTATTTAGAGCTGCTTGTGTTGACAGGGTATTTTGTGCTGGTAAGGTTGAAACAGAATGTAAATGGTATAATGGAATCTCAGAATAGTAAGAAAATCTATGAACTGATTTTCTAAATTGACCAGAATCAAAAGTGAATGCATTTTAGGAAACCCTTTCGTAGGAATCAAAATTAAGATTAGGAATCAACACGGATATCGATGTTTTAAACGATGCAAACACCTCCTATCCTGCGGGGCAATTGCGTAACACATTATCAATCGAATCGGTTTCATTTTGACAGTTCAACAACATTCATTGCGTTATTTACGTGTTGAACAGATAAATTTTTAGAACTTATGAAGCAATGGATTAGCAATTTGCTTCAAAATGATTCTGATTCCGATTTATATTTATTTATTTATATATACTTTATTGTACACCACAAAAATACATAACATGAAATAAACACATTAAACACTACAAAATATACAATGGGCGGCCTTATCGCTTTCTGCTTTTCTGTTTTTCTTTTATAATGTGTTACGCAATTAGTGAGCGGTTCTCTGTGTCCCAAAACTTGCAGTCAAAGTGACCTCTGTGCTGCCGCCGTCGACGCTTCTGTAGTAACCAATCAGCAAGCTTCTTAGCAGGACTGGTTACTACATAATTATACGGTGTCACAACAACAGACTGACTGCTTCAACTTCTCTGAGTGAATTCACACAGGCCGCATTTAGTAAAATAATATATTAACGGGATGTAATCGGTTTTAACCGGCGGGGCGCGTCGCCGATCGGCGACGAACCAATAGAAAATCAATTTTGTCTCATTAGCGGAGCTTGACAGACTAATGTTTATCCGATATATCAGTGAGTGTTGGCAAAGTATTCTGTTTGTTTTGTTTTCACTTCTGTCGGCACTCCCGGAGTGCCACTGTTTTTTTGCATTTGATAGCCTATTTCTTGAGGAAGGTTAAAGGCTATTTAACATCAGGCCACGACCCTAAGTAGCCGAGCAAAAAGAAAAAAAAACGAATTAGTAACGCGGGCGAAGTCGCGAACAGAAGCTAGTTGGCTTATAAACACCACAGGACTGTATAAACCATGAAAGGCTGTAACCACGGAAACTCATTCCCAGCTGTTGACTTTGACAACCCGATGTGGACTAGAGCATGCAACTTGTAAAGGTGCGTTTAAACAGCGCGCAACACGCGAGCCGAGCGAGGCTCGGCGCGTGATGCAGCGCGCCACGCGCCGTTTATACAGTTACGCTCGGCGCGGCTCGGCGCGGCTCGGCACGGCTCGGCAAAGCTCGTACGATCTATCGCTTGCCGGTTTTTGACACGGATCAAAGGCGCGCGCGGCTCGGCTTGTGTTAATACGCGCCGTCTAAACGAATAGGCCTGCGTTCGGATTTAGCCGAGCCGCATATACACGGATGGCGCGGCTCGTGTGGGATCGTGCTACCCCGCGCCATTTAAACCCACCTTTAAACAGTTACGCTCGGCGCAACTCGGCACGGCTCGGCAAAGTTCGTACGAACCATCGCTTGTCGGTTTTTTGACACGGATCAAAGGCGCGCGCGGCTCGGCTTGTTTTAATACGCGCCGTCTATACGAATAGGCTTGCGTTCGGATTTAGCCGAGCCGCATATACACGGATGGCGCGGCTCGCGTGGGATCGTGCTACCCCGCGCCGCTTAAACGCACCTTTATACAACATGATAGATGAGGAAGAGCTTATGGTTTACGTTGGTAACTGGTAAAGTTAAATATGTTACTACAACATAACGGCGTGATATAACTTTGCTATTATAGTTTCTAGTTTGTTTACAGGGTGGCAGGGATATCAACGCGCAAACTTCAACAATGAATTCAGCACATGATTCTAGACCCTTTTTTTTTTCTCGCGTTGGAAATCCTCATGGACTTTCTCTATCGTGGGGGTGACAGAGGGGCATGCCGGACTCTTACCGGCTAAAACCACCGCGGTGTTCCACCTCCACCTATGGCCGTGGGTGCGGTATTTGCATAAGCATTAACCGCTCATGATTCTAGCCCATAGAAATTTATTGTCGGTTATCTAAAAAAAAACTTAATCTGCTGTTTTATAGAAAAGTGAAATACCTACCCGGTCTTGTCAGCCCAAGTATTCAAGTTATTTTGTAGGTATAATGTAGGTAGGTAGTGGTATCCATGCATGTTAACTTTTTTATTTTCAGAAAATGAAAAAGTACCTAAGAGACCACTGTTCGATGAACCCCGCCCAAAAAAAACAAATCGTTTTTTTATTATGTTTTGATATCGAAACCCATCACGTCTGCGGAGTTTCGGTACCTAATTTAATTTGACCTAATTTAATTTATAAAGTACAGACGCCAAACATCAAGCTACCCGAAACTGTCATATTTTCCCAATCAATTTTTAATGTTATAGACTTTAAGATAAAGTTGAAAATCGATTAAAGTTTGACAGATTGTAGTAGCTTGATGTGCTGGCGTCTGTACTAACCCTCAAGAACTTTCCTTCCGTAAATAACATAGGGTTGTGCAATCTGTTGATACCGGTCACCTTCCAAGGTTGTCACTGCCGAAAAATTTGACATATTGCCAATATTGGTGCTTCAAAGTGACAAGGGTCGAAAATTTTTGATATAGGATAGGACGCTGAGCCGATTATTATAATAAGATCGATTGATTATTATAAACTAGTTTCTGACTTCTTTCGCATGAAATTTCTTGTTTCCCAACACATCCCGTCGCATCGCATCGCCCGCCGGCGCTATTACTTCGTTTTCGCTTAGCGTTGTTTCTGTTTTTCTTTTTGCTCGGCGCCTAAGGGTCGTAGTGTGATGTTAAATAGCCTATAGCCTTCTTCGAGAATTGGGCTACTAAATGCAAAATAATTTAACCGGTTAAGCAACGCGTGTCGCCTATTGGCGACGAAACAATAGAAATTCAATTGTGTCTCATTAGCGGAGCTCGACAGATTAAAATCTGACTGGTAGACCCAGAGATTGGTGCGTTCAATCAAATAAACTTGTAGCGGTATCTATAAACGCCACATGCGAACTATGCGTCATACTGACGTCACATGAAATCCTGTATCTCGCAAGCAGAGTTTACCGCGCAACTAGTATATAAACAACGGCCCGACATCAGGCAGTTGCCCGCCAAACATAACACCCGTCTGGTCGGAGGATCCTGCCTTTTCTATAGAGTATGAGTGAACTTTACACCCTGTTCCTCATACCTCTGTAAACTCTTCAGATTTAATATATGTATGTATAAGTATAGATAGATTAAAGTCGCTGGTCGTGTCCGCCTGTGTTACCGCGTTCTTCTTCTAAACTCCGTTAGGGGCCGTCCATTAATCACGTGATGTTTTTTTTTTTTGCATTTTTAACCCCCCCTCCCCTTGGTGATATATGGTGAGGTTTAAAACTACACCCCCCCCCCCTATATCACGTGTATTTTTTAGTACCTACAAAGAATCTTAATGACATAAAAATAATGAAAGAAATGCGAAAAAGTTTTTTGTACTAATACATGAACATTATGGTTATCTTGTTTCCCTTTGTTTGGCTACCTGAACCTATGGAGTATATAGTATTTATTTATTTAATACTTTAAGCAAACAAATGTGCAGAGGCGGACTTATTGCCATAGACATTTTCTATTAGTCAATAATAAATATTGTTACGCGCCACACTTGATGGCGACATTAGCTACTACTAGCGCCATCTAGTATCGAGTAGCAGAACTAATAATTATTCGGGTCCCTTCTAGAAACTTCGATGCTAGAACTTCCAGAACTACCGATGTCTGTTTGGTCGGGACCGGTATGTACTCGAACATTCTAGATGTTTCTACGGTAGAAGGTTCTGGAACTATCCGAGGCCTATATAAGGCTGGTGTGCCTGCGAGCCGGGATCAGTGTTGGATAAGCGATACAAGCGAAAACGTCGAAGCGATCTTCAAGTGCGACTAGAGTGATTTGTAGTGCGATTGTGTTTTGTAATTAGTGTGTTTACAGTTGTAATTTGTGTTTTTAAATAAAGTGTCTATTTTTGGTTATTAAATCGACAGTTTTTATTGTCACGAACCCCAAGCTCGTAACAATTGGTGTCAGAAGCAAGGATTAAAATCATGCCGATTCTACCGAAGGACGACACGGAGGGTATCCGTACCCGGAGTCAACGCCAGCAAGAGACGGACCAGAGGCGATTCGGTGGAGCAACGCCACAGACGTCGGAGGGCCAACTACCGATCACGGAAGCCGGACCGTCCACAGCTGCTCCAGCATCATCAGCACCAGATTTTGCTGCTCTAATGATGATGCTGCAGGAACAGGCCCGCCGTCAAGAGGAACAGGCCCGCCGTCAGGAGGAACAGGCCCGCCGACAGGAGGAACAGGCTCGTCGGTTGGAAGAACAGCTCCAGCGGGACAAGGAGGAACAGGCCCGCCGACAGGAGGAACAGGCTCTTCGGTTGGAAGAACAGCTCCAGCGGGATAAGGAGGAGCAGGTGCGCCGCCAGGAAGAGCAGATGCTCCTTAAGAAGGACTTTCACGCTGCCTTCGGGAAAGACATGAAGGAGGTGAAGGATAAGGTTGCCCAACATGAAAACCGCCTGTTGGAAGTTGAAACCCGAATCGACCAAGTGAAGGAAACCGTGATGGCTGACGTGAAGAAAACCGTAATGGCTGACGTAAAGAAAACGCTGGATTACCTTAAACTTGAGGATGGAATCGCAGCCCCCGTAGCTACAACACCTTCGCTACGTGGATTTAAAGTGCCACCGTTCGAAGGAACTTCTTCCTGGTCGGCCTACAAGATCCAGTTTGAGGCTGTCATGAAGGCGAACGGGTGGAATAAAAATCAGGCCATGACTGCCCTCACCCTAGGCCTGCGCGACCAGGCCTTAACTGTGCTGGAAGCTCTTGGAAAAGAAGTGGCTTACGAGCAGCTCCTTGAGGCATTGGAGGCTCGGTATGGTGACGCTCACCTGGAACACGTGTATCGTGCGCAGCTCAAGGATCGTGTGCAACGCAGTAACGAAACCCTGCAGCAGTGGGCCCTTGAAGTGGAGAAGCTGGTTCGTAAAGCTTACCAGTCCTTACCTGCGTTTATTGATGGGAACCTGGTGCAGGTATTTATCGACGGCATCCGTGACCTTGAAGTTAGAGATGCTGTGAGGCTCGGTCACCACGGGACGCTTAAGGACGCCTTGGCCCATGCACTGGAGGTGGAAGCTGTGCGGCAGGATCATCGGTCCTATCGCGTCAGGGAGGTTGCAGCGGCTACAGTTCGCGACCGCAATAGAAGATACAGCCCTAGGTGCTTAAGCTGTGGGGAAAGGGGCCACCTTCGATCCAGTTGCCCGAAGCGAACTGCAGAAAGGGAAGATGGCTGGTCTCCAGAGGGTAGTGCGGCTAACAGCACCGCCCAGCAGCAGCAGGGAGAACGAGTAATAGCCAGGACTGCGGGACGGGTGCTGACTGATGTTCAAAGAGCCCCGAGGATTTCGATCACACAAACCTATGACGGGAAATCTCATGGCAACGCAGATGCATTGTCTAGAAGACCTTGTCCTGAAGATTGCAAGTATGGTACTAGGCAAGAGGGTAAGGAAGTGGTACCTGTGAGGATGCTCAGGACAGACCTCAGCAACGAGTGGAAGGAAAGCGTACAGCGTGCACAGCAGGAAGATTCAGACCTCAAGCCGATTCTCGAGTGGATGAAGGCCAGTGCACCTAAGCCCACGTGGAGCGACGTCTCAGCGATGAGTTCGACCACAAAAAGCTATTGGGCTCAAAGGGACAGCGTGGTGATTCATTATGGAGTCCTGTGCCGTAAATGGGAAAATGCTCGGGGGGACAGCTGTCATTTGCAAATTGTTGTCCCTAAAGCTCAAGTACCGGATGTTCTACAGCTGTACCATAATGGTTGTTCAGGAGGTCATCTGGGAGTAAAACGGACTCTACTGAAGATACGAGAACGGTTTTACTGGGTCCACTGTCGGGACGATGTCGAGGACTGGTGTCGGAAATGTACAAGTTGTGCAGCTGTAAAGGGACCTCCGACTCGTAGTAGAGGTGCATTGAAATTGTACAATGTTGGTGCACCATGGGAGAGGATAGCCCTAGATGTTGCGGGACCGTTTCCGGAAAGTGAGTGTGGTAACAAGTATTTCATGGTTGTAATGGATTACTTCACTAAGTGGCCGGAAGTCTTCGCCATTCCGAATCAAGAAGCTTCGACAGTTGCAGATAAATTAGTCCATGAAGTCTTTTGCCGTTTTGGAGTACCTTTAGAAATTCACAGTGATCAAAGAAGGAATTTTGAGTCCCAAATATTCCAGGAAACTTGCCGAGTAATGGGTACACATAAAACGAGAACAACTTCTTACCACCCACAATCGGATGGAATGGTAGAACGATTTAATCAGACATTGGAGAGATACCTGGCAAAAGTTGTGGAAAATCGGCAACGAGATTGGGACAAGCACATACAACCGTTTTTGTTGTCATATCGAAGTGCTGTTCACGAAAGTACATCGGTGACACCAGCTTTCGCAAACTTTGGAAGGGAATTACGGCTGCCTGCAGACCTGATTACTGGAATACCACCTGATGCCCCACGCAATATAACCGATTATGCGAATGAGTTGCGGAACAAAATGAATGACATTTATGAGCACGTCAGACAATCGGGCCAGCAAATGTCTGAAAAGATGAAAACCCGTTATGACCGCAAAACGAACAATAAAGGGTTCGACGAAGGTTCACTAGTGTGGTTGCACAATCCAGTCCGTAGCAAAGGGAAATCTCCTAAGCTTCAAGCTAAATGGGACGGACCGTACCGGATTGTGACAAAGATCAATGACGTAACCTACCGGCTCAGAATACAGAACCTGTATTCTGAGCCTACCGGATACAGAAAGGTGCAAGAGGTATTCCTAAGATCGTCCATGTGGATCGACTGGCGCGTTATTACGGGGCCAATAATGCTCGGGACGAGCATGTCTTAGGAGGGGGCAGTGTTACGCGCCACACTTGATGGCGACATTAGCTACTACTAGCGCCATCTAGTATCGAGTAGCAGAACTAATAATTATTCGGGTCCCTTCTAGAAACTTCGATGCTAGAACTTTCCAGAACTACCGATGTCTGTTTGGTCGGGACCGGTATGTACTCGAACATTCTAGATGTTTCTACGGTAGAAGGTTCTGGAACTATCCGAGGCCTATATAAGGCTGGTGTGCCTGCGAGCCGGGATCAGTGTTGGATAAGCGATACAAGCGAAAACATCGAAGCGATCTTCAAGTGCGACTAGAGTGATTTGTAGTGCGATTGTGTTTTGTAATTAGTGTGTTTACAGTTGTAATTTGTGTTTTTAAATAAATTGTCTATTTTTGGTTATTAAATCGGCAGTTTTTATTGTCACGAACCCCAAGCTCGTAACAATATAATAGTTATCCCTGAGTGCATAGTTGGTAGTTTTTAAGGTCAGTATTTACTATGTATGGGTGATTCTTTGAAACACAGTCGTGACGTGATTTTAACTGAAGAACACATCAAAATAATCTTCAATTTAAATATCGATTTCAGGTTTTGTCGTAAAGTTAAATGTCTATCGAGGCCTTATGTAGCTAATTATGATTAATTAAAAGAAACAATAATTAAGTCTGCAGAAAACAATAAAACCTAATTAATTTGGCGTGTCCCAATGACGTTTTTTGTTGAATTATTTGTTTTTCTGCAAACAATTTTCGCAACATACTAAAATTAGTAAGTAAAACTGATATTTAAATACATGTTTCTTGATATTTTAATATTTAATGACAAAATAATAGTATATTTTCGAAATTACATTCATTTAAAAATTGTCCCCGAATAAAATAATCATTCAGCTGGCGCAATTCGTTCATGCATGATTTCAACGTAAACACAAAATATTCGATAGAATAATATCGACTCGTGATTGGTCGCGCCAGTCAGCTCCGATCTGTCTTACAGAGTGCTCGTGCGTAGTGTATTTTGGCGAAAAATTACGACCGTAAAGACTGTGATCTGGCGTTTGTACGGTAAGTAGTATAATTAATCTGTCTTCATTTACGGATCGTGTGAATTTACTTACGTTTTGTAACCGAACCAAAATCTCCTATGAGGTGGTTTATTAATGTTAATTACAACTTTGGATCTATACGTATGTAAATAAAGGAATAGGATTTGACTATCTTCAAATTCCTCATTTTTCTGGCCCCCATTAGTCTGGTTTCATCTGGCTCTTAAGACCAGATGAATTTGAACAGGGCATATGAATTAGGTTTAGTTCAAATTACGGTGAATGCCAAAAGACCAGATGAATTTTTATTTGCCAGATCAATTAGGTATATCGAAAAAGTAATTACAAATTTGTTTTTGTTGAAGTTTGTGTTTTTGTTTGTTTGTGTCTGTGTGTTGTTTCTAATACCTACTTATGTAGGTAATTTTTTCTTTTTGTTGAAATACCGCGGAAGTAGAATATTACCTTGGAAAATTAGGGGTTTTCGATTTCACTCATATTTTATTTATATTTTAATTAAAATTGCTTAACTGACATAAAATAAGATTAAAGCAAACCTCGGGAAAAAATACCTACACACCTGATACAGTTTTTTTAAAGCAGTAAAGCAACATTTCCAACTAAGCCACCCAATAAACCGTCTTGCGATACATTATTTCTTAGATATTATGTATTCTACAAAAAGTAGGTACTAAGCTAGATCCATCCTAGCTAGTCGCTTGAATCTCATTATCTTTTTCAGATATATATTTTCAAAATGGCAAAACCAAAGAAGCAAACAAGAGAAGAAAGGCTGAGAAAAAAAAGACTCGCGGAGAAAAGGAGATATGAAAGAATTAAAAATAATGATGAGTTATGGAAAGAAAAACAAGAAAAAAATCGACAAAGCTACATACGTAGAAAAGAGGAAAAGAAACAACTAGCAATAAGTGAAATGAATTCTAGACAACAAAGATTACAAAGAAAGAGATGGAGAACGAATTATAAGTCATATTACCTAAGAAAGAAGCAAGAAAAAAGAACCGCGGCCCTGCTTGCACAAAACACCCCACCACTAAGTCCCAGCATTTTGTCAGATACTGAACAAGATAATAATAATGATCTACCTTTAAATTACCCGTTTCTAAACAGAGAACCGGAGTCGCCTATACCAGGACCATCTAGGATTTTGCGCAGCATTTCTAAACAGAGCAATGAATTTTCCACTAATTTAGGAGTAAATACACCAAATACAAAATCTCCTTCCTGTTCTTCACCTGTATCTTCTGCCGTAAGACGTATCCGTTACAAAAATGAAAAAGAAATAAATAATCTTAAACAAATAATACTAAACATGAAACGACAAAATGAACGTTATAAAAAACAACTGCAAAGATTAGTATCGGCAAAAATTAATAAAGGAACCTCCGCAGTCATGCCCAATCAAAATACAATAGTCCCTAAAATAAAACGCATAGTAAAAAAGTCAAATGAAACACCTACAAATAATAATTTAAATTATTTGCCTGAAAGACTGAAAAAAGAAGTTGAAATATTTTATGAGGACGATGAAAATAGTAGACTTTGCTCTGGAAAAAAGGAATTTATAGCAAGAAACAAGATACGTAAACAAAAGCGGTACCTCAGTGACAGTCTTCTCAATCTGCATAAAAAGTTTCTGAAAAACTCAACATTTACTATCAGCTATTCAGCATTCTGCAAATTAAGACCTTTTTGGGTGCTGCTACCCGATTTTCGGTCACGAGACACTTGTTTATGCAAATTACATACCAACATGGATTTAATCGTCCAGGGATTGTACCAGAGAAAGATACTATCAGCTAAGAACTCTCAAGATCTTCTCTCTTTGCTATGTTGCGACGTGTATGATGCTGATTGTTTGCATCGAACTTGTTCAGCATGCAAGAATAAGGTAGTATCTTATCAGGAATTTGATAATTCAATCGAAATCACTTACTGGCAGTGGGAGACTAAACAAGACATGATTCAAAGTACGGCAAGAAAAATAAGAACTACTGAGAAAGTTAAAAAAAGAGAAGAACCTAAGAAATGTATTGAAAAATTTGATTCAACACTGAATGAATATTTTATGCATTGTGGTAATATAGTTGCTCAACAAGAGGCTTTCAAATGTTTAAAAGAACATCTTCAAGAGGGTGAGTGTATTGTCCATGTTGACTTTAGTGAAAATTATGCAGTCAAGTGTAATGAAGAAATACAGTCCTACCATTTTGGTGGTAGCCGTAAACAATTAACTTTACACACTTCGGTAATATATTTTCTGGATGATGAGAAGATACAGCAAGTACAATCTTTTTGTACGGTGAGTGAATGCCTTCGTCATGACATTTCAGCCGTATGGGCTCACATCGTACCAATCCTCGAATATATAGGTGAAAAAAAAACAGGCATTCATACTATACATTTCATTTCTGATTCCCCATCTAGTCAGTATCGTAATAAAAAAATATTTCACCTAATTTCATGTTTGCATATACATATATCTGAGCTCTATCAAAATCATTACGTGGAACTATAGTGAATCTGGTCATGGGAAGGGTGCCCCAGATGGAGTAGGTGCTGTTATGAAGAGAACTGCGGATCGTGCTGTTTCCCAAGGACAGGACATAAAAGATATGAATGATTTTTTAAATATTATGGAGCAAAACTTAAAGAAGGTAAAACTGAGAACTGTTTCTGAATATGATGTAAGCGAAAAGGACTTACTTTTCCCACAAAATGTGAAAGCTTTTCCAGGATGCATGAAAATGCACCAGGTAGTCTGGAACTTCGATTGTCCTATGGTAGCCGTTCGAAAACTGAGCTGTACAGATCAAAACTGTCTGTATCAAGTTGTTAATTGCAACCATATGAAACACATTGGCTTTTATCATTTGCAAGACGGAGTTCAGCAAAACTTATCGGTCACACCGCTAGCTAATTCAACAAGACAACTACAAGAAATTGGTGAATCTTTTTGGACAGTAAGTAATAAAACAGATGCACGAAAGAGTAATAAAAACAATAACTTGACAGGAAAAAAACAAAAAGTGACAAAGAATATACCTATTAACATAAATCAAGAAAGTGAAGATGAGGAACTTATATTCAATATACCTCATAAACGACTAAGTAATGTTAAATATGTACGTAAATCATTAGGAACAAGTAATAATATTGGAAAAAAAGTAATAGAAGAACATGAACATGTGACCGAAGAAAATGAGGAAAAAGGAAGAAGGAACGATAATGCTGAACAAAGCGTGGAAATGGCACAATATGCTGACATTGATACTATCTCAGAGATATCTTTTTCTAGAGACGGAAGTAAAAAATTTAGTATCGATTTAGAAAATATAAATCCATACTTAATAGATTCTATTGACGAAGATGAAGAGGATTTAAATATTTTTTGAAATTAAGTTCCTATTATATTGTTAGGTATTACAAAACTAAATCTGAATTTAAAGGTATGATTCCGATCTCGGCAGCACGCAGCAGTGCTGCCGCGGCAGTGCGGTCGCAGCACTACTGGTCCTCATACATTTTCTGCGGGTTTATACGTGATTACATTCCGAGCACGGCAGCAATGTGACGCAGCAATGTCGCGCAGCATTGCTGCCGTGCTCGGAATGTAATCTCATATGAACCTATAGAAAATCTATGAGGACCAGTAGCGCTGCGACCGCACTGCCGCGGCAGCACTACTGCGTGCTGCCGAGATCGGAATCATACCTTGATTCTCATAAAAAAGATTATTTATTTTATTTTTCTTTTAAAATGATCGTTTTAAACCTCTTAATAACGAAAAACAATAAAAGTCTTCGTTTGAAACTTAAAACGAAGGTTTTTATTATTTTTTGTTATTAAGAGGTTTAAAACGAGTATTTTTTTTGTGCTATAGCGTAAGTATGCAAAATATAGCATTGAAGAAAGTGTGATTTACCTATTTAGTTTAATGAATGTTTAATTTGACAAAAAAATTTAAGTACTTTAGTTTTTATGTCATACATGATATTACATACGTACTAAAAAAGATTGAATATTTTATAGTACGTATGTAGTAGGACATTTAGTTTTCTACAATCTCAAGCTTAAAAGTTCCTATTATATTATTATTGCAAAATTAAGTCTGAATTTGAATCTCATAAAAATACGTTTTATTAAATCCTTGTTTTAAACAATAAATTTAATTTTGTTTTTTTTTGTTAATTTAATTTTTTTGTTATAAAGACGTTTAAAACAAAGATTGTTTTGTGCAATTGCGTGTTATTTCATGCAAAATTTTATAGCATTGAGGAAAATGTGATTTACCTATTTAGTTTAATTAATGTTTAATTCGACCAAAAATGTTACTTTAAGTTTTATATTGCCTACTTGTGCCAACGTATTAAGGTGAATGTGACATGGTAGACCGCGAAATTTAAATTTTCTTACGTTTTTTGCAATTTGCAGATCAGTGTCAGGTTGTATCTTGATCCAAATATGATTCGCGACTATGATAGACATGTATTTACAGAATCATAGTCATTAGAATCATTAATATATCTCTTTAAGTTAGATTTCTACCATAAACACTTTTCTATACGAGATTTGTTCTTAACGGTATAAATCTAACTTAGAAAGATGTATTAATGATTCTAATTATTATAATTCTGTAAATACGTACCGGTTCTATAACCGGTATAGACTATTCGCGAATCATATTTTGATCAAGATACAACCTGACACTGACCTGAAAATTGCAAAAAACGTAAGCAAATTTGAATTTCGCGGGCTACAACTACACATTCACCTTAATAAAAGTAGTTAAGTAATACCGGAATTTAATATACCTACCAAAAAGTAGATGTGGGAGTAATTATTTCCCTTACTTGTTAATTATTTTTTAATAAAGTTGATTGAAAATAAATTGTAATTATCATTTATCTGCATGGTTCTAATTAATATGGTGCAAAATCTCATTCTTCTGCCTTTGTCATCATTAATCTGGCTCATCAATTAATCAGCACACTCTAAATCCTAAACTACTTGGCGCAAGTTAGTGCGTTTGATATATGTTATTACATTTAATGACTGGGACCAACTATTATGTTAATTTAGATCTAATGGTAATAATCAATTTAAGCCATATGAATGAGTCAAATACCCTCGGTTTCAAAGAATCACCCGTATATGTAACAGGCGCTTCTCGCCATCAAACTCGAAAGTTTGGCGAGTGATGTTGTAAAAGAAAAAATACTGTATTTCTCTAGAGAATAAATAAAAAAATATTTATAAGCGCCGCTTTTCGTTTGAGTATCGCGCGTTTGCCGAAAAAATAAATACACGTGATATATTACTACACCCCCCCTCCCCCTTGTGATATTTCGTGATTTTTTATGGACCCCTCCCCCCCTTTCGAGCCTCACGTGATTAATGGACAGCCCCTTACAGATTTTGATGTGGTTTTTACCATCATTTAAAGAAATTATTCCAGGAGGTAAGGTGCAAAATATTAACATTAAACTCACATAATACCTAAAGGAATCTCGATGTTTATCAAGTCGTAAAAACCGTGCGAAGCAGGGGCTGGTCGTTGGTTCATTTATAAAACCGTTTGGCTTTCTAGTAGAGGACGTAAAAGGTAAGTTAGGGATTACCTATGTTAGAAGGTTAGGTGTTATTGACTTCCCTTTCTGCTTTAACCTTTCGTATGCTTAAACGTGGATCCACGCGAGACACAATGACATTTTAATTGTGTCTGTAATTACGGCATTCAACCGGTTAAGTACGAAGGGTTGTCTATTGTGATTTGTGTCGTTTAAAATTGTGTCGTTTAAAAATAATTTATACCAGTCTGATCCCCTGAGTTTATAGAGGTATGAGGAACAGGGTGTAAAGTTCACTCATACTCTATAGTAAAGGAAGGATTCTCCGACCAGAAGGGTGTTGTGTTTAGCGGGCAACTGCCCAATGATTCATGTCGGGCCGTTGTATCTATGCTAGTTACGCGGTAAACTCTGCTTGCGAGATGCAGGATTTGCGTGACGTCAGTATGACGCGTTGTTCGCATGTGGCGTTGTAGATACCGCTACAATCACCCCCTCCACCCCCGCTCCTCAATCCCCTGCTAGTTCTTCTTCTGTTTTAATCTCTGGCTTATCCACTTTATGCTAGGTTACTCTTAAAACGGCTGATTCTCTGCTTCATTTCATCATCATTACCGCCGAAAGACGTCAACTGCTGGATATATGCCTCCACCAAGCATCGATACTTCGACCTCTTAATAGGTCACTGTATGTCTTCCTAGGGTTCCCACCCCGGCGTTTCCACTCATATCTGCCTTGTAAAATCCTTTTGTTTTGGCATTTCATTCATCCTGTCAACATAAAATAAATAAAATAACCCGAAAATTGCGGTACTTTTGTTAAATAAAACCCCGTATCATTTATTAGAGCCAGATCAGTGAATCAGATAATAGATTTGTCTCGCCGTTGTTTGAACTTTGTAATTTAATTGAATAAGTATTATGGTCTAGTGATTTTGAACAGAAGATCATTCGAGTATTTGATTGTTGTTTGATCTGAGATAAGGTCGCTGTTGTTTGGGACGAATATTAAAGAGTAATTCAAACTTTATTAATTACTAGCAGCGCCCCGCGTTTGCCGTGGGAATATCGGGATAAGAACTATCCTATGTCCTTTCCCGGGACTCAAACTATCTCTATACCAAATTTCATCTAAATCGGTTCAGCGGTTCAAGCGTGAAGAGGTGACAGACAGACAGACACACTTTCGCATTTATGATTAGTATGCATGTGAAGTTCACTCTCATCTTTTGTCTCCAGATGATTTAACACTGTTGGTCTGTTATCCACTGGGAGCGGTGAATGCTTATGCGAACCCCGCTCGCCCGGCCATAGGCAGAGGTGGAACACCGCGGTGGTTTTAGCCGTTAAGAGTCCGGTATGCCCCACTGTCACCCCCACGACAGAGGAAATCCATGAGGATATCCCCCAAGAGAAAAAAAAAAATTGTCTGTTATCCACTGCCTCGTTGGTCTAGCGGTCGCCAGCATAAGGTCCTGGATACAATTTCCGGATGCAGAATGATACTGGATTTTTGCATCCATGTTGCATCCGGAATTTCTCAGTAGTAGCTCGGAGTCTGGATTTGCGCCCGGTTGTTGGCAATAGGCTCGCCCCCATGTGGGTGTAGTGGTGTACTATAGGTACACCTCTGCCTAACCTTTCGGAGACAACACGCGTGATGTTATGTGTGTTATGATTTAACAAAGAAATAAACTTCGACTGTAGTAACGGTAAACAATTTTTATTTCTTTTCGTTATTTTCTTTCTTTTCTTTCCTTTATTTCCTTTCTTCCTTTTCTTTCTTTTCTTTCTTATCTTTATTTTCTTTCTTTTGCCTCTTTTCTGGCATTTTTGCTGAACTGGGCTTTTTTGGTGCAGCCATGGGGCACACTTTCCTGCTAATTTCTTACATCGGACTTTGCTCTTTTTATTTGATCTTTATTTTTTGTTTTTATCTGATGTATTGTGTGTATTTTAGTCTGTGCTAAATAAATGATTTTCTTTCTTTCTTTCTTTTATTAAAAACAAATACACGCAGAGGAAGTAGAGGGCATACGTTAGTATAAATAATAACATAACAGTAATGAACTCTCTATGTCTAAACAATGATACCATAATGACTCATCCGATGTTTGTTGATGACGTCACTATACTAACCGCAATGCCTCGCGAACATAAATTCAACTTAGAAATACATTCCATATTTCGTGGCAAGCTCTTTCAGGCTTCCAGGAACGTTTAAGGAAACATTGTTGTAAGTGTAGTATAGTTTATCTTACATTATCATGCAGTTGTTTTTCTGACGTACAGTCAACAAAAGAGATAAGTATGCAGGATCGTCGAATATAGTTGAAGTTTAGTAAGAAACCAATGGATGTTGTCGACTGAAATTTAATTTGATAAATGAGCTGTTTGTTTTCTACTAATAAAATTAAATTTTATTCGAAAACATCCATCGGTTTCTTACTAAACTTCAACTATATCCGACGATCCTGCATACTTATCTCTTTTGTTGGCTGTACTATGTAAAAGGTTCATGAACAAAAAAAAGTCAACCCAGCGAGTGCCTTTATCATTTTTATTTTCGTAACAAAAAATATAAAGCACACACAATCGTTAAATGGGTTGTTGATTAAAGTTTATTTGTTCGATAGTGTGGGTCCTTTAGAACTTGTAATGAGGAGTAAGGAGTAGGCATTGTCTTAGAGAGCAGTGGTGGCCCAGTGGTAATGGACGCAACTTACGAGTTGTAGGTCGTAGGTTCGAATCCAGCCCGGCGCTTTATTTTGTGTAAATTATTTCATCACCACTGCTCTCAAAACGGTGAAGGAAACCGGCATGTCCTAGAACCAAAAAATTCGAAAACATTTGACATCCACCAACCCGCACTGGACCCGCGTAGTGGACTATGGCCCACTCCTCACAGAGAGGAGGTCTGTGTCCCAGCAGTGGACACATTATAGGCTATGCATTATGGAGCAGTGGTGGCCCAGTGGTATCAGCCGCGACTTACAAGTTGTAGGTCGTAGGTTCGAACCCCGACAGGCGCTTTACTTTGTGTAAATTATTTCATCACCACTGCTCTCAAAACGGTGAAGGAAAACATCGTGAGGAAACCGGCATGTCCTAGAACCGAAAATTCGAAGACAAGTGACATCCACCAACCCGCACTGGGCCCGCGTGGTGGATTACGGCCCACTCCCTCTCACTGAGAGGAGGCCTATGTCCCAGCAGTGGGGACATTATAGGCTGATTATGTGGGTTCTTTCTATAATAATATTATAAAGAGGTATTTGTGAGTTTGTATATACGGGGTAATCTTCGAAACTACTGATCCGATTCTGAAAATACTTTTAGTAATGGGAAACTACAGTATTGCCGAGGTACATAGGATATGCTTTCACGCTAAAGCGGCTGAATGGATTTGGATACAATTTGGCACATGGGTAGACCATGCCCTGGATTAGGACCTTTAATACTTTTATCCCGATATTTCTACGAGTTCGAGACTTATGCGGGTGAAACCGCGGGGCATAGCTAGTACAATATAAAGAAAAACCACACAATACGTGTAGTTGGTAATGTTCGTAGCACCGTAGCCTCGTAGCCGCGTAGCACGGTTACGATGTAGCGCGTAGCATTTTCCTTGTTTCATTTACCTGCGAGCTTCCTTATAAAGCTTTGTATGACGTGAGATAGCGTTAGGTGCAAGAAAAGAGTGTTTTAGTGTTATCGTGTCTGGTTTTTCTCAAAGGTTAAGAAATTGTTTTACGCATTGGATTCTCTCTGTAAACCCGGCTAGGAAGTTGGAAATGAAAGCTTCCATAAAAAAAAAAAACGAATAAGTACCTATATTGCCTGACTAAGGGCTGATTCCTCAATCGACATATAATTTTTATTCGTGGAATAAAATCATAATAAAATTGATGTCTGACATATTTTGTATCGAAGAACTGTCAAAAATTCACAATTTTTCCACGAATAAAATTACCTGGTGTTGGAAAAATCAGCCTAACGAACGCTAAATAACTGCAGCTAAATTATTCATTGGTTTCAACATAAACAAACACGACAGTCTAAGTGTACCGGAAGCATCCAATCAATTTCCAATTATTTACGCATCAAACGACACGACATTCAACATAAAACATTTCACCCGTAACTGCACGAAATATGGGCAAAAACACGCAACACCATTTGCACATATTGTTGCATAAATAACACTTCAAAATTTTTCAGTTCAAAAGCTGAAAGTTTATTCGAAATTGTCGGCGAACATTTTTCATCTGGAACTATTTAAATTCAGATTTCGTGAACTCTGAAAACAGGGGCTGACAACCTTCGGTAGTATTTTGAGCTTCTCTGTGGGGAAATTGGAATGTCTTATGAAGGACACCCAGTGGTCTGTCATTTCGACTGTCGCCGACTGAAAATATGGAATTTATATACTATCGACATTCTAATTTTAAATGCTTGAAATGGCGGCCAATGTCTGTGAGTGAAAGGTCATTTGAGTGTCAATGTATCGGTCTGTTGTGGCTGTCCCATTTTTTTAGATTTGATTGGGACAAAGTTTGTTGGTGTAAATGGATTGGTCGTTTAAATAAAAATGCAAAAATGATTTTCCACTGCACATAATGTTTGACTCTGAATGTAGTTTTTTATAAAATTGTGGCTTTAAATAGCATTGGGAGCAAGCTCCAGGCTATTAATAAACTTTTGTTTGATTATAAATATAAAAAGTGGACAAAAATATACATATACACTGGATAAACTTTTTATACTTTACTGGGTTGCGGAGGCCAGATAGGCAGTCGCTCCATGAAATACTGATATTCAGCTGCATCCGGTCAGACTGGAAGCCTAGGCGGATGATGACGACATTGGTTTATGTTTTTATTATCTGCGAAAACATAAGTCTAGCTTCAAATGACTTACAGCAAGCGACGTAAGATTTTGCGGTCAAGTGTAGATTGTATGATTGCTCATTGTAGATTGTAAGTAATAGGCATTTTGTCACACGAACATTTGGCCTGTGCTTAATGCTTTAAAGTGGCATTAATTGATGATGCTTTTGGCTTTTGCAATTCAAATGTGAATTGATTAATTCCAATTATTATGAGTCATAATGTTAACCTTTTATGACTCTGCCAAAGTGGCCTTTTTAGGCCCCCAAATAGTAACCAAAAATGTAATTCTTAAAACCTCAGTTTTACAGAAAAGCCAGAGATATTTATTACAAAACCGCAAGAATCTCAGTGCCAACTCGCGCATAACATGGCAACCGTTGTCATTCGCACAGCGACGGCGTCTCTGAATTCTTAACATGAAATCAAAGGAAGGCATCCCTTAAGGGATCCGAAGAATTTGCGAGACACGCGAAGCTGGCAACCCTGTCCTACCTTTGTCATGGTGGAACACATAGCAACGAGATTTTTGTATAAAAAGTTTTGCTTACACATGAATAGAGTTCATTTACGGACATGTTTTTAAATTTTAGAGTAAAAATAAGTTCTGAATTAATTTTAGAGTTTTGGGTTAAGGGGGATGCGCTAGGTATTCCGCGAAAGTAAAATTTTGTTATGTTTTTTGCAATTTGCAGGTCAGTGTCATGTTGAATGTTGATTCAAACGCGAAAAATTGTCAAAGGGGACAGTTGAATAAATAGTGTGTTTATTGCGTTTGTCCGGCAAAGCGCGAGTATTAACTTAAAACAACTTATTACTATTCGTTGGAAACTAGCTCCTGCAGAGAATTTGATGAAAATGTTGTGTACACACGGTTACACATCAAGCTATATATTTCCAGTTTGAGTTTACCTCGCATTGTATAGGTTTTTCGTACAATCAGAAGTCAGTTTATACTGGTTATGTATAGCTTGTTGTGTAGCCGTGTGTACACATATTCATTACTTTGTTTCTTGTAAATTCAGATGAATAAAGTTTACATTTCCATTAGCCTGTTTTATTACTCTCCATGTTTTTAATTTGGGTCGTTAATACTTTTCGAGGAAATTATAATTACCGCTCATTTCATAAATAAATTAAATTGCTTATAGATCTGTGTCTATCAAAGAGAAAAAATCAGTTTTCGTGGAAATTGTGATAAATTCAATGACATGAACAGGTCCACTCAATCTGTGTGGTTCTTTCCTCAAAAGACCATTTCAGACATCGATCTACACGGTCTTCACATGATCTGACCAAGATTATGTCTGGACTTTAAAAGAGACTGTGACCTCTGTTTGTTTCGGTCTTTCTTCGCAGAGTAGTCAGATAGGAAACGCCGACCTCATCTAATTTTTAAAATATGATTGACGTGTAAAAGTGTTTGTGCGAACCTACTTAGAGAAAATAAATCATTTATCATTGAGCTCCGTGCCTCGGACGTTACGGGTAGTCAGAAGCCCAAAAGTCTGACAACCAGTCTTACCAAGGCGTATCGTGTTACCCAGTAACTGAGTTGTGGACGTCAGATAGGCAGTCGCTTCATGTAAAATATTGGTATTCAGTTGCATTCGGTTAGACTGGAAGCTGACCCCAACATAGTTGGGAAAAGGCTAGGCAGCTAGGGTGTATTTTATGTTTAGATACCTGGCAGTTATTTAGAATATTTGTTTCGCTTTGGTATTTCGATCTTGCTTCGATATGAATATTCAAATATTCCGTTAGCTCTTTGTGCACAAAGGGAAGTATTTTTGCCGATATTTCACTGTACAGTAAAAAAAAAAAAATATTTTTTATCTATACCTACTAATACAATAAAGTTGAAGTTTGTTGTTTGAACGCGTTATTCTCTGGAAGACTGGTACTCAGTCGGATTTGAAAAAATCTTTTTGAATTTGATAGCCCAAATTTTGAGGGTGTTTATAGCTTATTTAACATCACGCTGCAAGTCATAGGAGCCGAGCAAAAAAAAAAAAACACGCCAACGCAGTTTCGTGCAGAAGCTATTTTTTATGGTTATTTTCGGTAAAATGATTTAGCTAGAAAAAATTTTTATTGCGCTTCGGCTATGTTCACACAAAACGTATTAATGCTCCCGCAGACGGGCGTTACGCTACTCAAGAAGAACCAATTATATGAAAACTTCTTCATGTTAAATTCTACTCACCGGAATCGCGTCGTACCATCGCGTAAGTGTGCGACACGTCGACGCGTCGGCGACAATATGCTGACAGAAAAATATTAAAATAGTTTGTTTATTTAGAATATTTTTGCTAAAAATATAAAGTTTTAGGCAGGCGTAAGTATATTTTACACGCTCTAGATTTTAAGGCGGATCACACACTAAAGCGCCACGCGACGGGACGCGGGAAAAAGAACCAAATTCCCCGCGTTTTTATTGAATTTGTGTGTAAAAAATCACACGCGGGGGCGCGTTCTATGCGCCCCCGCACATAGCGCGTTTTAGTGTGTGATCCACCTTATTCCTAACCCATGAAATAACATGACAACTTTCGACAGAGCCTACATGATAAATCGTCACAATATGTTCTCTTGCAACAACCCGTATAGCGCGTCTGAGGTGAAAGCGACACGCGTCACGTCAAATTGTCTTCCGATACATTAGGTGCGAAGTGCGATGGTGTAAATTCTTTGCGCCGTTCCTACTCAAACGCATGGCATCAATTTATCACAGTCCCCACTTATGTAATGTGCAAGAATTTCCACAATTTCGTAGGTAGCGTGAAAAGGGTGTAATTCGTTTGAGATAAGGTTTCGTTATTATAAATTAATTGTGGTTTTTGATGTCCCATATTTTCATGTTTAGGGACACGCAATTAGGGGATTATATATGTGTGGACAGCCAGGTAAGGGACGTTAGCACTAGTATGTGCCTACTGGCCTGTAGTGGTAGTGATACGAGCTAGATTGGAATATGATGCTGACGATGATGCGATCCGACCGATTTCGGCCAGAGCCATTGCTTCAACTCCGCAGTAGTTGTCGTTCGTGAGCTCGCATGTCGCTTATGTAGCCAATCTTTTTTGAGAAAATCCTCGCACATTGCGGGCATGTGAGCACACCATCTATGTAATTATAGTTAACTAGCTTTTGCCCGCGACTTCGTCCGTGTAAAATTTCACCCTCCCCCCATTCACCCTCTTAGGGGTGGAATTTGTGGATACCAACTCTTCACAAAGAACACACCCTCCAAATTTCATGTCTCTTGGACCAGCGGTTGAAGCTGTGCGTTGATATATCAGTCAGTCGGTCAGGACTTTGAATTTTATATATATAGATTGCCGTAGGTATTTGGGCTTTCAGTTGGTCACGAAATCATCAAATGACTCCTCCCGCTCTGGGTGGACCGGAAGGAAGTGTCAGACTCTTACTGACTTAACCCTTTATGTTCCGGGGGGCGAGCGGGGGGGGGGGGGGGAAGAGACTGGCCAGTTATCAAGAATATGTAAATGATTGGACTTGGGTACCGTGACTCGTCGATAACGTTTGAAATAACGTAACATTTAACAGATACCTACGTTTCTATAATACTCCTTCAGAACGTATTTTGGCCATGGCGGCTAATCTCAACGGACAACAGAGAGTAGCCTTCGGCGCGGGAGATATTATAGTGCACAAGTGTGTGCACAGACACAGGTGCACTCTCTCTTCCCTCACTCTCATAGTCCGGTGGGACGGCAATCCGACACGACCGGAGAGAGATCAGTCTCAGGACCAACGGGTTAACGTGCTTTCCGAGGCACGGGTATACCACACCGCCAACTGTCAAACTCCAGGCTGTTACTGAGAAATTCCTAATGGAAAAACCCAATAGCACGTTGCCCGACCTGGGAATCGAACCCAGGACCTAACACTCAAAAGTCGCGCTTGCGACCACGAGACCAGCGGGGCAGAAAGCGTAAAGTTACTGGCAGAAAAATATACCTAGTCAGATATAAGCACTAAGCATCACACTATCACACTAATATTATAAAGGCGAAAGTTTGTGAGTGTGTGTGTTTATATGTTTGTTACTTCTTCACGCTTAAACGGCGAGACCAATTTTGATAAAATTTTGAATGGAGGTAGCTGACACCTTGGATTAACATATAGGCTACTTTTTATACCGATATTCCCACGGGATCGACATTTACGCGGGTGAAACCGCGGGGCGCAGCTAGTTGAAATATAAAACTTTGTATTCCTATGTCTGAGAAGATGAAATTCTACCTCTTAGCGTGACAAATGCAAGGTTGAATATTAAATCCGGAAAGTGACACTTAAGACTATATAAATGTAGTAACGTGTCATGAAAGCCAGTTCCCAACATATTAATTCATGTACACCTACTTTGGCAAGAGACCGCAGTTTGCAAGATACGCCGCAGTGTGGCTATGACATCGCGGTAATTGTGAACCTGACACCGTCGCCCGCGCCGCCCATATTGTGGTGATATTCGAACCACTCCGAGTATTGTGTGGCTCGGGACCTTACACCTTCAGTTGTTGCTGATTGATTGATATTAATTGATATAAAACTATGATTGCATGATAGATGAGTGCACGCGGTATGAATACTATTCGTGTACTAAGTTGGCGGACTCGGCGCAGGTCACATATTGATATAAAAACTGTGCTGTGCTTGCACTGTACATGTATTAATACTGATGATACTGCCGCTGACGTCGTGACATAAGGTAATGTTGACCAGAGGGCTGGGTCGTTCTTTGGCCAAAGAATTAGCATTGTCATTCAACGTGGCAATGCTGCCAGTCTTCTGGGCACGTTTCCGGATGACAGCGATGCGGACGAGTACTTCGACGCCTAAGTGTCCTTTGCTTTTTTTGTTTATTTGTATAGTATGTTAGTTAGTCATTTATTTTAGTATCTAGTTAGTTACAACAAATAAAATAAATATTGATGTTAATTAGGTAATCTGTCGAGCTCCGCTAATGAGACACAATTGATTTTCTATTGTTTCGTCGCCAATAAGCGACGCGCGGTGCTCGACCGGTTAAATGATAAATTATTTTATTTCTATCAGTAAGTTGGACTTCCACACGAAAATAAATAAATAATGTTTTAAAACTACATGAGTGCGGTGTTTTCTATCCTAAATGAGAAGAAAGACCTAAACAAACTCAGAGGTCACAGTCTCTTTTAAAGCCCAGACATAACCTTGGTCAGATCATGTGAGGAAATGTTGATCAGTGTCTGAAATGGTCTCGTGAGGAAAGAACCACACAGATTTGAGTGGACCTGTCCAATTAGTGCAAGCATTTGTCAGTTATCGTGTAGCGCAACTGAGAAGTTATGGAGCTCAACGGCTCGATGAACAATACCAAAAAGAAAGGACATTCGGGTAGGCCCCATAAAGTACTCAAACCGGCGACCATCATTAAAATAAAATTTAAAATAAAATGAGAAAGAAAATAACCTCCTTTTTTTAAGTCCGTAAAAAAGGACCCCACATAGTCCTCACATCCACAATAATTAAAGTAATATAATACTTTACAAAGTAAATATTCATGTACTTAATTTTGTAAATTGGACCTATCAAACGGATGTGAAAATTACCACAGTAATTAATCATTTTGTGAACAAAATATACGTTGGTGACAGGTGCTTTTCAGTTAATGGGCCTGCCTACTTATAAAAGAGTAAACTTTTCAATCGTTATAATTTCAGACCAAGGACATTAAATTATTTATTTACTTAACAATTTTAGAAAAAATATAAACATAATGATCGCTGAGCAAAAGTTTCCACACAATGGGTGCCTGAAGATGGACGGCGCTGCCGAGGTCGGCCCAGAAAGAGATGGCGAGATGACCTGGACGCGTACCGCGAGGGCTGGTTTGAGGTGGCGCGGGAAAGGAGTTCCTGGAAGGACTTGGGGGAGGCCTTTGCCCAGCAGTGGGACAGTATAGGCTAAACAAAAAAAAAAAAACATAAACCATGGCAAAAATATGAATTCTAAAATAGTTTGACAGTAAATGTTTTCCAAGAAATAAAATATTTAACGGCCTTTACAAGAAGTGGTCATCGCGTAACTGGTAGAATATCGTCAGGATTGTGCCGGAGTCCCGGAGTACAGCAGTTCGTCGTGGACGTGGGACCCATGGAACCCTAATTGTGTACAACAATATTTAGTAATAATAGTTCTATGTTTAAAGGGGAAAATATTATTGTACTCTATGGTGGGACAAAAGCGACTCCCCTGACATGATCTTTCATCAGAAGACAGCTGCCACGCAACCATGGTTGCATTGCGATGCTCTGCTAGAGTGACTGTCACCAGCTAGTACTGCCACCCTAATCCGACATGTTCGGTGATGCTAATAACTTCGTAACAAAACGAGGCGGCGCCACTTGCCGCGCCGTCATTTTCTTTTAATGTAACTATTTGTTCCATTCAAATAAGCATACCTAGTTTTAATTTGGTAAATTGTCAAGGAAGAATCTTTATTTATAAATAGTTGCGCCCCGCGGTTTCACCCGCATAAGTGTCGATCCCATGGGAATATCGGGATAAAAAGTATCCTATGAATTAATCCTGGTTATAAACTATCTGTGTGCCAAATTTCATCCAAATCCGTTCAGCCATTTGTGCGTGAAGAAGTAACAAACTTACAAACATACAAACTTTCGCTTTTATAATATCTATTAGTGTGATAGTAGGATTTATAGTGTTATTGCAAACTCGTTCTGACAATGACAAACTGTTTCAAATTATTAATACGCTTATAGGATAAAGGATTATAAGCTTCAACACATCCCAAGAAACAACAACAAATGATGGGATCTTACCCTACGGGCTGCGTGTGTAAACACAATAAATTAATTTACTAGGGTTTAATAAGATTCCATTACGAGAAGTTCTGTTGATTTCTCGTCACTCGCAGTCAGTCGCTCACTTAGTAATACTATAACGTAAATAACTTTAATTTATAGTCACTCGTTTAAATACGGGTAGTTTTAAAAAAGAAAATGGCGCATGCGGCACCGTACACGTGACAGAAGTGAATCTTAAAAAAATAGCAGAGATTTAGTCTGACAGACACAGAGAGTTATATCTTTCTTATCTATCATGTAACGAAATGTGCCTAAGCGTGACGCGTCAATTCTTGTCCAATTAATGAATCGCCGCCTAAGAAATTCACTTTATAAAAATCTTTTGTTTTTTTTTCTTCTGGGTTTTGCGTCTGAGTAAGCGATGACAATAAGCTTATTCATGTTATTGTTCACCATTTGGTTGGTTTAGCTCTTTGATCATTCGAAATCGAACAAAGCGAGAAGAAAAAAATAGTTTCCGTTTCAGTACGGCTTCAAAAGCAAAGGAAAATGATCAAAGGAATATCTTGGAATCTGAATGAATTGTTACGCGTGAAACAATGGACCGTGGCGAGAGTACTTACCTACGATTTTTTTTAATAATGTAGTAGTAAGTTTTCTTTAAATAAATAAGATGTTGATGTGATTCGCTATCCTCCTCTTAGCGTGTGGAAGGTGATCTCAATGGATTTGGCCCGTAATTCGGCTAGGTGTTTGGCGTCATCACCAGCATCCATCAGCAGACAAAAGTGCAGAGGAAAGGACACGCAGGACACGATATGAAGTGTCCAATTGTTTGTGCCTCATTTACACTCCGGCGGAGCCGTCTATGAAGATTGATAGACGACTCCGCTTTGGAATGCAAAGCAAGGAAAACCCGTTCAGGTGCAGATCCACCTGAACAGGTCCTTGCTTTGGCCAACCTGGGATAGGAGTTTGTATGAAGACTTCCAGGTTAGCCGAAGCAACTCGTATCCAGGTGGTATTTCGAAAGTAATACTGCTTGTAAGAGATTATATTGCTTTGTATTTATCGTCAAATAACGGTATTATACGTTTATATCGAAATAACGAAAAACGTTATGCGAATGCGTTATTTTTCTAATGTTATAATAAATAGAGTATTATAGTATTTTATTTGGTTTAACATGTACCAAAACTATAAACAAAGCGATTCACTACTGCCCTCAGCCCTGTAGATTAAATACCAATTCTAGAATGGACAGAACTATCCAATGGAGTGGTTTTGTTAGTTATTCCATTAATCTAGCTGTTTCAGTGGCTTACGAATTCAGTCCTAATACCGGCTGGCGGAACTACGGAACTATTCCAGAGGTCAGTGAACGAATGTTCGTGGTCGACGGTATTAGGAATCCGGTATCGTTGTTTACGAAGACTTTGATTTGAATATTTTGCTAGGGTAAGGTAAGCATGTCGGATCGTTGAAAGAACTTCGAGAACGTGTCGGGAAACTTTGATTGCTTTTAACTTCCAAAATATTTTTTATCGATTACTTTATTAATAGAAAACAAACAGCTCTTTTATCAAATTAAATTTCAGTCGATAATATCCATCGGTTTCTTACTAAACTTCAACTATATCCAACGATCCTGCATACTTATCTCTTTTGTTGACTGTACATTCCGGGAGCATTACCACTCTTAACTCTTAACAGATTCCCTGAAACTTTACTACTTATTCACAAACTCAAATAAGTGGATATCCGCTATCCATCCCTAGTATTACCGCTTAGCCTACAAACAAACATTCCTGCTAATAAAACTCGACACGTGTTATCTAGATGCTGCTAGGAGCACGAAATGTCTTAAAATTTAACACCGGTGCCGCAAAATAGATAGTACAGAAGGGCAGCTCCGTATAACGAGCGAAAACGTATAACGCACACATAGACACGTTTGCTTCACGTACAGCAAATGGAAGCGCACTTGCGATAGGCATTTGTTTGAGAAAGTCGTAATGATTGTAATTCTTGATAGTCCCGTAAGTCTTTAAATAGACTTCGGATTTAGGCAGGCCGAAGCAAAGGAAACGTGCACAGTCGGAGATTTACAGATGACTCGGCTTTGGGGTATAATTGTGGTGTTGTTCCACAAACAATGGGGCACGTAGGTAGTATTGTACCTATTCAATTTACCTTTATGTAAATACCTATGTTTCATTCTGTGTCCAGCGTGTCCTGTTGTGCACGCACACACGCAACAGGAGTTGATAGACGCTACTGAAGGCGCCAAACTGGCAGCCAAATTCTGGGCTGACTGTGTATACAGGGTGAAATTAAATTCATGGGCTTCCTTTTAAGGGGTCATTGTACTCATCATTATGAATAACTTTTACTATGGGACTAAACCTAAAATCGCGAAAAAAATCAGTCGTTCCTTGCATTTATGTTCACATAACTCGTCAAAATATAGGGAAGAGCTGATCTTTGTCGCGATTTCAGGTTTCGTCCCATAGTAAAAGTTGTTCAGAATGATGATTACAATGACCCCTTAAAAGGATGCCCATAAATTCAATTTCACCCTGTAGATTGCCATCGACGAGCTTATAAGAAGCACCGTAAGTACGCGTCTATATGAGCGTAGGCGTGTTTCCACTCTTTGCATAGAGCTGCGAAGTAATTGCGTAACACACTAACTGTAGCACTGGCTTTAATTTTGACAGTGCAACAACATTCATTGCGTTATTTTCGTTGTTGAGCAGGCAAATGTTTCAAACATATGAAGCAATGGATTAGCATATCCTTCAAAATCATTTAAATTGTGATAGTGTGTTACGCAATTGGAGTGCTGGTTTTCTGTACCTTTGATTTTTGTGTGTCTGCATTTGGAAGTGAGCCAGGTTTAACTATATGCGGAGCGGCGAATTATAAGTGTTATTGCAGAACGTAGATAAGCACCCTGGAGAGTCTATGCATTTTCTGTGCTGTTCATATTGGCTTTAGCGTTTTTTGGATATGTTGTAATTCGAGTATCGTGTAGTTTTTGACTTTCTGCTACTACATTTTTTATTTTTTTTTCTTTTTCTTTGATGTGAGTTTTCGATGTTGCCATTTTTTTGCACGAAATTAAAGATTAACTATCTTTTTACTTGGGCATGGTTTTATTTTAGACATCACTTTACTTGTACACTATAATATCTCCAGCGCCGAAAGCTAGTCTCTGTTAAGATTGGTCGCCATAGCCGAAATTAGGTCTGGACGGCTTTATTGTAGACATATAAGCTTTTATGATAAAAAAAACCGGCCAAGTGCGAGTCGGACTCGCCCATGAAGTAGTTCGTTGTAACTTTGTGAAAGGTAAATTGCGGTTTTCGATTTAAGACGTATTAAAAAAAAGCTACTTACTAGATCTCGTTCAAACCAATTTTCGGTGGAAGTTTACATGGTAATGTACATTATATATATTTTTTTAATTTTATCATTCTCTTATTTTAGAAGTTAGAGGGGGGGGGGGGACACATTTTACCACTTTGGAAGTGTCTCTCGCGCAAACTATTCAGTTCAGAAAAAAATGATATTAGAAACCTCAATATCATTTTTGAAGACCTATCCATAGATACCCCACACGTACAGGTTTGATGAAAAAAAATTTTGGAGTTTCAGTTGTAAGTATGGGGAACCCCAAAATTTATTGTTTTTTTTTTCTATTTTTGTGTGAAAATCTTACTGCGGTTCACAGAATACATCTACTTACCAAGTTCCAACAGTATAGTTCTTATAGTTTCGGAAAAAAGTGGCTGTGACATACGGACGGACGGACAGACAGACAGACATGACGAATCCATAAGGGTTCCGTTTTTTGCCATTTGGCTACGGAACCCTAAAAAACATACGCAGATCTATACAAGAGTTTTCTTAAGCACGAAAAAAATTGCGCGTGCAGCACCCTACACATGATAGAAGTAAAACTTCTTAAAAAATAAAGAATAAGAGAGATTTAGTGTGAGAGACAGAGAGAGTTATATCTTTCTTCTCTCTCATGTAACGAAATGTGCCTAAACGTGACGCGTCCTTGAAACATCAATTTTCTTTCAAAATTATCGAATCGCCGCCTAAGAAGGTTCACTTCAAAAACATAAAGATAAATCCAATTATATCACACTAATATTATAAAGACGAATGTTTGTGAGTGTGTATGTGTGTGTGTTTATATGTTTGTTACTTCTTCACGCTCAAACGGCTGAACCTATTTTGATTAAATTTTGTATGGAGGTAGCTGACACCCTGGATCAACATATAGGCTACATGTTATTCCGATATTCCCACGAGATCGACATTTATGCGGGTGAAACCGCGGGGCGCAGCTAGTAATAAATAAATATCATGCTGCTCTTGTTATCACGTCAATAGAAGATTACATGCCGTTATATTGTTGTCTTAGAGCCATCACTATGAGTAATCCCATAGATGATGCTGAGGTAATCCCCAGTGACATCTGGGAAGCATTACTAACGCTCACCTATGTGCAGCTCAATTAATAGACGTTTGACAATCGAGAGAGCTCACATCAAATAATTTGTGGCTAAATTAATACATATTGGTAAAAGTACCTATATACATTTACATTATCTCACTTACAACAAATAGAGGATTCGTCGTGAAAAACAAATTCAAAGAACATACATAGGTAACCAAAAGGTACGGTATGTCAATATTAATAAAATTAATGCTATGTCTTGCCGTCAACGGCGTACAAATATTTTAATTATAACGTGTAACTAATAATTGGTAAAAATAATAAACAACCGGTCTATTCGGGTTATACCGTTTATCCACCCTAAGGTGGATATCCGGAGAATCCACCCTAGGCCTAGTTTGCTAAATGGAATTTATAGGCTTAGAGTGGATTCTCGGACTTGCGTTTCCACGTATCCACCGGTGGATTTTTTGGGGTAGATAAACGGAATAAGCGATCTATTCTGTAAACATCTCACGGTTAAAATTTAGGTGAACTGAGCTTGATGTGAGCTGTCTTTCCACTGGATAATTAGCTTATTATCAATATGTCAATAGAATCATTCTATTGACATATTGATAATAAGCTAGATATACATAGTTGCAATTGCTGTAATTAGTCCTTGGTTAAAAGGATCTGACCAATGAAATTGGTGAATTATTCGGTCAATAGGAGTTAAGTAATTAATTTAACATTTTTATGTGTAAATATTTCTAATATAGCTTTTTGCGAATTCCTTTTTTTGCAGGGTTTAATTCTAAGGATTTAATTTTAGGATTATTCAGATTCAGAAATTTAAATTTTATAAAAAAAAAATATTATCATTATCATGGCAATTCTGAAAGTCTTTAATTAGAGTAACGTTACCCAGGATCAGAGAGGAAGTAGCAAAATCCCAAAGTGGACCTGAGTCCTTTCATTCCAAATAACCAAATTCTCTAAATACCAAATTTTCTAAATACCAGATTCTCAATATATCAGATTTTAAACAGTCGAAATCAAAATATGAGAACATATCGTGTAAACATCCACAACACGCCATTTCAGCAATATAATCCACAAAGCAACATATTAACTTTCTTGATTCAATTTACTTCAACATTAGACGACAAGGTGTAAATATGGTGTTCACAATTACATAAATATACATAGGTACGTACAGCTAATAACCAAATTACATTTATATTCTGGTTCACGGATTACGTATTATGGTGTCGGTAAATAATCTTCGTTCACACAATATGGAAGCAATTTATGAAATAAGACGTACCTAATGCCGTAGAACGAGGTTTTATGAGGTCGTGGAGTTGGCAAATCTATGGTATGGTATTATCTGATAGGTTTCCTAACCAGAATTTTTCCAGGGGTGGTGAATTATGCCTTTAGAGTCATAGAACGTGTTTAGAGTAGGTATCTTTGAGGGCCCACCTTGCGCCTTAATGGTTAATATCTAGGATTTTTTTAGGGATTGTGGTAAAAAGATCAATCATGTCTAGCCTTTACCCAACTATGTTGAGATAAAAACGCATGTTAGCTAGTATTAGATAAATTAATTGTTAAGCAAATTGTCAACCTTCATAAATTTGCCGTGTTATAGCAATTTCATGCAACTGTCAAAGAATGACAGTTTTCATTGGATTATACGGACAATTTAAGTTGGTAGTTAATTTCCCCTACTTACCTACGTTTATGCTCAGTAGTTCCTTCGCGTAGTTCCTAAGAAGGAACTACTGAGACTAGATATTTCCTTTAGCAGTTCCTTTGAAGGAACTTTTGATCGACATGTATTATAGTAATGACAATTTAATGTAAGCCAGGCATACCGAACGAAGATATACGAAGACGAAAGTCTTTGACCAGTGCGTGTTGCCAGTGATGACATATGGCACTGAAACGTGGTCGCTCAGTATGGGCCTTATTAGAAGGCTGAAAGTCACCCAAAGGGCAATGGAGAGGGCTATGCTTGGAGTTTCCCTGCGGGATCGAATCAGAAATGAAGAGATCCGCAGGAGAACCAAGGTAACCGACATAGCCCGAAGAATTGCCAAACATAAGTGGCAGTGGGCAGGGCACATTGCTCGCAGAACAGATGGCCGATGGGGCCGAAAGGTTCTGGAGTGGTGACCGCGTACCGGAAGGCGTAGCGTTGGAAGGCCTCCCACAAGGTGGACCGACGACCTTGTGAAGGCCGCAGGAACTCGTTGGATGCGAGAAGCACAAAACCGGTCGAAGTGGAGGTGCTTGGGGGAGGCCTATGTCCAGCAGTGAACGTCTTTCGGCGGAAATGATGATGATGATGATGAGGCATACCCTGGACTACCAGTCCCTGTCCAAATTGTAGTCTGATTACTATTTTCAACTCATTCTATACAGTTTTTAATAATACGAAGGACGAATACTAAAAAATGAGGCAGTTCCATTGAAAAAAAGGTCAGCTGCAAAATCGTTATTTTGCATATATAAAAACTCCAAAACAATCGTACATCCGTTTCCTACATCAACATTAGAGATTTTTATAAATAAGGCTGTCATTTTACACACCTGTCGTATTAAGCGAGTATAAAAATTGCCTCGATCCATCGTCGTGTATAAACGTTGATACAGTTAATGTGACGTGGCTTATTGTTCACCATTTAGTACATACACTATGTCTCTCCTGAGCCGCTTTTGTGATAATGAATACGCTTTTTTGTTTATTGTAGGATTTATGGGCGGTATTTATTTTTTAAATGCTGAGATAGGAGCCTTTGTGGCCTCGCACAGGTCTTTTTTTTTTTGGTTGTTTTTGGTGTAGTTTCAAATGCTCCTTTTTTACTTTTTGTATTTCTTGTTTGTCCCAAATAAAATATTTTTCTTTCTTTTTTTTTAATCCAGTTGGTTTAAGTTCAGTTACTTTTTGGCAATTTAATTAATTAATAAATTAAAACATATCGAACTGATGAAATGTGGGTGTAGATACTATAGGTAAATCTCTGCCTAATCCTTCGAGGAATACATGCGTGACATTTTGTTATGTTTTAATAAATGTAATTAGGTAGGCACATCAAGCTACCCGGAACTGTCAAGTTGTCCCAATCCACTTTGAACCTTATAATTTAGCGATAAAGTTGAAAATCTAATAAAGAAATTTGACAGATTGTAGTAGCTTGATGTGCTGGCGTCTGTACTTATTATTTTAATTATGAATAAATTAAAAGCGCTCGACAATATATGGCGGATTTTTCCAACGCCAGATAATTTTGTCCGAGGAATAATTTTAAATTTTTGACAGTTTTCCTGAGACTGTCAGACGTCCATTTTATTCTACGTATAAAAATTAACTGACGACTGAAAAATCAGCCTTTAAACTAATATGTACATAGGTAATTTCAATTCAATTCAAATCTTTATTGCATTCATTAAAATGCATTGCATTTTTTTTGCATTTTCATTTAAACATGTATACCACCATATCACATAAATATGACTAGTATTATTCCTTCGTTTTTTAAAATGAGCATCTAACACAGGCTCCTCCTAGATCGGCTCCTGATGCTAAAACTTTTGTGTACTTTTTTTTTTATCATAGCATTTAACTAATGCACTAATCACACTATCACACTAATAATATAAAGGCGAAAGTTTGTGAGTGTGAGGGTGTGTTTATATGTTTGTTACTTCTTCACGCTCAAACGGCTTGACCAATTTTGATAAAATTTTGTATGGAGGTAGCTGACAACCTGGATTAACATATAGGCTACTTTTTATCCAGAAATTCCTACGGGGTCGGCATTTACGCGTGTGACACCGTGGGGCGCAGCTAGTGTAATCTAAATAGGTATTGTTTTTATAAAATAAAGCTATTTATTTATTATTATTATTTATATAAAAAAGGAAGGAAAATAATTTCTAAAGACAAAATAATACAGTTTCTGCTTTCGACTGGTCGGTCCACTTGTATTTCGGACCTTATGTTAGTGGTAACCTTATTCACTAATGATGCCTTGGTCGCTGGTGGCAGCCCTATTTGTTAATGAGGTTCCGAGAATGTCAAGTGTACTGCAGTGTTTCCTCTATTTGCAGTTTTGAAATGCTGGAAATAGAAAGAATTAGAGGTAGGTGTTCAATCGTGCAGATGGACGGATAACTATACCCTATTCAGTTTGGCTTGAGACAAAACGTAAACAACATTTGACTACTCTTAATAAAAAGATATTCTGTAAAAAACATTCATTTCTATCAAAAAAAAAATCTTTTTGTTACACAAGAAGATCACACATTTTTTTTTGAAGAAACTTTTGGTCCAAAAATTCGAAGACATGTGACTAACCTCCCCCCCCCTTGTGGTAATTACGACCCACTCCATCTCACCGAGAGGAGCCCTGTGTCCCAGCAGTGGGGACATCGATAGCTGATTATGCTTATGTTATGCTACATATTTTAAAACATTACATAACATTATAGTAGTTAGGCAGAGGTGTACAACTGTACACCGATCAGTTATGTATAGTTTAAAATAATTTTCCTCCTTGTTATTTATGTAAGCAATTTATAAAGCCGGCTGATCGATACTTTACGTGACCAGAGGGCTGGGTCGTTCTTTGGCCAAAGAATTAGCATTGCCATTCAACGGAGCAATGCGGCCAGTCTTCTGGGCACGTTTCCGGATGACAGCGATGCGGACGAATACTTCGACGCCTAAGTGTCCTTTGTTTTATTTTTTATTTTTATTTATTTGTATTAAGTATAAGTTAGTTAGTCTTGTAAGCAAAATGTTCACATCCACTCCTCGGGACTCATAAGTATTTGACGGGTCCGGTCCAAATTGCCTACGAATCACGACAGGGGAGGGGGTATATTTTAAGATATTCGTGACGCAACACCGATCCTCTACTACAGGTATTGTTTACGAGTAAAACATATACCTTTATACCTAACCTCTTTGGAGACTCCAGGAGATTTTCTGAAGAAATTGACGAAATACATGATGAGAAAAAAAAAGAATACCATTTAGCATTCGTATTGAAAGCTGGCCTGTGGAAAATTCACAAGCGACAATGTTTACATAAGAAAATTGGAGCTCAATGGGCAATCAGTAATAGATTTATCATGGCAAAAAAATGGCAGCTTTCCCACTGCTGGCGATTAAGGGCTTGTAATAGTTCAGCTCAAATTCAGATTTTGCCCCCACTTCCCCGCGCTATGTATCATTCTATCCCACTCGCACTGACATACTGATTCAGTTAGGGTGAACTACATTGTTGATGGACGTAGGCTTGGTAATTGTTGCGGCCTGTGCCCGCATAGCAACGAGCGCGGCGCGCAGGCAGCGGGCCGACGTCATCCTCCGAAGTCTCCGCTGAGCCAATCAGTGCGCCGTTGTATCACGCCATACCGCAGCGGACCAATGGCGGCGCGCCACCACACACGACGGCGGGGGACCTCGCTCGGGCTCCGCGGCAGAAGGCCGGGGTCTTTTTACTTGCTCCGACGCGGCACCACCGATCGGTCAACATACGCTTAATATTGTAACGGGTCCTAGAATTTCTGTAATCTTGTACACGTCAGTTTAAATTTAAAAGATCTAAATAAGTATTGGTTTGTTCTATAACAGTATTTCATTTAGTCTCCCTAACACACACCTAAGCATAGGCGGCAACAAGTGGCGACCGTGACAGGACTCGTTGCGTAAAATTTAAATTCATCGAATCATCGAGAAGCGGCGGAAGATCGAATCGTCGAGAAGCGTCGACGGAAAATTCGTCGCGTGGAGCAAGTGCCGCAGCCCGCCATCCATCCAGCCGGGCTGCGTAATCAAGAAGAAGGGGAGCGCGGACGAGCTGCTGTGTCCAGGGAGACTTCGGAGGGTGACGGCGGGTCAAACTCAACACGTCTGCCGAAGGTCTAGCCCAGGAGAGTAAGCCCTGATCCATTCATTTCCTTTCTTTAATCTTTTTCCTGTGTGCCCTTGCGCTGTGAACCAGTGCGCGGCTTGCTGTTCGAACGTCAAACGGGAAAAGGGCCATATCTTTTCCTAATTTGCAGGGTTAATTGCACGTGGGTTGAGCTGGCTTATGCTTCATGCTTGGCTAGGCGCTAAGCTGCAATTTTTCCACTCTAGTCGAATCATTTGTATGTTCGTGTGCACCTACCCGCTTAAGTTCATTTTCATAAATTTAATCCCACGTAACGCATAACCTCACTTTTGGCGATATTGTAAAACGCAAGCTAGCATTTTAAGCTGCACGCATTGTTCTTCCTACCCAATCCATATTCATGCACGCGTGTGAATTAAGTGCACGCAACCAAAGCTTGGTGAACCAGCCATCTTGCTGACTATTTCAGAGTTCCGGCCATACGGCAACTGTTCCGGTGCAGGGCCAACGCAGCCAACAGAGCGGATTCCCTCGACGCGCCGACTACATTAGCGGCTGCCCGCTACGACGCGGAAGTCGTACCTGGGACCGTGTTGGAGCAACGCCTAACATTGTCAGGTTCACTGCACATTTATCTATTCAGCTCATTGTATTTCATTGTTTTGTGTTTTGTATTGCGATAGACAATAGGTCTCGTTGATAGCAAAATGACCAGTGTAGATACCGACCTGAAGGTCAAAATTAAAGAGTTAATTAGAAAGCGTGGCACCATAAAGGGTAGATTAACAAAATTCATAGAGTATTTAGGTACTATGAAGAACTTGGAGCCTAAAGAGGTTGCCAGTGTCCAAGTTAAAGAAATTTCTTTGAGATTAGCCAAGTTTCAAGAATTATTTAAAACATTTGACGAATTACAGTCAGAAATTGAAATATGTTGCTCCGATGTAGATGAACAATTGGAAGAAAGAGAGGCAACAGAGTGTCAATTTTACTCTGCTCTCTCTGTAGCTCAAGAATTAATTGAGGCTACCCCATTACCAATAAATAAAACAAACAGTGTTGGAGAAAATAGTAATTGTTCTCATCAGCCAAGCTGTTGTTCTCATGCATTTAACGGAGTGAAATTGCCAACCATACACCTTCCAAAGTTTGATGGAAACTTGTTAACATGGCTAGAATTTAAAGATACATTTGATTCTATTATTCACAGCAATAAATCAATTCCAGAAATAAATAAATTTCACTATTTAAGATCAGCTTTGGAAGGGAGTGCTAAGGGGATAATTAAATCAATAGAGTTTACCTCGAATAGCTACAAATTAGCATGGGATTTACTATGCGAGCGATATGATAATAAGAATATTCTCATAAACAATCATCTCAAAGCTTTAATTAGTGTTGAAAAGTGTAGTCGAGAATCATACAAGGCGTTAAGGTACTTAGTAGACCATATGTCAAAAAACTTGAGAGCGCTGGAAGCTTTGGGTCAGCCGACCTACAAATGGGATGCACTTATTCTATTCATTCTAGCTTCAAAGTTAGATCCGGTGACTAATACAAAATGGGAAGAGCATAGGTCTACGTTAGCCGATTACCATAGCTTAGAAAATTTCACAAGGTTTCTAAGAAATCGAGCCGATATTCTAGAAACAATGTATTTCGCAGGCATGGAAAATGCCGAGAAAAGGGACCGAAAGCCAAGCAGCAATAAAGAGCCTAAACCGAATAGGACTTTTGCTGCATTAGGAGATAAAGGTGGACCGTCCACGTGTCATGTCTGCAATAACAGTCACCATTTATCCGAGTGCTCCAAATTTAAGAATATGGACATAGGGGATAGGCTATCTGAAGTCACAAGATTAAAACTATGTAAAAATTGCCTTAAGAGCGGTCACAACTCATTCCAATGCAAGTCCAAGCTTACGTGTCGTGTATGCAAACGGAAACATCATTCACTAGTACACAATGACGAGTTTAAGACCAATAGGTCCACAGCAGACGCTCCGGCCCTTGAGCCCTCTAGCTTACCGGTTTCTCTCTCAGCGGCCTCAGTAGGTCAAGTACTGCTAGGCACGGCTCTAGTAGACATAGTGCATCCGCAAACTGGGGAAATCTATCAGGCAAGAGCGTTACTAGACACAGGTAGTCAGATGTCCTTACTATCCAACAGCATGAAACAAAAGCTTGGGTTAATTTGTGACACTTCCCGTCCCACTCACGTTGCCGGAATAAATAATTCCATTTCAAAGGTTTCCGAAAGGGTAAACATTAAACTCAAGTCGCGCGTGACTAATTTCTGTATCTCGGTTAACTGTCTTGTCTTACCAAATATTATGGGTACGTTGCCCAACATGCAGGTAAACGTTAAGCAACTCGGTATACCAAAGGAAGTTAGTCTAGCGGATCCCACTTTCTATGAACCTTCGAAGATAGACATTCTGTTAGGTGCGGATGTATATTGGGCGATTGTGAATGCCAATCACATATATCTAGGCAAAAATAAACCAGCACTACAAGACACTAAACTAGGCTGGGTAGTGTCAGGCCCTACAGGGCAAGGTAGCCTAAAGTCCCTCACTGTAACTTGTAACTTTAGCCAAGACGCACAAGAGTGTCTAAAAAGATTCTGGGAAATCGAAGAGGGTTATGCTGAACACTATTCCCGTTCCCCCGATGAACATTTCTGTGAAGGGCATTTTGTTCAACATACCAAACGCCTGTCAAACGGAAGATTTTCTGTAACAATGCCTCTAAAGGAAGACCCTGAGAGCGCGTTAGGCGACTCCTATGCAATAGCTAGGAAGCGGCTTACCCACTTAGAAACCAAATTAAATAAAAACCCCCAACTAAAGGAAGCTTACTCAGAGTTCATTAAGGAGTATAAGGAATTAGGTCACCTAACCGAAATTGCACAACCGCAGTTCGGGTACTACCTACCCCATCACTGTGTCATTCGGGAACATAGTGAAACCACCAAACTCAGAGTAGTCTTCGACGCATCTGCGAAGACTACCTCCGGAAAATCGCTGAATGAGATACAAGCAGTAGGTCCAGTCATTCAGAGTGACTTAATGTCCATATTACTACGTTTTCGAGAGCATAGGTTTGTTCTTACCGGAGACATTACTAAAATGTATAGGCAAATTCTAATTGATGAATCACAACGTCATTTGCAATTAATACTATGGCGTTGTGAGAAGTCTCACAACATTGTAACTTACCAGTTAAATACAGTGACTTATGGTACAGCGTCAGCTCCCTTCCTTAGTACGAGGTGTCTTCAACAACTCGCGCTAGAATGTGATGACGAACTTATAAAGGAGGTTATGCTAACTGATTTCTACATAGACGACTTAAGCACTGGCTGCGCATCAGAAGAGCAGCTGACGCACATCCATAAGGGTACTACTAGAGTGTTAGAGTCGGCGGGTTTCAAGCTTAGAAAATTCCGTACAAATTGTCCGCAAATATTCAAGAAGGACCACTTTAGTACTGATGTTCTAGATCTGAGCAAGGAATCCGCTGTGCTAGGATTAAACTGGTCTCCAGTGAATGATACAATTCAATTTTCCACAAATATACCTATAGCTGCTCAGATAACTAAACGAACGATTATATCGATGACATGTAAAATATTTGATCCATTAGGACTACTGAGTGCGGCCATCATAAAGCCAAAAATTCTACTCCAAAGGCTATGGTGCGCCAAGTTAGACTGGGATGAGCCAGTACCAAATCATTTTGCTAAGGACTGGCTCAACTTTAGCAATAATTTATCATATCTGTATAACTTGCATCTACCTAGACACACTCTGTGTGAATTACCAGAGTATATTGAATTGCATTGTTTTGTAGATGCCTCACAGGCAGCCTATGGCGCCTGCGTTTATTTAAGGTCAAGGAGTAACAATGGTAGCTACACCTCACGCCTACTATGTGCCAAGGCCAGGGTAGCACCCCTTAAACCTATGACTATCCCTAGACTAGAATTATGTGGAGCGCTCCTCGGCGCGAGACTTAGTCATAAAGTAATTCAGTCCTTGAAAGGAAAAATAAATAAAAAATTAATATGGACCGACTCCACGGTAGTACTAGGATGGCTAAAAATGCAGCCAAACTCACTTAAAATGTTTGTTCGTAACAGAATAAATGAAATCCAGGAGTTAACAGCTGAATATCAATGGCGTCATGTGCGCACAAGTTTGAACCCTGCAGATATGGCATCAAGAGGAGTAGAACCTCACGTGCTGCAAGGTTCAACGCTTTGGTGGGAAGGCCCTCCCTTCTTAAAACAAGAAGACAGTGAGTGGTCTCCCAAGCTAGCTCCGTTAGAGGAAAAATCGCTGCCAGAAGTCAAACCACTTAACCCATACTCATGTGCGGCAAATAATAGTAATAGAGTAGATAATACAAAGCTTATAGATTTCAACAGGTTCTCTAATTTCCTACGGCTGAAAAGAACAGTTGCCTACGTGCTAAGATTTGTCCAGATAGGAAAAGGGCAGATAAATGCTAGTCCAACCTTATCGGTTGAAGAGTTGCAAAAGGCATGCACTCTTCTAATTAAACTCAGTCAACATGAGACTTTCTCTGAAGAAATCGAAATATTGAGCAAAGGGCTGCAGTTAAATAAAAATTCGAAAATATTGCCCCTTAATCCTTTTGTAGACTCGGAACGAGTGCTACGGGTGGGAGGCCGGCTAGAAAATTCGAGATTCAGCTATGATAAGAAGCACCCGATTCTTCTAGACGCTAAACATAGATTCACTAAGCTGTTAGTAAAATATGAACACTTGCGCTTGTTCCATGTTGGTCCCCAGGCACTGCTTGCAGCCATCCGTGAGGAATATTGGCCCTTGGGAGGGCGAACCCTTGCTCGCACGACCACCAGGCAGTGTGTTGTGTGTACGCGATTGAGAGGTAAACCTTTCGAACCAATTATGGGTGATTTGCCGGCCGTTAGAACGGATAATAGCTTCGCCTTCAGTTCTTGTGGGGTAGACTTTGCGGGCCCGTTTAAAATTTCGAGTCGTAAAGGCCGAGGGAACCGCATAACTAAAAGTTATCTATGTCTGTTTGTGTGTCTTACAACTAAGGCGGTTCACCTAGAGGTGGTCAGCGACCTCACGTCTGAGGCATTCATTCTGTGTCTCCACCGGTTTGTAGCTAGGAGAGGTAAACCCTATGTCATATATTGTGATAACGGTCGTAATTTTCTAGGTGCATGCAATGAGCTGGGTAGGATGCTGCAGGAGGCCCAAGAATCTGTGTACAATTACACGGCGAACGAGGGAATCCGCTTCGTGTTTGGACCTGCATATTCGCCCCATTTCGGAGGCATATGGGAGGCTGGTATAAAATCCTCTAAATATCATCTTAAACGAGTAGCTGGGGAGGCCTGTTTGACGTTCGAGGAGCTGGCGACACTATTCTCGCAGATTGAGGCCATACTCAATTCCCGTCCCCTCTCTCCCCTCTCGTCAGACCCTAATGACCCCTCTCCACTAACCCCGGGGCACTTTCTGGTGGGCAGGCCGTTGACCGCCGTCCCATCACCACCCATCACAGCACTGCGGCCCAACCGCTACAAATTAATTGAAAAAATCCGCCAACAGTTCTGGTCCAGGTGGCAGAAGGAGTTCCTGGCCGAGATGCAGCAACGGTCCCAGTGGAGGACCCAGCAGCGAGGCATTTGCCTCGGCGACCTCGTGCTCCTGCGGGAGGCAAACCTTCCGCCGCTCCAGTGGCGCCTGGGGCGTGTCACGCGCCTACACCCAGGCCCAGACGGGGTCAGCCGGGTGGCGGACGTCGCCACCACCAAAGGGACGGTCACTCGTGCCGTCCGCACGATGTGTCCCCTCTGGCGGGACATGTCATCCAGTTGAAGTCGAAGTCTTCAACGCCCGGGAGTATGTTGCGGCCTGTGCCCGCATAGCAACGAGCGCGGCGCGCAGGCAGCGGGCCGACGTCATCCTCCGAAGTCTCCGCTGAGCCAATCAGTGCGCCGTTGTATCACGCCATACCGCAGCGGACCAATGGCGGCGCGCCACCACACACGACGGCGGGGGACCTCGCTCGGGCTCCGCGGCAGAAGGCCGGGGTCTTTTTACTTGCTCCGACGCGGCACCACCGATCGGTCAACATACGCTTAATATTGTAACGGGTCCTAGAATTTCTGTAATCTTGTACACGTCAGTTTAAATTTAAAAGATCTAAATAAGTATTGGTTTGTTCTATAACAGTATTTCATTTAGTCTCCCTAACACACACCTAAGCATAGGCGGCAACAGTAATAAATTACTGGCGTCTATACAGACGCCAGCACAACAACCTACTACAATCTGTCAAATTTCTTTAATAGATTTTCAACTTTATCACTTAATTATAAGGTTCAAAGTTGATTGGGAAAATGTGACAGTTTCGGGTAGGTTGATGTGTTGGCGTCTGTACCAAGTCTCTCAGCGAGTATTCTGTCAGCCAAGCGAGCATCGCTGAGCACTCTTGTTACTGCGACAATCGAATACTCGCTGTAACTCTCATGGTATCTAGAATCTTTTGTATGTTTTTTGAGCGAGAAAATCGTTGATGCTAGTTGCTTTCAAGTCGGCGGTGGGACAGGTACCAGCGCGGCCTTTCCGCCTGATCGATTCAACGCAAACGCGATCGCGAAGTGAAGCGGCGCGAATGGAACAAACAAATGATTCTCTATTGCGGTGGCTTACGTGAGCAACCGCATGTGGGTGCGGTGCGAAGCAAAGCAGACACGATCAGTTGGTTTGATATTTTCGCGCGAACTCATGCGGTGCGGTGGCTTGTTTATAAATTAAAGCTAAAATTATTATGTTGTTTAATTGACATGGGTTGAATCCGTAATTCTTCGTACAAATTATGAAATTCCCCATAAATATGTCTTAAATTAGTTGCACTCCTCTGTCGTACTTATACTTCTTGAGTACCTACCTAGACCAGAGGGGCAATTCTACTAATTTTAAGAACGTTCACAGTCTGATCTCAGTCTCAATCCGTCAAAAACACCTCTAATTTCCATACATTTTGACAAGTTTTTGACATTTGTTTGTCGCTGAGATGAGACTGCGACTAGATTTTAACGTTTTAAATTAAGAGAATTGGCCTTCATAGGGGCAATTCTACTAATTTTACGAACGTTCACAGTCTAATCTCAGTCTCAATCTGTCAAAAAATACCTCTAATTTCCCTACATTTTGACAAGTTTTTGACATTTGTTTGTCGCCGAGATGAGACTGCGACTAGATTTTGAACGTTTTAAATTACGAGAATTGGCCTGGTATTTGATATTTCAAAAATTAATCTTCCAATAACAATTGCTTCCAACAACAAACAATCGTTACTGGAAAATTCATTTTTAAGGTATTGAAAAGAGATTCAGTCGCCGGCGGCATCGGCGGCGGCGGCGACTGAAGCGGCGACTCTGCACGCACGTAGGACAGAGCCGCCGCGTCGCGTTGAATTCGCTAGTTGCAACCTGCACTGCGCAGCTTAGTGACGTATAACGGGTACTCCTTTTGTGAATTTTACGGACGAACTATTTGACCTTGGCGCGCTTTCTAGAGAGCGCTTCTATTTTTTGAGTGCAAGCAAAAATTAACTTTGTGGTGGTCATGCGGGAGTGTCCGCGATAGTACCTACCTAAATGGCCTACTCATTTAAGCATACATTTGTGAGTGCACAGCATTTGCATAACATTGAACTTCTCTGAACGGTTTTTTGTAGCAAAAAAAACTTTTGTACATTTGAATTCACACAATTAGGAACAACAGACGTCCAAACCGTAACTTTATAAATTTTGCCAGTAGGTACTGTAGAACGTTGATGAAGGCATTCTGCTCACCGTTGGCCTCAAAGCGACCATGTGAGCAGGTTTGGCTTTAAGGCCTTGATGCTAATGGCACACTGCCAACAGTACAGTGAAAATTATGTTGTGTGGTTTAATGAAAATTTACTTTTATGATTTTTTTTCGGTGGTAGAAACAATGTGCGGATATTATGTTGTAGCGGTATCTACAACGCCACATGCGAACAACGCGTTATACTGACGTCACGCAAATTCTGCATCTCGCAAGCAGAGTTTACCGCGCAACTAGCATAGATACAACAGCCCGACATGAATCATCGGGCAGTTGCCCACAAAACAAAACACCCGTCTGGGATCCTCCCTTTGCCATAGAGTATGAGTGAACTTTACACCCTGTTCCTCATTTCTCTATAATGTAAATTGGATGTCTTTTGGTTAGAGCTAAAGAGGGACGCTTCGATCTGGCAAACACCAAAATACACTAATCGCGTCAACGTCGGCTGTCGGTCAAAACCAGCGTTGGGGCTCCGTCTCGCATAGGGACGTAGCATTATGAACATTAGTCGAGCGATGGCTGTTTTGCGTTTACGTGACGCATATTTTACCCAAATTGTTCTTTTTTTGTTTTGTGTTCTTTCTCTGTGTCATGTTTGCCGCAAATAAACGTATTTTCATTCTCTTTTATTTTAATTATATATTATACTAGCAGTGCCCCACGGTTTCACCCGCATAAGTTTCGATCCCGTGGGAATATCGAGATAAAAACTATCCTACGTCTTTTCCCGGGACTCAAACGATCTCTATACTCGTACCTTTCATCTGAATCGGTTCAGCGGTTTAAACGTGAAGAGGTAACAGGCAGACAGACACACTTTCGCATTTATAATATTAATATGGATTATATTTATATTCAAGCAAATAAATAATTTAATTTTGACAGTTCGAACCATAAGTTTACGCAAAGTTCGTCTCTGTATCTGACCCGTAGTTTCAACTGTGGCATTATTACTACAATAATTATTATGTTTATTAATGTAAGTTTTATCATATAAACATTAATTCCCGATCATGATACTAGTAACGACCGTAATACTATCCAAGTTTAAAGTGAAAATTCACATAATTACGCAGTACTGGAAATAAAGTCCGCGTATTTACGTTGATCCTCAGAATGAATATTTCGGCATTCAACTCCATTGTATATAGCTTTGAAGTATTTCCTTGATTTGACTCTTATCACACTAATATTATAAATGCGAAAGTTTGTGAGTGTGGGTGTGTGTGTGTGTGTTTATATGTTTGATACTTCTTCACGCTCAAACGGCTGAACCAATTTTCATAAAATTTTATATGGAGGTAGCTGACGCCCTGGATTAACCTATAAATAGGCTACTTTTTATCCCGACATTCCCATGGGATCGAAATTTGTGCGGGTGAAACTGCGGGGCGCAGCTAGTAACTAATATTACTGCTAACATCACATGTTGATCTTGCGCCCCAGACTCCGGTAGTAATAAATTAGCATAACGAGATTATTCTCAACTTCAGTAGTACAGCCAGCAACGGACGGTGGTTAATTCTGATTTAAATAAAAACAAAGAAAGTAAAGCAAAGAAAAGAAAAGCAAAGAAAAGAAAAGCAAAGAAAAGAAAAGCAAAGAAAAGAAAAGAAAGGAAAGAAACAAAGAAAAAAAGAAAGAAAGAAACAAAGAAAGAAAAGAGAGAACATAAAGAGAAGAAAACAAAAGAATGGAAAATAAAGAAAGTACGTTTAGTAACAATCTTAACACTGACCATTATTGATTATGGGGCGAATCTAAATCGAAGCATATCTAAACCGTTCAAGACCTATTATTGTCAATATTCCACGATAATGATGACACTGACAGATCTTGAACGCGGTTTAGATATGTTGATTGCGTTAGTTTTAATGGTGAAATTCGCCCTTTTAATAGTAAATGCATCTACACCTTTATGTTAGACTAGCTGTGTCCCTCGGTATCACCCGCATAAGTGTCGATCCCGAGGGAATATCGGTATAAAAAGTAGCCTACATGTTAATCCGGGGTGTCAGCTACCTCCATACAAAATTTAATCAAAATTGGTCCAGCCGTTTGAGCGTGAAGAAGTAACAAACATATAAACACACACACTCACAAACTTTCGCCTTTATAATATTAGTGTTATTAACACATATTCTCGGCTATGCAAAACAAGAGTATCGAAAATATAAATCAAAATTTTGATATTATGTACGTAAAACTGCTTGGTTGATGCTAGGTTCCATCCCAAATCCCGGGTCAGGCAAAGTGTTATTGGTTGTTTCTATCTGGAATCTCCGTAGCAGCCCGGAGTCTGGATTTGTGGCCGGTTGATGGCAAGGCTTATTCCACTGTTCCCCCCTGAGAGAATCCCCTCAGGGGGGAAGTCTCGTCCTCCTATTACTGGGACTTAAACATAACTAACACTCGATGGGAGGGCGAGATCGTGCATACTCTATACAGCTGGATCACGATACATGGACATAGCGGGAGACAGAGAAAGCTGGCATTCTCTGGAGGAGGTCTTCACCTCAGGGGTTCTCAATCGGGCCTGCGGACGGAGAGTAATGGGTCACCGTCCGATCAGGACCAGGCCCGTGCCGGACGGCGCGTACGTGTTCCACGCGCGCCTCAAAGAGATGTCAGCAAAAAGGAAGGGGCCTGCCAGGGCCGAAACCTCCCGGGGGTGCGGGATTGTCCAAAAGGGTTACCGCTACCCCGGAACATAAAGGGCTAAGGAAGGAACACGGATGGGTTTTAGTCAGTAAGAGTCTGACACTCCCTTCCGCTCCACCCAGAGCGGGAGGGGTCTTTTGATGATTTCTCATCCATAAAAAAAGGGGTTCTCAATGTTTTTTTTTAAACAGTTGGTAAACACTTAAAAAAAGAGAAATATAAGACACTTTTATTATTATTATTTATTTATGAACATAACTGAAGAAATGTGCGTATAGGTACACCTCTGCCCAACGCTACGGTGAAACAAGGCGTAATGCTATGTTATGGTAATATACATAAAATCAAAAAGGTTTTCAGAAATCAGCAGCCTAATACACTATCAATCGGAATCTGAATCATTTTGAAGCAAATTGCTAATCCATTGCTTCATAAATTCGAAAAATGTGTTTGCTCAACAACGTAAATAACGCAATGAATGTTGTTGACCTGTCACAAAATGAAACCGATTCCGATTGCCCGCAGAAAGGTTTTCATGTTAGGTAATGTTAGTTGGTGCTGGATTGTCCAAAAGGGTTATAAAGGGCTAAGGAAGGAACACGGATGGGTTTTAGACAGTAAGAGTCTGACACTCCCTTCCGCTCCACCCAGAGCGGCCTACCGCTCTGGGTGGATGAAAATGACCCCTCGGTCATTTGAAGATTTCCCATTCACAAAAAAAAGTAATATTAGTAAACATTTTACAACAGTAGTGTTAGCACCATACGAAAAAGAAGTGTTAAAACCGACTTTTGTAGCTAACCGTACCATAGTAAGGGAGGTGCCGACCTTATTTGATTTGACATCTGGATTTAGCTCATCAGAAAGTTTTTATTAAACTCAGTAAGTTTGATTTATAGCTGTACAAGGAATTTTTGCTTTCTCATTTCCTGCTAATTTTTTTTATAGTAAGTCCAAGATTTATGAAGCTGACCGGTCTTGCAAAGTTTTTTTTACGACTTTATTATGTTTTGAACTTTTTAATTAGTTTTTCATAATGATGTAGGTACGCAATGGATTTGGCAATGCTTTTAAAGAACTTCTCTTATAAAACCTTTTACTGGCTTTTATTATAAAATCAATACTTTCACAAAAGCTTCATGTACAATGAAATGTATTTGGAGCCTCCTTTTAGGCAAACAATGCCTGTGTTAAGAGAACCACCGGTCTTTTTAGTATTCATGAAAAATTAATTTGCATGCCTTCTAAATAATAATATGTACCTACTGTACATTTAACCACCAACTAGTACCTAACACCTATATTTTCTGCAAGTAAATTATTCTTATTCAAAATGCGGCTGGACAAAATGTACGGCTGTAATAAAAACCCTAATAAAAAGTGATTAAACAGTAAATAAATTCTTCAATACTGTCGTTTTTTCTAGACAAAGAAGTTTCTAGGGTAGGCATTACTCACCCTTGCCCTTTTCTTGTTCGATTTTAGCCCCAAATGGCTTTAGTAATTCAAGCGTAAAGATAACGTTGTAACCCAAACACAACACATTAAACAGTTCATCATGTACACCTCTGAACAACCAATCATTTGAGAGGCGTGGAAGCACAAACGCAATTGCACGAAAGTAAATATTGGTTCGCGAGAGACAACAGACCGACGGGTGATTAAATGGTGTTTATCTGTTTATGCCACCTTATTAACCACGTTTATGTTTAGGGAAATGGGCTGTAATTTGTTTAAGTTTCGTTGGGGAGAGAAATTAGAATGAGATCGATGTTTGTGCAATATGTGAGTGAAAATTTTTGTCATTATTGGTAGTGGCGGAAAATGTGCCACTGAAATGATCACCATATGCGGCCGTAATGTCCTAACACAGAGCGTTTTTTGACACCTTAATGTCAAATACTGTTGAAAATGACACATTTTCATGACGTCTGTTATAAATATGACGGAAACATACTTCTCTGCGTGATCGAATCAGAAATTAAGAGATCCGCAGGATAACCAAGGTAACCGACATAGCCCGAAGAATTGCCAAACTTAAGTGGCAGTGGGCAGGGCACATTGCTCGCAGAACAGATGGCGGATGGGGCCGAAAGGTTCTGGAGTGGCGACTGCGTACCGGAAGACGTAGCGTTGGAAGGCCTCCCACAAGGTGGACCGACGACCTTGTGAAGGCCGCAGGAACTCGTTGGATGCGAGAAGCACAAAACCGGTCGAAGTGGAGGTGCTTGGAGGAGGCCTATGTCCAACAGTGGACGTCTTTCGGCTGAAATGATGATGATGATACTTCTAGGTTATGGCCAAAAGATATAAATTCACACATAGTTAATGAAACAGTGTTACATAAGCATCATATTATGTGTCCTATTTCTATGCCATATGCGTCTTTAGAACTATTCATAGAACTTACATAATGTTACCACAAAGGATTTAAGTATTTAAATATATTCGAGAACGGAATGTAAAGAAGTTTCTCAACGCTGTTTTGGTAGCAGAATATACGATACTGTAAATAAAACTACGTTTGCTTGCTGTTAATACTTGGCATAAATAAACCAGAGCTTAAGAACTTTATAGAAAAATAGGATGAGGAATATTAGCTCAAAAATTAACCCCCAAGCGCGAGCAGGAAAACCACAGCATTACATCGACGACTTGTCGTAAAATCAATCTATTTATACGTATATGTGACGTAACTCACACCGAATATGTAGGGCAGGCACTCCCGCGGGATACCGCAGTATCTACTCATATAAGTAGGTACCTGGAACCCCGCTGACAATATTCAAATTTCATTTCCGACGAGATGTGAAAATTGGCGGGTAACATATTTTCTTCCTATGTATATTCCCACGTTGCAGGGTATCGGGGTATGGGATATGGGTCCTTCCGAAAATAGTTGATCCGTCAAAACAAGTGTCGAATTATTTTTTTCGGACGGACACATACATATTGGTAGTAGGGACTAGTGTGAAATCGTATTGTCATTCATTCTTAGTTTAGGCTCCAAAATGTGGGGTAATTGAGTAATACACTATCAGTAGCATTGGGGTTCATTTTGACAGTTCAACAACATTCATTGCGTTATTCACGTTGTTGAGCAGACACTTTTTCGAACATATGAAGCAATGGATTAGCAATATCCTTCAAAATGATTCAGATTGAGATTGTGTTGCGCAATTAGGGTGCTGATCATATGTCCAGCAGTGATACGGATTAAGAAACGCCCGTAATTTCGACGAAACTACGGACCTCGCGGTTTGGGAGTAGACCAGCACCCTAATTGCGTAACACACTATCAATCGGAATTTGAACCATTTTGAAGCCAATTGCTAATCCATTGCTTCATAAGCTCGAAAAATTTGTCGGCTCAACACGTAAATAACGCAATGAATGTTGTTGAACTGTCAAAATGAAACCGATTCCGATTTATAAAGTGTTACGCAATTGCCCCGCTGGTTTTATACAGAGAAGGAAAGAGTATTGATCACCACATCGTTGGTTGGCATACCTATAATAAGGTGTAAATGACACTAGGGAAGCAGTAGTGGCCCAGTGGAGCAATAGTGGCTCAGTGGCAACTTGTATATCGTGGATTCAAACCCAAGCAGGCACTTCACTTTTTGTAACTCATTTCATCACCACTAGTCTCAAAACGTTGAACGAAAACATCGGGAAGAAACCGGGATGTCGTAGAACCAAAAAATCGAAGTCATGTGACATCTGCCGACTTGCTCTGGGCCCGCGTATTGGATTATGGCCCACTCCCACTCACAGAGAGGAGGCCGGTGTCCCAGCAGCAGGAATAATAGGCTGATTATGGTTAGCCATAGAGCGCAGTATCCTGGGGGTTCGAATTTCTGACTGTATAAGGAACACAATACTGCGTGCCAAAACCAAAATAACAGACGTTACCTAGAAAGCCGCTAAACTTAAGTGGGACTGGGTCGGACATGTCTGCCGCATGTCAGATGACAATTGGGCTAAGATAACCACCGATTGGGTCCCACTAAACACACGACACCATCGCGGCAGGTCAAGACGAAGAATGCGGGACGAGCTTGATTCCTACCGTCGGGACTGGCCGGCACTCGCAAAAGACAGAATTGTGTGGAAAATGGGAGGCCTTTGCCCTTCAGTGGGACAATACAGATTAGATTAGATGGTTACTGTCACTTTGCTGTCAGGGAACAAAATATAGGTGCCTGATAAGTTACTTAATAAGGGTTTCAGGTATATAAAGTACTGCAATCTATGCAACAGGGTGAAAACTCAAGGTACGCGTGTCGTCAGAAGTTGGAAACTTTCGCAGAGCGTTGAATCTCCAAGATGTCTTGACAATTTAGTACCGAGTGGTTGGCATGTAGGAAGTTATGTCTTTTGTTTTGTCACAGCTATTCCTGGGATTATTAGATCCCTCAGAAATCTCATGTTGTACTAGCTTCGCGTGAAATTTCACCCTCTCCCCATTCCTTTCTTATAGGTGTGGAATTTAGAAAACCCTTTCTTAGTTGGATACAGTACTCTTCACAAAGAACGCACCCTCCAAATTTCATGTCTCTAGGACCAGCGGTTTAGGCTGTGCGTTGATATATCAGTCAGTCAGGACTGATTTTATTTAGAAGATATATGATCTTCTACTTCACAAAAATCTTAAATTTAATAATAGACCACGCACAGCCTAAACCACTGGGTCTAGAAGCATACAATTTTGCACATGAGTTCCGTATGTAATAAATGTGAGCACAAAGACCGGATTTTTGAAAGTTCATCTTTTTAAATACAGGGACCATTTTGTATAACGACATTAAAAACTCCTTGCATAAACTTTTATTTTTCACGTCTATCTGATAATAACATTGTAATACAATTTCTTTTGTTTTCATCTCTGCTCCTTTGACACAAAACAGTTGACTACGTTTTTCATTTTGTTTGTCTGTCTTGGCTAAAGGTAATCGATGGATTTTTACTAGCTACAGTCATGCGAAGTATTAAATTACGTCAAAGGCGAGGTTGTGCGAATCGCTCGAGCACTCTTATTCACTCTTTTAGCCATTTTTTATTTTTATTTATTGCTGGATGGGCTTACTGTTGACCTTGATCTCGCACGATCGATAGCGATGAATAAGGTCTATGATGGAACGAGCAGTCTACAAACTAGCTTCTGCCAGCGACTTCGTCTGCGTGAAATTTCTTGTTCCCCCGACCAGCCGCGTCGCATCGCAACGCCCACCCGTGCATTTATAATAGAACATAATAACCTTTCTCAAGAATTGGGCTAATAAATGCAAAAAGAATTATTCAAATCCGACTGGTAATTCCAGAGCACGTTCATGCAAACAAACTGTTCAGCTTTATTATTAGTATATGTATATGTCGCAGTAAAACGGTTGAAGCTGTGATATAATTATATCCCTAGGGATATAGCTATATCATGTCTTTAAACATCTCACTGCGACAAATATAGATAGACAGATAGAAGATATATATAACGGAGAAGGCATGTGTGTCTCGTTATTATCAGCCATATTTCAACTACTGTGGGCGAACTATGGGTATGTGTTGGGTATTGCGCAATAGAAAAACGGTTTGCAGTTCAAATCAGATTATAATTTCACGAACAATTTAATCACACTAGTAAATCACACACTATAGGTACACGATACAACCAGATACGGAACGCGGGACAGTTTCTGAGCGCATGTTGTTCGTTTGATGTCTGATGTCCAAGAGGGCTCCAATCGTTCTGTCGCGCTGTCTTGTACTCCCCACGAACTCAGGCTAGACTCTGTCAAGCGCCGCCAGATGGCGCTAGCGTTCCGAATAGTCAAATTAATGACCGGTTGCGACACGGCCATCCTGCTTGCACACGTCCTCGTGTGTTAATCTGTAAACAAACGTATCCGCAAAGTATCACATAGCTCGGTCACTCCTGACCTTCATGGTTTCTCACGAAACCCCACACAACACACACAACTTAATTTCTGCTCTGTTTCATCAACAAGACTATTACTTGACATTCCCCAAATTCTTCAGTTATACTCTGATCCCTTGGCCTGTGCCATAGCATGTGCCTTAGCCACATAAGCGTACTTGATTCTACCAGAGCCATGTAATCAAACTTTAATCAATCATAGCAAAAAAACATCAACCAGAGCCATGTAAACAAACTTCGATTATCTAATCAAATCGAAAATCATCAACCAGAGCCATGTACCATCGTTATCCACCTTAACAATAAACTTTATCACTAAGAACCTTAGACAGCTGGGAACCCACACACGAGTAAGCCACTCTAACGCCACGGCTCTCTTAGCCGACCAGCAATCGCATTGCTATCCATCGCATGGATCCATGTGCATCACCCCTGTGACTACACACAACCTTACTACGGCCGATAGAGAACCCCTACTCGCGTGGTTACCACTACCTAGGCTTGCTCATCACCACTGTGATCACAATCTACTTCGACTGGTACATAACCTACTGGCATCATTCTTAACTTATCGTGAGCGTATTTAAAAAATGCATTGCATACTAGATTGGGCTATACCTAACATTGTAACCATTTTTGCTATTATTTACCAGGAAAGCACTCAGTACCAGAGTCGAAACAAAATGATAACGGCTCACCAGATTCAACAATTCACAACAGATCTGTGACTTCCACTCGCTGTCACTGCCTTCCCTGGCAGAAGTCGCGTAACTCCCTGCTCGAACAGCACCGTCCGGTCCTTGATCAGCGATTCCTCGTACAAGAGATCCAGAGAGTGCAGCACCGTCCGACGCTGCCATCCCGCTTGTACACGACCTTGTGTATTAACCTGTAACCGAAAAAAAACCAACAGCAGTGCCTGTTCCACTCGGCCAATACTGACCACATTGTTATTGAAATACAAACAATAACAATCATCGATAAGAAAAGATTCCTCTAAGCCTTGTTAATAATTGGTCAGGAACTGTATCAACTTACGAGTAGATCACATACTATCATAATATTAATTTGCAAGTAAATGTCGGGTCGGGTAGAAATGTAATAAAATCTCAAGTTATTGCTCGCTAATCGTTACACTACATAAGAATTATTCTGTGCTGAATACACGTGTTTGACCAATACTAGTCAACACAACAACGTTATTAACACGTTTGCCACTTAACCTTTCCTTTACTAACAAGTATTCAGCACCACAATCGTAAACAAAACAATACAGCTCACCTGTATTTTCTAACGTGTCTGGGGGTAGTTGTACGACGCAAACATCCACTCGCCGTTGCTGCTTGCAGCAGTTGCAGCACGTGCGCCACCATACGCTTGCACTGCTTGGCTGCCACTGCTCGTGCACCGGGCCGCGACATGTCCTGGTTTCCCACTTGCAGCACGCGAACGGCTTCGCTGACGGCTGCGCTGCTTGGCTCGATTCAGTCACTCCACGTTGCTGGTAGCTCCACGCCACGTCCTTGGTATGCTATTTACGATGGCCACGTTGATGCTGCTCCTTTGTCCACCTTGCAGTGAATTTTCAGCAAAACGCCAATCAGCTGTCGTGCTGTGTGCTGTTACGTATGCACACGCGTCCTACCGCGTGCTCTAATTACAGGAACGGGATACGACGAACTCGAACGCCGGTTAGGGACCCGCTTGTTTTTTTTTCAAACATGGCGGTAGGTGATACACGCGCGTCACGTATTCTGCATAAAGCCTATGCCCAAAACAACATGCACTACGATCGCGCATTCGTATCTGGTTTATCTGGCTTCAACTCGAACAGATCCACACGATTTAATAAGCGTTCGCATGTTTACACTTTGTTTTTCAAATGACAACGGTTACTTTCACTTTTAGCGTTCTGATTTTTGCGCATAAACCAACACGAATCCCACGCCTGATAACGGAGAAGGCATGTGTGTCTCGTTATTATCAGCCATATTTCAACTACTGTGGGCGAACTATGGGTATGTGTTGGGTATTGCGCAATAGAAAAACGGTTTGCAGTTCAAATCAGATTATAATTTCACGAACAATTTAATCACACTAGTAAATCACACACTATAGGTACACGATACAACCAGATACGGAACGCGGGACAGTTTCTGAGCGCATGTTGTTCGTTTGATGTCTGATGTCCAAGAGGGCTCCAATCGTTCTGTCGCGCTGTCTTGTACTCCCCACGAACTCAGGCTAGACTCTGTCAAGCGCCGCCAGATGGCGCTAGCGTTCCGAATAGTCAAATTAATGACCGGTTGCGACATATAGATATAATATAATATATAGGATATCTATACTATATTAATTGCTGTTGCACACAGCAACGTTAACGACAGGCGCTTTACTTTGTGTAAATTATTTCATCACTACTGCTCTCAAAACGGTGAAGGAAAACATAGTGAGGAAACCGACATGTCCTAGAACCAAAAATTCGAAGACATGTGACATCCACCAACCCGCACTGGGCCCGCGTGGTGGATTACGGCCCACTCTCTCTCACAGAGAGGAGGCCTGTGTCCCAGCAGTGGGAACGTTATATGCTGATTATGATGTATATGTATATATATATTTTTTAATAAAGACGGATTAAAAGTTATTTAACTTTCTACCCATATAGACTTTAAATGAGAGGTTTTATGAAACTTTCCTTATCCCCGACGACTCGCCGTTGCATGAAATTAACTAGTGGCCATTCCGAGAATTCTTGCTGCCTTTAAACTATTCGCGTATATAACGCGACATTGCAGTAAAACAGAACAGAACAAAATCTTTGCAAACCACGGATTGGGAGGCTCACTGACTTTCTCGGCTATGAACTTTTGTGGGGCAGGTAGAACTAAAAAGTGAAGAATAAAAACTTATTACAAAAAAAATACAAAGTGAAAATTAACTTTACTTGCGGAAGTCGGTGTCACAAAACGAAAATGCGGAACCAACGAATTCCGAAATTAAAGTTATTTTTGACTTTGTAGTGTTTTTTTTGGAAGTCGGTTGCTTATTTTGTAAAAATGTTTTCTAATCTTGTCTGTTTGACGATCAATGATTATATCTTCATCCAAGTTTAGTGGGCCTTCTGTCCCTTCATATTTCGCACATAAAGGTAGCAAATACCTGCCGCGATTATTTAATTTCTGGAAAGAGCAGCTAATACTTCGCATAACTCGCTACTGTACAAATTATGTTACTTTACAGGGGCGGTATTCGCTGTACTGACTCGCTTTTTCATGATAAGCCGTGTGTGGTAGATGTAGTTTGCTTAGAACGGAATTCTTTATGATTTATGTCTGTTGTTTGAATGGGAGAATTGTTTCAAATTGCTTTTCTTTTTATATTATTCTACGTAATTTTATATTTTGTTTTTAAAACCCTTGTGTCACACAAGGTTTTTTTTGTAGGTATTGTGGGTGCGTTAACAAACACATATCTCATATGCTCAAACAATCCGAAAAATAATCACATTCCGAAAAAAAGTATTGTTGAATTCTGTTATTTAATTCGTTTTACCGGCTGTTGTAATTAGCAACTCATCTTGAGTAAATCGAGTATAATATTGAGTAAGTCATATATTTTAATGTTATCTAGCAAAAACTGCAAACCATTTGTTTCCTTATTGCCATCAATGAACATTACAGTGTGGATTATCGACCACTGTAATAAGCCAGTGTGTTAAGAGCGGACTTAATAATATATAATTACGTCTTTCATCAATGAAGGACTATCGAGCAATGTAAAACGCCATTGAGCCAAGAGCGAACTTAATATAATTAAGGTACCTTACTTACCTGCCTCAGTTCCGTAGCGAGGTCAATCACAAGAAGATCCTGCTTCTTATCGAAGTCTAAAGATACTTTTATTTCATGGGGACCTGAAATTGAATTTATTCACTATTATTTCATTTCTTTAAATACTACTTTTTATAATAATCATCATTGATAACCTTCTTAGTTTATCTTTATTGTCAAAATATCATAAAATTACATTTTAAATTAGAAGAGAAGAGGACTTAAAAAATCTATACAGTATTTGCATGTATAGTACTTATAGCAAACTATTCAACACAATATCAAAGCTATACCTTCAAAGTGGTGAATGACGAAGACCCAAACAGTAGTCCATAATATGAGGAAAGTGCACAATCCAAGCTGGCAGAGAATGCATCTAAAGATGACGGAACCGACGGACTCTCCCGAGAGTTTGGGGAGCGGGTACAATCTCAACCATGTATTCGGAATCTAGACAATAGAGGATTTAATGGAAATTGTTTTGGGAAATCTAGAGCTCTCCCAATGTTGGGTTGGGATTAAGGAACTTGCTTTTGAGATTAAATTGGACAATGGTCATGTGTTTGTAGATGATAATCGAATACGGCTACTTATTTGGCACCATCACCAGCGTCCATCAATAAAGAAATTATTTTCTTAATCATGAAATAGAATTAAAAGCAGACATTCTGAATGATGATAAATTTTTACTGTGTTAGTATAAAAAAGTATATATTAGTATGAAGTTAAGCATAAATACAAACTTATTTAAACTTTCTTTATTCTCTAGCGAGAATAACCGCAAAGATAAAGAAACATGAGCGTAAATATGTAGACTTGTACAGTATTTCCAGGAACTTTGTTAGAACATGATTACAGAACAGCAAAGTAAGACGCTACCAGAACTTATATAAGTTTCTTAATATTCATATATCTACTTACTTTCTGAACAACCATAATTTCATTACCAGCCTGAAGTAATTTATTATTGTTATCTTCAATTCCGTCTGTTTCACCATTAACCTTTGTATTTCCTTTTGTGCTTAACATACTATGACCTTTTCTTAATCCATTACCAGCTGGTTTCCGAATAACCTTATCAAATAAACGTTTCTTATCTTTATTTTCACGAGAGCCACACACAATTATTCTGTTTGCTTTTCTGATTTTCTGTCGACTTAATACACCACCGTTAATGTTTACTATATTTCTTTTGACACTGATTCCGTTGCCATCTAGTTTGAAAAGACTGTCAACGAGAAGTTTAGGCTTAATTTTATTACCATTTTTCAACTTTCTATACAATGGTTTCACTAAAACGTTGTTTTTAAATTTTTCATTCAGTGCGTTCTTCATGTTTTCAAGTCTTAAACTGAGCACTACAGCGAAATGTTCTTAAAACTGGGTATAGCGTGTTTTGTAACCCTCGAACTGCTAAATTCCCATTAAAAGTTGAATGCAATTACACGGCGAACTTACGCCCAATTTTGCGAGCGATCTCTGTAGGAGGGTATAATTAAAATCTATTACGGCCCTCGTTCTTTCGTTGGTAACTTTTGTTTAATGGAAAATACCGGAGAGATTTCTTAACTGTTCCTTTTTGTCAATTGCCACGAAACAGTCAAACCCTTGTGTTACCATTAAATTGAGGATAATATTTTATTGTGATTTTTATTTCAGCATTGTCCTGTCAATTATTTATAAGCAAATGGCTCCACTCCACTGTACATTTTATCCTTGAGACTGTCATTGGAATCTAAAATACAATCAAGAAAAGTAATTTAGAAGCTTATTTAGGCAGTAAAGCGGAAACTATAACAAATCAGCGGAAATTATAATTTCGTTCATGTCAAAGAGCGCATCAAATTCGTATTTTAGGTATCGACGAGTTTCTTATAGCGAAAGTATAGTACGGGTAAACTCGCAAACATTATAGATGAACAATATTTTTTCCAATATCACTCATAGTAAAGCGCCTGACTGGCTTCGCGGCCGTTGTCACTGAGCCGCCACTGCTCTGAAGTGGCAATGTGCCGGCCATATTTGCCGTAGAACCTATGACCGTTGGGGTAGACGTGTTTGGAGACGGCGAATCGGCAAACATGAGGTAGGAGCGACGATATTCATAGGGTAGGCTGGATGAGAACTGTCGCGTGCAATTGGAGAGGCCTATGTTTAGCAGTGGATTGCAGTAGGCTGATGATGATGACATAAATATAATGACTCCACCATACTTTAGGCTGGATTTAGTGATTAGTCAGTAGTAATTTATCAGCGCTGCACTGTAGTTGTTCATAAGTTTGGTTCTCTATCCATTTGCATAAAATTTTAAGACCTAATATAACTTGGCATACTTTTGTTTCTCCTAATTATATTTTCGTATAACATTATTTACGCATAACAGCTTCCGCATAATTTTTTTAAGCATATTTCTGTCTTCAGGGTTTAAAGGAATCTAACCAAACCGAACCTCGGGGTGCCCCTGACGTCGTTTATATTATGCAAATTAAATTTATGCCAAAACAAATTAGCCTTCAAGATAATTATGCCAAAATAAACTGTATGCCAAAAAAAAATTATACCAAAATAGTTATGCCAAAGTATATTAGGAAAAAGAACATTATGCGTAAAGAAGGGATCCCAGAATAAACGTATCCGCACTGCAACGGACCGTTAACGCAAAGTTTTCACTGCATCATATTCAAATGTATTCAAATATTCATAAGGCATGTCCATATTACCATATCGTGAGAACGCGGGAAGAAACAAAGTTTAATGGAGTTCACGTCGTGTGGTCTGTCACTCAGACACCGGTGTGTACCTACTGGAACAGTCGCCGTTACTATTTTTTGCTGATTCTATGTTTATTTTCATTAATCAGCCTATAATGTTCCCACTTCTGGGACACAGGCCTCCTCTCGGTGAGAGGATCCACCAAGCGGGCTCGGTGCCGGTTTCTTGAAGACGACGATGTTTTCCTTCATCTTTTTGAGAGCAGTGGTGATGAAATCATTTAAGGGCGCTACACACGGCTAAGATACTATAATATTTTATCTTAAGATACAATATCGTTCGCCATACAATTCAATGGAATCTATATATATAAAAATGAAACCCGTTTTCCGTTGTCACGACATAACATGAAAACGGCTGGACCGATTTCGATAAAATTTGGTATAGAGATAGTTTGAGTCCCGGGAAAGGACATAGGATAGTTTTTATCCCGATATTCCCACGGGATCGACATTTACGCGGGTGAAACCGCGGGGCGCAGCTAGTATGAAATAAATATTATCTTCATCGTGTGTAACGGTCCATATTTCTCTCTTTCAGTCGTCAGTAATTTGACTTTCGAAAGAAGAAGACAAAGCGTTGTGTAACTATACAGACGCTATACAACGTTTATTAGTAAAGACTTATGTCAATGAAAACGTTATAGTCAATCAATCATTTAAAACTAGAATTTTAAATCACAGCTAAAGTTGAAAAATGTTAACTAACTTTTGGAGGCCATTGTACAGACGCCAGCACATTAAGCTACCCGAAACTGTCAATTTTTCCCAATCAACTTGAACCTTATACTTTAGCGATAAAGTTGAAAATCTATTAAAGAAATTTAACAGATTGTAGTAGCTTAATATGCTGGCGTCTGTAGGTATATAATTATACGATAAAGAACCGAAACTAAGTTTTCAATTAAGTAAGTAATTACAATCCACGTGTGAAGTGTTAGTGCTGTTTATAATTGAACAAGCTTAGTTTAATAAATAACTGTTACTATGAATGCGAATGTTGCAGCCATATATAAAGAAGGGTTCCGTAACACTGTACAATATTTAACACTGCATTTTTCTTTAAGTACTTTATTAATTACCTCCTTTACTTTAATCTTTGTATAATTTTTATTATTTGTTGTTATAGCGGACATAGTACAGTCAACAGCAAAAGTTGATGATGAAAATCAGAAATTCAATACTAATGAACGGAGTTCGCTTCATATATATATGGCAGCTGTACTAGTAGTAAATGTTTGGTATAATTTACAATCAAAAACTTTTGAATCACTTCGACGCCACACAGTTCTGACGCGAACTCCGTTCATTAGTATTGAATTTCTGATTTTCATCATCTACTTTTGCTGTTGACTGTACACACTCTGTGTCACTACCTAGTACGGTTCAACAGAAGGCCAATTCTCGTAATTTAAAACGTTCAAAATCTAGTCGCAGTCTCATCTCGGCGACAAACAAATGTCAAAAACTTTTCAAAATGTAGGGAAATTAGAGGTATTTTTTGACAGATTGAGACTGAGATTAGACTGTGAACGTTCGTAAAATTAGTAGAATTGCCCCTCAGATGTCTGTCTGTCATAGGGACAGCTCAGTGACAGACAGACACATAAGTTTAACGTCGCAGAATAATTTGGAAGTAGCGTCGTGTCTCAATATATCACGTCGAAGTAAGATATTATCGAAGTATATAGTACGTCGAAATTGGCTCATGTCGGAGTACCATTGTTGTCGAAGAAGCATGTCGTCGAAGTCGCATCTTTTCCTAGTTAAGTAATGTCGAAGAAATGCTTGGACGGAGTCCAATAGTGTCGGACTTAAGGTATTTCAAACTAACGTATTGTCGAAATGAAGACGTGTCGGAGTTCCATAATTTCGAAATAAAATCTTGTCGTATTACAGTTTGTCGAAATTCAGTTGGTAAGTCATGCGACGGACGGAGGGACAGCGGAGCCTAAGTGCCTTTTCACACGTCGCGGCAACCGGGTAGCCGGTGCCGACTATCCGGTAACGCTTGCCAGGCAAACTACGCAGGTATGCGTGAAACCTAACTTACTGACGCCAGCACATCAAGCTACCCGAAACTGTCAAATTTTCCCAATCAACATTGAACCTTATGCTTTAGCGATAAAGTTGAAAATCTATTAAAGCAGATTATAGTAGCTTGATGTGCTGGCGTCTGTACATGGCTATACACTTCGCTGCTGGGTACCCGGCACCGGCTACCCGGTTGCCGGGACGTATGAAAAGGCACTTTGTAATAGGGTCCGGCACCCTTTGGCTATGGAACCCTAAAAACAAAAAAAAAACTATAATTAGATTTTAATATAACATTTTCAGAACTCCTAGTAGGTATTTAATAGATGCCTACAAAATATTGGAAGAAACTTTTTCGTTAACAACCTCGTAACAAGGAAAGTATGTCATGGAAAACTTCGCTAAGTCTGCGGTAGTCTAAAAATACAATATGTAAATATAAGTCTAATGATTTACTAACATAGCATGTATGTACAATGCTGAAATAGGGGTTAAAGTGGAAAGGACAGGCAAACATGAAACAAGCAACACATTGAAGATAAGTTCTTTCTCAATTTCAAGCAAAGTAATACTATTTTCAAAGTTCCAGATAACTGTTCTTATAAAAATAGTCAGGATACTAATTAACGTTTAGAAAATTCAATTATTATTATTACACAGTATTGTTAAGTATTTTATGTTCAAAATACGGGTAAATCGCAGTTCCAATGGTTTCTAAATTCAGTAACCGAGAACGGACTTGTAGCAGCATGGCGGGAATATTGATTTCTGAATTGCGCAGAATGTCAGTAACCGGCGCGCGCAGCAACTGTCAAAATAGACGTTCTACGGTGATGGGATGTCTCCAAATTGATGTGAAAATAAATAATTCCACGGAACCTAATGAACGAATAAATTAGTTCTCTAGTGAATTAGTTTATATCTTCTAAGTTTTAGCATGTTGTGAAGTAGTTCAGAGTTTTATTTGAGTGCGGTAGCAAAATTGCCGTACGCCGTCGTGCGATGTCGTTGTGTGCTGTGTTGTTTACAAAAAATCTTAGTTCATAACATGATAAAAAATTACTAAAATAGTATAGTAGTGTTATTGTGTGTCTAGTGCCTATGTAATAAACAAGTAAGAAACATGTTTACTCGAAGAGCATTATAAATAAAAACGATGAAAGATAAAGATGTCCAGATGCCTGCGGATATTCAGAGCTTACTCCTTCAGGTTGACAAGGAAGCATTCGACCATGCTTGTCTCTGCTGCCTTCATAATAACTCTAACCATGATACTGCAAATGTACGCATCCCGGCATCACGAGCCCCCACATCCACAACAGAGGGTCGGTGACTTTGACTACAGACCAGGCGCCTTCCTGAAAGGTCGACAGCCCGGGAACTTAAGTTATTGCATGTTCAACTATGGCCTTCCAAAGAGCCTCAAATGGGGCACTTTTCCAGTGCTTCCGTCCCCAGAAACTGGAAGTAGGAGCCGCTTTGGAGTCATTTATAATGCTATTCAAGGAATAGTGTTCGCGAATACCAGCAAAGTTGATGCAGTGACGTATGCTACTCAAGCGACGCCTGAATTTCTGTATCATGTAGTTGAAATAGCGAAGTACTGGAATGGCCCTATAAGCCTCGCTGTATACGTACCTAGCTATGACTTGGATATTGCAATGCAAATATTAAACCAGCTGTGTCATTGCTATCCGATGATGGCTAAAGTGTCAGTCCATTTATTTTTCCCAAGCAAATTGAAGCCGAACATAAGAACGTTGAAAGAGAGAAGGAAGACTCGGCCCGCGCCAACAACTGTAGTATCTAACACAACAATAGACGCGAGAGAATTGGTGAGGCGGAAATTAGAAAATTACCGCAAGTTGAGTAACAAAACTAGGGCGCAATACATTCAGAGGGCGAGACAGAACAAAATCGAACGTATGATGTTGAAGATGCCAGTTTTAGGATACGTTTCGAATAATTTAAAGTTCGAGGACTGTTCCGGTGTCAGTTCAGAGATAATCACGTATAGAAAATCAACAGTAAGTTTGTATCCAATAAACGTTGGCAGAAATGTTGCAAGAAATGCATCAACGACCAATTATTTCTTAGTGTCTGATATAGAAATGGTGCCTAGTCATGGGTTGGCGACGAAGTTCCTGAAAATGATAAGGAAGCTAATGGGTAACGAGAAGAGAGATGCTGGTTGTGTTTTCGCGAAGACGGTGTTTGTGGTGCCTCTGTTCGAAGTGGAGAGAGGAGAGAAAATCCCGCACGACAAAGTAACGTAAGTTGATAAATGTCATCGAGGAACGAGATTATTCGAACTGAGCGTAACGTTCCGGTGACCGCGTACGGTCACCGGAAGCGGACAAGCGGCCATAGTAAATGTATGTAGATGTCATATGTCAGACAGGACGACACATTCGTTTTTTACCCGACTACGGCGAGGCAAAAAGGAGGGTTATGATTTTGACCGGTATGTATGTAAGTATGTATGTATTTATGTATGTTCATCTGTTCCCTTATAACTTCTAAACTCCTTGTCATAATTAGATGAATGAGGTATCGTTGGAAGCGTCTTGATCGTCCGCTGGGTTTAGGCTATGTGACGTCACATTAAATTGAATATGGCGCCCTCTAGCGAACATAAAGTTACGCTCTAAAAAAAAATTTTATCATGCCGTGTGGGATATCAAATGAAAGGGCTTAATTAGCACATTTCAAAAGTATAAATATTTATGAAATAAACCCCAATATAATTAAATAAAAAATAAGTTTAAAAACTAAAACCCGACTACTGAAAAGGATGAAACAAGAAAGTACCTTCCCTGGTCGCATGCCGCTGTATTAACATACATATAAGCTATGGTAGCATGCGACCACGGGAAGGTACTTTCTTGTTTCATCCTTTTCGGTAGTCGGGATTTAGTTTTTAAACTTATTTTTTGATGTATTTATTTTGAAATATTCATTGAGTATCAAAAAAATCGCAAAGAATGTGCGCCATATGGATGGAGTAATGGAACTATGGAGAAGTGTCTTGACGCTGTGTCGCTGTGTGAACGTGCGTGTTCTATCGCCGCCCGTTCGATGTCCAGAGCGCACAGGATAGATGTAAAGCAGCATAATGAGGTCATTTTTAGCTCCATTGGTGTAACTGCTGCGCTCCAGTAGGACGATAAACTACTTCGGCACCGTCATTTCATTCTCGTTGACGTTCTGTTGACGGTGGCGGTGCATAAACGCCCATAGCCTCCCCCTAGTTGATGCGTGCAATACAAAGGAATGAAGAACGCGTACTTAGTGTTTCTGTACCTTTTGTTGCCATTGTTAAGATCCTGTGTGAAAGGTCGCTCTTTTCTTGTCACTGAATATTGTATCCTTTGAGTAGTTTGTAAGAACTAGAGTATACGCTTCAACAGTAAATCAGCGTTTCTATTGTGCAAGCATTTTGCAGAGAATCTGCAGGTATTTATTTACTTTAATACACCGTCCAACACTAGGATTTATCCTGTGTTGGGGATACGTTTAAAGACACAACGGTTTTCCTTTCTTTAACTGTTGCAGTTATGGGTAGAAATGTGGGTTCTTCGAAGGACCATTCACGATTAACGGTATAGATTTTTTATTTACGAAATTATTATAAATATGTAAAGTAGCTGACTCGACAGACGTTTTCTTGTCCTAATTTAAATAATTCATACAAAAAAGAGCGTTCAGTTTTTCCCGAATTTAAAGATTCATTTTTTTTTTTACATAAAATCCTGATTCGGAATATTACGATCAATTTAAAACAAAAAATAGCCAAATCGGACTATGTGGTTCTCAAGTGACGAGCGGCATTTCATTTTTATTTATAAAAAAGATAGAATATTGAAGTTGCTATTCGTGTTTGTCCGTGTGATTACGTTGTTCTTCTAAACTACGCAGCGGATTATAATGTAGTTTTCTCCATTATTTAGAGAATTTATTCCGAAAGAATAATGTGCATGTGTGAGGGTGTGTGTGTGTGCGTTTCTATTGAACTTACATGTAATAAAAACATCTCGATGTTTTGACAAGTTGTGAAACCCGTGCGAAACGGGGCGTACGAGAAGAGATCTTTGGCCTGGAGTGGGACAATATAAGCTGGTATAATAATTATTAAATGGTGTAGTTGATTTCGACCGTTTTATTTAAAACCAAATAAATCCTACTTCCTACTAACGTGAATGTTTGTGAGGATGGATGAATGGATGTTTGTTACTCTTTGACGCAAAAACTACTGAATGGATTTTGATGAAACTTTGCAGTAATATAGTTTATACATCAGAATAACACATAGGATAATTTTTATCCAGATATTTCCACGGGGTCGACAATTATGCGGGTGAAACCGCGGAGCGCTGCTAGTAAAACATATGATTATCAGAAAAAAACAATTATTATTATTAATTATTATTTGTCTTACAGGTAGAAATTTAAAACATGCGACAAATCGAAATGAGAGATTGTACTCATCATTATGAACAACTTTTACTATGGGACCATACCTGAAATCGCGAAAAAAAAAATCAGCTTTTTCCTACATTTCGACGAGTTATATGAACATAAATGTAGGGAACAGCTGATTTTTTGTTCTTAAGAGGTTGTTGGTGTTTTTCCAATAACCCTGAAAAGCTTAGGTACATACTGTTACTGAGAAATCTTTATCAAGGCGATACTTTTCTTTTCTTTATCTTTTTAGCAAAAGTTCAGTGTCTTTTAAATTATATTCAGAGCACACATCATTTAGTTCATACGTCAGACGTTTCTAACATTATTGTTCTAATACCTAGGTATCATATTCTTTTTTGCGAATATCTCATACGTGATCCGACTTGAGATATCGTCTTAGGATATTTAAAGCGGCTAAAAATGAATGTGAATATGAATGATTACATTGTTTGGGCTACAAAGTGTTCGTTTTGAGTTCGCATGAATCCGTTGTACGCTTGGGGGAGGCCTATGTCTAGTAGTGGACGTTTATGACTAACAAATGAGTTTTGAAAGTTTTTTTAATATAATTAACTAGTTTAACGACCTGAAAAACATCTAGATTTCTTTATAATATTGAAGTTTAATATGAGTGTATTAAATACAAATATTTCGGAATAAATTCTCTAAATGATGGTGAAAACCGCATTAAAATCCATTGTGGAGTTTAGAAGAAACAAGCGGTCATACAGACAGACACGAGAAAAGCGACTTACTATTTACTATAGGCCGATCGCTTTACTGAGACGTTGTCTGAGGTAGCTGCGCCCGACACAAATCGCTTTCTGCGCTACGCACGACAGCCAACCCTACTAGATTTCACGCACACATTTGAACGTGTACAAACGTCATTTGGTTATGTAGTAGTAATAGGTAATTATTTTGCGAGCGTTGTATGGAGTGTCCGAGATGTGCCGTCATTCAAGATACAGGCGTTTCCTAGTTTGAAGGGCAGGGGTCTTCTCATACCTATGTAATAGCCATACCCATCCCTTATTGAAACAACACTGATGTTACCCAGGCTAAGTCTTTTAGTAAATAAATGATTATTTACTTACTAATGGTGAAAGTGTATTACACAAAAGTAAAATAAGTGTAGAGGAAAAAAATATACATAATTTACTCTTGCAATATAAAATTCGCGTTTTAAATATAAATTCATACTGGCTGTTCCTACAATTTATGGTACAGTCGTGCGATCTTTAAAACTTACTTTATATCAATTTTATAGAGTTTCCCTGCGAAATGTACCTTCAGTATGCAGCTGTGAAATGATGTAAAATTTTATTGAGACGAATATTTTTATTGCTCTCCATTTTATACATACTTATCGGTCGTCATTGAAAATTTCGTGAGTTGCATACAAGTGAAGTCGCTCAGTCTCACAGCTAGGTAAAATAAACTGGGTTGGTACTCGAGTTATTACTACATAATTATTGAGTTAATAACCTCTGAATAACGAAGATAAACGCGTTTTTGGTCGGGGTACCGCCTTAAACGTTGGTTTCTGAAGCTTGAAATTTTGCACAAGAGATCATTATGTTATCTCCCTATTCCCCAAAGTGAGCACGGATGAATTTTTGAAAACTCATTCACTAAAAGGGTTGAAGATAAAAGTTTGTATGGAAGTTCGTCATTTTGGCCAACAGAAAATCCCTATGGCCATAGAAAGAAAGAAATCGCATAGAATCAGCATTGCCATACAACGTGGCATTTTTTTAAAAAACAAACAGCCTTTTCCTGTTGACAGCGATGCGGACGAATTTTTTGATGCTCTTTGATTATTTCCCCACCTTTTAATATACTTCTACATAATTATTATTTTAAGACTCTTTTAAAGAAGCAAAATTAAACTGATTTCGGATAATAGTGTACAAAACTTTTTTACAATTTAACTCAATTCAAAGTTTAATGGACAAAATCAAATTACAGATTTATATCACACTAATATTATAAGGCGAAAGTTTGTGAGTGTGTGTGTGTGTGTTTATATGTTTGTTACTTCTTCAAGCTCAAACGGCTGGATCAATTTTGATACAATTTTGTATGGAGGTAGTTGACACCCCGGATTAACATATAGGCTACTTTTATCCCGATATTCCCACGGGATCGAAACTTATGCGGGTGAAACCGCGGGGCGCAGCTAGTTGTTCTCTAAAGTCCGTATTCTAATTCAAGGCAAGGTCTTAAGTTTATGCTAGATACTAGTTGTGTATCTATGTCTATTGTTTTCAGTATTTACACCCGTGTACACACAGCTTCATCAATTAAAATCCGTTTACAGATATTTAGTATTATTTTATCTGTGGACAGCAGCAACCTAACAGCAATCTTATATTGACGAGAATAAAGATCACAATGATTTTGACAGACTTGTCAATTACAGCGACCCAATAGCAACCTTATTTAAATGAATATAAAGGTCACTATGATTTGGACAGTGATGCAAAATCAAAGATTTAAAATAACTGTGAAAGAACTGTTGACTGCAGGTACCCTAGCAAATGACGCGCAAATTTAAATTCAACATAGCTGTACCATCGCGGCCTTTGCCGCCTGATCACTTAAAAAAATTTTCGCCTAAATCCTTCGGCGGCGCCAAGCCACGCCCCCTTAAAGTTTTCGCCTATCAGGAAAGCGATAACACAATTAGTTGCAACCTGCACTGCGCAGCTTAGTGACGCATCACGTGTACTCTTTTTGTGAATTTACGGACGTCTATTTCACCTTGGCGGGCTTACTAGAGAACGCTTCTATTTTTTGAGTGTAAACAAAAATGAACTTAGTGGTGGTCAGGCGCTAGTGTCCGCGACAGTACGGTCAGCATCAAAAGTTGATTGACACTTCAGTTTTTTTAATCTTAGTTATTGAGCAAAATATTTGTTCAAAATTGCAGCAGAAGAATTTTTTTTAGAATATATACTCTTGTCTGTTATGTGAAAAGCTAAAAATCAGTTTATTGAAAAAACTTGTTGTCAATTTAATAACATGTAAAAATTATAGTGTTAATCGACTTTTGATGCTGACTGTACCTATAACAACTTTTTGTCATTAAAGGAAAACTTGAAGGGTGTCCATATAGTGACGCCGCTGTCTGTACGACGTACTGATTATGAATGTTTCTCCACCAGGTTGGTCCGTATGTTAGGCCACAAACGCGCGTCGTACTTCCATCAGAAAATGTGTCCTCACTGCCAACGGTTTCCAGGGCTGCAGACGTGGTTCATGAGACGCGCCCGTGACGTCCTCGAGGTATGATTATACATTTAGGGTCAGTTCGCGGTGTGCAGTTTTCAAGATAGCAATACAATTAGACCTTATCTACTACACAAAAAGGTACACATCAGCGAGGAGGGCCGCGCGGCGCCGTGCGGCGTAGTTCGATGTACCTAGTAGACACACAGAATTGTGTACCTTTTTGTGTAGAAGGTAAGGTCTATAATTGTATTGCTATCTTGAAAACTGCGCGTCGCGTCGCATCCCGGTGTGAACTGACCCTTAGTTAGCAAAAATTTGATATTTACTTATAGGTTCACAAGCCGTGTGTCTGATGGGATGTCCCATCGGCAATTACTTCTCAGGTGCTTTGCGATGCGTTTTCAAAAAACGTTAATAAAGTGTGTAACCATGCGACAGTTAAGAATCAATAGTGTCTATCTCAATAAAGTTAACTTTACAGGAGATAAAACAAAAACATTTCTCGGCTTTGAATAGAAAGATACTTGAAATGTATATATATTTAAAAATATAGAAAAAATATGCTGAGATATAAATTTTGAGATAAGTGCCTCAGTAGGCCAAGCCAAATTAAACTTTAACCCCCTTATTCATAAAACTTATCAAACCTATTTTAGTTAAAATGGGGTTTGTCTCTTTCTTACACACAGAAATGACAAAGTGACAGATAAAGACAAACGTTCTATAAACCTATTTTAGCTAAAATAGAGATAAAATAGGATTATGAATAAGGGGGTAAATCTACCTGCATTAAAAAGTGAAAAACGTAAAAACTGAGATAGACACTATTATTGGTGCTTAACCGTCATGAATTCAGCACAAAATTCTAGCGTAGAAATTTTTTCTTGAGTAAAAAAAAAATACAGCTGTTTCATAGACAAGTGTAATATCTACGCGGTCAAAATGTAAGGGGGAGCAAATGTTTTTAATAACGTTGGAAAATGTCAACGCAAGGGGGATTCAGAATGGGAACTATATTTTCTATCACCAAAATTTATATTTGTCATCAAGTTGTATCACCTAATAAATAGATCTATCGCCACGAAATATTTGTATCACCTAATAAATAGATCTATCGCCACGAAATATTTTCGTTCTCAGATAGCGGGGCTCCGTCGACATAGGATGCAAGAACGAGCGAAGGGCACCCCGAGGTTCGGTTTGGTTAGGTTACTTTAAACCCTTTACACAGAAATAGGGGCCCCGCGAAGCGGGGCTCCGTCGACATAGGATGCAAGAGCGAGCGAAGGGCACCCCGAGGTTCGGTTTGGTTAGGTCACTTGCATTGTTTGGTGACTACATTTTGGTGACAGATCTACTATTTGGAGGATAAACCCTATTATTTAAGAAACACAAAACTAATTAAATTGGTGATAGCTTAAATGATACCCATTCAGAATCAATGTACTGATTCCTTAGTACTTAACATGTTGCCCGTAGATGTTATAAATAGAAATACAAGTCTTCCACGTCTCTTAATTCAGAAATGACGATCTTCCATACATTATTTAACCCCTTTAAGGGATGAATTGTCAAAAATCCTTCCCTAGTTCTCGATTTCGTTATAAAAGGAACGTCAATTCCTGGTTTTTTCTTACAAACGGCATATACTTTTTTTGCAGAATAAGTTGTGTGCCGTGGCTAAATAATAACAGCCGCACAGGCGATCGATCAGGTTAAGCTACTCTTGCCGCGGTTGGTCTGTGGATGGCTGACTATCTTTACATACCGAGACCCCTCCGTGCCTCGGAAAGCACGTTAAGCCGTTGGTCCCAGCTGTCATTCGTAGATCTTTGACAGTCGTTACGGGTAATCAGAAGCCCGAAAGTCTGACAACCAGTCTTACCAAGAGGTATCGTATTACCCAGAAACTAAATTGTGGAGGTCAGATAGGCAGTAGCTCCATGTAAAATACTAGTATTCAGCTGCATCCAGTTAGACTGGAAGCCGACCCCAACATAGTTGGGAAAAGGCTAGGCAGATGATGAAGTTGTGTGCCATTCAGTCTGCGCAGCACCCTAATTGGGTAACACAATATCAATCGGAATCTGAATCATTTTGAAGCACACATTACAAATTGCTAATCCATTGCTTCATAAGTTCGAAAAATGTGTCTGTTCAACACGTAAATAACGCAATGAATGTTGTTGAACTGCCAAAATGAAACCGATTCTGATTGATAATGTGGTACGCGATTGCCCCGCTGAATAAATGTATTTTTCTTTCTTTCTTTCATAACTCCTCGCGTTGCTTGGTTCACTTTCATACATTAGTTGCGTGTTCAACGCTATTCTTTCTGAACAATGAATAAATATTTAATATGTGGTTTTAGAGTTTCATGCTATTCCACTGACTTTTGGTTTCGTGCAGGACTTTCTGTTTTTATTTTCATTTTGTTTTATTTTTATGTTTTATTTTTAAGAATGTGTTTTGAATGTGTTTTTAGTTTGTGATATTCCTGTGCGAATCCCAATAAATACTTTTTCGTTCTTTCGATTTCTTCCCCCCTTTATACAGTCTCTCAAAGTTAACAAACCATTTTTTTTTTCAAACGCAACTCTGATTGACTTAGTGTACGGAGGACACGCCAACTAAAAGTGGATTGCTACTGTTTGATTTTTTTTTCTGTTATCAAATTATTACAAATTAAGTATAATATTGTTAAATACTCAAACGAAAAAAAGATCGCACGGCTAGAATGTTAATTGTTATAAATTATTTTAATTGTGTACCTATGTTTAAAATACGTAATGTAAACCCGTACGTATAAATACGTGGTTTCAATTAATGTGATAACTTAATCGCCATACTGTATTGTGATGAATACCGTAAAGTTTCTTTAGAAATGTTAATTAAAATAATGTTTATGTTCTTGTTTGCTGATGAAGTTACTTTCTGTGGTTTTTACGGCTCACATTAAACCATATCCTCAAACGTTACAACGTAATTTATTCATTACTAGTTTTTGCGGCGTCGCCCTCATGTAGGTCGGAAATTATCCCACGGAAACTTACTACCAAGATAAAAGGAGCCTACCTATGTGTTAATACAGGTTTTATAATATCTGTGTGCCAAATTTCATCCAAATCCGATAAGCCGTTTTTGATTGAGTAACACGTTCGCTGACAGTGAGCTCTTACCCTGACAACACATTACGACAGTAGAATTTTCCATACTAAATGACAATCGTTTCACGACGTATTGTCATGTTGGCCATATGTTTGCCTGTCGAAATTCGATACTACGTCGATGGACGTGATATGAGATAATGATAAAATATAATAATATTACATTGCCCAAAGTGGTGCTTCAATGAATAGGTACACGTTACTCACTAAATAGACATAGCTTAGTAAATGCAAACATCCCAAAATCGTGTAAATGCACCATAATCATGGTATTTTAAAACAAATAAACGCACAAAATATCTGTTTTTATAAATTTACTTACGGTTTGAGCGATGTAAACACGTGGTTGTTCACAAAATGGCACCGGCCGCACTGATTGTTCGAGTAACAAGGCGCGCGCTCACGCCGGTCGACGTAGTACTCGTTCACGAACGGTTTAAGTGTGTGTGTGTGAGCGACTGAGGTAGCAATATGAAACTACCCACAAAATACTCGTGTTACGGCAGTAAGAAATATGAATTTGCTCACAATATGACAGTGGATACTGCTCTTCATAATATTTATATGAAAAATTATCGTCCGACGACGTACTGCCAATACTCTTAAAAATAAGTAGCCCGTCCTTCGACGTACTGTCATAACGCACTATTTCAATTTCCCGCCTAACAACGTACTGTCAGCGAACGTGGTAACAAACATCCAAATACCAAGTAGGATAGTAATCGAATTTTTCTTAAAATAGATAACTTCGTCTATTTCATAAAAATATTTCGCTATTTTCTTTTCAGCAGAAAATACGTGCTTAGGTCTAAGGCTAAAAGCTAAATAAAGACCACATTATATTTGATGTAATTTGTTCGATCTGTATGAAAAAATAAGACGATCAAATACGGTTTGTTAGCTCCTTATTCAGTCAGAAACGCTCAGACAGGCTTAGTTTAAATAACGAGTTATAATTGACTTACCTTTTCCTTCGTTTGGGGATTTTTTTTGGGAATTGTATTTATTTTTTGGTAGGAACTTTTAAGGTTCGTTTATTTTCTAGAACATACACACGCAGTCAGTACTTATTGCCTTATGTCTTTCGTGATTAAAGATACCTAGGTACTGTTACCCAGCGTTTATGCCTAATCACATGTTTTGATACTGGTTTTCGATAAGTCTTGGAAAAGGCTTGTCAAACTATATGTATAGACGTTGCTTCAGACATGCATAACCTATAATGCATAGCCTATAATGTCTCTACTGCTGGGACAGAGACCCCCTCTCTGTGAGGAGTGGGCCATAGTCCACTACGCGGGTCCAGTGTGGGTTGGTGGATGTCACATGTCTTCGAATGAAAATAAGATAAGAAATGAAAATATAGTAGCATCGCCTACTATATTTTTTTAGAAATGTAGTATTTAGGGCTCTAATATAGCCGGATACTATATTATATTGTAAGGTTAGAAACCCTAGCACTAACGGTCAAGTCCTTGTTGATTTAGGTGGATTATCGCAGATGTATAAGGCTTAGGATTGAGCTGCTGCAATAGGTTTAGACAGTGAATGTTATTTTTTATTTTACTATTTTACATTTTATTTTTCTTAACCTTTTAAGCGCTTGGCTAAATATCAATTGCCGTGCCCCTAGCGTGCGGCTATAAATTTTTTGTATTTTATTTTAAATCAGCCTTAAATTTATTAACCACCCTAATCGAATTTAAATAGAGCGAAAAAATCGTGCATGTTCACTGTCGCAGAAATACGACACGAGCGGTAGGGGCATGGAAATATGTGTCGCATAAATACGACACAAGCGGTCTAAAGGTTAATATCTATTTACTTAAATAATGACATGTACATTTACTGTATAAAGTATTACATTATTTTCATTATTGTGAAGTTGACGACTATGTGGGTCATTGTTTCCGTTTTAGTTATGGTTTGGCAGTTTGAGTAGTTTATGCGGCCTACCCAAATGTCCTGTCTTTGGTATTGTTCGTCAAATCGTTGAGCTCCTTAAGTTCTAAGTTGAGCTGCACGGTTACCAACAAATGCATGCACTGACTGGACAGGTCCACTCAATCTGTGTGCTTCTTTCCTCAAAAGACCATTTCAGACACCAATCTACATGGTCTTCACATGATCTGACTAATATTTTGTCTGGACTTTAAAAGAGACTGTGACCTCTGAGTTTGTTTCGGTCTTTCTTTTCAGAGTAGTCAGATAGGAAACGCCGACCTCATCTAGCTTTAAAAAAATATGATTGACGTGTAAAAGTGTTTGTACAAACCTAGGTACTTACAGAACTAAAATCATTTATCATTTATCAGCCTTAGTTAGTGTGTTATATTCTAAACGTCGGATTAGTCGTCTAATATCGGTTATAGTTATAACTAAGTAACTAACAAGACGATCAATGTCAAATGTCATAATCTAGCCCTCTCTCAAGTATTAACGGATCATCTTTGAGACCAATTACATAGCACAATATTAGGTTTAGTCTCCAATGTTGTAAGCTCTAGAAACTTAAATATAGAATGAAATATTGTTACGTAAACCAGAATGTATCAAGATATTACAAAATACGTTTTATGCTGTAAAAATCTATTAACCTGGCATTGATGGATGCTTAGACGTATTAAGTACACAGAAATATATTTACTTTGGAGAAAGATGTTAATAATATGAAGGATATTTTGTTGGTTAAATATTTGGAGCACCGAAGTATTTACGTAGAGCAACATCCCAGGGGTCCCAGACCTTTGGGCGCGTTCTCTGCGGCGGCGAGCCGCCCACTATCTGAACGCGCCCCAAAAGGTGGTAGCCGTAAGGCTGATCCGGGGGTACCGCACGATCTCGGGCGAGGCGTCAAGCCTCCTTGCCGGACTGCCGCCATGGGATCTGGAGGCGATAGTCCTCGCGCGCCCTTATGAGTGGCGCGCGGAGGCACTAAGCCGGGGGGAAACTCCGCTTCCGCGGCAAGTCGCGGCGGAGCGGACAGACCTCCGGCACGATCTCATGGTGGCATGGAAGGAGCGACTTTTGCAACCCAGCGCAGGGCACGCCACGATAGTGGCGATAAGACCCCTCTTTGAGGAGTGGCTAGAGAGTCGTCACGGCGTCCTCACCTATCGCCTGACGCAGGTCCTCACCGGACACGGATGTTTTGGGAGGTTCCTGCACATCATCAGGCGGGAGGAGACGCCCGGGTGTCACCACTGCGAGGATCGCCCAGAGGGCACGGTGGAGCATACGGTGGAGGTCTGCCCCGCATGGGCGGAGCACCGCCGTGCCCTCGTAGAGGCGATCGACAGCGGCGGCGACCTCTCGCGTCCGGCCCTGGTTCAAGCCATGGTCCGGGGCGAGAGGGAGTGGGAGGCGGTCACCTCCTTCTGCGAAGCAGTCATGCTAGCGATGGAGGTGGCGGAACGGCTGAGGGAGAGAGCCTCACGCCCCAGCCGCCGCGGGAGACGCTCCGGGCGTCGGGAGCCGCGTGACGACTCCCGGCCACCGTAGGCGCGGGCCTGCGGACGGAGAGTAATGGGTAGCTCACCGTCCGATCAGGACCAGGCCCGTGCCGGACGGCGCGTACGTGTTCCACGCGCGCCTCAAAGAGATGTCAGCATAAAGGAAGGGGCCTGCCAGGCCCGAAGCCTGCCGGGGGTGCGGGATTGTCCGAAAGGGTTACTACCGCTACCCCGGAACATAAAGGGCTAAGGAAGGAACACGGATGGGTTTTAGTCAGTAAGAGTCTGACACTCCTTTCGCTCCACCCAGAGCGGGAGGGGTCATTTGATGATTTCCCATCCATAAAAAAAAAGGGGTCCCAGACCTTACTTATTTTCTGAGTAACAAAATGTGTGGGATAGTGTTATTAAGTATTTTGTACGTACGCAAACGCAAGTAGTGTCTGTACGTACTCTTAGTACCTGCTACTTTTAAATTGGCCGTCGGCCCAAACTAGCTAAGGTCCAGCCGCGCAAAATTTGCCAAAGATGTAAACAACAATGGCCGCTCGAAATTGAATAAGATCGATATACAAGAACATTTATTTTAAATAATGACTGTTTTCGTCTAAATCTCCGAGCCAACTAGATGAAAACAAACATTACTTAAAATAAATGTTCTTGTATATCGATTTTATTCAATTTCGAGCGGTCATTGTTGTTTATATTTTTGGCAAATTTAAACTATAGGTATGCGTACGTTCAAAATACAGTCAAACCTGGATAAGTGAGAACTGGATAAGTGAGAAAACTCTATTAATGAGAGTAATAGCCAGGACCCGTCATTTTAAGCACCCAAAACCTCTATTAGCGAGAAACAAAAACCTCTGTAAGAGAGAATCGTTTTTCCCTCATAGACCTCCATAAGTGAGACTGCTACTTATCTATACCTCTATAAGCGACAGTCGAGCTTTATTTACCATCTGCTATTTTATGACTCATTTTTAACTTTCGTGGAACTTCCTACCATTGCTTTTGTATTAATAATTTTATAATATTACATTTTTACTACATTCGTACTTGCTGTGACTTGTTATTGCTGCGTACCCCTATAAGAGAAAAACACTACCCATATACCTGCATTAGCGAGAAACTCGGGTTAGTGAGAAACCTCTATAAGCGAGAATGAGATTGTGCTCCCTTGAACTCTCGCTTATTCAGGTTTGACTGTACATACTAACTTCATATTTTTTGTTATTTATTTTCTGGTGTACAATAAAGTATGTATATATAAATAAATTCAAGGCCCTGGGATCTCGGACTATTACGTTTTCAATTACCTACGCGAAGTATTATTAACAGTATTTGAGAGATTCCCTAGTGTTACGTGTCTTGTGCTTTAGACAGAGAAAACGTTATTGATTCAGTATGTCCTTGAACTATGTAACTTCAGTACAAAATGAAGTCCAATCTACTTCGCGACAGAAGCTTCAAATCTATTATCCTTCTTCCTACTTAATATTATAAACGCGCAAGTTTGTGAGAATGGATGGATAGATGTTTGTTACTATTTCAAGCAAAAAATACTGAACGGATTTTGATGAAACTTTACAGTAATATAGCTTGTACATCAGAATAACACATAGGATAACACTTTTTATCCCGATACTCCCACGAGATTGACACATATGCGGGTGATACCGCGGGGCACTGCTAGTACAGTCACGTCTAAAAGTATGTATACACTTGGCTTTATTCAAAGGCGATTTTCTCCTTTATTTTTGAATGAAATTTTATGTTATTACGAAAATAGTATTTTCGAACCCATAGGTTTATGTTCAGTGTCGTATTTCAACGTTGCATTCGTTATTTCACGAAAAAATCGCAATTGAAAATTGCCAAGTGTATACATACTTTTAGACGTGACTGTACCTACTGATAATAAAGCTAAAGAGCTTTTTGTGTGTTTGAACACGCTAATCTCTGGAACTTTTAGTCGGATTTGATCTGAATTTTTTTCTTGCATTTGAAAGCTCAATTCTTGAGGAAGGTCGACAAAAAAGAAAGGAAGTGCTAATTAACATCACGTTATGGTCATTAAGAGGCGAGGAAAAAGGAAGAACGCTGAGCGAAAACATAGTAATAGCTCGGGCGGGTAAATGATGCGCGGTGGGTCGGGGAACAAGAAATTTCACGCGGACTAAGTCGCGGGTAGGAACTAGTAACAAAATATATAAAAACATCAGCATCTTTAACATAAAACAAAGATATCTCAAGTAAAAGTGTCAGATGCAGGGACGCGGACGGAATCTCGCAAAACCCTTCGTCTGTCCCATTATAGACACTATTATTTCCTCTTAAAGATAATCTTGTGCATGGAAATGACTTTGACAAACGGATGGCGTTGGCTGCCAACATTTTGTGGAAATCAACGCCTTTGTTTAAGAAGTCGATTATTAAGGCGAATGCGCTAAAATGGCTCGCGAAATATGTCCATTTCATAAAAATATGTTGTTTTTATCCATACTATACTATAATATTATTCTTCACGCTTAAACCGCTAAACCGATTTAGATGAAATTTGGTATAGAGATAGTTTGAGTCCCGGGAAAGGACATAGGTTAGTTTTTGTCTCGATATTCCCACGGGATCGAGACTGCGGGTGAAACCGCGGGGCGCAGCTAGTCACACTAATATTATAAAGGCGAAAGTTTGTGAGTGTGTGTGTGTATGTGTGTGTGTGTTTATGTGTGTGTGTGTTTATATGTTTGTTACTTCTTCACGCCTAGACCACTGAACCGATTTAGATGAAATTTGGTATAGAGATAGTTTGAGTCCCGGAAAAGGACATAGGATAGTTTTTATCCCGATATTCCCACGGGATTAACACTTATGACACGGTGAGACTATCGCCGCGATTCTCTCGCTCGTGGAGACGGCCCCTTAGACGTAAGGATAGTCTCAAAGAAACTTCTGTAAGCTTGAGGATTGGATAAAGTCTTTTACAAGAGAGTTAGTTGTACTCATTGCGGTAGGGGAGACAATAACAAAGGTCACATGATAGTACAGAAGAGCACTCCTACGTGTTTCTGCAAAGAAAATTCTATGTTTATTGTGTAAACTGGGGACTGCGGTAAACTTGCTCTTTGTGGTGTATGCAGCTGCATTTTTGATGTGCATTTTGTAAAGGCATTTCTTGAGAGAATGTTTCGTAAGTAAGAACAGTATAAAATATAAGTAAACATGCTTGGTATGTTTCTTTTTCTTGTCGAATTATTGATCATACAACATTCGTCTAGTTAACCAGATTTCTATGGCCCAGTAGGTGGCCATGTTGATTGCGGCTTCAGTAACGTGATAGGTGCAGTCAACAAAAGAGATAAGTATGCAGGATCGTTGGATATAGTTGAAGTTTAGTAAGAAACCGATGGATATTGTCGACTGAAATTTAATTTCATAAATGAGCTGTTTGTTGTCTATTAATTTAATTAAGTTTTATTCGAGAACATCCATCGGTTTCTTACTAAACTTCAATTATATCCGACGATCCTGCATACTTATCTCTTTTGTTGATTGTACCTATTATTATGCTTATTAAAAAAAAAATCTTTAAACGATTAAAGCGGTCGTTCGTTTTTGGCAATAAAAATGCTCATAATCAGCCTATAACGTTCCCACTGCTGGGACACAGGCCTTAGCTCTCTCTGCGAGAGGGAGTGGGCCATAATCCACTACGCAGGCCAAAAGGGGTTTGTTGGATGTCACATGTCTTCGATTTTTTGGTTCTAGGACCTGCCGGTTTCCTCACAATATTTTCCTTCATCGTTTTAAGAGCAGTGGTGATCCAATAAATTACACAAAGTAATGTGCCTGCTTATATTCGAACTCACGACCTACGACACGTAAGTCGGGGCCTTTACCACTGCTGTGAATAATACTAAAAATGCTCTGCTCTGTAGAATGGTGTTAAGTTTTTGGTTCAGGTCAAATCGCTGTAGGTAGGTATTTATTATGGATTTTTCTCACTTGTGTCTTAAAATCTTTAGTCACTATGTTTTAAATTGCCATCCGCCTGGCCTACTCATCATTCTAGGCTACATAATAACCTAACACCAAACCTAATAATCTAGCCAATTCTCGTTAACCCAATCCGGACATCAGTCAACCCGACATGAATCTCAATTCATATGGAAACTGTCAGACCGTAGTCAGAAGTCAATCAAATCCCACTTCCGATGGGATTGCAACTATTTCTACGCCTCCCAATCTGACTCCATCATGGCGGGCGGTTTAATCTTGGTCGAGTGACAGGCATGGCACTGAATATATACTAGGTACAGAAGGCTGGTTTCATGGTGGAGCGATCTTCAACAACTCAATAAAGCAACTTACTAAAGTAATTGCTCCATATCCCCATTCCATTGGTCCGATCAGGACCAGGCCCGTGCCGGACGGCGCGTACGTGTTCCACGCGCGCCTCAAAGAGATGTCAGCAAAAAGGAAGGGGCCTGCCAGGGCCGAAGCCTGCCGGGGGTGCGGGATTGTCCGCAAGGGTTACCGCTACCCCGGAACATAAAGGGCTAAGGAAGGAACACGGATGGGTTTTAGTCAGTAAGAGTCTGACACTCCCTTCAGCTCCACCCAGAGCGGGAGGGGGTCATTTGATGATGTCACATCCATAAAAAAAAAATCCCCTCGTCTGGTAGAGGAAATGCGGCCGAAGAGACTTTTGAAAAATCCGAAGTTTAAAGTCATAATTCGAAGTTTGGCTCTTACCTATTTCCTCCTCCAATATTGGACCAATTTAAAAGATATTTCATAAATTGAATAAGAAGGATATATGTATACTGTGTCCCTATGTTTTTCTTTTTTCATTAATAGTTGTCAAACTTGTACAATAGGCCTCTGTTGACAGCGGTTTATATCGGCATTTTTTGAGGGTTCTAAAGCTTATAAAAATAATGTATCATCAAACAGGAAAACATAGGGACATACAAATAGTTAACATTTATTATTCTGCAAACAATCATTGCTTGGAGCTATGTCCATATCGGTCTACTAATTGCTCCCCTTCATTCGGCAATGGATACAAGCAATTAAAAAAAATGCAAGAAAAATGACCGCTTATAAGTTTGATATTTCTGCCGCACACATAGACGCGTATGTATATGTTACAGCCAAAGTAATAAATCCGGATATTATATATATTATCTAGCCATTATTTATAATGTCTACTCAATTTAGATAAAGTGATAATTGGCACAGAATTAATCACATTAACTAGCAATTTTAAATAATATCTTCGAAGACTTGTATAATGTAATAAAACAAGTAGGTATAGGTAAAGATTATAAAATTATATTTCGATTGGCCTTAAGCATACCCAACTATTTGTGTAGCAATATTGTACTGTTATTTGAAAAGTAAAAATTATAATGTTTATTTTAAGAATTAAAATAGCATTGTCATAGATAGTAATTCTACGTTAATTAACATTGTTATAAAGTTATTTAAGTTTAATTTATGAAGTAAATGTAAAGCTCACTAGCCATAAAACAAAATTTATTGAAGAGCGGGAGGGGTAACAAGTCAGTTAGACCGTATTTATTACTTTGGCTAACTTTGACCCGCTATTATGAATAATATCCGGATGAAGTGATTAATTTTACTCATTGTCTAGTCAATTTTGCTATTATATATAATGACCAGTCATTATGTATAATAGCTATTTAATCACTATGACTGTAACATATATACGCGTCTATGTGTGCAAGGGTTTTATCTTGTTATATGGAGCCGGCCTTCTGTACCAATCTATTCTGTGGACATAGTCCTAACACACTTACCGCCCTCCCCGCTCCCCTTGCCCGTCTCATGGCGCGACCCCCGTACTAATTGCCAACTAATTATCGAGAGCTGCTCGTCCTAACCGTGCCACTTTACCGTATTAGAGCGCTAACAGCCGGCCGTAACTGGTTAGGTCCTAATTTGTTCTGTGGTCGTTATTGGGATAGTGTTTAAAAGTCGTTTTGAACTTTTGTTGGGTAGTAATGGACTGGATAACTGTTTGGCTGTTACCTTTATGACCGGTTGTCCATCTGGTAAATGAGTTCCTTATACTTCTCCTCAATTTTGACGCAACTACAATAAATCCATACTAGTATTATACATTCAAAAGTAACCCTGTCTGTCTGTATGTTACCTTTTCACGCCTAAACCACTGAACCGATTTAGATGAAATTTGGTATAGAGATAGTTTGAGTCCCAGGAAAGGACATAGGATAGTTTTTATCCCGATATTCCCACGGGATCAAAATTTATGCGGGTGAAACCGCAGGGCTCAGCTAGTATATTAAATAAAAAACACGCTTTTATCACGCACTGCATAATCAGTCTACAGGGTGTTACGGAAAGGGTATATCAATACAAACGGGTTGAAGAGTGTATCTGGTCTAGAATTTCTGAACAAAATTTCAGCTCAAAAGCAGTAACTTTGAAAATGCTTAATATTTTTTTATTTCGATAGTGAACGTGTCACCGCACTACGAGGGTCATTATCCATTATCTGTAGTGTGTCTGTGCGCCTAGTACACGCACATCACGCCACCGCGCGCCAGTGCAGCGCCGTGATGTCGAAATAAAAAAATATTAAGCATTTTCAAAGTTAATGCTTTTGAGCTGAAATTTTGTACAGAGATTCTAGACCAGATACACTCTTCAACCCGTTTGTATTGATATACCCTTTCTGTAACACCCTGTATACTGTTCCCACTGCTGGGACAGCATCCTTTTTTTGTGGGAGGAAGCGGTCCATCATCCACCACGCGGGCCCAGTGCGGGTTGGTGGTTGTCACATGTCTTCCAAATTTTGGTTCTAGGAATTGCCGATTTCCTCACGGATTATCAAGCACTAAAAATATAAATGACTTGTATTAGTTGTACCTATGCAATTTGTCACTTTTTTTATATCTCATGCTTAATCTAACAAGTGTGGACCGCTTAGTTTAAATTAATTTAAAGTACACACAAACAAAAGGCGCTTCGCGGTTTTTGTATTTTCCGTGCCACTATCCACCTCCTGGTGCCATAATTAGACCCTTGTTACTAAGCCCAATCTAAGTATTGAACTCTTTAATTCGAATCATGTGAAACAATGAGGGGTTTTGGCTCCTTCATCAGATCAGCTTACAGATACCAAATTATAGTATTGTCATCCGAACTACATATACATAGAAAATTGAATTTCGATACGACTATTAAAAGTAGGTTTTTGACTTCGAAGATTTCTTTACATAGTTACAAGTGAAGTTAATATAAAAGCGGGTTAAAAAAGTGACTTGAATTGCTGCAGAGTTAGTTTTAAAATTTATTTGACAATATTCTTGGCTTATGGCCGCGAGTAGGTACTCGGAATCCTTTGATCCCTACTCTGTCGTAATACGGGTCGAACCAATAACACAGCTTTTTTCCAATTCATCTTAGCTCAGTTGGAACACAGAGCAAGTTATCCCTGAATTCATTTTGCTAAGCTTCTCTGAGCGTCGTCTTTTACTTAATAACAATGTAAAACCCATTTGTCTTTTAGAACACTAATGTAAAAACTTGTTGCTTTTGTTTTTTTTGAACGCGACGACAAACTCTTTGCACTTCAAGTTGTAGACGTAGCAAGGAACGTAGGTACAAACGCTAGCACATCAAACTACCCGAAACTGTCAAATTTTTCCAATTTGAAACTTATGCTTTAGCGGATAAAGTAGAAATTCTATTAAAGAAATTTAACAGATTGTAGTAGCTTGTCGTCTGTACTTACCTATTTGTGTTACGTTTCTGAGCAAAAACGTTGCAATAATAATGAGGTCTAAAAATCGCAGACGTGACATCTACCAACCCGCGTAACACACTAACAGTAGCAATGGGTTTAACTTTGACAGTTCAACAACATTCATTGCATTAATTACGTTGTTGAGCAGACAAATTTTACGAACATATGAAGCAATGGATTAGCAATATCCTTCAAAACAATTCCGATTGCGGTTGAAAGTGTGTTGTGCAATAAGGGTGTCGCTCTGGGCCCGCGTGGTGGATTACGGCCCACTCCCTCTCACCGAGAGAAGGCCAGTGTCGCAGCAGTGGGAACATAAGCTGATTATGTAATGTTAATAATTATGGTCTGCCGACGATTAGGTAATACGGAGTTTTTAGCTTATTTTATAATGTGGTATATTTCTATTCAGAATACTCTTGGTATAAGAAGTTTTAGTAATAATTAAATAATGTTGTGAAGCCACAATTAATATGCCTTATAGCATTGTATGAACCTTTTCGGCTCGCCAGTTTTGGCTGTATGAGGTGTAGCGGTATCTAAAACGCTACATGCGAACTACGCGTCATACTGACGTCACGCAAAGTCCTGCATCTCGCAAGCAGAGTTTACCGCGCAACTAGCATATTATATACAACATCCCGACACGAATGATTGGGCAGTTGCCCGCCAGACACAACACCCGTCTGGTCGAAGGAGCCTCCCTTTTCTACAGAGAATGAGTGAACTTTACACCCTGTTCCTCATACCTCTCTATAGAAGAGATACCTCTATAGGTAACAAATTATCTCACATCTTTCATTCTTGGGGAAGGTTATAGGCTACGCTAAGCGAAAACGAAGTAAAAGCGCGTGCAGACGATGCGATGCGACGGGTTGGGCCGGAGAAACAAAAATTTCACGCGGACGAAGTCGCGGGCAGAAGTTAGTACAAAATATAGTTTCTGCAATTCTCTGACAGTAAACAAAGACAAATATTTTTTCTCCTTCTTTTACAAAATAAAAAGGTCCCACCATTTTATTATGGAAACAAGATGTTTAGAGTTCACGATACCTGCAAAGTGACAGGGGAAAATAGGACTCGTACCAATTTTACAAATTGACAACTGTCGCGTCGGGGGTCAGGGCAATGGTTTGCGATCGCGACACATTGCGAAACCTTTGGAATATATTCCATTCATACGTTTCGGTTGAATTTATTCTTGGTTCGACAAAGATATGAATTTGTTGAGAAATATGGCTTTATCTAAGGTCCGGCCGCAGTAAATTTGCCAATGATATAAACAATAATGGCCGCTCGAAATTGAATAAAATTGATATACAAGAACATTTATTCATCTAGTTAACTCGATTTAGACGAAAACAAACATTACTTAAAATAAATGTTCTTGTATATCAATTTTATTCAATTTCGAGCGGCCATTCGAGCGGGAATTCTCCACTTTTATTATTAGTGTGGTGTCTTACGACTTCCACGCGAACGAATTCGCGGGCAGAAGCTAGTGTTTGATAAAGGTAAATCACTTTTCTCCTGAAATGTACACATGTTGTTATAACATGGGATTCAACGGAAATAGCAAACGGGATCCATCGTTAATACCTAAAAAATGGGATTCAAAAGTGGGATTCAACGAAAATAAACGGATATTATTAGCTACACATTTTTATATTCATTAAACTTAATAAGCATAAAGCATAATCAGCCTATAATGTTCCCACTGCTGGGACAAAGGCCTCCTCTCTATGAGAGGGAGTGGGCCGTAATCTACCACGCGGGCCAATGCATGTTGGTAGATAAACTTAAATAAAATATATTGAAATTACTTTTCGTAATAAAAAAGGGCTTTGTAGCTAAAACGAAATTCCAAGATACAAAGTTATAGAAGGAATTTTCAATATAGTCTCTATTAAAATTGATACTAAGTGAAGCATGCTATTCTTTTTATTGTTAACCGACGAAAAAAAACGGAGGAGGTTCTCAATTCGACGCGTATATTTTTTTTTTTTTTTTTTTTTTTTTTTATGTATGATCACGCATAACTTTTTACAGAGCAGTCCGATTTTGATAATTCTTTTTTTATTAGAAAGGGTATACCCTGAAGTTGGTCCCATATAAATTTGGAAAAAAAATTCCAACCCTAAGGGTTAGAAAACAGGGGATGATTGATTGTTCACTCACTGATTGTAATGTATGACCACGCTTAACTTTTTACAGAGTAGTCCGATTTTGATAGTTCTTCTTTTGTTGGATAGGACATACTTCAAAGTTGGTCCCATGTAAATTTGGAAAAAAAAACCTACCCTAAGGGTGGGAAAATAGGGGTGACTTATTGTTCATTCACAGATTTTAATGCTGAGCTGTGTATTACAATTAAAATAAAAGGCCTATCTATGTTGGTATATAAAGCCTGTTTTTTTTAAGTATTACATTATATTATTTAGTATTATATTACACAAAAAATAATAGTTAAAGTAGGATTATATAACAGTTAATGTCTAAAGTAAGGTAGGTATTTTAAAAGTAATCAAACATTAAGCATGTAGTAATTAGTAAATTATAGCCTCAAAAAATTATAAAATAAAAACTTTTTAACAAAAAATTAAACCTCCGAAAAAACTGAAAAGCAAAAAATAATAAACTTTTTTTATTTAACCTTAATAAATAAGTTCTTAAACTAATGCAAGTATACCTAAGTAATTTTGAGTCGGCGCCAAACAATCAATGAACAAAGATTACTAAATTACCTTAAATTTTAAAAGAAATAAGCAACGTGAAATCTATAGCGATAATAAACATTAACATTTCAAACAAAAAATGCGCTCTCCGCACGACCACTCGCAACGAATTAATTTGCTTGTTTGGCGCCGACTCTAAATTACTTAGGTATACTTGCATTAGTTTAAGAACTTATTTATTAAGGTTAAATAAAAAAAGTTTATTATTTTTTGCTTTTCAGTTTTTTCGGAGGTTTAATTTTTTGTTAAAAAGTTTTTATCTAGACTAGAAAAAATGTATTTAGATACAAAACTACAACGTGAATATGTATTTTATATCAAAAATGTACACGGAGCTTTCGCTAAAGTCTGTATATTGATATAAGTTTTATCATTAATCTTCTATATATACATCTATGTCTATATACATAGTTGGGAAAAGGCTAGGCATTTGATGAGATACGTCTACCATATAATATTGGGAATACCATATTCTGTGTAGTGGGTGTATTTTTACCGCCATGTCCTTCCAGTACAGCCCCTTCCAGCGTCATCATTTGGGTTTATTATTTATCTCGGTATAAGTTTCAATGTTTCATATTTAAACTTTCCCAGTTTTGGTATTCATTTTTAATCCGGATTATAACTTGTAAGCAGAGTATTTAAACTGTTGTAGAATGATTTAAACCGACCAGTATCGTAGTTACTAAACATGTTTATTTTACTAAACATGTTTTTTTAATATACGGAGTGGCCGGTACATTGACGCACAAACTGTAACCATGAATTCCGTACAGACGCCAGCGCATCAAGCTACCCGAAACTGTCAAATTTCCCCAATCAACTTTGAACATTATGCTTTAGACATAAAGTTGAAAATCTATTATAGAAAATTGACAGATTGTAGTAGCTTGATGTGCTTGGCGTCTGTACATGATTCTAGACCTCTAGCGTAGAAATTTTTCGTCGGTGTTCAAAAAAAAACGGACGTTTTTAAGAAAAGTACAATACCTATGTAGTTAAGGGTAGTTCTTCAGGGACAAAATTTTCGATGTCTATGGGTATATTTCTGTAACCAACTAACAAAACGGCATGTAATTTTTTTTTGTACAGTTTAGCATTATGCCTTACTAGGACAAATTATATTTTTTAAATACTTGCTGTCTAGGTACAAAATAAAAATATTTGAAGTGTGTTCTTCTGATTCATATAACGCGTCCGTTTGCCATTTTCCGGAACAAAATCGTCCCTTTGATACATCAATATAAATTATAATTATATCGAAAGGAAATGAGTTGTCCTCTTACAAAAAAAATGTGTATTGGTTATAACTACGTTATTTTGTTTATAAATAAGTAAACAAGGAGTGTCCGGCGTATAATACTGATTAATGTGGCGTAAGCTTCACTTGACCGTACTTAGTCGGGTAATAATAATGAGAGTCTGACTTCCCGCGCGGGGGGAAGCCAGTCGTCACAGAGTACTTTTATATATAGGCCAGTCGTGCAACGGACGAGCTAGAAGGTGGACCTGCGGCTGGTTGGCTTAGATCCCGGTGTTGCGAAGGAAAATATCTGATTCACCTGTGTTTGGTTCAGGTGGCATTATGATTACAATGCCTACTTTATAAAATTTATTTTATTGTTTTAAAACTTCAATCTGTGTTTCGTGTGATGCTTTTGGGTTATGGAATCGTGTAGAAAAATGACAATAATGAAGTCTGTATGTATGATGAGTTATGCATGATTGTAGGCAAAACTCTGATTCAACTGTGCCTGATTCGTATGGTCAAAACCCCCATATGACTAATGAAATAAATTCGATTTCCCCTCTCCAGCACGAAAGGAGTGCTTTTGTTGCATTATAACGTCCAATGTTTGACCGTGTACAAGTCAGTAGTTCTAGTCTTATTTATTATCATTTATTTAGCTATAACCTTTTGAATAATTAAAAAGTGACAGGAGTATAAAACTGTTCTAAATATGACACTTTTGATATGTCTTAGTCTTAGTTAAGAATGAATAATTATTGTTTAGAATTATCAATCAAAACTAACGGTGTATTTATTACTTTTTATTTCTGTTTCTGATTCATCTGGGCAGAAAATATTCGAACGTCGATATCTTGAAAACTATTTTATAAAAACGAGTCCCTCGTACAAACATATGTCATTTGGTGTGTCTATTTTCATATGAGCATGTGTTACAGAGCTGAAAGTGAAATTAAATTTTGGCCATATGGATCAGTCGAAGAATCATATTTCGAAGAACTACCCTTAAAATGTATGGAACAGTTAATTCTAAAATAGGGGATTTTATTAAACTTTTTATGGAATTTCGTCATTATTGCCGATGGAAAATCCCATTGGGCACACGACTTGTCATCTCAATAAAAAAAAATACAAGCAAAAATTTCTCCCAACCAGCAGGTCGAGAGATAAGAGTCTAATTAAAGGCATTGTTTCAGCCAATGATAATAGCGAAGCGGGAGTACCCTTACCACCGATGGGAGCCACTTTACTTCGGCACCAACAAGGAACCCTGGTACAGCGAAACTTTATACTGGGAAGGACTCCAGGACAAAATGACACAGGTACGAAGCTGCTGCGGCTTCGTACAAAAGTCTAAAAAGTTAGTAAAGAACATTTTCGAAATGTCTTATTTAAAAAAAGATAACTGGAAATCTCTGTTTCTATGGAAAATTCAAAATCGGTCTAATTTGGCTGTAACACTATTTTTAGAAAATGTTCTTAACAAACTTTTTAGACCTTTGTATCCTGCTTATGCGCATGAAGTTTAATAAAAATCGATTCATTCATTTAAAAAAAAATATATGATGTTCTTCAGGATATACGCTAGGTAGATAGTGCGTTGAAAACATAATACAACTTATTTGGTACGATAGAAAAAAATCATGAAGATACCTCTAAAAACTTTCTTTTTAAAATAAAAACCATACAATCACTATGATTTTTTGTCAGATACAAGCAACATACTAAAACTGTAGTGTTTTAATTTTTTAGTCCAAACAATAGATTTTTCGTAAATAGATAATTGCTTCATTTACCAGGGTTGTGTCATCGCGATTCTCTTTCTTTTTTATACAGTCCGATAAAGACTACGCTAGGCTACTAGCGAAGGCACCAAGCGCGCAGTGCGACCGGTAGCGAAAATTTTAGAGCTATCCTTTCATTCGCTACTCGCAAGATGACTCGCTAGGCTCTAAGCGCTGGGGGCGGGGAATGCTTTTGCGAATCACGCACCCCCCGGCCATAGGTAGAGGTGGAACACCGCGGTGGTTTTAGCCGGTAAGAGTCCGGCATGCCCCTCTGTCACCCCTACGATAGTACGGAAGTCCATGAGGATTTCCACCGCGAAAAAAAAAGGCTCTAAGCGTTAGCGTTTAGACAAGCCACCTGTCAGTGCATACGTAGCCTTACAGTTTTAATGATATGGAACCCTTTGTGCGCGAGTCCGATTGCTTGGCTGGTTAAATTCATTTTAAATGCCTATGTTTTCCACTAGATGCTGGAAATGTGCCTCCTAGAATACCGCATGGTGGTCCTCGACGGGGGCTTCCTCTCTCACGCAGCCAGCTCCAAGCCCAGACGTCGTATGAAAAGAGCTCAGGTCATAAACACCAACAATTACCTGAAGATAATCAAGTGGTTGAAAGAGAAGTATGGAGATCGACACGAGTGTAGAATGCTGTGGGGCTGTGAAGAAGATCCGAGGAAAGACCAAACATAAAATTATGAGTCTAAGATGCAGTTTTGAGTTCCCCAAGGCGATATGTTCGGTCCTTTGTTTTTGGATGCGTGAACTTGATAGCAGGTACAACAGAAGTTAGTTATAACAATATTGATCCATGTTTACAGCAACTTACGCTTGACATATATATATTTTTTTTATTTATATGGCAATATGCAGTTCGCTGCAAAATGCTTTATTATTATTATTAATTTATTTTTTATAAATTTATTACTCTTTTACAAAAAATTGCACATTTACAAGCCAATCTGTGTTCCATTTACGAAGTTCTGTTGTATTTTACATGTTCGTTTTTTTTTTTCATACAAGTGCATATAAGATGTATTTATTATATGGCGTGATAGTACGACCTATGTGCTGCAAATTAGCACCCCATTTGTTCTAGGTACAATTAGTTCGAGAAAACACAAAACGATTTTGAAAAATATCCAAAAATTTTAAGTACCACCAAATTTTTTGAAAAATGTCGGTACAAATGCAAAAGTAAGCAAAACTGTTGAATTTGTTAATTTTGTGATAATCCTAATACAAGAACCGATTTTAGATGTGAAAGATCATGTGTGATGTGATTTTTCATATATCTAGAAAGAAACATAATTATTTTTTTGTTTTTTGTTGGTATTATTGAGTACTTAAGTAAAACTATTTTTAATTTTTTTTAAATATATTATTCTTGAATTTTTTCTAAATGAAGATCGCATTTTCTCGAAAACTAATTGGTCTTGCATTTCTTGCAATCACTTTTTAGTAATAGGTCGATTGAAAACACCGCCATGTATGAGTAGATGAAACTGCGAGCTGAGAACTCTTGAATAATGATATCAAAGATCAAACTTTCACGACTATGCCAATGTAAACAATCGAAATGTTGATATTACACAAAGCATACAAGAATAGTTCGAATATGGTTATACGGAATTTGGACTATGTAAATTATTATCAGTGGTGAAACGATATTTGAATTGACTTCAGATTTAGATTTCATTTCTTTTTTTGATTTTTATTTTTATCTAATCGTATGCTGCACTGGCTGACGTCATCACGTCAATGCTGGCTGTCGTTGAAAACCAGCGCTGGAGCTCTGTCTCGTATAGGATCTTAGCATTATGCTGAGCGAAGGCCGTTTTGTGTAAATGTGACGCATGTTTTCTCCCAAATTGTTATTTTGTTTATAAATGCGTCATGTTTGCCGCAAAAAAAACGTATTTTCTTTCTTCTTTTCTATTTATTTTAAATTTTTTATGAATTTACGAAATCAATGCAGATTTTTGATTTTGTATTTCAAGCCAATGCTCATGGATTCAGGACTCAGTTTTATCAGATATTCTATACATATACAAATTACGATTAAGGTAAGCTACTGGTCTGCTGGTTGAGGGTTGTCTCGTTCGATAATTTTAGCAATGTTCAAGGTTCTTCAAGGTCATTGCAAGAGAGTTTTCCGCAGTAACTTTCCTTACCTCAAGAAAATTGAAGCACTTTAATATCTAGATTATTGTAGGTAGACTCATCCAGTGGCATTTATGAAATTGCAATGTAAAAAGAGTCATCATCTGCCTAGCCTTTTCCCAACTATGCTGCGGTCAGCTTCCAGACTTACAAGATGCAATTGTATTCCAAATGGAGTAATTGACCATCTGACCTCCACAACCCAGTTACTGGGTAATTCGATACCTCTTGGTAAGACTGGCCAATTTAAAGAAGAGTAAAACCATGAATCTTTTCCGTTTAGCAAATACTTGCAACTAGCACGCCAGTAGATATGCAAATTAGGATTGTAATGAACTTATGTCTCCTAAACGTACCTTGGCACTTTCGTTCCTACATAATTATATTGCTGTTAACACCAGAGATGTTAAACATTCCGTTTTGAATTATATAATTATGAAATTAGCGGTTTTTTGTAAAATGCGGCTTACTTTTTAGACATCACCAGGAATTAATAATAGTCTTGTGATAAAATGTTTCAAGTCTCTGGAATTGTTTAAATTTTACAGGTTTTTATGTATATCATCGGGTTATTAGTCGATTCGCACGAATTTACTCGCTCGAAAAGTGCGAATCGTCACTTATAAATATTTTTTTTTACTATAGGCTACTCGCACGAATTTTCACGTTTTGAACTTTATGCAATAATAGTTATTTATGCAACTGTTTTAATACCTAATTATGTACAGTTGCATACAAGACTTTATCTACACCCATGACATGAATCCTCTAAAAAAAGGTTCTGAAACAGTTTTTAGCAATACTAATATCGAACAAAAATGGCGGCCGGCGGGATACGACGTGAATTCGAATAACCTATAAGTTCTTTTATTTAGTTTCAGCGTTGTGGTAGTGAAGCACGCGTGGATGAAAATGTTCTTTTTTTTTAAATCGAGTTGCATAATGAAATTTAGTACAACATAATAACACTCGTTTGGATGATATTATGGTTACTATGACACTGTAAGCTAACTGTTTCAGAAACTTTTGTAGAGGATTTATAGCATGGGTGTAGATAAAAAAAGGACACTAGCGCATTGAAGTGATAAGAGAGATTATAAAACGTGTACTTTTTCCTAACTTCATTGCATAAAATTCAAAATGTGAAAATTCCAGCCAGTCAGCCATTTTATCGATGTTCGACACAGATTATGTTAATTTATAAAGAATATTGTTATTGCTTCGTATTAGGATAATTTAAAGTGAAACCCCGAAGTAGAGCTATGATGGACCCTAGTGTATATACCGAGGTCTTCTTATGTGGAATGTTTCGTCCTAATAAAGATTTTAATATATTACATGCATTTCTTGTGTTATTAGTCCTGAAAACTGTTTTTACCTTTTATACACCAGGCCTGTATTTCCAAAAGGTTTAGGCAAAGGTATAGCTGTACTATTTATTCTGTGGTATAGCTATACAAGGTGTTTTTTTATATCCCATAACTCTAGGGTATGAATGAGACCATATCAAAGAATCAACTATATACTATACAACTATAGGCATATGAATAATTTTTCAATTACCAATTTTTTTTTGTTTTCATTTTTCGTACAAAATAATTCGACAATGTATTGTACAGACGCTAGCACATCAAGCTAACCGAAACTGTCAAATTTTCCCAATCAACTTTGAACCTTATGTTTTAGCGATAAAGTATCAGTATAATCTATTAAAGAAATTTGATAGATTGTAGTAGCTTGATGTGCTGGCGTCTGTACTATGTATTAATGTACTTACGTGAAATATGACAACGTCGCATTATCTTAGCTAATATGAATGGTTGGTTTAAAATTTAAATGAAAATGAATTACTCATATTTATCAATGAAACTTAGATACATGATATCTTCGGAACTATGAATTTTTGGAACACACATTCTAGGGCTTTTTAGAATAGAATAGTATACTCCCTATTATGTACACCATATAAATTACAGACATAAATATAGCAACTTTACAATGGGTGACACAATGGGCGGTCTTATCGCTAAGAGCGATCTTTTAAAGACAACCTTTAGAGGGATTAAAAACGGAAAGGACAGACAAATACTGTAGGTAGTCTGTGGTGTACCATTTACACAATACAATAAATACATACATAAAGTACTACTAATCTAAATAAATATACATATATACAGAGGGTGTTTCGGAAAGGGTATATCAATACAAACGGGTTGAAGAGTGTATCTGGTCTAGAATCTCTGTATCTCTGGTCAAAATTTCAGCTCAAAAGCAGTAACTTTGAAAATGCTTAATATTTTTTTATTTCGATAGTTTATTAAATTGAAATCATAACAAACGTGTCACCGCACTACGAGGGTTATTATCCATTATCTGTAGTTTGTCTGTGCACCCAGCACACGCACATCACGCCGCCGCGCGCCAGTGCAGCGCCGTGATGTCGAAATAAAAAAATATTAAGCATTTTCAAAGTTAATGCTTTTGAGCTGAAATTTTGTACAGAGATTCTAGACCAGATACACTCTTCAACCCGTTTGTATTGATATACCCTTATTTTTACTTATAGAATATAAACCCTAGAATTATGGGATATAAAAAAACACGTTGTAGTACACCCACATTTCGCCAGTTATGTTTAAGTCCCATGTACTAAGGGGGCGAGTCTATTGCCATCAACCGGGCACAAATCCAGACTCCGGGCTGCTTCCGAGAAATTCCAGATGGATAAACCCAATAACACTTTGGCCTGCCCGGGAATCAAACCCAGGGCTTCATATTCAGCAGTAGCACTCGCCATCACGAGACCAACGAGGTATTACTTTTCCTTTTTACCCAATTACAGTAAAGCTGAGAGGGAGTAATGCTATTAACGCGAGAGTAAGTATGTCTGCTTATTTATCTGGAATTGCGACTGTTGTGAATTGAATTATCTTGACCAAATGTAGCTTAGTCCATTTATTTAATAAGGTACTTACCCCAAAAACAAAGATGAATCTTTAAAAGCTTTTTCTTGTCGTACCTATTTGTTACTCTAGCTGCGCCCCGCGGTTTCACCCGCATAAGTCTCGATCCCGTGGTAATATCGGGATAAAAAGTATCCTACGTCCTTTCCCGGGACTCAAACTATCTCTATACCAAATTTCATCTAAATCGGTTCTGCGGTTTAGGCGTGAAAAGGTAACATACAGACAGGCAGTACTTTCGAATTTATAATATTAAGTATGGATGGATAGTATATAGTATGGATCATAGATATCTCCGTGGTATGGATCATAGATATCTCCGTGGTATGGATAAATCTACTCAATTCTTCTTCCCATGGGGTGCATTTTTAACCGACTTCAAAAAAAGGAGGAGGTTCTCAATTCGTCGGAATCTTTTTTTTTTTTTTTTTATGTATGTTCCCCGATTTCTCGAAGACGCCTGGACCGATTTGAAAAATTCTTTTTTTGTTGGAAAGGGTATACTTCCCAAATGGTTACATGAAAATTTTATCGAAATTGGACAAGCGGTTTTTGAAAAATCAACAAAAATCTAAAAATTTACCTACATTTTCTACATTAACGATCTTTTCGTTTACTTTTTTGTGGGGTAGGTACAACTAAAAAGTGAAAAATAAAAACTTTTTTACAAAAAAAAACAACCGACTTAAAAAAATACACTGCAAAGTGATAAATAACTTTAATTTCGGAAGTCGGTGTCAAAAAAACGAAAATGCGGAACCAACGACACCGACTTCCGAAATTAAAGTTATTTATCACTTTGCAGTGTATTTTTTTAAGTCGGTTGTTTTTTTTTGTAAAAAAGTTTTTCACCAGTACAGCATTTTCGATTTATCTCGAAGAAGGTTGTCAAAATAATGTTGGAATTCTCAAGCATGTTTGAGAAAATAAACTATACAGGTTGATCAAAAAGTCGTGGATCAAACGGAATAGGGAGACAAAGGAGGAAAAATATATTATTACTTGGATACTAGGACTTTTAGGTATTTTTTTAAACTTTGATAGATTGCATGTACAGACGCCAGCACATCAAGCTACTACAATCTGTCAAATTTCTATAACAGATTTTCAACATTATCGCTAAAGTATAAGGTTCAAAGTGGATTGGGAAAATTTGACAGTTTCGGGTAGCTTGATGTGCTGGCGTCTGTACGTGTACACATAGGTACATATATACTAAGCTCACGCCTTCTTCCCATAGTAGTAGGGTAGGCAGGAACTATATAACGCCACCTGCTAAGATCCTGACATAATCCTTTAGCCTCGTTTGCGTTCACACATTTGGTCATACACCTATATATTCATCATCATCATTTCAGCCGAAAGACGTCCACTGCTGGACATAGGCCTCCCCCAAGCACCTCCACTTCGACCGGTTTTGTGCTTCTCGCATCCAACGAGTTCCTGCGGCCTTTACAAGGTCGTCGGTCCACCTTGTGGGACGTCTTCCAACGCTACGTCTTCCGGTACGCGGTCGCCACTCCAGAACCTTTAGGCCCCATCGGCCATCTGATCTGCGAGCAATGTGCCCTGCCCACTGCTACTTAAGTTTGGCAATTCTTCGAGCTATGTCGGTTACCTTGGTTCTCCTGCGGATCTCTTCATTTCTGATTCGATCACGCAGAGAAACTCTAAGCATAGCCCTCTCCATTGCCCTTTGGGTGACTTTCAGCCTTCTAATAAGGCCCATTGTGAGCGACCACGTTTCAGTGCCATATGTCATCACCTATAGGTATATTGGTAGGCCACAATTTGAAATCTAGTAATAAGTAAGAATCGGTGTTACGAGTATAATCAGAGAAAGAAAAAGTAGACAGAAATAATAAAGAGAAAATCAAAGATGTTTTCCCACTTAATAGTCCTATACCAGTAATATTAAAAGGTCTTCAAGTATGTGATCAGTGTGGCCACTTGAGAGGCTGGGAGTGGCCTTCTCATTGTTTATCTAGTTGAGTGTACAAAGGGGCCACTTACACATTGCAAATTATACATCCAGTGTATGTACCTACACTGAAAACCAATGCGAGATCTAAATCTTTTATGAATTGTGTAATTACAAGAAAGCATAATCGATTTCCAAAGTAAGTATCTGATTATCGGAGATAATTTGCGTCTCTGAAGAGTTCTGTCAGCGAAGAGTCCTGTCGGCGAAGAGTCCTGTAGGCGAGGAGTCCTGTGGGCGAGGAGTCCTGTGGGCGAAGAGTCCTGTGGGCGAAGAGTCCTGTGGGCGAAGAGTCCTGTGGGCGAAGAGTCCTGTGGGCGAAGAGTCCTGTGGCGAAGAGTCCTGTGGGCGAAGAGTCCTGTGGGCGAAGAGTCCTGTGGGCGAAGAGTCCTGTGGGCGAAGAGTCCTGTGGGCGAAAAGTCCTGTGGGCGAAGAGTCCTGTGGGCGAACAGTCCTGTGGGCGAGTAGTCCTGTGGGCGAAGAGTCCTGTGGGCGAAGAATCCTGTGGGCGAAGAGTCCTGTGGGCGAAGAGTCCTGTGGGCGAAGAGTCCTGTGGGCGAAGAGTCCTGTGGGCGTTTAGTCGTACACTCACAATATTGTCCATTTCTGGATCAAAAAGAGAAATAAGAGTCGTGAAAGGTAATGAGGTCATGATTCGCAGTTACTTAATTGGTATCGAAGTTGGCGATGGTACCTAAACGCTACATGTATTCACCAATGTACGTACAAGAAAATAAGTGTAAAATTGAATACCAACAGGCTACACAAATAATATCTAGAGTTACAGTGTTTAAACTATATGTTGTTTTTCCAAAATGCGTCCTTATTTATGTATTAACACTTTCTAAGTGCAGTGTGTTGATAGCATAGAGAACTGAAGGCCAATTCTCGTAATTTAAAACGATCAAAATCTAGGCGTAGTCTCAAAAAAATGACAAAAATTTGTCAAAATGTAGTGAAATTAAACGTATTTTTGAAGGATTGAGACTGAGATCAGACTGTAAACGTTCTTAAAATTACGAGAATTGGCCCTCTGATATTGTTATATTTACGAATTGTTTCCCGAGTTCAGTCCGGCCATCGCGTTGCGAGGATGCGTTCCTAGCACCTGTCAGTGCGACAATTATTCTAGTAGCTAATAAAGATCAAATTCGCAAAACATGTATTCGTTTGTATGGAAACTAACTGGTGTCAAGAACGCATTCTCTGGTCGGCTGCCCTGTACCTTGCATTTTTGAACCAAAGAAAAGCTACAGACAATTCGGCCCTTTTAAGATAAAAATATTTCTGTTGTTTTCTGAGTTAAAAAACATAACCCTCCTTCTGGCGCAATCGGGTAAAAAGATGAATACAAATCTCTTTATTTATAAACGTTGCTTCTAACACATATAACCTATTTCACAATTTGACACTAAAATATATATATACATGTCGGAGACAGTTGTCAATTTAATTTGAGGGATAGTCAACAGAATTCGTTATGATTTGTTTTCTCATTATTAATTTAAGAGATTTTGCTATCAATGATTGTCTAATAAATCTGAACATAATTTATTGAGTACTCAGTGTACGCGCTAATTGATTTTAGCAACTTATTTTGATAATTGTAACCGATGGTTTTGTTCAAACCAATTGATGACATGTTACTTTGATTTTAAAACCATTTACTTTGTGAAATCACTATTGTTTATTTAAGACAATTATTCTTGTTGTATTATTCGATTTATAATGTGAGTTATAATGTGAATCTATTAGATTTAGCACATTTTAGTATTTTGTATCGAGTAAACACGATGACGTATTTCCATACGCCATTTGGACAGAGTTGTTGTGGGGCGAGTGCGTGGTGGGGACAAACCTTTATAACTGAACGCACTCGTTTGTGCTGGACAGTCAATGACAGTCAGTGACAGACAGTCAGTCACAGTCAGTGACAGTTAGTGAGAGTGAGTCGGTGTTCGGACTCGACTCCTGACAGAGCACTAGCTCCCGACAAACCTGTCGGTTTACTTGGGTGGCTCTGTCACTATACGAACAGTAATCGATCCTACGATTTGTTCGCAATTACTTTGTTACTGTACATAATTATTTTACTGTGTATCTAGTTGTGTCGTGTACCTACAGTGTGTGATTTGCTAGTGTGACTAATTTGTTCGTGATATTATAATTTTATTTGAACTGCAAACGGTTTTTCTATTGCGCAATAACCAACACTACCCATAGTATGCCCACAGTAATTAATCAAATATGCCTGATGATAACGAGATGCCTGTAACCTACTCCTGATCCGACATACATATTAAATACAAGTGTATAATAAAAAGAAAAATAAAAAAGAAAAAGACAGGAGCTCATTGGGCATCAAAAAAGTTCGTCCGCATCGCTGTCAAAGGGATAAGTGCCCAAAAGGCTGACAACATTATCACGTTGGATGTTCTTTGGGCTAAAAATAGAAAAAATTACACAAATCTGAATAAGCACGTACACGAATTCGACATTTTCTTAAAACGTCTGTCTTCAAACGTCCTTGCTAAGCCATCAGGAGGTGTCTAAAGATATAATAGACACTAAATGATCGATGGATCTCCCCTTTCATGTTGCTGAGTAAGAACTAACAATCTTTTCACAGATAATATTATATAAAATGGATGAAAGAAAAACGCCCACCCGGACTGTGCAAACATAATTCCATAGAGCCAAATAAATCTTCTGTTTTTTTGTTTATTTTGTTCCATCTGGTGGCTGTTTACTCCGCACTTCCAATAACTCGCCATTGTTTGATTTCGCGTCCCTTATATAGCCTTTTTATCGATATTTACTTTGGACGGCAACTAATAAGATATACTGTGTACTGACAATAATTTTCAGAACCTCTGGTCGTAATATACACACATCAAAAGTGTCTAGGGATCAACATATATTTTTGCAATAACTTTTCTCCTGATTGATATTAATTAAAATTTTCTTTAAGGATTTATCAAATAAAGTGTTTTCGTTTGTCACAGTAACGATAAACCAAGTCACCTTTGCATTAATAAAGAAATTTGCCATTTTCCTAATAAAGGGATTTTTGACATTTGAACCACTAACACAAAAGTTCGAAAAAAAGACTGAAATAACAGTTTTCTTTAAAATTTTATTGGGTAACTTAAACAATTAATAATCCGTGTTTCTACCGCGAACACTAACAACACAAGAACATCGGTTTGGCATACTCAAAATGAGTTCATCCAAATCACGCTGTGGAATGGCCGCCCATGTTCGTTGCAACAACAAAAAAAGGTCTTCTTGCGACTGGATACCCTCCATATTCGGCAGAGCTCTTCTTTGTAGCATATCCCATGCATGCTCAATCGGGTTCAAGTCTGGCGACTGAGCAGGCCAGGGCAGGACATTGATGTTAGCTGCGGCGAGAGTCTGTCTTACAACTCTTGCGGTGTGCGGTCGTGCATTATCATGCATTAACTGAAATAAGGGACCGATTTGCACTTGTAGAGGAACGATGACGTCTGATACAATCGTCTCAGCATAAATTTGAGCGTTGAGGTTGCCTCTGATCCAAATGAACTCAGTTCTTCCGCCGATCCAAATACCCGCCCATACCATGATGGTTCCACCACTATAAGGATGGACTTCCTGGCAGGATTTTAATCGCTGTTGGCGTCCAGGGGTTCTCCAGTGTCGTATACGTCTTGTATCCGGTCTCATACCAAAACGAGACTCATCAGAAAAGCACACGAAACGCCATTGTTCTTCTGCCCAATTTCTGTGTTCAAGAGCCCATTGATATCGAATCCTACGATTGTGCATTGCTATAGGTGGTACCCGTAGCGGTCTTCGGGAATGAAGGTTCACTTCATGCAAGCGGTTTCTGACTGTTTGGTCGCTAATTAAGTTCCCTGAAGAGTGATGAAGCCTCACGGCTAACATCATGGCGGTTATTGTTGGAGCTCTTCGAGTTAAGATTTGAATGTATCGGTCTTGTCTCCGTGTGGTGCAGCGATACCGTCCTCCATGGCGCTCAGCCACGGTACCAGTGCTTCGGTAACGTGTCCAAAGTCGACTGATAACACTCTGACTTGTATTCAGAGCTAAAGCCACAGTACGTTGCCGGGAACCAGCTTCTATCATTCCCACGGCTCTGAGCATTTCTTCCCTGCTTAAATGACGTCGCCGCTCCATAATAAGGTTGGTTTTAATCAGTAGTAGGGAAACAGTAGCACTAATAATGTCTTCAATGCGTTGTATGTTTTTATAGGGAAAATATTGACAGCTGATTTTCATCTTTTACTCGAATTTGATTCACAGTTCCTGATTCAAATTATGAAATGCACCAAAAAGGATCCATATAAATTTATAAAATCATAAATTTATTACAAAGCCACATCTCAATCTCAAGAAATCCGCATAAAAATGCTTGATCCCTAGACACTTTTGATGTGTGTATTTGTTTGCTTTTCGCTTTATCCGAACTAGCCCGTGGCGAAAAAAATTCAATAGTCACTAGTGATTTTTTATATCACCTAACGTACAAAATATAGGTTGAAAGAGAGTATTACAACATAATTTGTTTGTTACAAAAACACAGGTAAGTAATTAAAAAACGAAGAATTAGTAACGAAGGCAAGTATTACATATATTAGGTCCTTACATATGAAATTGGCGTTTTGTATGGAAGGAACAAAAAGTCGAATATTTTTTAATATAATATATTTAATTAATCAAAGTATGAACCATTGTTTTCAATGCACTTTTGCCATCTTATAGGTAGTTCATTGATCCCTTTACTAAAAAAACCAGTCGGACGGGAATCAATAAAATCTTTGAAGGCGATTTGGACTGCCCCATCGGAGTTGAATTTTTTCCCTTGCAAAAAGTTATCCAAATTGCGAAAAAAATGGTAATCTGTTGGAGCAAGGTCCGGGGAGTACGGAGGATGTCTAAGACATTCCAATTCAAGCTCTTCTAATTTGGTAGCCGTCTGTTGCGCAGTGTGTGGTCTGGCGTTGTCGTGCTTTCAAGCTTTTTAATCTTCCCAATTTGCTTCAAGTGAATTAAAACAGTTTTATCACTAACATCGAAGCCTGCAGCTAACTCGGACGTGGTTTGCGATGGGTCCGCTTCCACAATAGCCTTCAATTCTCCATTATCAACTTGGGTCTCAGGCCGTCCACGGGGCTTGTTCTGCAGGTCGAAATTTCCAGAACGAAAACGTTGGAACCAAAAACGAACTGTGTTTTCTTTTGCAACATGACCGCCATACACATCATTCACCCTTCGAGTCGTTTCCGCAGCACTAGTGCCACGGCGGAACTCGTACTCGTAAATAATGCGATATTTTAAATTTTCCATTTTGTAAAATGAGTGACGCAAACAGAAAAAACAGAAGAAAAAAAACAAATGAATGACGGTCATCGAAGCACAAATACATGAGTAAATAGCTGTACAAATTTGAATTTGGAATTCCTTACCAAAGAGGAGAAATTCGTGATTAAAGTGGCCAGTACGAAAAACGCCAATTTCATATGTAAGGACCTAATAATAAAATAGTAACTTACTCAAACTATATCTACATTGAATATTTTTGAAAAAAAAAAAAGAAATCGTTACGAGATGCGGGAACGAGTCAAGCCGAAAATAACAGTTTTCAGATTTTTTGTCCGGTTTATCTGGATGTATGTTCCGGATTTCCGCAAAAACGGCTGAACTGATTTGAAATTGGAATTTGGCAGACAGGTAGTTTATAACCTGGATTAAACACATTTAACCGGTCATGCGGTGCGGTTCGCCGATCGGCGACGAAACAATAGAAAATCAATTGTGTCTCATTAGCGGCGCTTGACAGATTAATCCCGGTAGTACGTTCGCGTGGGATATTTTACGACATCCACGCAGACGCAGCCGCATGCAAAACCTAGTCAACGAATAAAGCCGTAAATGATATCATCCGATAGTTATAATTAGCTAGAGTGGTTTCACTTCAATTAATATTTCGAGCACACGTTGGTGGCGTACAATGCTGTTTTTGTTTGCGTTTGCGGTAGCGACATAACAAATGGACACATTACAGTGTTGAACCACAGAATATATAGCTACAGAAGGCTGACTCTTCCAACGAGCGAAAACGCACGCACACATACACGCGGATCTTCGTACCTTCGACGCGTTATTCAAATTAGGCAGAGAATCAGCACTTTTTGAACGTCAAACTTAGATACGATTGTCCCCCAAAACGCCCACCTTTGACCGCTTTAGGTGGGAAGAAGAAGTGGCGCAACAAACTCCTCAGCAGCACAGCTGTCCGTACAGTTAAAAAAACTTGATTCTATACAACATTAGATATGCAAAGCAATTAATATAACGAGACATAGAACATTAAATTATTTGCCATAGGTATGTGAGCTAGCCACGCCAAAATACCAACAAATACAATGAAAACTATACTCACGTAAAAAATAAAAAATTAAAATGGGTTTACACTCGCTGTACGAGAAGCGTGTCTATGTGTGCTTCTTGTACCTATTTATTCTGTGGTTGAACGTCTCACGTAGACAAAGAACGGCTCTGCTCCTGCATACAATTGCTTTTGGTGGGACGTGTGGGGGTAAGCCCTAAGATAACAAGAGCGTGATTCCCGGCAAACATTACTTCTGGAGACTTACGAACTTGTGTGCGCTTAGTCGATTAGACTAGACTTTGAGTATATTGGAACTTCGCCGTCCAAACTTTTTGGGACTGAATTGATGGTTAAATTGTAACATCGGAGACTGTTACTTCGTTAGTTATGTTTGTACGTTTTTGTCTTCGATCACTATTATTGATCGAAGGTTTTTGTTCTACAAATATTAGGTCCTTACATATGAAATTGGCGTTTTGTATGGAAGGAACAAAAAGTCGAATATTTTTTAATATAATATATTTAATTAATCAAAGTATGAACCATTGTTTTCAATGCACTTTTGCCATCTTATAGGTAGTTCATTGATCCCTTTACTAAAAAAACCAGTCGGACGGGAATCAATAAAATCTTTGAAGGCGATTTGGACTGCCCCATCGGAGTTGAATTTTTTCCCTTGCAAAAAGTTATCCAAATTGCGAAAAAAATGGTAATCTGTTGGAGCAAGGTCCGGGGAGTACGGAGGATGTCTAAGACATTCCAATTCAAGCTCTTCTAATTTGGTAGCCGTCTGTTGCGCAGTGTGTGGTCTGGCGTTGTCGTGCTTTCAAGCTTTTTAATCTTCCCAATTTGCTTCAAGTGAATTAAAACAGTTTTATCACTAACATCGAAGCCTGCAGCTAACTCGGACGTGGTTTGCGATGGGTCCGCTTCCACAATAGCCTTCAATTCTCCATTATCAACTTGGGTCTCAGGCCGTCCACGGGGCTTGTTCTGCAGGTCGAAATTTCCAGAACGAAAACGTTGGAACCAAAAACGAACTGTGTTTTCTTTTGCAACATGACCGCCATACACATCATTCACCCTTCGAGTCGTTTCCGCAGCACTAGTGCCACGGCGGAACTCGTACTCGTAAATAATGCGATATTTTAAATTTTCCATTTTGTAAAATGAGTGACGCAAACAGAAAAAACAGAAGAAAAAAAACAAATGAATGACGGCCATCGAAGCACAAATACATGAGTAAATAGCTGTACAAATTTGAATTTGAAATTCCTTACCAAAGAGGAGAAATTCGTGATTAAAGTGGCCAGTACGAAAAACGCCAATTTCATATGTAAGGACCTAATAATAAAATAGTAACTTACTCAAACTATATATTAGGTCCTTACATATTAAGGACCTAATATATATTTAATTTAATATACACAGTCAGGGAAATTAACTGTTAAGCAAATTGATACCCAACCGTATATGTCGAATGAAGGATAGACTTGAACAAAATTTTGGCTGCAGGAGTCTTTATTTTGAAAATAAGAAAATATATTGAAGAAAATATAAATGTATTTATTCGTTTAAGTGATTGTTTTAAGTTATTTTAAGACAGCGAGATGGTCTTTAAGGCCTGGTTTAAAAAAAAAAATATAGGTACTTATGTACATGATTTTACCAACATTCTTTGTCTCCCTCTCCCCCTTCATTAGCATCGTTAAGTGCTCTTAGAAAGCTTTTATGTCTAAACTCATATTGTAAAAAGAAAAGATTTGATTTTTTTGTGTTTTCGTGTTACGCTTTCACGCTAAAACGGCTGAACGGATTTCGAAGACAATAAAACCTTTAGAAAATTGGACTGGCCTAAGACTTTCAATTGTAATCAAGGTTTTATATGAAAAAGAAAGGTAATTTTATTAACCGACGAAAAAACGGAGGAGGTTATTAATTCGACGCGTATATATATTATTTTTTTTATGTATGATCACGCATAACTTTTTACAGAGCAGTCCAATTTTGATAATTCTTTTTCTATTGGAAAGGATATACTCCGAAGTTAGTCCCACATAAATTTGGAAAAAGAAATCCAACCCTAAGGGTAGGAAAACAGGGGAATATTTGATTGTTCACTCACTGATTGTAATGTATGACCACGCATAACTTTTTACAGAGTAGTCCGATTTTAATAATTCTTTTTTTATTGGATAGGACATACCTCGAAGTTGGTCCCATGTAAATTTGGAAAAAAAAATCCTACCCTAAGGGTGGGAAAATAGGGGTGATTTATTGTTCATTCACAGATTTTAATGCTGAGCTGTGTATTAGAATTAAAATAAAAGGCCTATCTATGTTGGTATATAAAGCCTGTTTTTTTAAGTATTTTATTATACAAAAAAGAATAATTAAAGTAGGATTATATAACAGTTAATATCTAAAGTAAGGTAGGTAGCTATTTTAAAAGTAGTTAAAAATTAAGCATGTAGTAATTAGTAAATTATAGCCTCAAAAAATTATAAAATAAAAACTTTTTAACAAAAAAATTAAACCTCCGAAAAAACTGAAAAGCAAAAAATAAAAACCTTTTTTTTATTTTACCTTAATAAATAAGTTCTTAAACGAATGCAAGTATACCTAAGCAATTTTGAGTCGGCGCAGCTAGTACCTGATAAAGAGGAATAATGTATTATGCAACTATATTAGAAAAACATGTTTAAAATATACTAATAGCGTGTGCTTGTCTTAAGTTTTTAAATTTTCTTATGTAAGCGAAGATGCAAACTAAATTGCTTATCTAAAGTAAAAGGATTTTAAGGAAAAACCTATTTTGATACCAACCGTTTACCGTTTTATATAAATAATATTCTATATTGGTTTTCATTAGATGTAGCAGAAATTTCCCTAGAGGCAGGAATATCTTGGAAAACGGGGGTAGAGTTGAGTGGAGTGGCACAGCGCGAGGAAAAGTGGACGAAACCTCAACAAGTGGGAAATTGTTTTGGGAAAACCACCACTGCGATTATATTAATTTTGAAAATGTTAGGTTAAGAAATGTGCTTTTTTCCCGTTTTGATTTGATTAGTTTTTTTTGTAAAAAAAAGTAAAAATCACTTCGATACGGGTAACAAAATTACGGGCCACGGCCGGCTATACGGCTAAAATGGGCTTGTTTTTAGCTTTAAGTTTTTTTTTAACTTAAGTTTTTTACCACAGTCGGGTTTTTTAGTTTTTTTAATAACATTTTTTATTTCCTGTTTTTAAAAATGGTAAAAAAGAACCCTTATAGTGTGACTCAGTCTGTCTGTCTGTCACAGCTGGATATCTCAAGAACCACTAATGCTATCAACTTGAAATTTGGAATAGTTTTAGATCGGGGCAGTTAAATGTTTTAAAAAAACAATATGGCGCCGCCGCCGTTAGTTCTAGTACGTATACTTTAATCCTTTGTACAGTATATGCATATACCCTTTGCACATATGTTTAAGGCAGATAAGATTACGTAATACGAAGTGAATCCAAGTTTTATAAGAAAACAAAATCTTGACCCGTTTCTGAACTTTTTGTTTTACATCCAAACTTCTTGAAGCTGCATAAAGCCGCGATCCCTTTATTGTATTTTCACGATTGTTTGATTTATTCTGTTAGTAAAGTTATTCTTCGAACTTTCGTTTCGTATCGGTTTCGCTATGAAACTGGAAGTTGAAAAGTGCTGGTTTCGCTCTATTTCAGCTGCAAAGAGTTTTCTGTTTGCCGTTACTGGTTGTCGACGAAAGACGAGTATTGAGCGAGTTTTACCTACGTATATGACATTCGGTATGAGTGCAAGCTGCAATTACTTAGATCGCGGCAAAATGTAGCAAAATGTAGGTAGTCACCTAGGCAAGTAGGTATAGAACCCGAGCGGTGTTATGGCAGATCGGTATTTAGAAAGAGACTTTACAGGTAGACAGGTTTGAGTGACCGAGAGGATGACACACCAAACAGCTGAACTTAAAAAAAAAGGTTTCGGGTCGGGGGACCGCCGGCAGGAACGCAGTTCAAAATGAAAATCCAAGATGGCCGATGGCAGCGATGAAGAATACTTTGAGATTTTTTGCGGCCGCCGTTTTTGATTTTCATTTTGACCTCACTATCGGCTTCAGCACCCTTCACAAACCATAAAAACGATAACCATGATGAAAAATTTGTAAAATTTTGCAGACACCCTCTTGGATTTTCATGTTGACCTCACTATCGGCTTCAGCACCCTCGAAAACCATGAAACCATCTCTCTCTCTTTCTATTACTTGTAATAAAAAGTCGCATGACATAACGCTTTTTCGTTACGTGACGATTTCTCCCAGTTTACTCCTAAAGCAAGCTCCTCGTTCCAAAAAATCGATGTTCCTTTTTACACCTGTATACATACTTAACTGTGATTATTTTCAGCTACCCAGGCTGCACGGGGTACTAAAATTAGGCACACACGAATTTAGCCAACAATTAATGGTATCGTGTGTTAGCTTCGTGCCTGGATGGGTAAATTTAATTTGTGTTGCAACGTTGGTACTGTAAATATTACCAACGTGAGGGCGTGGGCGGCCTCCCACGCGATGCGTCTACCGCATTGGCATGACAGAAATAAATTGATGACCATGTTTGCCGACTTTTATTCGATTTCGACCAAAATTATTTTGTAAAGGCACCCATAAAACAAATATAATTCATCCAAAAATGTATAGCAAACCCACATTTTTACCCAGTAGTGTATGAGTTCTATGTGTCTAGCATTGCCCTATCCTATAATGCGATACCGTATTTGGATTTAAGAGATTGCCCGTGGAGTTTCTTGCCCGTTTTTCTCCATAGGAACCTAGTACGTTTTGGAGTGAGCAACTAGCTTCGTCTTTCTTTCTTTTTGTTCTTTTTTGCGTCATCTTTAGCGCAAATAAACGTATTTACTTTCTTTTCTCTTTTCTTCTGACTGACCGATCCCTTGACAATTCAAAAGTGCATGTAGTTGGCTTATTTGAAATACATAAATAGTTTGAGTTTGATAATTCTGACTACAGCCTGTTGCTGAAAAGCTTAATCTCCTAGACCAACGCGGCATAGTATTCTGGCGGCATCTACGGGTCCATATTGGCTCAACTAAAGTTCTTTACCCGAAATTGTTCTTCCTAACGATTTGTAATCCGAATGATCACTCTTCCTAAAATTTTTCATCCTAAAGTTTTCATTCATACTATTTGTAGTGCTACCGGCGATGTTCATAACACTCATGTTTCCGAAAATTGTAATTAATAATATCATTAATGTAAATATTTTAAACTCCTACTGTTTTTTATCATAACGCTTTTATCCCTAAACATAACTACCATAATATTTTCATGGCCTGGGAGTTTATACGGGTAAGTAATATATGATATAATTACAAAACCTCTAATATTTACAAGATATAACAACTGAACCTATAATTTTATTTGATATAATGATCAGTTAATATAATAAACGATTTATATAATTTTAATGAAACTAATTTCTATAAGAATAACAGACAATTAATATAAAATCGTTTGATATACCACTCAATAGACATAAAACCTATCTAGTCCAATATGATAAACACTTTTTTTTTCATCCTATGTCGATGGAGCCCCGCTTCGCGGGGCCCCTATTTCTGTGTAAAGGGTTTAAAGTAACCTAACCAAACCGAACCTCGGGGTGCCCTTCACTCGCCCTTGCATCCTATGTCGACAGAGCCCCGCTTCGTGGGGCCTATTTCTGTGTAAAGGGTTTAAAGTAACCTAACCAAACCGAACCTCGGGGTGCCCTTCGCTCGCTTTTGCATCCTATGTTGACGATCTAAACAAAAAAGATATGACTTTGAATAATAGTGTAAAAGATGGTTATGTTGAGAAAATATAGGAAAACAAATAAAAGTATAATAGATGTTTATTGCTACTGACATTATAAAGTTGAATGATTCGGAATTATGAACATTAGAGACAGAGTAGTTAGGAATTGTGATTGTTAGGATGAAAAATGATAGGAAGAACATTTTCGGATTTCCAATTATCGGAGTTGAAAATTTAGGTGAACTTTGGCGCACCCGGCATCTACACTACCGTATGCGAAGTACGCATCATGCTAACGTCACGCAAAATCCTGCAACGCGCAAGCAGAGTTTACCGCGCAACTAGCTTTTATACAACGTTCCAACATCAATTGTCGGGCAGTTGCCCACCAGACACAACACCCGTCTGGTGGGAGGATCCTCCCTTTTCTATAGAGGCTGACTGAACTTTACACCCTGTTCCACATATACTATTATCAGCTTATAATGTTCCCACTTTAGGGACTCAGGCCTCCTCTCTTCAAGATAGAGTGGGCTGTTATCCACCACACGAGCCCACTTGGTAATACAAAAACTAGAATATTTATCTTCGAAGTTTTTTTTTTTGTAAAACTACAATATTACACGCATTCCAGCGTCACATTGGTACACTATTATACCAACTGGCCTAAACTAACACAGAAAACAATAATCACCCAACTTACGTAAGCCTAGCCGCAGAATACAACTTCGCAAATAGCCTCATTTTAGGCCATTATTATTATATTTGACCTCGTTTGTCCCCCAACAAACAGTATTATCTGCTCTGTTTGGGGACGGATTAGCAGGCCTGTCACGGAGGTACAGGAGGCATCCAATCAGACGTGGATTTATTTAATCTCCGTATGAGAAGGCCTTGTTATGCACGGGATGAGTAGGTTTTTTGGAACGAAGATTCTTATCGCACTTTATACTCTGCACACTTTTTTTTTTATGAGCCTGTTATGTCCCACTGCAGGGCAAAGGCCTAATTCCGTCATTCCATTTTTTCCTGTCTCTTGCTACATCTGGCCAATCCTTTAAATAGTCGTCCATTTCGTCACGCCATCTCTTTTTGCACACTTGGCGAATGATAACTAGATACCGTCTTTCGGTCGCTTTTTAACCGACTTCAAAAAAGGAGGTTCAGTATTTTTTGTCTACTCTCATTAGTCAAGTGTTCAAAACACAAACTCCGTTCCTACGACACCTCTCGACTGTTTTTGAAGTGAAACTTCTAAGTCAGCGGTTCGATAATTGGACGAGAATTGAGACTGATAATTTAAGGACGCGTCACGTTTAGGCACATTTCGTTACATGAGAGGAAAGAAAGATATCTCTCTCTGTCTCTCGCAATATTTTTTAAGTGAAAACTTCTTTAGGCGCGATGGGCATTTTTTGAGATGGGAAAAAACCATTGTATTTGCGCCACTATTACCGAAACCGACACCGCATCGGATGTGTTCGGCTGCCCTCGGGATGTACTCGGTTTTAATGTATATCCGATATGTCAGTGAGTAATGGAAATTATTCTGTTTGTGTTTTGTTTTCACTTCGGCCGGCACTCCTGGAGAGCCACTGTTTTTTTTTTATATACGCTAACTCGATTCTTTGATGCCATTTTACACAGAAAAGAAATTATCCGATTAGAATAACGACTGTTTCGTGGGTCTAGTGGTCGCAAGCGCTACTGCTGAGCATGAGGTGCTGGGTTCGACTCCCAGGTCGGGCAAAATGATATGGGTTTTTCTGTCAGGAATTTCTCAATAGCAACCCTGACACGGATTATACCTGGTTGATGGTAATAGGCTCGCCCCCTATTACGTGGGACTTAAACATAACTGGCGTTCGGGTGGTCATAAAAAGTAAACCTCTGCCTCCTAAACCTCTGTAAGAAATAATGCTTGGCATACAACTGCAATTTGTGAGTATTTACTTTTTTCTTCAGTAATTGCATTTTACAAAGAACAGAATAGAATATTATTTACTACCGGCGCCCCGCGTTTTCACCCGCATTTGTTTCGATCCCGTGGGAATGTCGGAATAAAAAGTATCCTATGTGTTAATCCTGGTTATAAACTATCCGTATGCCAATTTTCATTCAAATCCGTTCTGTAGTTTTTGCGTGAAAGAGTAATATATTTACTCTTTCACGCAAAAACTACAGAACGGATTTGAATGAAATGAAACGGAACGGAACGGAAGAGAGAAAGTTTGTGAGGATGAATGGAACGATGGATATACACAAACTTTCCCTTTTATAATATTCACAGAGCATGTAGGTAACCATAATATTAGTAGGATTGTTGCTACAGCACTCATTAATTACACTCGTAAGTAGTTGTCGGTCTAGTTCCTAAGTAGGTAGGTAGGAAGTTTGAATTTTTCCTTTCCCGTGTGATACATCACCTTATGAAACATCAACCTGTATACCTACATACAAAATATGGATCATTTATTTTCTCAGCGCAATGAAGGAGTGCAGACTACGAAGGTAGGTAGGTAGTATGCGCACACAATGTTATAAAAATAATGTAGGTAATAATACTGTGTTAGGAGAATAATAATTATGATCACAATTTCACCCACAGCAGGACAGATTACAGATTAGACATATTCTATCCTATTTCGGCCACATGAGATAGCAGCTTTGAAAGGCTGGTTATTGTTGGCAACACTGAAGGAAAGAGAGCGAGAGGCCGCCGGCCGGTCGCCAACATGATGGTCCGACCAAGTAAAAGAAGCTACGTCCTCAAGCAATTTTCAGCAGGTGGTGATGGCAACTTTGGACCGGAGTAGATGGAGGCAGATTGTCCGTTTGAAAGGATCCAGTGACCACAACCCTCAGAAATGAGGGACCGATTGAAGAAGAAGGACAGATTAATATTGCTAGTTATTAATAAAACTATCATCACGCGTCTACACGTGTATGTATATTGTATGATCCCTTGCTAGACCATACATTACTTTTAGATGAGGGATGAATCGAATAAAAGAAGGTAAGTACTAAAACACTACTGTATTGCCCCAAAGGTACTTAAAGGTAAAATGAGCTTAATGGACTGATGGCGTAGAAATTAAGTGAGTGACGTGCCTCTTGTTGGCTGTAATGAGAAAGCCTGGCTGACTTGATAGCCCAACGCGATTTGAACGAATGATTATATTATGAGTTGAAATGAATGTATGGCGTGAACTGCTGAGTGAATGTGCGGTTGCACCGTACATACATAATTATATTATATTTATAGTTTTAAGAGGTTTTTGCGTTCCTTTATATTAAAAAATGTTTATTCCTACATTTTTCATAAGGGCACCTAACACTGTTGTCACCCAAAGTTTGCTGGTAGAAAATGCCGCCTCTGTATGTACAGATATTATTTATTTAGATGTTATTATTTATTTATTTAATACTTAGCACACATGCATATGTGTGCTAAGTATTAAATAAATAAATAATTGATTGACTAATGGATTGGCTTACTACCCTGATACACACTATTAACCATAAGCTATATCACAATGTACATATATGTTACGTACGTAACTCGAATAACCAGATTCTCTAAATACCAGATTTGCAAAATACGAGATTCTCTAAATACCAGATTCTCAATATATCAGAATCTCAAAATAACAAATTATCAAAATGCCAGATTCTCAATATATTAGATTTCGAACAGTCGAAATCAAAATATAATATTATAGAGAACAGTTAAAGTCATGTTTTTGTAAACATACACAAACACGCCATGTCAGCAATATAATCACAAAGTAACATATTAACTTTCTTCATTCAATTTATTCGTATTACATCGCAAAGTTCGCGTGGTTTGAACTGACAAAATACCACTCGTGACAACCGTACGTGGTTCGTACGCGGTAAGATTACGCGGGAAATGATAATTACCATATATAATTGGGGCCTTTATGACACTTGGCAATATAGTATCTTTCCATCAGTGAAAGTATTTTTGAAATCGGATAAGTAGTTTCGGAAATTACCTCGTTCATCCAAACTTACAAACTTTACCTATTAGTGAAGAAGTCTATACACAAAGACGATATGAAACTGACGTCGTTGCAAATTGCGAGCGCATTGTCTCTTTTAAGTGCATTGACACAAGGTTTAAATTGTAATGCATCAACTATATAGGAAAGTTACATAATAATAGGGATTTGAACGGAGTCGTAAACCGTGCCCTATAATGACACTTTTAGTGGCGCAAACGGTTTGTTTTCCTACTTTTGGGGAAAAGGATGAAGATATTGAAGAAAATTGGAAATTATTTTATTGGGTGCCGCCCTTTGCTTTTCGACTTTTTATGAAGAATATTGTCCATAATGGTTCTTTTATCGCTCTTCTATATTGTTTTAAAAAAACGTTTTCAGTAAAAATGTACCTTAGGTAGTTACAATAAAAATAATATAAGTCATTCTTAAAGCGTTTATTGCAAACTTATAAAATTGCAAAATTCTAATATTTATTAATACTTAAATTGTAGAATAAATTAGTAGGGACTTGATCGTATTTCTTGAGGCAAGCTGAAACAAGAGACACAAAATATTAGATAACACATAAGTTAGAAAGGAAAATGTTAATAAATTCTTATTACGCTATTCGAGGTTGTGGGTTCAAATCCGGGCCCTAGTCATATTTCTTGCTACTTATTTTTTCAGTGTGTTTATGTGCTTTCTGAGTTTATTTTTAACATAACTGTCATCAGTGTAGGAAATCATCGTGAGAAAACCTGGACCACAAGGCAAAAAACGATGAAAAAAACACGTTTTTTGTATGTTCCTTTTAATTTTTAACTTTATATTTATTTTGTTGTTATAGTGGCAATAGAAATGCAGACTGTGAAAATTTCAACTGTCTACCTATTACGGATCATGAGATACAGCCCGCTGAAAGAGAGACGGACGGACGGACGGACAGAGGGAGCGGCTTAGTAATAGGGTCCCGTTTTTTTCACTTCTTTTAAGGATTTATTTCGGCCTGACCTCCTGAACCCCTCCCCCCTCCACCTCCCTCTCCTCGATCGCCTGCTAGTTCGTCTTTTGTTTAAGAGCCTATACTACCTCAGCTTAAATTCACTCTTTATCTCGCTCATACGATACTGCTCGCTGACTGAGTGAGAGCGAGACAGAGTGCGGTGCTGGGCGGCAGGCAGCGCCAATAGTTTAGGTATTTGCTTTTTACAGTGAAAATAATGGTAATTATAAAAAAGTAAATAACATAAGACCTGCTTTAAAGTAAGTTCAGTTAGTATGCAAAGTTTCATGATCTAATTTGAAGTATTTTTTGAATACCAGCGGTTTATTGTTCGGGTTAGAGGTAACTTTGGATTTATTTTCTATCGAGAAAATTTTATGGAATCGTGTTTTCGTCTAACATAAGACTTAGCATTAATACTCAACTTTACCATATATTTATTTCAAAATTAATGGTGCAGGATTTTCGACATAACGGAGGATCACGCTAAGCCATTTGAGGTAGTATAGGCTCTTAACTCTGGCTTATGTCAAATTGTCAATATTTTACGCTGGGACCGTTTGGGTACGACACACTAAAACTAATTAGCCTGGGATAACTTAAGCCAGCAAATATTAATCAGGTTTGACCTTTCAAAATTCTCATTTAAAAATCTCCATAATATAATAATAGTCATCTCTAACTAAGTCAGGTAGATAAAATATTCCGAAATCAATCTGCATACTGATTATAGATTCAGAAAGTCCTCAAATCAAATCTTCCCAACGCTTGAACTTGTCGGGGACTTGTTTAATCTAATTTGGAAAGTCGTACAACCTCTGCTGCCGACAGTAAAAGGCACTAAAACTCGGGAATCGTACGAACAAGAATTCCTTGTGTATTAAAATGTGTGTAGGAAGTTTTGAAACAGTCGTACGCGGATTTGGTTAAATGCGTATGTTTCATGAATCCCAACAATGTTTCTACACCAAATGGGACACTTATTACAATACTTAAATAATTTAAAAGCTAAGTATATAAAAAAGGGAAGAAAATAGGGCATAAAAAAAATCGTTCGCATTGTTGTCAACAGGAAAAGTGCCCAATGGCTGGCAGCATTGCCACATTGTATGGCGATGCAGATTCTTTGGCCAATAATAAAAACAATATTGAATTTGTATTGTATTTTTGACTGCACTAGGCTGGCTCTATGAATGTGAACGGCTATAAGAGTGACGGAAAAATGAAGAAACGATGGATATACAGGTTGGTAGGGACGTCGACACGTAATCTATAACCATATATACTATACATGTATATACTCGTATAAGCCAATCTCTCGAAAAAATTATTGTGAATGCTTTTTTTTTTTCTTTATTATGTTAACGTTAGGTATTTTATTCTTCTATGTTTTAATATTTTCCAGATTTTTTTGTGTTTTTTATGTTCTACTATCTAAATTTTTTTCTTTTAATGTATTAGGTATTTAATTTGTTAGCTTAGTTGTTCATTTTATTGTGCATGCTGTGGTCTCCTGTAATGGAAAGAGTATATATACACCTACCAAATACTTTGTCGTCCATTAACCACATAATGTTTTGTGTATATCTTTTGTTAGAGATCCTAAAATAAATAAACCATGGACTCTGTATATGATTCTGGACCCCCCCGCTTAACGCTAGGGCTTCTAGCCAATCATGAGCTGAATTATTCATGGTTGTAATCTGCGCGTTGATATCTTGCCACGCTGTATTGTGTGAATGGGACTTGGCTAGACAAGGTGTGACTACTGTGATGACAGCTAATAGACATGTATGGAAGATGAAAACATGCTGTACCAAAAAGAAAAAAAGACTTTATTATACAGGCTGTCCCTGGAAGTATGGATCAAATCGAATAGGGGCGTGGGCAAGGTCATTTCCAAACGTTTAAGCAAAAAAATAAAATAAAAAAAAAAAACTAAAAAAAGGAGAAGAGAAATCGAATCGTTTTAAAAAAATCTTTAAAAAAAATTTATCAGAGCTATCAATTTATTTTTTTTAGATAGACCTGATAGTATTTTTTATGATTATTTTCTTTGAGCATTATGCGAAGTGATCGAAAAAAAAAAATCGGTCATAACTTTTGAACCGTAAAAAAATTCATTGAGATTCTCAGGGTTATAAAGTTTGGAAATGACCTTGCCCGCGCCTCTATTCGATTTGATCCATACTGCCAGGGACATCCTGTATATATGGCTATACCAAAAAGAAAAAAAGACTTTATTCATCAAGTAACATGACTCAGTTGTGTTAGCAATAATATTCCTTACTCCTATGTTAGCATTCCTAATCTAATCACTTAGCCTAAAACCATGAATACATGTGAATCACTGACACACGCCTAACGACGAGGTGGACAGCTTGCAACAGCGACTCACATATAAACAATCGAGTCTGCTCGCCACACAGCTCAGAATAAGGTTGGGGCTGGCCCGCACGCGGCGCACGCGCACCAGGGAATCGCATCTTTGTATAAAAACAGTCGACTCGAGCTTTAGCAAACATCCCTGACGCACTACAGAAGCGCGGCAACCCCATCAATATCCTGAACGCATTATTATATTGAACGCGAAGGACGCTGTACGATTTCTGCGTAAAATGGTGCGACGGGTAGGAAAATGATGCATAATATTTCATCTGCTCACCTGGCAAGGGATTTCAGTACGGCAAAGATGTTTTTGTAGAGAGTATATAACTGAATGGCATCCTGAAAATAAAACCAGAAGAATATCAATCTTCAAGAATCATTTTCAGGATTCTAGGAGACTAGTTAAACTTTGTTGACTCAAAAGTAGTTTTTTTTTTTTGACATTGTAATGCTCCTTGCCAGTTTAGCAGACAAAAACCTCGTTGAAAAGGTATAATGCCTAGTTTGTCATTAACCATTACATTGTTTATTTTTACGTATGTCCAAAATAGTTGCCAGAACTCATTCAGAGATGGTTTTTCATTTTTTATTTTTTTTTTACTTTATTTATTTATTAATAACCAACTTATATTGACAGTCTGCACCACATATACAAGTTATTAGTCAATATTAGTAATTACACATGTCATCTATACATATAATAAAACTGTAGAAAAGAAGTTTTTGTACATTAAAAAAAAAAATATATAGCCAGGGTGTTAAAGGACAACCAATAGAACCCATTTCCAGCATTTTTAGAATTTTTGTCTGTTTGTATGTTTAGTTATCCGAGCATCACGTAAAATGTACGAAATCAATGTAGATAACTTTTATACACAACGATTTAGCGTAACTTGAAGTAACATTTAGTTTTTGTTTCATTGCAATCGGTTCAGTCTATCAAAAGATTTTTGAATTTAAAGTGTTCCAGAAGTAAAATTAGTTAACGTGTGTTAATGTGCACTTGGTCTCACAACTTCATGTTTATATACATATATTTGCGTTAATAATTATATAAATTGAAGTAACATTGAGTTTTTTGTTTCATCGTAATCAGCTCATACCTAAAAAATGTAAATTACAAAATTATGAGTGTTTCATAAATAAATATTAAAACAGCGCCATCTTTGGACAAAATTAGTTAATGTGTGTTAATGTGCACTTGGTGTCACAACTTCACGTTTATACACAACAATATTTGCGTTAAAAATTATAAATTGAAGTAACATTGAGTTTTTTGTTTCATCGTAATCAGTTCACACCTAAAAATTGTAAATTTGAAAATTATAATATGGACTACATCTGGAGATCAACTACGTGCAGTATTGAATATTAATAGCACTTCGATAGATGGCGTTGTGCTGTGACGTCATTTTTTAAATCGCGGTGCTAAGATTTTCCTTGAAAGAACGACCTTCGCCAGTTCTATCGGCCAATTTTGAGTCAAGTAGGTGTCTTGAAAGTTCTGTCTTTCTAAAGGTTAGTTTTTAAAAAGTCTTAATAGTATCGTAAATCGTACGTTAAATGGTTTTGTTACTTTTGTTTTTCGAAAGTTTTGATTTGGGTAGATTCGTTCGATCATTTAGTGCAGTGCGAAGTAAATAATAGTTTATTTACTTCGTATCGTACCTTCGTAGTTAGTTTTGGATACATTCGTTTGATTTAAATTTTAAAGTGCGAAGTAAATAATAACTTGCAATTTGAGTCAAGTAGTTTTATTTACTTCGTAGTTTGAAATTTTATTTGTCTTCATTCTCATTATGAAAGTTTGTGTTTTGTTCAATATTTTATTTGTTTGGTTCAGTTCTTTTTCTGAAAATGCCTTCTAGAAAAAAACAAACCTTTCGCAGCGTAGCCGAGATGCGAAAAGGGCGAGATTAAGTAGGTCCAAGGAATCAGAAGAAGAACATAAAGTGAGGCTAGCAGCAATTCGAGCAAGTAGAGTCAGAACTCTTGCGTCAGAAACGCCTACCCAACGTGAGTCTCGACTTAGTATACAGCGTTCTCTTACGGCAGTTTCTCGATCACAGGAGAGTTTGGAGGAACGTGAAGCGAGATTGACGGCTAACCGAGAGCGTAACGCCCTCTCACGTGAGTCTGAGACTTTCACCGAAAGGGATTCGCGCTTAAGTTCGCAAAGAATTATGGAAAAGTTAATTTGGTCGCTAATCTCTGTTCTTGCGTTACATCACAACAAGAGCTAATTTCTTCTGTGTACGGAGATTCGACAAATATGGGAAATCAAGCCGGTTCTTGGCTATGTCAGCGAGCTATTTTGACTCCCCGCAATGACCAAGCTGCGGCAATTAATTTAAAAATATTGATGCATGTGTCCGGGAATAGTGGAGAATACACATCTATAAATACAGTTATGGAAGAAGATGACGCCACGCACTACCCGGTAGAATTTTTGGATTCCCTCAACACACCCGGACTTCCCGCCCACAAAATAGTTTTAGAAATCGGTGTTCCAATAATTCTCCTCAGAAATTTATGTCCTCCCAAACTTTGTAACGGCATTTGGCTCAAAGTCACAAATCTGCAGCAAAACATTATCGAAGCTGAAATATTAACCGGTTGCGGTGCAGTTGATATTGTTTTTATTCCAAGAATACCTATTATTCCTAACAACTTTCCTTTCTCTTTCAAACGAGTGCAATTCCCAGTCAGTTTTTGTTATGCCATGACGATTAATGGTAAAACAGGCCAAGGATATAAACAAAATAAAACTTACTTCGGCTGTATTAAATGGAAAGGCATCTTTCTGACAGCTTCTTCAGCGATGTCGAGAGGGAAGGCGAACTCGATCATGTTTTCGTTCAGGCAGTCGTTGTAAGTGGAAGCCAGCTGGCATCTGTCAGACATGCCTTCGATGCTGTCCAGGCAAAGCCGGGAGACGGCGTTGAGCTTGCGAACGACGCGAGAGTTCTTGCCATTCACCAGGCTGGCAAGGTGGACTAGGAGTTCCCTGTTCACCTGTTGAAAAAAAAAGGATTTAGTCAAATAAATAGCGAAGATAGTCGCTCCATTTAATTTAAAGGCGTCGCGTTTTCGTACACTGCCTCTGCTAATTCACGATCTCGAAATGTAATGTAAATTCTCAAACTGCGAGGCAATTGCGTAACACATTATCAATCGGAATCGGTTTCATTTTGACAGTTCAACAACATTCATTGCGTTATTTACGTGTTGAGCAAACACATTTTCGAACTTATGAAGCAATTCATTAGCAATTTGCTACAAAATGATTCAGATTCCGATTGATAGTGTGTTACGCAATTAGGGTGCTAGATGAAGATATATGGTCATATAAAGGGAACTGTACAGGCAGCGAACTTAAAACTACACAATGTTTTAAGTGCGATTGAGCGCACTCAGAATGTTGTGTAGTTGTAAGTTTGCTGTCTTCGTGTCGATGGCACGACATCGACAGTTCCCTTATCTAATTTTATTGGCTCAAAACTTCGCACTTAAGACTTTACACGGCGTCTTCGGTGGCAGAGGCGAAGTTTGAGCCAAAGCGCAGAGGTTACTATAGCTGCATTTTTTGGGGCACATACGGCAGGATATTAGGTGGAGCATAGTTTGCGACACAGCTCCACATTCACGCGGACGGAGAGTAATGGGTAGCTCACCGTCCGATCAGGATCAGGCCCGTGCCGGACGGCGCATACGTGTTCCACGCGCGCCTCAAAGAGATGTCAGCAAAAAGGAAGGGGCCTGCCAGGGCCGAAGCCTGCCGGAGGTGCGGGATTGTCCGAAAAGGTTACCGCTACCCCGGAACATAAAGGGCTAAGGAAGGAACACGGATGGGTTTTAGTCAGTAAGAGTCTGACACTCCATTCCGTTCCACCCAGAGCGGGAGGGGTCATTTGATGATTTCCCATCCATAAAAAAAAAGCTCCACATTCACACCCTTCTCTGCCGTTCCGTCCAGGTATCCCCCTCTTTACAAGGTTGTCACATCTTCCCACTTGGGCTCGGGGGCGGTTCAGGGACTTCCAAGTGGGTCGATTGGTAGTTTGCTGTAGTCAAGTTTTTTACATCACACCTTTAAGTATATCTTAAGTTTAATTAAAGCACACAGTAAAGACGAATATTGTCAGTTTAATAAAACAAAAAAGACGGGTTGCACTCCGGGAGTGCCGGCAGAAGTGAAAACTTGAATATTAACGTTGTGCATTTTTGATATTTTGTAATGGTTAGGGAATAATTTTGCACGAATTGCTGTAATTATCAGTATAAAAGTACTATCATTTATGTGGTAGAATACAATATTTATTTATTGCGCTATCGTACACAAACATGACAATTTATATTACATTAAAAAGTTTATCTCGCAGACAAATCAACTGTCACCATCCATGGATGCGCGTGTCACGCTGTAACATAAACACACACGAACATTCGCGCAAGCGCCCTGCGCCGCTAAACGATACATTTTCGCCGCGCCGTAGAAAGAGAAGGGGATACTTCCTCTCCTACACCGCGCCGGCTGTCTACTCTCCATCCGTCTTACGAATTTTCGATCAGGTCATGTGTCCTGACGCTCACGTGTCCTGACGCGAGTTCAACATTTTTTACCCATTACAAAAAAAAGTGTACAACGCCGCTAAAGAAGTTTTCACTTCAAAAAAAATTTTACCTGTATACTACTATATATAACTCTTTGCTTCATATCCATCCATGGTTTCACTGTAGGTACCAAATTTGTGTACGAGGCGTATATAGGTGACGAGGCACCTTGTGGCGGGCCGAGAAAAAATGTGGGACATTGGAGGCAACGTCACGCATGGAGGGGGACACGTGATACCGAATTAAAATTTGATAGCTTGGATATCGATCTAAACTATTAAATATGAATTTGGTATCGTTCTTTTTATCACGCCTTCTTTCCCCAAAGTGTTGGGCAGAAGTGTACCTATAGTACACCCAGTCACCCACATTTCGCTGGTTATGTTATGTGATACCAGCCTATTGCCATCAAACGGGTACAAACTCAAACTCAAAGCATTTATTTCAATTAAACCATGTACACTGTACAGGCACTTTTGAATTGTCAAAATTAAATAGTCGGTTAGTTAGTCAGAAAGTTGAAGCTAGTTGCCCATTCCAAAACGTAGATCTCTATGGAGAAGAACGGGCAAGAAACTCCATGGACACTCTTCTAAGTCAAGATATTACAAAATCCTGGGCACATTATTCTTGTTGCTTCTATATGTGAGAACAATGTAAAAAAACACGAATGAAGAAACAATAAAAAAATAAGATTAAAAATAAGCCTTGGCAGTTAAGAGATGACCAGTCTCAACCGACACCCACAAACCACAAATCAAGACTCCGGGCTGCTATTGAGAAATTTCAGACAGAAAAACCCAATCACACTTTGCTCGACCTGGCAACTCAGGAACCCACGCTCAGCAGTAGCGCTTACAACCAGAAATCAGTTATCAATAAAACCCCAGTTATATTTACCTTGCCATGATTAATGACGTCACTTTGCTCCAACATGCAGGCGGCGAAGCACTGACCAGACCTGGATACTGGTGATGAGTTGGTAAAATATGCTCTGACGTCTTTAGGAGTCGCTCGAACTTTGATGACGCAGGACTGGGCCATTCGGACTAGAGCATCTAAGTGTCCTTGTACCTGAAACGGTACGAAAATGCACTAAAATTGCTGTAATGTAAAGATAATTACCTGCCACTTCTTCGTCTCAGAACATTTCTAAATATTTGAATGATGGGACTTGATTCAATAAAGGGTATAATAGGGTCCTCCAGACCGAATATTGGCCATGGCAGCCAATCTCAAGGGAGACTAGCCACATGGCTAAGTGCATGATCCAAAACTGTATTCTTATTAAAAAAAAAGACGGGTTGCACTCCAGGAGTGCCGGCAGAAGTGAAAACTTGAATATTAACGTTGAAATAAATCAATTATTAATTGAATTAATATAACTAATTTTTCTTCACTATTTCTGCGTTACTTTTTTCATTAATAGATGCATTTTGTTCAATTTCCATATTTTAAACACTTTATATACACGAATTTTACGAATACACATCCACATCTACATCCACATCCACATCCACATCCATCCATCCATCCATCCATTGTCGTGTGTCACTTGGTTCACTTCGTTTGGCGCTGCCGTAGAAAGAGAGGGGGATACTTAGTAGTTAGGAGCAGTAGTTCTCCCCTGTGTAGTCTCTCCTGACGGTCACGTGTCCTGACGTGATGTCCTGACGCGAGTTTAATATTTTTTACCCATTACAAAAAAGTGTGCAACGCCGCTAAAGAAGTTTTCACTTCAAAAAATTAAGTAATACGCGTAAATCGATAATCCGAATCCTCAGTTGATCCGCCAACCGGCGTCTAACACGTGGAAGTAGATGACAACCGACTACAGCAGTTCCTGCCTACGTATCGACCGCTAGCCGGCGTTTCTTTGGGTGTGACGGCATTCACCAAAACTCACATTTTACATAATATTTACACGATAACTGCTGACGTGACAGTATAAACGCAAGACTCATGAGAAAATTGAGAACAAAAAGGTCAACGAAAAGTCTGTAAACCACGACCACACGGGCACTGACTCTAAATGACAAACACTCGACCACCGTTAATTGAACACAATTTGGACAACATTAGCGTGAACTAATAAATATACAGGGTGTTACGGAAAGGGTATATCAATACAAACGGGTTGAAGAGTGTATCTGGTCTAGAATCTCTGTACAAAATTTCAGCTCAAAAGCAGTAACTTTGAAAATGCTTAATATTTTTTTATTTCGATAGTTTATTAAATTGAAATCATAACAAACGTGTCACCGCACTACGAGGGTCATTATCCATTATCTGTAGTGTGTCTGTGCGCCTAGTACACGCACATCACGCCGCCGCGCGCCAGTGCAGCGCCGCAATGTCGAAATAAAAAAATATTAAGCATTTTCAAAGTTAATGCTTTTGAGCTGAAATTTTGTACAGAGATTCTAGACCAGATACACTCTTCAACCCGTTTGTATTGATATACCCTTTCCGTAACACCCTGTATATTCGGGATATGAATAGATATTCGGGAGATATTATAGTGCACAAGTGTGTGCGTAGACACAAATGCACTCACTCTTCCCTCACTCTCATAGTCCGATAGGACGGCAATCCGACACGACCGGAATAATACCAATGAGTTAAAACACAGCTTTGGAAACGCTTACACGTACACGGTGCATGATCTAAATTCTACTTTGTATCTTTAAAATTATTTTCATTTTTCCAAAGTCAGACTTTGCCTAATTAATTTCTGTACTCAACATACAACCTGATACTGACTTGCAAATTGCAAAAAAAAAGAAAATTAGAATTTCGCGGGCTACCCTGGCGGTTTCGCCTCAAAATTGTCGCCCTGTGACTTTGACTTTATCCAAAGTACACATGTCCTAAAGTACAGGCTCAAGCACATCAAAGCTACTACAATCTGTGAAATTTCTGTAATAGATTTTCAACTTTATTGCTAAATTATAAGGTTCATTGGGAAAATTTTACAGTTTCAGGTAGCTTGATGTGCTGGCGTCTGTACATAGAGAAAAACGTGTTACCTTAGGGTCAGCGAAATCGACTAGTGTTCCCGCCGACCGCTGTGTGGTTACTCCCATGACGAATGGCAACAGAACGGCTACAATTTTCAAGAGCTGCATTGTTCTGGAAAAATTGAAACTTATTAATTTATTGGAAATTATTGGCGTTCATTAACGCGGCTTGTGGTAGGAGTTGACTATGGGTTATGACTATGTGAAGATGGTCACCCATCCACAGAACAACCGCAGCAAGCGTAGCTTAACCTGATCGATCGACCCGTGCGGCTGGACTATGTGAAGATGGTCACCCATCCACGGAACAACCGCAGCAAGCGTAGCTTAACCTGATCGATCGACCTGTGCGGCTGTTATTACTTAGCTACACTAACTTTACTCACATTTTTACTCGCATCCTAGGGGATCTATGCTTATGATCTATCGGGAAGACGAATAGCGTCAGCGCATAACACACACACGTACACACACCCCCATACACACACTCTCGACTTCGCCATTCTCTCGGACGGGACGGTAGCGAGATTAAGGGCGGTTTCGCATTACGTCCGATCCGAATCCGAGAAATAGTCCATAGTCCTATTTGTTCGGATCTAGTGCGCAACCCCTCATACAAATAGGACAATTGTCACTTCGGACCGGCGTTTCTCGGATGGCTAAGTAATATCAGCCGCACGGGTCGATCGATCAGGTTAAGCTACGCTTGGCGCGGTTGGTCCGTAGATGGGTGACCATCTTTACATACCAAAACCCCTCCGGGCCTCGGAAAGCACGTTAAGCCGTTGGTCCCGGCTGTCATTCGTGGATCTTTGATAGTCGTTACGGGTCGTCAGAAGCCCGAAAATCTGGTAACCAGTCTAACCTAGGGGTATCGTATTACCCAGTAACTGGGTTGTGGAGGTCTGATAGGCAGTCGCTCCATGTAAAATACTGGTATTCAGCTGCATCCGGTTAGACTGGAAGCCGACCTCAACATAGTTGGGAAAAGGCTAGGCAGATGATGATGATTTCTCGGATTCGGTTCGGGTGTAGTGCGAATATGCTCTTACACAAACATTCAAAGCGTGTTTTTACAGTTGGTAACCACAAGTAAGCGCGAGATAAAACTAATGTACTGAGAAACAAAATGTATTTCAGCAATACAAATATGTGGAATAAATAAACATAACTTTGGAACGAATGAGTTATCCCGAAATTGCGCTCATGTATATGTTTATTGGAATTATGACAGTACTTGAGAAGTGGAAAGATAACCAGTAACGTTATATGAAGAAGCAGTGGAGCGGAATCAGGTTTTGAATTAATGTTGGGTAGCAACAGGCTGTTCGCAATGGCAAAACTGATGAACTTCCATACAAACTTTCATCCCATTTCGTGAATGGGTTTTCAAAAATCTTTCTTTAGTTCATCTTTATTAGTTTTTGGCCATTTTTAGGATTCCGTATACCTCAAAAGGAAAAACGGAACCCTTTTAAAATCACTTCGTTGTCCGTCTGTCTGTCCATCTGTTAAGACCCTTTTTGTCAGGAACGCGTGGAGTTATCACGTTGAAATTAATATCAAATACTCAAGACTGCACTCCTTTGATGCAGTGAAAAAAATGGAACTTCTACGTCAACGCGATCAAAAGATGCGGGCGTTTATGTTCCGGAATCAAAACCTATAGGGTACTTCCCTTTGACCTAGAATCATGTGATTGCAAGAAGCAATGTCATGTAGTAAAGGAAAAAATCCGAAATCCGTAAATTTTTAGTTACTATTATTACATTTTGATAAAGTTATATTTACTTAGGAAATATTAGGTATTACAAACACTTATTTAAATGACAATACTGGATTATGATTGCCTATAACAATACTGGATTATGGTTACCGCTCAGCACCGGTGTATTTTGATAACGACCACTAATTTGTACGGAGCTCTCAGTGCGCAAGTCCGACTCGCTCCTGACCGGTTTTTCTACACAATGTCCACAGTTTCACACAACGTGTCATAAATTACCAACCAGTGCCCCCTGTCAATATCATTCAAGCGCCAAAATATTCTAGTAGCACTCTACACCTTCCTCTTTACAAATTTTACGTAAAATGGATAACACGTATTCAATATTTACTCGTATCTAGTCTAAAAATATATATTGATAAGCATAATCAGCCTATTATGGAATCATTGCTGGGACACAGGCCTCCTCTCTGTGAGAGGGAGTGGGCCATAATCCACCACGCGATCCCAGTGCGGGTTGGCGGATGTCACATATCATTGAATTTTTTGGTTCTAGGACAGAGCAGTGGTGATCAAATAATTTTCACAAAGTAACTTCTTGGGATTGAACTCACGACCTACAACTCGCAAGTCGCGGCCGTTACCACTGGGCCACCACTGCTCATATTAATTATTTATACATAAAAATAATACATGCATACAAATACTATTTTGTAATGTCAAAATAACAGCTTACTAAAGTACTTATAAAAAAAAACAATTTTAAAAAATTTTGTCTGTCTGTTTGTTCCGGCTAATCTCCGAAACGGCTGAACCGATTTCGACGGGACTTTCACTGGCAGATATATGATATTATAAGGAGTAACTTAGGGTACTTTTGTCTTAGAAAAAGAATTAATAAAGGGACACATTATTGTTTTCCGACATCCACACGAACAAAATCGCGAGCGCAGCTAGTGACTAAGATCTAACTCACCAAGTATTCAGTAGTTCAGTACGCCCGCGCCGGCAACAAGTCTAATGTATTTCAAAGGAGGTGACATACCGAGCTTATAAAACGTTTGAGTAAAAAGATGATTGTGGTAGGAACAATCCTCATTGTTGCGACACGATTTACTTTGTTTTCGTTTTTGCCACTCGACAGGTGGCCGCTGTGCCCATATGAAATGATCTGTTGTTTTATTTTCAGGAAGTCGGCCATTCTTTCAGTACAGACACGAGCATAAAAGTGACGCAAACATCCAAAAGCGATTTTCTCGTGAAATAGCAATTGCAATATTGAGAACAGACCTATTTCATAATAGTATGGTGTCGAAAATACTTTGTTCTTAACACCATAAAATTGATATCAATGCTTTAGTAGAAAATCGCTTTGAAATTTTGCGTATTTATGCTGGTGGCTGTTCAGATCATTAATTTTTAATTCGATCCAGCTTGTTCCTTGATCTTCTGTTAATCAACCGACAACCCTTCGTGCCTCGGAAAGCGCGTTAAGCCGTTAGTCCCGGCTGTCATTCGTGGATCTTTGACAGTCGTTACGGGTAGTCAGAAGCCCGAAAGTCTGAAAAACAGTCTTACCAAGGGGTATCGTATTACCCAGTAACTGGTTTGTGGAGGCCAGACATAGGCCGTCGCTCCATGTAAAATACTGGTATTCAGCTGCACCCAGTTAGACTGAAAGCCGACTCCAACATAGTTGGGAAAAGGCTAGGCAGATGATGATGATCCAGCTTGTCCCTTGCTGCCCTCCCCCAGCAACGCCCTAAGCCGAGGTCAGTACCCCACAGGGGGTGCTCTTAGCGTTTAGTAACTGGAGGCCTTAATTTATTGAGACGCCCACAGGCAAGTCTGCTTAAGCAGCTGACAAGGTTGACTTTAGGTATAGTCCGGCGTTTCTAAATTTGCCAAAGATGTAAACAACAATGGCCGCTCGAAATTGAATAAAATCGATATATTAGAACATTTATTTTAATTAATGTTTGTTTTCGTCTAAATCTCCGAGCTAACTAGACGAAAACCAACATTAATTAAAATAAATTTTCTTGTATGTCGATTTTATTCAATTTCGGGCGGCCATTGTTGTTTACATCTTTGGTAAATTTGGAAACGCCGGACCTTAGTTACTTAGTTAATCTTTGTTGCTTGTTTGACTGCCTCGTTTCTCTAATGGTCGCAAGCATGACTGCTGACCATTATGATCCTGGTTTGATTTCTAAGCCCTTCTACCTTGTCGTTGTTCTTGTATCTAGACTTTTGGGGATTATGGGCGTCATGTTAAATTAGACTGTTTTTTTGCTGTTGTGTTTTTTTTAATATATATAAAAATTAGGTATTTTTATGTTTTATTATTGTACAGAATTTTTTGTGTTTTTATGTTCCACTGTCAATAAATTTCTTTTATTAACCGACTTCAGAAAAAAATGATCTAAATCGGTTCATCAGTTTTTGATAAAATCGCGGACATACTAACATACATACATACATAAGGGTCGAATACAGAACCTCATTTTTAATCGACTTCAAAAAAGGAGGTTCTGTATTCGACCCGATAACTCTTTAACTAATTTGATCTACATACTTTCAGAAAGGTTTTAGTATATAATACATTAGGTAATTATGTTGTATTAAGTATTTAATTTGTTAGCTTAGTTGTTCATTTTATTGTGCATGCTGTGGGCTCCTGTAATTGAAAGAGTACACCTACCAAATATTTTGTCGTCCATTAACTATATAATGTTTAGTGTATATCTTTTGTTGGAGATCCTAAAATAAATAGACCATTATTTTAGTTAATTGGTTAGTTTGTGCAAAGAGATCACTGTAATATTGACAGACTTGTTAGTGGCAGCAACCCAAAAGCAACCATATTGTAGCGACAGTAAAGATAAATGTGATTTTGACAGTGATACAAAATCAGGAGTAAAATGAAATAACTGTGAATGCGCTGTAGACGACTTTACAATCTAGAGCGATCTAGATGTTCACATTTTTAATTAAAATAAAAGGTCATTTTGGCCACTCCTATGAACAAGGGAATTTATGTTTTCAGCACAGAATACTTAAAGTACTACGTACAGAAAGGACACTCCCTTCCCCGCACTAACATCAGTTACCGCACCTCACCCCGCACTTCGGCGTGTTCGTCGCCGGCTCTTTAACAAAAGCGCTCGCAAACACAAGTACCTCACGCACACATTCATACGTATACACACGTCATTTTTTAATGTAGTAGTAGTAGGTAATTATTTTGCGAGCGTTGTATGGAGTGTCCGGGGTGTGGTTTTCAGTGTATCTGAAACGTATTCAAGGCACATGAAAGCCATAAATTCACTTCTGGTCGCATAGCTACACATTTATGTGACCTGAATGGAATGCCTCATATGGTCCTGAGGACGTGCTTCTGAAATCAGATGGGAAGCATATTCATACATATTCATTAGTGGGCTAAGTTTTCTTATGGATTTATTCAGCCATGAGCCCTGAAATATCAATATATTTTAAATCGAGTATGCTGCAATGAAATAACAAACTGTAGCGGTATCCACATGCAAACAAAATGTGATACTGACGTCACGCTAAATATATATTATAATATAACGGAGAAGGTATGTGTGTCTCGTTATTATAAGCCATATTTTAACTACTGTGGGCGAACTGTGGGTATAGTGTTGGTTATTGTGCATTAGAAAAACGGTTTGCAGTTCAAATCAGATTATAATTTCACGAATAAATTAATCACACTAGCAAATCAAACACTATAGGTACACAATACAACCAGATACGGAACGTGGGACAGTTTTTGAGCATATGTTGTTCGTATGATGTCCAATCTCCAAGAGAGCTCCACATCGTTCTCTCACGCTATCGTCGACCGGAACTCAGGCTAGACTCTGTCAAGCACCGCCAGATGGCGCTGGCGTTCCGAATAGTCAAACGAATGACCAGAAGCGACATATATATTTTTTTTTTATTAGACTGTACTGCCCCACTGCTAAGCAAAGGCCTCCCCCAAATCCTTCCAGGAACTTTTTCCCGCGCCACCTCGAACCAGCTCTTGTGGTACGCGTCCAGGTCATCTCGCCATCTCTTTCCGGGTTGGCCTCGGCGGCGCCGTCCATCTTCAGGCATACGCAAAATAATAAAAATAAATAATAATAGTAATTTATTTATGTCATAGTAAATGAACCATAAACTACCTAGCCTCTTCCAAGCATTAACCTAACCCATCCGGATGCAGCTGAATACCAGTATTATACATGGAGCGACTGCCTATCTGACCTCCACAACCCAGTTACTAGGTAACATGATACCTTGGTAAGACTGGTTGTCAGACTTTTGGGCTTCTGACTACCCGTAACGACTGTCAAAGATCTACGAATGACAGTAGCAGTTTTGTTATTTCCATCTATGGCTAATGACCTACATTTTTATTATAGAGCAAAGACAACTTTGCTCTATAAATAAATAGATAGGTAATGTTGTAACTAACTATATATACACTAGATACTAAAATAAATGACTAACTAACTTACTATACAAATAAATAAAAAAAAACAAAGGACACTTAGGCGTCGAAGTACTCGTCCGCATCGCTGTCATCCGGAAACGTGCCCAGAAGACTGGCAGCATTGCCACGTTGAATGGCAATGCTAATTCTTTGGCCAAAGAACGACCCAGCCCTCTGGTCACGTGAAGTATCGACCAGCCGGCGAGAAATTTCCTTAAAAAGGAGACGCGCGCTCGATAGGTAATTATATAATTTTTCGACGACTTATATTTTATTATGAGAAGTAAGATAAAGGTAAAGAATTTTTATTTTCTAAAAACATGAGTGCTATTAGAAAATTCCAAATGAAAAAACCCAATAGCACATTGCTCGACCCGGGAATCAAACCCAGGACCTCATGGTCAGCGTAGCGCTTGCGACCACTAGACCAACGAAGCAGTCAGTGTCGCAGCGCTGGTATTCTGACCGCTGCGACATTTATTTTTTAAATGTCGCATTATCATGCTGAGATAGGAACCTTTTGGCCTCGTACAGGACTTTCCGTTTTTTTTTTCTTTTTATACATGGAGTAACAGAATAAACGCAAGTCCTGAAAGTAGTTTGTTCATAATTGACTACTGAATCGAATTCAGTAACTTTTGAAATAGGTATTTTTTTTTAATTATGTATTTTGTGTAAATTATGTATTCTGACCGCCAATTGAGGCAAAGAAAATTGAATCTTATTTCAAGGCAATTAGACTCAATTTTAAATGCATAAAGTAATGCTGGGATCAACACTATTTTCTTTATAAAAAATGTTAGCTTTAAAAATCAGTTTTGGTAATTGTATTATGCTTTTAACTCAATACTCTAATTGGGGTGTATTAGTTCTTACGTTAATTATTTTACATATTATTGTATAATTTTGTTTTTTTTTTTATTTATGATTGTATTTAGTTTAGTTTGTGATCTTCGTGTACGAGTCACAATATATACTTTTTTTTTCTTTCTGTTCAGTCGAAAGATAGAATCATTTTGTTTTACCCATCCGCCCTCTTCTTTATGTTAAAACGTGACTCGGCAACGCGACCATTCAGGATTATCCACGAAATAATGAATGCCCAACTTTCCCCGCTCAGCGAACCCAACCGAGCAACCCAAGTTCCACTAAATTAATCAAGAGACTTAACTTTCATTAAAACATCTGCAAATAAACTACGTAGAAAATAGATTCACGAACAAGATGGTCGACAAACTTAGTTTTATTTCCGTAAAAAAGAGCATCAGTTTATTTTCCAGTAACTATAAGTGCTGATACACACGAGGGTCGACGGTTGTCGACGGCTGCCATCGACGCGTGTTAACGGCTGCAGTTAGTCGTCGACACCCGTCGACGCTCGCCGTTGACGCGTCAACGCGTGCATTTGAGTACGGTGCTCAAATGCACGAGCGGCATTTTGTCGATGGCAGCCGCCGACGCGTCGACTGCTGCAGTTTCCTCTGTCGTCAACGTGTGTAGCTCGTGTGTATGCACACTCTTAGGCGCGGGCCACACAGAAGAAACGTGACACGAGGACGGGAGGCCGACTCGTCAATAGCATGCAACGCGCCTGTGACTTGTCCTTTCTGTATCTTTTGTGCCAGGGAGTCTATACTCAATAAAACAACATAAAATTCATTTAATTCAGGCAAGACCCATATTCTGCCGTGGTATAACTAAAATGCCGTTATCCGACATCTGGTCGATTTTTAACTTTTGATGCTATTATTTTTGTTAAAAAAAAAAAAACATCTATCGACCTGTGTTTCCGAATTTTCAATACCTTCAATATCTATTCAAGGTATTGAAAATAGATTATTTTTTTTCATTAATAATACCATCTAAAGTTAAAAATCGACCAGATGTCGGATAACGGTATTTTAGTTATGCCACGGTAGTATTACATAAAATAAAAATATCACAATGCCTACAGCCACAGAATACTCATAGCTCTGAATAAAATTTCAATGCGTACAAATAAAATAAATTAATGAATACTTACAAATTAAAAAGGTTGCAGAATTAAAATGACAATAAAATGTCAATGCAATTAAAATTAACGAAAATTAAAAGATACAAATTGTCATGGTCACAGAATTTAAAATTAAATCAAAAGAAATTAAAAAAATCAAATTATAAATACAATACCTACTCAATACTTTTATTGCATTCCACATGTGGGTATTCTTAGGTGGTAAACTTATAATTAGATCTTATGGACCCGTCGGGCACAGCAAAGTAAGTAAGTTAGGAGAGAAGAAGGATTTGTTAATTATACTTATAATATTATTTAGCAAACTACTATTGTATATATTTTTATTACTTAGTGAGCCCACTCTTGACCTCGATCACGCCTGATGGAAAGCGATGGATAAGGTCTATGATGGAACGAGCGTGCCCAGAAGATGCCTAAGGCACTGGAACTCCCACGCACCGACGAAACACAGCAGGCTGCTTGACGCCGGACTCCGGTGGGAGGGTGGTCGCAAACCAGGCGAGCGTTAGCCCTACCACCTTATAATTAGGATGTGGGTATTTTCTGAGATAAACTAATAGCCCTAAGCACGAAATTAGTAACTTTGGGCGAAGTTACGGGCGGTTCCAACTCCGCATCACTTACGAACATATGATTAGTATGGGGCCCGAACGAAGAATGAATGACAACATGATTTGAGTTGTCCCTACTACTTTCGGACGAGCCCGTATATTCGTTTACGGATTTAGAAAGTAGACCCCTTAATCACGTAATACATTTTGTATGAAGAATAATGAAGATAAGTGAAAGGGACGCCGCGTCTGCGTCCCTTCTTTGTCTCAGTCCCTTTTATGTGACCCGCGCCTTAAGGGTTATAAAATAAAAGTAAGTACATCCACGTGGCCGCCTCTTTCTGTTGTTGTGGTACTATTTTTATAACCTTCCTCTTTCGTTCCTTTTTCACTTTTAGGGTTCCGTACCTGGAAAGGAAGAAACGGAACCCTTATAGGATTACTTTGTTGTCCGTCTGTCTGTCTGTCAAGACCCTTTATTTCAAGAACGCGCAGACGTATCGAGTTGAAATTAAAACTATATACTCAAGTGTACAATCCCTTGAAGTTGTCAAAAAATCAATCTTCTAAGTATGTTAACGTAAAAAAAAGCTACGGCCGTTTATGACGCAAAAAACGTCAAAAAAACGTATATTTCGACACTATCAAGGGAATCTAAATTTATAGGGTACTTTCCGTTGACATAGACTCATGAAATTACAAGAAGCAATGTAAGCACAAGTATAGGAAAAAGATCCGAAAACCGTAAATTTGTAGTTACATAGCTAGCTTAGCATATTCCGACAGGAGTCCCACATACCCCGTCTCGTCCCCCACGAGCGGGGATGCGTAATGCATTTCTCAGCTAAAAAAAAAAAAGGTAAATATAGAATAAAAAGTGATTTTTTTAAACTCATTAAATAGCTTAATAATTGGCTCGAAATATACCACTTTTGATAATAAGGCACTAGACATGCGCGGGGCGATATTATCAACGATAAACAAACAAAAACTTTATGGTATTGTTAATCAAAGATTCAAACGAAAAAAAGGTCAGAATGTTAATTGTTATAAATTATTTAAAATATGTAATATAGAATACAATCATGGTTTCGATTAATGTGATAACCTAATCGCATAAAATCAAAAGAAATTAAATTTTAAATAGAAGAGAAATTCTAAATCCCCTAGAAAGACGCAACAGATACAAAATGATATGCTAACGTAATAATCCAGAGGAAGCCAGCGCGTCCTAATCAAAGTGCAATTTCATCGTATTATAACTTTGACATACCACAGAGGATCACTTCGCAGAAATTCCTTTTGAACTCCGTTTAATTTATATCGCTTCCAGTAAAGACATTCTCATCATCTAATTTTATGTGTAAGTACCATAGTAATAACAGCCGTACGGGTCGATCGATCAGGTTAAGCTACGCTTGCCACAATTGGTCCGTGGTTGGGTGATGGGTGAAAAATAAAATAAAGTAAATTTTAAACTTTTTTTTTATTTTGGGGGGCTGCTTTTTTCGGCGTTTTTTGCCTTGTGGTACGGAACCCTTCATGTGCGAGTCCGACTCGCACTTGGCCGATTTTTACGTTAAGTTTAGTTGGCTATAAATATAGAGGTAGAAAACTCGAAGATGAATAACATAGTCCCTATAATTACTTAGTGCTAACTTTTTCACAAACATGTCACATTAGTTAGTTAAAAAAATTTGTTTAATCCATACTAATATTACAAATGCGAAAGTGTGTCTGTCTGTCAACTCTTCACGCTTAAACCGCTGAACCGAGTCAGATGAAATTTGTTATAGAGATAGTTTGAGTCCCGGGAAAGGACATAGGATGATTTTTATTCCGATATTCCCACGGGATTGACACTTATACGGGTGAAACCGCGGGACGCTGTTAGTCCTCTTATAAATCGTATTGGCACCAGCCTAGTATAAACAAAAGTTCATTCGACGTTAGTTTATGGTTATATACAGCTTTTGCCCGTAACTTCGTCCGCGTGAAATTTCTGCTCCCACCCATCGTGTCGCATCCTATTACTTCGTTTTCTGACTTTTTACCTTTTTGCTCGGCTCCTACTTGTCGTAGCGTGATGTTAAATATTCTATAGCCTTCCTCAAGAATTGGGCTATAAAATGCATAAAGAATTTTTCCAATCCGACTGGTAGTTCCAGAGATTAGCGCGTTCAAACAAACAGACATACTCTTTAGCTTTATTATTAGTATAGATTCCCAGCAAAACATTTCCACACCACCAGATTAGGTAGGTACCTACATAAAAAAACAATACTTTGCAGTTTAATTTCACGGAAACGCGAGAAAATCCTTAAATAATGAAAAAAACACTAAAACTTCTGTTACATCGCAAATTGTTCTCGGAGGTTAATCCCCCAGTTTAGGAAGACTCGTGTACCTGTCCATTACTCATGATGTTTACTTGTTTTTAAGCAAAGAAGGGGGAATGTCGAGGTCTGGTTATACTGGTCGGGATTTGGAATGGGAGTTTATTAGATTTCGTCACAAAAAATATAGGTACAGAAGGTCGGCTCAAAACAACAAGCGAGAACGGGCGCACGCGCAGATATACCTACTCGTAGATCTCAAACATAAACGAATCCCAGTTGCAAGTGCAACAAGCATTAAGTCCGCCTTTGTACTGTAGAGGCCGGCTCTAAATGCGAGGCTGGCTGGAAAGCCACACCTCTACAAGACTGGCTGGTTATATTTTAAAGTATGTTCCATTCGATATTTCAAGCGAGTGTCAAATATTCTTCTAGTTTTTTTTATATTTAGTTTAAAACTTGCTATTGTAAGAGGTGGTTCTTATGCAATAAATGCTGTAAAAAGCTTAGAGTGTCTTAATTATTGGTCGTCAGCGCCTCTGCAGCTACGACCCCAGTAGCACAGCTATTACATTTTGGTGGAGGCGCCAGTTTCGAACGTTTTCTTTTTGTTGGATGGCGTGTGTAGAGCCGAATAATACTACACAAGTTTTCACGTACCTCAAAATTTGCTGTCTAATAAACTTTATTTTCAGCCCAATACATACGCTCAGGCATTATTAAAAATTGTGTGGTGAGATCGACGCCGGAGTACCTACAGCTAAGTGGTCTTAAAAGGAAAAAAACTGCACCATGTCGGATGCCGTATTTTTCTCGGGCACCGGTGCCAACTGTTTCGAAGAATTTCTTCGACAATTTAAACTTATCGCCGCTATCAACCAATGGCCGGAGAGCAGCTTAGCGCTCATTTTAGGCGCCTATTTGCAGGGGCCCGCGCTCGCATATTTTAAAATAATTTATAAAGAAAATTTAGATTTTAAAACAATCTGTGACCTTGTAAGAGCGGAATTTCCGTCAAGCGCAGATTACGTGGAAAAATTTTATAATGCGAGACAGGGAGCTAATGAAGATATTTCAGTATTCTATTATAATTTGGTAGCCCTCGCGCTTAAGGCGAATATTATCGACGATAAAATTTTTATCAAAATTTTTTTAAAAGGGGTGACTCCAGATTACAAACTAAAACTGGGGACGAGATTATATTCATCCAGAGCGGAACTGAGGGCTACCCTCGATCAAATTAAAGAGATTTTCGAGGATTCTCGCCGTGATGAACATAACCTTCCAATAGTGGCTCCGAAGGGTGTGTTAACTAAAGTGAGGTTTGATCATCCTCTATCGATAGAGAGTCAGAGGTCCCCGAGGGCTTCTAGACCCTCAAGCCCCGCGCCGCCACATTCTGCGACAACCCCTCCACATTCAGCCGGAGAGCGCACAGAAGAGGAATCTTTTCACACCCCTAGATATAATTTACGTCCGAGATACCCCTTCACGAACAGATATAATCGTTCTCCCGTTGCCCCCAGCTCAAGCAATCAGCAGCAGCCCAGATACCCAAACGACCGAGGACACAGACGATGAAGGATGACAGGGAGTTACAGGCTGTGTCCGGGAAGGAACAACTCCCACTAAATAACAATACAATGAGTGCTTTCGGTCCTTTTATTAAAGTAAATTTAAATAGCAAAGCCTACACCGCGCTGATAGACACTGGAGCTTCAGTCTCGTGCATATCGGAGCAGCTGTTCGTGGAGCTAAAGCTAGAACATACCACCGACAAGGCAAAACATTTTGTGAGATCAATCTCCGGTTCGTGTTTAAAAGTCGTAGGCGAGACGAAGATCAGCTTCATCATCGATTCGTGTGTATTTGTAAATAGTTTCGTGATTTTAAGAGACATTAACCAAAAATTGATCCTCGGACAGGATTTTTTTTATAAATATAATGCAATCATAGATTTTCGCGATAATTGTTTGTTGTTAAAGGGGCGTATTCGTATAAATTTTTGCAAATACGCCGAGCAAAATGATATGCCGATGTCAAATTCCCTCATATGTCATGATCATAATGACAAAACAATTAAAAATAATATTGTCATAAATGGTCATGAATCTATGGAAGAAAGAAGTTCCAAATCAATTTCAAAGATTGATTATCTTTATTTTTCAAAGCTAATGCAAAAAAATGATGAACAAGAGGTTTCATCATTATCATTAAATCCAATGGATGACATTAATATAAACCCTGAGTTGGATGTTGTAGAAAAAACATCACTAAAAGAACTTCTTTATTCTTATAAGGAAAATTTTGCTTTCTCAGTTTCAGATTTAGGTAGCTGCAACTTGGTAGAAGTACAAATCAAAACAGTCGATGATATTCCCGTACATCGACCCCCATATAGAGTATCACCCAAGCAGCTTGACATTATCAATTCTCAAGTGGAGGAAATGTTAAATAATGGGGTGATACGCGAATCAAAAAGCGCGTATGCGTCGCCGGTCGTATTAGTACAAAAACCAGATGAAACGTGGCGATTTTGCATTGATTATCGTAAATTAAATAAAAAAGTTATCACAGATAGTTATCCGTTACCTATCATCGAAGATATCATGATTTATCTTTCGGGAGCGCGTTATTTCGCAGATTTAGATTTAAATTCGGGTTATTGGCAATATCGTTTGTGCGAAACAGATAAACATAAAACGGCTTTTGTCACTCCATCGGGCTTATATGAATTTAATGTTCTTCCATTTGGTCTCAAGACGAGTCAAGCTGTTTTTCAAAGAACGATGGATAAAGTCCTAGCGGGCATTAAATATAAAAACGCCATATGTTATGTAGATAATATTTTAATATGGGGTAAAACATTCTCTGAGTTTCGAGAGGCATTAGAAAATGTTATGTTAAGACTTAAAAAAGCTAACCTGACATTGAAGCCAAGCAAATGTAGTTTTGGATATCAGAAGATATCGGTATTGGGTCATGAAATCTCAGGGGATGGTGTGAGACCCGATATTAAAAAATTGCAATCATTAAAATCATTAAAACCCCCAACCAATACAAAACAAGTTAAATCCATTTTAGGTTTGTTTTCTTATTACCGCAAATTTATTAACAACTTTGCCGAGATAACATTGCCTTTAACTAAATTATTAAAGGGGACAAAGTTCAATTGGTCACTGAAACATCAGGAAGCATTTGACACAATAATACATTACATGGACAACCCACCTATTTTACACTTTTACTCAAATGATACACATGTGTTGACCCGCCTTTACATTGATGCTAGCGGAGAAGCACTTGGGGCATGCCTTATGCAGGGTACAGACGTCATGTATCCGATATCATATGCTTCAAGAAAGTTGAGTGACTGTGAGAAAAGATATTCTACGACTGAGAAGGAATGTCTGGCTCTTGTGTGGGCATTAAATTATTTTAAACATTTTCTATGGGGTTTGAAATTCCAGGTCGTGACTGATCATAAGGCATTGTGTTGGTTGAGAGATAAGAAAGATATGAATGGAAGGTTGGCTAGATGGTCGCTGTGCATCCAGGCGTATGAGTTCGACATCATGCATTGTGCAGGCAGAGAGAATGTGATAGCAGATTTTTTGAGTAGGAACCCCTTAGGACAGGAGGAAGAGGACCAGCTGCCAAAAGCACAGCAGGAGGATGATATGCAGGTGTATAAGATAGAAGTAGTAAAGATGAAGGATGAGCAGCTGGGAGATGAGTTTTGTAGACAATGGTTAGATAGGATTGCGGCTAGTGGTTGCAACAATGTTAAAGGGTTTAGTGTTGTGGATGGTATGTTATGCAAGAAAGCTAAGAGGATGAATAATGTTCGTGAGCTGGTAGTAATCCCGAAAAGTTTATTGCAAGAGATTTTGAAAGAATTGCATGATGATGCATGGTCCGGTGGACATCTAGGATTAGCGAAGACCTTAGCAAAGTTCAGAGCGGCATACTTCATCAAAGATGCTGAAAAAGAAATAGATCAGTATGTAAGGAGCTGTACGTTGTGTCAGGAGCGGAAGCAGTCTCTGCAGGTAGCTCAGCTGCAACCAGTGCTGGTGTCCCATATGATGGAAAAAGTGGGAATCGATTTGTTAGGTCCCTTTAGGAGGTCACTTAGTGGTAATAGATATGTGGTCGTATGTGTGGAGTATGCTACAAAGTATGCAGTATGCAAGGCAATTCCTAGAGCAACTGCAGAGAGAATCAGCGAATTTCTGATTGAAGATGTATTTTGTCGGTTTGGTGGTGTTAAGGAAATAATATCAGATAGAGGGTCAGTTTTCACATCACATTTGGTTAAGGAAACTATACAATATTTTGGGGCCAAAACACGTTTCACTACTGCGTTTCATCCAGCGACAAATGGACTGGTTGAAAGGTTTAATAGAACATTAACACAAATGCTTTCCATGTATGTTTCGGCCGACCAAAGGAACTGGTGTAGCTACGTTCCGTTGGTATGCTATGCATACCAAAGGAACTGGTGTAGCTACGTTCCGTTGGTATGCTATGCATATAACACCAGTAAACAAACAAGCACTAAAGTTTCACCATACATGCTGATGTATGCTAGGGAACCAATATTTCGTACGGACATGGTTGTTAATAAAGATGTGCGTGATCGTGTAAATAATTATTCGACACGTCATAGTTACCATAATGCCCTGATTAGCTGTGCAATAGATAATATAAAAAAGGCACAGATAAAGCAGAAAGCTGTTTATGATAGAAAGGCTAAGGTTAGAACTTTTACACCTAATCAATTAGTTTTAGTTTATACGCCTAGGCGGATAACTAATAAAAGCATCAAATTATGTAGGTTATATAAGGGCCCATATCAAATAGTAAGACGAATATCTAATGTAAATTACGTTATCAGAAAATTAAATAATAGAAGATTCAGGGATATAGTACATGTAAATAGATTAAAACCTTTTCATGTTAGGCTCTAAACCTTATAAACTATTTGTCTTTGGTTGACATATTTCTTGTCATGTCAAATGTAAATACGTCAGTTAGATATAAATGTCATAAGAATGTGTTATAATTTATTAATATGTTTGTGTTTGTATTTTTTTGCATATGCTGAGCCTGAGAGGAAAAACATCGGACGCGGCCGGGAGCGTGTGAGGTCCCGCGCCTCCCAGAGGGCTGTGAGGTGCGCCCTCACACCTGCAACGGGCCAAAGGGAGGCTTGAATAAATCGTCGGCTCCATTGTTTAGGGATCAAATAGATTGCTATTACCCCAGCATATTTTGACGCGAATTATGGGAGGAAAGTCACTCTTATAACTGTGGTCACTCCTATAGAAGGGGGGGTGACAGACACTCAGCATAAGTTGTCACCGACTTTGCTAACAGGGGTATAACCCTTGCAAAGTGTGTTTGGTTGACACTTTCGGTTCAACTTGTGTTTGAGGACCAACAGTTTTGATATTAAATAATTGATTTTCGAAATAGGTATTTGACATTCTTTGCTGGAGTAAAAGCATGTTAATTTTCTTCTATGAACCCTGGCCTCTTAAACTTTTCCCTCCCTCTGGCTCAATCCCGTCCGATGGAGTTAAAAGAATCTGATGCTAAGATCGTTTAATTCACTTAAGCCTCTTCCAGGTCGATGTGAACTTTCACATCAGTTGTTCTTATTAGGAGGCCGCGTCGAGCCTTTTAGTCGGGTTTTGACCCGACGAGGCTTAAGCATGGCAGCGTTAGTTTGTTTGAGTGCACGTTGGCACATGTAAATGTTAACTTACTTGACACCTAGCGTGGTGTTGGATTCGCGTTTCGTTTGTCCTGACTTAAGCTTTCTCCTGTAAGAGACGGACCTCATCGTGTAAATTCTATCCCGACATAGGTAGACATTCGATAGGATAGGTGAATAGGGCTTGGAAAGTCGAATGGTGTGAATAAAAGTCATGACCTATGCCCAGACTGTTATTCAAGGGTGGGCGTAGCTCATGTAGAGGCCGGCTCTAAATGCGAGGCTGGCTGGAAAGCCACACCTCTACAAGACTGGCTGGTTATATTTTAAAGTATGTTCCATTCGATATTTCAAGCGAGTGTCAAATATTCTTCTAGTGTTTTTTATATTTAGTTTAAAACTTGCTATTGTAAGAGGTGGTTCTTATGCAATAAATGCTGTAAAAAGCTTAGAGTGTCTTAATTATTGGTCGTCAGCGCCTCTGCAGCTACGACCCCAGTAGCACAGCTATTACAGTACCGTATCTTTTTGATAGTGCATAAAGTTTTAATAAATAAATAAATAAGTGCGCTTGCACTCGCTTTAGGGACCTGGATTATTAGGAACCGGTTTTTAACAATTGGCCTTTGTGATACCGGTACCAATACCGGTACCAGTAATATTGGTCTTTCTTTTCACTTTTGGTACTGTACCGGTACCAAACAAATATTTAGTAAAAGGATAGTTCACAAATATGAGATTTGTGGCACGCGCCGGGTACTTGAATTTTTTAGATGGTATACCAGTGGTGGTCCAGGTACCAAAATGGCAAGAACCGCTAATTACCGATACAGAACTTGTACTCTTGGTACCGGTTCGAAGCCCTGCTGTACGTGAAGCTTGTCTGTGTACAGTCACCAAAAAAGATAAGTAACCAGTGCGGTCGTATATAGTTGAAGTTTAATCTGTGAAGCTCCGCTAATGAGACACAATTGATTTTCTATTGTTTCGTCGCCGATCGGCGAACCGCGCCGCTTGACCGGTTAAGAAAAAACCGATGGATGTTTTCGAATAAAATTTAATTTAATTAATAGAAAACAAACAGTTCATTTAACAAATTAAATTTCATTCGAAAACATCAATCGGTTTCTTACTAAACTTCAACTATATTCGACGACCCTGATTACTTATCTGCTTTGGTTACCGTACCTGTTTCGTTTTCAATGTATGTACAGACGCCAGCACATCAATCTACTACAATCTGTCAAATTTATTTAATTGATTTTCAACTTTATCGCTGAAGAATAAGGTTCAAAATTGATTGGGAAAATTTTACAGTTTCGGGTAGCTTGATGTGCTGGCGTCTGTACCTGACCTTCTGCTTCTATCAATTTTGATATTCCGTGGTCGGTTGCTCGGATATGACGGGAACAAATTGTTATTAAAGACATCGGAATTATCCCTTTGTATTCGTTACAAGATATTGTTTGTTTTTGCATTGCCGGACTAATTGACGCTCGGTGAACGCCACTGAGGGATGAAAAAACAATTGAATTAAAGAAGAAAGGTGTACTAATTTGCTTTTATCGGCTCAGTTTGATAGATGCTATGTTCACATTTGGTGGAATCGCGATGTTGAATTGTCTATAGTTCTGTTGAAGTGTTCAATTTTGACAGAATTGTTAAAATTGTATAAAGCACTTCACACACGGCAGCTATAATGTAAATATGTATATTATAGCACGATAGATCTCATTCACACGAGAGACCACACATGACAGCTATAATGTATATGTACATTATAGCGGGATGTAATGTACATTAATATAAATTATAGCTGCCGTGTGTGAAGCGCTTAAGGTTTTACTTACCTACTAATATTCAAATAGCGCACCGGGAGACGGAGCGATGGAAGGCCTTTCACAAGGTGGACTGATGACCTTGTGAAGGCCGCAGGAATCCGCTGGATGCAAGAAGCACAGAACCGGTCGAAGTGGTGGCGCTTGGGGGACGTGTATGTCCAGCAGTGGACGTCTTTCGGCTGAAATGATGAATCAAATTGCCACACAGTACATCATAGATTCAATATCTCATAATGAGTTCTTCAACCATTTTTGCTTTGTTAAAAACTTACATTTTTCTAATTTATTTATTAGACTAGCTGCTGCCCGCGACGTCGTCTGCCTGAAGGCTCTACAGCACCAAAAATACCTAAGATGCCAGTGTCGCTATAGCATTATAAGTAAACAACTTTTAAAATAGCATTAAAATATAAGTTTTTTTTGCAAGCGAAGCAAGTGAAGAGAGTTATATGGGAGTCCTGCTGAGTTCAGTCATAAGATGTGACTGAAGGAAATAGAGAAAACAATGCAGGAATACATTCCAGGACACAAAAGAGTAAAAATACGTACAAAGGCATCATACCTTAAAACACTTCCCTATAAACAACGTTGGTAGTTATGCTGCCAGGAGCCAAAATGTAAAGAGAGTCAGGACTGGTGACGCGGGAGCAAGCGACGTACAGTTGTCCGTGTGAGAAGCAACTCGTCCTGAGGTCGACACCCGCTGCCCTCAGTGTCTGCCTCCATTGATGGTTATCGCGAAGCAAACACTCACGGGGAACTGTACGCGCTTGAACTGATATGAGGTATGAGGGGAATGCGTGGTATATATACTGCCTCGCCAACGCCACAACCCGTAAGAATTTCCGCATCAATGGTGTGTCTGTAGAGCGAGATGACTTTAGGGTGGGTCCCGTTACACAACTTCAGAGGAGATAGGTTCCGAAGAAGCATAATCGGGACACCGACCTTCAGCTTGATGGTATGCGCTGGAAGTCCACTTGCTGACAGGGAGTTCAGAAATTCCACGGGATAATGTGTGGCGTCATCTTGCTCGACAACAGTGTTTATCGAGGTGTAGACCACTTCATTCCCCTCAATTTCCGAGAGAATGCATTCGTTAATTGCTGCAGCCTGATCATTTTTGGACGTCAAAATGGCCCGCTCACACACCCTAGAATTCTGCAGGTGCAGTATACGACTGATGTCCCCGTACACACAGCAAATGAGTTCTTCTAAGCTGGATACCACTCTACCGACAGACTCTGGAAGCACCACCTGTCCACCTCTCTCTTCTGGTAGAGTGCCTTCGCCAAGATTTAGAAGGACATTGGAGAATTCTTGAGCACGTGCATTGCCGCCGAGCCGAGCTCTCATATTAATGGTCAAGCGCAGCGTACGAACTCGTGACCACAACGAAGATAGTTTCAACGAAGCATTCACCTCGTCAGCCCTCGATCCCCGTGTCACCACGGGAAGCGTTTGCCGGAAATTGCCACTGAACAGAACAGCTGTGATACGACGCATCAAATGTTCGTTCCTGCGGATGTCTTGCAGGGTTCCGTTCACGGCCTCAACTGCCTTCCTATTGGCCATCGTACACTCATCCCATACGATCAAAGAGCAATCCTTGAGCACGTGTCCCTTATCGCTGTTACGTGACACACCACAAACAGGCGTTTCGGCGCTCTCTAAATCGATAGGAATTTTAAACATGGCATGTGCTGTCTTGCCACTCGGAAGCAGTGTGGCAGCGATTCCCGACGACGCTACAGCAATAGCAATTTTGCCTTGCCTGCTGACCTCTGGAAGTATGCAAGTGGTAACAAATGTTTTTCCTGTTCCACCAGACGCATTCCAAGAAAAACATTTAACCCTGGTTTTTTCCCAACGCTTTCAAGGACGGTGTCATAAATTTGTTTTTGCTCTGAAGAGAACAAAGCGACATGGTCATTTCGCCCGGATCGTAATTTGTCTCAGCGTTATACTCCCGATTTACACGGTCTTGATGCGGTGATGATTGGGAAGCTGGTAACCCATATTCGATCAGTGATTGCCGCCGATAGAAATGACCACATCTTGAAGTGAACTGATACAGGTGTTCAGCACGCGTTCATCAGTTACTCCGACTTCGTCTCCAGTAGAAACATAACATTTTTGTAATACTTAACACCGCATTTTTTTTTAATTGTCGTCCTCAACTCTGCTCAAGATTTGAAGGGTTTTGTTGGAACTTGAATTTGTCAAAACGAACTATACGATACAACTTTTATGAAGAAAATGCACATTGCCATCTATGAATTTTAAGAATAACTAACTACTAACCTCGCCAACATGATCAAATTTAAATGATTAATTTCCAAAAAGTGTCAACATGTAACTTGATTTGATTTTTATGAAATCTCATAGATGGCGCTGCTTCAAAATTTTCTTTATACTACTAAAATTCATTAAACTATGTTTTTTCTGCCCAAGTTACTTAAATGGCGTAGTTTTTATAGTGTAAAGCTGGATAATAGCATAACTTACTGAAAAACAACATTTAAATATGCGTCGTTAGATTACACGCTGTCACAGAATGCGTAAGAAAAATAAAGATTCACAGCTCCTCCCCCATAGGTGATAGCGTGATAATATGTAGCCTATATGTTGACCCGACCTCTTAGTAATATTCATGCAAAATTTGAAGTAAATCCATGCAGTACTTTTTGAGTTTATCCCGGACATACATACAGACAAACAGACAAACAGACAAAAATTCTAAAAACTATATTTTTGGATTCGATATCGATTGTAGATCACGCCCCAAATATTCTTTTAAAAAAATATTCAATGTACCGTTTTGACTTTCCTACGATTTTATTATATGTATAGATAATAATCATTCTTCTTTGGCCAAAGCACGACGCAGTCCTCTGGTCACGTGAAGTGTCGATCAGCCGGCGAAAATATTTTTTTTTAAAAAGGAGACGCGCACTCGGGCCGCTTGACCCGAGCGTTTCGACCCCAAACAGCTCAAAGGTAGTTACCCATAAGGTATTTGTGCTGCTTGAGGGTCTCAGCACCCGCAGCAGCGGCGCCAGCACAGCCCGCCATGCTAGGATCATGAGACGGCGCAAGGGTATCGACACGGGTTGCGTCCCACACCAGAGGCCTACCCACCTTCCAAGGCAACAACGACGCCTAAGTGCCCTTTCGTTTTTATTTGTAATAGCTAGTTAGTCATTTAATTAGTACCTAGTGTAAATAGTTGTGTCAATAAATTGAATGTTTTTTTAATAACTTCTAATATCGATAATCATATTGTACAAAAATAGATTGGAAGGTGACCTCCAAACTAGACCTTGTTATGTGTCTTGGGGGTCGGACTGTAAAATGTACCTATCTATATTTTATTCTTCAGTAATGACAACGAATGAAGCATTTATATTGTATTTCAACAAACCTACCAATTTAAGATGGGATTACGTAGTACGAATTCCAAGAAATGGTACAGAGAATCTAGAAATATCTTTATTAGGTACATTTGAAGGTTTCTCAGTATTTAAAGAATGATGGAAAACCAGCAGGGAAATTGTGTAACACACTATCAATTGGCTTTCATTTTGACAGTTTAACAACATTCATTGCGTTGTTTACGTTGTTGAGCAGACAAATTTTTCGAACATATGAAGCAATGGATTAGCAATATCCTTCAAAATTATTCAGATTTAGTTAGGGTGCAGACGTAGGTAGCCAGCATAAACACAAAATAACTATTGTTAGTTTTCGTTCTCTCCTATTTGCCTTTGTTTATCCGTAAATAACTCTTCACGACCTTGTGCATTTTAATTGCAGCACATTATTCACTGTAATTATTTCCTCTCATAATAATCGCTTCCAAAATATATTCGATTCGCCTAATGCCCCTATCATCCATAATACACATTAGTTTTCTGTTTGCAAACGAAATTACAGTTCATAACTCATGTGATTTGAGTTTATACAAAGCCAAACAGATGACAATCGGTATAGATGGCTATCTAAATTACAGCATGGTTTCAAAACAACTGAGCATCGTCCATTTTGTTCCAAAAACTGTAGTCAACACACATGTTTATAATTTAGAACAAAATAAAGAAGGAAAGAAAGATATAAACTCAAAGAAAATAAAGAAAGTGTCAAAAATGATGTCGAAAAAGGTATTACTGGTTGTGGTCTACTTGACGGTTCTGATAACCTTAATGGCATGCCAGGAGGAAACTACGATGGCTGCAACCACGAAGGGTGACGAAGAAGAAGAGGAGGAACCAGCCAAGAAGGGCTGTTCCATCTGGTGCTGGATACAGAAGATAGCGATGTTTGTCATCTCTCAACTGCTGAGCGGTAACTGAACATTTGTATTGATTTCTGGATTAAATTATTTAAAGGGAACATGTGTTTTTTTATTTAATGTGTTAGTTACTAAGAGGGGCTTGTGGCTAAGTTATAATAGCCCCACGGGTCGGTCAGTCAGGTTAAGCTATGCTTGACACGACTGATCCGTGGATGGGTGATCATATTTACACACCGAAAATCGTGTGTGCCTCGGAAAGCACGTTAAGCCGTTGGTCCCGGCTGTCATTCGTGGATCATTGACAGTCGTTAAGGGTCGTCAAAAGCCCGAGTCTGACAACCAGTATTACCTACCAAGGGGGGTATTACCCAAATAACTGGGTTGTGGAGGTCAGATAGGTAGTCGCTCCATGTAAAATACTGGTATTCAGCTGCATCCGGTTAGACTGGAAGCCGACCCCAACATAGTTGGGAAAAGGCTAGGCAGATGATGAGTTACTATGACTGGGCTAAGACCACCACAGCATGGGTTCCTGAAAACGTACAACGGCATCGCGGAAGACCTAGGCGTAGATGGCGGGATGAACTTGGCGCTTATAGGAGGGATTGGTCCATATTGGCTGAGGATCGAGTTGAGTGGAAAAAGGAATGGGAGGCATTTGCCCTGCAGTGGGACAAAACAGGCTAATTAATAATTTATTTATTAGTTAGCTACCACGAGTCTGCGAAGTAAGTAAATTGTTCCATCAAGGGTAGCCTGGGTAAAAAAGTTTTTAAAAGGAAAACGTATTTTGCAAAACCTTGCCTGCATTTTGCAAAATACTATTTTTTGCCGCGCAGTTTCCAATCTGTGGTACAAAAACGTGCAGGCCCCGTGATTAAAATAGTATGCAACAAAAAATCTACAAAAAATTTCGAACTTTATTTTTTACACCTAAAAATAGAAGCATGGATTTGAAGTAAAAGCCACTTAGATGTGCATAATGTACGTGTTTTCCGAATCTAACAGACGTAAGTAAATATGTATAAATGTAAATATGTACGGTGTACGAAAACACAATAAAACCATTAAAGCATAGACATTCTCAAAGCTTCACAATACATTGCCTAAATAAGAAAAAAAAACAGCATTTTTTAAGGTAAAAGCATTGTAATTTAAAAATCGTTCTAGATTGCCTTCAAAGGATTCCTAATTTGAATTTCAAATGGCTTTCCAGATTATGTTAAGCTTATTTTCTAGAAGCATTTCAATTAAGTGTTCCTCGTGTGGAATTTTCAAAAAGAAAGTTTGTATTCAGTGACAAAATGGCAGCGTTCATTCATGTTGAATTATTTATTGGGAAAGTTGTACACATTTTATTTGGAACGCAGTAAAAATGAGTGCTAGTAAAATAAATATGAATGCTCTCAGGATGTCCACTTTACTTTGAAGCGCTGTAATTTTGTTCGCCTCCGTCGTGGTGAAATAAAAGCAATGAAATGCAGTTATTAAAGGCGAAATAAATTCAAGAAAAATTTAAAAATTTCAGCATCCGGAATTTTTCTGGCCCCAGTTGCGTTATTCCTTCTTTTGGTGTTTGTATTTTTTGTTTTTATACACAAAAAATCAGCTTCATACATTTCAACATTAAAAAATCTGTAAATTTTTTGATTAATGTGATTACTTTCTCCATTTTGGATCCTCTGGAGATTCACTAAACTGGTTGTATACTTATGTATGTATTTATATTATAATTTTATACTAATAATAATCTACCTATACTAATAATAAAGCAGAAGAATTAGTTTGTTATTATGAACGCACTATTCTCCGGGACTACCAGCCGGAATTACAAAAAAAAATCTTTGCGTTTGATAGCCCAATTCATGAGGAAGGCTATAGGTAGCGAGCCGAGAAAAAAGTAAGAAAGAATGCGAAAACTAACTAACAGCGCGGGCAGCCGATGCGATGCGACGGGATGGGTCAGGGGATCAAGAAAACGCGGACAAAGTCACGGTCAGAAGCTAGTACTAATAATATAGGTGATGAGTTTGTTTGTTTGAACGCGCTAATCTCCGAAACTACCAGTCGGATTTAAACAATTATTTTTGCATTAATTGATACCCAATATTCTTGAGGAATTGCCAAACTTAAGCGGCAGTGGGCAGGGCACATTGCTCGCAGAAAAGATGGCCGAAGGGACCGAAAGGTTCTGGAGTGGCGACCGCGTACCGGAAGACGTAGCGTTAGAAGGCCTTCCACAAGGTGGACCGACGACCTCATGAAGACCGCAGGGACCCGCTGGATGCGAGAAGCACAAAACTGGTCGAAGCGGAGGTGCTTGGGGGAGGCCCATGTCCAGCAGTGGACGTCTTTCGGCTGAAATGATGATGATGCTTGAGGAAGGCTATGGGCTATTAAATATCACGCTAGGACCCTTAGGAGTCAGGTAAAGAGAAAAAAAAAGTCAGAAAGAACACTTAGCGAAGACGAAGTAATAGCACGGACAGGCAATGCGATGCGACGAGGGTCACAGGGTCAGAAATTTCACGCAGACAAAGTCGCGGCCAGAAGCTAGTATTAAAGAAGAAAACTAGCCTAACAAATTCGGGACAGCTGAGGGGGAGAGCCTCACGTCCCAGCCGCCGCGGGAGACGCTCCGGGCGTCGGGAGCCGCGTGACGACTACCGGCCACCGTAGGCGCGGGCCTGCGGACGGTGAATAATGGGTAGCTCACCGTCCGATCAGGACCAGGCCCGTGCCGGACGGCGCGTACGTGTTCCACTTGCGCCTCAGAGATGTCAGCAAAAAGGAAGGGGCCTGCCAGGGCCGAAGCCTGCCGGCAGTGCGGAATTGTCCGAAAGGGTTACCGTTGCCCCGGAACATAAAGGGCTAAGGAAGGAATACGGATGGGTTTTAATCAGTAAGAGTGACACTCCCTTCCGCTCCACCCAGAGCATGAGGGTTCATTTGATCCGCTCTACCCAGAGCGGGAGCGGTCATTTGATGATTTCCCATCCATAAAAAAAAGCCTAACAAATTGAGAGAAGCCACTTAACAAAAGGTACCCATATTGGTCTATAAATACAAATTAATTAAGAGACTCCCCCATGTTGACTGTTGAGGGAAATCCCCTTTCTATTTAGAATCACGTAATTGAACAAGGTTTATTCAACCTTAAGGAGCTTGTATTAATTTCGTGGGTGTGATGTTGTAAATAAAATCCACTATAATTAAATATATAACGGAGAAGGTATGTTTATCGTTATTATCAGCCATATTTTAACTACTGTGGGCGAATACTGTGCGTATAGTGTTGGTTATTGCGCAATAGAAAAACGGTTTGCAGTTCAAATCAGATTATAATTTCAGGAACAAATTAATCACACTAGCAAATCACACGGTACACGATACAACCAGATACGGAACGCGGGACAGTTTCTGAGCACATGTTGTTCGTCTGATGTCTGATGTCCAAGAGGGCGCCCCACCTCGCTGCGCGCTCTCTTGTACTCCCCACGAACTCAGGCTAGATTCTGTCGAGCTCCGCCAGATGGCGCTGGCGTTCCGAATAGTCAAACGAATGACAGGATGCGACCTAAACATATTGTAGTCTATTGAGAGATGTGGTGGCCTAGTGGTATCGGCCGCGACTTACGAGTTGAAGGTCGCAGGTTCAAACCTAGACACTTCACTTTGTGTAAATTATTTTATCACCATTGCTGTCAAAACTGTGAAGGAAAAAGGAAAACATCGTGAGGAAACCGGCATTTCCTAGATCCAGAAATTCAATGACATGTGACATCTAATCTCACCGAGAGGAGGCCTGTGTCCCAGCAGTGGGACCATTATATGCTGATTTTGCTTATGCTGTTTAAAAGCGGTCGTGTACCTACAGGTATTGCGAATGTTGACATAGGTACTCGTAGGTTTAAACATTCAAGGTTACTAATAAAATTACACAAAATAATACGATGACCAAATTCGGTAGATACTACACGTGGCCAGAGAAAAATAAACATTTATTTAGTGACAATATGTTCATATTAAAGTAGACATTTTTAATGATAATCAATTTATAGTTAGCGCCGCGAAAGTTGAGACTTGACCCCGCCTCCCGCGCTCTTTCCGCCGCCCCTATGACCTCCGGTCGTGCGTGCCACGCATTATACGCCAATCCTAGCTAAAATTAAGCTAAATTAAATAATTTCACACTGTATTCTATCTTCTTATGACGAAAATTAAGCATTAACACATTTAATAAGTGAAACGTAGGCCATAGAAAGTCAAGGGATTCTATTTAATTTATTTCGTACGATTCGTACAAATTAGTCGATATCCGGAATGCTGTTTTGACAAGCCAATGTGAAATCGTTCGTGCAGAAATTCCAATTCAATTCCTGTTATATGTTCTAAAAGGTTTGTTTTAACTTGTTCGTTGTTTGTTCAGCGAATGTGCCAATTCATGAGGAAGAATAAAAATAAAACACGTATCTACGCCTTTTTAATATAAAATACTTTTATTAGAGCAAAGATTTCACATACAATGAGAACGACGATGAACTTTGTATCAAGTACCTAAATTGGAGTGACGCCTACTTTACCACACTTTTTCTTTCTCAACGAAATTACCTGAGGACCCTCAACTTAATTAATTAATGGGCACAAAGTCTCGAACAAAAAGTGTGTAAAGTAAGTGTGTAGTGGTTCGTTTTTTCTGAAGAAATGACGGATTTGTTAGACAATGATAAAGTTACTTTAGTAAGATTTTATATAAATGTGTGCAGTCGTTGAACACTTTGGCTTTTTTACAAACATCTTGTTTGTGCTGAGTCGCCTCAGCGCTTTCCAAACAGTTGCCACCGTAGTCAGCAATCCCGCTCCTTTGATCTAGCTGGTGCGCGATTTTAACTCGTTTTCTGTAATAAATAACACGTAAATAGATATTGTAATATCGACCGCGAAGTGACAGAAAATCTAACTGTCGAAGTCAACAATTTACACAAAGTGAAAAACACGTTTAATTTCTTGACCAGTTAAATTAATGAATCGAAGTGCCAAGAACTCGTTGGATGCGAGAAGCACAAAACCGGTCGAAGTGGAGGTGCTTGGGGGAGGCCTATGTCCAGCAGTGGACGTCTTTCTTTCGGCTGATGAAGTGCCAAGAACTTCTAACAGTCGACGCCAAAGAAACGCTGATTTAGTAAGAATGTATTTCTATATTTTGATATTTATTATGTTTATGTTGTTGCAAAAGTTGCAGTTAAAAATGTAGTAAAGAATGCGAATTTAACCTTTAAATTCAAAACCATCAAAAAGTGAATTTCTCGAAAAATCACAAGTAATGTCACTGCGCCGTCAATATATTTTTTTACTAAGAATTTATAACTAACTAGCTGCGCCCCGCGGTTTCACCCGCATACGCCTCGATCCCGTGGGAATATCGGGATAAAAAGTATCCTATGTCCTTTCCCAGGACTCAAACTATATCTATACCATATTTCATCTAAATCGGTTCAGTGGTTTAGGCGTGAAAAGGTAACATAAAGACAGACAGACCGAGTTACTTTCGAATTTATAATACTAGTATGGATAGTACATGTATATTCACAAAAGGTAGAATCAAATGGCTCTTTAGGCAACTGAGGCCGCTCGAACTTATCCCGTGGGATGAGGTGACTAAATAATTAATTTTATTATTTTTCCTTTGTCAACTGATCCCACTTTAAAAAAAGATTATTATTCATACATATACATATTTACACATGTGAACAAAATTCTTTGGGGAAAAAATTACCTACACACGATGACAAAAACAGTTGAATCCGTCCAAAATAAAATCACGATTCGTTATAACAGACGTAACTATGTGTGGATAGACCGTATTTTATCTTAGTGACCTTAAAAAGGAGTATTTTCTTGAGAATCTCGATTTAGTTGCTGACATCCTCGGACCAAGTGTTCCTTTTATCATTTATCTGGATTTGGGCTCGACATGTTCCTTGAATCTGACAGTAATTGTTGGACGGAAACGATTTATGTACGAGTGTTGGACTGAAGAATAACCTTCATATATTCCTAGATTGAGACAGAAAATAAGTTACTTGTAGAATGCGTAAAGTTGGTGTTTTAGCACAATTTGGAAAAAGCTATACTTAATCTGTTGTGTCAACTAACTAGGAGTGATTTGTAATTACTTTATGAATAGTATGAAAAACTGCTTCCACATATTTTATGTTTTACTTTTCTAATGAAACAAGGTGACAAACAACTTTCGGTAGTCAACAGTAAGGTTTGTCTTTTATTTGTCTTTTTTTACACGAGCGACACACGTCGAGGATAGAGGCACCTGGAACCATCGCCGCGTATCGGCGACAGCCGTCAACGTGTGTCGGCGGCTGCTACTGACAACGTGTCCCTCGTGTATTTGAGTACGGTGCTCACTATAGGCCGACCACTTAAGGCGACTACATGACCTAAAGTGCGGTCTCTGCCGGACTGCATAGAAAAGAAAGAGAAGCGCGATGACACAACGCTGGTAACTTATTGCAAAATGTGAAGTTATTACCTATTTACAAAAAATCTATTGTTTGGATTAATAAATTAAAACACTAGTGCTTTAGTATGCTGCTTGTAGAATAATCTGACAAAAATCATAATGATTGTATGTATATTAGTATGTTTTTTATTGTAAAAAGAAAGTTTTTAGAGGGATCTTCATGATTTTTTTCTATCGTATCAAATTAGTTGTATTATGTTTTCAACACACTATCTACCTAGCATAGTCTATCCTGAAGAATATCATATATTTTTCTGAGTTTGTTAACTGTAGTCCATCATATACTTTTATTGTTTCTAAAACTTGCGTTTAGCCCCTGCCGGGGGTGCGGGATTGTCCGAAAGGGTTACCGCTACCCCGGAACATAAAGGGCTAAGGAAGGAACACGGATGGGTTTTAGTCAGTAAGTCTGACACTCCCTTCAGCTCCACCCAGAGCGGGAGGGGTCATTTGATGATGTCACATCCATAAAAAAAAAAAAAAGTCCTGTAAGCCCCTTAACTGAGTCGTTGCCTGAGCTAGCAGCGCAGTTGCAGGTGCGGTGGTGACGTGATGCGAGAGCTCAGTGATTCAATCAACTTGTGACAACTATCACCCCTCCCGCACCGCACAGCTACCATCTCAGTTAAGCGGTCGGTAATAAGTTTGCTTCATACCGGTATGGCTTTAGAATACAGTCGACTTTAAGAGCTGACTGAGTGAGAGCGAGACAGAGTGCGGTGCTGGGCGGCAGGCAGCGCCAATAGTTTAGGTATTTGCTTTTTACAGTGAAAATAATGGTAATTATAAAAAAGTAAATAACATAAGACCTGCTTTAAAGTAAGTTCAGTTAGTATGCAAAGTTTCATGATCTAATTTGAAGTATTTTTTGAATACCAGCGGTTTATTGTTCGGGTTAGAGGTAACTTGGATTTATTTTTTAACGAGAAAATTTTATGGAATCGTGTTTTCGTCTAACATAAGACTTAGCATTAATCCTCAATTTTACCATATATTTATTTCAAAATTAATGGTGCAGTATTTTCGACATAACGGAGGATCACGCTAAGCCATTTGAGGTAGTATAGGCTCTTAACTAAAAGCTGCGCTTACTTATAAATCTCCAAATTAAAAACACCAGTGGCGCTCATGATACCAAACTTCTTGAGCACACAGAAGATGATGCAGGGCTCATCAGATTCCTGCACCTCAATGCGCTTGTTTCTAGGGTACATCTCGCTCAAGCACTGCTGGGCAACTATGTCGCTTAGCTTATCGTGAGCATACATCACCGATATGCGAGCGTACGCGAATCCCGTGAGCATTAGGAATGTGAAGAGCGGGAGATCTGGAAAAACAAAATGGTGGCCGTTAAAAAGGTGATCATTTTATTAGGTATGATGGCGGTAACTCAATAGAAGATGTGGTATATAAAATATACGATGGATTGGAGTTAAAGACGGTCTTGACAAAGTTCTAGAGGAAGGTAACGGGGATGATAAAATGCACCGTTTCGTTCCTATTTGTCTCGTATTGGCAAAAAGGGGGATATGGGGCGGGCTATATCGTCCTCTTGGCTGATAATTAGAAACTGTGGTCAAAAATTACAACTCACAAGAAAGTCAAAGTCAAAGCATTTATTTCAAATAGGCACATAAAAGGCACTTTTGAACGTCAAAAATTATCTTAAAATAGAATTGATTCTAGTCGCCCATTCCAAAACGTAGTTTTCGTATGGAGAAGAATGGGCAAGAAACTCCACCGTTACTCTTTTAAAATGTTTTAGGTACAATATTTTGCATAGAGATGCAAGAGACCCAAACGGCCCCTCCCGACCCTCCTGCTATTACCGCTCTTGCCATCGACGACGCCTCAGTACCGCGCGCATACGTCATCCGAGCAAAGTCTCAAGTCAACTCTTGCGGGTTGTAAGTCCATTGTCTTTAGACCGTTCATAGTAGACAATAATAAATTTTACCAGGGATATGTCCGTTTTCACTAACACTAGGCGACACCTTAATGAATGTCTAAATGAAAGCACGCTGTTGGATTGTCTACTTTCCGTGCTAAGCCGAGAGTTGATAATTTAACAGCGCACTTTAGGTGTCATTTAGTGTTAGTTGAAACGGACTTTGGATCATTGAGTTATTTTGGTAGCAACATCAAAATGGAATTGGGCTGGACACATCTGCCGCATGTCAGACGACCAATGGGCCAAACTTATGACCTAATAGGTCCCTCTTAATAGCAAGCGACATCGCGGCAGGCGCAGACGGAGATGGCGGGATGAGATGGACTCCTTCAATAAGACCTGGTCCTTAGCAGCTTTGAACAGAGATAAGTGGAAAGAGAGTAGGGAGGCCTTTGCCCTGCAATGGGAAATCACAGGCTTTTAATAATTATTCTATCATTACTGACAGGACTATTGTCTCCAATAAGCCTGATATAGTGGTGATAGATCGATTAGCGCGCCGCACAATGATTGTCGATGTTACCATTCCACATGATGGGAACCTCGTGAAAGCTGAGAAAGAGAAACCAATTAAATATCTTGACTTAGCACACGAGGTTGTTGACATGTGGAATGTGAGCTCGGCTATCATTGTGCCGATTGTCGTATCGGCCAATGGCCTTATGGCCGAAAGCCTCGATCAACATCTGTCGAGGCTCTCGTTAGGCGGTTGGAGCAAGGGCCTGATTCAGAAAGCAGTACTCGATACGGCTCGCATTGTGAGGAGGTCCCTGTCTCTGGAGCCCTAACCACCGGTAGCTTGGACCCTGCTCCCGACACAGGCGGACTACTATTTTTTTTATATTTTTAAATTATTTTTATACTTATGTATTTTTATTTTTTAAGAAATATTTAAAATATATTTTCAAATATTTCTTAAAATAGATTAGATATATAAATAGATAAATAAAGGACATATTAATAATCTGTTATAAGGCCTCAATCCGGTTGTTACTACGCAACTTAGGAACGTTCCAAACCCGGAAACCACATGTGGTATGTGGTCAAATCTTATGTAGGTTATTATGTACCGTCATTATCACTATGTGTGACCCCGCGTTTACATCCTTATAAGTTATGATATTGATTTAACAAGACTTGTTAAAAACATGTCGTGTATAAAGCATGTATCATAACAAGTATTGAAGTTGTTTCAGACATGTCTTTTTAAATATTTTGATTATGCTTTTACAAAAAAAAAAATGCCTACCTGCATAGGTAGATATGTTTTATACCTTGGTATAAACGCGGGCCAAGTCCGTAACGGCCGCGACTTACGAGATATAGGTCGTAGGTTCGAACCCAGACAGGCGCTTTACTTTGTGTAAATTATTTCATCACCACTGCTCTCAAAACGGTGAAGGAAAACATCGTGAGGAAACCGGCATGTCCTAGAACCAAAAATTCGAAGACATGTGACATCTACCAACCCGCACTGGGCCTGCGTGGTGGATTACGGCCCATTCCCTCTCACTGAGAGGAGGCCTGTGTCCCAGCAGTGGAAACATTATAGCCTGATTATGTATAAACGTGGGGTTATATGTATTCTAGGTATAAGTCCCCAAACCGAACATCCACGTCATCTAAACTAATATTATAAAGAGAAAAAGATTTGATTTTTTGTATGTTTGTTTGTAACGCTTTCACGCTAAAACGGTTGGATGGATTTGGATGAAATTTAGCACATGGGTAGATCAGGACATTGAATAATTTTTATCCCGATATTCCCACGGGATCGATACTTATGCGGTTGAAACCGCGGGGCACAGCTAGTGATACGTTTACAAATTAAATACGAGTAACTTCCAAAACTCTCCATCGCAATAGTATCAATATAACGTTGAAAATTATTGCTTTAATTAAAATCTTACGCTCGATTGCTACCGTAAATCTTACCGATAACTTCTTTAATGATATCGGAACGTAATCTTGGAACTTGGTGAATTTGATTAGCTTCCGGAGTTTGTCAAAGGATAATTTAGAAATTGCCATTTGATACTGTTGGTAAGCCGAGAATGACCAGGATATTGGATTTTAAATCTATATATAATATCACACTAATACACACATCAAAAGTGTCTAGGGATCAACATATATTTTTGCAATAACTTTTCTCCTGATTGATATTAATTAAAATTTTCTTTAAGGATTCATCAAATAAAGTGTTTTCGTTTGTCACAGTAACGATAAACCAAGTCACCTTTGCATTAATAAAGAAATTTACCATTTTCCTAATAAAGGGATTTTTGACATTTGAACCACTAACACAAAAGTTCGAAAAAAAGACTGAAATAACAGTTTTCTTTAAAATTTTATTGGGTAACTTAAACAATTAATAATCCGTGTTTCTACCGCGAACACTAACAACACAAGAACATCGGTTTGGCATACTCAAAATGAGTTCATCCAAATCACGCTGTGGAATGGCCGCCCATGTTCGTTGTATCGCGTTGTTCGCTCCATATTCGGCAGAGCTCTTCTCTGTAGCATATCCCATGCATGCTCAATCGGGTTCAAGTCTGGCGACTGAGCAGGCCAGGGCAGGACATTGATGTTAGCTGCGGCGAGAGTCTGTCTTACAACTCTTGCGGTGTGCGGTCGTGCATTGTCATGCATTAACTGAAATAAGGGACCGATTTGCACTTGTAGAGGAACGATGACGTCTGATACAATCGTCTCAGCATAAATTTGAGCGTTGAGGTTGCCTCTGATCCAAATCAACTCAGTTCTTCCGCCGATCCAAATACCCGCCCATACCATGATGGTTCCACCACTATAAGGATGGACTTCCTGGCAGGATTTTAATCGCTGTTGGCGTCCAGGGGTTCTCCAGTGTCGTATACGTCTTGTATCCGGTCTCATACCAAAACGAGACTCATCAGAAAAGCACACGAAACGCCATTGTTCTTCTGCCCAATTTCTGTGTTCAAGAGCCCATTGATATCGAATCCTACGATTGTGCATTGCTATAGGTGGTACCCGTAGCGGTCTTCGGGAATGAAGGTTCACTTCATGCAAGCGGTTTCTGACTGTTTGGTCGCTAATTAAGTTCCCTGAAGAGTGATGAAGCCTCACGGCTAACATCATGGCGGTTATTGTTGGAGCTCTTCGAGTTAAGATTTGAATGTATCGGTCTTGTCTCCGTGTGGTGCAGCGATACCGTCCTCCATGGTGCTCAGCCACGGTACCAGTGCTTCGGTAACGTGTCCAAAGTCGACTGATAACACTCTGACTTGTATTCAGAGCTAAAGCCACAGTACGTTGCCGGGAACCAGCTTCTATCATTCCCACGGCTCTGAGCATTTCTTCCCTGCTTAAATGACGTCGCCGCTCCATAATAACGTTGGTTTTAATCAGTAGTAGGGAAACAGTAGCACTAATAATGTCTTCAATGCGTTGTATGTTTTTATAGGGAAAATATTGACAGCTGATTTTCATCTTTTACTCGAATTTGATTCACAGTTCCTGATTCAAATTATGAAATGCACCAAAAAGGATCCATATAAATTTATAAAATCATAAATTTATTACAAAGCCACATCTCAATCTCAAGAAATCCGCATAAAAATGCTTGATCCCTAGACACTTTTGATGTGTGAATAATAAAGGCGAATGTTTGTGAGTGTACGTGTATGTGTTTATATGTTTGTTACTTCTTCACGCTCAAACAGCTGGCCCAATTTTGATAAAATTTTGTATGGAGGTAGCTGACATCCTGAATTAACATATAGGCTACTTACTTTTTATCCCGATGTTCCCACGGGATCGACATTTACGCGGGTGAAACCGAGGGGCGCAGCTAGTACTAGTACAACGGGTGTAAAATGACGTTTTTTTTTTTTTACGAAAACAAGTTCTTAATGTTATAACACAACTTTAAATACCCCCACGACCCCTGTACCCTTGCATGCACACATAAGCACAATGTTTTGCGTGCGTTACATTGTACTACCGCAAACAGCAAATCACACCAAAAATAAACGTCGTTTCCCAGCAATTGTTTTTGTGCAATGTAACAGAATGCGTAGTTGACAGCTTTGTGATGTGTCTTTTTACATGCTGTATAGTAATACTCATAATAAAGGTGAAGAGTTTGTTGAAAATCCATGACTCATTGTCACGTTCCGCCTGAGCCGAGCGTGCAAGCGAGAGCGCGGAACAAGCGATAGAGAGACACGATATGACGTTATGACGTAAAATTATCGTCCGTAAACCGACAACACAACCAATCTTTTTTTGTTGTTTGTTTGAACGCGCTAATCTCTGAAACTACAAGACGGATAAAAAAAAATAACAGCACGCTAGGACTCTTAAGAGCTGGGCAAAAACACAAAAATGTCAGAAACAACGCTAAGCGAAAACGAAATAACAGCGCGAGCGGGCGATGCGATGCGACAGGTGGTACGAAGACGCGGGCAGAAGCTATAGTATTGAGTTAACGTTTTGCGATTCGACGGGATGGGTCGAGGGTATAACAAATTTCACGCGGATGAAGTCGAGGGCAGAAGCTTGTAATATATGTAACGGAGAAGGCATGTGTGTCTCGTTATTATCAGCCATATTTTAGCTACTGTGTGGCGAATACTGTGGGTGTAGTGCTGGTTATTGCGCAATAGAAAAACGGTTTGCAGTTCAAATCAGATTATAATTTCACGAACAAATTAATCACACTAGCAAATCACACACTATAGGTACACGATACAACCAGATACGGAACGCGGGACAGTTTCTGAGCACATGTTGTTCGTATCATGTCCGATGTCCAAGAGAGCCGCTCCACCTCGTTGCACGCTCTCTTCTACTGCCCACGAACTCAGGCTAGACTCTGTCAAGCGCCACCAGATGACCCTGGCGTTCCGAAAAGTCAAACGAATGACTCCGTCGAAGCGTTGTCGTTTCAGCGCTTCCGCCTCGTTGTCAAGTCAGCGGGGGTACTAATGATTTCTCCGACATATGTATAAATAGCTTTCACCAGTAGACACATTTAATACAAATGCTAGCAGACCATCCCTATTTTGCACGTTTTTTTACAATTTCAGAAACAATTTAAGTTTAATATTATTATACAAAAAATATAGAAATTGCTTGTTCATCCACCCGCGCTATTTTCGTTTAGCGTTCCTTCTGAATATTTTTCTTTTTTCTCGGCTCCTAAAGGCCGTAGCCTGATGTTAAATAACCTATAACCTTCCTTAAGAATAGGGCTATCAAATGCAAAAATAATTTTTAAAATCCGTTCAGTAGTTCCAGAGATAAACGTTCAAATAAACAAACAAAATCTCTTCAGCTTTATTATTAGCATATAAGGTGCTATAAAAATATCTGCCACGGCTTCAATACTGGAGACAGTATTCTGTATATAGATTACAATAGTAAAGATACATTATTGATCTTATGTCATACATTTTTACATATTTGTGGCACGCGAAGTTGTTGCTCTTGCGTTATCTCGGTGTATCTCAATTGGTCCATGGAGCACCGACGGATTTACCCATCACTAAATAGTGCTTGTGACGTCATAGTCAAAATAGGAAGTCAAAAAATGGCACGTTTGGTTTTCATACATATCGTGATACTTGCGTTATCTAGATCTATCTATATCTGTGATGTTCACGTTAATAGCAGCGTCAGTGGCGTTCATTGGATCCTCAAAAATGCAGGCATATGGACAGTTCGGACATTCCAGCAAGTGCGTCATGTTCTGAACAGGTCTCACATTACTACTTAAACTTTCTGGATTCTAATCACACTAATATTACAAAGGTGAAAGTTTGTGTGTGTGTGTGTTTATATGTTTTTTACTTCTTCATGCTCAAACGGCTGAACCAATTTTGATAAAATTTTGCATGGAGGTAGCTAAGACCCTGGATTAACATATAGGCTTTTAACATATAGACTTTTTATCCCGATATTTCCACGGGATCAAAACTTATGCGGGTGAAACCGCGGGGCGCAGCTAGTCACAGCCATAAAATCAATCTTCCTAGCCTTTTCCCAACTATGTTGGGGTCAGCCCAACTCACATCCCTTGGAAAAACTGGTTCTCAGACTTGCGGGCTTCTGGCTACCCGTAACGACTGTCAAAGATCGATGAATGACAGTTGGGACCATTGGCTTAATGTGTTTTCCGAGGCACGGAGGGGTCCCATCCAAGGACCAACCGCGGCAAGCGTAGGTTTATCTGATCGAGCGGCCCGTCCGACTGTTATTACTTAGTTACAATCCCCTTGACTTCTAATTACAGTATTATGACACGACGCCTTACGCCATCTACCGGATTGTGTGCACAACACTACGCCACCGTAGTACGCCAGGGTAGATCGCAACACAAAAAAGATAAATCATCAATAAGACCACTACTAGCGACATCTTACATGCGACGTGTGAAGTGTCCATGACGTCAAAGAAGGTCACAACCATGAGATAGTGAAGACACACACATTGATCGGTCCAACCGACTATATAAACGGTCAACCATTGAAGAACGATCACTCGCAGCTTAGAAGGCACAGTGGTCTATAGCCCCGCAATCACCACTGTTGCCATAAGCTTGACCTGAGCGGAGGCCCCGTCGCCCTGAGGAATAGCAGAACTAGGAGGTTAAGGGATAGGATAGCCCCGCAGTCCATTCCTAGAACTACCCATAGATTTTGTATAGACAACTTTTATACACTAGAACTTAAGTATTGTCTATAGTTAATAAATTCCTAACTGTCATCATTGGTTTCATTCAACCGCCACCATTATAGTATGCTAATTAAATGCAAAAGCAATGTTAACAACGTAATGTGTTTTGTAAACTAGTCGTGCAGTTCCGATAAAATTCACGTGATCGAAAGTGCACATGTTCGTAAACATCGCAAAGGTTGCGTCATAATAGTTTGTTTATACGCTTACGTATACCTAGCTAGGCTCGTGGCACCACCCGTGTTTCATGTACTAGATGCCTTTTTCCGGAATCAATCAAAATTACTTTGTATTTTTTTTTATCGTATCCATCTGGCAGACAGACCCCCATTTCCATATATCAGATTCAGTAGTAGAGATGAATATTTTTTCCAAACTCATTTCTCAGTATCTTTTGCACGTACTAAATAAAGTAAGTAGCGAAATCCTAAAACTAAATAAAAATCTGGACAGCTTGTGTGACGATCTAATGAAACCTCCAAGGCTTTGATATGCAGAGAGAGTACTTTTAAATTATGCAGGAATGTTGTAATCAAAAGCCCTCAATGAAAGCAGGTCCCCAAAACGCGAAGAAAGAAATATGGTTTAATTTACATCGACTTCATATAAAAATGTAAATGATTTTGATCTTAAAGGGGGCATCCCAGTAATAAAAGCAGCGGTAACGGTTATTGGTTTTATTAACAAGTTTATAAATATAAAAAAGAGTACATCTAATGGTTCTACGACTGGAATTCGTCAGGATCTCTATACGACACAGCGTACAGTTGCGTACAGTCATTAAACACTTTCGCTTTTTTGCACACATCGTGGTCCAGGTTCATTCCGTTAATGTTCTGAGCACAAGTCTCTCCGACGTCCGATATCAATATTCTCGGATCGTACCTATGAATCGACTGAACTCGCCTGTAGTAATTCTTTATATTTATATAACCATCGTTTGTCATTATACCGAATTTTTTGAGCACACAATGTATTATACAGGGAATGTCGTTCCTATCGATACGCAGAGGGTATTTATACAAGTTCCGTGGGTACATTTCTGTTAAACAATCATTTGTTATTTTATCACTTTTCTGGTCACGCGCGTACAAGATCGAGATCGGGTGTTCCGATTCCAAGCTTTGTGAGAAAAACTTTGTTTTAAAGCTGTTCACTGTTACAGCTACTGTTAGGAAAGTCGTGAAGATGAGTGTTTCTGAAAGTATTTCAACATAGTTAAAGTTAGCGCCACGAAAGATGAGACTTGACACACCACGTGGTTGACTTGCGCAGTACACGGTTTTAGGTCTCTTTAGCGGTATGAGGTCTAAGCGCGGGACGGAACCGGACGTTATAGGGGCGGCGGGGTCAGTCTCATCTTTCGTGGCGCTAACTATACGTAAAAGTACTCCAGATCGAATTGCGGCCATGACAGCCAATATCTTAGCGGAGACTAGCCATCTGCGCGGGAGATTTTAAAGAGCACATGTGTGTGCGCAGACACTGGTGCACTCACTCTCATAGTCCGGTGGGACGGCAATCTGACAGGACCGGAGAGAGATCAGGCGCAGGGCCAACGGCTTAACGTGCTTTCCGAAGCACGGGGGTATCACACCGCCAACTTCCAAACTCCGGGCTGTTACTGAGATATTCTTAATGAAAAAACTCTTTGTCCGACCTGGGTGTCGAACCCAGGATCCCACGCTCAGCAGTCGTGCTTGCGACCACGAGACCAATAACATATTTAAGTACTAACGCTGTAACAATACACACGAGAAAATCGCGCTGCTGTGATCTGAAGACGTCGAGGAAAACTTTCAAAAATGTCAGCGGTTCACAGGGCAGAAATGAAAATGAAATAAGATTTCATTCAAACAATGTTGTGAAGAAACTTGCAAGACGAGAAAGTTACATAAATGAAATTTCTGCAGCCATTAAAAGAAATTTCTTGTTCTATTTCAAAAGAATTCATTTTAAGTTTAACTCGTTTGTTAGTCTATGGACATTTCTCTATTCCCGTCTCTTCATAACGTATTATTGTTATGCCTTCATGAACATCGCAGGCATGGCCTGGGATTGAAAAATGAAGATTTTCGGTATTAATAGATTCAAAATGACTTACTTTCCATTGTGGCTAGTTTTTTTTTTTGTAGAAACTCTCACATTTATCTCACGCGTAACGATTGGACATCATTACACAAGTCCAACAAAATTACTGAAAGCTGAAACAGAAAAAATTGGATATTTTTCTTTCCTAACGCCAGGAAATGGATTGTTTCGAAAATTCACTGGCTAATGTTTTATATACTAGATGAATTTCTACAAAACAATCGCCCATTGTTCTGAAGGCTTCGATAAGAACTAAAAATGGTCGCGAGGCGATGTAACGTAAAAAATGACCAAAGACGCCAGGTGTGTGGTTCATAAAAATTGTTTTTTATTTTTTATTTATAATTCGTTAAGAGCGTTCATCCCGCGCGGGCTGGCAGCATCGCATTTCTAGTGGTTTTTCGTTATTATTTTAATAAATTTAAACCAAAGTACTATTTTTTACAGGCAAACAATAGAAATAGTTTGTGTTTAATAATCACGAAAAACCACTAGAAATGCAACGTTGCCAGCCCGCGCAGGATGAAAAATCTTAAGTACCGAATAAAATTGTGAATGCTTTCATTGAAATTGGAGTTATAGGCACGCATTATATTTTAAGGCTTCGCAATTGGCAACACTCTTCAGAATTCGATTATATTTTATGGCGAACAACACATTTTTATTTCCTTTCAAATTCCTCAAACTTCTCGTCTTCGGGTGATTGTGATATAATATTTTCTCCGGTAACTTAGATTCCGCTTCATTGAATTTTCTTTTTAGACATTCTTTAATATTAAGGAATTGTCTACTGCTTTGAATATAACAAAAGGGGAATTTCCAACGAATCTGAGCGTTCTTTTTTTTGTCCCGTTTCGATTGGTTAATGATCTAATGCCTTCGGGGGACAATTAAAAATTTAAGCTAACGTTTCCTGCGTTCCGGTAGATTTGAATTTGATTTTTCCTGTTCCTTTAATTCGGCTGTGTTGTAATGTTCTTTCCTTGGTATAACAGCTTGGTTTTATATTGGGGTTCTTCGCTCATTGTTATTTATAGTCCGCCATTTGATTGGATTTTTACTGTAAATTAATTGGCATTAAAATGTAATTTATTATATGATCGAAGTTTTGCTTTTTTATTCACATGCTTTGATTGTATTTTGGGGTTTTTGGGAATATTGTCAAAGTTGGAAAATAGTAGACAAGTACTTTTACTATAGGACGTATTTGGTTGAGTAAGGTTAAGAATTTTCTCAGTTCTAAAATAATGGGAGCATTGGTGGGAAAGTTGTAACTGCAACTTACGAGTTGTAGGTCGTAGGTTAGAACACAAACAGGCGCTTCACTTTGTGTAAGTGATTTCATCACAACTGCTCTCAAAACGGTGAAAGAAAACATTGTGAGGAAACCAGCATGTCCTGAAACCAAAAAATCGAAGACATGTGATAGGTATGTACGGTATATATCACATGTCTTCGAATTTGTTGGTACATTATGTAGAGACGCCAGCACATCAAATTACTACAATCTGTCAAAATTCTTTAATAGATTTTCAACTTTATCGCTAAAATATAAGATTCAAAGTTGATTGGGAAAATTTGACAGTTTCGGGTAGCTTGATGTGCTGGCGTCTGTACCAACCCACACTGGACCCGCGTGGTGGATTACGCCGACTCCCTCTCACCGAGAGGAGGCCTGTGTTCCAGCAGTCTACGTTATAGGCTGATTATGTATGAGTTTAGTTATGCACGTAGTGACATCATTAACCTAAATTAGCGAGTTAGTTTACCGATAAAGCTCAAGACAGACCACAAAGCTTAAGGTAATAAATAACTAAACAGGCTCTGACTTGGTCTAACATTCTGACTAATTTTAAAAGTTTCTGTTGCCAAAGTAGACCTGTGTTAACACTGCTAAAGTAGGCTTTAACACTGCTTCTAATAATCACACTAATATTATAAAGGCGAAAGTTTGTGAGTGTGTGTGTGTGTGTTTATATGTTTGTTACTTCTTCACGCTCAAACGGCTAGACCATTTTTGATAAAATTTTGTATGGAGGTAGCTGACACCCTGGATTAACATATAGGCTACTTTTTATCCCGATATTCCCACGGGATCGACATTTACGCAGGTGAAACCGCGGGGCACTGCTAGTCTAATATAATGTTTCCGCTGCTGGGACACAGACCTCTTTTCGAGAGAGAGTGGGCTGTAATCTACCACGCGGGCACAGTGCGGGTTGGTAGATGTCATGTCTTCAAATTTTTAATTCTAGGACATGCCGGTTTCCTTACAATGTTTTCCTTCAACGTTTTGAGAGCAGTGGTGATGCAATTATTTACAGAAAGTAAAGCGCCTGCCTGCTCGACTGGACAGAACTGCTTGCTCAAAGTAAAATGAAGGCAATTACTGGACTAGCTTGTTTACTAGCATAGAACTCAAATCGTTTGAACAAACCTTGGAATATGAATTTATTGTAATTTTATGATTGGTTTATTTATTAGGCACTCCATCTTGCGCACTTATTAAGGATTCCATTCATTTACAGGTTTCATTATTGTTGTGCAAGTAAATTGGTTGTGGTTGTATATAGTAAATGTCAATGACATTTCAAAAACGTTTTGATAATGTGAATGTCAAAATCAGGGTAAATATTGTATATATTTTTTCTTTCTGAAGGCACTGTCCTTTGGTTCCTATGCGTCAAATCGTGTGACGTTATTTAAAAATTGTATCAACTATAGTTCGGCCGTCTAGAGAATGCCTTCCTGATACATTTCAGTTTCATACACACGTGTCATTCATGTCGTTCATAATAAGTGTTTTGCGAATTTGATCTTTTTTTTTAAACCGACTTTAAAAAAGGAGGTTCTGTATTCGACCCGTATGTATGTATGTTAGTATGTCCGCGATTATCTCAAAAACTACTGAACCGATTTTGATAATTCTTTCATTAGTGTGATCTACATACTTTCAGAAAGGTTTTGGTATATAATCCATTAGGTAATTATTCTTATGTACGAAGTTATATGCATAAATGTACTGCATCACCGGCATTTTAATGTGAATTTTGATGATTCTTCGAGTCGTATGAATGCACTAGTGTTAATTGAATTTGTGTGGGGTAGGTATAACTAAAAAATTAAAAAATAAAAACTTTTTTACAAAAAAACACAACCGACTTCAAAAAAAAAAATACTGCAAAGTGAAAAATAACTTTAATTTCGGAAGTCGGTGTCGAAAAACGAAAATGCGGAACCAACGACATCCGAAATTAAAGTTATTTTGCACTTTGTAGTATTTTTTTTTTGAAGTCGGTTGTTTTTTTTTTTATTAGCTACTAGAATTGCCACACTGACAAGTGTCAGGTACGCATTTCCTCGACGGCCGGACTGCTGTCCGTGCTGTGGTCGGCGAACGTGCCGGAGGCACTGCACCGCCATGGTAGCCCCCAACAAACCCCTGAACACGTTGTTGTTGTAATACCTACGCGGTCCAAATTAGCGGTTATTCAGAATCATGTACTGAACCCTTGGTAACAGCTTGCGCGGCATGTCCCTGCCACCCTCTATATTATCTCTGCCTAAGGGGCGCTACACACGGCTAAGATACTATAATATTACACACGACGAAGATAATATTTATTTCATACTAGCTGCGCCCCGCGGTTTCACCCGCATAAGTGTCGATCCCGTGGGAATATCGAGATAAAATGTAGCCTATATGTGAATCCAGGATGTCAGCTACCTGCATACAAAATTTTATCAAAATTGGTTTAGCCGTTTGAGCGTGAAGAAGTAATAAACATTTTACAAACACACACACTCACAAACTTTCGCCTTTATAATATTAGTGTGATTCCATTGAATTGTATGGCGAGCGATATTGTATCTTAAGATAAAATATTATAGTATCTTAGCCGTGTGTAGCGCCCTTTAATGTTCGGCTGTTTATTGCGTATAATTTCGTTGAATAAGGTATGACTAAGATAAACTATCTCCACTCATGGGAACAGAAAGTTGTGTTTATATTTCTGAGTTTGTATGAAACTCGTAATAAGTTCTAGATATTTCCTCCATTCGATACGTGACTGATTTATTTGCTTAACTTTGTTTGTTTCTTTTTTGGCTAAAGCAGTTTCATCGTATTTTTTTTTCCTGCTTGCTAGATTCTTTTTTTTTGTTCTTAAACTTAGAAAATATTAACAACATTATTTTTAGATGCAATTATAAGTACTAATAGTTTTTTTTTACTTTTTTCATAGTTTTAAATTGTAAGTACTTAAGTTAATTTTAAGACCACGCTATCGAATTAGGTATACACCTATAATGATAGTGATAAGGGAGATTTTAATAAATAGGTAAATAGATAATCACGCCAGTAATCCTCGAAGGGAAGCAGATGTGTACCTATAGTAAAGACGACAGCACATCAAGCTACTATAATCTGTCTTCTTTAATAGATTTTCAACTTTATCTCTAAAGGTTCAAAGTTGATAGGGAAAATTTGACAGTTTCGGGTAGCTTGATGTGCTGGGGTCTGTACATTCACATTTCGCCAGTCCAATGTAGGTAATAAGGGCGAAAGCACACACGCTATTTTTTGCATCGGCGATCGGCGATTCAGCTGCTTTTTAGAAGCTAAATGCAGCGACCAAGCATTCCACACCGCACACTTAAAAACGCCAAACGCGGCGATTCAGGCGCTTTTCAGAAGCTCGATACAGCGGCTGAACGCTACACTCCGCACACATTCGGATGCCGATCGCAGCGATTTGGCATTTGCGCCAGCATCGGAGCAGTCGCTAAAACGCGCGCTTCCGATACCACGTCCGAACGCAGAGAGTCGCCAAAACGCGATGCAGCAGCGGAGCAGTCGCTAAAACTTGCGATTCAGATACCCCTTCCGAACGAAGAGAGTCGCCAAAACGCGATGCAGCATCGATACAGCCGAAAAATCGCCGATCGCCGATGCAAAAAGTAGCGTGTGTGCTTTGGCTCTAAGGGGCGAGCCTATTGCCATTAACTGGGCAGAGATCCAGACTCTGGGCTGCTACTGAGAATTCCTAAAAAAAAAAAACCTTGTCGTATAAGACGGGAATTTGAAAGGTGTTGAGATGTAAATCCTCATCGATACTTTAAAAACAAAAGTGAGTTCGTTTTCCAATGCTCAGCCACTTGTATGAGTTTCGATGTCAAAGTCTAATCATTTAGGTATTTCAAATAGGCACATAAAAGACACTTTTAAACATCTAAATGATACTTTAAGGTTAGGTACAATAATTTGTTTTCTCAAATAAATAAAAATTCGTTACTAGAGCTGGCAAGTATTTTGTTCTGCAATCCATTTTATTAAATGTTGCTTCATTCTAATCAATTGTGCATGGTCGGTTTTGAATTGCTAGGCGCCAAAATAACTTATTTTATATTTAAATCGCACGTAGGTATCTACATCAAAAAACCAAATCCAAAAAAAAATCTCCATTAATATTGTGCAATCAGTGTTGCCGCACGAAAAATATATTCGTTGTGTTGCCACTTAACTTCAGCTAAATATATTAAAACGGATCCTCTTTGTTGCAAGATACCTCTTAATTTACTGCGTGAAGATAAAACAAATACATTTAATGTTTTCGGCTGGCAACTCGTTTGCCTAGCGTTCCCGGAACAACAATTAACACTGATTTATCTTGAGAATTGCGGCCCCGTGGTTGTTTTGCTTGGAAATATCTTCTAGAGACGTTCAACGTTTTGATTAAAATGATTTACGTTCCATACTAAGATTCGGTGTGATGAAGGACTCTGTGATTGCTTTTTTTGATAAGAAACAAAAGACTGTGTTACGAATTTTGGATGTATACTTAAGTAGTATAGTAGGTAGGAGGAGAGGAGCTTTTGGCTTAGTAATAACAGCCGCACGGGTCAATCGATCAGGTTAAGCTACGCTTGCCGCGGTTGTTCTGTGGATGGGTGACAATCTTTACATACCAAGACCCCTCCGTGCCTCGGAAAGCACGTTAAGCCGTTTGTCCCGGCTGTCATTCGTGGATCTATGACAGTCGTTACGGGTCGTCAGAAGCCCGAAGATCTGACAACCAGTCTTACCAAGGGGTATCGTATTACCCAGTAACTGGGTTGTGGAGGTCAGATAGGCAGCCCCTGTTAGCAACGAGAGGACAGTTCGAACTTTATTCACTCCTATCTGGCCCCCTATCGGTGATAAACAGATGAAACTTTTTATTCCTGTTTGTCCCCCATACAATTTAAAATAAATAATAATTCAATTTTAAATAATTTAATTGTTAATTCTTAAAAGTAATGCCACACATTATAAGTAAGCAACATTACATTAAATAAAAGACTAGTGATAAAACATCAAACATACATTATAATGTCATCATCCGATCCGAATCCGAGAAATGCCGGTCAGAAGTGACCATAGTCCTATTTGAGAACATTCCCAATTCGGATTGAAGTCGGATTCGGATCGGTTCGGATGCAGTGCGAAACCGCTCTTAGAGTTGTATCTATAGTATACCCACATTTTGCCGGTTGTGCCTAACCCTTCGGCGATTATAGGCGATATGTGTTATTTAATTAGAATAAAAGATTCAGACGAACTAAGAACCTCTTCCTTTTTTGACGTCGGTTAAAAACTGAACACGTTCCGGCGCGGGAAACGAGTCACAATAGAAGTTTTATTAATATGACGGCTATTATTATAGCTGTATAGTGCCCGTGAAAGTGTTAAGTAATACTCGTATATTTCAATGACAATTAAGTTGATTTCAGAGTGACTACTATTGAAAAAGTTATAAAAATGTTTCAAGTTGTAGCGTAAACTGAACTTTATTGTGTAGGAATTAAAGTTATTTTTCCATTAATTCATATTTGTTTACATTTTTGGAAAATAAATCGCAAACGCAGGATACCTATCTATGATATATTGTTCAAGTGATCTATCAGGAATTTAAGCACTAAGTAGTAGCTCTTTGAACGTGAACCATTTCCAATGAAAATTATTATCGAGAGTAATTTCAGGTTAAGAGCGGAATCATGTAGAATCCAATTTCTACTCGATCATATGAGGATGCTCTTCAAATATTGGGGATTGCGTGACAACAATATTAGAAGGTATTTACCGTATTCGAGGAACTTATTAACCTCTCTTTACTTGAATATAACGGCTTTACCAGCCCCCTAATCGTGTAACACACTTTTGAATTTGAATCATTTTGAAGGATATTGTTAATCCATTGCTTCATATGTTCGAAAAATTTGTCTGCTGAACAACGTAAATGACGCAATGAATATTGCTGAAATGTCAAAATGAAAGCCTTTGCTATCGTTAGTATGTTAGGCAATTAACCCGCTGAAGTGGTCATCGTATTAGTGGTTCAGCAGCTTCAATATCATCAGGATATAGCAGTTCGTCGTGGGCGTGGGACGACAGCGGTATCGCTGTCATCAGAAGACAGCCGCCTCGCAACCACCGATGCGACGCTCTGCAGAGGGACCCTCACCCTCAATCTGACCTTTTCGGTGGTTCCAGTAACTTCGTAACAAAACGAGATGGCGCCACTTGCTGCGCCGTCAATTATACAGGATGAAATTAAACAGGTGCGACAACTTAAAATATCAAATTCAGCGTACTATATAGTAAATTTAGAGAATGTTGTTAGGGAAAGGGCTGCACATACATACGTGCGCGTAGGCGAGGGATTTGCAACTTCGTAACCTCACCTAACCTAACCCCACTTTTTTTTCTTTTACAACCCGCGACCCCGGCAAGCATCGGCCTTAGCGGACCCCGTCAGTTACTGCTGACATCTCTTTGAGGCGCGCATGGAACACTACGCGACGTCGACCCGGGCCTGCAGGGCAATTGCGTAACACATTATAAATCGGAATCGGTTTCATTTTGACAGTTCAACAACATTAATTGCGTTATTTACGTGTTGAACAGATTTTTTTTTCGAACTTATGAAGCAATGGATTAGCAATTTGCTTCAAAATGATTCTGATTCCAATTGATAGTGTGTTACGCAATTAGAGTGCTGGTCCTTACCGGACAGCGACAGCGAGCTGCCCATGGCTCGCCGTCCGCAAGCCTTAGGTTAGTACTTTACTATGGTCTATTAAAAACAAATGAGTAATCAACATATTTATTTCTCACTACGTGTTATCAGCCAGCAACTGCTGCACTATAAAAAGCCCCACTCTTCGAATCCAGCACCATATATTACATGTTCTCCTGGTAGATGTATCCTCTGGCATTGGCGCTGTAGTTGCTGCAGTAGTGATGTTCATCACGGTAACATTAAATTTATAATACTCTGGTATGTCTTCAAAATCGTAGTAGCTTGGGTAATAACCTGGATTGTAGTAGTACGAGTAGCCCATGAATTGAGGTGGGTAATAGTAGTAACAAGCCCATGTTGGGTATATTAGGAAGAGTATCAATACTGCGTGGATTATAACATCAATTTTGTTCATAATGTTCTCTGATTCGAATTTCTTACTCTTTTTTGTTCTTTTTATAAATCTATGGGTACTTCTAATTTTGATTCTCGTTTGTTTTTTTCATGACGTATTATATCAACTTCAAGTCTTTTTTCATAATTTTTATGTAGACTTAATACAGAGCTGCATTTCTTGCCATCAATATAAACATTATTAATTTTCTTGATAATTTCCAAAGTATTTTTTACTTCATCACTGAGACAGCAGTAATAACCTGGAAAGTTAAATGATTTTAAATATTATTATTATTTGGGAACTATATTTTCTATCACCAAAATTTATATTTCTCATCAAGTTGTATCACCTAATAAATAGATCTATCGCCACGAAATATTTGTATCACCTAATAAATAGATCTATCGCCAGTCGCCACGAAATATTTTCGTTCTCAGATAGCGGGGCTCCGTCGACATAGGATGCAAGAACGAGCGAAGGGCACCCCGAGGTTCGGTTTGGTTAGGTTACTTTAAACCCTTTACACAGAAATAGGGGCCCCGCGAAGCGGGGCTCCGTCGACATAGGATGCAAGAGCGAGCGAAGGGCACTCCGAGGTTCGGTTTGGTTAGGTCACTTGCATTGTTTGGTGACTACATTTTGGTGACAGATCTACTATTTGGAGGACAAACCCTATTATTTAAGAAACACAAAACTAATTAAATTGGTGATAGCTTAAATGATACCCTTATTATTTTCAAATATGGAACACGCCGCGTCACCGCCGCGGGGGATTTTTTTAATTCTCACTGGCTGTTTCTACACTCACAAGACCGCAGCATTTTTCTTAATTATGTAAAAAAATTCGTAGCTGACTACCTAACCAAATTTAGTTCTATTTTCAAAATTCATTCCCGCTCTAGAAAGGGAAGTAATTACTATGAGTCTTTCCCATCCAAGGGTGGGAAGCAGCGTCTTCCATCCGCTATTCGGATCAAACAAACACTACTTTCCGAGTATGAGAAATGAAAAAGAATTTCATCCTATTAGATGTGTCGTTAAAGGTGAATATAACGTTTTTCGGGTGTTCATATACGGAAAATGATACATGACTTTCATAAAAGTTACCAATGGGGTTCGAACTCCACCACTTTATGCTTGTTCAATCTTCTGAGTACTGTACTATACTCGTATTGCGTTAACCCCCTCTGTCAATTCCCATAAATTTTTATTAGTGGTAGTTGGTATTTCAGTCAACCAATCACAAAACAAAACGAGATTTGACAGGAAACAAACGTCAAACAAAATTCAATCACATTTTTCAATTCAATAAAAGCCGCAACGCAATATCTCACATGCCTTTGGAAAACGTATTTACTTAATAATATCACACTAATAAAGGCGAAATTATAACGATGAAAGTTTGTGAGTGTGTTTGTATGTTTGTTACTTCTTTACGCACAAACGGCTAAACGGGTTTGGATGAAATTTGGCACACATATAGTTTATAACTAGGATTAACACATAGAATACTTTTTATCTCGATATTCCACGGGATCGACACATATGCGGGTAAAACCGTGGGGCGCAGCTAATCCACAATAAACGCGACCATCTATCAGGTTATTCAATAAACTGTCTATACAGGGTGAAATTAAATTCATGGGCATCTTTTTAAGGGGTCATTGTACTCATCATTATGAACAACTTTTACTATGGGACTAAACCTAAAATCGCGAATAAAAATCAGCTGTTCCTTGCATTTATGTTCACATAGCTCGTCAAAATGTAGGGAAGAGCTGATTTTTTTTTCGCGATTTCTGGTTTGGTCCCATAGTAAAAGTTGTTCATAATGATGAGTACAATGACCCATTAAAAGGATGCCCATGAATTCTATTTCACCCTGTAGAGGACACTTTGCTTACCTTGTGTTTTTATTAGGTTTCTTCCCAATTGTATTTACTCCTTTAAAGACGTTATTCTGTTCAGGCTTGAGACTAAACTAGCTCATTGTCTACGCTTTAGTTTTGAACTGCAAGTTTACAATGATTCTACCACAGATATAGATAGACCTAGATAACGCAAGTATCACGAACTATATGAAAACTAAGCGTGCCACTTTTTGACTACCTACTATGACGTCACAAGCTCGCGCTCTCTCGCTCACGCTCACCCAGTCAGCAGTACGCAGGACTGAGCGTGAAAGTGGCGGCCTACGATTTTCAAACGTAAGCTGCACAACCATACGACAGGCTATCGTTTCGAAAACCTGACATTTCGATAACCAGATTTGACTTGCCCTCAACCGCAAATAGCTGTTGGAAGAATAGCGGGCGTCTATACAAAATTTTCGGGTTTTGGACTTGTGAACAGCGTTTAGAAGACTCCTACGAGTACGATATGTTCGATACGATGTGGAAGCGTATCGAGTGTTTGTGAATAGCTATGTTGGTGCGATTTATGGCTCGCGAAGTAGTTGCTCTTGCCTTATCTAGGTGTATCTATATCTGTGGATTCTACTCTGTTAAATTGTTCATGTCCGACCTAGTTTGTGCAATATTGAGTTCTATTTGAATATGGAGGCGATTTTGATCTTGTTTTGAAATTGGCTTTTGTTGTAGGATAGTACTTATTGATTTGATAATAATGGGTGTATGTAACCTTAATTGAGCATGAATTAGGATAGGTGTTGTGAAATCAATGATTAGGTACTGTAGAGGTTTTATTTCGTACTAGCTGCACCCCGCGGTTTCACCCGCATAAGTTTCGATCTCGTGGGAATATCGGGAGAAAAACTATCCTATGTCCTTTCCCGGGACTCAAACTACAGGGTGAAATTGAACACATGCGACAAATCGAAATGGGAGATTATATTCATCATTATGAACAACTTTTACTATGAGACCAAACCTGAAATCGCGAAAAAAAATCAGCTGTTCCCTACATTTTGGCGAGTTATGCGAACATAAATGTAGGGAACAGCTGATTTTTTTTTCGCGATTTCAGGTTTGGTCCCATAGTAAAAGTTGTTCATAATGATGAATATAATCTCCCATTTCGATTTGTCGCATGTGTTCAATTTCACCCTGTATATACCAAATTTCATCTAAATCGGTTCAGTGGTTTAGGTGTGAAAAGGTAACATACAGACAGACAGACAGAGAGAGACAGAGTTACTTTCGAATTTATAATATTAGTATGGATGGATAAAATTGGACACTACGTTAGCCTATTTTATCCAGTAGGAGCGTAGCTGATGAAGAGGCTTTGACCTGGCATCGTTTTAATATGAAACATTATTCTAATACCAAATTATAGAATCATAATCGGCCTATAATTTTCCCACTGCTGGGACACAGGCCTCCTCTCGGTGAGAGAGAGTGGGCTGTAATGTGGATTACGGCCCACTCCCGCGTGAGTATCACATTTCATGAGTGACGGTTTGAAAATTTTGATTTTATACAGAAGTTCTTTTATTAACCAAAAAATTATTGCACATGGTACAGACGCCAGCACATCAAGCTACTACAATCTGTCAAATTTCTTTAATAGATTTTCAACTTTATCGCCTTAAATATAAGGTTCAAAGTTGATTGGGAAAAATTTACAGTTTCGGGTAGCTTGATGTGCTGGCGTCTGTACAACGCAACGCAAAGACTTCTTCTTATACAGAGTCAAATTGAATTAGCTAGTGAAACTGCAGACGTGATGGGTATCACGTCTGTTGTCTGCGTCTGTTACGTATCGTATGGGTGTCACGTTTATCGGCATCTAAACACGATAAAATAAAAGTAAAAAAGATTAAGGTTTTCTTAGGGAACAACGACGGTGAGTTGGGTAAACATGCTTTATCATGTTAAGACATCGATACCCATCGCGACTGCAGTTTCGCTACTTTTATTTTGAAGTGAAACTTCTTTAAGCAACGCTTGACTTGGGGAGTAGTAAGCTGGCGAACGCGTGACGCAAGCGTTACGAAAAGTGTGATCGGGCAAGGCGAATGGGAGTTGAGTGGGGGATATAAGCAAGAGAAAGTAGTGCGTGCGCACATTTTCTTTCTCTCTTCCTCTCATAGCCAAATACGTTTGAAGTTTCACTTCAGTCGTGTGGTCATAAGCACACTCGGTTTTTCTTTCTTTCTTGGCTTTGCAGTCGTGCCAAGTGGAGTTATATTTTGGTTAATAAAAAGATGTCTGTTTAAAATCAAAATGCTCAAACCGCAACTTGCGAAATATTTTTCGTTAAGTACTTAAGTTTTCAAATTCTAGTACACAGACCATTAGGTACCTAATTTACTAGAATAAAGTGAAGTATTTAGCACATTATAAAATACAAATTTCGATAAAGTTTTGAAGATAGATAAGTAGTAGGTAAATTACGCGGTTTCTTAGACAAGTTTCTAACTGAACGCCTTAGAGACTAACGAAGACGAGGCCGCGAGAAAAGCGATGTTAATTTCTATATTCGAGTACATTTTGAATTTTTTTTTGTTAGCCTATTTTGTGTCCAACTGCTGGGCAAAGGTCTCCCCTTTTTCTTTCGAACCTCCCTGTCTTGTGCGATCTCTAGCCATGTTGGCCCTGCGAATGATATTAGATCGTCACGCCACCTTCGTCTTGGTCTACCTCGACGACGATGTCCTGCCTCAGGCGTCTAGTGAGTGACGATCTTAGCAGTTGCTTGGTTTCGTTGACGAGGGTCGATCTCGCCCGGGGATTCTTAGCACCCCGTGCTCCGGGAACCCGTTGATTGCCGTCATTGTCGCGAGGTTCTCCGGAGCTGCCGGGGCCTGAGGTTATTTTATTCTGTCATGGTTTGGGAGTATATAAAGCGGGATTTGGACTAGAGTCCCCACGCTAGTCCAGTGCGGGTTGGCGGACGTTTCGCCAGAGCCTCGTTCGTTGGACAGCAGGGCACCACAGGCAGGTGAGGTTGGCTTGGGTCTTTTCTAAGATGTTAATAGGACTCCTATTTTACAAAAATAAACAAGAAAGCAACTCATTGGGGAGAATGGCAAAGTCAAGACAGTTATATGGAAAATTTTCTCTGTTTGTACTCGTATTTAAGTTATAATAATTAATTGCATTATTTCATCATCATTGTAAATTATTTCATCACCACTGCTCTCAAAACGGTGAAGGAAAACATCGTGAGGAAACCGGCCTGTCCTACAATCAAAAATTCGCAGATATGTGACATCCACCAACCCGCATTGGGCCGGCGTGGTGGGTTACGGCCCTCTCCCTCTCAATGAGAGGAGGCCTGTGTCCCAGCAGTGGGAACATTATAGGCTGATTATGACTTATGACTAATTATGTTATTTGTTTGTTTGTCTAAGTCGCGAGCAACGCCTGCATCGTTATTGCGTAATACACTATCAACCACAATTTGACACATTTTGAAGGATATTGCTAATCCATTGCTTCAAATGTTCTAAAAATTTGTCTGCTCAACAACGTAAACAACGCAGTGTATGTTGTTGAACTGTCAAAATTAAAGCCATTGCTACTGTTAGTGTATTAGAGTACCTACGCGCAATATAAGTCTGCACGCGACGTTTGACTTCAAGATTATATCCCTGCCAGTCCTTTTAATGACTTTCAGCGTAGTGATGGAAATTATTTACTTTAGAAAACACGGAACACAGCACAATCTTTTGACACCTGAAATAAACGTCCAGATAGCGAGCGGCAATCGATTATTTCCGACTAGCTGCGCCCCGCGGTTTCACTCGCATAAGTGTCGATCCCGTGGGAATGTCGGGATAAAAACTATCCTATGTCCTTCCCCGGGACTCAAACTATCTCTATACCTAATTTTATCTAAATCGGTTCAGTGGTTTAGGCGTGAAAAGGTAACATACAGACAGACAGGCAGACAGAGTTACTTTGGAATTTATAGGTAATATTATATAGTATATATATTTTGTATATAGTATGGATTTAGGCCGCGTGCAGACTTATTTTAAGACTTACTTTAAGTACGGAATTACCTCGCTGGTTGAGGGACGCACGGAACCGGGAACTGTCGCAGAAAAGAGGGGAGGCCTATACCCAGCTCCAGCGGGTGATTCCGGGTTGAAATGATGATGTTTGTTCCTGCTGACATACACATCACTACATACTTACCAACAGTCGACATAATACATAATTTATTTTTGTCGTTTAGAAGCGATTTTATATACTACTAGCTGCGCCCCGCGGTTTCACCCGCATAGGACTCGATCTCGTGGGAATATTGGGATTAAAATTAGCCTGTGTGTTAATCCAGAGTGTCAGCTACCTCGACACCAAATTTTATCAAAATTGATATAGCCGTTTGTGCGTGAAGAAGTAACAAACGTACAAGCACACACACAAACTTTCGCCTTTATAATATTAGTGTGAATGTGATTTAGAACTGACTTTTCAATAGTCAAATAACTTTTATCTGAGGAATACATAGTCTGACAGCTTTTGTATAGAAAATATATCAAACTGTCATAATTATTCTTCAGATAACATTTATCCGACTATTGAAAAATCAGCCCTTACAGAAATAAATAATTTATTTATCACTACAAAATAAACAGCGGTAAACTCATTCTCATTGGCATTATTCATTTATGATTTTTTTACAAAAAAATAAAAAGAAGAATATAGGACCTTCCTTTAAGAAAACTGTATTCCCCTTAATATCCATAATAACCATAATCAGTAAACATTTGCCATTAACGAGGTGCTAATTCTAAAACTCCATAATTCCGAGTTTACGATCTTCTATTCTATAGAGTGTCGCCGCGTTCGAGGCCACGGTTACAAGATAAATAGCCCCGGGGTAAAGAAACAATTTAAAACTTGTTTCATTTAGTTAATTAAGCCCGTCGAAGGCGTCCCAGTTACAAGGTTTCCATACAAATTAGCACAGTTAGCAGCTTAGACTTATTGCTTGCAGCATGCTCGAATAATAATTTAGTACTTGGTTGTCGTCGAGTGATGTTCTATTGTTTTTGTAACTTATACTCCATTTACTATAGCATTAGACAGAAATTAAAAAAAAAGGCTCTTTTAGGGGCACACTTTGTAATAAAAGTACAACAAACATTATTACAGTCAAGATTGATGTGGAGTTAAATATAATCAATTTAAATAACAGAAGTCACACTTAATTGTGCTTACTTAACCTATCTACCTTTTGAAATTACAAGGCTTTCATTTAATACTATTAAGTTTTTACATAAAATATTGTTGTGTCAATGTTTAAAATCTAAAAGAAGCAGTGGCGGACATTACCGGGAACGTTTTTCATGTCACTATAACTCTACCAAATCTAAAATGTTACCTATTCCCTTCATAAGTTGTGGCAGCACGTGTTTTTTGTTTTGTCGGTTTATATAAAGTGGTTTTTAATAAACTGATTGTATACTAAATATGTTTTATTTCATGTACCTATCCAAGCATCGTGACGAGTAGATAGATAGAATATACTTTATTGTATGCCATACATTGTTACTTACAAAAAGAGCACATACAATATTTATTAAAATTGTTTGAACTTAACTTGAAAATAAAAGGTTTCGTACTCCTGCTTCTGCGAGCCTCTTTTTTCTAATGATGTAATAAATGAAGTATAGCTCACTCGGAATATCGTGGTGAGGTTGTTTGTTTTTTTGTTTGAATACGCTAATCTCTAGAACTACCAGTCGGATTTGAAAAATTATTCTTGCATTTGATAGCCTAATTCTGGGGGAAGGTTACAGGCTATTTAACATCACGCTACGACCTTTAGGAGCCGAGCAAAGAGAAAGAAATTCATAATTATTTAGTATTCAGCTGCATCCAGTTAGACAAGAAGCCGACCCTAACATAGTTGGGCAATGTCTAGGCAGATGTTGACGTATGTATAGTAAACTCATAATAAGTAAATAGGTACAAACCTTCGTAGAAATACCAAGGTAATCTTTAGATCAGTCTTGACTTAATTATTGAAATTGCCTTAATCACATTTGACTAACAATCAGACCAAGTAAACTTTGGGTTATCAAATCTGATTATCAAAGTAATTTAGTTCAGACAAGTTTGGGCCTAGACATGTTTGGAGACATAGCATAGTTCATTTGGTAAAAGGCATGTCTAAAAGTGACGCCACACCGGTGTTACCGGTGCGTTACGTCATCGTACCGCTACGATTTCAACGTACCGCATACAATCTGTCAAATTTCTTTAATAGATTTTCAACTTTATCTAAAGCATAAGGTTCAAAGTTGATTGGGAAAATTTGACAGTTGCGGGTAGCTTTATGTGCTGGCGTCTGTACGTAACGTACCACACGGGCAACTGCCCCGTTGCTCTTGTGGTCGCAAGAGCGACTGCTGAGCGTTGGGTCCTGGGTTCGATTCCCAGGTCTGGCAAAGGGTTTTTCCATTAGGAATTTCTTAGTAACAGCCCGGAGTCTGAAAGTTGGCGGTGTAATATTCCCGTGCCTCGGAAAGCACGTTAAACCGTTGGTCCTGCGCCTGATCTCTCTCCAGTTCGCAGCGCGTAGGTACAGTCGCGTCCAATATACAGGGTGTTACGGAAAGGGTATATCAATACAAACGGGTTGAAGAGTGTATCTGGTCTAGAATCTCTGTACAAAATTTCAGCTCAAAAGCATTAACTTTGAAAATGCTTAATATTTTTTTATTTCGACATCACGGCGCTGCACATGCGGCGTGACACTCAAGGCATAGACAAGTAATGAGGTTACGCCTGGCGCGGATTAAAAATTATTTTTTATTTTATTTGCTAATATTTTACATGTTAAATCTATTTTAATATTTATTTATTTTATTTCTGTAACTGCCCGTGACATCACAGCGGCGGGCCCTATCAGAATACCAGCGCTGAGACCTTTATTTTTTAAATGTCGCAGCATCATGCTGAGATAGGAGCCTTTTGGCCTCGTATAGGAGTTTCTGTCTCATTTTTCTTTTTGTTACTTTTTTGTTTTATATACTTGGTTTTTATTTTTTACTGTGTTTAGTTTAGTTTGTGATCTTCCTGTACGAGTCACAATAAATACTTTTTCTTTCTTTTCTTTCTTTCTTCTGCACTGGCGCGCGGCGTGATGTGCGTGTACTAGGCGCACAGACACACTACAGATAACGGATAATGACCCTCGTAGTGCGGTGACACGTTTGTTATGATTTCAATTTAATAAACTATCGAAATAAAAAAAAATATTAAGCATTTTCAAAGTTACTGCTTTTGAGCTGAAATTTTGTACAGAGATTCTAGACCAGATACACTCTTCAACCCGTTTGTATTGATATACCCTTTCCGTAACATCCTGTAAGTATGTGCGGCGGGTGCGGCAGTGCGGTTACACCACAGAAATTTTACAGGGCCAAATTGTCCTAGCGTGTCGATGGCAAAAATAACTCGTTATCAATTTTTTTTTAAGTTTGACCCAAAATTCTGCAACATAAATACCGTTTGCTGACGCAGCCACTAGGTTCTCTCGTGTGGCGGTAACAGGGCTTGCAGTGCAAGACGAAAGGTTGGGCATTGTGTGTGCATTTGAACCGGAGATCTGAGTTAAATTAAATAGCAAAAATCCTCAGACGTGATAAAATGAAAAAGAATATAATTTTTTATGTTATTTTTTGGGGTCATTATTTTGGGGTATATTTAATACTAGCTGCGCCCCGCGGTTTCAGCCGCATAAGTATCGATCCCGTGATAATATCGGGATTAAAACTATCCTATGTCCTTTCCCGGGACTCAAACTATCTCTATACCAAATTTCATCTAAATCGGTTCAGTGGTTTAGGCGTCAAACGGTAAAATACAGACAGACAGACAGAGTTACTTTCGAAGTTATAATATTAGTATGGATAGTAGCAGCGGTGAGGTTTGTGAAAACTCAGGTTTACTATAATTATATTTGATTGTGTTGAGGATTATTATAATAAAAAATAATACGTTAGGTTTAACGAGAAAATTCTATATTCGCCACCTTATTTTTACAATATTCAAGGAGAAGAATAAGGGAACAATATTTTAGATGGAAACCAATCACGGTCGAGAGGTTACTATGACGTAGCGTAAGGTGTCGTTTTTTGCCTTCAGATGTCGCTATTAGTCGCTATTTGTATTTACGGAGTACGAGTTCACAACATTTAGGAAAATCGTGGGAAACACCTGGATCAGGGACTCAGGGAACCGGGAAGTATGGTAGAAGAAAGGGACCAGCAGAAGGTGGGATTCAGAGCTAAAATGATAATGATATTTGGAACTCCGCAGCGGCGGCGTATTTAAGGCACCGCACCGCCGCCGCAACGCAACGTGTTGTCTGGACAGACCTGTCTCGCCTGTCTGCCTGTTTATACCTAAGTCTGGGTCTAGTTTCAAGGACAAGAGCCTAATTTGTAGGTACTTGGCTACTTGAGTGATTATTTGCTTGGGACTCGTAAATCGTTGTTCAAATAACTCAAATAGTGTGTATCTGACAATGTGCTTGATTAAACTTTGCTGGCTTATCTATTTCTTTGTTGTAAATGTTTGGTTTATGTAATAAAATTGCTGTTAATATGAAACGGTTTATGTTTAACTTATCACCAGATAAAGTAAAATATAACATCAAAAAAACACTTTTTACTGCCAAAAATAGTAAATGATCACCAAAATTAAAACTCCATTTTATTGTAAAATACCTAGGTGTTTGTATTCTCATTTGCTCGCTCTTGTATCCTATGTCGACGGAGCCCCGGGAAGGGTTTACAGTAACCTAACCAAACCTAACCTCGGGGTACAGTCAGCATCAAAAGTCGATTAACACTATCATTTTTACATGTTATTAAATTGACAACAACTTTTTTCAATAAACAGATTTTTAGCTTTTCACATAATAGACAAGAGTATATATTCTGAAAAAACTCTCCTGCTGCAATTTTGAACAAATATTTTGCAAATATTTTGACTAAGATTAAAAAAACTGAAGTGTTAATCAACTTTTGATGCTGACTGTACCCAGCTAGAACTATTGTAATTTTAGAGTTCATTTTTGGTGTTATTTTTATTTTTGTTAATATATTTTTTGGTGATCATTATATTTAACCCCATATGAAACTACGATACTATTAGTGGGTCTTGATAATAATATAGGTACGAGTAGATATAATATACTCACTTAATAATAAAGGTAATAATACTAATACCGTAGTTTCAGCCGTTGCGTTGGTCCCGGCTGTTATTCTGATATCTTTTACAGACGTTACAGGTCGTCGAACTCGAAAGTCTGACAGCCAGTCGATTCCGATCTCGGCAGCACGCAGCAGTGCTGCCGCGGCAGTGCGGTCGCAGCACTACTGGTCCTCATACATTTCTACGGGTTTATACGAGATTACATTCCGAGCACGGCAGCAATGCTGAGCGACATTGCTGCGCGACATTGCTGCGTCACATTGCTGCGTCACATTGCTGCCGTGCTCGGAATGTAATCTCGTACAAACCCGTAGAAATGTATGAGGACCAGTAGTGCTGCGACCGCACTGCCGCGGCAGCACTGCTGCGTGCTGCCGAGATCGGAATCATACCTTTACCAAGGGGTATCATGATACCCAGTAACCGGCTTGTGGGGGTTATGGGTTTTTCCTGCAGGGATTTCTCAGTAGCAGCCCGGAGTCTGGATTCGTGTCCGGTTGGTGGCAATAGGCTCACCCCCTATTACATGGGACTTAAACATAACTGGCGAAATGTGGGTGGCGTTGCTAAAGGTACACTTCTGTCTAAAGGGCCATTTAGATGGAGAGAGTTTCTCGACTCGAAGATACGATTATCGAAAGAACATTAAAAAAGTCTCTTCGTGTAAACATTCACGATTGTCGCCCTGCCCCTTGGCCGACAATTGCCTCGCAATAGAATATATCTGTCTCCGTGTAAACAGAACTACAAAGCGAGAATTGTATTTCGAGTTTTTGTGCTAGTCGCTACCACGAGTGCAGTGCCCGAGAGTGTTTTAATTATATCTGCTCTTCTGAGACAATAATTAATAAAACGAAAACGGAAAAAAAGATATTGGGTTAAAAAATGGATAGCAAGAAGTACTTTTGGAGCATACATTTCAATCAACTTAACACTATCGGCAGTACCTGAATGATTTTTGTGTCATTTTGAGAACAATATCGTAGTACCGAATCACTGAACTCGAATGGCAAATCTCGCACTCAAATCCGTTCAAACCGATTTGTACGATACTATACTCGTATGAATTTGAAAAAATGTCATACGAGATCGTGTATAGACAAGTCGATAACTCGTAAGCAAGAATCTTCTTACTATATATTTCGTTGTCTAAACAGTCGCAGTAATTTATCGCCTAGCGATAATTGCTTACGAATCTCGTATGACATAATCGTAGGCGAGAATTTCGTTCTTGCCTGTATGTAAACATTATGATACGATAGTCTTATGGCGATTTTTGCTTGCGATAGTAGCGTACGATTTCTCGCCAAGAAACGTTCGAGAAACTCTCTCCATCTAAATGGGCCTTAACTCTTCTGGGATTACAAGCGCGATGTTACTTAGAGATTTAAGGCGACTACATGACCTAAAGCGCGGTCACTGTCGGACTGCATAGAAAAGAAAGAGCAGCACAATGACACAACGCTGGTAATTTATTGCAAAATATGAAGCAATTATCTATTTACAAAAAATCTATTGTTTGGACTAAAAAATTAAAACACTAGTGCTTAAGTATGTTGCTTGCAGAATAATCTGACAAAAATCATAATGATTGTATGTATACAGGGTGAAATTGAACACATGCGACACTTTTACTATGAACCAAACATGAAATCGCGAAAAAAAAATCAGCTGTTCCCTACATTTATGTTCGCATAACTCGTCAAAATGTAGGGAACAGCTGATTTTTTTTTCGCGATTTCATGTTTGGTCCCATAGTAAAAGTTGTTCATAATGATGAGTATAATCTCCCATTTCGATTTGTCGCATGTGTTCAATTTCACCCTGTATTAGTATGGTTTTTATTGTAAAAAGAAAGTTTTAAAGGCATCTTCATAATTTTTTTCTATCGTATAAAAATTTGTTGTATTATGTTTTCAACACACTATCTACCTAGCGTATATCCTGAAGAATATCATATATTTTTCTGATTTTGTTTACTGTAGTCGTTCATATACTTTTAGTGTTTCTAAAACTTGCGTTTTTTGCGTTTAGGTCCTGTAAGCCCATTAAGAAACACGAACTCTTCGTTTGTAACCAAGTTGCAGCATTATTTTATTCAGAACATTGACTGGTTTCTTGCGAGTTTTTATTAAAATGTTTAAAAACTTTCTGGTTACGAAACCCTTTACCGAAAGAATTAAAACTAAATTTCAAAAGAATATAACAAGCAAAGTTAGTTATGAAAGTTAAGTTACACTTGAATATTCTTGGAACAAAAAAAAAATACAAAATCATATTTTAGAGATTTTTTTAGATAATTATACGTTATACTTTAATGTATTTTAATTTACAAGAACTTCTCATAGTGCCTATTTGAGACATATAATCGGCCTATAATGTTCCCACTGCTGGGACACAGGCCTCCCCTCTGTGAGAGGGAGTGGGCTGTAATCCACCACGCCGAACCAATGCAGGTTGTTGCCAGGGCCATGCCGGTTTCCTCACGATGTTTTCCTTCACAGTTTTGACAGCAGTGCTGATAAAATAATTTACACAAAGTAAAGCGCCTACCTGGGTTCGAACCCACGACCTACAACTCGTAAGTCGGGGACGTATTTCGTAAATCTAAATATCTTAACTCTGCCCTGTTTATATACCTATACTTGAAATATGCAAGTTCGCTCACAAACACAAAGACTTTTACACTGAACGAGAAGACATACAAAAAAGATACACACTCCGACACAAAACACGACTCAACATACCAACATCCCGCTTAAAAATACACTCAACAAGCCCTCTAGTTATGTCAATAAAAATTTACAATATGTTACCCGAATATATATAAACAGAAGAAAAGCTTCATCTGTTCACGTACAAATTAAAAAGCTATTAATACGCAAGTGTTATTATACTGTCAACGAATATTTAAACGACAAATCCTTAAAACACATACGTATATAAGTGAAATGGTAAAGTATTATTGTTATAAGTTAATTATTTTGTAAAAGTGTGTTTAGAATAAGTTAGATTATAAGATACGTAAATGGTAAGTCCTCTTCTCCACATATCTTTCTTTTGCTGTGCCCGACAGGGTCCATGATTGTTTCTTTTGGCAAAATTTACCACCTAAGCCTACATTGTGGAATGCAATAAAGAATTGAGTATTGAGTACGTTACCACTGGGCCACCACTGCACACACATCATTTGAGACATAATGTAACTTTATCTCTCAATTTAAGTTTTACTTACTAAATTATCATCAAAGACAATTTTGCTGAGAAACTTGCTCTTCTCAACCCCAAACCGGTTTCATGAAACTTGAACAATTTACTAAAGTTATTATTAATTCATTAGTTTAAAGATTAGACAACTAACGCTAAGACAGATTTCGCTTTTGCTGACGTAAAAACGGCTTAAGCGAACGGAATAATTTATTAGCTGGGCCGCAACGCTTTGCTATTTCGTGACGTCGTGTCAAAGTAATCTTTGTGAATCCTGCGTTCCTGGTAAACGCCTTCGCTCACAGGTTAAACATGCATGTTTCAATTAACAAAATTTTCGTGAATCACACTATCACACTATAATATTATAAAGGCGAAAGTTTGTGAGTGTGTGCGTGTGGTTAAATGTTTGTTACTTCTTCACGCTCAAATGGCTGGACCAATTTTGATAAAACTTTGTATGAAGGTAGTTGACACCCTGGATTAACATATAGGCTACTTTTTTATCCCGATATTCCCACGGGATCGATACTTACGCGGGTGAAACCGCGCGGCGCAGCTAGTGTGGTTATATGTAGAAACGTTTGTTAAAATAAAATTGCCTTAAGCAAAATTGACAATCGTAAATTTGATTTTTCATAATTTGCAAGTCTTGGGTATGAAATAATTAGCTATTAGCAAGTATTTTGTGAACCAACAACATAAAATTATAATCTCGATAGAAAAACATCACGGAGTGAACTCTTTTTTCCAGGCACTTTTGATTTATTTTATACACTAAATATATTGATGATAATATTAATTTACGATGAAGAAAGAAGTAAAGCGCCTGCTTGGTTCGAACCCACGACCTACAACTCGTAGATCGCGGCCGTTACCACCGGGCCACCACTGCTTTATAAACGGTGAAGGAAAACATCGTGAGAGAATATTATAATAGTATATCCTTAAAACAAAAATTCGAAGGCATATGACATACTTATACCAAGCCGCACTGGGCCCGCGTTGTGGATTACGGCCCACTCTCTCTCACAGAGACGAGGCCTGTGTCCCGGCATTGGAAACATTATAGGCTGATTATGCTATTTTAAGAAACTACACAACTCTTACTACGTTCTTATAAAAAAGTCATCTTCCGTCGCATATACAGGGTGAAATTGAATTCATGGGCATCCTTTTAAAGGGTCATTGTAATCATCATTATGAACAACTTTTATTATGGGACTAAACATGAAATCGCGAAAAAAAAATCAGCTGTTCTTTCCATTTATGTTCACATAACTCGTCAAAATGTAGGGAATAGCTGATTTTTTTCACGATTTCAGGTTTGGTCCCATAGTAAAAGTTGTCCAAAATGATGATTACAATGACCCCTTAAAAGGATGCCCATGAATTCAATTTCACCCTGTAGTTGCGGGAACTACACAAAAGCGAGATTTTTTCTAAATTTGTAGCCGCTTTACGAGGGAGTGGAATGGATGCACTTGGGTCTTCCCTTTTAAGCAGGACCTAGTAAAGTCTGAAAGTAAGTTAGAGGAAAACCGTGGGGATTATAATAACATGGGTTGAAAGACCGACATAACCTTTCGCCTTACCAGGGCGGAGGGTACTCACAGGGATTCAACACAAAAAAGAAGTAATGCGTTTATTTGTACACCGAGGGGTCTTGTTGCTATGTATGGTGTGCATATATGTGTGGTTACACCTAAACCGATTTTGTCGGCCGATGGCGGACATAACTATTCAGACGTGTAACTCGGAGGTGCATGTCCTTACACTGCATGCTATGCCGACGTTGGACGTTGCCGATCTTCTGTAAAGAGAACGTAAACACTAGCAAAGATGCGTTTGTAAAATGGAGGAATTCGAAGAAATGTGTCTTTTAGAAAATTCGTACCGTTATTTAAACAACAGAATAAAGACAGAATGATTAAATTCAATTATAAATACACTCAATTTGCGCTGCAGACTGGCGAGAAATAAAGTTCGGCCTCGACGGTTGATCGACCGTCATCGGGCGTCTTCGGACGATGGCGGTTGAAGTAGTGTACGCGCTCCCTTTCTTTTACATACATTTGATTTGATCGGCTGAATTTGGCCGAAGACGCCCGAGTAAAGATCGGCCGATAACGGTTTAGGTGTACGCGTGCCGTAAATGTTGCCAATTTAGTATAGTATTTGTATCTCACGAAGCGACGCGCGGTTTTCATGTTTGTAGTAATCAAGTGTCCAAATAAGCCGTGAATGCGTGAAGACGAGTAGTGCCTGCACGTAACACACACATACACACACCTTTGACTTCGTCTTACACACATCGCTGCTTAAATTCAAAAGGGCTACAAGTCGAAAAAATTACAAATCGAATAAATGTTTTTCGACTTGTGGCCCTTTTGAAATTGATTCGATTTTTGCATTAAAAAGGATTTGTAATTTTTTCGACTTGTGGCCCTTTTGAATTTAAGCAGAGACATATTCACAGCGTGTTTGTACACTATCACAAGTAAAGCGCGCGTCGCTTCGTGAGATAAGTACCTATACTATATTACAAATTGACAACGATTGATAAATGATTTTATTTCTGTAAGTTTTGTACAAACATTTTAACACGTCCATCATATTTAAAAATATAAAAACTAGATGAAGTCTGCGTTTCAATCTGACTACTTTAAAAAAGGCCGAAACAAACTCAGAGGTCACAGGCTCTTTTAAAGTCCAGACACAATCTTGGTCAGATCATGTGAAGACCATATAGATTGATTAGAACCAAATATAGGTAGGACCTTTATCTACTAAGTAGTTAAAATTCATGATATTTCTTTTTTAATTAGAATGTAACGCTAAAACATTTTTTTTCATTACTTTAAAAGCTATTGAACAAAATTGCCTAACTGATGAAAAATATGCTTTAACTTTTCTAACTAATCAGAAAACTCGTGCTAAAATATTTAGCAGTAAAAATCTAATAAAGAAAACAAAATTAAAACCTTGTAAAGTCGACTAAATAACACTTTTAGGATTACCTGAAGTAGAAGTAAATTCTAATTTAGTCCAAGTAGCTACCTAATTTAGTAATTTAGCCTGTTAAGTTTAGTTGGAAGAAGAAAACTTGATTACGCAAAGCTACCTAACGATTTACCGATTTCGGAGAAAATAGGTTGAAATCTTAGAAACATAATTTCTAGAAGGAGCTTCAGAACGCGCAGGGTGAACCATTCGACGATTCCCCGGCTATTTGATCTAAGCGACATTTTTTGTGAAATATGTATGTGTATGAGTTATATACATAATTGGAATCAGAAAAATTCGCTGATTCTAATTATGTATATAACTCAATTTCGCAAAAAATGTCGCTTAGATCAAATAGCCGGGAACATTCCCGTCGTTTAACCGTCGAATATTTTTTAATTAGGTACCTACCTACGGCACAGTTTGCATTATCTGTGGCTCGCTGTTGTGTGTGTGTTTAAGCAAGGGAAGGATATTATTTTGGATTATTAACATTTAATTTCTAATTCTCGTTGCTAACTGATAACATGGAAGGTTAAGCTACGCTTACCACGGTTGGTACGTGGATGGGTGACCTTCCATTACATATCGAGAGCCCTGCATGTTGCAGAAATGGACCCGGCTATCATTCGTAGACCATTGACAGTCGTTACTGGTAGGCACAAGCCCAAAAGCCTGATAACCCGTCTTGCCAACGGGTATCGTGTTACCCAGTAACTGGGTTGTGGAGATCAGATAGGCTCTCGCTCCATGTAAAATACTGGTATTTAGCTGCATCCAGTTAGACTGGAAGCCGACCCAAAAATGTTGGAAAAAGATTAGGAAAATTGATTGTCTTTATAGTTAAACTAGCAGCGCCCCGCGGTTTCACCCGTGTAAGTTTCGATCCCGTGAGAATATCGGGATAAAAACTATCCTATGTCCTTTCCTGGGACTCAAACTATGTCTATACCAAATTTCATTGAAATCGGTTCAGCGGTTTAGGCGTGAAGAAGTAACAAACATATAAACACACACACACTCACAAACTTTCGCCTTTATAATATTAGTGTGATTATCATTTGTCTCATCGTGTGTTTGCATTGAATCAGTTTTCTTCATAAATAATTTCCTTCGTAAAAAAGCGCGCGCACAGATCATTTGTTGGTGACACAAATTTTGTGATGCTACTTCTAGGTATTCTTATTCGTTGACTGAAGTTTATATTTTAATTATTGTTCTAGTTGGCTTCATTAGATATTTGGTATTCGATGTTTGTCCTCATTTTGTGTGCTGTTATTTTTTATTTGTTTATCGTGTTTTGGTAATTAAATAGGTACTTAAAATAACATTTTTTGTTTTGTAAATATAGTATCAAAAACACGTCTTATTATAAAAAAAAACAGTGGCACTCCGGGAGTGCCGACAAAAGTGAAAACCAAACACAAAAACAGAATACTTTGCCATCACTCACTGACATATCAGATATACATTAAAACCGAGTACATCTCGATGACAGCGGAACATATCCGAAGCGGTGCCGGTTACGGTAACAGTGGCGCGAATTCAATGGTTTTTCCCATCTCAAAAATTTCCCAACGCGGCTAAAGAAGTTTTCAGTTCAAAAATAAAGAATAAGCTAGAAGAGGTCGTTTCCTATCTGACTACTCTGAGAAGAAAGGTCTGAAACAAACTCAGAGGTCACAGTTTCTTTTAAAGTCCAGACATAATCTTGGTCAGGAAACAAACGTAGCAAGAATATTATACACAACTACACAGTATGCAGTCAGGGAATACTACCATTGTGCGCTTTTAGAGCGAGGCCACACGATGCGTTAAGAGCCTATACTACCTCAAATGGCTTAGCGTGATTCTCCGTTATGTCGAAAATCCTGCGCCATTAATTTTTAAATAAATATATGGTAAAGTTGAGGATTAATGCAAAGTCTTATGTTAGACGAAAACACGATTCCATAAAATTTTCTCGATAGAAAAAAAATCCAAAGTTACCTCTAACCCGAACAATAAACCGCTGGCATTCAAAAAATATTTCAAATTAGATCATGAAACTTTTCATACTAACTGAACTTACTTTAAAGCAGGTCTTATGTTATTTACTTTTTTATAATTACCATTATTTTCACTGTAAAAAGCAAATACCTAAACTATTAGCGCTGCCTGCCGCCCAGCACCGCACTCTGTCTCGCTTTCACTCACTCCGCGAGCAGTATCGTATGAGCGAGATAAAGAGCGAATTTTAGCTGAGGTAGTATAGGCTCTTAACGATGCGGTACGGCACCGCAGTAGGACGCTGTTTACCGTGGTGCGCGCCGCAGCGTATCACCCCTCCCCGCCTCGTCTCGCAGGTCACAAGCGCGGCGCGCCTACGTAACGGTGCGACGCCCCACGGTGGCTTGATGGTGGATTTGTATGTAGGATGACGTTGCGGCACCGCTCCGGCGCCGCACCGCACCGTTAACGCATCGTGTGGTCTCACTCTTATAATTTCTAACGTGATGATACGTGGACGTCCACGTTTACGTCACAGCGTCACGATAACGCAGGGAAGTATTATTATTATACATACCGTCTCGTTAGGAACACCAACGTCACATTAGACCAAGCTTGAGGAAAGGATAGTTGCAATGCATCAAGTAACAAAAACAAAAGAAAATAACAAAAACAAAAGAAAATAACAAAAACAAAAGAAAATCCTGCAGAACTTGATATCTCTGACCTTTCTATCTCGATATTCTGTCGCTAAAAACCAGCGCTGGGGCTCTGTCTTGCATAGGATCGCAGCATAATGCTGAGCGATAGCCGTTTTGCGTGGATGTGACGCATGTTTCCCCCTACCTTTTAATTTTATTTTTAAAGTGAAACTTCTTTACACACGCTTGACTTGGGGAGTAAGCTGGCGAACGCGTGACGTAAGCGTTACGAAAAGTGTGATCGGGCGAGGCGAACGGGAGTTGAGTGGGGGATATAAGCAAGAGAAAGCAGTGCGCGCGCATATTTTCTTTCTCTCTTCCTCTCATAGCCAAATACGTTTGAAGTTTCACTTCAGTCGTGTGGTCATAAGCACACTCGGTTTTTTGTGTTTATGTTTTTTTTTACGTCATTTTCACCGCACATAAACGTATTTTTTTTCTTTCTTTCTTTCTATATTCTTAAAGTGTTAACTCTATTCCACATTATCTTTGCCGACTCCAGGTACCTATATTGTTCAAGCAAATTATTTGCACGATAATGTTAAAATTTACAATCTTGTCCGCAAACTCGATCTTGCAGGGCGTCTGGAGTATGTACTTGTATGTACTTCAGCTTGAAAGGCTCTCGGAGTTCCGATGAACTTGTAGCGAACCCATTTGGAACTAAGCATGTTTAACTAAGTTGGAAGTGGATAGAATCTGTGTAATTTGATAGGTTATTGTTTGTCGATTTAAAGTTAGGGAGACGAGACGGTTTTTGCCTTATTTATGATCTTACACTACCGGTATACAGGGTGTTACGGAAAGGGTATATCAATACAAACAGGTTGAAGAGTGTATCTGGTCTAGAATCTCTGTACAAAATTTCAGCTCAAAAGCAGTAACTTTGAAAATGCTTAATATTTTTTTATTTCGATAGTTTATTAAATTGAAATCATAACAAACGTGTCACCGCACTACGAGGGTCATTATCCATTATCTTTAGTGTGTCTATGCGCCTAGTACACGCACATCACGCCGCCGCGCGCCAGTTCAGCGCCGTGATGTCGAAAAACGATGAAACAAGAAAGTGCCTTCCCGTGGTCGCATGCTACCATAGCTATGAAACGAATTTTGATAAGGTCTTCATCTGCATTTGGAAAATTTATTCCGGAACCTACATCATCTGCCTAGCCTTTTCCCAACTATGCTGGGGTCGGCTTCCAGTCTAACCGAATCCAGCTGAATACCAGTATTTTGCATGGAGCGACTGCCTTTCTGACCTTCACAACCCAGTTACTGGGTAATACGATACCCCTTGGTAAGACTGGTTTCAGACTTTTTTCTGACTACCCGTAACGTCTGTCAAAGATCCAGGAATGCCAGCCGGGACTAACTGCTTAACGTGTTTTCCGAGGCACGGAGGGGTCTCGGTATGTAAAGATGGTCACCCATGCACAGACCAACCGTAGCAAGCGTTGCTTATCCTGATCGATCAATTTGTGCGGCTGTTATTATTTAGCCACGGGCCCCCATTCCGGAACCTACATATAATATATTCATAAGCATTAATTTACCGTTTTGTTTGTATAATTTTAAGTTCCCTTTTATTTATTTTTTATTGTTTTATTTTTTATACTAGTTCCGCCCCGCGGTTTCACCCGCATAAGTTTCGATCCCGTGGGAATATCGGGATAAAAAGTAGTCTATATGTGAATCCAGGGTAACAGCTCCCTTCATACAAAATGTTATCAAAATTGGTCCAGCCGTTTGAGCGTGAAGAAGTAACAAACATATAAACACACACACTCACAAACTTTCGCCTTTATAATATTATATTGTGATAGTGTGATTTAGTTTGCATGTTTACATTGTCTACATTTCAATTGCATAAGATACTGAAAAGTGGAAGCGCAGAGTCTCCTAATACAAGTAATTCCTTGCTTAAAAGGTCATCTCCAACATCATGTATCGAAATGCCCTTTGTAATTTAAATAAACATATTTACAAATTAAATATACGTATAATAAGGAAATCTTGATGTTTCTAAATGTCACCACATCAATACGTTGTACGCGTGCGAAGCAGGGCCGGGTCGCTAGTAAGCTTGTAGCGGTATCTACAACGCCACATGCGAACAACGCGTCATACTGACGTCACGCAAATCCTGCATCTCGCAAGCAGAGTTTACCGCGCAACTAGCATAGATACAACAGTCCGGCATGAATCATTAGGCAGTTGCCTGCCAGACACAACACCCGTCTGGTCGGAGGATCCTCCCATTTCTATGGAGGTTGAGTGAACTTTACACCCTGTTCCCTTCATACCTCTATAAGCTTATAAAAATGTATCGACGTTTGTGATTTAATTAAAATGCTCTGTAGCCATGTTCAAATACAAGTTGAAAGCTATCCTAAATAATTGGCAATTAGCACAGAACACGCAATCACAGTTCAATTAAAAACAAATGAAATAGAGGTAATTCAAAATCAATCAGCGTAGCTTTTTCCCAGCTACGTTGAGGTCGGCTTCCAGTCTAACCGAATGCAGCTGAATACCAGCGTACTTGAATCGAGTGCCTAGGCAGTCGCACTCACCCAAAATCAATCCTAGTGATCTTTATTCTTATTGCAATAAGGTTGCTGGTGGGTTTTTTGTCAGTGACAAGTTTGTCAAAATCACAGTTATCTTTATTCTCTGAAGATTCAATTTACCGAGAGTTTTTATCAATAATTACGAGTCCAATATACAGTGTGGCGATTAGGTTACCACATTAATTGAAACCACGTATTCTACATCAAGTATTTTAAATATATACACAATTAAAATTATTCATAACAATTAACATTTTAGCCGTGGTATCGCGGCATCTGTATAATTACCCCTTTTCAGGTTTTCAATTGTACCTTGTATACCTAATTTAACAGAAACAGTAGGTATAGTCACTAAAGGAGGTAAGTAACCAGTGTCGTCGGATATAGTTGAAGTTTAGTAAGAAACCGATGGATGTTTTCGGATAAAATTTTATTTAATGAATAGAAAACAAACAGCTCTTTTCTCAAATTAAATTGAAAAACTTCCATCGGTTTCTTACTAAACTTCAACTATATCCGAATTCCGGCGACACTGGTTACTTAACTCTTTTGGTGACTGTACATTATTTTATTCTGACACACAAAGTCCTTTTCCTAATTATAAAGGAACTTATACAAATAGCTGTGACCAATGTATCCAACGTCGGATAATTTATGTAATCTACTTTTCCTATCGGAGTCCATTGCTTAAAGAAGCCTAATTTATGTAAAGCTTATGTTAATCAAGCTCTCTACATCCTTAACTCGTTTGAGGGGAAAATGTACAGGGTCATTAAGTCGGCAAAAAACATCAAATGACCCATCTTTGGGAATAATTGGGTCTTTAACTGAAGTCTTTTGGCTGCCCATTATTTCAGTCCCTTTCGATTTATTCAGGTAATCGAAATGACGAAGTCCAAAAAATAAAGTCAAGGATAGGGTGCTTATATTTTACATAACCACCGTACTAATAAACATATTTTTATATCAGATGAATAGTTACACACCGATTTCTCTCTTTAATTTGACTTTCGAAAGAAGAAGACAAAGCGTTGTGTAACTATACAGACTCTATACAACGTTTATTAGTTCAAACTCAAACTCAAAGCATTTATTTCAATTAAACCAATTACAGGCACTTTTGAATTGTCAAGGGGTCGGTCAGTCAGAAAGATGAAGCTAGTTGCCCATTCCAAAGAGTAGGTACCTATGGAGAAGAACGGGCAAGAAACTCCATAGACACATTTTTTTAAATAAAAATAATATGGTTACAAAGTCTTGGTTACATCATTCATGTTAAAAATTATACATGTGAGAACGATGCAGAACGTTAAAAGCGTCCATAATGAGAAGATGAGAAAAAAACAATTCAAATATTAAATTAAAATAAGCCGTGGCAGCAAAGAGATGACCAGTCCCTACTGACGGCGCCCGTTCACGAACATGACCTAGTAAGGGCGTATTATAACTATATTATTATTTATTTATTTCTGTAACTGCCCGTGACATCACAGCGGGCCCTATCAGAATACCAGCGCTGAGACCTTTATTTTTTAAATGTCGCAACATCATACTTAGATAGGAGCCTTTTGGCCTCTGTAGGACTTTGTTTCATTTTTCTTTTTGTTACTTTTTAAAAATATAATTATGTTTTTTATTTTTAACTGTGTTTAGTTTAGTTTGTGATCTTCCTGTACGAGTCGCAATAAATACTTTTTCTTTCTTTCAAAAGGAAGAACAAAACTGCAGTAGTTACTAATTTTCAGATTAAATAAAATTGAAAGCATATGCATAGTCAGGCTCCTTTTCAGTAAGTGGGCCTTAATCCGCACACTAGGCAAACCACAAAACAAACCAAACCACAAACCAAACGCACCAAACCAAACGATCACAAACCAGGCGGGCGTTAGCCCTACCACCGCAAGGGAAGAACTGGCCAGTCAAATAAGCTGTTGGATGTGACTGTCCAGGATGCGCCGAGTGCTCGGTTCAGTTGAGTAACTGGCGAAACAAACTGTGCAACACGAGGAGGCTTCTTCATGCATTCCAGTTGTAGGTAATATAATAAGTCCATGATCTCAAACACCTGTTATTATAACTGACGTCATGAAAATCTGTCGTTTTCACCAGTATTTGACATTAAGGGCCGGCCGGCGCTCACTGACGGCACGGCACGGCGTGTCATGGCAAAGGATTTTATTACTAATCAAGTTATCTTGAATCTTATTTCAACGAGTTTAGAATTCATATTACTTTATTTCGATACCACGATGACGCGACGTGCCGCGGGATGCTGCGGCATGACGCGACGCGGCGCGGGATGCTGCGGCATGACGTGTCATGCCGTTTCATTCCACGGGTGGCCGCGGCGCGCCATTGCATCCCGCGAGACGTATGGGTCACTTATTGCTAAGCTAGTTGAAATAAGGTTGCAACTTGTGCAGCGGTCATTTCGAGGAACGCCGCGGGGTGCCGCAGGAAACCTTCCGTGTCATGCCGTGGCAAGCCGTCAGTGAGCGCCGGCCCTAAGTTGTCAAAAAACGCTCTGTATTTGGACAGCCGCTATTGTGTGACTGTTCACCGATTTCTTAGAAAACCAATAGTGCTAATGACTGAAAATCGTCACCTACATTCCTCTTGAAAATTTCAACCTTCAAGTAGGTTTTATTCAACGTTGTTTTCTCGAACGTTTGAAACGAACGTCTGGGAGCAAAAGCCAAGTTTTTGTTTGGCACACAATGGCCGATGAACAATGGGCCTGGTACAGTCGCCGACACTCCAATTGATAAGAGAATTAATGAGCCTGACAGAGACGCAATGAAGTCTTGAAGTAAGAGGCGTTTTTTCATTACGACAAGGTGAAAGTGTTTTAAAGTGTAAGGTAAAATGTCGTAATAATTCAAGTATTTCGTCGCTACGTAAGAATTAGGATATTTTGTCGTTCATATTGCAATTAGTTCTATGTCAAAAATTACAAGTTTACAGGAGAGTAAAAAAATAGCATATTGGAAAAATATCTTTTATGATGACACCAAGATGTTCTTTAAGTAATGTTTGTTGACTATTGTGTTCTATTAAATGTGCATTTTGAATTATACCTTAGAAATAAAAAAAATAAACTGAAATTTTTGACATTGAACAAATTGCAATATGAACGACGATTTAACGCAATTCTTAAAAAAAAAATATATTTTTCTAATATAAAGTCCTGAAAATGTGTGTTAGGTTCCCTAACACTCATATCACGACAAAGCAATATGCTCTAGCAATATGATACGACGAGTAAAAAGATTACTACCCACATATCGAATCCTCAAATTAGGCACCGTCAAGGCTAAACCCACGATATAAGTAAATAATAAAGCCCTAATATTACATAAAAGGGTTTACTACAAAGCTCCATAAGTACCTACTTATTGAACGTAAACATCTTGGAAATATCGGTAGTTAAGGGCTTAAGTAAAGCCTACGAATATCGATATAATCACGTAGCTAGTGCTTGATGTGCGCGCCTGTACCATCAGGGCACCCTATTTAATCCTTCTTTGAGGTTTTGACATCTTTACAGTATTAGCTGTGCGCGATGGTACATTAAAATTTAATTTTACGGGCGAGAGTACAGTTACGTGCAAAATATGTTTGTGAATGAATACACGTCTTGTCAAAATTCAAAACTCGTAGAGAAGTGTAGAAGAAAATTGCTTAAAATCTTGAAATGTAGTGAAAAGTTAAGATATCACAATTGCACAACACACAAATTGAAAATTAGGGAGAAATTAGAAGCAGAATACATGTTGCGCCAACCTTACAAAACCTGAGATGAGGACAGGAGGAAGATGATGATCTGCCTAGCCTTTTCCCAACCAAGTTGGGGGCGGCTTCCAGTCCAACCGGATGCAGCTGAATACCAGCATTTTACATGGAGCGACTGCCAATCTGACCTTCATAACCCAGTTACTGGGTAATACGATACCCCTTGGTAAGATTAATTGTCAGACTTTCGGACTTCTGACGACCCGTAACGACTGTCAAAGATCCACGATGGACAGCTGGAATCAATGGCTTAACATGCTTTCCGAGGCTCGGAGGGGTCTTGGTATATAAAGATGCCTCTTGGTAAGACTAATTGTCAGACTTTCGGACTTCTGAAGACCCGTAACGACTGTCAAAAATCCACGAATGACAGTCGGGACCAACAGCTTAACGTTCTTCCCGAGGCAAGGAGGGTCTTAGTATATAAAGATGGTCACCCATCCACGGACCAACCGCGGCAAGCGTAGCTTAACCTGATCGATCGACCCAGCTCCCAGCAGGAGAAGGATGTTCATAAAGTAACCTTCATGAAGGAAGAGTTTTGGCCGAAAGGTGTACCGTACCGACGTTTTCGTGGAAGGTTACAAGACACCACGCAGCGCAACATGACGCAGACACTTCGTGCACAATAGTTAGTTTTTTATAATTAAAATATGTATGTTTAGGTTAAGGTATTTATCTATGGGCCTGCGTCGCCTGAAATAAATGGATTATTATTATTATAAAGTAATTGTGAAAGAGAAAATTCATTTGTTGAATTTCTTTTTGGTGTCAACATATTTTTGCAGGTGACATTACCACGCTTGTGTTACGACTAAATAAAGTATTTTATTTTAGCGCCATTGCGGGAAATTGCGTCGTAACTATATTTAGTAATTTTCTTATGTTCGTGGTTTGAATGTAAGCCATGATAAAGGGGTGCCCTTTCCCTTCTAGTCTGAGATTTTAACGGAGGAGAATATTTCCTTGAACAGACGCCAGCACATCAAGCTACTACAATCTGTCAAATTTCTTTAATAGATTTCAACTTTTTCGCTAAAGCATAAGGGCCAAAGCACACACGCTACTTTTTGCATCGGCGATCGGCGATTTTGCGGCTGTATCGATGCTGCATCGCGTTTTGGCGACTCTCTGCGTTCGGACGCGGTATCGGAATCGCGCGTTTTAGCGACTGCTCCGATGCTGCATCGCGTTTTGGCGACTCTCTGCGTTCGGACGTGGTATCGGAATTGCGCGTTTTAGCGACTGCTCCGATGCTGGCGCAAATGCCAAATCGCTGCGACCGGCATCCGAATGTGTGCGGAGTGTAGCGTTCAGCCGCTGTATCGAGCTTCCTAAAAGCAACTGAATCGCCGCGTTTGGCGTTTTTAAGTGTGCGGTGTGGAATGCTTGGTCGCTGCATTTAGCTTCTAAAAAGCAGCTGAATCGCCGATCGCCGATGCAAAAAGTAGCGTGTGTGCTTTGGCCCTAAGGTTCAAAGTTGATTGGGAAAATTTTACAGTTTCGGGTAGCTTGATCTGCTGGCGTCTGTACCCTAGATAATTACTGTGCTATCTTTTACTTCTGCGAGCTAGAGATATCTACCTACTATACTTTGGTGTATGCAGTATTAAGTATAATTAAGTAACTCCAGTATTCAGTTCCCAGCCAACTTACAGTGACAATATTATGTTGATTAAAATGTACAGCCGCCCAAAACATTTAGCACAATCAGCCTATATTCCCACTGCTGGGACACACGCCTCTCTGTGAGAGGGAGTGGGCTGTAATCCACCACGCGGGCCCAGTGCGAGTTGGTGAATGTCACATGTCTTCGAATTTTTAGTTTTATGACATGTCGGTTTCCTCACGATGTTTGCCTTCACCGTTTTGAGAGCAGTGGTGAAGAAATAATTTACACAAAGTAAAGCGCCTGTTTCTACTGGGCCACCACTGGCAAAATATTTAGCTTAGTTAATATTGAAAAGGTCATTAAGTTTAGCTATTAACTAAATTACTATTATTTAAAAGTTACAGAATCCTAAAACATCAAAAACTCGTCGCAATAAACCTTCAACTGTTATTATCTCCCATCGGTTTTTATTATTTAGACGTAATAATATAAATCTTCGTTTATCGCCCCCGAAGTTTTATGTTCAATAACATTTGATATACAATAAGAGAGCCTTTAGGGCTCATTTTCGGTTTCTTAAGATGAGAATGTATAAGTGAGTCTCGTAAGCGAGATTCGTCAGGAAATTATCGCATACAATAATGAAAATTGTAATGACGTGGATTAAACAAGATAAAATTATAGATTACATAATAAGAGTACAGTGGGATGCAAAAGTCCATGGATAGTACAGAAATAAAATCGTATGAAGCGAGAAATTACGCCATCTAGCGTAAAACCAGTAAACGACTAACAAAATTTAATTATGCTGTTATTAGATGGCGTTGCTTTGCTTTATATGTTAAAATATTTTTGTAGTTAAAATAGACACTAAGGTATCCATGCAATTTTGCTGGCGAGTCAACATGATAAGAGGAAGTCTGAATTTGGCACCGGTAACAGAAAAGTTGTTTGGAAATCGGTTGTCATGGTATGGGTATGTGATACAGGGGAATGAGGAAAATGTCGTGAGGAAAGTATTGAGAATGAATGTCGATGGCTATAAGAGTAGGGGAAGACCAAAGAATCGATGGACGGACTGTGTGAATGATGATAATATAGTTAGAAAGAGGGTGACAACCGAGATGACGACTAATAAAACAGTATGGAAGAAAGTATCCCTACCATTGGAGATACAACATCAGTAGGGATATATGGAACAGGGGGAAAAGACATGTTGCGCCGACCCCAAATAAATTGGGATAAGTATAGGAGAATGAATGATAACAATTGACGCGGGTTAGTATTAGTCAAAGACGCTGGTACATTGCATGAAAAATAGTTTATTTTATGCACACAACGACAAAAATTTAATAACTACGAGTATTGAATCATTAAATTCTTCGCGTCCCTGGCACTACTGAATATCAGATCTTGTTGGCTCAAAACTCCGCCAGTTTCACGGTGTTGTCCGTGGCAGCGCAAAGGTCACGTTGATTGCATATTTTGGGACACAGAGGGCAGGATAGATAGGAGGTAGTTAAATTTAACGTACGTCACGTTTTTTGTTCCTTCCGCGACTGTTGCTCGCTTCCGCCGAAATTTACAAAAAGTTGTGTAAATATTTTTAGCTGGAAGGAACATTTTTAACAAGTCGTTGTGTGCATAAAATAAACTGATTTTCGTGCAAAGCACATCAAGCTACCCGAAACTGCCAAATTTTCCCAATCAACTTTGAACCTTATGCTTTCGCGATAAAGTTGAAAATCTCTTAAATAAATTTGACAGATTGTAGTAGGTTCATGTGCTGACGTCAGTACAAGCGTCTTTTACTGAAAACTAACCCACACCTTAAGAGCGATTTCGCACTACGTCCGATCCGAATCCGAGAAATCAACCCGATTTGGAAATTGTTCTAAATTCTGACGATAGAGTTTGGATGTAGTGCGCAACCCCTTATACAAATAGGACTACGGTCACTTCGGACTAGCATTTCTCGGATTCGGATCGGACGTAGTACGAAACCGCCCTAACACAATGACAAATGTCGGCCAAACGCCTACTAAAATCATAGTCGATCAGTTGACATCATGTGTTACGTTCTCATAAGCCTAGTTTGTTACTTCACACACGAGGCGTTTAGTGAATCCATGTGTCTTACTAGGTGCGTCTTTATAGGGACAGGAAACCAGCGCTTAACAAAGAGTAGTATTATTTTTAAGGCCCTGCGTATCACATTTTCAATTACGATCTGAATCATTTTGAAGGATATTGCTAATGCATTGCTTCTTAAGTTCGAAAAATTTGTTTGCAACAACGTAAATAACGCAATGAACGTTGTTGAACTGTGAAAATGAAATCCATTGCCACTGGTAGTGTGTTACGCAATTACCCCGCTGGATTAAAGTGGTAATCTACGTCTTCTTTTATTGTAATACTAGCTGCGCCCCGCGGTTTCACCCGCGTAAATGTCGATCCCGTGAGAATATTGGGATAAAATAGTAGCCCATAATATGTTAATCCAGGGTATCAGCTACCTTCATACAAAATTTTATCAAAATTGGTCCCGCCGTTTGAGCGTGAGGAAGTAACAAACGTATAAACACACACACACACTCACAAACTTTCGCCTTTATAATATTAGTGTGATTGTGATCTATCGTTATCCCAAGAAATCACTACAGATTTTGAAACTACATATACAGAGTTAAAATGACGTTTTCCTCAAATAAAACCACCTTTCAAATGTAACAATAACTATTAAACAGTAACCTTTTTATCACAAGACATTTCTAGGAAATGTAAACCTCAAACACGAACATTTCCATTTAAATAATTGTGCTCCAATTATTTTCCGCAATGTTGGAATCACAACATTGTGGAAAACAATTGAAGCACAAGCTCTTAACAAATAAAACACCAATAAAACAAAAGACAACACTCTAATAAAATTAATGGCGACCTCAATCCCTGAAGACATTACAATAGTTAAACAGTAAGGCTTTATAGAGACTCGATTCGAGGACAATTAAGGTCATTGTAATAGGGAGAAAGGGGTAATGAATACAACGCAAATCTAACAATTTAATTAACAATTGTAAGGCAAAGGGCGTCCGTGAGTACCGAGATTGGTTTCACCGTCTTCGTCATTTCAGGATTCAGTGAGAGAAAATGATTGGCTGGTTTCGTGGCCCTAAATGAAGCAACTTGTCACGCAATAAGTTAACAACGTTTAGTATGAGGAAAAATAGAAAAAGGACGGCGAAGAACGTTCTTCTTCATAAGGTTTAATTTAAAGCTATATGTTGGAGAACATTTGCTCCATTTTAGCTCGTTAGACGGCTTTTGGTGTAGGTTATGTTTAGAGATGTAATGAGGGTACTTTATCCAAACTAATATTATAAATGCGAAAGTAACTCTGTCTGTCTGTCTGTCTTTTCTTCACGCCTAAACTACTGAACCGATTTGTGTGAAATTTGGTACAGACATAGTTTGGAACTTGAGAAAGGACATAGGATAGTTTTTATCCCGATATTCTCACGGGATCGAAACTTATGCGGGTGAAACCGCGGGGCGCAGCTAGTTCTGCTATAAAGCAGGTGTTGTGAGCAACAGATGATGAGACGGCCAGTCCACTAGCATTTTCACTATGAAAGTTTTTATTATAATAAATACTTCAAATACTGATGAAAACTTATGTGTGTGAGTTATGGATTGACTAGATTAAGTATCTAGGACGGAGCTATCGTTGCAGAGCGTGTATTCCAAAGCAGACAGAAGATAGACAAAAATATAAAATTAATTTTGACACTTACCCCTTACTAATAAACGTTGTAGGTATAACTGTATAGTTACACAACGCTTTGTCTTCTTCTTTCGAAAGTCAAATTACTGACGACTGAAAGAGACAAATCGGTGTGTTCATCTGATATACTTAATACGTTTATTAGTAAAGGAGTTAGGTAGAAAGTCGCGTTTGTCAACATGACAGAAGGTTGCGTTCATATTTCTTCATCCTAGCTCATGCAAGGCTTTGGTGAGGCAGTCGGCGATCACTATACTCGACAGTGATATCACCAGATGCCTTTATATACTGTACATAATGGTGACTGGTATCTATGTGCTTGCTCCTGGCATGATAAGCACCTTTACATCCTGCAATATTTTTGTTTCTACAAGATCTGGGCTAATTGCCACACCTGAGTCCTTCATTATCATAGGCCTGTAGGTTTCCGGTAGCCCAGCGAGAAGAAGCCACTCATCGTCGACTATACAACCTATAAGTTTGCCGTATGTCATTACTTCCCAGAATTCGATCCTTATTAGTGACACTATCGAATAGTGTAATAATACAGCGTGTGTTTTTTTTTCAAAATCAATGGGTTCGATTCCTGGCTAGAAATATTGATTTTTCAAAAATCCAATGACGCTGTTTTAGTTTTCATCAAAATCGAGCCCGTGACTCCTTTGAGTACTTTTTGCTATTCCTCATAGTTTCGGAGTTGGCCATCCACGCCCACTTGAAAAATTCACCCTATATATGACGGAGTTATGCCCAAACATACATAAAAAAATATAATTATTCAAATTGAGAACCTTCTCCTTTTAGAAGTCGGTTAAAAAGGCGTTTTCAAACTAACAATTTATTATTAAAGTGAAACCAAACTACGGTCTGATATATTTATTTAAATTTAAAATATTTCCAGTACTTACTCTTTGAAAAGGTGAAACCACAATAATGAATAAATAATTTCGTTGGTCCTGAAACAAAATACCTAGAACTGTTTATTTGTGGTATCATGGATTATTAATGTGTAATTTTATAGCAATAATTATTTGGTAATTATAATATTCCAGTGAAAAGCTCGGTGCTTCCGATATTTTAATTACGAGTACAATCCCACGCAATTCGCCGTAATTGTAAGCTTACCAATTAATGAAATAATTTACCGAAATATTTTAACTTGAAATTGTCGAGCTCCTGTGAATATTCGAAAATACCTTATAGAAATAAATGAAATTGCCATAATAAAATCGAACGACCGGTATCAGTTATATTTTTGGAGTTCTCCGGAATCGTAATGCATAAAATGTAGCTTTTTATCTCCGCTAATGAGACACAATTGATTTTCTATTGTAGTGGGCAGCCAGAGGTCCGCGCCGGGACGGAGTGATTAAATTCAACAGTATGGTTTCTAAACTATACAGGGTTAATTTTTCAAGTGGGCGTGGATGACCAAATTCTAAACTATGAGGAATAGCGAAAAGTACTTGTTGGGAATCGCACCCAACAGACAGGCAGACGGCACGCGCAGGCGACAGGCGAGCGAGTGGAGGTGCGGCGCGGGGAGCCTGCCCGGCCAGCGGCACTCGCTTCCTCGGAGCCCACCGCGACGGACGACACAAAGAACGATTTATCGAGGATATAAGGAGTCGCGGGCTCGATTTTGATGAAAACTAAAACTGCATCATTGGATTTTTTAAAAACCAATATTTCTAGCCAGGAATCGAACCTGTTGATTTTGAAAAAAAAAAAAAAAAACATACACTGTATTATTACACCATTCGATAGTGCCCCTAATGTGGATCAAATTCTGGGAAGTAATGACATACGGCTAACTTAAGGAAAATGTTGACTCTTAATAAACTGCTTCTTATCTTAAAGTAGGTATTCATACCTATCCTTATAGTTTATTAGAATTTGGCCATCCACGCCCACTTGGAAAATTCACCCTGTATACACCCCAATTAGACTATAAAGCCTGCACTACACTGCTCGACAAGTCAATCGAAGTTAAGCGAATACGAGTATGTAAAAATAAAATTTAATTTTCTTTGGCTCAATCGCCGCGCCGCGGCGCGCCTATTGTGCCAACCCCGGCCGCGGTCAGTATGGCAAAATACATTTTTATTTATTTATTAGCATTATTTTATCCCTTTTTAGTTTTGTGTTGTGTACTTCTTTATTTATTTGTTAGTCATTTCAGTTTTGTACTTAAATAAGGTTAGTATTGTTTGTTTTGCGGTGAAAGCCTCCTCCAAACCGTTCCAGATGGCTCTATCCTTTGCCTTTAGGACTTGAGTTTATTCTGTTACACCTGTATACATAACGTTACGCAAAATACATATACCATACCCGTGGTTTATGTATTTTTGTTGCAAAAAAATAGTCATTTATTTACAATTCAAACACTTATCATCGCACAAAAATAGAAGCTCTAAAAAAGGTAGCAGTCAAACGCAATAAATAAAAATTACAGTCCGGCCGTCGTTCAGACCGACACCTGCAGCCTGTGCGACAGTTCTAGTCCATACTATACTAATATACTAATAAACTCAAACTCAAAGCATTTATTTCAATTAAACCATTTACAGGCACTTTTGAATTGTTAAGAAGTCAGTCAGTCAGAAAAAATGAAGCTAGTTGCCCATTCCAAAGCGTAGGTACCTATGGAGAAGAACGGGCAAGAAACTCCATGGACACTCTTTTAAATTAAAATAATGTGGTTACAAAGTCTTGGTTACATCATTCATGTTAAAAATTATACATGTGAGAACGATGCAGAACGTTAAAAGCGTCCATAATGAAAAGATGAGAAAAAACAACAATTCAAATAATAAATTAAAATAATCCATGGCAGCAAAAAGATGACCAGTCCTTACTGACGGCGCCCGTTCACGAACATGACGCATGCATCAGCACCATTCAGCTCAACCATTTTGAAGGGAGCTAAATGATCCAACACATGCGCCACCATCAGCGAGACAATAATATTATAAATTCGAAAGTAACTCTGTCTGATTTAGATGAAATTTGGTATAGAGATAGTTTGAGTCCAGGGAAAGGACATAGGATACTTTTTATCCCGATATTCCCACGGGATCAAGACTTATGCGGGTGAAACCGCGGGGCACAGCTTGTAACTAATAAAGATCAAACTCACAAAACACGTATGAAACTGACGGGTGTCAAGAACGCATTCTCTGACAACCGGACTGTAGATAAGATTTATTTTCCGATAAAAACCTACCAATTTCCCGTTATGTACCTAAGTGCTTGGCCAGACTGGCAGCTCGGGGCGGGAGCGGTGCGGGTGCGGGAACGTGCGCAGTCTACCTGTCCGCATTGGAGCGCGGCTGCGTTCTGCGTGTTGTAGTGTCCAGTGTTTGTCAAAATATAATATGGATGAAGAAGACTTAGTTTTACTAGAAAAAAGCGCGAACTATTTTAAGAACCCCGGTGCCCGCGCACGCGCCGCGGACTCACTGCGGCCACTTGTATGAATGAGCTATGGCGTGAGTTGTCCGCGCGTTCTAATCTGGCCAAACACTAACACTGGAAAGGATAGATGAGATACCAAAATCCAGTCAACTGTCCCTTAATATGTACAGAAGTCAGCACATCAAACTACTACAATCTGTCAAATTTCATAAATAAATTTTCAACTTTATCACTGGACCATACGGTTCAAAGTTGATTGGGAAAATTTGACAGTTTCGGGTAGCTTGATGTGCTGGCATCTGTACGTCTGCTCCAATAATCAAAGGGGTCTGTCCTTAAGAGGGTTAGGGTTACAAATTCAATTTAATTAACTAAATCAGGAATTCATTGGAGGCATTGAAAAATTCCCTTCGATTGGAATTAAATTATAAGTTAAGTAATTTAATTGACATAAAGAAGGATCTTTTTGATTTCCTTTTAGAATATTAAGTATCGACAGGGTAAAATTAAAAGAAGAAGAAAGGTAGAAGGTGGCTGGGACGAACTGGACGCGGAAGGCAGAGAACAGGGTGTTGTGGCGCAGTCTGGAGGAGGCCTATGTCCAACAGTGGACTGCGATAGGCTGAGTTGATTGAGGGTCAAATTATATTAGCTACCAAATCTCTGCAGACGTGATGGGTATCAATATCTAGACACGATAAAATAAAAATAATTTTGATGTTTTTTTTTTTTGTCAATGACTGTAGTTAGTTGTTACTTGAAGAATGAGTTAAGAAAATCTGTATTCTGTTGTTTTATTGTGTTGGGTTAAGAAGTTTAAACAAAAAAAAACGATTTTTAAAACTGATATTTCAAGTGACTATCTGCGGTCGATGACTCAATTTTAAACCGACTTCAAAAAAGGAGGAGGTTCTCAATTCGGTGGTATTTTTTTTATTTATTTTTATGTTTTTTACCTCTGTACGCCGTGATTTATAAACCGATTTGGAAAATTCTTTTTTTATTTGAAAGGATATACTTTCAGATTGGTCCCATTGTCATCATGTCAGGATCTGATTAAGGGATCCTGGAGAAATCGAAGGAACTCTTCAAATATTATAGGCACACGTATAGCGATTTGGGTATTTTTATAATAACACGTGTACATTAAAAAAAAAAAAACAAATGAATTATTTTTTTGTTTTATTATGTAAAGATATCGATATTCCTCACTTTTGCGGAGTTTCGCTAACTAACTTCATTTGACCCTGTATACTAAAATATTCATCAAAGCCCTTAAGAAATCCTAACAAAATATAACAGCATTGAGCATTAATAAAGTGAACAAGGACGTTTTGGAAAATTCCGGCAACACTCTCGACATGATAATGATGTTTGCTTTTAAAGGAAACTCGATAACCGAGGACAAAAAAAAAAAACTCTCATTATTTGATCTCGGGAAAGGTGAAAAACGTCGCGGAGTATTTCCGCTCGAGTGGAATTAAGTGAAACGAAAAGGTGTCGAGAAAAATCAGAGTGAGTTAAAATTCTTTCACATCCGTTTGATGTTGAGTACCGATTATTTTTTGGTTTTCAATTGAGATATTAAGGACTGGAAATGTTGCTGGGGATTCTGCCGATTGTTTTGTTAGCGACGAAAAAACCACCGAGCCAACGTTAGGAATAAAGAATTGGTTTTGTAAATTCTACGTCATCATCATCTGCCTAACCTTTTCCCAACTATGTTGGGGTCGGCTTCCAGTCCTACCGGAGGTGGCTAAATACCAGTATACATGGAGTGACTGCCTATCTAACCACCACAACCCGGTTACTGGGTGGGATATGATACCCCTTGGTAAGACTGGTTGTCAGACTTTCGGGCTTCTGGGTGCGAAAAGGTAACATACAGACATACTTACTTTCGAATTTATGACATTAGATATGCCCCCCCCCCCCCGAAAGGTTTAGGCATGAGAGTGAGGGAAGAGGGAGTGTTCCTGTGTCTTCGCGTACACTTGTGCACTATAATATCTCCCGCGCCAAACGCTACTCTCCGTTGAGATTGGCCGCCGTGACCGAAATACGGTCTGGAGGACCCATGTTTGTTTTCGGAGGCTAATGACCCTCATCAATCCACCCTATTTTTTATTTCCTAAAATAACTAAGTATCAGTTTGTTGAACTTTCATTTATCGGAAAACCCATATCACACATTGACAATCCGTTGCTGGCCCGGGATTTTGGTATCATACCCTCAAGTTATCTTTATTTGCGTTGACGTTATCTAAATAAACATAAGGCCTCTTTGATTTACGTCTAAGTCCAATAACAGTACATAATAAAAGAGGACACGACATGTAGTACAATAGATTGCTTTTCATGTGTCAGAAATGCGTTGGTCTGTCGTTTGACTGATCGGGACGCCACCGCCACTAGGTGGCGCTCGACAAAGTCTAGCCTGACGTTCGTGCGAGTCGAGGAGAGCTACAGTTATAACAGAGTGGTGTGGAGCAGTTCTCTTGACCATTGGACATCGTACGGACAACATGTGCTCAGAAACTGTCGCGCGTTCCGTATCTAGTTGTGTCTCGTACGTACCTACTGTGTGTGAATCGCTAGTGCGATTAATTTGGTCGTAAAATTACAATTTCATTTGAACTGCAAACGGTTTTTCTATTGCGCAATAATCAACACTACCCATAGTACGCCCACAGTAATTAAAATATGGCTGATGATAGCGAAAAAGACAGACAAACCTTCTCCGTTATATGTATAAAATGCCGGTTATAGCAGAAATCCAGCGCTGGGGCTCAGTCTCACATAGGGTCTTAGTATTATTCTGAGCGATGGGCGTTTCGCGTGGATGTAACGCATGTTTTCCCCAACTTGTTCTTTTTTGTGTTTATTTATTTATACACCGTGTTCTTCACGATATCCATAAATTTTGTCTAACGCTTCTATAGCTTTTACAAATTAAATTTAACAGAGGAAGTAGTACTTAAAAAGGCGTCGTTACAAAGATATTTGTAATTTCATTTAGTGAAATTTAATTGAGCTATGCAGTAAGAAAGGGTCTTAAAACTCAGTTTGACAAGTTGCAGCCCGCCAAATCTTATGAATGAAAATACGTCATCGTTGCCAATTCGGATAAAGAGGCATGCATATCGGGCGCTTTACATCAAGTTATATGAAAATTAACAAATAAAAATAAGAATTCATTAATGTGTCCATAATGAAAAATGTTTATTTCCATGGTTTGAACATCTGGTCGAAGTTCATAAGTTTATGTATATCGTCCGCAACACGGTGTATATACTTCATTGTACACCACAAAAATACATAAATAAAAAAAAAGGGTATCATTTAAGCTATCACCAATTTAATTAGTTTTGTGTTTCTTAAATAATAGGGTTTGTCCTCCAAATAGTAGATCTGTCACCAAAATGTAGTCACCAAACAATGCAAGTGACCTAACCAAACCGAACCTCGGGGTGCCCTTCGCTCGCTCTTGCATCCTATGTCGACGGAGCCCCGCTATCTGAGAACGAAAATATTTCGTGGCGATAGATCTATTTATTAGGTGATACAAATATTTCGTGGCGATAGATCTATTTATTAGGTGATACAACTTGATGACAAATATAAATTTTGGTGATAGAAAATATAGTTCCCAAAAAAAAAATACATCAAACATTACAAAATATTCAATGGGCGGCCTTATCACTTTCTGCGATCTCTTCCAGGCGACCTTGGAATGGATAGTGATTTTCCTAGACATAAAATAGGGCTGTCCTTGGTGCCAATATTATGTACATACAATACACTAAAATAATTGTTTGTATTCTTTCTCTGCGTCATGTATACCGCAAATAAATATTTTTCTTTCTTTCAAAACTGAAGATATGTGCAAACATCACGCCGATCGTGAATCGTGATTATCCACTCACATGACCGCCCCCCTCTTTTTTTTGGATGGGAAATCATCAAAATCAATTCACCCTAAGATGGATACGTGGATGTCCGAGAATTCAGTCTAGGCTTAGTTGGATTAACGGAATTTGTAAGCATTGGATTCTCGGATATAATATCCGTTCCCGCGTCCACCTTAGGGAGGACTTTTTGGGGTGAATAAACGGAATAACTGAACCTATCCATCTCTTTTTACTTTTTATATCATTGAATTTAACCCACACTAAGCACAAGCATTTAAAGTCTATTCAAATGTATGTTTCAAATTGATGTTACTTCAAGTTAAACAAATACCAACTTTATTTTAATGGAAATTAGGTTTATTTTAAAGTGACTAGCACTATTGAAAAATTTATAAAAATGTTTGAAGTTGTAGCGTAAACTGAACTTTATTTTGTTGGAGTTAAAGTTATTTTTCCACTAACTCACATTTGTTTACATTTTTGGTAACTAAATCGCGAATGCAGATAGAATTTTTAGAAGATTATACAGAGTATGAGACTTGGTTAGTCTCATACTCTGTTTTTAAAAGAAAGAGAAGCTATTATGTGAAGCGTTTCTAAAACATACAGGTACAACGTTATATTTCAACGAGGTTCATACATTTACCACGAAAGACACACAATTAGATATTTTCTTACTCTCTTTTCCCTGAAAAGTGTGAAGTGTATGCACTTTAATAATTTTTCATGTCACAGTGCGAGCTGAGAAAAATAGAGGAAAATACTTACATGTCATCTCTCATAAGTTGTCCCAGGTACCACTACGTATGTTGCACTTACCGGTAAAAATGTGTTCCTCGTTGCCGAAGTAGCGGTCTATTCTGTAAAAATATGTGTGTGTGTGTGGGGTATGTATGTATGTTTATTTGTATGTACATATCGCATGCTTAATGGAACATTGACCCATTAGTAGATAAGTCAGAATTGAGTTACAGATTTTTTTTTAATCAGATCTCTACAATACTTAATCATAGACGTTTAAAATACAAGCATTCATGATTAATTAATAGTCAAATCAATTCAGTTTTAATTTTATGCGTCAACAAGTAGGATAAGTCCTCATAGCAAGATCTTCTTTTGCGATGTCCCAAAACTCATCTTTTATGTAAGTATATTCTCATAATATTTGTTTAGTTTTATTAAGTGAATAGTTTTTAGTTTTATAATATTAGTGTGATTTTTTACATCCTTTTCCTACCTCCTACTGCAACCGCTTTTATCATTCTTCGCTCAGCGAAATCTATCTCATTACTCGCTAAGCTTTCAGTCATGTCCTCAGCTGAGTGCACGTCGAAAGGAATCAATATCTATGTTTATTGAAAAGTTGGAAGTACTTACCAATTATGTAGTACGCTGCATCGTTCTATTGCACCAGTGGGTGGCAATAATCGCTTGTTCAACATGGATTAGCTAGGATTAGAGGGAATTGGGTAGCAATTGGCTGGGCACTGTTGTTTGAAGAACGATTATACATGGCCACCGATACGGGGTAGCAGAGGGTAAGATAAACTTGGTATTTTATTATGGTGATTCCTGCAGCTGTAAATCGTCATATTTTCACGAAATAATTATATTTGCATCAAATACATACTACATACGTGACTCCTTTGAGTACTTTTCGCTATTCCTCATGGTTTCGGATTTGGCCATCTACACCCACTTGGAAAATTCACGCTGTCTACTTTCGAGAGCTGCATTATATATACCTATGTCTATGTTTAATTTAGTAATGAAGTAGTTTATCATAATTGCCGCGTATTGAATTTATCTTTATTTTATACGTGTATGTTAGTCAACTTAGATACCCACTTCATGTATTCAATACTAGCTGCTGCCCGCGACGTCGTCTGCGTGAAGACAGTACCAAAAATACCTAAGATGCCAGTGTCGCTATAGCATTATAAGTAAACAACTTTTAAAATAGCATTAAAATATAAGTTTTTTTTGCAAGCGAAGCAAGTGAAGAGAGTTATATGGGAGTCCTGCCGAGTTCAGTTATAAGGTGTGACTGAAGGAAATAGAGAAAATAATGCAGGAATACATTCCAGTACACAAAAGAGTAAAAATACGTACAAAGGTATCATACCTTACAACACTTCCCTATAAACTACGTTGGTAGTTAGGCTGCCAGGTGCCAAAATGTAAAGAGAGTCAGGATTGGTGACGCGGGAGCAAGCGACGTACAGTTGCTCGTGTGAGAAGCAACTCGTCCTGAGGTCTACACCCGCTGCCCTCAGTGTCTGCCCCTGCGACTTATTGATGGTTATCGCGAAGCAAACACTCACGGGAAACTGTACGCGCTTGAACTGGAACGGGAAGTTATGAGGTATGAGGGGAATGCGTGGTATAAATACTGCCTCGCCGACGCTACAACCCGTAAGAGTTTTCGCCTTAATGGTGTCTGTGGAGCGAGATGACTTCAAGGCGGGTCCCGTTACACAACTTCGGAGGAGATAGGTTCCGAAGAAGCATAATCGGGACACCGACCTTCAGCTTGATGGTATGCGCTGGAAGTCCACTTGCTGACAGGGAGTTCAGAAATTCCACGGGATAATGTGTGGCGTCATCTTGCTCGATAACAGTGTTTCGATAAACAGGGGAATGAAGCGGTCTACACCTCGAGGTGTAGACCGCTTCATTCCCCTCAATTTCCGAGAGAATGCATTCGTAACTTGCTGCAGCCTGATCATTTTTGGGCGTCAAAATGTCCCCGTACACACAGCGAATGAGTTCTTCTAAGCTGGATACCACTCTACCGAGAGAGTCTGGAAGCACCACCTCTTTTGGTAGAGTGCCTTCGCCAAGACTTAGAAGGACATCGGAGAATTCTTGAGCACGTGCATTGCTGCCGAGCCGAGCTCTAATATTAATGGTCAAGCGCGGCGTACGAACTCGTGACCACAACAAAGCATTCACCTCATCAGCCCTCGATCCCCGTGTCACCACGGGAAGCGTTTGCCGGAAATCGCCACTGAACAGAACTGTGACACCACCCATCAAATGTTCGTTCCTGCGGATGTTCTGCAGGGTTCTGTCCACGGCCTCAACTGCCTTCCTATTGGCCATCGTACACTCATCCCATACGATCAGAAAGCAATCCTTGAGCACGTGTCCCTTATCGCTGTTACGTGACACACCACAAACAGGCGTTTCGGCGCTCTCTAAATCGATGGGAATTTTAAACATGGCATGTGCTGTCTTGCCACCCGGAAGCAGTGTGGCAGGGGTACACCCTTTATAGCAGAATTTTTTATGTCATAATATTATTTAGCATAACAGCGGATAGCATAAACTTCATTTCGCAGAAAATCGTTTGGCATACACTCATTTATCATACATTCAAAACTCATAATTTTGTAAGTCAGAATCATCTTTAGGCATACATTTCATATCCCTAATAATTAAAAAGTAGAACCATCATATCGCAGAAAGATCACAGTCAGAATCGTCTTTTGGCATACATTTCATATCGATAATCATCAAAAGGCAGAACTATCATATCTGAGAAAGTTTACAGTTAGAACCATCTTTTGGCATACATTTCATATCCATAATAATTGAAAGACTCATCTATCGTAATAAATTGGAATTTGTCGGTAAGAAATCTCATTCTAAGCAATTCTATAAACAATGAGGTGGTAAAGTAGTTTTCGAGATATAGCGGTGTGACGGACGGACAGACGGACAGAAGGACGAAGTCACACCATAAGGGTTCCTTTTTACCTTATGGATGAACCGGATGAAACGGGCTTCTGTCAGCAGATCGACGGAGCCCCGCTGCGCGGGGTTCCTATTTCTGCCTGCAGGGTTTAAAGGAACCTAACCAACCGAACCTCGGGGTGCCCCTGACGTCCTGACGGTTCATCCATCCGTTGTCACCGCTCTACCGTGCCGAACTACCTATTTATCGAAGCACTCATTCTATAGTGTTGACAATATTTTAATCTTAATTAAGGTTCAAAATGCTATTTTGTACAAATAACAATATGCCTAATAAAATTCTGTCATCTTCATAGTGAAATTGAAATTATACCAAATAATCGTCGCTCTAAATAAACGTTATGCTAAACGAAATTATGCGAAATTTTAACTCTGCCAAAGGTAATTATGCCAAATAAAATTCTGCCATCTTAAAAGTATGCCATCGTAAATTCGGACATACATATAAACATTCGGCCAAGCAATAATTATGTTAAATAATTTTTATGCCTTAAAAATATTCGTTTAAAGAAGATTATGCCAAGTGTGTTATGCCAAAAAAAAAATCGGAGCATCAAGATTCTGCCAGATAGAGGGAACCCGTGTGGCAGCGATTCCCGACGACGCTACAGCAATAGCAATTTTGCCTCGCCTCCTGACCTCTGCAAGTATGTCAGTGGTAACAAATGTTTTTCCTGTTCCACCAGGAGCATCCAAGAAAAACTTTTTACCTGGTTATGCCCAACGCTTTCAAGGACGGTGTCATAAATTTGTTTTTACACTGAAGAGAACAAAGCGACATAATCATTTCGTATGGTGGTCATTTCGCCCGGATCGTAATTTGTCTCAGCGTTATACTCCCGATTTCCACGATCTTGATGCGGTGATGATTGGGGAGCTGGTAACCCATATTCGATCAGTGGATTGCCGCCGATAGAAATGACCACATCTTGAAGTGAACTGAGACAGGTGTTCAGCACGCGTTCATCAGTTACTTCGACTTCGTCTCCAGTAGGAACATAACTTTTTTGTAATACTTAACACCGCGTTTTTTTTTAATTGTCTTCCTCAACTCTGCTCAAGATTTTGAGGGTTTTGTTGGAACTCGAATTTATCAAAACGAACTATACGATACAACTTTTATGGAGAAAATGAACATTGCCATCTATGAATTTTAAGAATAACTAACTACTAACCTCGCCAACATGATCAAATTTAAATTAATTTCCAAAAAGTGTCAACATGTAACTTGATTTGATTTTAATGAAATCTCATAGATGGCGGGCGCTGCTTCAAAATTTTCTTTATACTACTAACATTGAAATTCATTAAACTATGTTTCTCGGCCCAAATTACTTAAATGGCGTAGTTTTCATAGTGTAAAGCTAGATAATAGCATGGCTTACTGAAAAACAACATTTAAATATGCGTCGTTAGATTACACGCTGTCACAGAATGCGTAAGAAAAATAAAGATTCACAGCTCCTCCCCCGTAGGTGATAGCGTGAAAATATGTAGCCTATATGTTGACCCGACCTCTTTGTAATACTCATGCAAAATTTGAAGTAAATCCATGCAGTACTTTTTGAGTTTATCCCGGACATACAGACAAACAGACAAACAGACAAAAATTCTAAAAACTATATTTTTGGCTTCGGTATCGATTGTAGATCACGCCCCAAGTATTCTTTTAAAAAAATATTCAATGTACAGTTTTGACTTTCCTACGATTTTATTATATGTATATAGATTGTTATTCCTTCCTTGTTGTAAATGTGTCTTTTTTTAACCGACTTCTAAAAAAGGAGGAGGTTCTCAATTCGAATGTTTGTATTTTTTTTTTTTTTTTTTTTTTTTTTTTATGTTGTTCGCGCATAACTCTGTCGTTTGCCAATCGATTTGAAAAATTCTTTTTTTATTGGAAAGGGTATACTTCCCAAATGGTCCCATAAAAATTTTATCGAAATCGGACAAGCGGTTTTTGAAAAATCAACAAAAATCTAAAAATTTATCTACATTGTCTACATTAACGATCTTTTTGTTGATTACTTTTTTGTGCGGTAGGTACAACTAAAAAGTGAAAAATAAAAACTTTTTCACAAAAAAAAACAACCGACTTCAAAAAAAAACACTACAAAGTGATAAATAACTTTAATTTCGGAAGTCGGTGTCAAAAAACGAAAATGCGAAATCAACGACACCGACTTCCGAAATTAAAGTTATTTATCACTTTGTAGTGTTTTTTTTTGAAGTCGGTTGTTTTTTTTTGTGAAAAAGTTTTTTTATTGAAATTTTACTGCAGCAATAACGTGTAGGTAGCTGGGTCTGCAGTGTTGTGCAAGCTTTTTTTAAACAAAATAAAATGCAGTTCCTAGTGAAGGAGAACCTTTTGGAAAAAAATACGTAGTAATGTGTTTAGCTTTTTAAATCTTTTGAAGCAATTTGTGATGCTTTGCTCAAGCGCCTGGCGCTTTTCTGATATTTTATTATTTATTTTATTCAACATGTGAATACTGGTATCTCTTGGGTCAGGCATGCAGTCTGACTTTTGTAGATGAACTCTATAACGGAGCAAACGAGGACTTTGTATGTTCCTTTTATTTTGGCTTGTTACACTTTACGTGAGACGACGTCGTGATTTTAGAACAAAAATGCTGAAATATGTAGTTACAAGTTTAGTAGCTGATTTTGGCCTAATAGTGCCTTTACTAGTCTGTTTTTATTATTTGACGTCATATTAGGAGTGTTTCATTTAACTTTTAACTTGTATGGCAATTTCTCGGTGAATGAAACATACCTAAAATATTAAAAAGTAGATGGAACCGATTTCAAAATTGTATTTCCTTCAAATGTGTTGATGATGATGATGTCTTCGTATTATTTTATTTAGGGCATATACACAAACACATTTTTACAAGTGGAAGCGCAATCAGTACGTCCAACAAAATATTGTTTCGCAGGAATCGAACCCTTTATCTGTAGTGAAAAAAGTAATTGTTTGCTACTAAACCAGTGCCTTCTACATACATAAAGTCTATTATTAGTTAAACAAAATCAACTTTAATGTAATGGTAATTAAGTTGATTTTAGAGTGACTAGGACTATTGAAAAAGTTATAAAAATGTTTGAAGTTGTAGCGAAAACTGAACTGTATTGTGTAAGATTTCAAGTTATTTTTCCATAAACTCATATTTGTTTACACTTTTGGCACAAAAATCGCGAATGCAGATTACATAAATTCACGCCTTCTTTCATGGAGGTAGGCAGAAACTATATTACGCCACCTGCTAAGATCCTTACATACTCCTTTTTCTACCTTTTTTTTTCCTTACGTTCATATCTGGTGCTTTCTCCTCATCTGCCTAGCCTTTTCCCAACTATGTTGGGATCGGCTTCCAGTCTAACCTGATGCAGCTGGATACCAGAATTTCACATGGAGCGACTGCCTATCTGACCTCTGCAACCCAGTTACTGGGTGGTATATGGTGTACATAATAAAGAGTATTCTATTCTATTCTATTCTAAGACGATACCCCTTGATAAGACTGGTTGTCAGACTTTCGAGCTTCTGACTACCCGTAACGACTGTCAAAGATCCACGAATGACAGCCGCGACCAACAGCTTAACGTGCTTTCCGAAACACGGAGGGGTCTCGGTATGTGAAGATGATCACCCATCCACAGACCAACCGCAGCAAACGTAGCTTAACCTGATCGGTCGACCAGTGCAGCTGTTAATATTTAGCGACGGGCCTATATTTGGAGCCTTCTATTCTACATTTAATAAGGAAGGTGCTATGAAATCGGGTACCAAAAACGTTTCAGCAACATCACAATAATAAATTAACAGTTACGTAAATATGCCTTCGCCATTCAGTTTGTGTAAGCAAAATAAACATCATTCGCGTCCGGTAAAGGCTGTTTATACACTGTAAACATGTTCATGTTTTTATTTGCCTTTTATGTTTATTTAACAAGGATATAATATCAAGTAAATATTTTGCTATAAATAATTGTTTTTTCGGTAACATATCAAAGTAAGTTCAATGTATTTGATTGATAGATAATAATCAGATTTTGGAGAGCAGTGGTGGCCAAGTGGTAACGGCCGCGACTTACGAGTTGTAGGTCGTAGGTTCGAATCCAGACAGGCGCTTTACTTTGTGTAAATTATTTCATCACCAATGCTCTCAAAACGGTGAAGGAAAGGGTACACTACAATAATACGAAAAACTTTATTCCGAAAGTCACAAATACGAATTTCAAAATACCGATTTTCATAATTCCGAATGGTTGAAAATTCCTTTTATAACAACTCCGATTTATCATTCATCCTATTTTAATAATTCCGTAATTTCAATATCCCTAACGTTTATAATTACTATTCTCAAAATACCGAGTTTCAATAGATCGAATAACAAAAAGTCGTACTTAATGATAATTCGAAACATCAAAAATACGAATTCCGATTATTAAAATACCGATTAATTAAAATTCCGAAAAATAATAACGCTTTGTAAAACTGAATAGCAAGACAAATAAACACATATTTCCAATTGTAAGAATATAGATGGCACAAAACCAACAATAGAGCCCCTATATCTGTATAAAGGGTTTAAAGTAACCTAACCAAACCGAACCTCGGGGTGCCCTTCGCTCGTTCTTGCATCCTATATCAACGGAGCCCCGCTTCGCGGGGCCCCTGTTTCTGTGTAAAGGGTTTAAAGTAACCTAACCAAACCGAACCTCGGGGTGCCCTTCGCTCGCTCTTGCATCCTACGTCGTCTATTACGTTCGTTGAGTTCGGGTGCAGTAACGGTAACGGAAATAATTCGGAGTATTGAAAATCGGAATGTCGTTTTTCGGACCGAGAACCCATCGAGCATTTGATTCTTCGAATATATGAAAATCGGAAAACAAACAAGTCGCATTTATGACTTTCGGTAAAATAAATTTCGTGATTTTTAATAATAGACATTATGATTCTTAGGTATTATGAAATTCGGACTTTTGAAAATCGGAACATCGAAATTCGGAGTAAAATATTTCGGAGTATTTAGGTGTTCCCTGAAGGAAAACATCGTGAAGAAACCGGCATGTCCTAGAACCAAAAATTCGAAACCATGTGAAATCAGCCAACCCGCACTGGGTCCGCGTGATGGATTACGAGCCAGTCCCTCTCACCGAGAGAAGGCCTGTGTCCCAGCAGTGGGAACATTATAGGCTAATTATGTTATGTTATGTATAAGATTTTATGCGCATCGCTGACACATGCTTGCGCTGACTGGATTGGTCTACTCAAATCTGTGTGGTTTTTCAACATTGTCTTCACATGATCCGACCGAGATTATGATTGGACTTTAAAAAGAGACTTTGACCCTTGAATTTGTTTCGCCATTTCTTTTCAGGGGCAGTCAGATAGGAAATGTCGAATCCATCTAGTTCTTTTTTAATAATATGACGTGTAAAAGTGATTCCGTATGAATCAGGATGTTAATATGCATTCTTCTGATATAATATTACAACTTCTTCCTCAACTTCACAGACAAAGGCCCACCTTCCATCTTGAGCTGTGTATCGGCTTGCGGCCTGCGTGCTTGATGACGTTATGACTGCGTCAGTGAGCGGAGTTCACAAGGCTGATATTTGGACCAAACGTATTTGAACTTTTTGCTACCGTTCCGGTAAGAATATTACCGCTTTTCTTTTGCCTTTTACGACCTACCAAAATACAGTTGAAGCGACGAGAGGTAAGAATGTGGGTAAGAATTTGTTTTGTAGGTATTTTGAAATTGAAATACAGTGCTTACCTACATCAAAGGAAAAATATCTCAATATCTCACCATCACCTGCCTAGCGTTTTCCCAACTATGTTGGGGTCGGCTTCCAGTCTAACCGTATGCAGCTAAATATCAGTATTTTACATGGAGCCACTGCCTATCTGACCTCCACAACCCAGTTACTGACTATATAATATATACCCCCCTTAGTGAGACTGGTTGTCAGACTTTCAGGCTTCTGACTACCCGTAATGACTGTCGGTTTAACGTGCATTGAGAGACACGGAGGGATCTCGATATGTAATGGATGGTCACCCATCCACGAACTGGCCTCGGCAAGTGAAGCTTAACCTTCGATAGACCAGTGCGGCTGTTATTAAATAGCCACGTACCCCTCTAAGAAAAATACCTATGATCTTTAAAAGATTCTCTAGAGTCTAAATAAACAAAACATATTGGAACTGGAAGTACCTAGTCATGCAATACAAGGAATGCCAAGAATAGTCCAACTGACTTCGGAATTCAATCTGAGAGCAATTGAAACTAAAGGTGCGACCAGACATGATTGGACATGATCAAAGGTTGTACGTCTGTCGTGAAATCACGACTTCATCGTTAGCCTGTAATTTATAATGTCTGCTGAAACGAGTTATCGTAGTAAATATTGAAACCTATAATAGTCACCGGCTAAAATTATCGCTTTTAGCGATAATAATAACAAATTTATTTCAGATTAAAGTCCATATGTTGTAAGAAAAGTCTTAACCTAATGTTAGTAAAAACACATAATTGAAAATTAAAACGATTGACACCTAAGATATGAAAGAGCGACCAATGCGTGAAAAAAAATAATTAAAATTTCTGCATTTATATCGCCCGTATCTCTGTAAGTTCTTGTAATTTTTATGGTGTTACCTGATAATAGTATACTATTCTAATATATTTTTGTAGGAATAGTGTTGCAATCTCTTTTGACATAATTCCTTTTATTCATTTTATTGATAACTAGCTGCGCCCCGCGGTTTCACCCGCGTAAATGTCGATCCCGTGGGAATATCGGGATAAAAACTATCCTGTGTCCTTTCCCGGGACTCAAACTATCTCTATACCAAATTTCATCGAAATCGGTCCAGCCGTTTTCATGTTATGTCGTGACAACGGAAAACGGGTTTCATTTTTATATACAGGGTGAATTTTCCAAGTGGGCGTGGATGGCCAAATTCTAAACTATGAGGAATAGCGAAAAGTACTCAAAGGAGTCGCGGGCTCGATTTTGATAAAAACTAAAATTGCGTCATTGGATTTTTGAAAAATCAATATTTCTAGCCAGGAATCGAACCTGTTGATTTTGAAAAAAAAAAACACACACTGTATTATTACACCATTCGATAGTGTCCCTAATAAGGATCAAATTCTGGGAAGTAATGACATATTTTAGTTTTCATCAAAATCGAGCCCGCGACTCCTTTGAGTACTTTTCGCTATACCTCATAGTTTCGGATTTGGCCATCCACGCCCACTTGAAAAATTCACCCTGTATATAGATTTTTCGAAATATACTTATTTTATTGACATTATACCACGTCTAAGTGACTACCATTATATCGACTTACAACATGCAGTCTACTTCTTCTTTCTGTATATTCCTTTTTGTAGAGTCTTACTTTTACCTGGATATTTGGATAAAAAAAAATGAAAAAGATAGTTATCCTAGTTCATCAACCACTTACTCAGCAATATGTTCTCTATTCGCTCCTATAACACAGATGTTTTTACCTAGCGCAGGAGTCAGGGCTTTACATTGTTTGTATACATTTTTTATGTCAATAAAATAATGTATTTTTATTATCCATAAACGCGCGTTAACTCAACTCGCCGTTACAGTCATCTGAACATACCCTAAGCTTAAATTTCTAGGTATCTCCAGTTACCCTTCACAGACTTACAAGAGTACATACTTTGAGCCTTTGGCAGTTACCCGTATGCCTTTGCGTCCAATACGACTGCAAAGAACTTTACTGGAAACCTGAGATTGTCTATGCTCTTAGGCCCTAGCATGAACATGCGATGTACACGTAACGTAATATCGAACGACTCTTTTTTATCGAAATACAACACTATTTTACAGCATTTAGGTTTAAATTCGAAAAACACAATATACAGGGTGAATTTTTCAAGTGGGCGTGGATGGCCAAATCCGAAACTATGAGGAATAGCGAAAAGTACTCAAAGGAGTCGCGGGCTCGATTTTGATGAAAACTAAAACTGCATCATTGGATTTTTGAAAAATCAATATTTCTAGCTAGGAATCGAACCTGTTGATTTTGAAAAAAAAACACACGCTGTATTATTACAACATTCGATAGTGTCGCTAATAAGGATCAAATTCTGGGAAGTAATGACATACGGCAAACTAAAGGAAAGAGCTCATTTTTATCAAAATACTTTTTTATTTTCTTATGCTACCTACCTATTAAACCTTAACTGATTAATTGTTCAAAATTATGACAATTGTTTTTGAATACATAGCTGGATTCGACGTCTCAAGGATTGTACTGCAATTTAAAATTTGAATTTAGAACATAATTTTGTGAAGGTGACTGCGCTACGAGTGTTTCGGGTGTAAAAATATTGAGCATCATTTCGAACAAGGTATGAAAAAAGAAGCAGTTTATTAAAATTCAACATTTTCCTTAAGTTTGCCGTATGTCATTACTTCCCAGAATTTGATCCTTATTAGGGACACTATCGAATGGTGTAATAATACAGTGTGTGTTTTTTTTTTTTTCAAAATCAGCAGGTTCGATTCCTGGCTAGAAATATTGAATTTAAAAAAATCCAATGATGCAGTTTTAGTTTTCATCAAAATCGAGCCCGCGACTCCTTTGAGTACTTTTCGCTATTCCTCATAGTTTAGAATTTGGCCATCCACGCCCACTTGGAAAATTCACCCTGTATAATATGTAAAGTCTTGCTGTTACTGTTAGTTGCATCATCCGATAGCAGGAAAAGGCCTCTCTTCATGAATTCCAGCTCTTTCGATCCAGGTCTAAAGTGAGCCCTGACACAGCTAGAATGCGTCGCGGTAGACCTCGTAAATGATGGCGGGATGAGCTAGAGAAAATAAAGACTTAAAAATCACGTCACACTAATATTATGAGGCGAAAGTTTGTGAGTGTCTGTGTTTATATGTTTGTGACTTCTTCACGCTCAAACGGCTGGACAAATTTTGATAAAATTTTGTATGGAGGTATCTGACATCCTGGATTAACATATAGGCTACGTTTTATCCCCATATTCCTACGGGATCGACATTTACGCAGGTGAAACCGCGGGGTGCAGCTAGTTAGAAATAAGTAAATATTGTCTGCGAAACGAGTATTTTTAAATTTAAAATCGTTCGAATTTACGGTACTTACAATCCGCGCGTTCGTGCTAGGTCCACAGTTCTGAAAGACTAATATATTATGTTTTAAGTTTGCTTTGCTCTCATTGGTATGCTCGACGCTTTGCTATGTGTAGAAATTCAATTAAAATATAGTGTGAAACTTCTCAATAGAGCCACAAGCTGTTTTTAATTGGTTTAATTAAAGTCTTGAGCTAGTAGTGTGTGGCTTGCAATTGACGGTTTGAGTTGAACCAAAGGGGATATTCTCGTAATTTTAAGAACGTTCACAGTCTGATCTCAGTCTCAATCTGTCAAAAAATACTTCTTTCCCTACAATTTGACAAGTTTTTGTTATTTTTTTGTCGCCAAGATGAGACTGCGACTAGATTTTGAACGTTTTAAATTACGAGAATTGGCCTTTAGGTATGTTGTTAAAATATGACTGCTGCCTTAGGTACCTAAAGAATGGGCACGCCACGATAGTGGCGATAAGACCCCTCTTTGAGGAGTGGCTAGAGAGGCGTCAAGGCGTCCTCACCTATCGCCTGACGCAGGTCCTCACCGGACACGGATGTTTTGGGAGGTTCCTGCACATCATCAGGCGGGAGGAGACGCCCGGGTGTCACCACTGCGAGGACGGAGAGTAATGGGTAGCTCACCGTCCGATCAGGACCAGGCCCGTGCCGGACGGCGCGTACGTGTTCCACGCGCGCCTCAAAGAGATGTCAGCATAAAGGAAGGGGCCTGCCAGGGCCGAAGCCTGCCGGGGGTGCGGGATTGTCCGAAAGGGTTACCGCTACCCCGGAACATAAAGGGCTAAGGAAGGAACACGGATGGGTTTTAGTCAGTAAGAGTCTGACACTCCCTTCGCTCCACCCAGAGCGGGAGAAGTCATTTGATGATTTCCCATCCATAAAAAAAAAAAAAAAAGGTACCTAAAGAATTCTTCTACTTTCTAAATCCATACTAATACTTAATATACTTTATTAATATTATAAATTCGAAAGTAAGGCCTACTGTCCACGTAAACCGCACGTCATGCGCACGCTTTCGTCAATTGACGATTGCAAGACGAATGCTTGCATTTTGCGTAGAAACAATCAAAACTGTGTCCATGGAGCGGCAACGGCGCGTCAGCCTCTCGTCATGCGGTGCGCGCGGCAGCATGTCCCTACTCGACGGACTCGCGAGACGCATTTTGTCTTTGTATCAGTGGTCAAACAATAGAGACTAAATGGTACGTATTTTTAGTCATTCGGTAAAATGATTGAAAAACAGAATCATCTTCTGATAACTCTCTGGCTGCAACAAACAATCTACAATTTATATTTCTTTCGATGTATGGATGAATCCAGTACTTTCTTCGCCTGCTTCGTCGTCTTCTAACAAAGTTGTATGCAATTACTTGGTCATCATCACTTGACATTTTCAATAACTACACCTTTCTAATTATAAAGGGTCAAATTAAATTGTGTGTGTGTATATATTAGGTCCTTACATATGAAATTGGCGTTTTGTATGGAAGGAACAAAAAGTCGAATATTTTTTAATATAATATATTTAATTAATCAAAGTATGAACCATTGTTTTCAATGCACTTTTGCCATCTTATAGGTAGTTCATTGATCCCTTTACTAAAAAAACCAGTCGGACGGGAATCAATAAAATCTTTGAAGGCGATTTGGACTGCCCCATCGGAGTTGAATTTTTTCCCTTGCAAAAAGTTATCCAAATTGCGAAAAAAATGGTAATCTGTTGGAGCAAGGTCCGGGGAGTACGGAGGATGTCTAAGACATTCCAATTCAAGCTCTTCTAATTTGGTAGCCGTCTGTTGCGCAGTGTGTGGTCTGGCGTTGTCGTGCTTTCAAGCTTTTTAATCTTCCCAATTTGCTTCAAGTGAATTAAAACAGTTTTATCACTAACATCGAAGCCTGCAGCTAACTCGGACGTGGTTTGCGATGGGTCCGCTTCCACAATAGCCTTCAATTCTCCATTATCAACTTGGGTCTCAGGCCGTCCACGGGGCTTGTTCTGCAGGTCGAAATTTCCAGAACGAAAACGTTGGAACCAAAAACGAACTGTGTTTTCTTTTGCAACATGACCGCCATACACATCATTCACCCTTCGAGTCGTTTCCGCAGCACTAGTGCCACGGCGGAACTCGTACTCGTAAATAATGCGATATTTTAAATTTTCCATTTTGTAAAATGAGTGACGCAAACAGAAAAAACAGAAGAAAAAAAACAAATGAATGACGGTCATCGAAGCACAAATACATGAGTAAATAGCTGTACAAATTTGAATTTGGAATTCCTTACCAAAGAGGAGAAATTCGTGATTAAAGTGGCCAGTACGAAAAACGCCAATTTCATATGTAAGGACCTAATATGTTTGTTACTTCTTCACGCTCAAACGGCTGGATCAATTTTGATAAAATTTTGTATGGAGGTAGCTGACACCCTGGCTACATTTTATCTCGATATTCCCATTGGATCAACACTTACGTGGGTGAAACCGCGGGGCGCAGCTAGTTATTAATAAACACCAAAATAAATTAGTTCAATAACTCATTTTGCCTTCGTTAACTTTCCCAAACTAACATTTTACATTAAGAGGACCTAATTCACAGGCCCTTATTCCCAAAACTTTTAACGACATTACATAACTTATGGATCATGACCACCTTGCAGACCCCATTTTGTAAATTAATTTATGGGGCGCTAAGTCATGGCACTCACGGCAGATGAAATGCAGAAAACTGTTAAATATTAACATAAACATCTTTATAAAGAATGAGTAGTAATTTGAGATGGGTGCTAAATTGATTTTAAGGGGGGGGGGGTACATAAATGGTTAAATAAATAAATAAAAGCATGGATTTCCCATTCAGCAGAAATATGAGTTTATTTACTTTATCAACCGACTAATAACATACTTACGAATATACATAGAAACGAGTCGCTCTCACACTCTTGTTTACATCTTCCGTATAAATTATATTCAGCAAAAAATCTAGTAGCTTCACAAATATGCGTATAAAAATATTATACGGCGTTCTAACATGAATATATAGTAGTTTAGGTAAAGGAACCTGTTGAAGGTAGATGGGAAAAGTTTTACAGACACCGTCGACACAAAACAAATAAGTGCAGAAGGTTTATTCAAATAAGGCTAAGAATCATCACTTCTTAAACGTCAAAATTACATATGACAGTCCTCCAAAACGCCCACACAAAGTGGTGATCCACTTTAGCTGGGAAGAAGAAATGGCGTAACAAACTCCCTAGCAGCAAAGCGCGTTTAGTTGAGAAGCTTGACATTTCCAAAAAGAAAATTTTTTGGGTTTAATGAGCAGCGGTAAGAGTGCGACGAAGCATAAAGTCACGATCTCTCTAGCTCCCTCATTTTTAGGCTTAGCATAATAAAAATAATAAAACTTGCCGCGTTCATATTCTGTATACTTACAGTGGCCTCCAAAAAGTTTTTTTTTTTTTGTTTAGCCTGTACTGTCCCACTACTGGGCAAAGGCCTCCCCCAAATCCTTCCAGGAACTCCTTTCCCGCGCCACCTCAAACCAGCCCTCCAAAAGTTAGTTGACATTTTTCTACTTCAGTTTTGACACACCACATTATGATTTAAAATACTGCTATAACGTTATGATGGGCTAATTCAACTGCCTTTGACTTATCATAAAAAAATAAGCAAGTCGTCCCTTAGCCACTGACATGCCCGCTCCCCCCGTGACATTTTCTAGTATGTTCCAGAACACTTTTTTTTCGGCGCGCCACGGGGCGCCTCGCCCCCTCTACACGATCCGTACACAAAACATTTCTATGGAACGGTAGCAACCTAAATGTCGCATTACAGCTGACTTGGAAAAATGTCAACTAACTTTTGAAGGCCATTCTAACTCAAAATTGCAGATTTTTAAGTAATCTCTTGAAAATGAGCTAGTTGTTGAACGTACTATAGAACGAGCGAAAGCGCACGCACACATAGACACGCTTCACGTACAGCGAGTGCAACCGCACTCATGCCCGGCATTTGTTTGAGATCTAGACATAATATATTCTAGAATCTTTTGACATTATATTTAAAACTTTTTGACATTACATTGAAAACTGTTTGACATCATATTTGAATTTGTTGACATTACATTTAAAACTGTATGACATTATAATTATTTAAAACAGTTTGGCACTTTTGAATTTCACTTGGATTTGTTAATTAATCATTCATAGTTTTTTGTATTTGTATTTAAATTGCATGTGTATAATATATTCAACACAATGTAAATTGTTTATGAATAAATGAAATGAAATGAAAATGAAATGATCGCCGCCCGTACGCGTCTGTGTGCGTGTGACTGTTTTGGCTCGTTGTATGGAGCCAACCTTCTGTCCCTATTTATTCTCCTCTCAAAAGCAGTTCTCAATATATTCATGACACCTGATAAAGCTGATCGACGGTAGTTATTGGCTCCAGAACTTTGGCTTTGGTTACAGGTTCTCTGGAAGTTGATGTCTCGTTTTAACTACTTTAAGAGCCTATACTACCTCAGCTAAAATTCACTCTTTATCTCGCTCATACGATACTACTCGCGGACTGATTGAGAGCGAGACGGAGTACGGTGTTGGGCGGCATCGGCAGGAAGCGCCAATAGTTTAGGTATTTGCTTTTTACAGTGAAAATAATGGTAAGTATAAAAAAATAAATAACATAAGACCTGCTTTAAAGTAAGTTCAGTTAGTATACAAAGTTTCATGATCTAATTTGAAGTATTTTTTGAATAACAGCGGTTTATTGTTCGGGTTAGAGGTAACTTTGGATTTTTTTTCTATCGAGAAAATTTTATGTAATCGTGTTTTCGTCTAACATAGGACTTAGCATTAATCCTCAACTTTACCATATATTTATTTCAAAATTAATGGTGCAGTATTGTCGACATAACGGATGATCACGCTAAGCCATTTGAGGTAGTATAGGCTCTTAACTACATAGTTTGCGAGCATTGAGGCATTGAGTGACCCATGGGTATGATACACCTCATAACCTTGTATCCCGAACCCAATTTTTTTATGTTCAAGGCAAGTCACACCTCGAATCGGTATGACGTCTCATCATGTTGTATTCAGAGGGTTACAGTTGATACGGTCATCATGCATTAGAATAATGTTGTAACCACCCATTAAACAAAGGGTAAGGTACCTACACTTCTAAGGGTCAGTTCACACCGCGACGCGACGCGGCGCGCGGTTTTCAAGATAGCAATACAATTATAGACCTTATCTACTACACAAAAAGGTACACAATTCAGTGAGGTGTTGTCTACTAGGTCGAGCTACGCCGCGCGGCCCACTTCACTGAATTGTGTACCTTTTTGTGTAGTAGATAAGGTCTATAATTGTATTTCTATCTTGAAAACTGCGCGCCGCGTCGCGTCGCGGTGTGAACTGACCCTAACCGTTGTACCGTAAACACGAGTTTCAAGATAAGTCATATCTTCAGTCGTTGTGAAATGAGTCTCATATTTTAATAATGGGAATACTTACAGTTGGTTTGGTAATCATGAAGGATAATGTTATTATACAATGCGTATTACTACGGGTAAGGTATACCTCTAAGCGTTGTATTGTGAACCCGAGTTTCAAGACAAGTCACACCTGTTATTGTATTCTGTATGACACAATGAACGAAACCGCGGGAAAAGAACGCGAAGTTAGCGTGATAAGATAAGGAATTGATGTAGGTAGTGTCGAAGTAAAGGAATCATTGAGAGGTCATAGTGAATTTGGGCCCTGGAGTCGTTGTGACGTGAGTCCCGATTGCTATGAATCGTTGTGACGTCATCATCATCATCATCTGCCTAGCATTATCCCAACTATACAGGGTTATTGGAAAAACACCAACAACCTCTTAAGATGTCATTGTACTCATCATTATGAACAACTTTTACTATGGGACCATACCTGAAATCGCGAAAAAAAATCAGCTTTTCCCCACATTTATGCTGGCGTATCTCGTCAAAATATCGGGAACAGCTGATATATATTTCGCGATTTCAGGTTTAGTCCGATAGTAAAAGTTGTTCATAATGATGAGTACAATGACCTCTTAAGAGGTTGTTGGTGTTTTTCCAATAACCCTGTATAGTTGGGGGTTGGCTTCCAGTCTAACCGTATGCAGCTGAATACCAATATTTTACATGAATCGACTGTCTATCTGACCTCCACAACCCTTAGTATACAACTGGTTGTCAGACTTTCTGGCTTCTGAATACTGGGAGCGACTGTCAGGGATCTACAAATGACAGCTTCTCGGACACGGTCTCAATCTTTGAAACGTGAATCTTCATAAAAGGGTACTACTGTGACTCTGCAGAGCCATCTGACCGATGACCTGTGACGTCACCTCGCCAAGCTCCTTTCCACTTTCAAACTTCCTTACAGTTTCTTCCTGGTGCGGTCAATAAACTCACTATGGGATTGCATCCTTTTCAGCATAAAAATTATTATAATTTTATAACGAAAAACTACTAGGCTCATATGGGATTGGGCGGGTCACATCAGCCGCATGCAGGAAGACGGCTGGGCAAAAGTCTCCACAGGTGAGTGCTCGAAGATGGACGGCGCCGCCGAGGTCGGCCTAGAATGCGGTAGCACGATGACCTGGACCAAAAAGGAAAATGGATAATTTTGTATGGGCCCCGTACCTAAAAAAAATGTTGACTGTATTATATGATCTATGTCTGTCTTCTTTTATTTTACTCAGGGAGTAGTTTAATTAATCCTATGAAAGCATGTCTGAATTCACTTGGAGAAAAAACATACCTACAAACGGGGTGAATAGGGATGCAGGGGTGAATCGGGACGAAACTTTAAAATGAATTTTAACGTTCAAATAAAATAGTTTGTTGTCAATAGCACGTTATCGTTAATTAAATGACAGTAAACACATTAGGGTCCTTTTTGGCCACAAACTATATTATTTTAATGTTAAAATCCCTTTTAAAGTTTTGTCGCGATTCACCCCTGCATCCCTATTCACCCCGTTTGACGGTATGTGAGGAATTGACATTGAATTAATAAAGGGAATTATTTAACTTACATATCTTCTAAAAACTTATTGACCTGCTAATGTTCATACTTTGTGAAATTACTGAATCTTTAAAAACTTTTTGCAACACAGATCGAAGTATCCATACTAATATTATAAATTCGAAAAAAACTCTGTCTGTCTGTATGTTACCTTTTCACGCCTAAGCCGCTGAACCGATTTAGACGTAATGTGGCATAGAGATAGTTTGAGTCCCGGGAAATGACATAGGATACTTTTTATCCCGATATTCCCACGGGATCGAGACTTATGCGGGTGAAACCGCGGGGCGCAGCTAGTAGTTCATAATGCTACAATTTTAACTTTGTGCCTGGGTACGCTCTTACCCATTCATCTTTGGTATTTGAGTAATTTATTTGCAGTTGAAACTTTGCCTAGAGAGTCTATACCGGATGTAATCTTCACCCCTTTTGGTTAGACCCTTTCTGGCTCATGTTGTAAAGGTTCGCTATCACCTTGTTTACTGGCAAATATCACGAGATAAGCAGTATTCAACCAACCCTATTTCCTTCCATCTAATTAATTCCTTAAGTAGTAAACTAATTTCCCTTTGCGGTGAAGTGACTTCCTTCTAACAAGTTACGATCATCTACATTACGTTAAACAGAGTGGCGATTAGGTGATAACCTCATCACCCCTAATGTGATAACATAAGGGTTGATTTTCCAACGCCAGATCATTTTAATCGAGGAATAATTTAGAATTTTTGACAGTTATTCCATACAAAAACTGTCAGACGTTAATTTTATTCCACGAACTAGCTTCTGCCCGCGACTTTGTCCGCGTGAAATTCGTACTTTCGTCTAAAAGTTTCGAAAATGTATGTTGGTATGATCTTTATAATTAATTTAGATAAATAAGTATTCGGGCCAATTTTTAAGTTTATAGAACAAAGGAATCAGATTTTTCAAATAAACTGTATCCCCGCTTTTCACCCCCACAGGGGTGGAATTTTATAACTTGACTCAGTTTATTTATACCAATTTTCGAGCTAATCAAGCCACGCGGTAAAATCCTCCCTTTTACACAGTTAGGGGTAGATTTTCGAAAACCCCGAATACATGTTATTAATTATTTTTAGTCCCTAGTATAAATACTGAGTTTCAAGTTAATCGGACAGGGCGTTAAAATTCTTCCATACAAATTTTGACACCCCCAATACCTCTTTAGGGGGTAGTTTAGAAAAACAAAAAATTCCAAACTTCATAATTTACTTAGATAAGTATTCGTGCCAAGTTTCAAGGTTATTAACTCAAGAAATAAGATTTTTCACACCAACAAAATCCCCCCCTTTTCACCCCCTTAAAGGTTTAATTTCCAAAAACCCCTTCTTATTCGATACCTACTCTTCACAAAGAACACACCCTCCAAAATTCATGTCCCTAGGAAGGACCAGCGATTTAGACTGTGCGTTGATATTTCAGTCAGGTCGTTCATCCCCCTTTTGGGGGAGAAATTATCAAAAACGCTGAGACACGTATAAATTAATTTTCAATCGTTAGCCTAAATACAAAATTTAAAGATCCTAACTTTTAAACTGACGGACTTTCATACACAACTTCATCCCCCCTTTTAACCCTTTGGGGGTAGAATTATCAAAAACGCTGAGACACGTATAAATTAATTTTTAGTCGTCAGCCTAAACACAAAATTTGATGATCCTAACTTTAAAACTGACGGACTTTCATACAAACTTTCATCCCCTATTTAACTCCCTTAGGGGTTGAATTTCAAACAATCCTTCCTTACTCCTTGTCTACACAACAAAAAAGAAATGAAAATAAAGCTGAAACGCCTGTGCAATACTATCTACCTATACCTACTTCACTTAAAAATAAATACTTATAACTACTTTAATTAATAAAAGTACCTACGTTTAATAATTTTTAATTTGAACGAATATTTAAACACTACCAAAACAACTCATACCTATTTTACAAAATAACAACAAAAGAAATTCAAATAAACTATTTAAAGACTAAAAGTCGCGCTGATAAGCACGGTTTCTCAATATCAATTATTGTCTGTCAATAAGGTCGAACGCTCTGACAACCGTTACACAAAAATAATCCTTATAGCATGATTCAGACGTGGGACGGCGCGATGGCTTATTTCATGTATAAGTTTGGTGTTTCTATACCGATTTCTATGATTCTTTTTTTATTGAATAGGTAATAATGTTAACTTTTTTAAATTAGGGATGAGTGAGAGTATTATAAACGTAAGAGTAAACAAATATAATCAGAATGCTCCGAACTGCTAAGCTATCAGGAGTTACACGTGTTATTGTGAGTCAACCATAAAAGATAGACATATGCTGTTGAAGGATATTTTTTAGACAATTTTATGTGGAATATTTCCGTCATACATGATTTCTATGTAACTTTAACCATTAAGGCTGCACACGCGACGGAAGCTTAAAAAATGGAGTAACTTCTCCCGTTTTCCCAACATTTCCCTTCACTACTCTGCTCCTGTTGATTGTAGCGTGATGAAAAGTATACTATAACCTGACCAGGAGTATGAAGAATAATTGTACCAAGTTTCGTTAAAATCCGTCGAGTAGTTTTTGTTTCTATAAGGAACATACAGACAGACAGACAGACAGACAGACAGACAGACAAAAATTTTACTGATTGCATTTTTGGCATCAGTATCGATCACTAATCACCCCCTGATAGTTATTTTGAAAATATATTTCATGTACAGAATTGACCTCTCTACAGATTTATTATAAGTACTAGCTGTGCCCGCGACTTCGTTCGCGTGGATGTCGGAACTTAACAATATCCTGCGAGGATACCGATTCAAATCTTTATTTTTTATTTAAGCTAGTGCTTCTCTATTAATAACATTAGTTGTGGAACCATCTGAAGCGTACACAAAAAGGTTATTGGGGTTGTTTACGCGTGAAAGAGCTACGTATAGTTGACCATGGGAAAAGCATCCAATACTTAGGTCCACCCCCGCAACGGATAATGTCTGGCCCTGAGCTGTATTAATCGTCATGGCATAACAAAGACTGACTGGGAATTGCACTCGTTTGAAAGAGAAAGGAAAGTTGTTAGGAATAATAGGTATTCTTGGAATAAAAACAATATCACCGGCACCGCAACCGGTTAATATTTCAGCTTCGATAATGTTTTGCTGCAGATTTGTGACTTTGAGCTGAGTGCCGTTACAAAGTTTGGGAGGACATCAATTTCTGAGGAGAATTATTGGAACACCGATTTTTAAAACTATTTTGTTGGCGGGAAGTCCGGGTGTGTTGAGGGAATACAAAAATTCTACCGGGTAGTGCGTGGCGTCATCTTCTTCCATAACTGTATTTATAGAGGTGTATTCTCTACTATTCCCGGACACATGCATCAATATTTTTAAATTAATTGCCGCAGCTTGGTCATTGCGGGGAGTCAAAATAGCTCGCTGACATAGCCAAGAACCGGCTTGATTTCCCTTATTTGTGGAATCTCCGTACACAGAAGAAATTAGCTCTTGTTGTGAGTCAAGAACAGAGATTAGCGACCAAATTAACTTTTCCATCTTCTTGTACGGGGTATGTGCCATCGCCTATTTGTAACAATAAATTGGAAAACTCCTGTGCATTTTCGCAGCCTCCTAACTGTGCACGCATATTTACGCTCAGGTGTGTAGATGATATATTGCGCCATAAAACAGAACTCTTCAGACATGCAGCAATTTCATCGGCTCTCGTTCCTCGGGGTACTATCGGGAGTGTCTGCCGAAAATCACCGCAGAACAGTACCGTAATGCCTCCCATCGGCCGGTCATTTTGCCTTATGTCCTGCAAAGTTCTATTCACTGCTTCTACAGCTTTGCGGTTTGCCATTGTGCACTCATCCCTAATAATTAAAACACAATCGCGTAAAACCTTTGCTTTATCGCTATTTCGTGATATGTTGCAAACCGGGCTTTCCGTACGGTCCAAGTCAATAGGAATTTTAAATGTTGTGTGTGCCGTTTTTCCTCCAGGCAATAATGTGGCTGCTATCCCTGAAGAGGCGACAGCAAGGGCAATTTACTTTGGTTCCTTATTCGAGCCAAAATAACATTGGTTAGGAAAGTTTTCCCTGTGCCACCCGGTGCGTCTAAAAACAGGATTTCACCCGAGGCGTTATCTACACTGCAGCATTCCCTATCAAACGTCTGGCGCTGTTCCTCTGTCAAATTTGCGCAGTCATTTTGTAAAATTTCTTCGAGTTCCACGGGATTGTAACTAATTTCTGATACGTACTCTCTGTCCATAGTGTCCATCGACTACCGGTGTGGGCAAACCATAACAACGCCATCTATCGAAGTGCTATTAATATTCAATACTGCACGTAGTTGATCTCCAGATGTAGTCCATATTATAATTTTCAAATTTACATTTTTGATGTGAAAACTTCTTTAGCGGCGTTGCACACTTTTTGTAATGGGTAAAAAATGTTAAACTCGCGTCAGGACACGTGACCGTCAGGAGAGATTTCCCCCCCCCCCCTCTCTTTCTACGGCGGCGCCAACCGAAGTGAACCAAGTGACACACGACAATGGATGGATGGATGGATGGATGGATGGATGGATGGACGTGGACGTGGACGTGGACGTGGACGTAAAATGAAAAAAGTGACGCAGAAGTAGTGAAAAAAATTAGTTATATTAATTAAATTAATAATTGATTAATTTCAACGTTAATATTCAAGTTTTCTCTTCTGCCGGCACTCCCGGAGTGCAACCCGTCTTTTTTTTAGGTGTGAACTGATTACGATGAAACAAAAAACTCAATGTTACTTCAATTTATAATTTTTAACGCAAATATTGTTGCGTATAAACGTGAAGTTGTGAGACCAAGTGCATATTAACACACATTAACTAATTTTGTCCAGAGATGGCGCTGTTTTAATATTTATTTCTGAAACACTTAGAATTTTATAATTTACAATTTTTAGGTGTGTGTGAACTGATTACGATGAAACAAAAAACTCAATGTTACTTCAATTTATAATTTTTAACGCAAATATGTTGCGTATAAACGTGAAGTTGTGAGACCAAGTGCGTATTAACACACATTAACTAATTTTGTCCAGAGATGGCGTTGTTTTAATATTTATTTCTGAATCACTTAGAATTTTCTAATTTACAATTTTTAGGTGTGTGAACTGATTACGATGAAACAAAAAACTCAATGTTACTTCAATTTATATAATTATTATCGCAAATATATATAAACATAAAGTTGTGAGACCAAGTGCATATTAACACACGTTAACTAATTTTACTTCTGGTAGGTACACTTTAAATTCAAAAATCTTTTGATAGACTGAACCGATTGCAATGAAACAAAAACTAAATGTTACTTCAAGTTACGCTAAATCGTTGTGTATAAAAGTTATCTACATTTATTTCGTACATTTTACGTGATGCTCGGATAACTAAACATACAAACAGACAAACAGACAAAAATTCTAAAAATGCTGGAATTGGGTTCTATTGGTTGTCCTTTAACACCCTGGCTATATTTTTTTATTTTTTTTTTAATGTACAAAAACTTCTTTTCTACAGTTTTATTATATGTATAGATATAGATAAAAATTGTCTGTTGATTGAAAAATTTGCCCTAAACAGTACAGCTGTTATTACAAGTTGTTACCGGTCTGAAGGACTGATTTTTCAATTATAAGTATATAGATAAAAATTGTCTGTTGATTGAAAAATTTGCCCTAAACAGTACAGCTGTTATTACAAGTTGTTACCGGTCTGAAGGACTGATTTTTCAATCGATAAATATTTTTTAACTAAAATGAATTTTAGTTATTATTCCTCGAAATGTCAAAAATCCAATACTATTCCTCGGAAAAAATTATCTGGCGTTGGAAAAATCTACCGTCAAAATAATAAACTGATTAATTATTTTCATTGTGTATGTTTATAGTACATTATGATACATGTGTGCTATGTAAACTCTCGGCTTCCTTATCGCGCTCGCCTACGGCTCGCGCGAATAATACCGCCTCGAGTTCAATGATCAATGCACGTTTTTCAACACATTTGCGAGGAAAAAAAACAGACTTGTATTGTTAAATATTAACTTGTATGGATAATGGCGGGCTGGGTTTGTTTTTCCGCGCGCCGCGCTAGCGTGCGCGCGCTGGTTTACCCATAGAGTAAGTAATGGTCATTGCACATACAAAACCGATAAATAGCCTATAGAAAAAATATAATAAACACAAAATAATGTTTAGACTGATCGTAGTGTTGTCGTATGTCAAATTGTAGTTTAGTTAGTATGGAATTAGAAAGTACTATTGGCATAGAGAAATATACATTAATTCAGTGAGAATCCGCAATAATAGAACGCCAGTGGTCTTTCCCGTTTAGTTACGGGAGGGACGACGGAAAATTGTAAGGTGCATCCAGACAGAGCGAGGCATGCGCCGCAAGTGCTTTTTTTTGTATGTTAGATGCCTCAGCCTGAGGCAACCGTACATATAAAAAAAAATCATTTGCGGCACATGCCTCGCTATGACTGCATGCACCCTAAGGTGAATGCGCAGTGGTAGACCGCGAAATTTAAATTTTCTTAAGTTTTTTGCAATTCGCAGGTCAGTATCAGGTTGTATCTTCATCAAAATGTTTATTTATATAATAGATATGTATTTACAGAATTATAGTCATTAGAATCATTAATATATATATTTAAGTTAGATTTGTTCCCTAAGAACTTTTCAATAAGAGATTTGTTCTTATGGAACAAATCTAACTTAGAAAGATGTATTTAATGATTCTAATTCTGTAAATACGTACCTGTTATAGTCGCGAATCATATTTTGATCAAGATACAACCTGACACTGACCAGAAAATTGCAAAAAACGTTAGTAAAATTGAATTTCGCGGGCTACAACTGCGCATTAATCTTAAGGTAAATACATTTTAGTTCATTTTGGGACCAAAGACAATTCAGACTATTAAAGAAAAAAGTGAAATATGGCTCGCGGAATCCTTTTGGCATGAAGTCTCTTTGAAGATATTAAAAAAAAAACGCACTTCTCCGACCTCCGACTAGCAAATTAAATAGTTATCTGTGGAAATAAAGCACAAGTACCGTAACGTAAAGAAAAAGCACGCGTTTGTAATACAATGCATTATGGTCCTAAAAGCGGTGCATTAAGAGCCATTTTACGAGCAAGTGTGTTGCAAAAATTCGTAACGCAGAATAAGACTAACGGCCAGTTTCTTCATCAACAACTAAAGTAATCAGTAAAGTATTGACTTTTACTTGACCTTTACTGATACTACGGCAAATGTGTATCTTCATTCAATTAACAGCTAAAATAGTGAAGAAATAAATTTAACCGTTACTTTGACTTTTGTGACGTTACTTTGGCTGTTACTATTGATGAAGAAATTGGCCGGCCGTAAGTGGTTTCAATGAATGTGATAGCCTAAAAATAAAATTGTATAACATTCGATACCAACCAAAACACCATGAAAATAACCCACCATTTTCACATCAGATTTATCTAGAAAATTACAATGAAATCCCAATAAGAACGCACAATTATCATCTCGAGGTTCCCCACTGAACTTGAATAGGTAAAGGAAAAAAATTATCATATAAAGTGAAAACCCGACCACATGTAATCTGGAGGCTCTACGCACAATATAATAGGGAGGACGTAAATACCGGCTAAATATTGGATTTAAGAGAGCTATGATCCTATTTCGGTATTATTAGATTAGATTATTCGTAAGTATATTAAAAGGAGAATGCCATCAAATATAGGGTGCCCTGTACCAAACGAAAAGTCCGCTGTCACAACCAGACCTAGTGTATTTGGAGGAGAATTTAATGCCCTTCCTATATTGCTAAGTATTTTTTACACGGATTTCTGCTATTCGTATTTATTTACCTACTTCATGTTTTGAGGTTACGTACAAAAATCGTAAGCCGCCACTTTCGCGCTCAGTCTTATACTGCTGGCTGGGTGAGCATGAGCGCTGGCGCTAGGCCCCGGGGGTGGGGCGAGACGGGTGCCGCACGCGGCGGCATCTTCGAATCGATTCGATTTTCCCATCACTAAATAGTGCTTGTGACGTCATATTAGGTAGTAAAAAAAATGGATGAATGATTTTTATACAGATCGTGATACTTGCGTTATCTAGGTCTATCTATATCTGTGTTCCAACATACAAAAGTAAGAAATTTTTCAGTTTTGTTTTTTTTTTTGACAGTCGAAATTACATTTCTAACATCAGATTCTTGCAGCCTTTCACAGTTATTTTACCTCTAACTTTGCCTCACTGTCAACGTCACAGTGATCTGTATTCTCATTCTGATAAGGTTGCTGTTGGCCTGCTGCGACTGACAGGTCTGTCAAAATCACTCTGATCTTTATTCTCGTTAAAATAAGGTTGTTGTTAGTTTAATGCTGTCAGAGGTAAAATAACTGAACGGACTGGTGTTTGGCCAGACTGGCAGCGCGGGCGCGGCACGGGCGCGGCGCGGCGAACTCAAACATATTATGAACTTCCTTTGAATGTCCATAGTAGGCACGCGAGCGCGGTGAGCAGCGCGGGCTGCTCGGTGCGGGGAGCGCGCGGGCAACTCACGCCTTAGCTATTTCATACAATAAGTCTTCTTCATCCATATTATAATATTTTGACAAACATTGGACACGACAACACGCAGAACGCAGCGGCACTTCAGTGCGGACGGAAAGCACGCGTGCGTCCCCGCACCCGCGCCCGCCCCGTGCCCCCGCCCCAGTCTGGCCAAACACTATCAGTGCGACACAGTCCGTTCTGATTTATTTCCGTTGGATCCCGTTTTTGAATCCCATTTTAATATTTTTGGCGTTGGATCCCGCAAAACATTATTATGTATTTCCGTTGGATCCCGAATTAAAAAAATGCAAGATAATTACGTTTTATTGTCGTTGAATCCCGAAAAGTATTTCCGTTGGATCCCGAATGCTTAAAAAAATCTGAATGCGGGTACTTTCAACAACAAAATTGTTTATAATAAAATGGGGTTCACTAATGTTTCACCAAAACTCCATTGACAAATTAGTTTACAACCAACGTTTCGTATACTATTTATTTCACAAACAACTCATTTTTATTGTTTGATAAAGTGTTACGTTGTTTTTTTGCACCTACAACGGGTTGGTTTAGTAAAGTAGCATTTACCTGAAAACATAAGTAGTACATTACGAGGTTTCCGAGTAACACATTTCATTGTAGTTTTACAATCGGCTTCCTCACAATAAATCACTTTTCTTAATCCTAAAACATATTGAATTGTAATTAGTTGCGTTTGTTTACATTCCAAATGTCATTCAGTCAAACGTCAGTTTCTATCTGTCAAAGGCGACATCTGGTGGTCGCCGATTCATAGTTGTAGTTTAAATCGATATTTTAACATATTGATTGCTAACCATCGAAATAATATCGTATGGAGCAATCCTCAATAATTTTCCGCTTTTAGTAAAAAAAAGTCATAATAAACTAAATAACCATAAACGGAAATTAATTCATTTTTTCAATATAGACTTCTTTCTAGAAACTTCGTGTCAAGTTAATATATTTTTTATCTGTGAATTGTCTTTGACGTAATGTGACAAGCTAATACTTTCTTAATTTGCCGAATTAAGATTCGAGGAGATTTAACATTATCATGACGAGTTTTAGTATTGGAAACAACAAATAATTTGTTTGTTGGTCTGGATCATGAAGATTCTTATTGTTTCAGCGAATAAACGTCATGTTGTGCAGTTGTTAGTGATTTTCAAGAATTTAAGTATCTCGGTGTATTATTTATCTTCAGTGATTTAATATTATTTTACCCGTAATCGGGGAGATTTTTGGAATGCTCCGTCTAATTCCGGTTTGAGACCCATGACAGCATCATGGAACCTCACTTGGCATCTTTCGGCCCTACGACAAGCTTAGGTGATTCCACTAAACTTGTTACATGTTCTAAAAGGTAAGGATTTGGTTGTAATAGTCTTTGGAAGTGGTCTGTGAGCCCTTCCCTGGTTGTTAGAAAGGGTATTGTCCTGATCCATGGATATTTATTGCAGGATTCCAAATTGCGCATACGCAGGCAGCTTTCCAGCCGGTCAAGAATCTTGCAGTCAAGTGCATTCTCCCTACGACAACCGTGAGTATTTCACCCGCTGACTATTTGCAACTCATCCCTATTGTCCCACCACTCAAGATTAGGCAAACCAAAGTCGTAGCTCCTTATGTTGTCATTGTGAAAAGGCCTTATTAACCGGCTAATGTTTTAGCCTTATAGATTTCCAAGCTCAGTCACCTCAAGGCAGGTGAATTAGTTTCTCTTTATATTATTAGGCCTCCGTATTGTCGATTCCAGGAGAGGCACCTCGAGCGATTCGTCTCGCCGCCAGGACCTAGAGGATCGTCTGGGGCCTGGACGCGAGACCCGTTCCTCGAGCACGGCGAAGCCTCGTGAGGAGACGACTGTGCGGCCGGCTGAGCCCGTCTAGCGTTAGAGCGCAGGCGGGACGGTTTTTTCTTTTACCTACTTTAACCTTTTATTATACCTTATTACGGTTCCCGTAGGAACCAGTTGATTGTCTGGGTCCGGTTTTCGATACTGGAAACCGGCCTGCATCATAATTTAATTTGTGGATCTCGGGTTCGACATCCTACCCCGTCCGGAATAGTATTGGACACCTTCGTCGGCTCCGGGATCCGGGACTCTCAAAGTCCCTGGCGCCCATTTAATAGATTTTAAATTAATCAATAACTGGAAGGTTACTTTCTCCTTAGTTTTGTAATAATTGATAACTTTTAACTTAAATAATAATTTCCTTTAAAACGGAACAGTACAGGGTTTATCTCCAACCCCCCACGACCTTCGCTCTCTATATTCTATTATTAGCTGGCTGGCAACAATTTGTTATTTTTTAGTAAACTTATTTTATTAGTAATGTTACTTAACCAGTTTTTATTTAATAAACAGTGTTTGAGATAGTTGTTGTTTCATATTACCATACCCACTAGTTTGTCACTACAGATACAAAATTTTAATTGTAACAAAAGGTAAATCACTTTTCTTCTGAAATGTACACATGTTGTTATAATATGGGATTCAATGGAAATAGCAAACGGGATCCATCGTTAATACCTAAAAAATGGGATTCAAAAGTGGGATCCAACGACAATAAATTAGCTCTTTGATTTCAGAGCTAGAAACAAAAGTGCGATTGGTGTTTCCGTAAGAAAACCAATCGCAACCTGTGATTGGAAACTTGGCACAATGCCCGTTGAAGCTTTGAAACCGAGCCTATAGCCAATAGGATTTGGGCTCGCTACGGTACTACCATTCCTCTGTATTCTTTTTTTTCTGTGATTTTTCTAAGGATTATATCCGGTAGGCTGTGGCCTGTACAATTGAGGATCGGGGAGATAGCTGGGCGGAACTTAATCACTTCAATTAAGGGGGAAACGCCAGGGTAGTCCACAAAAATTCAAATTTTCTTAATGTTTTTTGTTTTATATTTTTAGCCCTATTTCATGAAATAGTCATTCAATAGAGGGGCTTGTGGCTTATTAATATCAGCCGCACGGGTCGATCAATCACGTTAAGCTACGCTTGCCGTGGTTGGTCCGTGGATGGGTGACCATCTTTACAAACTAAGACTCCTCCGTGCTACGGAAAGCACGTTAAGCCGTTGGTCCCGGCTGTCATTCGTGGATCTTTGACAGTCTTTACGGGTCGTTAGAAGCCCGAAAATCTGACAACCAGTCTTACCAAGGGGTATCGTATTACCCAGTGACTGGGTTGTGGAGGTCAGATAGGCAGTCGCTCCATGTAAAATACTGGTATTCAGCTGCATCTGGTTAGACTTTAAGCCGACCCCAACATAGTTGGGAAAAAGCTAGGCAGATGATGATGAGTCATCCAATAGAGTTATATGTACTTAGAAGGTTATATTGATGATATATAATTCTGTAAATACAGACTCGTTATGGTTGCAAATCCTATTTTGTTCAGCATAAAAACTGACAATGACCTTGAAATCAGACACTGACCTTGAAATCTTGCACTGACATTGAAAATCTGACACTGACCTTGAAATTGCAAAATCGTAAGAAAATTTTAATTTCGCGGTCTGCCCTGATGCCTTTCTCTTAAGTAAGCCGATAAAATTAATTATTATTTTTCCTTCAAGCAGAATAAATAAGTTCTTGTAGCGTCAACATTATGGTCTACTGATGATTTCTCTGTGTCTGGCTGTTTGTGTTTATGCCGATGGAGGAAAAATTCATGGTCTGATGGAAGTAAGTTGAGAAAAACTAAACATATAAAATGATTATGTTCTCACAAAGAAGTGGCCTGTGTCCCAGCAGTGGGAATAATATAGGCTGATGTAATAAATATGCGCCTTCTATAATTTGTATTCGACCTTTAATAATAATAATAATTCATAATATATTTATTTTTTTATTATTTTTTTTATTTATATTTTTTAATATGGTCTATGTTTTTATAAAAAAACTCTCTCTACTCGGTTGTCATTACTAGCAGAACATATTGTATTTCGGTTAAAATAAAGATTTGCTTACTTGTTAAATGACAATTATATTTTCATCTAATTATATCAGGTTTAGCCTGTAATGTTCCCACTGGTGGGACACAGGCCTCCTCTTTGTAAGTGGGAGTGGGCCATAATCTACCACGCGGGCCCAGTGTGGGTACCGGTAGATGTCACACGTCTTCGAATTTTTGGTTCTAGGACATACCGGTTTCCTTCACCGGTTTGAGAGCAGTGATGATAAATAATTTACAAAAAGTAAAGCGCTTGTGGCCCAGTGGCAGTGGTGGCCCAGTGGTATCGGCCGCGACTTACGAGTTGTAGGTCGTAGGTTCGAACCCAGATAGGCGCTTTACTTTGTGTAAATTATTTCATCACCACTGCTCTCAAAACGGTGAAGGAAAACATCGTGAGGAAACCGGCATGTCCTAGAACCAAAAATTCAAAGACATGTGACATCTACCAACCCGCACTGGGCCCGCGTGGTGGATTACGGCCCACTCCCTCTCACAGAGAGGAGGCCTGTGTCCCAGCAGTGGGAACATTATAGGCTGATGATGATGATGATGAAAGCGCTTGTCTAGGTTCGAACCTACGATAAGTCGTAGGTTTTCGCGACTTACGAGTTGTAAGCAACTCGTAAGTCGCGTCTGTTACCACTGGGTCACCACTACACTGTTCTGTTCTTACCAGTATCTAGCATTAATTTATGAGACGAAGTCTGCAGAAACCAACCATTCAACTAAGATATAACTAAGTATCTAGAATCAATGCTTAAAGGGACTATATGACCTAAAGCGCGGTCACTGTCGGACTGCATAGAAAAGAAAGAGAAGCGCGATGACAAAACCCCGGTAATTTATTGTAAAATATTAAAATATTAATCCAAACTAATCCAAACTAATATTATAAATGTGAAAGTAACTCTGTCTGTCTGTCTGTCTTTTCTTCACGCCTAAACTACTGAACCGATTTAGATGAAATTTGGTATAGAGATAGTTTGAGTCCCGGGGAAGGACATAGGATAGTTTTTATCCCGATATTCCCACGGGATCGACACATATGCGGGTGAAACCGCGGGGCGCAGCTAGTCATCTATAAAAAATCTATTGTTTGGAATTTATTCCAAACAATAGATTTTTTTGTAAATAGATAGCATGTTGCTTGTGCACTAGTGCTTTAGTATGTTGCTTGTAGAATAATCTGACAAAAATCAGAATGATTGTCATATATTATTAGGGGAGAGGTGCTATGAAGGGGACAAAATTCTTTAGTGGCTGATTTAGGGCAGTTAATGAGAAATAAATAAAAAAAGGTTTACATTTATATCATAAAGTATTTATTAAAGTTTAAAAATATAAATAAAAAACTACTGTAAATCGACAGTAGGGTAAAATTGGGGGACCTGGATCAAGGAAATCCAGGTCACCCCAATTTTATCATTCATTTCATCAACATTCAAATATTATTTCATACTTTCTATTCTAATTGATTATTTTTATATTCATTAAACTCAATCATTTACACATGTGCTTAGTTTCGAGTATCTAATATTATTTTAGCTAGCAAAAATTTGATACTTGATCTGCTCAATGCAACTATGATCTCGTGAATGGACGAGCATTGTTGCTACGTGATATTTATAACACACTGTTATGACTAATAGATTTTTTTTCAATGAACATTATTTGCTGAATGACATTAAAATAATGAGAATATACTTAGATTCTTACGGATGATTTAATTTTACAGCTTTTGAAATGAAACTACATTATTGTAATGAATAAGCAAGTATTTATTAGTTCATATAATTACAAATTAAATAAACAATATAATTACAATTAATTAAACAAAATAATTAGGAATTAACAGATGCCGTAGGTGATCTAGGTGCTTGTAGGTGAGGTCCGTTTTTCTTTTTACAAGGATTGATAAAAAGTATTGTTTAAATATGGTAGCATGTCTTTGACACGTAAGTAGATGTTATCAGTGTAAATGTTCTTAACAACATGCTGAACACATATTTCAGCACTGCACTGGCACATAGAATTACTTTCAAATTGGTTTGCATCGTAAATTTCGATCCGTATAACTTTAGTGCCACCGGTCGAGACCGTTTTGTAAAAACTTATCAACTCCTTATTATTAGTTGTATTTGGAACACATGGGGTTCGTTGTCGTTCTTCCTCATCCAAATAATTTACGACTTTATCAATCACGTCAGGTTCTATCATTAACGGAGGTGAAGTTGGTGAATAAACCCAACTCGGTATCTGAAACAGAATACATACATTATTTTTTATTTTCACTGGTTTAACACATTCTATATAATTATTATTATTATAATTAAAAGTAAAATATTTTGTAAAATTAGGTACTTACAGACATTGTAGAATATAACAGTAGCACACTAAAGGAATGGAAGAACTGAAGTGAATTTGTTTCTTATTTTATCCCGATTTATATATAAAATATTTTGTTGCTGATAGAGTTCAAAATAACGTAATGCTGAGTTGAATATATTTATGACTAGGAATTGCCCGCGGCTATGCTCAAAAAAAATATTGTTTTTAGCAGTAAAAAGTCATAGTTAACACAAAAGAAACATCTAAGTAATCTGCTGTAATGTGGAAGCAAACCATGGGGGAATTTGTTAGTATGTATCATCAAAATTAAGGTGGTCACTGGTCAACCGTACTTATTAATTTATTATACACGTATAATGTAATACAATAAAATATGATTAAAATAAAGTGTAGCAAACAATGTGCCCTTACCCTAATGAATCTATATTTGGATAAAATGCTGACAGAGTTCTACTATTACTTGATGCTAAAAGTAAGTCACTATATTGATTATGGTGTCGGTTGATTTGTTTGTTTGTTGAAGTTTTTTATTGTATGAAAAAATGCAGGTACGATAAGTAATTAGAATGAGTGAAGCCATGGTATTTGCATAGTATAACATAATCAATAACTAATATATTTTTTTTGGATTGGTTAATATGATATCTTGTTTTGCAATATAAGCATTACATCTTCTCGATGACATATTTGGTAGTACAACGTCATAATTTTGCTGTATATAAAGTGCATCGATGCCAGACAAAATCACAAACTGCTCTCCCGAGGGAAACAATCATCACCTTCAACCTTCAACGCTATCGCATCTACGCTTCAACCAGAATCCAGAATCTTCAAAATGTAAGTAGATCATAATTAATATTTTATTTATTATATGTGTATAAATGTGTCATCACAAGGTTTATTCTATGAATGAGTGAATGATCGAATGTATGTATGAATGAATGAATGAATGATTGAATGAATGCATGTATGTATGAATGAATTAATGAATAATTGAATGATTGCATATATTAATGAATGAATGAATGCACAAATTATTGAATAAATAATTGAATGAACTTATAAATGAATTATTGAATGTAGGACAGAACGAACGTATAGATTGAATGAATGCATAAAAGAATGAATGATACAAAATATTTTCTTCCTATCCGACCATAAATAAATCCCACCATTAATTTATTTTTGTATTCAGGTTAATATAATATTTCAAATAATATTGTTTCAGGTCCAAGCCAACTTCATCTACGTTGCCTCAGCTGTTTTCTTCGGATGAAGAGTCAGAAATTGAGACGCAGACAAAGCAGAAATCGACTTATTCTTCGACCCGACTCGAAAAATCGACAGCAAACAAGCGGCCCAAAACCGATCGAATCGATGGATCTAAGACGCACGGATCTAAGAAGCCTAGGATACAACCGGTGCCGTTAACCAACAACAAGCTAACTGCACGGGACCTATTCGGTAGTGAGAGCGATGAAGAGGATTCGTCTGTGAAGCCGTCCACATCAACTGGTAAAACACCGTCTCCTCTTCATTCTTATTTTACTAAGAGGGTTAACAAAGGCTATGCCAGAAAAATAAGTGAGACAAAGCAGGGGCCGTATTACGTAGAAGTAAAAGTTTACAATTGTGATGAAATCGCAGACATACCACCAGTAAATAGGTGGCGCCATTCAATAGTTACAATTAAAAGAAAAGTTGATACGGACACGGAGATGTGGCGCCATCTAAAAGGATTTACGTCCTCAGTTGAACAAGATTTTCGTAATTGTCCAACTACCCTTATAAATTCTTACTATTAGTACTTACTATGTATTCTTGCTAGTTTTTATACAAATATATGTAAAACATTTAATCATTACAGAATAATACCTATACATACATTATATTATAAGTAATCTTTATAATATCTAAATACTTGTACCTAAATAGCCAATTGATAAATAAAATATTATGCTATTTAAATCTAATGTATTATTTCACAGTTATACAGTCCAGAGATCGCAGAACACCATTAACAAGACCTCGTAGTAAAATTGTGAAGTGTACCAAATGTGAAACTGAAATACCACGAAACCAATATGCATATCATAAGAGAACTAATATACACAAGACAAATAGCTTATTGAGTACTGAATTCAAAAATGTTTTTATTGTGGCAACAGCATTTAAAAATAGAATAGTAACTTTTCGTCTGAACTTAGCTCAGGATGACGAGCACCTCACTCGTGAGGCGATCCCGAGTAATAGTCAGACATGTATACCTCAGGATGACGAGCACCTCACTCGTGAGGCGATCCCGAGTAATAGTCAGACATGTATACCTCAGGATGACGAGCACCTCACTCGTGAGGCGATCCCGAGTAATAGTCAGACATGTATACCTCAGGATGACGAGCACCTCACTCGTGAGGCGATCCCGAGTAATATTCAGACATGTATACCTCAGGATGACGAGCACCTCACTCGTGAGGCGATCCCGAGTAATATTCAGACATGTATACCACAGGATGACGAGCACCTCACTCCTGAGGCGATCCTGAATTCTGTACATCCAGATATTGATAAATTAATAACTATGATATTGAAAAAGTATGATTGCATAAAAGTAAATTTTGAGCTTTTTGCTAAGTTTCTTCTGCTAAAATCTGACGACGAACAAGTAGAACTGAAATCATTTAACACTAAGTATGATATTATCTATAAAAATACTGATATACACGAGTTCTTTTTGAATAAAATACATGTACTTATGCGCAAAATGTCTGAATTTGAACATGTACAGTCAGGTTGGACATATCTTTCGCTAAGTCATATTGAGATTAACATATGTAAATATTGCCCCATGAGAGGCGGCACGTACATAGAGTTGCCCTCAGTAATAAAAAATACTAAAAGTTGTTTGAATTTACGTAATGATGACGAGTATTGTTTCTTATGGTGCGTCGTAGCCGCATTATTTCCTCGTGAAAATAATGTGTGCAGAACGACATCCTATCCTCATTATAGCCAAGTTCTCAATATTCAAGGAATGTTATTTCCTCTTTCACAGAATGACATCCAACTTTTTGAACGGTTAAATCCTACAATAAGCGTTACCATTTATGGGCTAGATAGCAAATACGTTGTTACTGGCCCGTTATACATGACGAATAAGAAAAAAGAAAAACACGTTAATTTATTATACTTTGAACGGAATGGTAAAGGACATTACTGTTTGATAAAAGATCTTATACGATTAGTGCGACGCCAGGTTACTCATCATCATGGCAAAGTTTTTTTATGCGAATCATGTTTACAATTTTTTACGAATGAAAAGAAATATGTTTCTCACACTTGTTCTAAAATACTAACTATACTACCGGAAAAAGATACCATATTGAAATTTAAACATTATGAAAGAAAACTAAAAATTAATTTTATTATTTATGCTGATTTTGAGAGTTTGCTAATAAATTGCAATGAAAATAGTTCTAAAAATACTAAGACACTAAAAATGCATCAACCTTCAAGTTTTGCATATTACATATGTTGTTGTCACGACAGCAAACTTAACAAGTTTGTCACGTACAGAGGCATAGATTGCGTCGAAGTCTTTATTAAACGTTTAGTAAAAGATGTAAAGCGGATAAACAAAGTTTTGTCTACTCATTTATCAATGAAAACTTTAACTTATAATCAAGAACGAGAATATCGAAATACAACTAAGTGTCATATATGTAATCAGTCATTGTCTGGAGATAAAGTTCGAGATCATGATCATATTACTTCCGAGTATAGAGGGGCAGCGCACTCACATTGTAATTTGATGTATAAAGTGTGTCCATTCATACCGGTAGTATTTCATAATCTAAGTGGTTATGATTCGCATATATTTATAAGAGAGTTGGCTAAGTATGAAGGCTCAATTAAAATAATACCAAAAACTAAAGAAAAATATCTTACAATAACTAAGCTAATTGAGACAAAAAAAGGTACTCGTTCAGTACAGATTAAGTTTATTGATTCATTTCATTTTCTTAGCTCAAGCTTAGATTCTTTAAGTAAAAGCTTGTCAGAAAAAGACTTTGTTCATTTGTCAAGAGAATTTACGGATAAAACTAAACTTAATTTATTACGTAAGAAAGGTATTTATCCATATGATTATATGGACGACTGGTCAAAATTTGATGAAAATCAACTACCCTCAAAGTCCAGTTTTTATAATAGTTTAACTATGGAATCTCTATCAGATGACGAATATGCTCACGCCCAAGATATTTGGAACAATTTTGAGATAACAACGCTTGGCGAATACAGTGATTTGTATTTGAAATGCGATGTTTTGCTGTTATGCGACATATTTGAAAAATTTAGAGAGACAAGTTTACATTTTTACAAATTGGATCCTGCTCACTATGTGACTTCACCTAGTTTGAGCTGGGATGCTATGCTTCTGTACACTAACGCTGAATTAGAGCTCATTAGTGACTTAGAAATGTATACATTTATTGAAAAAGGTATACGAGGGGGCTTGGCACAATGTTTCCTCCGTCATGCTAAGGCAAATAATAAGTATTTACCTCATTATAATCATTTAAAACCCTCGAGTTATTTGACATATTTAGATTGCAATAATCTTTATGGTTATGCAATGACTAAAAAATTGCCTGTTTCGGAGTTCAGATTTTTAACTCAAGATGAAATTGACAACTTTAATGTATTGCATGTTTCAGATGACAGTCCGTATGGTTTTATTTTAGAAGTAGATTTATATTACCCGGATTGTATTCATGATCAGCATAAAGACTTACCATTTGCTGCAGAGAAATTTGTACCCCTAGGAGCGAAATCAGCTAAGTTGATTGCTAATCTGTATGATAAATCAAATTATGTTATTCATTACGTACATTTAAAACAATGCATAAAAAATGGTTTGGTGTTAAAAAAAATTCATCGCATACTAACCTTTAGACAAGATGATTTCTTAAAGAAATATATAGATCTTAATACCAATCGGCGTATGGAATCTAAAACTTCTTTTGAAAAAGATTTTTTTAAACTTTTAAATAATGCGATATTTGGCAAAACTATAGAAAATAAAAGGAAACAAGTTGAGATAAAACTGGTAACCAAATGGGATGATAAGAAAAACTTCACGAATAAGAAACTTTGTGCACAGAAATTGATTTCAAAACCTAATTTAAAAAGTGTGTCAATATTCGCAGAGGATTTTGTAGCTATACAATTGAATCGTGAAAAAATAATATTAGACCGACCAATTTACATCGGATTTACAGTTCTGGAGTACGCCAAAGAACATCTATATCAGTTTCATTATGATTTTATAAAACAGAAATATGGAGATAAAGTTGAATTATGTTATACAGATACTGATAGTTTACTTTACTTAATTCATACAGATGACTTTTATCGTGATATGTACGATAATTTAACATATTTTGATACTAGCAATTTTTCAATAGATAATCAATATAACATACCAAGAATTAACTCAAAAATCCCTGGCCTATTTAAGGACGAAATGGGGGGTGATGTAATTACAGAATTTACAGGTTTACGAGCAAAACTGTATTGCATTAGCAGTTTAAACACACGGATAACAAAAGCGAAAGGTTTGTCTAAATCTGTTACTAAGCATTTAAAACAAAGTAATTACAACGATTCTTTGATATTAGATAAAAGTCAATCTTTTAAAATGAATATTATAAGATCTATCAAGCATATATTGTACTCACAACAAGTTAGTAAGCAAGTACTAAATAGAAACGATGACAAAGTTCAGATACTTTCAGATCAAATTCACACTTTGCCTTGGGGATTTTATGATGCGATGATCTAAACCAATGTTCGTTTCACTTTTTATTCAACTTATTACGTTTAAATTGAGCACCAATTAAATATAATCCACATCTTGAGAGCCACTGTTCTAAATTATATTCATTTGAAGTATATGATTTAAAATACTAAAATAAGAATAAATTAATGTATTATAAAGAAATGATGTATGATAATTATTTTAGAATAAGTTATGTACTATTATTTGAACTTATAATAAAATGATATGTCTAAAACAATGGACTTTTATTCAAACGTATTCAACTTCCTAAACGTCATCATCAAGTTCACGCTTGTTGTATGATGAGGTTCATGTAGTAACGACTATATAAGTGTATGTTAAGCGGTAATTAGATTAATATGCACTATGAAGTTGATCAAACAACCCATATCTCTCAATGTTAATAATATAAGATTAAGTGACTCTGTTCACCGCATCAGACATAGCGCTTTATTGCCAAATACCATTCGTTGTATAATATGCGGTCCATCAAGCTGTGGTAAAACGAATGTTATGATTAGTTTACTGCTGCATGAAAATGGGCTCAAATTTAAAAATCTGTATCTTTACTCTAAAACTTCTTTTCAACCAAAATACCGTTTCTTGACCGAAGTATTAAAAAGAGTGCCACAGATAAACTTTTACGAGTTCAATGATGATAAAGATGTCATTTCTCCGAGTGAAGCTTTAACAAATTCTGTTTTTATTTTTGATGATGTTGCGTGTGAAAATCAAATAAATATCCGCAATTATTTCTGTATGGGTAGGCATAAGCAAATAGACTGTTTCTATTTATCTCAAACCTATTCTAAAATTCCGAAGCAATTGTTACGTGATAATGTTAATTTTCTTATTATATTTAAACAAGATGATGTGAATTTAAAACATATTTATGAAGAGCATGTTAGTTCTGATTTACAATGGAAAGAGTTCAGAAACATTTGTCGAACTGTTTGGAGTAAACCTTATAATTTTCTACTTATTAATAAGGAATCGTCATTAAATAACGGAAGGTACAGACAGAACTTTGATATGTTTTTTAAATTCGACTGACTGTTTATAAGTACATATAAGTAATTAACATGCAAAATAAAATTCAGTATAATTTGTACTATAGCTGGACGCAGTTGTTATAATATAAAATGGAAAAAAACATTAAAATAGAATTAATGAAGTCTGTAGACTCCATAAAGAATAAAATAAAACAAATGAAGGATCAGGAACACTCAATGAACTTGTCACTCGATAAAATGCTAAAACCTGTCACAGACCCCCTTAAAACTCTAGTTGATTCGAATATAACTATGGAAAAAATAAAACATTTAGAAAATACAACACTTACTAATTCTGGAGGTATTGAATTGGATGAAATGGATACTAGCTCATCTACAAAGTTTGTGGACTGTTACGAACCAAAACCTAATTCTACACAATTGGTTAAAGAGTCTCCTGAAATGGTATTGCCAGATGATTTAGAGATATCATTAGAGGGTCAGGATATCTATGATATTTATGACGGTGTAAATATACCGTTTGGAATAAGAAGTGAAAACCAAACTTTATTGATGGGGAATTCAGTAGTAACATTTTCTAAAATTGACGGTTTGAATAATGAAAATGTCATTTTGATTAAAATCGGTGATAAATCCTACAATTTAACTCCTGGGCTGAAAGAACTTTTACTTCGAAAAAAACCTGATTTAAAAGTAATATCCAACAAAGATAAACTTGTTTACAAGGATATATTGTATTATACAAATGTTCATAAGAGAGACTTCAATCCTAGAGGTCAAATAAAAGGTGATAAAGGAATAAAATATCGTGAAATAATCAGACCATTGTTTTCCGAAACATCAAACGATAATATTCACACTAAACTTGGGGGATACTTGCCAATGTTAAAGAAATATAAAAAAAATACTGACCTGGTATATTGGGATGACCCAAACGAATTAGTTGAGAGATTAAAACTATTAGTTGCTTCAAAAGATGCTGGCAATACGAACCATGATAATGAAATACTATCGATAATTGAAGAATTAAAAGAAGCTAACATAATTAAAGAATAAATAGTAGCAATAACATAATTTTCATTCAGTATCATTTCTGGATTCACTACAAATGTTTATATACTGAGTTTTGAATATGAGTAAAGCTGATGTGGTAAACGAAATTCATAAAAATGCGAGGGTAAACTTTCCACGAAGACATGTTATTATGAAAGATATAGATGACCTTTGGCAAGCAGACTTAATTGATATGCAATCAATTTCCAAAGAAAATAAAAATTACAGATTTATTCTTACTGTTATTGATACATTTTCGAAATACGCTTGGACCTTTCCTTTGAAAAATAAGACAAAAGATGTTGTATGCAACTCTTTCAAGATTTTGTTGGATAAAGGGCGTGTCCCCCAAAATCTACAAACGGATAATGGAACAGAATTTTATAATAATAAATTCCAAAAACTTATGAAATCTTATTGTATAAACCATTATTCAACTTTCTCAACAAAAAAGGCATCAATAGTTGAGCGTTTTATCAGAACATTAAAATCTAAACTATATAAGGAATTCAGTTTAAAAGGTGACTATAATTGGATAGATAATACCCTCAATAATGTTATCTATAAATACAATCACACCTATCATCGGACAATTAATGAAATCCCGGCAAACGTGGACAATACTAATAAAACACGCATATTAGGGAGATATTTCAGGTTGATAAAAACCGATACTACAAAAAGCAAGTTTAAAGTGGGTGATTATGTACGTATCAGTAAATACAAAGGAACATTTGAAAAGGGGTATACTCCCAACTGGTCGACAGAAATATTTAAAATTAGAAACATACAAAATACAACTCCTATTACCTACTTAATTGAAGATGCAATCAGAGGCCAACCCATTTTAGGTGCATTTTATGTGCAAGAGCTGCAAAAGACGAAACATCCCAATTTATATCTAGTCGAGAAAGTTCTTAGAAGTAAAGGAAATAGAGTTTTAGTAAAATGGTTAGGTTTGTCTTCATCTGAAAACAGTTGGATTGATAAATCGAATATTTATTAAATGTTCAACTCATGATACATCAGTCTTATGATGGGTATTGGAGAGAGCAGTATTCTCAATTGGCTTATAAATAATTTACCAATTGAATTACATTTACCAGGATACAATTATTGTGGGCCTGGCACTAAATTAATTAAAAGGCTTACTCGTGGGGATAAAGGTGTTAATAAATTAGACGAATATTGTAAACAACACGACATTGCCTATCACAAGTCTTCAAACTTAAAGGATCGCCACAAGGCTGATTTAGTTTTGTTAAATATGGCTAAAGAGCGAGCACTTGCCTCAGATGCGAGTGTAGGGGAAAAATTGGCAGCGTGCTTAGTAAGCAGCGCTATGTCAACAAAAGTTAAAACTGGGTTTGGCCTAAAAAAAAAAAATAGCAAAAAGTGTTCTCCTAAAATTAAACCTGGAAAAGGGTTGAAAAATAAATTTAAAAATGTTATTAACAAAACGAAGAGACAGATGGAAAAATTAAAACCGAAATGCAAGAAAATGGCAATCGAATTAGCTATGGCCGCTGTCAGAGAATTAGCTGATGATTCGTCTATAAAACTTCCTCGTGTAATTCCTATACCAAAAACTGGTGGAGTATTGCCTTTGATTCCAATTTTTGCGGGATTATCGGCCGCAGGGGCACTAGCAGGCGGTGCAGCTGGTATTGCTAAAACCATAAATGAATTCAAGATGGCTAAAAAGTTATTGACTGAATCGAAGAGACACAACGAAAAGATGGAAGCTCTGTGCATCGGAAAAGGACTACACCTTAAACCACATAAAGCTGGGCTTGGAATTTTTGTATCGAAAGAAAAAAACTAAGATATCGGCTACCCAAACGAGCCTTGAGTAATTTAGACATTTTGAAGTATGGAAATAATATTCCCTATTTCAGAGGTGTCTTTATGAGAGATAAGCTCCCTAAACACCCTTTTAAAAAAGAATGTGGAGTTATAAATTTAGATAGCTCTAAAAATCCTGGTTCTCATTGGGTAGCCTATGCAAAATGCAACGATTATATTGAGTATTTTGATAGTTACGGAAATCTTAAGCCTCCAAAGGAATTTATTAAATACTTGGGATCCAAAATTAACTATAATTATGATAATCTTCAGCGTGATCACCCTTTTAATTGCGGACATCTTTGTTTAAACTTTTTGAAGAATTTTTGGTGTAGTGAAGGAATAAAATAAACAGGATCTTCCGAAAGAGGCCAGTATTGAAGCATGTCTGCTACGGTTACCATCTCTGGAAATAAATCGGAATTGGTTTCATACTTTCAACCACCACTGCATTTGTCAGATCAATACGAGTGCGGTTTGATATATTTTTCAGTATTAAAATCAAGACCAAATATTCCCATTATTAACAGAGGTCTGTCTGTAATCAGAATCGAATGTGATCTTGTTCACGGTTCGTACTGCAACGGATTACCAACTCATTTTATTCATGAATTTGTGTCTGATACTACTCCAGGTCATCAGTGCATGGAAATACCACAAAATGTTATTTACTTTCCAGTAAATAAAAATATAATTTCATCGGTATCTGTTAAGATTGTAGATCAATTTGGTCACTGTATTAACTTTGGAGAGGAACAAGTTCAGTTACGTCTTCATTTAAGAAAAACAAAATGATAGTGTATTATAAAAACACCCAAGGGAATGAAAAACGTCTTAGTTCTTCTGCGATTGCTAAGGTGCAAAGACGTAAGAAAAAAGTTAAGAAATTGACTAAAGCAAATAAAGATTTTCTTAAAGCCCTAGGGTTTAAAGTATGAATATACTACAGATTACTGAATTACCGCACTACGACACTTCGATTGAAAGTTATGAAGTCCATTCATACAATCCCTACAATAACAGCTTTAGAGAAAACGATGAAATCAGAATTCCCATCCACCAGCAAGACATATACGTGCTACCATCAGCCAGTTCAATTTACGTCGAAGGACAAGCGAAGCTCTTCGGTAAAGATGGGAATCCAATCAAGAAAACTGTTACGTTCACTAATAACCCTGTTATGTATTTGTTTCAAGACATCAGATACGAAATGAATGGTATTGAAATAGACCGCATAAAAAATTCTGGAATAACATCAACAATAAAATCATACATCTCATTAAATGAAGCAGAAAATAAAGTTGCTGCCCTATGGGGTTGGAGTTTAAAGGGATTTCAAAGTGATGGGCGTTTTAGTGCTGTGATACCATTAAATAAGGTTTTAGGGTTTGCAGAAGATTACAATAAAATAGTGATAAATTGCAAACATGAACTTATATTGAACAGAAGTAACAGTAACTTAAATAGCGTTATCCTTACTGATGATATTGTTCATTTTCAAATAGATATACAAAGAGTCCAGTGGAGGGTGCCACACATAAAAGTATCAGACCGAGAACGACTGACACTTTTAAAACATTTAGAAAGAGATAAACCTATTCAGATGGCGTTCAGAAATTGGGATTTATATGAGTATCCGTTACTGCCTAAAACCACAAAGCATTCTTGGTCAGTTAAAACTGCTTCACAGTTGGAAAAACCCAGATATGTAATTTTTTGTTTACAAACCAATCGAAAAAATAATAAAACTAAAGACAGTTCAGTATTCGATCATTGTGAAGTAACAAACCTTACGCTCTTTTTGAATTCACAATATTATCCATATGAACCTTTAGGCTTAAAGTTTTCTGAGAACAAATATAGTATATTATACGAAATGTTTGTGAAATTTCGTCAGTCGTATTACAACTGTCCAGTAGACCCGTTGCTTGACCTAAAAGAGTTCAAAGAAAAAGCCCCTCTCTTTATCTTAGACTGCTCAAGACAAAATGATAGCCTAAAAACAGGTCCAGTGGACGTGAGGTTGGAAATTGAATGTTCTACAGAAATACCAGATAATACGACTGCATATTGTTTGATTATAAACGATCGACTTGTGGAATACAAACCTCTCAGCAACATTGTGCGCAGGTTATCATGATTGCTATTGTGGATGTTCAAGGCTTCAAAACAGAAACAAATGAATTTATAATAAAAGAAATCGCTATATTGTATAATAAAACATTACAAGTGTTTTTAATTAAGCCACCATTTTCATTTGGAAAATTAACGAAACAAGAAAAAAAACAAGTTAGTTGGATTGAACGTAACAGAAAGATACACTGGCGTGAAGGATTTGTACCCTATTCTAATTATCAGAATTTGGTTATAGATATTTTAAGAGATAAATGTATCTACGTCAAAGGTTCAGAAAAAGTGTTGTGGTTAAAGCATATTTTAGAAAATAGTAATTGTAATGTATTCAATTTAGAAGATAAAGGTTGTCCTAGTTTGATAAGTTTATACGATGAATATAAATATTCTCAAGATTTATATAACTGTATTTATCATGACTCTGTATGTGCTTTAAAAAATGTATTGTGTTTAAATAAGTGGTGCTTTGATAATAAAATTTTAAAATAAATATTTTCTTGTTTTCTTTCTTTATTTAGTTAAAACACATCTTAGCGTTTTTTATCCCCACCTCTGTCCGGTCTTTATAAGTTGTTGACAACAGCGGGACGATATCATTATACGTTTATAATTGAATAAGAAGTAAATAGAACATGTCTCAAAATGAATACAAACCTCGATATGACATGTATAACACGTTTAAAATGCGTGAATTTTCATTTAATTATTACTGGAGGACGTTTAATAAAAAGAAAAGATTAGTGAGGGAAATGGCTGACGCAGGATTTTTTTATTATGGAAATAGTATAAATGATATTGCAGCATGTTTCTCATGTGGAGGTGTTATCGAAGATTGGGAGATTTATGATGATCCTTGGATGCAACATGCTATACATTATCCTGAGTGTTTTTATTTGAACGCTGTGAAAGGAAAGGAGTATATAATTAAATACGCATATCTCCATCACAGCATTAAACTTTTAGCATTGTAGTGTGATGGTTCGATCTTAATCAACGCTTGCTTCATCATGAGAGAATAAATTAATATTATTCACATTATGCTCCATTCATCGAAATTTGATTTGGAGGGCATTTCTAAACTTATTTTCAAGAATGCTAGTGGTGAGATTCTATTTAGTCAAGACATAGCTGACCAGAAAATAATTAACACCAGTTCATCAAAACTTCAGGATAATACAAACAACACAGAGCAAAACTCAGCAAATTCCACCTTTGAAAATATGCAATATCTTACACTCAAGAGTTGTCACAATGAGTTCCTTACATTTGCTCGAGTTGGCAACGCACATCCTGGTCCTGAAAAATCCTCATTAGAAGTCGTTTCATGTGAATGAAAAGAGCAGTCAGTGTAGTTGATAGAGCAGTTAATCATCAACACTTATAGCGACAACATGTATCAGTTTATACAACCATCATATACTCCATCGATTCCACTCTTGCATTTTGAACTTTGCAAGTATATGTATCAAGTTTCCAGCTCCACGATTCCATATATTAAAACATATTTGAAGCCATCAAATCAAATCAATGGATTACTGGAAGAGTGCATTGATATTGCTAATAGGATAACATTAAGTAAAGACGAGTGGGGCATGATATTTATGGAAAACGCCTCTGACATATCAGGATTCTTCACATCTGGTTCAATTCCTTTACCAAAGCAGCAGCCGCAACGAGAACGACAAGTGATCAAGTATATAAACCTGCCTGAACATGAAGAAGGAAGCAAAAAATTCGTCACAATTGACATTGGAACCAAATCGATCGTCATCTGTTGTGAAGAGTGGTGGTGTCTGAATCATTTACTGAATTGCCTTGATTCACGTTTACGTCACTTAACTAGGGTAAAGGGTTACTATGAGAACCGTATTAATTTCTTTAGAAAACGATTCAAGCTCGCCCAACCGAAATCAATGTCTGAAGCCTATGCAATTATGGAAAATGTCTATGATGAAATGTCAACAGTGGATCAAGAAATCAAATGTTTTGTAATCGATTATTTATTCTTCTCATGCTTTTTATGAATAATGATAATAAAATGTGTTACTTAGTTGACAGCATACTTTGTTTCTTTTTTCACGATACCAACCACAAACCAACCACAAAAAGTAAAAAAATATTATAAATTGATTATTCAAATCATTCAGTTCCTAATACAAAATAACACTAGATCAGTCTTTCGAATAGAATGTTGAATAGAAAGTATGAAATAATATTTGAATGATGAAATGAATAGTAAAATTGGGGTGACCTGGATCTCCCTGATCCAGGTCCCCCAATTTTACCCTACTATCGACGCATTTAGAAATAAAAATACAAATTAAACAACATGTCGATATGTCCCATTCATAACAGGGTGGCCATGAATGGGACATCGTAAGTTATGAAAGGGACATATAAAATAAAACCTATATTTTAACAAATCTTATTTATTATTGTAAATCTTTATGTTTTATAATCAGTGCTTTGTATGCTTATGAAGTATTAATTATTATTTGGAAGATTTTAATCATATCATATAGGTTTGATGCAATCAATTAAACATCTTCAAATTAAGTAGCAAAAAAAATGTATAATAATAAATGTAGTTGCACAAGTTACAAAAAATTAAAAATGCCTTTAACACCGCATTTTTCATTTGCCCATTTTAGACAAACTTTGTATTGAAACCAATCCTCCTTACTTGTAGAAAACTGCTTACAGACACGCCTATATCTTCTATAGTATTCGATGATTTTCTAAGCTTATATAAATGTTCATTATCACAATCAGACACAATCGACCTGGAACAAAATTAACAAGCATTTTTATAGCAACAGTACTTAGATAATACCATTCAAAAGCAAAAACTGCTACCAAGCATCACTCAGATAATCTCGTAATGAAAGGGACGGTTATGAAAGGGACGTCCCATTCAAGACCTATTAGAGTGTCCCAAACAAAACTTTCATGCTTTTCGTAAAAATAACCCCACACCAGAAAAGCCATAAAGAAAGATTGTGTAATTGTGCACTTACCTGTTAGATACATAAACCACTGATTAGTTTACATTATAGACACTTTCAAATATTACTACATTCATGTAAAACACGATAATAAAAAACACATAATAAAATACTTTTCATCACGATATATTTCAACAACGCTTCACCATTTTATGACATTTGACAACCAAGTGTCAGTTACGTCAATGTGCCCTATGGGTTAGTGTTGCCAAAATATAAAAAAGGAAAATGGACTACTGTGCTCCTAGCAGAATTTATTGAACTTGTCCCATTCAAAACTTGTCCCTTTCATAGCACCTTCCCCCTATGGTTTTTATTGTAAATATAAAGTTTTTAGAGGGATCTTCATGATTTTTTTCTATCGTATCAAATTAGTTGTATTATGTTTTCAACACACTATCCACCTAGCATATATCCTGAAGAATATCATATATGTATTTTTCTGATTTTGTTTATTGTAGTCGATCATATACTTTTATTGCTTCTTAAACTTGACTTTTTTGCGTTTAGGTTTTGTAATCCCCTTAACGAGGTAAATGTTCTACAAACGGCTGATACCAGTACTCGTTTACTTTAAAAGCCTATTCACATAGTTATTCCCGACGGTGTGTTTGCGGCTTTACGGGTAGTTGCGAAACTAAACGATACTCGATAAAATCTTATAACGGATCCACGCGAGACACAATGGCTTTTTAATTGTGTCTATAATTACGGCATTCAACCGGTTAAAGAAGAGCTTATTAGCCTGATATTTAAAGACTAAAGTGCCGCCTTCTTTACTGAGCAGTTTGTTATTTATAATTACATATATTGTTTAGTTTTAATTCGGGAGTTTACGCAAGCACCAGAGTGAGACAACCAGTATTATCTGATATTGACTTCAAATTCATTTATATGCCAGAATATAGCTTTACAATATATTATGGTCTTAAAACTATAATGGCCCATTTACATTCTATCAATACATATGGTTTGCAAATATTTATCTTGCACAAAGCTATTATTTTAAATTAACAAACAAATGTTTACTCCGCAGGATAATATCATTAAGGCCTTTAATCAAATGATCTATTACAAACAAAACAAAATGGTTTCAGCCGTTTGGAAGCTACGATGGCGCAGGCAGACACACATATACACAGACACACAGATACACAGATGCACAGACACACAGATACACACGTTAAACTTATAATACCCCTCTGTTTTCGTCTGGTGATAAAAAAAAGACAGCAGCAACAATTAAGAGCTCATGCATTAGGGTTTTTAAGGAAAACATTAATTAATTGATGACTTTGACCTCTAACTAGCAAACGATGTTGAAATACAACTAGCCAACAGTTCACTAAAAAAAGTATCTTCGCAACGCAACTTTTGGACGAAGCAAAAACCCAGGGGAGATTTAGCTTCTCCAACTTTTACTCCCCCTGAAATCAAGTACGTTTTGGGCTACCCCGAAAGGTAAATTTACCACAAGAAACTCCGCACAGATTTCCATAGAAAACTCAAACTCAAAGCATTTATTTCAATTAAACTATGTACAGGCACTTTTGAATTGTCAAAATTAAATAGTCGGTCAATTATTCAGAAAGTTGAAGCTATTTGCCCATTCCAAAGTGTAGATGTCTATGGAGAAGAACGGGCAAGAAACTCCATGGACACTCTTTTAAATCAAGAATATTACAAAATCCTGGGAACATTATTCTTATTGCTTCTATATGTGAGAACAATGTAAAAAAAACACAAATGAAGAAACAATTCAAAAATATGATTAAAAATAAGCCTGGGCAATTAAGAGATGACCAGTCTCAACGGACGACGCCCGTTCACGAACATGACGCGTGGATCAGCACCATCCAACAAGCTGCAAAGTACGCGAAAATAGAAACAGCACTAGACACGACAAATTGATGGAAATTAAAATGTACGGAGCTCAAGGCTACCAGTCGTCTTGGCACTAAAAGTAGGCATTAGTTCTTGTTTAAGGAACTCTTGCTGGAGTAAATCACTTAGTCCTTCTTACACGTGGTAATGTGGACATATTTGTTCTAAGCACTGGAATGCAGAATCTATTTATCGACTTTAAGTGGGAGAACCTATTTTTGTTACGTTTTTTTTTTCTAACAACTATTTTGTGAAGTGCTGCAAAGGTTTGAATCTGGATTGCTTTCTCATCAAACCTCCATGAGTGTTTGTGGAGACAATCATTATTATTTGAACATTATTTAGCTATGCTGCTGGGGAGTTTGTTGCGCCACTTCTTTGTCCTAGCGAAAGCGCTAGGAATTGTTGAAGGGCGGGCGATATAAGACAGTCCCCCAGGACTGTCTAATGTAATTTTGATGTTCGAAAAATGCTGATTCTTTGCCTAAGTTGAATAAATAACTTTTGATTTTGATTTAATTTTAAAAGAAAACTTTATTTGGGAGTAAGGCCCGACACGACAGCTGACAACGCTGTATAACACTATAGTCACACTAATACACACATCAAAAGTGTCTAGGGATCAACCATTTTTATGCGGATTTCTTGAGATTGAGATGTGGCTTTGTAATAAATTTATGATTTTATAAATTTATATGGATCCTTTTTGGTGCATTTCATAATTTGAATCAGGAACTGTGAATTAAATTCGAGTAAAAGATGAAAATCAGCTGTCAATATTTTCCCTATAAAAACATACAACGCATTGAAGACATTATTAGTGCTACTGTTTCCCTACTACTGATTAAAACCAACGTTATTATGGAGCGGCGACGTCATTTAAGCAGGGAAGAAATGCTCAGAGCCGTGGGAATGATAGAAGCTGGTTCCCGGCAACGTACTGTGGCTTTAGCTCTGAATACAAGTCAGAGTGTTATCAGTCGACTTTGGACACGTTACCGAAGCACTGGTACCGTGGCTGAGCGCCATGGAGGACGGTATCGCTGCACCACACGGAGACAAGACCGATACATTCAAATCTTAACTCGAAGAGCTCCAACAATAACCGCCATGATGTTAGCCGTGAGGCTTCATCACTCTTCAGGGAACTTAATTAGCGACCAAACAGTCAGAAACCGCTTGCATGAAGTGAACCTTCATTCCCGAAGACCGCTACGGGTACCACCTATAGCAATGCACAATCGTAGGATTCGATATCAATGGGCTCTTGAACACAGAAATTGGGCAGAAGAACAATGGCGTTTCGTGTGCTTTTCTGATGAGTCTCGTTTTGGTATGAGACCGGATACAAGACGTATACGACACTGGAGAACCCCTGGACGCCAACAGCGATTAAAATCCTGCCAGGAAGTCCATCCTTATAGTGGTGGAACCATCATGGTATGGGCGGGTATTTGGATCGGCGGAAGAACTGAGTTGATTTGGATCAGAGGCAACCTCAACGCTCAAATTTATGCTGAGACGATTGTATCAGACGTCATCGTTCCTCTACAAGTGCAAATCGGTCCCTTATTTCAGTTAATGCATGATAATGCACGACCGCACACCGCAAGAGTTGTAAGACAGACTCTCGCCGCAGCTAACATCAATGTCCTGCCCTGGCCTGCTCAGTCGCCAGACTTGAACCCGATTGAGCATGCATGGGATATGCTACAGAGAAGAGCTCTGCCGAATATGGAGGGTATCCAGTCGCAAGAAGACCTTTTTTTGTTGTTGCAACGAACATGGGCGGCCATTCCACAGCGTGATTTGGATGAACTCATTTTGAGTATGCCAAACCGATGTTCTTGTGTTGTTAGTGTTCGCGGTAGAAACACGGATTATTAATTGTTTAAGTTACCCAATAAAATTTTAAAGAAAACTGTTATTTCAGTCTTTTTTTCGAACTTTTGTGTTAGTGGTTCAAATGTCAAAAATCCCTTTATTAGGAAAATGGCAAATTTCTTTATTAATGCAAAGGTGACTTGGTTTATCGTTACTGTGACAAACGAAAACACTTTATTTGATGAATCCTTAAAGAAAATTTTAATTAATATCAATCAGGAGAAAAGTTATTGCAAAAATATATGTTGATCCCTAGACACTTTTGATGTGTGTATTATAAAGGCGAAAGTTTGTGTGTGTGTGTTTATATGTTTGTTACTTCTTCACGCTCAAACGGCTGGACCAATTTTGATAAAATTTTGTATGGAGGTAGCTGACACCCTGGATTAACATATAGGCTACTTTTTATCCTGATATTCCCACGGGATCGACATTTACGCGCGTGAAACCACGGGGCGCAGCTAGTCTTTACTCGTAAAAGTGCTCCATACTAAATATTAATCTTATAATGGTTTATCCGAGTTTAGTATAGTAACGAATTGAGAAACTTCCGTGACTTTAAGAAGACAATACCTTATACTGTAGGTATCTGTGTCTTGACAAATAATAATTACAAAACTTTATATTCAGTGTAAGTTTCAAGACTTATTAGAGGGTAATAATGATCCACGCGAACATGAACACAACAACAAGAATAAAGAAGAGTCTATTTAGCTTTATTCATGTACATACATTACACACACGGAACACGAACACCCCCACACAAACACACGTACATTGTTCGTATTGTTTTTTATATTGTACATTTATTTGACGTGTATTTCATTATCTATCATCCAATTCTAAAAGCCCTATAATTCAATATGAGTGGAACAAAAATACTTAGGTACTTTATTTTTGTACCAAACAAACTGATGTTAAGGTTGTGTAAATACGCTCATGCCTAGCCTTTTCCCAACTATGTTGGGGTCGGTTTCCAGTCTAACCGGATGCAGCTGAATACCAGTACTTTACATGGAGCGACCGCCTATATGACCTCCACAGCCCAGTTACTGGGTAATACGATACCCCTTGGTAAGACTGGTTGTCAGATATTCGGGCTTCGGACGACCCGTAACGACTGTCAAAGCTCCACAAATGACATCCGGGACCAACGGCTTAACATGCTTTCCGAGGCACGGAGGGGTCTTGGTATGTAAAAATGGTCACCCATCCACAGACCAACCGCGGCAAGCGTAGCTTAACCTGATCGATCGACCCGTGCGGCTGATATTACTTAGCCACAAGCCCCTCAAAAGTGGAACTACGCTAATTGCTCAAAAATCAAAACAGCATTTGAAGGTGAATTTTGTTCGACAGCGGTGATGCAATTAGCAATTCTCAACCCCAAACAGCGTCAACGCTTTCAAACGCTAACCCCGTCATTACCACAAATTGTCGTGCAGGCGACAACCGGATGCTTCAGCCCTCGAACATCCAACTTCCGAATACATAATTTACCAACCCTATTGCTTGTTTGCTCTAATTAAGTGCTAGACGCAAAGGATGCCAGCGTTTCATTTCAAATTCCGAAACCCGTTGAATTACTAGCACTCCAGTAACTTCGAGTTGATATCAAAAGCCAGGCACTAACATTTTCAAGACATTCCTGCGTCTGATCTCTAACGGATGATCTAATTTCAGGTTTCATATCGGAACGTGAATTATTCATGAGTTCGCTGTACAAAGGTGGAAATTATCTGCGATACCGAAGGCATGCATTGCGATATGTTCTGATGAAGTGTAATAGAATAAAAAAAATGAGAAGTTCTCAAAGAATGACTGGTTCGTTTAGCTTAAAGAATTTTCTTCTTAGAGTGTGGGTAATTACAGGATATAATTATGTAGGATACCATAAGGACTCAACGCCATTATATTGGATGGAATGGTGGCCCAGTGGTAATGGCCGCGACTTACGAGTTATACAGGGTGAAATTGAACACATGCGACAAATCGAAATGGGAGATTATACTCATCATTATGAACAACTTTTACTATGGGACCAAACCTGAAATCGCGACAAAAAAATCAGCTGTTCCCTACATTTTGGCGAGTTATACGAACATAAATGTAGGGAACAGCTGATTTTTTTTTCGCGATTTCAGGTTCGGTCCCATAGTAAAAGTTGTTCATAATGACGAGTACAATCTCCCATTTCGATTTGTCGCATGTGTTCAATTTCACCCTGTAGGTCGCAGGCTCGAATCCAGACAGGCGCTTTACTGTGTAAATTATTCCATCACCGCTGCTCAAAACGGTCAAGGAAAACATCGCGAGCAAACCGGCATGTCAAATTCGACATCTACCAACCCGCACTGGGCCGACGTGGTGGATTACGGCCCACTCCCTCTCACAAAGAGTAGGCCTGTAGCGCAGAAGTGGGCACGTTATAGGTTGATTATGCTTATGTTATGTCTTTATAAATTATCGGTATGATCGAATGAAAGTCACATTTAGTATCATAGATCGATTATTCTTATCAAACTGTGGATAAGACAGAGATTAAAACAGAAGAAGAACTAGCATGGACTCGAGGGGGGGGAGGGGGAGTTCAGTGGACCGCATCGCACCGCAATTAATTTGTGCTCTAGGATGCCACACGCGCCACCGCAGTAGAACGCTGTTTACCGTGGTGCGCGCCGCAGCGCATCACCCCACCCCGCCTCGTCTCGCAGGTCACATGGCCATGGCATAGTGATTTGTATGTAGGATGACGTTGCGGCACCGCTCCGGCGCCGCACCGTACCGTTAACGCATCGTGTGGCCCCACTCTTATACCTATTTATTAACTGAAGAACCATAAATACACCACTTCAATTTCTCCGCTAATTAGTTCCTCACTGTATAATATTCCCATAATGTTTTAATAAAGCTAATTAAAATCACTCCTTCTTTCCATCGCTTTTCTCCCCCGCCAAAGGTTTTGTAACAGGTCTATAAAAGTCCTACATCAAAGTTATATGAAGAATATTTCAGCAGTTTTATTAGCATCTAATTAAAGCCTGCTTCAAAGAAGCTTGCTTTTAACTATTTATAGTTCCAACTAGCTAGCCTGGCCTGGAATACGACGGAAATAGCATCGATCGATGTTAGAACTGGACGGAATATTTATTAACAGCTTTGACGTAATATATGGTCTCGGTGGAAATGATATCTTTAGACTTAGGTATTCTGGAAAGTGGTTTGAGCATGCATCTTGATTTAAAATAGATTTGAGTCCATTGGTTTAAAATGTGATAGTTTTAAATCGGATTTCTCACACATACAATCTGTGTGGTTCTTTCCTCAAAAGACCATTTCAGACACCTACATTCCTCAAAGATTATGTCCGGATTTTTATATACACATTGACATTTTTGAATTTTATTTATATACAATGACACACCCAATATTTACTTTATAAAGTAGTTTTATTTTTTATTTCATTTAATTATTGTGAATGTGAGGACTATGTGGTTCTATGCACGATTTTTGACAAATGCGTGCACTGACTGGACAGGTCCGCTCAATCTGTGTGGTTCTTTCTTCAAAAGACCATTTCAGACACAAATCTACATGGTCTTCACATGATCTGACCAAAATTTTGTCTGGACTTTAAAAGAGACTGTGACCTCAGAGTTTGTTTCGGCCTTTCTTCTCAGAGTAGTCAGCCGACCTCATCTAGCTTCAAAAAATATGATTGACGTGTAAAAGTGTTTGTATAAACCTACTTACAGAAATAAATCATTTATCATTTACAGGCACATTCGTCCGAAAATAAGGATGACGGATATTCTTATAAAGAACTTTTTGTTTTATATCAAACGTCAAGCGAACAGATTGCGTTGGAAACATCACCCTGCGCTCCACTTCAAGTAACGAATTTTGGAAAAAAACAGCCAGGCTGAAGTGGGAGTCGGCCGGACACGTCTTACGAATGTCACTGGACACCCGAGGGAGGATATCGCCGGTGAAGTAGACCGCGGCGAAGGTGGTGTGATGACCTAATCATGTTTGCGGGGCCAATGTGGCCAGAGATCGCACAAAATAGAGAGGTATGGAAGGAAAAAGGGGAGGCCCTTGCCCCGCAGTGAGACACAAAATCGGTTAACATAAAAAATCTCATAAACATATCGAATTAGGTATAATAACTAATATTTAACTCGATAATTCTGTCACAGAAGGATTCATTATTGAATAGAGGAACTGACGAATCATGTTTTGTTTTCTGGGAAAGCTTGCTCATTAGTTTACGCACGGCAAAATCGCACGTAATCGTAAAACATCGTACGTAACTTTAAAATACCCACTTTAGCCCGTCCTAAGTAATGTCACTTTGTACGGAAACCAAAACACAAAACAACGTACAGAATTACTTATTCAGTAAATAAACATTGGGTACTTAAAATCACTTAAATATTAATTACCCACTCGACGTCAGTAATTGACATTTGAAAGGCTTCGATTTGATTCCACAACACATTTAAAGGTTAAAATCGGTACATACTTGGTACTGAAATAACTCAGATCTTTTGTTCTTAGAAAGAATAAGTATAAATATTAACATTGGTCACAGGTCGAGTTTTCTAAGGTATGGCTTCGTTTTGCTGACGCACTTTCTATTCGTTATTTTGTTTGTTTTAAGATTTCATTGTTTTAAGAATAAAAGTAGAAATTTGTTGCTATGGATATAATCCCTGGGTGAATCTGCATAAATGCTATTCTTTTTTGTTTGATGTTGTAGAAACTTCTTTATGCGGGCTGGAAATTTTTTGAGATGGGATAAAACCATTGAAGTCGCGACACTGTTACGGACACCGCGCTACATTCGGATGTGTTCGGCTGTCTTCGGGATGTACTCGGTTTTAATGTATTTCCGATCAGCGAGTGATGGCAAAGCATTTTTGTGTTTTCTTTATATGACGATTCAAAAAATACACAGGTAAGTTCTGTTCAAGTTTTCACTTCTGTCGGCACTCCCGGAGTGTCACTTTTTTTTTAGTTGCTTGTCATTGTTGACTGTTCTCAATATCTACTTTTATAGCGCTGTGTGACCTAAACCCGCAATTTTTTTGTGGGTGGGAAATCATCAAATGACCCCTCCCGCTCTGGGTGGAGCGGAAGGGAGTGTCAGACTCTTACTGACACCTCCTTCTGCGAAGCAGTCATGCTAGCGAAGGAGGTGGCGGAACGGCTGAGGGAGAGAGCCTCACACCCCAGCCGCCGCGTGAGACGCTCCGGGCGTCGGGAGCCGCGTGACGACTCCCGGCCACCGTAGGCGCGGGCCTGCGGGCGGAGAGTAATGGGTAGCTCACCGTCCGATCAGGACCAGGCCCGTGCCGGACGGCGCGTACGTGTTCCACGCGCGCCTCAAAGAGATGTCAGCATAAAGGAAGGGGCCTGCCAGGGCCGAAGCCTGCCGGGGCTGCGGGATTGTCCGAAAGGGTTACCGCTACCCCGGAACATAAAGGGCTAAGGAAGGAACACGGATGGGTTTTAGTCAGTAAGAGTCTGACACTCCCTTCGCTCCACCCAGAGCGGGAGGGGTCATTTGATGATTACCCATCCATAAAAAAAAAAAAAAAGACTTACTGACTAAAACCCACCCGTGTTCCTTCCTTAGCCCTTTATGTTCCGGGGTAGCGGTAACCATTTTGGACAATCCCGCAACCCCGGCAGGGCTTGGCCTTAACAGGCCCCTTCCTTTATGCTGACATCTCTTTGAGGCGCACGTGGAACACGTACGCGCCGTCCGGCACGGGCATGGTCCTGATCGGACGGTGAGCTACCCATTACTCTCCGTCCGCTGGCCCGACCTAAGCCCGCACTTAAGTCACGTTTTTCTGTGGGTTAAGTAGTCAATTTTTAATACCTATATCACAAGATATTAAGTTATCTTAGCTTAGGTATTAGTAGCAACTCTAACATGTAACTACCTTTTGGCCTATTTTATTGTAAACTTGTTTCTTTATGTTAATTTTGAAGGTGCAAATAAACATTTATTATTATTATTATTACAGAGAAAAGCCTGACTTAGGTATCTATTATCATAATAATACTAATTAAAAATCTAAGGGCTGATTTTTGCAACACTAGATAATTTTATCCGAGGAATAATTTTGAATTTTTGGAAGTTTTCCATACAAAATCTGTCAGACGTCAATTTTATTTCACGAATAAAAATTCAATTAAAAAATCAGCCCTAAAAACTGGAAATGTACCTATAGTTTTATGTGTAGCTGTGTGTACTACCTTCCCCAACAAGAACAACGCGGTCGCACAGCCAGACATGAAAAGCGACTAGGCGAAAGTTTGTTAGGATAGATGGATGTTTGTTACTCTTTCACGCAAAAACTACTGAACGGATTTATTAACTGACTGACAACGCAGAACTAAACCGCTAAGTTTAGAAGCATGACTTCTACACAAGAGTTCCTTTTATTACAAGTTATAATATCAGTATCTCTTGTGCTTGAAATGAAACATCCCCCAATAGAGTTTAATAGAGGATGAAAGTTTGTATGGAAGTTCCTCATTTTTCCGATGTGAATTACATAAATCCCTGTCTGTAATATGTCATCATCATCTACCTAGCCTTTCTCCAACTATGTTGGGGTCGGCTTCCAGTCTAACCGGATGCAGCTGATTACCAGTATTTTACATGGAGCGACTGCCTATCTGACCTCCACAACCCAGTTACTGTGTAATACGAAACCCCTTCGTAAGATTGGTCGTCAGACTTTCGGGCTTCTAACGACCCGTAACGACTGTCAAAGATCCACGAATGACAGCCGGGACTAACGGCTTGACGTGCTTTCCGAGGCACTGAGGGATCTTATGATTCTCGTATGAAAAGATGGTCACCCATTCACGGACCAACCGCGGCAAGCGTAGCTTAACTTGATCGATCGACCAGTGCGGCTGATATTACTTAGCCACAAGTCCCGTCTTGATATATGTATTGCCTTTTATTCGCTTTTTACGACATCAATCAGTAAATACTTAGGTAAGAGTAGCTGCGGGCCTTTTTCTTAAGAGAAACAAAGTTAGAAACCAAATCAAACGCTCGTGGATATAAGGACTAGATTTGATTACCAGCAGTTTTTATATTATGACATAGAGAGCTTACGGTGAAGGAAAACATCGCAAGGAAATCTGGACTTAATGTCTGAAATCGCCAGCTTGCATGAAACTGGCTGGATGATCATTGTTCGTTCGTTCTCTGGTTTGAATAGTACATATTTTATACCTTAATTAGTGCCGGTTTTCAGCGCTTTTTGGTACTTAAGGCGCTACCTCGAAAATATAAAATCCTCGAAAACCTACTAAGCGAGCGAAAGTGATGTAATTATATACTTTTGAAACTCAAAAGAAGAGTGATGGTTATAGTGTGCGTGCGCTCGGAATAAAACGACGTATATGCCAAAAAGAATTTACTCCATTTTTAACAAAAATAAATAAATTATTGAATTTAAAACTATTTTGAGTAAACTTTGATATGATAATTCTCTATTTTTTAAAAATAAATTCTATTGAATAACTCTTAAGCGTTACGCCGTAATGTCAAAAATAGGAAAATAATAGATATAACTTTGCAATTTTTTTGTATAGAGAAAAATTCATTGATTCGTGTATTCCTTTTATATGGTACTAGACCAAAGAGTCAGAAAACATAAACCAAAATGTTAAATTCCTATTCTACATATTTAACAAGTTACACGAAATAGAAAAACCACATTTTCTTCAATATATCACCTTAATAACAGCATTAGGCGGATATAATTATCTAATTAAGACCAGAGTGGTGCTGTAATGCGGTCTGGCTTTGACGTTTAAATGGTTCATTCGGAATATTAATACTAGTTAGAATAATTATTTAATGCAACTAATAATACATTTGTGTGCACTGTAACGTTTAGTATTCGTAAATTTGGCCTAATGAGTAATATGTGGTTTTTCTGCAGAAAACGAGCACATAATAATTTTTTATTGACAACAATTGCACAATGCAGGTATTGCCGAATACAGAAAGAAAGTCTTAGTAAAAAAAAAAACAGTGGCACTCCGGGAGTGCCGACAGATGTGAAAAAAAAAAACAAAACACAAACAGAATACTTTGCCATCACTCACTGATATATCGGAAATACATCAAAACTGAGTACAGTCACGTCTAAAAGTATATATAGGTACACTTGGCAATTTTCAATTGCGATTTTTTCGTGAAAATTAAATAACGAATGCAACGTTGAAATACGACACTTAACATAAACCTATGGGTTCGAAAATACTATTTTCGTAATAACATAAAATTTCATTCAAAAATAAAGGAGAACATCGCCTTTGAATAAAGCCAAGTGTTATACATACTTTTAGACGTGACTGTACATCCCGAGGACAGCCGACAACATCCGAATGTAGCGCGGCGTCGGTAACAGTGTCGCGAGTTCAATGGTTTTTTCCCATCTTAAAAAAATGCCCAACGCGACAAAAGAAGTTTTCACTTTAAAAAATTGCGCGTGCAGCACCCTTCACGTGATAGAAATGAAACTTCTTAAAAAAATAAGGAATAAGAGATATTTATCGTGATATGCAGAGAGAGGAGAGTTTTATCTTTCTTCTCGCTCATTTAACCCCTCAAGCGTCAAGTGTACATAATTGAAAGTGCTCAAAACGTCAACGGTACACCAAGTGTACACAACAGTGTCATTCTATTGTCATTGTTAAAACAATGACTTTACTGCGCCCATTCTACTACTCCGATGCGTGGAGTGTTACCGACAGGTAGGCGGGCAAACGTGTGAGAGGTTAATGAAATATGTCTAAATGTGACGCGTCCTTGAAATTTCACTCTCGATTCAGAAACATGATACAAAAAAAAAATGAAAATGTATAAACTACGAAATGTCCAATAGAACATTCTCTTGAATGCAGTGTTGAAACAATTTATGTTGAAAACAGACTCGTACTAATTTACAATGCGGCCAACATGGCTCGCCTTGGCAAGCCACGAGAGAGCTACGACGTAGCCGCTACGTAGCATCTTAGTGCTACGCCGTAGCAATTTTGCTACGCCACTGTTTCCTGCTACAAGCTTGAGATTGTTTACGTCTTGAGTTGTTTGACCTAACTTTATTATGTAAATAGTGCTATGGTCACTTGTAGGCAAATCAAAGTTACAGTTTTGATACTTCTTTCTAAATATTAAAACACTTTCTAAAATTTTCTTATAGAGTGTACATACACCTTAGAACCTTACGGTTGAAGAATGTGTTTATTTGTATGCGCTAATCTCTAAAATTGCCAGTCGGATTTGAAAAATTATTTTTGCATTTGATAGCCCAATTCATGAGGAAGGCTAGGCTATTTAAATTATTAATTTTTCAGTCAAATGTCAGAAACGACGATAAGCAAAAACGAAGTGATAGCGCAAGCTGGCGATGTGATGCGACGGGTTGGGTCGGGGAAATAAGAAATTTTAAGAAATCGCGGGCAGAAGTTAGTTTGTTACATATAAAATTTTAAGTAAAAATTAAATTACGACATTTTTTCGCAGAGTTTACGAAATCATTATGTACATACGCCAGCACATCAAGCTACTACAATCTGTCAAATTTCTTTAACAGATTTTCAACTTTATTGCTGAAGCATAAGGTTCAAAGTTGATTGGGAAAATTTGACAGTTTCGGGTAGCTTGATGTGCTGGCGTCTGTACAAAGCTGAGCTGGTTCGCCAGCGATTTAATTAGACAGGTTTTCCAGAAGCTTGTTTCATATTGAAAACATTTTATAGCCTTGAAAAATCCACATCATTATTTTTTCATATTACGTTTCCGGAGCATTCCTTTTCAAGCGAAAACTCAAACGAGATAAAAAGGGATTCCTCAAATTTCTTTTCAAAACACTTAAAGATATTACATTTATTGAGACAAGAATTTTAACAAATCTTACTCATTTGCGAAGGGCTATCGGCGTAATTGTTCGAAGGTTTCGTAATTAAAAGGAAACTTGGAGTTATTTGAAAGTCTGATTGGTATCTTGTCATAGAGGGTATGCAAAGAGGAACGTCAATACTGGTGTCGATTCCCTTGTTCACAAACTAAACTAAATTTGAGGAGCTTGTGGCTAAGTAATAACAGCCGCACGCGTAGATTGATCAGGTTCAGCTACGCTTGTCGCGGTTGGTCCGTGGATGGGTGACCATCTTTACATACCAAGACCCCTCCGTGCCTCGGAAAGCACGATAAGCCGTTGGTCCCGGCTGTCATTCGTGGATCTTTGACAGTCGTTACGGGTCGTCAGAAGCCCGAAAATCTGACAACCAATCTTACCAAAGGGTATAGTATTACCCAGTAACTGGGTTGTGGAGGTCAGATAGGCAGTCGCTCTATGTAAAATACTGGTATTCAGCTGCATCCAGTTAGACTGGAAGCCGACACCAACATAGTTGGGAAAAGGCTAGGCAGATGATGCCAACTAAACTAAATTTAATTTCAATGCATCTTTTTCTTTCTATTTCATTCAGAAAAGGACAGAAGATAAATTTTAGTTTAGTCTTGTCAAATTAATCAGCACCTCAGTTCTACCTATGAGATGATAAACAATATGAGCACCTAACGTACCTGGTAACGTGCGTAACGTCTCGAAGCATCTAAATAACCCTCAGTGTCAAACATTAGGTACTTCAGTTACAACAGGGTTGCCAATTTATAGAAGTTTTTGGTAAAAGATTCATGAAATATTGTCAGCATCTGCACTGGTGGAAGCGGTATGATGGCTTGTGTAAGGAGCCATTTTGTTCGGCGACTTAGAATAATAAAAAAATAATAATAATAGTACAGGTATATAAAACAATCTAAAATGTTTAAGTACATCTTGCAGATAAAATAATACATAAATAATAGATAAGCGAAATGTTTAGTATATTATTCGTGATCTCCTGACTCTGATTATAATTAAGTAAGTTAAAACTTGTTCCCACAAAAACAACTGAATTATCTCCAAAAACAGGGCTCCCTCTCTCCTACCCTTTTTGCTGTGCCCTACAGGGTCTACAATGATCTAAATTATATAGTTACCACCTAAGTACACATTATGGTAAAGCAATAAAGATATTGAGTATAAAAAATAAAAAGTCGGCGGCCAGGAATGAATTACATTTTATTTGAATGGTCGCAGTAGTCGAAACATTTATTTGTATGGCGACAACGCTATAATGAATTTGAGAACAAAGATATACAACGGTACTATCTTTAGATCCTCTTCCAATTATATTTAATATATCTCGGAGATATCCAAATTGTTCCCGACTTTGAGGCCTTAGTAAAAAATAATGAGTATAATGTGTACTTTAAAAATGTGTAATTATTATCGATGGGCGCCATTAAAAAAATGTCCCAGAATGGTTGATGTCCTTTGGACGTATTTATGAAATTCTTATAATATTGAGTGCTAAATGTGAGGAGACAGATGCCATCCTACATTGTACGGGGCGGAATAATAACGTACTTTGGAAAAAGTAATTTTATCGCTTACTTAGAGTAGAATAAAGTAGAATTTATTTCCAACGTAAGTATTACATTGTATACCATAACTTAAGACTAATTATTAATCAATATAATTACTTACAATATGTTTCCAAAAACACGCATTCTTAAAATTAATTATCCTTAATTAGTAATAATTTCGTATGTTAAATTGATACGTGTTTCTATGGATTTCAACTAAACAAAATAAAAAAAAACTTACTCAGCCTATAATGTTCCCACTGATGCTGGGACACAGGCCTCCTTCGTGTGAGAGGGGATGGGCCGTAATCTACCACGTGGGCTCAGTGCGGATTGATAGATGTCACATGTTTTAAAATTTTTGGTTCTAGGACATGTTTCCTCATAATGTTTTGAGAGCAGTGGTGATGAAATAATTTACAAAAAGTAAAGCGCCTGTCTAGGCCGTTACCACTGGGCCACCACTGCTCCAAACATACAAATATTTGTTACCAACTAAATTATGTGATCTTAAACAGTGTAGTACCAACCTTGTAGGTAGAAGGCAGGCAATAAATACACGTCTGTAGCAACGTAAACGTCACATGCTGTTGGTTAGGTTGTAAATTAATAAGAATTATAATGTTACGGGTATGACAAGTCTTGTAAAGGTAATTTTCATAAAATAGGCTTAAAAATAGGCTTAAAACTGAGCGTAAATAACAATGAACTGTGCGTGTGTAGTGACTTTGATCAAAGTCAAATCATTTATTTCAAACTAGCAGGGCCCCGCGGTGCCACCCGCATAAGTGTCGATCCCCTGGGAATATCGGGATAAAAAGTAGCCTATAATGTTAATCTAGGTTATCAGCTACCTCAATAAATACTAGGGTGTCAATACTGTTATGTTGTTGTATATACGTTTAAGTTGTTGTATATCAGAGGGCTGGGTCGTTCTTTGGCCAAAGAATTAGCATTGCCATTCAACGTGGCAATGCTGCCAGTCTTCTGGGCACGTTTCCGGATGACAGCGATGCGGACGAGTACTTCGACGCCTAAGTGTCCTTTGTTTTTATTTTTTGTTTATTTGTATAGTTAGTCATTTATTTTAGTATCTAGTGTAAATAGTTAGTTACATATAATATACAATTAATTAACAGTATTGGAATGACGAGTCAAATTTTAACCACAATATTCTACAGAATCCTAAAGCTAAAGCAAACATTGTCCAGTAGGCTCTTGATCACTTGTAGACATTTCACACAGAAACCCGCAAGTGACCAAACTTGAGACTTGAGTGGGCAATTGTCCGTAACCGCAGGGTTCCGGGCAGCGAGCGCTTTGGTAGAGGGTCAAATAACTTAGCAAGTCTTGAGGCTGCAAACCGCAATTGGTTATGCTGTAATGAATCTACAGGGTGAAATTGAAAACATGCGACAAATCGAAATGGGAGATTGTATTTATCATTATGAACAACTTTTACTATGAGACCAAACCAGATCGCGAAAAAAAAACCAGCTGTTCCCTACATTTATGTTCGCATAACGCGTCAAAATGTAGGGAACAGCTGTTTTTTTTTTTTCGTGATTTCTGGTTTGGTCCCATAGTAAAAGTTTTTCATAATGATGAGTAAAATCTCCCATTTCGATTTGTCGCATGTTTTTAATTTCAACCTGTATAGTGTAGTTTGCAAGATACAAATAAATAGTTTAGTATTAACAAAATCGATCGATCATCGATGTTTTCAATACCAGCGTTTCAAAATTAAAAAGGACTCTTTGTGATTTCTTTTTTGATCACGTAAACTAATTTCTCATTTATTAATCGCATTTTTACCTTACTTTTTATTCAGAAAACTGTCTACCTTCTCAAATAAAATTTTGACGTTCAAAAGTGCATTTTATGTGCCTATTTGAAATAAATGCTTTGACTTTGACTTTGAATATTTTTTTGTTGTTTATAAGCTGTGTTTTATCTGTGAAAACTTGCAATTAGCCTTATTTCTGTTACTCTCAAGCGTGCAAAAGTGTTTAGCTGTAAGTTTTCCAAAAACTGAAAAATAAAATAAAATGAATTAGAAAAAGGGTAGTCATAAATAAAAAATCTATCACACGTACACTATCATCATAAATTTATATAGTACTAGCTTCTGTCCGCGACTTCGTTCACTTGAAAATTGGGCAACCGTCCCACCGCGTCGTTGCGCATCGACCGCCCGCGCTATAACTTCATTTTCGCTTAACGTTTTTTCTGACTTTTATTCTTTTTTCCGTAGCGCGATTAAATATCCTATAAGCCTTCCTCAAGAATTAGGCTATCAAATGCAAAGATATTTTTTTCAAATTCGGCTGGTAGATCCAGAGATTAGCGCGTTCAGACAGACAAACAGACGCGGCGGGGGAACTTTGTTTTATAATATACTAGCAGCGCCCCGCGGTTTCACTCGCATAAGTGTCGATCCCGTGGAAATATCAATATAAAAATTATCCTACGTGTTAATCCTAGTTATAAAATATCTGCGTGCCAAATTTCATCCAAATCCGTTTAGCCGTTTGTGCGTGAAGAAGTAACAAACATACAAACACTTACAAACTTTCGCCTTTTATTATTTTATTTTTGATAGTGAAAGTCATTAAATAGAAATGAAAAGAGCTGGAACAAATATTTGTATATTCCCAGTTGTAATCCGACTAGTTACAAAAAAGATAATGACCCAATGACAAAAGTTGCCAAGTAGTGGTAAAATGTCGTACCATAAAACGTGTTGAAACCACTCAGTTGCGCAACAAACGTGCAACAAATACTCAAATTGAAACCACCCAAAGAATACACACATTTCTCGAAGTCAAGTCACGTGTACAGCATTATTCTTTCCAGGGCGTATCGTTATGGTAAAATTCTTAAATGTGACGCACAAATAAGTTCTTCGGGAAGCACGTGACTGCTTATCATGCAAAGTAACAATGTACCGAATATGATTCTATACTCCGTAGGTTTAGGTAGTTAAATAAAGGTAAACAAAAGAACCACGTGACTTAGTTAACCGACTAAACGTAATATCAGTCTATTCAGTTGTCATGCTACGTCACAGTTGTATTCTTCAATTTAGCTACTTTTTTAATGAATTATAACGTTGCTAAATTGAAGAGTACAACTGTGACGTAGCATGACAACTGAATAGACTGGTATTACATTTAGTCGGTTAACTAAGTCACGTGGTTTTTTTTGTTTACCTTTATTTAACTACTTAAGCCTATGGGGTATAGTGTCGAATTTTCTCGCAAAAATTCTCTTGTATATTTTTAGTAAAAAATGGTTAAGTTTTCTCATAATTATATTCTCGTCTGGGACTAATTAAATTAGAGTTCGTTTATTCAATGATGTTTCTGACAAATGTGAAGGGAAAATTAGGTTTGCTCATAGTATTATAAGCCTGAGTAAATCTTGTTGTGAAAAAATGTTTTTTTTAATATACAGGGCGGCAGGAACGTCGACACGCTACTCATCATCATCTGCCTAGCCTTTTCCCAACTATGTTGGGGTCGGCTTCCTGTCTAACCGGACGCAGCTCCTGAATACCAGTATTTTACATGGAGCGACTGCCTACCTGACCTCCACAACCCAGTTACTGGGTAATACTCGTACGATACCTCTTGGTAAGACTGGTTATCAGACTTTCGGGCTTCTGACTACCCGACGAATGACAGCCGGGACCAACGGCTTAACGTGCTTTCCGAGGCACGGAGGGATCTCGGTATGTAAATACGGTCACCCATCCACAGACCAACCGCGGCAAGCGTAGCTTAACCTGATCGATCGAACTGTGCGGCTGTTATTATTTAGCCACGGGCCCCTCCTCATTTTGAAACACCTTATATGAATAAATATTCATCCCATCTATAAACTTAACATGATTCCACATTCTTACGTTAATAGTTGGTCGCCCTGATTAACTCAAGACAATTATTATGTTCTTTCTCCAGAATTAGCTTACTGACAGGTTATATGAGTTTATATAATTGTTTTTATTTTATTTTTATTTTTTTTGTTTTTTTTTAGTTGAGAGTTTTAGTCAATTCGGTTTAATTTTATTGTAATTTATTATTGACATAATCTGCTCATTTCAATGTCTTTTAATGAGTTGATTGCAATATGTGGTTAGCTAGCGACCTCTACGAATGATCATATTATTATTCTTGCTTGAGCAACCGGCAGCAAGTTCGTCATGCTCCCTTAGATGTCATTGCTTGCGGTAGCGTCGGGGGTCGGGTTGCCTCCTTCCCTCAAATATGGCGAGGGGGGTAATGGCTGATCTTTGCGTTATGCTTGTGAACGGGTGCTGCTTGTGGTGACTGGTCGTCTTGCTGACCATGGTTTTATTGTTGTTATTAGTAGTAATAACTTGTTTATTTATTTTACTTCGATGGTCCTAGTTTATCATTTGCGACTTCAAGTGACAGCTATGTAAACAGAACCCAGCATTGCATACATATGTAAGCTGTCACGCCCTTTATACCTGGAGGCTTTTATTTGGTCAGTAAGTTTTTTTTTTGGTTATATTTTTAATTTTTTTTTTGCTTGAGTACGTATAGTGTTTATTGTATTTGTTGGTATATTGGCGTGGCTAGTTAACCTATGGCAAATAATTTAATTTAAGGTTCTGTGTCCTGTAATGTTAATTACTTTGCATACATAGTATTGTATAAAATAAATTATTTTCTAACTGAACAGACAGCTGTGCTGCTGGGGAGTTTGTTCCGCCACTTCTTCTCCCCAGCGAAAGCACTAGGAAGTGGCGAAGGGCGGGCGTTTTGGGGGACTGTCTTTTGTAATTTTGACGTTCGAAAAGTGCTGATTCTCAGCCTAGTTTGAATAAATGACTTTTGATTTTGATTTTTTACAATTAAACAAAAAAATACCAGTCAAATACCAATTGTATTTGTTTCGGGTGTCTAAACAGTACGAATATCTCCGTGCAAAGGGGACGAGCACGTCTTTTAAATTCCTTTATTAGATTCCGCGCAGCGTTCCCTCTGTCGCGTCCGATCTATTTACATGTCTTGAATGTACTAGTGTGGATGTTTTGTTTTCTGGGGGAATAAAATAATCTGACTAGTTTTGGTAGAAATATGTATTTTTTTACTTTTATCCGTGAAGACTGCTTATATAGTTTGGTCATACTTATTACTTACTTATTTTTTTATTGCATGACTTTTCCAGAGTAGTCGGCGACAAACAAAAAGCATTTACAAGACAGATGTGAGTGGAAAGGCCGGGACGAAAGATGAGACGCCCTATTTTTTGTTTTTTTCTCGCGGTGGTAATCCTCATGGGCTTCCTCTATCGTGGGGGTGACAGAGGGGCATGCCGGACTCTTACCGGCTAAAACCACCGCGGTGTTCCACCTCTACCTATGGCCGGGGGTGCGGGATTCGCATAAGCATTCACCGCTCCCCCAACAGGCTTCGACCCGCTGTTCCTCAGCGGGTCCCACCTCCCCGTGCGCCCATTCCTATAATGGCCGCACCCACTCTCGAGTGGCGCGCGTGGAACACTGCAGCGCCAACTCGGGCCTGTCTGGTCGGACGACGGATGCCCCTAGTCCGCCGACCGCAGGCCACCTCTCATGGAGGTCGCAGATTGTTTTGCGCCCTTCTCGGGTGCCTGGTGCGTCCCCTGCGGGAGGGAAGAAAGGATGCGGCTTCTCTCTCCCGCTTAGCCGCCTCCTTTGCAGACATGACATCCTCGCAAAAGGAGGCAACTCCGTCCCATGCGCTCCCACTCTCGACCATCGATTGATCGACGGCCGAGAGCGAGAGATCGCTCCCGCCTATTGCTAAGATGAGCCCCTAGGAGATGACGGTCTAGGAGGACATATTGTGACTTTATTGGTGATGGTCATGAGAAAGGACAAGAGCGCAGTACTCGCAACCGAAGTGCGTGTATGACCAGATGTATGAACGTAAACGAAGGTAAAGGAGTATGTAAGGATCGCAGTAGGTGGCGTTCTGTAGTTTCTGTCTACCCCCATGGGAAGAAAACGTGCGTTTATGCATGTAATGAGGCAATAAAACAACGTTTTACGATGTTTCATTGCACTAACTCATCAAACTATCATTGTAAAGGCGAAAGTTAGGTTGTGTGTGCGTGTGTGTGTGTTTATATGTTTGTTACTCCTTCACGCTCAAACGGCTGGACCAATTTTGATAAAATTTTGTATGGAGGTTTCTGACACTCTGGATTAACGTATAGGGTACTTTTTATCCCGATATTCTCACGGGATCGACATTTACGCGGGTGAAACCGCGGGGCGCAGCTAGTCATCCATAATTCGTAGTCAATTATTAAAATTGTTTTCCAAGCAGCACTTTATAATTCCTGCTGTATGCAATACACCCTGTATTTTTAAAAGCATCCACTCAGAAGGGTAAACAAGAACGCATCAGATAGCAATTATTAAATTGCTGTTAAAATGTCCAGCTATTTTGTTGACGAAGTCGCTTCATGTTTAATTGGGAAAAAGAATAGTCATGTTTACAGGGTAGGTAATATGTTTGATACGAGTTTTTTTTTATGGCAGGGTTATAAACGGGCTGACTATCTGATGAATGACTTTAAATTACTTACCGAGATGTTGCCGACCTTGAGACAGTTGAATTACTCGTATCGCCTGTAATTTTACAAACATCAACAACGCAGAATAATAAAAAATGCTGCCTGACTGCAAAAATAGGTATAAAAAAGTAGTATTGCCATTTGGTTTTTTTACTAGAAATTCTCTCTTTCTAGAAGGTTTATTAGGTTTTCTAGACAACATCAAACTGGTTACTAATTAAGTTGTATGTTTTTTAAATATTTAGGACATTGAATTTTACATTCTGTGATTACAGTAACTCAAACACTTGTTAAAATTCTAGGAAAATCATCTACTTTTACGATATTTGTAAATATGTGAGCACCATGTATCTATCACATAAGTGATTTACCTGTCATTGCTTTATTTTTAATTCTTTTTAAGTTTCTACCTTTTGTGGTAGAGTAATTTTATTCTAGGCGCAACGTCTTCACATATAATTATAAAATGAATGTATACAAAACCTTGTAAAACATTTAAAAAAAAGAGTAACGGTGGAGTTTCTCGCCCATTCTTCTCCGTACGAAAACTTCCTTTTGGAATGGGCGACTAGAATCAATTCTATTTTATTGTAATTTTTGACGTTCAAAAGTGCCTTTTATGTGTCTATTTCAAATAAATGATTCGAATTTGACGTCTTACTAAAGTATTGACTACCAAATGGAATAGGGTTTTTGAGAATAGTGATAGAATTGAATTTTGGAAAACACAAAATCATGGATTTTCTCGAATCCAATGGATTTTGCCTAGGGGTGCTTCTATCAATCAGCCTATAATGTTCCCACTGCACACATGCTTCCTCTAGAGAGGGAGTAGACCATAACCCACCAAGCGGGCCCAGTGCGGGTTAGTGGATGTCGCATGTCTTCGATTTTTTGGTCCTAGGACATGCCGGTTTGCTCACAATGTTTTCCTTCGACATTTTGAGAGCAGCGGTGATGCAATTATATAAACAAAGTAAAGTGCTTGCCTGGGTTCGAACTCACTACCCACAAATCGTAAGTCGGGCCCGTTACCACTGCTCCAGCGGGGTGCTAATTGTTGCAACAGTGTCACAGTATATCAGATTTAATATACAGGATTTTAAATCTGATATTCCCAAGACATAAACCTGATGACTATTCAAAGCGACGCGGAAATAACCCTCTTTACATGCGATAATATAATGTTTGTCTTGAACAAGGAGTTCTGGCCAAATCCCTCGTCAAAACTGTGATAAAGTGTCAGCAAACCATTCTCTTTACTTTAAGGAACTATAGTACCTCCTTGATGACATTGGAAAGTAAACTGTGTAACGTAGACGTTATGGTTTAATTTCGTTTGTTGTGTGATATAGCGGTATGTAAGTATTCGGTTTCGTATGATTTGTAAAGTTTTGTCAGGGGGCGAATAATAAGAATGTGTGTGTGTGTGTCCTTGGTTTGTTTTGTCTTTGACGCGACACGTGTATTGAGAGTTATTCCCGTCTGATCCCCTGAACCCCCCCTCCAACCCCCCTTGGATCCCCTGCTATTTCTTCTTCTGTTTTAATCTCTATCTTATCACACTATCACACTTCACACTAATATTATAAAGGCGAAAGTTTGTGAGTGTGTGTGTGTGTGTTTATATGTTTGTTACTTCTTCACGCCTAAACCACTGAACCGATTTAGATGAAATTTGGTATAGAGATAGTTTGAGTCCCGGAAAAGGACATAGGATAGTTTTTATCCCGATATTCCCACGGGATCGACATTTACGCGGGTAAAACCGCGGGGCGCAGCTAGTCTACTATAAACTTTCTCTCTGATCCTCCTACTCGTATTTCTTATGTTTTTATTCCTGACGGATCGTCAGCAACAAAATATATGTAAAGTCCACACCACCACTGAAGTCCAACGGATCAAGGCATTTTGGTTCATATTCCAAAGATAATGTAGACTTTGACGCAGGACTTCAGTGGTGGCGCGAACTCTACAGAGTTTATTGAAATATGTACAGACTCCAGCACATCAAGCTACTACAATCTGTCAAATTTCTTTAATAGATTTTCAACTTTATCGCTAATACATAAGGTTCAAAGTTGATTGGGAAAATTTGACAGTTTTGGATAGCTTGATATTCTGGCGTCTGTACGTTCGTAATTCTTGATACAAAAAACAAACATTTTTTTTCTTATTGTAAGCTGCTGGTGTTATTAACTCAAACAACTCAGCCTATCGCAGTCTACTGCTGGACAACAAGCCTCTCCCAGGCTGAACCATGGCACTCTATACTCCGCCTCCAGTATCCTGGCTGTCCCAGCTACATTTTTAAGGCCGTCGGTCCATCTAGCTGGGGGGCGTCCCACACTACGCTAACCGATAGTCGTCACTCCAGATTACTCGTCTGCGCCAACGGCCATCAGTCCTTTGACAAACATGGCCAGCTCACTGCCCCTTCATCTTGCTTACTCTGCGAGCTATGTCAGCAACTCCAGTTCCATTCCAGATAAATAAATAACAAAATTTATTTCAGATTACAAATCCATATGTTGTTAGTAAAAATCTTAACCTGATTAGTAAAAACACAAAAATGAAAATTGAAACGACTGACGCCTAAGTGTGCAGCTGTATCCAGTGAGCCAGCATAAAGTCAGATATGAAATTATCTCCGCTCCAGAGTTGTTGGGGTGAACTAGCTAATAAAGATAATTTTCGCAAAACACGTATTTGATTGTATGAAACTGAGAGGTGTCGGATTCTCTCGTCGGCCGCACTGTAGTACCTAACTTTTTAACCGACTTCAAACAAAAAAGGAGGTTCTGTATTCGAACCGTATGTATGTATGTTTGTATGTCTGCGATTTTCTCAAAAACGAATGAACCGATTTTAATAATTCTTTCACTAGAGTGATCTACATACTTTCAGGAAGGTTTTAGTATTATAATACATCCGGTAAATATTCTTATGTACGAAGTTATATGCATAAATGTAGTGCGTCTCTGGTATTTCTATGCAAATTTTGACGATTCTTCTAGTCGGTGTCTTCAATTCTTCAGTGCACTAGTGCTAATTGAATTCGTAGGTACAACTAAAAAATGTAAAATACAAACTTTTTTACAAAAAAAGCAACCGACTTCAAAAAAAAAGCACTACAAAGTAATAAATAACTTTAATTTCGGAAGTCGGTGTCAAACAACGAAAATGCGGAACCAACGACACCGACTTCCGAAATTAAAGTTATTTATCACTTCGTCGTGTTTTTTTTTTGAAGTCGGTTGTTTTTTTTGTAAAAAAGTTTTTCTTCAAATCTTCAGACACTCATTGCATTCTAAGAACTAACCCATTTACAGTAAAAACAGTTTAACTTAGTAAATATAAAGAGTCTCCATTCCACATTTAACTCGTCTATATTTATTTAGTAGTCAAGTGAAGTGTGCATTTGAATGCATAAACGGTGGCGCCCTCTTGCGGCGGTACAATGGTACATAGATAATGAGCGTTTCAGATGCAAAGTGCATTTCTTACTGGCTGGTATATTTTACTTATGGTTTTAATATGCTTATGGTTTTAATATTTTAAGCTCGATTCCTGCATCTTTTTTTAAAGATTCATAATAATATGTTTTAAGTTAACCCGCCTTGAGCAAGCGTTGTGATCGACTCTCATGCCTTTTTTATCACCTTGGCCTTGATGCCTTTGCCTTGAAGTGGGACAGGAATAGGCTTATAGGTATTATTATTTAAAGAGTCTTTGATGTCAAAGTATCTCGGGACCCTGTGGTCCCGGAACTTTGGAAGGCGTACGAGGGGTCGAAGCCAACTCGCAGAGGCCCGTTAGACGTTTTCAATGATATGAGGCACCAACCGGCGATTATCCCTGTTCGTACTATGCAAGTGCACCCAAGGACAATCCCCGGTTGGTGTAGGACTATTGCAAGACATGGAAACAAAAATATTGGATCATGGGTTTTGCTGACAAAAGTGGAGTGGTTATCTAGGACAATGGAAAAACTATATACGTATTATTAATTTAATTATGTTTAGAGCAAAAGGATTAATGTTTTACGAAACCAATGATCCAGAGATTTAAAATGTAAGTAACTGATATCGAGAAGAAGAGAGTGATATAGGAGATTACAAATTTGATCAGATTTTTCTTTAAATCAGAGACTGCTGAATCAGCAGTAACATGTTTTTTTCTCTGTAAAATATATTAAAGATAAGCATTTGTTTGACTATGCTTAGTTTTACAATAAAAAAAAGACGGGTTGCACTCCGGGAGTGCCGGCAGAAGTGAAAACTTGAATATTAACGTTGAAATAAATCAATTATGAATTGAATTAATATAACTAATTTTTTTTCACTATTGTTGCGTCACTTTTTTCATTAATCGATGCACTTTGTTCAATTTCCATATTTTAAACACTTTATATACACGAATTTTACGAATACACAGCAGTGTGGCTACTACACAGACGGTCGAGCCATCAGCTGTCCATCCATCCATCCACATCCACGTCCACCGTCACCGTCACCGTCACCGTCACCGTCACCGTCACCGTCACCGTCACCGTCCCCGTCACCGTCACCGTCCCCGTCACCGTCACCGTCACCGTCACCGTCACCGTCACCGTCACCGTCACCGTCACCGTCACCGTCACCGTCACCGTCACCGTCACCGTCACCGTCACCGTCACCGTCACCGTCACCGTCACCGTCACCGTCACCGTCACCGTCACCGTCACCGTCACCGTCACCGTCACCGTCACCGTCACCGACACCGTCACCGTCACCGTCACCGTCACCGTCACCGTCACGTCACCGTCACCGTTACCGTCACCGTCACGTCACCGTCACCGACACCGTCACCGTCACCGTCACCGTCACCGTCCGTCCGTCTATCCATCCATCCATCCATCCATTATCGTGTCTCACTTGGTTCACTTCGGTTGGCGCCGCCGTCGTAGAAAGAGGAGGGGGGGGAATCTCTCCTGACGGTCACGTGTCCTGACGCGATGTCCTGACGCGAGTTTAACATTTTTTCCCCAGTACAAAAAGTGTGCAACGCCGCTAAAGAAGTTTTCACTTCAAAAAAATCTTGGATTTCTCTACCCCATAAAAACTACGCATAACAAACATTATACCTATTTATTTACCGAAACAGAAATGTAATCAAAATGAAAGCAAATGAAATCTTCAGTAATGTAGACTTTCAATATTCTGGTGCAAAAACAATGGAACGTCAACGAACCGAATGGGCGAATGTTTGAAAAAATAATGAAGTTTGTTGCGCGTTGTCGGTACGAGCGAAGGAACAATTGAACGAAATGAGCAACCTCATTGTGTAGGACAATGTTTGGTTGGTAACAAAGGAGATAAGCATGCAGACTTTTTAAGCCATGTGTGTGGTGCCCAGTCTTTGACATTGGTTGTCTGAGTTTATCTATGTTTAAAACATATTACGTGCACAATAAATGTTTCCTGTGTAGAGCCGATATATTTTTGGAATGAAGTTCTCTAAGGCGGAGGTTTCAGAAAACGGTCAAAAAGTTGGTTTTTTAAAGCAGTGTATCTCTTAAATCGTAAATAATTTTGACCAAAAAAAAAAGAAGATATTTTCAAGTCTTATTTTAATACAGTGATGGAACTCAAATCATAATTAAATATACATTAATGCATCAAAAAATTTTCAAATACACCTCTTAATTGTCTTTAAAAGCAGTTAATCTCTTCATTAACTATTTTAATTATGATTAAAAATATACCATTAAATTTCTAATGCCAAACTGCATTCAGTGATGGATTATTTTTTATTAAATACTTTTTGTAAATAGATAATTGCTTCATATCTGCAATAAATTACCACCGTTGTGTCATCCCGCTTCTCTTTCTTTTTTTTCTATGCAGTTCGACAAAGACCGCGCTTTAGGTCATGTAGTCACCTTAACGGAGCTTGCGATAGGAGTAAACTAGGAGAAATCGTCACGTAACTAAAAAACGTTATGCTCTTTCTATTGGACTTTTTGTTACAAATGAAAGAGTCAGAGAGAGAGAGAGAGATAGTTTTCATGGTATTCGAGGGTGCCAATAAGTGGTCAAAATGAAAATCCAAGATGGCGGCTGCAAAACATTTTAATTTTTTTTGAACATTTTCAAATTTTGGCAGCCGCTATCTAGGATTTTCATTTTAAACTTCGTTCCTCCCGGGGGTTTTTTTTATGTTTTTTCTCTAAATACCGAACTCTTTTAGTAAGAGTAATTAAAAATATTATGTACGAGCTTCTCCCCGTGACTTCGTTCGCTTAGAAGTCAACTCCATATCCAATGGGTCTCGGCATTGACGTAGTTTTCTATCAGTGAAATAATTTTAGTAATCGGATTACCTAGTATTTCCGTATATTAATTTTACAAAAAAACAATTTTACTTACTTATAAATTTGTGACTGGTATAAAAAAACAAGACAGAGGATACGAAATCCCCGGGGTATTTCGTATCCTGTTACAGAAAAGACAAAAGTTGTTGATGTTCTTACCAAAATAGACAAACAATAGTGGAAATGGACAGGCCATATGTTAAGAGGCATTCAACAAAGTGGAGTAAAGTTGTGACAGAACGGTACCTCAGAGATGGCAAAAGGAACAAGGGCAGACAATATAAAAGGAACACGGGCAGACAATATAAAAGATGAAAAGAGAGTCCAAATTGGAAAAGAATTACGAGATATATGACTCAGAGTCAAAGTGAAAGCATTTATTTCAAATAGGCACATTAGAGGTACTTTTGAACGTCAAAAATTACAATAAAATAGAATTGATTCTAGTCGCCTATTCCAAAAGGTAGTTTTCGTATTGAGAAGAATGGGCAAGAAACTCCACCGTTACTCTTTTATTTTTTTTTACAATATTTTGCATACATTAATAAATTGTATAATAATATGTGAAGACGATGCACCTAAAATAAAATTACTATACCACAATAGGTAAAAGAATTAAAGACGAAACCATGACATATAAAGTAATTATCTGATAGATACATGGTGCTCACATATTTACAAACACCGTAAAAGGAAACTATTATCATTTAGAGGAAGTTGTTATTGGAAGTTGTTAGAGGAGGCCTTTGCCAAAAGGCACACTGAACTATGAGACATTCTGTAAATTATTGAAAATACCATAGCGCAAAGATGTTCACAAAAAAAAGTGCTTGTTGCAAACTCCTTGGTTGAGTTAAACTTTTTAGAAGGTTTTTATTTCGATGATATTCTTTCTTTTTACAAGCCTTTATTTAACTTGCAAATTATGTATGTTTGTAACTATGTTTGTTCGGGTGGACTCTTGCAACTCAATTTTGAAGCAGATATCTTCAACCGATTGAGCTGAAATTTTGTATACACGTTTAGTTTGGATGACAATGCATGGTTAGCTGTGTGACATCATTCTAAATCCAACATGGCGGAACACCCAAGATGGCGGACTAGTTATTTTTTTCATTGCTTGTTTTCTTGTGTCTGTCAAAGATTTGTGTTTCCAATTTCATGTTTTAATTTTCATTTTTATTCACTAAAATCTTTTTAACACACAGCTTTAGTTTTTATTTTATTCCACTAGCCACTCGGTCCATTTACATCGCCTTCAGTGCTTATTCTAAGTTGTAATCACAGGTATAGATAGACCTAGATAACGCAAGTATCACGAACTGTATGAAAACTAAGCGTGCCACTTTTTGACTACCTACTATGACGTCACAAGCTCGCGCTCTCCCTCACGCTCACCCAGCAGCAGTGTGTAGAAATGAGCGCGAAAGTCGCGCCTTACGATTTTCGAACGTAAGCTGGTGCAATTTTTGGCACGCGAAGTTGTTGCTCTTGCGTTATCTAGGTGTATCTATCTGTAGTTGTAACCTTCGTGTCCAGTGTCGCCTTTAGCTTACCTGTCTTTAGTACGGGAGACTTTGTTTCTTATGACATTTTATTAGCTATCATTATTACTAAGTAAGAAGACTCTTACTTAGTTATAAGTCATTCCAAAGACCTAAAATAATCCAGATGCTTTAATTAGTTTGAGAACACGTACCCTGTAATAAACTACTTTGTTAATTATATTAATGATGATAGATATTGGAAAAGGTAGAACATAAAATTGAACTTTTTTAGTACCTATCACAGTGTTACAACAATGTGATAGGTAGATACTAAAAAGTTATCTACAGACACAGTCAACAAAAGAGGTAAGTATGCAGGATCGTCGGATATAGTTGAAGTTTAGTAAGAAACCGATGGATGCTCTCGAATAAAAATTAATTGTATTAATAGAAAACAAACAGCTCATTTATAAAATTATAAATTTCAGTCGATAATATCCATCGGTTTCTTACTAAACTTCAACTATATCCGACGATCCTGCATACTTATCTCTTTTGTTGAATATACATTGTTTTTGTATATTTTATATGCAGGGCTTCTAGGGGTCTACCACCACCTCTTATAGCAGTATTATTTTATCCCCTATTTGACCCCAGCGGGGTAATAAACAGTAGCAAAGTTTTTCATTTTGACAGTTCAACAAAATATAATTTATATAAAAGAATGTCCATGGAGTTTCTTGCCTGTTCTTCTCCATAGGTACCTACTTCGCTTTCGAATGGGCATTTATCTTCATATTTTATGACTGACCGACTTCTTGACAGTTCAAAAGTGCTTGTAAATGGTTTAATTGAAATAAATGCTTTGAGTTTGATTTCAACAACATTCATTGCGTTATTTACGTTGCTAAGCAGATTTTTTTTCGAACATATAAAGCAATGGATTAGCAACGCCCTTCACAATTATTCAGACTACAGTGTGTTACTCAATTAGGTTAGGCTTAATTGCGTAAGTAGGGAAGGCTTAGTTGCTTAGGCATGGTCACTAATAAAGTGTTTCTAAGATCCTCATTTTTTGTTAATAAAAATACAAATTGTCCTTTGTCCTTATTCATTACAATTTTTGTCTGACATATATTTATTTATTTTGTTTAAGTATGCATACCTACACACGTCACATTGCAGTGTAAAACTGATTTACATCCGTCACCTCACACATCAGGTTCAGTTGAAAACCAGCGTCAGGCACTAGTTGTCTGGCATTATTGCTGAACTGGACCTTCTTAGCGCAGCCGTGAGGCACACTTTCCTGCTAATTACTTATATCGGACTTTACGCTATTTATTTGATCTTTATTATTATTTATTTTATCTGGTGTATTGTGTCTTTTAGTCTGTGCTAAATAAATGTATTTTCTTTCTGTCTTTGTGCAAGCAAGAATAAATTAAACAAAGTTGCTTAGTTAACCCTTTGATGGTGCAGTTCAAAACTTTGACCAGCAGTCAGTTAACTTTGTACGGTAAGGTTCTGTTAATGACGCAAACGTAGCAGCTAACTATTTCTGTTTGAATCTAACTGTTAAGGTTCAGAGGAGTTAGGATAACTACTGTGTGTCTTAATTGTATTGTAGACTAGCTGTGCCCGCGACTAAATCATAGTCATAATTTAATGGGTTTCTTTTATTGCGTGGAACCCTAATTATTGTTCTAGAATAAAAGTAATCCTAAGTTACTCTTAATAACATCAGCTATCTGCCAGTCAAAGCCCCGTCAAAATCGATCCAGCCGTTTCGGAAAGTAGCCGGAATGTTGCTCGCCTTCATGCACGGCTGCGTTGCGCGTATTATTTACCACTCTCTTATTTTCATATTTTAACCGACCGTTGTAATTTCTATTCTTTGATTCATTATACTTGTTATACAGTCCGTTATCCTTTTATTTTGCTCCACCACGACCTATCGTCGGGATCCCTCAACAAACAGACAGATTGCAAGACAGACAAAAATAAAAAATATTTTTTTTTTTTTTGTTATAAGTACCGCATTTACTTTCATATGCATTTAGTAAAAATATGTTATTTTGACGTTACAAACGGAAACTTCAATTTTATTTATTTGTATATCCAGATAGTAAAATGCCGCAACAGATTTTTTAAGGATGATGGGCGAATATGTATGGAACGTCGAAACCGCGTCAATAAAAAAAAATTGCGCGCGCAACACCGTACACGTGATGGTTAATTCTTAAAAAGTAAAGAATAAGAGAAATTTAGTGTGAGAGACAGAGAGAGTTATATCTCTCTGTGTGTGGTCTGTGCCATAACGCGACACGTCCTTGAAATATTACTCTCAATTTTCTTCCAATTATATATTTTTACCTATTACATTTATCTTTACAGATCTTGGACCTACTTCGATAGTATGGCTGTCAACTTTTATTACCTAACATATTTTTTAACAGAAATAAATTCTGAATCTACTACTAAAATCGTAATACCTAAAATTAAATAAAAATGTACCTACTTAATTAGCTATCTAGCTACTAAACATAGATACAATCATCATCAGTTTAGCAAACAAAATAACTTAACATAACAATTAAACCCAAAAAGCTTCCTCTTTTATTAATAAAGTAGTAGATACTATGAGGGTCTGATGAGCTTATAAGAAATCAAACCACGTTACGATTTCTTCACATTTTCCCGACTAAACTAACACTGAAAAAAAAAAAAAAGAAAAGTTGTGTATTCTGCACAAACAAAACGCACATTACACATAAAAAAAGACAGGAGCGCAGGTCGCAAAGCACGGCACGCCAGCATCAACGATATTATTCGTCGAGCCCTTGTCACCGCCGGCGTACCAGCGCACAGTATTTCGTCTAGTACAAGCTAGCGGGACAAAATTCATGACGTCATTTCCAGAAATCCGTGATAAGAACTTGTAAACAACCCTTCCCAGGTAAGGAATTCTAAAAAATAATTTGTTTGTCATCTCATTAAGTAATTTTGTGGAGAGGTCAATGTTAATTAAAAAGGAAGTGCAATTTTCATTCGCAAATTAGTTGAATTTTTAACACACTTTTGACAACATCTCCTAAAATTGATAGCAAAGTGAAACGATTTTTTTGTTATGGATTCTACTGTTGAAGGTATGTACTTACTGTTTTGACCTGTTTTTAAAAAAATACATGTATATTTTTGCTGTAATTTGAGTTTATAAGTATGTTAAAATAATCCCACCTATTTCTCCTTAATTTTAAACTTTCAAGGGTTGCAACTTTTTGTATCCACATGTATCCAGCTACTCCCTCTCACAGAGAGGAGGCCTGTGTCCCAGCAGTGGGAACGTTATAGGCTGATTATGTGTGTGTGTGTGTGTATCCAGCTTGATTCTTCTGTATGTTATAAATACAACATTCAGGCATAGCTACATACATATTGTGGCGCCCGAAAATGCCCGCAAGTAAAATTATTTACTTTGTTTCAGAACGAGTCGTAACTATGACAAAATTGGAGTTTTTCGAAGAATGGTTAAAACTGAAAGAACAAGTCGCATTTTTGATTATGTATGTGTACAACATAATATATCGGATGCTTTTGAAGAATCTCAGATAAAAAATTTCGAGCTTTTCATCAAAATTGAACGAAAAGTGGACATCTTCTAAGTGTTCGAAGGATAAATTTCTCATCAAACATAAAAATTGGTTAGAAGGATCCAGAATCGAAATTTTGCAGTTGATTGTCCCACATTCATTACCATCCCAATCAACATCAGTTCGCGAATTTAGTGAGGGGGATTATTCGTTATCAGAAGATTCTAGCGAATTGGAGAGTGTTGATGAGGAATCTTCTCATGATGACTATTAGATTCGACTTGATAGAATTATATTTTACTGTAAATATGTTTACCTATTTTGTTATATAGTCATTTCTTATAATGTTTTAGGTTTAATTTTCTTATATTACATAAACTTAACATGATTGTAGTTAAATAATTTTTATTTTGTATTATGAGTTCTTTTATATGTATAGATAATTGTTGCTGTTCTTGGACTATAATTGCATGTTATTTGATAGATTGAACAAATAAATACCTATTTAACACATATTTATGATTTTAATTTTAAAGGCGAAAGTATGTGAGTGTGTGTCTATGTGTGTTTATATGTTTGTTACTTCTTCACGCTCAAACGGCTGGACCAATTTTGATAAAATTTTGTGTGGAGGTAGCTGACACCCTAGATTAACATATAGGTTACTTTTTAACCCGATATTCGCACGGGATCGACATTTGCGCGGGTGAAACCGCGGGGCGCAGCTAGTATTATATATATAGTACCTTACAGGCATAATAAGTAGGTAGACGCAGCTAATTAGAGCAATCAGAGATAACAGTAAACAAAAATGTAAAATCAGGAGACTACTTCCATCTTGCATCCACACCATTTGACGTATACGCATACAAAACACAGAAATCCCCTCTATTTCTCTGTAAAACAGCGTAAGACACACGGATATCGAGTAAGACACCTCAAATATACATAAGCAATTAAAATAAGTAAAAAAATAATTTTGTCTCGCTACCTTGTACTAGACGAAACACTGTGCAGCGGTGCTAGAACCAAACGGCTTGGTACGTGATGATGGGAAGAGACCAGACGGCATGACGTTGTTGCCTTGGAAGGTGGGTAGGCCTCTGGTGTGGGACGCAACATGTGTCGATACCCTTGCGCCATCTCATGTTCCTAGCACTGCGGGCTGTGCTGGCGCCGCTGCTGCAGCTGCTGAGACCCTCAAGCGGCGCAAATACTGTAACCTTGTGGGCAACTACAGCTTTGAGCCGTTTGGGGTCGAAACGCTCGGGTCATGGGGCCCGAGCGCGCGTCTCCTTTTTAAGGAAATTTCTCGCCGGCTGGTCGATACTTCACGTGACCAGAGGGCTGGGTCGTTCTTTGGCCAAAGAATTAGCATTGCCATTCAACGTGGCAATGCTGCCAGTCTTCTGGGCACGTTTCCGGATGACAGCGATGCGGATGAATACTTCGACGCCTAAGTGTCCTTTGTTTTTTATTTTTATATATTTGTATTGTAAGTTAGTTAGTCATTTATTTTAGTATCTAGTGTATATAGTTAGTTTGTGATTAAATAAAAAAGACATAAAATATACACATACAATGTAGTCAAAAGCCTCATACTCAAGCACACACACACACTGTTTTATCCTAAACAAAAAAACTTAATAAAATATTTGACACCTCGTTCAAAACTTGCTTGACTGTTCGAATGGGACCAGCGCTAAATTATTGTTGACTTTCGCGGACAACCTGTATATGTACCATCCTAAAAAAAGAACTACATTTAATAGAACTTTTGCGAATACACTCAATTTGTACGAGAAAAACACATCTCATCTCTCGAGAACTTCGTTTATTATGCGGATTATTCGGGTGAGGGAGGTTTTCGCCAGGAGATTACCGAATCGTCGCCTCAGAAGTTTCACTTCAATAATGTATTTGACATTGGAAAGGTTTTATAACAATGTTTATCGGAGCGTCTGGCTGCTCCCATTTGCTGTCTATTCGAATGCGTAGGTTGTCTCAGGTCTCAGTTGTATTTCTGACAATACATAACAATGCTTCTAAAAGTAAATGTTTCTACGGCCGCGTCTTAACTGAAAGCAATCGTGGCGCGAATCCGCGATTGTCGCTTTCTTTAATATGCATATGACTTACTCGCGCGATCAATCAAGAGGGGCTTGTACATATAATTCATACAAGTAATCACTTAGATAAAAAAAACAACCAAACATACAGTCGAATTGAAAACCTCCTCCTTTTTGAAGTCGGTTAAAAAAATACTATATTTTTGCCACCGACACGCTTAAAAGAAGAATAAGTAGGTAGGTACATTGTATACGTACGGGCCTCTGCGAGGTGCCTTCGGCCCCTCGTATGCCTAGTAAAGGTCCAGGACCATATAGTCCCAAGATTTACGAATTGTTGTGAATCCGTAGGTTTATATTTATACATATCAAAACTAGCGTTTCTCCGCGGCTTCGCCTACGTTGAACGGTGAACGGGCGCCGTCGGTTGAGACTGGTCATCTCTTAACTGCCAAGGCTTATTTTTAATCTTATTTCTTTTATTGTTTCTTCATTTATGTGTTTTTTTTTTTTTTACATTGTTCTCACATATAGAAGCAACAAGAATAATGTACCAAGGATTTTGTAATATCTTGATTTAAAAAGAGTGTCCATGGAGTTTCTTGCCCGTTCTTCTCCATAGAGATCTACGCTTTGGAATGGGCAACTAGCTTCAACTTTCTGACTAACTGACCGACTACTTAATTTTGACAATTCAAAAGTGCCTGTAATGGTTTAATTGAAATAAATGCTTTGAGTTTGAGTTTGAGTTTGAGTTTTGAGTTGAGGGCTGAAATTGTTCTACGGGAACGTACTACCGGAATAAAAGGTATCCAATGTCCTAAATCAGGTCATTTCATCAAAATCAGTTTTGCCGTTTAGGTGTGAAAAGGTAACAGACAAACAGAGATACTTTCGCATTATAATAATTATATAGATAGGATGGACAATGGACATTACCTTTGACCGTGTGTGAGAAAGAGATAAAATATATTAATTTGAATAGTGCATACTGCCCTTGGGCTTTTTGGCTTTTGACTCGATGTCAAAGGGTTTTTAAAATGTGAAATTTTTTTATTTATTTCGTCCAGGGTAAAAACAATAACGAATCAACTTCGATATTCCAAATAATTCGCATTGAAAGCATTGTTAAGGAAAAACATGAGTTTCGAATAATTTTAGTGTGAAAAAGATTTGATTGTTAATTCAGTCGTATGTTACTTACTAAGTTGAATTTTTTGTTCAATTTTGATCAAACAGATCCTACAAAACTCCACACTTTCCTAATAGTATGTGATCCAGATTCCAACTTAATACAACTCAGCCTATCATAGCTGCTGAAGATAGGCCTCTCCCAGGCTGCGCCACAAAACCATGTCCTCTGCCTTCCGCATCCAGTCTCTCCCAGCCACCTTCTTAAGATCGTCGGTCTATCTAGATGGGGCATCCCACACTACGCTTGCCGACCTTGCGGTCACCACTCTAGGTCTGCTCGTCTGCTCCACCGGTCTATCGACAAAAATGGCCAGCCTGCCACTTCAGATTGGTAACCAAGCTATTTCGGTAACTAAAGTTTTTTCCGGATAATTTCATTCCTGATTTTTTCCTTCACAGAAACTCCGGACCATTTCAATATTATACGAGTATTTACTAACTTTATAAGATACGCTAAAATCCTACATGTCGTCTTTTCCGAAATATATCTTTTCTTACATTATTTTTGGTAAAAGATATCATCGAAAAGAACTTCTAACGACCATTATCATTTGTATGAGCTCCTGAACTTTGTACTCAGAGGGGTGGGTAAGCTATCAATAAATCTGTAACGAGAAATTGATATTGCCTTGAGGTGTCTAATGGTAGAAGTTGTAATAATGTAATTACATATATTAAAAGTACGCAATTTGGAAAGAAAAAAGCTGTGTAATGATGTGATATTTTGTTGGTAATACTTAACCCCTTAAGCGTCAAGCGGTACACCAAGTGTACTCAACTATTGTCATTGTCAAAACAATGACTTGCGAATGTGCTCGCAAACTCGTTATAATTCAGCCACAAGCCCCTCGCGGTGATTTCGTATTTTGAAAAATTGAAATACGATTTTCATTTAAACGAAAGCTTAGATTTTATAAACGCGCGCCCACTGCCGTCATTCACCATGCGAGTATCGTTTGTCTACGAGTGAACTTTCTTATTTCCTTTTGATAAATCGACTATTTATTTAGCCTCGTGTAAAAATAATCCTTTTTATAACTACGGTCGAGAGACAGAAAATCGGTTTTTCCAAATACCTGCGGGTATTTTCAGGGTACTGTTAACCTAGTGGATTTTGTGTAAGGCTTAAGGCTTGAGCTTGAAATGGCTCAGTAAAAAGGTTTTCCTTGGATTAAGTTACACTTTGAATTTTGCTCTGCCGTCCTGAACAAAATATTAGTAAGGATTCGTTTGTATCCCGTCTAGATAATTACCAGACCGTTTAGAATATACTATAAAGGGATCTTATCAATCTATGAATTTTGTTCTACATGAAGAAATATGCTGGAGCTAAATAATAACAGCCGCACAGGTCGATCGATCAGGTTCAGCTACGCTTGCCGCGGTTGGTCTGTGGATGGGTTAGCATCTTTTCATTCCGAGACCTCTCCGTGCCTCGGAAAGCACGTTAAGCCGTTGGTCCCGGCTGTCATTCGTAGATCTTTGACAGTCGGTAGTCAGAAGCCCGAAAGTCTGATAACCAATCTCACCAAGGGGTATCGTATTACTCAGTGACTGGGTTGTGGAGGTCAGATAGGCAGTCGCTCCATGTAAAATAGTTGAGAAAATTCTCAACAGGTGCTTTCGAGTAGCATATATTTTAATTTTTTATTAATGGGAAATCATCAAATGACCCCTCCCGCTCTGGGTGGAGCGGAAGGGAGTGTCAGACTCTTACTGACTAAAACCCATCCGTGTTCCTTCCTTAGCCTTTTATGTTCCGGGGTAGCGGTAACCCTTTCGGACAATCCCGCACCCCCGCAGCCCCGGCAGGCTTCGGCCCTGACAGGCCCCTTCCTTTATGCTGACATCTCTTTGAGGCGCGCGTGGAACACGTACGCGCCGTCCGGCACGGGCCTGGTCCTGATCGGACGGTGAGCTACCCATTACTCTCCGTCCGCAGGCCCGTGCCTACGGTGGCCGGGAGTCGTCACGCGGCTCCCGACGCCCGGAGCGTCTCCCATCCCGCCACCTCCTTCGCTAGCATGACTGCTTCGCAGAAGGAGGTGTCGGCCACTCCCTCTCGCCCTGGACCATGGCTTGAACCAGGGCCGTACGCGAGAGGTCGCCGCCGCTGGTTCGAGTAGCATAACCCTATCTTTATAACAATTTTCTTCCCGAACATTCTCTAAAGCGATTATTAATACAGTATATCTTTTAAACGATAAAACAAATTGGCAAATCGTTTGAATGTAGTCTCTCATAAACAATTGTTTCAATAGCCATTACCAAGTTTGGAGTTGAGCTGTTCATACTGAAGTTGTATTGAAAACTAGGACGTGCCCGCAATCCTAACTTTGCTGTCACACAGCAATTATTTGTTTAGTGTTATTGTTACAAGTTATTACGTTTCGTATTTTATATTGTTTTATTACATCAGAGGGGTAGTTCTCGTAATTAAGAACTTTCACAGTCAGAAGACCAATTCTCGTAATTTAAAACGTTCAAAATCTAGTCGCGGTCTCATCTCGGCGACAAACAAATGTCAAAAACTTGTCAAAATGTAGGGAAATTATAGGTATTTTTGACAGATTGAGACTGACATCAGACTGTGAACGTTCTTAAAATTACGAGAATTGCCCCTCAGGTTTCAGTCTCAATCTGCCAAAACTACCTCTAATGTCCCTACATTTTTGACAAGTTTTTGATATTTTGTTTCTCGCCGAGATGAGACTGCGACTAGATATTGAACATTTCAAATTACGAGAATTGGACTTCAGGACATAAATAAAAAGCGATGAGAAATCATAGCTCTTTAGTTAAGGCGACTACATGACCTAAAGCGCGGTCACTGTCGGACTGCATAGAAAAGAAAGAGAAGCTGGCACAACACTGGTAATTTATTGCAAAATATGAAGCAATTATCTATTTACAAAAAATCTATTTTTTGGACTAAAAAATGAAAACACTAGTATTTTAGTAAGTATGTTGCTTTAGAATAATCTGACAAAAAATCATAATGATTGTATGTATATTAGTATGGTTTTTATTGTAAAAAGAATGTTTTTATCACCACAAAAAAATATTATTCGACAAATTACTTAATGTCTTATCTACGAATACGCCATAGCTGTCGTAATAAGTGCTACGATGACTACGCCGTAGCTGTCGTAATAAGTGCTACGATGACTACGCCGTAGGTGATGTGATAAGTGCTACGATGACCATGCCGTAGCTGTCGTAGTAAGTGCTACGAGCCTCTTAGCTACGGCGTAGCAAAAGCGTTGTTCGTTCAAGATGCAAAATTATTTCAATCTACGAAGACTGTCATCATATTCAAAACAACATTTCTTATGAAAAACCGCATTGTATATAAATGTCTCATTACAGCGCAGAGAGTGGCATTTCAGGCACAACACGCCCACACAATGTCCACAAGTTTAGAAGTGAAAAGGTCGTTCAAACGATACGAAGGAAAGTTCAAATATTCCCTCGAAACGTCACAAAGCCCGCAAGGTTCTATTGAAGTTACACATTTTGTTTATTTTTAATATCCGGGTAAGTGTTTGGTGTGACAGGCGGAGTTCTTATTATAGAAGTGTGACAGAATATAAATTGAATATTTTGAAAAGCAGATCACTCGATAGGTACCTACTCGATTTTTTGCCAGAATTAATATTAATGATGGTGGTTACGATGTCTGACCACCAGTCTTACCACGGGGTATCGTTGTAGGAAGGTGCCTGTCAGGGCCGAAGCCTGCCGGGGGTGCGGGATTGTCCGAAAGGGTTATCGCTACCCCGGAACATAAAGGGCTAAGGAAGGAACACGGATGGGTTTTAGTCAGTAAGAGTCTGACACTCCATTTCACTCCACCCAGGGCGGGAGGGGTCATTTGATGATTTCCCATCCATAAAAAAGGGGGGTATCGTTATACGAAGTATTCCCGTTTGAGTACCTGTTTTTAGAGCACCTATGCATTGAGCACCAAAGGTATTCCCATTTGAGTACCAATCAATATTTTCAACTGGGTTGTGAAAGTCAGATAGGCAGTCATCATCATCATCATTTCAGCCGAAAGACGTCCACTGCTGGACATAGGCCTCCCCCAAGCACCTCCACCACTTCGACCGGTTTTGTGCTTCTCGCATCCAACGAGTTCCTGCGGCCTTCACAAGGTCGTCGGGCCACCTTGTGGGAGGCAGTTGTTCCATGTAAAATACTGGTATTCATTTGTATCCTGTTAGAATGGAAGCCGACCCCAACAAATTTGGAAAAGGCTAGGCAGATGATGATGATGGTGGCAACGACGCTCGCAGAACAGATGGCCGTTAGGGCTGAAAGGTTCTGGAGTGGCGTCGCATTGGAAGTCCTCCCACAAGCTGAACCGGTGACCTTGTGAAGACCGCAGAAATCCGCTGGATTCGAACAGATAAGATAAGATTTTTATTTCACACTACAATATTACAAAATACATACATATTACGTAGTATCAGAGTCAGATAACATTTTAATATTGTGGGAGACTGAGGCGTAAACTAAGCTCTAGGCTTGTATTTCAGGATACCAGAAGGCCAATTCTCGTAATTTAAAATATTCAAAATCTAGTCGCAGTCTCATCTCGGCGACAAACAAATATCAAAAACTTGTCAAAATGTAGGGAAATTAGAGGTTTTTCTGACAGATTGAGACTGAGATCGGAACGTTCTTGAAATTACGAATTTGCCCCTCTGGTCTCCGCCCTTTTACAAAATGATAATTTTTTTTGTATCTGTACAGACACACCAACCTACCCGAAACTGTCAAATTTTCCCAATCAATTTTGAATCTTATGATGTAGCAATAAAGTTGTGTTAAATAAGACACGGCCTTCGGTGACAAGCTGTTTATTTGCACTGGTTCTTAGAGGCGTACGCGCATGACACGCAGGTCACACATCTATATACATAGCTAATACTAACTAACCTAACATCCCTCCACCATATATTCTAAACTAAAATGTTACATAACTAGAAGAATTTCCGATAATTGGCTCTAGGAATATTCCTTAATTTTGGACGAACTTCCGTATTCGTTCGGAAATCAGGCTTAGGAGCAGCTGCCTCAGATCCATGCTCAGCTGTTGGCTCAGCTATTGTTTCAGCTGCTGGCTCTCTGATGAGTTCTCTAAGCTCTGAGCTTACCTCGCTCCACTCTTCCTCTTCCCCCGGTGAATCATAGCGTTGCTGATCTGAAGTATCTGCACTTTGTGGCGAAGGTTGTTTTCCATCCGTCTTGGAGTCCGTGAGAGCCCAATCCATGTCATTGTCTTGCTGTGCCTCGTGCGTTTTTAATTTATATAATTGGTTTTTATGCTTTTTAATTGTAATGTTTTTCTCTGGTATATACACGTCGTATATACTTTTTCCAATTTTATTTTGAACTCTGCCCCGTATCCACTTGTTATTGTTACTTCCTTTTAACAATACTGCATCATTTATTTGTAGTTGAATGTTTCTACTGCCTTTATAATATTTGGCTTGTACGGATTGTTTCTCGCGCACTTTAGTTTGTAAGTCTTTTGACAATAATGAGGACGACGCTGACACCTCAACCACGGGCGCCGCCACCGAGGTGTCTAATAAATCAAACCTGCAACGCAATTTACGTCCGAGCATTAGTTCGGCCGGCGAGCTGTCTGTCGTCGTATGTTTAGAATTCCTATATCTGAATAAAAATTCTGAAAGGCGTGCCTTAATTTTGTTTTTGGGGGTGCCTTGTGCTACTAATCCTTTTAAAAACTTTTTAATTATTTTTACATATATTTCTGCTTGACCGTTACTAGATGGCGAATAAGTCGGCGAAGTAATGTGTTTTATACCATTTAGACCGCAGAAATCTTTAAATGTTTTGCTAGTGAACGAGGTTCCATTATCGGTGACAATCGTATGTAATGTTCCAAATCTAGCCATAGTTTCTTGTAGTTTCGCTATTACTGCAGCTGTCGAGTAATCACTGCTGAGGGAAAAACATTCTACCCATTTTGTATATGCATCGATAATGATTAAGTACATTTCTCCTTGCCATGGACCAAAAAATCTAAATGTACTCGGTGCCACGGACGCTCTGGAAAAGGCCAAGGTGTCAACGGAGCCCGTGGCGGTGTGGGCCGTAAGCTTAAACATACTTCGCAGTTGGCTACCTTATTTTCTATATCCCTATCTATCTGAGGCCACCAGAATCTAGATCTTGCCTCAACCTTTGTTTTTAATATACCTAAATGTGGTCTATGTAATTCGTTTAATATTTTGTTCCGCAATGACTTCGGTATTATTAATTTGTGTCCTCTAATCAGGCAATCACCTTCCTTAGTTAAATCATATCGACATTTATAGAACGGTAATAAGTTATTGTCATCTAATTTTATTTTAGGCCAACCTTGTTGAACATATTTTAATACCTGCTGTAATATGCTATCTTTACTTGTCTCTAAACGAACTTCATCTAAAAATACAGGTAAATGCCCATCTGCGACGAAATTAATGTACGTCGCCTTATCGTCTAACTTATTATTGTAAACATATGAGTCATTCGTAAAAACCCCTACTTGACCTTCTTCCGAGAATGGTCCGTTGTCGCTGTTATCAGTGATCGGCCGCATACTGCTGACAGCCCGACTGAAGTAGTCGGCACAATTACTAGCACTGGGAACGTATTTCATAATTATAGCTAGACAAAAATAAAGCATATCGCTGTAACCGGTTAGCGGACACTTCTGGTATGCCTTTGTCGGGATGAAATATGTACGTTAGCGGTTTGTGATCGGTGCGCAATATAAACGGATTTGCAACACCGTATAAATATTGGTGAAATCGACGAATGCCAAAAATTATTGCTGTTGCCTCCCTTTGGATTTGGCTATAATTTTTTTCAGCACTGCTGAGGGACCGCGACGCATAAGCGATGGGACGTTCTACCCCATTGGCTTCTATTTGAGCTAATACTGCACCTAACCCTGTTGGAGATGCATCCACTGTCAGAACCAACTTGTAAGAAGGGTCAAAATGTGCTAGTGTTCGAGCCGATGTCAGTTCCTTCTTAATTTGATCGAAAGCAGCCTTATGAATCTCTGACCAAGACCAGTCAACGTCTTTTTTCAGTAAATCGTTTAGCGGACTAAGTATAGACGATGCATTCGGAATGAACATTCTGTAATAATTAACAAAGCCTAAAAATGATTTTAATTCCTGCACATTATTTGGGGCTTTGGTGTTAGTCATTGCTGTTACCTTGTCCAGTGATGTGTGAATCCCTTTTTTGTCAATGACAAATCCTAAATAAGTCACCGAATCTTGAAACAACTTACATTTGTTTTTATTTAGAACCAACCCCGCTTCTTGTAAACGGTGGAAAACTTGTTGTAACCGTTCCGTATGTACCGTTTTTGTATTTCCCGTTATTAGGACGTCATCCAATAGACAAAGTACCCCCTCAATACCGTTTAGCAAATTTTCCATGGTTTTTTGGAAAATAGCCGGAGCATTGGCTAATCCGAAAACCAACCGCGTAAACTTGAATAAACCCTTGTGTGTATTTATTGTGGTATAAATTTGTGAATCCTCATCTAACGTAAGTTGTAAATACGCACTACTTAAATCTAACTGTGAGAATTGTATGCCCCCGTGTAATTTTGAAAATAGTTCTTCTGTTCTTGGTAGTGGATACTTATCAATGTGTAAACATTTATTTAATGACACGGAAAAATCAGCACACAAACGAATCTCACCGTCTTTCTTTAGTATAGGAACTATCGGGCTCGCAAATTCTGAATGTTCGACCGGAATTAATACACCGGTTTCAACCAGTCTATTCAATTCCTTCTCCACCTTACTCTTTAATGAAAAAGGAACTGTTCTAGCCCGAAAAAACCTTGGTTTACTGTCCGGTTTTAAGGTAAGTTTTATTTTGTGTTTGTTAAATTTACCTAATGTATTGGAAAACAATGTTGGATATTTGTTTTGATAGTAGTCAAGTTCCGTCGACTCTAGACAATGATTAACTTTAGATAATTGTAAATTATACAACGATAAAAAATTTCTACCTAACAATGCTGGCCCGGCCCCTTTTATGACATATATTTCTATTTTTTTTTTTTTCACGCTCATACAAAATCGGGACCTTCATTACTCCTACTACGTCTAATTTCTCACCCGAGTATGCTTTTAATACCGACTTAGGATGCTCTAATAACACGTTACTAAAATATTTCTGGTAAGTATTCAATGGAATGGCAGTGGCACAAGACCCACTGTCTACTTCGAAAGATATTAATTGGCCGTTTACGTCGACAGACAGCGTCATAGGCTCGCCGCGGAAACTACGTACCTATATTACAAACTAAAATATTCTTACCGTCGTCATCACTTTCGTCATTCGACGCTTGTAAGCAATTAACTTGTTCACGTTTTTTTTGGCACATTTTTTTTAAATGACCTTTCTCTCCACATTTTTTACATTTATATGTTGCAAACCGACACTTGTCCGTTGTATGATTGTTATAGCCGCACACACTACACTTTGCCGACGATTTTGCCGGTCTTGCCGCTATCTTGAACACGTCCGTGCTGGTCGCTGTCGATGCTGCTGCAGTAGATGACTGTCGCGCTGCCCGTTTTGCATTATTCACAGCCACTGCAATTTCCAACGCCTTGGGCAATGTAATAGAAGCCTTTTCGTCCATGAACAATTTGTCCCGTTCCGGCCCTGGCATCATCCCGATGATGAACCGATCCCGCAACATTTCGTCCATGGCTGTTCCGAACTTGCAGTCCACTGCCAGGCGCCGCACCCGGGCCGCCCACTGCGTCAAATCTTCGCCTGCATCTTGCGCCGCCGTATGAAATAAATATCTTTCAGCTAACACTGATTTTTTGGGCACGAAGTGCTTATCTAACTCTGTAGTTAACTCTTTATAAGATATTTCCTCAACTGTCTTGGGCGCAATTACCTCGCGTACCAACTTATACGCATCATTGTTGAGTGCGCTTAGAAGTACCGGCTTTCGCTGATCATCTTCCTTTCCTTCTGTTTTTATTAACAACGTATTCGCTGTTAACCATTGCGAAAGCCTTTCTTTAAAGATGTTCCAGTCCTGGCCGAGCTCAAAAATAGGCACTGATCCGATAAAATTCGCCATGATATTTTTCTGAGCGTGCGTGGGTAACCGTAACTCGTCGCCACTGTTAAATAAGACACGGCCTTCGGTGACAAGCTGTTTATTTGCACTGGTTCTTAGAGGCGTACGCGCATGACACGCAGGTCACACATCTATATACATAGCTGATACTAACTAACCTAACAAGTTGGAAATTTATTAAAGAAATTTGACAGATTGTAGTAGGTTGATGTGCCGTCTGTACACTGACAGCTTAAAATATAAAAAATCAACATTATGAAAAGATTGGTGTCTCGAGTGGAAATTTTAAACTTGACATGATTAAGCGCAGAACCAGTCGAAGTACTGGCGTAGATATTTGGAGGAGCCCTATGTCTGGACATAAGCCTCCCCCAATCCTATCATCATTTCATCCTTTATCGTGGTAATAGAATGCGGGAAAGATCATTAAAGTTGCCAAGCTCACTTGTAATTGCACAAAATTAAAGCGAAGTGGTACCTATGAAGTCAAAAATCATAAAACACACAGTTATTGTGTGGTTTTATTTGCATCACAAAACCTTGATGACCTCTCAAGCTCCGCTAATGAAACAATTGATTTTCTATTGTATCGTACTACATAGGGTACGCGCGGAGTTTGACCGGTTACAAAAGTAGGCGTAAGGGTCCGTTCACACAGACCGGCTCGGAGAGGAGAGCAGATTCTTATCACGTTGGAAACAGAGTTTTTAGTATTTGTAGTAAGGTTTATTTTTGCATGTGCACTGCTTTTGTCATTAAGAATGCTTGAACGCGCTTGGTGTGAAATAATAAGAGGAGCTGACCGGCTCCGATCGCGTACTTTTTCTCGTTCGCGCAGCTGTTCGGCTCCGATTGCATGCTCTTTCTCGCTCGCGCAGCCGATCGGCTCCGATTGCGTGCTCTTTCTCGCTCGCGCAGCAGATCGGCTCCGATTGCGTGCTCTTTCTCGCTCGCGCAGTCGATCGGCTCCGATTGCGTGCTCTTTCTCGCTCGCGCAGCCAATCGGCTCCGATTGCGTGCACGCCGCCAAACAAAACTTGGACTGCGTGGAATACTGGTACTGCCTTTGTAGTGTATCCACCCGGCTCCAACCGCATCCGACCGGCTCCGAGCGCATCCGACCGGCTGCGAGTGCATCCGACCGGCTGCGAGCGCATCCGACCGGCTCCGATCGCATCCGCTTTCAGATAGCTTCCAGCCGGTCTATGTGAAATAGTTGGCGGCTCCGCTCCGACCAACTCCAAGCGTATACGATCCGGTCTGTGTGAAAAGAAAAATGCGCGCCGATGCTCTCCGAGCCGGTCTGTGTGAACGGACCCTAACCGTCAACGTTAAACGTTTAAAAACGTTCTCACGTCGTGGACAATAGTGTGGGTTATAATACGCTTTTTTCGACTGTAATATAACTTTTTTTTTTGTAAATGCTGTAATTTATAACTGTTTTTGTCCCAAATAAATAAAATAAAACGTTGCTAAAACTACATAAAAACCTCATATGACGTTTATGAGACACTTAAACTATGTAATAACTCGGCTTCATTTTACGTAAACCGCATTTTGCAGTAAACCCACATTTTATAATATAAATAAGTTTAAAAACTAAAACGCGACTACTGAAAAGGATGAAACAAGAAAGTACCTTCCCGTGGTCGCATGCTATTATTGCTTTGTATGTTAGTACAGCGGCATGCGACCACGGGAAGGTACTTTCTTGTTTCATCCTTTTCAGTAGCCGGGTTTTAGTTTTTAAACTTATTTTCTATTGATTTTTTTTATGTTATTTTTTTTTGGGGTTTATTTTAGTAATATTTATATTTTTGAAATGTGCTAATTAAGCCTTTTCATTTGATACCCAACAAGACATGATTAAAAATTATAAATTTTTAATGTTATGACTTTATGTCTAATCATGACAAGCAGTTTAGAAGTTATGAGGGAACAGATGAACATACATACATACATACATTTCGGGTAGCTTGATGTGCTGGCGTCTGTACTATCTCCATATTCAAAACAACGTTACTTTCACTTTTTCGAACACTCTCGATTACGCGAATCTTATGCACCAAATCATTTACAGTAAACAAAAAAACCTTATGCATAGCGTTTATTTATATCATTAAACTCCTGTGCATCTGTTTACTTTAAAAATCAGTGAGAAAATAACACAAGTTGCGATCGGTTTTTCGATAAATGAGGTAAATCATTTATTTTTATAAATAAAAATCTATTGCAACATGTAATAAAGATCATCACTTGAGAACGGCTCGACCGATTTGCCTGATTTGGTTTTCGTTGTGTTCGTAATTGTTAGAACAAGGTTTGTATGAAAGATTTTTTTTCTGTAAATCCATGGATAAAGTCTAGAAATAGACATGAAATTCACCCACGCGACGCCCTACACGAACAGCTAGTTTATAATAAAAAATAAAAACGCACAGTCAACAAAAGCGATAAGTATGCAGGATCGTCGGATATAGTTGAAGTTTAGTAAGAAACCGATGGATGTTGCCGACTGAAATTTAATTTGATAAATGGGCTGTTTGTTTTCTATTAATGAAACTATATCCGACGATCCTGCATACTTATCTCTTTTGTTAACTGTACATATATATCCCTGCGTAACGTCTGATTTTCCTGTTTGCCAATAATAATTCACTTAAACGGTGTTTACGCTCATTTGCTCGACAATCTTTCTCGTTGCTTGCAAGTTAACCTATAGTTTTGCACTCAGCTACTCGAGAATTTTTCCAGTTACGCGGTCTCCACAGATGACGACTAATAAAATTTTGTTGACAACCCGCCACCGTGCGACAGGGATGGCACTCTCTGGTATATCTATAGAGATCATAATACCGGGATGCTTTTTTTTTTCGTTTATGGACTACTTTGATGGAGTCGTGTGGCTATAAATAGAGCCGAATTTATTAGCTTTCATTATCTATTCTTGTTTCTTGTTTTAGGGCCATCTGCGATTTGTAATCGTTTGATGGCCAGGTATTTTGTTTACGATTGTAATATTAGCGGTGTCGATCTGGGCTTTTCATATCTTCAGTTGGCCTTAAACGCTTCTTAACATAGTCGTAGATATTTGAGTTGATGTGGCTTGTAGCCCAGATGACATTCGTCAAAAGTTCTGTTAACTACGGTGATAAAAATACTGTTAATAAACCACATAAAAAAATATTGTGCAGAAATCGGATATTTTTGTAATCTTATCCCGTTAAAGAAACTTATTCAAAAAAATAGGTACCAAGGAACCTATTTTCAGTTTCAGCTGCCAGGATACCCGAAAAAGTACTGTAACACATTTTTTTTCTTTCACTCACAAAAAAAAGAGAAAATGAAGAACGTGCAATAACAGCTCTGTATAGTGCCGCCCACTGCCATCGCGTTTGGGGTTGAGAGCGTCGGTATAAGGGCTCGCGCGGCGCCCCAACACTCATTCGCGTCCCGAACCGCGACCCGACCAGACGGGCGCTGTCCGATCCACGACCTATACTGCGACCGCGCGCGTACGTATCTTCAAAGTTCCTTATTTGAAAATCATCATCAATATTCCATCTTCCAAGTTTAATTGCAAAAGTTTAACAATTTTTTTTTTTTAAACGAATTTATTCATCGAACGTTCAAGTTTAAATTCTCTTTTTTTTATCTCCGTGGAGGTGCGTAAGTGTTCGTGTGTTGTGTGTGGCGAATTCGGTGAGTCGAAGTTTGAGTTTCGAATTGGTGGACGTCGGCTATTGGTGGAGACCGGGTTTGTTTCAATTTCGGCTTTTACAGGGCGCTCAGTTGTTATTTTTAGCATTGAATTTATTCCTTTTCATATCAATTCGTTAAATTACAAACTGTTTATTTTACGGTAATTGGGTTGAGCCGATATTGATATCGTAACGACAATGTCAAATAAAATCAGCCAAATAACCGTTACTTCAATATTGTCCTTTCATAATCGAATTTCAGGCAATGTTTGGCTGAATTTCTTTTAATTTGCATCGCCGGGCGTGATATGCAAATCGCCAAAAAATTCAAATTGAGCATTCAGATACGAATTCATGCATTTGAATGAGTTTTGTCGTTTTTTGGGCTCAAATTGTTATTTATATCGGTTTCGTAAGCTATTTCGATAAAACGTATGTATGTTAATTAATTTGTGACCTAATTATGGGAATGGAGTAAGGTTTTATGGTCTGGACGTTTTTATTTCTACGTGTGTCCTTCGTCGGAACAAATCGATTGCTATGCCTCGTTTGTAACATTTTACGAGGAATTTTGTATTTACACGTTGTCGGCTGAAAAATAAAGTAATGAGGAGCCTGGAAACTACTGTGTCTTGGCACGAGATCTGTATCACCTTTTTGGCATTGACGAAGTAGGTAATGTAATGTTTTTGGCAGCAGTTTTGTTTTGCCAATAATATACGGGTTTGTTCAGTTTGGTCTCGATTCAATTTTTAAATTTATTGGTCAATGTTTTGATCAGAAAACAAATGTAAATTGGCAGTTAAGCCGCAGTGAATTATGAAGGCTGTTAGTAGCAGTAAGTACGTAATAAATCAGCAATTTAATTACTTGTTAAATGAGGCCAGTTGTTTGTTACGACTCTTGGTAAACTGAGTCATTCTCGAAGCGTTTAAAATACAATGTTTATACTGAACTTGGAGACAAATACAGTTGTTTATTTCACCTAGAGATTATATTCAATTAACAAGCAACACAAGATTTTTGTAGTGAAACTTCTTAGGCGACGATTCGATAATTGGACTAGAATTGTGACTGAAATTTCAGGGACGCGTCACGCTTAGGCACATATCGTTACAGGAGAGAGATGAAAGATATAAATCTATCTGTCTCTCGCACTAAATCTCTCATTCTTTATTTTTTAAGAAGTTTCACTTCGATCACGTGAACGGTGCTGCACGCGCAATTTTACTTGTATGAGGCAATGATACTTATGCAATTTTTTTTTTTTTTTTAATTCATTACATTCAAGCAAAAGTATGGATTGATCACCTCGCTGTTTCTAAATTGAGACAACTATATAGTACATTAGTGCTATTCCATAAATATCTCACCGTGAGTGCTTAGGAGAAGCGAGCTGTCAGTCCCTGAGGATCGCTAGTATCAGGGTGAATGGCAGCTGACTTCACATGAGTTTTCGCGGTGAGATCTTTACAGAATATATCGGCTGTACTCATAGAAAAAAAAAGGAAGAAAATACGTTTATTTGCGGTGAACGCGATAAAGAGCATAATACACAGAAAAAAAAATAAGAAAGGGTTGGGGGAAACATGCATCACCAGCTAATATAAAAAAACCGGTCAAGTGCGATTCGGACTCGCGCAGCGAGGGCTCCATACAAATTTGTAGGTATGTAAATAGTTTAAAAATTATTTTGTTTGTAATGTAACTACAAATTTACGGTTTTCTGTTTTTATTTTCTCTAGTTGTGCTATATGACATTGCTTCTTGCCAAATTTCATAATTCTAGATCAACAGGAAATACCCTTAGGTTTTGATTTTGATGATCCCGGAACATAAACGCCCATATCTTTTGATTGCGTCGACTTAGAAGTTTGATCTTTTCATTGCTTCAAGGGATTGCAACCTTGAGTATTTGATATTAATTTCAACTTGATAACTCCACGATTTCCCGAGGAAAAGGTTCTCGACAGATGGACAGACAGACGGACAACGAAATGATCTTACAAGGGTTCCGTTTTTCCTTTTGAAGTACCTACGGAGCCATAAAAACTCAAATCTAAAAACAAATGAACTATGCATCCAATCCTCTATAAACCTCACTGATTCCATTCAACCAATAGTATAGATATATACTAATCCTATTAAACTCGCAGAGCATAGGCCGTCCCCCATTTCGACATACGACTATCTATTGAATTTAACAGGATTTAAGCCCATTCGCAGACTATATCATTCATGTTGAGTTCAGATGTCTGTCACCAATAATTATTATGTTCAGTTAATCCCTTATACTCCATGGATTTCCCATAATTGGAAGCGAGGGGAGAACAGAGTGCTTTATAGGTTTATCTTGGTGCCTAAAAGGGTGGCAATGGAATCTCATTACTAGGCTTTCGAATGCGATGTCTGGCTGTCAACTTTTAAACGGTTTACCTTAATAGAAAGCACTGATGGTGTTTTGTTTTTGCATCAATTTCAGCAAATAAAAATGAGAAGGATCTCCCAATGTCCGATGATGACTTTGCATTTAATTGGTTTTTGTTACTAGTATTGGTTATTAAGGGGTGGAACCATTTCTGTCGCCATAACTCCCTCTCGAAGGGAGGAGGCCTGTGTCCCAGCAGTGGGAATATTAAAGGCACATTATCTGTTATGTATGTATAACTTTTAGTACCTGCTTTTAAATTGGTGGTATATAAATGGAAACGGATTATTCTAATCTTAAACTCACACGACAACATAATATAGACTTTTGAATCCTCGTCTTGCGTTCAAGTTTGAGTTTGAGTTGGTTGACATTTAATTATTATGATTATAATTTATTTATTTGTCAGATAACGTGATCCATTATGGTTAGTAACAACAGGAGCTTATAAATATGTTAGTAGGTACACAATTTAAATATGAAGAATAATTAGAATTAAAATATTATTTTACCGTCCCAACCACGATGCTTACCCAGAGCGAGTGTATCGGACACTGAACTATCTTCAGAATGCTGTTGCTGCCGCCGCGTACTCTGCCCAACAGCGACCACACACGCTTGCGTCTTATTGCGTAAAAGTCATCCGTACGCGCTTCGGCAAACATCGCGGACGCACTGCTGAACCGCGGCAACCGCAACAACATCCTGAAGACGTTATTGTATTGTACCCGCAGAGCGCTGTATGCCTTTTGAGTATAATTAACCCACAGGCTGCTCGTGTAGAAAGATTTTCAATATGCTTTTTAAATAGCGCTAACTTGACTTCAGCTGAGCAACGAGCAAACCTGCAAATGAAAGAAAAAATTCGAGAAAAGAAAAGTATTTAACATAATATCATGAATGTATTAGATACCCAAGGGGGAAGGCAAGGGTAAGCGAAATGTGGTACGCTTGTAAGGAAATTGCAGACTTAAATACAGGGTGTTTAGCGCACGGACCGACACAATTTTTTGGAGGGTTGCGAGGGCCATTTTCGAGGTTTTACCCAAAGACCCCATGACCTAAGTAATGAATTAATTAATTAATTTAGAAGTTGTAATTTTTCATACATTTAAAAAAATATTTTGGAAGCACATAAGTACTTTTTACAGACCAATTGCATCAAATAGTGATTTATTTAGAATGAAATTACATTGCAGAATACTATGAAAGTTGTTTCGTGCAATTACAATCATTAATAAAAAAGTAATGACGATTTAAAGGCGAGATTTCAGGTAATTTATGGAAAAAACTAAAAAAAACATATCTCAATAACCGTGACACTTAGGACATGGGGTCTTTGGGTAAAACCTCGCAAATGACCCTCCCAACCCCCCAAAAAATTGTGTCGGTCCATGCGCCAAACACCCTGTGTATTTCTTTCGTAAAGCCTTTTACAAATGCTGTGTGTAAATGTATTTTATTAGTACCTGATATACAAGACCGGTTTCTAGGCTTTTAGGATTATCCTGGAACATTGGAATTCAGGCTCAATAGAAGATTTATCGGAGACGTTCCATTTGAGCTAAGTACGGCGTAACATAATTTATGTATTCCAAGAATGAGACACACTTAATTCAGGTACAGTCAGCAACAAAAGTCAATTAACACTTCAGTTTTTTTAATCTTAGTTATTGAGCAAAATATTTGTTCAAAATTGCAGCAGAAGTAGAATTTTTAGAATATAAACTCTTTGCTACTATGTGAAAAGTTATAAAGCTGTTATTTGAAAAAAAAAAAGTTGTCAATTCAGCTACATGTAAAAATGACAGTGTTAATCGACTTTTGTTGCTGACCGTACAAGTCAACATAAATCACGACAGGAAGAATAAGTCTTCACAAAAGATTAACCCCCTTACTAATAAACGTTGTATAGCGTCTGCTACACAATGTCAACTGCTATATTTATCCTCCAGATAAAAGTTATGTGATTTGCAATCACAAGTAATTCAGAAACACCTTATTCATCATAAAGAAACCCTTTAAATCTTTTTATCCCTACTGGTAGCGATAAACGGAAAAAAAAATCCAACTATCCCAACCAGTGCGGATCAGTAGTCCTATATGGAGCACAAGGTTCCATATATCCCTACCGGTAGCGATGATTGGAAAAAATCTCCAAGTATCTCTACCAGTGGAGATATACCAGTAGGGATATAAGGAACAGGGGGAAAAATCGAGCCCTTATAACATCTTAACATAATCAGCCTTTAATGTTCCCACTGCTGGGACACAGGCCTCCTCTCAGCGAGAGGGAATGGGCCGTAATCCACCACGCGGGCCCAGTGCGGGTTGGCAGATGTCACATGTCTTCGAATTTTTGGTTCTAGGACATGCCGGTTTCCTCACGATGTTTTCCTTCACCATTTTGAGAGCAGTGGTGATGAAATAATTTACACAAAGTAAAGCGCCTGTCTGGGTTCGAACCTACGACCTACTCCTCGTAAGTCGCGGCCGTTACCACTTGGCCACCACTGCTCTCTAGAAATAAATAAACCCATAACGAAATAAATTTAGCAGAATCTTTTAGAAACTCATGTTACTTTCATGTTTTAATATGAGTCTTTTCGCCACATTTAAAAACCTTGTAAAGTTACGATTTCTCAAGCACATCCATTGTACAGCCAATGCCTGTTCAAATGTATCGTGTTGATGAATACCGGCTAATCCATTTAGTACCCGTGGCGGGTTTATTGGCCCGAACGACCCCTCTGGTCAAGCGGAGGACTTTAATTTAAATTCCGCACCTCTGTATATATAGCTCTGTCTTACCAAGGGGTATCGCATTACCAATTTAAGTTACAAAGTTTCGAAAAACACGTTAAGCCGTTTGTCATTACGGGTCGTCAGAAGCCTGAAAGTCTGATAACCAGTCTTATCAGGCGTATCGGTATAACCAAGTAACTGGGTTGTGGAGGTTAGATAGGCAGTCGCTCCATGTACAATACTGGTATTCAGCTGCATCCGGTTAGACTGGAAGCTGACCCTAACATAGTTGGGAAAAGGCTAAACAGACGATGATGAGTCGAATTAAGGATTTATTTTCGTTTGATCCCACTTTTGAATCCCAGTTTAATATTTTTGGCGTTGGATCCCACAAAACATTATTATGTATTTCCGTTGTATCCCAAATTTAAAAAAATGCTAGTTTGAGTTTTTTCTTAACGTGGAAACCTTTTTTTATTTATACATATATGTATACATACTTTATTATACACCAGAAAATACATTTAAAAAATACACTTATCACCAATGACGTATTATATATAGACACGTTATCAACCAACATCTCGGCGCTTAAAAACGGCGAAAATACTAGATAACTACTTATACGCGTAAAGAAAGGGAAAGAAAATATGACACCGTATGGCGGGATGCCTGATGCTAGAGGGAGATAAATAAACATCTTCAGTTACGTCACAGGATAAGTAATTGTCAAATTAATGCTCATTGGACGAGCGCATGAGTGACGTAGCTATCAGAGGCATATGGGGAAAAAAGGACACTCGATTTTCTAGAGTTAATAAAATAATTGATAATTGTACCGTGTTACCTACTTTACCAATAAAGTAATACCAATATTATATCTTTTAAATTTAATGTTAATGGTGTATTCCGAAACAGTAATTATGCTACGTAATCTCATCCTCATTGTATAGGTACTATGTAGTCGCACCATTTCGTGCGCACACGTCACAATATTTAAAGATGAAATTCAAATTTTTTCATCCTAAAGAAAAACAAATGTTGTCTGTGGTCCAGTCGTTGGCGCGGTCTCCTGACATCTGTCAATCATTGTACTTTTTTGTGCCGCGCACTGATCACGTTTTCGTATATAAAAGTTCAGAAAAGTTTTAACAAGATGGGAAAACAGAAGAAAACGAGACGATGGAATGTAGGAGCTGACCGTACGCCTGCGAGAACTGGAAAAATCGCTTGAAAAAGCAAAGCGGAGCCGTCATCGAAACTCAGTTGTCGGCAATTGAAATCATGCCGTAATATACGCACAGCAGTCTCTAGTTTTCACTGTGAGGTCAACCATGAGAACGTAACTGTGCCGTATACTTACACAAGAACGATACCACATGAGCTATCACGCGAGGCTAGCCGATGGTATATACGTTCAGTGTTCGGAGGATCTTTGGCTGACAAGGGATGCCGTAATACACACAGCAGTCTCTAGTTTTCACTGTGAGGTCAACCATGAGAACGTAACTGTGCTGTATACTTACATAAGAACGACACTACATGGTATATACGTTCAGTGTTCTGAGGATCTTTGGCCGTCTCTAAGTGTTCTCACGCGAGGTGAACCATGAGAACATTCAACTGTGCCATCAACTCCACACAGACTCACGAGAGGTTAGTCAATGTTCTATAATAATAATCCATTTATTTCAGGTTAAATCAAATAAAATCAGATATAAACCAGTCTATACGTCCAGTGTTAAAAACACATCCCTCCTGCATTCCTAGAGCTATCACGTGAGGTTAGCCATGGATTTAGATCTAAGCAGTCTGGGACCTAACTCTAATTAGTCTTCGTAGATGAGTACGGAGCCCTCTTCCATGGAAGACTACAGTTGGACTTTGTGTTATGTGACCGAAGCCAACACAGCCGGATTGGGAATATCCATACTCAATGCCGTTAATTATAATCTAATTCCAAAATACTTTATATTCTAGATGTTAATATGTAACATACATAACACATAATCAGCCTATAATGTTCCCACTGCTGGGACACAGGCCTCCTCTCAGTGAGGGTGTTAATATACAATTTAACTTATATAAGCTATGTTAGTACTTCAATTCTACTAAAATACAGCCGAAAGGAGGCTGAGAGTGGAACGATATACATACCCAACGTGAAGTCCTAAGTTCAAGTATTGAAAATCTACTTGTGAGATGCTGGGGTACAGTTAGCTACTTTACCTGTAGAACTGCATGGCAGTCTGGCCACACGGTGGTCAATTATGATAATGGACTAAATGTGGAGATGAAGCTAAACATTTAAAAGAAGTATGAAACATTCATAATTTGTAGCCTATTGAACCCACCAGAATTTAAAAAGGAAGGGTGGCAGCAGTAAATGGAAGTGGAATCAAATGGGACCACACAATCAAGGTGCAGCGAACTACAGTGGCCGCTACTATTACATTCATTGGGAACAGTTCATAACAGTCTAATAGCCTCCCAAGCGTTTGTATAGTGCAGATCAAATCGAAACATTAAGTTACTGAGCTAGACTGAGTGTGACATTAATTTATCATGAAAATTGCAATAATCTGAGATCCTTAATCCTACCTAGCCATGAGGAAATTCAAGAATTGATGTGAGTAAACACCAATATCAAAATACCTATTCTACACACCAATTCAGAATAGCTATCTATAAGCTTCAAGATAAATCCAATGCCAACAACCGTTGCCAGAACCAGCATCATCACTAGCTCAGGTACAGACTGGTAGATTGCAATATTTCTCTGAAGTATGATATTACTACTAATCCAACCATATATGAGTGGATCAAGGGTTATGAACTACCTTTTACTGAGTTTCCAATTCAAACTTCTGAATAACAACTTCATTCAGAAAGAAAGCAATCTATCCCCATGGAATAATCTCTTATATTAGGTGCTATAGAAACATGTGCTCCTGTCAAATAAGTAATTTTATCTGGTATAATTGTACCAAAATCGCATGGTGTTTGGAGATACATATTAAATAAAAACTTAATATGTAGTATGTTACTAGGTATATAAGTTTTTTGCCTACAATATTACATTGATTTAAAAAATTCATATCAATTATCCATATGAAAATATTTCAGGAGATATCCCCAGTTTCTATTTCAAGATATGTTATAAGTTATAACAGTTTACATGCCTCGTATTTGGACTTAGCACCGCTCCATATGTATTCACAAACATCATAAAGCCAGTTGTCTGTCACCGGAGGTCACTAGGGTTGTTTTTTGTCATACATCTTGACAATTATATTCTGTGCCCTGCCGATCCATATGCAGTGTTTAGAAAATATGTCTGATACTCAAACTGTGTTAAATATCTAGGATTTATTATTAAAACTGAAAAGAGTGCCCAGACAGTGCTGCCAATGTCTAGGATATTAGTTGGGTTCAGTCCAGTTTGCCATTTCACTTCCTCAGGAAAATATAGACTTCACCCTGTAGTCCATAAAGAATATTAAGTCTGAAATGAGATATAAATAATCGAGTGTGTCTAATTACTAGGTATTCTAGTAGCTGCATCTGTATATGAATATGGTTAACTTTATACCAAACTAGGTTAAAAATCACTTATTTACAAATACAACAGGGCTAGAAACAAATTAAAAATCATTTATTTGCAGAGATTGTTGGTTACCTTACATTCCAACAAACCACAATAGAATTAAACAATTAGATTTTGTTCTCGAAATATTGTCCCAAACTGACTGGGGTCTGGTATGTAATGATATCAACATCCACAGGCACTGGACAGTTAATGTTGAAAAGTTCCTTACCTTACCTTGAACTATTAGCAGCATTTATGGGGCTCAAAACATTTGCAAGCAAACTCAGTTACTGTAAGGACTTAGAAAAGATATCACAACGGCCATATCCTGTGTCAGTAAGATGGGTGGTACTCATTTTACTCATCTGAATAGCTTGGCTTAACAATTTTGGCAACGGTACAAGGAATGACAAATACGGGTTTATGCATTTTATATTAGTTCCAAAGAAAACAGTATGGGAAATTGAATCTAGGCTTCCTAACATAGAAATTAAATGGAAGTGATGTGATATAGCCTACAAGTCAAATGTTGCAAAAAAAAAAAAAAAAAAAATTGCAGCAACTTGTACAACTTTGAAACCCTACATAAGGACATACTTCTAAGTAAAGATATACCTATGTAAGCAGGGGGGGGGGGGTGTGTGCTGTACTGGGCCAGCCCCCGATTAACCTGTTTACAATCAGGTCTAATACTAAATATCAACATATCATGGCTCCCTGATCCAAGTATGTTCTGTAGATCTATTCACTGTCAAATGGGATCTCAACACCCAATGCACAGGAGTCACTGTTTGCTGCCATATTATCAGGGACGCTTTCCTGATAGGAGAAAGACTGATCCCTCAATTAATATAGTGTTAGCTTTGCTCTAGATCAGTAGACTCTCTTCTGTTAGACACAAGACATTGACCCCTAGGCTCAGTCATGATAGTCATATAATTTTTACCACTAAGTTTAATGATGTATGATATCCTAATGGTATTGAGTGAGCTATATAATAATCAGCAAAATCTGTAGTTTTTGACCGCCACATTGACACAACAATGACAGAGCGACAAGGTTTCTCAGGGATATATTTATATTAAGACCAAAGAATCCCAAATAGGAAGTTAGTGGGACCCTAGTATCGTTTTGCATTATTTAACCGGCCAAGCACCGCGCGTCGCCTATTGGCGACGAAACAATAGAAAATCAATTGTATCTCATTAGCGGAGTTCGACAGATTAATTTATTTCCCAATCAAACCCTTGGTTTAGAATTTCTAACCAAACAATTAGTAACGATAATAGCTCTTGTAACTGCACACAAAATTCAAACCTGGTCACTCATTAGTACACTTCTTATAATGAGGACAAAATTAACATAAAAATCCAGATATAATTAAAACCTGGTAGATCCGAACTCAACTTGATTCTACCATTTTTTAAAGATAATTTATCTTTCTGTACTGCCACAACCCTTAAATTGTCCTATCTAGATTTTACTAGGTAAGCGTAAAAGACAAAATTGTAAATCATTAATTATAACTATAAGAAAGCCTTATGATGCAACCTCTACTGCAACCAATAATAGATGGATAAAACAAATTTCAAGTACGAGTGGAATAGATATTATTATTTCTAAATTCACATATACAGACATGCCTCTACTTCAAAGGGCTCTGAAGAAGGTGTCATTATGCTGGTTGGACCACAAATTTCTCAACCCTTACTCGGTTTTATAAGAGACCTTTTTATTAGTGATTCTAATGTTTTTGCACCAGCTGTGTGCTCTATAGAGTGGTTGTACATAGAACTTATTACATGTCAATGTTAATTGTCTGATTACAAGAAATTGATGTGTGCCATATGGGATTATTAATTAAACTAGTTGATTCAAAACTGATTATATTTCCAGAATCTAATAGTAATTAGAGAATTATAAATTAAGTTAGGTAACTATTTACCTTAATGGTACACTGATTCTTAATAGAAATGCATTACAATTAGTATGCATGTTATGTTACAATGTTCAATTATTGAACAATGCTCATTTTATGTAGGTACCTATGATGACCAACACAACTTTATTCTTTGAACATCTACATAGTACCTATACAATGAGGATGAGATTACGTAGCATAATTATACAGATCGGACTAACTTACCTAGTGACGTCCGATCCTTAATTATGTGAAGTAATCTCATCCTCATTGTATCCCAACCCTTCCCAGATAATCATCCTATACTTTAGGTGTATTGGATTGCCTTATTAAACCCCTTCTAGAAGTTGTGTTGTGCTGTATGCCGGGACTATACGATGCCCATGTAGGTCATCGTGAAGTCCCGTTCTTATGCTTTGAAAGAATGATTGACAGATGTCAGGAGACCGCGCCAACGACTGGACCACAGACAACATTTGTTTTTCTTTAGGATGAAAAAATTTGAATTTCATCTTTAAATATTGTGACGTGTGCGCACGAAATGGTGCGACTACATAGTACCTATACAATGAGGATGAGATTACTTCACATAATTAAGGATCGGACGTCACTAGGTAAGTTAGTCCGATCTGTATAATTATTGTTACATATTAAATTTAAAAATAAAACAAAATATCTTTATAAACATAAAAAAAGCCTTTATTTAATAATCGTTTTCACGTCTTTGAACCCTTATTATGTTAAGCCACTTTTCTTTTATCAGCCCATCTGTAGGCAATCTAAAATGAAACGGAAAACAATAATGTATATTCATAACATAACAAGTGCATATTATATTCAAACAATATTATAAATTCTCACAACCAAAAAAAACTTGTGTAATAGTGTCCCAACCTCCCCTAACGTCACGTGACTACTAACTTCATGCGCCGGCCGCCATTAGACGCAGCGTCGTAAAAAATAAAATAAAATAATGTAGTTTTGTAAACTTACGCGTGAAATGACACATTTTTGTCTTTAACTTTTGGGGTATAATTTGTACATCCTCTGAAAACACACGACGGCATGTTTTCTTTATGTTTTGCACAGGTTTTCACACTTTTCACACACGATATAAATTAAAAACAAACACTAGCGCGTCGCGCGACAGGTTGGTGCGTGACTGAACGCAATGTGGCCAATTGGCTTCATTTCATGTTGCCATTTTAGAGTGCGGACAACGTATCTATACTTTTATACATCATTGCTTATCACTACAAAACATACAATGGGCGGCCTTATCGCTTTTTACGATATCTTTCAGGCAACCATAGAATGGACAGCGATGCTACTACACTACTGTCGATACTTTTCTGGATACCATAGATCAAAGATGCACGAATGACAGCTGGCTTAACGTGCTTTTCGAGGCACGGAGGATCTCGGTATGTAAAGATGGTCACCCATCCACACTAGACCAACCGCGGCAAGCGTAGCTTAACCTGATCGATCGACCTGTGTGGCTGTTATTATTTAGCCACGGGCCCCTTGACTAACGGAGTTAAATGCCTGTGGGTTTTAGAGAAAAAGAAATTTCCACTACTACTTGAAATATTTTTTTCACTAACGCGTCCCTAATGTTAGGAGAGGTATGAAAGCGAAACCTTGACGTCCCAAATAAAATGTACGTTAAAGTTTACAGCCACGGAAAAAGTAGACCTTTATTTTTTATTTTTAGTCTAACACAATCGTTTCTTTTCAAGTTCTCTGAGTAAATGAATGTAGCTTAACATTATACAAGTACGTAACGTAGATATATACAGGATAATTTTGTTATCACCATCCAAATTTTTACAGGGTGTTCTACCCATGAATATGAACAACTTTCACTATGGGACCAACTTTGAAATCACGAAAAAAAAACAGCTTTTTAATACAAAAGTTCAATACCTACTTGACCAAAATGTATGAAATAGCTGATTTTTTGTTCGTGATTTCAGAGTTGGTCCCATAGTGAAAGTTGTTCATATTTATGGGTAGAACAACCTGTAAAAATTTGGATGGTGATAAAAAAATATCCCTGTATAAGCGCAAAGATAACTGTTAACAATCTTATCAGCTGCAATCGATATTTGCTTATCAAAGCGGCCTTTGAGGGCAGTGAGAATTTCGACAAGTATAACCACAAGTGCGTGTCAAATTATGAAACTTAATTCACTGGTATTAAAGTTCCAATTCGCGGAACAGCATCACAACTTGCTAGCTCATCGCGGATGCCCCGAGAATAACAATAAGAGTAATCTATTTTCCTATGTTGACTTTTACGGGGTTTACAAACCGGAAAGGACGGCCGCCGCCGGTGGCATTAACCGGTTTCTGTAGCCAGCGGTTTTTGAGACGTGTTGCTATGAGCGGTATCAATACCGCTCATAGCAACACGTCTCAAAAACCGCTGGCTACAGCGCAGGCAGGCATATCTATCACGATTCAAGGCTCAAGCCTTGAATCGTGATAGATATGCCTGCCTGTCCTTTGGTTTCGACTAAATCTGAAATCTTAATATGTCTCCTCAATCGATAGTAACATAAACATCATGCCAGTTACCCTGCAGGTTTAGGCAGAGATGCACATTCATTCACAAACGCATAAAACATTCACAACAGTGACACATAACTATTGCATAATACTAATATATCACATTACATCATTTTGGCCATTTTGTAATTTCATAGATCATAAGACATAATCACTTGGTGCACGTTGGGTACACTTACGTCAAATTCATAAGGACGCTTCGAAATGTTGCCACTTCATAAAGTGTAAAACGTTTATTGAGGATGATATTGTCATAGCATGTACTGTACCTATATCTATTTCTTGACAATTGACAATTCAAAAGTGCCTGTAATTGGTTTAATTGAAATAAATGCTTTGAGTTTGAGTTTCATGTATAATATTCTATCACTTTTAAATTCAATTATTTTTCTTTAAGTACACTGTATTTTAATAATTGTTTGCTGCACCGGACGACGTCATTACGTCAGCGCCGGCTGTCGCTGAAAACTAGCGCTGGGGCTCTGTCCTGCATAGGGCCGCAGCATAATGCTGAGCGATAGCCGTTTTTCGTGGATGTGACGCATGTTTCCGTCTACCTTTTTATTTTATTTTTTGTGTTTATGTTCTTTTTGCGTCATTTTCACCGCAAATAAACGTATTTTCTTTCATTTTCTTTCTTTCAGATGTATCTGCAATTCATTTTTCTATCCCATAAATTTCGTTATCAGAAAGCATTCATTCAATCAATCAATCATTTAATCTTTCACTCCGTTCATTCATGTACTCTGTTTTTATTTTTATCTCACGTAGCATTAACAATCAACAAATTAGTAATAAGTAGATAATGTTGTTGGTAGTATAATAAGTAGGTATTAGAATAGAATACTCTTTATTATGTACACCATATAAATTACAGACATAAATATAGAAAACTTTACAATGGGTGACACAATGGGCGGTCTTATCGCTAAGAGCGATCTTTTAAAGACAACCTTTGGATGGATTAAAAACGGGAAGGACAGACAAATACTGTAGGTAGTCTGTGGTGTACCATTTACACAATACAATAAATACATACATAAAGTACTATTAATCTATATAAGTAACAACAACATTAAGCAATAACATTTAATTGAACTCCTGTTTTTATCCCGAAATAAAATAAATAATTAAAATCAAAATATATACAGGGTGAATTTTCCAAGTGGGCGTGGATGGCCAAATTCTAAATTGCATCATTGGATTTTTGAAAAATCAATATTTCTAGTCAGGAATCGAACCTGTTGATTTTGAAAAAAAAAACACACTGTATCTAAAACTACATGTAAAAATATTGAGCATAATTTCGAACAAGGTACGTAATGTAGGTATGAATACTTTAAAATAAGAAGAAGTTTAATAAAATTCAACGTTTTCCTTAAGTTTTCCGTATGTCATTACTTCCCAGAATTTGATTCTTATTAGCGACACTGTCGAATGGTGTAATAATACATTATGTGTTTTTTTTTTCAAAATCAACAGTTTCGATTCCTGGCTAGAAATATTGATTTTTCAAAAATCCAATGATGCAGTTTTAGTTTTCATCAAAATTGAGCCCGCGACTCCTTTGAGTACTTGTCGCTAATCCTCATAGTTTCGGATTTGGCTATCCACGCCCACTTGAAAAATTCACTCTGTATATTTTATTTCACATAAATCTACATGGGCGCTTATGAAACATCAGAAGCTAGGTGCACGGTTCCAGTTGGTCGATTCACCTACTTGTCAATGATGTTTAACTACCATTAAATAGGGGGCAAGCCTATTATAGCATATAGTCTGAGACTACCGGCCGCTACTGAGAAATTCCTGTTGCAAAAACTCAATAAAACTTTGCCCAAATTCGGAATCATGACCTCATGCCCAACAGTGGCACTTATGACCATTAGATCAACGAAGCGGTTAATCTCTTCTATTTTACCCAGTCCATGTTGCGTTATTGGACATAGAACTCTCGCAATCTGTCAACTTTGTCCATTACTAAACCACTTTCCAACAAGGCTATACCACAAAGGCACAAAGTCAGTCATTGACTGCCCCCAGCACAGGAAACTAACACTCCAAGCCTAGCTTGACCACTGCTAAGCCGACGGAGCAAATTTCCCACATGGTAGGTATGTAAAGCCAATAGATTCCCCGAATGACAGGCAGCCACATTTTTTTTTATCCCAACGTGGAAATACGGTGGCAATCGCCACTTTTATCGCGGAACATTCATTGCATCAATGTGTGCAAACATTTCGTTTCGACGGATTTTAGATTCGAATGGTTTCGTTGCAGGGTTTTTGTGCCTCCTCAGTCGAAAGGCGCGATAACAAGAGTTTAAAGCTTGGAAGAGTTACACCAACTTCTTGTTGATAACATCGCAACTTAAAGGGTTTTTCATTTGTACAAAACGCAAGTACTTGCGTTTTAGAGAAATGCTACAATAGCTGTGGAAGTGTTCTTAAAAGTCTTGGCAGATAACAAAACAAACAATATGATTAAAATAAAAATATTTGTAAATATGTGAGCACCATGTATTTATCACATAATTGATTTACCAGACATTGCTTTATTTTTAATTATTTTACCTTTTGTAGATAGACTAATTTTATTCTAGGTGCTTCGTCTTCACATATAATAATTATATGTGAAGACGAAGCACCTAGAATAAAATTTTAGGTTTAGTCCCATAGTAAAAGTTGTTCATAATGATGATTACAATGACCCCTTAAAAGGATGCCCATGAATTTAATTTCACCCTGTATAATAATTATACAAACTAAAATCGCAAAAAAATAAGCTGTTCCTTACATTTGTTCACATAACTCGTCAAAATGTAGGGAAGAGCTGATTTTTTACCTAGCTGCCTGAATAATGAATGTATACGAAACCTTTTAAAACATTTAAAAAAAGTAACGGTGGAGTTTCTTGCCCATTCTTCTCAATACGAACACTACCTTTTGGATGGGGCGACTAGAATCAATTCTATTTTATTATTGTAATTTTTGACGTGCAAAAGTGCCTATAATGTGCCTATCTCAGACCAGCAGTGCAGAGCAGTGGTGGCCCAGTGGTAACGGTCACGACTTACGAGTTGTAGGTCGTAGGTTCGAACCCAGAAAGGCGCTTTACTTTGTGTAAATTATTTCATCACCACTGCTCTCAAAACGGTGAAGGAAAACATCGTGAGGAAACCGGCATGTCCTAGAACCAAAAATTCGGAGACATGTGACATCTACCAACCCGCACTGGGCCCGCGTGGTAGATTACGGCCCGCTCCCTCTCACAGAGAGGAGGCCTGTGTCCCAGCAGTGGGAACATTATAGGCTGATTATGTATGTTATGTAATAAAGGGGCCGCACAAAAAGACCTAAGGTTACAATAAAATTGATATCCCAGCGGATCAGCTAAAGCCCCTCGGCAAAGAAGCTAACACACTAATAACATCATAATTATATAGTTACATAATACCTAACCCCTATGAGCCACTAAGCAAGGTCAAACTCCACAAACCCAATGTTTGTCATTATTTAGACGATCATAATTGAGTTTAGATATATACTCCTAAACGAAATTATATTACCGGTCGTATCCAGGAATACGCCAAATTACAAAAACGTATCTGCGGTTTTATGTGGAAAAGGCTAATAATAGTATTATTATATCATCATTTGCCTAGCCATTTCCCAACTATGTTGGGGTTGGCTTCCAGTCCAACCAGATACAGCTGAGACCAGTAATTTACATAGAGCGACTGCCTATCTGACCTACACAACCCAGTTTCTGGGTAATACGAAACCCCTTGGTAAGACTGGTTGTCAGACTTTCGGGCTACCAGAAAACGCGACTATTGTTGACAATCCCAATACAAACATAAAACCAATATCCAGCTAAAATGTTGAACAATGTTTTGATGCAGCTTTTGCTGAAACTTTTGCGAGAGACATCGGGGCCAGCTAATTAACATGAAAATGAGCCGGCTTTGTCTGTAACTCGTTAGAATAACAGAAGGCTTTCCTCACTGTTTTACAAAAGACCAACTTTATCTCTAAACGTTTATAATTTCCAAGTAATGGGTAGGTATTTGGCTTCGAATTTACGGACGATGCATTACGTTAAGATACCGCTACTGAATGAGGGGCTTGTGGCTAAGTAATAACAGCCACAAGGGTCGACCGATCAGGTTAAGCTACGCTTGCCGCGGTTGGTGACCATCATCACATACCAAGACCCCTCCGTGCCTCAGAAAGCACGTTAAGCCGTTGCTCCCGGCTGTCATTCGTGGATCTTTGACAGTCGTTACGATCGTCACCATCAGCCGAAAGACGTCCACTGGTGGACATAGGCCTCCCCCAAGCACCTCCACTTCGACCGGTTTTGTGCTTCTCGCATCCAACGAGTTCCTTCGGCCTTCACAAGGTCGTCGGTCCACCTTGTGGGAGGCCTTCCAACGCTACGTCTTCCGGTACATGGTCGCCACTCCACCAGTACAATATAACCCTGCAAATCAGTAGTTTATTTTTAGCAGACAATATAAAGACGCACCCACAAACATCACAGAAATTCAATAACCATACAAATGGAACCCTTGTTTTTGCCCGTGTAGTTCTGTTAATACAGTCAACATTACATAGACATCAAACATTATGTAAATATCATCGTATGTCAGTGGCGGAAACTCGTTGCTTTGATAACCCTGACGAGGGTTGGGTAGTTCGGGGATGACGTCAACATGTATAGAGATGAGAGAGATGGATCTGGATTGACGCTGTTTTAGTTCGGTTAGCTTTTAGTGAAGACCAAGTTTAGGGTTCTAGATTTTGAGTATTGTCTGCCACTGACATGTCCCGCTCTCCGCGTGACGTCGCCTGGAATGTGTTCTTTACTCGTTCAAGTTAATACGACAATATTAAAAATACGTACGTCTCACGCGTAATAAAATGACGTTCGACCTTCGCAATTTATCACCCTTAAGTAGGCATGCCTACTCAAATACCACACTTTTGACCTCACTTTTTTTCTGATTAGTGACCGCGTTTGCCTAGACTAGACCCGGCCTAGTGCCTACCTATTCTGAAAACCAATGCACGCCACTGGTATTGGGAGTGAGCCTATTTCCAATAACCATGCAGGGACTGTTCTCAGTGCCCGCGGGGTAATGGCGTAACACACATAAAATGACAATTGATCGCAATGGGTTTCATTTTGACCGTTTACTGCGTTATTAACGTAGTTGAGCAGACGAATTTTTCAAACCTATGAAGCAATGGATTAGCTATATCCTTCAAAACTCTTGGATTTTGATTGAGAGTGAGTTACGTAATTGGGTACTGATCTTATTAAAAGGATCAAAAATTCAATAACACTTTGCCATTTTTATCAATTAAAACTGAGATTTAAGGTTTTTTAATTAATAACATGCAATTTGTTTTGCTGTAAAATGCTTATGCGAATAACCATAAATCACAATATTGAATGCGAATTAAACCCCCTATAAAACTTTAACAACTCTGTAACAAATTAAGGCAGTATTCAAGTATATGAGGCAATAAATTACTTAAAGTATCTAAGTACAGGAACATAGTATACATGGAGTGCAAGGAATTACTGAGAAACCGCGGCTTCCTAAGTTCTATATTAAACTAGTCCAAGACAAGGAAGTAGAACGTCTTGAATATATTCGCCTTTGTTTCTTTTGTTCTACGAAATACAATTGAAATTATAATTTGGTTATGAGCAAAATTAATTCAGGACGAACAAAGAATTTAAATCACGAAAATCTGAATGATGTTTGTATCATTTTTATTTTATTTCTTTATTAGCCTTGTGACGTTGCAAAAGTAAATAGTAGCGAACGTCATGGTGGTTTACGTGACACAAGATGGCGTTGGTGTCTTTGTGTTTGGTAAATTAATTACAGGTTTATTAGTTAACAAATAAACAAACATACATAATTCACCATATTTTAATAAAAATCGATAAGAAATCTATATGGTCTGTGGAAGATTATTCGAGAAACTGTCAGATTGGTTTGGAAAAATCGGTGTCCCGTGTCCGGTCTTTTACGATCGAGAAACGAGCTTGAGGGCTGATTGAGAGGGACTTGATCCTGAAAAGATCGGGAGCCTATATGGGGAATGGCCTCCCCCAAATCCTTCCAAGAACTCTTTTCCAACCAGCCGTCGCGGTACGCGTCTTGAGGGGCAATTCTCGTAATATTAAGAACGTTTACAGTCTGATATCAGTCTCAATCTGTCAAAATAAAATACCTCTAATTTCCGTTTTTGACATTGATTGTCGCTGAGAAAAGATTGCGACTAGATTTTGAACGTGTTTAATTAGGTGAATTTGGCCTTCAGGTCATCTCGCCATCTCGACCTCGGCATTTGTTTAATTAATAAGTAAAATCTAAACGTAACAATTTATCTCTTACCTAAACCTCAAAGTGGTTTTATCAATCATCTGCCTAGCCTTTTCCCAACTATGTTGGGGTCGTCTTCCAGTCTAACCGGATGCAGCTGAATACCAGTATTTTACATGGAGCGACTGCCTATCTGACCACCACAACCCAGTTACTGGGTAATACGATACCCCTTGGTAAGACTGGTAGTCAGACTTTTGGGCTTCTGACTAGCCGTAACGACTGTCAAAGATCCATTAATGACAGCCGGAACCAACGGCTTATCGTGCTTTCCGAGGCACGGAGGGGTCTCGGTATGTAAAGATGGTCACCCATCCACAGACCAACCGCAGCAAGCGTAGCTTAACCTGATCGATCGACCTGTGCGGCTGTTTTAATTTAGCCACGGGCCCCTCTTTATTGTTAAGGACTAATTGCTTCATGCAATCAACTCACTAAATGCGTTCAAATATTTCGCGCGTCACTATCAAATTGATTGAAACACGAATGCAAAACGTTATTAAAAAGTTTTTTTTTAAAAAGAAAAAAAACAAATAGCGCTCCAAATACAAAAGTCAATCAAACGTGAGCAAATAGAATTTATGAATTCATCAAACTTCAAAATCTAGGCCGCATAGAAAAATCGAACTGCATATTTTTGCGACGAAACTTTTTGTGTGCGGTCTCTATGGTCAATTAATTCAAGCATGAACTACACTCGTGATCATCACAGTTGACCTGGCCCGTCTATGTTGATACCATTCAGCCTGTCTGCCCCATTTTACATCGCAGCCCGGACTAGATAAATGGTATTTTGTGCGCTTTACTGCGGCGGACATGAGTGATGGCCTATCCGATCTATTCCAATTTTGCATCCTTATAATAAGGGGTCATTATTCTCCTAAGGCCCAGTTCATACGTACTATGTAGCCTTACCTTACCTTATCTATGTAGCCTTACCTTTTATAATGCAGGCCGGTCATAATTTAGTCAATCTGGACAAAATCAATGGAAAATCAAAATGGAAACAAAATCTTGATTGTGGAAACTACTTTTTTTTTCAGGGAAAGATTTAGGTTAGTATATTGCTTGTCAGATAGAACCAATCTCGCTATTGAACTAAAAGGGAATTGACCTAAGTCACAATACCCTACATCTCGCCTACATCTCGTTTGGTCTAGGCATAACGCGACTTAGGCACACTGCGTTATAGGTATACAGCGAGCAAAGGGTTTTAACGTAGTATTGTAATCTTCTCATAAAATATATGCTGATCACACCCGCCACATGCGCGGGAGTTGAATTTGTATGTAAAAAATCACGCGCGGGGGCGCGTTATCTGCTCACTCGGCAGAGCGCGGTGCAGTGTGTGGAGCGCCTTAGGCATCGTCATAAAAATTAGCGTCCGTCCACGTGTTGTCGTTATGGTGTGGCTGTGGTGTGGTGGTGATCGGTACGTGTGATCGGGCCCTTACGAGGATAGGGTTGAGGCTCCACATTTAATATTAAAACCTCATTTATTTCTTTTATAAGTAAAGAAAATGAATAAACGAAATGAACGGAACTCATTCCATTTATTTCTTTGAAATTAATTTATCTTTGGTTAAATCGGTACAAAAATCTCTGATCTTTTGCCCCTCCGGATTTTCGGGTTAATTGGTGACAGAGGGTTTAACTTGAAACATTAAACACCATATTTAATTAGTTATTACTTTGGAAGTGCCTCAAAATTGTAGGGATTTAACTCCGCCGTGCGTTCCCTTATGAGTTGTTGGAAGTTTGTCGTTAAATTTCATTTTATGGGGGTGTACGTGTCTGGGATAATGTTTTGTTGCTGGCAATTTCATTAAAGGCAGCCTTGGTTTTGGATTTTGTATTATTATAATCTATAGGGTTGTAATCGAAACTTTGTTGTTTTAAAGAGTAAGGTAATATTTACCTGTTGATTAATTTAAAACACTTGAAATAACAGCAGCCATTTTGTACTTGTAATAAATAGGAAATCATTATCGAAATTATTTGAAACAGGGTGGATTTTTGAACGTTTTAGTTATAGAAAAACGGTCTTAGGAGACTGTCCTTACTTTACTGAGAAATTTTAATACCAATCTACACATTGCAAAAAAAAAATTGCTGAATTGTACCGCTCTTAACCTCGATCACGCCTCGGATATCTATGATCACGCCTGATAGAAAGCGGAGGATGAGGTCTATGATAGAACGAGCGTGCTCAGAAGATGCCTAAGGCGCTGGAACTCCCATGCATCGATGAAACACAGTAGGCTGCTTGATGCCGGACGTCGGTGGGAGGGTGGTTGCAGACCAGGCGGGCGTTAGCCCTACCACCGCAAGGGAAGAATTGGCTATTCAAATAAGGTGTTGGGTGTGACTGTCCAGGATGCGCCGAGCGCTCGGTTCAGTTGAATAATTGGCGGAACAAACTGCGCTACACGAGGAGGCTTCTTCATGCATACCAAATTACAGTCATCATGAAAATGGGTAATCTTCACAAAATCTTTTTTTTATGACAATCGATCCTGTTTCTTATAAGGAACTCTATCGGATCAATTGAGGTTTGAGTACTAGAAAAGTCAGAAAAAAAAATCCCATACATTTCGTAGGAAATGAGACTCCTAGTTCCAACTTAGATTTAAACAGTGGATAGACCCAGTTCCAAAATCCACCGTCTACACAGGATACATGAAAACTTTTTATATAAGTAGATACTCGTATATCAATGTCTAATGTTCTTGCTTTCTCCCTTTACTAAGATCAAAACTTTGTTTCTTTCAGTTTGCAAATAAATTACATTCACTCGAGGCCTAAACAAGAAACAAGAACTTAGAAGTATGAGTACCTACCTACAAAATGTATTACTTTCTTTTTTTTTTATTTGAAATGGGTTTGCTCTTGACTCTAGTCTTTTTTTTTTGTGGATGGGATATCATCAAATGCCCCCTCCCGCTCTGGGTGGAGCGGAAGGGAGTGTCAGACTCTTACTGACTAAAACCCATCCGTGTTCCTTCCTTAGCCCTTTATGTTCCCGGGTAGCGGTAACCCTTTCGGACAATCCCGCTACCCCGGTTGACTCTAGTCTAGGTCAGAGATGACAGAGACAAAGTCCCTATTTATATTTATACAAGTACTTCATACAGCCGGAAAGTGTGGTCAAATTTAAGGGTGTGGACAGACCATCAAACTGAACAACCTTCTCCACGGGACCAACATCGTAATCCGAAAAAAATATCAACTGTCCCATATAAAACTTCAAAAACTACTCGACCGGAATGAGAAAGTTTATAGTGGATAAGACAGAGATTAAAATAGATGAAGAACTAGCAGAGGATCAAGGAGAGGGGGGATAGGGGGGGCTTCAAGGGATCAGACCATACATAACGTTCCCACTGCTGGGACACAGCCGTCCTCTCTGTGAGACATAATCCACCACGCCGGCCCGGTGCGGTTTGGTGGATGTCGCATGTCTTCGGATTTTTGGTTCTAGGACATGCCGGTTTCCTAACGATGTTTTTTTTTCACCGTTTCGAGAGCAGTGGTGATGAAATAATTTACACTAAGGAAAGTGCTTGCCTGGGTTCGAACTCATGGCCTGCAATTCCGATACCACAGGGCCACCACTGCTCCTGCTGATATCCCATGCAAAATTTTAATACCTACTCGACCCAAATGTATGGGACGGCTGATTATTTTTTCTTAATTACAATGTTGGTCCCATGTAGAAAGATACATGCTTTGTAATAAGTACAATAAGTGTAAAAACTCCGGGAATGCCGACAGAAGTGAACAGAATACTTTGCCATCACTCACTGACATATCGGATATACATTAAAGCCGAGTACATCCCGAGGACAGCCGAACACACCCGAAGCGGTGTTGGTTACGGTAACAATGGCGCGAATTAAATGGCTTTTTCCCATGCCAAAAAATGCCCAACGCGTCTAAAAAAGTTTTCACTTAAAAAAAACAGTTATAAATCTCAGGAACTCGATTGTTCGTATACCTAATTTAAAAAAAAACTCTCTTAACAACAAGATTCAAATAAAAAAAAATCCCTCATTTCAAAATATCGCAATCGAATTCCCTTTTATAAACGGAAACAAAGGAATGCAAGAAATCTCTCTTACAAAAATTCTTCTATTGTGCTTTCATTTAAAGCCGCCATATTTTTACGATGTCCCTTTATCAAGTACCGAAAGATACCTAAAGCTCCGCACCCACGCGCCGTTTTTCCAGCGATTAATTCCCTGCAACTGTTTCCTGAGGCAGAGTAGAAATTAATTCCATAAAAAAAAAATCGATGATATTACCTCTAATTGCTCCATATTAGCAGTGGTGGCTCAGTGACACCGGCCGCGACTTACGCGTTGTAGGGTGTGGTCACAGCCAAGCAGACACTTTTCTTTGCGTTTCATCACCACTGCTTTCAATACGATGAAGGAAAATATCGTAAGGAAACCGGTATGTCCTAGAACCGAAAATTCAAAGACATGTGACATCCATCAACCATCACTGGGCCCGCGTGGTGGATTATGGCCCAATCACTCTTACATAAAGTGGGGGCCTGTATCCCAGAAGAATATTATAGGCTGATCATATATCTATTTATAAAATTCAAAGTCCTGACTGACTGATATATCAATGCACAGCCTAAACCGCTGGTCCTAGAGACATGATATTTGGAGGGTGCGTTCTTTGTGAAGAGTAGGTATCCACTAAGAAAGGGTTTTTCGAAATTCCACCTCTAAGAGGGTGAATGGGGAGAGGGTGAAATTTCACGAGGACGAAGTCGCGGGCAGAAGCTATTCTGTATAGGAAACCTATGTTTCTAGTTTATCAAATTGCTCAATTAATATCGATATGGTGGGGCAGTACCTATCTCTAGTTACAATTTCTACAAGATTATCCCACAGTAAATTGCTTGATGTTGTCGTGAAGTGATAATTGACTAACTGTTGCCCAGGATTGAGCCACTCAGCCAGGCAGCCAGCATGTCCTCCCAGAACCAAAAATTCGAAGATATTTGACATCAACGAAACTTACTGGGCCCGCGTGGTAGATTATAGTGCACTGCCTCTCAAAGAGAGAAGGCCTGTGTCCCAGCAGTGGGAACATTATAGACTGTGCAAGTCAAGTTTTTTTTTATGGTATTCAGACTGGAAGCTGACCCCAACATAGTTAGGAAAAGGCTACACAGAAGAGGATGAATTGAATAAATTAAGTTGCCCGTGTGAGCATACCTTTACAGGGAATTCATCTAAGGAATATTAACTGTAACTCAGCGGCTTTATGACTCCTTTCGTAATTGTGGGACTGATAATACCTTTATTCGGTTCTCCGGATATACTCACTGGTTTTATAGACTCGACCCTGATATAGGATTTATTTAATTAGCGATCCTGGTTCTGTTTCGGTAAATTAAGATTAATCATTTAATTTAACGTTCTGTGTCTCGTAATGTTAATTACTTTGTATACCTATTATTGTATGAAAGCAAGTTTTTCTAACTGAACAGACAGCTGTGCTGCTGGGGAGTTTGTTGCGCCACTTCTTCCCAGCGAAAGCACTAAGAAGTGGGCGGGCGTTTTGATAGATAGATAGATAGATATATTTATTTCTGAGTATATGGTACATTAAGATCTTAATATTAAACAGTTTCACATACACTACCGTTGCCGGTGTAGAAATATTAAAATTACTTACAAATTCAAAGTGGCCAAGTTTTAGGCCGCAACAATATAATCATAGGACCTAGTTACTTTGTCATCGAAACCCTAAGATGAAAATCGGTAATTTTTACACAATGTCAAGTTTTATATGCACAATTTTATATTCATTAATAATGTCAAATAAAAAAAAAAAAGAAACAGTACAAGTTTGGGGGACTGTATTATGTTTTTGTACGTAAGCTGGTGCGATTTTTGGCACGCGAAGTAGTTGCTCTTGCGTTATATAGGTGTATCTATATATGTGGGCTCAGATAACTAAAAAATTAACTTAGCATGCTACCTACAACAAATACCGAGGTATCTATCCATTAAGGACGAGAAAATCCCTACAGGTGTTAACAATTAATGTTGTTTTCAATACTTTCTTGTACCTATTTATCTCACTTTAAAAATATTGAACACTAGCTTCTGCCTGCGACTTCATCCGCGTGAAATTTCACCCTCCCCCCATTCACCCTCTTAGGGGTGGAATTTCGAAGAACCCTTTCTTAGTGGATACCCACTCTTCACAAAGAACACACGCTCCAATTTTCATGTCTCTAGGACCAGCGGTTTAGGCTGTGCGTTGATATGTCAGTCAGTCAGGACTTTGAATTTTATGTACTACTAGCTGCGCTCCGCGGTTTCACCCGCGTAAATGTCGATCCCGTGGGAATATCCGGATAAAAAATAAAATAGCCTATTATGTTAATCCAGGGTATCAGCTACCTCCATACAAAATTGGTCCAGCCGTTTGAGTGTGAAGAAGTAACAAACATACACACATCAAAAGTGTCTAGGGATCAACATATATTTTTGCAATAACTTTTCTCCTGATTGATATTAATTAAAATTTTCTTTAAGGATTCATCAAATAAAGTGTTTTCGTTTGTCACAGTAACGATAAACCAAGTCACCTTTGCATTAATAAAGAAATTTGCCATTTTCCTAATAAAGGGATTTTTGACATTTGAACCACTAACACAAAAGTTCGAAAAAAAGACTGAAATAACAGTTTTCTTTAAAATTTTATTGGGTAACTTAAACAATTAATAATCCGTGTTTCTACCGCGAACACTAACAACACAAGAACATCGGTTTGGCATACTCAAAATGAGTTCATCCAAATCACGCTGTGGAATGGCCGCCCATGTTCGTTGCAACAACAAAAGAAGGTCTTCTTGCGACTGGATACCCTCCATATTCGGCAGAGCTCTTCTCTGTAGCATATCCCATGCATGCTCAATCGGGTTCAAGTCTGGCGACTGAGCAGGCCAGGGCAGGACATTGATGTTAGCTGCGGCGAGAGTCTGTCTTACAACTCTTGCGGTGTGCGGTCGTGCATTATCATGCATTAACTGAAATAAGGGACCGATTTGCACTTGTAGAGGAACGATGACGTCTGATACAATCGTCTCAGCATAAATTTGAGCGTTGAGGTTGCCTCTGATCCAAATCAACTCAGTTCTTCCGCCGATCCAAATACCCGCCCATACCATGATGGTTCCACCACTATAAGGATGGACTTCCTGGCAGGATTTTAATCGCTGTTGGCGTCCAGGGGTTCTCCAGTGTCGTATACGTCTTGTATCCGGTCTCATACCAAAACGAGACTCATCAGAAAAGCACACGAAACGCCATTGTTCTTCTGCCCAATTTCTGTGTTCAAGAGCCCATTGATATCGAATCCTACGATTGTGCATTGCTATAGGTGGTACCCGTAGCGGTCTTCGGGAATGAAGGTTCACTTCATGCAAGCGGTTTCTGACTGTTTGGTCGCTAATTAAGTTCCCTGAAGAGTGATGAAGCCTCACGGCTAACATCATGGCGGTTATTGTTGGAGCTCTTCGAGTTAAGATTTGAATGTATCGGTCTTGTCTCCGTGTGGTGCAGCGATACCGTCCTCCATGGCGCTCAGCCACGGTACCAGTGCTTCGGTAACGTGTCCAAAGTCGACTGATAACACTCTGACTTGTATTCAGAGCTAAAGCCACAGTACGTTGCCGGGAACCAGCTTCTATCATTCGCACGGCTCTGAGCATTTCTTCCCTGCTTAAATGACGTCGCCGCTCCATAATAACGTTGGTTTTAATCAGTAGTAGGGAAACAGTAGCACTAATAATGTCTTCAATGCGTTGTATGTTTTTATAGGGAAAATATTGACAGCTGATTTTCATCTTTTACTCGAATTTGATTCACAGTTCCTGATTCAAATTATGAAATGCACCAAAAAGGATCCATATAAATTTATAAAATCATAAATTTATTACAAAGCCACATCTCAATCTCAAGAAATCCGCATAAAAATGCTTGATCCCTAGACACTTTTGATGTGTGTATAAGTACACACACACTCACTCACAAACTTTCGCCTTTATAATATTATAGTGTGATAGAAAGATGCTAAATTACAAAATATACGTTCCTTCACAATATTGCTAAAAGCGCAATAAAATAAAGAAGTGTCGTTTAAAGTTCGTAATGGCGCAAAAGTATAACGTTGCTGACAAAACGGTTACCAACTGCACGACAATTTATTTCACATACACGTTACAACTTATAATTTACAGCAAGTTAAACGACCAACACTAGTGTCACCAGTTAAGTAATTGCTAAAGTAAGTTTACCTGTATTTTGAACTTTAAGGTAGTTTTAGGTACTTCGGTTCATCACGCCAGTATTTTTCGACGGTGTAGGCACATTTCGCATGTTTAATCGGTCAAGGGGCGCGGTTCGCCGATCGGCGACGAAACAATAGACAGATTTAGAGGATTACAGGACCTAAACGCAAAAAAACGCAAGTTTTAGAAGCACTAAAAGTATATGATTGACTACAGTAAACAAAATCAGAAAAATATATGATATTCTTCAGGATATATGCTAGGTAGATAGTGTGTTGAAAACATAATAGGTACAACTAATTTGGTTCGATAGAAAAAAATCATGAAGATACCTCTATAAACTTTCTTTTTATAATAAAAACCATACTAATATACATACAATATATTAGTATGGTTTATGACTGACAGGCCTGATAGTCTAGTGGTTAGTGACCCTGACTGCTATGCCGGAGGTCGTGGGTTCGATTCCCACCCAGGTGACCCAGGACAAATGTTTGTGTGATGAGCACGATCATTTGTTCTGTGTCTGGGTGTAATTTATCTATAATATGTATGTATTTAGAAATATATAAGTATGTTTATCAGTTGTCTAGTACCCATAACACAAGCTCTGCTTAGCTTGGGACTAGATGGCGTTGTGTGATAGTTGTGGAATATGTGGAATATATAATATTCAAATTTTTTGTCAGATTATTCTACAAACAACATACTAAAGCTGTTTTAATTTTTTAGTAAAAAAAAAGATTTTTTATTAATAGATAATTGCTTTATATTTTGCAATAAATTACCAGCGTTGTGTCATCGCGCTTCTCTTTCTTTTCTATGCAGTCCGACAGTGATCGCGCTTTAGGTCATGTAGTGCCCTTAAGCGCCATGTGGTAGCGCCATCTATTGCCATCAATGGGCACGAATGACTTTGGGCTGCTACTGAGAAATTCCAGATGGCAAACCTTGCCCGACCCGGGAGTCAAACCCAGAACCTCATGCTCAGCAGGAGCGCTATCAACCAGACCAACGAAACAATCTTTAATTTTTTACCTGAAAATGTACATTATGTAATAATGTACTTGTGTAATCGTAATAATGTACTTGTGTAATCGTAAACGTAAATCATAACGGCCGCGACTTACGAGTTGTAGGTCGTATAGTAGGTTCGAATCCAGACAGGCACTTTACTTTGTGTAAATTATTTCGTCACCACTTCTCTCAAAACGGTGAAGGAAAACATCGTGAGGAAACCGGCATGTCCTAGAACCAAAATTTCGAAGACATGTGACATCTGCAAACCCGCACTGGACCCGCGTGGTGGATTACGGCCCACTCCCTCTCACCGAGAGGAGGCCTGTGTCCCAGCAGTGGAAACATTATAGGCTGATTATGTAATCGTAAACTGAAAGATTTCAAAATGGATTGAGGATGGTAAATTCTTGGTCTTTCATCCCTGCGTCTGACCATACCTAACAAAATACTCGAAATTCAAGCGATGGAAGTTTGTGAACTAAGTATGCGAACAATTTTAATAGTATGCACACACGATAGCATCGACCGACACGTGATATACAAATGATACAATTACATCAACCCTAACAATGCAAACTATGCAAGGAATTCAATTAATTTGACAGCAAACACATAGCGCGAATGACGGCAAACACTCAGACCTTTATAAACATTTCTAACATCTACAGTATAGATGTTGAATAAATAAAATTGAGCTTCTGTTTGTATTGTCAAAATAACAGTTTCTTACCACAATAATTGCATACGAAAGTACATATACATATACGGTACTTATAACAAAAAAAACATTTTTAAAGTGAAAACTTCGTTAGGCCCGTAGTGCATTTTTTGAGATGGGAAAAACCATTGAATTTGCGCCACGTGTTACCGTAACCGATACCGTTTCGGATGTGTTCGGCTGTCCTCGGGATATACTCGGTCATAATGTATATCCAATATGTCAGTGAGTGATGGCAAAGTATTCTGTTTGTGTTTTGTTTTCACTTCTGTCGGAACTCCTGGAATGCCACTGTTTCTTTTTCCTTAATTTCTACAAATTCTGGCAAGTAAAATTGTTTCCGTTTATTCTCCTTTAAATATAAATACCGACCATACATTCATGGCCCAACTGAACCAATTTCGTAAATTCCTGAAACACTCCGACTTTTGGCGTGGCTCCTAAAAACAAATCCCGGTAGACCTTCAGGGGTTTATTTTGCGACTCTGTCTGTTTTACAAATTATCTCAAACGATAGCTTCGGGCGAGGTAAACAAAACACAGAAACGTCAAGACCCTAAGATCAACATAAAAGTTATGGAAGAAAATATTATATATCCCCCGCAATGGCTTTGGGTCCGAAGAAAAAAAGATTTGCTCAACCATAAACGATAAAAGTTTCAGGAGTATATTATGTACGCGTAATTTCTGAAGTGGCTTTTATTGCTGAATACCGTATTTGGAGCAAAAAATAGAGGACTAAATGAACATTCGGTACATTATTTTGAAATAAAGTAAGGGTCTAAAACTCATTGTTTGAGATGGGCGTTTTTGTACACTGAAACGTTTTTACGGCATTTTAAAGACTTTTGAGGATTATGAAAAGTTAAGTTACCCGCGTTTTTGAAGAAGGTGAATTAATATAAGTCTGTTTTTATTCTGTTAATGTCAAAAGAGCTTTTCGTTTTATATCTTCAACTATTTTTAAAAAGAACTTGTGTAACTAAGGTGTATTTCTAACGATGCCACTTCCACACACGCGCGTGATATTTGCTCCCTTTCTAGCACGTAGTTATCTTATCATTTAACTCTATTTCTTTCTATATTTCAAGACAAATTACTCTAGACTAATATTATAAAGAGAAAATTTGATTTTTTGTAAGTGTGATTATTTGTTTGATACACATTCACGCTACAGTTGAACGTATTTGGATGAAATTCAGCACACAGATAGACCATGACCAAGGTAAAGACAAAGGCTACTTTTCATCCTGGATCGGAGACGAAGTCGCTGGTAACAACTAGTCTTCAAACAACTGACCTACCTGACCTGAAATTATACTAACTATTTGACACAAGTTCTTTAGTTCTAGTAATTTCAACCGGTACAGCTGAGCATGAGGTGCTGGGTTGGAGTCCCAGGTCGGACTAAGTGTTATTGGATTTTTCCTACAGGAATTTCTCATTTTAACTGACTGAATGCCTCTTTGGTGTAGTAATTTCAACCGCTACTGCTGAGCATGAGGTGCTGGGTTGTAGTCCCAGGTCGGATTAAGTGTTATTGGGTTCTCGGTAGCTGTCCGGAGTCAGAATTCGTTCTCGGTTGATGGCAATAGGCTTGCCCCTTATTACATGGAACATGAACATAAGAGGCGAAATGTAGGTGTACTATAGGTAGAGGTATACTTCTCCGTTCCCCTCCTCAGCCTTAAGGCGGTACCGCGACCAAATAACCTTGAGCATTGCGACAGAGACAGAGAGCGACACGACTTCCTCGTACGAAAGGGATGCAGCGCACCCTGCGCACGCCCCTTTATCATAGAACTCGCACAAGTTTTGGAATTATTTTATTAAAAAAAGAATAGCGATCTTTTTAAATAAATTAAACCATGTATTATTTAGATTTTTAAATTATCTATCCAGTGGTGAAATCCTCAAATTAATAGAACGTCAGCAAAAGATGCATGCAATCAATAATTTTAGTCACTTTTTTAAAAGGAGATTTTAAATGTATTAGTAACATATAAATACAAATAATAACTGGCAATGTGATGATAGAATATCGAACAATAATAACGTGCTTTCAGATGTACTTCATTTTTCATATTATTGAGTTAATAGCCTCTGAATAACGAAGAAAAATGTGGTTTTGGTCGGGGTATCGCCTTAACCCTTCGGGAATTACTGACGTGTTGTTATGTTCTTTACTTTTCTAAACCAATCACAAACTCACTCGACTCACAGTAATAGAGGCGAGGGGCCTGCCTTTCAATCAAAGTACCTCAATAAACTAGGCTAGTGCTACACTTGCAGTTTTCGGGGATCACAACAGTGTAGAGGTGGAAAGGATCATTTGCAGCTGTGCATTTGGTATGCGTGGGGGCTCAGGATTTGTGTATCTAAGCAAATATTCTCGCATCTACATTCACGAGCGGCAGAACGTGTCGGTGACACTTAAGGCTTTGCGAAATACTAAAGCGATTTTCTGATGGAGTATCGTTTCAAATATTTAACTAAATATTATGATACTGTCTGCGAGTGTGTGTTCTGGAATCTTATATCTTATTTTAATCAATACTTTTTGAGAACAACAGAGGGGCTTGTGGCTAAGTAACAACAGCCACACGGCTCGATCGATCAGGTTAAGCTACGCTTGCCGCGGTTGGTCCGTGCTTCGGAAAGCACGTTAAGCCGTTGGTCCCGGCCGTCATTCGTGGATCTTTGACAGTCGTTACGGGTCGTCAGAAGCCCGAAAGTCTGACAACCAGTCTTACCATGGGGTTTCGTATTACCCAGTAACTGTGTTCTGGAGGTCAGATGCCTATCTGACCTCCAGAACCCAGTTACTGGGTAATACTGGTAATAATATGGCGACTGCCTAGTCGCTTCATGTAAAATACTGGTACTCAGCTGCATTCGGTTAGACTGGAAGCCGACCCCAACATAGTTGGGAAAAGGCTAGGCAGATGATGACGTTTTGAGAACATTAGAGTAGATTATTTTCAATAATTAAATACCAACTTTTTGCTCATGACTGTAGGTACTATTACCTAAGCCCTTGTAACTGGAACTTAGCCAGTAGCACACCCCGGACACTCCATACAACGCTCGCAAAATAATTAACTACTACTACTACATTAAAAAATGACGTTTGTATACGTATGAATGTGTGCGTGAGGTACTTGTGTTTGCGAGCGCTCTTGTTAAAGAACGGGCGACGAACATGCCGAAGTGCGGGGTGAGGTGCGGTAACTGATGTTAGTGCGGGGAAGGGAGTGTCCTTTCTGTACGTAGTACTTTAAGTATTCTGTGCCAGTAGCGAGTTTTATTTGGAGTACCAATGTCTTAAAACAAACGAACACATAAAAGAGAGCCTGAAAAAACTGTGTACGGCTTTTGTTGCCAATAAAGTTCTTTATATTATCTCAATGAACACTAATATAGGAAACAGCTACACAAGAACATTTCATGTAGGTAGGTAGTTACATGTTTCGCAAAAAAAAACCTCTCCACGAGAGAATGGATCTCGTAAGACCGACATTTTTATTTTCAGTGAACTTTTACTGGAATTCCAGCAAGTAATTTTGCACGTTTCTAGGCTTCTAACATTTTATTACCACAGTCCGATCAGAGTAAGTTATTTTGCATCACTGTCCAAATCATCTTTATTGTCATTATAATAAGGTTGCTCTTTGATTGCTGCCACTGACTAGTCTGTCGAAATCATTGTGATCTTTATTCTCTTTGAAATAAGGTTGCTGTTTTAGAGGTAAAATAACTGATAACAGCTCTTTAGACTGGATTTATTAACCAAAAAAGAGTAATATTACTGTTTTGGGTAGTGGCTAAGTAATAACAGCCGCACGGGTCGATCGATCAGGTAAGCTATGCTTGCCGCGGTTAGTCCGTGGATGGGTGACCAATTTTACATACCGAGAATCCTCCGTTCCTCGCAAAGCACGTTAAGCCGTTGGTCCCGGCTGTCATTCGAGGATCTTTGATATGCGTTATGGGTCGTCAGAAGCCCGAAAGTCTGCCAACCAGTCTTACCGAGGGGTATTAGTTCGGTCAAGTTAGCTTCAAAAATAGGGGTAAGGTTGCATTAATTCGCATAAAGATGAATTGGTATAAATGTTAGGAACACCATTACAAACAAATTGTCAAAAGTCCCCATCGATCCGACGACGTGTGAAAAATATTTATTCAAGGTCAAAAAATCGGTTTTATGCATTTTTCAGCTAAACGGTAAGTTTTATCATAAAAATAGGTAAGACGTAATTGTTCATCATGCAATCATCTACAAAAATTGTTCTCACACTTTTATCGTAAGAATCGCCATTTCAGAGATATGCAAAAAGTTGAAAAAGTTGTGTTGTGGTGTGGCGACACTAGAGTCGCGTCACACCTATGTGCGAAAGCCTTAACAGACTGTTGTTTAATTTACTCAACCCGTAGGGCTCGCGAGAGCTCTCACAGTACCTACTCAGCACTCAATTTGCTCTTAACTTGATATGACGGTGACGTAACAAAAGGAACCTGGAACTGTAAACACCATTTTGTTTCTTTCAAAGAAAATACACACGTCATTTGACACATTCCTTTGTCAAAAAGCACTTAGGAAGCTCGTGTGAACTAGCAAATCTGTCTCAATACCAACATCGCGATATTATCTTTTAAAGATAAAATCTTTCTTTCTTTTCTACATTTATCTTTTTTTACTGGCAATGCTGCCGAGGTGTTTTATGATGAACGTAATGCATTCCGGAGTAGGAACACTTTAGTTTTACAGCTTTAAGAATTGTATGGAACCATTTCGTTGAGATTAAACTTTAAAATGCAAAATGACTCGCACAGACTGGCACTCGTAGCATGACCACTATAGAAACGGGTTTTGTCGTCGGAATAATGGACTAAATGACAGATAGATTAGACAAAATGACAGATTTTTTTAGAAATCTGTCTACAGTCTGTCGTTTTGTCTATTCATCTGTCGACAAAATCCGTTTCTATACAGGTTGAAATTGAAAACATGCGACAAATCGAAATGGGAAATTGTACTCATCATTATGAACTACTTTTACTATGGGACTAAACCTGAAATCGCGAAAAAAAAAATCTGCTGTTCCCTACATATTGATGCGAACATAAATGTAGGGAGCAGCTGATTTTTTTTCGCGATTTCAGGTTTGGTCCCATAGTAAAAGATGATTTTTAGAAGCAACGTCGCATTTGTTGCATGTTTTTGTGTTACGTAGTCCTGTATTCTTTTATTGTAATGGGAAATATTTGCTGAGATTTTAATAAAAATATTTTTCTCCGAAATTCTAACAACCGGTGACTTGGTCCGTGTTGCCTATGCCTCTGAAAAGTGAAAATCTACGTTAGACTAACAACCTTTTAATTACATAAATTACAATAATTTAAAATGCAAATGAATTGTGAAATAATTGAATAATATTATTCACAGAAACCGTTTAAATAAATTATATCAAATTTATGTCACATTTCAACATCTGTTAGTGTTTAAATAATTTGAATATCTACTTTTTATGTTATACAACGCATTCGATTAGCATATACGATAAAAAGTTTTTACCAGACCAAGGGTTTTATTTAAAAGGATTCGCAATAAACGTATAAAAATAAAAGAAAGGTTACTAGTTTGTTTTATTACCGTACCCTAATAAAACGGGTGTTTGAAATCGTAAAGAAAACCTTACTAGATACATTGAGAAGAAATGGCTTGTGAACATTAATATTAAACGAAGTACTGATCCTAGACCCCAGACACAAGATAGCATCGTATTAACAGTTGAGAATATTAATTATCTTTTCCTCGAAATAATTTTATTCGGAGATCCCACCCCTTCTTAATAGTATTTTGGCGACAGGAATGAAAAACGGTAATGTTGAGGTTTTGATTATCTTGTTTTATGATTATTATTGCATATATTTATTTATACAACGTATTTTTTTTATATTTCATAAACCTAGGGGGTCATTGTACTCATCATTATGAACAACTTTTACTATGGGACCAAACCCGAAATTGCGAAAAAAAAAAAAACTGGTGTTCACTTCATTTTGACGAGTTATACGAACATAAATGCAGGGAACAGCAGATTTTTTTTTCGCGATTTCAGATTTGGGTCCCATAGTAAAAGTTGTTCATAATGATGAGTACAATGACCCCCTAGAGTTATGGGATATAAAAAAACAAGTTGTATAGATACCATCATTTAATTTGACAAATGAACTGTTTGTTTTCTATTAATTAAATTAAAATTTATTCAAAAACATCCATCGGTTTCTTACTAAACTTCACTTAAATCCGACGACACTGGTTACTTATCTCCTTTGGTGACCGTATATAATAAAGAGTATTCTATTCTATTGATATTAAAACTTTACAATAAATGATTGAATGAGGTCTTATGCTAATTTAAGATTTGTTTTAAATAAAATCTGAAAACACTCAAGGTTTGTTTGAAACAAGAAAATGTAGAGATAACCTCTTTATTTTTTATCGCATCACATTTGTTTTACTTTTCCTTTACACAGGCCAAACGTGCCACACTGAACCTTTTACAAATATCACAATATTTCCTGGTCACTGATAACTTAGTAAAGATCGGAATAAATTACGAAGAAGCTAATACCTACCCTTCGAGTACAAATTGCACACTGAGCGAAATTCGAAGGGCCGACGGATGGTCCGTTCAGGGGCCCGCTTCGACGCCTCAACGCCCAAACTTTGGACCCTCAGCGAAATTATGTATGAAAGTTTTATACGGAACCAGAGAGGCGTATTCTAAATCGGGTCTTTACGACCCCTGACATCGAAACCGGGTAGCGTTGATTTGATTTGTTTAAATTAAATTAGGGTTTCCATGATTTAATGTAGGGCGTTATGAGTGGAAAAATTAAATTATATTTGGATTCACGATAAAATTTGCTCCATTAGTACCTACGACTATATTTTAGATTAGATAACTGGTTAAAATATTTTTTAAATATTTTGAAAATAATTTTCTTTAAATAAAATAAAAAAATCTTGGATTTTCATTTTGACCTCGTTATCGGCTTTAGTACTCTCAAAAACCATTAAAAAAAAAACAAAGTTTTCACATAACGAAAAAGCGTGTATGCATGCGTTTTTCTAAGTTCTCATGGTTTTCGAGGGTGTTAAAACCGATAATAAGGTCATAATTAAAATACAAGAGGGCGACTGCGAAAACTAAAATTATTTTTTGAGGGAATCTCAAAAACCATGAAAACGACACCCATAACGAAAAATGTTAAAATTTCCGCAGCCACCATCTTGAATTTTTTTGAAAAACAAGTGAACTATAAAATAAATAATAATAACAATGATTGTCGATGACGGGAACCTCGTGAAAGCTGAGAAAGAGAAACAAATTAAATATCTTGACTTAGCTCACGAGGTTGTTGACATGTGGAATGTGAGCTCGGCTATCATTGTGCCGATTGTCGTATCGGTCGAGGCTCTCGTTAGGCGGTTGGATCAAGGGCCTGATTCAGAAGGCAGTACTCCTCGATACGGCTCGCATTGTGAGGAGGTTCCTGTCTCTGGAGTCCTAACCACCGGTAGCTTGGACCCTGCTCCCGACACCGGCGGATTACTATTTTTTATATTTTTAATCTGTCAAGCTCCGCTAATGAGACACAATTGATTTTCTATTGTTTGGTCACCGATCGGTGTCCCGCGGTCCTTGACCGGTTAAATGTTTTTTACACTTATTTTATATATTTTAAGAAATATTTAAAAATGTAAATGAATATGTACGTAAATAAATAAACAAAATAATAATAATAATAAATACAATTTACTTGTACATATTATTATTTTAAGATTGTTAGCTTTTTAAATTATGTAAATATGTAAAGAAGACTGAATAAAATACAGTTTTTCTTAAATCTATGTCAAGTTCACCCATGATTATGACTATGACAGAAACTTGACATCATTATGAATTCATGCTAACCTGCAGTCATAGCCAACTCCGCTAAACGTAGTTTCACGCCTTGAATTTCGATCTAGTATGCAAATGAATTCTCAACCACACCGTGTTTGAATATTGTACTACGACCACACCTCTGTTTTGAATTATATTCAGGATATTCTTACTGATATTATATGGGCTCGTTATTATAACAACGTTCACAGTCTGATCTGTCTTAATATCTATCAAAAATACATTTCATAATTTCCCAACATTTTTCACAAGTTTTTGACGTTCATTGTCGTTGAGATAAGATTGCGACTAGATTGTGAACGTTTTTAATTACGGGAAATTGGCTCTCAGAGACAGATCAACAAGCTGAAAGTAGTACCGTTCACGAATTCTAGAACAATCCATCTTTTATTGCATTTTATAATAACGGCTATAAAGAAAGAAAAAGAAAGAAAATACATTTATTTAGCACAGATTAAAAGACACACAATACCCAGATACATACACCAGATAAAAACAAAAAATAAAGATCAAATAACAAGTATAAAGTCCGATGTAAGAAATATAAAAAGACATTTAATGAAGCCGAGAGTTACTTGTAAAAAACTTACACATATCACACCACATGTCAAATTATTATCATTGTCATCATCATCACATCATGTTACATTATTGTTATCATTTTTTGTACTGGACCAAGCCTGGAAACTTTCTGGTTACGTAGATATTGAAAGTCAACTTTTACGAAACCAAGTTTTTAATGACACAACTTTAAATACCCCCATTGACCCTATACCGTTGCATGCACCATGGCATAATGGTTTGCACTACCGCAAACTTTTCATTTTTACACCAAAAATAAAAGTCGTTTCCCAGCAATTATTTTTGTGCAATGTTATTTAGTTTAATGCGTAGTGTTATTTACATAATTTAAAATCTAACAGACTTGAAATGATATGTACTACTATATACAAAAGAGATGGGAAAGAATCATAAGGCATCAAAAAATTCGTCCGCAACGTTGTCAACAGGAAAAGTGAGACAACCCATCTCAAGTTGTTGACTTTCCAAGACGTGCAGCTGCCACTTATTTTTATTTTATGTCGCCTTTCTTTTTCCCTAAAGGATAAAACGCTGATGTTTTCCCCCGAGTTGAATAATAGTATTAGGTACCTTTTTAACGGGGTTGGACGTTGGACATTTTATTTGCACTTTTACGTGGTCCTATCTGTAAACTGCAAAGCTGCAACGTCTTGTTGTTGCACAATGCAATATTCGTATCATAATGTTACACATTCAATGTATAAAGAAGCAGAATTTATGATCCTCTTTCTTGCATTTTTTATCTGGCACACTGCCAGTTTTGGTTATTTCCTGCTCAGTACCCTTTTTCTACGAAAAACGTAGTTATTTTTGTCACAACTTTTTCGTAATTGTCTCATTAAACCTTTTTCTTTTTGTTAGTTTAATCGTCAAAACTACAATACCATCCCTTCCTGTGTTTTGAATTGTTTTTCATTCCCAAGTTCTATTGTTTTCAGTCCAAGCATTAGAAATACATTCAAGGTTATTTTCTCAAGTCAATATACTTTCAAAGTTATAAGCCAAACGGGAACGCCATTACAACCCCCATCCAACTTCAACAACGGCACTCTAATTTACATTGACACAGTTTTTCAAGCTATTCTTGAGTTGACGTTTGAAATAAGTGGGGATGCCTTTGTCAGCGGAGGATAGGATGGGAGGATGGGAGGATGCTCCAGTTTCCACGTGTCATGGCGGAGTCGGGAGCCGGTCTGTTGTTCTCTAGGCGATTAAGCGTGGTTTAAATGAGTACTTGCTGTTGGATTGCTTGTTGTATGTGTGTTTAAATGAGGGTTTGTTTTTTTTCTTTTGAAACCGTAGTTTGTATTTAACTGTTAGCCCTGTGTGTGGTATTTTACGATTTCAAAGCTAAGCTTGAGAGAAAAGACAGATATGTTTTATACCTACAGATGGACTTTACAAACGTCTACGTCATCAGTTTCCATTTATCGCCTAATTTTCCTATGCAAAACAATATTATATTAACCACTACCAATAAAGATTCTCCCCCACAGGCGTGTTATAATGCGGCGCATTATTATATATAATGCAGGCGCGTTATACAGGCGGTCGATAATATCGGATGCGTTATAGCGATAATGCATCCTGATTCTTTGCCACACAGCTGCGTTTTTATCGTCTGATATAAATAAATATAAATGATTTTATTTCTGTAAATACGTTTGCACAAACACTTTTACACGTCAATCATATGTATTTTAAAAACTAAATGAGGTCGGCGTGTGCGTGCAGCCTACACCAGAGGCCCCCCGCCCGCGCAGACTCGCTATTAACGCAAGTATGTGTAAGATCGTATGCGTTCTAATACAAAATGTTCTAAGAACTAATGTCGAAATATCTCAGGACGGAGGAACGCAAGTATCCTGCTTCTGTTGCGTCATTATTATCGCAGCAGTGTGTAACTTCGTAGCCGTCCTAATAAAACAGGTCCTAAAAACAGATATCGCAATAACGCATCCGATATCACCGGCCGATGATAACACGCCTATGGGGGAGAGCCTTTAAAGCTTTGATTAAGGGGTATCCGTTACCACGCTACCGAAACGATTTGTTTGGCGCCACACAGCCGCGTCACGACTCCCGAAGCCCCACGTACCAGCGCGAAGGGCCACTTATCGCGAATATTGCTGGGTCATTCAGTTTAGATATTATTACAAACGGCTGCTCGGTCTTCCATGTGATTCATATTGATAGAACTATTTGCTGCTTCAAACTCTATTAGCGGGATAAGTTACTTTTTGATTTATTGACAGCGATCGGAAGATATGGTAGGAAATCTGAGAGAAATTGGTAATAGATATACTGACAGATCTTGTCACTTTTTATTGTTAAGTAGTAAGTATTTTGGGCATTGTGGCCAAATAATAACAGCCACACGGATCGATCGATCAAGTTAAGCTACACTTGCCGCGGTTGTTCCGTGCCTCGAAAAGCACGTCAAGCCATTGCTCCCGGCTGTCATTCATAGATCTTTGACAGTCACTACGGATCGTCAGAAGCCCGAAAGTCTGACAACCAGTCTTACCATAGAGTATCGTATTACCAAGTACTAACTGGATTGTGGAGGTCAGATAGGCAGTCTGCATCCAGTTAGATTGGAAGCAGACCCAAACGTAGTTGGGAAAACACTAGACAGAGGATGATGAAAGTATTTTATTGAATCTGATCTCTCATTTAAGTATCCATGTTACATTTAAATTCCCATCCACCGGAGTCCGGCGTCAAGCAGCCTGCTGTGTTTCGTCGATGCGTGGTAGTTCCAGTGCCTTAGGCATCTTCTGGGTACGCTTGTTCCATCATAGACCTTCTTCTTCTTAGCGTGTCGATGGCAATCTAAATGTACTCGGCCCAGAATTCGGCCACTTGTTTGGTGCCATCACTAGCGTCCATCAGTTCCTGTAACGTGCAGCTGGCAGTACACGCAGGGCACGATATTAAGTGTCCCATCGTTTGTGGAACAGCACCACATTTACACTCCAAGGCGGAGTCGTCTATAAATTTCCACCTGAACAGGTTTTCCTTGCTTCGGCCAACCTGGGTCCGGAGTCTGTTTAAAGACTTCCAGTTTACCCAAGGTAACTCATGTCCAGATGGGAGGTCCTCAGCGGGTGGAACGAACGGTTTGGGTAAGGAAGCACTGTCTCGCCACAGCCTCAGTCTTTCTTGTGGTAGTTCGCCAGTGAGTGGGACGACACACTTTAAGAAACTATTTCGGCTTTTCAGCCTTTGTGGCACAAGGGTGTTGTCGTGCAAAGGGTGTCGTGTGTCGGAGACCATTTTGGCCCTTTCGCTGGAGCTTTAGACCTCATCCATCGCTTTCCATCAGGCGTGATCGGCGTCAAGAGCCATTCAGTAATACTTAATAAAAAAAAAATTGTTTTAAAATCTTTGTTTTCTCCATTTGCTCTTGCAAGTCTTAAGCAGCAAAACAATTTAAAATCTGATTAAATGCACCCAAAGCTCTTTGTAGCCATATAAAAGCTATTCTGTTGAATCTTAAATACATAGACTACTAATTATTTTCTGGTTTTACACATATACTCTGCATCCACCTTCATTGCCCAGACGACTAATATTATCCCATAATTGCCGTCCACGGTACCCTCGGGATGAATTGAACTAAGTCAAGAGCCATTAACAAGTTCAACATCACTTCAAATAACATCAAAACATAACACGGTTTTGGTCCAATCTTTCCCAAAAGAACACAAGTTTGGTCGTTAGAACTTGGTCCAAATCTACTTTGAATAGCCACGATACATAATCTGCATTCGCGATTTGTTTTCCAAAAATGTAAACAAATATGAGTTTATGGAAAAATAACATTAAATCCTATACATTAAAGTTCAGTTTACGCTACAACTTCAAACATTGTCAGATAGGCTCCATTAACCACACAAGGGCATACGATCGTAACCCGTAGCCGTCAAAAGCAGAAATAGTCACCGTAGCCGAAATCGGCATGGAGATATATTAAGGTCCCATTAAAATAGACGGACAAACTTTTATACGAGTAAATCATTCAGACCACCAAAATAAGGACGATGGAAAAAAAAATATATAAGAAAAACGCATTAGATACTTACAAGAAAAATAATCAGCTGACGAAAATACACTAATGTGCCGGCAATTTATTATTTTAGGTCAAAATAAAATCACTTCAATCAGTGTTTTTTTTTTTTGCTTGGATATCTTTGGTTAGACGTACTGAGCGCTGTGCTAAAATATGTACATCTATTTTAATGGGACCCTAGTTGTATACTAGCTTCTGCCTGCGACTTCGTCCACATGAAATTTCTTGTTACCCCGACCCAGTTGTCGCATCGCCTCGCCTGCCTGCGCTGTTACTTCGTATTTGCTTAACGTTCTTTTTACTTTATGCTCGGCTCCTAAGAGTCCTAGTATGATGTTAAATATCCTCACGAATCGGGCTATCAAATGCAAACATATTTTTCAAATCCAACTGGTAGTTTCAGTGTTTAGCGCGTTGAAACAAACTCTTTAGCATTATTATGAGTATAGATAGATTTAGACATAGATTTATATATTATCCACTTCAGAAAAGTAAAATAGGTACTAAAGTCCATAACCAAAACAAGATCTCAATTTGTCAAATTAAACATGAATTACGATGCAAAACTTGAATAAAGTTCTCTACTCGACGCGGCGTCACGGCGCCAAACGTGTTTGTTTGAACAATGATAAATCCTAATTATGAAAAAAAAAAAACAAAAAACTTGCATGCAAGTAATGGGCTATAAGTGTTCGTTCCGATAGATTAAATAACAGGTCAGACGTAAACCTTTTACGAACGAAGTAAACCGTGCCAGCTGCCCGTAAATTGTTGCCATTTTTCCCGGGAGCTGCTAAATCAATTTAAGTGCAGGTCTTCCGTTTTCGTAGCGAACGTACTTTGACATTCAAAGCAAACGAGCTGAATTTTTCTACTTTGAAATTGCGTAAAAACGGTGCGATGTTTACATTAATTAGCGTAAATTAATCAAAAGCCACCGTTCGTGGGGTGGGCTGGCCATGTTTGTTGAAGCAAAGATATTTTTCAGTAAATGTTGCGTGCCTTTTACCACAATGTTTGAAGACTAAGGTCTTCAACCAGTGTGTCCAGCCCTTTATGTCTTACGGTGTCGAAACTTGGATACAGACAGTCAGGCTGGTCTACAAATTCTAGGTCGCCCAGCGCGCTATGGAACGGGCTATGTTCATGTTTTTTTTTAACGATAAAATCAGAAATTATGTTATCCGGAAAAGAACCGGAATAACCGACATATCTTGCAGAGTAAGAAAACTGAAGTGGCAGTAGGCTGGCCATGTTTGTCGAAGGACCGATGGCCGGTGGAGCAGACGAGTCCTGGAGTGGATACCGCGTATCGGCAAGCGTAGTGTGGGACGCCCCCCAGCTAGATGGACCGACGACCTTAAAAATTGGCTGGGACAGACTGGATGCGGAAGGCAGAGGACAGGGTATTTTAGCGGAGCATGGGAGAGGCCTATGTCTAACTGTGGACTGTGTTAGGCTGAGTTGATAATCAGAAGCCGAATTAAATTTAGCACGGGTTTATATTTCAGCGTTTTTTTACACATTTAGGCTGCGTTTTCACCAGAGATGAGCGAGGATGCGTAGCAAAGAATGTGTGTAAAACTAACCAATAACAACGCCAACTTAGTTCAAGCTATGAAAATGAAGCGATGTTATTGGTTTGTTTCACACACATCCCTCGCTACGCATCCTCGCACATCTCTTGTGGAAACGCAGCCTTACAGTAAATTAATGTCACTTAATAAAAAGGTCAAATTCATACGTACAATGGATGGTGGTATGTTGATAACTGAAGTCTGAAAATTAAGGCTTTAAAGCTTGTAATTTGGTCTGTCTGTCTGGGCCTCAATTAGGTTTTAACTACGTTCCTGATTACCGCGGCTACCTGTACGGACGGGAATTATATTTTAAATTTGTCTCTCGGTAGGTTTTGATTACAATGGTTACGGGGATTTTGGATATTGTTATTTCGAGATTTTTAAATATGATACTCGTATTTATTATTACTTTAATAATTATTTAATTATTACTGTAATACTTTGTATAGTAGTATTGGAGGCTTGTGACTACGTAACAACAGCCGCACGGGTCGACCGAAAAATTTCCATTAAAAAAAACAAAAGATTTTGAAAAGAAACATTCTGTGCAATAATTTTTTTGCAGGAAATAATAAAAAAAAAAACCTCAAATCATCAGTCAAAGAGCGCGTATCAAAGCAGGAAGCATATTCATTACTGTTTAAAAAAAACATGTGTATACTTAGACTCATGTTAGTTATATCTGTTTTATACATTAAGGGAACCGTCCCCTAATCCCTTTTATAACCATACGTTAATTCAACGGAATTCATTTTCTTTTGTAACTATGGACGACTGTGGCACTGAATAGATAGACCCAGAAGGTCGGCTTCATACAACGAGCGAAAACAGGCGTACGCACACATAGAGAGTACATGTGTACGTACAGACGCCAGCACATCAAGCTACCCGAAACTGTCAAATTTTCCCAAGCAACTTTGAACCTTATGCTTTAGCGATAAAGTTGAAAATCTATTAAAGAAATTTGACAGATTGTAGTAGCTTGATGTGCTGGCGTCTGTACAGTGAACACAAGCGCGCTCGCGATTGGCGTTTGTTTGACATACAGTTCAACCACAAGCCGATCTGGTCCGGCGACGGCAACGCTGTCCGTGAACGAGGGACCTTGTCACTGTTATTGGTATCTAGCTGCGCCCCGCGGTTTCACCCGCGTAAATGTCGATCCCGTGGGAATATCGGGATAAAAAGTAGCCTATATGTTAATCCATATATACACACACACACACACCCTCACAAACTTTCGCCTTTATAATATTAGTGTCATTAGTGTAATTTCGTTGGTTCCAAGTAAAACGGTGGGGTCAGATGAGTTTTTTATTATTATTATTGATATTGATAGGCCTCGGAAAGCATGTAAAACCATTGGTCACGGCTGTCATTCGTAGATCTTTGGCAGTCGTTACGGGTAGTCAGAAACTCAAACATCTGGCAACTAGTCTTGCCAAGGGGTATCGTGTTACCCAGTGACTGGGTTGCGGAGATCAGATAGACAGTCGCTTCATGTAAAATACTGGTATTCAGTTGCATCCGGTCAGACTGGAAGCCGAATTCAACATAGTTGGGAAAGAGCTAGACAGATTTATTGATTATTGACAGACTCGCGTTTGACCACAATCTCGTCTGATGATAAGCACTACAGTTACATATCGCTGGACGTCCATAGAACAGAATACTCTTTATTATGTACACCAAATAAATTACAGACATAAATATAGAAACTTTACAACGGGTGGCACAATGGGCGGTCTTATCGCTAAGCGCGATCTTTTAATCTGTCAAGCTTCGCTAATGCGACACAATTGATTTTCTATTGTTTCGTCACCGATCGGTAACGCGCGGGGCTTGACCGGTTAAAGACAACTTTTGGATGGATTAAAAAGGGGAAGGACAGACAAATACTTTAGGTAGTCTGTGGTGTACCAGTTACACAATACAATAAATACCTACATAAAGTATATTATACTAATCTATCGTTCATATGTGCTTGCGGGGCTGTTTTCGTTCGTCGTATGCAGTTGGCCTTCTGTAACTTCTATTTGGTGCCAGAGGGTTGTCAACGGCGCAATTTCCGAGCGGACTTTAAAGTAATTTGACGGGGTCCGGTCTAACAGATGCGACAGTTGCGAAATTTTCGGTTAACTCACTTTAATGAAAACGTAAATTCAATATAGGTAAGTACGATTATGTAGTGCTCATACAATTACCGGTTAGTTATTATTACGATCCGTGTGTCAAAGGATTTTGTTACTTATTGCTAACTTACATTTTTAATCTGCCAAGTCTCGACTGATACACGATTGTTTCTTTACTCCCGGGAGTCACAATTACATTATTGTTTAAGATTTCTACGACATTACTATTTAATTGTCATTAAATTATTGTATGGTCGGCATGTCCGATGTCCTATGGACAGAGTTATTTAATTTAATTTATTCATTCACTTCGGACAACAACATAGTCCATTTTGTTAGTAAAAAAAACTTTTTTACAAAAAAAAACAACCGACTTCAAAAAAAACACTACAAAGTGATAAATAACTTTAATTTCGGAAGTCGGTGTCGTTGATTCCGCATTTTCGTTTTTTGACACCGACTTCCGAAATTAAAGTTATTTATCACTTTGTAGTGTTTTTTTTGAAGTCGGTTGTTTTTTTTTTGTAAAAAAGTTTTTATTTTTCACTTTTTAGTTGTACCTACCCCACAAAAAAAGTAAACAAAAAGATCGTTAATGTAGACAATGTAGATAAATTTTTAGATTTTTGTTGATTTTTCAAAAACCGCTCATCCGATTTCGATAAAATTTTCATGGGACCATTTGGAAAGTATACCCTTTCTAACAAAAAAAGAATTTTTCAAATCGGTTGGCAAACGACGGAGTTATGCGCGAACAAACATAAAAAAAAAAAAATACTAACATTCGAATTGAGAACCTCCTCCTTTTTTAGAAGTCGGTTAAATATCTTATACTAGTGTTAGTAGTACACAAAACAAGGAGAAGAAAACTAAGGAGAACAATAGTAGGTGACAGAGGCAGGATGTGCAGAAAGCGATAACGAAAAGAATTATCTACCTGACCATTCTCCCCACATAATGCCTCAGAAAAGGGGAGTAAGGACTCTCCACCACTGTTTTCAGGATGCTATTTTCACTGTCCCGCGTTCTACGCATCAGTGATGCGACTTTTTTGCGAATCACTGCATGGAAGCCATCAGTTCGGTTCTGAGCAAACATCTCCGATGCGCTACAGAAACGGGGCACGGAACGGGGGCGCGTAAAGGGGGTTATGCGAAAATTAAAGACAGACTAACAAAATCATAGTAGTGTCGGCCGGCGGCCTCGACTTACGAGTTGTAGGTCGTGACTTCGAACCTAGGCAGGCATTTTACTTCGTGTATTTAATTTCATCACGGGTGCTCTCAAAATTGTAAAGAAAATCATTATGAGGAAACCGGCATATCCTAAAACCAAAAATAGGAAGACATGTGACATCTACCAACCCGCATTGGGCCTGCGTAGTAGATTATGGCCCACTCCTTCTCAGATCTCACAGAGAGGAGGCCTGAGTCCCAGCGGTGGGAACAGTATTGGCTGATTATGCTAACAAAATCAAGTAAAAATAAACATTTTCCCTTTTTCAAAGCACAGTTCCAGTCAACCGTGCACCAAAGACAAAGTTGGCAATAAGACTTGGCTTAACCAGTATAAGTGCTTGGTCCAACTGGCAGCGCGGGGCGGGGAGCGGCGCGGGGCGGGGAGCGGCGCGGGGGCGGGAACGCGCGCGATCTGCCTGTCCGCAGTCGAGCGCGGCTGCGTTCTGCGTGTTGTCGTGTCCAGTATTTGTCAAAATATAATATGGATGAAGAAGGCTTATTTTTATTACCCGACTACGGCGAAGCAAACCCTCCTGGGGTTATGATTTTGACCAGTATGTATGTATGTATGTTCATCTGTTCCCTCATAACTTCTAAAGTACTTATCATAATTAAACAAATGAGGTATCGTTGGACTATGCTACCATAGCTTATATGTATGTTAGTACAGCGGCATGCGACCACGGGAAGGTACTTTCTTGTTTCATCCTTTTCAGTAATCGGGTTTTAGTTTATAAACTTATCTTTTACTAGGAAAAAGCTCGAGTTATTTTGAGAACCCCTTGAGTACGCCGCGCCACGCCCGCCCCGCGCCCGCGCTATCAGTCTGGCCAAGCACTAATAACTAATGCATCGCGACAGGTTTTCTAATGAAACTCAGTTCAGCAACTTTATAGCAAAGAGTACTAACAAGGCGTCTAAACTTCAGGAGTCCAGATCATGAGATTTGACGGTGTGGAAGGACCAAGTTTGATCTCCAATTTGAAATGGAAATCTGAACATTTTTCTCGCACCGTTTGAGTTTCGCTACGGATTTTGTTCGTTGTTATTTTTCGTGATGGTAACTCGGTCCTTGCTTTTGCGAAGATTCTATGAGCGATTTGTTGAGGTTTATTTTTTAAGTTCTAAAATCACGCTTGAATTCCCCGAAGGGGAAGCAGAGGTGTACCTAAGTACAGGGTACATTAAGCTCAAGTGAAGTAGTTTGAGAGCTGTGGTGACCCAGTGGTAATGACCGCGACTAACGAGTTGTAGGTCGTAGGTTCAAACCCAGTCAGGCGCTTTACTTTGTGTAAATTATTTCATCACCACTGCTCTCAAAACAGTGAAGGAAAACATCGTGAGGAAACCGGCATGTCCTAGAACCATAAATTCGAAGACATGTGACATCTACCAACCCGCACTGGGCCCGCGTGGTGGATGACGGCCCACTCCTTCTCACCGAGAGGAGGCCTGTGTCTCAGTAGTGGGAACATTATCGGTTGATTATGTTATGTAAAGTAGTTTGTGTGTGTGTTTGTGTAGTGTAGAGGCTATAAAGTAAATTGCCTCTTTGGATTCGAACCTACGACCTACAACTCGTAAGTCGCGGCCATTACCACTTGGCCACCACTGCTCCTCAGCAGCTCCTGCTCAATTAGGAATACTTATCTTGAATCCATTAAAAACTTACCCCCTTATTCATAATCCTATTTTATCTCTATTTTAGCTAAAATAGGTTTATAGAAAGTTTGTCTTTATCTGTCACGTTGTCATTTCTGTGTGTAAGAAAGAGACAAACCCCATTTTAACTAAAATAGGTTTGATAAGTTTTATGAATAAAGGGGTTAATATCTAAAGATATCTCAAAGAAAATAACGGCGACGAAAAGCAAATCCAATTACGCAAGTTCAGAGTTTAATCGGTATGACTCGACTTCTCAAATGTCAAATAAAATCGATTTGGATTACATTAACGTAATAGGGTTAGATCCCCTGTACGAGACCTTGACATTCTGCAAAGACTTTTAACACTATTTACTTTGTTATTTTGTACCCTTTCTTCATTGACTTTATTTTTGAAGTGAAAACTTTTTTAAGCCCGTTGGGCATTTTTTGAGACGGGAAAAAACTATGGGAACTATATTTTCTATCACCAAAATTTATATTAGGTCCTTACTCCTTACATATGAAATTGGCGTTTTTCGTACTGGCCACTTTAATCACGAATTTCTCCTCTTTGGTAAGGAATTCCAAATTCAAATTTGTACAGCTATTTACTCATGTATTTGTGCTTCGATGACCGTCATTCATTTGTTTTTTTTCTTCTGTTTTTTCTGTTTGCGTCACTCATTTTACAAAATGGAAAATTTAAAATATCGCATTATTTACGAGTACGAGTTCCGCCGTGGCACTAGTGCTGCGGAAACGACTCGAAGGGTGAATGATGTGTATGGCGGTCATGTTGCAAAAGAAAACACAGTTCGTTTTTGGTTCCAACGTTTTCGTTCTGGAAATTTCGACCTGCAGAACAAGCCCCGTGGACGGCCTGAGACCCAAGTTGATAATGGAGAATTGAAGGCTATTGTGGAAGCGGACCCATCGCAAACCACGTCCGAGTTAGCTGCAGGCTTCGATGTTAGTGATAAAACTGTTTTAATTCACTTGAAGCAAATTGGGAAGATTAAAAAGCTTGAAAGGTGGGTACCTCACGAATTGACTGAAGCAAACCGGCAAACGCGCGTCGACTGCTGCGTTACATTACTGAACCGGCACAACAATGAAGGTATTTTAAACCGAATCATTACCTGTGATGAAAAATGGATTCTTTACGATAATCGGAAGCGCTCAGCGCAATGGTTGGATCCTGGCCAGCCAGCCAAATCCTGCCCCAAGCGAAAATTAACCCCAAAAAAGTTACTTGTAAGCGTTTGGTGGACTAGTGCCGGTATTGTTCATTACAGTTTTCTCAAATCTGGCCAGACTATTACAGCTGATGTCTATTGTCAGCAATTACAAACCATGATGGAAAAGCTAGCGGCTAAACAACCAAGGCTGGTCAATCGCTCCACGCCACTGCTGCTTCACGACAACGCCAGACCACACACTGCGCAACAGACGGCTACCAAATTAGAAGAGCTTGAATTGGAATGTCTTAGACATCCTCCGTACTCCTCGGACCTTGCTCCAACAGATTACCATTTTTTTCGCAATTTGGATAACTTTTTGCAAGGGAAAAAATTCAACTCCGATGGGGCAGTCCAAATCGCCTTCAAAGATTTTATTGATTCCCGTCCGACTGGTTTTTTTAGTAAAGGGATCAATGAACTACCTATAAGATGGCAAAAGTGCATTGAAAACAATGGTTCATACTTTGATTAATTAAATATATTATATTAAAAAATATTCGACTTTTTGTTCCTTCCATACAAAACGCCAATTTCATATGTAAGGACCTAATATTATTATTTTCTGATGTAAGAACAATTTTTTGACTAAGACATGCTATTTAATTTAAAACCTATTTCAATTGAACTTATTTTGTAAATTAATCTTTTTTTTTCACTACACATACTTTTTATAGATAGCTAAATATTTATGTGACCAAGACTTGTACTCTCTTTTATTATAATTGTAACACTATTGTTCTGTCGTGTCGTTTGATTTATATTGTGTATTAAATAAGTAATGGGTGGTGCTGAGGGTTAATAATAATCAAAATAATAGTGAGCTTACCTAATAAGTTTAATAAAAATTATAATAGAGGTTTTGGTTTGGTTAGGTCACTTGCATTGTTTGGTGACTACATTTTGGTGACAGATCTACTATTTGGAGGACAAACCCTATTATTTAAGAAACACAAAACTAATTAAATTGGTGATAGCTTAAATGATACCCAAAAACTATTGAACTCGCGCCACTGTTACCGTAACCGACACTGCTTCGGATGTGTTCGGCTGTCCTCGGGATGTACTCGGTTTTAATGTATTTCCGATATGTCAGTGAGTGATGGCAAAGTATTCTGTTTGTGTTTTGTTTATAAGACGATAAAAAAATACACACGTAATTGTTGAGGTTTTCACTTCTGTCGGCACTCCTGGAGTGCCACTTTTTTTTTGTCTTTGCTGAATTTTGTCCTTAGAAACGTGCTGCTCATAAAGGTAGCTGCTATTTAACAATATTTTTATTTATATTGTATTTTTATCTCACGAAGCGACCCGCGCTCTACTTGTGGTAACCACGTGTACAAACATACTGTTTGTAAGCGCGGGAGCTCTCGGTACCGTCCGAGAAAATGACATAGTGTTATTTTTGCTGACGCTACTCGTTTTCTCGCACACATTCACAGCGTATTTGTACACTTAGTTACCACAAGTAAAACACGCGTCATTTCGTGAGTTATAAACCAGTAGTTGTGTTAATTCAGTAGTAGCAATAAATTGTCGAGATTTGCTGGCAATGATCGAGAGGTCGTAAAATTTTATTGCCACGAACTATTGATTCGAACCCATTTCAACAACGATTTAGTAAACGGGGTTGATAGGATATCGCACCAAATATTTTTGATATAAGTATTTTGTTCACATGATTTTATTTAAGGTAATATTATGTGTTAACTCGTGTTAAAACTTTAGTCCGTGCAAAACTAGTTGGCCGCTGAGGTGCGAACAGTGGTGAGGTGGCTCGGCGGCGGCGGTACGTAACGCACGTACTGAGTAATGCGCCCCGCCCTCCGTCCCACCGCTCACATACCTAAGGCGCGGCTAACTAGTTCCGCGCGGACTATAGTTGGTATGATAAAATAAAACGTAAACTGTTTTTTTCACAAACGGTTTGGGAAAAATAAAACAATAAATTAAGTTGTTTTTGCCAAGCCACATGGAATAACAAATCACCACACACAACTTTCATCCTTTAGAACTTTCAACAAACTTCTGCACCGTCAGCTATGTCGCAAATTACGTTATGAAAACAAAAGCATATCACTCAACTACCCACATATACGAGTAAGGGCTCGTACACATATAGGTCCGTTTTTACTAGATCCGTTTTAACGGATCAGAATTGGCCGGAGTGACATGATTACTGAATCCAGAATACTTTTTTGTGTGTAAACTCGCTCATACAACTACATACGCCATCAAATAACGGATCTGTAAAACGGATCGCTATGTGTACAGTCACGTCTAAAAGTATGTCAACACTTGGCAATTTTCAATTGCGATTTTTTCGTGAAATAACGAATGCAACGTTGAAATACGACGCTTAACATAAACCTATGGGTTCGAAAATACTATTTTCGTAATAACATAAAATTTCATTCAAAAATAAAGGAGAAAATCGCCTTCGAATAAAGCGAAGTGTATACATACTTTTAGACGTGACTGTACGAGGACGAGCCCTTAGTAAGTACCTACAGCTAGGCCCCTTAACGCTAATCCTTCATTGTCTGTATAAATTCAGTTACAAGTTCCCGTGGGCCTCCTCTGGTCGACGCCAACTTGCTCCTTAGAGGCCTCACGTGATGGTTTGCGATTGTCTTAATGGCGACTGTAAAGTCTACCTATGAGTTAATTCTGGTCTATTTTGACAGAAGCAGATGGTAATTGGCTTACGTAACTGGTTAACGTAAAGCTGGTTGCAGACCAAGAGCTAAGCTAAGTTAGTCTAACTTAGCTCGCATAAATGATGTAGTTTTTCATACTTGTGTGCAGACCGCAAACTGAACAGAAGTAATAAAAATTAACTCAGCTATGCGAGCTGATTTTTGAAGTGAAAACTTCTTTAGCGGCGTTGCACGCTTTTTTGTAATGGGTAAAAAATGTTAAACTCGCGTCAGGACATCGCGTCAGGACACGTGACCGTCAGGAGAGATTCCCCCCCCCCCTCTCTTTCTACGGCGGCGCCAACCGAAGTGAACCAAGTGACACACGACAGTGGATGGATGGATGGTTGGATGGATGGATGGTTGGGTGGATAGATAGATGGATGGATGGATGGACGTGGACGTGGACGTGGACGTGGATGTGGATGGATGGATGGATGGATTCGTGTATATAAAGTGTTTAAAATATGGAAATTGAACAAAGTACATCCATTAATGAAAAAAGGGACGCAGAAATAGTGAAAAAAAAATTAGTTATATTAATTCAATTAATAATTGATTTATTTCAACGTTAATATTCAAGTTTTCACTTCTGCCGGCACTCCCGGAGTGCAACCCGTCTTTTTTTTTTTTTGTTTTGTTTGCTGGGTTGAAAATCCTAATGGATGTCCGCCGCCCTGGGGCAGGCGGCGGGGTCTGTCAGACTCTTACTGACTAAAAACCACCCCGGTGTTCCATCTCACACCTACGCCGGGGGTCGTGGGAACGTACGATCCTTCCGCAACCCCCGGCTGATGCGAGCTGAGCTAGACTAACTTAGCTTAGCTCTTGGTCTACAACCCGCTTTAAAATGGATAGAGATTTAATATTTTTTGCCTGAATCGAGAACGTGAGTACCTATACTTGGTCCTATTCTTCATCTAGACACTTTTACTTGTTGCCCACTGTTGGGTCGACAGCCAAAAATTACCCACTAATATCAGGGAGCAGAGCACTGGTGGAGCAGTGGTAACGGTCCCAACTTACGAGTTGTGTTACGAGGTCGTGGGTTCAAACCCAGGCAGGCAATTTACTTTGTGTAAATAATTTCATTACCACTGCTCGCAAAACGGTGAAGGAAAACATCGTGAGGAAACCGGCATGTCCTATAAACAAAAATTCGAAGACATGTGACATCTACCAACCCGCACTGGTTCTGCATGAAACATTATAGCCCACTCCCTCTCGGCCTGTGTCCCAGCAGTGGGAACATTATAGGCTGATTATGTCATCCATAATTATTATTCTATTTATCTACTGAGGTCGTTTGCCAAAGTAGGATTATTAATTACCTCAACCATTTTTATGATGGTGTTATTTTAACCTCTCATCAAATAAAGTTCATGTCGACGAAAAACGTCTATCATAATTGTTAGGTAGTAAACAAAAACTTTATTACCCCTTCACTTACAATATTAAGTAATTACTTTTGTTGTGCAAGTCTGAAAATACAAACAAAAATGTATTTAGACGTCCCTCAAACTAACCAATATCGTAACGTATCAACAATATATATATATTACTACCCGCATAAGTGCCGATCCCGTGGGAATATCGGGATAAAAACTATCCTATGTCCTTTTCTGGGACTCAAACTATCTCTATACCAAATTTCATCTAAATCAGTTCAGTGGTTTAGGCGTGAAAAGGTAACATACAGACAGACAGACAGACAGAGTTACTTTCGAATTTATAATAATATACAGGGTCCCATTAAAATAGATGGACATATTTTAACACTGCGCTCAATACGTCTAACCAAAACTATCCAAGCAAGAAAAAACACTGATTAAAGTGATTTTATTTTGACCTAAAATAATAAATTGTCGGCACATTAGTGTATTTTCGTTAGCTGATTGTTTTTCATTTAAAGTATCTAATGCGTTTTTCTTATATTTTTTTTTTACATAGTCCTTATTTTGGTGGTCTGAATGATTTCTAAAGGTGTGTCCATCTATTTTAGTGGGACCTTATACTATATCTAGATTACAGGCACGTGTTTATAATCCCAGAAAATTCTAGGAAAAAATACTTAAACGTGTCTTTGAAAGGAAAATGGGCTCGGAACCCGTATCGAATTTAATCCCAAAAAAGAAAATGTAGAAAATAGAACACACATCTAAACTTATGTAGGTAGGATACACATAAAAGAGTTTTTATCTGATATTGTTTGTTGTTCCAAAGGGACTCCTGTATAAATCTATTTAGGTGAATGGGTAGTTGTAGCCCGCGAAATTAATTTTTTCTTACGTTTTTTGCAATTTTCAGGTCAGTGTCAGGTTGTATCTTGATGAAAATATGATTCGCGACTATAACCGGTACGTATTTACAGAATTATAGTCATTAGAATCATTAATATATCTCTTTAAGTTAGATTTCTACCACAAACACTTTTCCATACGAGATTTGTTCTTAACGGTAGAAATCTAACTTAGAAAGATGTATTAATGATTCTAATTCTGTAAATACGTACCGGTTGTAGTCGCGAATCATATTTTGATCAAGATACAACCTGACACTGACCTGAAAATTGCAAAAAACGTATGAAAAATTGAATTTCGCGGACTACAACTACCCATTCACCTTAAGAGCACTGGTGGCGAAGAGGTAACAACCCCGACTTACGACTTCTAGTTCGTGGGTTCGAACTCAGCCAAGCGCTTTACTTTGTGTAAATAACTTCATCACCACTGCTCTCAAAACGGTGAAGGAAAAACATCGTAAGGAAACCGGTATGTCCTAGCAACAAAAATTCGAAGACATGTGACATCTACCGACCCGCACTGGGACCGCTTGGTAGACTACAGCAAGCTCCCTCTAGAAGAGAGGAGGCCTGTGTCCCAGCAGTGGGAACTTTATAGGCTGATTCTGTTAAACTACATAACATTGATCAATAGGCTCACCCCTTACTACATGGGACTTTGAAACATATTTGGGTGTACTTTAGGTACACCTCTGCTTAACCCTTTGGCGGTTTATAGGCGTGATGTTAGGTTATGTATGTGTAGTTCAATGATTGGTGTTCCTCGTCGAGAGACATAAATCACTAGAAACATGACCATGAGAAAGTAAAAACATGATTAATGCGATGGTTGAGCTTTTTGCGCTTTGGGTCACTTGTTCGATCCGAAGAAACTAAAATAAATGTGCAAAGGTCCTGCCGGCCTCTTTTGTAACGGCTGTAAAAGTACAGACGCCAGCACATCATGTTACCTGAAATTGTCATATTTTCCTAATCAACTTTGAATCTTATAATTTAGCAATAAAGTTGAAAATCTATTAAAGAAATTTGACAGATTGTAGTAGTTTGATGTGCTGGCGCCTGTACCTACTGTAACCGAATGCAGCTGAATACCCGTATTTTATATGAAGTGACTGTCTATCTGGCTTCCACAACCCAGTTTCTGGGTACGATACCCCTTGGTAAAACTGGTTGTCAGATTTTCGGGCTTCTGACTACCCGTAAATACTGACCATTTCAAAACTAAATGAAGTAATAAATAAAACGAAATCTGAACCAGAATTTAGCAGGACTTTAAACTTTTCTACTCCTGTAGCTATTCCGTTTTTTGTAGTCTCTAAAAGTTTGTACAATTTCCCCGAAAGCGAAATAAATCGCCGGTACTGACCACCTAAATCGAATTTAGTATTTCTACCAGTGTCCTACAATACTCTATAAAATTGCAAAAGATTTTCTTTAATGGTTAGAACAAAATCAACATAAAAAAATAGGTGCTTTGTATTCTGAAGGTTCCCGCGATCGATGTAAACGGCTTTTGAAGATCTTTTATAAGAAGAAGTGAATTTCATACAATTGCCTTGTTGGTCTAGTGACTGCATCGTTGGTCTAGTGACTGCATCGTTGGTCTAATGACTGCACCGTTGGTCTAGTGACTGCCTCGTTGATCTAGTGACTGCATCGTTGGTCTAATGACTGCACCGTTGGTCTAGTGACTGCATCGTTGGTCTAATGACCGCATCGTTGGTCTAGTGACTGTATCGTTGGTCTAGTAACTGCATCGTTGGTCTAGTGACTGCATAGTTGGGCTAGTGACTGCATCGTTCGTCTAGTGACTGCATCGTTGGTCTGGTGACTGCATCGTTGGTCTAATGACTGCATCGTTGGTCTAGTGACTGCATCGTTGGTCTAGCGACCGCATCGTTGGTCTAGCGACTGTACATAAATTGTTTCAATAAACAATATTATTTCAATTTCAATTAACGGGCACAAAACGAGACTCCAAGCTTGAGTCCACAAAATAGTCATATAGCTAGAACATAGTATATTAAAACTATCTCTGTTGAAAGGAAAGGCTATATACATATTCGTTTTATACGTCTGCTCTTACCATCCTCGATTAACACCGATGGAGCGCGGCGAAGTGTGATAGAATAGAAAGTAAATAGAAGGCTTTGCAAATTGTGTTCGCACATCTTCGGGTAACTTCGCGGTTCATTAGCTCGCAGCTGACAAGAAGAACAATCGCGAATGTATCAGTAAAACAACGACAATTTGTACTGAGTACTTAATTGTCTAAGGTATGTACCTGGTTCTTGCAGGGAATACATATTTATAGTAGGCAAACAGACATATGTTTCGGGTCTTGGTATTTATGATCTGAGGCTGTTAACGAACCAAATATACAGAAGGATCCCTGAAGTTAGATAATAGTTGTTTTGTTTTTGACTAGCGCCACACCCGTGCTGCGCACGGGTTTTGGGACTTGCCAAAACATCTAGATTTCTTTTTTATAATGTAAGTTTTATGCACACATACATCTTCCGGAATAAATTATCTAAATTATGGCGTAAATCACATCAAATTTCGTTGCGTACTTTAGAAGAAAAACGCACAGAGAAACGCGAAAATTTACTTTAATTTTCTGGATATAAAAAAAGCTTCACTTTGGACTCTCCAAAATACAATTCAAGCTCCCCAGTCACGGAGTACTATGCTCAAAACACGGCATACAGTCGGCGTATTCCAAACACATAGGTACATTAGCCGGGCAGCATCAACAAAGGACGCAGTACCGGCTAATCTAGGTGACAGCGTACAAATCAGAACCATGCAATCACAGCGTTTTGGCAACGCGTTCGTATGTAGACACGATTCACGGCCTCCAGTCATTGTCGGATTCGGAATCATTCGGGATTGTGATGTGAAATCAAAATGATTCAGGATTCGCCATTTGGGGCAATGGAAGCTTAGCTTAAAGCTCTGTACTGTTGTTTGTTTGTGCGCCGCTAACACTTGTACTTATATCTATTTTTGGCTTGATAATTTCTATAGCGACTGTTCGTAACTGTTTAGCCAATAAAACAGCACAGACTTACCTTCCAGCATTGAAGAGCAGGTTAAAAATACTTACTTACCTAAGTTCTTAGCATAATAATCATGTAACGTTCCCACTGCTGGGACACATGCCTCCTCTCTGTGAGATGGAGTGGGCCCAGTGCGGGTATGTAGATGTCTCATGTCTTTTATTTTTTTTGGTTCTAGGACATGCCGGTTTCCTTCCGCGACGTCACATTAGTATATACTTTATTCTTATTTTTACAAAACTAGGTCCAAAGTATCTTTTTGTGGTAATACCATAAGACTCCCTCTATCGTTGGCTGTTTTCATCAATATATTTCGATATTTTTTCGAAAATAATCGAATGATAGATTACCACAGCAACACATGGGTGGTTACTGAGGTAATCCATCCTTCAATTATTTTGCTCGAATCAAATGATAGATGCTGTAAGAATCATAATACACACATGTAAACAAAAAATACATAGACATGGACATGTAAACGATAAGTCATATTTAATTATGTAATTTGGAAAAAAAAACACAATGTCGCGTCAAATAATAATAATATTTTAATACTATATGAGTTCGGTGATTCCTATCCGAAAGGCCGAAACAAACTCAGAGGTCACAGTCTTTATTAACGTCCAGACAAAATCTTGGTCAGGCCATATGAGGACCATGCAGACTAGGGTTTGAGATGGTTCATGTTTTGTAAAAAGCCAGATATGTATTTAACACAAACCACTAAGCTCAAAGACCACGTTAATCAAACTATCACACTAATATTATAAAGGCGAAAGTTTGTGAGTGTATGTGTTTATATGTTTGTTAAACGGCTCAAACGGCTGGACCAATTTTGATAAAATTTTGTATGGAGGTAGCTGACACCCCGGATGAATAAATATACTACTTTTTATTCCGATATTCCCTCGGGATCGACACTTATGCGGGTAAAACCGCGGGGCGCAGCTAGTTTACCATAAGTTCCGCATATTGCCATCATTATAAACTGTTAGTGCCATTCAAGACAACCATCCACCATTGTTGTTCATTTCCAGGAAATAATCCAACATATTCTCCTTTGAAGTACTTTGCAAACTCTGCCAATTATGGGAAACGAAATGTCAAGATGAAGGGCAATTAAAGTTCTGTTCATAATCTAATTGAGTCTAGAGCTACGACGACATAATCTAACTTGTTGGACGATGTCAGTCGTATACGGAGTGACGTCATGACTTGATACTTGAGTTTCTTGCTTGTCCAGTACTGCTAATTTGCTTGGCAACTTAAATTGGCTTAGAAGTTGAGTGTTGATTAGTTAGTTCGGTATTTGCGAAGAGAGCTATTTATAGTGGTAATGGGAAGCCATACTAATCTTATAAATGCAGAAGTCTGTTTATCTTTCTGTTACTTTTTCACGCCTTAGCAGCGAAGGTATTTTGATGATGCTGAAACCCCCCACGACCTTCGCTCTCTTTATTAAATTATTAGCTGGCTGGCAACAATTTGTTTTAAGTAGGGTAAACTTATTTTGTTATTAATGTTAGTTTAGGAAAAGCTAGTAATTATCTTGATCATACAGTATGATCTTTTAGTCTAAACCGACTCTAGGACCTATCATTGTTTTACAAAAAAACTACATTTCTGTTATCCTCAATGTCATTTTCAAGCAATTTTTTATCAAAATGATTTATAGATTTTATACTAGCTGCGCCCCGCGGTTTCACCCGCATAAATTTCGACCCCGTGGGAATATTTGGATAAAAACTATCCTATGTCCTTTCCCGGGTCTTAAACTATCTCTATACCAAATTTCATCTAAATCGGTTATGTGGTTTAGGCGTGAAAAGGTAACATACAGACAGACAGGCAGACAGAGTTACTTTCGAATTTATAATATTATTAGTATATTAGTATGGATTGTCTTACTAGCCTAAAAGTCTTCTGCGATGAAATTCATATTCATTTGACAGCAAAAGCTGATACTTGAACGATTATTCCATATGTGATTACAGCAACGTAACTCACAGCTGCAGTGGCAACGTTGCAGATTGATTCTCCCTTCCCTTTGAAACACAAGTTCGAGTAGAGAAAGGTAACATTTATGCTCAATACTCTGCCACATATGAATCAAATTTCTCGAGCAATTACGGAGCCACAATCGCGCTCGCACTGCATAATTATGAACAAATTTAAACTGGGTTACATGGAACGCGAGAAATTTAGCTGCACTAGGGTTTAGAATAGTTTGGTATAAATCATTCACAAAGGCAGGATTCTTATAGAAATTACTCACGTTTTTTAAATTTATCGGACCGCATGTTGTGGGAATGTGATGCGGCAGAAATATTTGTAACCAGTGCCGGTTTGGATTCGGTTTTTTTGGTAAAATATCCTGTACAAGTATAAAACATATAAAATTCTGCACTATTCATTTTCAAAGAATCTTTAGTAGGAGTCGATGGTGTTCTATTGTCTCTTCGTTTCAGGAATTGATTGAGATGTACGATGGTCAATTTTTTTTTTATAACCAGCATGTCACTTTTTGTGAGTTGAAATTTTATTAAACTATGAGAAGCCATTTGAAAAGTACTCGCTATATCGCCATTAAAAAACTTGTAAAAAAAACGAAAAATCAGCTGTTCCCTATATTTTGACGAGTTATGCGAACATAACTGTAGGGAACAGCGGTTTTTTTATTTCGCGATTCCAGGTTTGCTCCCATAGTAAAAGTTGTTCAGAATGTTCACAATCTCCCATTTCGATTTGTCGCATGTTTTCAATTTCACCCTGTATACCTACACCTATTTTACAAAATCTTTAAACACATAAAACCAGTAAATTATATTTCAAAACTTCAACACTGGGTCGCTTAAAATACACCGATACCAAAGTTCCAACACAAAGTTGTTCCTTAGAACTTGCCTGGCTTCATGCTAGCGAAACTTCGCTCCTTCAGAAAAATATGTTTTACTTTTAAGTATACGGACTAAGCGAAAATTAAGTTAATATTCGTCTGGTATAACGTACAAAGTTCTCACAATAGGCTTCTACGCTAAGCGTAAGCTACGCGTTAAGCGTTGTACTTTCTGCCACAGATTCGTAGCGAGATTATTCCGCCTTTGTATCGTTAGCTCCTTTGTACACGGCGCCGTGTCTTTGCGGCATGGCGTATAAACCGCGCCGTAGCAAAAATGTGAGGCTCTTTGTACACGACACGGTTTCTTTAAGGTATGGTTATGCACCGCGCCGTAGGAAAAACGTGTCCGTCAACAAGCTTCCATAGTGATCTATACAACACTGACGGCCGTGTCTAGACACGGCGCATAAACTGCGCCGTTTAAAAAATGTGTCTCTCAACAAGTTTCCATAGTGGTCCATATAACACCGAAACCGTGTCTACATAATGATGGCGAATAAACCTAACACTGACGACCGTGTCCAGACACGGCGTATAGACCGCGCCGTAGAAAAAACCTGTCCGTCAACAAGCTTCCATAGTGATCCATACAACATTGACGACCGTGTCTAGACACGGCGCATAAGCTGCGCCGTATAAAAAATGTGTCTCTCAACAAGCTTCCATAGTGATCCATACAACATTGACGACCGTGCCTAGACGCGCCGAATAAACCGTAGTTTTTCATGACAAGAAAAACGTGTGTACAAAGGGTCTTAGTAAGGTGAAGTTTTCATATTAACTAAGTTATGATGGTAAGAAAGTGAAGCATTAGTTACATTTTCATAATGTTCGGGTTGTGTAAATATTCACTTTAATTATTTTTACATTAAATTTTGAAGAAGATGTTTAACAAAAAACAAGTTTTAATCGAAAATTTACATCATTCAGTGTCTCAAAAATAAAAAAATTATAATATAATAAATGTAATGCAGTTAAAATTGTAGCATCAGCACAAGTACTAATTACTTATGTTATGAATAATTATCACTGTACCATTAAACATAGGGGACCGAGATATTATTTCGTTTATTGAGATTTAATTCTTACTTATTAAAACATTTTTAAATATTTTTATACGAAAACATAAGAAAATCATTTAAAAATAAAATAGTAGTCCGCCGGTATCAGGAGCAATTTATTAATTAATTCAACCAACTTGTTTAATACGACACCTTCTTTATCAAGATCCAGTGACATCTCTAACAGTATCACGTACCTACAAATTCGTCACGTAGGTCTTAAGATTAATAAATTATGTAAATTGTAAGTTATGTAGATTATGTGGTTGTTGTTAACTTGAGCGATTCAATTAATTGTTGTAATAAATTAATTGAATCGCCCAAGTTATATCGCATCGTTTTCTGGCATCTGTATGTATCATGTTCCAACAAGGTTCCACTGGGTCTCTACATATAAGTTATTATATAGAATTAGTATGTACACATAATGTATCAATCTTCCATTTGCAGGAATATAATGTTACTATAAATCCAGCAACTGTAACACCGGTGGCTTTACTCTTGGTTGATGACTACAATACTTCATATAAAGTCAAAGGTTTGAAGTGTTGTATATGGATAATGCAGTGTTTGGTATGTTCCTTTTATAAAATTTATTTTTTTCAAAATAAACATAGTACAATTTAGAAATAAGTTCAAAAGCTAGAGATTGTCTGTTTGTATATGTAAGAGTGAGCTTCTATAGTAAAAAGTACCTATAAAATAAAGTCGGTTTTCGTGTCCATATGTATGACCACTTAGTTCTTGTAAACTACACAATGGATGGCTCCGATGTCACCATCATTTCGATAATATATATGTTCCGAAAGGTATATTAATACTCACGCATAACAAATGACGTTTTTTAACACACTAAAGGCAATAAAGTTTAAAAATATTGCTTCTACAGGGTGAAATTAAATTCATGGGCATCCTTTTAAGGGGTCATTGTACTCATCGTTATGAACAACTTTTACTATGGGACTAAGCCTAAAATCAGCTGTTCCTTGCATTTATGTTCACATAACTCGTCAAAATGTATGGAAGAGCTAAATATTTTTTCGCGATTTCAGTCTTGGTCCCATATAGTAAAAGTTGTTCATAATGATGATCACAATGACCCCTTAAAAGGATGCCCATGAATTCAATTTCACCCTGTACATTTAGCGTATTTTTTTTAGTAATAGTTTATGTACTAGGTTTTTTTTAAGCTGCTCTCAAAAACGATGATAGAAAATATAGTGACGAAACCGGCATGTCCTAGAACCAAAACTTCGAATACATGTGACATCTACCAACCTGCACTGGGCCCGAGTGGTAGACTACGGTCCACTCCCTCTCATCGAGACGAGGCCTGTGTCCTAGCCGTTGGAACATTATAGGCTGTTAAGAGATGAAGAATAAAGAAAGTGTGAAAAAAAAGTGGCACTCAGGGAGTGCCGACAGGAGTGAAAACTTGAACAATTACGTGTGTATTTTTTTAATCATCATTTAAACAAAACACAAACAGAATACTTTGCCATCACTCACTGACAAATCGGAAATACATTAAAACCGAGTACATCCCGAGGACAACCAAACACATCCGAATGTAGCGCGGTGTCGGTAACAGTGTCCCGAGTTCAATGGATTTTTCCCATCTCAAAAAATACCCAACGCGCCAACGTAAAGAAGTTGTCACTTCAAAAACCACATCTTGAATAGTAAAGATTGACTTCTTACTCACTACCCAATTTGAAAAAACTCTCCGTTCAGAGACACGCGGCATTCTTTATTACTCGAAGTTGGCGCTACTTAATTACTTTCCGTCCGATTGCAGTTTCTATTCGTTCACGTTTGCAGACCTTCATCGTGCTTACTTTCCTTGAGGGAATTGGATTTGTTTCTTTTTTTTTTCTTTTGTTCTATATTGGTTACTGGATACTTGAGCTAAGGTTTTATTCGAGGTCCGTTATTTTGTTGTCTTTGCTGTTAATGATGGGTGTGCAGTTTTAGTTTGTGTACTTTGTAAAACAACATTGACTAATCTGTTGACTTATGCGACGGTTAAGGTTTTTAGTAAACGTCGGAGGTAGTTCCCGAATCTTTAAGAACGTTCGAATTGTTGCAGTTTTTGACACTGGTTATATCTGAGACCAGAGGGGAAATTTCTGTAATTTTAACAACGTTCATAGTATGATCTCAGCCTCGATCTGTCATAAATTCTTCTAGTTTCCCTACATTTTTGACAAGTTTTTGATATTGATTGTCGCTGCAATGAGATTGCGATTAGATTTTGAACGTTTATAGTCACGAGAATTGGCCTTCTTCTCCTGTTTTGGCTGTCTTTTAATTTTACCGAATACCGGCTGACAGTCAGCATTCTTCGCGTTGATTTCAAAATTGAGCCACAGTCATTTGTTTTATAACCAAATTAGAGAGCATTTCTTATTACACTAAGGGCTAATTTTACCAAAGTCAATTTTCTTTTATCCGTAGAATAAAATGGACGTCTGGCAGTTCTAGTATGGATAAACTTTCAAAAATTCAAAATTTATTCTTAGTAAAGTTTGATAGAATGCGCCCTAAGGGCTGATTTTTTCAACGCCAGATAATTTTATCCGAGGAATAATTTTGAATTTTTGACGGTTCTTCCATACAGAGCCTGTCAGACATCAATTTTATTCCACGAATAAGAATTATCTGTCGATTGAAAAATCAGTTCTTAAAAGTATGTGTATCTTTCTTTTTGAGCTGTAATATGCAATATTAGAGATGCGCCGAATAGTGGTTTCACCAAATAACCGAATACCGAATAATATTCGGTTAAGTTCATACCGAACCGATTATACTGCCGGATAATTCGGTTCATAGTTTTGCCGCGGAAGCAAGTTTATACACGCTAGATTTCCAAAACTCTGCGCGCGAACCGAGTGAGTGGTACCTCGCCTCCCGCTACCCGCTGCACTCCGCCACTGTCATTGCGTACAAAAACACTATACGGGTGGTATATCTTTGTTTGAGTACCTTACAATAAACGATTTCTAATAAATTATGATTGTTAGAATATGGGATTAATTTAATCTATTTTGCCCTAAAGGCTGATATACAATGATCAATTAAATCGAATACATTCGGCATTTCAACCGAATGATTCGGCCGAATAAAAAATACCTCAAAATTCTGCCGAATACGCCGAATACCGAATATAAAACGAATATTCGGCGCATCTCTAATCAATATCATCATTATCATCATCAGCCTACAGCAGGACATAGGTAGACCTCTCCAATTGCACGCCATTTAGCTCGATTCTCGGCAACTCTCATCCAGCTGCTACCAGCCACCCTGCGAAGATCGTCGCTCCACCTAGCCTGAAGGTTGTAATAAACCCACTTCCATATTTCTCCCTAGACAGTATTAATTTCTATGAAATATACAGAGGTACTGCTTTTAATATGGCCCAATTTCTAACACAAACCCAATAATATTGCCTCCGTGGGAATTAAAGGCGACGTAGCGTATAAATTGATTAGCACAATTTTATCAACTTTTTATCGCTCCCCTGAAACATTCGAAAGGAAAATACACAGATGTCAAGGCCGCCATCTTGAATTTGTGTTACAAGAATAATTTTGAACAGAGAAATGAAATAAAGAAACATTTGGAGTCTTTGTGAAATTGCTCTTCATGCTCATTATAGAATGAATGTTTAGGAACCAGGTGGCAAGTTAAAAACCTTTAAATCCTTTTAGGCTTCGCACAGTACCCTAATTGCGTAACAAACTATTAATCTTAATCTGAATCATTTTGAACGATATTGCTAATCCATTGCTTCGTATGTTCGAAAACTGTGTATGCTCAACAACGTAAATAACACAATGGATGTTGTTGAACTGTTAAAATGAAGCCCATTGCTAATGATAATGTGTTACGCAATTGCCCCGCAGGAGAGCACGTGTGTGTGAAGACACACACACATACACACACAATTCCGACTTCGCCACTGTCTCAGACAGTACCGAGAGCTCCTGCACTTACACACATATTCACAGCGTATTTATATGCTTGTTAACCACAAGTAAAGTGCGCGACGCTTCGTGAGAAAAAATACTACGCCATGTATACTATTTCTCTTGTGTGAATATTTCTGCATATTTTTAGTCTCATACATCTACATAATTCTATTCCTTCAACTTTAATATTCTTCTAATGTATTCCCCTCCTATTTCTGCTGTCGCCAATATTATCACAAACGTAAGAAAATAACCATAAATTGAACAAGGTTGCCAACATAACCTACCTTAATTCCGTCAAGTTGGTGGCTATTTTTAGCACTGGCAGCACCGAATGTGTTTGGCTTCGTGCCATCTATTTGAGGCTGGCCTAAATAGACTAGTTTGTGAATCACATATAAATAAATCGTTAGGGAACTGTTAAGTTCTATGATAGAAAATACCTCGACAGTGTTATAAAAAGTTTTTATTTTGTCACAAAATATTTACTAATGCAAACAACAAACATTATACAGGATAGCAGGGACATCGAGGCGCAACCTGATAACATAGATACAGTACATGATTCTGGACCCCAAAAAATGTATCGCCAGATATTAAAATTATTGTTATTAAATAATTATTTTATTTGTTAATTAATATTATTGTATTATCTGCTTTTTATTGAATTATTTTATTTTCTTAATATTTGTATTTGTACGCTGACTACCTTATTACTATTATATGCTTTATGAGTTTAACCTGAAATAAACGTTTTGTTATTATTAAAAAAAATTGCTGTTCCATACATTTTGACCGCGAAGGTTTGCACTTTCCTATGAAACAGCTGTTTTTTTGATAACCTACGTAAAATTTCTACACTAGGGGATCTAGTATAGAATCATTTGCTGAATTCATGGCTTCGGGTTGTGTCTCGATCTCCCTGCCAGCCTGTATATTATTATCTATAGTCATTAAACTGAATTTAGCGTTTCTGCAGACGTGGCCACGTACTGGGTATCCTCAATTTGAAAAGAAGAAGCAGCGTTTTTCTAGTGCAATATTATTGTAATGTTCAAAAATGTACAGTCAACAAAAGAGATAAGTATGCAGGATCATCGGATATAGTTGAAGATTAGTAAGAAATTGATGGATGTTATCGAATAAAATTTAATTTTATGAATAAAAAACAAACGGCTCATATAACAAATCAAATTTCAGTCGACAATATCCATCGGTTTCTTATTAAACTTCAACTATATTCGACGATCCTGCAACATCATCATCAACTCAGCCTATCGCAGTCACCTGCTGGACATAGGCCTCTCCCAGACTGCGCCACAGCACCCTGTCCTCCGCCTTCCGCATCCAGTCTACCCCAGCCACCTTCTTTAGGTCGTCCGTCCATCTAGCTAGGGGACGTCCCACACTACGCTTGCCGGTACGCGGTCTCCACTCCAGGACTCGCCTACTCCATCGGCCATCGGTCCTTCGACAGACATGGCCAGCCCACTTCCACTTCAGTTTGCTTATCTCCTGCATACTCCTCTTATATCCTGCATACTTATCTCTTTTGTTGGCTGTATATGAACTTTTAAAAATTTAACGTCTTTTTTAATAAAAACTTGCTGAAACGAAGTACACTGGTCGTGTAGTGCTGAGTGATGAAAGTTTGTGCGTCCGGTGCGCTCCGCTACAACCTTCCTGAATAGTTAATATTTCAACTCTCTCATCTGCCTAGCGTTTTCCCAAATATGTTGGGGTCGGTTTCCAGTCTAACCGGATGCAGCTGAATATCAGTATTTTACATGGAGCGACTACCTATCTGACCTCCACAACCCAGTTACTGGGTAATACGATACCCCTTGGTAAGACTGGTTGTCAGATTTTCGGGCTTCTGACGACCCGTAACGACTGTCAAAGATCCACCAATGACAGCCGAGACCAACGGCTTAACGCGCTTTCCGAGACACGGAGGGGTCTTAGTATGTAAAGATGGTCACCCATCCACGGACCAACCGCGGCAAGCGTGGCTTAACCTGATCGATCGACCTGTGCGGCTGTTATTACCACAGAATACTTAAAGTACTACGTACAGAAAGGCCACTCCCTTCCCCGCACTAACATCAGTTACCGCACCTCACCCCGCACTTCGGCGTATTCGTCGCAATTCTTTAACAAGAGCGCTCGCAAACACAAGTACCTTACGCACACATTCATACGTATACAAACGTCATTTTTTAATGTAGTAGTAGTAGGTAATTATTTTGCGAGCGTTGTATGGAGTGTCCGGGGTGTGGTTATTACAAAGCCACAAGCCCCTCTTAATATTTCACTACAGTATGAACTGTATATCATACAGTTCATTCCTATCCTAGAAGATAAATTAGTGTGAGAGCTTTTAGTTGTTTTATAACTATTCTCATACAAAATTAAAGTGCTATATCATGTAAACGGTTGAATGCCGTAACAGAAACAATTAAAAAGCTATTGTGTCTCGCATGGATCCACGATAGGGTTAAATAATGGTCAGATAATGGAGAATAGTCAAGTCCATCTACCTATTAAATAAATTATATTGGAGCCCAGAGTTTGGAAACCAACCATTGTTCGTTTAACCCTTTATTCCAATCCCAAATTTATTTATCAACTTGTTCAACTCCGTTACGTAATTATGATTCCATGAAACGTGGATTTTCCACCACTCCACAATTGAGAGGAAGGAGGAAATCGTTTTTTTCAATCTGTATTACTCGAATGTAAACTAAACATTTACATATCCATACTAATAAGTATTACAAATTCGAAAGTAACTCTGTCTGTCTGTATGTTTCACGCCTAAACTGCTGAATCGATGAAATTTTCGATGAAATTTGGTATAAGATAGTTTGAGTCCCGGGAAAGGACATAGGATAGTTTTTATCCCGATATTCCCACGAAAGGAAAGGAAATCTCCTAATCTGAAGTTTTCACAGTTTCACCGCAATGTGAGTGCGAAGGCCTTCACAAGATAAAGGAAAAATAAAAGGCCGGTAAGAATTCGCTGATCGAACGATTAGCGATCGGTCAATGAAGTTCTTAACTAATATAAAAGGTCTATAACTAAATCAACAGCGGCCATCGATCACTGGCAAAGTTCACGCAACTTGTTTTTCGTCCATCGTTTGTTTTCAATTAAGCTGTGAGGAAGATATTGAGACTTCCTTTGTAATTGATGATTCTTTCATGAGATGAAATTAGATTCTTCGTTTTCTTTGTATACAGGGTGAAATTGAATTCATGGGCATCCTTTTAAAGGGTCATTGTACTCATCATTATGAACAACTTTTACTATGGGACTAAACCTAAAATCGCGAAAAAAAATCAGGTGTTCCTTCCATTTATGTTCACATAACTCGTCAAAATGTAGGGAAGAGCTGATTTTTTTTCACGATTTCAGGTTTGGTCCCATAGTAATAGTTGTTCAAAATGATGATTACAATGACCCCTTAAAAGGAAATTCAATTTCACCCTGTATACTATTTTTGGTTTGGTTGGTTCTGTGTCTGTGTGTTCTGTGTAAGATTTACTTTTTGATAGAAGATAGGATGAGTAAAAGTCTATGTCAAATAGATACATAATGTAAAAGGTTCATTAGAAAACCAACATCTGTCTGGCATTAATGCTGAAATGAACCTTTTTGGCGCAGCCGTGAGGCACACATTATTGTTGTTAGAAACATTATTTTTATTTTGTGTTTCACGAACTGTGTCCACATAAACTTTTTTCTTTCTTTTCTATTAATTCATAACGCACTTTGTCATTTTTACCTCTGGCACTTAACAGTTATTGGCAACGCTACGGTAGCGTAGATTCGTAGCACTTATTGGCTACGAAGCGTAGCTCCGTAGCAGTTACGTGATCGCGTTAGCTACGCCGTAGCAATCATTTAATTCTTATTTTTCTTTCTGTCACAATCCCAATGAACGGTAAAGATTTTCTTCTCTCCAATTATCATTATTTTATTCTAACGTTTTCAAGTCCATGATCATGTATCAAATTTGTATTGTTTTACAATGAAAATGCAACTTTAATAATCACCAAATGCACTACTGTACGGCGCAGAGGGATAATTGCGTAACACACTATCAATAGCAATGGTTTTCATTACGACAGTTCAACAAACATTCATTGCGTTATTTACGTTGTTGAGCAGACAATTTTTTTTTTTTCCTAACTTCATCTGCCTATAGCCGGCAGCCTAATTGCGGAACGCCAAATCGTCAAATGATTCTGATCAGTTGGCTTCATTTCTATCACAATTGGCTTCATTTTACGATTTTCGAATTGCGAAACTCTAGTTTATTATGAAACCAATTATGAACGTTAAGGCCCTGCGCAGAAACTAGAGTTTCGCAATTCGAAAATCGTAAAATGAAGCCAATTGTGATAGAAATGAAGCCAACTGATCAGAATCATTTGACGATTTGGCGTTCCGCAATTAGGCTGCCGGTCGAAATAGACATTCAATGTTACATTAATTCGCAAGCTGAAAATTGGTATGAATGTTAGGAACACCATTACAAATAAATTGTCAAAAGTCCCCATCGACCGACACACGTCGGTGTGCAAAAAAATGTATTCAAGGTCAAAAAATCGGTTTTTTGCATTTTATCATAAAAATAGGTGAAATAGACAAAATTGTTCATAATGCAATTATCTACAAAAATTGTTCTTACACTTTTTTTTCCTAAGAATCACCATTTCAGATATATAGCGATGCAAAAAGTTGAAAAAATTGTGTTTTTCTTCATAATATGTATGTCAATTACTTTTGTATTTATACGTTACAGACCCGTAATACCTACAAGTAAAATTTTTTTTTTGTTGTCGGGGGGAAACCTACAAAAAGCACCTGACCTCCAGGGAGGGAGGTCGGGGAGTGTGGGATTTTTACCTCACTAAAACCACCCCGGTGATCACCATCAGCACATAGGGGCGGTCCCGGTTCTTCTGAAAAGTCCAATTCCGGAACCCCCCCGTGCAACGCCTGTAAGGCACATCCCTGGGGAGACTAAAGGGGCCTCCCCTGAGCCTCGATATGCAAGGCAGCACGTGACCACTGTGCCACCGTCTTCACTTTACCTATAAATCCCCTTAAGGCAAGTACTTATTCTTTCCCATTCACAGATCCTCACGGTCACGGTCGGCTATTCTTACCAACCGTTAATTTGTCGACCCGTTTTTATTATCTGTGGGTAGCGCGTGTGCTTGTATAAGAGAGTTTTTACAAAAGTGGACCGTATTGGTTCTGATTCACCACATTATTAGATTTTCGGGGTCTTATTCACTGGGCATTTCGGGCTTTTGAAGCAGCGCTCTCCAGTTAATATAATATATTGTGTTCTGCTCGAAATTTCTTGGAGGATCTTGAACCCTGTTGAGACAATTTGCTCCGTACCTACTTCTGCTTTGTAGGAATAAATTAAATTGTGTTTGAGAACAAAGCAGTCACTTCAACTGTTTTCGAGTTTGTATCCATACTATCCATACTAATATTATAAATTCGAAAGTAATTCTGTCTGTCTGCCTGTCTGTCTGTATGTTACCTTTTCACGCCTAAACCTCTGAACAGATTTAGATGAAATTTGGTATAGAGATAGTTTGAGTACTGGGGAAGGACATAGGATAGTTTTTATTCCGATATTCCCACGGGATCGACACTTATGCGGGTGAAATCGCGGGGCGCAGCTAGTTATAAAATAAAATAATGGACTGCCTCGTTTTTCTAGTGGTCGCAAGCTGAGCATGAGGACCTGGATACGATTCATGGGTCGGGCAAAGTGTTACAGAGAAGACACGGGCATTGGTCACTACACTTGCTCAAGACAGGTTGGCCTTGGCAATTCCAGACTTATGTAAACTATAAGTCCAGATTTCCTTACGGCGCCTTTACTTCACCGATGTTAGTAATATCTTAGATAAACTCAAAACGTGCATCATCATCTGCATAGCCATTTCCCAACTATGTTGGGGTCGGCTTCCAGTTTAACCAGATGCAGCTGAGTACTAGTATTTTACATGGAGCGACTGCCTATCTGACCTGCACAACCCAGTTACTGGATAATACGATACCCCTTCGTAAGACTAGTTATCAAATTTCTTTATTCGATTTTCAACTCTATCACTTCATTATAAGGTTCAAAGTTGATTGGGAAAATTTGACAGTTTTACAATGAAAGTCGCAAAGAAGAAATACCGTCACATTCAGCCCGCGTTTCCCTCATATTTCATAATTATGGTCTCCGAGTCATTAAATTCAGGACATTACACTAAAATTTATTATGGTCATGTCCGTACTTTCATAATTTAACAATTAAAAGTTGAAGTATGGCTTTATGATAGGGAATGATGTTGATAGTACTTTTGCAACATTTAGATTGCTATCGACACGCTAAGAAGAAGAAGTACTTTTGCAAACACCGAGTTGTAGTATTATGACTTGGCCTATTACCCGATTCCGGCTTGACGTCGACTTACGGGACACCCTGTATATGTAAATGGTACACCACAGACTACTTTCAGTGTTGTCTCTCCTTCTCTCTTCATCCATCCAAAGGTTATCTTTAAAAAAATCGCACTTAGCGATAAGACCACTCATTATCTCACCCCTTTTATTATTAGCCTGTGACGTCCCACTGCAGGGCAAAGGCCTCCCTACTCTCTCATGAGAGTAGGGGTTTAGACAAATTAACCCACCGCGCTTGTCTAGTGCGAGTTGGTGGGTGTACAGTGGACCGCCTGACTGAACCCGTGGGCGCCGCCTTTGACATGCTAGATGTTCATCAGCCGCCGCCCTGAGTTGATATCCTGCACTAATATCGACTGTTCCATCCGAGCCTATTTGGGTGTATTTATCCCATAGCCTACAGGTGGCGTTCTACATTTAGTTCAATACTGAATGCACGACAGTTTAAAGTCATATCGAGGACAGATCTCACCCCTTGTATTTCTATATTTAAATCTGTCTAATTAACTAACTACCTAAAGAAAAAAAGAAAATACATTTATTTAGCACAGACTAAAAGACACAATACATCAGATAAAAAAAAAAAAAAAAAAAAAAAGATCAAATTAAAAGCGTAAAGTCCGATGTAAGTAATTGGCAGGAAAGTGTGCCTCACGGCTGCGCCAAAAAGGCCCAGTTCAGCAATAATGCCAGACAACTAGTGCCTGACGCTGGTTTTCAACTGGAGAATATTGGGATAAGGAAAAATGAACCTACCTTGCCCACAAAGCTACAATAAAAGGAAAAAATTTGAACCTTATTTAATTATGAAATTGCTTCTAAAATAATCTCTCTTATAACAGAAATGTTGACCTTTACAAAGGTCTCAAGGGAACACTACAATTGTACTCAAAGTTGGCTATTCAATTATCTAACTTTTTAGACGGCATGTCATTTGTTGTTTTCCCTGGCATAACATAGGTCACGTAAAGATAAAAACACACATACAGCATACATAATCAGCCTATAAGAGGTTGAGGAGAACGTGGAGTACATGCGTGTGAAGTCCAACTGGACTTTGAGAACAGAAAACAGGACATAATTACCAAATCAATTATTTCTTTGCAAACATGGGTATAGTACATATTCGGTGTTTTTATAATAATGTTCTCCATATTTTACCGTCACATGGGCATGCAAAGGTTTACAATTCCAAATAAAAAAATAGTGGCAGATCATTGGAATTACAAATATATAATTATGTATTAAAAAATATATATATATATCGTGATGATTGATTGTTTGTTAGTATTTTTACCTAAACCACGTAGTAACCTACCTACAATAACTACGTGTCTTACTAACACGTCCAAAAATAGGCGAGCAAACGAAGCGAATGATTTGTTCGACATCGCAAACACTTAGCGACGGATCAAGTTACCATAAAGTTGCTTAACGTTTTGCCTTGAACGAACGGACGTCATACAGTCTGGGTGCGAGTATATTTACAGGAGAGTCCAATCGATTTCTATTTGTGTTTTGTAGGTGTAGAATCCTGTTGATTCCGTATTTATGTTGCACATATCACTTCACTGGCTCACTACCACACCAAGCGCCTTCGTATATAGCCCGCTTCACTTTGTCTGTTTCCCGCCATTCCTCGTAACTGACAGATGATATAAGTGACAGCAGCTACCCCGCTTGTGTGAATGAGACAGTGTTTACATATCTATTTAATAGATACACTACATCCCTTTCTTATTATATTTTTTATTTGTTCAACTCTAAACACGTTATCAAACAATCGTGTAAAATTAAAAATCACAAACATGTTTATTTCAACTATGCATTTTTGCAATCAACTGCCAACGAAATTAAAGCATTAATAAATTGAAGTAAACCGAAACATAAGAAGCCTGATCATCTGCATTTATGAACATGACGGACCAGGACTTTTTATTTAATCTCTTCGCTTGTCCAGTTTCCTTGCTCTTATCTATCACATCTCTTTCATTAGCTTCTTCTTCGTCGTGTGAAATGGGATTCAAATTTCAAACCTTCCCTCTCTACCTAAGCCATATCACCTTGTGTGACTCCCAAATCGATAGCTATTGTCCTCCGATATCCGTTTCCCTTTCATCAACAATTTTTTTTTTTATTTTTTTTTTCCCCGTTATTGTAATCATCTGTTGCAAGTTGCAACTCAGACGATTAAATATAATATGTCGGATCTTTCATAAGTATGCACTTAAAATGAGACACAAGCGCCTTTGTTTAGCGTTGTGCGGAGTCTAGGATTAAGTATGGTGTCCGATACGGAGTTACGGACCTTATGGGCCATGGAGCGACAGTGATCGTGTAGACGTGGTCGCGACACATACTGGCCTAGGTTATTAATTAGTACAGTAGTGTTAGTAATTGAGTCTGTAACAATAAACTGTGTAGAAATTAAAGGAGCTATTTCTCTCGTTTACCCGTATCCCAATTCTGCGCCCACGACTGTATATCTGACACTATGTATGTCCCTAAGTATGTCTGATCACAATCCAACGTATCTGGATTCGACATACATGTACATATTTCTATAATTTGGTTTATTATAATGGTCACCTATCAATTTTTTTTTTTCGATGTTTAACTATTAGTAGGTAAGTATTTTATCAAAGCGTTTTCGTTAATTTTTTTCACATGCTTCTGCCACATTAAAAAAAAATGTGTCTTTTGAATGTTTTGTTTAGGTACGTGTTCCTCCCTCAGTAACAGCTCATAATAATAATTCTATCAGGTAACAAAGTCACCTTAGTAAATAAAACAGTTACGTAGGTACAACCGTACAACACAAGACCCACAGAATTTTTTTTTTCAGCCTATAACATCCCCTTAAGGTAATTACTGTAGAGATTATGATCATGGTTTTTGGCATGCAACCCTTCAGGTAACCACAAGTTAATGGCCTATTACTCCAGAACAAAACGCGAAAACAGTAGGCGTCAGATTTAGCTGACAAGCTAAAACAAGACAACAAGGACAAAAATGTCAAAAACATGAAACGATTCCGTAAGAATTATTTTATCTGAAAGATATTGTTTTATTGAATACCTCTCCCACAGTACTGGTACACAAACATCCATTCCAAGAGGGACATGAATTCATGTTTAAATAAAATAAAATAGTAGGCTACAAACCATCACGCGGGCCCACCGCGCGTCAATAGAAGCACACGTCCCCGAAGTAGTCGCTCCAGGACACGCCGGCCCCCACGATGCTTTCCTTCGCCGCTTTGTTACATCCGTGTTACACGTGGTTTCCTCACGATGTTTTCCTTCACCGTTTTGATACATCCATTTTAATGGAGTGTTACATCTGGTTTCTTCACGATGTTTTCCTTCACCATTTTGTTACGTCCAATTTAATGGATGTCAAATGCGACCAATTTAATGGTTGCCCAATGCGTCCAATTTAATGGATGCCCATTGCGTCCAATTTAATGGATGCCCATGCGTCCAATTTAATGGATGCCCATGCGTCCAATTTAATGGATGCCCATGCGTCCAATTTAATGGATGCCCATTGCGTCCAATTTAATGGATGCCCATGCGTCCAATTTAATGGATGCCCATGCGTCCAATTTAATGGATGCCCATTGCGTCCAATTTAATGGATGCCCATGCGTCCAATTTAATGGATGCCTATCTACCACGCGTAAACAGTGCGTACTGGTAATGTCACATGTCTTCGAAGTATTGGTTCTCAGACATGCCGGTTTCCTCACGGTGTTTTCCTTCACCGTTAATGGACAGTGGTGATGAGTGATAATACACAAAATGCCTGCCTGGTTTCGAACCCACGACCTTAGTCGGGCTAGACCACCACCACTGTCGTGCTGAAATGTAATGCTATAATTATGTGTAGGGTTTAGATCTTCTTCAAATTCACACGAGCCCAATGATACCACGCAGAGTGCATGCGAGGGTTTTCATTCTCTTCTATTATTTTACTTCTGTCATTTTTGTTGTGCCCTTACACTTCTTAACGAATATATCTTTCTTCGTTTCTTTCCATATTCAAGAGCCTACCTGTAATTGAATAATCAATCTTAGATAGTTCACATGTAGTTAATCAACTATTACCTTGTAGGTATGTCATACCAGTCTAAGTTACCTTTAGACTCACAGCTTGTATTACTATATTATGGTCCCAACAGTTGCCATGGAATTTGAACTTTATCATGAAGGTATGACATTAAGTTTGTGTTACCAAAACTTGATAATTATCTGACATTCTGAATTCAAAATACAGAATTTTCTAATTACTCGGTTGATTAAAACTTCCGAGAAGTAGGTACTAAAGAGCTTCCAATATAACTAGGTAAACTGTGTATCTATTACAATACTAAGTTATCTCTGAACATGCGCGTATTGTAATTATTCTTCCTTTCCTTCCTTCTTTTTTTTTTTTTTTTTTTTTTTTTTGAACAATAATTGATGTAGAAGAAGATATTACACGAGTCAATGCGAATGTTTCAGGATTAAAATTAATTCAGTAGTATCATTATTTTTATCAACTTCAATACCACTTGAAAACATTTCCGGTAGGTACTTCAAGAAGTTTAATCGGACAAAGGTATATTCTTCATGTAGGTAAAATAATCTTATTATTTATTTACGTTTGTGATTTAATTTCCATTTTATTATACAATGAATCATCAAAAATCATATAATCGTATCAAGTTCCAGAATACTGGGTAAAGCTGCATCCTACCCAACTTACCTACTATAACAACTGTGCGATTGTTAATTACGTCTAAAACCCAAGTCATGATATTATAAAAATGTTTCCTTGAAATTTTTGCATATTCAGTAACACATTGAAATTAGTTTAACTAGGAGTATTTTTATAATTATATAGATCTGTACACCTATTACCTACTGTGTAAGCAATACTTACACGCCTTGCAAGGCAACACATGGTGACACAACATAGTTTTTTATTTTATACCATCATGTACCACTATGGTATACCTAATCTGTGTTCGCGACCTATTCGCCAAAAATGCAAACAAACATAAATCAATGGAGAAGCAACTTATTCCTACACGACAAAGTCCAGCTTACTCCACAACCCCAAACACTTCCACAACTCCCTCCTTAGAGCCAGTCACTCTGAAATCGACCCAATTTCCACTGAAACAAAGTTGATAATTGTTCAACTTGAAATAGGGTGGGGGTGCGCACTTTTACTATAGGTATGTGTACAAATAAATACATTTTAATTTGAACTAGGTAATCTTCCAGCAATAAATGCTGATTCCTAATGTGACAAACAATACATAAGATGGTGCAGATCGCATAACAAAGGCTTCAATACTTTCACACAGACCATTGTAATACTGGTAACAGGACCCCACAGAGGGCAGTATTACCAAGTTTGTGATAAAATAAGAATTATAATTTCATAACCCAACATCATGCCTGTCCCCACCAGAGGGCCAGACAGAGATATAGAGTATTTTATAATTAACTTACCTTAGCCAGTCCTGGCCGGATCCCATGCAACAGGGAGAGCGAGTCTACAGTCATAAATTTTTCACAAATTCTGACTAAGGCCAACGTCACCACCAAGAAATTCCTGATGGAAAAAACCCCATAACATTGGTGCCACCTGGGCATCGAACCCAGGACCCCACAATCAGCCGTAGCGCTTGCAACCACTAGACCACAAATTATAATAATTAGTTAATATTAAGATAATGAAAATCTTAACAGCTAGACACTCTCACAGACACATTTATGTAGGTACCTACTTATAATTATCTATGTGTGAATATGTATGTAATCTTTATTGTTATAAGTATGTATGTCTTGGTTTCACATTATGTAAATTGGCACCAGTAACTTAGTGATCTTTGAAGGTTCACCACATTAAGAAGTTATACTCCAACAGAAGGGAACTTTTCTTCTCCAACAAAATTGATTTACCAATTAACATACCTATTCATTCATATCAATCATAAAAAATTATTATGTTATTCTAATTAATCATTGCAATAACATCAAACAGCAGTTTATTGTTATTGTGACTTTTATTTTCACTTTGCATACATTTTATTTCAAAGTAAATATGTATGCTTATTATTTTAACTTACTGGTTGGTACCAGTATTTAATTATAGTAAAAATTACATAGCTTTTCCTTAGTCTGTTGATACCAATCTAAATTATGTCACCCTAGAACTGGAATACATGTTAAGCATTATCATTAGTACTCATTAGTTCTTGCTACATGCAGGAAATTATCCTCTGCGGAACAGATCTACGCTATGAGACTTTCTACTACAATCAGTACCTAATACCCCCTTTTTTTTTAGTAAGCCAGCTTTAGTATGTATTTTTTATTAAAAGATCTGAAGCGGCTTAGCCTAATCCAGATCACTGCTTGTATTTCTGTTACCATTTGTGTCCAATTTCATAGACCCATAGATACCTATACCGTTTCAGGCAAGTAAATAATTAAGTATTCTTATTTTAATGAATAGGTAGGATAACATTACAAACCAAAATCAGAGTTAAAGGAATCATCATTGTTATACCTAGCTTATATACATTTTATTCTTAAAAATTACAAGGTACTAATATAGTTTGAGTGCTGTTGCCTTGTCCAAGCCCGCTGGTAACCGCAAATAGAATAATAATTAAAGATTTAATAAAAACATTAAGTACATTCATGAATATGAAATAAGTACAAAGTTTATCATCATCCTCTTGCCCTTGTCCAGCCATAAGGAAGGGAGCAAATCCAGTTTATTCTGCAGGTGGATAAGTTCCTTTTTTTTTTTTTTTTCATTTCAAATAAGTAGGTAGGCACCTAAGTACTGTGGAGATTGGCTGTAAAGCGAGTCTAGCTGTAAAGCCACACGTCTTTGCAGGACAGGCTGGTTATGTTTGGAGGCATGTTCCATTTGAACGTTCAAGTGTGTGTCAAATATTCTGTTAGTGTTTTTTCTTATTTTAGAAGCAGTGTTGAATTTACCGTTGTACGATAAGCTTCTCTTAAACAATAAATACTATACAAAGCTTAACGCCTTTTAGTTATATGTCGTCAGCACATCCATTGCTACGACTCCCACTGCAGTACTTAGCACTCCTAGTAATTTAATGACTGTGGTTTGTATTCATTCCTAACTTTTATATTGGGTGTAGTAGTCATTTTGTGATGGCCAAACACGATGCAACATAAAATTATAGATATCCTGAGTGATCCATCTCTTTCAACTTTTTTTTTTTCGAACAATTTTAGTAACAGTGTATTACAATAAAAAACCGTCAGAATCCTCACTTCTGCTTGAAATACTTTGTTACTAGATGCGAAATCTAACAATTTACAATACATACATTAGTTTGGGTAATAGTTATGCAAGTTCTTACCTCGTTAGTGTTTTGTTTTTCTTGGTCAGCCGTATCGGTAGGTAGGTACTTACATATAATTTCTCCTAATTTTGTTAATTTTATCTGACCTTTATCCTCGTCGCCACTTGTAGAATCCTGTTGATTCCGTATTTATGTTGCACATATCACTTCACTGGCTCACTACCACACCAAGCGCCTTCGTATATAGCCCGCTTCACTTTGTCTGTTTCCCGCCATTCCTCGTAACTGACAGATGATATAAGTGACAGCAGCTACCCCGCTTGTGTGAATGAGACAGTGTTTACATATCTATTTAATAGATACACTACAGTAGGTACAGTGAATAATAATGACAAGTATAATGCAGGTAGGTAATGTCTGTTCCAAAGTAACTTTTAATAACATTATGTAGTTAAAAAAAAAAAAACAAATCACGCACGTAAAAATGATAAAATAATTAAACTGACTTAAATTTTATTCTACAAGCTTGGAGCGCACCTGAAGAGTTCCATTATCCACCTCCTGGCTGCATCATCAGATCAGCTCCAAGATATCAAATTATAATTTTGTCATTCGAACTACATACAGGGTGAAATTGAAAACATGCGACAAATCGAAATTGGAGATTGTACTCATGATTATGAATAACTTTAACTATGGGAGCAAACCTGAAATCGCGAAAAAAAAATCAGCTGTTCCCTACATTTATGTTCGAGTAACTCGTCAAAATGTAAGTAACAGCTGATTTTTTTTTCTCGATTTCAGGTATGGTCCCTTAGTAAAAGTTGTTCATAATGATGAGTACAATCTCCCATTTCGATTTGTCGCATGTGTTCAATTTCATCCTGTATACATACAAAGTTACGTTTCATTGCGACATTTAGAAATAGGTTAAAATTGACTTCTATGATTTTATTGCATTACTTGTTAGTTAGATACAAGTGAATCTAATAAAAGCGTGTTAAAAAGAACCCTATTCATTTAAAATTCTTAGGCTATCACTTACTAAAGGGAAAATTAACAAAACAGTTTTCAACATTACCACAAAAACTCGCCACTTTTTTCAAAAGTTATAAATTAATAAATCTATGTTAATAACATTATTCAGTTGAAAAACCACCGAGGAAAATTGAGGTTATAAAAACTTCAATTTATTGTCAAATGAAAACTTTTAAGGTGATTTAAAGTTAGAATTTCGGGTTGAAGTTTTTTTTTTTTCTTAGTTTAAAGGGCTTTATCGATGAGCGATAACGTCGCCCTGTAACAGGTTTGAAGTATTCAAATCAAAGTACTCAATATTTTGTAACTGGCACTACGAATTGGCATCGACGGGTACATTATTTGATCTATTTGTTAACATTTTTATCATTATTTTTGGAACAGACCATAAGTGCAACCACTTTTTAAAACCATATTGCTTATGAAACTACTATCTACCTATACCTATTTTTTTTTCTACCATAATAATAATAGATAGGTAGTCTTTTTTTTTTTTTTTATTGTAATAACTTTCAAATCGCAGTATTCAATTATACTCAATACTTTATATGCATTCAACAATGTGTACCTGCTTAGGTGGTAATTTAAATTATGTGTGATCATTATGGACCCTGTCGGGCACAGCAAAATCGTAGGAGAGAGGAAGCTTTGAAAAACTTAGCTTATACTCTTCCGAACTAATTCTGATATTATTATATTATGGTTTTTTACATATCTAATTAACTGTACTAATACTTACTAAAATATTTTTTTTTGTACTTATATTTTGTCATTTAAATATTCGTTTATGTTCGTTGTTATTTTATACTATTAATTCTTATTAAGATTAGGGGTCATTCAAGTATTCTGTAAGCACTAAAGGGGGGCAGGGGGTCTTTGCTTTGCTTATTTTTGATGACATGGGGGATGGCGAGGTCTGGATGGTGTTTACTTCAGCAGTATTTATTTTTTAACTTTTTCGGATTTTCTACAAAATTTAGTCGATTTTGGTTCGAACGCATGGCAACGCTACTTGTCTATGCTTGAAAACGAAACGCATATAACTGCTGCTCATGAATCAATAAAGAAACCAGAACACATTGAAAAATGCATGTACTAATGTTTACGTAAGCATGGGAGGGGGGGTAAGAGCTTTGCCTACTTTTGCTGACGAGATGGAGGAGGCGGTTAAAAATTACAAAAATCTGCTTACGTAATACTTGAACGGCCCCTTATTCCTTCACTCTCTATATCGAAAAAAAAGTAACAACACTGAACACCTTACTCATTAGCCCTACTCAAACACCCTTCGCCCGCATCGCTAAACATCGCCGACACTCAAGCACGTCCTTCATGTAACACATTATCCCTGAACCAAAAAGGCCTCCACTTTTTGCTGACAGCGAACTTCGGAGGCTTCAATCAAAAAGGCCATACAAACGAACACCAATCAGTGTACAGCATGTGGCCCCCTCACGCGTTAAATTGCTTGTCTTATTTAACGATTGTACCTTTTATTGCGCCCCGATTGTAGACGTAATGTCTTTTAAGATTTCTGCCCGTATTTCAGTCCCCAATTGGGGTTGGCAAGTATTTAAGTAAGCAATAAAAAAGTGGGAAGTAGTAACATTTTATTTTCTGTTTGCGAAACCGAAGTTGTTCGCAATGTGGGGGAGCAAAGCCTATAAGTGCCTGCTCGTGTTTTTAAAGGTGATAAACATAAGTCACGTTTTAACAAAACTATTAACTCGGTGTTTCCATCTAGGGTTTCTTATTTCGATAGATCTTGCGTAATGCCAATTTCATAAATGAAATTAAACGCTATCAGCACATCTATAGTTTAGATGTGGGGATGTAGGGTTGCCACCGATCACTTCTTGATTTAAGGGTTCAATCAACCAATCAACTCAGCCTATCGCAGTCCACTGCTGGACATAGGCCTCTATTAGACTGCGCCACAGCACCCTGTCCTCCACCTTCCGCATCCAGGGAACTAAGGGGGGCTTTAAGGGTTACTAGCATCAAAAATTCGGGTTTTAGTTTTTTTTACGGGAGACGATAAATATTTTATTTTATTTATATTTGCTGTTTGAAGAAACGCCTTTTAAAAGCTCTTCATTTTATGAAGCAAATGTATAAACAATTAAACATGCTTACATTTTAACTTAAAGTTACTTTGAAACTTCACAGTATAATTTAGGCTATCCGCGCGTCTACGCATAACCCCGTAAATTATTAAAAAAAAAGACGGTTTCCTACATTAAAGCTGGAATTACGGGGTAACCCGTAAAATACGGGGCGTTTGGCAAGGCTAGCTGTCAGTATCAATATTCCACAACAATGATGATACAATACAGATAGCGTTCAGTTTCATTGTTGAAATTCGCCCTAAGGACGCGAGTGTTACGTTTAAATCCATCTGGTAGTTTTATTATAAACGCAGAACTCATTTGTAAAAACCTCTTTAAGAAAAATAGTACGAAGACTCCACTAAATATGTTCTGCTTCCCGAACTCCGTCCGACCTCTTTTAAAAGGCGATCTTATGATGGAATCTGGAGTTTCTTGCCCATTCTTTTCCCAACGAAACTACCTTTTGAAAGGGGCGACTAGAATCAATTCCACTTTATCGTAAATTTTAACGTTCAAAAGTGCCTTTTATGTTACTATTTGGAATAAATGCTTTGACTTGGCTTGACATTTTTACCATCACAACAAATATTTCTGATGACTGTTGAAAATCTATTCAAACACTCATTTTTATGTGAAATCCTCTCACAAAGAGGCGCTAACTCATCTCAAACAACTCGAAACTACTACTTAAGTAGTTTTGCTTGTGTATCTCAAGTCGAAACCTAGCCAACACAAGAAAAATCGAAAAACTTTGGTATTGTTGTTGGTCAAAGAATTCTGTAGCGAAATGGTAATTTCATTCTAATGTTGGGTAAAGTTTTTGTAAACTTGAAGAACGGAGGTACTTCTATATTGTAGGCTTTGAGATTTTATTGTTAACTAGCTTTTCCACGCGTGGATGTCGGAAAATATCCCACGGGAACGCACTGCAGTGATTAAAAGTACTCTATGTGTTAATCCAACGGTGTAATTGCGTAGGTAATAACAGTAGGAATCGCTTTTATTTTGATCAAGAACGTTAATTGCGTTATTCACGTTATTAGTAGGTTCCACAATATTAGTTTGTTTTAATTTTGCGACTGTCATTTCATTTTCATTGTGTTTGAAGCTTTTCTAAACAAGTCAAAATAATTACATTTTGTAGAAACGAAGTTAATATAAAGTTTTATTAACATCAACTGTAATCTGTTTTAATGAGACTTATCGTTATTTGCCCATTATCTTTTGTATTTGTAGTGTTTGATGTGTTTATTTCATGTTAAGTATTTTTGTAGTGTACAATAAAGTATATATAAATAAATAAATATTTGCTAATATAATGAAGCTGAAGAGTTTGTTTGTATTTTTGTTTGAATGCGCTAATCTCTGGAACTATTTGGTATAGAGATAGTTTGAGTCCCGGGAAAGGGCATAGGATACTCTTTATCCCGATATTACCACTGGATCGACACTTAAGCGGGTGAAATCGCAGGGTGATGCTAGTCATCCTATAATGTTCTCACTGCTGGGACACAGGCCTCCTCTCAGTGACAGGGAGTGGGCCGTAATCCACCACGCGGGCCCAGAGCGGATTGGTAAATGTCACGTGTCTTCAAATTTTTCTTTCTAGTACATGGCCGGTTTTTTTACGATATTTTCCTTCACCGTTTTGAGAGCAGTGGTGATGAAATAATTTACACAAAGTAAAACGCCTGGCTGGGTTTTCGAACGAACCTATAACTCGCAAGTCGCGATCGTTACCACTAGGTCACCACTCATTAACTTATAACAAAAACAAACCTTTAAAATAGTATTTGCGAAATGCTGAAGGCAAATATTTTTCATGCAAGCAAAATTAAGCTCTCTACACATGGGGTGCGAACCTCATTGCCAGTGTAAGGCAATTGGGGTGCTGTTCAAATGAAGCTATCATACAGTCTACACTCTCATTTGGCTCACCGCGTGAGAACACGGCTTAATTGAAGCTCCATTATTATAGGGTAAGGGTGGGTTAGGTTTTATTTTAAGGTTCATTTAGACTGCCTGAATACCTGTCTACTGTGATTTGATGTAGGGCACGTATTCATAATTGGCTCTAAAAAAAAGCTATTAGAATACTTTAATAAAGCCACCCAAACCCATAGTCTATATATAACTTTTTATTTTTGCATATCCTGCAATAGTCCTACGCCCAGCGGGGGTTATCCTTGGGTGCACTTGCATAGTGCATACAGGGATAATCGTCGGTTGGTGCCGCATTTCATTAAAATTTCCTAAAGGGGCCTCTGCGAGTTGGCTTCGGCCCCTCGTACGCCACCAAAGGACCGGGACCCCATGGTCCCGAGATATGTAAAATGCTAAGATAACAAACAATCAACACAGGCTGTCGCCGTCCAGTGCTGATCATAGGCCTCACCCAGGCTGCGCCACAACACCCTGTCCTCCGCCTTCCGCATCGAGTCCATCCCAGCCACCTTCTTTAGGTCGTCGGTCCATCTAGTTGAGGGGCGTCCCACGCGATATGCAAAGACATAACCCTTGAAATTAGGTGTGACCTGCCGTTTTTAAGAGTTTTCATTATGTGATAGGAAAATTATGAATGTAGGTCATTGCTAGAATAACTACTCATCGGTTTGTCCGTAATTTCTGCGATAGAAAATAGGTGACTTAAATACGATCTTACAATCATAAATTACAATTACGTATGAAAGTATTTTAATTAAAACGTCCTATGTAAAGCTATGTACAGTCAACAAAAGAGATAAGTATGATGTATCTCTCTTTTGTTGACTGTACACAGAGTGTCGGTGAACACTGTTGATTTGAAATAGGTAGGTATGTATTCGTTTACATACGCGAGTTTTGTGAAAGGCGGTATGATTTGATGAATGATAACCCTATAACATGAAAAATGGAAATGTCATTACCTTTTTCAACGACATTTTGCGAGTAAAAACGTCTGTTGGATTATGTTTTTCTGAGAACCTACTGCCTAGGTATGTTTTTATGTTTATCAAAATGAAGTATGTACTTATTGTGTATTTTTGGCGTAAATATAATTTTCATTTTCTCTAATATTACTTTAATAATGGTTTTACTACGATAAGATGCTGGTAGGGATCTTGACCGTACTTCCGGGATTGTCCTGATAGCCGTGGAATACCGCTCCACTCCTCATAAGCACCTAAGGACATGTTGCCCCTTGTCGCTACGACACTATGTGCTAGCGACCGATTTCGGGGGTCTATTATTGAGTGTGCAAGTCACCCCCTGCCATTTTATCTCTGAATATTGGTCAGGCAAGGGACATAGTCCTTCCATAGTTCAAGGATACCGATCCATAATAACCAACGAAAACCCATAGCCAAATTATATTTTATTCCCATGTTCTGCAATAGTCCTGCACCAACCGGGGGTTGCCCATGGGTTCACTTGCATAGTGCATACAGGGATAACCGTCGGTTGGTGCCTCCTTATCACACTATTACATCACACTAATATTATAAAGGCAAAAGTTTGTGTGTGTGTGTGTGTGTGTGTGTTTATATGTTTGTTACTTCTTCACGCTCGAACGGCTAGACCAATTTTGATAAAATTTTGTATGGAGGTAGCTGACACCCTGGATTAACATATAGGCTACTTTATATCCCGATATTCCCACGGGATCGACATTTACGCGGGTGAAACCGCGGGGCGCAGCTAGTTATTTCATATTGTCTAAGAGGCCTCTGCGAGTTGGCTTCGGCCCCTGGTACGCCTTCCAAAGGTCCGGATCCCCAGGATTTTGCTACTGCGGGATTAAAATTTATTTATTTATCTAGCCAACAATTGTTTACAATATCATAAATAAAATAATTTCCTTCATAGTACCAAAACGTTTAAACGAAACGGCTAAAAGGATTGAGAAAAGATGCAAAACTATTATTAACGGACGAAAAAAAGGAAAAAGGAGGGTCTCAAGTCAACGCGTATCTTTTTACATGAACCCTTCGTTTTAGCTTATAGAAAAATACGTGAAAAACTATCCCCTACGGATCACGTTGGCTCTCGGCATGTAAAAATAAAACGTTACAAAGTAAACCTATACCTAGTCGAGACCATGTAGCTTAATGTGGGCACATCCATCACATTGACATTTATTACACCGACACTGCCTTTTTAGGGCGGTTAACTGCTCTTAGATCTTTGTATATAGCCTAAAAAGATATAGTAAGTTGTGCTTACGGAGATATAGGGGAGAGGTGCTATGAAGGGGACAACATTCTTTAGTGGCTGATTTAGGGCAGTTAATGAGAGATAAATAAAAAAGTTTACATTTATATCATAAAGTATTTATTAAAGTTTAAAAAAATAAATAAAAAACAACTGTAAATCGACGCATTTAGAAATAAAAATACAAATTAAACAACATGTCGATATGTCCCATTCATAACAGGGTGGCCATGAATGGGACATCGTAAGTTATGAAAGGGACATATATAAAATAAAACCTATATTTTAACAAATCTTATTTATTATTGTAAATCTTTATGTTTTATAATCAGTGCTTTGTATGCTTATGAAGTATTAATTATTATTTGGAAGATTTTAATCATATTATGTAGGCTTTATGCAATCAACTAAACATCTTCAAATTAAGTAGCAAAAAAAAAAAAAAAAATGTAGTTGCACAAGTTACAAAATAAAAACTTTTTAACAAAAAAATTAAACCTCCGAAAAAACTGAAAAGCAAAAAATAAAAACATTTTTTATTTTACCTTAATAAATAAGTTCTTAAACTAATGCAAGTATACCTAAGTAATTTTGAGTCGGCGCCAAACAAGCAACTTAATATCGTTGCGAGTGGTCGTGCGGAGAGCGCATTTTTTGTTTGGAATGTTATATTTATCGCTGGAGATTTCACGTTGCATTATTAATTTGATTTGGTTATTTCTTTAAATTTAAGGTAATTTAGTGATCTTTGTTCATTGATTGTTTGGCGCCGACTCAAAATTTCTTAGGTATACTTGCATTAGTTTAAGAACTTATTTATTAAGGTAAAATAAAAAATGTTTTTATTTTTTGCTTTTCAGTTTTTTCGGAGGTTTAATTTTTTTGTTAAAAAGTTTTTATTTTATAATTTTTTGAGGCTATAATTTACTAATTACTACATGCTTAATTTTTTATTACTTATAAATTAGCTACCTACCCTACTTTAGATATTAACTGTTATATAATCTTAATTTAATTATTATTTTTTGTATAATAAAATACTTAAAAAAACAGGCTTTATAAAGCTCAGCATTAAAATCTGTGAATGAACAATAAATCACCCCTATTTTCCCACCCTTAGGGTAGGATTTTTTTTTCCAAATTTACATGGGACCAACTTCGAGGTAGGTCCTATCCAATAATAAAAGAATTATCAAAATCGGACTACTCTGTAAAAAGTTATGCGTGCTCATACATTACAATCAGTGAGTGAACAATCAATCATCCCCTGTTTTCCTACCCTTAGGGTTGGATTTTCTTTTCCAAATTTATATGGGACCAACTTCGGGGTATATCCTTTCCAATAGAAAAAGAATTATCAAAATCGGACTGCTCTGTAAAAAGTTTTGCGTGATCATACATAAAAAAAAAAAAAAAACAAGAAATATACGCGTCGAATTGATAACCTCCTCCGTTTTTTCGTCGGTTAAAAAAAATGCCTTAAACACCGCATTTTTCATTTGCCCATTTCATACAAACTTTGTATTGAAACCAATCCTCCTTACTTGTAGAAAACTGCTTACAGACACGCCCATATCTTCAATAGTGTTCGATGATTTTCTACGTTTATATAAAGGTTCATTATCACAATCAGACACAATCGACCTGGAACAAAATTAGCAAGCAATTTTATAGCAACAGTACTTAGATAATACCATTCAAAAGCAAAAACTACCACCAAGCATCACTCAGATAATCTCGTAATGAAAGGGACGGTTATGAAAGGGACGTCCCATTCAAGACCTATTAGAGTGTCCCAAACAAAACTTTCATGCTTTTTGTAAAAATAACCCCACACCAAAAAAGCCATAAAGAAAGATTGCGTAATTGTGCACTTACCTGTTAGATACATAAACCACTGATTAGTTTACATTAAAGACACTTTCAAATATTACTGCATTCATGTAAAACACGACCATAAAAAACACATAATAAAATACTTTTCATCACGATATATTTCAACAACGCTTCACCATTTTATGACATTTGACAACCAAGTGGCCCTATGGGTTAGTGTTGCCAAAATATAAAAAAGGAAAATGGACTGCTGTGCTCCTAGCAGAATTTATTGAACTTGTCCCATTCAAAACTTGTCCCTTTCATAGCACCTTCCCCCTATGTCAGCCAATTTTCACAAAAAAGTCGCGCGTGAATGTTATAAAATATTTGGCGATTTTTTTGTATCTTAGGGTACAATACACGCTATATAGATATCTTCGTTTGGCCTAAAATAATATCATCATCATAATTTCAGCCGAAAGACGTCGACTGTTGGACATAGGCCTCCCCCAAGCACCGCCACTTCGACCGGTTCCATAAGGCGGGCAGATGACCTTGTGATATTGTGAAGGCTGCAGGAATCCGCTGGATAAGGGAAGAACAAAATAATAATAGGATACAATAAAATAATACGAAATACGATATCTTAATAGTACTAGGTAATATTATATTCCTCAAAAACGTTACTCTTTTTTTACAAAACTATCATTTAGATACGTAAACGCCTCTTGATGGCCCACAAACTCTATAAGGATCAAGTACCTAAGCGACTTTTCGTCATATACAACGATTATGGGCAATTCTTAAACTATTTTCAATCGTACACTAACAGCGTAATGCAAATTAAAAAGAACATTACGCAAAACTACGCAGAAAATTGTGGTCGTAATTATTTTCGCGCTCATAAGAATATACTTAATCTGCGTGTCGCGATTTACTTGCCAAAAATGTAAACAAATATGAATTATTGGAAAAATAACTTTAATTCCTACAGAATAAAATTCAGTTTACGCTAAAACTTCAAACATTTTTATAACTTTTTCAATAGTGCTAGACACTCTAGAATCAACTTAATTACGTGTGGAGGCAGCGGCGCCCACCACTGTTGCTGGTACCGCCAGCGAGGACTAACTTACTGGCGAAAACACCTTTAACCCGAGCAATACAAACTATCAATAAAATTCACACACAAATTGATGTATTTACATGTACTAGGAGTGAACTCGCAAGGGTACTATTATTTATATTGTGCTACACGTAAGTGTTATAGGTTAGGAAAAATATAAATGTTTTAGTATTGTAATTACATGTAGGTTAAATAATAGTAGTTCTGTGTTATTGTTATGTATGAGATTTATATAATTTAGGATAGGTTAGGTAGTAAGTAGTTCCTTATTAGGTTAATTTAATATTGTAAGTATATAAATACCACACCATCGCATTAGGTTAATCCTGTTATGATAGTTGTAAAGGTAATTATAAATAAATAAATAAATAAATTTTCATTGAAAAAAAGTTGATATTTGTTTAACTTGAAAGTGCAGCACTGCGCACTTTTACTATACATACATACAAATAAACATACATACTTACATACCACACACACAAATACACACACATTTTAACAGAATAGACCGCTATTTCAGCAATGACGAAAAATATATCGGAATAAAAGACCATACATACCTAGTTACTCTACTAAAATATTAATAACTAAGTAGCTGCGCCCCGCAGTTTCACCCGCATAAGTTTCGATCCCGTAGGAATATCGGGATAAAAACTATCCTTTGTCCTTTCCCGGGACTCAAACTATCTCTATACCAAATTTCATCTAAATCGGTTCAGTGGTTTAGGCGTGAAAAGGTAACATACAGACAGACAGACAGAGTTGCTTTCGAATTTATAATATTAGTATGGATAGTATGGATGACGAAACAACTATGACGAAGTGAAAATATAATGTTCTTAGTTTCCACAGTAGGGTTTTTACAGAATCAACCGGCCGTTTATTCGTTCGATATGAGGATTTGTGCAATTGCCACTTTCGTGCTCCCCTTGAAATCTCATCACGCAAAGCCCCATAATAATCCGATTCCATAGTGATCGGATATGAACCATTTCATATACATTCCATCCCAAACCACTGTGAGTTAAAAACTGAAAAAAATTGGGAACACTGGTTTTCGTGATGCAATTCTCATAACGACTTTTGAACAAATACTTAATTGTTGCTTGTCTCCAAATCCTGTGGGTTTTTGCAATTAAGAAAGGCCTATTACCGGACGACTGCGTTGAAAGATAAGCCTGTTATTAATATTGGTGGGTAAACTGCGTTAATTACAAAGGACTTTTCGTAAAAGGCCTCGGGCTATCTCATTTTCACCAAACTTTACACTTTAGCAAAATTAGCTTAATATTCCATTAATTTCCTTTTGCTTCTCTTTTATAATCACTTTTCAATTTATTTTCAATTTTTTGTTGTTCTCGTGAATAATTAATAATCAGGATACAAAGGTCTAAAAAGTTAGTAAAGAACATTTTCGAAATGTCTTATTTAAAAAAAGATAACTGGAAATCTCTGTTTCTATGGAAAATTTAAAATCACTATATCTCAAAAATGTTATTAACTAACTTTTTAGACCTTTGTATTCTGCTTATGTGTACGAAGTTTCATTAAAATCGGTTCATTAATTTCGACCAGACTGATTTCTTTGAAAAAAATAAATGTTATACTAGACCATTTGCTTCGTAATTTGATATGTGAATATTTGCAATTATATTTTTTTAACATAGTGTAATTAATTTGTAAAGTAATGTCTACCGCGGACATAAAAACGATAATCACGCAAACACTATCGGGTGTATTTTCATAAAACTTTCACCATCTAAAAGACAATTTAATTCCCCAAATTTTAGTATACGGTTTTTATTTGTTTGGTGTTTGAGAGTTTTTGTAAATAGATAATTGCTTCATATTTGCAATAAATTACCACGGTTGTGTCATCGCGCTTCTCTTTCTTTTCTATGCAGTCCGACAGTGACCGCGCTTTAGGTCGTGTAGTCGCCTTTACATTGCAATCAAAAACTTATTAGTACATTATTGTTACAAATGGTCACTCAAAAATCAACTTAGAATACGTTTCACTAAAGTAGATAACTGATTAAGTGGCAATGGAATGTAATGGTTTTGTATTTTCGGTTTTTGCCACCGACTTTGGAAATTAAAGTTATTTTTCATTTGTAGTTTTTTTTTATGGAAATCGTATGAGTATTTTTATAAAAAAGTTTTTTACATCCTGTATAGTACAGACACCAGCACATCAAGCTACTAGAATCTGACAAATTTCTTAATAGAATTTCAACTTTATCACTAAAACATAAGGTTCAAAGTTGATTGGGAAAATTTGACAGTTTCGGGTAGCTTGATGTGCTGGCGTCTGTACATAGATAGATAAACCAATGTCAGTATCAACTTGATTAATAAGCATTTCACAAACATATTATTATAATTAAAGTTATTTATTAAAGCTATGCATAATGAATTCAAACTTTGAAGACATAATATATTCAAATATCTTTGTTATATTAATTACTCTGTTAATAGAGAGTTGGTCTTCAGGTTGGTTCTAGTTTCAAGGCTAGAAATACAACGGAATAATATGTTACTATTCTAAATATTTTATAAAGCTTTGGTGGACCAGTGGTAACGGCAGTGAATTACAAGGCGTAGATCATGATATTGAAGCCAGACAGGATTGGGTACTTTGTGTAAATTATAATTTCATCACCACGGCTCTCAAGACTCTCAGACGGACGGACATGGCGAAACTATAAGGGTTCCTCGTTAACTACGGAACCCTAAAAATATATATGGGTACTAGCTGTGACCCGCATAAGTCTCGATCCCGTGGAAATATCGGGATAAAAAGTATCCTATGTCCTTTCCCGGGACTCAAGCTATCTCTATACCAAATTTCATCTAAATCGGTTCCGCGGTTTAAGCGTGAAAAGGTAACATACAGACAGACAGACAGAGTTACTTTCGAATTTATAATATTACTAGCTGCGCCCCGCGGTTTTACCCGCATAAGTATCGGTCCCGTGGGAATATCGGGATAAAAAGTACCCTATGTCCTTTTCCGGGACTCAAGCTATCTCTATACCAAATTTCATCAAAATTGGTGCAGCCGTTTGAGCGTGAAGAAGTAACAAACATATAAACACACACACTCACAAACTTTCGCCTTTATAATATTAGTGTGATTATTATATTATTATTATTATACACGGGGTAAAGGGGCCAGTCTTGAAAGTTCCAAGTTTTTTGCGGTGAGACCAAAATAGCAAGCACTAATATAGTTCAACTTCTGGATAACAAAGACAATAAGCTTATATCTAGATAATTATATCGCAAGTGTTACGTCTTTGTTAAGTCAAGCGTGGTAATAGGGTTATTGGAGTTGAGGTAGAAACTTGAAAGTGTTAATAATACGTTTAATAATGGTATCTGCTGAGGTGTTGGTTGCTAGTTTGTATATTTGTAGTGTTTCGCGATGATGTTCATGAATTAACTATACAGGGTGTTACAGAAAGGGTATATCAATACAAACGGGTTGAAGAGTGTATCTGGTCTAGAATCTCTGTACAAAATTTCAGCTCAAAAGCAGTAACTTTGAAAATGCTTAATATTTTTTTTTCGATAGTTTATTAAATTAAAATCATAACAAACGTGTCACCGCACTACGAGGGTCATTATCCATTATCTGTAGTGTGTCTGTGCGCCTAGTACACGCACGTCACGCCGCCGCGCGCCAGTGCAGCGCCGTGATGTCGAAATAAAAAAGTATTAAGCATTTTAAAAGTTAATGCTTTTGAGCTGAAATTTTGTACAGAGATTCTAGACCAGATACACTCTTCAACCCGTTTGTATTGATGTACCCTTTCCGTAACACCCTGTAGAGGTATGAACACACATCCTCCATAGAACAGGGAGTATCCTCGATTGATGTCGGGACGTTGTACATAATGCTCGTCGCGGAGTAAACTCTGCTTGCGCGATGCAGGATTTTGCGTGACGTCAGTGTGATGCGTAGTTCGCAGGTGGCGATGTAGATGGCGCCACAAGACGGCATCAAGTATCAGTTGTCGATTCAAGTGACGAATCGTACCAATTTTTCGAAATTCGGGCTGCAGACATCGATTCTATTTTTATTCTGCAGAAAAGAGCCATCAGAGCCATATATAATCTTCGCAGGCGCGATTCTCTAAGGGAACGGTTTAAGGAAATTAACATCATGACGGTACCTTGTCAATATATCTATGAAAACATCATGTATGTAAGGAAAAATTTACATCTTTTTAGTAAAAGAGGTGAAAGACATAATTATAGTACTAGAAATAGGGACCTATTAGTTCAACCAGGTTTCAGACTAGCTAAAGTAGACTCATCTTTTATGGGGTACTGTTTAAAATGTTATAATAAAATACCTCCCCACATTCTTCAACTGAATGAGACAAAATTCAAGTCTTGTATTAAACGCACACTATGCAGGCAGGCATATTATAAGTTAGGGGATTACATCGCGGATAAAAATGCCTGGCTCAATGCTGGTCCTGCTCCACAACCACAACTAATTGATTAACACTTGAAAATACTGTTGGAGCTGCTGAAGTCTATCTTTGCATTGTATAAATTCAATCTCCTAGTATTGTATAATTGCATAACACATGTGTGAGTACTATGTACACACTATAAAGCTACCATTTACTGGGTACGTCTTTCATTGACTTGAATGTGCTCTGGCGGCTGAGAGTATGTCATGCTCACTCAAATGTCTCGCTGATGGTGGCGCATGTGTTGGATCATTTAGCTCCCTTCAAAATGGTTGAGCTGAATGGTGCTGATGCATGCGTCATGTTCGTGAACGGGCGCCGTCAGTAGGGACTGGTCATCTCTTTGCTGCCATGGCTTATTTTAATTTATTATTTGAATTGTTGTTTTTTCTCATCTTTTCATTATGGACGCTTTTAACGTTCTGCATCGTTCTCACATGTATAATTTTTAACATGAATGATGTAACCAAGACTTTGTAACCACATTATTTTGATTTAAAAGAGTGTCCATGGAGTTTCTTGCCCGTTCTTCTCCATAGGTACCTACGCTTTGGAATGGGCAACTAGCTTCATTTTTTCTGACTGACTGACTTCTTGACAATTCAAAAGTGCCTGTAAATGGTTTAATTGAAATAAATGCTTTGAGTTTGAGTTTGAGTTTGAATTGGTAAGAATCGAAATACGACTAACGACTGTATGGGATCCTAATTAACAACACAAGTATTGGTCGAACCTTTAGTCAATCAGCGTAAGAGCAACCTTATTGTATCGAAAATAAAGATCACAATGATTTTGTCAGTCTTGTCAGTGGCAGCAACCTAAGAGCAACCTTATTAGAATGAGAATAAAGATCAATGTGATTTGAACAGTGATGCAAAATCAGAGGTAAAATAAGTGTAAAAGGACTGTACTCTTGTATGAGAACAACTCATACTGTTTTCAAGGTTTGCAGGAAGTACAGACGCCAGCACATCAAGCTAATACAACCTGTCAGATTTCTTCAATTTATTTTCAACTTTATCGCTAAAGCATAAGGTTCAAAGTTGATTGGGAAAACTTGACAGTTTCGGGTAGCTTGATGTACTAGCGTCTGTACATTTAAGTATTTAATCATCACAGTACTAATAAAGTTTACTTTATACCAGCACACTAATTTCGTAACACCATCAATCTCAATATGAATCATGTTGAAGCATATTGCCAATCCATTGCTTCATAATGTTCGAAAAATGTGTCTGCTCAACCACGTAAACAACGCAATGAATGTTGTTGAACTGTTAAAATGCAAGCCATTGCTACTAGTGTGTTACGCAATTACCCCGCAGTCCTTTACGTATTACATAACGGTTCGAAGTCAAAGTTACACCCTTAGTATGCCTTATTTATTTGATTTCGATAAAGCAATGAGACGGCAAAATATCCATAAATATTCATTGAAATGGGTAAACTTAGCACTCTCAACCGACAAAGGATGAACGAATATCGACCTTCACAAGTATGAATCGTTTTTGACTTGATAACGTCTTATAAATCGATGAACGCCGGCTGCACGCACGAAAAAGCATGACTCATTGTCACGTACCGCCTGAGCAGAGCGTACAAGCGAGAGCGCGGAACAAGCGATAGCGAGGCACGATCGGCCTAAGCGTTCGTATGACGTTATCACGTAAAATTATCCTCCGTAAACCGACTTTACAGACAACCATTTTTTTTTTTAATTATTCTTAGCTTCTGCCTGTGACTTTGTCTGCGTGAAATGTGGGACACCGGGATTCGATTCCCCGTGACACAACACTGGTTGCTATGCTGGGGCCGCGTGTCATGCGCATTCGTATCATTGGCTGTATTGTGGTAACACATCAGATACGGGCAAGATTATCTAACCAATGACTGAGGATTACTGATAATCGCTTTATGGCTCTAATCCCTTACTCGTGACGTCCAGTAGCCACAGTACAGTATTACGTCAACCTACTATATTCAATGACTAGTTTCTGCTTGCGACTTTGTCCGCGTGTCATGCTCCCCCGATAGTTACTTTTGTTTTTTGCTTGGCTCCTAATAATCCTTGCGTGTTGTTGTGTCATCGTCATCACCATCATCAGCCTATAGCAGTCCACTGCTAGAGACAGGCCTCTCCTATTGCACGCCATTCAACTCGATTTTCGGCAAGTTTCATCCAGCTGCTACCAGCCATCCTGCGAAGATCGTCGCTCCACCTCGCCTGAGGGCATCCCACCTTACGTTTACCGATTCGCGGTCTCCACTCAAGAACACGTCTACCCTAACGGTTATCGGTTCTACGGCTAATATGGCCGGCCCATTGCCACTTCAGCTTGCTTATTCTGTGAGCTATGTCGACAACTTTGGTTCTCTGTTGTTATTAAGTAACCTATAGCTTTCCTCAAGAATTGGGGTATCTAATGCAATAAGAATTTTTCAAATCCGACTGGAAGTTCCAGAGATTAGAGCGTTCAAACAAACAAACTCTTCAGCTTTATTAGTAGTATAGACAGTGGCGTGCATTGGTTTTCAGAATAGGTAGGCACTAGGCTGGGTCTAGTCTAGGCAAACGCGGTCACTAATCAGAAAAAAAAGTGAGGTCAAAAGCGTGGTTATTTGAGTAGGCATGCCTACTTAATGGTGATAAATTGCGAAGGTCGAACGTTATGGTATTACGCGTGAGACGTACGTATGTTTAATTTTGTCGTATTAACTTGAATGAGTAAAGACCAATGACAATATGCGAATAGTACGGGAACCGAGTAGGCCGTCTGGCGACTGCCTACTGCCGCGCGTGTTAGTATGAATTTTGATTTTGTTTTTTTGTTAGGTATGATAATTTAGTGAGTTTCTTAATTGTGGGGCACACACTAAAATGTAATTGACAGGCTTATATTGATATATCGAGGTAGGCACTGCTTATATGCCTATATGCAATGCACGCCACTGAGTATAGATACATATAAGAGCCCCTGTATTTGTCCGTCTTTTACGCTTTTAATTTTCTGAATATCGCACCTTCAGAATAGTAGTGGCTTAACTCAAAAATCTAAGAAATCGAGTTACAATCATTAATAAGATATATTCATATATATTCATATATCTTATTCCACCATAAAAACGTCGCTTCTTTAATATTCACCTAAAAGTGCGTACCTTTTAGTGAGCCTCTATGATCGAAACTGTTCTTAGATTTTTGAGTTAAGTCACTACTATTCTGAAGGTGCGATATATCAGCCGCGGGTAGTTGCATTAAAAACCTAATACCCAGTTTCTGAATTGAGAATTCAAGTTGAAAACTTGTCAAAGTCTACTTTAGCATAACTTACGAGTTCTGTAGTGGACGATTACGCGTCTGTTTTAATAGGTTCTCATAGCATAAGCATAATCAGCCTATAATGTTCCCACTTTTGGGACACAGGCCTACTCTCTTTGAGACGGAGTGTGCTGTTATCTACCACGCGGGCCCAGTGCTGGTTGGTAGGTGTCACATGTCATCGAATTTTTTGGTTCTGGGACATACCGGTTTCCTCACGATGTTTTCCTTCACGGTTTTGAGAGCAATGATTCGTGATTAAATTGTTTACACCAAAACACTATCTGTCCTCCACAACCCAGTTACTGGGTAATATGAAGCCCCCTGGTAAGATCAGTAAAGTCTGACAACCAGGTCAGACTTTCGGGCTTCTGACGACCTGTAATAGTACGCCCACAGTGATAATAAGAGACACGTACCTTCTCCGTCATATATACATATATATTTTCATGTTCCCAACTCTATCCTTACATTTTTATTCTCGAAAGGAAGTCTCCAATCATCCGCGCTTTTATCGCTCTACGCAAATTAATGTCGTAGCGATAATACTAACCGTCAACCACCCAGTTTACAACCCGTAATAAAACTCCTTTTTAATTGACTTCTCAAACAGATACAAGAATTTTATTCTGCTACATTAGATGAGAGCAGTGGTGGCCAAGTGGCAACGGTCGCGACTTACGAGTTGTAGGTAGTAAGTTCGAACTCAGACAGGCGCTTTACTTTGTGTAAATTATTTCATCACCACTGCTCTCAAAACGGTGAAGGAAAACATCGTGAGGAAATCGGCATGTCCTAGAACCAAAAATGCAAAGACATGTGACATCTACCAACCCGCACTGGGCCCGCATGGTGGATTACAGCCTACTCCCTCTCGAAGAGAGGAGGCCTGTGCCCCAGTAGTGGGAACATTAAAGGCTGATTATGTTAGGCAAATGTTGATGTATAAAATTACTATGATTTCATTTCATCGTTACATAAACCCGAGGAAAATGTTGCAAGATAGAATCAGGTATACAGCAAATACCAGCAATATTTGCCAAGAAAACCCAGCGCAAGCGTGCCCATAAATCCGTGGATTTCGATTTGAAATGCGATTCAGAAATATCATACTTGGCAGTCCAACTGCAAACAAATAGTCCGAAATATCGGCAGCAACATGCACGTAGCCGCACTTTGGCCACAACTGCCCCGGCTACAACCATTGGGACCAACATTTGGGCCCGAGTTTAAATGGACAAGACAGAGTTTGTGTAAATCAGGCAAACATTTGAACCAACTTTGGCTCAGATTGGGGAACTGCACCTAGATTTTGGAATCGAAACGACAATAGATACGAAAGCTTACAAGCAAATCGGCATCCCGCAAACGGAATTCCATTTCCATCTGAATTTCATGACTGATTATGCACAACTTCCATAATATTATTTGGCCTCGATACAGGAGATCGAACATTCCAAAGGAAAACTTTATTTATTTTGCAGATAGAAGCAATAAACAGATTTATTGGGCTGTATAACTTGAGTTTCGTAGTTTTGATGTTGAAGCCGGTGTTACAAAACTTATGCTTTGTACAAACGCCAGCACGTCAAGCTACCCGAAACTGTCAAATTTTCTCAATCAACTTTGAACCTTATTCTTTATCGATAAAGTTGAAAATCTATTAAAGAAATTTGACAGATTGTAGAAGCTTGATGTGCTGTCGTCTATACATTTGTATAACAGTGTAATGGATAGTTTTGTCTAAATATGTTAAAGTTTGTAACAGGGTTTATCTGGTTTTGCCTTGTTTTAATGAGGTTTTGGGTTCCATTTCCAAATCGATACGACCTAATTTTCTAATTAGCTAAGGTAGGTTAAGTAGTAAATTAACAAATAACCTTAACTAAAAAAAAAAACAAAGAAAAAACTTTATTAAAATGTGTGCCACTAACAATGAACTTTTGTATAGCCAGGGAAATGAATTGAAAACATATTGATTGTCACCCTAGGTCAATTTTCCGTATTACTTTAATAGCCATTTCATACAATTGTTAAAGAATGTAAATTGTGATTTGAATACACGGACAATTTAACTTGCTTGACAATTAATTTCCTTGACTTTACATACGTCATTTCAATGACAGTCTAAGCCACACATGATACGAATAACATTGAATACAGAACGTAATAAATTCTATGAGTGAGTCCTCCATGAGTTTACGTTTATAATACTACTCTCTATTCACAATATATTTGTACGCGTGACGATTTTATACGTAATCGTTATTCTTTATAAGCCTAGGTGCACACGGGTCATTTTTTCCCGTGGCGATTTTTATTCGCGCAATATATTTTCAACGCACTAGCTTAGCGCCAAGAGATGAAAATCAAACAGTGTGTTTTTTTGACGCGATGAGATGCGCTCTGTTGAATTTTCAATTCTCGGCTCAACACCGAGAGTCTAAAATCCAGTGCACGATAAAATACCGCCGCGATATTTTTACGCCCGGGCAAACGTGAACTCAGGGTACAGACGCTATAGCTCACCGTCCGATCAGGACCAGGCCCGTGCCGGACGGCGCGTACGTGTTCCACGCGCGCCTCAAAGAGATGTCAGCATAAAGGAAGGGGCCTGCCAGGGCCGAAGCCTGCGGGGGGTGCGGGATTGTCCGAAGGGGTTACCGCTACCCCGGAACATAAAGGGCTAAGGAAGGAACACGGATGGGTTTTAGCCAGAAAGAGTCTGATACTCCCTTCCGCTCCACCCAGAGCGGGAAGGGTCATTTGATGATTTCCCATCCATAAAAAAAGGGTATAGATGCCAGCACATCAAGCTACTTAGTATATAATCTATCTAGATTTTTTGTCAATCCGTAAGAACCATGCAAAGTAGGGGCGGGACGCTAGTTTATTGTAAAATTGACTTCATGAAGTGAAAATTTCTACACAGAATACCATAATAACACTTGCAACCTTAGGATCATCATAATTAGACTATATCGTTCCCACTGCTGGGACACAGGTGTCTTCTCAGTGAGAGGGACGCCAGTGCAGGTCTTCGATTTCTTGTTGGTTCTAAGACCTGCCGGTTTCCTCACGATGTTTATCTTCACCGTTTTGCGAGCAGTGATGATGCAATAAGTTACACAAAGTAAAGCGCCTGTTTGTAAGTCGGGGCCTTCACCACTGCTCTTAGGATAAAACCCGGAATTTCACACATAGACAGTTATTTTACCAACAGGTTGCCTGCTTGTTGGTCTTCTGCAGAGTGTACTTCAGCGAGTGTGCTCAAGAACTCCACGACCTCATTCCACCGGCCCCCTTCCACCTTCGGACATCCAGACGAACTGCAAATTACCATCTCTGCCTAGTTGATATTCCATCAATTCGCACTAAGCGTTTTCAAATGTCCTTTATAATGCGCACAGCAAGAGAGTGGAACTCTGTATCTGCGTCTGTGTTTCCGAGCACATACAACCCGAATCTCTTCAAAGTGAGAGTGGACAGGTTTCTTCTGGGTAAGCTCACTCCATCGTCGACTTTGTGTTTGTCACCTCTGACCTAGACTAGAGTCAAGAACAAACCCATTTTTAAATTTAAAAAAAAAAAAGGAGAAAAAAAAAGAGAGAAAAAACAACCTCCTTTCACCATCCGCATCCTCATCAAAAACGCAAGAGGCTATAACTTGAAGCCTGTAAAAGGTCTAGCCTAGTTTCGGGTTTCAGCAAAATTGATATGTATATCTACGTCCTTTCGTTAGCCTAAGTGTTTAATTAAGTGGCCGTACGAAGGCTGGCCTTGTTCACTTTATGAAGGCCTTTTGTTCGGCCCTATTGGAGGGCTTGACGTGTCGTTCGACAGTTCGGTGGAGTATCGGACAATGAATGGTTTTTGTATAGTTGATTAATGGACACGATTATTTTTTGGGCTTTTTTTTTAATTAACAGAGTAATTTATCTCACTTTTGTAGTTAGGGACAAAAACGGTATTGGGTCATATAAGAATGACATGTAATAGACATATTTTGGTTTAATTTTATCAGAAAAATTACACTGATGAATGATGTGATAAAATAACGGTACGGTTTAAAGATAATGTAGTGACAGAGAGTGAAAAGAGTATGCTTAGATGGTTTGGGTATGTTGAGAGGATGAATGAAAGGTGACTAACAAAACGTACTACAAGGCAGACTGGAAGCGCCGGGAGGGGACGCTTAGGAGGACATATCGCACCTTCGGTATCGATATAATTCAATTTTTTTTTCGCATTTATTTCCTCATTTTTTCGCATTTATAACCACAAAGGCACCAGCGCCATCTAGTAGAATTTTGAGATACGCGGATGTTTTTGTTGCCCCAAGTATAGGCATGGTTCAGAGACAATTTGGCATACTTATCTCAATTTTGCAGTTTTGGCTATTTGTGACTTTGTTGCACCGAAGGTGCGATATAGTGACCTTATTGGCGATGTGTAACTGGCGTGTGACCTGAAGGGCAATTCTAGTAATTTTAGAATCGTTCACAGTGTGATCTGTCTCAATCTGTCAAAAATACCTCAAATTTCTCTACATTTTGACAAGATTTTGCCATTTTTTTGTGAGACTGCGACTAGATTTTGAACGTTTTAAATTACGAGAATTGGCCTTCAGATGGACATACATCTGAAGGCCAATACACTAGACGCCAGCACATCAAGGTACCCGAAACTGTCAAATTTTCCCAATCAACCTTGAAACTAAGTATAAATGCTTTAGCGATAAAGTTGAAAATCTATTAAAGAAATTTGACAGATTTGAGGTACAAGGAGTACTTATATAGGAGTATAGGTGGTTCTGTAGTTTCTGCCTTTCAGCCTATGGGAAGAAGGTGCGAGCTTATGTCAAAATTTTACTTCGACATTTAGTTAAAAACAAAATCCAATCTACCCTAAATAAACCTAAAAACAAATGAATGCGTTTAGTTTCAAACGTGCTGTTCTGGGGCCGTATTCTTAATGACACAATGAGCGAAATGAACGCGAGGTTGGCGTGGTTAGCTAAGGAATTTACGTGGTTTCCAAGTAACGAATCATTGAGTGGTCATAGTGAATGATGATTTAAAAGCAAAAATATTGGTTTTAAAAAGCCTTTGCAAATATAGGTTGCTTTTGACGCAAACATTTCTCTTGCCTGAAATAAAAACTACCAAATTGAATTGAAACTAGAACCGCGGCGTTCACCCACAACAATTGGAATACTAACAAGAACTTTACTTTGAAATAAAATATTGTACAAGAAGGAACAAGTTTCCTTACAAATACCTCTATATTTATGTCTATAAATTGCTGCAGAAGTTTTCCTATGACAGGGAGCATTTTAATGGCTTCACGGCAAAGAGGGTATTTGCTAACGGCTGTAGTTGACATTACGTTGATTTCAAAGAAACCCGGTGACCTATGTATTGCAATTCGCGCCTCGCAGCCCTGGCTATGACGTCACTGGGAATCTTGGGTACTTGTTGTGAGGGTCCTGGGTTTTATAGACGGACGTTTAAATAATATGGTTGAGATTTATTAGCGGTGATTTTGTTCAGGATTAATGATTTTCTTTTAACATTATTGTAATGTTTTATTATAGGTAGGGAAATTCCGGGAAACTAAGAAATAATTTATTTTATTTATATATACCTAACGTATTTATTTATATAAGAAATTTCTCAGTAGTAGCCCGGAGTCTGGATTTGCGCCTGGTTGATAACAATAGGCTAGCCCCCTATTACATGGGACTTTAACAGTTATGTAAAAAGGACTTAGGGGAGGTGTACTATAGGTACAATTCTACCAAATTTCTGCTTAAATTTATTTTAAACTGCAGTCCGCGCGGATCTAGTTGGTCGCGCCTTAGGTATGTGAGCGGCGGGACGGAGGGGCGGGGGCGCATTACTCAGTACGTGCGTTGCGAACCGCCGCCTCACCCCTGCCCCCACCTCAGCGGCCAACTAGTTCCGCGCGGACTATAAGAAAAGATTACAGAATATTATCTTGCACAGTCTATTTTTGTTCATAACTTGGTCGGAGTTGGTTCAATTATTCTAATTGCAAAATGGCACCTGTAAAACTTTGAGTTTTTATTCAAGTGCGCGATAGAACCTCTTCGAAATCTTCAGAAGTTGGTTCGAAACGAGTTTCCTTTTAAGATAAGGTTAGAAACTTGGATTACTTGAATGGAAAGGTTGAAGATCCGTAATGAGGTTTGCATTGTGTCACCCAAATGGTAATTTTTTTATATTTATGTCTGTAATATTTAACTCGATTTATTTTTCTTTTGTTTTTAATTGTGTTCTAAGTTTTGATAATATAATCGATAAAATTTTGTTAAAGAAGGGAAAGGAGAGAATCGACTACCTAATGATTTTGATACCAAACCTGCTCGGAAAGTACCTTATTACTGTTTTAAAAATGAGGTAGAAAATACCTCATCACTCTTTTACTGCGGCTCGAAAAAGTGTATGAAAATCCATCCATTTTGCATAAAAACGCCATTCCTTTTGATTAGTTAGTTACACTGATCGTTGTTTTGCGAATAAGGATTAAATTCTGCAATGTTTTTTTTTTGCTCTTGACTCTAGCCTAGGTCAAAGGTGACAGAGACAAAGTCGACGATGGAGCGAGCTTACCCAGAAGAAGCCTGTTCACTCTCACTTTAATGAGATTCGGGTTGTATGCGCTCGGAAAAACAGACGCAGGTAGAGAGTTCCACTCTTTTGCTGTGCGCATTATAAACGACATTTGCAAACGCTTAGTGCGAATTGGTGGAATAGCAACCAGGTAGGCATGGTAACTTGCAGTGCGTCTGGATGTCCGAAGATAGAAGGGGGACGGTGGAATCAGGTCGTTGAGTTCTTGGGCATACTCACCGAAGTACAGTCTGTAGAAGACTGACAGGCAGGCAACCTTGCGGCGATGATCTGATTTTGTCCTCGTTGTTTAAGAATTACTACATCATTTTAACCCCAGGTACGTACGGACGATTTTTTATCGCGGCGATTTCCTTTCATTTGTTTTCTTGACACGCTGGGATGCACTCTGTTGAATTCTCAATGCTCGGCTCATTACCAAGAGTTGAAAATCCAATGCGCGGAAAAACATCGCCCGTGCGTACCTGGGCTTACTTTAGTCAAATGTATATAATTTAAAATCTACAATAATAACTTTAAAAGCTATTTAAATACGTAATACAAAGTAATAGCACCTCGTGCCGCTTCGTAATATTATTATCTTCTATTAATACAGCATTATTAATAACCGTTGTCCGAAATAAACAGCTCATTTACTGTCTTAATAACGGAATCATAAATTATTTATTAGTTCTTCTGATAAATATTCTTTTCGCAACAGGAAAATAGGTGTTAATAGTAGTAACAATATTGCGTTAATTTAGAATAAATATTTGGCTTTTGGATATAGTTAGAGGCTGCTTTTTAGAGGGGGTCGTGGCTAAATGGCTAAATAATAACAGCCGCATGAGTCGTTGCTGCGGTCAGTCCGTAGACGGGTGACCATTAATTACAAATCGGGACCCCCCCCCGTACCTCGAAAAGCACGTTTTAAGCCGTTGATCCCGGCTATCAATCGTAGATCTTTGACAGTTGTTACGGGTAGTCAGAAGGCAACTAGTCTTACCAAGGGGTATCGTGGAGGCCAGGTAGACAGTCGCTCCATGTAAAATACTTGAATTCATCTACATCAGGTTATACTGGAAGCGAAATCTTTGAAATTTGGAATCAAATTTTGATTTTACCACAGTTGAGAAAATCAATAAAGGGTGAAAGTATCTGTAACGTTTCCGACCTCTATCCGTTTTCTAAAACAGGAACCCATCATCAATAAACCTTTATCAAAATGTATCTACGGTACCAAATGGTCCCGTACCCTAAGATATATCGCCGTCCTCCCCACTTCATCATCATCAAGCAATATTAGGCCACTTCCGCGTTAAGCACAACCCTTAAACCCGAGACCCTTGCCTTTAAACCATACAAGGGAAAATGTGGCACAGTAACCTTAGTTTAAAAGGTACTAGAGTTAACGGCGGTTAAAGTATTATGTATAGTAGTAGGAGATAATTTAGTTTCATCTTGATGAATGTAATATGTAGCTGTCAATACTTATTTATTTATTTATAACTAGCTGTGCCCGCGACTTCGTTCGCGTGGATGTCGGAACTTAACAATATCCTGCGAGGATACCGATTCAAATCTTTATTTTTTATTTAAGCTAGTGCTTCTCTATTAATAACATTAGTTGTGGAACCATCTGAAGCGTACACAAAAAGGTTATTGGGGTTGTTTACGCGTGAAAGAGCTACGTATAGTTGACCATGGGAAAAGCATCCAATACTTAGGTCCACCCCCGCAACGGATAATGTCTGGCCCTGAGCTGTATTAATCGTCATGGCATAACAAAGACTGACTGGGAATTGCACTCGTTTGAAAGAGAAAGGAAAGTTGTTAGGAATAATAGGTATTCTTGGAATAAAAACAATATCACCGGCACCGCAACCGGTTAATATTTCAGCTTCGATAATGTTTTGCTGCAGATTTGTGACTTTGAGCTGAGTGCCGTTACAAAGTTTGGGAGGACATCAATTTCTGAGGAGAATTATTGGAACACCGATTTTTAAAACTATTTTGTTGGCGGGAAGTCCGGGTGTGTTGAGGGAATACAAAAATTCTACCGGGTAGTGCGTGGCGTCATCTTCTTCCATAACTGTATTTATAGAGGTGTATTCTCTACTATTCCCGGACACATGCATCAATATTTTTAAATTAATTGCCGCAGCTTGGTCATTGCGGGGAGTCAAAATAGCTCGCTGACATAGCCAAGAACCGGCTTGATTTCCCTTATTTGTGGAATCTCCGTACACAGAAGAAATTAGCTCTTGTTGTGAGTCAAGAACAGAGATTAGCGACCAAATTAACTTTTCCATCTTCTTGTACGGGGTATGTGCCATCGCCTATTTGTAACAATAAATTGGAAAACTCCTGTGCATTTTCGCAGCCTCCTAACTGTGCACGCATATTTACGCTCAGGTGTGTAGATGATATATTGCGCCATAAAACAGAACTCTTCAGACATGCAGCAATTTCATCGGCTCTCGTTCCTCGGGGTACTATCGGGAGTGTCTGCCGAAAATCACCGCAGAACAGTACCGTAATGCCTCCCATCGGCCGGTCATTTTGCCTTATGTCCTGCAAAGTTCTATTCACTGCTTCTACAGCTTTGCGGTTTGCCATTGTGCACTCATCCCTAATAATTAAAACACAATCGCGTAAAACCTTTGCTTTATCGCTATTTCGTGATATGTTGCAAACCGGGCTTTCCGTACGGTCCAAGTCAATAGGAATTTTAAATGTTGTGTGTGCCGTTTTTCCTCCAGGCAATAATGTGGCTGCTATCCCTGAAGAGGCGACAGCAAGGGCAATTTACTTTGGTTCCTTATTCGAGCCAAAATAACATTGGTTAGGAAAGTTTTCCCTGTGCCACCCGGTGCGTCTAAAAACAGGATTTCACCCGAGGCGTTATCTACACTGCAGCATTCCCTATCAAACGTCTGGCGCTGTTCCTCTGTCAAATTTGCGCAGTCATTTTGTAAAATTTCTTCGAGTTCCACGGGATTGTAACTAATTTCTGATACGTACTCTCTGTCCATAGTGTCCATCGACTACCGGTGTGGGCAAACCATAACAACGCCATCTATCGAAGTGCTATTAATATTCAATACTGCACGTAGTTGATCTCCAGATGTAGTCCATATTATAATTTTCAAATTTACATTTTTGATGTGAAAACTTCTTTAGCGGCGTTGCACACTTTTTGTAATGGGTAAAAAATGTTAAACTCGCGTCAGGACACGTGACCGTCAGGAGAGATTTCCCCCCCCCCCTCTCTTTCTACGGCGGCGCCAACCGAAGTGAACCAAGTGACACACGACAATGGATGGATGGATGGATGGATGGATGGATGGATGGACGTGGACGTGGACGTGGACGTGGACGTAAAATGAAAAAAGTGACGCAGAAGTAGTGAAAAAAATTAGTTATATTAATTAAATTAATAATTGATTAATTTCAACGTTAATATTCAAGTTTTCTCTTCTGCCGGCACTCCCGGAGTGCAACCCGTCTTTTTTTTAGGTGTGAACTGATTACGATGAAACAAAAAACTCAATGTTACTTCAATTTATAATTTTTAACGCAAATATTGTTGCGTATAAACGTGAAGTTGTGAGACCAAGTGCATATTAACACACATTAACTAATTTTGTCCAGAGATGGCGCTGTTTTAATATTTATTTCTGAAACACTTAGAATTTTATAATTTACAATTTTTAGGTGTGTGTGAACTGATTACGATGAAACAAAAAACTCAATGTTACTTCAATTTATAATTTTTAACGCAAATATGTTGCGTATAAACGTGAAGTTGTGAGACCAAGTGCGTATTAACACACATTAACTAATTTTGTCCAGAGATGGCGTTGTTTTAATATTTATTTCTGAATCACTTAGAATTTTCTAATTTACAATTTTTAGGTGTGTGAACTGATTACGATGAAACAAAAAACTCAATGTTACTTCAATTTATATAATTATTATCGCAAATATATATAAACATAAAGTTGTGAGACCAAGTGCATATTAACACACGTTAACTAATTTTACTTCTGGTAGGTACACTTTAAATTCAAAAATCTTTTGATAGACTGAACCGATTGCAATGAAACAAAAACTAAATGTTACTTCAAGTTACGCTAAATCGTTGTGTATAAAAGTTATCTACATTTATTTCGTACATTTTACGTGATGCTCGGATAACTAAACATACAAACAGACAAACAGACAAAAATTCTAAAAATGCTGGAATTGGGTTCTATTGGTTGTCCTTTAACACCCTGGCTATATTTTTTTATTTTTTTTTTAATGTACAAAAACTTCTTTTCTACAGTTTTATTATATGTATAGATAATAAGCACACCAACAGCACAGTCACAATTCAAAAGAAAAATCAACTAAAATTAGCATTTCAGTAACCATGCAAATAACAGGTATGTATGACATCTAACTCAAAAATATTAGAGACAAAGGAGAACAATAAATAGTGTGTCTAGTAGAACTTCTAGAACATTACAAAAACAAACCAATTTAAGCTACATAGACGTGCACTCTTCACACTGTCTAAATAGGGAACGTCTGTATGAAGCAAAACTCATAGAAAAAATATCAATAGGAAAATCTGTCAAGTTGGACCTTTCATTATATTGCCTTGCCATACGTGTGTGTTTATGTTTCAACATGAATGATATAATCAATATTTTGTATCAACATTTTGATATATAGTATAAGAGTGTCCGTGGAGTTTCTTGCCCGTTCTTCTCCATAGGAACATACTATGCTTTGGAATGGGCAACTAGCTTCATCATCTTTCTGACTGACCGACTCCTTGACAATTCAAGTGCCTGTAATTGGTTTTTGAGATTTTAAGTTGAGTTTAAAATAACTTTGCTTATTTGGCTTTGGGTTTTTTTTAATAGTATTTTTTTTGTTATATATACATTTTCAAACGACCAGTGGTTCACTTTAGCCCTAAATCGAAAGAACTGGAAGTCATGGGGAGAGGCCTTTGCCCAGCAATGGAATGATACAGGCTAACAGTAATGTTTACAAAAAAATGACATTAAGTCAACAGTAGATAGTAAGGTTTCCAATATAATCGTTTAATAGCGCCTAAAAATAACAAATAAATTTGTGGCACGAGAAAGGCATATTATTTTTTGACAATAGAGTACAAATTAATTACCAAAGCTTCTAAATAGATACCAAAACCCTCACATGCAATTAATCACGCTGTACCATGCTTATCGTAAATCTGCCATCTGCATCGCCTGACAGATATTTTGGGGTACATTTCTACCCCGCCATTGTTTCTACGCAATTTGATTTATTATGTTATAATTTGGTAATAATAATGAAATATAGCTTGAAATATAATTTAAAGGGAGGTCGAATAAACAGAAAATTTATTTAGTAGGTACTGAATTGGAGAAAGGAGCCAAATTTTGAATTAATATAAAAGGGTAATTTTGAATCCAGTACTCGTAAACTGAGTTACGGATGGTCCCTTTGTTGGTATTGTACAGGGCAACTAGTTTATGTGAATTTGTAACACGATTTGCTAACACAAAGCCATCTACCAAGCGTACTTTCCAAATAATTAAGTCTATACGTTACGGCTAACAGCCGAAATGCGGCTACACCTACATAGTTTTAGCCGGGTACAACTAGATGCAGCATCCTACGTCGACGGAGCACCGCTTGGTGGGACTCCTATTTCTGTGTAAAGGGTTTAAAGTAACCTAACCGAACCTAACCTCGGGGTGCCCTTCGCTCGCTCTTGCATCCTACGTCGCCTATATCGACCGACCGCAACCATTCAAGATGCAACCGATGTCACCCGAAGTACACACGAACCGCATGTGGCCGGCTGCACCGCACTTCGGCTTTTAGCCGTGTTATACTAGAATAAGTGTCTTCCGTCTTTAGTGAAATAATTCTGACTGAGCAGAGACTAATCAGTAGTCCAGAACGAATTTCGGCCATGGCAGCCCATCTCAACGGAGACTAGCCTTGGGTGCGGGACACATATATAGAAGTATGAGAAACAGAGTGTAAAGTTCACTCATATTTATAGACAAGGGAAGATCCTCCGATCAGAAGGGTGTTATATCTGGCGGGCAACTGCCCGATGATTTATGTCGGGCCGTTGCATCTATGCTAGTTGTGCGGTAAACTCCGCTTGCGAGATGCAGGATTTTTGCGTGACGTTATAGATACCGCTACACATATACCTAGTGCACGAGTTTAGTGTGTGCGCAGACACAGATGCACTTCCTCTTCCCTCACTCTCATCGAGCAGAAAATTACGCAGATGGTAGGTATATCAACATTTCATCATCATCATTTCGACCCGGAATCACTTTGTCATTTTCTTCGATTCCGTGCGTAAAATCTCTTTCTACCGCATAATTTTTATTACACTTTGTTATGGCACCACTGTTTTCGCCGACCACAGCTTTTTGCCACAAGTGGAGCTTCATATCTATCTATATATAAATCAAAGTCGGGTTAGTTACACCATTTATAACTCAAGAACGGCTGAACCGATTTTTATGATCTTTAATTTGTTGGATTTGCCACCGCCCCGAATAGCAGAATAACTATTGAAACAAGGGAAAATTTCACGCAAAAAATTTAATGAAAGTAATTCATTTTCTCATACATTAATTCTTATTGATTCTGATGCGGTACTAAATTCGCCCGGGTCAGCTAGTTTCGAATAAATCAGCCTAAAGTATATAAACTGAATAAATTCAACATTCTTTTCCATCTTGCCCAAACATCATTCATTGGCCGTCTTACTTAAATGAAAATAACAAAGACGTTCTGAGATTTATTGACAGTTTGTAAACGTCAACTTTTTATGAATAGGAGGGTAGAAGGGGATAGACTATCATCCCGGGCTGTTTATCATTCTACTGTAGCTAACGTCTTTGTAGATAAGAAAAGGGATGTTTTCGTTGTATCGGAGATGGTAACAATTTGTCACTTTGTGGATGGACGGAGTTGGAAAAAGATGTTCTTGAGTTTCTTTATAACTTTTACGAGTTGGCACAGTGGCTGAGAGGGAATGGCCTTTGGTTTACGTGTTTTGTATTCGATTCGCACGATCAACATTTTTATAACTAATATACAGGGTGTTACGGAAAGGGTATATCAATACAAACGGGTTGAAGAGTGTATCTGATCTAGAATCTCTGTACAAAATTTCAGCTCAAAAGCAGTAACTTTGAAAATGCTTAATATTTTTTTATTTCGATAGTTTATTAAATTGAAATCATAACAAACGTGTCACCGCACTACGAGGGTCATTATCCATTATCTGTAGTGTGTCTGTGCGCCTAGTACACGCACATCACGCCGCCGCGCGCCAGTGCAGCGCCGTGATGTCGAAATAAAAAAATATTAAGCATTTTCAAAGTTAATGCTTTTGAGCTGAAATTTTGTACAGAGATTCTAGACCAGATACACTCTTCAACCCGTTTGTATTGATATACCTTTTCCGTAACACCCTGTACAAGGTATAAGAGAATAAATGCAAGTCCTGAAAGTAGTTTGTTCATAATTTTTTACTGAATCGTTTTCAGCAACTTTTAATATTTTTTTCAAAAATTATGCATTTTGCCGTACTGACCGCCGATTGTGCCAAAGACAAATAAATATTATTTTTAGACAATAAGACTCAATTTTAAATGCATAAAGTATAGTGGAGTGGAGTTGTATGCAACACGATGTTCTTAATAATGAAACTATGTTCTTTATTTATTTAAATAAATAAAATTAAAAAATAATAAAAATTGATTGATCAATCAATCAATCCAATTGATTTTTGATTGATTGATTGATAATAATAATTGTGTGGAAAAGGGAGAGGGAGGCCTTTGCCCTGCAGTGGGAAAATACAGGCTAGTTAGATCAGATTAGAAATAAATAAATAATAATAGTTAGCTTTAAAAAAAATAAGTTTTAGTATTGCATTATGCTTTTAACTCATTACTCTAATTGGGGTGTATGAGGTCTTGCATTAATTATGTTACAAAATGTATAACGCGAACCTATTTCGAACCGCTCCCACCACAATACGCTCAGCCAATATGGGTGTAGCCTCTAGAATGTTCTAGAAGCCCTGTAAAAACACCCTTCTTTTGACATTAGCCGTCTGACGTCTGTCAACTGGGCTGTGCACCGAAAAGGGTTTATTTGTTATACAATTAATTTACGAAACTTTATCTTCGCCCCAAACCCTATTGTTTTGATATAAACTAGAAACAAAAGCACTTATAGTAAATAAATATGTGTGTATGTTACAACTTACAATAATTAATAACAGTTGGTAATGTCCAAGGTTGTCTGAAAGAGATCGCAGTAAGCGATAAGGCCGCCCATTGTATGTTTTGTACAATAAAGTATATATCGATGGGTCCTATGTATAAGGCCAATGTGTTTGTGAAACTCAGTTCAAGCATGTCAAAAAATATATCAAATTGAAACTTTGAGAACCTCTATTGAAAAGTTGTCAATTTGCACATTGACCCTTGTACATTGGACCCATCGATATATATAAATAAAAAAAATGTCCGGAATCAGGGTGTTTGTGCGTCTCCGAATTTTGTTTGTTACCCTACTCACGATACAAGGAAAACTTCTATATGTGAGGGAGCTTTTTTGCATAAAGACTATAGATAAAGCCGTCATACTATCCTTTGTTCTCAAATGATTAATATTTTAGTCCAGAAAATAATGTTGACTTTTGCGTCTTTTTACCAACCCGCACTGGGCTCGCGTGGTAGATTACAGCCCACCTCCTATCTAAGAGAGGAGGTCTGTGTCCCAGCAGTGGGAACATTATAGGCTGATTATGCTATTAAGACTAGGAACAGACGCCAGCACATCACGCTACCCGAAACTTTCATATTTTCCCAATCAACTTTGAACCTTATGTTTTAGCGATAACGTTCAAAATCTGTCAAAGAAAATACACCACGCGCGCCCTGTGCATGTTGGCATGTCAACGTCTTCGAATTTTTGCGACTTCTGCGAACTCGCGACCTTCAACTCTTACCGGCCCGTTACCACACGGGCACCACTGCTCCACTACTCTTCATCAAAATAAGCAATTATTGTTTTGAATATTGGCAGGCTTTACGGCTACGTTTTATACAAGCTAATAATTAAAGTTAGTGTGATAATTATAAGTGGAACATAATCCCTTTCGGGCCGCTGCGTATTTTACATTAATTTTGTGTGTGGATCATAAATTATCTTAATTACAAAATACGCCTGGGAAATGCTTTCATGTTTCATTAGCAGTCAATGTATTGGAAAATCTTTTATATAATAAAACAAAGTCGGACTCAAGAACGGCTGGATCGATTTGAATGATCTTTGATTTGTTGGAGCTGTCTCCGCTCCGAATAGGATAATAGCTAATAAAACATCGGAAACATTCACGAAAAAACCGGATTAGTAGGGTAGGGTAGGAGTAGGGTAGAGGTTTCCCACCAAGCGAATAAAGTCGCGTCAGCAAAAAAAAAAAAAGGCAGCTAGTAAGTTTTATAAAGAAGGTTTTTCTGTGTAACCATAGATGATGAACATTAAACATCCTTGTTTTCTTTTCTTGTCCAGGCTATAACTGGAAAGACTTATCTTGAGCGGGAGGGCATGACAGATTTTTACTGACTAAAACCCACCCGTGTTCCTTCAGTTGCCTGTGCCAGGGACCACGGTAACTCTTTCGAACAACCCTGGAGTCTGAATTTGTGCTAGCTGATAGCAAACTCAAACTCAAAGCATTTATTTCAATTAAACCATTACAGGCACTTTTGAATTGTCAAAATTAAGTAGATAGTCGGTCAGTTAGTCAGAAAGTTGAAGCTAGTTGCCCATTCCAAAGCGTAGATCTCTATGGAGATGAACGGGCAAGAAACTCCATGGTCACTCTTTTAAATCAAGATATTACAAAATCCCGGGTACATTATTCTTGTTGCTTCTATATGTGAGAACAATGTAAAAAAACACACAAATGAAGAAACAATACAAAAAATAAGATTAAAAATAAGCCATGGCAGTTGAGAGATGACCAGTCTCAACCGACGGCGCCCGTTCACGAACATGACGCGTGGATCAGCACCATTCAGCTCAACCATTAGTAGGGAACCGAATGATCCAACACACGCGCCACCATCAGTGAGACATTTAAGTGAGCATGACACGTTCTCAACTGCCATGCTCTTTCAAGTCAACATCAAAAAATCGTAGTAAACGGATCCATGGTTCTTCCATTTACAAAATTGAAAAAATGCTTCTAAATCATACAAAGCAATAGGCTCACTCCCTATTACATAGGACTTAAACGTAACTGGCCAAATGTGGATGTACTATAGGTACACCTCTGACTGACCCTTCGGGGAATACACTGCGTGATGGTGTTATATGTGAATAAGGGTTGATTCCAACAACATTTGAAGTTCATAATTATCAACAATGTTCAGTATCTGTTTCTCAACATTCGTTAACCATGATAACCGACTTGTAAAGTTGTCCATAACTCCCTAGGGCAAGATATATATTCTAACTATCCAGTCTAGATTACAACCTTGTAATCCAGCTAAAATTAAGCTGACAACCACGACAAAATTAGTATTTAGCCGCAAATAGTTTTGTAATTAAGGAATGGTAGCGTTCCGCGATTTCACGCGCCAATATATCTAATCAAAGGGCGCAGATGTAATCAAAGTTGGCCCAACTATTCGCTTTGAAGGAGGTTTGACGATACTAGTTGAATTGTTGTTGGTGATATATCGATTGGCACTGGTTGTTGCTAAGTAAATGTTTGATAAATGCTCATTTTAGACAAAATAAATGTAAAATGTTGATCTAGTTTTCAGTGTACGACTGATAAACTTGTAATAAACATAATGATAATGCTTTTTTTTAATCCTTTGCTTCCATCATCACATACATTTTCTCTCCCATACATTTTCATACTTATCTCTTTTGTTGACTGTAAAAAATATGGGTTCAAAAACGGGTTATGCTAAGAAGAATTAACCATAAGGGGGAAAGGTAACCCGCGAAATTCAAATTTTTTGAATGACTATTTCATGAAATACTTATCAATCAATAAGGTTATATGAACTTAGGGGGTTGTTTTGATGATTTAAACACTATAATTCTGGACATATATATGCTATTTATAAATGTATAATTTAATACCTACTATTTTTATTAATAAATATAATTATTTCTAACACACTTAACCTATTTTACAATCTAAAATATATATTTATTTATTTATATATACTTTATTGTACACCACAAAAATACATAACATGAAATAAACACATTAAACACTACAAAATATACAATGGGTGGCTAAAATATATATACAAGTGTATAAAAAAAAGGAAAAAAATAGAAAAAGACAGTAACTCATTGGGCATCAAAAAATTCATCCGCATCGCTGTCAATGGGATAAGTGCGATATACAGGGTGTTACGGAAAGGGTATATCAATACAAACGGGTTGAAGAGTGTATCTGGTCTAGAATCTCTGTACAAAAATTCAGTTCAAAAGCATTAACTTTGTAGGTAAATGCTTAATATTTTTTTTTATTTCGACATCACGGCGCTGCACTGGCGCGCGGCGGCGTGATGTGCGTGTACTAGGCGCACAGACACACTGCATATATGGATAATGACCCTCGTAGTGCGGTGACACGTTTGTTATGATTTCAATTCAATAAACTATCGAAATAAAAAAATACTAAGCATTTTCAAAGTTGCTTTTGAGCTGAAATTTTGTACACAGATTCTAGACCAGATACACTCTTCAACCCGTTTGTATTGATATACCCTTTCTGTAACAGCCTGTATGCTTGTTTCGGTCGCGTATCATATTTTGTTCAACAGACAACCTGACACTGATCTGTAAATTACAAAAAAACGTAAGAAAAATTGTATTTCGTGGGCTACACGGACACTTATCCCTTAAAAGGTTTTTATCTACTTAAGCCGCTACCTCGAAAATCTAAAATCCTCAAAAATTTAATAAGCGAGCGAAAATGATGATATTACTTTTGAAACGCAAAAGAAGAGTGATGGTTATAATGTGCGTGCGCTCGGAATAAAACGACGTATATACCAAAACGAATATACTCCTTTTTTTAACAAAATAAATGAATTAAATTTAAAACTACTTTTAGTAAACTTTGATATGATAATTCTCTATGTTTTAAAGTAAATTCCATCGAATAACTCTTAAGCGTTACGCCGTGATGTCGAAAAAAGTAAAAAAATAGATATAACCTCGCAATTTTTTTGTATTGAGAAAAATTCATTGAATCGTGTATTCCTTTTACATGATACTAAACCAAAGAGTCAAAAAACATATACCAAAATGTTATATCCCTATTCCACATACTTAACAAGTTACACGAAATTGAAAAACCACATTTTTCCAATACCTATACCACCTTAAAAAACAGCAAATAAACAGCCCAAAAACCTTAAACTCTTAAATAATGTTAACGCCCCAAAATAATTACAATTTCAGGGGCGTTAACATACTTTAATAACTTTCACTGGCTAACATTGTGTCTTTTTACCCAGGTAGGTATAAAAATGCATTAAATACTCATTAAAATATTATTAATACTCTAATACCTGATGTCTCCTCCAAATATTCATAATATAAAAATCTCCATACATTATTAACATTCCACTTGGAATATCCCCGATCCAAACGCTCATTCAAATTGATCCGACGCCATTTTTTTATTCGCTATTGTTTTCCGAGACATATCGTGTATCGTGTCATATGACATATGACATTATTGTTTATGAATACTTGAACACATCTCGCTGCGAATGTCGACCTGTCAAACTGACTAAATTGTATTAAATATTTTATTGAAATGGAGATACTGGAACTTGCGAAGTTCACTTATTTTTTATTTATTTTGTTTTTTTCTGACGTGTATTCGTTCTTGATAAATGATATAATATACTAGCTGCGCCCCGCGGTTTCACCCGCATAAGTCTCGATCCCGTGGGAATATCAGGATAAAAAGTATCCTATGTCATTTTCCGGGACTCAAGCTATCTCTATACCAAATTTCATATATATCGGTTCAGCGGTTTAGGCGTGAAAAGGTAACATATTGACAGACAGAGTTACTTTCGAATTTATAATATTAGTATGGATTTCTTTTTAAATTGTTTGTAGGGCGGGGATGCTTTTAAGCAGTTAATCTGTACTAATATAATGAAGCTGAAGTTTGTTTTATTTTTTATTTGTTTCTTTGAACGCGCTAATATCTACCAGATATGAATTATTTGTTTTATATTTGTAGCCCAAAATTCCATTCGAGTAAGGCTATATAGGCATATTTAACATCACGCTAGGACCCTTATGAGCCGAGCTAAAAGAAAAACGACGGAAAGAATGAAAAGCGAAAATGAAGTGATAGCGCGGGCAGATAATGCGATGTAACGAGGTCGGTTGGGTTAGCTAGAAATTTTACGCGGACGAAGTCGCGGGTAGAAGCTAGTATTTTATATTTTTTCAAGACTGTCAGTTAGATACCCGCAGTTTTACCCAAACTTGGCCCGCGTGGTGGATTACAGCCCACCCCCTCTCACTGAGAGGAGGCCTGTGTCCCAGCAGTGGGAAAATTATAGGTTGGTTATGCTAAATCACTGTCTGAGAGGGTGAGTCGAAACACAATCATAATAAAAACTAATACCTAACAAACACAGAATGTTATTTAGAAACATACTTAACCCACATTCTCAAGCATTTGTGACTAATAACCCAAAAAAACGAAGCTGCAATCTTGGGTCAAAGATAAAAGCCAAGTTTCCACTCGAAATCACCTAAACGGCAACCTGTCAATATAGAAGTCTGTTCCGCTTCATATCCAACGATGTTATCAAGACTTTCTAGACAATAAACTCGGACCGTTTGTCTTAGGTTGCCATAGTTACGGGTTAACAAGCTAGGGGGCGGGAAATTCGACCAGCGATAGCGCGAAATTGCTCTAATCGCCTCGTAGCCCACAGACTAAAGGCGTAGCGATGTAGCAACTTGCTACGTGATTTTTCGTAGAGGATCTACGAAGTTGGATGTCGGTATAATAATTTCTTCCCTATATTTATCTCAGGCTGTGTGGGTTGGTAAATGACACATGTCTTCGAATTTTGAAGTGAAAACTTCTTTAGGCGCGTTTGGCATTTTTTGACATGGGAAAAAACCATTGAATTCGCGCCACTGTTACCGTAACCGACACCGCTTCGGATGTGTTCGGCTGTCTTCGGGATGTTCTCGGTTTTAATGTATATCCGATATGTCAGCAGCATAAGTTTCGATCCCATAGGAATATCGGAATAAAAAGGAGCCTATATGTTAATCCAGGGTGTCAGCTACTTTCATACAAAATTTTATCAAAATTGGTCCAGCTGTTTCAGCGTGAAGAAGTAACAAACATTTTAACTTTCGCCTTTATAATATTAGTGTGATGTATAATAGTACTAATTTAATTTATTACAGAACTGGTAATATTAAAACACTTAATGGTCTGTGGGTTTAAAATAAATCAAATAAATATTTATGATGTTTTATCCGGGGATTTCATTGAAATAATTGTGGTTTAATTTACGGTTTACCATGCAGTAATTTTAATGATGGTAATTAAATTATTTAAATGCAATGAAACATTGTGTTTAAATCGTTTAATGAGCTGTGATTCTAATTACCGGTTTTGTTGAATAACTATAATAATCATACGGCCTGAATTTCGTAGTTATTTTGTTTACAGTAGGTAATAAACCAAATACATGGTGAAATGAGTGAGTATCTTATAGATGGCCCTCTGCCTAAAATTCGGGGTTTAGGCGTGATCTTAGATTAACCTTTTAAGCGCTTGGCTAAATATCAATTGCCGTGCCCCTAGCGCGCGGCTACAAATCGATAAAATACACAAAAATAAGGAAATACAATAAATAAGGTGGAGCAATCGTATCGATAAAAAAATAATCAAAAAGTTTTTATCTCTATTTAATAATGGTTTTAGTTGTACGACGCAGTTAATAGGACGAAAATAGAACGAAAAAATCGTGCATGTTCTCTGTCGCAGAAATACGACACGAGCGGTAGGGGCACGGAGAAATGTGTCGCGTAAATGCGACACAAGCGGTCAAAAGGTTAAACCAATCAATTACTACGTTTCGGTTATGAAAGTCCTCGTCGCTAGGCATTATAATGATATATACCAGTGAGAATTTCTCACAACCGTTTTCGGACTCGCTCGTTTTTTTGAAGTGAAAATTTCTTACGCACGCTTAACTTGGGGAGTAAGCTGGCGAACGCGTTACGAAAAGTGTGATCGGGCGAGGCGAACGGGAGTTGAGTGGGGGATATAAGCAAGAGAAAGCAGTGCGCGCGCACATTTTCTTTCTCTCTTCCTCTCATAGCCAAATACGTTTGAAGTTCCACTTCAGTCGTGTGGTCATAAGCACACTCGGTTTTTTGTTTAGTCTATGGATATCGTATTTGTCACTCATTACTGGGTCTATAAAATTAAGAGTCTAATTTCTTTCATTGACATAACTCTTCCAGGTTTCTTGTGAGGTTCGCAAAAATATCGTATGTTCATAAAGGAAACGCCACACACAACACGGAACTTTTCAGGACATTCCACGTCTTCTTCTTATCTTTAAGTTTTGTTAAAAGCTTTGACCGCCACATTTAAAAGTGAAATAATGAAAAACATAGATTCATATGTACCTTAGATATTTAAATGTAAAATGTTATAGATAATTGAGTATCACGAACTCAAAAAAAAAACTTAACTAATGTTTTGTCCAAACACTTTTGTATTCTAATTGACTTCATTTTGAAATCCCAACATAATCAATTAGGTATAGACGCCAGCACATCAAGCTTCTAGAATCTGTCAAATTTCTTTAATAGATTTTCAACTTTGTCGCTAAAGCATAAGGTTCAAAGTTGATTGGGAAAATTTGACAGTTTCGGGTAGCTTGATGAGCTGGCGTCTGTACATTTCTAATCACTGGCTGTCAAAAGTCCATCTTCTATAAATGTATGATCATACTAACGTGACGTTATTTTGCAGACAAACAGCGGTAGTCGCGTAGGCAGAATGCCGCGCGCCGGCGCACTTTTGCTGGCGATAGCGGCTGTCCTACTCGCCGCTGAGTGGGCTCATGCTTCATACATCGATCCTGGTAAATATACAAACCTTAAGTAGGTCATTAATGATCCAATTTGAATGTCGTAAATCAATTGGCTAAAACCAATGCCGTGACTCTTATCCCATTATATTAAAGTACTAGCTGCGACCCGCGGTTTCACCCGCGTAAATGTCGATCCCGTGGGAATATCGGGATAAAAACTATCCTATGTCCTTTCCCGGGACTCAAACTATCTCTATACTAAATTTAATCGAAATCGGTCCAGCCGTTTTCATGTTATGTCGTGACAACGGAAAACGGGTTTCATTTTTTTATATACAGGGTGAATTTTCCAAGTGGGCGTGGATGGCCAAATTCTAAACTATGAGGAATAGCGAAAAGTACTCAAAGGAGTCGCGGGCTCGATTTTGATAAAAACTAAAATTGCGTCATTGGATTTTTTAAAAATCAATATTTCTAGCCAGGAATCGAACCTGTTGATTTTGAAAAAAAAAAAACACACACTGTATTATTACACCATTCGATAGTGTCCCTAATAAGGATCAAATTCTGGGAAGTAATGACATACGGCAAACTTAAGGAAAATGTTGAATTTTAATAAACTGCTTCTTTTTTCATACTTTGTTCGAAATGATGCTCAATATTTTTACACCCGAAACACTCGTAGCGCAGTCACCTTCACAAAATTATGTTCTAAATTCAAATTTTTAATTGCAGTACAATCCTTGAGACGTCGAATCCAGCTATGTATTCAAAAACAATGGTCATAATTTTGAACAATTAATCAGTTAAGGTTTAATAGGTAGATAGCATAAGAAAATAAAAAAGTATTTTGATAAAAATGAGCTCTTTCCTTTAGTTTGCCGTATGTCATTACTTCCCAGAATTTGATCCTTATTAGCGACACTATCGAATGGTGTAATAATACAGCGCGTGTTTTTTTTTTCAAAATCAACAGGTTCGATTCCTGGCCAGAAATATTGATTTTTCAAAAATCCAATGATGCAGTTTTAGTTTTCATCAAAATCGAGCCCGCGACTCCTTTGAGTACTTTTCGCTATTCCTCATAGTTTCGGATTTGGCCATCCACGCCCACTTGAAAAATTCACCCTGTATATAGATAAATTGGAATGATTGCCGTGAGCTTGTTAAAACTCGAGGCCATAATTATAATGTGTCTATGCTCATATACACGAGCGGCACGTTGTCAACGGAAGAGGCAACTGCAGCCGCCGACGCGTCGACTGTAATGTGCCGCTTGTGTATATGAGCACTTGCCTTACTGTAATAACAGTTATATTGCAATGACTTAAATTTTTTGCGTGATGCTGTTGGGATAAAACCGTTAGTGGATTCCAAATTTGACGTTGCGCCATTGTTTTAGCCGGCTTGATGTTTACGTCATTCTTCGATTCTGAATGTCTTGCTTTATACAGTAGCATAAGTATAATCAGCCTGTAATGTTCCCACTGTTGGGACACAGGCCTCCTCTCTGTGAGAGAGATTTATGTAGCACCCGGGCGTAAACATGACATCGTAAAGAGAGATTCCGGTATGAGTGACACTCTGACACGTATACCGCTTAGATTCTCTCTCAACGCTCAACAAAGTTGAACTTTTTCTTAAACTGGTTATACTCATTTTTGCGTCTGGGTACTGTGTTTGTTGCTATTAGACAGGCGTACATGAACATGAAGAAGAAACATTTATGTTGGATTTTATAGTTAACTGTTTAAAGTAGAAGTTAAGAGTAAACTAAACGCGAGCTCGAACTCACTGGTGGTCATGGCCAAAATCACGCTGTCTAACTTGGTTTCGTGTCTGACGGAGCTAGTATCAGTGATGAGCAGTTAGACGCTAATCTACACGCACAACATCTAGTTCTCACGCACAGAAACACCGTTCCGAACTGATAGACGCATAACAATATTTGAAAAGTGCTTTGGAAAATCGAGTTCTATGAAAAATCCACTACATAAATCAATCACAAATAAAGTTTTTTGAACTCTTCGATAACTGAGCTTTGTCGGTACGGATTTAATTTTTAATATTTTTCAGTTCTTTTATTACTTATTTACACCCAAAGTTACGTTAAAAATAGCAACAAAAACGAATCTTTGTTGGCTCATAACTTTTTAATGGCTTGTTATTTTACAATTCTGCTTCCGTACAGACACAATTAATAATTAGACAAAACGATACAATGTTTAACTTTGGATGTACAATGTCAAACAGTGGAGTAATACTCTCCCGAAATTTGTATGGAAAAAATATCGAATAGTGGCACCTTAACTGGTAAAAATTGTCAAGTAACGAAAAAGTGTTATGCCCCTCCATACGACTTTCTCTCTTTCTATTTTTTTATTCATAAGTTCAGACCAAAGTTGATTAGCAGTTCTTATCAACAGCTTATGCTTGTTTTCATTCTCCTTTTTTCACAAAACATTCCTAAAGATAATAATCCTTTTTTTATTGCTTTTAATCCACCTCAGACAAACAATCAAACCTTTTATCCTTATAAAAGAATCTTTTCCGGAATTAAACATCCCGGAAAAACAAAAAGGTAATGAAAATATCTGTTTTTAGAAGTACAATCTTCTTTAGTTAAATTACGGACTTGAGAATCACCCACTTTTATATTTCTGACAAAGTTGCAAAAACATTTAGAGGTAGTAGGAAAGGAATTTACGGAAAAATATACTTTTGATGGAAAAATAAACTCATTTATCTTGTTGAATGGTAAACATGATTAAAGGACCCCACAATGAAGACAGTTTTTCATCACAAGGATTATTGCATGACGAAATATTCCAGAATGAAGTCGCACATTCTGTCCGTCATTGGCAACATAATTATTTTTCCGAGTGACAAAGCAAGTTTAATATTAAATATAATATTATTAACCAAACATAATGAACTAATTTGTTTCAGAATATAATATTTACATAATATATAAGCTTTAACAGACTTAACATATATACATATTTTCATTAAAAGCGTCTAACGGGACTCTGCGCGAGTTGGCTGCGGCCCGTCGTATGCCTTACAAAAGTCCGGGACCCCAGGGTCCGATATATGTCAAAGACACTTTAAATATTAATAATATGTAAATGTGTACAAAAAATTGGGTGTCTGTAAAGTCGGTTTACTGACGACAATTTTACGTAATAACGTCATAAGAAAACATCAGATAGATGCGTCACAAGCCAAACGCTTAGGCCGATCGTGCCTCTCTATCGCTTGTTCCGCGCTCTCGCTTGCACGCTCGGCTCAGGCGGAACGTGACAATGAGTCATGCTTGTCCGTGCGTGTAGCCGGCGTTCATCGATTTATAAGACGCTATCACGTCAAAAAAATGAGAAAAAGATCGACGAATTTTTTGATGTCCTTTCAAAACATTCGTTCGCATCGTTGTCAACAGGATAAGTGCGCATAATGTTAGGAGCATTGCAATGTTAATTTCAAAATGCTACTGTAATGCCTTGTAATTTTGCAGTCTTCCTAGAAACTGCAGGTCAAAATTGTTTTACTAAGGACAAGTGGCTACTTAAAACTCCAATCTCCACGTCTTAATTAAATGTTTCATGAAACAAAAACTATAACAAAGCTTTTTGTCAACAGGAGACGACGACGTTGAAGTAAACCTGTCTGATTACGGAGAAGATCCCGCTGATCTGCAGCTGCTCCAGGATGTTGGAAAGTGAGTTCTAACACCTTACGTATAGATATCAAAATTGAATAGGTAGAAGCTTCCAGTCAAACAAGGTGGATCATGGGAAACGTTAACGAAGCGAGACGTCGTGATTATCAAGTTTGAGTTATGAACTTAAACTTAAGTATAAGTAGATATTGACAATGTTACAATCTATTAGGATTTTAACTACATGGAATACATAATTAAAAAGTTTCTGAACATATTTCATGACTTGTGAGTGAAAAGAACGGAGATAGTTGCTTCTCACTTCTCAGCCATTTTTTATCCTCCCAAATAAACTAACTGAATAATGCAATATATACAATAAATTTCTAATGGCACAGAAGAATAAAATAACCTTCCAAATCAAGTAAAAAGTGAATGCATGCGCCACTGCATCGCATTGTCACGGACACAAACTTAGGCTAGCGTTCACTGATGTGGTTTCAGACGATCGTCGCTGATCTACGTTTTCAGGCGCGCCTGTGTGAAGCGAGGAGGCAACTGCGACCACCGGCCTGGCGACTGCTGCCACTCCTCCTCCTGCAGGTGCAACCTCTGGGGCTCCAACTGCCGCTGCCAGCGCATGGGGCTCTTCCAAAAGTGGGGGTAGGCCTTCGCCCCACACTCCGACTCCCCTGAAGCGGCGACCAACTCCCACCAGCCGACTTGACCGCCGCTCCATCGGACGACAACATCTGCATTTTCAAACGGACCCGTTGCGTTTCTTTACCATATTTCATTTCTCTACGATCCCCTCTCTAGTGCTACCTTCACTTATCGCTTAGAGAGATTCGAATTGAAAACAGGGACCTAGATTTTAGTTCGGAAATATTTTTGGACCTTTTATGATATACAAAATTTATAAATGGTATTGTTTTCCATGTTAGACTTCAGTCCCTTGGTTTGGTTCTTGTAGTTTTTCGTTATCTGATTCTCCGAGTGTCCGCTTACGTGGTTGGGCAATCACCCAGCCTTATTGCCCAATCAGTACGCCCCGACGTCAAGCTCGGCCAATCAGACCCCGGCAACTGCCTCTGGCGACGCGTCCTCATGCGTTCCGTTTCGTTTGAAGTTTTGGTTTGGACGAATCGACCCGTCGCCTCGCAGGCAGTCCAGCTATTCTATTACAATGTATGTATGTAGAGTTAAGTAAGCTAATCGTAGATGAATAAAGCAGTAGCTGCTAACTTGATGGTAAACTTATGTCAATAGAAAGTAGCGATCACTACAAAATAGAAAAAAAAATATAAATGTACTTTTAAACTAAATGTTCTAGTCATATAAGAGAGTATCGGTAATGGAAAACTTGGTGAAAGACGCTATTATAAGCCTTTATATATAACAACGCCATTTGTATTTGCGATTGGCACCTTAGATTTTTAAAATATCTATTAATAATGTGTCAATACATAATTCATATAATATTAATAAAACGAATCTTAATGTATTGTATGCGACTCTCGGACAGGAGTATATATATGGTATTGCAGCCAAGTAGATTCTCTGTATGTATGTAGCTTCTTATGTATGTTCCTGATTGTGGAATATGGTAATTGTATTAATATTGGAATATGGAAAATGATAAAATATATTAATAAATGTTTATGGACGATATTGGTGTTGTTATTTATCTCCTTATTAAAATATCCTAAGTGTCCAAACACACTGTGCCGAAGGTACGCGACCGAAGTTCCGCGGCTGATTTTACTGTACGCTATAACGCAACGTAATTTCGGCATAATGTGTCGTCAGTAATTCAAATAGCATTGCAGGCGTAATCATGCCGATCTTCGGTCGCGTACCTTCGGTGTTTCAAAGTCAAAGTCAAAGCATTTATTTCAAATAGGCACATAAAAGGCACTTTTGAACGTCAAAAATTTATCTTAAAATAGAATTGATTCTAGTCGCCCATTCCAAAAGGTAGTTTTCGTATGGAGAAGAACGGGCAAGAAACTCCACCGTTACTCTTTTAAAATGTTTAGGTACAATATTTTGCATGGGTACATTAATTATATAATAACATGTGAGGACGATGCACCTACAATAAAATTACTATACCACAATAGGTAAAAGAATTAAAAACTAAACCATGACATATAAATTAATTATCTGATAGATACATGGTGCTCACATATTTACAAACATGGTACAAGCAAAACGATTTTAATTAAAAAACAAAATACAAGTAATAAGTCAGGGTGTGAGTAATAAAATGTAAAGAAAAAAAAATACAATTAAATTAGCAACCAGTTTGATTTTGTCTAGACTCTAGATTGTCCTATGGAGCAGGACCAGCATGTTTCCAAGCGTTCTTATCTTGGATATAATCTTCTAATTTATAGTATGCTTGTTTCGACACGTAGACTACGTATGCACTGACAGGTGGCTTACTTAGCGCCTAGAGCCCAGCGAGTCACCTTGCGCGAGCGCAGTGAAACGAACGCTCTAGAATTTTTGCACCTGGTCGCACTGCGAGTTTGGCGCCTTCGCTAGTCGCCTAGCGTGTATCAAAGGCTATGTCTATGGCAACACAAAGTTATTATTGTTAGTCTGTGTTAAAATATACATCAAGATCAGTTCAAGGGTCTTCCGCTAGCTACTTAACGTGCTTTGTGTTTAACTGTAATAGCATGTACAGACGCCAGCACATCAAGCTACTACAATCTGTCAAAGGAGAGGGGAAATCCTGGGCCCAGCAGTTAACTAGTTGAAATGGGTATTAAAAAAACCGTTATATTTTTCTAAAGGAAATCACAAAATACAGTACCATGTTTCTATCTAGGAAGCGAGAAAAATTAAATTAAGTTGTGAAACTAAATAATCGATAAAGTACATGCCTGAAATTCTAAGTAATCGATAGTGAATAAATCGGTAAAATCTCAGAATATGTATGAACATCGAGTGACAAATGCTTATCAATCTTTTCGGGGAATCGATTCAAAGCGCATCGAGTTCCATTAATTTTTCTTCTGTTAGCAACACTGGTCACTCAGTATAGTCTAAAGTAATCTGTGCTGGTTACCGACTGACAGATGACAGGTAGAAAAAAACCGGCACCTATCAAAAAGTACTCTGTGTCACAGAGTACTTTTTGATAGGTGTCTGTGACCGGCACTCGTTCGTTTTCTTTCGTTGTGAGTGCGCACGTATTTTCCGTTCTCAATCTAAACGTGTCAGGATCTTCAACACGTCGCACATGGAGGCTCTCTACTTACACTTCATGCGTAAAACCATTATACAACCAAAACCATTCAAAAATATTTCGCAAATAACATCAAAAAACTACAATGTTATAATGTAACCTCACTTTTACTATATTTCATATAACTTGATTCCTAGATAGCCAAATTTCACCAAATTTTCAGTGAGGCCTTGTTATTATATCCACTTTCAAATAAAGCTAGTTTGATTGAGTTAACACCTGGGCCCAGGAAACTATGGAGTCTTTCCCTTCTCCTTTCTATAATAGATTTTCAACTTTATCGCTAACGCATAAGGTTCAAAGTTGATTGGGAAAATTTGACAGTTTCGGGTAGGTTAATGTGCTGGCGTCTGTACCTATCAGTAAGTAATATAAAGAGTATTAATCAGCAAGTTGTTTTAATCAAGCCACTAGCGAGAATACAGTCCACAGAAATACAATACAAGAAGTTAACATTGGTCCTAGCCGGTAAGCAAACCACCTGCCAGTGCGCACGTAGCCTTAGTTTTCAACTAGTTTTTCGTGATGATTACAATTGAAACAAACCTACACTTGCCGATGAATAATCTTAGAAGACACAACCTATCTTGGAAGCAAACAACAACATAGGGGTGCCTTTCCACCAGAGATGTGTTATGCGGCTATGCTGCAAGAATATAAAAGCTAAGCTACGAAATTATGCGACCATTTCCATTGATGCTGAGCTATGTAGCGGAGCGAGTAAGATGTGCTATGTGTGCAACGTATCGACAATAGGAAAGGTACACTGCTCTGCATATAACTACACATCCATAGCACGCATCCATAGCTCGCATCCATAGCACGCATCCTTCCATATTAAAAACATAGCTTAGTTGAACCCGTTTCCACCACTGCTATACCGGAAGATTTTTTTATCACCATCCAAATTTTTACAGGGTGTTCTACCCATGAATATGAACAACTTTCACTATGGGACCAACTCTGAAATCACGAAAAAAAATCAGCTGTTTCATACATTTTGGTCAAGTAGGTATTGAACTTTTGTATTAAACAGCTGATTTTTTTTTTTCGTGATTTCTGAGTTGGTCCCATAGTGAAAGTTGTTCATATTCATGGGTCACCCTGTAAAAATTTGGATGGTGATAAAAAAATCTTTCTATACAGGGTGTTACGGAAAGGGTATTATGGTGGACTGTAGTGTAGATGTGGGGAGATGCCGCTCAGCTGGTACCGGGGTTGCAGGGAGGAATAAAACGCTTGATCCAAGAGATTCTTCCAGTTTATTCTTCTCTTCTTTATTCTTCCGCTGCTGGAGACCGACTGTGTCCCAGCTCACAATCTACCCGACTTATATACAAAATTTCTCAAAATAATGTAGGGCCTCTCATTGGCCAACCAATCACAATCGATTTATTTCTACCAATCACAAAACAGCAGTACAAATTCAAAACATTTTACACTAAGCTTAAGTACCGCGCTACTTTACCGTAACGAGAGCCACTACACTAAGCTTAAGTACCGCGCTACTTTACCGTAGCGATAGACCGCTTGTACGTAACCTTAAGTACGACGCTACTTTACCTTAACGATAGACCACTAGTCTTAAAACAAGGTTTTTTATACATAATTGACTTAATACGGAAAACATATGTTATGTATGCCTATTCTAAACGTTATTCCTATCTATTAAACATCTGAAATATGCATTTAAAACCTTACAGCTAACTAATAAAACATCTGAACATAATTTGACTTAAACCTAATTGAGAATTATCTTAATCACCAATTACCCTAATTATAAGTCACCTTAATCACTATGTTCACTGTCTTATCAGTCTTTTCGTTTGATAACACACACATTCACATGGTAACACATTCACAAGTTCGGCGTCCGCAACATCTCTCCCCCCGGCGCAGCTCGCGTAGCCTCCTTCTTCACCAGGACGACGATCTTGCTAGCTGGCCGGCGGAAGACGCCGGTCCTTGTCCGCACCTCGACGACCCTGACGCCGCCGTCTGGTCCCGGATGTGTGCGCTCCACTTGCCCCATCGGCCACGTGTTTCTGGGCAACGTGCCGTCGACGATCAGGACCACATCTCCAACTTCCAGCGGGCGCGCGTCGTTCCTAGGCTCGCCCCGGGGCACCAAAGTGGGCAGGTACTCCCGGAGCCAGCGCCTCCAGAAGTGGTCGGCGAGCGCCATGCTAGCCCGCCACACACGTCGATCTGCTTCGTCGCACGGCCCAGTCGATGGCAGGCCGGTGGAGGACCCCAACAGGAAGTGGTTGGGTGTGAGGGCCTCTGGATCCTCAGGGTTCACGCTCACGTGGGTCAGTGGGCGTGCGTTGACCGCGAACTCCGCCTCCGTCAACAGCGTCTGCAGGACTTCTTCTGCCGGTGCCTTCTCCCGCAGAGTCGCGCTGAGTGCTGTCTTCACCGAGCGCACCATGCGCTCCCACGCACCACCTTGGTTCGGCGCGCCGGGTGGTATGAACCGCCATTCCATCCGGTGAAGCAGCCCCTCGTCTCTCAGCGCTGGCAGCCACTCTTCATAGGCGGCGCGAAGCTCCTGGTCGGCCCCGCGGAAGTTCGTTCCGTTGTCTGAGTACATTATTCTTGGCCACCCTCTGCGTGCAGCCATCCTCCTCAGCGCCATGATAGCTGAGTCTGTTGAGAGTGATGCGACGAGCTCGAGGTGCACGGCGCGGCAAGTGAGGCACGTGAATAGTGCGCCCCACCTCTTCTCACGGCGACGCCCCACCTTGACCAGCATTGGCCCGAAATAGTCCACGCCACAATTCGTGAACGGGCGGTGGAACGGGTCAAGGCGAGCGTGTGGCAGGTCCCCCGTCGCTGGTGTCTTCGGCGTTGCACGTCGTCTTCTGCAGAGGGCGCAGCTCCTCTCCACAGCGCGTACTGTGGGTCGCAGGTGGATGATCCAGTACCGCTGGCGAAGATCATTCGCCACGCGCTCTCGGTTGGCGTGGCCCGCAGCACTGTGCTCCCGCTGGACGATCAGCTTCGTGATGTGATGGCGGCCGTCCAGAATTACTGGCCGCTTAGTTTCTATGGGCGCGGAGGAAGCCTCGATGCGGCCTCTTACGCGCAGGACTCCATCTTCTATCACCGGGTCCAACCGGTATAGTCTGCTCGTTCTTGGTAGTGGGCGAGCAGACTTCATCCGCGCAAGTTCGTCGCGGAAGCTTTCTTCTTGCGCCCGTCGGATCAGCTCGCTTTCGGCGCGTTCAATGTGTCGGTGCTCCAGCCGCGTTGCTCGTCGTCGGCAGATGTCGATGAAGGCCAATACTCTTGCTGTACTTCTCACCAGTGCTTCAAATCTGGAGAAGCGGGCTGGATCTGGCAGCCAGCTGTCTCGTTCCGCTTCGTTCGACACGTGCAAGACCTCTTCTTCTATGTCTTCATCTGTCGACGCCCTGGGCCACTGCTCTTCAGGGAGGTGCAGAAACTCGGGCCCCTGGAACCACCGATCCGTTGAGCTGATCGGCGCGTCGGTCAACCTTGTGGCGTCATCAGCCACGTTCATTTCCGTAGGAAGCCACCGCCATTCTTCTTTCTGTGTAAGTTCGGCGATCTCCCCCAAACGATGTGCGACGAATGGCGTGTAGCGTCGCATGTCGTGCTTAATCCAGTGCACCACCGTCGAAGAGTCAGTCCAATATGTAGTCTGACCCACTTCCATCCGATGCTCCCTCTTGATGGTGCTAGCGAGTCTTGCCCCGATGACTGCTGCTTGCAACTCCAGCCGAGGTATTGTCTGCGTCTTCCTCGGCGCCACCTTCGCCTTGGCCGCTACCAGTACGACCTCGATGCTCCCGTCTCTCCTCAGGATCCGCCAGTAAGCCGCAGTCGCAAAGGCTTGCTCGCTGGCGTCGCACAATATGTGGAGATCGATGCGCTCGTACTTCTTCAGGGCGTAGCAGCGTGGCAGTCTCAGCATGGCTATCTCTGGTAGGTGCGCAAGCCATGACGCGAAGAGTTCATTTTCTTCCTCAGGTATCTGTTCGTCCCATGTCATCTGTAGGCGCCATAGACTCTGCAGGATTATCTTGGAACGTATTGTGTAATGGCTCAGCAGTCCCAACGGATCGTAGATGGACATCACGGCGCTGAGTGCTTCTCGCTTGGTCGGCGCACGTGCTCTTGACCGCACTTCTTCTGGGACCCGATTCATAGTGGTGTTGAACCCGAGCTCATCCCGTTCCGCGTTCCAGAACAGCCCCAATATCTTATTCTCGGGCTGTTCTCCCCCCAGTTGGGTAGGGGTGGTGGCGTGTAGTTCCAGAGGCACGTCTTGCAGCACCTTCTTCTCGCTGGCGTTCCATCCTCGGAGTTTGAACCCGGCGTGTGCATGCACGGTCCTTGTTTCTTCGACCGCCTTTCGTGCTTCCTCTGCGTCCTCGTAACTCGCCACCCAGTCATCCATGTAGTGACACGTCGTTATTGCTTCTAGTGCGCGCGGGAACTCCTGCCCATGTACTTCAGCGTTGTGGTTCCGCACGTAGTGGGCCATGTATGGAGAGCTTGCTGCGCCGAAAATCATGCTCGTCATCTTGTATTTTCTTGGAGGCTTCTCTCGTTCTGTTCCTCTCCACAAGAATTGCTGAGCAGGCTGATCTTCAGGTCTTATCTTCACTCGTAGGAACATCTCCTGGATATCTGCTGTGATCGCGACGGCCTTCTCTCTGAATCTGAAGACGATCCCTTGCAGTGACAACAGCAGGTCCGGTCCCTCCAGCAACTCGTCGTTTAGGCACACCCCGTTGCTCCTGGCGGCCGCGTCGAACACCAACCGACACTTGCCTGGCTTGTTGGGATTCACCACTGCGAAGTGCGGCAGGTACCATCGGATGGGACTTGCGTCTTCGGTCCCGTCGCACGGAGCTGCGTACCCCTTTTCCAACAGGTTCTCTATCTGGCTGGAGTAGTTCCTTTCGAAGGCCGGATCCGAGTCCATCTTCTCTTCGATCTTCCTCAGTCGGCGAAACGCTTGACTGTAGCTGTTGGGCATGGCGGTGTCATCCCGTCGCCATGGCAGTCCCACCTCGTAGCCGTTGTCAATCTTCTTCACTGTTCGCTCGACGATGGAGATGGCTCGCTGATCCGCTTCGCTGATTCTTGGCTTCCCCTGGATGCCTAGAGACTCGATCTTGAAATGAGCCTCCACCATGTTGTGTAACTTCTGGTCGCTCCCACCCGTAGCTCTGGCAGGCTCGTACAGATGAAGCACGTTTCCTTGTTGATAGATGGCGCCGCGCGGTGCGGTCCCATGCACCACCCATCCGAGTTGAGTCCTTGAAGCAGCTGGCTGGTTCGGGCTGCCGACTCGCAATTCTCTCGAAACGATGCACTCCCAATGGTCGGTACCGACCAAGAGTCCGGGGCGCGCTGTCCCATAGCACACCTCGTCCCTGTTCAAGTCCCTTAGGTGCTCGTATTCCAGAAGGCTTTCCGGAATGGCCTGCTGATGCAGCTTCAGATCCTTCATGGTCCATGCCCTGATCCGATGACCATCCGTTTCCTTAATCCCCTTGACCTTGATGGAAACGAGCTGACTTTCCATTTCCTGCTGCGACATGTTTACTCCGTTCAGGTGAAGTGGTTGCGACGGCCCTTCTGCCCCAATGCTTGCTGCGAGCTCCTTGTCAATCAGCGTGATGGTAGCTCCCTCGTCCAGCAGCGCGTAGGTCTTCGCCTCCCCCCGTGGTCCAGACACGATGATAGGGCACATCTTCAGCAGCACTGTCTTCGGCCCAGTAGCAGGTCTTGTTGCTACCGAAAGTACTGCTTCTTCTTTCGGTGTCTCTGCGGTCTTCGCGGCTTCGGGTTTCCTCTCTTCTGTGTGTAATGACGAATGATGGGGGCGACCACACTCGTTGATGTCGCACGGCTTCGCCTTGCACACTATGCGCCGATGTCTTCTCTGGGCACACTTGAAGCATATTCCCTTCTCGCGAACCAAACGCCATCTCTGATCCACCGAAAGTGCCTTATACTTGGGGCACGCTGTCAGCAAATGGTCTTGATTGCACTTGGGGCACAAGTCCTTTCGTTCCTCCGATCCTTCTTCGGTGGCGTATACTGTCGCTTTCTTCTTGAAATTCACAGCAGGTCTTGCCTCTCTCTTCGTACTGGAGGCGCACGTAGTTGGGGCATACGTGTAGCGCAATGCCCTATCCGCTTCACGCATCAGGAAGCGGGACATGACGACAATCTCGGGGTCCGTTGTTCCTTCGTGGTCGTACGCGTAGTCACACCATCTTGATCTTATGTGCGGGCTTAACTTGTCCAGCACTTCTCTTGTCAGCAGCGGGTTGTACAGATATCCTCTTCTGTCGATGGTCTTGAGAACGCAGATGATATTTTGCAACTTGATCGCGAAACTATTCAACTCTGCAGCTGATGTCCCTGGTTTCGGAAGCTTCTTCAGGTCTTCAAGTGCCTTGTCAATGATGACCTCTGGTCTTCCGAAGCACTGCTCCAAAGTCTTCATAATGATTTCGGGATCTGTGGCCGTATGTAGTAGGGCGGCCACTGCGTCTCTTGCATCTCCCTTGAGGCAGCTCCTCAACCGTAGAATGTTCTCTGCTGCCGATATCTGGTACATTTGTGTCGAGTCCCGAACTGCTGCTTGGAAGGGAAGCCACTCGTTGGTCGCCCCGGTGAAGGTAGGTAGGTCCGTATGGCGCGGCCTCGGTCTTGCCATCTTCTCTAGGGTGGCTGCCAGCTGGTCGATGCTGTTCCTCGATCTGGTAGGTGTCGGCGACCTTCCCCGAGCGGTGTCGAATCGGAGCTGCTTCGCTTCTTCTTGCCTGGGCCCCTCCTCCCCCCGTGAACTGATTGGGTTCTTCATGAGCCAGTCGTCCACCTTCTGCAGGGGTTCCTCACGTGGATGGGTTTCAGGTAGCTGCTCTTCATGCACGCTTTCTTCATCTTGGATGGCCGATACCTCTGCCGCCAGCCTCCTCTTGACCAGGTCCGCTTCAAGCTCCAACTCCTTTCGCTTCAATGCGGCCAACCTCTCTGCTGCTTCCAGCTCCACCATGCGTAGTCGCGTCGTGACACTCGTAGTGGATCGTTGTGACCTCGTAGACCTTGCAGGAGACCTCATTCTTCTTGGTCCCTCAACTGCCGTCGTCAGCCCAGAAGGTCCCGCCGTACTTGTCTCCGCCATCCTCGAAAATGGTGACGCCGGCGGGTCCATGGATAACCTCCTTAGGCGTTCCTTTTCAATTCGCGCTGCTTCTTGAAGCTGGGCGCGTCGCTGCTCCTCTAATTCTGCAGCATCACCTTGGCTTCTGGTGACCACCATCTTGATTAGCAGGTTCCCTTGGTACCGAAGATTTTCTCTTGATCTGCCTCTTGACTTCGCGAATCCACCCCCTCGCAGTACCTCACTTCTTCAGGACCAACGAAGCTTACTTCGTCTCCACTTCAGGCGGAGTCCTCTTCAAGTGACGCTGGTGAACCCCTTTGCGTTGTCTTCCCTTGGCGAGATCTCAAAAGATCATTCAGTCGAACGTTCTTGACAAATCTGCTAATCTGGATCTGAAAAGATCCGTTTTCAATACGACAATATTTGTCGTAACACGTTTTTGACTAGTATGTTCACGTACAAGTCAGGTCACGACAAGTCCTAACTTGTTCGGCTGACTTCGATACGTCCCTCGTTGACACGTCGACTCCGTCGATACGTTGCTTGAACTTCGGTTGACCAGGCTTGATACTGATCTTCTATCCGACGTTGACGTAGGTACCTCGCTGATGATCTTCCAATCCGGCGCTCGATGGACCAGGACTATGGTGGACTGTAGTGTAGATGTGGGGAGATGCCGCTCAGCTGGTACCGGGGTTGCAGGGAGGAATAAAACGCTTGATCCAAGAGATTCTTCCAGTTTATTCTTCTCTTCTTTATTCTTCCGCTGCTGGAGACCGACTGTGTCCCAGCTCACAATCTACCCGACTTATATACAAAATTTCTCAAAATAATGTAGGGCCTCTCATTGGCCAACCAATCACAATCGATTTATTTCTACCAATCACAAAACAGCAGTACAAATTCAAAACATTTTACACTAAGCTTAAGTACCGCGCTACTTTACCGTAACGAGAGCCACTACACTAAGCTTAAGTACCGCGCTACTTTACCGTAGCGATAGACCGCTTGTACGTAACCTTAAGTACGACGCTACTTTACCTTAACGATAGACCACTAGTCTTAAAACAAGGTTTTTTATACATAATTGACTTAATACGGAAAACATATGTTATGTATGCCTATTCTAAACGTTATTCCTATCTATTAAACATCTGAAATATGCATTTAAAACCTTACAGCTAACTAATAAAACATCTGAACATAATTTGACTTAAACCTAATTGAGAATTATCTTAATCACCAATTACCCTAATTATAAGTCACCTTAATCACTATGTTCACTGTCTTATCAGTCTTTTCGTTTGATAACACACACATTCACATGGTAACACATTCACAAGTTCGGCGTCCGCAACAGGTATATCAATACAAACGGATTGAAGACTGTATCTGGTCTAGAATCTCTGTACGAAATTTCAGCTCAAAAGCAGTAACTTTGAAAATGCTTAATATTTTTTTTTTCGATAGTTTATTAAATTAAAATCATAACAAACGTGTCACCGCACTACGAGGGTCATTATCCATTATCTGTAGTGTGTCTGTGCGCCTAGTACACGCACATCACGCCGCCGCGCGCCAGTGCAGCGCCGTGATGTCGAAATAAAAAATATTAAGCATTTTCAAAGTTAATGCTTTTGAGCTGAAATTTTGTACAGAGATTCTAGACCAGATACACCCTTCAACCCGTTTGTATTTATATACCCTTTCTGTAACATCCTGTATATGCTATGTGGACCAATGAATATGATTGATGGATATCAAACGCATCCACAGCAACGTAGCATAGCACATCTCTGCTGGAAAAGTAGCCTAAATTCACACTAAAGTCGTTAACGGTGACACAACCACCACCCGTGGAAAACACGTAAGTAATCGTAGTGTGCATTGCAGTATCTTGAAACGAATCCTTTGTGATAATTGTCAAGAGAATGTTGGAGACATAAAACACTAGAAAGCACCCCTACAGAGTTGTGATGCCAATAAACGTGTGTCGTCGAAAAGCAGAAGGAGAATGCTTGAAACGTAAGTATATAAGTAAGTATACCTACCCCTTTACAACACTGAAAATGAAGACAAAATCACACACAAATCAAACTGGTTGCTATAAATTAGCAACCAGTTTGATTTTGTCTAAACTGTAGATTGTCCGATGGAGCAGGACCAGCATGTTTCTAAGCGTGCTTATCTTGGATATTAAATTAAATTAAATTAAATTAAATATCATTTATTTCAGGCAATTATTAAACCCATACCATACAGACACATACACTTAAATACTAATATAGGCAATTAACATTATAAAATTCACATAACATAATAACAACACAATAACACAGATAGGATATAATAACACATATAGAATATTAAAATACATAAATACAATAACTAAAAATATAATATTAAAAGTCTTTTACCTCTCTTGCAAGATGGACGACACGGTACACAGCTTTTACAATATCATTCTTACTCAGGGTAACCCTTGTGTAGAATGACACTCTGAGCCTACTTAGCAGTGTGGAAAAGCCGGCAACGTTGCTCACGGCGAACATGTCAGTCGCACTGCACCGCCAGGGCAAGTTCATCATAGCCCGGTAGGCATTATTATATTGTACACGAAGAGTGTTATACGCACTCCTCGTGTACCGGTACCACAGTTGGCTGGTGTATAACGACTGACAGTAGGCCCTGAACAACGTCACCTTAACTTGATTCGAGCAGTGATAAAAACGTCTAGCTAGCATATTGCTTTTACAAGCGATACTGCGTCTTTGTCGTTCCAAATCATCATCATCCGATAAGTTGTCTGTTACAATATGCCCGAGATATTTAAATTTTTTAACTATTTTTAAATTAGTTCCACCTAAATTAATAGGGAGTATTACATCAGGGCCTTTCTTATATTTAAAAATCATAACTTCCGTTTTATTTACATTGTATGTTAGGTGGTGTTGAGTTGCATATCTCTCACAGATGTCTATTAATTTTCTGAGGCCGCTGACCGACGGGCTGAGCAGCACCATGTCGTCCGCGTAACTAAGGTTATTAACACGCACACCGCCGACTTGGCATCCGACTCTGGTGCTGCTGAGCTCCTCGATCAGCTGGTTTACATACAGGTTAAACAATACCGGTGACGTCAGACCACCCTGTCTCACTCCACTTGTTAGCCTGTAAGTCTCCGACAGAGCATTATTCCACTTAACCTGATTAACTTGGTTAGCATACCAAAATTCCAAAATGTTTACTATTTTCGGTGGCACTTCTGTTTTTCTTAATTTGCCCCATAATATATTATAATTAATTGAATCAAATGCTCGGCTTAGGTCTAGAAAGCATGAATAAACTGTTGTATTTCTATGTAGGTACTCGTACACTGTATTCTTTAAAGCAAAGATAGCTAGATCTGTGGATGAGCCTCGTCGGAAACCAAACTGAGCGTTGTTTAGCGGTATGTTCTTTTCATTCAAATGTTTCATAATTATATTTTCAAATACTTTAGAAAATACAGTGGCCAAGGAGATAGGTCGGTAGTTCGATGAACTGGATACGTCACCTGTTCTGTTCTTTACAATAGGAACAACAACAGTCCTCATGAAATCTGTAGGTAAATAGCTATGATCGATACATGAATTAAATAACAAAGCCAATTTCTCAAAAAGCAATACAGGTGCAAATAGAAGGTGCTCGACACTGAGCCCATCGTGGCCCGGAGATTTGCCGAGCCTCATGCCCCTGACACACCTAAACACATCCTCCGCAGTGACATGTAGCGCAGCGGTGTCAGTGCACTCTTCACGCTCATGTAACGGCAACGATGGCATTTCCGAACCACCATGGGCTCCACGACTCACCTGTCCACTCTGACTATCGGAAATGGGAAGGGCAGACTGAGATATAGCTGTAGGTGTAGGGTTAAATTTATCAACAAACAAATTAGCTATACTAGATGGGTCTTGATTGCCGTTAATAGACATAGGCCTATTTGACTTATAATTTAATTTGTTGGTTTCCTTCCAAAAATTTCCGAAGTCTTTATTAAACCTATGCGTGGCTATAATATCCATTTTTATTTTTGTTTCGTTCAACTGACACCATCTTACTTTATTCTTAAAAATCTTTTTGCTATGTATCATATCATCGTATAATTGACCCTGCGTAGGGCGTCCACAAAAGTTCCACAATAGAAAGTATTGCCTAGCTACAGTATGACACTCTTTTACATGATAGTTCCATCCAATAATTGGTTTTTGTTTGTTAGTACATGTTTTACCCCGATATGAGTGTTTTGCAGCTTTTGTTATACTATTTACAATCTGATTATAATATGTATCAATTAAACTGCGATGTTGACAATCTTTGCATGAATCTACTTTACAGGCAATAGTGGGCCACTCACATGAATCTAAATACTTAAAACATAGGTTTGCATAATTACATTTTTGTTCCGGATTTCTATCACCCCATATTACCGTATTAATTGCGCTACTATGTGCCTTATCTATCTTTGGTATTAGCGTATCAATATTACATTTAATTATAATAGGGAAGTGATCTGACCAATATACATCATTTGAAATAGAAATATTGTCAACAATGTTTAAACCGGCTTCAGTAACAATGCAGTGATCTAACCAGCTCGTGGTTCCGTGCGCGTCACTTAGGTATGTAAATGAATTCGAATCTGAACCAAGCAGGGCAAGATCAGCACAGATCCAGCTCTGGTCGTGACAGAATTCCAGCATCTTACCTCCGAACAAACTACTTGAACGCGAGACATCCGCATTAAAATCACCGAGCACTAACACTGATTCTGTATCACTCGTTTCAATGACCGCACTTATAACACCCAAACATTAATCTTCTAATTTATAACATGCTTGTTTACAAAGTGTACGTTTAATGAGAGTTTAAAATTTTCTTTAATTTATCAAAAGTAAAGAAAACAAACCTAATTATAAACAGAACCAAACGCAAAAGCTATACATAAGTACACAAAACACGAGGTCTCCTACTTCATTATTAGTAAAGTTTCACACAACTTTTTTTCCATCCATTTCATCAATCACTCCTTTTACCCATAGCTTCGAACAAACCGTCCCCTTTTGAGACAAAATTAATTATTTCACTTTTCAAATTGTTTTACTGTGTAAGCAAAAAAGGACGTTTTGGGACTCTCTATTATATTATTTACTAGCTTGACCTATTTTAGTCACAAAGGGGACCGTGATTATACCATGACGGTTCGTTTTAACATCGGAGCTATGGATGGTCAGAAGTTGGGATCAGTTTAATGATGAACAGGATTATCTGTTACAAAAAACAAAAACAAAAGCAGAGTAAAAAATAATGTAAATCCTTTTTGAATGAACATTCCATTACCCTTTCATGACGTACTCTAATATTACAGCAATTGAAACTAATATTTTAAAGTGGTAAAGTCTGTATTTTTTGTGTTTTAATATTTATGTCGCCGTTTAGTTAACCGCCTAGCCTTTTAACTAAACGGCGGCCGTTCAACTAACGGCCTGAATGATATTCATTTAAAGTTTTGGTTGGAACAGTAACCAATCACGCGCGAGCCAAATTGGTCGCAGTAACTAAGCCAGGGCACCCCGACCAAATGAGTTAGGTGAGGTTAGAACTATGGTCAATCGCATGCGAGCCGAGAGAGAGAAGCGAGGCGAGCACTACTTCCAAATGCCAGGCGGCATTGTCCGAAAGGGTTACCGTTACCCCGGAACATAAAGGGCTAAGGAAGGAACACGGATGGGTTTTAGTTTGTAAGAGTCTGACACTCCCTTCCGTTCCACCCAGAGCGGGATCCCTTGAGCGGGGCCACTTGATGACTTCCCATCCATAAAAAAAGGCGGTTAACTAAACGGCTAATTTAACCTGTTGGCTGCGACATTTACACTGACTCTTTACGTATTTACACACACATTCTCTCATACATTAACATTAATTGCCCCGTTGTTGTAGTGGTCTCCAGCGCTACTGGTAAGAGCTCTTACACATCTGCGACACTGTGCCGCAACAGCTGTCGCCGACTGTCGCGCGACCGCCTCCGACTATCGCGCGACGGTCGCCGACACTCGATCGCAGCACTCTATCCAGCAGTCGGCAGCGCATGGACTGAGAGACAGGACGTATTTCTTTTCGTACAAACCATCTGAGGCAATTCTCGTAATTTTAAGAACGTTCGCAGTCTGATCTCAGTCTCAATCTGTCAAAAATACCTCTATTTTCCCTACATTTTGACAAGTTTTTGACATTTGTTGGTTGCTGAGATGAGACTGCGACAAGATTTTGAACGTTTTAAATTACGAGAATTGGCCTTCTGGTATCTTGCCGGTCGCGGGCAGTCGCAAGCAGTCGCGGCACAGTGTCGTATATGTGTGTGAGCTCTTAGCATGAGATCCTGGATTCGATTCCCAGGTCAGGTTAAGTGTTATTAGGTTTTTTTTATCTGGAATTTCTTAGTAGCAATCCGGATAGTAGATATATAACAAATGCAACAGTACACTGCACATAAAAGTTAAATAATGCCGGGCGTCGTATTTCATAATTATGCAGAGCCAATACTATCGCATATTAAATCGTACAGATTTCATTCTCCGTTTAAAAGGAGACATACAATGACTCGTAAATTCTTTTTATAGTCAAAAAGTTCATTCAGAATGGAGTTCATCCGAACGTGGTATTCTTACAACCTCTGATGGGTATATTAAGCCTTTTCATTTTCTATACATAATTTTATTTCAATACGCAATACTTTTATTGCATTCCACATATGGGTATTCTCAGGTGGTGAACTTATAATAAGATCATATGGACCCTGTCGGGCACAGCAAAATAAGTGAGTTAGGATAGAGGAAATATTAATTTTTAATTTTATAACATTACTTATCAAACGCGCTGAGCGACCTTGAATTTGTGGACCAGTCCAACCATCAGTGTCCACGTTTCAGCACCGTATGTCATGACGGGCAGGACGCAAGCTATGCTCGGAGTCTCTTTGATGTATAAATTCAGGAATGAAATTATCCGGAAAAGAACCGGAGTTACCGACATAGCTTGCAGAGTAAGCAAACTGAAGTGGCAGTGGCCTGGCCATGTCTGTCGAAGGACCGATGGCCGGTGGAGCAGACGAGTCCTGGAGTGGAGAACGCGTACTGGCGCCACCTTCCCAGCCACCTTCTTTAGGTCATCCGTCCATCTGGACGGACGACCTAAAGAAGGTGGCTGGGATAGACTGGATGCGGAAGGCGGAGGACAGGGTGCTGTGGCGCAGTCTGGGAGAGGTCTATGTCCAGCAGTGGACTGCGATAGGCTGAGTTGATTGATTGACTTATGTAGATTAAAATGATGATGATTTACGAAAATTATACCGAACTTATAAAACTACTTTTATATAAAAGAAAGAAAAATGAAATGCTGTTTGTTGGTAAGCGCATCACTAGAGAACGACTGGACCGATTTGGCTATTTTTTGTTTCAAACTGTCCATAATAGTTCCAAATAGGTTTTAACCGGTTCAATGCCGTAATTAGAGAAACAATTAAAAAGCCATTATGTCTCGCGTAGATCCATGTTCGAACGATACGAAGGGTTAATCAAAGAAAAGTTTCCCAAAAAATTTTCAAATTTGGAAAAAACTGAAAGTCCTTTTTATTGAAACTTGGACAGGACGTCTGTCGAATCAGCTAGTTAATAATAATCCCTTTATGCCAAGAACATACAAGATCAAATCTTAAACCTGACCCCAGAACAAAGAATAATGACCCGAGAAAGTCCCAAACATCTCGGTATATAATCGAAGAAAGAGAACATCAAAATAAAAGTGCACTTATCACCCTTGTTTCCACCTAAAACCCTCCCGAAAGGGACAAGAGACATAACCATAAGAAAATGTATAAGTATAGTCAACAAAAGGAAAATCCCTCATCTATTGTGCGTCTTAATGTAAAAAGTCCATACCAAAATGTAGGAAAGTATTCTTATTGTCACGTATGGGGGACTATATTAATTCGGTGTGGACCTTATGTGTTGGTTATAAGTTCGTAATCATAAGTTCTAATGCTCAGCCGACTGGCTCTCGATAAGGTAAATCTTTTGCAAGGGGTCTTATTAATGTTTCAAAAGATTCGGGTGTTGGGTTGAGGCGCGCGGTAATATTTATTATGTGTACGAGCTTCGATATTCGATAGTGATAAGCTGTTGCGTGAAGAGGGTAGGGTACTTCAAAAGCTGATTTCGTTTAACGTAGGTATTACTTACCCACTAGATAGTTTTTCCTAGTAGCATATTTTTTTTTTATCTGACATAAAAAGTACACAGATATAGGGTATTTGTGCCATTTTCTTCGATAACTTGTTGCCATTTTGTAGGTAGTAACATAATCCCATTGCTGTAGTTTTGGGACTTCTCATCAAAAAACTGCGAGAAGTAGTTTTGACAGTCTGCTCTTGATGTTAACCTAACACTACTGTTGGCGACGCCGTCTGCGAAGCTCCGTCAAGTGTTGTGATAAACAGTGATAAAAGTGTAACAAAAAGACTTAGAACAATTACTCAGTGTTAAGTGTAAATAGTTATAAAAAGTGTAGCAGTGACAAACGTAAGTAGACTAACTTATTAGAACGTTATAAAGTGTCCTGTGTTTATATCTTAGTAGAGTAATTCGTATAAGAGCTATATGTGTCCAATTGGTGTCAATGTCTAGCTGATAAGATTGTTTGTTTGTGTAATTTATAACTTATAAGAATATGTACATAATAAGTTATGTAATGTGAGTTGCCGTAACGAGGTGCCAAAAGTAAAATAAGAAAATAGTGAAACGGGCCTCGTTACGGTAACGTTTTGATGATAGATAGTAACTGTTTATTTTTCGTGCTGCCCTCTGATTGGTCAATTAAGTAAACTATGCCGTGTGGGCGTGACCACCAGAGGGCAGCACATGTCGAATTGTAAGTAGCCAGTAGGGTATAAAATAAGCACCATTGTAAGGCTGTCAGTCAGTCAGCGGCCATCTTGTGAACTATCAACATCTCCAATAAAGAAGAAAGTATTCCTCGGTCAACGTGTTTTCATTGAAGATCCCCTACATTATGGTCCTTCGAGAGCCGGATTCAAGAATGAAACCAGAAGATATACGTCGCTAATTAAGAAGAATCCTGCCGCTGAATCCTCAAGAATAGTGCTGCAAGTCTGGTCGAAGCGTGTGGTCTACAGTTAGGTAGCAGTTTCGCGATACGTGTGGTCTGTTCTTTATCAGAGTTGTCAAAAACGTAACAGAGCGTCGTCAAAACGTTAAGGGTCGTCAAAACGTATCATTTCTAACAGAAAGTCAAAACGTTCAAAACAGCCACACTCGTTAGCTCGCATTACGGACCACGACCACACACGACCAAGAAGCATCGCTGCGTACGTCATTTCTTCGGAACCCGCGTCGAATCTACGCTCGAGCGCGACATAGAAGGCACTTTGCGTCAACTGAAGTAGCGGGCCCGCCACTACTTGCGCTAAGAAGAAAAAGTACCTTAAGGGTGTCGCGACTTGGAAGCAGGAAGATTTTCCTATTGAAGATTCGTCGGGAATTGCTGGGAAGATATAAGAAGTTACTTCTCGAAGCTAGGAATGATGACGCTTAGCCGTAAAGCAAACAGCACGAAGTCAACAACGGAGGAAGAAACCAGCGGCGGCGATACAACGGCGACAGAAACTACGTCGGGGGCCACGTCGGAGACAGTGACCGACAGCGCCACGACGACCGAAGACACGACGACCGAAGACACAACCATGGTCGAGGACGCTGACGCCACCATGGTGGAGAAACGAAGAAAGCCCAAGCCGGCTTCTAAGAAGAATTCCAATAAGAAAAAGGAGTTAGAAGCACGCTTGGAGCTCGAAAAGCTGCGGCTAGAAGAAATAAAAATCAAGACCAAACTCGCTAGCACCAAGTTGGAACTGGCACGCGCAGAGGATGACACGGACCTGAGTGAACCGGAAGATGAAGAAGAAGCTAAAGTCGAAGCCGCCGCAGCTGAAGCGACTGCGGCATGGGTGTCGACGACGAAGAGTGTGGAGCGCAACGAGGGGGAGCAGTCAAGCAAGCCGCCCGCCCCAGAGACAGCGATCGCCGCACCGAGTCCCACCAACCAGCTGGCCGAAGCAATTCTTCAAGCAGTCAAGTCCGCGTCAGAGAATAAGCCGTCATCGTTCGTGCAACACGCGCCGAAGTATGTCAGCGAGTTACATCAGTTTGAAGGCGACGCCTGCGACTGGATGGCCTTCAAAGCAACGTACGAAGATACCAGTGCGCTCTTCTCAGACATAGAGAACATGGGAAGATTAAGAAGAGCCATCAAGGGCAAAGCAAAAGAAGCCGTGAAATCGCTACTGTTCACGCAAACTAACCCACAAGAAGTTGTGACAGCATTGGAACGCCGCTTCGGACGCCCGACTTATCTCATCAGAAGCGAGATAGAAAACATAGAGAAGCTACCCCCCATGTCAGAAGACGCAAGAGAGTTGGTGCGCTACGCCGGGGCAGTGGCCAACACCGTCAGTGTCGTGAGTCTAATGAAGAGACAAAGTTACCTGCATTCCAGCGACATCTCAAACAGAATCATAGAGAAGATGTGTACATTGGTGCGTTTCAAGTGGTACGAGTACCGAGCGAAGAAAGAAGATGAAGATGAGCCCATACTCCTGAGCCTCATGCATTTCTTCAACAACATGGTGGATCAATTCGAGATGTACGAGTATGCGGGATCCAGAGTGAAGAAAGAAGGCACGAAGTTCCGAACGCGGACCGGGGGCTCTCGCGGCGTACACACCACTCGAGCTGCAAAGAAACAAGAAGGCTACACATCTGAAGACGACTCTGAAAGCGAGCGCGAATGCAAGACGAAGACGGCCACGGTGTGTTCCTGCAAAGAAGATAGCAAGAAGGGACGTGAGAAGAGTACCTGCCCGCTGTGCAAACGCGAACACGCTCTACAGAAGTGCAAAACGTTCAACGACGCGTCGGTCAAAGAAAAATGGGAACAAGTAAAGAAAGCCGGCGTGTGTTACAAGTGTCTAAAAGGAGGACATCGAGGCTTCAACTGCAAAGCAAAACCGTGCGGCGAATGCAAGAAGGGTCATCATACGATGCTGCACTACGAAGAAACAGCGAAGCCGCAGCCGCAAGAAACGCCTGCTCAGATAAGCTCCGCAGTCAACGCAGCGAACACAGTGTCAAGAGCCTACTTGAAGATTATTCCTGTGGAATTGATGGGGCCAGAGGGAAACGCCTGCGTCTACGCTCTCATGGACGAAGGCTCTACGGTCACATTGATTGAAGACTCCGTCATCGAACAGATCGGGGCACAGGGACCAGAACACGAGTTGCGAATAGAAGGCATAGGCAGGCACCGTATGGATCAAAAATCTAAGAAGATTGACATCAAGATTCGCGGTATGTTCGGTCGTAACATCGAGAAGTTAACCGGGTACACTGTGAAGAGCCTGCACCTGTCGCCTCAAGAGATCAACGAAAAGGACCTGGAAGGCTGCGAGCATCTAGAAGAGATACAAGACCAACTGAAGTACCCCAATGCCAAGCCGACAGTACTCATCGGTCAAGATAACTGGAGTTTAATCGTCTCGCAAGAAGTCAAGCATGGTCACCGCAGCAAGCCAGTCGCCTCAAGAACGCAGCTGGGTTGGGTGCTACACGGGGCGCGGTTCAGCAGCAACACTCCCGTCAGAATCGTGAATCATCTCGTCGCACAACGAGGCGCCAAAGATGATCACCTAGAGAAGCTTATAAGGGATCACTTCGACATCGAAGCGCTGGGAATCGCCAACAAGAAGCCGACGAACGACATAGACCAACGAGCGCTACAAGTCCTGGACGCCACCACGAAGAGATTGACCGACGGGAGATTCAGCACCGGGCTCATATGGAAAACCGAAGACGAGCAACTGCCGGAAAGTAAGATAGCGGCTACGCGACGCCTGAAAGGAATACAAAAGAAATTCGCTAAAGATGAAGAATTTCAGAAGAAATACGAAGAACAGATCAACAACTTGATCGTCAGCGAGTATGCAGAGGAAGCCAGAGAAGAGCCCACCTCTGCAAGAACTTGGTACTTGCCACACTTCGCAGTCGTCCACCCACAGAAGAGGAAAATGAGATTGGTTTTCGACGCCGCGGCTAAGTCGAATGGAAAATCACTCAACGACGCGCTACTAGCCGGACCCGACTTGCTGCAATCATTATTCGGAGTGTTGCTACGGTTTCGTCAAAGTGCAGTAGCGGTGGTGGCAGACATTAAGGAAATGTTTCTGCGTGTGAAAATCAACGAGGAAGACAGAGACAGTCTTCGATTCCTGTGGCAAGACAAGGAATACAGGATGACGTCGTTGATATTCGGGGCGGCGTCATCTCCGTGTACAGCGATATACGTCAAGAACAAAAACGCCAGCGAGTTCGAGAAACAGCATCCAGAGGCGGCAAGAGCAATCACACGCAACCATTACATGGATGACTACTTGGCAAGCTACCCAGACGTGGTGACAGCAAAAAGAATCGCCAGTGAAGTCGACTCGGTACACAAGAAAGGAGGATTCGTCCTACGAGGCTGGGCGAGCAACCATCCAGAAGTTACAGAAGGACTCCTATCCGGTGATACCACAGGCACAATTCGACTGGGTGAGCAAAAGGACCAGGTGGAGAAGACCCTCGGGCTGAACTGGAACGTGAAAGAAGACAGCCTACACTTCACGCTGACGCTAAGAAACACTCCAGAAGAAACCATCGACGGCAGGCGCGCTCCCACGAAGAGGGAAGCGACGAGCGCGGTCATGACCGTATTCGATCCACTCGGTCTGGCCGCACCCATCACAATCCAAGGCAAGATCATGCTGCAAAACCTCTGGAGAAGCGGCGTGGAATGGGACGAGAAAGTACCACCTGCAAGAGAAGAAGAATGGTCCAGGTGGCTACAAGACCTCAAGAAATTAGTGAACCTGGGTATCCCGCGCTGTTTAACAAGAAACAACGACGAAGGAGAGCTCCACACGTTCTGCGACGCTAGTGAAAAAGCGTACGCGTGCGCGGTGTATTGGCGCACGCAACGTCCCGACGGTCAAGTGGAAGTGAAACTCCTGGCAGCAAAAGCAAGAGTGACACCATTGAAGCCCACTTCGATCCCCAGACTCGAGCTGCAAGCCTGTCTCCTGGGTGGCCGTCTCGCCACGAACGCGCAACAAGAAATGGACCTGCACGTCACAAGAAGATACTTCTGGTCAGACTCAAGGACGGCGTTAGCATGGATCAAGTCCGACCCCAGAAGATACAAGCCATTCGTCGCGCATCGACTCGCCGAGATAGAAGAGTTGTCCAGACATAAAGAGTGGCGATGGGTACCTACCAAGCATAACGTCGCGGACGACGCTACGCGAGACGCACCCAAGGACTTCAGTAAAGAACACCGGTGGTTCACGGGGCCGTCATTCCTTTACAAGAACCCAGAAGAGTGGCCACAGGAAGATAAAGAACCCCTCAAGAACACCGGAGAAGAGAAGCCGAACGCCGTCACACTGAGCGTGAGAAGAGTCGCGCCCGTCATCGTTCCAGAGCCGGGGAGGTTCTCACGTTGGACTAGGCTGCTACACGCGACGGCAAGGTTCCTACAAGTTGTGGACGCCTTCAAACGAAGCATCGCCCACAAGACACTCAGCACCAGAAGAATCACCAGAAAAGAAGGTGACCCCGCCTGGAAGAAGGCACAGAAGAAAGATAAGGAGCCGCTCGTCAGGAAGAAAAGAAACGAAGAATTGAACCTTCGACAAAAGTCCGCATTGTACGTGGAAAAGGCCGAGCGACTCTTAATTCAACGAGTCCAAGAAGATAGTTATCCAGAAGAGCTGGCCGCTGTAAAGAAACAGAGCGACCAAGCCCACAAGCTCAAGAACTTCGCCATCAAGTTTGAAGACGGCATGCTGAGGTTGTCGACCCGCGTAGGCGCGGCCAAGTACCTAACGGCCGCCTACAAAAGTCCCATCGTGTTGGACGGACGCCACAGAATCACTCGACTACTAGTGCAACACGTACACGAGCGTCTGAATCACGGAAACCATCAAACAGTTATGAACGAGCTGCGGCAACGATACTGGATTCCAGGACTAAGAAACATCGTCAAAGCGACGGCAAGAGACTGCGGGTGGTGCAAGTTAAGGAAGAAAGTACCGCAACTGGCACCGCAGGGCGACCTACCTCAAGAAAGGTTGTCGAAAACAAGCCCTCCCTTCACATGCGTGGGCGTGGACTACTTCGGCCCACTGCTGGTCACCGTGGGACGACGCGTCGAGAAGAGATGGGGCGCCCTATTTACGTGCATGACGACGCGCGCTGTACATCTGGAGTTGGCCGCATCATTAACGACCGACTCCATGATATTAGCATTGAGGCGAATGATCGCCAGAAGAGGCACCCCCCGAGTCATCATGAGCGACAATGGCACCAACTTCATAGGTGCAAGTCGCGAGCTTCAAGAGGCCATTCAAGCGGCCACCAACGAGATCGGCATAGTGTGGAGGTTCATCCCCCCGGGAGCCCCAAACATGGGCGGCTCTTGGGAACGACTGGTGCGCACCGTGAAGACCGCACTAGCAGCAACGCTCCATGAAAGAAGACCGAAAGAAGAGGTCTTACACACTCTGCTGCTCGAGGCAGAGCATGTGGTCAATTCACGGCCACTATTCGCCGTGGACATTGACCCCAACGAGGAAGAAGCATTGACCCCCAACCACTTCCTTCTTGGGAGGTCCAGCGGAGCCCATATGTTCGGCTCATTCGACGACACCGAGCTCATCGGTTCTCCATCGTGGAGGACATCCCAGCGCCTGGCCGACCACTTCTGGGCCAGATGGGTGCGAGAGTACCTCCCTACGCTCTCGCCCCGTTACTTCCAGGGTCCCCACTATCGGGATCCCACCGTCGGCGACCTCGTCCTGCTGGTGGACCACACCCTGCCACGCTGCTCGTGGCCACGCGGCGAGATCAGCGCGACCTACCCCGGGCCAGATGGAAGAACTCGGATCGTCGACGTCCGCACCTCGGCGGGCGTACTGCGGCGGCCAGCATCCCGGCTGGTCGTGATAGTACCAGCGGCGTCACCCCTGCGAGATGAGGTGCAACGCACCGAGGGGGAGACTGTTGGCGACGCCGTCTGCGAAGCTCCGTCAAGTGTTGTGATAAACAGTGATAAAAGTGTAACAAAAAGACTTAGAACAATTACTCAGTGTTAAGTGTAAATAGTTATAAAAAGTGTAGCAGTGACAAACGTAAGTAGACTAACTTATTAGAACGTTATAAAGTGTCCTGTGTTTATATCTTAGTAGAGTAATTCGTATAAGAGCTATATGTGTCCAATTGGTGTCAATGTCTAGCTGATAAGATTGTTTGTTTGTGTAATTTATAACTTATAAGAATATGTACATAATAAGTTATGTAATGTGAGTTGCCGTAACGAGGTGCCAAAAGTAAAATAAGAAAATATTGAAACGGGCCTCGTTACGGTAACGTTTTGATGATAGATAGTAACTGTTTATTTTTCGTGCTGCCCTCTGATTGGTCAATTAAGTAAACTATGCCGTGTGGGCGTGACCACCAGAGGGCAGCACATGTCGAATTGTAAGTAGCCAGTAGGGTATAAAATAAGCACCATTGTAAGGCTGTCAGTCAGTCAGCGGCCATCTTGTGAACTATCAACATCTCCAATAAAGAAGAAAGTATTCCTCGGTCAACGTGTTTTCATTGAAGATCCCCTACAACTACCTAAAGAATTCTGAAGAGACCGAAACAAGTAGAAATCTGAGGGTGCAAGGTCAAACTCAAACTCAAAGCATTTATTTCAATTAAACCATTACAGGCACTTTTGAATTGTCAAAATTAAATAATCGATCAGTTAGTCAGAAAGTTGAAGCTAGTTACCTATTCCAAAGCGTAGATCTCTATAGAAAAGAACGGGCAAGAAACTCCATGGACACTCTTTTAAATCAAGATATTACAAAATCCTCGGTACATTATTCTTGTTGCTTCTATATGTGAGAACAATGTAAAAAAACACACAAATGAAGAAACAATACAAGAAATAAGATTAAAAATTAGCCTTGGCAGTTAAGAGATAACCAGTCTCAACCGACGGCACCCGTTCACGAACATGACGCGTGGATCAGCACCATCCAGTCAGGACTATATGGTGGATGTATTAACACCTCCCAACCAAGCTCTCTCAATTTTTGCTGAGTGGCTAAATGATGATGATGTGATCTGGCGTTATCATGATAAAAGACCACAACCTTTCTGTTGATTTCTTGCTTGAATCTCATCAGCTGTTGGCAGTAGAGATCCGAATCGATGGTTTTGACAGATTGTAGTAGCTTGATGTGCTGGCGTCTGTATATATTATTACTTTAAGACTGTAAGCTTTAAAATTATGAAAATATTATCTAGGCAGACCGATTGAGGTTTATGATAACATAGCCTGAAGTCTGCAATGACTTCTTCTCGCTACTAACTATGAGGACATAGCCTACCTATGTTATGGTCGGTAAAAGTTTATAGGACCAACCGTTTATAGGTCGAATGGAAAGTAAACGGTTACAATATTGTTTACTGTAGTTTTTTGTGCAGCTATAAGGCCATTTTAAGCCGTGTACACACACACGTTTTTCTTGCCCTGGAAAAAAAATGGTTTATTCGCCATGTATAGGAATGGTCGTCAGTGTTGTATGGATAGCCGTGTACACACGAACGAACAAAAACATGGTGAACACGAACATCGAACACTTTGTTTCGCACGTGCGTACCACTAACGAACATCAAATACTATGTTCGTCAAAAATGTTCGTGGCGATCCAATTTGGTTGTTTTGTGCGGACGGTGTTCGGAGAAATTTGATGCTACTTCACTGTCTACCACTTCCAACGGTGAATCCATGGTTACTGAGGGGTTGAACGCGAACACAAGTAGAACTGTGTTCGCAAGGTGTTCATGTTCGCTTTGCTAATTTACGTCCACACGTACGAATCAAATGTTCCGTGACCGATGTTCGTGTTCACCATGTTTTGTTCGTTCGTGCGTACACGGCTGATCACTATGGAAGCTTGGACACGGAAATGTTTTTTCTACGGCACGGTTTATACGCTGTACCGTAATGAAACTGTAGCGGTATCTACAACGCCATATGCAAACAGCGCGTCATACTGCATCCTGCATCTCGCAAGCAAAGTTTACCGCGCAAATAGCATAGATACAACGGCCCGACATGAATCATCGGGCAGATACCCGCCAGACACAACACCCGCTTGGTCGGAGGATCCTCCCTTTTCTATAGAGTATGAGTGAACTTTACACCCTGTTCCTCATACCTCTATAAAACCGTGCCGTGTGCAAAGGGGCCTAATTCGATGTTATCGATTAGGGAAATATAGGTTACTGGAAGTAATAGTATGGTCACGTAGGCACCGTGCGATATCAATACAGGCGTGCAAATTGGTTACATTTTTACGGAACGAATAGAATTGTATGAAATAGCTGAATGGCCTAAAAATTGTATTTCAGGTCTGTTTACCAATTCACATAAATGATTTAAGCTTGAAAGCTTATTTTAGACTAGCTGTGCCCGCGACTTCGTTCGCGTGGATTTCGGTATCAATAATATTTCGCTTATAGAAGGTGTAGGTACTACTCCTCCATTGAAAAGGAAGAATCTTTTTTTTTCCTGAGTTTTTTTTTTTAAGATCTTACTCTAGCCTAGGAAGAGCAGTATCTACTTACAAACAAAACAAAGGAAATATTTCATCGGTTATTAAAAAAAAAATATTCTCCATACATTTGACCGCATAGGTTTTTTTCTTTTATAAAAAACAGCAGATTTTTTTTTGATAACTTAATTGACACCGTACGTCAATTTCATACAAGAAGGTACGGACAATTAAAGTAGGTGGTCCATTTCCTTATCAATTAATTTCCCTGATCAATTGATTTCTTTTTGTTAAAAAAATCAGCTGTCATAGAGAAAAGTGCAATACCTACGCTGTCAAAATTTATGGAACAGCTAATTAAAAAAAAAATAACCGATGAGAAATTTCAACGGAGGGGGTTCAGAATCATGTAGGTAGGTACTAAATCCATGATCACAGGTTGCGTGTCGATGCGATGTCCCTGCTATCATGTACATTTTTGCGACACGAAAATGTACTCAAAAATCGATTTTTCAAAGCGTACCAATGAAAATGCTCGTAAGAGTTTTACATTCAAAATGTTATGTTGGGATAACAACAAATGTCTATCTAAAATGAAAATTCGGCGCAAAAGGCACCCTTTTAGGTGAAGACGAACTACTGAAATTCATTGAGTCGATTATAATCTGGTAGTATTTACTACTGAGCTACGTTTTACGCTACAAAGGCCTTCCATAAATAGGTTTCGTTTAAGTTTTTACCCCGTATTATTTATTATGTAAATAGGTTTATTGTAAATAACATCGCGCTTGTAATCAATGTCGGGGTTAAACAGAGGTGTAGATATAGTAGGTAGGTACAGACGCCAGCACATTAAGCTAAACATGAAACTGTCAAATTTCTCAATCAACCTTGAACCTTATGATTTAGCGATAAAATTGAAAATCTATTAAAGAAATTTAACCAGTTAATGGGTAAATACGAAACCCCTTGGTAAGACTGGTTGTCAGACTTTCGGGCTTCTGACGACCCGTAACAACTGTCAATGATCCACGAATGACAGCCGGGACCAACGGCTTAACGTGGTTTCCGAGGCACGGAGGGGTCTCTTTATGTAAAGATGGCCATTGGTCACCCATCCACAGACCAACCGCGGCAAGCGTAGCTTAACCTGATCGATCGACCTGTGCGGCTGTTATTATTTAGCCACGGGCCCCTCTCTTACCCCCAATTATTATGAAAATATTCCTCGAAATTGAAACACACAAAATGACATGGCCGGATTCTGCCCTCAATCAATTCAGAATACATAAATGTACAGTAATTATTAATATATGAAAATTACTTCTTAAATATACTAAAATTAATCGCAACAATTACATTTCTCTAGAGCAGGCGACAAAAAATGGCAAAACAATATGTGTGTTAATTGATTTTTTGGTTTTTAGCAATGCAATACAAATTGCATGTGCGTTTGGATACATGCATAAGACAAACACCGTATCTGTAGCGCGCTTGAAGGTTGCATTAAAATAAAAAACACCCACGACTGCCAGAATCGTATTGATATAGTAAATACCTGTAGAAGTCAACGTTTTCACGATTATCGCACACATTATTTTTCGAGCTGCCGTGGCCCGTGTGTCATGATGTTGATCACGTTACGCATTATGCATCGACAATTATATTCAAGAGTGTGTATCCGAACGTCCTAGTTATTTTTTTCACGTCTGTCGCCTGTCATTCAGTGCCCTGTACCACGGTAATGTTATCTAACAGTATTGTGACTCGGCCTTGTTCTTGAAATAATTACCGACACCCGCGCGGTACGTAAACACGCGATAGGGCTGCCCGCCTACAGTATTTTAATTTCATCAACCTACTTGAGTTTCTTTCTAGTTTTGTGATTGTAAATTCGAATCAAAACCTCTAACTACCTACTACACAATCTTACTATTAAATGATTATAATTACTTACATATGTACACACAAACTAAAATATATATATACTATAACAAATTAAAAAAAAAGACGAGCTCATTGGGCATCAAAAAATTCGTCCGCATCGATGTCAATGGGATAAGTGCCCAAGAGGCTGGCAGCATTACCACGTTGGATGGCAATGCTTACTTAAAAAGTAAATTATGATGTAAATCAGAAGGTAGGTACCTACCATTTATTACTCTCATAATCATTTCATTATGATATTTCGTCTAATTCAATAATATATGTAAGTAGCTAAGTACATAAGTAAGTAGATAGCCTTACTGCTTACAAAATCATCACACCATCCGTTCATCACTGTGGCGCATTTGCGTCTGTTTGTTTACCGAGGGTATACCGAACTCGAGATGCGTAGGTATAACTCGCGTTTCGACCGTTTGTATGAAGACAGAATACTGACATGATAACATTACCACGATAATATTATAGATGATATTACCTACTGTGACATTACCGTGCCTGTGCTCTGTGTAGTTTTGCGTTGACCTTAGCACGTATTACTGTATTCTGTTTATGTTACTCTGTTGGATATTTTAACTTGACCCCACGCTATCGTTTATCGGACTTTCGTTTACGCTTCTAACGTTAATATTCTGCTGTGCTTACTGGACTTTTTTGTTTAAGATTTGGATTATTTGGATTCTGACGCTCACGATGTCAAGGTGCCTGAATAATGCCAGGGCCGAAGCCTGCCGGGGGTGCGGGATTGTCCGAAAGGGTTACCGCTACCCCGGAACATAAAGGGCTAAGGAAGGAACACGGATGGGTTTTAGTCAGTAAGAGTCTGACACTCCCTTCCGCTCCTCCACCCAGAGCGGGAGGGGTCATTTGAAGATTTCCCATCCATAAAAAAAAAATGTCATGACGTTGTTATGGTATTTGGGCTGGGCCAGGCATCAAGCAAATACAACGGCACCAGTCTCATTCCTTGATAACATTTTGTTGATCTTTGAAGATGAATAACTTCAAACGCAAGAGTAGGTAAAAACATTGAATGCCCATTCTTCTCCATACGAAAACTAGCTTTTGGAAGGGGCGACTAGAATCAATTTCGTTTTATTGTAATTTTTTAAATAAATGATTTGACTTTGACTTTGAATGTGTCTTGTCTGAGTAATTGCAATGATGTTTTTCTAAAAATGTCTGTAAAACAAGTAGCTATACATTTTATAAGCAAGTGTCTATTCTAGCTACTTAATTAGATAGGTACTTAAATAAAAATTCAAGTACTATTTTAGTGTTTTATTGCCAATCCAATTGTATACTTTTTGCCAAGTTGCTATGAGGAAGTCATAATATCCAGAAATATCTGTAGACGACGAGCTCTTCGCTATCGCGGCCTGCCTACAACGATTGAACGGTCTAGCCAGAGACTATTATAACCAATACATCAATAATATGATTTCTAATAAGTTTTACTTGGTATTTTGATTTTTGGCTCTTTAGATTATTATTTCATACATTTTCATAGAATTAGATATTCACTGATATCGATGTGAATAAATGTCATGCCGGCTAGTGAAGAAACGGCATTTATATCCATTGATAATATTGTATTTCTCGTATTGTTTTGTCTATAAAACTCGGAAAGATTGATTATTGCTATTCAAAATGTCTAGGCGCTTTTTTTGTATCTTATTTGTAGTATCTCTCGCTTCTTCTCTGATCATAAAACTTAAACTATTGTAAAGACATACCTGTAAGCTTTAATATGACGTACTTTAAGTCAGTGTACATGAATATTTTTTGTTAGGGCACAGCTCTCTAAGAATTCCGGCCGTGTCCTTTAATTTAGCAATTTAACCCTTAATTGCGACACCGCTCAAAGGGACAAATTAGTAATTAAGATCTCATAAGACGTAGGCAGACATAAAGTTCGTACGACTTGTTGCTTCGGGGAGCCGCGAAAATCTTTTCGAAAGCCAGTCTTTTATGACGTCACCGAGACTGTATCACTTGATTGTACGCCTTTGACACACAATAGATAGGTACAGAATGTCAGCTTCATACAACGAGCGAGAACGCATGCACACATAGACACGCTTCACGTATAGCGAGTGAAAGCGAGCTCGCGACTGGCACTTGTTTTTCGTCATTAGCTAGGTCCACACCGGACGGTCCAGTGGGCTGTGGAGTGGCAGGAGCGTGATCGAGTCAGTGCGGAGGTGCCGCGCGCGATCCGAGCAAAAGCGGTGGAGCGCGCGCTCCGTGAAGCGGCCGATCCAAGCGCTGTCGGTTTTTTGACAATGCTCAAAGGCCGCTCAGTTGTTTGACACGCTCGGTGTGGACGGTTATATGTGGATCCAGCGATCTGGAAAAATGGATAAAGCGATAATTTTCAACTAACTTAATTTAGCTAGAACGTGGATCGGCACTGGAGCGCTTGGCAGATTTTCTAAAACGAAAGAAGAAAGATAGAAAGAAAAACATTTTATTTGGGACACACACAGGAAACACAAATAGTAAAGAAGGGAGCATTTAAATCCAACAAAGTTACATTAAAAACAACCAAAAAAGAAAAGTAAATAAATCAATAAATAAGACCTGTGCGAAGCCAAAAAGGCATCTCAGCATAATGCTGCGATATTTAAGAAATAAATACCGCAAACGTGCTAAAGAATCTTTGATCCACAATCGGTGCTCCATGATCGTGGATCTTGGAGCGCCGATCCAAAGTCGGAGCGTCCGTTGTGAACCCAGCTATTCGCCATAAGCTAAGTACTTTCGCGTCTATGTGTGCGTGCGCCTGCTTTCACTCGTTGTATAGAGTCGATCTTCTGTACCAATCTATTCCGTGTCTTCGATATCGAGGCCTATATCCATACTGTATTAAAACAAGTAATTAGATCTTCAAAGTACAGCTTTTCTATATTAAAAGCGAATGTTTTATATGATATTAATTAAAATGGTGTACTAACAGGGTTTATATTTTCGTGTATTAAAGTAATTACTGTCAAAGGGTTTTTGATGTAATTAATATTAGGAGAGTAATATTTTTCATGTAGGCTGAGCGAAATATTGGCATATTATAAACGGTGTAGTGATGGGCCCATTAATAGGAAATGCGGTCGGATACTTTTGAAAAAGCCTAAGTAAAAAGTCGTAATTCGAGGTTTAGCTCTCACCTATTTCCTCCTCCAACATTGGACCAATTCAAAAGATATTTCATAAACTGAATAAGAAGAATATAATATACTGTGTCCTTATGTTTTTCTTTTTTCATGAATAGTTGTCAAATTTGTACACTAGGCCTCTGTTGACTAGAGGCGATCGACAGCGGCGGCGACCTCTCGCGTCCGGCCCTGGTTCAAGCCATGGTCCGGGGCGAGAGGGAGTGGGTGGCGGTCACCTCCTTCTGCGAAGCAGTCATGCTAGCGAAGGAGGTGGCTGAACGGCTGAGGGAGAGAGCCTCACACCCCAGCCGCCGCGGGAGACGCTCCGGGCGTCGGGAGCCGCGTGACGATTCCCGGCCACCGTAGGCGCGGGCCTGCGGACGGAGAGTAATGGGTAGCTCACCGTCCGATCAGGACCAGGCCCGTGCCGGACGGCGCGTACGTGTTCCACGCGCGCCTCAAAGAGATGTCAGCAGAAAGGAAGGGGCCTGCCAGGGCCGAAGCCTGCCGGGGGTGCGGGATTGTCCGAAAGGGTTACCGCTACCCCGGAACAGAAAGGGCTAAGGAAGGAACACGGATGGGTTTTAGTCAGTAAGAGTCTGACACTCCCTTCGCTCCACCCAGAGCGGGAGGGGTCATTTGATGATTTCCCATCCATAAAAAAAAAAAAAAAAAAAAAAAAAAAAAAAAAAAAAAAAAAAAAAAAGGCCTCTGTTGACAGCAATTTAAATCGGCATTTTTTTAGGCTTCTAGTGCTTATAAAAGTAATGTATCATCAAAAAGGAAAACATAGGGACACACAAGTAGTTAATATTTATTATTCTGAAAAAAAAAAATCATTGCTTTATGGTCATTAACCAGAAAGAAAACATGCTAGAGCGTTTCTATGGAGAAACGACCACCCCCGCATTTCCTCTTAAAAACGGAACAAAGTTACCTATGTCGGTTATACATTTTTCTCTGGTAACTAATAATAGCCGCTTGAGTCGATTATCAAGGTTAAACAACGCTTGCTGAGGTCTGTCCGTGGATGGGTGACCATCCTTTACATGACAAGATCCCTCCATGCCTCGGTAAGCACGTTAAGTCGTTGGTCCCGGCTGTCATTCGTAGATCTCTGGTAGTCGTTACGGGGAATCAGAAACCCGAAAGTCGGGCAACCAGTCTTACCAAGGGTATCGTATTACAACCATTATCATCTGCCTAGCCTTTTCCCAACTATGTTGGGGTTGGCTTCCAGTCTAACCGGATGCAGCTGAATACCAGTATTTTACATGGAGCGACTGCCTATGTGACCTCCACAACCCAGTCACTAGGTAATACGACACCCCAATGGTAAGACTGGCTGTCAGATTTTCGAGCTTCTGATGACCCGTAACGACTATCAAAGATCCACGAATGACAGCCGGGACCAACGGCTTAACGTGCTTTCCGAGGCACGGAGGGGTCTTGGTATGTAAAGATAGTCACCTATCCACCGACCAACCGCGGCAAGCGTAGCTTAACCTGATCGATCGACCCGTTCGGCTGATATTACTTAGCCACAAGCCCCTCCTGCTGAAGCTGATTCTCAGCCTAATTTGAATAAATGACTTTTAATTTCTTTTAGCCATCGACGTTCATACTCAAAACTTTCTTTTGATAGATAGATAGATAGATCATTTATTTTTCCAAAACATAAGTATACACATGGCATGCAAGATGTTACATACAATTATAGCACAGTCATGTTTTGCCTTAACGGCGTACAAATATAAACAGGTAGGTCATTTTTATTAGTAGGTTTGTCCATTATTCAAAGCAATTAACATGTCAAATGAGAAAAAAAAAAAAACAATCAAATTATAAGAAATATACTACAGGACAGCGTCATCAACTCGTCATCGAAATGTATAATAGCCAGTCAAAAAGTCAAAGTCTTTCCTAACGACACTTTTTGTTTCAAACTCAAAGCATTTATTTCAATTAAACCATTACAGGCACTTTTGAATTGTCAAAGTCAAAGCAAAGTCAAAGCATTTATTTCAAATAGGCACATAAAAGGCACTTTTGAACGTCAAAAATTATCTTAAAATAGAATTGATTCTAGTTCAAAATTAAGTAGTCGGTCAGTTGGTCAGAAAGTTGAAGCTAGTTGCCCATTCCGAAGCGTAGATCTCTATGGAGAAGAACGGGCAAGAAACTCCATGGACACTCTTTTTATATCAAGATATTACAAAATCCTGGGTACATTATTCTTGTTGCTTCTATATGTGAGAACAATGTAAAAAAACACACAAATGAAGAAACAATACAAGAAATAAGATTAAAAATAAGCCTTGGCAGTTAAGAGATGACCAGTCTCAACCGACGGCGCCCGTTCACGAACATGACGCATGGATCAGCACCATCCAGCTCAACCATTTTGTAGGGAACCGAATGATCCAACACACGTGCCACCATCAGTGAGACATTTTTAGTTTATTCCTCCGTATCATGTGCCCATACAATGATAACCGATTTCTACACAACTATTCAGTTACCGGTGCCACTTTCAGACTTCCTCTTATGTACTCATTTCTTATTCTATCCATTCATCATACAACACCGCACATTCCTCTTAGCATTTTCATCTCAGATGTATCCAATTACCTTTCATTCATCCATTTACACCAAATCGACGCAAAAAAACTAAAAATAACTTCACTACGCCTTTCAATTTCAGCCTATAAATCCATCATTTATAACTCGTTCGTGGATTTCAATACGACCCTACGGATCCTCAGGGATTCCTATGTCGAGTGCGTCTCATTATACCAAGGAAGGCCGCCGAGATTTTATTTATATATAGAAATACATATTTACGTGGTACGTAGAAAGGAAAGTTATTTGCATGCCAATTAAAAACACATGCTGGCCTATTTCTTAGCCAAAGAATTAGCATTGCCATACAACGTGGCAATGCTGCCAGCCTTTTGGTCACTGTTCCTGTTGACAGCGATGCGGACGAATTCTTTGATGCCATAGGGCAAAAATAAACAAAACAATCATAGGATTGTTTTGTTTATTTTTTCATATACTTGTACATATTATTATAGTTTATATGTTAGCTTATATTATGTAAATATCTATACAAATACATAAAGATTTGTATTAAAAACAATAATCGCGAGCGTGTCTTTAAGAGTTCTTTTTTAAGATTATAAAAAGAGAGTAAAATACAATTAATTATCATAATCAGCCTATAAAGTTCCCACATCTGGGATACAGGCCTCCTCTCTGTGAGAGGGCCATAATCCACCACGCGGGCCCAGTGCAAGTTGGTAAATATCAGGTTTTCAAATTTTTGGTTCTAGTGCATGCCGGTTTCCTCACAATGATTTCCTTGTTCTACCGAACCGCACGTTACAAAATTTTGTTTCAGTGCGGTTAGTGGAGTGCTCAGGTGCGGTTCGTCCAAGTGCGGTTGAAATCAGTGCTCTTCGTGGAATACCTCGTTTTAAGAGCAGTGCACTGCTCTTAAAACCACCTTATTCATCACCATCATCACCAAGGTGATTAAAAAATTTATACAAAGTAAAGCGCCTGTCAGAATTCTTACCTACGACCTGCAAACCGGAACTCACTGCACATTTATTTAGCACAGACTAAAAAGCACTCAACATAATCAGGTATTGAGGTATTGTACTAAAGTAAGGTTTGGTTAGGATTGCATATTACATACTATGTAGTATTATGCTAACATTTCTTACTAAGCTAGTAGTGTGGTAGTATGGTCAGCAACAAAAGTCGATTAACACTTATGTTTTTTAGATCTTAGTTATTAAGCAAAATATTTGTTTAAAATTGCAGCAGAAGAAAAATGTTTAGAGTATAAACTCTTTGCTATTATGTGAAAAGCTAAATAGCATGGCAGTTTATTGAAAAAAATTGCTATCAATTTAATAACATGTAAAAATGACGGTGTTAATCGACTTTTGTTGCTGACTGTACGTTCATTCCTCTGGTTTATTTGTTCATTTATAAAGGTTTACCAACAGTTTCTGTATATGACATATCTTAAGAGCCTATACTACCTCAAATGGCTTAGCGTGATCCTCCGTTATGTCGAAAATACTGCACCTTTAATTTTGAAATAAATATATGGTAAAGTTGAGGATTAATGTTAAGTCTCATGTTAGACGAAAACACGATTCCATAAAATTTTCTCGATAGAAAAAAATCCAAAGTTACATCTAACCCGAACAATAAACCGCTGGTATTCAAAAAATACTTCAAATTAGATCATGAAACTGCATACTAACTGAACTTACTTTAAAGCAGGTCTTATGTTATTTACTTTTTTTATAATTACCATCATTTTCACTGTAAAAAGCAAATACCTAAACTATTGGCGCTGCCTGCCGCCCACCACCGCACTCTGTCTCGCTCTTACTCAGTCCGCGAGCAGTATCGTATGAGCGAGATAAAGAGTGAATTTTAGCTGAGGTAGTATAGGCTCTTAAGTACTAAGGTAACAATACTCTCGGTGTGACACTGTTGCCAATTACAGGTAAACCAGAATTCACAGAGCTAAGTGATAGATAACACAAAAATAATAAAGCCAATGGACTTGGACATAAATGGCGTACTATAGGTAGGTACACATTGGCCCAGGCTTTTGGGGAAACAAGCTCTGTGATTTAGATACGGTCAGCAAAGGAGATAAGTAACCAGGGTCATCGGATATAGTTGAAGTTTAGTACGAAACCGATTGACGTTTTCGAATAAAAATTTCATTTATCAAATTAAATTTCATTCGAAAACATCCAGTAAAATCAACGTCAAATAGAATCAAGATGATTTTTATTTTTAACCGACTTCAAAAAAAGGAGGAGGTTCTCAATTCGTCGGAATCTTTTTTTTTTTTATGTATGTTCCCCGATTTCTCGAAGACGCCTGGACCGATTTGGAAAATTTTTCTTTTGTTGGAAAGGTCCCAAATGGTCCCATGAAAATTTTACCGAAATCGGACAAGCGGTTTTTGAAAAATCAACAAAAATCTAAAAATTTATCTACATTGTCTACATTAACGATCTTTTTGTTTACTTTTTCGTGGGGTAGTTACAACTAAAAAGTGAAAAATAAAAACTTTTTTACAAAAAAAAAACAACCGACTTAAAAAAAAAAACCCTACAAAGTGATAAAAAAACTTTAATTTCGGAAGTCGGTGTCGTTGATTCCGTATTTTCGTTTTTTGACACCGACTTCCGAAATTAAAGTTTTTTTATCACTTTGTAGGGCTTTTTTTTTTTAAGTCGGTTGTTTTTTTTTTGTAAAAAAGTTTTTATCTTTTAAAATCATCTTTTTGAAACCTTTCTTAGAAACTCCTCTTTATTCTATACTTACGAATATACATACGTATAGAATAAAGAGAAATTTCTCTCTTTAAACTATACGTATGTATATACGTATAGAATATAGATGACGTCATATTAATTTGTTTACTTATATGTGTATACATAAGTAAACAAATTAATATGACGTCATACTCTTTCCTGTGGTAAGCCCTGCCAATAGAAACTATTTATATCTTTTTTATAGCTTCAAGGCAGTTATCTCATTGCTTATTTTCCTCCGAAATGAACAACTAAAACCGAATGGTCTTGCTATTTATTGTTAGAAACGACAAACAAAACTCATTAAAAAAGTGTACCTTATGTGTTTATTACTTAGACTTATTTTCTTGTAGGTAAGCTTAAAGAAAATATTTATCAACAAAAGATTGTTGGCCTTCGACCAGTTCACCCCGGTAGAGGGAGTGGGCCTCGTGGCTAAATAATAATAGCGACGTGGGTCGATTGAAGGTTAAGCTACGCTTGCTGCGGTCGGTTCGTGGATGGGTGACCATCCATTACATATCGATATCCCTCCGTGCCTCAGAAAGGACGTTAAGCCGTTGGTCCCGACTGCCATTCGTAAATGACAGTCGTTACGGGAAGCTTAAAAGTCTGACAACCAGTCTTACCAAGGAGGATCGTGTTACCTAGTAACTGGGTTGTGGAGGTCAGATAGGCAGTCGTTCCATGTAAAATACTGGTATTCAGCTGCAACCGGCAAGACTGGAACCCGACCCCAAAATAGTTATGAAAAGGCTAGGCAGTTTGATTAAAGAAGCTTACCAGGAAACTCGCAACAACCGTGCTAGTTTCCCAGAATGTTCTAGAATTCTTGATATTATGTTCAAGATACTTCTTCATTGTCTGTTAAAAAAGACTTTTGAACTGCACTGCCCTGCACTGGGCAATTAAAGGCTCATCCCCTCGCCCCTTTTTTGTAGGTAAATATTTTTCGAGGATCATTTTTAGCCTTTCTCACATTCGGTTTAATTATTATTTATTGAATTGCATATTCAGACAAATACTCAAACGATAAATTATGATGTTTATTGCAAATTGAGCAAATTGATTTAAACAAACACTTTTACCCGTCAAAAAAGAAGCAGCATTACAACTAGATACTAGAAAACAACGAACTTGTGTTTATCCGTCAACTCAGAGAAGACGCGCCAAAACAAACTCAGAGATCACAGTCTCTTTTGTTCTGTCGGCGAAATGTCCGTAGATGAAATACTCTGCTGGGGAAACGGATATAAAAGAATGATCCTGTTGACGAACAGTCCAATGGCGAATCGGTCTTAGGAGAACGATTGCGGAATCGGTCAAACCATACGCGAACCATGCAGATTAGTGCCCGAGATGGTCTTTTGAGGAAATAACAGTGCACGCATTCGTCAGTAATTGTATACGACTCGACAAAAAATGCCAAAGAAAGAACGTAAAATCATAAAATCACGCCTATAATTCCCGAAGGGTTGGCAGACCTGTACCTATAGTAAAACCCATACACAAATCCAGACCCCGGGCTACTAGGACTTCTGAGAAATCCCTGATAAAAAAAAAACCAATAACACTTTGCTCGAACTGATAATCGAACCCAGGACATCAAGAAAGGAAATCACACTATCACACTAATATTATAAATGCGAAAGTCTGTGAGTGTGTGTGTGTTTATATGTTTGTTACTTCTTCACGCTCAAACGGCTCGACCAATTTTGATAAAATTTTGTATGGAGGTAGCTGACATCCTGGATTAACATATAGGCTACTTTTTATCCCGATATTTCCACGGGATCGACAGTTACCCGGGTAAAACCACGGGGCGCAGCTAGTTTCACATAAATATTGTCTTCTCACCACGTTAACACTACAAATCTCATTCCAGTCGCATTTCCTCTGAAGCAGACTATTTTGCTGACAAGTTGAACGTGCCAACTCTAAACAGTGTGCTGTGGGCCTAGCACAAACGCACGGAACGCGATTTAAAATTAAAAATACCTACTTATGTTGCCCTTCATATTTACTTAGTTTTAAGGTTTTATTTATATATCACTAGCTGACCCGGCGAACTTCGTACCGCCTCAGAATTAAATAATGTGACAAAGTTTAATAGACACGTGGCGCCATCTATTATTATAATATCGTTATTGTAGTTTTCCTCGGGAACAGCACTTTTTTTTGGGATGAAAGGTACCCTATGTCCGTTAAAACGTTTAACCAAAAATGCTAAAGCGTACTTAGTTGTGTTTACGATTAAAAAATCGTTCAAATTACATTGCGTTTACGTCGTGCGTTTGCGTTAGGGTCTCGGCAGTACACTATTTTAAGCTAGCATCTTCAAACTCAACACGCGTACCTTTAAGAGGCTCTTTAAATGAACTACGTTGACGTAAAGTATAAAAAAGTCTACCAAAGAGTAAACAATTTCTTTAGAAACTTTATACTCTTCAGGCGTTTGTTAAGCATCTAGGGATAAAAATCTTAAGATAATTAAAACGTACTTTGCTAAGTTATAAAGTATTCCAGTAATCACAAAGAAGCGCTCGTGGCTAAGTAACAAGTTACAGCCAAGAAGCTGACAGACTCTCGAGATAAGCTGCCCTTGTTACGGTCAGTTCGGAGATGGGTAATCATCATTTATTACACGTTGAGATTGAGGCTTCCCTGTAGCCCCAGGTTTTCATAAGATACGTAAGTAACTCGAAAATTTGGGGCCAACACCCTAATTGAGTAACACACTACCAATTACAATCTGAATCATTTTGAAGGATATTGGTAAACCCTCACATTATCACACTAATATCGACATCACGGCGCTGCACTGGCGCGCGGCGGCGTGATGTGCGTGTACTAGGCGCACATACACACTACAGATAACGGACAATGACCCTCGTAGTGCGGTGACACGTTTGTTATGATTTCAATTTAATAAACTATCGAAATAAAAAAATATTAAGCGTTTTCAAAGTTACTGCTTTTGAGCTGAAATTTTGTACAGAGATTCTAGACCAGATACACTCTTCAAGCCGTTTGTATTGATATACCCTTTCCGTAACACCCTGTATATCTCAACATCGGTCTTTACACTTTTTATTTGTTTTTATCTGATGTATGTATCTGGTGTATTGTGTTTCTTTTAGTCTGTGCTAAATAAATGTAAGTATTTTCTTTCTGTCTTTTCTAAATCTATCTTATACTCGACCCAGGCTCAAAACTGCATCACATTTCCACATCATACTAACTTTATCGCCTTTTTCATTCCCCAGGGTAATGTAAATCGTATTACTGAAAGGCTGGCGACTCGGGTACGTTCGGTCCAAGACAAAAAAGTGCTTTCCCAAGAACATGTGCTTTGATTTTCTAAAGGGACCCGTGACATGAATTCATAAAGCCTTTTTGACACCGCTGTAGATATAATATACATTTTATATTTTGTCTTTACGCCTGTTTTTGGGAAAAACGTGATTAGAATTTTAAGTTGTTTCTATGGTATTTTTGTATGACTAAGAGGTTTAAGCAAAATAAAATTGAAACTATTTTTTTAACAAGAAATTGCGTCTTGCCTAGTGATTTGTGAAAAGTGACTAAAGGCTGAGACGTTGCCTGAGGTAGTTGCGTGGTGCGGGAGGGGTGATAGTTGTCACAAGTTGACGAATCACTGAGCAGATTTTGCATACGTTAATTATATAATAATATGTGAAGACGATGCACCTAAAATAAAATTACTATACCACAATAAGTAAAGGAATTAAAAACGAAACTATGACATATAAATTCATTATCCGATAGATACACATGGTGCTCACATATTTATTTACAAACATGGTAAAAGTAAACGATTTTAAGGTAAACTCATTTAAGGAACTTCCCATCCTCATATTCAAGAAAAAAATGACAAGTTGGTTATTGGATAATTGCTTTTAGGACATTGGCGAATATATGGAATATTTTTAAAAGCCAAGACCTAATTTCGAGCACGATTTTAAAGGAACAGTTACCTAATTATAATTCATAATTATTGGACTAATTGTAAATCACAAATCTTAAAATTAATTGTACTTAGTTATTTAGGAATGACATTTGAATATTAGTACACCATATGTTGTGGTAGAGTGTATAAAAATAAAAAAAAAACATTGAAACCATACTATGTAAAACTACATTCTTACAAATAAATAAATTCTTATTCTAATTTGAAACACGTGAGTACCTAATAACACACTGAAAAAAATAATTGCTTACTGCACCACATTAAAGCGATTTCATTTGGTAAGACTTACTGACTTTATACAGTAAGAAGAAATGTTTCTAAAACAGTAACTTTTAATGATTGAACATACTATTTACTGAAAAAAACAACAAAAAAAAAGTAAAACCACCATTACTGCAATGTAAGTGAATTTCAATGAATAAAACAGTTAATTTTGTGACCTTTTAGCTACTTAAGAGCCTATACTACCTCAGCTAAAATTCACTCTTTATCTCGCTCATACGATACTGCTCGCTGACTGAGTGAGAGCGAGACAGAGTGCGGTGCTGGGCGGCAGGCAGCGCCAATAGTTTAGATATTTGCTTTTTACAGTGAAAATAATGGTAATTATAAAAAAGTAAATAACATAAGACCTGCTTTAGAGTAAGTTCAGCTAGTGTGCAAAGTTTCATGATCTAATTTGAAGTATTTTTTGAATACCAGCGGTTTATTGTTCGGGTTAGAGGTAACTTTGGATTTATTTTCTATCGAGCAATTTTATGGAATCGTGTTTTCGTCTAACATAAGACTTAGCATTAATCCTCAACTTTACCATATATTTATTTCAAAATTAATGGTGCAGTATTTTCGACATAGCGGAGGATCACGCTAAGCCATTTGAGGTAGTATAGGCTCTTAAAACGTTAAAGTTTACTGTCATGACGGTAACATTTTGCCTCAAGCTTTAACTGTTTTCGGATCAGTAAAAACACTGTTTTGAACGTTAGGCTCATATGGAACTGTTTAAAGCAGTTGTTTAGATCAATGTTTTTTCATTTTTATTTACTGCTTATTTCTTTCAGTGTACGGTTAGGTTACTCATTAACTAATACATACATAATCAGCCTATAACGATCCCACTGCTGGAACACAGGCCTCCTCTCTGTGAGAGGGAGTGGGCCGTAATCCACCACGCGGGCCCAGTGCGGGTTGGTAGATGTCACATGTCTTCGAATTTTTGGTTCTAGGACATGCCGGTTTCCGCAAGATGTTTTCCTTCACCGTTTTAAGAGCAGTGGTGATGAAATAATTTACACAAAGTAAAGCGCCTGTCGGGGTTCAAACCTACGACCTACAACTTGTAAGTTGCGGCTGATACCACTGGGCCACCACTGCTCTATTAACTAATAATAAGATATTATATATCCATACATAATATATGTATGTACCTTGACACATGCTCCTAACATCATTTATCAAAGTAATGATAATAAGATACGGAGGTTATTTTCCTCGAGTTTTCTCCGTCGTTTCATATCTTCCCTCGTATAAAATTAACTTTATCATTAAAAATGATGAAGGCTCAGCTGTCTTTTACGAATCGATATTAGGTTCATATTTAGCTATTTTATTTATCCGTGGTTTTTACAACGCTTTAAAATCAGCGATCGAAAATGAACCCTGTGTCTTTAAATGTAAGGTACATTTTTCTGTTTAGCTACTTAATGGAAAATCTCTAGGTTAGAATGTAATAGCGAAGCAGTCGATCTAAATAAATTATCGGTTTCCCTCGCAATAACAAAAATGAGAAGCATAATTTTTGATCTTAAGGCGCTATCTCGAAAATCTAAAATCCTCGAAAACCTACTAAGCGAGTGAAAGTGATGCAATTACTTTTGAAACGCAAAAGAAGAGTGATAGCTATAATGTGCGTGCGCTCGGAATAAAACGACGTATGTGCCAAAACTCCTTTTTTATTTAACAAAATAAATGAATTATATTTAAAACTAGCTGCGCCCCGCGGTTTTACCCGCGTAAATGTCGATCCTGTGGGAATATCGGGATAAAAACTATCCTATGTCCTTTTCCGGGACTCAAACTATCTCTATACCAAATTTCATCTAAATCGGTTCAGTGGTTTAGGCGTGAAGAAGTAACAAACATATAAACACACACACACACACACACTCACAAACTTTCGCCTTTATAATATTAGTGTGAATACTTGAAGTAAACTTTGATATGTTAATTTTCTGTTTTAAAGTAAATTCCATTGAATAACTCTTACCTAAGCGTTACGCCGTGATGTCGAAAAAAGGAAAAAAATAAAAATAACTTTGCAACTTTTTTGTATCGAGAAAAATCATTGAAACGTGTATTCCTTTTATATGATACTAGACCAAAGAGTAAAAAAAATATATACCAAAAATTTTACCAAAAATTTTGGTATATATTTTTTTTACTCTTTTACCAAAAATTTTGGTATATATTTTTTTTACTCTTTGGTCTAGTATCATATAAAAGGAATACACGTTTCAATGATTTTTCTCGATACAAAAAAGTTGCAAAGTTATTTTTTTTTTTTTCCTTTTTTCGACATCACGGCGTAACGCTTAGGTAAATCCCTATTCCACATACTTAACAAGTTCCACGAAATAGAAAAACCACATTTTTTCAAAATCAACATCTGCCTAGCCTTTTCCCAACTATGTTGGGGTCGGCTTCTAGTCTAACCGGATGCAGCTGAATTCCAGTAATTTCGACTGTCAAAGATCCACGAATGACAGCCGGGACCAACGGCTTAACGTGCTTTCTAAGCGATCGAGATCTAGGAGTATAAGTTTTTAATATGAAAACTTGGCCCTAATATTCAAGCGCATTAAGCCATTATCAGATCATCTCCACTCTCCATTTTCCCAAAATATCACTCACTAATCTATGGGTGTATCTCATCGAAGAGGGGGAATATTCTTACCATGAGAATATAAACACGACACAAAATACACCTACTAGTGGCGGAATGATATTTTTCTGACAATAAATTAGAAACACGTGTAGGTAGCTCACTCTACCAAAAAACTAATAAATATTGACACTAGCTATTTTTAATCTTTATGAATATTTTTAGTTTTTACTCCATATATCGTTTACACCAACCAACCAACCGGGATATTAGATAAAACCGATATATTCCGATTCCAGGCTTCGAATCAAATTAGGGTTGCCTAACATTTTTTTGCCTATCTTTTTTTTTTATAATGTAAGTAAAGTGTGTTTGTGTTTATGTTGTACCTACTATGTTATGTTTGTACTATGTGACGTAAGTAATTATGTTATACTTACTATGTTTTGTGCTTTTAATCTATACTTAATATTATAAATTCGAAAGTAACTCTCAGACTGTCTGTCTGTATGTTACCTTTTCACGCCTAAGCCACTGAACGGATTTAGATAAAATTTGGCAGAGAGATAGATTGCATCCCGAGGAAGGACATAGAATAGTTTTAATCCCGATATTTCCACGTGATCGACACATCTGCGGGTGAAACCGCAGGGCGCAGCTAGTATGTTCTTGTAATAATTTAATAATGTTGTTAGTTTTAATTTTTCTAATTTGGTTATTGTAAGTATATTATAGCTTAGGTTATTAGTTTAACCGATCAAGCGGCGCGCGTCGCCCATTGGCGACGAAACAATAAAATCAATTGTGTCTCATTAGCGGAGCTTGACAGATTAGGTTCTTAACTGTCGCGTTCGGGTAAACCTTGTAAAGGTAGTTTAAGCTGTTATAAATAAATAAATAAACATTACGGGTGCAACTAATATTATGCGTGATGTCAATGTGATGCGTAACTCCCTCTTTCTAATGTCAGTCATCTGTCTAAAAAACCTCTAATTCACCTACATATTTATTAACTTTTTGACATTGTTGCCGAGTTGAGATTGCGACTTGCATTTGATTGCATACTTTGGCACACATTCAGGGAGTACCATTGTTACCCAGTAATTGGGTTGTGGAGGTCAGAGGCAGTCATCTTAATCTTAATCAGTCTATAATGTTCCCACTGCTGGGACACAGGCCTCCTCTCAGTGAGAGGGAGTGGGCCGTAATCCACCACGCGGGCCCAATGCGGGTTGGTGGATGTCACATGTCTTCGAATTTTTGGTTCTAAGACATCCTCACGATGTTTTCCTTCACCGTTTTGAGAGCAGTGGTGATGAAATAATTTACACAAAGTAAAGTGCCTGTCTGGATTCGAACCTACCACCTACAACTCGTAAGTCGTGTCCGTTACCACTGGGCCATTACTGCTTTATAGATAGGCACTGTTCTATAGATATAAAGATAAGCATGTTCCCGATACCGGTGGGCTACTATATTTTATATTTTTTTATCTTCTAATATTTAAAAATATAATTTTCACTTCTCATGCTCTAAAAGTTCGTCTTTATGTTGTGCTTAGGCGACATAAAATCGTTTTTTATGTTCTAGTGCATAAAGTAAATTTTTTTTCTGAGACTAAGGTAATCAGGCCCAACAGCCACACGCACAATAAAACTTCGCAGATTAAAGTCGTGATTTATTTCATTTTCTTTAATTTATACCACTTCCGTGTTTTCTATCTTTAATTTAATAAAATCAGGTAAAATAGTTGTCATTTATTATTTAAAAACGCAAAGAAACGTTTTTATGACTTGGCAGTATGAAGTACCCAAGTCGAATGACAAATGTAGAAATTAAAAGAAAAACTTTTATAAAGTTTCGTGGCGGTATTATCTGTGGTGGCGGGAATTAGCTATGCTTTGCAACATTTTTGATTAATTATATGTACTGTATACTTTATGCCTGTTTCATTTTCTCGCAATCGAAGTGAAAAGCAGAGTGTATAACTCAGGCATAAACGAGCCATTTTACCCCTCGACTTAACTATCCACCCTCGCCTGCGGCTCGCGTGGATATAAACGTCTCGGGGTAAAATAGCTTCTTTTATGCCTTAGTTGTACAATCTACTATTATATGTATTTAGTTGCATAAAGGAAATAAAATAATAATATCAGTGTGCACTTTTATTTTTCTGTAAGGAAAATACTTTTCTTTGCGTGTTTGTTTTTTAACGATATTTACAAGAAGTTTATGCTTACGATTTTTTTTTACAACAAAAACACGTAAAAACCACATAAATGTTTTTCATATTTACGTGTAAAAAAATATGTAAAGATTTTACAAAACAAAAAAGACACACAAATCGGTCATATTGACGAAATACCGAACGTGATTCAACGTCGTAGAAAAGTCAAAGATGGTAAGCGGATCTAGAATTTTAAGTGGATGGCTCTAATATTGCACTGAGAAAACAAGAGGTTTAGAGCAAAAGAATAATAAAATAGCCAAAGTCACTAAGGCTGAGGCTACATTAGGCCGCGACGCGACCTGCGACACATGAGCGATTAAAACAAATAAATTAATGCTCACGTGTATGACTACACCGTACATCAAATATTACTAGCGATCATTGATTTCTTTATGCGATAGGAACAACATTACGGTAATCACGGCATCGGCTACATCAACATATCAGCGAAATTGAAGCGAGTTTATTAAAAAATTTCTCACTTGCACGACTCGTCCAATAGTGCTACTAAATATGCGTGTGGCTACATTATGCGTATAGTAAATATGCGTGTGGCTACATTATGCGTATAGTAAACCGCGATGGATGATTTGATAGCATTGTGTACTGTAGCCACGTCATCGCCGAATATACGCCGGATTTTAGCTTATAATGTAGCCATACCATAATTATTTATATCGTTTCGCTCTTCCAGTCGCAACGCAAATCGCTGCCTACTGTAGCGTTAGCCTAAGACACAGGAAATGTAAAATGATTTGATGTCGTTTATTTAATTTTGATTTTGACAGGCCTGATGGTCTAGTGGTTAGTGACCCTGACTGCTATGCCGGAGGTCGTGGATTCGATTCCTACCCAGGACAAATGTTTGTGTGATGAGCACGATCATTTGTTCTGTGTCTGGGTGTAATTTATCTATAATATGTATGTATTTAGAAATATATAAGTATGTTTATCAGTTGTCTAGTACCCATAACACAAGCTCTGCTTAGCTTGGAACTAGATGGCGTTGTGTGATAGTTGTGGAATATTATATTATATTATATATAATTGAAATGCCGTGGGATCAAGATGAACACTAATCAAGATAAACACTAACTGTCACACAGGATATGTAAAATTATTTGAGAATACCTAGCTGGCTTTATTGTGTTAGCAAGGTTGTGTCGGTTATTCAATTACGTTTACGTAATCGTTATTATTTTACGTACAGACACTAGCATGTCAAGCTACTACAATCTGTCAAACTTCTTTAATCGATTTTCAACTTTATCACTAAAGCATAAGGTTCAATGTTGAATGGGAAAATTTGACAGTTTCGGGTAGCTTGATGTGCTGGCGTCTGTACGTATGTTACGTTGACCAACCGTTTGAAACTACCGGCCCTTACAGTGACATATTTAAGAAAAAAATGCCTAACAAAGAGGCGAGTCAAAAAATGTCATCCAAAAAGACAATAAAATTTAAGAATATTCTAAAACGAGTCTATAAAAGCTGAGTCAACCCTGTTCGCGCCAATTTCGTCAACATTTCGCGCCAAAATGAGCTATTATGGCGCCGAGTTCGCTTCACGTCGCTTAAAAACGTCACCGACAGCGCCCGATCCTTTGTGACGCGAGTTTATTTAGTCTGTTGGTTTTCAGCCATTGTTGCTTAAAATCTGTACGATTTAAACAATCCTTTGGTATATAACTGAAGCGGGAAACTGTAAAATGTTTGCCTTTTTACGATTTCAGTGGCGAAGTTTGTTTACCTTGCTGTTACAAATGGAAAGACAACACGAACGGGCGTAGTGGTAGGTAGTGCTTTGATATTTTCTGCATTCAGCGTTTCATCATAAACTTTAAGATGCAAAAGAGAAATAAAAATAACACAGGGTGGCCGGACATCGACGTGCAACCCAATACCATGATTCTCAACCGTTTGTTGAAATGTTTCGTCGATTTTTTATAAAAAATATAACTGTTAAATGTTTCACCGCGTAGGTATTGCACTTTTTTATGAAACAGTAGTTTTATTTTTTATTAGCTGTGCCCCGCTATTTCACCCGCGATGAAAGTATTATAGTCCTTATTTATTGATTCCCTTTACAAATCTCCACCCCCTTTTTTATACCCTTAAGGGTTAATTTCGGGGATAAAACCTATTCTATATCCTTCCCCACAACTCAAACTATCTCCATATCAAAGGACATGTCTGGTGGAGCAATGGGCGAATGTCTAGGCAGTCAAAGAAAATGTTCAGTAATGATTGTTATATTATTGTAATCGTCGTAGTTTATAGTTTATTAATTAATAAGTTTCAGGAGTCAGGATCTTGCGTAAACTGGTCAAAATAAGGATTATACGCAAGGGATTTTTCTTAACTTTGTTTAGTATAATGACATCTGTGAGCGAATACAGGTACTAATTGGTGGTATGTCTTTGTGAGGTTAATGAAACATTTTGTTGGTCTGAGATCATATTCTACAACTTTTTGGATATTTCTATTTGTATAACAAAAATGTTAAGCACCTATTGTTTGTCACAATATTATAATATTGTATTGGGATCATCTTTAATTCCGTATTTTGGTTTCTATCTTCAATACCCATAATATTATTTATATGTAGCTACTTAAATTGTTGATACTGAATTGGGATTATAATAAATAAAACTATGTATGTATTTATTGCAAAACAAATTAATTTATTGTAGATACATTCTTAAATAAAATGATAAAAAAATAAACGTCTTCTAGAGACACCAAAACATTGTCCAAAAATGTAGCTGGTGCTAGCACGTTATTTTGATGCCTTGCCCAGCCAAGATACCATACTAGCGTCATGACGTGGCAGACCATTGTATGACCTAGTAATCTCTCATTGTCAGCAGCTTTGGTATTTAATAAATTATAACAATCGTGACACTTGCGTATCCATCTAATGGGAGCTGGAACAATAAGACGTCATTGTATTTTTCAAATTATAACACAACTGCTCAATGTACTGCCTTTCCTGCATGGTTTACACGACTGCCGTAGTATAGAGGCCAACCTGATTTGATAACCATCGAGCAAGTCTTACTTGCAGGGGTAACGCCAGCCTTGACACGATATGTCTGCGAATGCGCAGCACAGCGATGCACCTCATCATAATATCCAAATCGAAAGGAAAAGCAAGCAATGGTCGTTTAAAGAAAATATCCATAACAGAAAATAATCGCATAGTAAGCAAGGAACGCATACACGCAACTTGGAATTGACAACCAAAAAATAAATGTCAATGCCATGTCAAAAAAGTAATAAATACTTACCTTCATGTTAGGAAGTGGGTATCCGAAGAAAAACATGTTTGATGTGTACACTGAATTTTTTTAGTAATATTGTCGTATTGTATACGCAAATACGTTAATATATTCCTTTCATCTAAAATAAGCGGCTTATAATTATTGCTCACACTATTTAAAGATAATTACGGGATAAAATGGAACGTCAAAAACATTTTTAGTACTTCCCGTTTAAAATGGCAACGCGGAAGCTACGATTGAGTACTGTTTTTTTGAGAATTATGTTACGCAAGTAATACTGAATTAATTAATCCATAGTAATTTAAATCTAAATTTTTAAATCTTACTGAAAAACCTTAAATCATGAACATTTATCTATACCAGAATTACCAGAGGGCAGAAACTGGACATGTCCTTTAATCTAAATCGGTTCAGTGGTTAATTTATTCCCCATACAAACTTCCACCCCCCTTTTCACCCCCTAAAAGGATGATTTCTGGGATAAAAACTATCCTATGTCCTTTCCCGGGATGCAATCTATATCTCTGCCAAAGGACATGTCTGGTGGAGCAATGGGCGAATGTCTAGGCAGTCAAAGAAAATGTTCAGTAATGATTGTTATATTATTATAATCGTCGTATTTTATAGTTTATTAATTAATAAGTTTCAGGAGTCAGGATCTTGCGTAAACTGGTCAAAATAAGGATTATACGCTAAAGATTTTTCTTAGCTTTTTTTAGTATAATGCCATCTGTGAGCGAATACAGGTACTAATTGGTGGTATGCCTTTGTGAGGTTAATGAAACATTTTGTTGGTCTGAGATCATATTCTACAGTTTTTTGGATATTTCTATTTGTGTAACAAAAATGTTAAGCACCTATTGTTTGTCACATAAATGCACATAATATTATATTGGCATCATCTTTAATTCCGTATTTTGGTTTCTATCTTCAATACCCATAATATTATTTTTATGTAGCTACTTATTGATACTGAATTGGGATTATAATAAATAAAACTATGTATGTATTTATTGCAAAATAAATTATTTTATTGTAGATACATTCTTAAATAAAATGATAAAAAAATTAAACGTCTTTTAGAGACACCAAAACATTGTCCAAAAATGTAGCTGGTGCTAGCACGTTATTTTGATGCCTTGCCCAGCCAAGATACCATACTAGCGTCACGACGTGGCAGACCATTGTATGACCTAGTAATCTCTCATTGTCAGCAGCTTTGGTATTTAATAAATTATAACAATCGTGACACTTGCGTATCCATCTAATGGGAGCTTGAACAATAAGAAATGTCATTGTATTTTCAAATTATAACACAACTGCTCAATGTACTGCCTTTCCTGCATGGTTTACGCGACTGCCGTAGTATAGAGGCCTACCTGATTTGCTAACCATCGAGCAAGTCTCACTTGCAGGGGTAACGCCAGCCTTGACGCGAATCCACAGTACAGCGATGCACCTCATCATAATATCCAAATCGAAAGGAAAAGCAGAATCCTATAAGAATAGCAGTGGTCATCGTGTCTAGATGATGTCAGTCCGTGTAGAATAACAATGGTCGTTAAAAGAAAATATCCATAACACAAAATAATCGCACAGTAAGCAAGGAACGCATACACGCAACTTGGAACTGCAATGCAAGCAAAGCAACCAAAAAATACCCATGGAAAATACCTAACTGGTAATATGTCAATGTCATGTCAAAAAAGTAATAAATACTTACCTTCATGTTAGGAAGTGGGTATTTAAAGAAAAACATGTTTGATGTGTACACAAAAATATTTAAGTAATATTGTCGTATTTTATACGCAAATACGTTAATATATTCCTTTGATCTAAAATAAGCGGTTTATAATTATTGCTCACACTATTTAAAGATAATTACGGGATAAAATGGAACGTCGAAAACATTTTTGTACTTCCCGTTAAAAATGGCGAAGCGGAAGCTACGATTGAGTACTGTTTTTTGAGAATTATGTTACGCAAATAATACTGAATTAATTAATCCATAGTAATTTAAATCTAAATTTTTAAATGTTACTGTAAAACCTTAAATCATGAACATTTATCTATACCAGAATTACCAGAGGGCAGAAACTGGACATGTCCTTTCATATAAATCCGTTCAGTGGTTTAGGCGTGAAAAGGTAACATATAGACAGACAGACAGACAGAGTTACTTTCGAATTTATAATATTACTAGCTTCAGCCCGCGACTTCGTTCGCGTGAAACTTCTTGTTTCCCCCGAGCCACCCCGTCGTATCGCATCACCCGCCCGCGCTATCACTTAACGTTCTTTTTGACTTTTTTTCTTTTTGCTCGGCTCCTAAGGGTCATAGCGTGATGTTAAATAGCCTATAGCCTTCCTCAAGAAATGGGCTATCAAATGCAAGAAGAATTTTTCAAATCCGACTGGTAGTTCCAGAGATTACCCCCTACATACAAACTTACAAATTTTACCTCTTTATAATATTAGTATAGATTATGGATAACCGCCAAAACAATTCTACGCTACGTCTATAAGCATGTGCCGACTTCATGATACAGTTGGCGCGTCGAGGTTCTACCCTGTGTAGTGAAATTAAGGCAAAGAACGGGGTTCAAAATCCACTTTTCGAAAATCCTTAATGCTTAAGGCTATTCGATACATGATCTCCCAGCCACTTTATCGCTAGATGGCGGCACATTCGCACTTCGAACATTTTCAATTTTTACGCCTAACTCGGAAAGCTTTGCGAAACAACTTTATTATATGCGTCAACTAACGCATTAACATAATCTTTTTAGATATTCACTTTGCTTGTTAACTCGTCACATACAAAGATTTGTACCCCTAAACATTTAGCCGTTTCACTTTATATCTTTACTATGTCTTTACACACACATGTACAGTTACACACTACGTGTATAGTTTTACTTGCGATATAACTAGATGGCGTTGTATTCATAAACTTGGTTTGTGAACTTGTTTTCCAGAGGTGGCGTTAATTAAAATAAAATATTTTTACGAAAATATTTTTATGACTGTCCTTCATTCTCTAAAGAAAAGCGTACTTTTTATAGTAAAAACCGAAGAAAAGAATACTTGATTGCTACAAGGGTTGTCAGTTGCTTATTCAATTATTCTAAGGGTGCTTTTGTAGTGTGTTAGGGTAGGTTTAGGTTTAAAAATAATAAAATAATAATAAATCCCCTGACCGATTTCGGTCACGGTGGCCAATTTCAAAGAAGATTAGCCAGGTTTGCAGGAGATATTATAGTGCACAAGTGTGTGCGCAAATACAGGAGAGAGAACAGGCGCAGGACCAACGGCTTTACGTGCTTTCCGAGGCACGGGGGTATTACGCCACCAATTTCCAAACTCCGGGCAAAAAAAAAAAGAAAAAGAGTAAAGAAACTCCTAACGGGAAAAACCCATTTTTAATAACACTGTCCGACCTGAGAATCGAACCCAGGACCCCGAGAACGGCAGATGCACTTGTGACCACGAAACCAACGGGACAGTTAAGATTCTTTGTATAATTAAACGCTACTATAAAACAAAATATATAAAATGTTTATTTGAGTCGTGCGCGAGAGATGCAGCGGCGCGACGGAATTCCGCGAATTTCGGTCACTCGTAGGTATAATAATAATGTATCATTCAACCGCAGCCCAGCGTGCCCGCCGTCGCAGGCAGTAAGGCAGTGTACAGACGCGTGAAATTATTAGGCCGTGTACACACGGTTGTGGGTATTTAATTATTAGTGTAATTTTATTACTGTTGTGTGTATGTGTATGTATATGTATATAAGTGTTATGTGTAATATGTATTATGTGTTTACTATTTACGTGTGTTTGTATGTTTAGCCTAAAAACCAACAAATTCACATACACCAGCGTCCACTCAAACCAACAATTCCAATTTCAAATGAGAAAATGAAAAAAAATCAGCTGTTCCCTACATTTTGACGAGTTACCTATACGAACATAAATGTAGGGAACAGCTGATTTTTTTTCGCGATTTCAGGTTTGGTCCCATAGTAAAAAAAATTGTTCATAATGATGAGTACAATGACCATGTTAGTGTTGTTCCAATAACCCTGTATATACTTATACTATATTATATCCATACTAATATTATAAATTCGAAAGTAACTCTGCCTGTCTGTCTGTATGTTACCTATTCACGCCTAAACCACTGAACCGATTTAGAAGAAATTTGGTAGGTATGGGGAAGGACATAGGATAGTTTTTATCCCGATATTCCCACGGGATCGAAACTTATGCGGGTGAAACCGCTGGGCGCAGCTAGTTGCAAATAAAGTTTATTGAACTCTTCTCTCTCTTCGATAATTATTGAGCTTTGTTGGTACCGACTTTGTTTTGAAGATTCTATACATCTTTTATTAGGTACTTATTTACACCCTAAGTTACATTAAAATTAGCAAGGAAAAACCGGCCAAGTCCATGTCGGACCACAATGAAGAGTTCCGTAGTCGAAATGAATTTATCCCAAGAACAAGCTTAACATTGTAGTTGAAAATCATGTCCTCCCATACATTGCAACTAAAAGTTGGTCGACTATTACTCGTAAAGTCTACTCAGCTGTGATTTTGATTTCGTGACATATAAGTACTACTGCCGTGAATTTTAGTATTTCTTCTAGTATTTCACAAACAATTTAGGGGATATGACATCCCCCTGTATCACCCCCCTGAGCAGTTGGATGGGGCTGGTTTTCTGATCCTGGATCTGGAAAGTCATCGTTGCAGCATCATACAAACATCTCAACACTTCGATGTAGCACCAGTCAATTCGACATCATTGCAGAGAGGCCAGAACTGCCCATACTTCGATGGAATCGAAGGCTTTCTCGTAGTCCACAAATGCCATACACAGTGGCTGACTGTACTCCTCGGTCTTCTGTACAATTTGTCAAACAGTAGGTATGTACCTATATGGTCTACGCTCGTAACTGCGTACAAAACCATCACATCGTCCGGCGTCCGTTCGTCACTGTGGAGCATTCGAGACTGTTTGTTTACCGAGTGTAAACCGAACTCGCGGCGCGTAGGTATGACTCGCATAATAGGTAATATTACCGCGGTAGTAGATTGATGTACTTGCGTCTGTACGTATTGAATTTCATTCATTTTCACCTATTTTTTTTCGCGGAACTTATAACATCAGCTATCTGCCAGTGGAAGTCTCGTCAAAATCAGTCTAGCCGTTTCGGAGATTAGCCGGAATAAACAGACAGAGACAAAAATTAACAACAAATGTTTTTTGTTCAAAGTAGGTACCGTAAATATAAATGACTGTATTCGGATTACTTTATTTGATCAACCGCACAAAACAGAAAGGTAATTTGGTACTTGCACTTTTCATACCTACGCTCGGCGGTCGCGCTGGGGTTGTCAACTTTGGCAAAAAACACACAAAACAAAAAACACAAAAAACTAGTGTAGTAGTGGTACTCGTATCTAGTTATTTGATTCATTGTTGAGAATGAAACAGCAAGAAAGGAAATGATCGTATTTTTTAGCTTATAGGTACTACAATAAGTCCGTCCGTATGTCACAGCCACTTTTTTCCGAAACTATAAGAACTATACTGTTGAAACTTGGTAAGTAGATGTATTCTGTGAACCGCAGTAAGATTTTCACACAAAAATAGAAAAAAAACAATAAATTTTGGGGTTCCCCATACTTACAACTGAAACTCCAAAAATTTTTTTTCATCAAACCTGTACGTGTGGGGTATCTATGGATAGGTCTTCAAAAATGATATTGAGGTTTCTAATATCATTTTTTTCTGAACTGAATAGTTTGCGCGAGAGACACTTCCAAAGTGGTAAAATGTGTGTCCCCCCCCCCCTCTAACTTCTAAAATAAGAGAATGATAAAATTAAAAAAATATAGATAATGTACATTACCATGTAAACTTCCACCGAAAATTGGTTTGAACGAGATCTAGTAAGTAGTTTTTTTTTAATACGTCATAAATCAAAAACCGCAATTTACCTTTCACAAAGTTACAACGAACTACAAGAACTTTTATATTATGTTACTTGCTGCTACGGAACCCTTCATGGGCGAGTCCGACTCGCACTTGGCCGGTTTTTTGTTACTCCATTTTTGCACTTCACAGCTACGCGTGTCTCGCGCGGATGGCAGTCTGTAGGTACTCTCTATATTTTGTGCCTGTAGGTACTGCGCGGTACAAGTAGGTACTAGGTATTACATTTATATACGGTACGTACCTACATTTTATACAAGTCCGTTGCCTAATTTCAACTTCTTCAATACGTCTATTGAAGAAGTTGAGATTAGGTAACGGAACGCGGAATTGAGAATTTATTTAGGTAGGTACTGCTACTCTACTCCATAGGTAGAATAAAATTATTTACTTTTACTTTTTCGTACTTTATGGAGGTACTAGATTTTTCCCGCAGCTTCGCCCGCGTGGATGTCGGAGATTATCCCACGGAATCGTACTACCGGAATAAAAAGTATCCTATGTCGTAATCCTAACCCAGCATTCTAATTACCTACGTAACACAATCATTATCAATCTCAATCTGAATCATTTTGAAGAATATTGCTAATCCATTGCTTTGCATTACCTATGTTCGAAACATATGTATATCATTTCTATGGTTCGAAAAATGTTTTTGCTCAAAAACGTAAATGATGCAATGAATGTTGTTGAACTGTCAAAATGAAAGCCATTGCTACTGATAGTGTGTTACGCAATTACCCCGCAGGTCATGGTCTACCCATGTGCCAAATTTCATCTAAGTAAATCCGTTCAGCTCAGCCGTTTTAGCGTGAAAGTGGAACAAACAAAGTCAATTGCGCATTTATAATATTAGTTAGGAACAAACATAATATGAAAAAGCTAAAGTATTTGTGTATATTATAAATAATTTCCATATAGTCAAAAATAACGCTAGTTCGGTAGGTACCTAGATTGATAAAAATTCAAACACACATCTCCCCGGCGCGGGGCCAAGCGCTTCGTCCGTACTATAGGTATGTAGTTATATGTACCTGCATGCAGAGCAATTTACAAAACTAGTGCATTTATGCGCGCGGCCAAGTAGCTAGGCGCGTGCGAGGTGCGATGCGACATCATGAATGAATGGCTAACCCACCCAAGCGCTCCAATAGTGCCGGCCGGGCCTGCCGCCCAAAGTCCATGCTGCCGCCTGCGAGTGAGCGGCGGAAGTTACCGAACCCGAACCGAACGCCAACCGAGCGTTCAGGCGCTATCTCTCTCTTTTTGCTTTGCCTCTTTTTCAAACAATGCGCTGGATTGAACAACAAAAACAAGCTTAGCTCCGCTAGGGAAAGGTAATAGTGTTCTGTGAACAAGCTTTTGACTATGCCCGCGTTGACGATAGGATAGACGGTCTGGGAACAGTGGGAACTGGGAAGGGCTCTCTCAATAGGTACTTACCAGCCTAATGCAGAAAGATTTTTAATTCAGAAAATTTCTCGAAGACAGTTCAAGTGTAAGTTAGTACTTACATTTATGTAGGTACTTAGGTACATAAACTTAGTATGTAGGTACATACATTCAATACAGTAATATCGAACCCAGGGTAGATCGCAAATACTATCAATAAGTAGGTAAAGCATTTTTTCGCACTTCATGATTCAATTGATAAATTGATTTAATATATAACTGCGCGGGCAGAGCCACCGCGCCAGCCTTGTAAGAAATATTGCATACCTACCAACGATTCGCAACTTGTCAAAAAAAACACGCATAATTCAACGATTTATTATAAAATTGGCCAACCTGTTTGACATTGACAAACAACGCCATCTAACGAGCAAGATCAATTGTTGTTGATAACCTTAGCAAAAATTTGTGTTCTGCTTCTCGATAGTTCTTTGAAATATCCTGCAGAGGGCGTGTTCCAGCCGCGCACACATAGAAAAATTTATCGATTTTGTCAGGCCTAGATATCCTGGAAATAGTGTTTTTTTTATAGGTTTTTGTCGATATGCGTCAATAATAAGTCATAACAACTTAATATACGTGCTTTTATTCTGCAAAAATCGTTTATTTTTCGAGATTTGTACCCCGAAAGAATGTATGAAAAAGTGTCAGTATCCAATCACCTTAATCCACAACGCAACGCGAGACTCCCGGAAGTCTCACATCAAGAGATTATTAATTGTGTCTCATTAGTCAACGCTTGATAATAGGACACATATGTAAAATTACGTCAGTTATATGATCAGCGTAATTATGATAACAAGATCATTAACAATCGACGCTAATTGGCGAACCCTAGTCGGCTTACCAATTACCGAGAAAACTAATTAATACGTCCAACTTCATCAAGACGGTATTATACCGCACGAGCATTGATTTCAACCAACATCCGAACAGAAATAGGTCATGCGGCGCAGAAATTAGTCGCGAAATAAGGCATGGAACAATAGTACAACCCAGCTCCATACAACGAGCGCGCACGCACACATAGACATGCTTCACGTTCAGCGAGTGCAAGCGCACTCGCGATTGGCATTTGTTTGAGATCGCCGCCCGTACGAACACGTATATGTGTGTGTGTGTGTGTGTTTTCGCTCCGCGTTGTATGAAGCCGACTGTGGTACTCTATGCTCCGAAAGAAATTAATCATAAAATAAGGTCTGGAACAATAACATTCTTTGTTAGCGTTCGAAAATAGGAAAATAAACCAATGGACGCCCCTCGACGTCCTTCCGATTGTTGTTTGACTCCCTCTTGGACAAAACACTCTAGCTTCCTCAAAACATTTTTAATGAGAGAAAATGTTGTAATTCCAAAGCTGTGTGTATACTTGATTGCTTGAAGGTTTTTGTTTAACAAATTCTCGAGATATTTTCAGCACTTAAACTTTATGTTCATATTTTGGTTTGTTGTCACTTAATTAAGTCCAGGATAGAGCAATAAAGCGAGATAACTGTGAGATTAATATTAGTGTAGACGAGAATGTTTATCTAGGGTAGGGATGGCGAACCACGAGTTGGTCGCACGTAACAAAATAATTTCGACACGGCTTCATTTCAAGAAGTTTGCAACAGCAGAAATCGCATTTATTTCTCATTTTATTTAAATAAATATAAAACTGTTAATTATTAATATAACGGAGAAGGCATGTGTGTCTCGTTATTATCAGCCACATCAACTACTGTGGGTGAACTATGGGTAGAGTGTTGGTTATTGCGCAATAGAAAAACGGTTTGCAGTTCAAATCAGGTTATAATTTCACGTACAATTTAATCACACACTATAGGTACACGATACAACTAGATACGGAACGCGGGACAGTTTCTGAGCGCATGTTGTTCGTATGATGTCCGATGTACAAGAGGGCGCTTCACCTCGCTGCACGCTCTCTTATACTCCCCACGAACTCAGGCTAGACTCTGTCGAGCGCCGCTAGATGGCGCTGGCGTTCCGAATAGTCAAACCATTGACCGGATGCGACAAATATATTATTATTATTACATTAGTTCTATACCAAATGGGGGTTGTCCTTAGGTGCACTTGCATAGTGCGAACAGGGATAATCGTCGGTTGATGTCTCATTTCATTAAAACGTCTTAGAACGGGCCTATTGTACGTCTTCCAAAGGACCGGGACCCCAGGGTCCCGAGAAAAATCAAGAGAGATTAAAAAAAAATTGGGAAAGTACGAGTATGTATAGTTCCATTCCAGTAATCACTAAGCCAAGATTGTTTGTTGGTACGTCATGGCCGCATACAATATTTATCGGAAAAAAATGGCACGTAGATGAATAGAGGTTCGCCATCCCTGATCTAGGGAATGAGATACTTTATAAAGAACTATTTTGAGAATCTTCTTGTGTGTTTTCTTGTCTTCTACAGTTTTCCAAAAATGCCACAGTACCTAATACTACCAAGTCGTCGGTCAGTGGGTCGTCTTGGTGGGACTTTTTATCCCGATATTCCTATGGGATCGAGACTTATGCGGGTGAAATCGCGGGGCGTTGCTAGTTTGCACTAACTGCCTGCTTGGGTTTGAACCTACGACCTACAACTCGTAAGACGCGGCCGTTACCACTAGGCCACCACTGTTCATACTTTTACCATAGAGGTAGGGTTACACTGTGGATCAAAATAATAGTCAACGTTTAGTTGCAACGACAAAAACGTCAGTAACTGTAGTAACAGAATATTATGATAATAGGTAGTGTTAAACTCCACCGAAGAGCTGTTCTCACCTTGTTACCTGTATGCAGCGATGCAGCGCTTAATTTACACTTGAGCAGTACGTGACTCCAATGAAAACTATCTACAGTTCGACACAACTTAGATGTAGCATCGGCAAAATTCGTAAAACGTTCGTAATTCGTATTCGTAAATCTTTATTACTACCTACTTTAGGAAAAATTGATCAATTTTTAATAAATATTGTTGTAATAAAGATTGATTTTGAAGGCGCACTTAGTTCGGATGTGATCGGTTTTACGAATTTTGCCGATGCTACATCTAAGTTGTGTCGAACTGTACTTATTAAGGGGGATGCGCTGAGGTAGCCCACAAAATTCAAATATACTTACGTTTTTGAAATTTGCTGGTCAGTGTCATCTCAGTGGCTCTTGATGCATTCGTCATAAAAAGGCTGTTAACTTAGGAGAGAGAAATAAACATTAAAGCTATGTAATGTTAAACATACAAGACAAAAAAAAGCTTATTATTTTTTAACAGTGATTTCCGTAGCAAGCTTTCAAGAGAGAAAAAAAAAAGTGGTACTCCGGGAGAAGCGAAAACTCGAACAATTACGTGTGTATTTTTTTATTCATCATATAAACAAAAAACACAAACAGAATACTTTGGAAATACATTAAAACCGAGTACATCCCCAGGACAGCCGAACACATCCGAAGCGGTGTCGGTTACGGTAACAGTGGCGTAAATTCAATGGTTTTTTCCCGTCTCAAAAAATGCCCGACGGGCCTGAAGAAGTTTTCACTTCAAAAAAATCGTAGAACATTGTTGTGTCTAAAGGATCTTTGAAGTTTACTTACTAATCATTAGATATGGTTCTTGGTAAGTAAACACCGGTATCGTTAATAGTGCCCAAGGGATCAATCAGTGCCAGCATAATTAATCGCAATGAATCTATATAGAGAGCTGAATGTATCAATTACTCATCAATAATAATTCAATAAATTAGTCATTTCTATTTCGGGCTAATAATGATGAATGAATGCCTGCTGATGTTCAAATATAAACAAACAGTCTGTATAAGGCGGGTATAAAATTTGTGTGGTCTAAAAAAATCATCTGTATACATTTGGGTGGAGTAAAAATTGAAGTTTTTTTATGGAACAGTTATATCCGGAAAATAACTGGAGTTGCCAACATAGCTTGCAGAATAAGTAGCTGTAGTGGCAGTGGGCTGGCCATGTTTGTCGAAGGACCGGTGGCCGGTGGAAAAGACGAGTCCTGTAAAGGCAAGTGTAGTATGGGACGACCTCCAGCTAGATAGACCGTTGACCTTAAGAAGGTGGCTGGGACAGACTGGATGTGGAAGGCGGAGGACAGGGGTATTGTGGCGCAAGAGGAGACACTTATGTCCAGCAGTGGACTGCGACAGGCTGAGTTTATTGATGGGCCAGTTAATAATTACTTCTTGATTACGATGTTGGTTAATGGTTCCTTACAAAAGGGTGGAGCTGGATGGTGCTGATCCACGCGTCATGTTCGTGAACGGGCGCCGTCGGTTGAGACTGGTCATCTCTATTTTCTTCTTCTTAGCGTGTCGATGGCAATCTAAATGTACTCGGCCCAGAATTCGGCCACTTGTTTGGCGCCATCACTAGCGTCCATCAGTTCCTGTAACGTGCAGCTGACAGGACACGCAGGACACGATATTAAGTGTCCCATCGTTTGTGGAACAGCACCACATTTACACTCCAAGGCGGAGTCGTCTATAAATTTCCAAGGCTTTTTTTGGGGGTTTTCATTTACACTCCTTGGCGGAGTCGTCTATAAATTTCCAAGGCTTTTTTTGGGGTTTTTTTTTAAGGCTTATTTTTAATCTTATATTTTGAATTGTTACTTCATTTGTGTTTTTTTTTTACATTGTTCTCACATATACTCGTAGAAGCAACAAGAATAATGTACCCAGGATTTTGTAACATCTTGATTTAAAAGAGTGTCCAGGGAGTTTCTTGCCCGTTCTTCTCCATCGAGATCTACGTTTTGGAACAGGCAACTAGCTTCAACTTTCTGACTAACTGACCGACTATTTAATTTTGACAATTCAAAAGTGCCTGTACATGGTTAAATTGAAATAAAGGAGTATTTCCGTTCGAGCACCTATTTTTAGTTGAATATTTTTTATTGTTCCCCTTTGGGCACCAAGGCAAAATATTGATTGGTGCTCAAATGGGAAAACCTTTGGTGCTCTAAAAATAGCTGCTCAAACGGGAATACTCCGAAATAAATGCTTTGAGTTTGAGTTCAAAAGTTGTTCAGTTTGTTGGTCTGTACATAACCAAACGTTTATGACGCACGCTGTATAATGTTGTCGATTTATTCCCACATACAGGATATTGCCAACATAATGTAGCGAAATTAATTTAAATTCAATTTAAATTTGGTTTTCAGTGGAACTAAATAATAATAACAAAAGTGCTTTCATAGTGAACGTTATGTTTGTAGAATGGCTGCAATTCGGCCAGTAATTTAGTTGATGGAACGTAATTATCGCACACTTATTATGATGTGTTGTTTAAGTACCCAAATGGTAATTTTGATTGATTTTTATTGCACTCCGGGAAAATGTATGATGCTTTCGTGCTGGGGCTGAACATTAATTAATCTAAAGTTTTATTCCGAAGTATTTTCCAATTAGTAGCGAATGTAGTCGAGCATTCATTATTAAAGGTTTGACTATTTACTGACTGCGAAACCGTAGACTAACCTGAAAGCGCGAAAAAAAATCAGCTCTTCCCTATATTTTGATGTTATGTGAACATAAATGCAAGGAACAGCTGATTTTTTTTCGCGATTTTAGGTTTAGTCCCATAGTAAAAGTTGTTCATAATGATGAGTACAATAACCCCTTAAAAGGATGCCCATGAATTTAATTTCACCCTGTATACATTTGGACCGCGTAAGTATTGTATTTTTCTATGAAACAGCTGATTTTTTTTCGCCAACTGCATTTAGGTCGACTTCCAGTCTCTTCGGAAACTTCGGATGCAGCTGAATACAAGTATTTTACATAAAACTGTCTATCTGACCTGTATAACCCATTTACTCAGCGATACAACACAACTTAGTAAGACTGGTTGAATACCTAATCGATGAACAACATACAAAGGAATCTTTCTACTTCAAACACAACTATTGAAGCGTTTCTAAAATAAAACCACAATAAGTTGACCCGTGTCCCCTCTAGGTGCTAAGTAAATGTCAAATAGAAAGGAGAACTCTACAGGATGTTACGGAAAGGGTATATCAATACAAACGGGTTGAAGAGTGTATCTGGTCTAGAATCTCTGTACAAAATTTCAGCTCAAAAGCAGTAACTTTGAAAATGCTGAATATTTTTTTATTTCGATAGTTTATTAAATTGAAATCATAAAAAACGTGTCACCGCACTACGAGGGTCATTATCCATTATCTGTAGTGTGTCTGTGCGCCTAGTACACGCACATCACGCCGCCGCGCGCCAGTGCAGCGCCGTGATGTCGAAATAATAAAATATTAGGCATTTTCAAAGTTAATGCTTTTGAGCTGAAAATTTGTACAGAGATTCTAGACCAGATACACTGTTCAACCCGTTTGTATTGATATACCCTTTCTGTAACACCCTGTATACATGTTTAGGGTTCTTGTTAGTGTGGTTGTGTTTCGTCAACCTCCAAAGTTTCCTCAAAAGTTTGCACTTCGGTACTTGCTAGCACTTCTTTAACAACTCCCATTAACCATGTCTCCTACACAAACTAGTTTTAGCTGAACGTGAACGCAAGCGGGTTAGCGCGAGCTTAAGTTGCGTTTATACGGGCCATTTTTGCCCAGCAACAGTTGCCCACGGTGGTGGCGCAATTAGCGAAGCAATCTTGTCTTGTCTATAAATTCGAATGTAACTCTGTCTGTCAGTATGTTACCTTTCACGACTACATCGCTGAACCGATTTTGATGAATTTTGGTATAGAGATAGTTTGAGTCCCGGGAAAGGACATAGAATAGTTTTTATCCCGATATTCCCACGGGATCGAAACTTACGCGGATGAAACCGCAGGGCGCAGCTAGTATATAATATTATAAATTCGAAAGTAACTCTGTCTGTCTGTCTGTCTGTATGTTACCTTTTCACGCCTAAACCGCTTTACCGATTTCGATGAAATTTGGCATAGAGATAGTTTGAGTCCCGGGAAAGGACATAGAATAGTTTGTATCCCGATATTCCCACGGGATCGAAACTTACGCGGGTGAAACCGCGGGGCGCTGCTAGTATAAAATAAGAATGAAATGTTGTTCGTTGGTAAGCGCATCACTTGAGAACGGTTCGACAGGTTTTTTTACTTTGTATGTTTATCATTATAGTCTGAATGAGGTTTTTCATCCCTGAAAAACCAATATAAATTGGAAAAGTTATTCGGAAAATTCGGGAATAACTGAAAATGCTCTTTTTAATAGGATTTTTGTATGAACGAAACAACGTATCTCGGGTCAGCTAGTTTAATTCCAAAAAACCGGTCAAGCGTGAGTCGGACTCGCGATCGAGGGTTCCGTACAAAATAGGTACTGTAGAGGTTCTGACCTCCTTGCGAGACAGACCGGTAATATTTGAAGGCATATTCCATTCGAACGTTTAAGCATGTGCCATAGAGAGTCGTAGGTTTTGACGTATAATGAATAAGATGGAAGAATTATACAGGGTGTTACGGAAAGGGTATATCAATACAAACGGGTTGAAGAGTGTATCTGGTCTAGAATCTCGGTACAAAATTTCAGCTCAAAAGCATTAACTTTGAAAATGTTTAATATTTTTTTATTTCGACATCACGGCGCTGCACTGGCGCGCGGCGGCGTGATGTGCGTGTACTAGGCGCACAGACACACTACAGATAATGGATAATGACCGTCGTAGTGCGGTGACACGTTTGTTATGATTTCAATTTAATAAACTATCGAAATAAAAAAATATTAAGCATTTTCAAAGTTACTGCTTTTGAGCTGAAATTTTGTACAGAGATTCTAGACCAGATACACTCTTCAACCCGTTTGTATTGATATACCCTTTCTGTAACACCCTGTATATGATGAAAGACTCCTGAATAATATCCTATGAAAGTCTAATGGGAGTTTCTTTCCAGTAAAATAGTTCCCATCTGTAGTTAGCCCCAGTAGAGTCAGCAAGACTCTCTATAGTAGACATGCCACGAATATTCGGCTACTATGCGGTATTCGGTCTATTCGGCCACTTTGTCTGGTATTCGGTATTCGGCCGAATAATAGGTACTATTCAGCCGAATACCGAATACCAAATCATAAAAAAGACACATCATATTAATCAAGATTTGTATTTATTATTAAATTACAATAACTACTTTAATAGGTAAAATTCATCAGTGGCAAGTTATGATGAATAAAAACAAGTTTTTCAGCATTTGATGGTAGCAAACGATTACGCTTTGCTTGCTTTCTTTCCTTCTCCGCCTCTTGAGATCTTGCTGCTACACAGTAAACAATTGGCCAGTTTATTATTTTCACTACATATCTCATAATATTCCCATATGGCCGATTTTTTATTAATTGGTGTCATTTTTTAATGGAGAAACAATTGAAAAAGAACTTTAAAGAACTAACGAACAAACTTTTCTACACTACACGTAATGTTTTATTTAATTTGTTATTTATAAAATTTATATTGATCTGACAAAGCGTGCCGTGACGTGATTTACTCGCAATTGAAACAGTCAAATGGCCGCACATCGCTGCACCGCCCGCGCACTTTGGAGACAGGTCGCGACCTGTTGCATTATTCTTTACGCCCTCGACTAGCATGTACTTTGTGCAGAATATTAGGCCGCCGAATATTCGGCGCTTCGGCCGGTAGCGATGCCGAATATTCGGTATTCGGTATTCGGCCAAATCACTATTCGTGGTAACTCTACTCTATAGTACTTAGGTATGTAAATATTTTATCACGGGATTTTTTTTTGTAATGTTATAATTTCAAATAACTCTCAAAGTATTAGTTTTCGACCACACGTATATTATGCGAGGTTGAATTTGTTACATTTTAGCACTCCTATCACCTCCTGCAAGAAAGTGGTCGAGTTACCAGTAATACAGAGTGTATTACTGGTAACTCGACCACTTCCTCGATTCTTCTTATTCATTCTCAGCGGTAAAAGCGATCTCTTAAACAACCTTTGGATGGATTTATAGGGAGAAGGAGAGTCTGTGGTGTACCAGTTTCACACACAATGAATACATAGTTATATACATAAAACATAAACTTATCTAATACAATAATAATTATCTAATCATGAAACAAGAACTAAGAACAAGAGGGGGCTTCTTCTGGGTAAGCTCGCTCCATCGTCGACTTTGTGTCTGTCACCTTTGACCCCTAGGACTCTAGCCTACTAGAGTCAAGAGCAAGCCATTTAAAAAAAAAAAAAAATGAACCATAAATAATGACGAAAAATGAGAAAGTATTTTTTTTTACCAGAATTACCTTTTTTATTTATATCTCAATATGTGTGGCGGTAAAGGTGTCTTGTAGGTAATAGCAATTGTTACATATTAGCAACGCAGTAATTTGATTGATACTTAACTGTCATGACGTCATACTTGACCAATATTACCTAGAATTAAGCAATTAACCTTTCGTATGCCGGAACGTAGATCTACACGAGACACAATGGCTTTTTAATTGTGTCTGTAATTACGGCATTCAACCGGTTAAAGTTGTCAGTGTGAGCGCAACTTTAAGTGCTTGGCCAGACTGGCAGCGCGGGCGCGGAGCGGGCGCGGAGCGGGCGCGGCGCGGCGTACTCAAACTTAAGAACTTCATTTGAGTGTCCATAGTGGGCACGCGGGCGCGGCGCGGGGAGCGTGCGGGCAATTGAAACCATAGCTTGTTCATACAAGTGGCCGCAGTGAGAGCGCGGGCGGCCCGCGCGGGGTCCGGGGTTCTCAAATTACTTCGAGTTTTTTTCTAATAAAAATAAGTCTTCTTCTTCAATTATATTTCTACAAACACTGGACACGACAACATGCAGAACGCAGCCGCGCTCGAATGCGGACAGGCAGATCGCGCACTTTCCCGCGCCCGCGCCGCTCCCCGTCCCGCGCTGCCATGCCAGTCTAGCCAAGCACTACTTAGCTACAAAGTAGCGTGCTGCTGAGTGCAACGCAAAGATGTTTTGGAGCTAAGTAGAGCACGTTTTGAGTTACTTAGGTACTAAAAGTGCTTGACGCTAAATCAACGTACGTACCTTTAAGTGCTTGAAAGTTTGAAGATATTTCCCGCAGTAAAACCCTGATGAGTTCTGGAACGGTGGCTTATGTGACACACGAGAAGCTATTAGACCAGAGATACCTATTCCCTAGATCTGTCATATATACTATTTATTCACAAATGCACCACAATTACAATTTACAAGCTAACAATATACAGGGTGTCCCTGGAAGTATGGATCAAATCGAAAAGGGGCGTGGGCAAAAAAAAAAAGAATAGAAATCGAATCATTTTAAAGAAATCTTTAAAAAAAAACTATACATAATCAGCCTATAACGTTCCCACTGCTGGGACACAGGCCTCCTCTCGGTGAGAGGGAGTGGGCCGTAATCCACCACGCGGGCCCAGTGCGGGTTGGCAGATGTCACATGTCTTCGAATTTTTGGTTCTAGGACATGCCGGTTTCCTCACGATGTTTTCCTTCACCGTTTTTGAGAGCAGTGGTGATGAAATAATTTACACAAAGTAAAGCGCTTGTCTGGGTTCGAACCTACGACCTACACCTCGCAAGTCGCGGCCGTTACCACTTGGCCACCACTGCTCTCAAAAAAAAAAAAAACTATAAGGGCTATCAATTTATTTTTTTTAGATAGGCCTGATATTATTTTTTTATGATTATTTTCTTTGAGCACTATGCGAAGTGATTGAAAAAAAAAATCGGTCATAACTTTTTAAACCGTAAAAAAATTCACTGACATTCTCAGGGTCAAAAAGTTTGGAAATGACCTTGCCCACGCCCCTATTCGATTTGATCCATACTTCCAGGGACACCCTGTATATTATATATAATAAAAAAATAAAAAAAAAAGGCAGGAGCTCTTAGGGCATCAAAAAATATCAATAACTATAAATAGGCCAGCCCTCTGGTCACGTTTGTTCTCTAGATAATTAATATACGATTGAAAATTTTAGAATATTTATTCGCCTGATAAACAGCTAGATAATTTTACACGCTAAATACTCGTACTTAGCTATTCGACGATCTAACTGAGGATTGAAAAATCGACCCTAAGTATGTTAAAAATGCACATCAAATGTTAGCTGGAAATTTATAGGTACATGTGTATAACCTATTTTGGAAGGTAGACTAGAGTATTTTCTGACTTTATCTAGGTTTTGTAACTTTGAAAAGAGTGTCCACGGAGTTCCTTGCACGTTCTTCTCCGTAGTAACTTACTAAGCTTTGGAATGGGCAAATGGCTTCATGTTTCTGACTGACCGACTCCTTCACAATTGAAAAGTGCCTGTAAATGGTTTCATTGCAATAAATGCTTTAAGTTTGGGTTAGATTCTCCGAGATTTAGTTCTTATATCAACTACATAGCTTCCAAGATACCTTTTTTTATGTGGGAGAAATTATCAAATAACTTCTCCCGCTCTGGGCGGAGCGGGAGGGAATGTCAGACTTTTACTGACTACAACCCACCCGTGTTCTTAGTTCCCAGGGGCGACGGTAACTCTTTCGAACAAGCCGCTACTCTCGCAGCATCGGCCCTAGCGAACCCCATCCATCAGTTCGTGCTGACATCTCTTTAGGCCTGGTCCTTACCGGACGGCGAGCTACCCATTGCTCGCCATCCGCAAGCCCGCGCCTACGGTGGTCGGGAATCGGCTCTAGACTTCGCTTCCAAGATACCTACTTATCTAATAACGTGTTCACGCGACATGAGCAGTTATAAGAATGAAAGAAGTAAGTAGGTATTAAATTAATATTCGACATGATGATTCGTGCAATTTTCGACCATTCTGAGGGTTCCACGACCATTGCGGTTGTACTTACTTGTTGATAACTATAAGATCGTTAATTGCCCTTGTTTGTAATTTCCTTTCTATAATAACAGATCGTAAACAGGAAATTAACTTCGTCATAGTGAGAGTTCTATGTTAAAAAACATTCAAATGTCGAGAGAAGTTTTAAGCCAACTCTCTATGGAACTGATAACTTCACCGCTCATCCTCGATGCCGCACTGCAGTCAAAGTAACGGTAACTACATCTCAATAAAGTGGTATTTCCTACCTTGACACACTTTTCTCAAGTAGATCCAGGTTGAAAAGCTTTTGCAAGGTTGCGTTCGATGAAGGCCGATGCGGTTTTACTTCGACAGAAGACATGCAGAATGTGAATGCGACGGGAACAACTCCTCAACTAGTTTTTAAATTGTTAAACACACCGACGAGTAATATAAAAAAAACATCAACGTGTGACCTTTTTTTTTACCAGTGTACCAGTTTTACTTTTAATTTCTGCAACTGCTCTTTTTCAACTACCCTTTCCTTAAATCTATAAAAAAAAGCCACTTGTTACTGCCACGCGAACTTCAACAAAGCTGCCCTCATCTATAATACATTACAATCAGTCGCCAAAGTGAGTGTGGTGGAGAGTTAAACTTTTCCTACTCCTCTTAGCCCGAATATTGCCAGTACAGTTTCCTACGTGCTGCTACCGACTTCCAAATTAACTTGTATATTCTTTGGAAGCCCGAAGCTTCGAATTTCCTTAAGTCTTCACCTTAATAACGTGAATTGGTAATTTCTTTTCCCACGAATCAAAAACTTGGATCTTTTAAAGCGCTTTCAATGGAATATATTATAAACTTTCTGCGTTTCGATTCTTTTTGTTGGCTGAGATCAAATTTTAGTTTTATTTTTACCGTCAGTATTACGTAAATCTAAGCGTCTGAGTGGACGTTATTGAAAATAAGACGTTAAATTGAAAGTTTCAATGAGAAATCCTACATAAAAGTGATATATATTATTATACTCTTTCACTACTTCATATTGCTGATTTGAAATGCGATATTTGAATGTAAGCTTTTCTCACCTAAATGATGCTATGTTTAATGGTCGATGATTTTATGATGTATTTTTCTTGAACATCAAAGTAACACATAGTACACACTTTCTAATATTCTCACAACACGACATCAGACAACAACATTACAGACATCTGGCAAAATGTATCAGTAATACCAGCTTGCTGCACTTGACTCGGTGAAACGCAGAGCTAAAAGTCTTATAGGCGACGAGACGTTGGTAGCTACGCTTTACAGCCTGGTTCATCGGCGTAATGTTGCTTGCCTGTCGGTCTTCTACAGACTGTACTTTGGAGAGAGTGAAAAAAGAAAGAAAATAAAGAAAAAATGTTTATTTGGACACAGTTCGTGAAACACAAAATACAAAATTAATAAAAAAAAATAATGTTTCTAACAACAATAGTGTGTGCCTCACGGCTGCGCCAAAAAGGTTCATTTCAGCATTAATGCCAGACAGACGCTGCCTGACGCTGGTTTTCTAATGAACCCTTAGGGAAAAGTGACGGAGCGCAGGAGCTCCACGGCCTGCTCCCACCATCGCCCTTTTGACACCGGCCAACCAGACGTACTGCAGCGTACCATCCACACTTGGTATATCCCGACGAGTCGTACTCAGCGCTTCTCCTCCACGTTTATTATGCGCACAGCCAAAGTGTGGAACTCTCTCATCTGTGTTCCCTATCACATTTAACCCGTCTGCCTTCAAATCAAGAGTGAACAGGTATCTTCTGGGCACGCTCGTTCCATCATAGACCTCATCCATCGCTTTCCATCATGCGTGATCGGGGTCAAGAGCGGACCCATTTAGCAATTAAAAAAAATACCATAAATATGTATCGAGGAACCGATAGCCCGTGTTCTTTCTGTAAAAGCTCTCGGAGTACTATTCGACCCGAGACTAACTTTTCATGATCACATGAGGACGCTCGCTGCTGAATCATATTTACTGGAAACCGAAAAAAGGATTTGTTATTCGAAATATACGTGAGTTTAACAATCCACTGGCCATTACTGGTTTACACGGCCTCAGTCAGGAGTAAGCTAAAAACAGCTGCACTGATTTGGAACCCGTATAAATGCACTTACGCTTTACTTCTTGAAAAAGTTCAGAAGGCCTTTCTTAGATTTCTATACGTGTTTTTTTTTTATATCCCATAATTTTAGAGGGTTATTGTACTCATCATTATGAACAACTTTTACTATGGGATCAATAAGTTGTTTACAATGATGAGTACAATGACCTCCTAGAGTTATAGGATATAAAAAAACACGTTGTATAAACCGATTTTCGATTTTTATATAAACATATCTCAGGCACCAGCCTCTCACAAAGTTGTTCGTGCACTATTTTGTATAGAGAAAGTAAACGTTTTATATTATTATTACTATTTCTATATAAAAGACTCTTCGGATACTATCCCCTCTTTTATCCTACAAAATGTTTTACTCGGTGTGTTTAATCTGTCAAGCTCGGCTAATGAGACACAATTGATTTTCTATTGTTTCGTCGCCAATGGGCAACGCGCGCTGGTTGACCGGTTTACATTCTTTCGATGTAAGGCGTAATTTATCCTGGTTATCACTGCCTTTCGTATTATGCGGGGTGCGTCCGATTACCAGGAACTGGTAGCGCAGTTGGTACGGCTGTTTGTTGTGTAAATCATTTCAACACCACTGCTCTCAAAACGGTGAAGGAAAACATCGTGAGGAAACCGGTATTTATTTATCTAAAACTTCAAGCACATAAATGTACAGAGGCGGACTTAATGCCGTAGGCATTTTTTACCAGGTGATGCGGAGACAAATAGTGGTAGGTGCAATCATGAAAATTGAGGAAAAAATCACACTTCACACTATCACACTAATATTATAAAGGCGAAAGTTTGTGAGTGTGTGTGTGTGTGTGTGTGTGTTTATATGTTTGTTACTTCTTCACGCTCAAACCGCTGAACCGATTTAGATGAAATTTGGTATAGAGATAGTTTGAGTCCCGGAAAAGGACATAGGATACTTTATATCCCGATATTCCCACGGGATCGAGACTTATGCGGGTGAAACCGCGGGGCGCAGCTAGTTTTAAATGTTTTAAATATAAAGATAAATCTATTAAAACTAGAACCAAAGATATGACCTAGAACTAAAGATTGGAAGACATGTGACACCTACCTACCCGCACTGGGCCCACGTGGTGGATTACGGCCCACTCCCTCTCACAGAGAGGAGGCCTGTGTCCCAGTGCAGTGGAAACATTATTGACTGATTTAGCTATAAAGCGTTCTCTACTTTATGTCGAAATGAATGCAGCGATTCTCTTTGACAAAATTAGACAAGTCTGGATTTTCTGAAATCAAGAATAATTTTACCCATGAAGAGTTACTGTTACTGTTGGCATGTATCATCTCATAGCTGGGCATAAGCCTCTCCCCATGACTTCCAACTATTTCGATCAAGGGCTAATATTGACCACTGGTCGTTTGTTTTCTTCAACTCCATGAAGAGTACAAGATTTCATTATCACTTCTATTATCCTACACTATTATATTAACCATTTAACCTTTATATCAGTTGTCGTGCCCCCAGCGCCCCGAAGAAAAAAAAAAAAAACGAAAAATAAATACCGATCAAACGAGCTGTGATGATGTAATAATAATACAGATTAAACGAGCTGTGTTATTTGGTCGTATATATACGACTCTGGCGGAATGGACACGAAAATATTTGTCGGATTAATCCGACATAAGCGGTTAAATGGTTAATATTATAAACGCGTAAGTTTGTGAGGATGGATGGATGTTTGTTACTCTTTCACGTAAAAACTACCGAACGGATTTTGATGACTTTACAGTAATATATTTTATACGTCAGAATAACACTCAATGAATAATTTTTATCCAAACATTTCCATGGGATCGACACTTATGCGGGTGAAACAGCGGATCGCTGCTAGTAAACAATAAATTCAACCCTCGTTCAAAACCTTCCGTCTAATAACCAACGTCAAGTACACAGACGCCAGCACATCAAGCTACTACAATCTGTCAAATTTCTTTAGTAGATTTTCAACTTTATTACTAAAACATAAGGTTCAAAGTTGATTGGGAAAATTTGACAGTTTCGGGTAGCTTGATGTGCTGGCGTCTGTACAAGGAAAAGGGACTAAACCAAAAAAGTTACGCGAACATTGTCTACTTAACATTCAACAAGCACCAAGCCATAAATCTAAAAACATTGCTTAATTCAAAAGTAGATACTACGGCACGTTTTTAACCAATATAATAAACTTTTGAATATGTCTGGAAGTTTGACAGTTTAGGGGCCATTGTGAGTAATTTAATTCTAATATCGGCTTTCAAACTTTTATGTGGTTTTCTTCCTGTCGCGTCGATGGCATGAGTATCAATATTTTATTCGCGTTCTTCTCCATGGGTGCTTGTGCCATGTTTGTTAATATGTGAGCACCATGTATCTATCAGATAATTAATTTATATGTCATAGTTTCATTTTTAATTCTTTTACCTATTGTGGTATAGTAATTTTATTTTAGGTGCATCGTCCTCACATGTTATTATATAATTAATGTACCCATGCAAAATATTGTACCTAAAACATTTTAAAAGAGTAACGGTGGAGTTTCTTGCCCATTCTTCTCCATACGAAAACTACTTTTTGGAATGGGCGACTAGAATAAATTCTATTTTATAAGATAATTTTTGACGTTCAAAAGTGCCTTTTATGTGCCTATTTGAAATAAATGCTTTGACTTTTGACTTTGGGTACTGTAGGAGCTATGCTCAGATAGGAGCTTTTATTAAATGAAACTCCTATATTATGATTTCATCCGATATTATTTACGGAGCTTTCACAATAATCAGATAAAACTAGCACACTCTATATAAGGTTACATTCAATTCAATTCAATTCAAATCTTTATTGCATTCACATGTGTATTATAAAAGATCTATATACATATATATATATATACATGCTCTGTGCCAGTCTGACGCAACTGTCTAATAAATAAAGAAACTATGAAACGTGTACTAAACATAATGGCGGCTATCGCTGTCTCGCTTTAACATGTGCAGTCTGTGCATAGTTTGCATCATTTTGAAGTGAAACTTCTTTACGCACGCTTGACTTGGGGAGTAAGCTGGCGAACGCGTGACGTAAGCGTTACGAAAAGTGTGATCGGGCGAGGCGAACGGGAGTTGAGTGGGGGATATAAGCAAGAGAAAGCAGTGCGCGCGCATAGTTTCTTTCTCTCTTCCTCTCATAGCCAAATACGTTTGAAGTTTCACTTCAGTCGTGTGGTCATATAAGCACACTCGGTTTTTTTTTTGTTATGTTGGTATTCAGTTTTAGTACAAGTTTCATACAAGAGACGTTTTCATCTTTTTCTATGGGACTCCCGTCTCTTCTTACATATAATGAACATTACTTACTCTATGCTCTGTGCTCTATATGACACGTCAAACCTAATCTAAATCTTTGACGTCTGCTTTAATTTTCGAACAGCAGATGCCGTTAATTATGACCGGCCTGCATTATAAAAGGTAAGGCTACATAGACAGCCTCTACAGTAGGTACCTACTTTGGAATGCGCAACAAGCTTCATCTTTCTGACTGACTGCATAACCAACATATCAGCCTGTAATGTTTCCACTGCTTGGACACAGGCCTACTCTCTGCGAGAGGGAGCGGCTGTAATCTACCACGCGGGCATAGTGCGGGTTTGTAGATGTCACATGTCTTCGTTTTATTTCTAGGACATGCCCGACTGACCGACCCCATGACAATCTAAAAGTGCCTGTAATTGGTTTGTGATGTTAAATTGCCTGATGAGCGAGAGGCCGGTCGCCAACACGATGGTCCGACCAAGTGAAAGAAGCTACGTCCTCAAGCCATTTTCAGCAGATGGTGATAGCAACTTTGGACCGGAGTAGATGGAGGCAGATTGTCCGTTTGAAAGGATCCAGTGACCACGATCCTCAGTAATGAGGGACCGATTGCAGAAGAAGTTAAATTGCCTATAGTCTTCCTCAAGAAATGAGCTATAAAGCGCAGAAAGATTTTTTTTTAATCCGACTGGTAATTCTATACACGGTACAAACTTACAAATTATCATGTAATTAAAATAATAAACACGTAGGCAACAATAAACTAAAATTTTATTACAAATCTATTACGTTAGCAAAAAGTTCCCAAAAAACATGTACTTATTTGAGATTTTTATGATACACTACACGTAACCACTTAAGGAGGTAGTGGCACCATTTTATTTACTTTTTACGCCCCCTTCTCGCCCCTAATAGGGAAGAAGTAGGCTTTTAGTTTAACGACGTGGAAAAAGTACGTGTTAACGTTATTATGGGTGTTATAATCGTGATCAAAACGCCATATTGTTTAAGTTAAGAGTTTAGGTTTAAGTTCTTTTTGATGGACTTAACGTTTAAACTGAAGTCTTATCTTTTAACCGACATCAAAAAAAGAAGGAGGTTCTTAATTCGGTTGTTTTTTTATGTTTGTTACCTCAGAACTCCGTTATTTATAAGCCGATTTGCAAAATTCTTTTCTTAATAGATAAGGTATGCTTCAGGCGTGGTTCCATATAAATTTTATTAACTTTGCTTAAGTATTTTTTTAGTTAGCTTCAATAATAACTTTAATTTTGGAAGACGGTGTCAAAAAACAAAAAGGCGGAACCAACGACGGAAATCGGTTGTTTTTTTTTTGAAGTTTTTTTTGTATAGGTAGGTAATGACGAGCTACATCGAGACCCCTCTATGCCTCGGAAAGTAAGTTAAACCGCTGTACCGGCTGTCATTTGTCGATCATTGACAGTCGTTAACGGCCAGAAGCCCAAAAGTCTGACATCGAATCTTACTAAGGGGTATCGTGTTACCCAGTAACTGGGTTATGGACGTCAGATAGGTAGCGCTCCATGTAATATAGGTATTCAGCTGCAATAGGTAGGCAGATGAAGCAGACCTTTGAGTTGAAGATCCGGTGACCGAAAATGAAAATAATTATAGCACTGAATACTCTAAGTACAGACGCCAGCACATCAAGCTACCCGGAACTGTCAAATTTTCCCAATCAACCTTGAACCTTATTTTGTAGCGATAAAGTTGAAAATCTATTGAAGAAATTTGACAGATTGTAGCAGCTTGATGTGCTGGCGTCTGTACCTAGTTGTACAGCAAAGAAGGCTTGGATCCCAGCAGTGGGAAATTTTAGCCTGACTCAATTATAGCTTTTAGGCTTGAAAAATGTACACTACAAGCATATTTTTTTAAGTAGTGCCAAGTTAAGTTCTCTTATGAGAATCTTTTCGTAAGTTCTGACCAAAATTACAGAATAGAATAGAATAGAATACTCTTTATTATGTACACCATAAAAAGAAAAAAAAAATTAAATAAAAAATTTATTATGTCTGGACTTTAAAATAGACAGTTTTTTTCTTCGCCATTTCTGCTCAGGCGTAGTCTGATAGGAAACGCCGACCTCATCTAGCTTTTTTATATTTTTTTTATATTTAAATCGTCGTCAAATGAAACTGTTTATTTTGTAAATAGGATACCGGTATCTTATTTACAGAATAAACAATTTTATTTCAATTATAGGAGGAGATTTAAAAGAGGTTTAAGTTCCAGCCGTGGCAAATTATTTACGAGTGCAAAACTAAAAGAAAAACAGTTTTATTTATTATTAATGTACACACAGTAAAATACATAAGGATGTGTCATAATTACAATTTGAGTACAAAGTTTGTGTTTTCGTACAAAAAATTATTTACTGCAGGCGGCATTTTCGTTCTGAGCTATCTTTTATTTAAAATTCAAAACATTTCACCTCAGCAAGTCAGCACTTACACTGAAAGCCAACTGTTTTCTCTTTTAAAATAAAACATGTCACAGAAGCCTCAAACCGCTCTCTGAACGGAACAAACACCTTTCAGTTAATTCCGTTCGTTCTTTCATTCATGTGTCTGTATACTTTCGCTCTTATGTTCCTCTGTTCGCTGGCTGGTTATTTTGGAAAGGTCAATATAAACATTGAGTTTAATTGAGTATCTACATTTGAATGTGGTTTTCTACGTTGTTTACTGAGACCACTTAAGACCCTTTGTACACGGCACGGTGTCTGTATGGTAAGAGGCTCGATGTAGGTACAAGAAAATAGCGGACTTGTGATGTAAACGAATAAACAACTTTAATAAGCAAAAATAACAGAAAATAGTACAATAATTTTTATCGACGATGACAGATAACAGAAAAAAATGCACATCAATGTGACGGCTAATAAAAAGAAAACAAAAATTGTTCGACCTTTTACAAAAAAGTCTGATAGCAAAAAGTTCTTATGCGTGTTGCATCGCTTAGTTTCTTTGCGGTACGGTGTATAAACCGCGCCGTAGAAAAAACGTGTCCGTCAACAAGCTTCCATAGTGACCCAAGCAACACTGACGACCGTGTCTTTTACGCCTTAAGTGGTCCTAGTATACAACGTAGAAATACTAAATTATCATTTTGTTTAACCACGTTGAAAAGATATAAAACCACGCCTATTGCCAAGTACATAAGCACTAGAATCACGTTTCACTCCCTTACAAGCATGCATGCTGCATTTTTCAGTTATTCACGTTACGAACTACGGTCTAGACTTTTCATATTGTATTGCGTAGAGTACCTACGATCCGAGTCTAGTATCGAAACTTTTTTAATCCGTATATCCGTATCTGTGGGTTTATCCTTCAAAACCAATAAAGATCGAGTACCATTCGAGTCTACTCGCAATATTCGTACAAGAGATACGGAGTATTGCCCGAGTGAGCGTTAGAAATTCAATTTTAGAACATTCTTATTCCAATTTCAAACGCATTTCGGAGCATGATGGAAGTTCCGAGTGGCCTCGTTTTTAGTTTGCTCAAGCAAATCCCCGAGGACGGTAGGGCTAGTGATGTGGATCATTCAATATTAGAGTGGGTACTTAATCGATTAATTTTAGCTAGACACTCTGATTATTTTGATCTGTATATTTTAAATTGAAATTAATACAAGAACTGTTAGTTTTAGTCTTACAACTGCGTTATGTGTAGGTGCATAGTTTCACTTTTAATTTCCTCTTTTTTGTTTACTTAAAGATTTGGTTTTATGATTTACCTACTATCCAGCGCGTACTAACAGCTCATTTTCAAAATGCTAGATAGATAACCCTTTATTCATAAGCGTTGCTTTAAGTTAAATAGTGATTAGCGACTAATTATCCACACATTTTTGACATTTAAACGTCACTTAACTTTAATTATCGTTTATAAATTAACCCCTTAAAGTACTCATACATTTAGGTGGTTACTCAATCACCACACTTACTGCAATTGACTAAACAAACATTACATAAAAAAACGTAATTAGCTATTATGATTAATTTCCATTTTATCGTTTATCGACAACAAGAAACGCAATTAGGAACACCACCTAATTATTCACGGGCGCATCACTAGCGGTGCTTAGCATGGCTGCCGCGTGGGCAAGCATAGAATTGCACTTATCCGTTTAGTTGTGTACTCTGTAATGCCGTTTGCGCGGCCATCTTGTGTACTCTGTAAGTCTGTTCCCTGTTCCTACCCTCGTAAACTTACAACTAACTTATTTATCTCAATAGTGTGAACGCGCAAATATAAATATACACGCAGACGGACTCCTTCTGCGTGTATATTTATATTTGCGCGTAAAAGCCTTGGAACTGTTTTGAACGTTGAGTTGTTTCGCTTTTGTTTTTGTGGGAAGTCTTTTTAGGTGTAAAGAGGAGTTAGCGTGGTCGTAAGGACTCGTTCTGGTTCAGGAAAAAGGTGATTCTAATATACTGTTATGTATCGTAGCAGATAGAGGCGTGTTGAAGCGGAGTTTGTAGCTACACTTCTTCTTTGAACATTAGGAATTGGTTAGGTACCTTTTGTTACCATGACGTTAAGGCGGAGGTTTCAGAAAACGGTCAAAAAGTTGGTTTTTTAAAGCAGTGTATCTCTTAAACCGTAAATAATGTTGACAAAAAAAAATATATGATATTTTGAAGTCTTATTTTAATAAGTGATGGAACTCAAATCATAATTTAATATACATTAATGCATCAAAAAAATGTTCAAATACACCTCTTAATAATTGTCTTTAAAAGCAGTTTATCTCTTCATTAACAATTTTAATTATAATTAAAAATATACCATTCGATTTCTAATGCCAAACTGCATACTGTGATGGATAATTTTTTATTAAATAGTTTTTGTTAATAGATAATTGCTTCATATTTGCAATAAATTACCACCGTTGTGTCATCGCGCTTCTCTTTCTTTTCTATGCAGTCCGACAAAGACCGCGCTTTAGGTCATGTAGTCGCCTTAGTGTCAAATCACACCGAGATGGCAGCGAAGCGGCGAGCAGTTTCAGTGTCATATAATTTTAGACTTTATCTTCATTACTATAATACATAGTATCGCATGAGAAACTTGAAAGGTCGCGCGGCCGCCCGTGGCGCCGCGAGCACTCCGACGACTCAAGTTTCTCAAGCGATACTATGTATTATAGTAATGAAGATAAAGTCTAAAATTATTATTACACTGAAACTGCTCGCCGCTTCGCTGCCATCTCGGTGTGATTTGACCCTTAAAGAAGAGTACTAACCTACCTATATTACAGTCCGGCCATCGAGAGAATGCGTTACTGACACCTGTCACCCGTTACCACTTGGTCGCCACTGCACACCATTCCAAGGTAAGTACGTTACCTGGTATTTACCTGAGCCATGACGTTCGAACGCGGCTTGATGGATCGTGCGACTAGTATTCAAACACAAAAGACATATGCATGTCAACGACAGGTCGACGGCTGCCGTCGACGCTATGACCGTATGACTCGCGAAGCGGGGTTCCGTCGACATAGGATGCAAGAGCGAGCGAATGGGAACTGGTTTGGCCTAGTCGAAACTAATTCATCCTAAAATCGGGCTTGGCCGGTACCATATTTCACACTTTAACGGATTGTACCCGGTAATTTGCAGATTACCTAGTTAATGCGCATATTAACATGTTCCGTATTCTAACGGTAACATATACAGGGTGTCCCTGGAAGAATGGGGCAAGTTCATTTCCAAACGTTTTAACAAAAAAAAAAAAACGAAATGAAAAAACACCAAAAAAAGAAAGAGAAGAGAAACCGAATCGTTTTAAAAAAATCTAAACAAAAAACTATCAGGGCTATCAATTTAATTTTTTTAGATAGCCCTGATAGTATTTTTTATGATTATTTTCTTTGAGCACTATGCGAAGTGATTAAAAAAAAATTGCCATAACTTTTGAACCGTCAAAAAATTCACCGACGTTCTCAGGGTTAAGTGTTTGGAAATGACCTTGCGTCCCTATTCGATTTGATCCATACTTCCAGGGACAGCCTGTATATTAAACTTAAATATAAAAGAGTAATCTCGATGTTTTGTCAAGTCATACACAACTGCAGTGCTAGTACGTTCACATTTATTATACCTTGTTTTAATTTTCAGATACAACGCTAATTTGTAGCTAATTGGTGCTGAATCATTATCAGAACGTTAAGTTTCACATTATTATTATTATTATTATCCATTTATTTCAGGCATCAAGGCCCATATAAAAACACATAAAATACAATATTAATATAACTTAAAAATACTATAAATACATACAACATTATTATCACACTAAGAAACTAACTAAACTAAACACGAAGTGTCGGCGTCGTGTTTCGCTGACTGGTGTCATGTAGCCGGCCACGAAACCGGCGATACACAACACCCTTCGGCCAGAACTCTTCCTTGAGGAACTTCTCGAGATGGTGTGTCGGAACACGCACCACGAACGACTTGAAGTTCGTGTTGTGACGCGACTCCAACTTCTCGACCCTCAAAGTCCAGTTGGTCTTCACACGCAAGTACTCCACTATCTCCTCAACCTTCGTGGAGTGGTGCAGTCTGGACACGTACAACTGCGTCGTCGGGATTGCTGGACGCAGCAGCATGTTGGGTCCTGCCAGCGCGGTGCCGCACTGGTTCCGACAAGGAGGTTTCTTCTTCTTCTTCTTCTTCTCCACTTTGATGAAACCATCCTTGTCACACGTGTCCTTCTCTGGATCCTGCCTATTCAAAACCTTGTTGGGTTTCGACCGGCTCCGTTTACCCCCTTTTAGTTTTTCCGCTAGTATTACCTGCGAGTTTTGCGACTCAGCAGGCTTGCTAGCGGCTACTATTGCTGCGTAGGCTCGATTGGGGGTCGACGAACCTACACACGTCGTTGTCTCCACCTGTGTCGAGGCAGGGACGGCCACGGCACGCGTTGCAACGCATGCATTCTCGGCAGCTGGTGACGCATTCGAGCCCGCCGACTCGAAACTGCAGATGGAGGCGTTTTGTGCCCCGCGACGCGTGTTCACATTTGCGGCGTCCGCGTCGGTAGGTGACCTACTTGCAGAAATTGCGTTGCGCAAGCGCACTACTTCTGCCCGTAGATCACTGATGGTGTTGTTAGACACCTCCAGCTTTTGCTGCATCTCGGCCTGGCTTTGCTTCAGGAATGTAATGTCCTTCAGCAGCCTGGTGACGTCTACGTGGTCAAATGTGACGGGAGGCAGCTTGTGCAGATCCTTCGCCACGAAATCAGGCACGTCGTTCGGGTCGGTCTCCTTCATCAACGTTACGATGTCTTGGAGACTCTTCTCTGTACCATCCCTTCGACGAGACGGCATCTGGCTGACTTTGCCGAGCGTTGTGAACAGCAGCAACTTGGCACTGCTAATCTCCTCCTCCTTGTAGGATGACTTGCAGATCTGCAAGATGCTGATCTCGTCCATGTAGTCGATGGCATGTTTGATGAATGCCAACACTTCGTTGGCTATGAGAGTTTGGGAACTCATAGCGGAAAACGGGCAGCGACTATAGCCGCGCAATTCGCGAATATAATATTCGTACTGTGCAGCGCAAACGCGACCGTACTCGACCGCGCATCGCAACGCGCATTATTGATAGGTACCTCATTACCTACAGTAATTAATGTTACTAATTACCCTTTTGCGTGTTAAAACATTGAGAATGTTACACATTTCAAAATTAACTTGTTCTTTTTGACTAATTAATAATTGGCGAAACAGCCAATTACAAAAATCTGTTTTTTTGGACCAGTATCAGACATGAGTGACTGGTAATTACCGACACTTAAACATCAACACAACATGAGAGCAATGATGGCCCAGTGGTAACGGCCGCAACTTACGAGCTGTAAGTCGTAGATTCGAACCCAGACAAGCGCTTTACTTTGTGTAAATTATTTCATCACCACTGCTCTCAAAACGGCGAAGAAAAACATCGTGAGGAAACCGGCATGTCCTAGAACCAAAAATTCGAAGACATGTGACATCTACCAAACCGCACTGGGCCCGCGTGGTGGAATACGGCCCACTTCCTCTCACAGAGAGGAGGCCTGTATCCCAGCAGTGGGAACATTATAGGCTGATTATGATTATTGTACTCATCATAACAAAGACCATCATCATCTGCCTAGCCTTTTCCCAACTATGTTGGGGTCGTCTTCCAGTCTAACCGGATGCAGCTGGATACCAATATTTTACATGGTGTGACTGCCTATCTGACCTCCACAACCCAGATACCCCTTGGTAAGACTGGTTGTCACATTTTCGGGCTACTGACGACCCGTAACGTCTGTCAAAGATCCACGAATGACAGCCGGGACGGCCCAAGGTGCAGTTATCCTTAGCTTAAAGCAATTATAAGATTTTGTTAACAATATGGAACGCAAATAAAGATAATATTATATGAATACAACATATTTTTTTTTTTATGGATGGGAAATCATCAAATGACCCCTCCCGCTCTGGGTGGAGCGGAAGGGAGTGTCAGACTCTTACTGACTAAAACCCATCCGTGTTCCTTCCTTAGCCCTTTATGTTCCGGGGTAGCGGTAACCCTTTCGGACAATCCCGCACCCCCGGCAGGCTTCGGCCCTGGCAGGCCCTTTTCCTTTATGCTGACATCTCTTTGAGGCGCGCGTGAAACACGTACGCGCCGTCCGGCACGGGCCTGGTCCTAATCGGACGGTGAGCTACCCATTACTCTCCGTCCGCAGGCCCGCGCCTACGGTGGCCGGGAGTCGTCACGCGGCTCCCGACGCCCGGAGCGATACAACATAATAAACTCCCAGTTAATTCTTTATGGAAGCAAGGAATTTCAGTCCTTCCTATGCGTACTCATTGATCGTTTAAGTAGAAATCAAAACGCGCATTAGGTACCTACTACTAATAAAACTCATATTTAAATACAAAAAACCGTTCAAGTGCGACTCGGACTCGCGCACCGAGGGTTCCGTACAAATTCGCAAGTATGTACTCGTAAATAGTTTATCACGAGTTCCTTATTTACTAAAAAATCACGTTTGTTGTATGGGAGCCCCTCTTAAATATGTATTTTATTCTGTTTTTAGTATTTATTGTTATAGCGGCAACAGAAATACATCATCTGTGAAAATTTCAACTGTCTAGCTATCACAGTTCATGAGATACAGCCTGGTGACAGACAGACAGACGGACAGTGGAGTTTTCGTAATAGGATTCCGTTTTTGCCCTTTGGGTACGGAACCCTGAAAATATAGAATGTTGTGATCCTCATTTTACTCGTAAATTAGCAGCATAGGCTCCGGTTACGTTTGCAGCCTGATTTATAGACTCCAGGGGACGTTGCGTCCTGAATGTGGTCCAAGTTGAAATATTATCGGCAATGGACCCATGATACAGATAATTATGCATATGAATTGAGTTGGTGTAATGATTCGTGAATGTACCGTATCTATTTGAACTTACTTATGGCCGATTTATAGAATTTACGGGTCGTTATTGGTGAAAATTAAGACTTGTATCTCTACCAATAATAAAGCAAATACCACATAACTTTGCATAGTAGACCCTTCCATGTGGATGTAGGTAGCACAGGTAAAATTAGCTTAGGTAAGAATCTATTTATGTGCCCAATTTGGTAATAAAAATTCTGCCATTTATAAGCATAACGATTCGTTTTTGATTTCATAGCTACGAGTATTCTGGGGTGATCAGCGGGGCAATTGCTTAACACTTTATCAATCGGAATCGGTTTCATTTTGACAATTCAACAACATTCATTGCGTTATTTACGTTTTGAGCAGACAAATTTTTCGAATTTATAAAGCAATGGATTAGCAATCGGCTTCAAAATTATTCAAATTCCTATTGATAGTGTGTTACGCAATTAGGGTGCTGATTTCATTTGTTTTTAAACGAAAAGGTCTAATAAAGACTGAATAGAAAAGGATGTACCTCCGCAATGTTCTTGTCATCGACAAACCATGGACTGATTCTGTTTGTCATCTTGTGCAAGTTAAGAAAGACCGTTCCGAAAAACCGAAAAGGTAAAACGTTTCTAGGAACACAGCAATCGGCATATGCTAGATTGATTTCTCGTTCGTAACATTATAATGCAAATGCACTTAAGCAGGGGTTTGCTTAGACAGGGGTGCCGCCCACGTAGCGTCCGCAATTTACCGGCGAATGAAGTCACTGAAAGGTTATTTATGAAAGCAAGTTGGTCTGTTTTCCTAGAGACCGTTTTTGACACCATTGAAGTCAAACTCTGGTGCCATCATTTCTACAGCCGTCACTGCGATCGTAATGTAGCGGCCACCGCTTGAGACATAATATTCTACAGTGATGATCCAAGATGAATCACAATTTCTCGATTTCCGACTGTATTTGAGAGGATATTAATATAAAAACGAGATTCATAGTAATACATGTACGGGGAGAATTTATAACTTTTACTGACGATCTTATATAATGTTATGTCAACAGTTTACTTAAGGTAAACTGAGCACAAATAAATAAAAATAACATAATTAAATTCTAACTTAATTAAACTGCACAGAAACTAAAATATAGCGTCGAAAAATTTATCCGCAAATAAATAAATAGTTGAACATTTCTCTAGCATACATTTTGTAGGAAACATTCTTGCCGTAACAAGGTACAGTCAACAAAAGAGATAAGTATGCAGGATCGTCGGGTATAGTTGAAATTTAGTAAGAAACCGATGGATGTTCTCGAATAAAATTTAATTTTATTAATATAAAACAAACAGCTCATTTATCAAATTAAATTTCAGTCAACAAAATCCATCGGTTTCTTACTAAATTTCAAGTATATCCGACGATCCAGCATACTTATCTCTTTTGTTGACTGTACATTTATCTTTACATTTATCTAACTAATTGTTATTTTGTTACCCTCTTTAACAACTGTAATACATGCATATACATTAACGACCGAGTTTACCGCTCAAGTGTACATCAATCACCTGTATGTTGGCATGACGTAATGTTTAACGCAAGTTATATTTTACACGTTCCATTACACCATATCATAATATCTCGCCTATATTCCTTGAAGGGACAGGCAGAGGCGTATTGTACAGACGCCAGCACATCAAGCTACTACAATCTGTCAAATTTCTTTAATAGATTTTCAACTTTATCCCTAAAACATGAGGTTAAAAGTTGATTGGGAAAATTTGACAGTTTCGGGTGGCTTGATGTGCTGGCGTCTGTACGTCTGAATTCCGATGCGATTTCCCAGCGGCAAAAATGACGGACTTTCATGCAAACTTTCATCCCCTTTTTAACCCTTTTAGGGGATCAATTTTCTAAAATCCATTTTAAGTGTTCACCTTCGTTACAAAAGGAATTCTTGAGCGAAATGTCATGCTTCTGAATCCAGCGGTTTAGGCTGAGCGTTGTATGTCAGTGAATGAACGAATTGAAGATTTTTATTAACACACTGAAGGACACTGAACGACACACAATAGAAGTTTTATTGTTATATGTCGAGAGGCGTTAAGAGATTTTATATATGTGGTGTTACGCAAATGGATACAATAAGAAATCCCTACCCACCTACTTAATATTATAAATGCCTACCTTAATATTACGAGTATATTACCTACTTAATATTATAAATGCAAAAGTGTGTCTGCCTGTCTGTCTGTTACCTCTTCACGCTTAAACCGCTGAACCGATTTAGATGAAATTTGGTATAGACATAGTTTGAGTCCCGGGAAAGGACATAGGATAGTTTTTGTACCGATATTCTCACGGGATCGAAACTCATGCGGGTGAAACCGCAGGGCACTGCTAGTGATTACAAGATGAAGTCAAAAATAACCGTACCGTAGAGACCGTACAGCGGTCTAAATCGATCGGAATTTTGAACATTGTATGAGCCGTTTTCCTACCTGGCAACAATGTGGCTGCTATGCCTGATGAAGCGACAGCAAGCGCGATTTTACCTTGGCTTCGTACCTTCGCCAAAATAACTTTCGTAAGAAATATTTTAGGGTGCGTCCACATCTGGCGAATGTGACGCGAATGTGCAGCTCGCGAGCCGTTTGCGAGCTGCGCGCGTGCAGTGACGGCAATGGTTTGGTGCGCCTCTTTAGCGCAACTCTACAAGGCTCGTATAAAGGCGTGCGCGCGGCGCGCGATCTGCGCGCACTCAATTCTCGCACGGCTTGAGGCCCGGGCGGAAGGAAGACGCGAGCCGCTAGCGCGCCGCCCGCGCTCTGATCGCGTACGGCGCTTAGGTCGCGCGCGAACTGCGCGCGAACTGCGCGCGGGCGGCGCAGGAGCGGCGCACGAACAAAAATGCACGCGTGCAGCTCGCGGGCAGCTCGCAAACGGCTCCCGAGCTGCACATTCGCGGCACATTTGCCAGATGTGGACTCACCCTTATGGCAGCGGCGCGTTTTTTTTTTTTTTTTAGAAATGGCATCTCGTAGTTGACCTTGAGAGGTCGTGACTACTTAACCGGACTATCCTGTGGTTGCCTTAAGAAAACTCAAAGCCTCCAGCCAGGGCGAATATCTACTATATTAAGCGACTACACGCTAAGGGCACCCCCTGTGGGGTACGAACCTCGGCTTAGGGCGTCGCTGGAGAGGGCAGCAAGATGGGACAGGCTGGATCAGATTTTTATTATTTAAGCTTGATGGGGCCGGCATTTCCTATCTGACTGCTCTGAGAAGAAATTCCGAAACAAACTCAGAGGTCACAGTCGGGAATTTAAAGCTACAGGCTCAGCTGCGGCGCGGGCTGGCACTTCATCGAGCAAGGGTCGGGGCCTATTTAATTGGGGACGTCGCGAGGGACCTCGTCGGCGAGGTCGGAATGTCGGTTTTTTGTTTTTGTGTACTGTACTAGTTGCCTTGTTACTCTCCTGGAGGAGGGTAATGGGCTCGTCAGGGTCTACGAGAACATGCCTTGGACGGCGACATTTGCTGATTTGGGAGGGAGTATACCTGGCGGCCTCGACAACCAGGGGGTTGCGATGCTTGGCGGCGGTATCAAAGAAACGCTTGGAAAGGCGTTTCATGAATTGTTGGATAGTGGGGATTTTGAGGTCAACATGGAGGATCTCATTTCGGACGAACCAAGGGGATCCCGTAGCCTTTCGGAGGAAACGGTTTTGAAGGGTCTGCATCCTATGGAGGTGGTGGGGCTTTGCGTGAGTGAAGACTACACAGGCATATGTCATTATTGGACGAATGCACGCTGTATAAATGCGCAATTTGCACTTTAGTGACAATTTGCTGCGTGCATTGAGAACGGAGTGGAGTCTGCCTAGAGCGAAAGGGGCGCGCGAGCGGACCGTTTTTATATGCTCTGAGAAAGAGAGATGCCTGTCGAGTATAACTCCTAGGTATTTGGCTCGCTTTTCCCAAGGGATCGGCTTGCCGAACATGGAGATAGGTCGGGGGGGTATGGGGTTGCGTCGCGGTTTGGAGTAGAGAACCGCTTGACTCTTGTCAGGGTTGACTTCTATTCTCCACTTCCTAAACCAAGCAGCGAGTTTGTTGACTGCGGTTTGGAGAGTGAGAGATATCTGGACTAGGCTGCGGCCGGAGTAAAAAATGTCAGTATCGTCTGCGAACAAAGCCAACTGAGCCTTTTTGTTTGTGGGGATGTCGCTAGTGAACAGCGTGAAAATGAGTGGGGCAAGTACAGAGCCCTGGGGGACTCCTGCTCGGATGGGGTGTGGGGAGGATAGCGCTCCTTCCACTTTGTAGCGGAATGTGCGGTTTGACAGAAAGTCTCGTAGGATGAGCACGAGACGGTCGGGCACACCGAGTTGGTATAGCTTGTATATTAAGCCGTTATGCCAGACTTTGTCAAAGGCCTTCGCTATGTCGAAGTAAATCACACCTGTCATATAACTGCGTTGGAATCCCGCGTGTATATGTTCGGTGATACGGTGGACTTGCTGTACGCAGGAGTGTTGGGTTCGAAAACCAAACTGCTCGTTGGGAATAAGGCCCTTTGTTTCAGCATAGTCTCTGAGACGCTTATAAATAAGCCTCTCGTAAACCTTACCGAGGACATTGAGCAAACTGATGGGGCGGTAACTCGTAGGTTCCGTTTTGGGCTTGCCGGGCTTAGGGATGCCGATAACGGTGGCTTGTTTCCACGTTTGTGGGAAAATATTATTGCTCATGGCACCGTTGAAGATGGTGACCAGTAGCATTATTAGTTGGGCAGGGAATAGCTGAATCACTCTATTGGTGATTCCGTCTGAGCCGGGAGCTTTTTTAGGTTTGAGACCTTTGATTATATCCTGCACTTCGTCAGGAGTGACGGGGGGCAGAGGATTATCAGGGTCTTCGACGGGTGGGAGGGAGGCTCTACGTTCAACCTCCGCTTCGACCTCCGCGAGGTGGGCTTGGTCTACTGGTTGGGAGCTGGGTTTGCATTGGGCTTCGAGACTGTCAGCCAGGCATTCAGCCTTTTCGATGTCATCGAAAGCGATGGATTTGTCAGGGCGGACCAGTGGAGGCATGGAGGCTGTGTCGCGAGATCTAAATCTCTTTTGAAGTTCCCAGAATGCCTGGTGGGTGGGTTCAAGATCGCTCAGTGTCTTATCCCATTTGATTTCACGCCACTCCGATATGCGAGTTCTTACAGATCTCTGTAAGGCAGCGGCGCGTCTCTCAGCGCGCTTTATATAGCCACGGACGCGCAGGCGCGAGGCGAACGATAGAATACCTTAACAAATGTTCGCCGTGATTCTTTAAATTGACATAACTTTTTTATTTATGAACCGATTGACATGAAATAAACACTAAATGTTAAGTGAAGCTTACTACAATATATGAGTGGAAACCGCATCTAAATCGAATAAGCCGTTTCTGATATTAGCGTGCACAAACACACAGACAAACAGACAAAAAGAGAATTAATTACAATTTCGGGTTCGGCATCGATATAATAACAACCCTTGCTACTTTTTTATATATATTTCCATTGTACAGACACCACTTTTCTACAATTTTATTATATGTATAGATTATTTTTGTCTCATTTTATTTTATGTATATTGTTGTACCTATGTATGTATATATGTATTTATTCTTATATCTATTCTTATGTCTTAGTTACAAATATTTTCTTTTTTTTTTCTGTTATTGCTCCTACTGTGTATTGTCTCTGCATCATCCTAAGGTAGACTGGTAGAAAATGTCCAAGGCATCAAGTCCGCCTTTGTACAATTTTTACTTGTGCATAAAGTTTTAATAAATAAATAATTCTTTGTCCAACTTGGGAATCAAATCGCTCGTAGTTGGACTTTTGACCACTACAGCAACGACGTAGTCTTCTTCGAGTATTTCGTAAAGAAACCACACGCTTATTCTTTTTACTTGCAACCCAGGCTTGCGTCATGGTTTTTATTTTCAATCTCTAACAAGGGCTATAAAAAGCCGCCGCCATTTTTTTCCAAAGATAACTTACTTAGATGTGGGTGGTTCCAAGTTCTATATCTTATTCCAGCCAGTTTTTCTGTCTATACATTTATATACACACATTGAATATTAAAAAAAAGAAATAGCTACGAGGTGTGGGAACGAGTCTGATGCCGAAAATATATTTTTTTTAATATTTTTTGTCAAATATAGTTTTTAGTGTTTTTGTTGTGTATTTATCTTATGGTTTGTATGTTCCAGATAGGCGCAAAACGGTTGAAAGATTTCGATGGAAGGGTATTGAAGATTTTATATAAGGAGCCTGGCATTCCGATTACCTACCTGTCCTGTCGGCATTTTGTTTTTTTTGAAGTGAAAACTTCTTTAGCGGCGTTGAACACTTTTTGTAATGGGTAAAAAATGTTAAACTCGCGTCAGGGCATCGCGTCAGGACACGTGACCGTCAGGAGAGATTTCCCCCCCCCCCATCTCTTTCTACGGCGGCGCCAACCGAAGTGAACCAAGTGAGACACGACAAAGATGGCCGAAGAAAATGACATTTGACGTACAAATGTTTGAAAAGTCAGTTTCGTAAACAATAGTACTTCGAGGAGCCGCAGTTGTATTTAATTTATTTTGAACATCTGTTTAACCAATTTAGTTTATTATTATATACCTACCTACAATACAAAATAGAAGCGACGAAAAATATAACGAAGCACATTATAGCAACAAGAAATACTGTGGGACATTGCTGCTTTTGTGTGAAAACAATGCTTCCGTGTCGACCACGGAAGTTTACACCCTGCAGGGAGATGCTCCAGTAGGGTGTGGCTGTGAAGCTATGTTGCAAAACATGCTCCACGTCCTATCCTGCCTTATTTGTCCTACCCAAAACATGCAGTCAAAGTGACCTCTGCGCTGCCACCGACGACAACGTGGAAGTGGCAATATTTTGAGCCAACAAGATCTAAAGTAAAAGAGAAGAAATTTAGGGAGTAGTTCATTAATAAAAAGCTTGTATACAAATATCAGTTTATTTTTATAATACTTGTACGCACCGGGACTTACAGCTTAGTACGGCTGTTATTCCAAATACATACAGTGTGGCTAAGTTTGTAACAATTGAGCCTGGTATCTATGGTTACCTCACCCTACTGATTATAAACCTACAGCAACTACTTAACACCCTAGTTATCCTAACACCCTAACCTATCATACAAGCCTACGGGACACCTACGGGAACAGACAGAATTTGGGTAGGAATAGGGGTTTGTGTACGTCGTGCAATGTGTACACAGGAAATAGTTTTGTCATTGCCGGTCCCACAGACTCATAGAACTGGTGATGGCTAAAGGTGTCTTGGCCATAGTGAGAGGAATTATGGAAGATGAATCAAACTCTACTCCAGCTTGATGACTAATTTATTCATTTACTAATTACTAATTTATGTGGAACGAATGCATGTCGCTCTTGATGCTGACGCTGGCGTATGTAACTCTTGCCTGTTCACGGCTGAACAATACTCTAAACTCTAATTTGGCTTCTAAAACTTGTGCAAGCAGAACAACATTTTTAAAATGTTTGCTTTTCATTTGCCATATGTGCCTTCTCTTCTGTAGGCCGTTTCATTTTCTGCTATTCGTAGTGAAGCACCGTCCTTACTAGTCCTATTGACCTGAAATACAAAACTAATGTTATAAATTCTTTCTCTTCATTATCTTATTTTTACTGATTTAATTAATCAGTAGCGGCATCAAAATAACAGTCATTATTATTCTTATGGCGGGTTTTTTTTTTGTTACAATGAGTTTTGTACAGGCAAACGAAGTTCTTCGTAAAATTGTAAATTGGATAGGCACCTAATTCGTAGGTAAATCATGCCAGGCTGCCCCTGTTTAGCGTTAGTGCTTGTGTCAGTGTTTTTATTTTCTATTATGGAGACCTCTCCCTGACCAATTCTTCCAAAAAATCTAAGGATTAGAAGCAAAAGCAAGCATAAGTATAAGAAATTGAGAATGTTTAAAAAACATAACTTACTTTGAACACATTTTAGCTGTAACAGTAGGTACACACCTTATCCTCCTCCAACCAATATTCAATTCTTTGCCCTTCATTGCAACTAGTCTCCGGTCTTAATTTCATTTATTTTAAATACAAAAAAAATATTCAAAAGTTTTTTAGTTTGACACATACAATATCAAATTCATTCATTGACATATTCATATTGTTTCCATGACGACCATGACGTTGTCGCGTCAAAACTGTTGAAACTGTAGACAATAAATTAGTTTTTCATACGTAATAATGTCTAAATATTCGGTTCGTAGACAGATATTCTCGTATGCCGATTTAATGTGTTGGCCAATTTGTTGGATGACTTCATTATAATGGCAACATTTAGAAGTTGTAGGACATTCTAGTTATAGAACGTTTATGAAGCGTTTATGAATACAAAATTTTATCGAATGTTTTAAAGGCCTATTGAGCATTTTAACTAATGAATGGTTTAAACCTTCAATAGGCTTTTTTTATGAATAAGACCGAAAGTGTTTAAAATATGGAAATTGAACAAAGTGCATCTATTAATGAAAAAAGTGACGCAGAAATATTGAAAAAAAATGAGTAATATTAATTAAATTAATAACTGATTTATTTCAACGTTAATATTCAAGTTTTCACTTCTGCCGGCACTCCCGGAGTGCAACCCGTCTTTTTTTTTTTTTTTTTTCAAAATGGCGGCGACTCTTGTGACTTATATAAATAGATAGTTGACATCAATGCAAACAGAAAACATAATTAGACCAAACCCCGTAAAGCGTCACGTTTCCGAGATATTAACGTTCAAAGTTGATCACGTGACATCATAGATTACATTAACAATATAAGTTATATGCGTGGACGCCATTTTGAAAAAAAAAAAAACAAAATGGCGGACAGGTAAGTACGCCACGGACCTTCAAAGCCCTTAGGCACACATTATAGTCTATAACCTGGATTAACACAAAGTAGGTTCATGCTCCTGGGATATTTTCCGGGAAGCCGCGGGCAAAAGCTAGTTTGGAAAATAAAAACAGTGTTTTTTCCTTAACGGGGCGCGCAACTCTCGGGTAACTTAATAATGAAGATAAACAGGGGTTCTAAACTATTGACATTTTTATGCAAGGATTATACGAGCTGCGTAATCTGACCTAATAATTTGTACCTAACTTCTCTTAGCCGGATTTCAAACTAATACAGTTTTATGGAGTGAAGAGTTTTAAATATTAAAAGGCGAAGTACGATATTGATACCGGTGACACTTAGCTTTAATGAATCGTTTCTGTACCACAAGGTTAGAGTCTTTTATTTTGTAATAAGTTATGTACTACCAACCTGCACTGGGCCCGCGTGGTGGATTACGGCCCGCTTCCTCTCACCAGGAAAAGGCCTGTCATGTGTCCCAGCAGTGGGAACGTCATAGGCTGATTATGCTATGTACTTTTAGTTAATAGGTACACCAATAATGGTGAAGAAAAACTTTGATAAGTATTAGAAGTAATATTCATACGAACACTTTAAAAATTCAGTTTTTTTTTATTTTAATATTCTTTAATAAATACATACCTCCTTACTACAATTCGTAGTGCATTGCGACATACTGAAACATACACCACACACATACGACACATACTATACACTTGCAAAATTCACTATAGAGAAAGGCTATAATCTTTTTTTTTTATTTAAAAGTTTTTTTTTGTTTTTTTTTTTTTACTTTTTGTACTCAACGACAGTTCTTAACGCAATGTGACCCCGTATAAATTGGAAAATGTATAAATAGAGAGAACCCAGCCAGCCACCCACAATACAATTGAGTGCCAATGGAGATAGTCAGTGATTTATGCAATTTAAAAATAATAGTGTCATACTCATAGTATTGACCCATCGCCTTTATGTTAATTGTAAAATTGGAAATAAAGTTATTATTTATTTATTATACTCATTTGCAAGACATTGTAATTGTAATTAATGTAAATCATATTTTTACTTTACTGTATACTTGAATAAAAATTTTATTTATTTATTTTATTTTTTATAATATTATGGAATATGGCGTATGTTATATACATTTATAATTCTTGTGTATTTATGACTTAGTAGGTAAGTATAAGATTTTAATGTAAGTATAACTGTTTATTTTCCCGAATAAATAAAATAATAATCTTCCAACATACAGAATTACCTAATAATAATTTTCCAACCTAAGTCACAAATATAACGCTCCTACTTTCACGATTATGTCACACTGGTCCGACTAACAATTTCGCACTCGGAAACCGGATATACATCAACTTCGGTGACAAAATATCAATTACATACACTCTTAATTAACGGGTGACACGCGGAAGTTATAATAACATAACACAAAACATCACGCCCGTAATCCCCCAAGGGCAAGGCAGAGGTGTACCATGTGGGACGAGTTGCCCCCTGACCCACCTTATAGAACTCCCACATTACGCCGGTCATGTTTAAGTCCCAAGTAATAGGAGGCGAGCCTCTTGCCTCAACCGATTTTTTTGTTAAAAAAGTAGCTGATAAATATAAGATACTAGCTGCGCCCCGCGGTTTCACCCGCATAAGTGTCGATCCCGTGGGAATATCGGGATAAAAACTATCCTACGTCCTTCCCCGGGACTCAAACTATCTCTATACCAAATTTCATCTAAATCGGTTCAGTAGTTTAGGCGTGAAGAAAAGACAGACAGAGTTACTTTCGCATTTATAATATTAGTTTGGATGATGCTGAGATTTAATTATATTGCTTTATATACCTATTATTCTTATGTGTTCAAATAATTACGAAACCCTAATAACCAATGTTATTAAAAAATGTTTTAATTTTAACAAATTACATACAAGTTACATTTAACTTGTTTAAATATTTGTATGCCAGACTATGGCGAAACATGTAAGATCAACACGTTATTTATAAGACCTTAATGTACAGACGCCAGCACATCAACCTACCCGAAACTGTCACATTTTCCCAATCAACTTTGAACCTTATGCTTTAGTGATAAAGTTGAAAATCTATTAAAGAAATTTGACAGATTGTAGTAGGTTGATGTGGTGGCGTCTATACCATGTTTTAAAGCAAATAAATATTCTATTCTATTCTAACCGGGCAAACATCCAGACTCTGGGCAGCTACTGAGAAATTCCAGAGAGAAAAATCCAATAACACTTTGCTCGACCTGGGAATCTAACCCAGAGCCTCATGCTCAGCAGTACAGACGTTAATAATAATTATGCTTATATCATTTCTTTTTTCGATCATTCGGTAAGCGAGTATCGAGTATCGAAGTCCAACATTGTTGAATCGGTTCCCTAATGAACCTGTTTTTCAATTTTCATTAATTTTGTGTTGAGAGCAGCGGTGGCCCAGCGGTAACGACCGCGACTTACGAGATATAGGTCGCAGGTTCGAACCCTGAGAGGCGCTTTACTTTGTGTAAATTATTTCATCACCACTGCTCTCAAAACGGTGAAGGAAAACATCGTGAGGAAACCGGCATGTCCTAGAACCAAAAATTCGAAGACATGTGACATCTACCAACCCGCACTGGGCCCGCGTGGTGGATTACGGCCCATTCCCTCTCACAGAGAGGATTCTGTGTCCCAGCAGTGGGAACATTATAGGCTGATTATGTATGTAGGTATATGTATGAATGTGTTCAGAAGTTTCACTTCGAGTGAAAAATCCTGATTGAAAGACAAAAATTAACAAAAACGAAACCACCTAATATCAGAAGGCTAATTCTCGAAACGACGACAAACAAATGTCAAAAGCTTGTCAAAAATGTAGGGAAATTAGAGGTACTTTTTACAGATTGAGACTGAGATCAGAAGGCCAATTCCCGTAATTAAAAACGTTCAAAATCTAGTCACCATCACATCTCAGCGACAATCAATGTCAAAAACTTGTCAAAAATGTACGGAATTTAGAGGTATTTTTGACAGATTGTGACTGAGATCAGACTGTGAACGTTCTTAACCTTTTAACCGCCCGACTTTATATCAGTTGTCGTGCCACCAGCACCCGAGAAAAAAAAAAAACGTAAAATTAATACCGATGAAACGAGCTGTGATGATATAATAATAATACAGATTAAACGAGATGTGTTATTTGGTCGTATATATACGACTCTGACGGAATGGGCACGAAAATATTTGTCGGATTAATCCGACGTAGGCGTTTAAAAGGTTAAAATTACGAGAACTGCCCCTCTGGTTAGATTCAATGGCGCCGGTATCTTTGATTTTATAGCCGAAGTCAATGACCTCGCTAAGCCAGATGCCAGAAAATAGAATCATTAGTATTATGTTCCTATGCCAAAGCTTGATTTCTCCAAAGAAGCAGACTACATATCCAAACTAAAATAAAATCTTCCTTTTCATACCGTCAGCCTTTTGTTCAAAAGTTGAACCAACAAGTAACACATTGTCCAATGAAGAAAGTTTATTCAGAAAGAAAATGTAGATCCGTTGGCGCGGCGCCAAGAGGCAGATAAACTCTTTGAGAAGTTGGTGTGACGGCAATTTTTTTTTTCACAGCTACACTATCTAAAATGTGAAACGGTTTTATATTTCCTGCACTTGCTTAGATTATTAAGATATTAGAAAGTACCTAATCTGAATTCTGAAGTGTTTGATAAAGTTAAATCACTTTTCTTCTGAAATGTAGACATGTTGTTATAACATGGGATTCAACGGAAATAGCAAACGGGATCCATCGTTAATACCTAAAAAATGGGATTCAAAAGTGGGATCCAACGAAAATAAACGTGATTTTGTAGATTTATGTGTGGACGATACTTGTAAATGTCAGTATCTTTTATCTCCTTTATATCGTTATTTACATACAGGATGTTACGGAAAGGGTATATCAATACAAACGGGTTGAAGAGTGTATCTGGTTTAGAATCTCTGTACAAAATTTCAGCTCAAAAGCATTAACTTTGAAAATGCTAATATTTTTTTATTTCGATAGTAAAAAAGTTCGGTAGAAAATATAAAAATAGTAGCCCACCGGTATCGGAAACAGGGTCCAAGTACCGGCGGTCAGGGCTCCAGAGAGAGGAGCCTCCTGACAATACGAGTTATGTCTAGAAGTACTGCTTTCTGAATCAAGCCCTTGATCCAGCTGCCCAACGAGAGCTGGCTTAGGTATTGGTTGAGTCTCTAGGCTATTAACTTATTGGCTGTCACGACTATCGGCACAATGATCCATGCCTTACCATCTTACCCCTTACCATCTTTACATCTTACCCTTATCTTTGACCTTAGCATCTTTATTTGTTAGAAAAACAATTTTTTTTTATATCATAAAAGGCGACTGGGTTGTGTCAGGAGAATAGACGACAGTAATTAATAATTATCTCTATTTCGGAGAGCAGTGGTGGCCCAGTGGTAAAGTAGCCGCGACTTACGAGTTGTAGGCCGCGCTTACTATGAGTAAATTTTAAATATTTTTAAAATATTAAATATACTTAATTAAATAAATAATAAATAAATAGATAGACCTGCATGTAAAATATTAATGGAATAAGTGAATTAATAGAAATATAAATACATAGTTAATAGAATAGAAAATATTTCTAATTTTATAATAAGGAAAATTAATAAAGCGCTCTTCCTCTCTGTTACTTATTTAAAAAATTGATGTGCCCGACAGGGTCCATAATTGTTTCTATTATTTTTATTTACCACCTGTAATTGTACATTATGGATTGCGATTTGAGAAATTATTTCATCAGCTCTTAAAACGGTGAAGGAAAACATCGTGAGGAAATCGGCATGTCCTAGAACCAAAAAATTCGAAGACGTGTGACATCTACCAACCCAGACTAGGCCCGCCTGGTAGATTACGGGCCACTCCCTCTAACCGAGAGGAGGCCTGTGTCCCAGCAGCGGGAACATTATTGGCTGAAACTATACTAAGGCTCCGATGTTCGTCCGTCTGTCACAGTCCGTCGCCTACAAAAGAGGATCTCCATACAAGAAACTTTTTTTTTACATATAATGCTAAATATGGTACGGCACCCTTTGTGTGGAAGTTCAACTCGCACTTGGCCACTTTTTCACATTCTCATCTTTATAAATATGACCTACCGACATGGGAAAAGCACATAACACGATCGTATAAAGTTCGTCCAATATTCTTTCTATTTAGGCCAACGACATAAGCCAATAAGCACATATAAAAATATTGCGTACTTACTCCGATAGTTTAGTGTCTTGACCTTCAAAACGGGAGTACAGTCAACAGCAAAAGTAGATGATGAAAATCAAAAATCTAATACTAATGAACGGAGTTCGCGTCAGAACTAGCAACTGTATTAGTAGTAAATGTTTGGTATAATAATTTACAATCATATACTTTTGAATCACTTCGACGCCACACAGTTCTGACACGAACTCCGTTCATTAGTATTGAATTTCTGATTTTCATCATCTACTTTTGCTGTTGACTGTACTACAACCTTTTGGGAGCTTATACCATCAGCCGAAATGCTTAAGGGTGAAGCGGCAGAGTAACCCGCGAAAGAAATTTTCTTACGTTTTTTGCAATTCGTCAGGTTGTTTGTTGAACAAAATACGATTCGCGACCGTAGCAAGAAATGAAATGAAATTGTTTATTCTGTAAATAGGATGTCGGAATCACGTTTACCCGTCATATTATAATACTAGCTGCGTTCCGCGGTTTCACCCGCATAAGTGTCGATCCCGTGGGACTATCGGGATAAAAACTATCCTATGTCCTTCCCCGGGACTTAAACTATCTCTATACCAAATTTCATCTAAATCGGTTATGTGGTTTAGGCGTGAAAAGGTGACATACAGACAGATAGATAGAGTTACTTTCGAATTAATAATATTAGTATGGATAAAAAATAAGCCAGATGAGGTCGGCGTTTCCTATCTGACTATTCTGAGAAGGCTGTAACAGAAGCGATAGTCTTTTTTTTTTAATCCAGACAATCTTAGTCAAATCATATGAAGACCATGTGGATTGATGCCTGAAATGGTCTTTTGAAGAAATAATCACACAGATTTGAGTGGACCAGTCCAGTCAATGCACGCATTTGTCAAAAATCGTGCAGCTCAACTCAAAACTTGAGGAGCTCAACCAGTCGACGAACAATACCAAAGAGTGGACATTTGGGTAGGCGCATAAAGTACTCACGTATGTATTAACAGAATTATAATCATTAAAATCATCAATAAAACCCTGTAAGTTCATAAAATCGTATTGATTGGTCATTTCGCACGCTAATTCGGGGCTTCCCCTTTAAAAAAAACTGGCCCAAGTACGAGTTGGACTCACGCTCCCATATAATCCTATTGTTTGATTAGTCATTTCCAGTGATCGGAGTAGGTAGATTGATTTTTGGTACTTGTATCATAAATCTCCACATAAAGAATAACATGGATAATCCATTTTCCCGGAAAGTAATTCCGGTATTTCCGGATCCAATTAAATATTGTTACATGTTGGTAGTGATATTATAACTACTTAATTCAAAATTTAAAGGAAGGTATCAAAACTAAATTAATTTATTATTTATCTGTTTAATAATAAACAATCGAATTCCGAAATTCCGGAGGAATGTCCTTATTAATATAAACGTTTCGGATCAATGACCCCAATTCAATCTACCTACTCCGATCACTTGTTATTTCGCATGCTAACACGAAACTTCCCCTTTCAAAAAAATTTACCCAAGTCCGTACGGAGTCCAACTCGGACTTGGGTAAATTTTTTTGATTATTTTTTTATAGATGGGCAATCCACCGGGTTTAAACCCGGTGCTTTTGGTAAACATCCGATATACACCCAATTTTCTGGGTGTTTATGGGTGTTTACGGGTGTTTATCGGATGTTTATCAAAAGCGCCGGGTTTAAATCGGGTGGATTGCCCATCTATATGACTTACCAACTGAACTTCGACAAACTTTAATACGACACTACGGAACTCCGACACGTCTTCATTTCGACAATACTTTAGTACGAAATACCTTAAGTCCGACACTACTGTACTCCGATAAAGCGTTTCTTCGAAACGTATCCGTACCACCAGAACTAATTTACCTTCTTTTATTATTTATCCAGATAGAACCCATAGCAAAGTGTACTGTTTGATTAACTTGTATACCGCTGTGGAAGAGCGGAGTCTCCTAGCACAGGCATTACTTGCTTAACGGGAGGCTCCAATCACCAACTAATGTAAAACTTTTTGGTTCAGAAATAAATTTGATTTGATTAATTTGCCAGTTATTACGGTTGAAAAATTACAGTTCTATTACAGGAAAAAAGGCGGCGCTTAGTAACGGGGACCCTCACTAGAACCCTTTGTGTACGGAACCCTAAAAACATCACAACAAAAATCTTTCAACTCCTTCCCATTTCCCCATCAAAACATGCTTCAGTTAACCGTAAAGTTTAGTTTAAAGTCCCCAAGTAGCGTCGACGGACTGTCGACTCAATTTCGTGAGCCGTCGAGCGTGGAGGCGCAAAGTAGATAAATAGGTGCAGAAGGTCGACTTCATACAACGAGCGAAAACAGGCACACACACAGAGCATACGTATAGCGATCTATAGTTTAAGGATTTCATTAGAATCCATACTAATAATATTATAAATTCGAAAGTAACTCTGTCTGTCTTTATGTATGTTACCTTTTCACGCCTAAACCACTGAACCGATTTAGATGAAATTTGGTATAGAGATAGTTTGAGTCCCGGGAAAGGACATAGGATAGTTTTTATCCCGATATTCCCACGGGATCGAAACTAATGCGGGTGAAACCGCGGAGCGCAGGTAGTTAGCAATAACTTACTTAATGAGAACAAAATTTACTTAAAATGAAACTAGGTTAAAAGTATAATAACAAATAGGAAGGTAGGCGATCACAAAACATATCAGTTAATTACCAACCTAGCAACCACGGATATTACGTAAAAGTCATATGTGGCAAGGATTCATGGCAGCGTACGGCCGAGCAATTACCAATTGAGCCGTTGGTATTACCTGCTGCTCAACTTTATGCAGTTGAGCAATCTAGTTGAGCAGTGGGGAAGAAGCGCCCTTTGTACACACGTTTTTCTTGCCGTGAAAATCTATGGTTTATTTCAGTGTTGTATGTATCACTATGGAAGCTTGTTGACTGACACGTTTTTTCTACGGCGCAGTATATTCGCCGTACCGTATAGAACGTTTATTTTCGTTGGATCCCACTTTTGAATCCCATTTTTAGGTATTAACGATGGATCCCATTTGCTATTTTCGTTGAATCCCATGTTATAACAACATGTGTACATTTCAGAAGAAAAGTGATTTACCTTTATCAAACACTCGATTCATCATCATCATCATCATTTCAGCCGAAAGACGTCCACTGCTGGACATAGGCCTCCCCCAAGCACCTCCACTTCGACCGGTTTTGTGCTTCTCGCATCCAACGAGTTCCTGCGGCCTTCACAAGGTCGTCGGTCCACCTTGTGGGAGGCCTTCCAACGCTACGCCTTCCGGTACGCGGTCGCCACTCCAGAACCTTTCGGCCCCATCGGCCATCTGTTCTGCGAGCAATGTGCCCTGCCCACTGCCACTTAAGTTTGGCAATTCTTCGGGCTATGTCGGTTACCTTGGTTCTCCTGCGGATCTCTTCATTTCTGATTCGATCCCGCAGGGAAACTCCAAGCATAGCCCTCTCCATTGCCCTTTGGGTGACTTTCAGCCTTCTAATAAGGCCCATTGTGAGCGACCACGTTTCAGTGCCATATGTCATCACTGGCAACACGCACTGGTCAAAGACTTTCGTCTTGAGACACTGCGGTATGTGGGACGAGAAGATATTGCGTAGCTTCCCGAACGCTGCCCAGCCGAGTCGGATTCGACGATTGACCTCTTTCTCGAAGTTGGACCTACCTAACTGGACAGTTTGTCCTAGGTAAATATACTCGTCCACGACTTCGAGTGTAGCGTCTCCGATCTTCATGAGAGTGGGTGTTACATGGGCATTTGACATGACCTTCGTTTTGTCCATGTTCATTTTCAGACCCACTCTTTCAGAGGCTCTACTGAGGTCATCGAGCATTGTACTGAGGTCCTCCATAGTCTCAGCCATGACTACTATATCGTCGGCAAACCGAAGGTGAGTTATGTACTCGCCATTGATGTTAATGCCAGCTCCTTTCCAGTCCAGAACCTTAAAGACATCCTCCAGAGCAGCGGTGAACAGTTTCGGAGAGATAACGTCTCCCTGTCTCACACCTCGCTGCAGAAGGATAGGTTTCGAGGTCTGGTCCTGGAGTCGAACTGACATAGTGGCGTTTTCGTACAGACACTTCAGCACCTCGATGTACCGATAGTCGATCTGGCACCGTTGAAGAGACTGCAGTACAGCCCATGTCTCGATCGAATCAAAGGCTTTCTCGTAGTCCACAAACGCTAAGCAGAGAGGCAGGTTATACTCTTCGGTCTTCTGTATAACCTGTCGCAGCGTATGTATGTGGTCTACGGTGCTAAAGCCTTTACGGAATCCGGCTTGTTCGGGAGGCTGGAAGTCGTCAAACCTGCGCGCGAGACGGTTCGTGATGACTCTCGAAAACAGCTTGTAGACATGGCTCAGAAGTGAGATGGGCCTATAATTCTTAAGAAGGGCATTGTCACCCTTCTTAAAGAAAAGTATCACCACACCTCTGTTCCATGCCTGTGGTGTTTTACCCTCGAGTATGACGGAATCAAACAGCCTCTGAAGGGCCTTAAGAACGGGTTTTCCGCCGGCCTTCAGGAGCTCGGCCGTAATTCCGTCATCACCCGGTGCCTTGTTGTTTTTAAGCTGCTTCAGAGCCATCCTAATCTCGTACAGGCTGACGTCCGGGATGTCTTCGGTATAGTGTCGGGTCAATCTAGCTCTTGGGTCGTTTGCCAGATTCGTAACGGGGTTGCTTGTTGACGTGTATAACTGTCCATAGAACCTCTCGATCTCTCTCAACAGCTCAGGTTTGGCGGATACGATCCTGCCATCATCAGTCTTCAGTTTCATAAGCTGGCTCTGCCCAATAGACAGATCTCTAGCAAAAACCTTGGAGCCTCTATTTTGCTCTATCGCTTCCTCAATACGATCTGTATTGAAGCGGCGAAGGTCGCTTTTCAAGGACTTAGAGATCTGTCTGTTGAGCCGCCGGTACTTTAGAACATCATCTGAAGACTGCAGGATCATCTCGCGCCTCTCCTTCATGAGCCGCAAAGTAGGATCAGAGAGCTTCTTTTTCGTATTCGTACGACGGGTCTTGAAGATCTTAGACCCGACCGTATGGACAGCTTCCACGAACCCATCGTTATATTCGTCCACGGAGCTCCCCAGGCACTCGAAACGATTCTGAAGTTCGAGCTGAAAGCTCTCGGGGTTTTGAACTTGGATCGGCGCTGGGCGGAGCGTAGACCTCATTAGTCGAGACCTTTCCAGCTTTATATTTAAGTTCAATGTGCCTCTTACCATGCGGTGATCACTTCCGGTTTTCACCGCGTTGATCACAGAGACATCATTGAATATTTGCTTCTTCGTCGACATAATGAAGTCAATCTCATTTTTAGTTGCACCATCCGGGCTCTGCCAGGTCCACTTCCTGTGCTCACGTTTTCTGAAGAAGGAATTCATCATAAAGAGGCCTTCCTTCTCCATAAAACTAGCCAGTAGGTGGCCCCGGTGGTTCCGTCGTCCAACTCCAAATTGCCCCATTCGCAGCTCATCATCGCTTCGTTTACCCAGTTTCGCGTTAAAGTCCCCCATGACAACGGTGAAGTGAGTTTTAGAGCCATGCATGGCTCTGGAAATATCCTCATACATGGTCTCCACCTCATCGTCGGGGTGTGACGAGGTCGGGGCGTAAACCTGTACGACCTTCAGCGAATACCTTGCGGATATTCTGAGTATAAGGTACGCCACCCTGGTCGACACACTCTCGATCTTCACCACGTTGCTCACAAGGGACTTGTGGACGATAAACCCGACACCACCTTGGGACTGCTGGTCGCCCTCCCGGAAATAGAGCAAGTTGCCAGATTTAAGGATTATCGAGTCCTCCCCCTCTCTTCGGACTTCAGATAATCCCACTATGCCCCATCGCAACCTGCTCAATTCTTCCTCGAGTTCGGAGATCTTCTCGTCGGTCCGGAGTGTACGCGTGTTGTATGTTGCCAGGTCCAGTTTTCGGTTATTTTGGTAGCCGGATCTCTTCCGGGGATTCTTAGCACCCCTTGCCTCACCGTGGCCTTGGCCGCTACCGTAGCCAAGGGTAGGCGGGCCGCCGGGCACTAGGGGCCAAGTATTTTTCGTGCTTGTCATTTGGGGGGGGATTTGCCATAATCGCCACGCTTGGCATGCGGGTTGGCGATCGCAGTATGATATTAAATGCATAGAGAACGCTGCTGCCCATTCTCCGGTACGTCCCTTAGTCGCCTTTTACGACACCCATGGGAAGAAGGGGGGTGGTGCTATTCTTTAAGTCCGGCACCACACGGACGAAACACTCGATTAGGTTAATTATTGTGAAACTGTGACCCCTACGCACGAGCCGAGCGAGCGAAGCGAGCGGTGCCGCGGCAGCGGCCGGCGAGTGCCAGAAACGACTAGATTATATAGAAAATGAGTTGTTTGTGAAATAAATAGTATACGAAACGTTGGTTGTAAACTAAAAATTTGTCAATGGAGTTTTGGTGAAACATTAGTGAACCCCTCATTTTATTATAAACAATTTTGTTGTTGAAAGTACCCGCATTCAGATTTTTTTAAGCATTCGGGATCCAACGGAAATACACAATAATGTTGTGCGGGATCCAACGCCAAAAATATTAAACTGGGATTCAAAAGCGGGATCCAACGGAAATAAATCGTATAGAAACCGTGCCGAGTACCTACCGTGTATTTTATTTGTTTCTATTGTAAAAGATGAAGCTCGAACTGAACCAACCTAGCAGCAAGGTCGTTAAAAGATACCCATCCATAGATATAACTACCCATCTCTCCACTAGTCTAATGCTTACTCTAGGATGCGTATCCGGGAGGCTCTTAAATCCTTACCTATCCTACGGGCACGTCTTCCCTACCATTACCGCGCCCCCCGGTCTATTCCTTGATATGCAATGGTCGCTGTAGCACCATGAACATGAGGCTACAGGAGCTAGTGCGAATCTTGGGGTTCATTCGATTAATCAAGTCTCGTTTAACCACGCCGGGATCGGTGCAATTCATTCATTCATTCATAAAACAAAATATGATAGTCGCAAGCGCGCTTGCACTCGCTGTAGACGTGTCTATGTACGCGTACGTTTTCTTTCTCGTTATTATGGATCTGGCCTTCTCTTTCTATCTTTTATGTGGCGGAACGTGCAAAAGTGTTGCCGTGTAGGTAATCCGCTGGGCTTGCTGACTGTTCTCCCGTTATTTATGTCTGTCGATAGGCTGAATCGGTGCTTATGTGAGAAAAAGTGTCGCCACTAGTCGGGGTTAAGTTTTTGTTGAAGGTGAAAGATTTGTGCTTGGGGAACGATTATTATTTGAGAATATGTACATACGTTATGGGAAGCCGGTTTACTGCATCTAATGATGTTTTGTTCATCTTACGTAGTAACCAAATACACGATTCACCTTATTAGAAGAAGGACCAGCGGGGTAGTCGCGTAAGAGAATATCAGTAGCAATGGCTTTTATTTTAAAGTTCAACAACATTCATTGCGTTATTTACGTTGTTGAGAAGACAAACAATTCGACATATGAAGCAATGGATTAGCAATATCCTTCAAAATGATTCAGGTTACCAACACCAAAAAGACCATCTGAACTTTTGAAAATAGTTAGAATTGAGTAAAACATACATAAGGATCTTTCAGCAACACTGCCAAAAAGAACAAATATAACCCACATCTCCCGCGGTCACGCTGACCCACATCGCAATAAAATCCTCCGCTTATTGAGGGGTTAACAGGATAAATAGATAACCATAAATCGTTCCGAGTCACAAGCGTTCTTCCCGCTCAGTAGATTAAGGACCCAAGGGCATACCTACATTTAATACAATTCCGAGTGTTCCGAGTCACTTTCGAAACGGGCCTACCTAAGCCTATTACACATGTCCCAATTTACCGCAAGTGTAGGGTATGTTGGTCGGCATAATTTTATCATCCTGACTGCATACTAATGTTTCGTGTAGAAAAACGGTCTTTCAACACATCGTCACTTCTTTAGGCATTTTATTCTGAAGTAGAACTTCTTAGGCGGCGATTCAATAATTGAACCAGCACCCTAATTGCGTAACACATTATCAATCGGAATCAGAATCATTTTGAAGCAAATTGCTAATCCATTGCTTCATAAGTTCGAAAAATGTGTCTGTTCAACACGTAAATAACGCAATGAATGTTGTTGAAATGCCAAAATGAAACCGATTCCGATTGATAATGTGTTACGCAATTGCCCCGCAGAACTGAGAGTGAACCTTCAAGTGCGCGTCACGTTTAGACATTTCGTTACATGAGAGAGAAGATAGATTTAATTCTCTCTGTCTCATACCACACTGACATATCACACTAAATCTGTCTTATTCTTTTTTTCCTTATTTCGCGTTGGCACGGGAATAGAAAGGTAGGTACCTCATGCAGTAGTGTCAAGATTATTTTTACTGACTAAGGAAGGGGCCTGCCAGGGCCGAAGCCTGCCGGGGATGCGGGATTGTCTGAAAGGGTTACCGCTACCCCGGAACATAAAGGGCTAAGGAAGGAACACGGGTGGGTTTTAGTCAGTAAGAGTCTGACACTCATTTCCGCTCCACCCAGAGCGGGAGGGGTCATTTGATGATTTCCCATCCATAGAAAAAAAAATGCAGGCAAGGTTTGGTTGGTTTGGTTTATTCTGCCAAGAGACGACGGAAGACCTACAATATTTTATCAATCGCGATGACCCTTATAATGTGTTTTACTAGTTCTTCTTTTTAGCGTATCTATGGTTATAACTTCAAATATTATATTTGGCCCAAAATTCAGATACGCGAACTCGATAACGCAACGCTCACTGACAGTCATAAGGTCATCAAGTGTATAGGTGACAGAGAGAAGGTGGGTCATTGTTTGATATAGTTTTATTTAAAAAGATTGTATCTGGATTAACCCTCCAGCACCAGCGACACAGTAAATAAGTTTACGTAACGATTTATGCATCAATTTTGCGCAGATTGAAAACTGTGAGTGCAAACTCAGCTTGTATCAAAAATAATGTCAGTAAAGCCGCTCTCTTTTCCCATACGGTTTGAAAGACAATCGATACACTTTGCACAGAATGTGTTGGCACTGTTCAACGTCACGTTTTATAAAAGTCGTTGCTCTAAAAGATTGAAAATGCATAAGTGGTGACAGTTTTCAAACGCTCACAAAGTGCTTTGGAAATTGCTTATTCTTGGTCGACTTTTATAACATGTGCGCTAGACCGCTGAGTAATTAGTTTGGCTTGATATTTTCATGTTCAAAATGACATACGTTGCCACATATTATCATGTAAATCCCTTTTTATACATGTGAAATTGCGGGTAAGTTGAAAATAACCACGAGGCCCGTTTTTATCAAATACTAGTTGTGCCCGCGACTTCGTTTGTCTGAAAATAAATTGGATATTATGGGTTTTAATTTTTTTGGGTCAAACCATCACACCCTTATTATTTTACTAAAATAAAAGTAGCCTACGTTATTCCTTATAACACCAGCTATCTGCCTAGTGAAAATCACGTCGGTCAGCCAGAAGTCAGGAAAATCGGTCCAGCCGTTTCAGAGATTAGCCGGAACAAACAGACAGACAAACAAAAAATTTTTTTTTGTTATAAATACCGTATACAGGGTGAATTTTTCAAGTGGGCGTGGATGGCCAAATCCGTAACTATGAGGACTAGCGAAAAGTACTGAAAGGAGTCGCGGGCTCGATTTTGATGAAAACTAAAACTGCATCATTAGATTTTTTTTAAATTATTTTTTCTGGCCAGGAATCGAACCTGTTGATTTTGAAAAAAAAAACACACGCTGTATTATTGCACCATTCGATAGTGTCGCTAATAAGGATCGAATTCTGGGAAGTAATGACATACGGCAAACTAAAGGAAAGAGCTCATTTCTAACAAAATAACATTTTTCTTAGGTTACCTACCTCATCATCATTTGCCTAGCCTTTTTCCAACTATGTTAAGGTCGGCTTCCAGTCTAACCGGATGCAGCTGAATACTAATATTTTACATGGCGCGACTGCCTATCTGACCTCCGCAGCCCAGTTACTGGGTAATACGATACCCCTTCCCCTTGGTAAGACTGGTTTTCAGACCTTCGAGCTTCTGACTACCCGTAACGACTGTCAAAGATCCCGAAATGACACCTGGGACCTACGGCTTAACGTATTTTCCGAGGCATGGAGGGGTCTCGGTATGTAAAGATGGTCACCCATCCACAGACCTACCGCGGCAAGCGTAGCTTAACCTGATGGATTGAAGTGTGCGGTTGTTATTATTTAGCCGGGCCCGGGTTATATCACCTACCTACTAAACCTTAACTGATTAATTGTTCAAAATTATGACCATTGTTTTCAATACATAGCTGGATTCGACGTCTCAAGGATTGTACTGCATTCAGCATTACAATATTATTGATTCCATTAGAATATTTTCCAAAGGTCGTAATAGAAATTTGAATTTAGAACAATATTGTGAAGGTGCCAGACTCAAGTGGGACTGGGCGGGTCACATCAGCCGCATGCAGGATGACCGCTGGGCAAAAGTTTCCACACAATGGGTGCCTGAAGATGGACGGCGCCGCCGAGGTCGGCCCAGAAAGCGGTGGCGAGATGACCTGGACGCGTACCGCGAGGGCTGGTTTGAGGTGGCGCGGGAAAGGAGTTCCTGGAAGGACTTGGGGGAGGCCTTTGCCCAGCAGTGGGACAGTACAGGCTAAACAAAAAAAAAAAAAAAAAAATTGTGAAGGTAACTGCACTGCGGGTGTGTTAATAAAAATATTGAGCATCATTTCGAACAAGGTACGTAATGTAGGTATGAATACTTTAAAATAATAAGCAATTTATTAAAATTCAACACTTTCCTTAAGTTTGCCGTATATCATTACTTCCCAGAATTCGATCCTTATTAGCGACACTATCGAATGGTGTAATATACAGTGTGTTTTTTTTTTCAAAATCAACAGGTTCGATTCCTGGCTAGAAATATTGATTTTTCAAAAATCCAATGATGCAGTTTTAGTTTTCATCAAAATCGAGCCCGCGACTCCTTTGCGTACTTTTCGCTATTCCTCATAGTTTAGAATTTGGCCATCCACGCCCACTTGGAAAATTCACCCTGTATATGTCCTTTTATATGTAATTATTAAAAAGCTGTTATTGTGACATTACATAGTTACAAACAGACACTTCTATTGTATATTTGTATATAGATAAACAATTTGGTAGTACTCAATTGGAAGAATCATTGTAACTTACCTACTCAGTTTATTATTAACCTGTCAGTGCCACAAACACCATTTATCGCTATTTGTTATCATCAATAAGGCCCACTCATAAACGTGAGTTACCTAATGGATAGCTACAATTCCTGACAAAGCTTACACGCAGTTTATGGAAGGCTACAATTCAGGAATTTGCCGTTTTGAGCCTAAAAGCCACGATAGATACCAATTTACGACTAAGGGCGGGTTGTTTCACGTCCACCTGACGCAAACGTTTAAGTTAAATACAGAACCTCCTTTTTTAAAGTCGGTTAAAAATGGCGCTAACTATCGTCAAACCATAAATAGCGTTGTTTCAAATTACAATTACAAAATTATGGCCTACGTATGTTACGCGTGCTACGTATGTTACGTTTACCAAACGTTTGAAACAACTGGTCCTAGACATGTCAAAGCTACATAGCCAAACAAACCAAACATAGTAATTTTGGCGCTAAAAACCAAAAAAGAACGAATTCAAAACTATGTCGCCACTCTCGCCAGCCATTGGCCGAAACGTGTTACGGCAACGTGCTAAAATGACAAGAGTAAACAAAATTTTAGAGCGGGCAACCCAGTTAACTACCCTTTGAATACGATGCGGCCTTTGTGAGTCTTGTCTGTTCCATGCTTTGACTTTTGACTAGTCCATCGTCAGTTTTGAGCGTAAGGAAAAAAAAATGGAAGTTGTGTTTGATGAATATGAAGCGGACACAGGGTTAGTTACAGATTTTTTGCTGCTTCATGCACATGTCAAAGTCAAAGTCAAAGCATTTATTTCAAATAGGCACATAAAAGGCACTTTTGACTGCAAAAATTATTTTATAAAATAGAATTGATTGTAGTCGCCCATTCCAAAAGGTAGTTTTCGTATGGAGACATGCTATTATAAGAATGTTGTTTTTTGTTGTGTTAACTAGGTAGCAATTTATATTCTAAATATTGTTGTTGTAGGGGCGCGTGGGAGCAGTGGTGGCCAAGTGGTAACGGCCGCGACTTGCGAGTTGTAGGTCGTAGGTTCGAACCCAGACAGGCGCTTTACTTTGTGTAAATTATTTCATCACCACTGCTTTCAAAACGGTAAAGGAAAACATCGTGAGGAAACCGGTATGTCCTAGAACCAAAAATTCGAAGACATGTGACGTCTGGCAACCCGCACTGGGCCCGCGTGGAGGATTACGGCCCTCTCCCTCTCACCTAGAGGAGGCCTGTGTCCCAGCAGTGGGAACATTATAGGCTGATTATGTAGGGGCGCGCGGCTAAGTAATAACAACCGCACAGGTCGCTCGATCAGGTCAAGCTACGCTTGCCGCGGTTGGTCCGTTGATGGGTGACCACACAGCTACACACACGCGAACACACCCCAGCACACACATACACCGCAGCCATCGACACCAGTCGACGCCTGCAGTTGCCTCTGCCGTTTACGCGTATTGCTCATGTGTATGAGCACTTAATAACAGGCCACATAGAAATACTAGCATATAGAAAAAAACAAACGAAATAACTACCGTTGAAAATCCTTGTCTCACAAACTTGTTTTTTGTCAACAATTTTCAACAACACTCTAGCTAAATTGACAAACATGATACAACAACACAAACAGTCACAGATGTTGAATGCGTCCATGCATTTATTCCCTACATTTTACAATTTTCTGCACGTTCCGGGTGCATTACAAAAAATGCTAACAGCAGCGTCGGATGCTTGAGAGTGGAGCAAAAACCAACACCGACAGAGCATTCGAATTGTGTTTATCCAAGACGATTTGTTTTTCTTTGATTTGTGTAAGTATGTTTTTCTTTGTGAGCGCGGAGCATACTAACTATATATCGGTAGGCTTTTAAGATAATAAACATTTAAAAAAATATAAGCTAAGCTAGAAATAAAAAAAAAGTGATTAAAAAAATTAATAAACCCGACTGCAACCTTATACTAAAACTAACTGAAAAGCTAAAAACAAGCCCATTTTAAATTAAATAAAAGTTGGAAGCAGGCGGGACCCATTTGAGTTTGAAACTATAATAATGGTATGGGCCCCGCCTGCTTCCAACTTTTATTTAATTTAAAATGGGCTTGTTTTTAGCTTTTCAGTTAGTTTTAGTATAAGGTTGCAGTCGGGTTTTTAATTTTTGAAGTGAAACTTCTTTAGGCGCGCTTGACTTGGGGAGTAAACTGGCGAATGCGTTACGAAAACGTGTGATCGCGAGTAGGGAAGGTACGTAAAAAATAGCTGGAAATACCTGGTGTAAAAACCCGGTCCCGGTCGCATAAATATGCGACCGGGTTTTTACACCAGGTATTTGCTTCCAAGTACGCACACCGGGTACCGACTCAAAATACTTGCAAGACTATAAAGTATCTTATACGGCTACTCGCTCAAATACGTAGGTACTCAACCGCGTCAGTTTTCGCAAATGCGATCATGCTCCTTTTGGAACAATTTCGTATGCAAGTATTTTTTACCGACTTCACAAAAAGGAGGAGGTACTATGTTCGGCTGTTTGTATGTTTTTTTTTGTATGTTTGTTCATCGAATACTCCGCCAATTGTCGACGGATTTTCAAAATTCTTTTTTTGTTCCAAAGTAGATAGTTTTGAGGTGGTCCCACTCCCACTGTCACCAAGTTAGGATCTGATGATGGGATCTTAGAGTAATCGAGGGCAACCTTTAAATTTTATAGGCTCACTTATTGTTTTTCGCATATTTTACGAAGTATCTTGTGTATTTGCGTATGGTTGTCACCATCTCAGGTAGCTGGGCTGATGATGGAAGTTACAACTCCTTAACAGTAAGAAGTTACTCGAACAGGCAAGGACTGTTTTAGTCAATTGTTTTGATGTTTGATAGGGCATTTGCCACATTTGGTCTCATGATCATCAAGTCATGACCTGATGCTGCAGTCAGGATAGTCTGCAGAGTACCTAACTCCTCGACAACTAACAGCAGATATATCGTGTTAAGGCTCATTGAAAAGGGCTCGATGTGTGGATAAACGTACTGTTAATGAGGAACACCGAAGTACATAAAGACCTGATGCTGAAGCCAGGAGCATTAGAAAAAGTACCAACCTTGAAATTACAGCACCGTAGTCGTGTTTGGGCTCATTTTAAACAGGACTAAATTTTAAGTTCAATGCAATGTTGACAAGTCTGGCCTGATGCTGCAGCCAGGATTATCAGCATCTAGTCTAAAAACATCAGGGCAGGATTTGATGATGGGATCCTGGAGAAATCGAAGGAACTCTTCAAATATTATAGGCACACCTATAGCGATTTGGGTATTTTTTATAGTAACTCGTGCATTTGCTCTCGGAAAGCACTATTTGGTGATGTGGAACTGATGATGAAGACCACAGATGGCCACCGGAACTACTCAATAATATCTAAGTATTTCACGGGTTGCGATTCGATTACTTTAATATGGTTGCTAAGCAATTTATGCTCGTCACAATGTGAATGGTGATACGGAGCTGATGGTGGATCTGGAGAACTCCTCAACAATTAACTTCCCTGTATCGGGAAAAGCAATATTTTGTTTGTAAAAGGCGATGATCACTAGGCTATTGTAACTTAGACAAATTATAAGCAGACCCACTAAAAAGCGTGAAATAAAAACTTTTTAAGAAAAAAAAAACCGACTTTCAAAAAAACACTACAAAGTGAAAAATATCTTTAATTTCGGAAGTCGGTGGCAAAAAACTAAAATAAAGATCCAAAGACACCGACTTCCGAAATTAAAGTTATCTTTCACTTTGTAAAGTTTTTTTTGGAAGTCGGTTTTTTTTTCTTAAAAAGTTTTTTTTACTTTAATGGTTTGCAAGTATTTATTTGTAAACGCGATTTTGCTCCTTATTTATTCGAAGTCATTGATCAATTTCCTATGCAAGTAGTTTTACTTCCAACGGGGCTTTTGAATACGCGATTGTATTTCTTATCTGTATGAAGTTATGGATCAGTTTTCTATGCAGATAGAAAATACTTGAAAGTATCTCGCTCCGTCGTGCCTCGACGCTCGAGTACGTAGGTACTCAAATAGTTCAACAACCGCGTTTGTTTTCGCAAATGCGATCATACTCCTTATCAGTAAGAGCACAGAATACTTAATAGTACTACGTACAGAAAGGACACTCCCTTCCTCGCCCTCATATCAGATACCGCACCTCACCCCGCACTTCGAGGTATTCGTCGCCGACTCTTTAGCAAGGGCGCTCGCGAACCGCAGCGCTGTATTGCTGACACACAATTATGCGATTTAAAAGTTTTATTTGAGTTTTAATCACGATGGTTGGATATTGTGATGCTTTTCCGAATTCGTATTTACATATACTGTTTGTATGATTTCGCATTTTTAATAACATGCGATTTAATAACCCATTATTTACAGAAAAGTCATTTAAACTAAACTATTTTAGTGTTTTTATTTCATTACGAACCCGTCTATATAAATAAACAATTGAAGTACTTGGTCACTTCATAATAATGCACACGTTCGGGCAGCGCCGCCGCCGACGTCGTTCGGTTCCCCGACACAAATTGCTTTCCGCGCCATTTTTTTTTACGCTACTAGATTTCACGCACACATTTGCACGTATACAAACGTCATTTGTTTATGTAGTAGTAATAGGTAATTATTTTGCGAGCGTTGTATGGAGTGTCCGAGGTGTGGTAAGAGTCTACGGAACAATTTCGTATGCAAGTATTTTTACTTCCAACAGGGCTTTTGTTTGATTACGCGATTGTACTTCTTATTTGTATGAAGTTATGGATCAGTTTTCGATGCAGATAGAAAATACTTGAAAGTATCTCGAGCCCTGGTTTTAGGCCCTGGTTTCTTAAGGTGGACGTACTTGGAAGCCCTGGTACTCGATTTTGCAAGTACGACCCATGTCTAAGGGCTACGGGTGAGGCGAACGGGAGTTGAGTGGGGGATATAAGCAAGAGAAAGCAGTGCGCGCGCACATTTTCTTTCTCTCTTCCTCTCATAGCCAAATACGTTTGAAGTTTCACTTCAGTCGTGTGGTCATAAGCACACTCGGTTTTTTTTTAATTACTTTTTTTTATTATTATTAGCCATTATGTCCCACAGCTGGGCAAAAGCCTCTCTACTCTCTTTCCACCTCACACTGGTCAGAGCTGTCAAGGACAATCTTTATTAAAGAAGTCTAGCTCATTCTGCCAACTTCATTATTATTTTAACAATACTTGAATGTGTAAATAAATCTGTATATATTTTGTAAGTCTCTACAGTGAGGCACATGGCACAAAAACATGTTAAAACAATGCAATGCTATACAAATATGAAGCTTTTCAACTGTCGAAAACAGCTACTGCCATACATTTATTGTTCTTACATTCACAATCGTTTGTTTATAACAGACAGCTAGCAGATAAAGTTTCAATTCTATACAAGTTAAATTCTGTGAAAATATTCGGAATGCGACAAATGTTTATCTGTTTTTTTTTTTTCAAGATAGATTCGTATCTGGGCCCCTGAATGGCGCATTCCATCGAGGGCCCTTGTAAAGACGGTTCGTTGGAGGTTCCTTGGGGTTGTCAATAGCGTCCTATTATTGAAAATGTCGCGTATATTTGATGCAAAACTTATCCTAGTTTTTATGCATTTCAAAGCTGAAAATGTATCATCTACTTGACTTCGTTTCTTTTGCAATTTGTGTCATATTTCGTTCATTTTATTTATTAAGGGATAATAAACAACTACAACATATATAATACGTAAGGTTAACAAAAGTTTAGAAAGTAATGTTGCAGTTCACTATATTATCCGCAGATTGGACATATTAAAAGATCAGAGGTTGCCACTAGACGAGCATTAAAAAAATGTTTTTTTCATATGATTATTTATCTTTAACATACATACATTACCTATCTATGTAATGTTTCCATTGCTAGGACTTAAGCTTCCTCTCTGTAAGGGGCTGTCTCCGCGAGCGAGAGACTCGCGGCGATATTATCGTCGTGTCACGTATGTCTTACACCCTCATAGAACGTGTCCGTGTAGAAGTGAAACAAGTGACACACGACAATGGATGGATGGATGGATGGATGGATGGATGGATGGATGGATGGATGGATGGATGGATGGATGGATGGATGGATGTGGATGTGGATGTGGATGTGGATGTGGATGTGTATGTGGATGTGGATGTGGATGTGGATGTGACTGTGGCTGTGGCTGTGGATGTGGATGTGGATGTGGATGTGGCTGTGGATGTGGATGTGGATGCGGATGTGGATGCGGATGCGGATGTGGATGGCTCGACCGTCTGTGTAGTAGCCACACTGCTGTGTATTCGTAAAATTCGTGTATATAAACTGTTTAAAATATGGAAATTGAACAAAGTGCATCTATTAATGAAAAAAGTGACGCAGAAATAGAGAAAAAAAAAAGAGTTATATTAATTCAATTAATAATTGATTTCAACGTTAATATTCAAGTTTTCACTTCTGCCGGCACTCCCGGAGTGCAACCCGACTTTTTTTTTTGAATAGCCGACGAAAAATTTCAACACTCACTCATGTATTGAATCCATGGTTAGGTACTGATTCATCGATATGACGAAAAAGAACTGAATTCAGGCATGATAAGATGGCTAAAAACTATCCTGCAGCCTGTTATTAAAAATGCCTGCGTTTCCATAGCAAAAATAAAGAAACCTACAAAAGCTAATTAACATCGTATGAATCGTATCCAATCAAGCAAAAACCTATAGGAACGCGTATCTCTCAACAGTTTGTTTTCGTACGTCGCCGGCAAGTTGGTCGGATGCGAATTATCGATCTGTGTAATCGGAAACAAAGCCTCTCGTGGCTTGGCGAAAGAAAACAAACGACATACGATAAACGATACTAAGGGAACTCGATTTAATGGTCTCTTGTTTCATGTTATTATCTTTTATGGTTGGAAAAGGCTGGTGTTTTCTCTCAGAGAATATCATGGTTCAGAATTTGGAATTATACCCTACAAATAATATATTTAACTTACATGAGATATGCCTATACAAGCAGCACTTTGACGAAGCCAACCGGTCTATTCTGTAAAAATCTCATCGCGCAAAGTTGGGTGAAGTGATATTGGAGTGAGCTGTTCCTCCTCCTGATGCTAGACATTGGCACTATCACCTATGTTTTCACGGAGAGATTTTTACATTTGGTATCGAGTTTGACTGCCCAGGATACTCTGCACGCACTCAGGTATCCTTCTTCATTTGATGATTTCCCATCCTTAAAAAAAAAAAAAAGGTATCCTTCTTGTGTAGTATTTTTTTTGAGAAAGTTAACAACCAAATAATTCAAAACCCGTCGACTTTAACCTTTTAACCGCCCGACTTTATATCAGTTGTCGTGCCCCCAGCGCCCGAGAAAAAATAAACGTAAAATTAATACCGATGAAACGAGCTGTGATGATATAATTATAATACAGATTAAACGAGATGTGTTATTTGGTCGTATATATACGACTCTGGTGGAATGGGCACGAAAATATTTGTCGGATTAATCCGACGTAGGCGGTTAAAAGGTTAAAGTGGAAATCCGACCTACTACCCAATAATCTACAAAAATATTCTTGTTGTTCGTTTGTTACAAAAGTAGTTATTTTTCCACTCTGCAATTGGCATTTTGTTTTTGTTTTCTATTATATTTTTTTGAGGTCCTGGCTCCATCGGTAACGTTCGATGAAGTTTTTTGTTTTGATTTTTTTTTTGTCATCTACCAGTGTCGCGGGCGCATCAATCTCAATTAATGTGTTTGTCAATGTCAATTAATGTATGTTGTCTTTGGTCCCTGGTTCTAAAATCAACCAATGGACAAAATTGACAACTTTTTATAAGCTTGAGTACAAGGATTTTGACTACTTTGTACCAGTATATTTTATGTCTTTTTTTTGTAATGTGCGTTTTATTTGTGCCGAATAAACAACTTTTCTTTCTTTATTTTCTTCTTCTTTCGTTGTATTTAGGTATGTCAAGAAACGAATTATCTTTCTTTTACGTCATCATCATCATTATTTCAGCCAAAAGACGTCCACTGCTGGGCATAGACCTCCCCAAGCACCGCCACTTCGACCGGTTCTGTGCTTCTTGCATCCAGCTTATTCCTACGAACTTCTCCAAGTCATCGGTCATCCTTGTGGTCTTGCAAGCTTGCACCGCTACGTCTACCGGTACGCGGTCGCCACTCCAGAACCTTTCGGACCCATCGGCCATCTATACTGCATTGTTCTTTTACGTATTCTATCTATTTTGTAAATAATTCTCATTCTAGTACTAAATTCTGTTCGGGTTGTCGGCGGTGTTACAATTATTATTTTCAGAAGTAAGGAGGCAAAATAAAGCACGGTATTAGGTACTTATTTCTTCGTTATATTTCATATTCGTTCTTACATAAATCTCCCAGTTCCCACGTCTTAAAACAGATTCCCGCCATTTACTTTTTTTTCTCAACTCACATGAAAAAACTCACAGATAAAATATATCACTTTTAAACTGATACCAAGAAGGTTTTCTGATACTAAACGTAAAAACAAATAAAATATAACACAATGCTGGCGTGAAAGACTGCTCAGCAAGCATGCTCGAACTCCCGTTTGTATTAACGGACTGTATCTTGGTCTGGTTTTCAGGAGATGAGGGGTGGGAAGAAACGCAATAAAGAAATTTAATAATACGCACTGGTTACCTTGAATGCTTATATCGAACCCATCTTTATTTACACACTGAAGGAAATGACACAATACAGGTGACAGATGATCTGTCAAAATGACAGTAGTACAATGTTACTGTTACTGTTAGCTTGCATCATCCCACTGCTGGGCAAAGCCCTCTCCCCATGACTTCCAGTTCTTTCGATCCAGGGCTATTGACATAAAATGTTACAATGTGTAAATATTGATTAAAATGTCGCAACTTCCAACGAATTCCAGTAGTAATATTGTTAACGACTAAAGACATAGAGAGTGCATCAGCTCGGCTTGCGTCAAACTAGTGGAGCGAGGAAAAAGATAAGGGCACATACTAGGGCCACCCTTATCATCCCATTTAGCTTTACGATACTCACTCTTCTAGAGGATTTTATATATAATGAAGTTGAAAAGGGTTATAAATGGTCGATGAATGGCTCATAGCATTTGGAACGGCGAGCGAGAGATCGATCATCAAAATTATCCCTTTTCTCGTGAACAGTGTAAAATAAAGTAAAGTAAAACAGCGTAAAATGAAACGTCATATTATAGATTTTAGTTATTGGCGCTCACTATTTTTTTTTTTTTTTGTTATTGACGCTCCTTGATCTGTGTGTTACAACAACAATAATGGCGTCCGAAACAGAAATGAACAAAAACATAACTAACAGACCTTTTTTTGGGCAGTCGTGTAAAAATGAGTAAAACGGCGAGCGGTTATGTAAAACAGCGGATTTGACAATCAATCTCCGACATATACCGGCTGACTTTTTTAGCGGCGTCTGGACGAAAACAAGGTATAATAAGTAAATGGAGTCGAAGCCGAAAAAATAAAAAGTCTCTTTTTTACATTCAATCCTTTGATTGAAGCCGGCCTGTTGTAGATTAAATAAGAGCCAAAGCAGTAAGTCGTGGTTTTTCGGTAATTTTTATGACATAAGTAACAAAAATCACAATGACAATAAAAAAATTAGATTATTAAGAGTACAAAATACAAACAAGTATTTAATACGTACTTTGAGTATTTACTACACGGCCGCTACGAATTCATTGATAATTTGCGCGCGTAGAGAAAGGCGCCTTTAAGTTAAGCTTTTATATTATTTTCTTTTACCTTGAACAAAGGCTAAGCATTGCCATACAACGTGGTAATGCCGCCAGTCTCTTGGGTACATTACCAGTCGACAGCGATGCGGATGAATTTTTCCACGCTATATTTTCGTTTGTGTATAGTTTTAGTTAAGTTAGGTTTTAATTTTGTTAATTAAGGTGATTGGATACTGACACTTTTTCATACATTCTTTCGGGGTACAAATCTCAAAACATAAACGATTTTTGCAGAATAAAAGCACGTATATTAAGTTGTTATAACTTATTATTGACGCATATCGACAAAAACCTATAAAAAAAACACTATTTGCAGGATATCTAGGCCTGATAAAATCGATAAATTTATCTATGTGTGCGCGGCCGGAACACGCCCTCTGCAGGATATTTCAAAGAACCATCGAGAAGCAGAACATACATTTTTGCTATGGTTATCAACAACAGTTGATCTTGATCGTTAGATGGCGTTGTAGTCAACCGTCGCACTGGCATTATTATGCGTGATTTTGTTGACAAGTTTAGTTTTTGCGAACATCGATCACTTGATCGATGGAACTTGCGAAGCGTAGGTATGCAATTTTTAACCGACTTCAAAAAAAGGAGGAGGTTCTCAGTTTGTCGGAATCTTTTTTTTATTTTTTTATGCATGTTACCCGATTACTCGAAGATGGCTAGACCGATTTGAAAAATTCTTTTTTTGTTTGAAAGGGTATACTTTCCAGGTGGTCCCATTGTCATCAAGTCAGGATCTGATAATGGGATCCTGGAGAAATCGAAGGAACTCTTAAAATATTATAAGCATACCTATAGCGATTTGGGTACCTATTTTTTATAGTAACTCGTGTATTTGCTTTCGGAAAGCGCCATTTGGTGATGTGGAACTGATGATGAAGACCACATGACTGATGGCCACTGGAACTACTCAATAATAAGTATTTCACGGGTTGCGATTCGATTACCTACTTTAATATGGTTGCTAAGCAATTAATCATGCTCGTCACAATGCGAATGGTGAAATGGAGCTGATGGTGAAATACCAGGAGAACTCCTCAACGTCCCTGCATCGGGAAAAGCAATATTTTGTAAAAGGCGATAAGCAAGTTGACATTAGGCTATTGAAACTTAGATAAATTATAAACAGACCCACTAAAAAGCGAGATTTATTTAATTAAAAAAAAAATACCGACTGAAAAAAAACACTAGGTAGGTACTAGGCGAAAAAACCTTTATTTTCGGAAGTCGGAGGCAAAAACTAAAGTAGGTACTAAAGACATCGAAGTTATTTTCGACTTAGTAGTTTTTTTTTTTGGAAGGCGGTTTTTTTTTGTTAATTTTTTTTCTTACAAGGCTGGCGCGGTGGCTCTGCCCGCGCAGTTAGATTTTATCAATTTAATCATGAAGTGAGAAAAAATGCCTTACTTTGTGATAGAATTATCTGTGATCTACCCTGGGTTCGATATTACTGTAATAATGAACGTACTTATCATCTATAAAGTTTATGAGCACACTAGCCGAAATATTTCCATACTTACAAATTTCAGGAATTTATTAGGTACTCCACCGTTTGACATAGCACAGACGCCAGCACATCAAGCTACCCGAAACTGTAAAATTTTTCCCAATCAACCTTGAACCTAATACTTTAGCGATAAAGTTGAAAATCCATTAATGAAATTTGACAGATTGTAGTAAGTACCTAGTTTGATTTGCTGGCGTCTGTACATCCAAAGTTAAACATTATATCGTTTTTTCTTATTTAGTTTTATTCATTTTGTATGCGCGGAAGCAAAATAGTAAAATGAAAAGCATTAAAAAGTTATGAGCTAAGAAAGATTCGTTTTTTTAGGGTTCCGTAGTCAACATGGAACCCTTATAGTTTCGCCATGACCGTCAGACAATCCGTCCGTCCGCCCGCAGCTTAGCTCAGAGACTCTTAGTACTAGAAAGCTATAATTTGGCAAGGATATACATATTAATCACGCCGACAAAGTGGTAAAATACAATCTTGAAAAACAATTATTTTTAGGTTACCTCCTGTACACGTAAAGTGGGAATGTTTTTTTTTTCTCTCGTCTACCCCATGGTGTGGGGTATCACTGGATAGGTCTTTCAAAAATATTGCGGGTTTGTGAAAATCATTTTTCGATTCAGGGATCCGTTTGTGAAATACTAGAAGAAATACTAAAATTCACGGCAGTAGTATATGTCACGAAATAAAAATCACAGCTGAGTAGACTTTACGAGTAATAGTCGACCAACTTTTAGTTGCAATGTATGGGAGAACATGATTTTCAACTACAATGTTAAACTTGTTCTTGGGATAAATTCATTTCAACTACGGAACTCTTCATTGTGGTCCGACATGGACTTGGCCGGTTTTTCCTTGCTAATTTTAATGTAACTTAGGGTGTAAATAAGTAATAAAAGATGTATAGAATCTTCAAAACAAAGTCGGTACCAACAAAGCTCAATTATCGAAGAGAGAGAAGAGTTCAATAAACTTTATTTGCAACTAGCTGCGCCCAGCGGTTTCACCCGCATAAGTTTCGATCCCGTGGGAATATCGGGATAAAAACTATCCTATGTCCTTCCCCGGGACTCAAACTATCTCTATACCTACCAAATTTCTTCTAAATCGGTTCAGTGGTTTAGGCGTGAATAGGTAACATACAGACAGACAGGCAGAGTTACTTTCGAATTTATAATATTAGTATGGATATAATATAGTATAAGTATATACAGGGTTATTGGAACAACACTAACATGGTCATTGTACTCATCATTATGAACAATTTTTTTTACTATGGGACCAAACCTGAAATCGCGAAAAAAATCAGCTGTTCCCTACATTTATGTTCGTATAGGTAACTCGTCAAAATGTAGGAAACAGCTGATTTTTTTTTCATTTTCTCATTTGAAATTGGAATTGTTGGTTCGAGTGGACGCTGGTGTATGTGAAGTTGTTGGTTTTTAGGCTAAACATACAAACACACGTAAATAGTAAACACATAATACATATTACACATAACACTTATATACATATACATACACACAACAGTAATAAAATTACACTAATAATTAAATACCCACAACCGTGTGTACACGGCCTAATAATTTCACGCGTCTGTACACTGCCTGTGGCGGCGGCGGGCACGCTGGGCTGGGCTGCGGTTGAATGATACATTACTGACATTACCTACGACCGAAATTCGCGGAATTGATACGATGTTACGCGCCTCCGCCGCGCCTCTCGTCGCCCGCGCCGCGCGTTGCGCCGCTGCATCTCTCGCGCACGACTCAAATAAACATTTTATATAGGTATTTTGTTTTATAGTAGCGTTTAATTATACAACAAATCTTAACTGTCCCGTTGGTTTCGTGGTCACAAGTGCATCTGCCGTGCAAGGGGTCCTGGGTTCGATTCTCAGGTCGGACAGTGTTTCCCGTTAGGAGTTTCTTTACTCTTTTTCTTTTTTTTTTTGCCCGGAGTTTGGAAATTGGTGGCGTAATACCCCCGTGCCTCGGAAAGCACGTAAAGCCGTTGGTCCTGCGCCTGTTCTCTCTCCGGTCGTGTCGAACTGCCGTCCCATCGAACTATGAGAGTAAAGGAAAGTGCACCTGTATTTGCGCACACACTTGTGCACTATAATATCTCCTGCAAACCTGGCTAATCTTCTTTGAAATTGGCCACCGTGACCGAAATCGGTCAGGGGATTTATTATTATTTTATTATTTTTAAACCTAAACCTACCCTAACACACTACAAAAGCACCCTTAGAATAATTGAATAAGCAACTGACAACCCTTGTAGCAATCAAGTATTCTTTTATTCGGTTTTTACTATAAAAAGTACGCTTTTCTTTAGAGAATGAAGGACAGTCATAAAAATATTTTCGTAAAAATATTTTATTTTAATTAACGCCACCTCTGGAAAACAAGTTCACAAACCAAGTTTATGAATACAACGCCATCTAGTTCTATCGCAAGTAAAACTATACACGTAGTGTGTAACTGTACATGTGTGTGTAAAGACATAGTAAAGATATAAAGTGAAACGGCTAAATGTTTAGGGGTACAAATCTTTGTATGAGACGAGTTAACAAGCAAAGTGAATATCTAAAAAGATTATGTTAATGCGTTAGTTGACGCATATAATAAAGTTGTTTCGCAAAGCTTTCTGAGTTAGGCGTAAAAATTGAAAATGTTCGAAGTGCGAATGTGCCGCCATCTAGCGATAAAGTGGCTGGGAGATCATGTATCGAATATCCTTAAGGATATATTTTATTATGTTAAAATAAAATTTATACTCCTTTTGTCGATTTATTTGTTTCTTTTTTTAAAGAGATTTCTGTGGCATGGGCTTTTACTCCGTTCACTTTTTATACCCTGTTGTTGTCCCGACGCGACGGTAAAAAAAGTCAGCCGGTATACAAGGTGTAATAAAAAGACCCAGCACGAACCCCTCATCTTCGCCTTTCATCAAACTAAGTAACTTTGTGAAAAACAATTGCTCGGCTACAACTTTTATTTTTGTTGTAAAAATTCGTGGTTCACGTCAGAAAAATTTGGAACTTCGACCTTCAATATCTCCGTAACAGAAGGTTTCCAGTTCCTAGAGGGGCAATTCTCGTAATTTCAAGAACGTTCACAGTCTGATCTCAGTCTAAATCTGTTAAAAAATACATCTAATCACAATTAATATTATAAAGGCGAAAGTGTGTTTATATGTTTGTTAATTCTTCACGCTCAAACGGCTGGACCAATTTTGATAAAATTTTGTGTGGAGGTAGCTGATACCCTGGTTTAACACATAGGCTGCTTTTTATCCCGATATTCCCACGGGATCGACACTTACGCTGGTGAAACCGCGGGGTACAGCTAGTTTCCCTATATTTTGACAAATTTTTGACATTTGTTTGTTGCCGAGATGAGACTGCGACTAGATTTTGAACGTTTTAAATTAAGAGAATTGGCCTTCTGGTATGGTCCTATAGAAAAAAATATTATAGTAACGGAAACAACAAGTGACACTCGGCTTCATTAAGGGTATTTTTGCACCTGTATCTTTTAGAGGCTTATACTGTACCTACCTATTTATCTGTCTGTTAAGTTTATCATGGCTGCTTCTAAATCGAGCAGTATCGAACACTGCAAGAGAAATAACATTGCGCAACATTCGTCGGCCACTGAAAGCGCTTTACAATAATACCTTTACAATAGCGTATTCATAAACGGGGTGCTTTAAGCGGCTTACGTTTATGGTTGTGTGTCGCGCGCGCATTGAATGCATGCATTTATTTTTAGAACAATGCCGTATATGCCTACTGCATTGTGCGCCCACGCGAAATATCTGGAAAATGCTACGCAAGCGCTAACGAATGGATTTATTAAAAATGTTAGTGATTTTGTTCCGAACATAATGAACTTACATTGGCCATTAATTGAGAGAGAGAGTTGGAAGGTAATACAGCGAAAGACTAAGTATAGCTCATTAGTCGAAGAAGAATTTTAAGAATCTTTGTTTCTGACACAAATTGAACCAACCCCTTTCTACATGGGCGTGTTTTTAAAGGTTTGTTGTGTAAGAGGACTACAGGACCTAAAGCGCGGTCTTTGTCGGACTGCATAGAAAAGAAAGAGAAGCGCGATGACACAACGCTGGTAATTTATTGCAAAATATGAAGCAATTATTGTTTGGACTAAAAAAATAAAACACTAGAGTTTTAGTATGTTGCTTGTAGAATAATCTGACAAAAAATCATAATGATTGTATGTATATTAGTATGGTTTTGATTGTAAAAAGAAAGTTTTTAGAGGTATCTTCATGATTTTTTTCTATCGTACCAAATAAGTTGTATTAGGTTTTCAACACTATCTACCTAGCGTATATCCTGAAGAATATCATATATTTTTTTGATTTTGTTTACTGTACATACTCCATCATATCGCACGCTGAGAACGAAAGTGACCGATTTCAAAATTTTGGTTAAATGTTAGTTTAGTTAAGTATACAGAATGACTTAAAAAAGTATATTCTATCATAATTATATTAGAAAACTGGCCAATAAAGGTAAGAAAAGGATAGAGGTAATTAGCTCTATCCTTTTCTTACCTTTATTGGCCAGTTTACTTAACTCATTCAACCAAAATTTTGAAATCGGTCACTTTCGTTTTCAGCGTGCGATATTTGTTTCTAAAACTTGCGTTTTTTGCGTTTAGGACCTGTAAGCCCCTTAAGTGGAAACTTCTGTAGGCGCACTGTACGCTCTTTCTGAGCAGTGAATGGCGCCGATTCCCTTGTTCACAAACTAAACTAAATTTAAGTTCAGTGCATCTTTTTCTTTCTATTTCATTAAGAAAAGGACAGAAGATAAATATTAGTTTAGTCCTGTCAAATCAAGATACTCCATAGACAAGTTTAGACGTGATTAAAAAATTGGCTACTAAAAATACGTCAATTTATGTCAGGCGCTGTCTAATTTGACAGGACTAAACTAATATTTATGTTCTGTCCTTTTCTTAATGAAATAGAAAGAATAAGATGCACTGAACTTAAATTTAGTTTAGTTTGTGAACATGGGAATCGGCGCCATTGTCACGCTCGGTTTTGTGACGCTGAATCGGGTATACTCGGCTCCGGTCCGTCCGTATTTTACCTAGCTTTTTGTATCACTTTTTAGTTTGTAAATTGCTCTATATGTATAACGTCTTGAGATTCAATTCTCTAATGTTGTGTAATGTTCTTAAATAAATAAAAATAAAATATATATTTTATTTTAAAGGATTTCCTTTAAAGCTATTCCATCGTCGCATATTACAATCCTTACTAATATTATCACACTAATATTATAAAGGCGAAATTTGTGATTGTGTGTGTGTGTGTGTTTATATGTTTGTTACTTCTTCACGCTCAAACGGCTGGACCAATTTTGATGAAATTTAGTATAAAGATAGCTTGAGTCCCGGGAAAGGACATAGGATACTTTTTATCTCGATATTCCCACGGGATCGAGACTTATGCGGGTAAAACCGCGGGGCGGAGCTAGTAAATTTTAAAGTAACTCTGTCTGTCTGTATGTTACCTTTTCACGCCTAAGCCGCTGAACCGATTTAGATGAAATTTGGTATAGAGACAGTTTGAGTCCCGGGAATGGACATAAGGTACTTTTTATTCCGATATTCCCACGGGATCGAGACTTATGCGGGTGAAACCGCGGGGCGCAGCTAGTGAACGTATAAAGAAAAGAAATTAATTAATTCCAAGCAAATTTACGAAAGCCACATACTTAGTAATAAAGTGTCTGTACCCGACATTGCCTGTTTATTTATAATGTAGTGTCACAGTATAGTATCTTTCTACTGTGGTTGTGTTTAGGGCAATATTACAAACAATGATTAATAAAAACAGTGCATAAAAAAACCGCCATCTGTCTAGCGGCTAGCTTTTTTCCATCTATGTTGGGATTCATATTATCGGGTATTTGCAGTCAGAACAATTTTGGTACAATTCTTTAGTGTACACTATGTCCGGGTACGCCTAATAGTTTACGAAATCCGTAGTGGCGCGGCCAGAAAGTATACTTCCCAGCCGCGCCACCTAAACTTCATTATATTTCATTATTCTTTGAGGTACAATTTTTTTGATTTATTTCCGTTGGATCCCGCTTTTGAATCCCATTTTAATATTTTTGGCGTTGGATCCCGCAAAACATTATTATGTATTTCCGTTGGATCCCGAATTAAAAAAAATGCAAGATAATTACGTTTACTAGGTCGGTTCCGGGTAACCCACTAAAAATAATCTCTTTTTAGTGTTTGATAAAGGTAAATCACTTTTCTTCTGAAATGTACACATGTTGTTATAATATGGGATTCAACGGAAATAGCAAACGGGATCCATCGTTAATACCTAAAAAATGGGATTCAAAAGTGGGATCCAACGAAAATAAACGATTTTTTTCACTACATGTACCCTGAAGTACATAAAGGGTACAATTTATCTAGAAACGTGTTACTTTAATTTTCCACTGTGGCGCGGCCAGGAAGTATCACACGCTTAACGTGCTTTCCGAGGCACGGAGGGGGATCTTACTTTGTGAAGAGAAGATGGTCATTCATCCACCCACCCACCCACGGACCAACCGCGACCAGCATAGCTTAACCTTATCGATTAACCCGTGCGGGTATTAGCTAACAATAGAAGAAAAACAAATAAAATCAAAATCAACCCACTCGTTGTTTCGAGTTTATTGTTTTAACTTTCCGAAGTACAGACGCCAGCACATCAAGCTACCCGAATCAACTTTGAACCTAATGCTTTAGCGATAAAGTTGAAATTTATTAAAGTTTGACGGATTGTAGTAGCATGATGTGATGTGCATCTGTACAATATACCCTTTTCCGTTCGCGGTTGTCGATTGGCTAATTAATAAAAAGCAATTCCCTTAAAATGTTTATAAGTTAAAAGCTTGGACTGAGAGTACCTACCTACCGATGAAATACGGAAACAATCAGTTGATTGATACCTTTTTAACGTTATTATTATGTAATCACATACTGACTTTGTATTGTAGAATATGTTCTTGTCTGCGACACTGTTGTTGACTTTTTCAGTTAACACTTAATTTAAAAGTTAAGCAGGTTTATACGATAGGAATATTGAGAATACATTTTGATAATACCAAAGCCGGCAAGCGTAGTGTGGGACGCCCCCCAGTTAGATGGACGGACGACCTAAAGAAGGTGGCTGGGGTAGACTGGATGCGGAAGGCGGAGGACAGGGTGCTGTGGCGCAGTCTAGAAGAGGCATATGTCCAGCAGTGGACTGCGATAGGCTGAGTTGATTGATTGAATACCAAAGAGGGATCCGTGGCTAAATAATTACAGCCGCACAGCTCGATCGATCAGGTTAAGCTACGCTTGCCGCGATTGGTCTGTGGATGGGTATATCTATCCATACCGAGACCCCTCCGTGACTCGGAAAGCACGTTAAGCCGTCGGTCCCGGCTGTCATTCGTGGATCTTTGACAGTCGTTACGGGTAGTCAGAAGCCCGAAAGTCCGACAACCAGTCTTAACAAGGGGTATCGTATTACCCAGTAACTGGGTTGTGCGGGTCAGATAGGCAGTCGCTCCATGTAGAATACTGGTATTCAGCTGCATACGGTTAGACTAGAAGCCGACTCCAACATAGTTGGGAAAAGGCTAGGCAGATGATGACCACCAGTACATGGTTTGCTGGTTGTATGCTGTTTTAGTAATAGCGCCAGTTTTTTTAAATTACATCCAGGACATTGTAAGACTAGGTATGAACTATATGAGCGCCAACAAATGTAATTAAGTGCACGTAATCGAATGCTGTCAAAAATAAAGCGAAATAAGCCAAAAAGTTTCACCAAAGCGTAATAAAAAACAGAAAATCTTGGGATCTTCTAACTCTTTCACTGTATTCGGGTTTTCTTCAAATCTATGGATTGTGTATTTTTCTTAATTACTTGACTGTACTGATCATCAGTTGGTGCACGGGACCCGATCACGGGACCGTAGTCCCTGTGCTTCACCCAGGTGGAGAAAATAGGTCAAGCACGGGTCCGGACCCATATACATCATTAATCTAGAGTCCATTTTTTTTTTCGTTAGCCTGTACTGTCCCACTGCTGGGCAAAGGCCTCCCCCATTTTCTTCCACTTTTCCTTGTGCTGTGCCTTCTCCGTCCAGTCGGTTAGGAATGAGTCTAAGTCGTCACGCCAGCGTTTCTTAGGCCTGATTTACAGAATTATATAATATTATTTCAATTTAATAAAAACACGTAGGTTCTACTTCCATATTAACCGGTTAACGGGGTGAGTACCCTATGTCATCATGATCATTTCAGCCGAAAGACAAAGGCCTCCCCCAAGCACCTCCACTTCGACCGGTTTTATGCTTCTCGCATCCAACAAGTTCCTGGGGCCTTCACAAGGTCGTCGGTCCACCTTGTGGGAGACCTACCCTACCCGTACCCGATGTATTACGATACAATAGAAAATCAATTGTGTCTCATTAGCGGGGCTCAAGCTATTAATTATGATGCTAATAGGTTTACAAAACGAAATAGGTAATATACTGTGGGAAAAATAACAGGCTCAGATCGACACGTTGTAACAATAAACACCTGCTTACCTCGCTACAAGAATCATGGCCTAGGGAAGGTCGTTATGCCAGTGGCCGCCGCACTGCGGGCTCGGTTTTAGGTATACAACCTTTTTGGTTTTACTGGCCGGTATGTACTAACGTTTTTCATTACTCTGGTCTAGGTTTTGTTCGGGATTTCGGGATGTGTACTGTGGAAGTCCGCAGGGAAATAAAAAGAGAGGTTTGCAACCATTACGTGCTTTACAGTCTCAAACTGTGCATAGATAACGCAAAAAGATTCATAGAATCGTATAGAAGATGATATCGCTCATTTGGAAAAAACATCGGCGTAACTGCTACTTTAATTTTTTGTTACATCTTTGTTGAAGTGAAAACTTCTTTAGCGGCGTTGTACACTTTTTTGTAATGGGTAAAAAATGTTAAACTCGCGTCAGGACACGTGACCTGATCGAAAATTCGTAAGACGGATGGAGAGTAGACAGCCGGCGCGGCGTAGGAGAGGAAGTATCCCCCTCTCTTTCTACGGCGCGGCGAAAATGTATGCCTGCTGTTTCGTTTAGGCGGCGCAGGGCGCTTGCGCGAATGTTCGTGTGTGTTTATGTTACAGCGTGCCACGCGCATCCATGGATGGTGACAGCTGATGGCTCGACCGTCTGTGTAGTGGCCACACTGCTGTGTATTCGTAAAATTCGTGTATTATAAAGTGTTTAAAATATGGAAATTGAACAAAGTGCATCTATTAATGAAAAAAGTTACGAAGAAATAGCGAAAGAAAATGAGTTATATTAATTCAATTAATAGTTGATTTATTTCAACGTAAATATTCAAGTTTTCACTTCTGCCGGCACTCACGGAGTGCAACCCGTCTTTTTTGTTATATCTTTGTTTCTCCTAACGTAAATACGCTTCCTAAATGCTTTGTCATATTTAACAATTTTTTTGGAAAAAATACATTTACGTCGATGTTTCTCTAAATGAGCGATATGTTGTGTGTGTCAGCTGACTTTTGGAAAAAGAATTACGTGTAAAGAACTCTTATAATAGAAATAAAGAAAGAATAACGTTTATTTCTATTTATCTGACTCCTGTAACACAGGTTTTTACCTAGCTCAGAAGTCAGGGTTACCACATCATTGTATCATTTAATTTTATTTTATTAGAATTTCGACGTAGTTCGTGAAACAAAAAATACAAATAACAAAATAAAATGTGAAAAATATTGATTTACTACCCAGTGTGTGCCTCACGGCTGCACCAAAAAGGTTCTGTCGGACAGCTGCTGGCAGTCTGACGCTGGTTTCCTAATGAATCCTTAGGGATACGTGACGGGGAGTACAAACACAATACATAATTTTTATAACTTACAAAAATATATGCACATCAAGGTACTACAAACTGACAAATTTCTTTAATAGATTTTCAACTTAATCGCTAAGGCATAAGGTTCAAAGTTGATTGGGAAAATTTTACAGTTTCGGGTAGCTTGATGTGCTGGCGTCTGTACATGGTCTTGTTAATAAAGGCAACGCTACGTAACACGTTTTAAATAACAAATCAAACATAATGATCCTCTTTCTTTAATAAAAGAAATCTATTCACAATAATTTCACTTCCTACAACAAAGTTAATTAAACATTATTACTTTTCTTTCCAAAGGAATCACGCAATGAGGTCGTGGTCGCGACCGTTTTGAAATTCAAATTCAGAATTAGATACATAATATCTCATTCACTTTTTAAAATGAACAACGCTACAAAGGATTTTATGCAATCGGGACGGGACTGTTTTATTTGTGAATGATTTTGCTTTAAGGACGTCACCCATTAGAAGGTCGGCTACTAACCTTGCTAGATAATCAGATACCTATGTTACGTATAAATAATAAATTATTGACTATAGATACGTCATTGACGCCTGAAAATATGAAAGACCTTCAGACAGAAGAATCTATTTAGAATGTTATTTTCTATTGTCTGTCATCAGAATATTTCGGCAAAATCAAAATCCAAAGCAAAATCAAAAGTCATTTATAATATTAAATTAGGTTGAGAATCAGCACTTTTTAACCGACTTCTAAAAAAGGAGGAGGTTCTCAATTCGAATGTTTGTATGTTTTTTTTTTTTTTTTTATGTTTGTTCGCGCATAACTCCGTCGCTTGCCAACCGATTTAAAAAATTCTTTTTTTGTTGGAAAGGGTATACTTTCCAAATGGTCCCATGAAAATTTTATCGAAATCGGACAAGCGGTTTTTGAAAAATCAACAAAAATCTAAAAATTTATCTACATTGTCTACATTAACGATTTTTTTGTTTACTTTTTTGTGGGGTAGGTACAACTAAAAAGTGAAAAATAAAAACTTTTTTACAAAAAAAAAAAACAACCGACTTCAAAAAAAACACTACAAAGTGAAAAATAACTTTAATTTCGGAAGTCGGTGTCAAAAAACGAAAATGCGGAACCAACGACACCGACTTCCGAAATTAAAGTTATTTATCACTTTGTAGTGTTTTTTTTGAAGTCGGTTGTTTTTTTTTTTTTGGATGACAAAATGACGGTCCCCCAAAACGTCCGGCCTTCATCACTTCCTAGTGTTTTCGCTGGGGGGAAGTAGTGGCGCAGCAAACACCCCAGCACCAAAGCTGTCTGTTCAATTAGAAAAACTTGCTTCTATACAATATTCGTTTTTCAAAGTAATTAACATTCAAAATCAAAGCATTTATTAAAAAAAAAAGACGGGTTGCACTCCGGGAGTGCCGGCAGAAGTGAAAACTTGAATATTAACGTTGAAATAAATCAATTATTAATTGAATATTAATTCAATTAATAATTGATTTGTGAAAAAAAAATGAGTTATAATAACTCATTTTTTTTCACTATTTCTGCGTCCCTTTTTTCATTAATAGATGCACTTCGTTCAATTTCCATATTTTAAACACTTTATATGTATACACGAATGTTACGAATACACAGCAGTGTGTCCACGTCCACTTCCACTTCCACTTCCACTTCGACTTCGACTTCGACTTCGACTTCGACTTTGACTTTGACTTTGACTTTGACTTTGACTTTGACTTCGACTTCGACTTCGACTGTGACTTTGACTTTGAGTTTGACTTTGACTTTGACTTCGACTTCGACTTTGACTTTGACTTTGACTTCGACTTTGACTTTGACTTCGACTTCGACTTTGACTTTGACTTTGACTTTGACTTTGACTTCGACTTTGACTTCGACTTTGACTTTGACTTCGACTTCGACTCCGACTTCGACTTCCACTTCCACTTCCACTTCCGGTTCCACTTCCACTTCCACTTCCACTACCACTTCCACTTCCACTCCATCCATCCATCCATCCATCCATCCATACATTGTCGTGTGTCACTAAACTTGGTTCACTTCGGTTGGCGCCGCCGTAGAAAGAGAGGGGGGGGGGAAATCTCTCCTGACGGTCACGTGTCCTGACGCGATGTCCTGACGCGAGTTTAACATTTTTTACCCATTACAAAAAGTGTTCAACGCCGCTAAAGAAGTTTTCACTTCAAAAAAAAAAAAAGCAAATACCTAAACTATTGGCGCTGCCTGCCGCCCAGCACCGCACTCTGTCTCGCTCTCGCTCAGTCCGCGAGCAGTATCGTATGAGCGAGATAAAGAGTGAATTTTAGCTGAGGTAGTATAGGCTCTTAAACAAAAACAATTCAAATATTAAATTAAAATAAGCTATGGCAGCAAAGAGATCACCAGTCCTTACTGACGACGCCCGTTCACGAACATGACATTACGAGACACAGAACATTTAAGTAATTAAATTATTTAGATTCTAACAATATCTTATTTATTTATGTTTGTACTTATATTTAGACTTGTAGTCCCGATGTGGCTAACTAGCTTAACTGAAACGAATCACGATTTTGATTAAGTATACCAACTTCAACTTTAATTATACTTATTCCGTATAAATTATCAAAATGTTGTACCGTTGTAATGGTGCCCAAGACACAGGCTGTGCCTAGTTTGGGACTAACAATCCATACTAATATTATAAATTCGAAAGTATGTCTGTCTGTCTGTATGTTACCTTTTCACGCCTAAACCGCTGAACCGATTTAGATGAAATTTGGTATAAAGATAGTTTGAGTCCCGGGAAAGGACACAGTATACTTTTTATCCAGACATTCCCACGGGATCAAGACTTATGCGGGTGTAACCGCGGGGCGCAGCTAGTACCTCCATATTTTAATTTTGAATTATGAAACAAACGATTTTACTTTACTTTACTATATCTGCAACTACGGTAGAGTTATGCTCCAATATGGCTTTCACAGTTACTTACGTTATAACATAACATAATCAGCCTATAATGTTCCCACTGCTGGGACACAGGCCTCCTCTCTGTGAGAGGGAGTGGGCCGTAATCCACCACGCGGGCCCAGTGCGGGTTGGTAGATGTCACATGTCTTCGAATTTTTGGTTCTAGGACATGCCGGTTTCCTCACGATGTTTTCCTTCACCGTTTTGAGAGCAGTGGTGAAGAAATAATTTACACAAAGTAAAGCGCCTGTCTGGGTTCGAACCTACGACCTACAACTCGTAAGTCGCGGTCGTTACCACTGGGCCACCACTGCTCCTACTACTTACGTTATGCCAGACAACATCTCAATTAGGACAGGTGGAATCACAGGGTAGCTGCCAGGACAACGAGATCGAATATTCACATACAATTACATGGCATGGTATTGTGCGTCGTCGACAGCAGAAATTAGCTTTAGGGAACAACCCGGTAATTGGAGCTAGGGTCCGAGAGACGGAGTAGGAATAAATTGGCCATTATGTTACATCGAAATGGTTGAATATGTATTCGGATGCAGCGTAAAATGTACGTGGATTCTGAAAATCAATCAATCAATCAACTCAGCCTATCGCAGTCCACTGCTGGACATAGGCCTCTTCCAGACTGCGCCACAGCACCCTGTCCTCCGCCTTCCGCATCCAGTCGACCCCAGCCACCTTCTTTAGGTCGTCCGTCCATCTAGCGGGGGGGCGTCCTACACTGCGCTTGCCGGTACGCGGTCTCCACTCCAGGACTCGCCTGCTCCACCGGCCATCAGTCCTTCGACAGACATGGCCAGCCCACTGCCACTTCAGTTTGCTTACTCTGCAAGCTATGTCGGTAACTCCGGTTCTTTTCCGATTCTGAAAATAGTCGGTTATTTTTTAAATCCGTCTGTATTTTCGAGCCCTTTTTCAAGTATCACAACCACAACAAGTTTTCGAAAAAACGGAGCTTGTAGTCGTCAATGAAAAGATTAATCAATACTAATATTATAAATTCGAAAGTAACTCTGTCTGTCTGTCTGTGTTACCTTTCACGCCTAAACCACTAAAATGATTTCGATGAAAAAAGGTATAGATATAGTTTGAGTCCCGGGAAAGGACATAGGATAGTTCTTATCCCGATATTCTCACGGGATCGAAACTTACGCGGGTGAAACCGCGGGGCACTGCTAGTCGTTTATATAAAAAAGACGGGTTGCACTCCGGGAGTGTCGGCAGAAGTGAAAACTTGAATATTAACGTTGAAATAAATCAATTATTAATTGAATTAATATAACTCATTTTTTTTTTCACTATTTCTGCGTCACTTTTTTCATTAATAGATGCACTTTGTTCAATTTCCATATTTTAAACACTTTATATACACGAATTTTACGAATACACAGCAGTGTGGCTACTACACAGACGGTCGAGCCATCCACATCCACATCCATCTATCCATCCATCCATCCATTGTCGTGTGTCACTTGCTTCATTTCGGTTGGCGCCGCCGTAGAAAGAGAGGGGGATACTTAGTAGTTAGGAGTAGTAGTTCTCCCCTGTGTAGTCTCTCCTGACGGTCACCGGTCCTGACGCGATGTCCCCTGACGCGAGTTTAACATTTTTTACCCATTACAAAAAAGTGTGCAACGCCGCTAAACAAGTTTTCACTTAAAAAAATTAGCTATTCCATACGTAATATGTTGACCGCGTAGGTATTGCACTTCTTTTTTATTACCGACAGTATATTTCTAATAGCTTCTGCCCGCAACTTCGTCCGCGTGAAATTTCACCCTCTAGGGGTGGAATTTTGAAAAACCCTTTCTTAGTGGATACCTACTCTTTACACAGAACATGCCCTCCAAAATTCATGTCTCTAGGACCAGCGGTTTAGGCTATGCGTTGATATATCAGTCAACTTCACTTTGAATTTTATATAATACTAGCTGCCCGGCGCGACTTCGTTCGCGTGGTGTCCTACTCCTTCCCCTACCCTACTCCTGCCCTAATCCTACTCCTACCCTTCTCCTACCCTACCCCTTCCCTACTCCTACCGTACCCCTCTCCTACCTTACTTACTCCTACCATACCCGTTCCGTACTCTTACTCTACTCCTACCGTACCCCTACCCTATCCCGACCATACTCCTACCGATCCCCTACCCTACTCCTACTCTACTCCTACCCTACCCCTACCCTCCTCCTCTACTCTACTCCTACCCTTACTCCAACTGTACCCCTACCCTACTCCTACCTTACCCCTACCCTACACGATCAATAGTTTTAATAAAAATAGTTTACGTCCTATACTCAGACCTACTGAATATACACACAAAATTTCATAAGAATCGGTCAAGCCGTTTCGGAGGAGTTTTTGTTACCAACACTACTGTGACATGAGAATTTTATCGCTGCGCTGCGTGGAGCCACACCGCCATGTCGGCGTGTATTTTTTGTTTATTTTGACATTTTTAATTTCGTAGTATCTTTTGGATGGAATGTCCGATTTCAATAATTCAAAAAGTAATCAACAGGTATTGATACAGTCTTGGATAAGAAGAAACAAGTTATTTGGATAAGAATTAATACAAAGGTATGGATAACATGGTCTGATTTTGATTGGCATTTCCATCAACTTTTAAAATGTATAAAAGTAGTTATAGTGACATAACTACAATAGTTGGACATATTATGGTCTTGCGAAGTTTTTTGTAGATATTGATATGTTCTATAATATTCTAAAACATTTTTTTGTTCTATCATCAATACTTTCCGCAGCGCATGCGATGAAAGACATTTTATGGCTAATTTTTTTACACCTTGGGTTGGTTTTAGTAGAAATTTCTATGGATCTCTATTTTTTTCCAGTACTAAATATAGCCTATGTTACTCAGTGATAATGTAGCTATCTAACGGCAAAAGAATTTTTGAAATCGGTCCAGTAGTTTTTAAGTTTATTCGTTACATACAAAAATACAAATCTTTCTTCTTTATAATATTAGTATAGACTTAAATGAAATATATATAAGTACTTATAGATGTTAGGGAGTCTAATCATGTGCTGAAATTATGATTTTAGTTTGCGCGTTGATATTCCTGCCACCCTGTATATCATTTATCAGTATACTAGCTGCGCCCCGCGGTTTCACCCGTGTAAGTGTCGATCCCGTGTTTATATCGGGATAAAAAGTAGCCTTTATGTTAATCCAGGGTGTCAGCTACCATACATCCGTACAAAATTTTATCGAAATTGGTCCAGCCGTTTGAGCGTGAAGAAGTAACAAACATATAAACACACACACACTCACAAACTTTCGCCTTTATAATATTAGTGTGGCAAAAGTTCAGATATAAAGTTATTTGGACTCTAAAGCGTAATAAGCGTAATTTGTAGTGTTTAATGTGTTTATTTCATGTTATGTATTTTTGTGGTGTACAATAAAGTATATATAAATAAATAAATAAATAAAGGGTCTCATACGTAACCATTTTCAAAGTAGGTAACAGACAAAATAATAATAACTACTTACCGATTTATTACCGTTGGATCCCGTTTTTGAATCCCATTTTAATATTTTTGGCGTTGGATCCCGCAAAACATTATTATGTATTTCCGTTGGATCCCGAATTTAAAAAATGCAAGATAATTACGTTTTATTGTCGTTGAATCCCGAAAAGTATTTCCGTTGGATCCCGAATGCTTAAAAAAATATGAATGCGGGTACTTTCAACAACAAAATTGTTTATAATAAAATGAGGGGTTCACTAATGTTTCACCAAAACTGCATTGACAAATTTTTAGTTTACAACCAACGTTTCGTATACTATTTATTTCACAAACAACTCATTTTCTATATAATCTAGTCGTTTCTGGCACTCGCCGGCCGCTGCCGCGGCACCGCTCGCTTCGCTCGCTCGGCTCGTGCGTAGGGGTCACAGTTTTCACCTAACCTAACCTAACATTGTTTTTTTTTTTAATAATTAACCTAATCTAACTAGTTCGGTTCCGGGTAACCCACTAAAAATAATCTCTTTTTAGTGTTTGATAAAGGTAAATCACTTTTCTTCTGAAATGTACACATGTTGTTATAATATGGGATTCAACGGAAATAGCAAACGGGATCCATCGGTAATACCTAAAAAACGGGATCAAAAAACGGGATCCAACGGTAATAAACGCTACTTACCTACTGAAAAGCGAACAGAATCCTTGCACGTGTTTATCTATAGAAATGAAAACCGGCAGACACCCATTTTAAAGGAAAAATATACGCTAAATAAACGGTTGAAAATAGGTGTATTATTCTATTGTCAACCTCGTTGCATAGTTTTACTCGTGGGTGGCTCGGACGTTGCTTTTGTCATACGGCAAATATAATAAGGACTACTTCCCCTCCCAACTTTGCCTATATCCTTTACTACAGAGGAGGTACAGAGGTTTATTTGATAGGTCAACATAATTGGTTGTTAGCACACATATTGTATATCAATGAGACGTGCAAATGAGATGTTTTTGTGGAATTTATTTTGGAATAGAATTCTAAAGTTTTTTATTATTGTGAAGTGTATCATGCCGCATGGTCTACAGCTCATCACACAACGTAGCAAGGATAGGAGGTATTGGTATACAGGGTGAAATTAAATTCATGGGCATCCTTTTAAGGGGTAATTGTCATCATTATGAACAACTTTTACTATGGGACTAAACCTAAAATCGCGAAAAAAATCAGCTGTTCCTTGCATTTATGTTCACATAACTCGTCAAAATATAGGGTAGAGCCGATTTTTTTTCGCGATTTCAGGTTTGGTCCCATAGTAAAAGTTGTTCATAATGATTAGTACAATGACCCCTTAAAAGGATGCCCATGAATTCAATTTCACTCTGTATATGCTATATGCTAGAAAGAAGCGTACTGACAATAAGAAAGATACAGAAAATCTGAAGTGAACTTAGGACAGAAAACGAAGAAAGCCGATTCTCTAATATACCTTTAAACTGCAGTGGAAATAAGCCGGACATCTGGCCTTTTATACCGACAAAAGATGGACTGTAGAGGTGACCCGGTGGGCAAGACCCAGTTTTGAGTTTGGCAGCCTTTTTACCTACGACTAGGATCGCCGTTTTGGAGCGCAGCGTGGTTTTTCATATTTTGTAAGTTCGTTTAAAGCCTAAAATGCTGCGCTTCATTGCTTTTTGGCAAAACCCAAGGTGGAACTTTTGTGATACGGTGAGGGACCAGGTCTGAGCTTAGAACAAATTTTTATATTTTTAAATTAATTCCAATTCCGACTGTTTTAGGGGTGGTGCTGCAAGAACTGGGTTTGTTGCAACGAAAACAGGTAAACTTTTTAAATCACGTTCATTGTGTGTTTGAACAAACAAGATGAATTTTTGAAATTTAGAAATTAGAAATTCGGGCGTGCGCATTGACATGACGCATGTCTCGCCTCTTAGCTTACCTAGCGATGCTACTCACTAACTAAATAAATACATTAGCTATTAACAATTTTTAAAATCTATTGAACGCGTCCCTAATATTTGTACGCCTTCTTGCAAGATATAGCGCACTCTATAAGAACTTTATTATCCTATGCCCTTTCTATGTTTAACAAATGAATAAAATAACTTATGAGTTATGAATTTGTTTAGTTACCTACTGTACATCTCGCCATCCAGACCACATCATCTTGATAAGTGAACAGACATTTTGCTGACCCGCAGCAAAAAAAAGCGACAAGTCAGACATTATCACTCTCTGACTTCACAATATCTAATTTAATCTTATCTCTTTTATCTTGTTTAATTAAAGAAAGAGCCAGAAGTAGATGTAACATTCTACTTCAATTAACGTTATCTTGTTAGAACTTCAGCTGAGCAGGCACTAGTTTCAAATTAATTTATTAAAATTGAAACTTAAGAATTAGCTGGTTCTTAATTAATTACGAAGTTTAAATATGAAATTGTAGGAGTAATGAAGTATATTATATACCTCTTTCTGAAATGTAACTTTAACCACCTGGTGCTAGCCGAAAGTAAGGCTCTCCGGTCCTATTCTACTTTATACAGGGTGTTACGGAAAGGGTATATCAATACAAACGGGTTGAAGAGTGTATCTGGTCTAGTATTTTATTTCGACATCACGGCGCTGCACTGGCGCGCGGCGGCGTGATGTGCGTGTACTAGGCGCACAGACACACAACAGACAATGGATAATGACCCTCGTAGTGCGGTGACACGTTTTTCACGATTTCAATTTAATAAACTATCGAAATAAAAAAATATTAAGCATTTTCAAAGTTACTACTTTTGAGCTGAAATTTTGTACAGATTCTAGACCAGATACACTCTTCAACCCGTTTGTATTGATATACCCTTTCCGTAACACCCTGTATACCTTACTAGCTGTGTCCGCGATATCGTTCGCGTGATTTCATGGGTTTTTATATTTTTGCACGGAACCCTAATTTTTTTTAGTTACTTCGTAATAACATCAGCTACTTGCCAGTGAAAGGCCCGTCAAAATCGGTCCAGATGTTTCGGAGATTAGCCGAAACAAAAACATTAGAAATGATTTTTATGTCTATTAACTACAGATCGCTGAACACGTAGATTAGAAATCAATCAATCAATCTGGCTAGCCTTTTCACAACTATTTTGGGGTTGGCTACCAGTCTTACCGGATTCAGTTGTATTTTACATGGAGCGACTGCCTATTTGACCTTCACAGCCCAGTTACTGGGTAACACGATACCCCTTGGTAAGATTGGATGTCAGACTGTTGACTACCCGTAATGACTGTAAAAGACCTACGCATGACAGTCGGGACCCAACGGCTTAACGTGCTTTTCGATGCACGGCTACTATATATTGGTATGCTATTGAGCATCATCCGTTCTTCCTGTTAGGTAAATACTGCCTTTCAAAAGCATTTGCCCTTCAGTTGGCCTTTTCACAGCAAAGACCTCTCCATTGAAGTCAAGTTCACCGTCCTTAAACCTGGTAAATTAATTCAATGTAGTGTAATGTATCTCATCCAAGTTTTAACCAAATATCTCGATATTCTACCGAACTTCCAAAAGTATCGTAAGCCATTTGGCCAATCAAATGGCTTCTGAATACATTGGATAATAGAAAAGTTCACCAATGTACTCACCAACTTTTCTATTGACTTACTATAACTTACTATACTGAGTATAGTAAGTAAGTTCAAGTCCTGTATTACAATCACACTAATATTATAAAGGCGAAAGTTTGTGAGTGTGTGTGTGTTTATATGTTTGTTACTTCTTCACGCTCAAACGGCTGGACCAATTTTGATGAAATTTGGTATAGAGATAGTTTGAGTCCCGGGAAAGGACATAGGATAGTTTTCACCCCGACATTCCCATGGGATTGAAACTTATGCGGGTCAAACCGCGGGGCGCTGTTAGTAAGTACATATATTATGTTTATGCCAGGAACAAAGTTTTGAAACTTGTACGGTCGAACAAGCTATTTGGTATACAGGCAGCTAACTTGCAACTATTTCTAAACAATGGTGTGCTGAGTTAGTAAATTCTTTTATACCACTCTATTTAATTAAGGATGCCATAAGCTAAAAAAGTGTTACCGCACAAAATAAAACTTTTTTACAAAAAAAAACAACCGACTTCAAAAACAAAACACTACAAAGTGATAAATAACTTTAATTTCGGAAGTCAGTGTCGTTGGTTCCGCATTTTCGTTTTCTGACACCGACTTCCGAAATTAAAGTTATTTATCACTTTGTAGTGTTTTGTTTTTGAAATCGGTTGTTTTATTTTGTAAAAAAGTTTGTATTTTTCACTTTTTAGTTGTACCTACCCCACAAAAAAGTAAACGAAAAGATCGTTAATGTAGACAATGTAGATAAATTTTTAGATTTTGTTGATTTTTCAAAAACCCCTTCTCCGATTTCGATAAAATTTTCATGGGACCATTTGGGAAGTATACTCTTTCCAACAAAATAAGAATTTTTCAAATCGGTTGGCAAGCGACAGAGTTATGCGCGAACAAACATAAAAAAAACAAACCTTCGAATTGAGAACCTCCACCTTTTTTAGAAGTCGGTTAAAAACAAAATACTGGCTGTGTAGTGGAAAGATGAATATTTTTGCCTGTATAACAAATAGCTTGTTCGACTGTACCACTTTAAACAGGATCTCATGAAATTCGTTCAGAAATTATTGAGAGTTCGAACTACGCCTTGTTTTAAAGGAATCATTATTAATTTTGGAATTCTCTTAACGTCGCTAAGTTTGGATTAATGTTCCTACTTCGTTTTTTGGGTCGATCATTTTTCTTTTGGGGTTGATTTATGTTTAAAATTAATTCAGTCTAGACTGTTATTACAAAACCTAACTGAACTAACTTGGGAATTATAGTGATTAAGGGCTGATTTTTCAATCGGCAGATAATTTTTACTCGTGGAATAAATTTGACGTCTGAGAGAACAGATGGAAACTCTGTCAAAAATTAAAAATTAGTCCTCGGATAAAATTATCTTGCGTTGGAAAAATCAGCCCTTAATTGTGTAATATCCTTTATGTTCTGGGAATGAAAGATGACAAACTAAGACAGTATATCGACGGTGTATTATCAATACGACGGTGTAGGACTAAGGCGGAGGACATCGTGGAGTACGTGCGCCAGAAGACGAGGTACACGCCGAGGGTGCAGTTACTGGAGTCGCACCGCAACGTCAACTTCAAGGCGTTCGTGGTGCGCGTACCAAATTGTTATCTGCCCGTCGTCATGGAAGAAGACTTCTGGCCACAGGACGTGGTGTTCCGTCGCTTCCGCGGACAAGTACCACAGAGCAGTACAAGAACTAGCTAGTGAAGTGATGTACTAGTTTAATAATAAAAATATCTATGTTTAGGATAAGGTATTTATCTATGGGCCTGCGTCGCCTGAAATAAATAAATAAATCTATACTAATATTATAAAGAGGTAAAAGTTTGTAAGTTTGTATGTAGGGGGTAATCTCTGGAACTACCAGTCAGATTTGAAAAAAATTTCTTGCATTTGATAGCCCAATTCTTGAGGAAGGCTATAGGCTATTTAACATCACGCTATGACCCTTATGAGCCGAGCAAAAAGAAAAAAAGTCAAAAAGTACGTTAAGTGATAGCGCGGGTGGGTGATGCGATACGACGGGGTGGCTCGGGGGAAACAAGAAGTTGCACGTGAACGAAGTCGTGGGCTGAAGCTAGTATCTAATAACCACAAAATCATGATTTTACAGGAGGCGAAAAAAACGTTTCATTTCTATAGTTTTTACTATTTTAATAAAAAAAAGTTACTTATATTAAACAAATAGTAGGAAACGTCGTCGTCGATTCAAGACCTTATGTCTTTGCAAATATGAGCTATTTCATATTTTACCTACGAATATGCAATAAAGTGAAAATCGCTAAAATGTTAGTTATTAGATATTGACACTTCACCGTCGATAAGACGTTCATACGAGGATTCTTCTTATTCTTTTTTTCAAATGTGCCTGTGTGGTCAAATCGTATGATATTTTTTTGGGTTTCATCAAAATCGGTCCCGTTACTTTAACCCTTTGGGGGACACTTAACGCCCCTCGACGTAATGACACTAAAACTTCCCCCTGTTCCTTATATCCCTACTGATATATCTCCACTGGTAGGGATACTTGGAGATTTTTTCCAATTATCGCTACCGATAGGGATATAGGGAACCTTGTGCTCCATATGTCCCTACTGATCCGCACTGGTTCTATTGTGTCTCGTTCAGTGTTCTTCAATCTGTTAAGTATTTTCCGCTATTTCTTGTAGTTTCACCTTGTATACAGGGTGGCATCGAAGCGCAACCCGCTTCCATGGATTCAGTACATGAATTTGAATCCCACGTTGAAATTTTTCGTAGGATATGTATTAAAAAAAATTGCTCTTCCATACATTTTGACCGCGTAGGTATTGCACTTTTGTTCTTGTGGCTAAGTAGATGTCCGTAGATGGGTGACCATCTTCACAAACCAAGACCCCTCCGTGCCTCGGAAAGCACGTTAAGCCGTTGGTCTCGGCCGTCATTCGTGGCTCTTTGACAGTCGTTACGGGTCGTCAGTAGCCTGAAAGTCTGACAACCAGTCTTATCAAGTTGTATCGTATTACCCAGTAACTGGGTTGTGGAGGTCAGATAGGCAGTCGCTCCATGTAAAATACTGGTATTCAGCTGCGTCCAGTTAGACTGGAAGCCGACCCCAACATAGTTAGGAAAAGGCTAGGCGGATGATAAGTAAGTATTGCACTTTTATCCATACTAATATTATAAATTCGAAAGTAACTCTGTCTGTCTGTTTGTCTGTCTGTATGTTACCTTTTCACGCCTAAACCACTGAACGGATTTCGACAAAATTTGGCAGAGAGATAGATTGCATCCCGGGCAAGGACATAGGATAGTTTTTATTCCGATGTTCCCACGGGATCGACACTTCTGCGGGTGACACCGCGGGGCACAGCTAGTATGAAATAGCAGATTTTTTTTTTGATAGCCGACGAAAAATTTCTCCGAAATAATGCGCTGAATTCATGGTTACAGTGCGTCTGTATTTTTTACTACAAATTATAAGTATCATACTCGTTTCTCAAAAATAAGATTCTTTTTCAGTCAACGACAAAATTAAAATGACTAGAGGAAACCAATAACATCGCTTCAACACTTCAGAGGTTAAACCATACAGTTACAATTTGTATCACGTAATAAATTAACATTTCGTGATGGGAAACCGCGGCGTGAAATTACAAAACGTGGGCTATAATTGTTGTTCATGATAAACTCAATAAACACAGGGCTCTGTTAATTTAGCACTAGGATTTTTAATTCAAAAATATATCTATTTAAATTTTTAGAGAGAAAATTAAAGGGGATTATTTTTATATGGAGCCTGGCATCTATCATCTGTCCTATCTATCCGCCATTTTGATTTATTTAAATTTATAGAGAGAACATTAAAGGGGATTATTTTTATATGGAGCCTGGCATCTGTCATCTGTCCGCCATTTTAATTTTAGGTATTAGGTTTCATACGTGGCCACCATTTTGAAAAAAAAATAACAAAATGGCGGCCATGTAGGTATGCCACAGACCTTCAAAGTACTTTGAGAGCAGTGGTGGCCCAGTGGTAATGGCCGCGACTTACGAGTTGTACATCGCAGGTTCGAACAAAGTCAGGCGCTTTACTTTGTGTAAACTATTTCATCACCACTGTTCTCAAAAAATGGTGAAGGAAAACATCGTGGGGAAACCAGCATGTCCTAGAACCAAACATTTTAAGACATGTGACATCTACCAACCCGCAATGGGACCGCGTGGTGGATTACAGCCCACTCCCTCTCACTGAGAGGAGGCCTGTGTCCCAGCATTGGGAACATTATAGGCTGATTATGTTGTTTCAATTAAAAATTACACAGCCTTATTGCTATATTTGGATTTTTTATCCATAAATATTCCTATATACAAAGTGTAAAATAATTAACCTTTTTTTTTTTTCGTGATTTCAGAGTTGGTCCCATAGTGAAAGTTGTTCAGTTCGATGGTCTAAAGCACCTCTTAAAGTTTTTAAGGTTAATTTTTTTACACCTTATATAGGTATTCCTTTCGAATGTATTTTACACGGAGCAACTGTGTGACCAACACGGTCGACTATTACCCAATTGACCCACCATTAAATTCTATCACACCAATCAATCTGCCGAGCCTTTTCCCAACTATTTTGGGGTCGGCTTCCAATTTAACCAGATGCAGCTGAATACCAGTTTTTTACTGGAGCGACTGACGCGATCTGAATTACACAACCCAATTACTGGGTAACACGATACCCCTTGGTGAGACTGGTTGTCAGAGTTTTAGGCTTCTGACTACCCGTAACGACTGTCAAAGATCTACGAATAGCAGCCGGGACCAACTCGAGGCACGGAGGGGGTCTCGATACGTAATAGTGGATCACCCATCCGCGGCAAGCGTAGCTTAACCTTTGATCGACCCGTGCGGCTGTTATTATTTAGTGACGAGCCCCTCACACTTCAACAAAATCAATGTCGAACAAATTTCTCGAGATATAAAAAAAAACTGAGTGTGCTTATGACCACACGATTGAAGTGAAACTTCAAACGTATTTGGCTATGAGAGGAAGAGAGAAAGAAAATGTGCGCGTGCACTGCTTTCTCTTGCTTATATCCCCCACTCAACTCCCGTTCGCCTCGCCCGATCACCCTTTTCGTAGCGCTTACGTCACGCGTTCGCCAGCTTACTCCCCAAGTCAAGCGTGCGTAAAGAAGTTTCACTTCAACAAAGAGGTTCCAACTAAAATCTTTCGGGACTCAAGTCAAACTCACCTGCCCGTGGTGCACCCTGATGACAAAAAAACGAGGCTATGGCAACCCGCCAACACGCACTGGACCAGCGTGGTGGGCACTGGTGGGTCACGGTCCAATCCCCCCCAAATGCATAGAAGAGTAAGAGACAGGCCCCAAGTGCCCGGCGACTCCAGAGGTTGTGTTGACGTAGACGGGCGCGGGCGCAGCCCTGTAGTCAGGGAGCTAAGAATCTCCGGGTGAGATCGACTAACCGTCAAACGTCCTCTGCAAACCGGTAGGCAAAAATCTCTACACTATGGGTGCCTGAAGATGGACGGCGCCGCCGAGGCCGACCCAGAAAGAGATGGCGAGATGACCTGGACGCGTACCGCGAGGGCTGGTACAAGGTGGCGCAAGAAAAGAGTTCCTGGAAAGATTTGGGGGAGGCCTTTGCCCAGCAGTGGGACAGTAAAGGCCAAAAAAAAAAAACAAATCAACGATTCATATTTTTTTAATAAAAAAAATCTATAACAATCTAATTCAGTACTATTTAAGTGCCTCAGCAAACCTCAGCAGCCCTGCACTGACCTCCTTTGCAGCGGGCAATATCTTTTGAGAGGAAATAATGTCCAAGCCATAATGACCTCTAGTTTCTATAATATAGGAATGTTTTATATTCTTGACAAAATACATCCAATCCATAGCCATTCCAAAACTATTTAGCCCAATATTTTTGACGTCCCGATTTATAAACTGTTGGTTATCAACTTTACGCATTGCCTGTAATTAAATAACAGAAATTAAAAAAAAAATCATGCCTGCATTCCCCAAAGAGTTTCATAGTTGTTCATATGTTTTAAGTCTAATGTAATAGGGGGCAAACTTGTAGCCCAACCCGGCCCTGCTTAGCCATTCACAACCATTCGGCAGGCTACAGAGTCAAAAATGACATATTTTCGGTTGGGTACACTACATAAATACGAAAAACTTTATTCCGACAGTCAGAAACACCAATTTCAAAATACCGATTTTCAAAATTCTGAATGGTTCAAAATTCCTAATATAACAACTCCGATTTATCATTCATCCTATTTTTTATAAATCCGAAATTTCAATATTCCTAACGTTCATACAGGGTGTCCCTGGAAGTATACATATATGGATCAAATCGAATAGGGGCGTGGGCAAGGTCATTTCCAAACTTTTTAACCCTGAGAATGTCAGTGAATTTTTTTACGGTTCAAAAGTTATGACCGATTTTTATTTATTTTTCAATCACTTGGCTTAATGCTCAAAGAAAATAATCATAAAAAATACTATCAGGGCTATCTAAAAAAAATAAATTGATAGCCCTGATGGTTTTCACGAATTCGATTTTTCTTCTTTTTTTTAGTTTTTTGAAGTGAAAACTTCTTTAGCGGCGTTGAACACTTTTTGTAATGGGTAAAAAATGTTAAACTCGCGTCAGGACACGTGACCGTCAGGAGAGATTCCCCCCCCCATCTCTTTCTACGGCGGCGCCAACCGAAGTGAACCAAGTGAGACACGATAATGGATGGATGGTGATGGTGATGGCGATGGCGATGGTGATGGCAATGGTGATGGTGATGACGATGGTGATGGCGATGGTGATGGCGATGGTGATGGCGATGGTGATGTGATGTGATGGTGATGGTGGACGCGGACGCAAGTGCATCGATTAATGAAAAAAGTGACGCAGAAATAGTGAAAGAAACTAAGTTATATTAATTCAATTAATAATTGATTTATTTCAACGTTAATATTCAAGTTTTCACTTCTGCCGGCACTCCCGGAGTGCAACCCGTCTTTTTTTTTTTTTGCTAAATCGTTTGTAAATGACCTTGCCCACGTCCCTATTCGATTTGATCCATACTTCCAGGGACACCCTGTATATTCTCAAAATACCGAGTTTCAATAGATCGAATAACAAAAAGTCCGAATTAATGATAATTCGAAACATCAATACGAATTTCGATTACTTAAATTCCGAAATAAAGACGCCTTGATATATACGAGTAGAATACGGAGTTTCGACGCACAAAATATCAATAAATGCTAACAGAGAAATCCCCAATGGAAACCCTGTGCGACCCTATGGGTTCGTATCCCACAGACTTATTATTGACGTTTCCAAGCTATAAAGACCAAACAAAAGCACCTGCAAATGCAATGCACCACTATATGCAAAAGCCACCACTCAGTGGATCCACAATGGCAGGAAACGACTGCGCGGCAGGTCCAGAAAGAGATGGCGGGATGAGCTGGACTCCTTCTTAAAGGATTGGCCCACAATCGCAATAGACCAGGAAAAGTGGAAAGAGGGAAGGGGGGCCTTTGCCCTGTTGTGGGACAGCACAGGCTTATATAAAAAAAAAAAGCACCTGACCTGAAATGGTGAATGGCATCACCTCATAGACCATTGGCATGGGCTTTGGACTACGTTGTCATACCTAATCTGATCGATAGCCAAAATACGGGAAAATAACGGAAAATATACAACTGACCTTCTAATGATGGACACTTTTTAGGGTTCCATACCTCAAAAGGAAAATCGGAACCCTTATAGGATCACTTTGTTGTCCGTCTGTCTGTCGTTCAAGACCCTTTGTTTTAAATTAATGAACCTCTAAAAACTTTTTGCTCTACTAATGATGCGCACATTTTTAAATAATTGAGCCTCTCTTCAACCTTCCAGCTTCTAGCGTGACCAACTGCGTTACCGGCCGGTGAGCGCTACATCCAAATTGGTCGCAGTTATTTGGCTATTTAGTATTTTTAGGATTCCAAAATACGAATTATTTGAGGTTCACAAAAAGAGGCGCAATCATTATATTAGAGTATTCAACAATATTTTCCGGAGCGCAGAATAGGTAATTTTAGAGGTTATATTAAATACACGTGAAGATAAACTAACCAGAGCAATTTCCTTGGTCATTAGAAGATGTCGGCGATGATCTTCGTGATCTGCCCCCAATGGATACAAAACTTTTGTACCAGCCGAGTGAACCGATAGGTATCCGTAAAAATGTGTACCGTCTGCTAATTTCTGAAACAATTCCGTAGTTAGATGGCTGATTTGAAAACAAGATTTGTTTTAGACATTCAAAGGGATCCCGTTGAATTGAGTAGGTTATATTGGAGATAGTTCCAGCAATACATAGCGTTTTTATTTTAGCATTTCATCCCATTAGAACATCCATAGAAAGAAATAAAGAAAGAAAAAACGTTTATTTGCGCTAAACATGGCGCAAAGAAAGAACGCAAAAAGGACACGTTGGGAAAAAAAAAGTAATTAAAAAAATTAAAAAAACCCGACTGCAACCTTATACTAAAACTAACTGAAAAGCTAAAAATAAGCCCATTTTAAATTTAATAAAAGTTGGAAGCAGGCGTGGCCCATACCATTATTATAGTTTCAAACTCAAATGGGTCCCGCCTGCTTCCAACTTTTATTTGATTTAAAATGGGCTTGTTTTTAGCTTTTCAGTTAGTTTTAGTATAAGGTTGCAGTAGGGTTTTTTAATTTTTTTAATTACTTTTTTTTATTTCCAGCTTTTTAGTTTACAAATGTGAAAGATTTCGCAGATGATTTAGTTCTTGATACGTGTTTTTTACGATTTGTCACTTTGAATTACTTTTAACCATATAAGTTGTATATATTTTTGTAATCACCTTTTAAAACCCTTTATTTTGATACCTCACTCGATAGGTTTTGAGAAAAAAAATTTTTTTGAAGGCATAATTTGGCGCCGAAAATCCGCCATTTTGTTTTTTATTTTTATTTTGATATACCCAGTGTCACTTTCACAGTCAATACGAATCTAACGACACCTCTCAAGCTAAAATCCATCGAGCCGTTCAGGCCACAGAGCGTGCCAAACATATACTCTCGAAAAACATAAATCTCCTTCTGGCGCAGTCGGGTTAAAATATGCGTCATTTCCACGCAAAACGGCCATCGCTCAGCTGCCATAATAATTGCGAGACCGAATCCCAGTAGTTTTTACCCGACCACGGCGAAGCAAAAAGGAGGGTTATGATTTTGACCGGTATGTATGTATGTACGTACGTTCATCTGTTCCCTCGTAACTTCTAAGCTGCTTGTCATAATTGGTCAACTGAGGTATCGTTGGAAGCGTCTTGATCGTCCGCTGGTAATAGGCTACGTGACGTCACAATAAATTGAATATGGCGCCCTCTAACGGACATACAGTCACGACCTAAATTTTTATTTATTTATTGATCATGACGTGTTCAATATCGAATGAAAGGGCTTAATTAGCACATTTCAAAAATATAAATATTACTGTAATAAACCCCAAAATAATCAAATAAAAAATAAGTTTAAAAACTAAAACCCGACTACTGAAAAGGATGAAACAAGAAAGTACCTTCCCGTGGTCGCATGGCGCTGTACTAACATACAAAGCTATGGTAGCATGCGACTACGGGAAGGTACTTTCTTGTTTCATCCTTTTCAGTAGTCGGGTTTTAGTTTTTGAACTTATATGTTTAGCAACAGTCGGCGGCGTTGACGTGATGACGTAAACCGGTGTAGCATACAATGACCAAAAAATTAAAATACTTTTTCGAACCACATGCTTCTCATAAACTTCATCCCTTTCAATTGGGTCAATCTTGATTAGGTCATTGCGACAATTTTATTTACTTACGTCATCGACCCATTACTTTCGGTTTGTCTACATTTTCCTTACCTTAAATGCTTTAGTTTCTTCCTCAGAGAAAGGTATTGGTCCACCGTAGTTTTCACTGCATGCGTCGAGTGCAGCATTGTGCTTGCCCCAGTTGTAACTTGAAAGAAACACATAAAAAATACATTACTCAAAAATGATATGATAACAAACCTCGGGCGTGAGGAATTGTTCTTTTTTTTTTGGTTGGATTCAACTGTTTTTTTTGGGATTTTTCTAAACAAAACGCAGTTCCGTTCCGAATCGTGATTGTTGGCAAATCGTGAGGATTTGCCAACAATCACGACTTGAAAATAACGAATCATCCATGGGTGAATGCGCTTCTATAAAAAATAAGCAAGTATAGGACACCCTACTTTTGACAATGGGCCGGCCATATTATTATGTGCCATAGAACCAATGACCGTTGGGGTAGACGTGTTCTGTGACCACGAATCGGCAAACGTTAGGTAGGACGCCCTCAGGCTAGGTGGAGCACCTCTCGCGTCCGGCCCTGGTTCAAGCCATGGTCCGGGGCGAGAGGGAGTGGGAGGCAGTCACCTCCTACTGCGAAGCAGTCATGCTAGCGAAGGAGTCGGCGGAACGGCTGAGGGAGAGAGCCACACGCCCCAGCCGCCGCGGGAGACGCTCCGGGCGTAGGGAGCCGCATGACGACTCCCGGCCACCGTAGGCGCGGGCCTGCGGACGGAGAGTAATGGGTAGCTCACCGTCCGATCAGGACCAGGCCCATGCCGGACGGCGCGTACGTGTTCCACGCGCGCCTCAAAGAGATGTCAGCAAAAAGGAAGGGGCCTGCCAGGGCCGAAGCCTGCCGGGGGTGCGGGATTGTCCGAAAGGGTTACCGCTACCCCGGAACATAAAGGGCTAAGGAAGGAACACGGATGGGTTTTAGTCAGTAAGAGTCTGACACTCCCTTCCGCTCCATCCAGAGCGGGAGGGGTCATTTGATGATTTCCCATCCATAAAAAAAAAAGGCTAGGTGGAGCGACGATGTTCGAAGGGTGGCTGGTAGCAGCTGGATGAGAATTCCCGAAAATCGAGTTGAATGGCGTGCAATAGGAGAGGCCTATGTCCAGCAGTGGACTGCTGTAGGCGGATGCTGATGATGAAAGGAGACCTCTGCTGCTCGCCACATCGAAACAATACAAGCAATTAATACTAAGCAAAAATACCAAGCAGATGCAGAGCAGTGGTGGCACAAAGTAACGGCCGCGACTTACGAGTTGTAGGTCGTAAGTTCGAACCCAGACAGGCGCTTGACTTTGTGTAAATTATTTCATCACCACTGCTCTCAAAACGGTAAAGGAAAACATCGTGAGGAAACCGGCATGTCCTAGAACCAAAAAATCGACGATACGTGACATCTACCAACCGGCACGGGGCCGGGTTTTAAGTCAGTATTTTTTATTACCAGCCTATACAGGGAGTTACGGAAAGGGTATATCAACACAAAATGGTTGAAGAGTGTATCTGGTCTAGAATCTCTGTACAAAATTTGAGCTCAAAAGCATTAACTTTAAAATGCTTAATATTTTTTTATTTCGACATCACGGCGCTGCACTGGCGTGCGGCGGCGTGATGTGCGTGTACTAGGCGTACAGACACACAACAGATAATGGATAATGACCCTCGTAGTGCGGTGACACGTTTGTTATGATTTCAATTTAATAAATTATCGAAATAAAAAAATATCAAGCATTTTCAAAGTTACTGCTTTTGAGCTGAAATTTTGTACAGAGATTCTAGACCAGATACACTCTTCAACCCGTTTGTGTTGATATACCCTTTCCGTAACACCCAGTATAGGCTGGTAATAAAAAATACTGACCTAAAACCTAAAATACATCAGAACCAACTCTTCCTACTTACTGACATAAAAACGCAAAGAATATAAACGAAAATGCCACCACCTCTATTAGCGTGAAAAAAAATCAAAATAAATTATCATAAATCCTTTCCACACACCGGAATGTAATTTCGTATCGTGACAAAGAAAATTCCGTGTCTTTATGAATTTTTGATTGAATTTTCTCTATCGGTTACATACTGCTTTGAAAATTGGGGTTTTGTTATAAAAGTGATGGATTCTGTTTAATAAAGGTAAAAATATTGGTAGCTAATGTATCATGTTATTGCCTGTTAACATTAAATATTTGACAAATGTCTTTGTTTTTATTTTGCAGAATGTGGAAAAATTTTATATTTTTAACCGACTTCAAAAAGGAGCAGGTTCTCAATTCGACTGTATTTTTGTTTTGTATGCACCGGCAATTGTAAATTGATTTCAAAAATTATTTTTTTTAATGGATAGAGTATGCCTCAGGGTTGGTTCCTTATAAATTGGGGTAATTACAGACGCCAGTACATCAAGCTAGTACAATTTGTCAAATTTCTTTAATAGATTTTCAACTTTATTGCTAAAACATAAGGTTCAAAGTTGATTGGGAAAAATTTACAGTTTCGGGTAGCTTGATGTGCTGGCGTCTGTACAACTTAAAAATGAAAAATATAAACTTTTTTTCAAAAAAAAAACAACTGACCGACCGGTTGTTTTTTTAAATTTAAAATAAATTTAAATTTAAATGAAGTCTAAGCCGATTTGTTAATACCAACGAACATGGGTCACCCACGGGTCACCCACGGGTCACTCGAGCGACGGGGGACGGATTATACAAATCTCGGCAAACATTTTAATTTATATAACTTTATAACAATAACAGTAATATTGCAATGAGTTTATGTATATAAAAAATAATTATATTTTTTGCAAATTCACGAGAACGTTCTCCTTAAAACCAGCACCCTAATTGCGTAACACACTATCAATCGTAATCTGAATCATTTTGAAGCAAATTGCTAATCCATTGCTTCATAAATTCGAAAAATTTGTCAGCTCAACACGTAAATAACGCAATGAATGTTGTTGAACTGTCAAAATGAAACCGATTGCGATTGATAATGTATTACGCGATTGTCCCGCAGGACCTTCTAACTGAGCGTTAGACGCCGTCGTTTTTGGCGGCAAGCCGGCAACCCGTGCTCGCAGATACGACTCACTGCGTATCTCAAAACGCACATTACTATCCAAAGATGACAAACGAAATTGGAGATCAGAGCCCTGATTTACAAACATACGACAGGCTATCGTATCGAAAACCTGACATTTCGATAACCTGATTTGACTTCCCCTCAACAGAAAATAGCTGTCGGAAGAATAGCGGGCGTCTATTTGATTTAAACTGACAAAATTTTCGGGTTTTGGACTTGTGAACAGCATTGAGAAGACTCCTGCGATAACAATGATTAATGTTCGATACAATACGGAAGCATATTGAGTGTTTGTGAATAAGGGGGCAGATCAAGCCCTACAAATATAATATAGGTAAATAAATATAAAAATAAATTGGAAAAAGATCTATCTTCTTCCATAACGCTGTAGGTAGCATTTGGTTATTTTTATGTTCAGACGGGCGACCATCAAAATAACCATGTTTCCTAGAGCGGCTGCAGCGTTATAGAAGAAATACTAAGTCAAAAAAATGCTGAATTTAAGCAAGATGGAATATTATGGTCCCGAGTAACCTGCGAAGTACAGTTTTTTTTTTTTTTTTTATTTATACCTTAGGGCTCGTACACATAGCGATCCGTTATACAGGCCCGTTATTTGATGGCGTATGTAGTTGTATGAGCGAGTTCACACACAAAACAGTATTCCGGATTCAGTAATCATGTCATTCCGGCCAATTCTGATCCGTTAAAACGGATCTAGTCAAAACGGACCTATTTGTTTACGAGCCCTTATACACGGGCAGTGTCGTGGGCACAGATTGTCTAGTGAAGACGCAATTAGTATTTGAAATCGTTTTCTACTTGAATTTCGTTCAGTGGTAGTAAATTACGAAACTTTTGCATTAAGCAATCGAAGGCCAATCAGGTAAAACCGTACAAAATCCAGTCGCAATCTCATCTCAGCGACAATCATTGTCAAAATCTTGTCGAAAATGTAGGGAAATTATAGATTTTTTTACTTTTTTTTTTTTGGTATTTTTTTTTTGGGTTTTTTGTCTTTTTTTCGTATTTTCTTTTCTTTTACAAATTGAGACTCAGATCAGACTGTGAACGTTCTTAAAATTACGAGAATTGCCCCTCTTTAGTCTCGTCTTTGACAACGCTATTTCCTTACTTGACTCCTTATACATTGAGCAGTCAGGTGCGAGTCATTTGTTTTAACCGCGTCCCCCTTCTTACTTACCTGAATTTGATCCCTATTAGGGACACTATCGAATGGTGTAATAATACAGTCTGTGTTTTTTTTTTTAATCAAAATCAACGGGTTGTTTGATATTGCATGTTTGTTTCCCAAATAAAATAAATAAATAAAAAATACCGACGGTGTTAACGACATTTCAGATTATAAACTTAGGTCCGTAACGTTAACGATAACCGCCGCACCGCATAGGTAAGTGTCGATCCAGTGGGAATATCGGGATAAAAAGTATCCTATAAGGTACCTGCGGTAAATAAGGGCCAGTGGCTATTAAGGACCATCAGAGAAACTACACACATTCAATAGTTTTATAGGTTAGATCTCTCGCTTACGTAAAAAGGACCAATAGTATTGCTATCTCACGCGCGCGCGTTGCCGTGCGCGTCGCCATTTTGTCAGTAGCCCCGAGTAACTCACTGGGGACGGTCGACGTCACAGTTTTAAAAAAAAAGCCGATGCAAGAACATTCAATAGAAAGAAAATAGTGTATTTTACAACAAGTGAACACCTAATTACTGTAAAGTGGACATTAGAGCTGTCGAATCAAGGTAAGCTCTTTTATTTTGTTGATATTTGCCAACTTTCAAATCAAGTTTTGTAAAAAGTGACGCCAATGCTAATAAGGGCCACCTGGAAGGAAGTGAATAAGGGCCGGCCCTTATTGGCCTGTCTAAATATTTTATTTTTTGTTTTCTTTTCTTTTCATTTAGATAAATAGCTGTATCTTTTTATTAACGTTGATGTTATTGTAAGTCATATCTATTTGAAACACTTTTACAAGCTTTTTAACTTACTATGGTGTGTGGGTTTGTGTGTTCCCGATTTACAACTTTGCATGCTTTCGACGAAAATACAATATTATAGTAACAACGAGCTGATCTGATAATGGAGACAGTAGGTAGACAACGGAATTCAGATTTATGGTTTTTGGCAAATTTTGATCAGCATGCAGTACAAAACACGAGTTTTATAAAAGCTTGTTTATAAAACATATTTTTCAACAAATAATTGATTACAGACTGGAACAATGGAACCTCCTGTTAAGAAACGTCGTGCACTTTGGACAATCAACCAATTGGCAGCTGCAATGGCAGCCGTGCAAAATGGACTACTATCAGAGCGTGCAGCAGCTATTCAGCACGGGATACCGAGAAGAACCCTGAAAAACCATTTAATGAACCGAACAAACGCAGAAGATTCGATTCCTTCATATTCAGCATCACCATCTTTATTGACAGAAGCAGACTATTCATTGCCGGTTTTGTACAACTCTAATACAACGACGAATCATCGTTTAGTCGATTACAGCTCATCAGATTCTGGCAATATTATACAAGAACCACCTATTCAATTACAAGAAACAAATAACATTACAAGGCGACCAATTGTTTATAGCTCAAATACCGATACTTCTGTTGAAGACCTTATATCTCTTTTAGCGAATTATTACAATAGGCAAGATAGCCAAAACTTATACAGCCCCACTCCATCAGAAGACCAAAATGCAGTTCTTCCATTGATGCAAGAATATACGCCAGAAAAAGGAATCAGCCACGGTAGTTACATACATAATGTGGCAAGGCAACGATCTGATAGTTCGTCATCAGAGGACTCAGAGGATTATATACCATTACAGAATCTTAGACAGCAGGATAAAAGTTTGAAATCTCCTTTCCAACAGCTAATACCAACTCCAAATTATGCGGTGGTGAAGCAGAATAAACCAAGACGGAAAGCTATTAACTACAAAGGCCAGCGGGTTACTAGTTTACTAGAGACTTATTTTTGGAAAGAGAGGAAAAAAAGAAAAGACAAAAGAGACAGCAAACTCCTAAAAGAGGCAAAAAGAACAAAGATAATAAAAAAAACAAATTGAAACCTGATGATACGTGGTATTGCTACGCATGTCATACAGAAAGGATCCAAGATATGCGACAATGTCAAGTGTGTCAGAAATGGTACCACGACCAATGTGTTGGCCTAACGAAAGATGATATCAATTTCGTTTGCCCCGAATGCAATTAAATGATAGCTTTAGTTGGCAGGCCAAACTGAGGTTAAAATTAAGGATCTCATTGGATTATAGTTAATAACCTATGTTAATAATTAATAATGATAATACTGCGAATCCACCGACCATTGATATTTGTTGATCTCATAATTCTATTTAGATTTTACGTACTTGTTACTATTTCATTATTTTAATAAGGGCCAGGGCATTTGCCGGGCAAAAAATAAGCATTTATTTTTTAATTTTTGTTAAACCTATATTTCTGGTTAAGAGGTTTTTATCTAAAAATAATATAAATTTGTTGATTTTACATAAATAACATCTTTTTGTTACAAAATAATTATTCTTTGAGTTTTATAAGGACCCAATTTATGTTTTTTTTATATGATTAATGGTAATCTGTTAAATATTTTGTCTGAAAATATTAATTATGTTGAGTTATAGAGGAAAACAATTTATTTTATGTTTTATCAGCTTAGTTTCTTTTAATTTTGTCTCGGACCTTAATAGACTACCTGAGTTTATTAAGCTCCTTAGTAAAGGATTTTTTAAAGTTAATTTTTGTTCACAAAATGTTTAAAACCTAGCCATTTTGGCATTTTTTTTAGATCTCAAATAAATAATGTTCAATAATATTCCAGATTTTTATTTCAAATTCGCCCATTTTTCTCAATATTTAAGTTTTAATTATGCCGGCTCTTATTTACCGCAGGTACCTTATGTTATTCTGATGTATAAGCTATATCACTGTAAAGTTTCATCAAAATCCGTTTAGCAGTTTTTGCATGAAAGAGTAACAAACATCCATCCATCCATCAAAAACTGTCGCGTGCAAGAAGTAACAAACATATAAACACACTCCCACACACACACACACTCACAAACATCCGCCTTTATAATATTAGTGTGATAGTAAGAAAGGATGTAAGATAATATTAAACACACCTTATGCTCTATGCCTAACATGTTACATGATAGACGAACAGGATTTTGAGAAAAGAAAAAATGTTTTACAAAACCGTACAAGAACAAATCGCAATGATTCAGAAACTAAGTTCATCCATAACATAATAGTTATCCAAGACTGGTACCAAACACATACTACTCTAACTCATCCCAAACCGGGTGTTTAGTTTCGCTGCAATTTGGGGATGTAACGTTAAACTTGAGGGGAGAACGTTATTCCCCACTCGACAAGTTTATAAATAGGGGGGTAGCTTGCTCTGTAACATAACGCTAGTTATATATAACAGCCGCGAAATGTCCAGCCATAGAAATAATTGCGAGGAGAAAGTTCGCTGGTCTCATTAAAATGATATTGGACTAGCTTTGGGTTGTGACTTTGCCTTCGAGGTTGAGAGCAGTAAATTACTGTCTTTGAAAATTATGCGAAAGGGTAACTCAAGATAACTATTGACAAATAGCAGGAGGCTGTCAAACTAAAACCCACGGAATTGTCAGCTCAATATTAAGGTTCGGCGTTAAATTTTGGGGAAATTCAACTAATAAGGAAATAATTTTTAGGTTATGGTGATATTAACAAAAATAACAAAATTAAAACCTAACTTAACTAAAAGTATACAAAAACTAAAATATAGCGTCGAAAAATTCATCCGCATCGCTGTCGACTGGTAATGTACCCAAGAGACTGGCGGCATTGCCACGTTGTATGACAATGCTTAGCCTTTGACCAAGGTAAAAGCCAGCCTTTGGGTCACGGGAAGTGTCAACCAGCCGTTTTGAAATTTCCTTAAAAAATTTTTAGGTCACAAAAGGTGCATTAGGGCTATGTTCGGTCTAAAAAAACGGATAGCTGCAAACCGTACTTTATTAAATATAATATTTTAATAAATCTTGTTTATTTTTGAAGTAGCTAATTTCGTACAAACCAATCTCAAATTATTTAGAAAAACAATCAGATGTTTCAATCCGCAATCAACGGGATATATCGTACCTACTAATAAACTAAATTAAGGTATTGACCTTAATTAACGTTGTTTTTATAGATAATGCTGTTGCTATTCACTATATAATATCACTGGGTCCGCGTGGTAGATTATGGCCCCCTTCCTCTCACAGAACGGAGGCCTAGGTGTCCCAGCAGTGGGAACATTATAGGTCAATTATGCTGCCTTAAAAATATACGAGAAAACATAATCCTGCCTTTGCTGTCACGCAGTAGGGTAAAAGGATAGGGCTGCATTCCAAAGATTCTGTTCAAAATTATGTTTGGGCAAGCTGGTTATACAGCCATTACCGTTAGTGACCCTAAAAAATTATACAACAGAGCCTCCAGCCAACACTTCATGAATAAAAATGAGCGGCCACGACCACATGGCCACCGAAATTGTATTAAAAATTCAGAGAAAACCTTCAAAATAAGTACGCAAAGTACTAATTGTAGCTTTGGCCGAATTAACGCTATCCTCTTGTCATTAAATACGGAGTAGCTTTTCTTTTGTTTTCTTTGTTGTGAATTTTAATTATTTTTTCGTCCTAATCGCCCATTTTTTATACTTATATTATGTACTTGCCCTTATTTTAGGTATAAAAAGATGTCTGTAGTTCTTTTGTTTTTGAAAGAGTGCTTTTAGCTAAATGTGGACGTTTACTTTAAGGACTAAGCTTTTATTACATACAATGTTAACGTTTCTTGAAACTTTAAAAAAGTAATCACTAAACGAATCCGAAAGTTATGAAAGATGGTTGCCTAATACCTGTTTTTTATTCATAACTAGCTGCGCCCCGCGGTTTCACGGTAGGAATATAGGGATAAAAAGTAGCCTATATGTTAATCCAGGGTGTCAGCTACCTCCATACAAAATTATATCAAAATTGGTCCAGCCGTTTGAGCGTGAAGAAGTAACAAACATAAACACACACACACTCACAAACTTTCGCTTTTATAATATTAGTGTGATTTCGGACTAGAAGTGCTCATAATCCATATAGTACCAGTAAAAATTACCTAAAAACTATGTTAGTAATCTTTTACAGACTAAAAAACATAAACTAAAAATGGCGTCGCCCAACACACTATGGCTCGTGCCTCCGTACCCAGTGCCTTACAAAAGGACTGTCCAATTTGTCTATTATACTTGTAGCTTTTAGGATGCTGTTGGAGCTTCCGCGCAACCTACCTATCATTGACGCTGTTCTCTTCTTCATAATGCCATGAGATCCGTCAACACGGGCTTCCGCGAAGGTCATACTTATAGTATGTACTTGACCTTATTTTGGGTATAAAAAATGTCTGTAGAATTATTGAAGACTAGCTTCAGCCCGCGACTTCGTTCGCGTGAAACTTCTTGTTTCCCCCGAGCCACCCCGTCGTATCGCATCACCCGCCCGCGCTATCACTTAACGTTCTTTTTTACCTTTTTTCTTTTTGCTCGGCTCCTAAGGGCCATAGGGTGATGTTAAATAGCCTATAGCCTTCCCCAAGAATTGGGCCATCAAATGCAAGAAGAATTTTTCAAATCTGACTGGTAGTTCCAGAGATTACCCCCTACATACAAACTTACAAACATACAAATTTTACCTCTTTATAATATTAAGTATAGATTTTTTTTTAATTTAGAACCTAAGTACACTTTGTGGAATGCATAAAATGGTTAATTTAAATTTCCAAAATAATATTTAAAAATATGTACCAAAGCCAACCCCAACATAGTTGGGAAAAGGCTAGGCAGATGATGATGATGATTTAAAAATATGTACAAGTCTATAAAAACCTCAAACACGGCGCAAATATTCTCCGATCTTATTGGGAGTTATAAGTTCGAGCCGTTTGGGGTTGAAACATTAGGGCCGAGTTTCCACTTAGTTTTTGAGACATCGCTATGCGGATGGCCTATTTTTGGCCAAAGAATCACAGTTTTTTGGGCACTTTTTCTGTTGACAGCGATGCGGACTGCAGAATTTTTTGATGCCCTATGATTTTTCCCCACTCTTTTTTATAAGAGTTTTTGGTTTATTCAAATAGGTACTCAATTTAAACAAACCAACGTTAGGACGTTGGTTTGTTTAAATTGAGTACCTATTTGAATAAACCAAAAACTCTATGAGTGAGGATATTTAATTAAACAAATCCCCCAAACACTGTTCGATCAACAAAGTTCCGACTACTAACACAATCACCACGAAAACAACTATTAAATTAATGTGTCCCCCGCTGCTAATAACAAAGTATGAAACAATAAAACTGATTCGGGTTTTAGACAAAGAAGGAAAATGTCATCCCGTTTCCTAGTGTTGATTTTGTGAGGCTCGTGGTCTTTTCATGACAATACAGTTTTCTGTTGTGTGGAGAAAATAATTCGACAATAAATGAAAACAAAGGCAATACTTTTGCATAGAGTATTTTGAAACTATCAGATAAGTCCTAACATCTAAATTAATCATTTTCATCATCTAGATTGGTTTTGCCAATCATGGGCGCCGATTCCCTTGTTCACAAACTAAACTAAAGTTCAGTGCATCTTTTTCTTTCTATTTCATTAAGAAAAGGACAGAACATAAATATAAGTTTAGTCCTGTCAAATCTAGATACTCCATAGACAAGTTTAGACGTGATTAAAAAATTGGCTACTAAAAATACGTCAATTTATGTCACTACACAAAAATGAACAAAACAAATCTGCTTACCCAAAATTCCTATTGACATCAACGCCGTAACATGGCCCATGCATCTTCCGTCTGTTTTTCCTCCACAAGCGGTCAGTAGTCAGACTGTAGTCATACCCATCTGGATTCAGTACTGGTATAATGTACCTGAAAAGAAAAATACACAATTCACAATAACCAGACTTAATATATTTCTGTAAATTAAAATAATAAGTAACCAAATAACAACTAATACCTAATTAATTTAATAAATAATTTATAAAAATAACAAAATTAAATCCTAACTTATCTAAAACTACACAAAAATTAAAATATAGCGTCGAAAAATTCATCCGCATCGCTGTCGACTGGTAATGTACCCAAGAGACTGGCCACGGTGAGTGGGTCGTCTTAGGGGCGGGCGGCATTACCACGTTGTATGGCAATACTCAGCCTCTGGCCAAGGTAAAAGCCAGCCCTTGTGCTACGGGAAGTGTCACACAGCCGTTTCGAAATTTTCTTAAAAAGAACATGAGCACTCGGACCCCACGGCCCAAGGGTTTCAACTCCCCAACGGCTCGAAAATATAATTTCCGAGGAGGTTGTTAATGACAATAAATCAATAATATTTTAAAAAACTATATTGATATAAGTTGTCGAAATAGCTCACAGAATAAGCAAGCTGATGTGGCAATGGGCCGGCCATATTAGACGTAGAACCGACGACCGTTGGGGTAGACGTGTTCTTGAGTGGAGACCGCGAATCGGTAAATATAAGGTGGGACGCCCTTAGGCTAGGTGGAGTGACGAACTTCGCAGAATGGCTGGTAGCAGCTGGATGAGAGATCCCAAAAATCGAGTTGAATGGCGTGCAATGGGGGAGGCCTATGTTCAGCAGTGGACTATAGGCTGATGATGACGAAGAATGATAAATGATTTTATTTTTGTAAGTAGGCTTGCACAAACACCTTTACACGTCAATCACACTTATAAAAACTAGATGAGGTCGGCGTTTCCTATCTGACTACTCTGAGAAGAAAGGCCGAAACAAACTCAGAGGTCACAGTCTCTTTTAATGTAAAGATGATGATAATGATATGCGAGATTAAGCTGCTCTACCAGGAGGCTGCTAAACTCATCTTGATAGACATTGGACTGATAGATGCATCTTGGGTGAAATGGTCACCGCCGTCACCGCAAATGCGTTGCCAGCCCAGAGCATAATCAGCCTATAATATTCCCACTGCCGGGACACAGGCCTCCTCTCGGTGAGAGTGAGTGGGAAGTAGTCCACCACGCGGGCCCAGCGCGGGTTGGTAGATGTCACATGTCTTCGAATTTTTGGTTCTAGGACATGCCGGTTTCCTAACGATGTTTTTCTTCATGCTTTTGAGAGCAGTGGTGATGAATGTACACAAAGTAAAGCGCCGGTCTGGGTTTTAACCTACGACCTAGTCGCGGCCGTTACTACAGGGCTGCACAGGCCTCCACCAGTGTTGGACGGGAATGGCCAGGTGTTCCCGGCCATTCCCGTAGCCCCCCAGCCAGGGGCATGCGGGGCCCGCCAGGTAGGCGCATTCGCCGGGAGGGTTGTGGAAGTAAAGGCTGAGCCGGTTTCCCATGGCCCTCCCATCACGGCGATGTGGGAACACCGCTGAGTTTTAGTGGGTATATTGTAGGTATCATTTCGACAGGAGTATCTCAGCGAAAAAAAAAAGAAAAAAGGCCACCACCTGCTGCTGCCACCCCAGAGATAAACTTTAAATGTATCGTGTGCCTGTAATCCTACCGGTACTAACCCTACAAACTAAATGCTTTTGGCGACAAAAAATATTGTGAAAGTACACACTTTCCCGTACAAAAAATTCTCATCATCATCATCATTTCAGCCGTAAGACGTCCACTGCTGGGCATAGGCCTCCCCAAGCACATCCACTTCAACCGGTTTTGTACTTCTCGCATCCAACGAGTTCCTGCGGCCTTCACAAGGTCGTCGGTCCACCTTGTGGGAGGCCTTCCAACGCTACGTCTCCCGGTATGCGGTCGCCACTCCAGAACCTTTCGGCCCCATCGACCTTCTGTTATGCGATGCGAATGTGCCCTGCCTACTGCCACTAGTTTGGAAATTCTTCGAGCTATGTCGGTTACCTTGGTTCTCGTGCGGATCTCTTCATCTCTGATTCGATCACGCAGGGAAACTCGAAGCATAGCCCTCTCCATTGCCCTTTGGGTGACTTTCAGCCTTCTAATAAGGTCCATTGTGAGCGACCACGTTTCAGTGCCATATGTCATCACTGGCAACACGCACTGGTCAAAGACTTTCGTCAGTCAAAAAATTCTATTACTAGGTACAGATTTTTAACATCATACCAATTTGTTTTGGTGATATGCGCAGGCTGTTGGTAAAACTTCCGAACGATAGAGTCGATGAAATAGAGGGTTGATATCACAGCCGTCCACTCCCGACCATGCATCCCACTGTCCACGAGTATATTTTTATTGTTCCGGTCGCCGTTTGATATTTTTAACATCTAAAATCAAAATATTTTATTTCACATAAACCTACATGAGCACTTAGGAAACGTCAGAAGCTAGATGCACGGTTCCAATTGGTCGTTTCCTATGGAGAAGAGCCGACAAGAAACTCCACGGTTACTCTTCTTAAAATAATTGGCTTTTACAATGTTTTCAAATTACAGTAGGTATGGGAGGACAGCGTAGGATTGTCAACAAGTACCACGTACTTGATAAAATAAAAAATGGTCTACAGATCTGTCAACAAGGCCTACAAAGTCCTCACGTTTACAAAATAAGGATCTATCAAAAGGAATAAGAATCTATAAAAAGGATAAAGGGAAATATAAAGGTACATGTGAATCCAATTAATCTCCCTAGCCATTTCCCAGTGGAACCAGATGCAGCTAATACAAGTATTTTACATGGAGCGATTGCCTATTTGCCAGTTACACAGTAGTAGGACGATACCCCTCGGTAAGACTGTTTGTCAGAATTTTGTGCTTCTGACTACCCGTAACGACTGCCCAAGATCTACGAATGACAGCCAGAACCCACGATAAGCGTAGCTTGACCTCAGATCGACCCCTGCGGCTGTTATTACTTACCCGACTGCGCCAGAAGGAGTTTTTAGCTACGAGCCTTTCCTCTTTTCATCCTCAATATTTGCATAAAAAATACGAGATATACAAATATACAATACCTACACGCAGATAGTTGGTAATGATAAACATAATTATCACTCACTGTCCGCAAAGCAGACACAATAGATAAACAATAGCCCTTTTTTCTTTTTTTTTTTTTTGGTGCGCGGTGGAAATCCTCATGGACTTCCTCTATCGTGAGGGTGACAGAGGGGCATGCCGGACTTTTACCGGCTAAAACCACCGCGGTGTTCCACCTCTACCTATGGCTGGGGGTGCGGGATTCGCATAAGCATTCACCGCTCCCTCGACAGGACTCGACCCGCTGTTCGCATTGTCTGGATCATGGAACGGAAAATAGGGACAGTATTTTTTTTTCAGGCCGAATTTGTTACCATATATTTTGATGATGATATTTTATGCGATAAAGGCCACCTTTTGACATTTAAACAATTTATTGAGTTGCTAGCAGCGCCCCGCGAATTCACCCGCCCAAGTGTCGATCACGTGGGAATATCGGGATAAAAAGTATCCTATGTCCTTTCCCGGGACTCAAACTATCTCTATACCAAATTACATCTAAATCGATTCAGCGGTTTAAGCGTGAAGAGGTAACAGACAGACACACTTTCGCATTTATAATATTATAAGTATGGATTACAGTACACATTTTGTTAATTACAAAACCCAGCGACTATGTTTACAATCAGACCGTGGAACCATTCTTTAAATCGAGGAAGACCGCGTTGTTCTTATAAACTACAGTGAGGATATTTATGTGGTTCTCACTATAAATTCGAGAATTTATTCCGAACTAGCTGCGCCTCTCGGTTTCACCCGCAGAAGTGTCGATCCCATGGGAATATCGGGATAAAAACTATCCTATGTCCTTCCCCGGGATGTAATCTATCTTTCAGCCACATTTTATCGAAATCCGTTCTGTGGTTTAGGCGTGAAAAGGTAACATACAGACAGACAGACTTACTTTCGAATTTATAATATTAGCACAGAATACTTAATAGTACTACGTAATATTAGTATGGATATGGATGTTTTGTGTTTGAAATTACATAATTACAACAAAAAAAAAACTGTAGTTTTGTCTAGTCGTGAAAACAGTGCGAAGCAGGGTTGCCAGTACTTACATAAATAGGTTTCGAGTGTAACGTCTTCCCAAGAGTAACTATCTTGCAATGCGTTGGATAGGTGGCGGCCATTTTGAGTAAATAATCGTTGATGTCATGTAGTGACGGATAGCTTTTCCATGTAAATGAATCTCCAGACACAGCTTTATTTGTAAGGAATGTAAAATTACAAATTATGCTTTATGTGAACGACTAAGGCGCTCCACACACTGCACCGCGCCCCGTCGCGGCGAGCAGATAACGCGCCCCCGCGCGTGATTTTGTACATACAAATTCAACTCCCGCGCTCCCGCGCGTAAGCGCGTTATTAAATAAAAAATATAGAACGCGAGCGCAGGGTTCTTGCTGTTAGAAGCAATATGCTGGTTCGCAGGTTTGCGTGTTGTAGTAAGGAGTCTCGATATCCGTGGGAGTCTCTAATTTTGCCGTGTTGAATGACAGTTGTGATTTGAATATACAGACAATTTAACTTAGCAGTTAATTTGCTTATCAATTAATTACTCTGACTTTACAGTCTAAAAGTTCTGTCACCTTACCGCTACGCCTGGTAGGAAAAGTTTCCAATAAAGCCTCGTCAACTTTTTCACGTACATCCCTTATCAGGACCGAATAGGTAATTCCATTTTCTTTCAGGAAACCAATTATTTTTTCCTTTTCCACATTGAACATTAAAAAGTCTATTGTCCTGTTATCTCTTATCCAAATTTCTTCTCCTTTGCTTGCTGTGTACGATAAAAGATGGGTTTTCATTATTTTATAGCCGTAATAAAACTAACATTGCGGTATAGTATCTTTATCTCACGAAGCGACGCGCGCTTTACTAAGTTTACAAACACGCTGTGAATGTCTGTGTAAGCGTAGGAGATCTCGGTACCGTCCGACACAATGGTGAAGTCGGAAATTTGTGCGTGTTATGTGCTAACAATACACATTTAAGGATATATCAACTCGGAGAGAATTGTCACCGCATCGTCTCTTGCCTCGCCGTCAAACAGACGTCAACCTAACGTAAGCACGGAACCAAAGCGGATCAGCAGCTCCGATACGTTGACTCGGATACGCGCGACGCCGCGCTTACGACTCGCCGACCGCTGGTTGATGGTGCTGCAAGCAGGCCCCGGGAGGGGTGAGAGGGGCAAGGGTAGACGAAGAGACGGAAGCTCGGATACGGAGAGACGTAAGCGCGGGGACGACGAGCCGTAAGCGGGGAAACTGCAAGTTGACCACGCACCGCACCGCGGTTCGTGAGCTTGTCCCTAGGCGCGGCGATTACATTACGATTCCGATTAGTGTGCGTTGCAGTAGGAAGTTCATGCAAAGAATACTGAACGGCTCGAGTTGATACGGTGACGATCCCTTTCCGAGTTGATATGTGTGCTATTTCCTTTACTGCGTCTTCACGCACACATTTACTGCGTGTTTGTCGCGAGATAAAAATACTATAGCTAATACATATTACCTTTTCAGTGAAATTCAAAATAATTGAGAAATATTACTTGCGCTCCCATTGAGGGACCACATTTGAATTTTGAGCTTTTGAATGCGTCAGCCTTTCGTAAAAGTTCTCAAACAATTGTAAATTTAGCCTCTAGTTTGTAAAAGTAGCCACTCAAAAGTTACAATCGGTTAAAGGTGGTTCCTCAGTCGTGACTGACAGGCATCCCTATCTCAAAACCTACTTAAAATTTACAACTGCTATAAATGACTACTCTTAGTAAAAGATTTACGAGGTGGGTTTAAATGTTTCGAATCAAGCAACAAATGTAGCAATGGATTTTGTAGTATGATCAAAATTCCACTGTTTTGTCATTACAAGAGGTGTGTTTGCAGACAGGATGCGGACACTAACGGATTGACCGTTAGCAAATCATGATAATCTTCCGATTGACAATACATGTACATTTACGAAACTGCCTTTTTTGTCAGACGCAACCTGTCGTAAGTTTTCACAAGTAAATAGCCTGCGCAGAGCCGATATGCTACATTTGGTTCCAAACAAAACTGCATTGTTTCGGAAAAGCATATACTATATAAGGTTTATAATAAACTACCAAAGTGTATTAAATCAGCAGACAATATTATATACAATATTATTGAATATAATAATAAGAAGTTATTTCTATTTCTGATCGAGTAGACATTACTTTTTTGAGGAATTCCTTAATGTCAAGTACCTATATTGCTTGCTTGTTATAAAATTGGGACCAAGTATATGTATATTATGTTGACTGATATTCTAAATATGTAATATAATGCTTTTATCGGACATTTCCTGCTATTTTAATTGTAATCGTGATTAATTATTGGTATTATTATTTTATTATTATTTGTACACCACCAAGTCAAAGTCAAAGCATTTATTTCCAATAGGCACATAAAAGGCACAGTTGAACATCAAAAATTACACTAATAAAATAGAATTGATTCCAGTCGCCCCTACCAAAGGTAGTTTTCGTATGGAGAAGAATGGGCAAGAAACTCCAAGCGGTAGGACATAGAGATCATAATATACTTGACTGTAACACCTATTGTAACCTATGTTCACAAATAATTGAATTGAATTGACAATTACTTTGGTTTATTTTTGTTTAGCCACTTTACATAGTCATCACGTCATAGTGAACGTCAATACCTTAAAAAAAAAATATATTAATCAAGATTACCTCTATCGTAGAACTTGTTCAACACATCGTCACTGAAATCACCTTGTGCTCTCCATAATTGTACACCTTTTAGCTCAGTTTCCGCTAGAACACCTGAAATGATAAACTTAAACTAAACCTACTTACTTACAGAAATAAATCATTTATCAAACAAATATATATTTTGCTAAGACTACCCCCTTTAATCCTAAAGGTATTAAATTACACAAACTTAAAATAATAACGCAAATATAATGAACCTTTTAGAATAAAAAAAATAATAAGTTTTAGCAAAATCATGTCTACATTGAGAAATTGAATCAATTCTCACAAGGCACACGATAAGGAATTTTATAGACGTATAAAACAGAAGTACTTACGTTTGCTTACAAAATTAATTGACTGAGCATTTTTTTTTTAGACAGAACTATTTAATATTCACGACCTAAAATACTTAGAAGAATCTCTTTTTATTAAATGAAAGATACGCTCCGTTAAAAGTTTCAACAGAATTTAGTGAAATTAAATAAACAGAAGAAATTACAAGGAAAAATATCACGAAAAGAAGAAGAAGAGAAGATACTAACACTTCTTTATTATATGTGAGGGGCTTGTGGCTAAGTAATAACAGCCGGAAGGGTCGATCAGTTTGCCGCGCTTGTTCCGTGGATGGGTGACCATCATAACATACCAAGACCCCTCCGTTCACCGTTCGCTTGGACTGAGAGTACCTACCAATGAGATACGGAAACGGTCAGTTGATTGATACCCATTTAACGTTATTATTATATAATCACATACTGACTTTGTATTGTAGAATATGTTCTTGTCTACAACATTGTTGTTGACTTTTTCAGGTAACAATTAATTTAAAAGTTGAAGCAGATTTATACGATAGGAATATTGAAAATACATTTTGATAATACCAGAGAGGGGTCCGTGGCTAAATAATAACAGGCGCACAGGTCGATCGATCGGGTTAAGCTACGCTTGCCGCGATTGGTCTGTGGATGGGTGACCATCTTTACATACCGAGACCCCTCCGTTCACCAGAAAGCACATTAAGCCGTTGGTCCTGGCTGTCATTCGAGGATCTTTGACAGTCGTTGCGTGTCGTCAGAAGCCCGAAAATCTGACAACCAGTCTTGCCAAGGGTACTGTATGACCTAGTAACTGGGTTGTTGATGTCAGATAGGCAGTCGCTCCATGTAAAATACTGGTATTCAGCTGCAGCCGATCCCAACATAGTTAGGAAAAGGCTACGCAAATGATGGTGAAGAAGGGCACAAATACGTACAAAAATATGACATATCTTGCAATTAGCAAGTATGTAAAAAAACTACATTATCTTTCTTTCATAAAACAAAAACTACGGAAAACACAAAAAGTCCTACTAATTTCAACAATATCCATTCATTCAGAAGCAAGAAATTCATACAAAGAAAGACGAATAACCCGAGGGCAAAGTTGCACCACTAAGAGAAAGTTCGGTGTCACCAAGTCTATTACCAATTGAAGGCAATTTGAGCATTCAAACAAGCTGGACAGGGCAACTTTGACACAATGACACACCGAATAAGCTTAAATTTGAAAGCTGAACGAGTCAAAGGGGACTGGAGCCTGAATTGTCACGTTGAAATGTAGCTTTAACATCTCTGACGATCAGAAATAGTAGGTCATTGAACAAAAGAAACCTCCAAATGAAGGAGGGTTGGAAATCTATCCCGATATTGATTGCTATTCATTTGCGGATTATAACTAAGGGCTGATTTTTTAATCATCTGATAAATCTATTCCGGGAACACTTTTGAAATTTCGACAGTTATTTCATACAATAACTGTCAAACGTGAATTTTAATCCCCGAATAAAAGTTATCTGGCGAAGGATAAAATCAGCCCTTACTCTAATTTCATATAAAATAAATAAATGAAAGTTTCAGACAGTTAAAATGTTTGAATTGATGCACAGTATGAAAGTACATAGTTTGTTCAGTAAACAATTCCAAACGCGTGCGTGCGTTGCGGCGCCGCACCGCAAAGATTTCGCCGTATCGGCGGGCACACGAGCGGTGCCGCACCGACGTCGCAACGCATTCATCCCTCCCCGCCTCGTCTCGGCGGTTGCAAGTCCGGTGCGGCGCCGCAGCGCATCGTGTGACATGTCACAGGTTATGTAAGATGACGCAGGGACACCGCTCCGGCGCCGCGCCGCCGCAGCACCGCATCGTTTGCTCCCGGCAATTATACGCTTGTACTGTGTGCGTGCGTAGATTTGTATTGAGACCACAATCAGTATGACTAATATAACAGTATAATTTAATAAATAAAAAATGGTTTACAGATAATATTAAAAACTCAGTGTATGTATTAGGTATGACTATAAAAAAGTAGGTATTCTAATTGGTGGTGTGCGTTAATTACGAGAAATGTCGTATAAGAAAAAAAAAATCTTATCTTGTTTTAAAAAATTACTACTTTTCCGATGTCTTAACATTTGTACTTTTCAATTAATTTTTTTTTTAGATTTTCTTTAACCAATTATACCAACGTATTTACTATTCCAAAAAAACAGTGGCACTCCGGGAATGCCGACAGATGTGAAAATAAAACACAAACAGAATACTTTGCCATCACTCACCGACATATCGGATACATCCCGAGGACAGCCGATCACGTTCGAAGCGGTGTCGGTTACGGTAACAGTGGCGCGAATTCAATGGTTTTTCCCATCTCAATAAATGCGCAACGCGCCTAAAGAAGTTTTCAGTTCAAAAATTCTAATTGGGGTGTTTGTTAGTGTGCGTTAATTACGGGAAATTATGTTGTACCTATAAGTAAAAAAAAAATCTTAGAGTGTGTAAAAAAATACTATTATTCCGAGGTCTTAACGTTTGTAGTTTTCAATTACATTTTTTTTTTTGATTGTCTTTAACCATATGATTTATATACCAACGTCTTTACTATTCCAAAAAAGAACTGTAATAAATTGTACTGGACGATACCTTTCCCTGCAAACGGTCCGAATCCGGGTTAACAGGAAATTCTTCGTTCTGTATGCAGGAATGGTTAGTGCTAAACCTCTAACGTTTGTGCATGTTAATTTGTGTGAACTGGAAGCCACGTCACAGAGAATCTTAGTGCTAATCCAACATCAACATATCTAGAGGCGTGTTGGAAGGATAGGCTGGGCAGGAGCACTTTGTATTACATACCATCACGCCTGTATGAAGGCTTTTTGAGTCACGGAGCAGTCTCAGTATGTAAAAATGGTCACCCATCCACGGACCGACCGCGCCAAGCGTAGCTTAACCTGACCGATCGACCCGTGCGGCTGTTATTACTTAGCCCCGAGCCCCTACATTAAAAAATATTATGTATTTCGCAATACACACATATGTCACACAGATTGTATTCTGCAGGCTTCGACATTCTGTCATCGGCATACTATTCACATTGCCAATACATAACTTGTCACCAGCGGAACATATTCCGAGAATCTCCGCATGTTCTGACGTTCCTATGTGTTGTATTGAACATAAATTGGATTCAAGATTGAAGTATCGACTGATTGCAAACGGAATTACATTAAACATTACGCTGTTTGATAAATAATGTATAAGTATACTGTGTTCATTTTATGCTGGTCGACAACATAAACACATGCCACGTGCTTGTTTATATTCTATCGGCCTTCAAACGTGCTTTTCACATAGCAAACTATCACGCATTGTTTTCCCCGAAAGGTTAGGCAGAGGTGTACCTAAAGTACACCTATATTTCGTCCATCTAATAGGGGGTCAGCCTATTGCCATCAACCGGGCACAAATCCGGATATTCCGGGCTGCTGCTGAGAAATTTCAGACAAACGAGTGATCCTATAAGGGTTCCGTTTTTACCTTTTGAGGCACGGAACCCTAAAAGTAATCTTACAAGTCCTACGCTTACAGAATTTTTGGGCTATAAAGGACGTGATGCAGGGATACTTTGTGTAAATTATTTTTGTTACCACTGCTCTCAAAACGGTGAAGGAAAACATCGTAAGGAAACCGGCATGTCCTAGAACCAAAACTTCGAAGTCATGTGACATTTACCAACCCCCACTGGGCCACACACAGGGGAACACCAGTAGTGGGAACATTGTAGGCTGATTATGTAAACGACGTGACGTGACACTATTTTTATAACATACTTTCTTGGAGGACGCTATAACCAGGCATTTATTCATAGTCAATCGTAAAAATTCGGACAAAGTCGTAACTTGTGTTACAAAATAAAATGTGCCCTGGACCAAATATTATTATAAGAAAAAGGCAACTTTAATATTATCTACGCCCAAGCTAATTCCAACTTATAACCTACCTACTTAGTCGAATAACGGAAATAGTACGAATTTGAAGTACGATGAATATTCAATTTTTAACACGCTTTTTTATTACTAGCTTCACTTGTAACTAACTAAGAATGTAATAAAATCTTAGAAGTCAATTTTAACCTACTTCTAATTGTTTTGTCGAAATGAAACTTTGTATGCAAATATAGTTCAAAAGACAAAACTATAATTTGGTATTTTGGAGCTGATCTGATGATGGTGCCAGGAGGTGGATAGTGGAACTCTTCATTGGCTAATAAACCCCTCGAGTTAGGGCTCATATGATTGGTTTCAACGAGTCCAATAGATCGCACTTGGTGTCGAGGGTCTATTGATGGAGCCAGGAGGTAGATAGTGCAACTCTTCCCGCGTTCGTTCCTGACCCGATTTCAGACACGACAGACAAAAGACACAAAAAACTGTTGGATATGGGTTCGACGATAATTAAAAACTAACACACCGTTTATAAATAATTTATTAAATAAACGACCGGGGCCTAAAAAGGCCACTTTGGCAGAATCATAATAGGATAACATTATGAATCATAATAAAAGTCGTAACATGGTCACAAACTGACAATTCATAATATTATTTGACATTAAAGTAAATCTTTTTTTTTTTTGTGGACCAGTTTACGAATCTCCATACAAAACTGTCAAACAGATGAATTGCGTGATATGAAATTGTACGCAAATAATATTATGAATTGTCAGTTTGTGATCATTTTACGACTTTTATTATGATTCATAATGTCATCCTTTTATGATTCTGCCAAAGTGGCCTTTTTAGGCCCCCTGCTTCCCGTTTTCCCAACCTTTCGATATCCTTAATTCATCCAGAATCGTTATTAAAAAAGAGATGCTTCTAATTTTGAATAATCAATACTTGTCACCGTTTCTGGTTCATCGTTAGTGTTGCCAGCATCTAAAGGTTCTGGCACATTAGTACCAGTAGGTATATTTTTCGGTGGAAATTTTTCCAATATGGCGTCGTCGACGTTTTCACGCACATCGTCCATCAGAACGGTATGGGACACATTGTATGCATCCAAAAAAGCCGCTAAATCTTTGGTCTCTTCATTGAATAATAAAAAATCTATTGTTCTGTTATCTCTTTTCCAAATGTCTTCGGTGAAATGTGCTGTAAAGGGTAGAAAAAAATTATTGAGTACATTTTTATTGAACTAAATTCCTTTACGTATTATGTACTTTTCTAGATAATGCAGTGCCAATGCCTTTCATTTTGACAATCCAACAACATCCATTGCGTTATTTACGTTGTTCAGCAGACGAATTTTTCAAACATAAGAAACAATGGATTAGGAATTTCTTTCAAAATCCTTCGAGTTGAGATTGGAGTGTTACACAATTAGGATGCTGGTCATGCTCAGTATAAACATCTGATCTCTATGTCTTACGTATGTACAGACGCCAGCACATCAAGCCACAAAAATCTGTCATTTGTTTTAAATAGATTTTCAACTTTATCGCTAAAGAATAAGGTTCAAAGTTGATTGGGAAAATTTGACATTTTAGGTAGCTTGATGTGCTGGCGTCTGTACATTGCAACTTTTAACATTTACCGGTCTGTTTTAACATAATAACTATCCTGAGTAAAATTATAAACGAGGTGAGGTCGCAAAGCGATGACTCTGATCATATAGACCATAGGTTCTCAACTTGGGCGATAACGCCCCCTCGTTGGCGTTTGAGACTTTCAGGGGGGCACCAGGAGATCCAGAGAAAATATTTATCCTATCTTACGACTATACAGGGTGAAATTAAATTCATGGGCATCCTTTTAAGGGGTCATTGTACTCATCATTATGAACAACTTTTACTATGGGGCTAAACTTGACAGGCCTGATGGTCTAGTGGTTAGTGACCCTGACTGCTATGCCGGAGGTCGTGGGTTCGATTCCCACCCAGGACAAATGTTTCTGTGATGAGCACGATCATTTGTTCTGTGTCTGGGTGTAATTTATCTATAATATGTATACATGTATTTAGAAATATATAAGTATGTTTATCAGTTGTCTAGTACCCATAACACAAGCTCTGCTTAGCTTGGGACTAGATGGCGTTGTGTGATAGTTGTGGAATATTATTATTATTATTATAAACCTAAAAACGCGACAAAAAATCAGCTGTTCCTTGCATTTATGTTCACATAACACGTCAAAATGTAGGGAAGAGCTGATTTTTTTTTCGCGTTTTCGGGTTTCGTCCCATAGTAAAAGTTTTTCATAATGATGATTACAATGACCCCTGAAAAGGATGCCCATGAATTCAATTTCACCCTGTATAATATTACACGTTTCAATATAATCGTGGCAATAACTGTTTCACATTAACGACGGACGGTAAGTAAAAAAAATTGGGGGCTCTAGAAAAAACAATATTCTCAAAGTAGGTAGGCTAAATATGGTTGAAAATCTATGATATAGATAGATACAAAACCAGATAACTAATCCTAATAATATCCACATGAATCAAACTTTGACTGTAGGTACTACAGCTGCAAGTACACCTCGGAATCGGTTTCATTTTGACATTTCAACAACATTCATTGCGTTATTTACGTGTTGAGCAGACAAATTTTTCGAACTTATGAAGCAATGGATTAGCAATTTGCTTCAAAATGATTCTAATTCCGATTAATAGTATGTTACGCAATTAGGGTGCTGTTCAATGTAGCTACAGTCAACAAAAGAGATAAGAATGCAGGATCGTCGGATATAGTTGAAGTTTAGTAAGAAACCGATGGATGTTCTCGAATAAAATGTAATTTTATTAATAGAACACCAATAGCTCATTTATCAAATTAAATTTCAGTCTACAACATCCATCGGTTTTTTACTAAACTTCAACTATATATATACAAATTTCCGGAACAAATAAAAGAAGAAACTAAATTCAATATTTAACAGGAAATTAAGAGAATATCTAACACAAAAATGCTTTTACTCAGTTACAGAATGTCTAGAACAAAAAATTTTGTAAATATGATAGCTAGATAAATAATTACATATTTTAATATAGTCTACGGTATTATTATGTTAAAATAATAATTATTATTATGTTGCCGTGCCCTAACCGGGTTTCATGTTGGAACTTATTTATTTTGTAACAACTTAATGTACTCAAACTCAAACTCAAACTCAAAGCATTTATTTCAATTAAACCATTACAGGCACTTTTGAATTGTCAAAATTAAGTAGTCGGTCAGTTGGTCAGAAAGTTGAAGCTAGGTGCCCATTCCAAAGCGTAGATCTCTATGGAGAAGAACGGGCAAGAAACTCCATGGACACTCTTTTTAAATCAAGATATTACAAAATCCTGGGTACATTATTCTTGTTGCTTCTATATGTGAGAACAATGTAAAAAAACACACAAATGAAGAAACAATACAAGAAATAAGATTAAAAATAAGCCTTGGCAGTTAAGAGATGACCAGTCTCAACCGACGGCGTCCGTTCACGAACATGACGCATGGATCAGCACCATCCAGCTCAACCATTTTGTAGGGAACCGAATGATCCAACACACGCGCCACCATCAGAGAGACATTTAAGTGAGCATGACACATTCTCAACTGCCATGCTCTTTCAAGTCAACATCAAAAAATCATAATAAACGGATCCATTGTTCTTACATTTACAAAATTGAAAAAATGCTTCTAAATGATACAAAACTATAGATTGCAATTTATTTAAGAGATGAATAAAATTTTTAAAACCAAACAGGAAAAGGTGTTTAGTATTGCAGCATTAACAATTAAAACATGATTGAATAAAATAAAAATAAATGTCAGAAACACTAAAAAAAGAAAAAGGGAAGCACTTCTTCCAAATATTGAAATTTTAACTAGTGAGCTCAAGTGCCTGTGGAGCAGGACCAGCATTTAGCCAAGCATTTTTATCTGCAATGTACCTACACATGAATGCAATAAAGACTTGAATTTGAACTATATCCGACGATCCTGCATACTTATCTCTTTTGTTGACTGTACCTATTACACATTAGTGACAAAACTGTTAGTTTAGTTTTATAGGAACCGGCTCCACTATTCGTCTTACCGTACCCCATTGACTTCTTTGTGGGACAGATCTATTGTGACCCAGACTTTTACGAGGTCACATTAGTGGGATTATAGTGTACTTTGCCGGCTTAAACGTTTACAGTGTAATGGGCCGGAAGACGATTCCATACTTTCGCCACAGAATAGTAGGTACAGAGGGTCGGTTCCATACAATGAGCGAAAACAGTCGCACGCAGTAAAGGTCATTACTCATTAAAACAGCACCGCTCCGATACAGCAAATAACTTGTCATTCGAGTTAGGATTTTAAATCAAATGCTTATTGCATTTGATTTATAGTTATTTATGCAACTGTTTTATAATAAGGGGTATTAAAATACGAATATGGGTTTATCAACTAGGCGAAGTCGAATGTGATAATAGTATCACATGAGTGTTTTTATACCTAATTATGTACAGTTGCATACAAGACTTTATCTACACCCATGATATGAATCCTCTATAAAAGGTTCTGAAACAGTTTTTTTGCAATACCAATATGGAACAAAAATGGTGGCCGGCGGAATACGACGTGAATTCGAATAACCTATAAGATCCTTTTTTTAAATTACCGCGTGCATGACAAGGTTCTTTTTTTGAAAACGAGTTGCATAATGAAATTTAGTACAACATAATAACACTCGTTGGGATGATATTATGGTTACTATGACACTGGTTGTTTTAATGTCTGCAATAAGCTAACTGTTTCAGAAACTTTTACCTATAGAGGATTTATAGCATGGGTGTAGATAAAGTCAATTTTACGATGATAATACAGAATAGTAGACAGCTCACGGGCAGCGTGCTGCCAGCGTCTGTCACACGTCGCGCCGAACGCGCGCGGTCCTCGTGCCGCTCGCACGGTTGTCCCTGTCGCCCGCAAATTATGCTCTTCTTCGTCGGGTACAATAGCTATGGTTGCCAGTTCATGTAAAGTAAACAGAGACATAATGTAAAAACGCGTGCTTTTCACGCGAGATCACTCAGTAATGTTCGCAAACCGGTCTGTGAGCTGAAAACTAGCCGCTGGCGCGTGGGCGGTGAGTTACCAAGTAATAAGCAGCGCGTGGACAACAAGCTGTCATCAAACAGGTGCCGTGCCAGCCGCGAGCGGTCATCTTGTTGACGGCGCTTTGGCGACAAGGGGTGGATTTTTTCCGAGGCGGTGCCAGGCCGTTGCTGCGCTGGAACGGTGCAGTTATACCTAATGATTGATGACCCATACCTACGCGTTCGTACGGGCGACGATCTCAAACAAATGCCAGTCGCGAGTGCGCTTGTACTCGCTGTACGTGAAGCGTGTCTATGTGTGCGTGTGTTCTCGCTCGTTGTAAGGATCCGACCTTCTGTAACTATCTTCTTTGTGCTTTTACTATTAAGGGAGGCAAACGTCTTGTTTATTTTATCTTTCACCGAGTTTAACGGACCGAAACGGTACGGATACTTTCTCGTCTATATGAAGGGGCTTATGGTTAAATAACAGCCAATTGATCTATCTACTTGCCTGTCCGCGGATGGGTGACCATTCTTTACACATTTAATCCACTGAGTGACTAATCGGTTTCGGTTGCCATGCGAATATCTACACATAGTTTTATACATAATCTTTGATTGATGATTTTTTTATTTGATATCTAAATGAAATCCTAAAGCGACACCCTAAGTATTCTCTACAAGATCGGGGACTAGGGTGACTGGTAATGGCTTATGTTTAACTTATCACCAGATAAAGAAAAATATAACATGAAAAAAATACTTTTTACTGCCAAAACTAGTAAATGATCACCAAAATTAAAACTCCATTTTATTGTAAAATACCTAGGTTAAGGTATTTGTATTCTCATTTTCTCGCTCTTGCATCCTACGTCGACCTATTTCTAACCTAACCATTTTTTTTTTTTAACGTGGAGTAATGCTCATGCATTCTGCACTACCACGGGGAGATAGTGCAGTTATGTGGGAATCCAACCCACTAAAACTCCACGGTGTCCTCCTCTGCCGCTTACTGCGGGAACACGGGCACGCGTTAGCACTCATCCGTGAACCCGCCGCGGCTGTCCGCTACCGGACCCTCCTCTGGGGAGTATTCCCCATCACCGGCGCACCAGAACACATAGCACGCCGTGACCACCCCAGGGACCAAACCAGCACATGGGCGCCAGACGACCCCGTGTCTGGGCACCCTTGGTCCCCCTGCGACGGGTCAGGTCATTGGCCCCGCCGCCTGCCAATTTTCGGCCGCAGAGGATAGGGAGAGCGGCCAACGTCATATCAACACTCCTCTTCCTCTGCGGCCCCACCGCGTCCGCCATCAGACGGTGGCGACCCCGTCAAGGCCGCGGAAGGTAGGGAGAGCGGCGCACCGCAATACCGGCACTCCTCTCCCGCTGCGGCCTCCAACCCTCAGCCGCGATGCCTCCGATACGACATCGCAGCCCGCCTCAGCTGCGATGTCGCTCAAGCGGCACCGCAACCTACTTCTTGGCCGCTACGTCGTCGGCTTACCGGCAAAAGCCCTGACGAGCGGCCCCTCCTCGGGTTCCTCTTCGCTTCACCGTGGGTGTCCAAGCCACGGCTATTGAGCCCCCCCGCCTCGACAATGCGGGAACCCACCGGGAGGGGATTTCTAACCTAACCAAACCTAACCTCGGGGTACCCAGCTAGAACTATTTTAATTTTAGACTTCATGTTTTGGTGTTCAATATATTTTTTTGGTGATCATTATATTTAATCCCACTGGTAATTAGTGACCATTACTTAAATACACAATTGTACTCATCATAATAAACAACTTTCCCAAAGAAACATTTTTTTTTTATTTACTTAATGAATGACCCCAAGCACCCCATTAGAATATTGAGTACCTACAATCCTCCAGACCATATTCCGGCTACGGCAGCCAATCTCAACGGAGACTAGCCTTCGGCGCGGGACATATTACAGTGCACAAGCGTGCACGCAGACACAGGTGTACTCCCTCTTCCCTCACTCTCATAGTCTGATGGGACGGCAATCCGACACGACCGGAGAGAGATCAGGCGCAGGACCAGCGGCTTAACGTGCTTTCCGAGGCACGGGGGTATCACACCGCCAACTTCCAAACTCTGGGCTGTTACTAAGAAATTCCTACTGTGAAAACTCAATAACACTTTGCCCGACCAGGAAAACCAGGGGATTGAGTACCTAACAAGATGATATACCATCAGATGTAATTTAATTCAGTTACTAAGTAATCCGTTTTTACAAACAAAACCAATCCACTTTTACTATGATGTTTTTTTTCATTCACCGTACGGACCGCGAGCGCGGTTTCATTGGCGTGATCGGGGTCATGCGCTTGGTAAATGAAAAAAAAATCGTTTCTTTGGGAAAGTTGTTTGTCATGATGAATACAATCATGTGTTTAAGTAATTATGCTGAAATAGGAGCCTCTTTGGCTTCGCACAGGTTTTTTTTTTCTTTTTGGTGTATTTACTTTTTTTTTGGTTGTTTTTAATGTAATTTTGTTAGTTTTAAATACTTCTTTTTTAATATTTGTATTTCCCGTGCGTGTCTCGAATAAAAATTTTTTTCTTTCTTTAATTATCGGTCACTTATTACCAGCCACCTTATACAGGGTTATTGGAATAACACCAACAACCTCTTAAGAGGTCATTGTACTCATCAATATGAATAACTTTTATTAGCGGACCAAACCTGAAATAGCGAAAAAAAAATCAGCTGCTCTCTACATTTATGTTCGTATAACTCGTCAAAATGTAGGTAACAGCTGATTTTTTTCGCGGTTTTAGGTTTGGACCCATAGTAAAAGTTGTTCATAATAATGAGTACAATAACCTCTTAAGAGGTTGTTGGTGTTTTTCCAATAACCCTGTATATAGCTATAACCACCATCCGTTTGTAAGATGCTAGCTATGGCAAATTTTCTTGGTTATTATTGCAACTACCTACCAGGAGAGTCATTTTCTTTCCATCTCAAACATTAGCAAGCTATGTTTCGTGAAAGGTGAGCCTAATTCAAAGAAAAGATGCACATACCGCAAACACAATTTGACGAAGTGGGGAATTACTGACCCATCTAACACCCAGTGCGAGTACGGTGGAACAGACCATGTCCCACTTGCTGGAGTGTTGGGAATCGAACACAACACAACACCTTGCGCACGGCCTGCATACACAAGCAGGGTGATCAGCGCGTCATCGGCAATCCGGCTCGAAGGACCAATGTTAGCGCTGGGAGCAATGAAAGAGTGGACTGTATTTTATGGGCAATGGTTTATTGCCGTTCTTATAAACAAATATAAACGTTGCCGGACAAACAATTCATAATTTAAGTGGAATCCGTTGAAGCGAGTGGTCACTGGGCCGAGCCGAATCGTCGCCGGCGCCGGGCCTCAGCTTGCCGATGACGCGCAGATCACCCTGCTTGTACGTGCAGGCAGCGCGCAAGGTATTGCTGATTGCCAACAGGAGTGTCTTAAGTGACCGTTCATTTTTAAAGACATAAAGAATGCCCTTGATGTCGCAATCAACGTGGCCACGTACTGCCGGTCAATTCTGTAAAAATCTCATCGAGAAAACATAGGCGCAGTGAACTTGAAACGAGCAGTAATACCATCTTTTTTTTTTAAGGGATTTTTGTTCACAATTGCGACGATGTCAATCCCATCGTACTTTCACAAATATTAACTTACTTCCTAAACTAAATTAGCTTATAAAAAACCCCAAACCACATGAACTTAATCTAGTTTATTATCTAATAAAAAAGTATATAAAATTTTTGCTGCTTCAGAAGTAGGCTTAGCTAAAATACTATAGAACACTCCAACATCCATTACTGACAATTTCATCGCGTTGATAACTGCGTTTCTCTTATTAGTGTATCGGACACATTCCAAGTAATACCATCTGATGCTAAGGGCTGACACTGTTGACATCTCACTTCAAGTTCACTTCACCTAAGTTTTCAGAAAAGTACTACTGTAATGCTATTCTGTAAAAATCTCACCTTGAAAACTTACGAGAAGTGATCTTAAAATGAGCTGTCAGTGGTGTCAAACCCTAGCCAGGGGCCCTAAAAAGGTCACTTTGGCAGAATCATAAAAGGATAACATTAAGAATCAATAACAAAAGTCGTAAAATGGGCACAAACTGACAATTTATAATATTATTTGACATTAAAGCAATTCATATTTTGTGGACCATTTTACGAATCTCCATAGAAAACTGTCAAACAGATGAATTGCGTGATATGAAATTGTACGCAAATAATATTATGAATTGTCAGTTTGTGTCCATTTTACGACTTTTATTATGATTCATAATGTTATCATTTTATGATTCTGCCAAAGTGGCCTTTTTAGGCCCCCAGGTGAAATGACAGCTCACTTTAAGCCCACTTCACCTAAATTATCACGGTGATCGTTTTACAGAATAGCACCGCTGGGCTCAAACTATATAATAATAGTCAACCAAAGTACACACGACACGAAAAGCAGAAGAATTCGGATAAATGTCTTTTTTATCAACGAGATGATATCATTCATGTGAAAAATTGTGTTATGTTCATGATTACCTCTTTCCTCAAATTGTTCTAACACATCCTTATCGAAATCACCCTCGACTCTCCACATTTGCACTCCGCTGCGCTCTGTATCATTTAATTTCGTTTCATTTGTATCCAATTCGTCAGCCAAGGTACCTGAAAATAACACTTTCAGCTATAAATTTTTGACGGGAACAAAAATGAAAAACGCATTATCTTTTATATAACCCGTTAATCGCTAAGTTAGTATTTTACACAAACGCAAAATAAAAACCTTTTAGAATTAAAAATAGAAAAAGTTTCAACAAAATCATCGTAGGTAGATACATTAAAAATTAACTCTCAGAGAATAGGTACGCACTGCGCGATAAGAAATTTTATTGACGTAAACAGAAGTACTTTTACTTACAAAATTAATTGGCTGAGTATTCTTTTTTTTACACGGAAAATAATTAAATATTTATGACCTAAAGTAAGAAGAAAAATATACGCTCCGCTAAAAGGTTTGCCATAATTCGTGAAATTAAATAAAAAGACTTTTTTACCTACATTCTTAAAAATAAGTATGATTATATTCTTTGAATTACTTTAAGCTACGTTGTTTTGTAGTAAGTCATATTTTATAACACAAAAAAACGTTCCTACCTATTTTATGGTAGTACTTAGTAAAAACTAAAGTCAAAGTCAAATAATTTATTTCAAATAGGCATATAAAAGGCACTTTTACAAAAAATATAGAATTGATTCTAATCTCCTTCTAAAAGGTATGTAGCGGTATCTACAACGCCACATGCGAACAACGCGTCATACTGACGTCACGCAAATCCTGCATCGCGCAAGCAGAGTTTACCGCGCAACTAGCATAGATACAACAGCCCGACATGAATCATCGGGCAGTTGCCCGCCAGACACAACACCCGTCTGGTCGGAGGATCCTCCCTTTTCTATAGAGTATGAGTGAACTTTACACCCTGTTCCTCATATCTCTATAGGTACTTTCGTATGAAGAAGAATGGGCAATAAACTCTACCGTTACTCTTTTAAAATATTTTACCATTATTTTATACACATTATAAATGCCACTAATACTCCTTACATGAAAGACCGCCCATTTTACGATAAAAGCCTTTTGACCAATAAACTACGTCTCATAAATAAAATATTGCAAAATCTTAGCTCAAATAGCTAGACGTCGCGTCCATACATGTATGGTCCACGAACGTTCAATAAGATAAAAAGGCCAGGCAAAAGGCATACGTATTTCTAGCCTTTTTCAAGGGAACACCTTTTAACGTCTGACGCATATTTTGCGTCTGAACATTTTCAAAGAATAGTTCAGAAGGTCGGCTCCATACAACGAGCGAGAACGTACTGCACATAGATACGCTTCAAGTACAGTGAGCGCAAGCGCACTTGTGACTAGCGTTCGGCTGAGTTGGACTAAGACTGCCGTACGTACGCATCTATTATTTATTTATTAATTCATTTACTTTAATTAAAAGGGTTACAACCCAATTACAATAGAATGAAAAGAAAGAAAATACATTCATTTAGCACAGACTAAAATACACACAATACACCAGATACATATATCAGATAAAACAAATAAAAATCAAAGGCCCAGTTCAGCAAAAATGCCAGAATCTAGTACCTGAAGCTGGTTTTCAACTGGACCTGATGTGTGAGGCGACGGATGTAAATCAGTTTCATACTGCAACGTGACGTGTGTATGCATACTTAAATAAATCAATAAAATAAAGGACACTGATAAAAAGTGGTCTATGAACCAATAGCGATACTGTTGTGGTATTTCTGTGGGGATACCTCAACTATACCCTTGTACAAAGTGGCATCAAAATCTAACCCGGCAGTTTTGAGAAATATTATATTTTAGAATACATATTTTTATGCCACACTTTTATTTTAAAAACGTTTAGACGGGTATTTCCGACTTTATAATACTTAATTAATGTGTTTCTCTGCTAGACAAAGTCACATGCCACCTCAACAGTACTGAATGCATATGGTAAAGCGGAGCTCATGTTAAAGTACCAGGAGAACTCCTGAACAATTAACATCCCTACATCGGGAAAAGCAATATTTTGTAAAAGGTGATAAGCCGTTCACATGACGTGACTTAGATAAATTACAAACCGACCCACTAAAAATTGAAAATTAAATAACTTTCTGACAAAAAAAAACAACTGACTTCCATAAAAAACACTACATTATCAGCTTATAATGTTCCCACTGCTGAGTCACGGGGTTCCTCTCTTCGAGAGGGAGTGGGACGTAATCCACCATGCGGGCCCAGTGCCCGCTGCCTTTTCTAAATCAGTCCAAACGTCTTCGAGTAATCGGTGGACATAAATAAAAAAAAAAAGTTTCCGACGAACTTCTCCTTTTTTTAAGTCGGTTAAAAATGAAAATGAAAAGACTGATATTCGGTACTATCGAGGTAGCATGTGACCTTGTCTAGCATAAGAACATATTCTAAGTATTATAAAGTCAGAAATACTCGTTAAACTCTGCATATTATTTTTATTTATTTGATTAAAATTACATATCTACACACAAACTAAAATATATATATACTATATACAAATAAAAAAAAAGGCGAGCTCATTGGCCCGTTAAAACATTTCTATAATAAAAAATGTAGCGATGTGAATTCTAAAGGTGAATAAAGAAATTCTTCGAAACGAGACAAAACAAAAACCTGATTAAATATGCAATTACAATAATAAAAGACAGATAGAATGTTATAAAACTAGCAGCGCCCCGCGGTTTCACCCGCGTAAGTTTCGATCCCTTGGGAATATCGGGATAATTAAGTCCGCCTTTGTACAGTTTTTACTTGTGCATAAAGTTTTAATAAATAAATAAATAAAACATGGTACAGCAAACAGCCTGTGCTTTCTGCCACGGCAGTAAAGATCGATGTGTGCGTGTGCCTGTTTTCGCTCGTCATTTGGAGCTGACCTTTTGTAAAATTTTGCAACATGACGGCCCTTTGATTCAGTACATACTCGTACGCTTCGGTTCAATACGTTGCCCAAGCGAGCATAAGAGATATGAATCATAAATCTACAGCAGACTAGGGAAAACGTCGAGTGATTTATTTTTGCGCTGTATTTTTTGAAAAATAAACATGTGTACCGGGAAACGGCGTATGTGTCCCATGCTTTACCGTGGTCCTTTTTTGAAAAGGGGCCCGTTTAAACAAAGAGCTGGTCTTGTCAAGCGACTTTAAATCTGAATCCATAAGCATAAGCATTTTAGACATCATAACACACTTTCACAGAAAGACTTCTGCAGCACCCAACACTAGCAGCAAGGATGAAGGTTGTAATCAAACAACTCGATTAATTATATAACCGGGTATTGAGACTGTGAGATCAAATTCGCTTGTCAAAAAGATTTGACCTAGTTAATCGCCGGAGAATCTTGACACCGCGATTCAGGATTCGCCTCTAAATTGACAACGCCATCTATCGCCGCAAAAGTTAACAATTTTCTTACACATATAGTATAATCAGCCTAAAATCTTCCGTTTACTGGGACACAGGCCCCTCAAACAGACGAATCTATAGAACCGCCAAAAAATAGTAGACGTCACAAACCGAAAGAAATGTCTTGCACAGCCACATCCAAAATATGCTCATCACCTTAAGGGTCATTTTTGTCTGTTTACTGCACCATAGAATCTGCTTCACCGACTCAGCATTATGTGTTGCGTCGTTGTTGATACCGCAGAATGATATTCAGCCATCTTCCTAACATGTCAGACCATTTTAATAATCTTCTTCTTAGCGTGTCGATAGCAATCTAAGGCGCGTCGCCCACACGACCTAGAGTCGAGGCGGCGACGAGGCGCGGGCGCACGTTTTGTATAGGAATAAGTATAGGTATGTCGCCTATACATACATGGAAATGGACTCGGGCCAGAATTCTGCTACTTGATTTCAATAATGTTACAGACTATAAAAATTAAATTTTAAAATAAATAAAATTTATATTTATATAAAATTATCAGGCCATTAAAAAGGTTTAAGGTTGGTGTCAACTCGACATTGGTGAAGTATGCTATTTTTGACCTTCGTTATCAATCAAGTTAAGTATTAAATAAAATGTTCTATGCATTTGTCTGCTAAGCACCTTAACTTCAAAAGCATTACGTGTCCCGACTTTATAAAAGACAGAATTAGAAAACTGACGAAGATAAAAAAGATTCGTCTGTAACTACCAGGTATCACCGTCATAAAATACGATTATTTTTGTATGGCAATAAAGATCGTCGCACACATATTTAGTCGGCACTGGTTCATCACCTCGCAATCGCATCATCAACCCAACATAAGAAAGAAAAGAAAGATGAGAAAGAAAGGAAAGGAAATAATCTAAAGAAAGAAATAAAATAAACAAAAGAAAGAAAAGAAAAGAAAGAAAGAAAATACATTTATTTAGTACTTATAGAATAAAAGGTGCACAATATTATAATATACAGCAGCAAGGTAAGCACGTAACCGTAGCGGGACGAGGGCGACGCCATTGTTACGTGGAGCTTAAAAATAGCTGGTAAAAAGTGGATGCACTATACACCTCCGCTTTTACCCCTTCGAGGAATACAAGGCGTGGTATTATTCTGAGAATGCGTATGCCGGTTCTGATGACGTAACCCTTACCCCATTTCCCACCCACACGAAACGTGTTTATATTTACTGTAAGTCACAGTACAAAGGTTACACGTGCAACTAATGCAAAACAAACAATCACGAACCCCCAGGAAAACATACAGAGTATAATATTTACTTTATAAAGGTGGGCTTTATATATATGGACGGTGTTATGAAACTCGTATATCTGGAAAATGGCTAGTTTGCTGGTCGTTTCCTTGTTAGACGGTAACAGAGACGCTAGTTGAAAACCCGATAGAGTGGCAACACTAGCGATCCATGCAGCTTCACCCGCCTTTTAAGTTTTTTTTTTTTATACAGGCTGAATTTTCCGAGTGGGCGTGGATGGCCAAATTCTAAACTATGAGGAATAGCGAAAAGTACTCAAAGGAGTCGCGGACTCGATTTTGATGAAAACTAAAACTGCATCATTGGATTTTTGAAAATCAATATTTCTAGCCAGGAATCGAACCTGTTGATTTTGAAAAAAACAAAAACACACACACACTGTATTATTACACCATTCGATAGTGTCCCTAATAAGGATCAAATTCTGGGAAGTAATGACATACGGGAAACTTAAGGAAAATGTTGAATTTTAATAAACTGCTTCTTATTTTAAAGTATTCATACCTACATTACTTACCTTGTTCGAAATTATGCTCAATACGCAGCGCAGTCACCTTCACAACATTATGTTCTAAATTCAAATTTCTATTACGATCTTTGGAAAATATTCTAATGGAATCAACAATATTGTGATGCTGAATGCAGTACAATCCTTGAGACGTCGAATCCAGCTATGTATTGAAAACAATGGTCATCATTTTGAACAATTAATCAGTTAAGGTTTAGTAAGTAGGTAACATAACCCGGGCCCGGCTAAATAATAACAGCCGCACAGGTCAATCCCTCAGGTTAAGCTACGCTTGCAGCGGTTGGTCTGTGGATGAGTGACCATCTTTACATACCGAGACCCCTCCTTGCCTCGGAAAGCACGTTAAGCCGTTGGTTCCGGCTGTCATTCGCGGATCTTTGACAGTCATTACGGGTTGTTAGAAGCCCGAGAGTCTGTCAACCAGCCTTACCAAGGGGTATCGTATTAATGTGTGTAATAGAGGTCAGGTAGGCAGTCGCTCCGTCTTAAATACTGGTATCAATCTGCATCCGGTTAGACTGGAAGCCGACCATGCCGCCGTGGAAGCCATGAGATTAGAGAGAGCAGGCGAAGAAAAAATTTTAAACAACAAATAGCACCAAAAATTAATATAGTAGAGCATTGCTCGAAGTACCAAGCTGTAGAGATATTTAATGGGTTGCCTCCTGAGCTAAAGATCCAGATTTATAATACCCACCTGTTTAAAACAAAATTAAAAGCCTTTTTAATAGAAAAATGTCTGTATAATATATCGGAACTAATGCCACACAATAATAAATGATTAGTCTATACATAAAATATTCTAGAATCTTTGATATTATATTTAAAACTTTTGACATTACATTGAAACCCGACATCATATAGAAATCTGCGTGAAATAATTTTTAAAACAGTTTGGCACTTTTGAGTTTCACTTGGAATGTTAATTAATCATTTGTAGTTCTTTGTATTTATATTTAAATTGCATGTGTATAAAATATTCAACACAATGTAAATTGTTTTATGAATATATGAAATGAAATGACCCCAATATAGTCGGGAACAGGCTAGGCAGATGATGATAAATATCGAACTTGGCGCCTTCGCACTAGCGAAGCATGTATCGAAGGATTTTAAGTCACGATGCCCTTTACAAACTTAGAAAACAGTCTCATTTCTACATATTTACTATTACGCGAGTCCCACAAGTAGATACAATAAAGTACTTTTGTTACTACATACATTTTAAAATAACGTATGTATGTATCTTTATTACATGCATATAACGAGTTGCAATATGTGACTTCACAAGCACAATCACAATGTGATAGACACTAATATTATAAAGGCGAAAATTTGTGAGTGTGTGTGTGTGTTTATATGTTTGTTACTTCTTCACGCTCAAACGGCTGGACCAATTTTGATACAATTTTGTATGGAGGTAGTTGACAACCTGGATTAACATATAGGCTACTTTTTATCCCGATATTCCTTCAGGATTGACATTTACGCGGGTGAAACCACGGGGCGCAGTTAGTATACTAACTAATTAATGAACTTAATATAAACAATAACATAATATTAGTAGCCCCAAACAACTTCTATTGTTGTTTGCTTCAAGTTAAAATACAAACTATCAAGTTCTGCGAATTTTGTCTGCCAGTAACAAATAAAAAATGATGAATTCCAAGGAATGGTAAATTTTATTTTAGCTGAGCGAAAGAAAAACATTTGAAATTAACTTGTTTGTTTGTTATTTGTCTTTTACTTATTAAAATGGATAAAATTATATATAATGGATAAACTTCTTTTGATTAACTAACAAACTGTTAAAATGAAAATATAATTACCTAACCTAACTAAAACTATTAACAAACTAAAATATGGCGTCGAAAAATGGCCGCATCGTTGTCGAATAGTACTATTCGACAGCGAGATAGTTTTCATAGTTTTCGAGGGTGCTGAAGCCAACTAAATTGATTTGGTTTAATCTTATTCATCTAACATGTACCTAAATATCCAACAACATAGGGAGATACTGCTCTCACAAAAATGAACTACAGAAAAATCTTTTCTACGTCTATTCACGTCAAATGATTGACGACAAAAAGATAAAGACGTCGCGAAATATACTAAAGATATAAAAGATACCATTGAGACTACATCAAAAGGTATTTTATCGAACTTAATCTCGCATTGAAAAGATAATCACAAAACTGTTTGTATACAACTTCAATAGTCTTATTTTTCTTAGGGGTTACACATGTCGGAATTACAAAATGGAACCTTTATAGGATCAGTCGTTTTTTGTCTGTCTCTCACAAATAATTTGCTCCGAATCTAATCGCCCGATTAGGTACACATATGAATTTTTGTGACACAAACACGAACGTGTAAAGTAAATAGGTAAATGAATTATGAATATCGGGGTCACTTTTGGAAGGCAATAAGAAAATTAAAAAGAAAAGATTTGCAAACTGTACCCTGTGACATCCATCTATACTAATATTATAAATGCGAAAGTGTGTCTGTCTGTTACCTCTTCACACTTAAACCTCTGAACCGATTTAGATTAAATTTGGTATAGTGATAGTTTGAGTCCCGCCCAGGAAGGATATAGGATAGCTTTTATCCCGATATTCCCACAGGAAACATAAGTTTCCTGTGGGAATATCGGGATAAAAACTATACACAAAAACACTAACCCATAAGCGGGTGAAACCGCGGGGCGCTGCTAGTACTTATACATGTATTACAGAAAAACCTATAAAAAGTCTAATGGTATAAAATAACATGGTATATCACTTAATATTGTGAGTACAAGCTTACATTTGCAAATCAATTCATATTATTCCCAAAATGATTTATTTTTCAAATACTTTCTCAGAATTTTCTTTTGAAAAAGTGCTGTTCCCGAGGAAAACAACAATAACGTTATTATTTATTTATTTATTTATTAAAACTTTATGCACAAGTAAAAACTGTACAAAGGCGGACTTAATGCCTTAGGCATTTTCTACCAGTCTACCTTTGGGTGATGCAGAGACAATACACAGTAGGTGCAATAACAGAAAGAAAAGATAAGAAAATATTTATAACTAAGATATAAGAATAGATATAATAATAAATACATATATACATACATATGTACAACAATATATATATATATAGACATAGTTATGAGACATAAATAAGAAACCCTACAACAACTTAATTCTGAGACGAATCTGCCAACTTACTTATTATGATAATAGATCCTCGAGAACAGCACTTTTTTTCGGGATGAAAGGTACCGTATGTCCGTTTCTGTACACCTGACAACGTATATGGAAAATTTCAGGACGATCGGTTAAGTGGTTTAGGCGTGAAAAGACAACAAACAAACTTATTATATAGTTAGAATTAGGATTGGATTTTACGCGGACGAAGTCGCGGGTAGCAGCTAGTTGTTAATGTTGCAGAGGATTGTACACAGACAACTGGCTGCCAAAATTCCCGGAGCCTCATAAAACTAGCTGCAAACTGTTAACCTTGCCGCAAAAACCTCTTTTATTGTCGGTTCGTGTTCACGTTTTTCTCAAGAAAAATCCTGTTCTTTTTCCATCTTAAAGGTACAATTTAAATACACTTTCTAAAAATTATAAAATAAAAGACAGTGAAATTGCCTTTAGCTATTTGTGTCTAAGTGTTTTCTTGGAACTGTTAAAGATTATAAAATATATTTTCTGTAAAATGTTTTCTTTCATGTAGCATAATTAAGAAGCTTTAAGGTAAGCTGTCAGAAACCTATTAATGTTTAGTAAATTTTATAAAATGAAAGGTCAATCTTAGAATTTATTATAATTATTATAATATTTGACATTATACATAGACAATAGGACCGGTACTACCTCAGATTGCGAAAATTGCCTTAGCATTAACGGCTGTAGTTCCAACAGTTCTGCAGTTTTCACTTTGAAATTAATATACGATAAAGATGAGGACTACTGCGAGGTGTCATCGGTTGCGAAAACACGATTGCATACAATTTTCTCGATACAAAGAAGTCTCAAAGTTACCTCTAAACCGCAAAATAAAAGGAGAATATTCAATGAAAATTTTCAAATTAGGCCATGAAAATTTGCAAGCTAATCGAACTATGCATAAAGCAGGTGTCATAGGTTCGTTTTTATTTTTTTAATCGTTAAATTTAACGTAAAAAGATGAGATCCGAAATATCCAGCTTTATAACCACTCATACCTTGAACCGCTCTGCCGCCCGGCCCCCGACAGGACCCCGATTTAGTATTTGTCAGTACCGCTTCGGCTATCAGACGGGGAACCCGTGTCACTTTGCTTGCGCTCAAAAGACTCAATTGACAACGTTTTATGTTCTGAAGAAATTATGTAATAAAGTAAAATGAAATATAGATGTAAAATATAAGGCCTCGTATTTTTATTTTTTCCAAATTTTGTAGTTTTCATTCATAAAATAATTTTTGAAATGGTTTAAAATCGTAATCTCATGTCAATGTCAAAACATTGTCAGAAATTTAGGGAGGTAAACGTACCTATTTTAGACAGTTCCCAATGTGTAATGGTGTTTTCAATATATTCAGCAAAACTATTTTTATAAATAATTTTATCTATTTATTGATACAGGGTGTAAAAAGACTTAATAACCGTCGTACATCAAACTAAGTAACATTGCACAAAAGATCTGTGACAAAAGTAATTGCTGGAAATCGACTTTAATTTTTGGTTTGAAAATTTGCTGTATGCGCACTACCACAAACAGCAAATTTTGCACCCGCATGTAACTGTACAGGGGTCCTGGAGGTATTTAAAGTTGTGTTATAATATCAAAACTTGTTTTCGTAAAAAAATATCGTTTATGCTCACTAGTTCCTTCGCGTAGTTCCTTTGAAGGAACTACTGAGAAGTTTTGGCTCAGTAGTTCCTTTGCAAAAGCTGAAGGAACTACTGAGACTAGATATTTCCTTTAGCAGTTCCTTTGAAAGAACTACTGAGAACTTTTTGATCAGTAAGTCCCTTTGTAAAAGCTGAAGGAACTACTGAGACTAGATAGTTCCTTTAGCAGTTCCTTTGAAGGAACTACTGAGAACTTTTTGATCAGTAGTTCCTTTGCAAAAGCTGAAGGAACTACTGAGACTAGATAGTTCCTTTGAAGGAAATAAACATATATAATGCTGCCCGCTGCTGCCGCATGCAGGACCGTAGGTTCGGTAGGAAAAGAAAGAGAAGCGCGATGACACAACGGTGGTAATTTATTGCAAATATGAAGCTATTATCTATTTACAAAAACTATTTAATAAAAAATAATCCATCACTGAATGCAGATTGGCATCAGAAATTTAATGGTATATTTTTAATTATAATTAAAAATAAAATACTTTTACAAACCATTAAAGTAAAAATACTTGCATACGAAATTGTTCCATAGACTCTTACCACACCTCGGACACTCCAGACAACGCTCGCAAAATAATTACCTATTACTACTACATAAACAAATGACGTTTTTATACGTGCAAATGTGTGCTTGAAATCTAGTAGCGTAAAAAAAATTGGCGCGGAAAGCTATTTGTGTCGGGGAACCGAACGACGACGGCGGTGGCGCTGCCCGAACGTGTGCATTATTATGAAGTGACCATGTAGTTCAATTGTTTATTTATATAGTCGGGTTCGTAATGAAATAAAAACACTAAAATAGTTTAGTTTAAATGACTTATCTGTAAATAATCGGTTATTAAATCGCATGTTATTAAAAATGCGAAATCTTACAAACAGTTTATGTAAATACGAATTCGGAAAAGCATCACAATATCCAACCATCGTGATTAAAACTCAAATAAAACTTTTAAATCGCATAATTGTGTGTTCGTATCAGCAATACAGCGCTGCGGTTCGCGAGCGCCCTTGCTAAAGAGTCCGCAACGAATACCTCGAAGTGCGGGGTGAGGTGCGGTATCTGATATGAGGTCGAGGAAGGGAGTGTCCTTTCTGTACGTATTACTATTAAGTATTCTGTGCTCTTGCTGATAAGGAGCATGATTGCATTTGCGAAAACAAACGCGGTTGTTGAACTATTTGAGTACCTACGTACTTGTGTGCGTACTTGGAAGCAAATACCTGGTTTAAAAACCCGGTCGCATAAATACGTACCTTCCCTACTCGCCCGATCACACGTTTCCGTAACGCGTTCGCCAGTTTACTCCCCAAGTCAAGCGCGCCTAAAGAAGTTTCACTTCAAAAAATTTTTAACAAAAAAAAAACCGACTCCCAAAAATACTACAAAGTGAATAATAACATTAATTTCGGATGTCGGTGTCTTTGGATTTAAATTGTATATTACTTTTTTGCCACCGACTTCCGAAATTAAAGTAATTTTTAGTTAAAAATCGTATATATCCAAAAAATGTATGTAATGTGCCGTCCATAAAACATGGAATAGAAAGTGAAACAACTGCCATGGAACAACTAGCATCAAATTTAATATTAAAAAAATAGAGCCTTGTGGTCTTTTTATTGATAAAGAGTTACCTTTTCTAGGTGCAACTCCGGACGGAGTTGTGCAGGGAGAAGACACAATAGTAGAAATAAAGTGTCCAATTTCTGCATTCAGGACTTTGTTGGACGATGCAATAGATTAAAAAAATAAGGTTTTGGAGGAAAACGAAAGATGGACTTTCCATAAATTTGAAACATCCTTGGTACATTCAGGTGCAGGGACAACTACACATAACTGGTAGAAAAACATGTATTTTTGCCGTATGGTCGGGATGTAAAAATCATATCAAAACTGAAATTATACAGAAAGACGATCATTATTGGGCAAAATTCATGAGACCTAAATTAACAAATTTTTACTCATCCATCATACATGTTGCCAGAGTTATGTGATCCCAGACATACACGGAATGTGGAAATTAGGGATTTAAGGGAATTCACATAAATGTTCTTGCTTTCGTCATTCTCCTCCTCTTGATTCCTTTTTTTTAATTTAAATGTTTTCATTAATAACAACTTATTTTAAAATTCGTTCTATTCTAAACCTCCGTTAAAGCCAAAATGTATGAAACTTTATAATTGACATCAGTCATTCCGATGACGTATTATTATGCGTTATAACCATTGCGTGCTCGGTCGGTCATCGGACAGTGCTGGGTTGCCAGCTGTTTTAGAACCCAATGGCTCGCGACGATTGGAAAAGACCAGACAGATTGACCATAATGCCTTAGAAGTTAGGTTGGCCTTTGGTGTGTGATGCAACATGTATCGACTACCTTGCGCCACCCCATCTTCCTATTACGGTTGGCTGTGCTAGTGCGATTACTGCGGGTGCAGAAAACCTCAAACAGCGCAAATAGATACTCTAATCTTATTCCGACTTATATGTACCAGCCGTTTGGGGCTTATACACTAGGGCCATAAGGTCCGAGTGCCTACTAAATTTTTCGAGAAATCGCCAAGCGATTTGTCGACTCTTCACGTGACCAGAAGACTAGCCTATTTTTTGGCCAAAGATTCAGCAAAAAGAAAGTAATTTTAAGGCTTTGTCATGGCAAAGGATTTTATTACTAATCAAGTTATTTTGAATCTTATTTCAATGAGTTTAGAATTCATGTTACTTTATTTCGATACCACGATGCCGGGAAATGACGCGACGTGCCGCGGGACGCTGCGGCATGACGCGACGCGCCGAGGGATGCTGCGGCATGACGTGTCATGCCGTTTCATTCCACGTAATGCCGCGGCGCGCCATTGCATCCCGCGGGACGTGTGGGTCACGTTGTGTCGAGGAATTATGATTGCTAAGCTAGTTGAAATAAGATTGAAACTTGTGCTGCGGTCATTTCGGTTAATGGGATGCAGTCCGGTCTGTGCGGGCTTTCAGCAGGATGCCACGGAACGCCGCGGGATGCCGCAGCACAACCTGCCGTGGCACGCTGTCAGTGAGCTGAGCGTCGGCTCGTATTTGGCTGTCGATGTCTTATGGTGACAAATATATGGCGGTAGAGCTCTTTGGTCGGTCATAGAACACTAATGCAGTAGGTATATTGCGGATTTCGATGTAAACTGTATTTGCTATGCGAATGATGAGTGTCTCATGTTTGTTTTGTTATACCTACTTATTATTTACCTGCCCATTTAAAAGAATTTTATATATACTGAACATACAATGTGAATGTAATAAATTAATGTTAAGTTTAATCATTTTATTTCTTGACATCCTTCCAACAATAGTTCGGTTCACCCTAACTGAATCAGTATGTCAGTGCGAGTGGGATAGAATGATACATAGCGCGGGGAAGTGGGGGCAAAATCTGAATTTGAGCTGAACTATTACAAGCCCTTAAGGGTTATAATGGCAATCTTATGGTTTTAATAAGTTTTTATATAACGGAGAAGGCATGTGTGTCTCGTTATTATCAGCCATATTTCAACTACTGTGGGCGAACTATGGGTATGAGTTGGTTATTGCGCAATAGAAAAATGGTTTGCAGTTCAAATCAGATTATAATTTCACGAACAATTTAATAACACTAGCAAATCACACACTATAGGTACACGATACAACCAGATACGGAACGCGGGACAGTTTCTGAGCGCATGTTGTTCGTATGATGTCCGATGTCCAAGAGGCTCCACATCGTTCTGTCGCGCTGTTGTCGACCCCCCACGAACTCAGGCTAGACTCTGTCAAGCGCCACCAGATGGCGCTGGCGTTCCGAATAGTCAAACGAATGACCGGATACTTATTTATTACATACATTTATTTTTTTATTTATCCTTTTGATAGATTCTTTTATATTTTGTAAATGTGAGGAATTTGTAGGCCTTATAAGACAGACCTCTAGACCCCTTTTTTAATTAAGTACTTGTTAAATAAAAACAATTTTTTTTTGATGAATAATGCATATTACAGTGTATCTGAATATTTGCAGGATAAACTATAGGCTTTATTTTTAATATTTTATTTTTAAACCAGATTTATTTATCTCATTCTAAATTTTTTGTTAAGTTTTCATTTTTTTGTGTTTTCTTTTTTGTACTCCGAACAGCAAAATATGGTGACACCAAGACTGTGATATACAATTATTACATAAATGTCATCTGCACAATATTTTTTTTTATTGCTGAATGGGCCCGCTCTTGACCTCGATCACGCCTGATGAAAACCGATGGATGAGGTCTATGATGAAACGAGCGTGCCCACAAGATGCCTAAGGCACTGGAACTTCCACACATCGACGAAACACAGCAGGCTGCTTAACGCCGGACTCCGGTGGGAGGGTGGTCGCAAATCAGGCGGTCGTTAGCCCTACCACCGCAAGGGAAGAATTGGCCAGTCAAATAAGCTGTTGGGTGCGACTGTCCAGGATGCGTGGAGCACTCGGTTCAGTTGAGAAACTGGCGGAACAAACTGCGCTACACGAGGAGGCTTCTTCATGCATCCCAAGAATGCATTAATAATATCAATCACATCACACTAAATCACACTTTACACTATCACACTTCACACTATCATCACACTAATATTATAAATGCGAAATTTTGTGAGTGTGTGTGTGTGTGCGTGTGTGTGTGTTTATATGTTTGTTACTTCTTCACGCTCAAACGGCTGAACCAATTTTGATAAAATTTTGTATGAAGGTAGCTGAAAACCTGGGTTAACATATGGGCTACTTTTTAACCTGATATTCCTACGGGATCGAAACTTATGCGGGTAAAACCGTGGGGCGCAGCTAGTTATTAATAATATTATTACGGTCTCGTTGCACTGCTGGAAGACAATACCAGGCTGACATGTCACAAAGTAAAATACTTATTTAAAATACCAATGTAGGTACGACGTTTCCTAACCTTTCACTACACAATGTACGGATATAACAACAAATATTTATCCTACTTTAAGACCGCCGTACGTTATCACGCAAGGGACCTCCGCTCATCACGGACAAAATTGAAGACAGTTTAGGTCCCAATGCGCCAATGTCCAGCATTTTGAGGGAACAACACACGCGATAAGAATTTATTGCAAGGAAACAACAAACATAGAGATGCGATGAGAAAACAACGGATATTTTCCTCAAGTTAGGCTTTATGGGTACCTACATTTTTTTTTATGATTGTTTGCGTTTCCCTCACGTAGGTCATTTGACTTGCGAGCTTGTTTTGTAATGAGCTCATAAATAGTCCGTACGAGACCCGAAAGAAACTTAGTCCCGAAACATACACGCGAATAAAAGATTAAAATCCCTAATGTGTTCCCTTTTTTTCCCTTCCCTTTTTTTGCCTGGGAAAGGCCATGTCCAGCAGTGGACTGCAATAGGCCGAGTTGATTTAATGTTATCCCTTTTTTTGTTAGCTTACTATGTGTCTGCCCCGTTGATCTCGTGGTCGTAAGCGCGACCACTCAGCGTGGGGTCCTGGGTTTGATTCCTGGATCGGGCAAAGTGTTATCGGGTTTTTCCATTAGGAATTTCTTAGTAACAGCGTTACAAGTTGGAGGTGTGATACCCCCGTGTCTCGGAAAACACGTTAAGCTATTGGTCCCGCACCTGAAGGCCAATTCTCGTAATTTAAAACGTTCAAAATCTAGTCGCAGTCTCATTTCGGCGACAAACAAATGTTAAAAACTTGTCAAAATGTAGGGAAATTAGAAGTATTTTTTGACAGATTGAGACAGATCAGAAGGCCAATTCTCGTAATTTAAAACGTTCAAAATCTAGTCGCAGTCTCATCTCAGCGACAAACAAATGTCAAAATCTTGTCAAAATGTATGGAGATTAGAGGCATTTTTGACAGATTGAGACTGAGATCAGACTGTGAACGTTCTCAAAATTACGAGAATTGCCCCTCAGATCGCACTCCGGTCGTATCGGATCGCTGTCCCATCGGAAAATGAGAATGAGAGAAGAGGGAGTGCAACTGTGTCTGCGCACACACTTGTGCACTATAATATCTCCCGCGCAGAAGGCTGGGCTCTGCTGAGAATGGTCGCCATGGCCGAAATTCGGTCTGGAGGACTTTTCTATTTTTATATGTCTCAGGCATAATGTTTACCCGTCCACCTAGAATGTGTCTTACGATATTTTGTGAACATTTTGCAGCATTGTTCCTGAATAATAAACAATAACACCTAAAATGTAATTTGATCGAACCCAGCAACCTAATTGCGTAACACGCCGGACAGGTCGATCGATCAAGTTAAGCTACGCTTGCCGCGGTTGGTCTGTGACCTGACATCTACAACCCAGTTACTGGGTAATACGATAAGTACCTACCCCTTGGTAAGAATGGTTGTCAGACTTTCGGGCTTCTGACTACCCGTAACGATGGTCAAAGATCCACGAATGACAGCCGGCACCAACGGCTTAACGTGCTTTCCGAGGCACGAAGGGGTCTCCGTATGTAAATGTGGTCACCCATCCACAGACTAACCGCGGCAAGTGTAGCTTAACCTGATCGATCAACCTGTGCGGCTGTTATTATTTAGCCACGGGCCCCTACTTTCTCTGCGTCATGTTTGCCGTAAATATTTTTATTGTATCTATTTTCGTTCTTCTTTCTAAAATAAAATCAAAGAACGGATCTGCATTACAGTTTTATTTTTCGCTTCTCACATTCCTCGCATCCCTAATAGATCAAAGGGCTAACCAATTAAAGCAGCTATTTCCCGATTTCAGAGGGGCAATTCTACTAATTTTACGAACGTTCACAGTCTAATCTCAGTCTCAATCTGTCAAAAAATACCTCTAATTTCCCTTCATTTTGACAAGTTTTTGACATTTGTTTGTCGCCGAGATGAGACTGCGACTAGATTTTGAACGTTTTAAATTACGAGAATTGGCCTTCAGGTCAACCTAAATGCCGCAGACACGTTTTCGGCCTGCCCGGCTGGCATGCTAAAATATCAGTCTGGAACCGAAATAATTTAGACGGAAATATTGACTAATTATCATTCATTCAGAGGTTCCATTTCCGTTAGTTTTCACGGGCGGATATTTTAGTGACTGTATGCGTCATTGTCGTCGTCATAATACGGTTAGACTGGAAGCCGACCCCAATATAGTTGGGAAAAGGCTAGGCATATTGATGCGTCATCGGCGTATTCCGGTTAGACTGGAAGCTGACACCAACATAGTTGGGAAACAAAATTCGATGCTAACATCTATAAATTATTATAAACAATGCATTCCTTGTGGTACAGACGCCAGCACATCAACCTACACCAAACTGTCACATTTTCCCAATCAACTTTGAACCTTATGCTTCAGTGATAAAGTTGAAAATCTATTAAAGAAATTTGACAGATTGTAGTAGGTTAATGTGCTGGCGTCTGTACATCTAAACCGCGTGCAAGTAAAAAGATACTGTAGCTAGCACTGGATAATCCACTGTTACTATTACCCCATCTAGGGTTGCCAGGCGACCGGATAAAGCCGGACACAGTCAGGCTTTTTGGTTGCGTGTCCGGCCAAATCAGACGGTGTCCGGCCTGTCCGGCTTTTTAAATTTGACCAAAGCGTGCGCGGCGCGCCCCCGCCTCCCCGTCACTTTTCATCACTACCCCACTCTAGTGTAGTGTAGTGTATAGTAAATGATAAAAAGGCCTAGTTTTACTTAAAAAAAAATTGTCGTGTTACACTAAGACTAAAAATGAAGGGCGCCCTGCTTTTTTACCCAAATGTCCGGCTAAACTGGCTGGTCTGTCCGGCTTTTCGGTTTTAAGACTTGGCAACCCTAACCCCATCAAAGCAGCAGGCTTACTTTATGTTTATTATCCCTTAGCCCTTCCGCCACGCACCCGAGTTATCTTAATCTTCGACCCAACTTCAGACCACCCTACTTCGTTTTTATGAAAATAAACATAAGTCAGAACTTTACATTTGGAGTTTCCATTACTTTACCAAGTTCCTACATGCAATCTTTCTGATAACAGTCTAAAGATTATAATTGATAATGACGATAGACGGGCTTGTGGCTAAGTAATAACAGCCGCACGGGTGGATCGACCAGGTTAAGCCACGCTTGCCGCGGTTGGTCCGTGGATGGGTGACCATCTTTACATACCAAGATCTCTCCGTGCCTCGGAAAGCACGTTAAGCCGTTGGTCTCGGCTGTCATTCGTGATCTTTGACAGTCGTTACGGGTCGTCAGAAGCCCGAACGTCTGACAACCAGTTTTGCCAAGGGGTTTCGTATTACCCATTGACTGGGTTGTGGAGGTCATATAGGCAGTCGCTCCATGTAAAATACTGGTACTCAGCTGCATCCGGTTAAACTGGAAGCCGACCCCAACATAGCTGGGAAAAGCCTAGGCAGATGATGAATTGATGAGTTAAAGACGGTAATATGTACACGGTTTATTTACGCCTCAGATTTGGATAAACATTTGTCCCTAATAAATAAATAAATAAAATAAACATGGGACACGAGTGAGAAAAATACTGACGCCAGCCTGCACATCAAGCTACCCGAAACTGTAAAATTTTCCCAATCAACTTTGAACCATAGAATTTAGCGATAAAGATGAAAATCTAATTAAAAAAATTGACAGATTGTAGTAGCTTGATGTGCTGGCGTTTGTTCTTACCCACACCGAGTTAACGTAAACTAAACTCTGAACACGTTTTACAGTGCATTTTTATATTATTTAAAGCAGTGGTAGCCCAGTGGTAACAGCCCCGACTTACGAGTTATAGATCGTGAGTTCGAACCCAGCCAGGCGCTTTACTTTGTGTAAATACGAGTAATTTCACCACCACTGCTCTCAAAACGGTGAAGGAAAGCATCGTGAGGAAACCGGCACGTCTTTGAACCAAAAATTCGAAGACATATGCCATCTGCCAACCCGCACTGAGCCCGCGTGGTAGATTACAGCCCAATCCCTATCGCAGAGAGGAGGCCTGTGTCCCGGCAGTGGAAACGTCATAGGTTTTAAAAGGCATTGTTACTATCGGGAGTAAACCTGTGAATAAGACATATAGGAGCTTGGAGATTGACACAAGCAAAGACACGAATGGCCAACAATGGGTTACGTCGGGCTGTCGTTAATGATGACGAGCCAAATTCAACCGTATAAACATATGGGGTTTTATTAATAAACAACTAGCTGCGCCCCGCGGTTTCACCCGCGTATATGTCGGTCCCGTGGGAATATCGGTCACGTCGGGGTCACGAGGTATGAGGAACAGGGTGTAAAGTTCACTCATACTCTATAGAAAAGGGAGGATCCGCCGACCAGACGAGTGTTGTGTCTGGCGGGCAACTGCCCAATGATTAATGTCGGGCCGTCGTATCTATGCTAGTCGCGCGGTAAACTCTGCTTGCGAGATGCAGGGTTTACGTGACGTCAGTATGACGCGTTGTTTGCATGTGGCGATGTAGATACCGCTACATCGGGATAAAAAAAGTAGCCTATATGTTAATCCAAGGTGTCAGCTACCTCCATACAAAATTTTATCAAAATTGGTTCAGCCGTTTGAGCGTGAAGAAGTGACAAACATATAAACATAAACACACGCTCACAAACTTTTGCCTTTATAATATTGTAATGATTAACGTCTGCTTACCCATACATTTTTTACGTTTAAAACAACGTTTATAAATAAACCCTTGAGTGTGCAATTCAATATCAGGCAAGCTGTTAATTTCTGCGCATTTCAACCAAAGTAAATTAGTTTTGTTGAACCGTGTAACGTTATCATATATCCATGCGCCAGCCATTACAACCCAACCAATTTAGAAACTCATAATTAATATCCGCATGTCTCACAAACTCAGTTAGTTTCTGTATATGGCAGACGTTTGAGCTGGTGGTTACGTACCATTGTCTCATTTAACATTATAAACAGGATGGATTTGGCAAACATAGCCAGATTCGGGGCATAGCCCTCGGCTATCTCCCGGAATCACTTAGTGTTTGTGTTGTTCGCTGATGGTAGATTTAAACTGTATTGATTTACTTGAATATACGGCTAGTATGCAATGTAGTTTCCTTTGAGTGTTGCAATTTGCAGTATAGAGAAGATATATTGTATGAATATAAATTGTTTTGGCTCCAAATAGATATGCACCATCTTGCGTCTGAATACCTGAATTTGTCTAGTTACTGGTGCAAGAGAGAGTGTTTCTGGGTTCAAACTCAAACTCAAAGCATATATTTCAATTAAACCATGTACAGGCACTTTTGAATTGTCAAAACTAAATATTCGGTCAGTCAGTCATAAAGTTGAAGCTTGTTGCCCATTCCAAAACGTAGATCTCTATCTAGCTTCAACTTTCTCCATAGAGATGGCGAAGAACGGGCAAGAAACTCCATGGACACTCCTTTAAATCAAGATATTACAAAATCCTGGGTACATTATTCTTGTTGCTTCTATATGTGAGAACAATGTAAAAAAAAAACAAATGAAGAAACAATTCAAAATATAAGATTAAAACCAAGCCTTTGCAGTTAAGAGATGATCAGTCTGAACTGACGGCGCCTGTTCACGAACACGACGTGTGAAGCAGCACCATCCAGCTCAACAATTTTGTAGGGAACCGAAAGTTTACAGACACAAATGACACATAGATGCACACCCAGACATATCTACTGCATTTCATTTTATGGGTAGGCAATCGAAGCTGATATTAATTCATCCGCTCTCAACTAAATGAACAATTAAGCACAAAAACAGTTTTTTTACGAACACCTTCTGTAAGTATAGTCAACAAAAGAGATAAGTATGCAGGATTGTCGGATATAGTTGAAGTTTGGTAAGAAACCAAATGGCTACCTATCTGACCTCCACAACCCAGTTACTGGGTAATACGATACCACTTGGTAGGACTGGTTGTCAGACTTTCGGGCTTCTGACTACCAGTAACGACTGTCAAATATCCACGAATGATTACAGCCGAGACCAACGGATTAACGTGCTTTCTGAGGCACGGAGGGATCTCGGTAAATAAAGATGGTCGGCCATCTTAAGACTATGATGATAAAAATGAGGATACGCGAGCAAAGTTACTCCAAAACAAAAATACAGAGAAAAGATAAAACATTTCATATTTATCTATCTTCATTTCCAGAAAGTCATAAAATACGCCATGTGAATCGCTTAAAAAAATATGATCGTACTTTCCCTCTTCGGTTTACGTTTATGACAAATCATTTCCGTATCCTCGAGCCGGCGAATACGCACAGAAAAGACATGTTATTTACTTCCTTGTAATAACAAAACGAAGAAATCTTATAGAAATACACCTATCTTCTATATATCTATACTAATAATAAATCTGAAGATTACGTTTGTTTGAACACGCTAATCTCTGGAACTGCTGGTCGGATTAGAAAAATTATTTTTGCATTTGATAGCCCAATTCTCGAGCAAGGCTATATGCTATTTTAACAGCACGTTATGATCCTAGGAGCCAAGCAAAATGACAAATAGACCATAAAAAAATAACTCGTTCCATCATAGACCTCATCCATCGCTTTCCATCAGGCGTGATCGAGGTGAAGCGCGGGCCCATACAGCAATTTTTTTTTTTTTTTTATAAAAAAAGTCAGGAAGAACGCTAAGTGAAAACATCGCAGAAATTCTACGAATGACAGCCACTTATCGTGCTTTCCGATGCACGGAGGCACTGGTTCTCGGTATGTAACGGATCACCCATCCGCGGACTAACCTCGGCTCACAACGCTTAATTGCATCCGAACGAAAGGAGAAACCTAAATAAAAAAGGACCAATAAAGGCCACGGAAAACGGCCAGAAAATAAGTAAGAACATAAAAGTGCTTAAAAGCACTAGAAAACCGATAGAGGGAGGCAACTTGCATAAATAAAAGAAACTTCATAATATTCGAGCTCTCAAAGTTTCATCTAAAAACGTATTTCAGCAGAAAATCAGCTTTTGTGTCGGTGAAAGCGCATTTTAGCTACGAACACGAAATGAATGGGCCCTAATTTGTATGCATTAGGTGCACGCTTGCCGCTGCAACTCCCCACCTATTCGATAGGTTACGTTCAAACTCATTTAACACATTGCATCCTTCTCTTTGACAAATTTTCTACCCGGGGTTTCTTGTCTATTTTGTGGATATTATTACGTTTTACTATGTAGAATTGAAAACGTGTATTAAAATAGCCTTCTATGGTACGCCAATACTTAGAGTAAGACCACACGATGCGTTAACGGTGAGGTGCGGCGCCGGACACTGAAAAAAATGCACTCCAATCAAGTGACTTTTTAGCTTGATTGACGATATCTTGTTTAGATTAATCAAAATCTTAGTTAAGTTGATCATCACGAGTTCACGACATGATTGCAGCAATAATATTTCAAATGATTGAACGCTCAAACAAGTTTCTTGATTACCCTTAACATGACATCATTGTAGAAGAGTTAAAACAACAAAGTAAGTTAGTTGTGTCAATCAAGCAACTTGATTGCTGCAAATAGGTTTTGTGATAACTCCAATCAAGATCCCGTTTCAAATCTCAATCAAATAAAAGTAGTAGCTGTGATCATTGTGCTTGATAGGCTCAGATGCAAACAAGTTACTTAGTCAATCTAAACAAAATCTTGATTGTGGCAACTACTTTTTCCAATTCCTACAATTTTCTTCCTATAGTTGGAGAGAAAAGGCTTCGCAGATGTATCGATATAACTGAAATAATTAGTACCTGCACAGTGCACATAGCATAGCAATCAACTGTACGTAACAATACGTTACCAGTTGATTGAAACTCTAATCACAGTGGAAACCGGTTCCATTCATCTCAGTATCACTGATCAACAGGAGGGGACGCACCATATAAACGTAAAGTAAAGTAACCCTCCGATCGCGTTCGCATCACTCCTGTCAACCGAACAAATTGAATTCAAGAGTCGGCTGAAGAGAACGGGTGATCTGTCGCTTATGTATCGCGAATTGTTATAATGAAATGAGATTGTGCGAGATTTGTTGTTGATAATTTCGTAAAATAAATATATTATTAATAATTAATATTATTTTTTGTATCAGCGACTCGCACGAAGATAATTTATTTGTGGGCGAGTCGAAAAGGACACTAGCGCACAGAAGTGATACCAGATATTTTATACATCAATGGATACGAGTTAAATATTATAAAACGTGTACTTTTTTTTTCTTTTCTTAACTTTATTGCATTTTGTTTATTACTTTCAAAATGTGCCAGTTACTTAATACATATTTCTGGAGTTATCGAGTCGCCCGTAAATAAATTAACTTCGTGCGACTCGCCTCTACCAAAAATATTATTATTTAAAAGTGACGATTCGCACGTTTCGGACAAGTAAATTCGTACGAATCTACTAATAAGCCGACTAACTATATTTCTGGTAACTTTTAGGTAACTGACTGTAACCCGGAGCTGGGTCAATGTGGCGAACAAGAATGATCCCCGCCACTCGGAGCTCCCCCTTTTATATCCGTGAACAAACAACTTTGACGTTTTTATCTACCGTCATCCAAAATATCAACGACATAAAAGGTGGATATCCATTTGGAATATTTTCTATGTTTTGATACATTATTCCTTAATATTTTAACTAATCTACTTTTAAAGACATGTTTGAGGTTATGCAAAACATTATTATTTTATCAAGTTTTAACAGTAAAATGATAACAATACCTATAATTAGGATAATTAATAATCTATTACGTGTAAGTCTGGTGTTCTGTGAGAGAAAGTATTTATTAAATTAAATACAACATAATCGTCAAGATATTGTTAGTACATTTTTATGTTTTTTTATTATGTATACCGTATATATTACAGATATTAATGTAGAAATTTTACAAAGGGTGACACAATGGGCAGTGTTATCGCTAAAAGCGATCTTTTAAAGACAACCTTTGAATAGAATCAATAGAGGAAGGAGAGACAAAAGTGTAGGTAGTCTGTAGTGTACCATTTACATAATTACTATACATTACACTGTAGAGCTGAAACAAGATGAGAATACCGGCGAAAATGTTGTAGCGGTATCTACAACGCTACATGCGAACAACGCATCATACTGACGTGACGCAAAATCCTGCATCTCGCAAGCAGAGTTTACCGCGCAACTAGCATACATACTCGTATGTATATACAACGACCTGACATGAATCATCGGGCAGTTGCCCGCCATACACAACACCCGTCTGGTCGGAGGATCCTTCCTTTTCTATGGAGTATGAATAAACTTTACACCCCGTTCCTCATACCTCTATAATGTAATTGATTTTGTACTGTTGTAATTCACTATAAATAATTATATCAATCAATACGTTATTGTGTATGCATTAAAAATATCATTAGCAAAATTAATGCATTTATATTCTTCGCTTTATTCGCAAATAATTTTTATATTCCCTGCCTCACAAGCGCGCAGTGGGACATACACCATTTTATGACGTCACAAGATTTACTCGATCGTAACACTTTTAAGAACTTTAACCCGACTTTAGAAGTGACTCGCATTTTACTTTCAACTCATTTTATTTTTATTTTCCTGACATCAAGTCTTTTTTACGGTCCTGTAGACGCAAAGGGTCTATAAGATAATTTTATTTGTCCGTCAGGGGCAGAGCAAAGTTTGTACTCTCCCGAGAAAGTTGAAATAAAACTGAAAAAAAAATAATTAAAACACTTCTATCACCGTACATGTGAAAGAAGTGGAATTTTTAGAAAGTAAATTATAATGGAGATTTAGTGTAACAAACACAGAGAGAGAGAGAGAGACCTTTCCTCTCTCTCACGTAACGAAATGTGCCTAAAACGCGACGAGTCCTCAAATCTCGACCACTTATCGAATCGCCGCTTAAAAAGTTTCACTTCAAGAATGGTTTTTGGTTGAAAAAAAGTTTTTTGAATGTCAATGCAACGTATCCCCAAGTACTTTTAAATTCGAGGCAATCATGTAACTTGGTTTTAATAGTCTTTATATGTATTTCATTCATGTTTTTGATAGATTCTTTTGTATTTTATATTTTGTGAATGTGAGAATGAGAACGTAGCAAGCTTCGTGAACTGTAGATTTGCAGACCATTTTCTATTTTATTAAGTACCTAGTACATATTGACAGGCCTACACTGTTCATATCTATTAATGCTGTCATTTGAAAACATTGTATAAGCCATTTTTTTACCGACTTCACAAAAAGGAGGAGGTACTATGTTCGGCTGTCTGTATGTTTTTTATCATCATTATTATTTTTATTTTGTATGTTTGTTCATCGAATACTCCGCCAATTGTCGATGGATTTTCAAAATTCTTTTTTTGTTCGAAAGTAGATAGTTCTGAGGTGGTCCCATTGTCACCAAGTTAGGATCTGATGGTGGGATCTTAGAGAAATCGAGGGCAACCCTCAAATTTTATAGGCTCACTTATTGTTTTTCGCATATTTTATGAAGTATCTTGTTTATTTGCGTATGGTTGTCACCATCTCAGGTAGCTGGGCTGATGATGGAAGGTACAACTCCTTAACAGTAAGAAGTTACTCAAACAGGCAAGGACTGTTTTAGTAAATTGTTTTGATGTTTGATAGGGCATTTGTCACATTTGGTCTCATGATCATCAAGTCATGACCTGATGCTGCAGTCAGGATAGTCTGCAGAGTACCTAACTCCTCGACAATTAACAGCAGATATATCGTGTTTAGGCTCATTGAAAAGGGCTCGATGTGTGGATAAACGTACTGTTAATGAGGAACACCGAAGTACATAGAGACCTGATGCTGAAGCCAGGAGCATCAGAAAAAGTACAAACCTTGAAATAACAGCACCGTAATCGTGTTTGGGCTCATTTTAAACAGGACTAAATTTTAAGTTCAATGCAATGTTGACATAAGTCTGGCCTGATGCTGCAGCCAGGATTATCAGCTTCTAGTCTAAAAACATCAGGTCAGGATTCGATGATGAGATCCTGGAGAAATCGAAGGAACTCTTCAAATATTATAGGCACACCTATAGCGATTTGGGTATTTTTTATAGTAACTCGTGCACTTGCTCTCGGAAAGCACCATTTGGTGAAGTGGAACTGATGATGAAGACCACAGATGGCCACCGGAACTACTCAATAATATCTAAGTATTTCACGGGTTGCGATTCGATTACTTTAATATGGTTGCTAAGCAATTCATGCTCGTCACAATGTGAATGGTGATATGGAGCTGATGGTGGACCTGGAGAACTCCTCAACAATTAACTTCCCTGCATCGGGAAAAGCAATACTTTGTTTGTAAAAGGCGATGATCACTAGGCTATTGTAACTTAGATAAATTATAAGCAGACCCACTAAAAAGCGTGAAATAAAAACTTTTTAAGAAAAAAAAAACCGACTTCCAAAAAACACTACAAAGTGAAAAATAACTTTAATTTCGGAAGTCGGTGGCAAAAAACTAAAATACAGATCCAAAGACACCGACTTCCGAAATTAAAGTTATTTTTCACTTTGTAGTGTTTTTTGGAAGTCGGTTTTTTTTTAAAAGAGCAACCTTCGACTTTCTTTCCGGCTCTTCCCCACAGAAAACGACCAATTGCAACCGTGGAGCTTTTGACGTTTCATAACTGCCCATATACGTTTATGTGAAATATTTAAATTTTTTGATGCCAGAATAATCGGATGCCGCTTAATACAGGCTTCACAGAATAATGTTACGTTTACCTACACAACTTATTTTTTTTATATCTTTTTTTTGTCTTTTTTTTATTTCTTTTTTTTTCTTTTCCGTTAAATTCCCACTGCTGGGCAAAGGCCTCCCTACGCTTTTTCCACCTCTCTCTGTCTAGAGCTGCCAAGAACCAATCTATATGAAAGGAGTCCAGATCATCCTGCCATCTCCGTCTGGGCCTGCCGCGATGTCGTTTACCATTCAGCGGGACCCGCTGGGTCGTAAATTTGGCCCAGTAATCGTGCGACATGCGGAAGATGTGTATAGCCCAATTCCATATAAACATCATCATCTGTCTATCTGCCTGTTCCAAATTATGTTGGTGTCGGCTTCCAGTCTTAACTATAAAAATATGTATGTTTAGGTTAAGGTATTTATGTATGGGCCTGCGTCGCCTGAAATAAATAAATGAACAAATAAAAATAAAAAAATTAACTGGATGCAGCCGAATACCAGTATTTTACATGGAGCGACTGCCTACCTGACCTCCACAACCCAGTTACTACGATACCCCTTGGTAAGACTGCATGGTTGTCAGACTTTCGGACTTTCGGCGTTTCATCATCATCATCATCATCATTTCAGCCGTAAGACGTCCACTGCTGGACATAGGCCTCCCCCAAGCACCTCCACTTCGACCGGTTTTGTGCTTCTCAAATCCAACGAGCGGCGTTCGGCGTTTATCAAACAAAAATATTCTCTCACAGAAAAAAATGTTTGAAGCGATCTGAACGTTGCTCTACAGTGTTATATTACTGGCTCAGGGTTTGAGATGACTTACATTTCGTTGTAAATTAAAGTAAAGTAAGTTGAGGGATTCAGTTAAATGGTTTACCGCTCCGTGGCAGCTTGGAGTGAAATGCTTTATTGATTTGAGAGAGCAATGTTTAATAAAATTCAGTGTTTATGCTACAGAAAAAGTAATACGTATGTTCTGATTTGTTGATATCAAATACCGTCCCATCGGACTATGAGAGCGAGGTTAATAATAATAATAATTATTTATTTATTTCTCAGACATCAGAGGTCCATGTGTTAGTTACAGGAAACTTATAAAATATGTTAGTAAATTCAAAACTTATTTATTCCAAACCATTTTTGATCATAATTTATATAATATACTACATTTAAAATTACATTAAATTTAGACTTTAATCATTATACATATATTTAAAAATAAATAATATAAATAAATGACCTTTGGCTTCATGCACTACCTTCGTCGAACATAGGCACTTTGTTCGACGACACTACTTTTCGCCTCGCTGCTTCCCTGCGACTAGGCACTCCTTGCTGTTCCCCTCATCGCTGTCACTGTGGCGAAGATGTCAACAGCCTCGGACACCACGGCCTGTCTTGCAGCCGAAGTGCGGGTCGCTTAGCGCGCCACGCGAACATTAATGACATCATCCGACGAGCTCTTGTTACCGTCGGCGTTCCAGCTGTATTAGAACCCAATGGCTTGGTACGCGACGACGGCAAGAGACCGGACGGTATGTCTCTATTTCCTTGGAAGGTGGGTAGGCCTTTAGTGTGGGACGCAACTTGTGTCGATACTCTTGCGCCATCCCACCTTCCTGGATCGGCATGCTGTGCTGGCGCTGCTGCTGCGGCTGCGGAAAACCTCAAGCGGCGAAAATATAATAACCTTATCGGAAATTATATTTTCGAGCCGTTTGGGGTAGAAACCCTCGGGCCGTGGGGTCCGAGTGCTCATGGTCTTTTTACAGAAATTTCAAAACGGCTGGTTGACAATTCCCGTGACCCAAGGGCTGGCTTTTACCTTGGCCAAAGGCTAAGCATTGCCATACAACGTGGCAATGCCGCCAGTCTCTTGGGTACATTACCAGTCGACAGCGATGCGGATGAATTTTTCGACGCTATATTTTAGTTTTTGTATAGTTTTAGTTAAGTTAATAATATAAATTAAATTAAAATGATAAAATCAAAATTATAAAATTAAATTAAAAGCATCAAACAAAATAAAAATTATTAATAATACGCCTGCCTTTGAGTCATTTGTTTGTTTGTCATTACATTAATATTAATCATATAACAATGGTTAATGTACTGACAATCAAACCTGTTAAGAGAGAGAGTACCTGAGTCAGCCTACACACTTGTGCACTATAATATCTCCCGCGCCGAAGACTAGTCTCTGTGTGTGGCTTGGCCGAAATACGGTCTGGAGGACTGTATGTATGTATATGTATTAAATTATAAAAGAAAGATAAATTCAGAAGCAAATTAATGGCTTAAGGCGACTACACGACCTAAAGCGCGGTCACTGTCGGACTGCATAGAAAAGAAAGAGAAGCGCGATGACACAACCGTGGTAATTTATTGCAAATATGAAGCAATTATCTATTTACAAAAACTCTCAAACACCAAACAAATAAAAACCGTATACTAAAATTCGGGGAATTAAATTGTCTTTTAGATGGTGAAAGTTTTATGAAAATACACCCGATAGTGTTTGCGTGATTATCGTTTTTATGTCCGCGGTAAACATTATTTTACAAATTAATTACACTATGTTAAAAAAATATAATTGCAAATATTCACATATCAAATTACGAAGCAAATGGTCTAGTATAACATTTATTTTTTTCAAAGAAATCAGTCCGGTCGATTAGACGTGATGTTGAATTTAAAATCATTAGAAGTCGTATATCTGCGCCTTAAGGCATATGACTGCCGATTTGAAATCTATCAGAAAGGTCAGATGCGTAGTAATCGCTACCGACGGTGACGTCCGTGTACAACGTGTCAAAATCCTTATACATACAGTGTGTAGATATTATTCACAGTGTACGTGTTTTGTAAAAAAAATGAAACGAAGAGATCCGCAAGAGAACCTAGGTAACCGACATAGCCCGAAGAATTGCCAAACTTAAGTGGCAGTGGGCAGGGCACATTCCTCGCAGAACAGATAGCCGATGGGGCCGAAAGGTTCTGGAGTAGCGACCGCGTACCGGAAGACGTAGCGTTGGAAGGCCTCCCACAAGGTGGACCGGCGACCTTGTGAAGGCCGCAAGAACTCGTTGGATGCAAGAAGCACAAAACCGGTCGAAGTAGAGGTGCTTGGGGGAGGCCCATGTCCGTCAGTGGACGTCTTTCGGCTAACAGTAACATAAATATTTTCCTGTCTCATACACCTAGTAGGTATTTTAAATACCAAAACTCACACAAAGTGAAAAACCCAAGGTAACGTAAGGTACTCTAAGGTTATATTAGCACAAACAAGTGTACAGTGAAGCGTGACGTAACTTTTACATTTTCTCGACGTCTGTTTACGACCTGCAATGCGCAAGGTAAGGGCGCAGGTGTATTCTATTCAAACGACTCGAAAAGCAGCCGTCCATGAGTTATTGACTGTATTATGGTCTCATTTTTTCTACAAAAACTTTGTCCTGTCCTGTAGCTGTTTGCTGAAATAAAGAAAAACACTGCTTTAACAGATTGTAAATACAGCGAAGGGAAAATAAATAAGTGTCAGTCAATTTGCTCAGATAATATTTTACTTATTCTTAAATTGATTTCATTCAGCTACACAATAAAAGTTATGTTTTTCTTCGCCGTTTTGAGAGCTGTCATGATAAAATAAATGGCAAAAAGTGCCTGCCAGGATTCGAATATTTCGAACACACGACCTACAAATCGTACGTGTGCAACTATAATACACTATAGCATATATCCACCGACGGCCGTCATGGCCCACACACAATGGTCTACTTGAAGGACTAAGTGTGGAAACCAAATCCATAACATAGAACATAGAATCTTCTATATAAGTAGGTACCTACATAAAATACAGTCCTGACTGACTGATATATCAACGCACAGCCTAAACCGCTGGTCCTAGAGACATGGAATTTGGCGGGCGTGTTCTTTGTGAAGTGTAGGTGTCCACTAAGAAAGGGTTTTTGGAAATTACACCCTTAAGAGGGCGAATGGGGATAGGGTGAAATTTCAGGCGGACGAAGTCGCGGGCAAAAACTAGTACACTATAACGTACAACTAGGTAATAGAAATCTGTCTAAACGGAAACAACCCGTCTAAACCTTGAAAACCTCTCCCAAGTTTCGTCATCAGTCATAATTATCATTTTATTAAGTTTATTTTGTATAATTATTGTTTTTTGTGTTTTCATATTATATTTTCTTAGATAATTATTTGAATTTATATATCTCGGGACGATGGGGTCCCGGTCCTTTGGAAGGCGTACGAGGGGCCGAAGCCTACTCGCAGAGGCCCCTTAGAAAATTTTAATGAAATGCGGCACCATCTGACGATTATCCCGGTATACACTATGCAAGTGCACCCAAGGATAACCCCTATTATTAGCCTGTGATGTCCCACTGCAGGGAAAAGGTCTCCCTACTCTCTTTCCACCTCTGTCTGTTCAAAGCTGCTAAGGACCAGTTCTTGTTGACGGAGTCCAGCTCATCCCGCCATCTTCGTCTGGTTAGATAATTACGTTGCAGTATTTATTGTGAATGCTGCGTATACATGTCTAATAAGCATACAAACCAGCACTTTTATATTATTTTGTTTTCTATTAATTCCTTGTATATACTGACGTTCTTGTACCAAATAAATAAAAAAATCCGATCTCGGTCTGTCCCAACCGCCTTTTAAGGTCGTCGATCCCACAAAAATATATTACATTTATGATAACCAATTCTTCTTCAGCTCACTGTTCATAAAACAGTATCTAGGTGTTATCCAAACATTACGGCCATCTTACGAGTAGTAAATAACGTTATCACAACAACGATATAGCGTATCTAGCCTCTTTTACTGCTCGTAAAAACTAGGAGAAAGATGGCACCTAATACTTTATATTAAAGCGACTACATGACCTAAAGCGCGATCTTTTTCGGACTGCATAGAAAAGAAACCGAAGCGCGATGACCCTACCCTGGATGCAGCTGAATACCAGTATTTTACATGGAGCGACTGCCTATCTGACCTCCACAACCCAGTTATTGGGTAATACGATACCCCTTGGTATATAAGACCGGTTTTCAGGCTTTCGGGCTTCTGACGACCCGTAACGACTGTCAAAGATTCACGAATGACAGCCGGGACCAACGACTTAACGTGCGTTCCGAGGCATGGAGAGGTCTTGATTCTAAAACACAGATAACAAAACAAAATAATAATGTGTATTTTGCTATCTTTGTTTTAGAATAAGTTTCAACCTATAAATTAGCGTTGATAGATCTCATTTATTTCTAGCCTGTTGATAGCTTTTAGGGTCCCGTACCCAAAGGGTGCCAACGGGAGGGTGCTATTACTAAGACTCCGCAGTCCGACCGTCTGTCTGTCACAGGGCTGTATCTTTTGAACCGTACTAGGTAGACATTTTAATTTTTTACAGTATGTGTAATACTATGGCCGGTATAAAAACAAATAATAAAACTAAAATACAGTTAAAAATTAAACGGGGCTGAAGTATTTAAAAAAATGTAGTGTTAAAATGGTGATACGGAACTCTCCGTGTGCGAGTCCAACTCGCACTTGGCCGCTTTTTACCCGACTGCGCGACGCAAAGGAGTGGTAATGTGTTTATCAGCCTATGTATGTATGTATGTTTGTATGTTCCTTTGAAGCACTATACAGACCAAACGCCTGGGCCGATTTTTATGATTCACACGTCAATCGATTCGTCTTAGTTCGGCGAGTGTCACTAAAGACATGATGTTAATGAAAATTCAATATGGCGACTATTGGACGCCATATTGTAAAAATGAAAAAATGAAAGTCAACAAACTATGTCAAGTGGGATATCGTTGTATAGGTCTTTCAAAAATATTTGTGGTTTTGGGAAGACCGTTTTTTGATTAAGTAAACCGTTCGTGACTTATCAAGCTTTAAAGAACCAATTTTCGTTAGAATCAAGTGTCCTCCCCGGGTGCGTCTCATATCGTATAAAGTTATTTGGTATATTTTCATTTCAATAACGTTCACAAGATATAATAAACGTGAGATATACCAACTGTTGATATAATTTCTTTACATACCTATAACATTTATATAGGTACTCTAAAACTTACTTCGTATAACGTTATTGGATATAACGTTTTTTTAAACGAAAATCATTAGGTCTATCGTTTAAAATATATATTGATACCGTCATTATGGTTAACACCCCGATTCAGAGCAATCCGACTCGGACAGCTTAAGTTAGAAAGCCTTCGTGGCTTCCGAATTATTTCCGTTACCGTTACCGCACCCGAACTCAACGAACGCAATAGACGACGTAGGATGCAAGAGCGAGCGAAGGGCACCCCGAGGTTCGGTTTGGTTAGGTTACTTTAAACCCTTTACACAGAAATAGGGGTCCCCGCGAAGCGGGGCTCCGTCGACATACGATGACATAGGATGAAAAAAAAGTTTTTATCATATTAGACTAAATAGGTTTTATGTCTATTGAGTGGTATATCAAACGATTTTGAATTAATTGTCTGTTATTCTCATAGAAATTAGTTACATTAAAATGATATCAATCGTTTATTATATTAACTGATCATTATATCAAATAAAATTATAGGTTCAGTTGTTATATCTTGTAAATATTAGAGGTTTTGTAATTATATCATATATTACTTACCCGTCCCCCCTCTACCAACTATACGGTTGTAGTTAGAAATTTAAATGCTACGGCAGTAGTACCTATATATTACGAAGTTTAAAGGAAAACTATCACACTTAAGTGGGGTTTACAACTCATAACTAAAAAGAATAAAATAAAAAAATTAAATTTAAAAAATCAAAAAACCCGACTGCGGTAAAAAACTTAAGTTAAAAAAAAAAAGACGGGTTGCACTCCGGGAGTGCCGGCAGAAGTGAAAACTTGAATATTAACGTTGAAATAAATCAATTATTAATTGAATTAATATAACTAAGTTTTTTTCACTATTTCTGCGTCACTTTTTTCATTAATCGATGCACTTTGTTCAATTTCCATTTTTTGAAACACTTTATATACACGAATTTACGAATACACAGCAGTGTGGCTACTACACAGACGGTCGAGCCATCAGATGTCCATCCACGTCCACGTCCGCGTCCGCGTCCACCATCACCATCACATCACATCACCATCACCATCGCCATCACCATTGTCATCACCATCGCCATCGCCATCACCATCACCATCGCCATCGCCATCACATCGCCATCGCCATCGCCATCACCATCCATCCATCCATCCATTATCGTGTCTCACTTGGTTCACTTCGGTTGGCGCCGCCGTAGAAAGAGATGGGGGGGGGGGGGAATCTCTCCTGACGGTCACGTGTCCTGACGCGAGTTTAACATTTTTTACCCATTACAAAAAAGTGTGCAACGCCGCTAAAGAAGTTTTCACTTCAAAAAAACTGAAAAGCTAAAAACAAGCCCATTTTAAATTAAATAAAAGTTGGAAGCAGGCGGGACCCATACCATTTTTATATTTTCAAACTCAAATGGGTCCCGCCTGCTTCCAACTTTTATTTAATTTAAAATGGGCTTGTTTTTAGCTTTTCAGTTTTTTTTTAACTTAAGTTTTTTTTATTCATTTAATTTTAACGATATAAAAGAGCTCGGTCTCTATATCCATTTTACACACAACGCCTTTTAGATTCAAGAAAACATACATCACACTAATATTATAAAGGCGAAAGTTTGTGAGTGTGTGTGTGTGTGTGTTTATATGTTTGTTACTTCTTCACGCCTAAACCACTGAACCGATTTAGATGAAATTTGATATAGAGATAGTTTGAGTCCCGGAAAAGGACATAGGGTAGTTTTTATCCCGCTATTCCCACGGGATCGACGTTTACGCGGGTGGAACCGCGGGGCGCAGCTAGTACATTATAAAGTCTTGACTTGGATTTCTAGATTTCTTGAAACATTGATTTTTTTCAGAGCAATAACGTTTCTGCAGCGCACCATAAATTCCGTAAGTGCTAATAAAAATTTCCACCAGACGGAAATATCTATTTTATTGATTTGGAACTTCACGATATTGGAAGCTAAAAATGTTGGTTAACACTTTGAGCGGAGCATCTGGGTATTCAAATGTTTGTTGCGCGGCGCACTATTTTCTCATACAAAGTACGTAATTAGAATGTATGTGTGTGAGTAGCCTTATAAAGTGAAAAAAACTAACGCGGAGTGGCGCTGGCAGTCCGAAAATTTAAAGTGATACGGCGCAATGACGTAGCTTGAAGGAATTGGTATAAGCCGCAGCCGTTTATGCACGTTGTTTAAAGAAAGACATAGTTTTTGCTGACGTAATTAAACGTTGTGTCAAATAGCGTTTATCAAATTTTACGTTGCTCCGCTCAAAGTGTTAAGATCAATTAAGTAGCAGTATTTGTCTCCAGTGAAAACCGTAAAACCGCCTTAAATTAGCACTCACTCATTTAACATAAGCCAAACTCTACCGAAGATTAGGTACCTACTCGTATAATATACGAATTTAATTTTTGGATCAGCATAGCTATTCACAACGGTACGGAAGCGTATCGAAAGGTTGTGGATAGCTATGCAGCATAGCTATTCAAAACCACTCGATTCCGTACTGTATCGAACATATAGTCAATGTTATCGTAGGAGTCCTCTAAACGATTTTCACAAATCTTTTGTCAGTTTAAATCAAATACACAGACAGCAAACAGCTGCTGTAAGAATAGCGGTCGTCGCTATTCTTTCGACAGCTGTTTGCTGTCGGGGGCAAGGGAAATCAGGTTTTCGAAAAGTGTCATTTTCGACACGATGGCCTCTTGGAAGGTTGTGAATAGATATGCAGGTATGCGAGACTTTAATTTCTCTCTAAATACAGGGCCTCGCTTGACCCGAAAAATGCTCAACTTCTCATGCAAATCACATTAGGACAAAATATTTATGTAAACATAGGGTCCCCTGGAATTTTTGTTTCGGAAAAATGTTCCCCCATAGTGATTGATGTATGTACTTTAGCACTTTCTCTCCTCCATCCAAATTATCGTAACACGACTTGATCGAGTATCCTTTGATTTTACATATTTTTTACTAACATAAGGAAAGATGTTATTTTTGTTTCGTTTCTACGTGCTTTTATTAGATGATCTTATTTTTTTGTTTAAAAACAAAAAAAACAAGTAACAAACAACAACAACAAACCAATAACTGGGTTGTGGAGGTCAGATAGGCAGTCGCTCCATGTAAAATACTGGTATTCAGCTGCATCCGGTTAGACTGGAAGCCGACCCCAACATAGTTAGGAAAAAGACTAGGCAGATGATGATGTTGACGTTAAATAAAAGCTGACTTTTTCGGGTGTGTGCTCATGGAGGCTATTAGTTGAGCAGACGAAGAGAGAATGGTAGGAGTACGTATTTAAAATGGTTCTTCTTCTTCATGTCACTGGTACGACTTGATGTCCCAAAACTTCGCTACTTCCACGGCGTCTTCGGTGGCAGCGCACAGGTCACTTTGACTGCATGTTGTAGGACACAGAGGGCAAGAGGGCAGGGAGGTGGAGCATAGTTTGCGACAGCTCTCCACATACTGCTGACGTTCCGTCGAGGTAACCCCACTTTATCAGCACCCTAATTGCGTAACACACTATCAATCGGAATCTGAATCATTTTGAAGCAAATTGCACACTTGGTAACTAAGCTTTTATTTTACGTAACATCAAATATTTTACAAGCAGGAAAATTCCCTTTTCTTTACAAAGAAAAACAGCCATATTTCTTATTCCGTCATCGCAATATTTGCAATCTTTGGCACTAATCTTGAATAAAATCGAATAAAATATGGCGGCAGCAACTAGGATGCCAGGAAATAAGAGCACCTCGCCTGACTTCGACGAATTATCAGTCTTGCAGACGACTAGATTAGATTAATATTCCTTAATAGTACTGCATCGGAAATAAAAAGAGAAATTGGATTTTGGAACGAAGTTCTTTAACGGAGCTTGCAGCAGGAGTAAACTTGGAGAAATCGTCACCGCAAAAGCTTTATTTAGCCTTAAGCCTCCATGCGACTTTTTATTACATATCGCTCATTTGGGGAAACATTGACGTAATTACTACTTTTTTTTATTTACTTCTTTGCTTTCCAAACGTAAATACGCTTTCTAAGTGCATTGTTATATTTAACTAATTTTTGGAAAAAAAAATATATTTACGTCGATGTTTCTCCAAATGAGCGTAATAAAGAGAATCAGAGAGAGAGAAAGAGATAGTTTTCGTGGCTTCATCACCCTCGAAAACCACGAAAACGATACTCATGACGAATTTTTTTTTAAATTTTCGCAGCCACCATCTTGGATTTTTATTTAGAACTTCATTCCTGCCGGGGGTCCCATGAACCCACACGTTTTTAACTTTGTTTCATTCCAAATGTAATTTAAGGCTCGTGTTTTACATCCATCATCTGCCTAGCCTTTTCCCAGGGATCCCTTCTTTTTGCATAATGTTCTTTGTCCTAATATACTTCGGCATAACGATTTTGGCACAATTTGTTTTGGCATAATAATACTTCGGCATAATTTTTTTAGGCATACATTTTATGTTGGCATAATCATGTTAAAGACTAATTTGTTTTAGCATAAATTTGATTAGCATAACGTTAGTAGGCCTAATGACTATTAGCATAATAATATTTAGGCATACAATTAATGTAATTTATACATTACATTATGTAACTTAAACGATTTTTCAATCGCGAGATAACTTTTATCTGAGAATATATTAGATGTTTTGACAGTTTTTGTATAAAAAAATATGTCAATCAGTTAACTTCTATTATGAGAAATAAATATGGCGGTTATTCCTCAGATAGAAGTTAACTGATTGAAACGGGAACACCCAAATACTCCGAAATATTTTATTCCGAATTTCGATGTTCCGATTTTCAAAAGTCCGAATTTCATAATACCTAAGAATCATAATGTCTATTATTAAAAATCACGAAATTTATTTTACCGAAAGTCATAAATGCGACTTGTTTGTTTTCCGATTTTCATATATTCGAAGAATCAAATGCTCGATGGGTTCGCGGTCCAAAAAACGACATTCCGATTTTCAATACTCCGAATTATTTCCGTTACCGTTACCGCACCCGAACTCAACGAACGTAATAGACGACGTAGGATGCAAGAGCGAGCGAAAGGCACCCCGAGGTTCGGTTTGGTTAGGTTACTTTAAACCCTTTACACAGAAATAGGGGCCCCGCGAAGCGGGGCTCCGTCGACATAGGATGCAAGAACGAGCGAAGAGCACCCCGAGGTTCGGTTTGGTTAGGTTACTTTAAACCCTTTACTCAGAAATAGGGGCCCCGCGAAGCGGGGCTCCGTCGACATAGGATGCAAGAACGAGCGAAAGGCACCCCGAGGTTCGGTTTGGTTAGGTTACTTCAAACCCTTTACTCAGAAATAGGGGCCCCGCGAAGCGGGGCTCCGTCGACATACGATGCAAGAGCGAGCGCTTGAATGCTGCATGCTGCATGCTTGCTTGCATGCTGCATGCTTGCTTGTTTGCTGCATGCTTGCTTGCATGCTTGCTTGCATGCTGTATGCTTGCTTGCTTCATGCTTCCTACAGCGAAAAAATAAAAATATGTTTTAATATCATTATGCGTAAATAAATTTATGCTTTAGGATATTATGCTTAAAAAAGTTATGCTTTAGAACTTTATGCTTAATAAATTTATGCTTTACAATATTATGCTTAATCATTATTATGGTTAGAGAAATTATGCTTAAAAAAATTATGCGTAAGCTGTTATGCGTAATTATATTATGCGAAAATATAATTATGCCAAACAAAATTATGTTAAGTTATATTAGGTCTTAAAATTTTATGCAAATGGATAGGGAACCCTTTTCCCAACTATGTTGAGTCGGCTTCCAGTCTAACCGGATGTAGCTGAATACCAGTATTTTACATGGAGCGACTGCCTATCTGACCTCCACAACCCAGTTACTGGGTAATACGATACCCCTAGGTAAGACTGGTTGTCAGAATTTCGGGCTTCTGACTGCCCGTAACGACTATCAAAGATCCACGAATGACAGCCGGGACCAACGGCTTAACGTGCTTTCCGAGGCACGGAGGGGTCTCCGTATGTAAGGATGGTCACCCATCCACAGACCAACCGCGGCAAGCGTAGCTTAAACTGATCGATCGACCTGTGCGGCTGTTATTATTTAGCCACGGGCACGGGGGCGGGCTCGTGTTTTACATCCATTAGATTTAATTCGTTAGGTACAAATCTTCGAAACAGCCGATTACTTATTAATCCATTATTGGTGATGTCGGCTGTCGTATGTGAGTAGGAATTGCTTTTAAATCCAATTCAATACTGCATCCTAATTACGTAACTCACGATCAATCGCAATCTGAATGATTTTGAAGGATATTGCTAATCAAGTCAATGTTTTGACTGCTTTAACTTTAAGGCTGTTTTGTTGTGGTTGCGTATAACTCTACTCAAAACACTGTTTTGACACCAGACAAAACAAAAAGCCAGTTCTTATACTTAAAAAACCGGTCAAGTGCGAGTCGGACTCTTGTACCGAAGGTTCTGTACAAAAATTTGTAGGTATGTAACTACAAATTTACACGGTATTCTGATTTTTTCGTTTACTTGTGCTACATGACATTGCTTCTTGCCAAAATTCATGATTCTAGGTCTACGGGAGCTCTCGTATAGGTTTCGATTCCCTTGCGAGTGTCAAAATATGCGGCATAAACAGAACATAAACGCCCGTATCTTTTGATTGCGTTGACTTAGAAGTTTGATTTTGTTACTACTTCAAGGGATTACAGCGCTGAGTATTTGATATTAATTTGAACATGATAACTACACGCGTTCCTGAGAAAAAGTGTTTTGACCGACAGACAGACAAGCGGACAACGAAGATGATCTTATAAGGGTTCCGATTTTCCTTTTGAGGTACGAAATCCTAAAAACGTTCAAATTCAAGTGGCAATCTCATCTCAGCGACAATCAACGTCGAAAACTTGTCAAAAATGTAGGGAAAAAAAGACGTATTTTTGACAAATTGAGAATGAGATCAGACTGTGAACGTTCTTAAATTTACGAGAATTGCCCCTCTGTTCTATCTACGGCACAGACAAAATTTATTTTTCTCTGGTCTGCGCACTGCCTACACAACCTCTATTATTCCAACAAATATAACTCAAATTGACCTTTACAATCTCAGCCTTCACAAATATTCGCCCACAACCACTTTATGCAAGAGTTTTTAGTATTGTTTGTTCAAAAATAGATCGGTAATAACCTCTCTGCTCGACAAAATTTTGACATTTGACACACCAGCTGACTCGACGGGGTGTTGCGAATTACGTCATGATAATCAGAAATTTACTTTAACTTTCAGCATTCGAATTTATTAAGAAAACTGTGTTACCGCGCCTATTTTGTATAATAAGTTTGTGGCAAATATCTCTAACTATATGCTGAGGTCGGTAAAACCGCGTCATTCTACTGTGAAAGTTGTATAAAATAGATATTACCACACCTATCCAAAAGGTAGACACCTCAAAATCGCTGAAAATATGTACATAAACCATCTAATCTCATGATGAAAATATGCAAAAGGGAAAAATAAAGATATTGTCATTCTCTCTGCATTCTTACTTTTACCATTTTTCATACACAAACTACATAAAAAACATGATCAAATCTTGATAAAAATTACTAAAAATTGTGTTTGTGTGTGTTGCGACGTGACACCTCTTAGTGCTGACCATCCACCCAATTTTCTTATTCCGATTCAAAAATGTCATAAAGCCTAATCGATAATCGGTATTTTAAAAAAATAAAAAAATTGTAGAGACTGAATAAAAACTCTTTGGTATATTTTATCATGAATTAATAGTTTTTTGAAATATAATCATTTTAATAAGTACAAACACGTACAGTGTGGATAGGGGTGTAACTTTTTATGGTTCCCTACGTCCGAATGAAAAAACGGAACCCTTATACCCTCACTCGTGTGTCTGTCTATAGGTTTGTTACAATCGATTTGTTTCGAATCTACTGGACCGATTAAGTTGAAATTTGGTACACATATAAATTTCTGTGACTCAAATACGGACATGTAACATGAATAAATTAATTATGAATATGGGGTCACTTTTTGGGGTCACATTAGATAAAAAAAATACCATTATTATAGTTTCAAACTCAAATGGGTCCCGTCTGCTTCCAAATTTTATTTAATTTAAAATGGGCTTGTTTTTAGCTTTTCAATTAGTTTTAGTACAAGGATGCAGTCGGTTTTTTTAATTTTTCTAATTACTTTTTTTTATTTCCAGCTTTTTAGGTTACAAATGTGAAAGATGTGTTTCGCAGACGATTTAGTTCTTGATACGTGTTTTTTACGATTTGTCACTTTGAACTATTTTTAAACCATATAAGTTGTATATATTTTTGTAATCACCTTTTAAAACCCTTTATTTTGATACCCCAATCGATAGGTATTGAGAAAAAAAAAATGATTGAAGGCTATGGCGCCAACAATCCGCCATTTTGTTTTTTTCTATTTTGATATGCCCAGTGTCACTCTCACAGTAAATACGAATCTAACGACACCTCTCAAGCTAAAATCCATCGAGCCGTTCAGGCCGCAGAGCGTGCCAAACAATTATACATACATACTCTCGAAAAACATAACCCTCCTTCTGGTGCAGTCGGGTAAATAGTAGATTGTTATACAAGGGTCGAAAGGAATCTATTCCCATACGAGGTATTTAGACTATAGTCCGAGTAGGAATTGATGACTTTCACCCGTGTTAAATACTCTACTTTTCATTTCGAATATAAGGAAAGTAAAAAATAGTGTTTTTTCTAAAATATTTATTGATAAGAATAACATGAATAATAGGTACCTATTTAAAATTAATTGAAATATTACAACAATTTGTGTGCTATTTTAAATATGGAACACACCGCGTCACTGCCGCGGGCCGTCCCGCTTGATAGGTATTTTTTTTCACACTGGCTGTTTATACACTCACAAGACCGCAACATTTTTCTTAATTATGTAAAAATTTCGTAGCTGACTACTTCCAACCAATTTAGTTCTATTTTTTAATTCATTCCCGACCTAGAGAGGGAAGCAATTACTATGAGTCTTTCCCGCCTTAAAGTGGGAAGCAACGTCTTCCACCCGCTATTCGGATTAAACAAATACTACTTTCCGAGTATGAGAAATGAAAAAGCTTTGCTTACTGTAAGTACCGTGTGATATATCAAATGAAAGAGTTTGTCGTGAGGGTCACAAACATATTTTTAATAACAAAAAAAAAGTTATTTAGAAACAATATATCTGAAACCACAGCCTAAAATAAAAAGAACTACAAAATATAGTTCTGTGATTATTCTAGATTCCAAGAGATCCTATCAGACGTCTGGTCTTCAAATAATATAGCAAATCTCTCATTCTATACTGCGTACATACTTACATTTGGTCACAGTCAAAATATGTTCGGGACGTTATATTTAATTTGAAGTTGGTATTTTTAAATGTTATGCTTAAAACACTTGTTATAAGAAGTCGGTTAAAAATAAGATTTTTGGCATTTTCAATCTCAATAGTAAGAAATGCTCAATATGTTATTCCCCATAACAAAACAGTAGGACTTTGCTTTTCTGGCTGGCACTTTAATTTTTGAGTAGGTACCTTATGAATGATGGGTTTATGAAAAACAAACTGATTTTTGCAGTCGATCAAATTAATGATGATGTACATTGTGCATGCGTGAATATTCAACCTTAACGGAACCTTTCACTGTGCGTGGTCCGACATAAACATGGAAAGATTTTTTTAAATTTCGTTGGGAAACTACCACAAAAACAAACAATTACCTTTACTCAAGTAAATTAATAGAAACAAAAACTACCAAGCTCATAAAACTAACAACACATATTAAAATGTAAAGTGATTGCGGAATACGCAATTTATACAATTAATTTATCATCATTCCCAAACTTCTGCTCAGCCTACCTAAAAAATGTATACTGGGCATTCTGTAGCAAACTATTAGAAAAGTATCAAAAATAAATACTTAATTGTAAAATACATAAAAATAATTTTATACGGCGAGCGCATTCGAAGATAAATTCAAATATAGAAACAAATTCGGCGCGAAATTCAATAAATGATTATGGTCTAAGGTCCTCAGTGTTATGGACTCAGTTCAATTGAATGTCCAAAAAACTATTAAAATTACATTAGAAAAGCATAAATCATTATTATAAACAATGCTTATTGTATTTAATGCTTAAAATAATTTTATTTCAATTTCTGAGTATCGATTTCCGATATTCGACATATTAATTACCCGAGTCAATCGAAATTAAAAAAAAAAATCGTTTTGCATAATCGCTTTCGCACATCATTACGATAAAAAAAACAATCATGGACGGCGATTTTGAACACAAATTGAGTAGTGGTAATGAATAATACGTGTTATTCGACCTGTGTTTCAATATTACGTTAAGATTTGGGCATTTTCGTGTTGTTAATAACATTTACAATAATATTTGTCACATTTTAAATCTTATCTACTTGTGTGTGTGTGATATTTGTGAAAAGTAAAAATGTAAACACGCAATATTGGCGCGAAACTTCGACATTAGATATAAAAAAACTTCATTACCACTACTTATTTTAACTTGAACAACGTATGAATTCGTCAAATAATTAAATTATGTAGTATTCACTGCCCCTGTGGTGGAGTTTGGATGTTCGAAATCCCCAATTTTTATGTTTTTTAGCCTCGACCACCACTGACAACAAAATGGCGATTATCGCATTTACAGACTTGAATTTTATAAAGGTAAAGTAATAAGCTTGCGCGCTAAATATGAAATATTTAATGGCGTTAACATATGAGTTTTTTATCCAACTCTCTTAATTAACGCACATTCATAAGATTTGATGGGTAGCTTAATAAATATTTACATAATCAATGTAGGGTGTCGTATGTCGTAATTCTTGGGTCCTAAAGGGGTCATTACCGAGCCGGCGGAGGTTTGTGTGTTCGGGTCCTAAAGGGGGCGCTACCGAACTATACGGATAACCACAACAATAGCTTTGGGGATCTTTATCGACTTTCTCTAAATACGTGTTGATGATTTGGAGACGCCTTTGGAATGGGTAATTGATTTTAACTAAAGAGGACTCTTGTCTGGGGCATCCTTTGAAACTTTTTTTATTGGAAAACAAAAAAAAAACATGTTTCATACAAGGTGAAATTTTAATCACCGTTTTCCTCTTAAGGGGTCGTTGTACAAATTATTATAAACAACTTTTACTATGGGACCAAACATGAAATCGTGAAAAAAAAACGCGCGATTCATGCTTCGCGATTTCATGTTTGGTCCCATAGTAAAAGTTGTTCATAATGATGAGTACAGTGACCCCTTAAGAGGAAAACGGTGATTAAAATTTCACCCTGTATTTTATGTAGTTAGTGGATTTACATTCGTTTGTGTTTGATATCTACTAATAATAAAGCTGAAGGGTTTGTTTGTTTGAACACGCTAATCTATGGAACTACTAGTCAGATTTGAAAAATCCTTAGTAAGGAAGGCTATTTATCATCACGCTACGACCCTTAGTAGCCGAGCCAAAAGATAAAAAGTCGAAAAGAACGCTAGGCGAAATAAACGTAGTAACGCGGGTGGACGATGCAATGCGACGGGGTGGGTCGGAGGAACAAGACATTTTATGCAGATGAAGTCGCGGACAGAAGCTAGTTAAGCAATAAATAAAACAGGATATACAAAAAACAGGTTTTCTCTTTGCTTGAAGCCCCCAAATTAATTAGATTCTATTCTCAATGCGAAGTTATGCGCACTTTGATGTATATGATATTCTTATTCTTAAGTAAGTCTTCGTAAGTAGCCTGAATTTCAGACCGCCAAGTAAAGACTCTAAAAATAGGTCCATAAAAAAGTCCTTTACCGACTTCAAAAAAAAAAAGGTGGTTATTAATTCAACACGTATACAGGATGAAATTGAACACATGCGACAAATCGAAATGGGAGATTGTACTCATCATTATGAACAACTTTTACTATGGAACCAAACCTGAAATCGCGAAAAAAAAATCAGCTGTTCCCTACATTTATGTTCGCATAATTCGTCAAAATGTAGGGAGCAGCTGATTTTTTTTTCGCGATTACAATACAATCTCCCATTTCAATTTGTCGCATGTGTTCAATTTCACCCTGTATATGTAATATTATTGGAGCTGCAATATTCACATATGACAATCTATTAGGGCTTCTAAACAAATATACAAAGTTTTATAGACGTAGGTATGTATGTATGTTTGTCCACGCATTTCTCCGCAACTATTAATCGGATCGTGATCATTTTTTATTGGCTTACATTTACTTCAACTTAGGGAACAGTGAAAGTTTCATCAAAATCGATTCAGTATTTTTCAAGATATGGACTCATACGTGTAAGTGTGACGGCCTGGCTTATTGATACGAGCTACGGGTGTAGTGTCAAAGGGGTGTAATCTCAAAACCTTGGTCAAATTCTAGTGCAATATTTACAACAAAACTATTAAGTACCTACTTATTACAAAAAACAAATATTCCAATTTTTACTTAAAACTAAAAATTAATAAATAAAAAAGTAATGTATAAAAATTAAATCGACTTCAAAAAGGAATGAACTCAAAATTATGAAATAGCTTTAATTTTGGAAGTCGGTGGCAAAAAACTAAAACTAAAATACAGATCCCAAGACACACTAGCAAGTCAGTTATTTGCAACGAAGACCTCCCTAGCGCATGAGAATATGTATTTACTGTAGTGAATACACGTGAGATGAATTGCCTAGAAGTTAAACCTTATCTGCCCTCTGCAGACGACCTCCTCAGTATACAAAGTTGCACCCTCACTGTGCAACGTAAACAAGGGTTATTTTATAGTACGCTAGAAGTACAGTTATGAGCGAGATGTTTGGTCGTAAAGTGTACCAAACTGCTGAATATTACTACCATACACTAGAGTGTGTTTGATGATACCATTTGTCAAACATCATGTATAATTTAATGACATTTTAAATGAGATTAAATCCAGTTAATCTCGTTTTTAAATAATCTTAGAGTGATGAAGGAATATGAAGTGAAAGAAAATATTTTCAGTCGATCCTCTATAGAAAAAATATGGTGATATATTGAAAAAAATGTGGTTTTTCTATTTTGTGTAACTTTTTAAGTATGTGGAATAGGGATTTAACATTTTGGTATATGTTTTTTGACTCTTTGGTCTAGTATCGTGTAAAAGGAATACACGATTCAATGAATTTTTCTCGATACAAAAAAAATTCAAGTTATATCAATTTTTTTGCCTTTTATCACGGGCGGCGTAACGCTTAAAAGTTATTTAATGGAATTTAATTTAAAACATAGAGAATTATCATATCAAAGTTTACTCAAAGTAGTATCCATTCATTTATTTCGTTGAAAAAGGAGTAAATTCGTTTTGGCACACAGTCTCGTTTTATTCAGGCCTGATGGTCTAGTGGTTAGTGACCCTGACTGCTATGCCGGAGGTCGTGGGTTCGATTCCCACCCAGGACAAATGTTTGTGTGATGAGCACGATCATTTGTTCTGTGTCTGGGTGTAATTTATCTATAATATGTATGTATTTAAAAATATATATAAGTATGTTTATCAGTTGTCTAGTACCCATAACACAAGCTCTGCTTAGCTTGGGACTAGATGGCGTTGTGTGATAGTTGTGGAATATTATTATTATTATTATATTATTATTATTATTATTCCGAGCGCACGCACATTATAGCCATCACTCTTCTTTTGCGTTTCAAAAGTAATTGCATCACTTTCGCTCGCTTAGTAGGTTTCGAGGATTTTAGATTTTCGATGTAGACACATTTAAGACACATTTTTTTTTCTGTTCTGTTTAATATGATGATACATGTTTTGATTATTATGAGTCAATGTAAATCACAGCTCGTATTATAATAACAGTAAAAGCATTCCTACATGATTGCATGCGACTGTACGGTCAGCATCAACAGTTGATTAACACTTCAGTTTTTTTAATCTTAGTTATTGAGCAAAATATTTGTTCAAAATTGCAGCAGAAGATTTTTTTTTAGAATATATACTCTTGTCTATTATGTGAAAAGCTAAAAATCAGTTTATTTAAAAAAGTTGTTGTCAATTTAATAACATGTAAAAATGATAGTGTTAATCGACTTTTGATGCTGACTGTACCTACTGACGGAACCTATTAAAGTTACCTTAAGTTGATACAAAGTTGTGGATTAGGTGTCAAGTGAGCCGGAACGGTTCACGGATAAACAGACTGCCTTCATAAGTTATGAAAACTGTCAACTTTTGAAAGATGGCGGAATGAAAATGGATGTTATGTAACATCACGCCTTGTGTCCCGAAAGGTTGGGCGCAGAGGTGTAATCTGCGTTCGCGATTTACAAATATGAATTAATGTAAAAATAACTTTCAATCCTACACAATAAAGTTCAGTTTACGCTACAGCTTCAAACATTTTTATAACTTTTTCAATAGTGTTAGTCACTCTGAAATCAACTTAATTGTCATTGAAATAAAGTTGATGTTTGTTAAACTTGAAATAGGGTGTGCGCAATTTTACTTTAGGTTCCTATAATACACCCACATTTCGCCAGTTATGTTTAAGCCTCATGTAATAGGGGACGAGCCTATTCCCATCAACCGGGAAGATAGGCCTCGCTGCTGGACATAGTCCTCCTCTAAGCACCGCACAAACTAGTTTAACTGGTGTCTAAACGTGATGCGTCCTTGAAACTTCACTCTTAATTCTCGTCCAATTATTGAATCGCCGCCTAAGAAGTTTCACTTCAAAGCAACTACACTCGCGAGCAACCAAATCGACTCAAGCCTTAACGGCGCACATTTACATTGATTTTCCTAAAACGATAAATGGTAATTATAAAAGTGATATGTCATTCGAAAGCTGAAGAATTATGCTTTCAATTAACATCAATACCTTTAAAAAAAACTAAGCGCTGATTTATTGACGCATTTTAATTGGCCGTCAGCGTAAATTACCTCATTAGGAATCCACGACTTGCGCTACCTGCTCCCGCTATAAAACCCCTCCACATTCGGTTTACCTTATCAGTCGCTTATTACAAGTTGACCGGTACACGTCTCCGTAAATTGCATTCCTTGTTTTCGCTAACCCATGGATACCACACCAGAAGAAGCCGCTCAAGTTGTTGCCTTGTTGCAACAAGGGTTATGTCAGCGAGCAGTCACTGCCCAGCTCCACTTGAGCCAGTCTTCTGAATCCCGAGTATACAGACGGTTCCAAGAGACTGGTGCCTTCAATTGGAGACCAAGAACGAGCCGCCACCGGTGCACTTCAGAGAGAGACGACCGCTTCATTGTCTCAACCTCGCTGCGCAATTGACACCTTACGTGCGTTGATGTGCAGCAAGAACTGAGACGTGTACGACAAGTGGCTGTCAGCGAGTGGACAATGAGAAGACGCTTGAAGAAAGCCAGCTTGATGCCAAAAAAACCTGCGACGGGCCCTAAATTGACTGCAGGCCACCGACAAGCGCGCCTTCAATTTGCTCGAGAGCATCTCAATTGGAGCATTGCGCAATGGCGATCGGTCCTGTTTACTGATGACTGCAGAATGTGTCTGCATGGCAGTGACAGGAGAGGCCGAGTCTACAGGCGTCCGGGGGAACGATTTGCCCAATGTTGTTTCGCTGAAACAGTGGCATATGGCGGTGGCTCCTGCATGATGTGGGCTGGTATTTCTTTAGAGGGAAAAACCGAACTTGTTTTCGTGTCTGGGGGCGGCCGAGGAGGCGGGCTAACAGCTGATCGGTACATCACCGACATTCTACTCAATCATGTTGTGCCCTACGCAGGGTTTGTCGGTGAAGACTTCGTGTTAATGCACGACAATGCCCGCTGCCACACGGCACGAGTCACTCGACAGTTTCTGGAAGAGGTCGAATTACGCACGATGGACTGGCCTGCGCTCAGTCATGACATGAATCCCGTCGAGCACTTATGGGACGAGCTTAAAAGAAGAGTTCGGGCCAAGAATCCAGTCCCTTCAAGCGTAGACGAGCTAAAGACAGCATTATTAGAGGAGTGGGACGGCATTGCTCAAGAAAATGTCAAAAAATTGATAAGGTCAATGAAAAACAGACAGCAGGCTGTAATTAGGGCTAGAGAGGGCAATACGAAGTATTGATTTAAATAAATTAATTTTATTTTTAACAATTTCTGTTTAAATTGTAAAATACGAGACCCATACCCTTTTTCATAAATTCCCGTTTTTCCTACTCTTGCGCTCAAACATCATTTATTTCAAAAATGATAGATGGATTTCAATGATAATGATATCAAATTAAAGCTGACGTCTTAAGCTTTCGAATGACATATCATTTTTATAATTTCCATCCATAATTTTAGTTGTATCAATGTATGTGTGCGCCGACAAGGCTTGAGTCGATTTGGTTGCTCGCGAGTGTAGTTTCAACATTCTGAATAACTGAACGACTATTTAATTTTGACAATTTAAAAATGGCTGTACATGGTTTAATTGAAATAAATGCTTTGAGTTTGAGTCAAAGTCAAAGTATTTATTTTATATAAAAAAGGCACTTTTGAACGTTGATAATATAAATTAAAAATAATAAAAAGAATAAAGATGTGGACTTAGCGATCATTGTGCCGATAGTCGTGACAGTTAATGGTTTAATAACCAAGAGCCTCGGCCTGAGGAGGCTCTAGTTGGGCAGCTGGGTCAAGGGCATAATTCAGAAAGCGGTACTTCTGGACACGGCCCGCGTTGTTAGGAGGTTCCTCTCTCTTCCTGACCGCCGCCGCCGGTACCTTGGACCCTGTTCCCAATACCGGTGGGCTACTATTCTTTATATTTTTTAATGTTTTAAATTTTTTATATTCTAATATTTAAAAGTATTTTTTATGTATTTAGCTAAATAAAGGAAGTAGTAAAAATAATAATATTCACTAATATTTTTTTTTAAATGGGCTTGCTCTTGACTCTAGCCTAGGTCAAAGGTGACAGAGACAAAGTCGACGATGGAGCGAGCTTACCCAGAAGAAGCCTGTTCACTCTCACTTTTAAAGAGATTCGGCTTGTATGCGCTCGGAAAAACAGACTATTTAATAAGTTTAACCATCTACATACATAATTTTATTTTTTAAGGCTTAGGTACTTCCAGATAGGCTGCAGCAGACACCTAGGCTCTATCGGAAAAGCTGGATATATTCACTCCCTATCACCCCAGAAATAAAGCGAAGGCGACGTCGGTATATCGATTATAAATCGATAACGAACACTCGATTAACCTTACAAGAGAAACCCATCATACAGACACTAGCTTTAATTATTGGGGTGCCAGAATTAATCACTTTCAAAACTGTGGTAGCAGCTCTATTGGTAGACGATGTTAGTTTAGGCTACAGGGTGTTTGCTCCGCTGTGGGGGAACCCCCACAGCGGGGGGAACCCCCACAGCGCATACTTCCTCGTAGTTTCCCCCGGGCAACGCCGTGTCTGACCACCGTAACGGAGTGGCAGACCGGCGGCTAAAGTGCGCTGTGATTCGCAGACATTGATGCGGTCGTCTGCGAACATGACGAAACAAAAAACCGTGCGTGACGCCTCAGGGCGTTTTACTTCGAATCGCTCCTCCCAGGGCGATTCAAACGGCCCTTCTCAGGGCCAATCCAACGGCCCTTCTCAGGGCCACGCCGGCGACGCTTTGGCGTCGGAAGCTGACCGCGCACCGTCTGCGGCCAGCCTGTTTAGTAGGCCAGACGAGTTGTCGGACTCCGACAACTCCAACATGGACACGTCGGCGGCGGAAAACGACCGCCTCAAACGGAAGAGGGCCTACCTAAGGCCCGGGTCTGAGGGCTCCTCGGAGTCGGCCGAAAGAAGGGCTAAGAAGAAGTCGAAGTCTAAAAAGGCTTCGACTTCTACCCACGATGTGGGCTTGGTGGACGCTGAGCGCCAGCTAAACCTGGCGAAAAGGGTGCAGCTCCAACAAGACCTGGAAGAGAGGGTCGCTGCGAAGGAGCGCCAGGCGCAAATCGCCCGGTCGAGGGCTGGCTATGGTGCATCGATTGTGCTATACGCCGACCACTCCCTGGCGGACCTGGAGCGCATGGCGCAGGAGGACAAGGAGGAGGTCTTAGAGGTCGCCTCAAAGTCCTCCAACTTGAAGGGGACCTTCCAGAAGGCCCTCAAATGCCGGGCCACCAGTCTGCACGGCATTGTGTTGGAGCTGGTGAGTCGGACGGCCACGGACGAGACGCGGCAGCTGCAGGCGAAGGTGGATCGCCTGCAGGCGGAGGTCAGCCAGCTACACCAGAAGCTGGCTGAGGCCACGGCCCGGCCTGCCCAACCTGCCCCGGGTCCGGTGGTAGGAGGCTCCTCCTCCCCTTCCAACCTTGAGGATATAATCCGAAAGGTTGTCATGGAGGAGAGGGCCTTCACCAGAGCCTGCTTTGCAGGCATCGAGGACCGGCTCTTGCCGGAAAGGCGGCTCCGCCCGCCGCTAGCGGCGGAAAAGATGCCACCCCCGCGGGAGCCGGAACCTGCGCCTCTAGCAGGCCCGACATCGGACGCGCAGCCACAGGCCCCGAAGCCCTCCAAAGGCAAGGGCAAGGGCAAGGGCAAGGGCAAGGGCAAGGGCAAGGGGACCAAGGTGGCTTCTCAAACCGCCACCACAAGTGCGGAGGGAGCGTCTGGGTCGTCTGCCACTCCAGCAGCTCCCCAGAACTCGCAGGAGGAAGACGCCCTTCTTCCCTCCACCACCCCGTCCAACCAGTCGTGGACGGAAGTGGTCAAGAGAGGAAAAGGGAAGGGAGGGAATAAGTCGGCCCCCAAGCCAGCTGCGACTGTTCCTGCAGCCAAAAGGGCTCCAGCCGGCGGGAGGAAGCTAGTTCCTCCCAAAACCGCGGCTGTCGTGGTGACCATCACCTCGGAGGCCGTGGAGCGAGGCGAGACGTATGAGTCCGTCCTACGACGGGCTCGTACCAATGCTGATCCCTCCCAGCTGGGGATCGGCAATATCACGTGCCGTCGAACCGTAACCGGGGCTCGAATTTTCGAGTTCTCGGGGGAACAGCGCGGCACAAATGCGGACCTCTTCGCAACAAAGTTGCAAGAGGTCATTGCGGATGTGGCAACGGTCGTCAGACCTGTTAAGACCGCAGCCTTGGAGGTGGCCGATCTGGATGATTCGGTCACCAAGGAGGATGTGGTGGCGGCAGTCGCGGCGGCTGGAGGCTGCGACGCTGGCGCGGTAAAAGGTGGAGCCATCAGGCTCGGCCGCCGTGGCATGGGCATCATCCGCGTCGAGTGCCCAGTCGCCGCGGCTGGGGCTGCCCTTGCTACGACCAAGGGACGGCTGCTTGTGGGACTTAGCTCGGCAGTAGTCCGGCCACTTGAAGACCAGCCTATGCGCTGCTTCAAGTGCCTCGCGTTCGGCCACGCCCGAGCCACGTGTCCCTCCAAATTCGACTGGGGAGACACGTGCTACAAATGCGGGCAAGAGGGACACAAGAGTGCCACCTGCCGCGCCACCACGCCACACTGCACGGCGTGTGCCGCCAGTGGCCGCCCCGCGGCCCACAGGATGACGGGCAGGAGCTGTAAGCCCCCTGTGAGGAAGGGCATAGTGCCAGCGCAGGTTCGCCCTGTTGCAACCGCCGCCGTTGTAGCGGTAGCTGAGGAGGGGGGTGCGATGTCGGAATAATGGTTTCCGACTACCGCATCCTCCAGGCGAACATCAACCACTGCAGAGCGGCCCAGAACCTGGTAGTGCAGGTCATGGCCGAGTGGTTGGTGAACGTAGCGGTGGTCGCCGAGCCCTACTCGATCCCCGGCAGCTGGCTGGGCGACGAGGACGACTTGGTGGCACTTGCGGCGCGGTCTTCCACAGACTCCCCTCCCCTCTCGCTATTAGAGAGGGGACGTGGATACGTGGCCGCCGCGTGGGGAGACTTAGCCCTTGTGGGCGTATATTTCTCCCCAAACCGCCCTCTTCAGGACTTTGAGAACTATCTCGGAGTCCTGGCCGCCGTGGTCGGCAGGGCGGCGCCGCGTCAGGTCTCCGTAGTGGGAGACCTGAATGCCAAGTCGGTGACCTGGGGCAACCCGGCCACCGACGCACGCGGGCGGGCGGTTGAGATGTGGGCAGCCTCCTCTGGACTCTCCCTCTTGAACAGAGGAAGCGTCCAGACATGCGTGCGGCGACGGGGCGGCTCAATAGTGGACGTCACTTTCGCCACCCCTGCGTTAGCCGCGCGGGTGTTGAACTGGCGGGTGGACCTGGTGGAGACTATGTCGGACCACCGCTACGTGCGGTTCGACATCTCCAACAGTGGCCCCGGAGAGATGCGGCCCCCCTCCGGGCGACCACCGTTCCCGAGGTGGGCTCTTACCCGCCTGGACAGGGAGGCAGCGAGCGAGGCGGCGTTCATCCAGGACTGGCTTTCGCCGCCTGCCGCCGGCCTGGATGTGGACACCATGGCGAAGCAACTGAGGGAGTCTCTGACCGAGGTATGCAACTCTAGCATGCCTCGGTCTCGCCGACCGCTACCCAAACGCGCCGTGTACTGGTGGTCGGGGGAGCTGGCGGGGCTTCGAGCAGCGTGTGTGGAGGCAAGGAGGGAATACACGCGGAGCCGGCGGCGGCGTCGACGGGACTTGGACGACGAGGACCACCTCTATGAGGTTTACATGGAGGCAAAAATGGTCCTCGATCGGGCCATCGCCACCGCCAGAGACACGGCGAGAGCCGAGCTGCTGGAGGGTCTCGACAACGACCCCTACGGAAGACCATATAAGGTGGCGCGCAACAAATTGCGCCCCTATGGTCCCCCGGTTGCCGAGACCCTGGAGCCCTCATTTCTCGATGGGGTGGTTCAGTCCCTGTTCCCGTGCAGGGACAACTTCACCCCGCCAGTGATGGACCCACCGCGGGGGATAGCTGCTCAGCTAGACGAGGAACAAGAGGAGGCCCCTCCTGTCACGGAGTCGGAACTTAGCGCGGCAATTTCCCATATCCGCGCCAAGAAGACAGCTCCAGGCCCCGACGGGGTTCCCGCAAGAGTGGTGGCGATCGCTGCCACTCAAATGGAGGAGAGGTTTCGGGACCTCTTCAGCGCATGCCTTGCGTCAGGGAGGTTCCCGAAACCATGGAAGGAGGGGCAGTTGTGCCTTCTTCGCAAGGAGGGCCGCCCGGCAGACTCCCCCTCGGCGTACCGGCCCATCGTTCTGCTCGATGAGGTCGGCAAAATGTTCGAGGGGATAATCGCTGCTCGCCTAAAGGGCCATCTGCGGGATATCGGGCCGGACTTGTCGGACGCTCAGTTCGGTTTTCGGGCTGAGCGTTCCACCGTGGACGCGCTGGCCTGCCTTAAGGGCCAGGTGAAGGAGGCGATGGAAGCGGGGGATGGATTGTTGGCTGTGTCATTCGACATAGCCAATGCCTTCAACTCCGTTCCCCACTCCACCATCCTAGAGGCGCTCCGATTTCACGGAGTGCCTCGATACATGCGCGGTCTGCTGGCCAGCTACCTGGAGGATCGGGCGATCCTTCTGGTAAATAGGACTGGCCAAGTCCGGCGGTACGCCGTCGAAGCCGGCGTTCCACAGGGGTCAGTCATAGGACCTCTCCTCTGGAACGTCGGCTATGATTGGCTCCTGCGGGGAACTCTCCTCCGAGGCTCGAGTGTCGTGTGCTACGCGGATGACACTCTCCTCACCGCCCGGGGGGGGAGTTTCAGGGAGGCGGCCAACTTGGCCTCGGCGGGCGGATCCTTGGTCGCAGGGCGGATCCGCCGCCTAGGTTTAACGGTGGCGTTGCACAAAACCGAGGCCGTGTTCTTCCACGGACCTCGGCAGCGCGCCCCCCCACCTGACGCCCATATCTTCGTGGACGGCGTCAAAATTGAGGTTAAGGCCCAGATGAAGTACCTGGGTCTTGTAATTGACAGCAGGTGGCGCTTCGGTCCGCATTTTAGCGGGCTGTCGACGCGCCTGTTGAAGACCGCGGGCGCGCTGTCGTGGCTGCTTCCCAACTTGGGGGGGCCCAGCGCACGATGCCGGCAACTTTACGCCGGCATCCTGAAGAGTATGGCCCTCTACGGAGCCCCTATCTGGGAGGACTCCCTCCATAGGAGGGAGAACGCTGCCGCCTTGCGGGCACCCCAAAGGGCCATAGCCCAGCGGGTGGCGCGGGCCTACCGCACGGTGGGCTTCGCGGCAGCATGTGCTCTGGCGGGCACCCCTCCTTGGGAACTCGAGGCGTGGGTGCTCGCCAGAGTATATGAATGGACGGCGGGGCGGAGGGCGAGAGGAGAACGCCCAGCCCAGGAAGAGCGGGACGCCGTCCGGCGGGAGGCGAGAGACGCCATCGTCGTCCATTGGACGGGGGACCTCGCCACCGCAGCCTTCGGCCGCCGAACCCTCGACGCGATTGGGCCAGTACTGCGAGACTGGCTCGAGCGGTCGCATGGATTCCTCTCCTTCCGGCTGGTGCAGGTGCTGTCCGGACACGGTTGTTTCGGATCGTACCTGCACCGAATCGGACGGGAGGAGACGCCGTCGTGCCACGACTGTGGCGCGGCGGGGGACACGGCGCAGCACACCCTCGAGGTGTGCCCGTCGTGGTCCGAGCCGCGCCGCAGTCTCATCGCGGTGATCGGACCGGACCTATCACTCCCCGGCTTGGTTAACGCCATGCTGAGGGATGAGAGGTCCTGGGCGGCAGTCGCCTCGTTCTGCGAACACGTCATGTCCCAGAAGGAGGCGGCGGAGCGCGCGCGGGAGGAAGATCCTCACGCGGCGTTGCTCCGAAGGCGGAGGTGGGGTCGAAGAAGACGTCAGTTTGACAGTCATCTCCGACTCCTCCCAGATGGAGGCCAGCAGGCAACTGGTGCGGGGGCACCTTTGCCTGTATTGCACAGGCCCCCATCAGTGTTGGACGGGAATGGCCAGGTGCTCCCGGCTATTCCCGTAGCCCCCCAGCATGGGGGGCATGCGGGGCCCGCCAGGTAGGCGGGCATGCGCCGGGAGGGTTGTGGAAGTAAAGGCTGAGCCGGTTTCCCATGGCCCTCCCATCACGGCGATGTGGGGACACCGCTGAGTTTTAGTGGGTATACTGTCGGTGTGTAATTCCGACAGGAGTCCCACATACCCCGTCTCGTCCCCCACGAGCGGGGATGCGTAACGCATTTCTCAGCGAAAAAAAAAAAAAAAAAAAAAAAAAAAAAAAAAAAAGGCTACAGGGTGTTTGATAACTAGAATGCTGATGTAATATTTAAATGCAGGGATTTTTTTTTTTTTTATGGATGGGAAATCATCAAATGACCCCTCCCGCTCTGGGTGGAGCGAAGGGAGTGTCAGACTCTTACTGACTAAAACCCATCCGTGTTCCTTCCTTAGCCCTTTATGTTCCGGGGTAGCGGTAACCCTTTCGGACAATCCCGCACATGCAGGGATAACGGGTGAATTTATGCCCTCTCCGTGATTTATACAGGGTGAAATTGAATTCATGGGCATCATTTTAAGGGGTCATTGTAATCATCATTATGAACAACTTTTACTATGGGATGAAACCTGAAATCGTGACAAAAAATCAGCTCTTCCCTACATTTTGACTAGTTATGTGAACATAAATGCAAGGAACAGCTGATTTTTTTCGCGATTTTAGATTTAGCCCCATAGTAAAAGTTGTTCATAATGATGAGTACAATGACCCCTTAAAAGGATGCCCATGAATTTAATTTCACCTGTAGACGAGTTATATTTCTTTTTTTATTGCTAAATGGGCGCGCTCTTGACCCCGATCACGCCTGATGGAAAGCGATAGATGAGGTCTATGATGAAACGAGCGTGCCCAGAAGATGCCTGTTCACTCTTGATTTGAAGGCAGACGGGTTAAATGTGGTAGGGAACACAGATTCCGGCCAGAGAGTTCCACACTATGGCTGTGCGCATAATAAAAGTGGAGGAGAAGCGTTGAGTGCGACTCGTCGGGATATCAACCAAGTGCGGATGGTACGCTGCAGTACGTCTGGTTGTCCGGTAGTAAAAGGGCGATGATTCAATCCAAAATTAATATTATAAATTCGCAAGTAACTCTGTCTGTCTGTGTGTCACCTTTTCACGCCTAAACCACTGAACCGATTTAGATGAAATTTCTTATAAAGATAGTTTGAGTCCCGGGGAAGGACATAAGATAGTTTTTATCCCGATATTCCCACGGAATCGATACTTATGCGGGTGAAACCGCGTGGTGCAGCTAGTACATAATATTACATAACACAACGCCTGTATTCTCCAAAAGGTTAGGCAGAAGTGTATCTGTATATAGCACCCACGTTTGTCCAGTTATGTTTGAGTCCCATGTAATAGGGCAAGCCTATTGTCAACAACCGGGCACACATCCAGACTCCGGGCTGCTATTGAGAAATTCCACAAGGAAAACCTAATAACACTATGCCCGACACGGGTATCGAACCCTGGGCCACACGATCAGCAGTAGCGCTTGCGACCACTAAACCAACGAGGCAGTAAAATACATCCAGAAAAAACACATAAATAAAAAAGTTACCAAAATATGTTTTCAAAATAATCACGGTACACAATAAAACTGCGGGTTCCGTAACCAGAAATTAAATCTTTTCCTTAATGGATCTTTAACCCTTCCTATGCTTAAACGTGGATCTACGCGAGACACAATGGCTTTTTAATTGTGTGTGTAATTACGGCATTCAACCGGCTAAACGTGTACCGACAGCGAAACTGGGAGGTAAGTACGCAAAGAAAGGTTTTACTTCATTTGAAACAATTTTTAACCGACGAAAAAAAGGAGGAGGATCTCAATTCGACGCGTATATACAGGGTGTTACGGAAAGGGTATATCAATACAAACGGGTTGAAGAGTGTATCTGGTCTAGAATTTCTGTACAAAATTTCAGCTCAAAAGCATTAACTTTGAAAATGCTTAAAATTTTTTTATTTCGATAGTTTATTAAATTGAAATCATAACAAACGTGTCACCGCACTACGAGGGTCATTATCCATTGTCTGTAGTGTGTCTGTGCGCCTAGTATCAGAGTTGGGCGTAATCAACTACTTTTGTAATCGGATTAATAATCTGATTGAAAGTAATCATGAATACATCAATCATGATTACTTTTAATCTTGATTACTTTCAATCATGACTACATTTGTAATCATTAGTTTTGATTACAATAGTCAGTAATCTTAATTACATGGGTAGATTTGATTATTTTTTTAAGCATATTTTTAATAAATGCGGTTCTATATTCAATCAGTATGTATCTTGTATGTCTGCGTTTTTCTAAAAACTTCTGATCCAATTTGGATGTCATGGACGTTTTGTACTCTTTCGTTATTTAAATCCTTAAGTAAATTCGAAAAAGAATTTCTGCGTGCTCAATTGCATTTCGAAGATACGGCACGTGGGGTGCGGGAGTTGGGTGGGGTACGGGGTACGGCCGGTAAGCCAATCGTCCGCCGCCTGCGCCCCGCTTCTTGCCATAGCGCAAGTAGTCAGTCTGTATAATAGTGCGCAAGGATATAAACGTAAATTGATTCACGAGTCTTAACCGTGACGTATTGGCCTATGTGTTTTGGTGTTTAAACATTATTATTGTAAAATCAGTATTTATTGTAAAATGGCGTCAAGTTCTTTGTCGTCTTTATCTACTACTTAATTCAGAATCTAATAATGATTTTATTTTTCGAATTCCTAAATGTAGTTAGTATGCATCAATCAAAAAAGTAATCAAAAAAGTAATCAAAATAACGATTACAAACTAATAATCATTAATCACCGATATGATTACTTTCTTGATTAATTTCCGTAATCTGTAATCTTGATTGATGATTACAAAATGTAATCGTAATCCTTAATCATTAATCTGATTACAATTTGCCCAACTCTGCCTAGTATACGCACATCACGCCGCCGCGCGCCAGTCCAGCGCCGTGATGTCGAAATAAAAAAAATATTAAGCATTTTCAAAGTTAATGCTTTTGAGCTGAAATTTTGTACAAAGATTCTAGACCAGATACACTCTTCAACCCGTTTGTATTGATATACCCTTTCCGTAACATCCTGTATGTATATTTCCTTTTTATGTCATTTTTTAAATTGCTAAGTGTGACAGGTAGATGAATTAAGAGCGTTTACGACGTACGGCATTTCATACAAACTTTCAAGCCCTTGTTTTTAGAAATGAATGAACCGATTTTAATGAAACTTCGTACGCATAAGCGGATACAAAGGTCTAGAACATTTTCCAAACATTTCACCGTGTGTATTTATAAATGTATAGGTACTTTATTGCTTTTCTCTTTTTTTTTTTCTTTATTGTCTTTTCTTTTTTGTCGTGATTTATAAGGGTTGTTTGCTCATCTTGACAGCTAGCTATGTGAGATAGAAGAATTAACCGATAAAATAAATTATTGATGAGAGCGTATGTTTTGACAGGAAGGTGACAATCTATAGGGATATAAAACCACATAGCATAATATTACGGCTGTACGAAGGCGGAGGCAAAGATGTAGTGTATACCCTCATTTACCCTCTCATTTTAAAGGCTATTATAAACAGGAGAGATACCTCAAATTCAGACTCCGGGCCGTAGCCAGAGCCTACTGGAGTCAGGTCGGGAGTTCAATAGTAACTGCACTCCCGACCTGACGATCGAACTTAGGTGAATCCTAAGTTCACGAAAACCGACCAGGGGGCCTAAAAAGGCCACTTTGGCAGAATCATAAAAGGATAACAGTATGGATCATAATAAAAGTGGTAAAATGGTCACAAACTGACAATTGATAATATTATTTGACATGTCCATACAAAACTGTCAAACAGATGAATTGCGTGATATGAAATTGTACGCAAATAATATTATGAATTGTCAGTTTGTGACCATTTTACGACTTTTATTATGATTCATACTGTTATCCTTTTATGATTCTACCAAAGTGGCCTTGTTAGGCCCTCAGAGCGTCAGCTGCCGCGCTTGCAATCGTTAAACTAACTAACTGGCTGTGAGAATAGGGTAGTTTCCTGGGTAAAAAAATAATAATTCTAATTAGTCCGCCAGTTAGATTATCGAAAAATAATGGACCCATATTTTTTCTTTTGTCAATCAAACAAAAAATGACAAAGATAAAGCGCGTAAAATTTAGGAGTGGTCGTGACGTCACGCCGTGCTAAAAATTGTCGCACGGCGTGACGTCACGACCAATTTTGACGCGCTTTATCTTTGTCATTTTTTGTTTGATTGACAAAAGAAAAAATATGGGTCCATTATTTTTCGATAATCTAACTGACGGACTAATTAGATTTTTTTAGGAAACTAGCCTATTAATGCAGTTCGGATTTTCTATAAGACGTCTGCATCAAACAATTCCATAGAAAAAAAAACCACCGACATAGTTCACAGAATAAGCAAGCTGAAGTGGTGTGTCCGGCCACTGTTACAATTATGTTTTTTTTTTTTTTTTACTAAAAGCTGAAAATTATTGAGGATTGCTCCATACGATATTATTTCGATGGTTAGCAATCAATATGTTAAAATATCGATTTAAACTACAACTGTGAATCGGCGACCACTAGATGTCGCCTTTGACAGATAGAAACTGACGTTTGACGGAATGACATTTGGAATGTAAACAAACGCAACTAAAAACAATACAATATGTTTTAGGATTAAGAAAAGTGATTTATTGTGAGGAAGCCGATTATAAAACTATGTACAATGAAATGTGTTACTCGGAAACCTCGTAATGTACTACTTATGTTTTCAGGTAAATGCTACTTTACTATCGGTAGAACCGATGACCGTTGAGGTCCTTGGGATAGACGTGTTCTTGAGTGGAGACCGCGAATTGGAAAACTTAAGGTAGGACGCCCTCAAGCTAGGTGGAGCGACGATCTTCGCAGGGTGGCTGGTAGCAGCTGGATGAGAGTTGAATGCAAATCGGGTTGAATGGCGTGCAATAGGAAAGGCTTATGTCCAGCAGTGGACTGCTGTAGGCTGGTCAAGATGAAAAAGAACCACCAACACGAACGAACGCATAGTGTTTGGCTGGCTCCCTATGTGACATAGATATATAGCGGTATTTACAACGCCACATGCGACAATGCGTCATACTGACGTCACGCAAATCCTGCATCTCGCAAGCAGAGTTTACCACGCAACTAGCATATATACAACGGCCCGACATGACTCATCGGGCAGTTGCCCGCCAGACATAACACCCGTGTGGTCGGAGGATCCTCCCTTTTCTATAGAGTATGAGTGAACTTTACACCCTGCTCCTCATACCTCTATAGATATTACCTGCATCCATACTATCCATACTAATATTATAAATGCGAAAGTGTGTCTGTCTGTCTGTTACCTCTTCACGCTTAAACCGCTGAACCGATTTAGATAAAACTAGCTGCGCCCCGCGGTTTCACACGCGTAAATGTCGATCCCGTGGGAATATCGGGACAAAAAGTAGCTTATATGTTAATCCAGGGTGTCAGCTACCTCCATACAAAATTTTTATCAACATTGGTCCAGCCGTTTGAGCGTGAAGAAGTAACAAACATATAAACACACACATACACACTCACAAACTTTCGCCTTTATAATATTAGTGTGATTTGTAATAGAGAGAGTTTGAGTCCCGGGAAAGGACATAAGATTCTTTTTACCCCAATTTTCCCACGGGATCGACACATATGTGGGTGAAACCGCGAGGCGCTGCTAGTATGTAATATGGAACATAAACGCCGATGTTCGACAGAACATATTCCTTTGTTTCCCTTTCGAATATTATCATAGGTTTTAAGCTTATAACATCGTGTAATCCCTTTCTTTGGTCAATGAATTTCATGCCGAATTGGTTTTACCCTTCATAAATCATGCGAGTACCTATGTTTTGTTCACTGGCATTCTGTTATTCCTTCTTACTGTAATATTATCAATTCAGTGAATATTATTCATACATTGAGAATATTTCCAATGTGTGTCTTGTTTCGGATTTCATTTGTTTTATATCGTATCTTTGGGTTCGTGATTTCAAAGGTATAGGATAGGTCTGACTTGTGATACAACCAATAATATTTTTGTAAAAATTTAATTTAAAAGAGTATCCATGGAGTTTCTTGGACGTTCTTCTCCATAGGTACCTTCGCTTTGGAATGGGCAACTAGCTTCATATTTTCTGACTGACCGACTTCTTGACTATTCAAAGGTGCCTGTAAATGGTATAATTGAAATAAATGCTTTTAGTTTGAGTTTGAACGAAACCCTAAATTGTCTTGTGGTACGGAACCCTTTGTGTGCGAGTCCGACTTGTTTTATTTTCATTTATATTATTGAATTGAAAAACTGTTACGGTTATGTTAAACCAGAATAAGTAAATAACATTTCACTACCGCAAGATAGAAAAATAGATTAAAAAAAATTAAAAAAAAAACTATCTCAAAAGACAGTTTTTTTTTTTTTTTTTTTATTGCTGAATGGGCGCTCTTGACCTTGATCACGCCTGATGAAAAGCGATGGATGAGGTCTATGATAGAACGAGCATGCCCAGAATATGCCTAAGGCACTGAAACTCTCACGCATCGACGAAACATAGCAGGCTGCTTGACGCCGGATTCCGGTGGGAGGGTGGTCGCAAACCAGGCGGGCGTTAGCCCTACCATCGCAAGGGAAGAATTGGCCAGTCAAATAAGGTGTTGGGTGTGACTGTCCAGGATGCGCCGAGCGCTGGGTTCAGTTGAGTAACTGGCGGAATAAACTGCGCTACACAAGGAGGCTTCTTCATGCATCCCAAAATATACTTAGTTTATTGTAGACTAAAATAATAACACAGCTCCCCGAGTGAAATACTCGCCCGCTCGTACTGCCTGCATAAGAGAGAGTAAAAGCGAGCAACATTAATACCTAAAATAAAAATATAGTCTCATAATTTTATATAAAATCTGAAGATTTCACAAAGTCCCCTCCGATTTGTAACAGAAACGAGGTAACAAGTTGGACAGCGCATGTATTCCGATAGCAATCAGGGACAATCATATCAACGATCACTGGTAACTTCCACACGACACCACAGAACAGATATGTTTCATGTCAGTTCAGAAGGTTCACTTATACTGGGTGGAAAAAGGAACATCACCAAGCCGAAATATACACATTCTGATCTTCTAACTAAATAACATTGAACAACTCAGAAAACATCCATAGGTTTCTTACTAAACATCAACTACATATATCCAGCGACCCTGGTTACTTAGCTCCTTTGGTGACCGTACGTATTACCACCTGTCAAGGCTATCCAAGATAAGAACGCTTGGAAACATGCTGGTCCTGCTCCATAGGACAATCTAGAGTCTAGACAAAATCAAACTGGTTGCTAATTAAATTGTATTTTATTCTTTTTTTACTTTGATTTACATTCATTACTCACATCCTGACTTATTACTTGTTAATTTCTTTTTTTTTTAATTAAAATCGTTTAGCATGTTTGTAAATATGTGAGCACCATGTATCAGATAATTAATTTATATGTCATGGTTTCGTTTTTAATTCTTTTACCTATTGTGGTATAGTAATTTTATTTTAGGTGCATCGTCCTCACATATTATTATATACTGAATGTACCTATGCCAAATATTGTAAAACATTTTTAAAAGAGTAACGGTGGAGTTTCTTGCCCATTCTTCTCAATACGAAAACTACCTTTTGGAAGGGGCGACTAGAATCAATTCTATTTTAATGTAAATTTTGGCGTTCAAAAGTGCCTCTTATGTGCCTATTTGAAATAAATGCTTTGACTTTGACTATTTTAATGCATATAAACGTCTTGTAAGGAGTAGGTCTGCTGTGACCCTTCTTTTTATATTCTTTGACATGGCGCAATCGTAGCGAGCGTGAACTTTGATTGGGGACAGTTTACTTCGCTAGTTTGACACAAACGTTCTAAGGGAAGGTTTTTGAAATTGTTCGTTGAAAATAAAGATAGATCGAAGAATATGTAAGGTTTTTACTTAAGAGAATTAAACAGTTAAAACATGGGAAATATCACGAACAAATACATACATCACTAGAATACTACGGTGGCAATTAAGTTCCGGGAATTTGTCAATAAAAAAAAGAAAATGAAGTTTTAGGAAAAGTTTTACTATCGACCTTCACAATAGTCTCCCTCTAACTCTACACATCGATTCCAACGTTTCTCCCATGATTGGAAGCACCCTTGGTAGTCCTCCGAAGTTAGCCCGTTAAGCATCACGGTTACAGCTTCTTGGACCTCTTGTACGCCGCCATGATGAGTTCCCTTGAGGTGCGACTTCATCTTGGGGAATAGAAAAAAGTCGCAGGGAGCAATATCGGTGCTATAGAGTGCGTGAGGCAACGTTGGGATGCCTTTTTTTTGCCAAAAACTCTTGCACAACGAACGAGGAATGGGCCGGTGCATTGTCGTGATGCAAGATCCAGCCATCCTTGGCGAGTTCGGGTCGCACATAAAAAACACGAGCCCGCAGCGCTTAGGCGACGGTCAGACGTGATCAACATGCGCAAACGATCAACATTCGCGTCGGTACGAGAGGTGACGGGAGCTCCTTCACGTGGATCGTCTTCCACCGATTCACGCCCTTCCTTGAACCGCTTCGCCCATTCAAACACACGCGTTTTTGACATGCTATCGTCTCCATAGACAACCTGCAATTTTCGGAGGACTTCCGAGGGTTTTTCGCCAGATTTCACTAAAAATTGAGTCACAACACGTTGCTTGTGTTGCATTTTCACTACGCCACTAAAAAAGTTACTTGCAAAAAATACGCATAAAACACAAACCATACGTGCTATCTACTTCAACTTTGAACTCTAATTAAAAGGAAGATCCCTCCTCTTTGAGAGATGATCACGAATGAAAAAGTGTTGCCAGTTTTTAAATTATAACTAAATTCCCGGAACTTAATTGCCACACCACGTACATACCTATTAAAATATACGCATCATAAGCTCCCTGAAAATCTCGTTGATGAACTAGCAGACATGCTTATTACCGTACCTTAGTTAATGAGGCCAATTACTACAAATTTTGCGGGTTTGCGTAGTAAAGAAAACAGTTAATGCTTACCGCATAAAGGTTTTGTATAAAGAGTTAACGACACCCTTTCTTCTAACCAGAAAGGACCGTAACAACGAAAATGAAACGCAACGGTGAACAAAAGAACAAAACACAAATAAACCTGAAACAATTCTCGTGTTCACTGACCCACAAAATTCTGCTTATTTAGAAAACAAGCCCACATTGTTTAAGCTCTAAACCTAATAGAAGGAAAGTACATACATTCAACAAACGACACTGTTATGGGTCATTCAAAATTTACGCCGAATCATATAGTTAAGGGATCACTATCTAAATGAGGTTTTATGGGTTTTGCTGCGTCAAGCATAGGGTGGACAGAGGAAGTATTTTGTTAGATAAGGAAGTTTCGATCATTATGGTTATATCTTGGGGCGTATCGAAGACCAGGTTTTCATGGCATTTGAAGCTCGAGTCATCCATATCGGGTCATTTGAAAAATAGTTTTACTTTTATCGCAAGTTGCAACACCGTTTTTTCTGTAGAGAGCAGTTTTTTTGTATTGTAAACAGAGTAAGAGCAATAGACAAGTCACTAGATAATAATGAGACAAGCACACGTATTAGATCCAGTCGTAAGAGTGAACGAGACAGAAATATATTTTCTCTATGTCCTTCGCATATGCTTAACTTATGTTTTTGCCTGGGTCCTGTTGTCTGTAGATAGTTATGCCTGTTTATTCGGATGAAGTTTTGTCTTATAAAATGTAGTCTTAGATACTCTTTCTTCCAACCTACTCGGTCCGAGTGACAGTTTATAAAAAAAAGCATGGCGCGCTGTGAACGGACGCTTTGTCTTCTTGCTGCTTTGTTTTCGGATGCAACGGACGTATTCTAGGGACGTCATAGTGTTGATTATGGTCATGTTACAGTGTTGATTAGGGTCGTGATTCTTATCCACTTATTATTTACCTATGTACTTGTTGCTAATTCAAAATTATTTGTAATATAACTTTGTGAGTTATTTAGTAATTTGTATTTTAATATATTTTGCTTCTGGACTCGAGTACCTAGATTATAACTAAAGCATTGGAACTGACACAATGATCAGACGCAAGAATAGTGATCAACACTGAAAAATCGCAAGTCTTAACTGATCAAAAAGAATGGGGAAAACTTTCGTCTACTGATTTATTTACCTTATAAACCGTCCACAAGTCCACTACTCAATAAATTGTTACCTGAAAGGCCCGTAGTCCACGAGGTGACTTACTAACGCGTTATTAACTAGTTTGTGATTGGTTGCGTCGTGTACGGACCGCCATTAAAATACTAGTGCTTTAACATTCTGGCTACTCATTGGTGATTTGAGTTTGTAACACGTAACACTTGAGTAGCGTCGCGGACGAGAGGCCAAATTTTCATTACTACAGGCACCAACGATATACTTTTTTCTGTAAAGTTCATTTTTTACTTAGAAAATTGTTTTTAGGGACCTTAAATATGTTTTTCTGAAAAACAAAAATGTTATAATTCCCATGCCTTCATCACGTAGGGACTTCATATTATCATCAATGGAAGTGGTGAGAACCGTCAGTTTACGACCACTAACAGGGGCGAATATACTTGCATTTCGTCCTGCACTACTTCCGAAATATCGGTCATAAAACGTACGCATAAAAACGCCATGTCACAAGTAACTACCGTACAGGCGCCAGCACATCAAGCTACCCACTCAAATTTTCCCAATCAACTTTGAACCTTATGATGTAGCAATAAAGTTGAAAATCTATTAAAGAAATTTGACAGATTGTAGTAGCTTGGTGTGCTGCAAATAGCAGTATCGGTGTAAATAGCAGTATCGGTATAAAGATTACTGTTATAGAGAGGCTTTGGTTCCCCGAACGGTAATTGCGTAACACACTTTCAATCAGTCAGGTCAGTTAGTCAGTAGGTTTAGGAATTTCTTTCAGGGATTTTGAAAGAAATTCCTAAACCATTGCTTCATAGCTTTGAAAAATTCGTCTGCTCAACAATACAAATAACGCAATCAATGTTGTTGAATTGTCAAAATGAAAGACATTGCCACTGTTTAGTGTGTTGCGCATTTACAACGCTGGTCGATCACCATTTATTTCTATAAGAAAATTACTAGAAGAAAAGTGGGTATGAAAAACCTTTAAAAATAATAAGTATATTCAAAGATCGTTCAGGGAAGTAGTACAGTCGGTTATAGCAATTAGCTGACCCACCTTTGCATAAATGCATAAATGCTCAGGTTTTTTAGAACAACAACAACAATTTATGCAAAGGTGGGTCAGCTAATTGCAATAACTGACTGTACTTTCACTGTCGAGTTTCTGTGTTGGATTCCAGAGTATAAGAATTCTTTGATGCTCTATGATTATTTTGTTTATTTTTCATATAACTGTACATATTATTATAGGGTGCGCCAAAGTTCACCTAAATTTTCAACTCCGATAATTGGAAATCCGAAAATGTTCTTCCTAACATTTTTCATCCTAACAATCACAATTCCTAACTACTCTGTCTCTAATGTTCATAATTCCGAATCATTCAACTTCATAATGTCAGTAGCAATAAACATCTATTATACTTTTATTTGTTTTCCTATATTTTCTCAACATAACCATCTTTTACACTATTATTCAAAGTCATATATTTTTTGTTTAGATCGTCGACATAGGATGCAAAAACGAGCGAAGGGCACCCCAAGGTTCGGTTTGGTTAGGTTACTTTAAACCCTTTACACAGAAATAGGGGCCCCGTGAAGCGGGGCTCCGTCGACATAGGATGCAAGGGCGAGCGAAGGGCACCCCGAGGTTCGGTTTGGTTAGGTTACTTTAAACCCTTTACACAGAAATAGGGGCCCCGCGAAGCGGGGCTCCGTCGACATAGGATGCAAGGGCGAGCGAAGGGCACCCCGAGGTTCGGTTTGGTTAGGTTACTTTAAACCCTTTACACAGAAATAGGGGCCCCGCGAAGTGGGGCTCCGTCGACATTGGATGACATAGGATGAAAAAAAAAGTGTTTATCATATTAGACTAAATAGGTTTTATGTCTATTGAGTGGTATATCAACCGATTTTATATTGTCTGTTATTCTTATAGAAATTAGTTACATTAGTAGTTATGTTTAGGGATAAAAGCGTTATGATAAAAAACAGTAGGAGTTTAAAATATTTACATTAATGATATTATTGATTACAATTTTCGGAAACATGAGTGTTATGAACATCGCCGGTAGCACTACAAATAGTATGAATGAAAACTTTAGGATGAAAAATTTTAGGAAGAGTGATCATTCGGATTACAAATCGTTAGGAAGAACAATTTCGGGTAAAGAACTTTAGTTGAGCCAATATGGACCCATTATTATAGTTTATATGTTAGCTTATATTATGTAAATAGACAATCCAAAAAAAAAGTACGAGAACCGTTAGATTGGTAAATAATTACAAAAATAAGAAGATATCTTTTGGCATTCTTATTAAGGGCAAAATATCATACAAAACGCCTGGGTCGCGACTCGGTCACAAAATGGCAGCTAAAAACGCCCCTTATTATTTATCGTGTTTGACTAGGCTCCCTCGCTCAATAAGATTTATTGTGCTGAATTCATTTGAACGAAACTTTGTTTTTCCTAACTGATAAAGATATGAACAGACAGGGTAGTATAATGGAGCATGCTCCTGCATAAGACTTCACTAATACAGATAATGGTACTTAAAAGCACTTTCGCAGTATGAATCTATCAAAAGATAGAAAAGGAAAATGGGAATAATAGATGGTTTTATTCTTTTTAAGGATAACTGTAGACGTGTCCAACGTTTGTGCTCAGATATTCGTGTTTTTTCCGTGTTCCAACGGATTAAGTATAAGTTTTTCGTTCATAATATGGATATTATTTTCGCATTTTGTAGACGACGCGCGACGATAACCATATGAGTATTTGTCTAAAATATTTCAGGCATCTCACAAAATTTGTATTTTATGGTACAGCCAGTAACAAATTATGTAGTTTAAAACAGAATTTTCATCTTTCATCTTTCTAAAAATATGAAAGGTAGATTGTGAGACGTACCAACGCTTTTTCTTTGACTTTGAAATTAAAACGCGAAGTTTCTTTCAAAATTTCTTATTTTTATGCAGCTGAGGTAAGGGTAAGAATGCTAAGAGGGATGTGTGGTGTTTACACGAATAGATAGAATAAGAAATGAGTACATAAGTGGAAGTTTGAAAGTGGCACCGGTAACTGAAAAGTTGTGAGGAAATCGGTGTTTAAAAAAAAAATCAGCTATTCCCTACATTTATGTTCGTATAACTCGTCAAAATGTAGGGAACAGCTGATTTTTTTTCGCGATTTCAGGTTTGGTCCCATAGTAAAAGTTGTTCATAATGATGAGTACCTCTTAAGAGGATGCTGGTGTCTTTCCAATAACCCTGTAGGTATATATATTAGTAGTAGCTGGATTGTGCAGGTCAGGAAGGCAGTTGCTTCATGTAAAATACGGGTATTCAGCTGCATCCAGTTAGACTGGAAGCCGATCCTAACATAATTGAGAAAAGGCTTGGCAGATAATGATCATCGTCAACTTAGCCAATCCTTGTCCACAACTGCCTTCTAAGTTATAAATCATAAATGCAGCAAACAGTAATGCAGTAATGCGGGATGCAGCAGAATACCATCGTCAGGTATTGTACCTGGCATATGCTGAGCTGGACTCCTATTTGGTGCAACCATGAGACACACACCGCCCAGTAGCACAGAGTACTTTTTGATAGACTGAAACCCAGTAGTGATCGACTGTTATAAATGTCATATGAGGTGTCTATGGGTCAAAAAATCTTTGTTTTGTTCTCATCTTTTTTATATATTTTTTAAATTCCTGTATTGTTTCTTTTGTTGCAATAAATTAACGTTTTATCTATCTATAAATAACACCGTAAGTCAATCTCACTGGGGGGCGTCCCACGCTAGATTCGCCATCTCTAATTGTACTATTTGTACCCCGACCCTTGCCCGCTCACTATAAAGTTAACAAAACCGATTTTGTGTCGATCCAGCAGTAAATCGTTCGCCATAAAACGCCAAAGGATTGATGATTTTGTCGCCAATCCTTACGTTTTATTGCTATGTATTTACACTATAAACTAGAAATAAAAGTTAGTAAAGCCTGAAATTGCCCCTAAAACTAGCGAACTGTTATCAACAGGTGGCATTCAATATAACGACTTGTAAAGGGGTACCTAAATAAATAAAAACGTCCATTTGTTTGCTGTAAGGCGTTTATTAAAAGAGAAGAGGCGAATTCTGGATTTATTTCACGAAGGTGTATTAATGTGTTTTTAATAAAAACAATGTGAGCAGGTAATAACAATACTTTACTTTGACTCCACAATATAATAATAGCTCTTACATGAGTTACATGGTTTCTGCTTAGAGTACGCCATCGCTGCTGTCTCCTAGTGTCGTGCGTCCATCACTCTCTACTAGTGATGCACATTCTTACTAAGTTACGGTTACAGTTTACTTGCAACCTTGCACTAAATGTAAAAGTAGATAATCATGACACGACGCTGTTGAATGAATTGACATATTGAAATAGCTGGATTCAAGCATAAACCAATAATCAGCATATAATGTTCCCACTGCTGGGGTACAGGACTCCTCTCTGTGAGAGAGAGTGGGCTGTAATCTACCATCTACCACGCGGCGCAGGCCCAGTGCGGATTGACAGATGTCACATGCTTACGAATTTTTGGTTCTAGGTCATGCCGGTTTCCTCACAATATTTTCCTTCACCGTTTTGAGAGCAAGCGTTTTGAAGCGTTTGGTGATGAAATTATTTAAACAAAGTAAAGCGGGTTCGAATCCACGACCTAAAACTTGTAAGTCGGGGCCGTTACCACTGAGGTACAGACGCCAGCACATCAAACTACCCCAACCTGTCAAATTTCTTTGATAGATTTTCAACTTTATTACATAGTAATAAGGTTCATATTCAATTGGGAAAATTTGACAGATTGGGGTAGCTTGATGTGCTGGCCTCTGTACAACTGCTCTCATGATTCTAACAACATGAAACTATCATCAACAGTACCAATGTTCCTAAATGACTACTACGGAACTTCCCTGTTCACAACACAGTCAACGGTCAAGCGTGACCGACCAATCAGCATTAATTACAGGTTTGCTAATCAACCGCTCGGCTAACGGTTGTGGCTTAGCAAACGGTTCTGTTGGTCACCGGTATAAATTACCATTAAGATTCATGATCCATCCGGTCGTAAGTAGACAGATGGGTTTTAGATCGACTTGGTAACCATTAAAGAGAATACCGGTCGTTTCTCTTGATTCTGAGATTTAGGTCGGTAGATTCCTAAGAAAACGGTATAGTTAGGTATATATACAGAGCCCTATCATGATATCCGTGAAAATTGCGGATTTTTATAAAGGCCGTCAATTTTAGTCCGTTATTGTGACGAAACCGATTTTAACAAGGTGGTTGCCCAGAATATTTTGGGATTTCTAAAGTGCAGTGTCTTGCGCTGCATATACCGTAATCCTGCTTGCTTACGGCAGCAAGGACTTAACATTCTAAAGCCTTTCCTGTCTAGCGTAGAACTTTGCTCACTGTTCAAAGCATTCGAAGTTCCTTTTGTGCATATAATACCGTGGTCAAAGGAGGCCTCAGCCGCCTCGTGCGACAAAAAAGATGTGTCTTATGGTGTACATAATAAAGAGTATTCTATTCTTCTTAAAAAACTTTTTAACAAAAAAATTAAAGCTCCGAAAAAACTGAAAAGCAAAAAATAAAAACCTTTTTTATTTTACCTTAATAAATAAGTTCTTGAACTAATGCAAGTATACCTAAGTAATTTTGAGTCGGCGCCAAACAAGCAACTTAATATCGTTGCGAGTGGTCGTGCGGAGAGCGCATTTTTTGTTTGGAATGTTATATTTATCGCTGGAGATTTCACGTTGCATTATTAATTTGATTTGGTTATTTCTTTAAATTTAAGGTCATTCAGTGATCATTGTTCATTGATTGTTTGGCGCCGACTCAAAATTTGGACCAACTTCGAGGTATGTCCTATCCAATAAAAAAGAATGATTAAAATCGGACTACTCTGTAAAAAGTTATGCGTGGTCATACATTACATTCAGTGAGTGAACAATCAATCATCCCCTGTTTTCCTACCCTTAGGGTTGGTTTTTTTTTTTCCAAATTTATATGGGACCAACTTCGGGGTATATCCTTTCCAATAGAAAAAGAATTATCAAAATCGGACAGCTGTGTAAAAAGTTAACGTGATCATACATTAAAAAATATATATATATACGCGTCGAATTGATAACCTCCTCCGTTTTTTCGTCGGTTAAAAATGTTGCCTCCCTGTAAAACTCAATTTACACCGTCCTAGTTTTGAGCCTCCGAGTATGAATTTATTGATTACATTAGATTTCCTTCACTTTACGATGGACTCATAAATATTTATGGAGAAACTCTGAAATACCTAAAGAGGTTTGCTTCTCCGTCTACATCATCTTTAAGGTAAAAATTCACAGAATTATGCAAATACAAAGTATGAAAGGTATCGAAGCGGTACAGTGGCTAATCATGAGACAAAAACACAGTAGTTCAACTCTGTACGAACATTTCACAAGATCTCGCCTGAATTCCCCGTAGGGTTAGGTAAAGTTGTACAATAGTACACCTACATTTTGCCAGTCATGTTTGAGTCCCATGCAATAGAGGGCCAGCCTATTGCCATCAACTGGGTACACATCCAGACTCCGGGCTGCTACTGAGACATTCCTGATGGGAAAGCCCAATACCTAACAGTTTCCCCGACCTGGAAATCAAACCCAGGACATTGTGCTCAGCAGAAGCGCTTGCGACCACAAGACCGACGAGGCAGTCTAGACTCTGCACGAAGTCAAAAGCTTTGCAAAGGCACCTAAACCAAATTAATGACGATTTTAAAGATTTGTGACTTATTTACTTTAACCCCCTTATTCATAATCCTATTTTATCTCTATTTTAGCTAAAATAGGTTTATAGAACGTTTGTCTTTATCTGTCACGTTGTCATTTCTGTGTGTAAGAAAGAGACAAACCCCATTTTAACTAAAATAGGTTTGATAAGTTTTATGAATAAGGGGGTAAGTTTATAAAGTTTCTGCATTTGAAAACTTCCTCAAATAAAAATAAAACAAGATTCTTTTCGGCCAGTTAAATTAAAATCGTATTTTAGTATGGCGAAGCCGAAACTCCGGCTTTCGAGCACAAAACTCCGATTTCTATCTTTTCGTCAGTTTAATTATAGTTTTGTATGTCACCAGATTGATAATGCCACTCGTGGACCTTCTGCAAGTCAACCTTACTGCTGAAGACAAAGTGATAAAAATAGAGTGACAAGACTTCTTTATGGACTTAATTATATTTGAACGGAACTTTTTATCATTTTAGTCGTTCTCGATTTACTTACCTATAATGGATTTAGAGAAAATTCGCCATAGGACGAAAGAATTCTTAGTAATTTCTGTTTGTACATGCAATATAAGTGTCAGAATTCAGTTATTAATAAAGATACTATAAAGAAAGAAAGATATTTAATTTGGGTCACGCACAGGAAATAAAAACAGTAAGAAAGGGGCATTTATAACTAACAAAATTACATTTAAAACAAAACAAAAACTAAACAACAAAAAAAATAAAGTAAACAGGAAGAGATAGGTTTGGAGGATAGGATAGTTGGGGATAGTTTTATTATTTAAAAGATACAGTTGTTAACTCCAGAATAACCTCCTTAATAATAAACGTATTATATCAGATGAATAGTTACACACCGATTTCTCTCTTTCAGTCGTCAGTAATTTGACTTTCGAAAGAAGAAGATAAAGCATTGTGTAACTATACAGAGGCTATACAACGTTTTTTAGTAAGGGGTAATTGTTTACAGAATAGCAAGGACATGGTAGGTATGTGACACGTGTATAAAATTATAATTTCGTCTTTCTTTTAGAGCAGTGGTGGCTCAGTGGTAACTGCCCCGACTTACGAGTTGTAGGTCGTGGGTTCGAACTCAGCAGGCGCTTTACTTTGTGTAAATAATTTCATCACCACTGCTCTCAAAACGGTGAAGGAAAACATCGTGAGGAAACCGGCATGTCCTAGAACCAGAAATTCGAAGATATGTAAGTGTGACATCTACCAACCCGCACTGGGCCCGCGTGGTGGATTATAGCCCGCTCCCTTTCAAAAAGAGAGGAGGTCTGTGTCCCAGCAGTGGGAATATTATAGGCTGACTAGCTGCGCCCCGCGGTTTCAGTTTCGATCCCATGGGAATATCGGGATAAAAACTATCCTATGTCCTTTCCCGGGACTCAAACTACCTATATCTATACCAAAATTTCATCTAAATCGGTTCAGTGGTTTAGGTGTAAAAAGGTAACATACAGACAGACAGACAGACAGAGTTACTTTCGAATTTATAATATTAGTATAGTATGGATTATGCTTTCTTTTAGAAAAAAAATTGAGTTTCATGATTTTAGTCGTAATCTATTAATTATGAACACTTACACCCGTCACCGTAGTTGTATGGCAGAGCACAAGCCAAGTTCAAACCCGTAATATAATTCCACAAGTACCTTGTACCACAATATTTACAACGCTAATTGGCTTCCGTAGGTAGCAAGATACTTGTTTCAACCAACCTTATTAATTCAAAATATTAACATTTTGTTTATAACTTTTAATTAGAAGTTAGAACCTAGTCGGGTGTGTTTATTATCTTTCAGTTGCTTCAGTGTTGAATAAAACATGGTTCGAGGCAACAAGTTTACTCAGCAAGTTTGTGAATAAACAGTTTTGCTGTTGGTAATTGATTTAATCAATTTCTGAGAGGAGTGTTATATACTAGATGGTGCCCGCGGCTTTGTGTATAGTAAGTGTTTCACTCTCTAACACAGCACGAGAGAGATAACAAGAATGTAATTTTTTGGTCCGTTAAAAATCACTGAAACGGCCCCTTTACAGACAAAATAAACTATTATTGAATAGCCAACCTTGCTGGGTCATCAATAAACTAAATCTATCTGTCTTCTGGTGATCAAAGACATTTTTTCCAACTAGCGAACCGCCCCTGCTTCGCACGGTCTATACGACTTGACAAAACATCGAGATTACCATAATATACTATAGAGATATGGGGGACAGGGTGTAAAGTTCACTCATACTCTATAGAAAAGGGAGGATCGTCCGACCAGACGGGAGTCGTGACTGGTGGGCTAATGCCCGATGATCGATGTCAGGACGTTGTATTATATTCTCCAACGTGTTTTTTTTTTATATATCCCATAACTCTAGGGGGTCATTGTACTCGTCATTATGAACAACTTTTACTATGGGACCAAACCTGAAATCGCGAAAAAATAATCAGCTGGTCCCTACATTTATGTTCGCATAACTCGTCAAAATGTAGAGAACAGCCGATATAAGTTGTTCATAATGATGAGTACAATGACCCTCTAGAGTTAATTTTGTCTCGTTCGTCGGAGTAATAATCGATTTAAAAAAAACACGTTGTATACGCTAGTCGCGCGGTAAACTCTGCTTGCGAGATGCAGGATTTTGCGTGACGTCAGCGTAAGTGTGTATAGTTCGTATGTGGCCTTGTAGATGCCGCCACAATACCTATATTATATAGTAAGTTAAATCTTAATGATTTTGTCTAAATGATGGTGAACTGCAATAAAATCCGTTGTGCAGTCTAGAAGAACAACGCAGTCACAGAGGGAGACACGAAAAGCAACAAACGCGGCGTTTGCTTTAATTCCAACTCAAACTCAACGCATTTATTTAAAATAAACCACACCTACGGCGACTTTTAATTCCCTAACAGACATTTACATTGAAATGATTATATTATCATATAAAAAGTTTTACTACACAGATATAAGCAGGGTCCGCCATGGAATCGAGTTTACGAGGGAGATGATGTGTTTGCTTTCGATTACATTTTTTTCGGTTTTTCCTTATTTTTTCTGACATTTCCAATGAAATTCAGTCGACTTAGCGACGTAGAATAAGGTGTATGTATCGAATGATACGGCGCACCTGTGATATCATGATATCGATCGATCGATATCGAAATGTAGGACATAATAATACAGGGTGTCCCTGGAAGTATGGATCAAATCGAATAGAGGCGTGGGCAAGGTCATTTCCAAACTTTTTAACCCTGAGAATGTCAGTGAATTTTTTTACGGTTCAAAAGTTATGACCGATTTTTATTTTATTTTCAATCACTTCGCAGTGCTCAAAGAAAATAATCTTAAAAAAATACTATCAGGGCTATCTAAAAAAAATAAATTGATAGCCCTTAAATTTTTGTTTTAAAGATTTTTTTAAAACGATTCGATTTCCCTTTTTTTTTTAGATTTTTTTTTTGCTAAAGCGTTTAGAAATTACCTTGCCCACGCCCTTATTCGATTTGATCCATACTTCCAGGGACAGCCCGTATAATATATAACATCGCGCCTGTAATATCCGAAGGGTTAGGCAAAGGTGTACCTAAGGTACAGTTTCAGTAGTTGAGTTAAATTAGTCCCATTAAAAAAGGGAAAGCCTATTGCCTCTATCAGGGCACAAATGCAAGCAGATAGTTGAGCACCTTGAGAAGAATGGATAATACGTTTTTTTTGGGTATTTTAGTATTGCAACACCAACATTAAAAACATAATTCATTATGTTATCTGTGGCAACACGCCTCTTCCAACTGTGACACTGGTCCAATACACACGTGAATCTACTCGTCCTGCGCCGTTTTATTTCTTCATTGGCACCACGTTACCAGCACCTTATCAGCACCTAACAACAATTACACCGCTGCACAACGTTGTTCAAATATAATACAAAAAAAATTTGGGCCGTCCAGCAGATTTGAAACATCGAAATTGATGGTTATTGAAAGATCATATAAATAAAGAAAACCGATAAATAAATATGAAGAAAAAAGAAATACATTTTTCTAATATAACGGGGCATGACAGCTAAGAGAGCGCCATGCCGTTTGCCGTCGCGACATACGAGTCGGTTTTACTCCCAAGGCTACAGATGTTTCGCATCAAACACAAACTTCTGATAAGGGTACTTCATAAATAACAACATTTTTAAAACTACAAATATAACCTCCAATCAATATTGTTATCTATTCTATTTATAGGTATATAAAATGAGTACCTACCATACTATAAACCACCAACATACCATATAAAACCACAATGGTGGTTACCATACCATTATTCAATTATCCTCAAATGAATCCCTACAGCAACGCACTATGCCGACCAACTCATCATTTTCATACATCGTATACAATTTCGTACCCTAGGGCTAAGGAAGGAACACGGATGGGTTTTAGTCAGTAAGAGTCTGACACTCCCTTCGCTCCACCCAGAGCGGGAGGGGTCATTTGATGATTTCCCATCCATAAAAAAAAAAAAAAAAAAAAAAAAAAAAAAAAAAAAAAAAAAGGGTAGATGTGGCCGTTCGCGAACTGAATTATATGGAAATATAAATCTGTACGGGCGTAGACCACGGCGTAAAGCTGCAAGAAATTGCCTGGAATTCAAAGAGCATTCTCGTTTCATATACATGGTAGTATATAGGTAGTGTTATTCAAAGGTTTGGGCTAGATTCTAATTTAATTTGGGGTTTATAATATGTATATTCCATAAAGAGGATATGCATAAATCTTGTTCGTTAATCTGAGAATGAAACTGTCGGTCCTAATTGAATGCCACCACGCGACCATCGCACGACTTCATCGCGGGAATGTCAATTATGAATTATTTATTTGCTCTCATGTATATTTTACAATAGATTAAGCGTCGGTTTTTGTACATGAACCCTTTGTCACCCAAACTCATTTGTCAAGGCACTGCAAAACAATTATGGTTTGCTGTTGAATTAGTGAACATTAAATTAACATAAATTTTGTCCACACACTCCAAATAATATAAAAAAACAGATTTACACTATATTTTTTAAACACAAAACAATATACATATTTCAGAAATTATACCACCTATTCGACTCATTGTATATTTGATCGCGGCTTCACGCGCAAAAAGAATTCACGCGAACTTGGTCGCGAGTTCCCGTTCTATTAGTACACCGCCTTACAGTTGCGCTTGTGACCACCAGATGAAAAGACATTAATATATATTTTTAGTTATTGTATTTATGTATTTTAATATCCTATCTTTGGTGTTATTGTGTTTTTTTATGTTATATTATGTGAATTTTATTATGTTAATGCCTATAATATTTAAGAGTATGTATCTGTATGGTGTGGGTTTAATAATTGCCTGAAATAAATGATATTTAATTTAATTTCATAGGTATAATTTTTACAGAAATCGAATAAAATAAACCCTTCACCAATGCCACGTTTGTATATTCAAACAGTAGCTTCAATAATATCGAGTGGTTTCCAATTGTCACTACATTCAATGCGACAATTATGATAATCACCATCATAATAGCGGTGGCCACATTTACATATGAATGCGGCACAAATACTGTAACTGCATTATGCTAATATAGTCGCGAGGTGAACTGTGTTATCATAAGAATTGTCAAGTTAACAGTATTGTAATGTAGTCTGTTGATACATAGGGATTGTTGGTATATCTACAGGGGTAAATACGAGATACCTTTATGAGTACTTAACAACAATTTAGAGGGGTAACCTATTAATGCTGGCTTCCAATCATAGAGAAATATGTATCCTGTAAAAAAAATATTACCAACAATTTGTCTAGTCACTATGCTAGTGAGAGGCCTATGCTTGTAGTTTCCCTGCGTGGTCAAATCAGAAATGAAGAGATCCGCAGGAGAACCAAGGTAACCGACATAGCCCGAAGAATCGCCAAACTTAAGTGGCAGTGGGCATGGCACATTGCTCGCAGAACAGACGGCCGATGGGGCTGAAAGGTTCTGAAGTGGCGACCGCGTACCGGAAAACGTAGCGTTGGAAGGCCTCCCACAAGGTGGACCGACGACCTTGTGAAGGCCGCGGGAATCCGTTGAATGCGAGAGGCACAGAACCGGTCGAAGTGGAGGTGCTTGGGGGAGGCCTATGTCCAGCAGTGGACGTCTTTCGGCTGAAATGATGATGATGATGATGAATGTGCTAGTTGGTGTGGGTCAGCACACTGACCTCTTGAAAAGGAATGCTGAAAAATATACTATGAAGAACTGTCGAATCTCATTTCTAGCCAGCGTATTAAGTCTTATTCCAATACTATTGTTACGAGCTAGGGGTTCGTGACAATAAAAACTGCCGATTTAATAACCAAAAATAGACACTTTAATTAAAAACAGCAATTACAACTTTAACACACTAACAATAAAACACAATCGCACTACAAGATCACTTGAAAGTCGCACTTGAAGATCGCTTCGATGTTATCGCTTGTATCGCTTATCCAATACTGTCTCGGCTCGAGGGACACCGGCCTTATATAGGCCTCGGATAGTTCCAGAACCTTCTACCGTAGAAACATCTAGAATGTTCGAGTACATACCGGTCCCGACCGACCAGACATCGATAGTTCTGGAAAGTTCTAGCATCGAAGTTTCTAGAAGGGACCCGAATAATTATAAGTTCTGCTACTCGATACTAGATGGCGCTAATGTCGCCATCAATTGTGGCGCGCAACACTATTAACTTGTTAACATTTCATACTTAGTGATAGACGTGATAGACAGTGGACACCTTATACATAGCGACATCCACGAAGACGCGCCCCACTCTTCTTCCTAATCGCTTACAGTACAAGTGTGCAACATTCCGCTAGTGTTTTATTTTTGTCAATACACAGTAATTACTTATTAGTGGCTAAATAATGTGTATCAAAAAACTAAAACACTAGCGGAATTAACTAGCGATAACTACTAGCGATTAGTAAGAAGAGTGGGACGCGTCTTCGTGGATGGCACTATACAGGGTGTCCCTGGAAGTATGGATCAAATCGAATAGGGGCGTGGGCAAGGTCATTTCCAAACTTTTTAACCCTGAGAAGGTCAGTGAATTTTTTTACGGTTCAAAATTTATGACCGATTTTAATTTTTTTTTCAATCACTTCTCTTAGTGTTCAAAGAAATTAAAAATTGGTAGCCCTGATAGTTTTCACGAATTCGATCTTTCTTCTCTTTTTTTTTAGTTCTTTTTTTTAGTTTTTTTTTTTTGCTAAAACGTTTGAAAGTGACCTTGCCCACGTCCCTATTCGATTTGATCCATACTTCCAGGGACACCCTGTATATAATTTCTTATAAACAAATTGTCGCAAATTATCTAAAAAGTTTTAGTTACGTATATTGGCAACTACAACGCTGCGTGATATCTACATGAGATATGGAACCAGATATAAAGCACATTTCACGCATAGAGGAAGACACGCGGACGTGACGGCGACGTGACAAGAACATGAAAGCTCGTCAGGAGCATTTCAGCCCTCTGCAGTACTATTTGCATAAATTATCACGCAAGGGATACATGTCCGCTTTACGTCCGTTGTCCACGACTCTACATTTCGAATAGAATTAGTTATATAGGTACTGCACTTTACAGATATGTACGTTAAACTCAAAAACTTAGCTTTGTGAAATTCGTTGAAACTCACGTCTTTCTAGTTTTTACCGACTTCACGAAAAGGAGGAGATACTATGTTCGGATTAGGTTTTTTTTTGTATGTTTGTTCATCGAATACTCCGCCAATTGTCGACGGATTTTTAATATATTTTTTTTTGTTCGAAAGTAGATAGTTCTGAGGTGGTCCCTTTGTCACCAAGTTAGGATCTGATGATGGGATCTTAGAGAAATCGAGGGCAACCCTCAAATTTTATAGGCTCACTTATTGTTTTTCGCATATTTTATGAAGTATCTTGTGTATTTGCGTATGGTTGTCACCATCTCAGGTAGCTGGGCTGATGATGGAAGGTACAACTTTTTATGTCAATAAAGATTATTATTATATTAGGCATTCATTAGGATGACGTTAGTCGTCATTCTCACTTCCAATTGCACCCAGTCCAGTCCAATCAGGGTATTGGGCACGAACACACAAACCTCCACCGGCTTACACACGGGGCTTCCGAACTACAGGTCGAAAAAGGTGCACATGGACACTCAACCGGTTTTCTTGTATCTAATACACAAATGCCTTAAAACAACATCTCATCACGAACTAAAACATCGGACCTCCGGAACACCAAAATTACATTTCCATTACACTTCCTAAAGGTCGTTACACACTTTGAACAACCGCCACTACGCCACACATTCTCATTGGCTGTCAACCAAAGCGTAACCTCGCGGGTTTAATTTTGACCAATGAGAATGCAACGTCCATACCGCGTAGGATAGTGTTTCAAGTCTATTCCCGGCTTACAATGTAACACAGACTTATACGTTTCGACAGCTAGACTTCGAAGTACATACAAACTTGGTGTCTGTAAGTTATCGTCACCGTCCGACACGTTGGCACTAAGACATAGTGTACCCAGACAGTTTCCAACTGGTGGCAAGTTATGCGTTAGGTCGAGAACTTGCCTGTTTACTGGCGCCAGTTCGAGTTGCTGTGTACTCTCGGAAAACTTTCATAATGTGGGACGACAAGACATGTGTTACATGGAATTTGCCTGTTGCTGTGTTTTAGTTGCGAGTTTTCTTGGGTCTTGTATTTATTGCACTGTTTTTCAAGTTATTTTGAGCAAACTGCATGCTCGTGCAAGCATTGAGCAAAATTGTCAATTCACTGATACAGAAAAATTCAAGGGGCCGTCTCCACGAGCGAGAGAATCGCGGCGATATTATCGTCGTGGCACGTATTTATATACACTTTCTTAGAACGTGTCTCCACGCGACGATATCATCGCGGCGAAAATTTGATGACACGGCGAGACTATCGCCGCGATTCTCTCGCTCGTGGAGATGGCCCCTTAGAGATTTTCTGCACGATTTTGTGCTTAAAGTGATATAGTTCATTGAGTTAACTTACAAAGTTATTCTTAGCAAAAACTTCAATAAATTCATGACAAAGGCCTTATGAAAATCAAGCACTTAGGCAAAAATGTTGACATAAGTATCCTTTTATAGTATACCTACGATAAACGGGATAATTTGTAGGCATTTTTGAACATAAAAGCCAGCTCAAAGAGTTTTAAAATATTACTGAACAAAATTGATAGCAATAAATAGTCTTTAAATAAATGAGACGTAAAAAAACTGCTTGCGTATAAAAATATTTACGAAGATATTTTTGATCAGTAACCATCAGTAAGTAGTGTGTGTAGGGATGACAAAGCTTTCATTCGTGAGTTTAGATTGTTCGAGTTTAAGTTGTCATTGCTCTCTTTATTTTATTTATTTATTAAAACTTTATTCACAAGTAAAAACTGTACAAAAACGGACTTAATGCCTTGGGCATTTTCTTCCAGTCTACCTTAGGGTGATGCAGAGACAATACACAGTAGGTGCAAAAACAGAAAGAAAAGATAAGAAAATATTTATAACTAAGATATAAGAATAGATATAATAATAAATACATATGTACAACAATATAATATAAATAGTTATGAGACATAAATAAGGAACCCCACAACAACTTAATTCTGAGACGAATCTGCCAACTTCTTGTGTATGTGTTCTCGAGCATTCACACTTTCTTTACACCTACCGCAATAGTTACCAATAATACGACGACAATCAATATAAAATCTCCAAATTAAATAACATTAAAGCTGTATTTCCTGGAGGGTTGGCTAGAGGTGCATAGTGCATTTCGGCAGTAATTAAGTTAGTCAAAATCCAGTCCAACTGACATTTAAAAAAAAATTCAAATCAATTTATGTATTACTAGCTGCGCCCCGCGGTTTTACTCGCATAAGTCTCGATCCTGTGGGAATATCGGGATAAAAAGTACCCTATGTCCTTTCCCGGGACTCAAGCTATTTCTATACCAAATTTCATCAAAATTGGTCCAGCCGTTTGAGCGTGAAGAAGTAACAAACATATAAACACACACACACACTCACAAACTTTCGCCTTTATAATATTAGTGTGATAGTGTGATAAGGTACATCCACACCGAAGTTACTTTTGAGTGGAGCAACATTTGCAAATGTTGATGGACGACAACGGATAACAAAAAAATATCTAGTAATCTTAGTAAAAGTTATAGAAAGTTACTTAATGTAATCATGTTGCAAATTGTTCCTTTAAAAAAAATAACTTCGGTGTGGATGCACCTTAAGTTTACATGCACACACAACATTACAGAATAGAATAGAATCCCAGGGCGTTGTACAGGTGCGGGATTGTCCGAAAGGGTTACCGCTACCCCGGAACATAAAGGGCTAAGGAAGGAACACGGCTGGGTTTTAGTCAGTAAGAGTGACACTCGACTCCCTTCCGCTCCACCCAGAGCGGGAGGGGTCATTTGATGATTTCCCATCCATAAAAAAGGTCGTTGTACAGAGCAATTTACAAACTGTGACACACATGACCTACTCAAGTAAGCTAGGTAAAATACAATTAAAATAAATGTAAACTCTAAAACATTTCCTTGTCCTGATGACAGGTTGCAAATTCCCTGACAACTATCATTTTCTCGTTACACCCCTCGCAGGACTGTGTCTGAATAAATAATGACTTACCAAAAATTCAATTAATCACTTTATTGACAAAACTGTCAGCGTGGGCCGAACAAGGGACGAACAGTGCCTATTAGCGCCATCTCGTGCGTGAGTGTCGCAACTAAGTTAACCGATTACCGGCCGTGAAACGACAGTTTTCATCCTATCCATGTATTGGATACTTTAACATTACTTTTAGTAACAAGTAACAAGGGTAGGGATTTGGTAAGACTTTAGAAAGTCACTGAACATTATCATATTATATTCTGGCAAGTTTCAGTCGATCTGGGTTTACTGGGCACGTCTTTCATTGACTTAAATGTGCCCTGGCGGCTGAGAGTATGTCATGCTCACTCAAATGTCTCGCTAATGGTGGCGCATGTGTTGGATGATTTAGCTCCCTTCAAAATGGTTGAGCTGAATGGTGCTAATCCATGCGTCATGTTCGTGAACGGGCGCCGTCAGTAGGGACTGGTCATCTTTTTGCTGCCATGGCTTATTTTAATTTAGGTAATAAGTATTTGAATATTTTTTTTTTTACATCTTTTCATTACGGACGCTTTTAACGTTCTGCATTAATGCATAATTTTTAACATGAATGATGTAACCAAGACTTTGTAACCATATTATTTTGATTTTAAAGAGTGTCCATGGAGTTTCTTGCCCGTTCTTCTCCATAGGTACCTACGCTTTGGAATAGGCAACTAGCTTCATATTTCTGACTGACCGACCCGAAATATTTGACACCTGCTTGAACGTTCGAATGGAACCCCTATTCTGCCCTCGTAATAGCAAATGCAGTAATCGACATTTTTACGATTTTCCATTTTCGTCAATGGGGAGATTTCAAGCTCCACACATGATGAAATTGAAAAAAATAAAAAAAAAAGATTGAAAAAAACACTTAAACGCGTTTTTCTCGAAACCGCCATTTTGCAAGTACTGCATTTGCTGTTACGAGGGCAGCTATATTATAACCAGCCTGCATTATAAAAGGTAAGGCTACATAAATAGGCTCTTCAGTACTGACAGTAGGAATTTCTTTTTCTAATTAATTATCAAGAATCTTTAGGTCAGGCTCAGTTGTTCTAGTCCCGATATATCCAAGGATGGGTGGGCACGGTGGTTTTTAGGGTCGGGACATGAAATATTATAAGCCACGGCTTCAACACTTAAACTAAACTTATTTAATGCTAGTGATTTACACAATAATCGAGGCAATGACAAATGGCAATCGTAAACGGGTGCTGATATCTGCGGCGGCCATTTTGTACCATAGATAGCACAGATAAATAAATATAAAAATAAACATTTATATTTATTTATTAAAATAATATACTTACAATACCATTAGAATACACAAAAATGGCTGTTTAATATGGCTGTTTTTCTTTGTAAAGAAAAGGGAATTTTCCTGCTTGTAAAATATTTGATGTTACGTAAAATAAAAGCTTAGTTACCAAGTGTGCAATTTGCTTCAAAATGATTCAGATTCCGATTGATAGTGTGTTACGCAATTAGGGTGCTGATAAAGTGGGGTTACCTCGACGGAACGTCAGCAGTATGTGGAGAGCTGTCGCAAACTATGCTCCACCTCCCTGCCCTCTTGCCCTCTGTGTCCTACAACATGCAGTCAAAGTGACCTGTGCGCTGCCACCGAAGACGCCGTGGATGTAGCGAAGTTTTGGGACATCAAGATCTGGTATACAGTCGTACCAGTGACATGAAGAAGAAGAACCATTTTAAATACGTACTCCTACCATTCTCTCTTCGTCTGCTCAACTAATAGCCTCCATGAGCACACACCCGAAAAAGTCAGCTTTTATTTAACGTCAACATCATCATCTGCCTAGTCTTTTTCCTAACTATGTTGGGGTCGGCTTCCAGTCTAACCGGATGCAGCTGAATACCAGTATTTTACATGGAGCGACTGCCTATCTGACCTCCACAACCCAGTTATTGGTTTGTTGTTGTTGTTTGTTACTTGTTTTTTTTTGTTTTTAAACAAAAAAATAAGATCATCTAATAAAAGCACGTAGAAACGAAACAAAAATAACATCCTTCCTTATGTTAGTAAAAAATATGTAAAATCAAAGGATAATCGATCAAGTCGTGTTACGATAATTTGGGTGGAGCAGAGAAAGTGCTAAAGTACATACATCAATCACTATGGGGGAACATTTTTCCGAAACAAAAATTCCAGGGGACCCTTTGTTTACATAAATATTTTGTCCTAATGTGATTTGCATGAGAAGTTGAGCATTTTTCGGGTCAAGCGAGGCCCTGTATTTAGAGAGAAATTAAAGTCTCGCATACCTGCATATCTATTCACAACCTTCCAAGAGGCCATCGTGTCGAAAATGACACTTTTCGAAAACCTGATTTCCCTTGCCCCCGACAGCAAACAGGTGTCGAAAGAATAGCGACGACCGCTATTCTTACAGCAGCTGTTTGCTGTCTGTGTATTTGATTTAAACTGACAAAAGATTTGTGAAAATCGTTTAGAGGACTCCTACGATAACATTGACTATATGTTCGATACAGTACGGAATCGAGTGGTTTTGAATAGCTATGCTGCATAGCTATCCACAACCTTTCGATACGCTTCCGTACCGTTGTGAATAGCTATGCTGATCCGAAAATTAAATTCGTATATTATACGAGTAGGTACCTAATCTTCGGTAGAGTTTGGCTTATGTTAAATGAGTGAGTGCTAATTTAAGCCGGTTTTACGGTTTTCACTGGAGACAAATACTGCTACTTATTTGATCTTAACACTTTGAGCGGAGCAACGTAAAATTTGATGAACGCTATTTGACACAACGTTTAATTACGTCAGCAAAAACTATGTCTTCCTTTAAACAACGTGTATAAACGGCTGCGGCTTATACCAATTCCTTCAAGCTACGTCATTGCGCCGTATCACTTTAAATTTTCGGACTGCCAGCGCCACTCCACGTTAGTTTTTTTCACTTTATAAGGCTACTCACACACATACATTCTAATTACGTATTTGTATGAGAAAATAGTGCGCCGCGCAACAAACATTTGAATACCCAGATGCTCCGCTCAAAGTGTTAACCAACATTTTTAGCTTCCAATATCGTGAAGTTCGAATTCAATAAAATATATATTTCCGTCTGGCGGAAAATTTTATTAGCACTTACGGAATTTATGATGCGCTGCAGAAACGTTATTGGTCTGAAAAAAAAAAAAGAAATGAAAAAAAACAATGTTTCAAGAAATCTAGAAATCCAAGTCAAGACTTTATATAGTACCTATGTAAGTTTTCTTGAATCTAAAAGGTTTTGTGTGTAAAATGGATTTAGAGACCGAGCTCTTTTTTTATCGTTAAAATTAAATGAATAAAAAGCGGCCAAGTGCGATTTGGACTCGCACACGGAGAGTTCCGTATCACCATTTAACACTACATTTTTTAAATACTTTAGCCCCGTTTAATTATTAACTTTATTTTATTTTTATTATTTGTTCTTATACCGGCCATAGTATTACACATACTGTAAAAAATTAAAATGTCTACCTAGTACGGTTCAAAAGATACAGCCCTGTGACAGACAGACGGACGGTCGGACAACGGAGTCTTAGTAATAGCACCCTCCCGTTGGCACCCTTTGGGTACGAGACCCTAAAAACTATCAACAGGCTAGAAATAAATGAGATCTATCAACGCTAATTTATAGGTTGAAACTTATTCTAAAACAAAGATAGCAAAATACACATTATTATTTTGTTTTGTTATCTGTGTTTTAGAATCAAGACCCCTCCATGCCTCGGAACGCACGTTAAGTCGTTGGTCCCGGCTGTCATTCGTGAATCTTTGACAGTCGTTACGGGTCGTCAGAAGCCCGAAAGCCTGAAAACCGGTCTTATATACCAAGGGGTATCGTATTACCCAATAACTGGGTTGTGGAGGTCAGATAGGCAGTCGCTCCATGTAAAATACTGGTATTCAGCTGCATCCAGCGTTGGGTCATCGCGCTTCGGTTTCTTTTCTATGCAGTCCGAAAAAGATCGCGCTTTAGGTCATGTAGTCGCTTTAATATTAGGTCCTTACATATCGATACCTTTGGGTAGAAAGGTCGTATAAACCAAAACCCGACTTTTCAGGAGAGCAGAAAAACTATTTTTTTTTTACATAAAAATTCATAACTTTTTTGTTTTTGAAGTTATAAAAAAATGATCTATGAGAAAGGTTCTTACAATTTGCAAATGAAAAAAGTTAAATCATCAAAACCTATCTATCTTCTTTAGTTTTAAAGTTAGCTTGGTTTTACGCCTAAGAAAAAATCAATTCTTGGTTAATACACCCCATGAAAATGTACTTTAAAAAAACTGTATAAGTCGTATATCCATTTTTGGTAAGCTTATGGTCACATTTACTGTCGTAAAAACCCATATACGTAGTTATTTTTGTATTAAAAACCATTTATAATCATAGATCAATTGAATTCTGACTAATAAACAATCCTGTTACCCTAAGAATTAGTAGGAACTCAATTATTATTATTCTAATACCCAATAACGGTCGATTCAAATAAAATAAAACTACCTAAAATACGAAATCAACATTTATTAAATATTACAATACCTTCTAATCAACATTTACTATTATTTCAATAATGGTACAACATACCTAACAGGTTTAACATTTTTAAATTGAAAAAAATATTTATAACAACTTAAACTGAAAAGTGAAATAAAAAAATCTACTTAATCATACAAAAAACAAAAATTATTCTATTAAAAATTAACTTCTTCTAAATTAAAGTAATCAGGCATTTTAGTCATTTATAAAATTATGACTTGATCGTTTTTTTAATTTTTGTACATATTTAGATGTACTTAATTCAATAAATTATTGAATTAAGCCTTTGTACTAAGGCTTAATTACTAAGTAATTTATTGAATTGCAACTAAATAATAAAAAAAAAAAAAAAAAACAATCAAGCACTAAACGTAACTAACTTATGTACTAAAAAGTAACTTATTTATGATATTAATTTGTACCGATTCATAATTAGTTTAAAATTATTTATGAATTGTTACTATAAATTATTTTAATTATTATTATAAATTATTTTAAAACGAATTATGAATTGAGAAACACATTTTCAAAAAATAAATTTAGGTGACATACAATCAACAGTTTACATTAAGTGGCTTGAGCCCATATAAGCATCAGTAGACCATTTTTTGTGAGCAGGGTAATAAATCACGCGCTGAGCGGGTGACATCTGGAATTTGACAGGAGTTTTTTTGATGTTACGTCATAATGACGTCTGGGCTTGAACGGTTAACATAGTCTTGTTTTTTTACTAACCATGGTACCACCATGATTATTTAAACTTACCCCATGGAAATGTGGCTGACTTTACGCTAACCGACGAAGAAGACGAGGAAGAGCTAATTGAATAATACAATTATTATTATAACAGAATAATAACTTTTCCTAATACTATTATTATTATAACAGAATAATAACTTTCCTTTTACGTAATTTCACATTTCGTTCGTTAGCAAAATATTATTTAGTAAAAAAACAAGTGCATGATTGTTTTTTTTTAATTTTTATTATTTAGTTGCAATTCAATAAATTACTTAGTAATTAAGCCTTAGTACAAAGGCTTAATTCAATAATTTATTGAATTAAGTACATCTAAATATGTACAAAAATTAAAAAAACGATTAAGTCATAATTTTATAAATGACTAAAATTCCTGATTACTTTAATTTAGAAGAAGTTAATTTTTAATAGAATAATTTTTGTTTTTTTATGATTAAGTAGATTTTTTTATTTCACTTTTCAGTTTAAGTTGTTATAAATATTTTTTTCAATTTAAAAATGTTAAACCTGTTAGGTATGTTGTACCATTATTGAAATAATAGTAAATGTTGATTAGAAGGTATTGTAATATTTAATAAATGTTAATTTCGTATTTCAGGTAGTTTTATTTTATTTGAATCGACCGTTATTGGGTATTAGAATAATAATAATTGAGTTCCTACTAATTCTTAGGGTAACAGGATTGTTTATTAGTCAGAATTCAATTGATCTATGATTATAAATGGTTTTTAATACAAAAAAAAACTACGTATATGGGTTTTTACGACAGTAAATGTGACCATAAGCTTACCAAAAATGGATATACGACTTATACAGTTTTTTTAAAGTACATTTTCATGGGGTGTATTAACCAAGAATTGATTTTTTCTTAGGCGTAAATCCAAGCTAATTTTAAAACTAAAGAAGATAGATAGGTTTTGATGATTTAACTTTTTTCATTTGCAAATTGTAAGAACCTTTCTCATAGATCATTTTTTTATAACTTCAAAAAAAAAGTTATGAATTTTTATGTAAAAAAAAATAGTTTTTCTGCTCTCCTGAAAAGTCGGGTTTTGGTTTATACGACCTTTCTACCCAAAGGTATCGAAGTAAACAAATGCGCCGGTATCTGTCTATCCCGCTCGCTCTTCTGCTTGTCGCTGCGAGCCAAATGCGAGCCTTGTGTGTCGGTCGTAAAGTGCTTCTTGCAATGAACATGGTTTATACACCAACGTCGCGAACTGCCTTTGGATTTACGACGTCGAATTTAAACTATGTTTAGGTAATGCATTTAACACGTTAGGGCGTATAAACCATTTACAATTAACGACTATTTTTACGCCCTTTTTTTTTTTTTTTTTTTTTATGGATGGGAAATCATCAAATGACCCCTCCCGCTCTGGGTGGAGCGAAGGGAGTGTCAGACTCTTACTGACTAAAACCCATCCGTGTTCCTTCCTTAGCCCTTTATGTTCCGGGGTAGCGGTAACCCTTTCGGACAATCCCGCACCCCCGGCAGGCTTCGGCCCTGGCAGGCCCCTTCCTTTATGCTGACATCTCTTTGAGGCGCGCGTGGAACACGTACGCGCCGTCCGGCACGGGCCTGGTCCTGATCGGACGGTGAGCTACCCATTACTCTCCGTCCGCAGGCCCGCGCCTACGGTGGCCGGGAGTCGTCACGCGGCTCCCGACGCCCGGAGCGTCTCCCGCGGCGGCTGGGGTGTGAGGCTCTCTCCCTCAGCCGTTCAGCCACCTCCTTCGCTAGCATGACTGCTTCGCAGAAGGAGGTGACCGCCACCCACTCCCTCTCGCCCCGGACCATGGCTTGAACCAGGGCCGGACGCGAGAGGTCGCCGCCGCTGTCGATCGCCTCTACGAGGGCACGGCGGTGCTCCGCCCATGCGGGGCAGACCTCCACCGTATGCTCCACCGTGTCCTCTGGGCGATCCTCGCAGTGGTGACACCCGGGCGTCTCCTCCCGCCTGATGATGTGCAGGAACCTCTCAAAACATCCGTGTCCGGTGAGGACCTGCGTCAGGCGATAGGTGAGGACGCCGTGACGCCTCTCTAGCCACTCCTCAAAGAGGGGTCTTATCGCCACTATCGTGGCGTGCCCTGCGCTGGGTTGCGAAAGTCGCTCCTTCCATGCCACCATGAGATCGCGCCGGAGGTCTGTCCGCTCCGCCGCGATTTGCCGCGGAAGCGGAGTTTCCCCCCGGCTCAGTGCCTCCGCGCGCCACTGAGCGCCTCTAGTCGAGGCCCGAGAGCCCTCGAGGCCAGGACCCAGACTTTACCCGGCAAGCCGTCGGGTCCTGGGGCGGTATTTTTGGCCTTCAGCCTGCCTACCGCCGCTCTCAGATCTACCCCGGTCACTTCAGGGATGTCGTCGTCGTCGTCTTCGTGGTCCGCTTCGGGCACCGCAAGTGGCGGAGCCATGGGCGGGGGAGTATGCTCCCCCCGTGAAGGGAACAGAGTGCTCACCACCTCCTCCACCAGCTGTGGGCGGAGACTCTGCGTCAGCGGGGGGGCCCAGGTGCGGAGTTTATTCCGCACCATTTTGTAAGGGCGCCCCCATGGATCTCTGTTCAGAGTCTCCACCATCTCTTCGCGGGCCGTATCCTTGGCCCGCTGGACAGCCCCTTGGAGGGCGGTCTTCGCCGCTCTGTACCCCTCGTACAGCTCCGCCTCTGTGGCTTCCGCATCCGGAGGGCGGATGCGGAGCCTGCGGTGCCTGGTGTACCGGTGTCGCGCGTCGACGCACGCCTTGCGTAGCGACTCCACCTCCTGCGACCACCAGTACACCTGACGTCGGGCGCATCGAGTTAATATAAATTATGGTCATTACATCATAAAAAAACTACAAAAAAAAAACATTCGGCTTTTACATTGAAAATTTACCTTTTTTAAGAGGCTATGACCGAAAATTTCTGGGTCGTATTAACCATTTTTGTGCGAATTTCTGCATTTCGTATATACAGATCGATAGAGAAAAAAATTCTGAGAAAAATGGTATATATAACTCAATTTGGCCAAAATGGTTTATACGACCTTTCTACCCAAAGGTATCGATATGAAATTGGCGTTTTTCGTACTGGCCACTTTAATCACGAATTTCTCCTCTTTGGTAAGGAATTCCAAATTCAAATTTGTACAGCTATTTACTCATGTATTTGTGCTTCGATGACCGTCATTCATTTGTTTTTTTTCTTCTGTTTTTTCTGTTTGCGTCACTCATTTTACAAAATGGAAAATTTAAAATATCGCATTATTTACGAGTACGAGTTCCGCCGTGGCACTAGTGCTGCGGAAACGACTCGAAGGGTGAATGATGTGTATGGCGGTCATGTTGCAAAAGAAAACACAGTTCGTTTTTGGTTCCAACGTTTACGTTCTGGAAATTTCGACCTGCAGAACAAGCCCCGTGGACGGCCTGAGACCCAAGTTGATAATGGAGAATTGAAGGCTATTGTGGAAGCGGACCCATCGCAAACCACGTCCGAGTTAGCTGCAGGCTTCGATGTTAGTGATAAAACTGTTTTAATTCACTTGAAGCAAATTGGGAAGATTAAAAAGCTTGAAAGGTGGGTACCTCACGAATTGACTGAAGCAAACCGGCAAACGCGCGTCGACTGCTGCGTTACATTACTGAACCGGCACAACAATGAAGGTATTTTAAACCGAATCATTACCTGTGATGAAAAATGGATTCTTTACGATAATCGGAAGCGCTCAGCGCAATGGTTGGATCCTGGCCAGCCAGCCAAATCCTGCCCCAAGCGAAAATTAACCCCAAAAAAGTTACTTGTAAGCGTTTGGTGGACTAGTGCCGGTATTGTTCATTACAGTTTTCTCAAATCTGGCCAGACTATTACAGCTGATGTCTATTGTCAGCAATTACAAACCATGATGGAAAAGCTAGCGGCTAAACAACCAAGGCTGGTCAATCGCTCCACGCCACTGCTGCTTCACGACAACGCCAGACCACACACTGCGCAACAGACGGCTACCAAATTAGAAGAGCTTGAATTGGAATGTCTTAGACATCCTCCGTACTCCCCGGACCTTGCTCCAACAGATTACCATTTTTTTCGCAATTTGGATAACTTTTTGCAAGGGAAAAAATTCAACTCCGATGGGGCAGTCCAAATCGCCTTCAAAGATTTTATTGATTCCCGTCCGACTGGTTTTTTTAGTAAAGGGATCAATGAACTACCTGTAAGATGGCAAAAGTGCATTGAAAACAATGGTTCATACTTTGATTAATTAAATATATTATATTAAAAAATATTCGACTTTTTGTTCCTTCCATACAAAACGCCAATTTCATATGTAAGGACCTAATATTAAAATAACCGCTTTATATTAACCCCCTTATTCATAAAACTTATCAAACCTATTTTAGTTAAAATGGGGTTTGTCTCTTTCTTACACACAGAAATGACAACGTGACAGATAAAGACAAACGTTCTATAAACCTATTTTAGCTAAAATAGAGGTAAAATAGGATTATGAATAACAGGGTAAATGTATACACGGTACATATACCAAAATAACATTTTTTACTATTTGTGTCTGTCTGTCTGTTTGTTCCGGCTAATGTCTGAAACGGCAGGACCGATTTTGACGGGACTTTCACTGGCAGATAGCTGATGTAATAAAGAGTATCTTAGGCTACTTTTATTTTAAAAACAGATTTAGGGTTCCGCACAAAAAATTAAAACGTTTTCCGTCATGCACGCGAACGAAGTCGCGGGCACAGGTAGTAGGTATATAAAATGAGTACGTACTATACTATAAACCACCAACATACCATATAAAACCACCATACCATTATTCAATTATCCTCAAATTAATCCCTACAGCACCGCACTATGCCGACCAACCCATCATTTTCATACATCATATACAATTTCGTGCCTTAGGGTAAATGTGGCCGTTCGCGAGGTGAAATAATTATATGGAAATATAAATCTGTACGGGTGTAGACCACGATGTAAATCTGCAAGAAATCGCCTGGCATTCAAAGAGCATTCTCGTTTGATATACATGGTAGTATATAGGTAGTGTTATTCAAAGGTTTGGGCTAGGTTCTAATTTAATTTGGGATTTATAATATGTATATTTCATAAAGAGGATATGCATAAATCTTGTTCGTTGATCTAAGGATGAAACTGGGGTGCGCCAAAGTTCACCTAAATTTTCAACTCCGATAATTGGAAATCCGAAAATGTTCTTCCTAACATTTTTCATCCTAACAATCACAATTCCTAACTACTCTGTCTCTAATGTTCATAATTCCGAATCATTCAACTTCATAATGTCAGTAGCAATAAACATCTATTATACTTTTATTTGTTTTCCTATATTTTCTCAACATAACCATCTTTTACACTATTATTCAAAGTCATATCTTTTTTGTTTAGATCGTCAACACAGGATGCAAAAGCGAGCAAAGGGCACCCCGAGGTTCGGTTTGGTTAGGTTACTTTAAACCCTTTACACAGAAATAGGAGCCCCGCGAAGCGGGGCTCCGTCGACATAGGATGCAAGGGCGAGCGAAGGGCACCCCGAGGTTCGGTTTGGTTAGGTTACTTTAAACCCTTTACACAGAAATACCCGGGGCTCCGTCGACATAGGATGAAAAAAAAAAGTTTTTATCATATTAGACTAAATAGGTTTTATGTCTATTGAGTGGTATATCAAACGATTTTATATTAATTGTCTGTTATTCTTATATAAATTAGTTACGTTAAAATTATATCAATCGTTTCTTATATTAACTGATCATTATATCAAATAAAATTATAGGTTCAGTTGTTATATCTTGTAAATATTAGAGGTTTTGTAATTATATCATATATTACTTACCCGTATAAACTCCCAGGCCATGAAAATATTATGGTAATTATGTTTAGGGATAAAAGCGTTAGGATAAAAAACAGTAGGAGTTTAAAATATTTACATTAATGATATTATTGATTACAATTTTCGGAAACATGAGTGTTATGAACATCGCCGGTAGCACTACAAATAGTATGAAAGAAAACTTTAGGATGAAAAATTTTAGGAAGAGTGATCATTCGGATTACAAATCGTTAGGAAGAACAATTTCGGGTAAAGAACTTTAGTTGAGCCAATATGGACCCATGAAACTGTCGGTCCTAATTGAATGCCACCACGCGACCATCGCACGACTTCATTGCGGGAACGTCAATTATGAATTATTTATTTATTTGCTCTCATGTATATTTTACAATAGATTAGGCGTCGGTTTTTGTACATGACCCCTTTGTCACCCAAACCCATTTGTCAGGGCACTGCAAAACAATTATGGTTTGCTGTTGAATTAGTGAACATTAAATTAACATATTTTAACCACACACTCCAACAAACATTATAAATTTACAATATTATAATTTTTAAACACAATACAATAAATTTCAGAAAGTACGCCACCTATTCAACTCATTGTACCTACATTTGATGGCGGCTTCACGCGCTAAAGAATTCACACGAACTTGTCGCGTGATCCCGCTCTATTAGTACACCGCCTTACAGTTGCGCATGTGACCACCAAATGAAAAGACATTAATCTGTCAAACTCCGCTAATGAGACACAATTGATTTTCTATTGTTTCGTCGCCAATCCGCGAACCGCGCCGCTTGACCGGTTAATATATATTTTTATAGGTATAATTTTTTACAGAAATCCAATAAAATAAACCCTTCACCAATGCCACGTTTGTATATTCAAACTGTAGCTTCAATAATATCGATTGGTTTCCAATTGTCACTCCATTCAATGCGACAATTATGATAATCACCATCATAATAGCGGTGGCCACATTTACATATGAATGCGGCACAAATACTGTAACTGCATTATGCTAATATAGTCGCGAGGTGAACTGTGTTATCATAAGAATTGTCAAGTTAGTAGTATTGTAATGTGGTTTGTTGATACATAGGGATTGTTGGTATATCTACAGGGGTAAATACAAGATACCTTTACGAGTTACAACAATTTAGAGGGGTCAAACTCAAACTCAAAGCATTTATTTCAATTAAACCATTACAGGCACTTTTGAATTGTCAAAATTAAGTAGTCGGTCAGTTAGTCAGAAAGTTGAAGCTAGTTGCCCATTCCAAAGCGTAGATCTCTATGGAGAAGAACGGGCAAGAAACTCCATGGACACTCTTTTTAAATCAAGATATACAAAATCCTTGGTACATTATTCTTGTTGCTTCTATATGTGAGAACAATGTAAAAAAAACACATAAATGAAGAAACAATACAAGAAAAAAACCGGCCAAGTGCGAGTCGGACTCGCGCACCGAGGGTTCCGTACAAACCTGCAAGGTTTACAAAGTTCGTTCATTACGACAATCGGTATCAATGGTTGTACCTTTGCGTTTTGCGTTTTTGCGTTGACTTAGAATTTTTTTTTTTTCACGGGTTAAAGGCAATTAGATCTAAGTATTTGATATGAATTTCAACTTGATAGCTCTACGCGTTCATGAGGAAAAAAGTAATAAGTTTATATTTATTAAAAAATATATATTTTGTAATGTAACTAAAAATTTAAGGTTTTCGGAATTTTTCCTTTATGTGTGCTATAAAACGTTGCTTCATGCCAAATTTCAAGATTCTAGGTCGACTGGAAGTACCCTTTAGGTTTTGATTCCCTTGCGAGTACTTGCGAGTTTCAAAATATGCAGCTTAAATTGCTGTTTCTTTTAATTGCGTTGACATAGAAGTTTGATTTTGTTACAGCTTAAAGGTATTATAGACCTGAGTATTTGGTATGAATTTCAATTTAATACCTCTACGCGTTTATGAGGAAATGGGTAGTAAGTTTAAAATTATTAAAAAAAAAATATTATGTGATGTAACTAAAAATTTATGGTTTTCGTAATTTTTCCTTTATCTATGCTATAAGACGTTGCTTCGTACCAAATTTCAAGATTCTGAGTTCACGGGAAGCACCCTGTAGGTTTTGATTCCCTTGCAAGTGTCGAAAATTTGCGGCATAAACGGCTGTATCTTTTGATTGCGTTGGCTTAGAAGTTTGATTTTTTCACAGCTTCAAGGGACAGTAGACCTGAGTAATTGATATAAATTTCAGCTTCATACCTCCACGCGTTCCTGAGAAAAAGGGTCTTGACAGACGGACGGACGGACGGACAGACGGACAACAAAGTGATCCTATAAGGGTTCCGTTTTTTCCTTTTGAGGTACGGAACCCTAATAAGATTAAAAATAAGCCTTGGCAGTTAAGAGATGACCAGTCTCAACCGACGGCGCCCGTTCACGAACATGACGCATGGATCAGCACCATCCAGCTCAACCATTTTGTAGGGAACCGAATGATCCAACACACGTGCCACCATCAGTGAGACATTTAAGTAAGTAAGGGTAACCTATTAATGCTGGCTTCTAATCATTGAGAAATATTTATCCTGTAAAAAAAATATTACCAACAATTTGTCTATTCACTATGCTATTGAGAGGGCTATGCTTGGAGTTTCCCTGCGTGGTCGAATCAGAAATGAAGAGATCTGCAGGCGAACCAAGGTAAACGACATAGCCCGAAGAATTGCCAAACTTAAGTGGCACTGGGCATGGCACATTGCTCGCAGAACAGACGGCCGATGGGGCCGAAAGGTTCTGAAGTGGCGACCGCGTACCGGAAGACGTAGCGTTGGAAGGCCTCCCACAAGGTGGACCGACGACCTTGTGAAGGCCGCAGGAACCCGTTGGATGCGAGAGGCACAGAACCGGTCGAAGTGGAGGTGCTTGGGGGAGGCCTATGTCCAGCATTGGACGTCTTTCGGTTGAAATGATGATGATGATAACTATGCTAGTTTGTGTAGGTCAGCAAACTGACCTCTTGAAAAGGAATGCTGAAAAATAAACTATGAAGAACTGTCGAATCTCATTTCTAGCCAGCGTATTAAGTCTTATTCCAATACTATTAACTTGTTAACATTTTATACTTAGTGATAGACAGTGGACACCTTATACATAGCGACATCCACGAAGACGCGCCCCACTCTTCTTCCTAATCGCTTACAGTACAAGTGTGCAACATTCCGCTAATGTTTAATTTTTGTCAATACACAGTAATTACTTATTAGTGGGTAAATAATGTGTATCAAAAAACTAAAACACTAGCGGAATTAACTAGCGATAACTACAAGCGATTAGTAAGAAGAGTGGGACGCGTCTTCGTGGATGGCACTATACAGGGTGTCCCTGGAAGTATATATGGATCAAATCGAATAGGGGCGTGGGCAAGGTCATTTCCAAACTTTTTAACCCTGAGAAGGTCAGTGAATTTTTTTACGGTTCAAAATTTATGACCGATTTTAATTTTTTTTTCAATCACTTTTCTTAGTGTTCAAAGAAATTAAAAATTGGTAGCCCTGATAGTTTTCACGAATTCGATCTTTCTTCTCTTTTTTTTTAGTTCTTTTTTTTAGTATTTTTTTTTTGCTAAAACGTTTGAAAGTGACCTTGCCCACGTCCCTATTCGATTTGATCCATACTTCCAGGGACACCCTGTATATAATTTCTTATAAACAAATTGTCGCAAATTATCTAAAAAGTTTTAGTTATGTATATTGGCAACTACAACGCTACGTGGTATCTACATGAGATATGGAACCAGATATAAGCACATTTCACGCATAGAGGAAGACACGCGGACGTGACGGCGACGTGACAAGAACATGAAAGCTCGTCAGGAGCATTTCAGCCCTCTGCAGTACTATTTGCATAAATTATCACGCAAGGGATAAATGTCCGCTTTACGTCCGTTGTCCACGACTCTACATTTCAAATAGAATTAGTTATCTAGGTACTGCACTTTACAGATATGCATGTTAAACTCAAAAACTTAGCTTTGTGAAATTCGTTGAAACTCACGTCTTTCTAGTTTTTACCGACTTCACGAAAAGGAGGAGATACTATGTTCGGATTAGGTTTTTTTTTTGTATGTTTGTTCATCGAATACTCCGCCAATTGTAGACGGATTTTTAATTTTTTTTTTTTTTGTTCGAAAGTAGATAGTTCTGAGGTGGTCCCTTTGTCACCAAGTTAGGATCTGATGATGGGATCTTAGAGAAATCGAGGGCAACCCTCAAATTGTATAGGCTCACTTATTGTTTTTCGCATATTTTATGAAGTATCTTGTGTATTTGCGTATGATTGTCACCATCTCAGGTAGCTGGGCTGATGATGGAAGGTACAACTTTTTATGTCAATAAAGATTATTATTATATTAGGCATTCATTAGGATGACGTTAGTCGTCATTCTCACTTCCAATTGCACCCAGTCCAGTCCAATCAGGGTATTGGACACGAATACACAAACCTCCATCGGCTTACGCACGGGGCTTCCGAACTATAAGTCGAAAAAGGTGCACATGGACACTCAACCGGTTTTCTTGTATCTAATACACGAATGCCTTAAAACAACATCTCATCAGGAACTAAAACATCGGACCTCCGGAACACCAAAATTACATTTCCATTACACTTCCTAAAGGTCGTAACACACTTTGAACAACCGCCACTACGCCACACATTCTCATTGGCCGTCAACCAAAGCGTAACCTCGCGGGTTTAATTTTGACCAATGAGAATGCAACGTCCATACCGCGTAGGATAGTGTTTCAAGTCTATTCCCGGCTTACAATGTAACACAGACTTATACGTTTCGACAGCTAGACTTCGAAGTACATACAAACTTGGTGTCTGTAAGTTATCGTCACCGTCCGACACGTTGGCACTAAGACCACAGTAGATATAATATTATACTGTGCTAAGACATAGTGTACCCAGACAGTTTCCAACTGGTGGCAAGTTATGCGTTAGGTCGAGAACTTGCCTGTTTACTGGCGCCAGTTCGAGTTGCTGTGTACTCTCGGAAAACTTTCATAATGTGGGACGACAAGACATGTGTTACATGGAATTTGCCTGTTGCTGTGTTTTAGTTGCGAGTTTTCTTGGGTCTTGTATTTATTGCACTGTTTTTCAAGTTATTTTGAGCAAACTGCATGCTCGTGCAAGCATTGAGCAAAATTGTCAATTCACTGATACAGAAAAATTCAAGGGGCCGTCTCCACGAGCGAGAGAATCGCGGCGATATTATCGTCGTGCCACGTATTTCTTTCTATACACTTTCTTAGAACGTGTCTCCACGCGACAATATCATCGCGGCGAAAATTTGATGACACGGCGAGACTATCGCCGCGATTCTCTCGCTCGTGGAAATGGCCCCTTAGAGATTTTCTGCACGATTTTATGCTTAAAGTGATATAGTTCATTGAGTTAACTTACAAAGTTATTCTTAGCAAAAACTTCAATAAATTCATGACAAAGACCTTATAAAAATCAAGCACTTAGGCAAATATGTTAACGTAAGTATCCATTTATAGTATACCTACGATCAACGGGATAATTTGTAGGCATTTTTGAACATAAAAGCCAGCTCAAAGAGTTTTACAATATTACTGAATAAAATTGATAGCAATAAATAGTCTTTAAATAAATGAGACGTAAAAAACTGCTTGCGTATAAAAATATTTACGAAGATATTTTTGATCAGTAAGTAGTGTGTGTAGGGATGACAAAGCTTGCATTCGTGAGTTTAGATTGTTCGAGTTTAAGTTGTCATTGCTCTCTTTATTTTATTTATTTATTAAAACTTTATTCACAAGTAAAAACTGTACAAAAACGGACTTAATGCCTTGGGCATTTTCTTCCAGTCTACCTTAGGGTGATGCAGAGACAATACACAGTAGGTGCAAAAACAGAAAGAAAAGATTGTACAACAATATATATATATAAAAACTAACAATCTTAAAATAGTAATATGTACAAGTATATAATATCGTCCGCATCACTGTCAACGGGAAACGTTTCCCGTTGACAGTGATGCGGACGAATTTTTTGATGCCCTTTGATTATTTTCCCTCCCGTTTTATATACTTGTACATATTACTATTTTAAGATTGTTAGTTTTTTAAATTATGTAAATATACTATGATTGAGAATGAGATAATAAAAACTCGACTTGGAAAAAAAAAATATATATATATTTTTTTTTTTTTTTTAATAATTATATTACCCCACAACAACTTAATTCTGAGACGAATCTGCCAACTTCTTGTGTATGTGTTCTCGAGCTTTCACACTTTCTTTACACCTACCGCAATAGTTACCAATAATACGACGACAACCAATATAAAATCTCCAAATTAAATAACATTAAAGCTGTATTTCCTGGAGGGTTGGCTAGAGGTGCATAGTGCATTTCGGCAGTAATGTTAAGTTAGTCAAAATCCAGTCCTACTGACATTTAAAAAAAAAATCAAATCAACTTATTTATTATTTAGGTACATCCACACCGAAGTTACTTTTCATGGAGCAACGTTTACAATTGTTGGTTGGCGACAACGGATAACAAAAAAATATCTAGTAATCTTAGTAAAAGTTATAGAAAGTTACTTAATGTAATCATGTTGCAAATTGCTGCTTTAAAAAAAATAACTTCGGTGTGGATGCAGCTTATGTTTACATGCACAACATTAGAGAATAGAATAGAATCCCAGGGCGTTGTACAGAGCTAATTTACAAACTAAAAAGTGACACACGTGACCTACTTAAGTAAGCTAGGTAAAATACAATTAAAATAAATGTAAACACGAGGAAATAACAAAATTAACAAACAAAACACAATCAATAAAACTCTAAAACATTTCCTTGTCCTGATGACAGGTTGCAAATTCCCTGACAACTATCATTTTCTCGTTACACCCCTCGCAGGACTGTGTCTGAATAAATAATGACTTACCAAAAATTCAATTACTCACTTTATTGACAAAACTGTCAGCGTGGGCCGAACAAGGGACGAACAGTGCCTATTAGCGCCATCTCGTGCGTGAGTGTCGCAACTAAGTTAACCGATTACCGGCCGTGAAACGACAGTTTTCATCCTATCCATGTATTGGATACTTTAACATTACTTTTAGTAACAAGTAACAAGGGTAGGGATTTGGTAAGACTTTAGAATGTCACTGAACATTATCATATTATTATATTCTTGCAAGTTTCAGTCGATCTGGGTTTACTGGGTACGTCTTTCATTGACTTAAATGTGCCCTGGCGGCTGAGAGTATGTCATGCTCACTCAAATGTCTCGCTAATGGTGGCGCATGTGTTGGATCATTTAGCTCCCTTCAAAATGGTTGAGCTGAATGGTGCTAATCCATGCGTCATGTTCGTGAACGGGCGCCGCGCCGTCAGTAGGGACTGGTCATCTCTTTGCTGCCATGGCTTATTTTAATTTAGGTAATAAGTATTTGAATGTTTTTTTTCCATCTTTTCATTACGGACGCTTTTAACGTTCTGCATTTATGCATAATTTTTAACATGAATGATGTAACCAAGACTTTGTAACCATATTATTTTGATTTAAAAGAGTGTCCATGGAGTTTCTTGCCCGTTCTTCTCCATAGGTACCTACGCTTTGGAATGGGCAACTAGCTTCATCTTTCTGACTAACCGACCCCTTGACAATTCAAAAGTGCTTGTAATTGGTTTATCACACTAATATTATAAAGGCGAAAGTTTGTGAGTGTGTGTGTGTGTGTGTGTGTTTATATGTTTGTTACTTCTTAATGCTCAAACGGTTAGACCAATTCTGATAAAATTTTGTATGGAGGTAGCTGACACCCTGGATTAACATATAGGCTACTTTTTATGCCGATATTCCCACGGGATTGACATTTACGCGGGTGAAACCGCGGGGCGCAGCTACGATTTTCCATTTTTGTCAATGGGGAGACTTCAAGCTCCAGATATGATGAAATTGAAAAAAATTTATAAAAAAGATTGAAAAAAAAAACACTTAAACGCGTTTTTCTCGAAACCGCCATTTTGCAAGTACTGCATTAGCTGTTACGAGGGCAGCTATATTATAACCAGCCTGCATTATAAAAGGTAAGGCTACATAAATAGCCTCTTCAGTACTGACAGTAGGTTTTTTTTTTCTAATTAATTATCAAGAATCTTTAGGTCAGGCTCGCGTATTTCCCTTTCCGTGTTCAACTGGCGACACCGGTCTCGCGAAATCAACACGCTTTTGTTTTACTACGGAATTCTACGAGCCCGTGTTCAATTCGCGTCAACTGAGAACGCTTTTGCGATCAAGCAACGTTAAAAGAAGTTTAACAAAATAGTGTGCAATTGAATTGAACACGGTTTTTTAACCTGTGATATACCACTCAATAGACATAAAACCTATTTAGTCTAATATGATACCCACTTTTTTTTTTCATCCTATGTCATCCTATGTCGACGGAGACCCGCTTCGCGGGGCCCCTATTTCTGTGTAAAGGGTTTAAAGTAACCTAACCAAACCGAACCTCGGGGTGCCCTTCGCTTGCCCTTGCATCCTATGGCGTTAAACCTTACCCAGCGCCACTTGATCACAAAGGCGTACTCAGTTGACGCGAATTGAACACGGACTGGTAGGATTCCGTAGTAAAACAAAAGCGTGTGGATTTCGCGAGACCGATGTCGCCAGTTGAACACGGAAAGGGAAATACGCGTCAGGCTCAGTTGTTCTAGTCCCGATATATCCAAGGATGGGTGAGCACGGTGGTTTTTAGGGTCGGGTATACTGGACATGAAATATTATAAGCCACGGCTTCAACACTTAAAGTAAACTTATTTAATGCTAGTAATTTACACAATAATCGAGGCAATGACAAATGGCGATCGTAAACGGGTGCTGATATCTGCGGCGGCCATTTTGTACCATAGATAGCACAGATACATATAAAAATAAACATTTATATTAACAAAGGTTCCAGTGGTGTTAAAATAAAAATACTAAGTAATAGTGCTCACAAAAAGCTTACCAAACCGCTTTACGCGATTGTTACAAATATTTTAACAAATACAATCTGATGCCAGAACCAATTTTACAAATGGAATATTTATTCGGATTTCAAATTTAAATATAAGTGGATGTATACAAATAAATCACTATGCTATCTAGTATTTATTCCAGCACTTCAATTGTATTGTTTGCGCCATTCCATTAGGTACTCTTGTTTTTGGGATATTTTGAATAAACATTTTGCTTCAAAAGTTACACCAACATTTAACAAATAATACAACAAAGAACAAAAAATACCGATCAAGTGTGTGTCGGACCACGCAAAAGGAAAGGTTCCGTAGTTGGGATGAATTTATTCCAAAAACAAACTTAACTTTGTAGTTGTTAAAATGTTCTCCCATACATCGATATACGTCACGGTCAATTCTCCAACTGCAACTGAAAGTTTGTAATCGTAAAAAAAATTAGATAAACTTGACGATGTTCGGTCTTTTTTTTTCTCTACTTGTGCTGTGAGATCTTGCTTCTGGCCAAATTTTATGATTCTAGGGCAACGGGAAGTATAGGAAGGTTTTGATTTATTAAATAAATAAATTTCCGTATTTTTAATATCGCGTTGACTTAGAAGCTTAATTATTTTAAATCTCTAAGGGACCGTAGACTTACGTACAGACACCAGCACATCAAGCTACCAGAAACTGTCAAATTTTCCCAATCCACTTTGAACCTTATGTTTTAACGATAAAGTTGAAAATCTATTAAAGAAATTTGACAGATTTTAGTAGCTTGATGTGCTGGCGTCTGTACTTATTTGATATTAATTTCAACTTTATTCATACACGCGTTCCTGAAAAAAAATTAGTTTGACAGACTTACAGACGGACGGACAACGACGCGAACTTATTAGGGTTTCGTTTTTTTCTTTTTCAGGTACGGAACCCTGAAAAGAATACATAAAACAGTAAAACCAATTGCAATCAGAAGAATAGAAGGAATTGCATTCAGAATTGATAGCATACAATAAGAATGATACAAGAAAACTTAAAAGGAAAAATGTTGCATTTTCTATCTATTCGATTTCACTTTATTATTCAGAGTACCGCTTCTGTCAGTTCGCTGCATTCTTGCAAATAATGAGATTCCATTGAAGAAAATATTCAACGTATGTCGTGACTCGTGAGCGAGCTGGCAACTACGTGATACAATATCCAAGAATTTTTTAATGTCTGTATTCTCTTCCTTTATACATGAAATAATAGGTACCTAAGTACAGTACGGTAACGAGCAATAATATATTACTATGGACAGCTCGGCAACAATATCTCGGGGGCACTTCCCGCATTCTAATCTCCGTCTCAATCTGTCAAAACTACAATCAATTTACGTACATTTTGAGATTTATTGTCGAGGACATGAAGTTGTGACTTGAACGAGAATTGGCCTTCAGATTTCATTGTTTCCCATTAATGTATGACGGCATAATGTGATCATCTGTCGAAGAACTGATTACAACTAAGTATCACATTCTTCTGAATTAAACTGAGTAAGCAGATACTTATGACGCAAGACTTATCCATTAATATTTATTTATTTATCCATTTATTTCAGACATCCAGGCCCATATAAAACACATACAATACTATATTAATAGAACTTAAAAATACTATAAATACATACAAAATTATAATTACACTAAAAACTAACTAAACACGAAGTGTCTGCATCATGTTTCGCTGACTGGTGTCATGTAGCCGGTCACGAAACCGGCGGTACACAACACCCTTCGGCCAGAACTCTTCTTTGAGGAACTTTTCGAGATGGTGTGTCGGAACACGCACCACGAACGACTTGAAGTTCGTGTTGTGACGCGACTCCAACTTCTCGACCCTCAAAGTCCAGTTGGTCTTCACACGCAATTACTCCACGATCTCCTCAGCCTTCGTGGAGTGGTGCAGTCTGGACACGTAAAGCTGCGTCGTCGGGATTGCTGGACGCAGCAGCATGTTGGGTCCTGCCAGCGCGGTGCCGCACTGGTTCCGACAAGGAGGCTTCTTCACAATTTTATTGGCATCGCTTGTCTCGCCAGAGTGTTCCTTCGATGTCACATATTTGTACTACCGCAGTAACGCTTGTTTCTGCCTTAAATAAATATCAGATATATTTGCCGTCATATATTAATAGATGAATCATGAAATTAGGTATTATTGCCCGAGTTATCCATAGTTACATATATTTTATGCTCGTGGCTGTAAATTCTAGTATGAGCATCAAACAATTTTTATGACTCGAACTATGCCCTGCTTTTGTTATTCGATTATCTATGCTCATTCTACTATTTTGCCTGCATTTAAAAAAGCAAAAATAAATTGAAAATAATAGGTTCTTCAGAGCCTCTGCTCTGAAGCACCTATTATTTTCAATCTATTTTTCCTTCCTTTGAATAAAAGTTTGTGTAAACGGAAAGGGAGGCCTCTGCCTCCCTTTCCGTTTACACAAACTTTTATTCTTAGCTAATGCTGGCCATTCCTTTTAGTAAGCGACATCTAATACGGTTTATTTTAATTTAAATTGAAGCCTAATATCGGGATCTTTCGTATGACCTCGGTTTATTGATACTGGCTGAAACCTTCGCATGAAATCCATAAACAATAGAACTCCATTTTCAAACGCATTCGAACTCGTGATTGCACTAAAATGCAACGTGCCAGTCACACAAGCAACGTGCCAATCAGCAACGCTTGGCGACGCTAATAACAGCGATGAGCATTCAGTCGCCACAACACAAATTGGACGGCCTGATGACACTGTCATGGCGTCACACGGGTCAAATTAACGGAAATATCATCTATCACTAAACACTGATTAGTCGGGTATATTGCCACTGAACTGATTTCGCGCATGGGTAATTGGTATACCCTCCTTTTTAAGCAATAATATGCATGAAACGAAGTCAGAAAGTTAAAATACTTATTTTATTTATACTTTACAATTTATGTACACACAAATATGTATATAAACAGACAAGAAAAAAACAGAGCAAAAATAGGTACAAAGGTGATGCTTATGTCATAAGAAATCTCTTCCAGTATACCTTTTTTTTATGGATGGGAAATCATCAAAATTGACCCCTCCCGCTCTCGGTGGAGCGGAAGGAAGTGTCAGACTCTTACTGACTAAAACCCATCCGTGTTCCTTCCTTACCCCTTTATGTTCCGGGGTAGCGGTAACCCTTTCGGACAATCCTCTTCCTTTATGCTTCCAGCATACCTGCGATAGTGATCTTTCCGATTTAATCGAAAACACGTTTATGGCATATTTGTTAGGTGATGTTCTTCAGAAAGGACAGGCTCGCAACCGGCGCGCATGTATGACCTGACGTATGAACGTAAATGAAGTTAAAAGAGTATTAAGGATCGTACCAGGCGCCGTTCTCCGGGGAGCAGTGAGCCTGTCGGGGGAGCGGTGAACCTGTCGGGGGAGCGGAACGAGTGTGAGGATACAAGAAATGAGCGTCGATTTTAAAACCTGAATTATTTAAAATCGACGCTCATTTAATGTTGAATTGATTGACATGTTGATACACCCAACTACAACTTAGTCTCATCTTTTTCTTGAATATCACATAAAATGAAAACATTCTTCTGACTTAACTCAGTATAATGTGCACACTTCTTTGGAATAACAAAAAGGATGAAAGGAAAGAATCCTCTTCCGCAAATCGAAACATAATGTCTTACTCGTCAAAGTATTGTGTCGAAATTAAAACTAATTTCTCATCTCCAGTGGTAATAAAGCTGTTGTAGACGAACGTTGTTTTTGGTGAATTTATCTTTTATCTCTCATAAGACAAAGGCGAAATTGTCCGTTATGTAACAGTACATAACCACAACGACGTTCCTTGATGAAAAGGATGGGCAGTATCTACGATTGTTATTTTTTATTACCACCTAGCTACCAGCCGTGGCTTCGCCCGCGTGGTATTTCGATAAGAGTGCATGTCCTTCCCCAGAGTTGAAAGTATCCCCATTTTTTTTAACCCTGGTGAAGGACATAGACTTGCTGAAACATTATAACAAACAGACAGACAGACAAAAAAAAATTATAGTACCGTAGTTATATCATCATCATCATTTCAGCCGAAAGACGTCCACTGTTTGACATCGGTAGTTATATATTTTCATAATATTTCTTTCATTAAGGGCTGATTTTTCCAACGCCAGATACATTTTTCGGAGGAATAATTTTGAATTTTTGACAAATCTTCCATAAAAAAAACTGTCAAACGTCAATTTTATTCCACGAATAAAAATTATCTGTTGATTGACCCTTAGTTAAAAAGCTGTTATTTTGACATTACAAAGAGAAACGAAATCATCATCATGATGATTTGATGACTTGTATATTTGTATGCATAGATAGATCATGAGGTCGTCAAAGTTATGAAAATTAAAAGAACATTGATAAGCTAAATAATTTATTTTAAAAAATACCAAACAATTTCATTAATTAACTTAATAATTATGTACAGTACCCGGCGATAAATATTGCACATCGACCTTTGGAAAGAGACAATCGGCTAATTTCGGCTTCGTAGTGCGTTATCTCTGTCGCACACTACCTATGTGACGTTAACTGACGTTTTGTCAGTCGTTGTTCAAGTGCGATAGAGTGCAGTCGCGTCCAGTTCAAAATATATATCTAGAGTTGTTAACACCCCCAAATTTAAATAATTTAAAGTTGTACTATGCCATCTTTAGGAAAAATAGGGGAACCTTTTTATTTTACCCGAACCTAAAGCAATCATTTATAGAAAAATTAGTGTATTTTATACAAAGAATAAAAAGAATTATCAAAAGAAGCAAATCATAATTGTTTTAACAGCTCCTAATAGATACCGGACTGTTTGTATTTCGTGCGACAGAGATAACGCTCTACGAAGCCGAAATTAGCCGATTGTCTCTTTCCAAAGATCGATGTGCAATATTTATCGCCGGGTACTTGTATCTATGTAAGTGTCCTACTATATGTTCGAGCATTGCAAACATCGGAATCAGACATACGCTGAAGTTTATAAGATATTCAGCAGTACCACAAATTAGGCCTTACATACAGTTCACAATTTGTAATTGAGTCTACACAAACCGAACTATCTTCATTGTTGATTATTGTTTGCTGTAATTTTACAAATAATTTCTGAGCAAACGTACAATATAGTCGTTATTAACAGACATAACATTATTACAAGCCCTGTCTTCGAATTGTTTGTTGTAGTTATTATCTAATAACCTATTATACCACAACGTGTTTCTGTAGGTACTTTTATTATTTCTGTGGTTTTATATTAGGAGAGCCATCTTTCGAAGACATGGTTCTCAAGAATAATAAAAAAGTCAGGAATAATACATTGAAACCTGAAAAATGGCTGGTGTGTAGCGGTATCTACAACGCCACATGCGAACTAGGCGTCATAATGACGTCACGCAAAATCCTGCATCTCGCAAACAGAGTTTACCGTGCAACTAGCATTTTATACATCGGCCCGACATGAATCATCGGGCAGTTGCCCGCCAGACACAACACCCGGCTGGTCGGAGGATCCTCCCTTTTCTACAGAGGATGAGTGAACTTTACACCCTGTTCCTCATACCTCTATAGGTGCTTCGTTTAATATAAAAATCTTGTAAAAACGAGCTACCAGCAAAACGTCGCTCAATGAATCGTGGATGAATGGATGGTGGGTCAGTTATTTTGTAACTTTTGCTTGCGTACTGGTAACATATGGCTATAATCTATTCCTTATGTCACCATGTACTATACCCATATTAGCAAAATAAAATAGCTTCATCTTTATCTACATGTTGAAACGGAAAAACACTGTGAGACCGATGATACATCTAGACCCAAAATATTTATGCAAAATATTTCACTACGTAACAAGCTCAATTGAACCTATTTCAGCAAGTACAAGAACATCTTAGTCCGACGGATATTGAAAATGTTATATGCAGTTATGAGGGTCACGAATTTGAATCACAAAGTGACCAGATTCTATGCGACAGGCTTGATAACACAGTAAATCTCGGATCACTACGTCACGATATTCAACGGACCTTTGCGAATTGTTCGAGAAAATTAATGATATTTTCTTGTGATTTTCCATGTGAACTGAGATGAAAAATGTCGTAGATGAACATGGCGGAAGAAATTAGCTATCAATGTACCTAAAGAAATGGTGATCTTTGAAAAGATTTATCGTAAATATGTAAATCCGTTTGAGGTTCCCGCATGTGGTTGACCTGCCATGAATAACCTTAATTATTAAGACATCCATACTTATCACACTATCACATCACATCACACTAATATCATAAAGGCGAAAGCTTGTGAGTGTGTGTGTGTGTGTGTTTATATGTTTGTTACCTTTTCACGCCTAAACCACTGAACCGATTTAGATGAAATTTGGTATAGAGATAGTTTGAGTCCCGGGGAAGGACATAGGATAGTTTTTATCCCGATATTCCTACGGGATCGACATTTACGCGGGTGAAACCGCGGGGCACAGCTAGTTTTGTATAATTTTCGACCTGTGTTGTCTCACTGCAGAGCAAAACCAATCCTTTCTCTAGACAAGCTCAACCCAGCAACTTTGCCTGGGCCTACTGGTATACCGTTAAACGGTTTCTGGGATCAGTTTAGGTCCACAGATTGATTGAGATTAATCTAAAAAGAAATATAGTAATTCAATTGATAGAGCTTATAAACCAGTAATTTATCAAAGTATGAAAAGGTCATAAAGGTCAAAGGCTGTCATTCGTAGATCTTTGACAGGCGTTACGGGTCCTCAGAAGCCCGAAAGTCTGACAACCAATCTTACCAAGGGGTATCGTATTACCCAGTAACTGGGTTGTGGAGGTCAGATAGGCTGTCGCTCCATGTATAGTACTGGTTTTCAGCTGCATCCGGTTAGACTGGAAGCCGACCCCACCATAGTTGGGAAAAGGCTGGGCAGATTTTTATGGTTTACGTACCTATTTTTCGATTTCTCGCGTATCGGTATAAAGTATATGAATAGAAAAAACTCGCGTGCTTCAGTAAAAATGTATACATATAAGTTAACTAACTTACTACAACTGTAGTAGTTGGCTATCAAAGTGGTAACCAGGCTTTAATTACACGATTAAAGAATCTATTCTTACGGAATTGGTTTATGGAAATACTAGCAGCGCCCCGCGGTTTCATCCGCATAAGTTTCCTGTGAGAATATCGGGATAAAAACTATCCTACGTCCTTTCCCTGGACTCAAACTATCTCTATACCTTCGGTTCAGCGGTTTAAGCGTGAACACACAGACAGACACACTTTCGCATTTATAATATTAATATGGATGCCAAACATGTTCTGCAAATGAAACTGAGTATTGTGCGCGTAGCTCCATGCTAACATAACTGAGACCACACACAAAGTGTTGGACTACCCTGAAAGCCGGAAGCAATTAGGCGGCCATTTTGTCGTTTGAACACCTTATTGCCAAAGTTTGAATCCCTTGATACTTTTGTTGATACAAACTCGATTCGGATTGTTGATACCCGCATTTTAATTTGCAAAATGATTGAATGACGACAAGAATGCGACAGCGCCTACATTTATAAAGTCAGGGAAATTGATTGTTAAGCAAATTGACTACCAACTTAAATTTTCCGTATCTACGTTCAAAACACGACTCAGGAAATTGACGTAGGGTGCCAATTTTATTAATAATTAATTTCTCTAACTGTACTTTAGTAAATAACGAGATTGATGTTTATACAGTATAGAGGCATGAGGAACGGGGTGTAAAGTTCACTCATACTCTATAGAAAAGGGAGGATCCTCCGTCCAGACGAGTGTTGTGTCTGGCGGGCAACTGCCCAATGATTCATGTCAGGTTGTTGTATCTATGCTAGTTGCGCGGTAAACTCTGCTTGCGAGATGCAGGATTTGCGTGACGTCAGTATGACGCTTTGTTTGCATGTGGCGTTGTAGATACCGCTAATACAGGGTTATTGGAAAGACACCAACAACCTCTTAAGAGGTCATTGTACTCATCAATGTGAACAACTTTTACTATGGGATCAAACCTGAAATCGCGAAAAAAAACCGCTGTTCCCTACATTTCGACGAGTTATACGACCATAAATATAGGGAACAGCTGATTTTTATTCGCGATTTCACGTTTGGTCCCATAGTAAGAGTTATTCATAATGATGAGTACAATGACCTCTTAAGAAGTTGTTGGTGTTTTTCCAATAACCCTGTATAGGAGTTTTCTCTCAAATCGGTGCTAGGGTTTACCGGGCTTTAATTACACAACAAACTACAGAAGAAATAAATTTTTAATTTTGGTTTATGGAAATATGCAAAACATGTTCTGTTAATGATACGGACTACAAACATCTCCAAGTTAACATAACTGGGACCGCACACAAAGTATTTTGTTACCCTGAAAGCGCAGAGATAAATTCTAGCATAGAACATTAACCTTTATATTAACCTTCTTTGTATAAGGTGTTACCTATTTTATCACAAGAGGTAATGTATCGTCTGGGCTGTAGGGGTGTGACTCATTTTTATTAAGCTCGCAAATATTACCAGCAAAATATTAACTGTCTTGAAAATAAAATATCTTCTTTTTAGCGTGTCGCTTTGGAGTGTAAATGTGGTGCTGTCCCACAACCGATGGGACACTTAATATTGTGTCCTGCGTGTTCTGTCAGCTGCACGTTACAGGAACTAATAGACGCTGGTGATGGCGCCAAACAAGTAGCCGAATTCTGGGCCGAGTCCATTTAGATTGCTATCGACACGCTAAGAATAAAATATAGAATCTGCTTACGAAGTTAGGTAACTCATTATAGGTTGATATAGTATTGTTGCGCGCCACAATGCCTACCACTAGCGCCATCTAGTATCGAGTAGCAGAACTAGTGGTCAAGATGCTTCTAGAAATTTCGACAGTAGAACTTTCAAGAACTATCGACGTGTGGTCGGTCGGGACCGGCATGTACTCGAACATTCTGGATGTTTCTACGGTAGAAGGTTCTGGAACTATCCGAGGCCTATATAAGGCCGGTGTCGCTGCGACCCGAGCAGTATTGGATAAGCGATACAAGCGATAACATTCGAGGCGATCTTCAAGTGCGACTAGAGTGATCTGTAGTGCGATTGTGATTTATAATTAGTGTGTTTAAGTTGTAATTTGTGTTTTTAATTAAAGTGTCTAATTTTTGGTTTTTAAATCGGCAGTTATTGTCACGAACCCTAAGCTCGTAACAGTATTCTGAATTAAATGAATCAGTGTCAATCAATCTGTCTAGCCTTTTCTCAACTATGTTGGGGTCGGCTTTCAGTCTAACGAGATGCAGCTGAATACGAGTATTATACATGGAGCGACTGCCTATCCTCTATAACCCAGTTACTGTGAATCGGTGTATTCATGTCAAAACAAAACATTTTTTTTAGGACGATTCTTGTCGAAGCGAATGTGTTATTTATTTGTAGCTCTTGTAGACAAGGATAATGTAATTTGAAGACTCTGTAAGTAGTAAGTTGTTGTAGTTGTTGTATACTCTATTCAATTTGTAAATAGTGATAAATTTCACACATTTTTCGTCTTTCTAGATTTCAGTAAGAAAATTATTTTAGTGCTGATAACTAAAATGGCGCTCGTCCTTATTTCACGGAGCAGCGCAGTGAATAGTCTTTGTCCACTTAAAGAAGCTTTTATGAAAGACTTCCGGGTCCATTAGAGTTTTTTTTTTTTGATTAAATGGTTGATTTTGTAAGACCCTTACTGGCGGTCCGGTATGATGATATTAATGTTTAGAAACACTATTAGGTACTTCAGTATTCTCACAACCCAAATACTTTTAAGAATTAATGAATGATCAATTGTAGTGAAGGAAATATATTCTGTCTCTACAATTCATCTTAAAGTGAAAGAGACACCGTACGATGAATGAAAATTAATAAAGAGCCCTTCCTCTCTCTATTTATTTAAAATTTTGCTCTGCCCGACAGAGTCCATAATGGTTTCTATTATTTTTTTTTATTTACCACTTGTAATTGTACATTATGGATTGCAATAAACGATTTGAGATTTAATTGTTAAAATCAAAGAAAAACCAAATCCGCCGGAACCGGAATCCGCTAGATACGAGAAGCACAGTACCGGTCGAAATGCCGGTGCTCGGGGGAGAACTATGTCCAGCAGTGGACGTTTTTCGTCTGAAATGATGATGATGATAAATGATTCCATTGCCATACCTACTTGTCATCTCTACTCCACAACGCTTGACATGCAGCCTAACAACCCATGGATACGATACCCATACATTGACAGATGACGTGAAATTCATCTTCCAAATTCGCCTCTCAAACTACATATCCGAGCTTACACCACGACAAAACATCGTTACCTTGTCGAGAATGATTAGTCCTGTGTCTTTAATCTTTAGCTATTTGTTAAAACGTGACAGTGTGATGAGTTTTCGTGATAGATTGCCTCATATTTGGGTCTTGGTGTGTCGGTTGGAGGGGTTATTGTGACTGTGCCGTGTCAAACGTAGGTAGCAATGTATGACCGCTGGAGTGGAACCTTTTAGCTTAGTACCTGGGATTTTTTATGCTTTGACGACTTGGTAAAACGGATAGGCAATTACATTTTTTCTTCACGATATAATACTTCGCCAATATGGATTTTAAATTGACGTCACACAGTGTACAAGGGTGGTGATCAGAGTTCGATTTTGAGGTTACTTAGAATGTTACAAGCATCTTTTGGCGCCTATATGACATTGACTTGGCGTTGTTGATAAACGTTTGTGAAATTGTCACAGAAATTGTATTAAAAAGCAGAGATAGCGGCATTAGTTACGATTTTGGCCACGAGCCAAAAGGACCTTTTATCTAAGATTTTAAATGACTTCTTGAAAAAAAAATGATGGACTAGCTAAAGGCGCTACCTCGAAAATCTAAAATCCTCGAAAACCTACTAAGCGAGCGAAAGTGATGCAAATACTTTTGAAACGCAAAAGTAGAGTGATGGCTATAATGTGCGTGCGCTCTTCCATTGAATAACTCTTAAGCGATACGTCGTGGTCAATTTTGTTGTATCGAGAAAAAATCATTGAAACGTGTATTCCTTTTACATTATACTAGACCAAAGAGTCAACAAATACATACCAAAATGTTAAATTCCTATTTCACATACTTAAGAAGTTACACGAAATAGAAAAACCACATTTTTTTCATTTAGCTAGTATATCATTATCTTTTGAGAGTGGGAACTATCGATAACTGTTTCCTTTGTACATCATAGAAAATAACAAAAAAATAACATTTTAAAATCAAAGCGCAGTAGGTTGTCGCCTCAACGTAGGACATGGTAAATTGAAAATGTCAACCGAAAGTTTGAAATGTTTCAGGCGACGAACGAGTGCGATTGCGATTTGTGTTTCATAGTTTTGTTTAAAAAATGGAAGATTTAGTATTGAAATAATTGAAAAATTAAAAACAGAGTGGTGACAAGCCCCGTTCTTACAAAAACTTAAAAGTTCATTATTAAATTCCGGAGTCTCGCTAAATGGTTACCTCTAAACAGTGTCATTTTCGAAATTAGTTATTTCTAATATAGAAGCACGATATTTCGTTGTTTTCGTTTTTTTGTAATTACATTGAATTACTAGTTTATTCATTTATTTCTAAGTCTAAAAAGTATGTGTTACTAGCTGCGCCCCGCGGTTTCACCCGCATAAGTCTCGATCCCGTGGGAATATTGGGATAAAAACTTTCCTATGTCCTTTCCCGGGACTCAAACTATCTCTGTACCAAACTACATCTAAATCGGTTCAGTGGTTTAGGTGTGAAAAGGTAACATGCAGACAGACCGACAGACAGACAGAGTTACTTTCGAATTTATAATATTAGTATGGATGTACGTTGAAACTGTGTGTACTCCTCGTAAATTGTCCTTCAAGGTTCATTAGAAAACCAGCGTCAGACACTCATGTGTCTGGCATTAATGCTGAAATTAACCTTTTCGGCGCAGCCGTGTGACACACATTATTTTCACTTATTTATATTATTTCGTATTTTGTGTTTCACGAACTGTATCCAAGTAAACTTTTTTCTTTCCTTCTGTTTCGGTAGGGCGTTGTGTAATGGATAAGTCTCGTTTCATAAATTGACTTTTGCTTGGAAAAAAGTTATATCAAGATTTCTCTCTAAACTTACGTTCAGAATGACTAAACATGACGTATTCTAACAAATGAAGATGGTATCAAAAACGTTAACTATATTTGAATTAAGAACTTGAGATAATCTTCAAGTTATTGAACAACAAACTGAATGTCATACTCAACAAAGTTCAAATTCCATTGCCACCAAAAACTTATTAGGACCTTTTTGTCACAAATGGTCACTATAAAATCAGCTTAGAATACATTTCATTAAAGTAGATAACTGATTAATTGCGATGGAATGTAAATTATCTGAGTTTATGAACACTGCTATAGAGCAATTGCCAAGTGCCTTCGTGTGGAAGGTCGTTAATATAGATAGGAGGCTTATACATAAGCCTTATTCCTGTATAGATAAGAACTTGATTGATGATGGTGACAATGATGTGTCGGTATTCTGTTTGTTTTCTTTGAGATATTAGCGTCTGCAGTCTATGTAATGCCAATCTATGATTTTTTTAGGCTGGCTTCACAGTTATCCCGGTACGGGCTGTCAGTACGGGCGCCCGGAGCGGGAGCACATGTTAGGCGCTAGAACATCGTTTCACAGCGACGCGGCTTGATCCGTACACGACCGATCATCGTTTCAGAGCACTGTGGGTACTACCCGTACGGGTCTCCCGTGTACGGTCGGCCCGTACGGGTCTCCCGGACAGCTGTGAAACCAGCCTTACTATAATCTGATAGAATCGTCCTATATCGGCGTCATGTTCGTGAACGGGCGCCGCCGGTTGAGACTGGTCATCTCTTAATTGCCAAGGCTTATTTTTAATCTTATTTTTTTAATTGTTTCTTCATTTGTGTTTTTTTACATTGTTCTCACATATAGAAGCAACAAGAATAATGTACCCAGGATTTTGTAATATTCTTGATTTAAAAGAGTGTCCATGGAGTTTCTTGCCCGTTCTTCTCCATAGAAATCTACGCTTTGGAATGGGCAACTAGCTTCAACTTTTTGACTAACTGACCGACTATTTAATTTTGACAATTCAAAAGTGCCTGTTCATGGTTTAATTGAAATAAATGCTTTGAGTTTGAGTTTTGAGATAAAAGTATTGGTAGTACGAGACCTGTGTAGGAGAACGGACGCTCAAGACCGGTTTTTTATTCTAAACTAGCTACCCAGCCCACTTTCGAACGGTTTTTTCGACTTGACAGAACATCTAGATTTCTCTACTATGTGTTTGATATTTTTATTTTGATAGACATAAACCTTCCGGAACCTTCCTTCTTTCCGGCCCGAATAATTGCCAAACTTAAATGGCAGTGGGCACACATTGCTCGCAAAATAGATGGATATTATAATAAGTATTAAAAATTAGTGCTTTCGGTGCTTGGAGTTTCCCTGCGTGATCGAATCAGAAATGAAGAGATCCGCAGGAGAACCAAGGTAACCGACATAGCCCGAAGAATTGCCAATCTTAAGTGGCAGTGGGCAGGGCACATTGCTCGCAGAACAGATGGCCGATGGGGCCGAAAGGTTCTGGAGTGGCGACCGCGTACCGGAAGACGTAGCTTTGGAAGCCCTCGCACAAGGTGGACCGACGACCTTGTGAAGGCCGTAGGAACCCGTTGTATGCAAGAAGCACAGAATCGGTCGAAGTGGAGGTGCTTGGGGGAGAACTATGTCCAGCAGTCGACGTCTTTCGGTTGAAATGATGATGATGAAACCTGCCGGAATAAATTTTTAAAAGCGATTTTAATAATTATGTTTACAGAGTGATTTGTAATGTGACGTATTCCTTTCAGGACGTGACAGTATGACCCATTTGCAACAATGTGGCCAAGGCATAGCAATGATGGCCATTCAATTTTCAGAGTTTAGAGAAAACTGATATTTAGTAACGAATTCTGGGAAATTTTCAAAAATACTTACATGAAAATTGGGTTTTCTCAAGTCCCATGAATTTTCGCCTATGCTTTATGGGGTGCTTAACTGTTGCAAATGGGTCACACTATCACGTCGTGAAAGGAATACGCCAAATTACAAGTCATCCTGTAGATATATGTTATACAGGGTGTTCTATGTTATTGGTTTGGTTTCCGCACTTAATCCTTTAAGTGGACCATTGTGGGATCTACAGGATGACTTGTACGGTGACCCTAAAGAATCTTATAGGATTTATACGTAAGATAAAAACATCAAGGGGTACTAAGAAATCGAGGTCTCTTGTAATCTAGACATGAATAGGTACACAGAAGCCTACAGGACGATGAAAAGAGTACCTACATGAACGCAGTTACTTTATCCTAATTCATGACGGTCACATATGTAGAAATATTACTGCAGACGGTACTGTAACACCTACGCCACGGGGGAACTATTTTACTTAGTGAAACTCCTATCGGATTTCATATCATATTATTTTAGGAATATTTCATCGAATATATAAAATTAGCTCAACTTATTTATTACACGTCAACGGGCCGGTCTCGCAAAGAGGTCTCTACGGTACACAATGTAGACTCATATCAAATGTTTTATATTTGTTTCTTTACCCGTTCTGTAAAAGTCTGTAGGACTAAACGCAATAGGAAAAACTTTTTCACAGACTGCTATGGCGTAGCTGTAAAATGACGTCACGGCTACACCTGCTACGCTTTCGTAGCAGATATCCAAACTGCTACGCCAAACATAGTTACATTTGTTATGTGTGTTCTAATGGTATTGTAAGTATATTATATGGCTATTCAGATTTTTCTAAATAGTGGAAATGTTATTAAGTAGCTGCCCACTTTTCAAATATTTTTGGAGTAGACTATATTACAGAATATTTAATTGTCAGGTGAATAACAAAAAACAGAAAATGGAAAAATACCAATGTACGAGTATGTTACTGCTAATTTTCCTAAATAAACCTTCATACCTGTTTACACTTTCGCAGATGTGTCCTCACCCTTACAAAATCTTATCTACGAGTACAACAATTCGTTGTCACCTGTCATCGAAGCCGAAGTTTATCACAATGTCAGTTCAGCTGTTTAATGAAAGCATCAAGTCGCATCAAGTCGCCAGTCGCCCTTCGTCACGCCAACGCTGAACTTTCATTCTGTAATGACGTCATGCGCCCCTTTTCACAGACTTTCAATTAACCGGAGTGACAGCGTGAAGAGAGAACCGGCGACGTTTCGCACGCCACGTGGGCGACGGCCTTATGCCAAGGAATGTAAATAGGTTGGACGAAGGAGATGTGTTGGAAAAGTATTGTGTTTAGTGTTCGTTTGTTTCTGTGAATAAAAAAATATAACATGAAATATTTGTTGATTTCATAAATTGATTAAAAAATGCAACCTTCTGTTGGCGCATTAAAATAGATTATTAATTCATGTTTCGAGTAAAATTGATTCAGAAGAATTAAGAGAAATTACCTAGGTATATGTACAGCGCACAGTGGAGCAGTGGTGGCCACAGATATAGATACACCTAGATAACGCAAGAGCAACTACTTCGCGTGCTAAAAATTGCACCAGCTTCGCTGTCGACTGGTAATGTAACCAAGAGACTGGCGGCATTACCACGTTGTATGGCAATGCTTAGCCTTTGGCCAAGTTAAAAGCCAGCCCTTGGGTCACGGGAAGTGTCAACCAGCCGTTTTGAAATTTCATTATTAAGACCATGAGCACTCGGACCCCACGGCCCGAGGGTTTCAACCCAAAACGGCTCGAAAATATAATTTCCGATAAGGTTATTATATCGCATTTTAGTTTGCAAAAAATTGAATGACGACAAAAGGCGACAGCACGTACATTTATAGAGTCAGGGAAATGGATTGTTACCAACCAACCAAATTGTTGACTACCAACTTAAATTGTCCGTATCTGCGTTCAAAGTACGACTCAGGATTAACGTAGGGTGCCAATTTTATTAACAATTAATTTCTCCAACTGTACTTTAGTAAATAACGAGATTGATATACAGGGTTATTGGAAAGACACAAACAACCTCTTAAGAGGTCATTGTACTCATCAATGTGAACAACTTTTACTATGGGACCAAACCTGAAATCGCGAAAAAAAACCGCTGTTCCCTACATTTTGACGAGTTATACGACCATAAATATAGGGAACAGCTGATTTTTATTCGCGATTTCATGTTTGGTCCCATACTAAAAGTTATTCATAATGATGAGTACAATGACCTCTTAAGAAGTTGTTGGTGTTTTAACAATAACCCTGTATAGGAGTTTTCTCTCAAATCGGTGCTAAGGTTTACCGGGCTTTAATTACACAACAAACTACAGAAGAAATCAATTTTTAATTTTGGTTTATGGAAATATGCAAAACATGTTCTGTAAATGAAACGGAGTACAAACATCTCCAAGTTAACATAACTAGAACCGCACACAAAGTGTTTTGTTACCCTGAAAGCGCAGAGATAAATTCTAGCATAGAACATTAACCTTTATATTAACCTTCTTTGTATAAGGTGTAACCTATTTTATCGCAAGAGGTAATGTATCGTCCGGGTTGTAGGTAGGGCATCCATTCCGGAATTCCGGAATTTCGCAACTCCGGAATTCCGGATAGTTTTTCCGATATTTCAACTCCGGAATTGGGCTCAATTTATCGTATTTCGATATTCATTATTTTTAATTTAAAAATGTGTTTAATTTTTCATTCAACTCATCGTTTTACGCGCAATTGTTCCTGCGCGTGTATCATGTACTAACTAGACGAGTGTTATAGTATTTGCTGTTGAGCCCTTAATTTGTTGATTTGTTTTAAAAAGTTTAATTAGACTTGTTTAATTTTATTGATTGTGATGTGAATTGTGAACTGATTATGTTGTCATGTCAAGATTGTTGTTAAACATGATAAATCTGAGGAGAGACTTAAATGCTCATTTTAATATTTTGATTTTAACTACGGTACCTAGTAATGTCCAAACTACTCTAAAGCGTGATATTTCTTGTGTTAATTTAATTATGTTATTTTTCACTAATATTTTAAGGCTCTCAAATTGTTAATTTTTAAGTTTTTAAAAAGTTTAGACTTTCCTAATTTTAATAATATTGTTAACTGGCTATGTCGTATCAAAACTGAGTTAAAGACTAATGTTAAAAATGATTCAAAGTTACTCAAGGTATTTTTTTTTTTAATTATTTCGGATCCAGTTCCGGAATTCCGGAATTCCGGAGTTGAGAGCCCAATATCGTAAATTAACTCCGGAATTGAAAACCTTCCGATACTGGATGCCCTAGTTGTAGGGGTGTGACTCATTTTTATTAAGCTCGCAAATATTACTAGCAAAATTTGAACTGTCTTGAAAATAAAATATCTTCTTTTTATTAGCGTGTCGCTTTGGAGTATAAATGTGGTGCTGTCCCACAAACGATGGGACACTTAATTCTGTGTCCTGCGTGTTCTGTTAGCTGCACGTTACAGGAACTAATAGACGCTGGTGATGGCGCCAAACAAGTAGCCGAATTCTGGGCCGAGTCCATTTAGATTGCTATCGACACGCTAAGAATAAAATATAGAATCTGCTTACGAAGTTAGGTAACTCATTATAGGTTGATATAGTATTGTTGCGCGCCACAATGCCTACCACTAGCGCCATCTAGTATCGAGTAGCAGAACTAGTGGTCAAGATGCTTCTAGAAATTTCGACAGTAGAACTTTCAAGAACTATCGACGTGTGGTCGGTCGGGACCGGCATGTACTCGAACATTCTGGATGTTTCTACGGTAGAAGGTTCTGGAACTATCCGAGGCCTATATAAGGCCGGTGTCGCTGCGACCCGAGCAGTATTGGATAAGCGATACAAGCGATAACATTCGAGGCGATCTTCAAGTGCGACTAGAGTGATCTGTAGTGCGATTGTGATTTATAATTAGTGTGTTTAAGCTGTAATTTGTGTTTTTAATCAAAGTGTCTAATTTATGGTTTCTAAATCGGCAGTTATTGTTACGAACCCTAAGCTCGTAACAGTATTCTGAATTAAATGAATCAGTGTCAATCAATCTGCCTAGCCTTTTCTCAACTATGTTGGGGTCGGCTTTCAGTCTAACGAGATGCAGCTGAATACGAGTATTATACATGGAGCGACTGCTTATCCTCTATAACCCAGTTACTGTGAATCGGTGTATTCATGTCAAAACAAAACATTTTTTTAGGACGATTCTTGTCGAAGCGAATGTGTTATTTATTTGTAGCTCTTGTAGACAAGGATTAAAATGTAATTTGAAGACTCTGTAAGTTGTTGTTGTTGTTTTTGTTGTTGTTGTAGTTGTTGTATACTGTATTCAATTTGTAAATACTCGTAGTGATAAATTTCACACATTTTTCTTCATTCTCGATTTCAGTAAGAAAATTATTTTAGTGTTGAAAAATAAAATGGCGCTCGTCCTTATTTCACTGAGCAGCGCAGTGAATAGTCTTTGTCCACTTAAAGAAGCTTTTATGAAAGACTTCCTGGTCCATTAGAATTTTTTTTTTGTATTAAATGGTTGATTTTGTAAGACCCTTAATGGCGGTCCGGTATGATGATATTAATGTTTAGAAACACTATTAGGTACTTCAGTATTCTCACAACCCAAATACTTTTAAGAATTAATGAATGATCAATTATAGTGAAGGAAATATATTATGTCTCTACAATTCATCTTAAAGTGAAAGAGACACCGCACGATGAATGAAAATTAATAAAGAGCTCTTCCTCTCTCTATTTATTTAAAATTTTGCTCTGCCCGACAGAGTCCATAATGGTTTCAATTTTTTTTTTTATTTACCACTTGTAATTGTACATTATGGATTGCAATAAACGATTTGAGATTTAATTGTTAAAATCAAAGAAAAACCAAATCCGCCGGAACCGAAATCCGCTAGATACGAGAAGCACAGTACCGGTCGAAATGCCGGTGCTCGGGGGAGAACTATGTCCAGCAGTGAACGTTTTTCGTCTGAAATGATGATGACGAATGATTCCATTGCCATACCTACTTGTCATCTCTACTCCACAACGCTAGACATGCAGCCTAACAACCCATGGATACGATACCCATACATTGACAGATGACGTGAAATTCATCTTCCAAATTCGCCTCTCAAACTACATATCCGAGCTTACACCACGACATAACATCGTTACCTTGTCGAGAATGATTAGTCCTGTGTCTTTAATCTTTAGCTATTTGTTAAAACGTGATAGTGTGATGAGTTTTCGTGATAGATTGCCTCATATTTGGGTCTTGGTGTGTCGGGTGGAGGGGTTATTGCGACTGTGCCGTGTCAAACGTAGGTAGCAATGTATGACCGCTGGAGTGGAACCTTTTAGCTTAGTACCTGGGATTTTTTATGCTTTGACGACTTGGTAAAACGGATAGGCAATTACATTTTTTCTTCACGATATAATACATCGCCAATATGGATTTTAAATTGGCGTCACACAGTGTACAAGAGTGGTGATCAGAGTTCGATTTTGAGGTTACTTAGAATGTTACAAGCATCTTTTGGCGCCTATATGACATTGACATGGCGTTGTTGATAAACGTTTGTGAAATTATCACAGAAATTGTATTAAAAAGCAGAGAGAGATAGCGGCATTAGTTACGATTTTGGCCACGAGCCAAAAGGACCTTGTATCTACGGTTGTAAATATGCCTTCTTGAAAAAAAAATGATGGACTAGGCGCTGACTCGAAAATCTAAAATCCTCAAAAACCTACTAAGCGAGTGAAAGTGATGCAAATACTTTTGAAACGCAAAAGAAGAGTGATGGCTATAATGTGCGTGCGCTCTTCCATTGAATAACTCTTAAGCGATACGTCGTGATGTATCCATTTTTTTACTTTTTTCGAAAAGTAAAAAAATAGATACAACTTTGCAATTTTTTTGTATCGAGAAAAAACCATTGAATCGTGTATTCCTTTCACATAATACTAGACCAAAGAGTCAACAAATATATACCAAAATGTTAAATTCCTATTTCACATACTTAAGAAGTTACACGAAATAGAAAAACCACATTTTTTTCATTTAGCTAGTCTATCATTATTTTTTTGAGAGTGGGAACGATAACTGTTTCCTTTGTACATCATAGAAAATAACAAAAAAATAACATTTTAAAATCAAAGCGCAAAATTAAAAATGTCAACCGAAAGTTGAAATGTTTCAGGCGACGAACGAGTGCGATTGCGATTTGTGTTTCATAGTTTTGTTTAAAAAATGGAAGATTTAGTATTGAAATAATTGAAAACAGACAGGTGAAGTGCTATAAATATAATATTAAATGATATCTACAAGCCCCGTTCTTACAAAAACTTAAAAGCTCATTATCAAATTCTGAAGTTTCGCTAATTGGATACCTCTAAACAGTTTTATTTTCGAAATTAGTTATTTCTAATAAAGAAGCACGATGTTTCGTTGTTTTCTTTTTTTTTGTAATTACATTTAATTACTAGTTTATTCATTTATTACTAAGTCTAAAAAGTATGTGTTATTAGCTGCGCCCCGCGGTTTCACCCGCATAAGTCTCGATCCCGTGGGAATATCGGGATAAAAACTTTCCTATGTCGTTTCCCGGGACTCAAACTATCTCTGTACCAAATTTCATCTAAATCGGTTCAGTGGTTTAGGTGTGAAAAGGTAACATACAGACAGACAGACAGAGTTACTTTTGAATTTATAATATTAGTATGGATGTACGTTGAAACTGTGTGTACTCCTCGTCACTTGTCCTTCGAGGTTCATTAGAAAACCAGCGTCAGACATCATGTGTCTGGCATTAATGCTGAAATTAACCTTTTTGGCGCAGCCGTGTGAACACACATTATTTTCACTTTTTTATATTATTTCGTATTTTGTGTTTCACGAACTGTATCCAAGTAAACTTTTTTCTTTCCTTCTGTTTCGGTAGGACGTTGTGTAATGGATAAGTCTCGTTTCATAAATTGACTTTTGCTTGGAGAAAAGTTATATCAAGATTTCTCTCTAAACTTACGTTCAGAATGACTAAACAAGACGTATTGTAACAAATGAAGATGGTATCAAAAACGTTAAATATATTTGAATTAAGAACTTGAGATAATCTTCAAGTTATGGAACAACAAACTGAATGTCATACTCAACAAAGTTCAAATTCCATTGCAACCAAAAACTTATTAGGACCTTTTTGTCACAAATGGTCACTATAAAATCAGCTTAGAATACATTTCATTAAAGTAGATAACTGATTAATTGCGATGGAATGTAAATTATCTGAGTTTATGAACACTGCTATAGAGCAATTGCCAAGTGCCTTCGTGTGGAAGGTCGTTAATATAGATAGGAGGCTTATACATAAGCTTTATTCCTGTATAGATAAGACTTGATTGATGATGGTGACAATGATGTGTCGGTATTCTGTTTGTTTTCTTTGAGATATTAGCGTCTGCAGTCTATGTAATGCCAATATATGATTTTTTTACTATAATCTGATAGAATCGTCCTATATCGGCGTCATGTTCGTGAACGGGCGCCGTCGGTTGAGACTGGTCATCTCTTAATTGTCAAAGTCAAAGTCAAAGTTTTTTATTTGTTAAACATAGGTGTAAAAATAGTTGTTTAAGATAAAATAGGTACAGAGATCTCTATGTTTTGCCGTTAACGGCGTACAAATATCAAGTAAGTATACGAAATTATAATCTAGTATTAAATCTTTTGTTAAAATTAAATGACAAGCTAACAGAGTTAAACTATCCTCTATCAAGTTAACAATATTGCATATAGATAATAACATTTAACATTTATAACATTAATATTAACATTTATAGCATTAATTCTTATGTATTAGTAGTATTAAATTTAGTAATAATATATTTACAACTGACAAACATAACAGTAAAGTAATTCTTACCGCACATATTTATCCACATATCTTGCATTATCTTCTAGGTATTCATTAATGGAATAATATGCCTTTTGAATTAGGAAATTATTTAAATATTTTTTAAAATCATTTAGCTCGGGTTTTGCTCTTATAGGCTCTGGTATTTTATTGTACAATCTGGGTGCCATACCTAGAAAACTTTTTGTGTAAAAAGCTGTGTTGTGTGTATTAGCGCAAATCTCATTGTTGCGACGTTTCGATTTAAGTGTTTTAAATAGATGTAAGTTTGATTTCACGAATAATTGCCAAGGCTTATTTTTAATCTTATTTTTTTAATTGTTTCTTCGTGTTTTTTTACATTGTTCTCACATATAGAAGCAACAAGAATAATGTACCCAGGATTTTGTAATATTCTTGCTTTAAAAGAATGTCCATGGAGTTTCTTGCCCGTTCTTCTCCATAGAGATCTACGCTTTGGAATGGGCAACTAGCTTCAACTTTTTGACTAACTGACCGACTTTTTAATTTTGACAATTCAAAAGTGCCTGTTCATGGTTTAATTGAAATAAATGCTTTGAGTTTGAGTTTTGAGATAAAAGTATTGGTAGTACGAGACCTGTGTAGGAGAACGTTCGCTCAAAACCGGTTTTTTATTCTAAACTAGCGACCCAGCCCACTTTCGAACGGTTTTTTCGACTTGACAAAACATCGAGATTTCTCTACTATGTGTTTGATATTTATATTTTGATAGACATAAACCTTCCGGAACCTTCCTTCTTTCCGGCCCGAAGAATTGCCAATCTTAAGTGGCAGTGGGTAGGACACATTACTCGCAGAACAGATGGCCGATGGGGCCGAAAGGTTCTGGAGTGGCGACCGCGTACCGGAAGACGTAGCTTTGGAAGCCCTCGCACAAGGTGGACCGACGACCTTGTGAAGGCCGCAGGTACCCGTTGTATGCAAGAAGCACAGAATCGGTCGAAGTGGAGGTGTTTGGGGGAGAACTATGTCCAGCAGTGGACGTCTTTCGGTTGAAATGATGATGATGAAACCTTCCGGAATAAATTCTTAAAAGCGATTTTAATAATTATGTTTACAGAGTGATTTGTAATTTGACGTATTTTATTCAGGACGTGATAGTAAAACCCATTGCAACAATTCTGGCCATGGCATAGCAATGATGGCCATTCAATTTTCAGAGTTTAGAGAAAACTGATATTTAGTGACGAATTCTGGAATATTTTCAAAAATACTTCCATGAAAATTGGGTTATCTCGAATCCCATGAAATTTCGCCTATGTTTTATGGGGTCCTTAATTGTTGCAAATGGGTCACACTATCACGTCGTGAAAGGAATACGCCAAATTACAAGTCATCCTGTAGATATATATTGACAGGCCTGATGGTCTAGTGGTTAGTGACCCTGACTGCTATGCCGGAGGTCGTGGGTTCGATTCCCACCCAGGACAAATGTTTGTGTGATGAGCACGATCATTTGTTCTGTGTCTGGGTGTAATTTATCTATAATATGTATGTATTTAGAAATATATAAGTATGTTTATCAGTTGTCTAGTACCCATAACACAAGCTCTGCTTAGCTTGGGACTAGATGGCGTTGTGTGATAGTTGTGGAATATTATTATTATTATTATATGTTATACAGGGTGCTCTATGTTATTGGTTTGGTTTCCGCACTTAGTCCTTTAAGTGGATCATTGTGGGATCTACAGGGTGACTTGTAAGGTGACCCTAAAGAATCTTATAGGATTTATACGTAAGATAAAAACATCAAAAGGTACTAAGAAATCGAGGTCTCTTGTAATCTAGACATGAATAGGTACACAGAAGCCTACAGGACGATGAAAAGAGTACCTACATGAACGCAGTTACTTTATCCTAATTTATGATGGTCACATATGTAGAAATATTACTGCAGACGGTACTGTAACACCTACGCCACGGGGGAACTATTTTACTTTATGAAACTCCTATCTATTTCATATTATTATTTTAGGAATATTTCATCGAATATATAAAATTAGCTCAACTTATTTATTACACGTTAAACCTACTACTCTGAATGACACATACTTAAATGTTCGATTGGAATATGCCTTCAAATATTACCGGCCTGTCTCGCAAAGAGGTCTCTACAGTACACAATTTAGACTCATATAAAATGTTTTATACTTGTTTCTTTACCCGTTCTGTAAAAGTCTGTAGGACTAAACGCAATAGAAAAAACTTTTTCACAGACTGCTATGGCGTAGCTGTAAAATGACGTCACTGCTACACCTGCTACGCTTTCGTAGCAGATATCCAAACTGCTACGCCAAACATAGTTACATTTGTTATGTGTGTTCTAATGGTATTGTAAGTATATTATATGGCTATTCAGATTTTTCTAAATAGTGGAAATGTTATTAAGTAGCTGTCCACTTTTCAAATATTTTTGGAGTAGACTATATTACAGAATATTTAATTGTCAGGTGAATAACAAAAAACAGAAAATGGAAAAATACCAATGTACGAGTATGTTACTGCTAATTTTCCTAAATAAACCTTCATATCTGTTTACACTTTCGCGGATGTGTCCTCACCCTTACAAAATCTTATCTACGAGTACAACGATTCGTTGTCACCTGTCATCGATGCCGAAGTTTATCACAATGTTAGTTCAGCTGTTTAATGAAAGCATCAAGTCGCATCAAGTCGCCAGTCGCCCTTCGTCACGCCAACGCTGAACTTTCATTCTGTAATGACGTCATGCGCCCCTTTTCACAGACTTTCAATTAACCGGAGTGACAGCGTGAAGAGAGAACCGGCGACGTTTCGCACGCCACGTGGGCGACGGCCTTATGCCAAGGAATGTAAATAGGTTGGACGAAGGAGATGTGTTGGAAAAGTATTGTGTTTAGTGTTCGTTTGTTTCTGTGAATAAAAAAATATAACATGAAATATTTGTTGATTTCATAAATTGATTAAAAAATGCAACCTTCTGTTGGCGCATTAAAATAGATTATTAATTCATGTTTCGAGTAAAATTGATTCAGAAGAATTAAGAGAAATTACCTAGGTATATGTACAGCGCACAGTGGAGCAGTGGTGGCCACAGATATAGATACACCTAGATAACGCAAGAGCAACTACTTCGCGTGCTAAAAATTGCACCAGCTTACGTACAAAAATCGTAAGCCGCCTCTTTCGCGCTCAGTCCCGTGTACTTTACAGCTGACAGGTGCTTTATTTTGATACATTATTTAATCAACGCTGCTCTCAAAACGGTACGGTAAACCCGCACTAGGCTTGCGTGGAGGATTAGCCCAACCCCTCTCACAGAGAGGAGGCCTATGTCCTAACAGTAGGAATATAATAAGCTGATTGTGGTAGCACAATCAGCTTATTATATTATATTACATAATTTATTTTTTTGTTTTAATTAACAGATTTAAATTTCATTAGATATACAGTTTTCAATTTCAAATAGTCTTTATTAGCAATCTTAAAACTATAGGCCGCGCGGAACTAGTTGGCCGCGCCTTAGATATCTGAGCGGTGGGACGGAGGGGCGGGGACGCATTAGTCAGTACGTGCATTGCGAACCGCCGCCTCAACCCTGTCCCCACCTCAGCGGCCAACTAGTTCCACGCGGAATATAGTTTATCAAGTAATTTAAATTAAAGGTTTAAACAACAGAAATCTCCAGATTGCTTTACTCTTTAGCATAGGCCTCCCCTAGGCTTTTCCATAGCTCACGATAATGAGTTTTTCTCGTCTATGTCCCTCCCTCTAGCAGTTTTCAAGTTGTCTTTCCATCTTTGGAACGATCTTCCTCTTTTCCTCTTTCCATCTCTGGGGTACCACTCTTACTTTTCTGGCCCATCTTCCGTTTTAACCCCTGATGACATGATCTGCCCAGTTTCATTTTAGTTTTTACCCGACTACGGAGGGTAATTTTGTATGTCATGTCTGCTACGTTTGTTTTTCTTCTTATAAGATTAAATATACAGTACTGTGACGTTTACGCCACGGGGGGAACTATTTTACTGGAAAGAAACTCCCATTAGACTTTCATAGGATATTATTCAGGAGTCTTTCATCATATATATAGTTTATTCCATCTTATTCATTATACGTCAAGCCTACGACTCTCTATGACACATGCTTGAACGTTCGAATGGAATATGCCTTCAAATAATTTACCGGTCTGTCTCGCAAGGAGGTCAGAATCTCTACAGTACCTACCATCAATTAAACGTTCCTTCAACTTCCATTTCTAAGGTGTAAATGTGAACTAAATAAATCGCCGAGTTACTCCATTAAAATGGCGTCGACTGTTTTAATTACTGCACCCTATATGTGGAGCGGTGCTCAAAAGCCGGCCGCGCCCTAATGAGTGTGGACCGACCCTAACGTGAGAGGAAAAATTGTTTCATACACATTGCGGATACTTTTAGCTGCTGAGGTATTAAGTTTAATACCCCTAACATAACATCACGCCTGTAAATCTCCGAAGGGTTAGGCAGATGTGCACCTATTGTGTATCGGTTTCATTTGCATCACAATTCTAGGTAAAATCTGTAGTTTTAATTGTTCAACAGCATCCTCATAGTTTAAATTTGTAATGTATCTTTTTATATGATTCTTGTTTTAGAGGGAGCGTTACTTAGATATATCAATACGGAGGCGTGGTCGCTGACGATGGAATCTATAACCATGACGGTTGCAGAAGTAGTGGTACTAATCATTACGTGATCGAGGCAGTTATGCAGTCTTATACGATGGGTATGCCCCAGTAAAAGGCCCATTTCTGCAGTTAGATTTGGATGGGAGGGACTATTTCTATCTGTGGGGGGCCTTTTGTCCAGCAGTGGACGTCTTTCGGCCGAAATCATGATGATGATGCAGAACATTATTAAAGCGTCCTAATAAACCCGCGTTTCAAAGCATTGTTGATCGAAGGTCGTTTCTCATAACAGAACTAGTGAATTTCGCAAATGACATATTGTGATGTATGTCTGCAATGCACGAATTCCCGCCTTTGACTAGCGGTGCGTTAAACTAATGAGTTAAAATGAATGAGCTATGGGCGAAACGTGTGAACGAGAGAGCACGAATACATGACCCATTATAATGATTAAATATCGTTCTAATTGTAATATGGTTTTGAACTAGCTGTGCCCGCGACTTTGTTCGCGGGAAATTTCAGCTTGCGACCTAAGAATCTGGGTAAATTTAAAGAGGAAGTGAAGAAAAAATAATAATTATTAATTGGAGAAGTGTCTTAACGCTGCGTGAGCGCGCGTGACCCATCGCCACCCGTTCGATGTCCACCGCGCACAGAATGAATGGAAAGCAGCACATAAAGTAATTTTTGCTCCGTTGGTGTAACTGCTATATGGCGTTCCAGTGGGAGGATAAATAGACAAATAGACCAGCACCCTAATTGCTTAACACACTATCAATCGGAATCTGAATCGTTTTGAAGCAAATTGCTAATCCATTGCTTCATAAGTTCGAAAAATTTGTCTGCTCAACACGTAAATAACGCAATGAATGTTGTTGAACTGTCAAAATCAAACCGATTCCGATTGATAACGTGTTACGCAATTGCCCCGCAGGGCCCTAATTCACCACTTAACGATTCCTTACTCGAAACCACGTCAATTCCTTAGCTAATCATGCCAATCTCACGTTAATTTCGCGCGGTTTCGTTCATTGTGCCATAGAGAATAAGGCCCCTTGTCGTTTTATGACGTGCAACTAGTGACAGATTTTATGGATAGAGGTAAATCACTTATGTGGTCGACTGTACTTGATTTTAGTTATTTTCTAGTTTATACATTTTCAACGTCATTCGTAGATCCTTGACAGTCGTTACGGGCCGTCTACTCGAAAGTCTGACAACCCGTCTTATCGTGTTACCCAGTTACTGTGTTGTGGGGGTCAGATAGGCAGTCGCTCCATGTGTAAAATACCGGTATTCAACTGTATAGAATAGAAACTCTTTATTACAGTGGCGTGCATTGCATATAAGTGGTGCCTACCTCGATATATCAACATAAGCCTGTCAATTACATTTTAGTGTGTGTGCCCCACAATTATGAAACTCGCTAAATTATCATACCTAACAAAAAACAAAGTCTTCATACAAACACGCGCGGCAGTAGGCAGTCGCCGAACGGCTTACTCGGCTCCCGTACTATTTGCACATTGTCATTGGTCTTTACTCGTTTAAGTTAATACGACAAAATTAAAAATACGTACGTCTCACGCGTATATTCCATGACGTTCGACCTTCGCAATTTATCACCCTTAAGCAGGCATGCCTACTTAAATAACTACACTTTTTACCTCACTTTTTTCTGATTAGTGACCGCGTTTGTCTAGACTAAACCCAACCTAACTAGTGCCTACCTATTCTGAAAACCAATGCACGCCACTGCTTTATTATGTACACCATATAAATTACAGACATAAATACAGAAACAAAAATATAGAAAAAAAATAATAATATATAGAATATAGAAACTATCTGGTTAGACTAGAAGCCGACCATAGTTGGGAAAAGCTAGGCAGGTGATGATATTTTGAACGGCATGTTCCTATTTTATCCCTTTGAACCTCTGACCACGGTCAAGTAGAGTTAGCCGAGAGTGCACAACATATTTTGTCCTAAAACAGTAACTATTCATAAAACACTAACCCCCTTATTCATAAAACTTATCAAACCTATTTTAGTTAAAATGGGGTTTGTCTCTTTCTTACACACAGAAATGACAACGTGACAGATAAAGACAAACGTTCTATAAACCTATTTTAGCTAAAATAGAGATAAAATAGGATTATGAATAAGGGGGTAAGTTCAAAATGGCTACCAAATGGCCACATACAAAAATCGCCTGCAAGTAATGCCGCTATAAATTCAGCGACGAACATTGTGTCATATTCAATTTACTTTTATAGCACAGGAGTTTTATTGTTTGAATGAATCATAAATAGTTTTTTTTTTTCAAATGCTAAACGTTTACGATAGGATTTCACGGAAAAAAAGCGAATTAATGAATGGCTTTTGTGATTTTTTATCTAAAGGTCAAAGCGATTACAAAATGGACGTCCGACTTTTTTATTTGTTCATCCGTATGACGCGATTGAATGTGTTTAGAGGTAACTGGTATTAATACCTCTCGTGTTACCCAGTAGCTCGGTTGTGGAGGTCATATAAAAGCAGGCGCTCCATGTAAAATTATACCAGTGGTGGCCCAGTGGAATCGGCCCTGACTTACGAGTTGTAAGTCCTGAGTTCGAACCCAGGCAGGCACTTCTTTTTTTTGTGCTCGATCACGCCTGATGGAAAGCGATAGATGAGGTCTATAATGAAACGAGCGTGCCCAGAAGATGCCTATGGCACTGGAACTCCCACGCATTGACGAAACACAGCAGACTGCTTGACGCCGGACTTCGGTGGGAGGGTGGTCGCAAACCAGGCAGGCGTTAGCCCTACCACCGCAAGAGAAGAATTGGCCAGTCAAATAAGGTGTTGGTGTGATTGTCCAGGATGCGCGGACACGAGGAGGCTTCTTCATGCATCCCAATTTACTTTGTGTATTAAATTTCATCACCACTGCTCTCAAAATGGTGAAGGAAAACATCGTGAGTAAACCGGCATGTCCTAGAACCAAAAAATTCGAAGCCATGTGACATACTGGGCCCACGTGGTGGATTACGGCTCACTCCCTCTCACAGGGAAGAAGCCTGTGTCCCAACAGTGGGAACATTGTAGGCTGATTATGCTTTTAACATGTAAAATGCTGGGACTCAGTTGCGGGTTAGACTGGAAGCCGATCCCAACATAGTTGGGATACTCAAATTCAAAGCATTTATTTCAATTAAACCATTTAGAAATACTTATGACTTTTCAAGGAGACGGTCAGTAAGTTTTAAAGTTGAAGGTAGTTGCCCGTTCTAAAAAATAGATCTCTATGGAGAAGAACGGGCAGAAAACCACCACGGACACTCTTTCCAAATCAAGATAATTAAAAAATTTTGGGTGGACCATTCCGTTCAATCTCAGAAGATCTATTGGCCAGATCCATGATGGATCTAGTGACGATTGTTTTCGTTGCTTATTTATGTGAGAACAATGTAAAAAAAAAAACAATATAAAACTGAAAAGGCTTGTCAAATGCTGATAATTTCTCCAAAAAGGGTTCAAGTAAATTTAAAACTTATTTTACACACACTTAAAATAATTGGAAAAATACTGGTTGTAGCAAAACATAATCAAAATTTCGATCCACTAGAAAATAGCACAGTTGGCACGTTTTCAGCGATATTACCTAACTCACAGACTCACTGTTGCTCTTTTTATGCACGTCCATATTCCTCGTCCTGGGTCGTATGCAAATACTTTGTGTATAAATTGAGGGGTACTGGTGTACTAAATGTACGTACAAACGCTAAATGTGCCACGTCTTTTTTTTATTTACGTTTGAGCGCGAAATTCACAGCTTTGTCGGTATATTCTAAAATATTTCTTTGCAAAACAAAATATACTACTACAAAATATTTCAGAGCGCGTTTGTATGTGGTATGTGCAATATATTTAGCCGGAAACCATCAAAAGCATCTCTTTTCAATTGAGGTTTGTTTATTTTTAAGCGGGCCCAGTGCGGATTACTGGGTTCGTAGCTATTGTCATCAAGCTAGGACTCTTAGGAGCCGAGCAAAGAATAAAAAAGTTAAAAAAGGACGCGATGCGAACGAAGGGCGATGTGATGGGGTGGCTCGGGGGAACAAGTTTCACGCGAATGAAGTCGCGAGCAGAAGCTAGTTGGGTAATAAAGCTTTATGCATTAGCAAAACTGTACAAAGGCGGACGCGGACTTAATGCCTAAGGCATTTTCTGCTAATCTTCCCAACGGGAAATTCTGATATTCAAAGAAACTCAAAGAGAATATTTTGCCATTTTAACAAAATAAGACTGTAGTATTCGTAGTGTAAGATGTAATCAGGTCACAGTAAGATGGTTGAAACAGTGATATAGTTATATCCCAAGGATATAGAAAAAAGTGGTTCATAACTGTTTTATTAGGAATATAACTATGATACGAGCGCGATCTAGTTATAAAACTGTAAGATAATTATATTACTAGATCGTGCTCGTGTAACTAACCTAGTGAAATAATTATATCTAAGTTTATTATTTTCTTTGATATGCACAACTGTTTACTCATTTTAAACGTATATACATACTTGCTATATTTTATAAATGTGACTATGGTGTTCAGTTTCTTAGATGGCTTGAATGTCGAAATGTAAACTACAACATATTGTTAATTTAGTTAAGTTTCTTTTTAAGTGAACTCTATTTGTTTTTTGAGAAATTTGTGTCGGGGAACCGAACGACGACGGCGCTTCCCGAACGTGTGCATTATTATGAAGTGACCTTTTAGTTCAATTGCTTATTTATATAGTCGATTAGTCGGGTCCGTAATGAAATAAAAACACTAAAATAGTTTAGTTTATGCGAAATCTTACAACAGTTTATGTAAATACGAATTCGGAAAAAAAGCATCACAATATCCAACCATCGTGATTAAAACTACAAATAAAACTTTTAAATCGCAAAATTGTGTGTTCGTGTCAGCAGTACAGCGTTGCGATCCGCGAGCGCCCCTGCTAAAGAGTCGGCGACGAATACCTCGAAGTACGGGGTGAGGTGCGGTATCTGATATGAGCGCGGGGAAGGTAGTGTCCTTTCTGTACGTAGTGCTATTAAGTATTCTGTGTTTAAGGTTTTCCAAGCAGGCCACGGTAGCTTAAAAAGAAACCTAAAGGGTGACAGACGAGTGTTTTATTTCAGGCCGCGCCGAGTGCCGCGTGATTGCAGGCACAAAAACTTGTATAGATATTATACCTAGTCGTTTGTTCCGCCAAGAACGTAACGCAGCTACCAGGTCCGAAGTAAAATGTAGGTGACTCAGAAGTAATACTCCTTTCAACCGTAATAAACGATGAATGCTGGTCTACCGGGTTAAATTAAATTAGCTAGCGAAACTTTGCAAACGTGATGGGTGGTGGTTGATGGTGGGTGGTGGTTGGTGGTGGTTGGTGGTGGTTGGCGGTGGTTGGTGGTGGTTGGCGGTGGTTGGTGGTGGTTGGTGGTGGTTGGCGGTGGTTGGTGGTGGTTGGTGGTGGTTGGCGGTGGTTGGTGGTGGGTGGTGGGAACGTCCGGGAGGGTTGTGGAAGTAAAGGCTGAGCCGGTTTCCCATGGCCCTCCCATCACGGCGATGTGGGGACACCGCTGAGTTTTAGTGGGTATACTGTCGGTGTGTAATTCCGACAGGAGTCCCACATACCCCGTCTCGTCCCCCACGAGCGGGGATGCGTAACGCATTTCTCAGCGAAAAGAAAAAAAAAAAAAAAAAAAAAAAAAAAAAAAAATGGGTGGTGGGAACGTGGTGGGATATATCTTTTCCTCCTTTTCTTTATTTTCATTCTTTTCTTCCTTTCTCCACAACCCAGTTACTGGCCTGACTACCCGTAACGACTGTCTAATATCAACGAATTACAGCCGGGACCAACGGCTTAACGTGTTTTCCGAGGCTCTGAGGGTTCTCGGTATGTAAAGATAGTCACCCATTCACGGACCAACCGCGGCAAGCGTAGCTTAACCTGATCGATCGACCTGTGCAGCTGGTATTACTTAGCCATAAGCCCCTCTTTTACAAATGCAGTGTCCTTATTAATTTCAGGTTATCACAATTCACTGATAATTATGATGCGTACAATTGTTTTTTTTTCATTAGTTTTTTTTTAATTGGTTTTTTTTTTTTTGTTTTTTTAATTTGTTACCAGTCATTCTTCTGTGTTTTATTGTAATGTGTACCTATTGTTCCAGCGGTTCTAGCCTTTTGTCATTAGTTCTGGCCTATTTTACAAATTACTAGACTTTAATAGAGCTGTAATAAAACAAAAATGAAACTATTTATTCCGTAAACAGGGTATCGGAATCACATTTACACGTCATATTATGAAAAACTAGCTGCGCCCCGCGACTTCACCCGCGTAAGTGTCGATCCTGTGAGAATATCGGGATAAAAAGTAGCCTATATGTTAATCCAGGGTGTCAGCTATCTCCATACAAAATTTTATCAAATTTGGTCCAGCCGTTTGAGCGTGAAGAAGTAACAAACATATAAACACACACACACTCACAAACTTTCGCCTTTATAATATTAGTGTGATAAATAAGCTAGATGAGATCAGCGTTTCCTATCTGATTAAGTACTCTGAAGCCGAAACAAACTCAGAGGTCACAGTCTCTTTTAAAGTCCACACATAATCTATACAGGTGATGTTTTTTACCGGTTCCAAATTTTTACAGGGTATTCTACCCATGAATATGAACAACTTTCACTATGGGACCAATTACTCTGAAATCACGAAAAAAAATCAGCTGTTTAATACAAAAGTTCAATACCTACTTGATCAAAATGTATGAAACAGCTGATTTAATTTAAAGCTATTACCCCTAAAATACAGTCCACTCTTTAATTGCTCCCGCGCTAACAACAATTGACAATTCTTTTATTCTTAAAAGTATTTGTGTGATGAGAATACTGAAGTACCTAATAGTGTTTCTAAATATTAATAATTTTCATACCGGAGCGCCCTTAAGGGTCTTAGAAAATCAACAGTTTAATGAAAAGTGTGTTCCCTAATGGACCAGGAAGTTCTCCATAAAAGCTTCTTTAAGTGGACAAAGACTACTCACTGCGCTGCTCCGTGAAATAAGGACGAGCGCCATTTTATTTTTCAGCACAAAAATAATGTTCTTACTGAAATCTAGAAAGAAGAAAAATATGATTATAATTTATAACTATTTGAAAATTTTGTAATGCCTCCAGTCTCTTGGGTACATTACCAGTAGACAGCGATGCGGATGAATTTTTCGACGCTATATTTTAGTTTTTGTAGAGTTTTAGTTAAGTTAGGATTTAATTTTTATTAATTAGTTAGGTATTAGTTATTATTTAGATAATTCTTGTTATTAATTTTTGTGGTGTTCAATAAAAACGAAATTAATACCTACAAATACATATTTGCAAATCGAATAGAGTATATTGCTATTTAGTACTAACAGGGTTAACGTTACGTTTTGATCCTAGTGCCTACAAGAAGAAAGAAAAAAAGAAAAAGTATTTATTCCGACTCGTACAGGAAGATCACAAAGACAAGAAGACAACAATCAAGACAAGAATCTACCTAAATAAAGAACATCTTTTGTCTGTTTTGACAGTAATACACTACACCTATTAATTTAATTAAGAATTAATCTACCTATAATGAGTTACCTACCTTCGCCGGCAGATTCTATATTTTATTTTCAAGATAGTTCATATTTTGCTAGTAATATTTGCGAGTCTAATAAAAATGAGTCACACCCCTACAGCCCAGACGGTACATTACCTCTCGTGATAAAATAGGTAACACCTTATACAAAGAAGGTTAATATAAAGGTTAATATTCTATGTTAGACTTTATCTGTGCGCTTTCAGAGTAACAAAACACTTTGTGTGCGGTCCCAGTTATGTTAGCTTAGAGCTTGTTAGCTTTGTTTGTACTCTGTTTCATTCACAGAACATGTTTATATATACCCATGGCCATATATCCATTAATATAAAGCAAAGTTGGGTTAGTTACACTATTAATTATAACTCAAGAACGGCTGGACCGATCTTTGATTTGTGTTGGATTTGTCTCCGCCCCGAATAGCAGAATAACTATTAAAATATGGGACAAATTCACGAAAAAAACATAATGAAGATAATTAATTATCTCATACATTCGCTTTTGTTGATTCTGAGGCGGTACGAAGTTCGCCGGGTCAGCTAGCCTATTAGATATTTCCATGAACCATCTAAGTAAGAACTGATTTCTACGGCAGTTTGTAGCGAACCTAATTAAAGCCCGGTGAACCCTAGCACCAATATGAGAGAGAACGAAGAATGGGTACATAAACAACATACTATCAATCTCATTATTAACCATAGTCTGTAGGTACTATGGAAAATTAGGGAAAATAATGGGGTTAAATATAATGATCACCAAAAAAATATATTGAACACCAAAAAAATGTATTTTCTACGCTCTTCCCCTTTATGGAAGCAGCCACACCTCTTGGACAAAATTGACCAAATTATTCGCAGCACTTTAACATCAATTCTAAATGTGGCCTTGGACGACCGAGCGTGGCTGCAAGCCACACTACCCATCCGCTTTGGTGGCCTCGGCGTCCGCAAAATTACCAGTATTAGCTTACCGGCGTTCCTGTCCTCTGTCCACAGCACCGAAAAGTTGACCGGGAAGATTTTAGCCCCCTCCCTGGTTGACTCTGAAGTGCCGTGCTTGGCCGACGCGGAGAACGCTTGGAAAATGGCTTGCCCGGATACAGATCGGCCCGCGAACCTATCTTCCCAGAGGCAGTGGGATGAGCCGCTCTGCAGGTTGGTACGGAATAATCTTATTAATACGTCCACCAATACTGCTGAGCGTGCCCGCCTACTGGCTGTGGGTGAGTGGGAGTCGGGTCTCTGGCTTCAGGCACTACCGTCACCCAACATAGGCACATTGCTGGGTGACACCACCTTCCGGCTCGCTACTTGTTTGCGTCTGGGCGCCCCCTGCGTGGCTCCGCATCGCTGCCAATGCGGTGAAGGTGTCGACTGCCTCGGACACCATGGCTTATCCTGCAGTAAAAGCGCAGGCCGGATAGCACGGCATGCCAGCATCAATGACATCATCCGTCGTGCTCTTGTCACCGCTGGGGTGCCAGCTGTTTTAGAACCCAATGGTTTGGCACGCGACGATGGTAAGAGACCAGACGGGATGACCATAATGCCTTGGAAGGTAGGTAGGCCTTTGGTATGGGATGCCACGTGTGTCGACACCCTTGCGCCATCCCATCTTCCAAGCACGGTAAGCTGTGCTGGGGCGGCTGCTGCAGGTGCGGAAAACCTCAAACGGCGCAAATACTCCAATCTCTTTGGAACTTACATATTTGAGCCGTTTGGGGTTGAAACACTAGGGCCATGGGGCCCGAGTGCCCACTTAGTATTCCAAGACATCGCCAAGCGGTTGGTCGACTCATCACGTGACCAGAGGGCTGGCCTATTTTTTGGCCAAAAAATCAGCATTGCCATACAACGTGGCAATGCTGCCAGCCTTTTGGGCACGTTTCCCGTTGACAGTGATGCGGACGAATTTTTTGACGCCCTTTGATTATTTTCCCTCCCTTTTTATATACTTGTACATATTATTATTTTAAGATTGTTAGTTTTTTAAATTACATGATTGTCTACTATAAAATTAAAACCAAAAAATTAAGTCTAAAATTACAATAGTTTTAGCTGGGTACCCCGAGGTTAGGTTTGGTTAAGTTACTTTAAACCCTTTACACAGAAATAGAAGCCCCTCGAAGCGGGGCTCCGTCGACATAGGATGCAAGAGCGAGCAAATGAGAATACAAATACCTTTACCTAGGTATTTTACAATAAAATGTAGTTTTAATTTTGGTGATCATTTACTATTTTTGGCAGTAAAAAGTGTTTTTTTGATGTTATATTTTACTTTATCTGGTGATAAGTTAAACATAAGCCGAAAATAATTTTTATCTTACATCAATTTCCCGAGTCGTGATTTGAATGTAGGTACCGACTATTAAAGTTGCTAGCCAATTTGCTTAACAATGAATTTCCCTGACTTTATAAATGTAGGTGCTGTCGCCTTTTATCGTCATTCAATCATTTTGCAAATTAAAATGCGAGTATCAACAATCCGAATCGAGTTTGTTTCAACAAAAGTAACAAGGGATTCAAACTTTGGCAATAAGGTGTTCAAACAGTAAAATGGCCGCCTAATTACTTCCCGCTCGAAAAGTGGAAAGACCTTTTCATTCTGTGATCTGTAAATTACTGGTTTTTGAGCTCTATCAATTGAGTTACTTTATTTATTTTGTTTTAGATTGATCTTAATCCATTTGTGACAAAAAACGTCTAACGGTATCCCGGTAGACCCAGGTGAAGATGGAGGGACGAGCATGATGCCTGTAGAAAGGTTTGGTTTTATTTAATTATTTATTTATTTTAAAGAAGGCTTACCGACTAACAAACCAATGACATAAAGAATGTAATATTAAAAAATTGCTAATAACAAGCCTCCACATATACTTAGCTAAGGAAATAGTCGACAAAAAGAAAGTACATACACGATTAATATAATTAGTTGGAGAATAGTAGAAACAAAAACAAAAATTAAATTAACTATCCTTGAAAAATCCTTTATCCTTTTTGCCCTGCAGTAACAACACAGGTAGAGAATAATAGTACAAAATGTTTTGAGCCCCGCTTTAACCGGTCAAACGGCGCGCGTCGCCGATCGGCGACGAACGACGATGACGAGTGTCTCATTAGCGGAGCTTGACTGATTAATAATAAAAGGTCCAACCGCGCTAAATTTTCCAAAGATATAAACAACAATGGCCGCTCGAAATTGAATAAAATCGATATTCAAGAACATTTATTTTAAGTAACGTTTGTTTTCATCTAAATCTCCGAGCTAACTAGAAATTAGCTATCAATGAAGGAACACTGATAGCTAATTTCTTCCGCCATGTTCATCTACGACATTTTTCATCTCAGTTCACACGGAAAATCACAAGAAAATATCATTCAATTTCTCGAATAAGGTCGGTAGAACATTGTGAAGTAATAATCCGAGATTTACTGTGATATAAAGCTTCCTTGTCGCATAGAATCTGGCCACTTTGTGATTCAAATTCGTGACCCTCATAACAGCATATAACATTTTCAATATCTCCCGGATCAAAATGTTCTTATTTGCTGAAATAGGCTTCATTGAGTTTGTTTCCTAGTGACATCTTTTGCATTAACATTTGGGTCTACGTATCATCGGTTTCTCTGTGTTTTGCTGTCTCAACATGGTAGATAAAGATATTTTATTTTGCAAATATGGGAATAGTAACATTGTGATATACAGGGTGTTACGGAAAGGGTATATCAATACAAACGGGTTGAAGAGTGTATCTGGTCTAGAATCTCTGTACAAAATTTCAGCTCAACAGCAGTAACTTTGAAAATGCTTAATATTTTTTTATTTCGACATCACGGCGCTGCACTGGCGCGCGGCGGCGTGATGTGCGTGTACTAGGCGCACAGACACACTATAGATAATGGATAATGACCCTCGTAGTGCGGTGACACGTTTGTTATGATTTCAATTTAATAAATATCGAAATAAAAAAATATTAAGCATTTTCAAAGTTACTGCTTTTGAGCTGAAATTTTGTGCAGAGATTCTAGACCAGATACACTCTTCAGCCCGTTTGTATCGATATACCCTTTCCGTAACACCCTGTAGAGAATAGGTTCAGCCACATGAAATGAAATGAAATTGTTTATTTTGTAAATAGGTTATCGAAATTAGTCTAAACAAACTCAGGGTTGAAAGTCTCTCTTAAAATCCAGACATAATCTTGTTCAAATCATGTGAGGATTATATAGATCCGTGTCTGAAATGGTCTTGAGGTTATGATACTAGTTGGTATGCAAAAATTACAAAATTATTAGCTAATCAACGATCGATTCATTGATCTATGTTTTGCGTGTCGCTCGTTTTAACAAGCAATGTTTACTAAACAAATTTCCATCCATTTTCCAGGTTTCAATTTTCTATTCCTGACTTTTTTATTATTCTTGAGAACCATTTCTTCGCAAGATGGCTCTCCTAATATAAAACCACAGAAATAATAAAAGTATAAGAGGTTATTAGATAATAACTACAACAAACAATTCGAAGACCGGGTTTGTAATAATGTTATGTCGATTAAATTGTACTCCGAAATTATTTATAAAATTACAGAGCAAACTGTAATCACGATAGACTTGGTTCGGTTTATGTAGACTTAAAATACAAATTGGAAACTGTGTGTTCGGTCTAATTTGTGGTACTGCTGAACATCATGCAAAGTTCAACGCATGTCTGAAGACGAACTAAATGTTTGCTATGCTCGAAATAGTATAGTAATTATGTATTTATGTATGCAGGTATCCTCTACATAAATACATAATTATGTAGTGAATAAATGTAATTGCTTTAGTAATTTTTTAAGATAATTATATGATTTAACCATAGATTTATAATTACCTTATTAATGCTCATTTAATTTTCATTACTTTGACGACCTCGTGATCTATATATCGATACATACATATAAAATTGAAGTGTCTGTTTATAATATCTAAATAACAGCTGTTTACTAAATATATATAAAAGTATACACGGTACTTATAACAAAAAAAAACATGTTTTGTTTGGCTACCTGTTTGTTCCGGCTAATCTCCGAAGCGGCTAGACCGATTTTGATGAAATTTGGTGTGAGAATACTTGAACCCTGGAGAAAAACTTTTTACCGAAATACGCGGGCGAAGCCGCGGGCAGAAAGTAGTTAGTAAGTCATTTATTTTAGTATCTAGTTACTTATTATGAAGCAATAAAAAATTACATTTTATAATTTGTGTGTTGTACTATTGACATAAAGTTGGTAAGTAATAAAAATTAACAGTCGTAGATAATGCCCATCCTTTTCATCAAGGAACAACGACGTGGTTATGTACTGTTACATAACGGACAATTTCGCCTTTATCTTATGAGAGATGGAAAATAAATACACCAAAAACAACGTTCGTCTACGTAAAGCGCCATCACCGGAGATGAGAAATTAGTTTTAATTTCGACTAAATACTTTGACGAGTAAAACAATTCTGAGGTGAAAATCTTTTTGAATTTTCTTACACATTTTGAAGACGAAGATGGATTACGTTTCGCTTCTATTTCACATCTCTTCACGGCTTGATTGCCCGAAGTGGTAGACAGAAGTGTAGGTAGATACACCCCCACACCCATACCCATCAGGTAGATTGCTATCTGCGATTGCGATTACTCACATGGTCGCATCACATATTGATGTTACATATTGCGTATAACATACTCGTATTGACGTTACAAGTTTCATTTTACAGGCCATGTGATCAATCGGACGCAAATCCAGAACTTGGACTGCTCCTGACAAAAAAGCCTTAAATACTTAACCTGACCCTGGAATCGAAGCCTGTAACTTACGTTCTGCGGTCTCGCATGCGACCGCTGCAGCTGATAACGATACGCAGTCAGCGGTTCAGTTAGTGTAGAAGATTGTTCTATACGTCAAATAAATATGCATTAGGAGAGGAGAGTAGTGGTGGCCCAGTGGCAATAACCCCGACTTACGAGTTGTAGGTCTTGGGTTCGAACCCAGACAGACTCTTTACTTTGTGTAAATAATTTCATCACCACTGCTCTCAAAACAGTGAAGGAAAACATCGTGAGGAAACCGACATGTCCTAGAAACAAAAATTGGAGGACATGTGCACTGGACCCGCGTGGTAGATTATAGCCCACTCCCTCTCGAAAAGACGAAGCCTGCGTCCAGTGTGACCGTTATAGACTGATTATGCTTATAATATTTCAATAACAGTGTGGCGAACCAAACTAATTGTCTATGGTTCCCACTATCACATATTATAAAGACAATAGTACGCGGGTCTAGAGCATGATGTCTATGGCACAGGAATTAGCTAGTTGGTCTGAATTTGAACCGGAATGTAAAACCACTATTATTCCTCTCCACAGGACTTTTTAACACGATTGTTATTGCCTTTTATTTGAGTAAATGTGTATTCTTTCGCTGCCACTTAGATACTGTGCTGTGATAAAATACACATCTATAAGAACTGGATCTAGTTTCATTCATATAAACAGGGCGCCATAATGCGCCTAAAACAGCATACAATTTCCGCGCAACAATTGATGGCACGATGGCATCAACACAAACTGGGTTACCGGATCGTATACTCGTATAATTGCTACTCCGCCATTGTAATGTATTCAGTCTGTAGCCACAAGAAGCTGCGGCGAACGGAGTGATATTTTTTCAATATATATTTTTTTCTTTCTCTTTCTTTGAAGACATTATGATTCGATTTGCGGAAGAGGACTCTTTCCTTTTATCCTTTTTGTTATTCCAAAGAAGTGTGCACATTATACTGAGTTGAGTCAGTAGAATGTTTATATTTTTTGTGATATTCAAGAAAATGGTGACACTTAGTTGTATTTGGGTGAATCAACATGTCAATCAATTCAACATGAAATGAGCGTCGATTTTAAACCTTAATGGCTCATGTCTTGTAAGGTATCCTAACACTCCTTTTCACCAGCGCAAGTCAATGAGAGTCCCTCTAAAGATAATTTAACTTAAGTTTCAAGTAGGTACAGCTGGCCGCATGTGGGTAGTACCACTTTGACATTGAGCTGGCCTAGCATAGTGCGGAGTTTCAATACATTTTGAAGCCAGCTTATACTGGATTTGTTACTACAGACGTGCTGTCCACTGTACCATAGAAGAAGTCACACTATAACTATCGATCTGATGATATTTGCAGAACCTATGAGTAAATTAAGGTTATAAACTATCTGTGTGTGTGTCAAAGTTCATCCAAATCCATTCAGCCGTTTTATCACCAATCCGGAACATGCATCCAGAATTCCAGACAAACAGACAAAAATCCTCGTGTTGCCTTTATATACCCAAACGAACGTTTATCTATAACAATATCATACAAGACTTTCTTAATATGATATCCCATATATCTACTGAATGTACTTACTACCTAAGTACCTACACCTAAATGTCTTCCAACAATTGCAATGGTTACCCATTAAAGGAACATTTCGCGCCAGTGGACCTGCCTTTGTGGACTACTTTGAATGTGAATGTCTGATTCTGATGTAAATCTTCCATCTACATAAGTAGATTTTGTTCGTCTGAAGTAGTCTGTACCAAGAGGAGGTTCAGGTTTCAAATGTCACGTAACTTAAATGTCTTCCTTACTTTTATATTTCTATATGGCAGTGTTTTTCAATCTTTTTGAGTACGTGACCCCTTTACAGTTTCAAAAATTCCAGCGACCCCCTTCGGCAATAGACAGAAAAAAAGTTACTCTATTTTGTTATCTATATTCATTATTAAAACCTTGCCTTGCCTTTCCTTTTGCCGGAGATCCCCCGAGTAAGGCTTCGCGACCTTAGCTAAGGGTCGCGACCCACAGATTGAAAAACACTGCTATATGGTATAGTAGGAATATACAAATACAAAATCGTTTATTGTCACAATTAGCCTGTAATACATTGAGATGTGTTTGGAGCCTCCCTTTAGGCAAACAATGCCTGTATCAGGAGACTCCGCTCTTCCATATCATTGGCGTATTATACATAAACTAAATGTGATGTGACCCTTAAAATTATTTTGTTTTTTTATTTTTTTATTTATGAAGTACTTAAATATTAAAAGTTAACTATAAAAAACAAAATTAAAAAAAATTAGAAATTAAAACTTAAAACCTCAAATTAAATTGATAAATGAAGTTACTAACAACAAATAACACATTTTCTTATTGTTGTAGTTTAGGTGTGTAGTGTGGTGTGGTGTAGCGTAGTGTAGTGAAGTGTGGTGAAGTGTAGTGAAGTGTAGTGTAGTGAAGAGTAGTGAAGTGAAGTGTAGTGTAGTGTAGTGAAGTGTAGTGTGGTGTAGTGAAGTATAGTGTAGTGAAATGTAGTGCAGTGAAGTGAAGTGTAGTGTGATGTGTGTATATATAAGTCAACTTTAAAGTCGAATTAAACGTCATGAAACTCTATATTTTTAAGTCTTGTCACTTTTTTATTTATTTCACTTCGTCTCCAGCAGTAAGATTGATTAGCAGAAGGTCCACTTAAGGACATTATAAATCTGGTGGTAATAAAACGGACAAAAAGATAGTAATCGGAGTTTTGTGTTCGAAAGCCGGAGTTACTAAAATACGTTTTAATTTAGTTAGCCGAAGAGAATGTTGTTTTATTTTTATTTGAGGATGTTTTCAAATCCAGAAACTTTATAAACATGAAGTAAATCACAAATCTTTAAAATCGTCTTTAGGTTTAATTGTCATTGCGCAAGCTTTTGACTTAGACTTCGTACAGGGACTAGACTGTCTCGTTGGTTTTAGTGGTCGCAAGCGCTACTGCTGAGCGTAAGGTCCGAGGTTGGATCCCCAGGTCGAGGAAATTGGGGTTTGCCATCAGAAACTCAGTAGCAGCCCGGAGTCAGGATGCGTGCACGGTTGATGGCAATAGGCTCGCCCATGGGACTTAAACATGACTGGCAAAATTTAGGTACACCTCTGCCTAACCCTTCCGGGAATACAGGCGTGATATTGTGTAATGTTCGTACAGAGTTGAACTACTGTGTTTTTCTCTCATGATTAGCCACCGTACCACTTCGATACCTTTCATACTTTGTATTTGCATAATTCAATGAATTTTCACCTTAAAAATGTTGTAAATAGAGAAGTAAACCTCTTAAGGTATGTCAGAGTTTCTCCATAAATATTTATGAGTCCATCGTGAAGTGAAGGAACTCTAATGTGATCAATAAATTGATACTCTGAGGCTCAAAACAAGGTCGGTGTAAATTGAGTTTTTCAGAGAGGCAACATTTTTAAGAAGACTTTTTTTGCACATTTTTTTTTGTCGCACGAGGCGGCTGAGGCCTTCTGTGAACGCGGTATTATAATAAAAAGAGCTCCGAATACTTTTAACAGTAAGCACAATTCTACACTAGACAGGAAAGGCTTTAGAATGTTAAGTCTTTCCTCAGTCTTGAGCAGGATTACAGAATACGCAGCGCAAGACACTGCACTTTTGAAACCCTAAAAAATGCTGTGCTACCGCCTTATTAAGAGCGGTGCCGTCACAAATAACGGATGAAAAATTACGGCCGTCATGGAAATCTGTCAATTTCACCAATTTCAAGATAGGACTCTGTATATGTCCCTAACTATACTGTTTTCTTAGGAATCATCTACCGACCCATAGTGCCGATCGTAAACTCATTTATTCTAACTAGGCTGAGAATTAGCACTTTCCGACCGTCAAAATTACAAAAGAAAGTCCCCCAAAACGCCCGCCCTTCACCACTTCCTAGTGCCTTCTCTGGGGAGAAGAAGTGGCGCAACAAACTCCCCAGCAGCACAGCTGTCTGTTCAGTTAGAAAATACTTGATTGTGTACAAAACTAGGTATGCAAAGTAATTAACATTACAGGACACAGAACATTAAATTAAATTATTTGCCATATGTTAGCTAACCACGCCAATATACCAACAAATACAATAAAATCTATACGTACTTAAGCTAAAAAAACAAAATTTAAAATGTAAACAAAAACTTACTACCTAAAAGCCTCCAGGTATAAAGGGCGTGACAGCTTACATATTTATGCAATGCTGGGTTCTGTTCACATAGCTGTCGTATATCTCAGAATCAAGAGAAACGACCGCTATTCTCTCTAATAAGTTACCAAGTCGATCTAAAGCCCATCTGTCTACTTACGACCGGATAGATCATGAATCTTAATGGTAATTTATACCGGTGACCGACAGAACCGTTTGCTAAGCCACAACCGTTAGCCGAGCGGTTGATTAGCAAACCTGTAATTAATGCAGATTGGTCGGTCACGCTTGACCGTTGACTTTGTTCTCATCAGGGAAGTTCCGTAGTAGTCTTTTAGGAACATTGGTACTGTTGATGATAGTATAGATTTCATTTGGTAAAATCACGAGAACAGTGATAGAGGCCTCGACTTACGAGTGAACTGGAACCCAGACAGGCGTTTTACTTTGTTTAAATAATTTAATGACCACTGCTCGCAAAACGGAGGGGGAAATCATCGTGAGGAAACCGGCATGTCCTAGAACCAAAAATTCGAAAACATGTGACTTCTACAAACCCGCTCGCGTGGTAGATTACAGCCCATTCCCCCTCAAAGAGATGAGGCCTGTGTCCCAGCAGTGGGAACATTATAGGCTGATTATGTTATTATGCTAAAATCATGAGATTGCAATTTGTAACTTTACTCAACAACGTAGTATCATGATTAGACTTTTACATTTAGTGCGAGTTTACAAGTACACTGTAATCGATAAGTAGGTACGAAACTCGTACCTAATTATAACTCGTTTTAATGAAATAGTATCCTCTTTTAGTGAATTGTACTGAATGCAAGTTGGCATTGTCAATTGGTCGCATAATATGAAATGAAACCTGAGGTACTTAATTTGGTATATTACGCCCAAATGACTAAATTACCTGGCTAACCCCACCTAATGAGTGTCGCAAACAGACACAAAATCCATAAAATATTCAATAACTCTTCGTGAAACTTAAAAAAAATAGGGCCAGTATTCGCCTCTTCTCTTTTAACAAACGCCTTACAACAAACAAATGGACGTGTTTATTTATTTAGGTACCCCTTTACAAGTTATAATGAATGCCAACTGTTGCTTGATAACATTACGCTAGTTTTAGAGGCAATTTCAGGCTTTACTAAGTTTTATTCTTACCCCCTTACTAATAAAAGTTGTATAGCGTCTGTATAGTTACACAACGCTTTGTCTTCTTCTTTAGAAAGTCAAATTACTGACAACTGAAAGAGAGAAATCGGTGTGTATCTAACTATTCTTCTGATATAATACCTTTATTATTAAGGGGGCTAGTTTATAGTGTAAATAGCAATAAAACGTAAGGATTGGCGACACAATCACCAATCCTTTAGCGTTTTATGGCGAACGATTTACGGCGGGGTCGACACAACCCTGGTATTGTTAACTTTGTAGTGAGCGGGCAAGGGTTCGGGTACAAATGGTACAGACGCCAGCACATCAAGCTACTACAATCTGTCAAATTTCTTTAATAGATTTTCAACTTTATCGGACAGTGACAAAAAAGTGAATTGGACAAGCAAGTGATCATTATTAAAAGAAAAAAAAAACAATTTTTGATACTACTGTTGAATTTAATGTAAATCTTGTGGGGTTAGTATTGGACTAAAACAAATAAAAAGAACTTACGAGTTCAGAGAGGTTAAAAACTAGTTCCCTGAAAAGTGGTGAGGGAGTGAATGTGAAAATTGGAAACTGCCCGGAAGGACGGGTCTACTCTCCCTTCGCGCTTCCGCGACAGGCATTGAAAATTATCGAACACATTGAAATCGCCAACCCGCACCTACTTTCAAAAGGAGCGGTAGAGCAATTCCTCTGGATTTGTCTCGATCCCTTCGGTATCCCTTCTTATTGGTAAACGGACGCGCGCTTTGTCTTGTCATACGGAATGTGGCTGTATTTTTCCATCGCGTCGCTGAGGACGCGACGCCAGTTCGTGGTCACCAGGCAACGGTTGCCAGGGCTGCGCCGTAATGCATCGGCGGCGCGGCGCCCTAGGCCGCCTGCGTGACTGCGTCGGTCCCGTCACAGCTCCCGTCATCTCTGTCATTCAAGTGTCACATAGACTTTTTAGTGTTTTTATTCGTTTTTTTATTGTATTGTTGTTATTTTAATTAGTTTTAATAAGTGTAATATAAATGCTTAGTGGCATCAGCGATGTGGTGGATAACAGTGCTTGTCAACCTTCGACATCGCTGAGCATCCTGGAGAGATGTCCGCTGTGTACTCAGGCACGGTTTTTTAAAGGTAAGCGGGGTTTGAATGTGCACATTGGAAAGGTGCACAGACCACCAAATGTGCTCATCTCAGACCCTGCCTCTACAACCACTCCTACAACTCCATCTACATCCACTTTTGACCCGTTTTGGAAAACCCTGTCCAAATTCAAAAACTCTGTTCCTGTTTTAAAGCGAGTTCCCCGTGGCGCTAGACCTCTAGTGGCGCAACACCTAGCAGGTTGCGTTCGTCTTGCCGCCCGCGAGAACTCGTTAAGTGCTTGGGAACAACTACTCACCTTCCCTTACAGAATTCTACATGTTCAAAAGAATTTGGCAACCAAAAAGACATTAACTGCACAAATTAAAGAAAACTGTAATATTTCGACTCATAATTTAGATTCTAAATTACAGACACAGAGATATACCTCATCAAGAGGTATATCCCATCTCGTAGAAACTAAGTTAGGGGAAGGTGACATCAGCGGAGCAGCCAGGATTCTATTTAGTAGTGATGTGGTGGCAGCGTGTTCTCCAGAAACACTCGCAGCTCTGGAGAGCAAACACCCTGCCGCAGCGGATGGCCTTTCTTTTCCTGACCCTCCTGATCCTGATAACCACTCCCTGACCATTACAGGTCGAGAGTTGGTCACAGCCGTTTGCTCCTTCAGGAACGGCTCCGCGGGCGGCCTTGACGGCCTGAGCCCTCAGCACCTCAAGGACCTTATTTGTTCAGGCGCCGGGGCAGCTGGTGAGTTGCTCTTGAAGGAGCTTACGGCTTTGATTAACCTTATGCTCTCCGGCAAGGTGAACGAGGCCGTCATCGACGTTCTGTACGGGGCCAATTTATGCGCCCTGCGTAAGAGGGATGGCGGCATTCGGCCCATTGCCGTGGGCACTACTTACCGCCGTATAGCAGCCAAAATTTGCTGTAAATTTTATGGTGAGGTTGTTTCGGAAAAATTTCAGCCCCTGCAGCTAGGTTACGGCTCCAAAGGGGGCTGTGAGGCTGCCGTACACGCCCTGTCGACCTACCTAAATTCTGGAAAAGGAGAGGTCATCCTGAAGGTTGACATAAAGAATGCCTTCAATTCTGTTAATAGGGACACCTTGCTGGCAGAAACTAGAAAAGAAATACCCCAAATTTATAGTTTCATTTGGCAATGTTACAGACACCCTTCTAAATTACTGTATCGGGACAACCTTTTGGAATCTGCTGTTGGCTGTCAACAAGGTGACCCCCTCGGGCCAGTGATTTTTAGTTTAGCCATTCACCCAATTATTCGACAGCTAAATTCCAAATTTAACGTTTGGTATCTCGATGATGGAACCTTGGGAGGCGATGCAGAAACTGTACTACACGACCTTCAATTTTTAAAAAATGAACTTCATTCCATTGGCCTTGATCTCAATCTTTCGAAATGTGAACTATACCTAGCGGACAGTACTGACAGACACTTGACACTTCCCAAATTTAACGCAATAGCTCCAGAAATCAAAATTATTGAAAAAAGCTCTCTTCGTCTTCTTGGGTCTCCAATCTTTGACAATTCCTTTCCCGGTTTTATTCAGGAAAAAATTCAAAATTTCAATGACGTTTCGGAAAGATTGTTAGAAATTAATATGCATTCGGCCATATCTTTAATCCGCTACTGCTGTTTCGGCCCTAAATTAACATATTTTCTTCGCGCTTCACATTTATGGAAGCACACTCACCTTTTAGACCAAATGGACCAAATTATCAGGCATACATTAACATCTATTTTAAATGTGGCCATGGACGACCGAGCTTGGGCACAAGCTACTCTTCCCATTCGTATGGGGGGCCTCGGCGTCCGCAAAATTTCTAGTATTAGTTTACCGGCTTTCATATCCTCGGTCCACGGCACTGATAAATTAATCAGGAAAATCTTAGCCTCCACACTGATTAATTCTGATGTGCCGTGTTTCACCGAGGCTATGGATGCCTGGAGACTCGCTTGCCCGAATACAGATCCACCTGACAATCCATCTTCCCAGAGACGGTGGGATGAGCCGCTCTGCAGAGTAGTACAGAACAATTTACTTGACTCGTCTGCTACTTCTGCGGAACGTGCGCGCCTGCTGGCTGTGGGTAGATGGGAGTCGGGACTTTGGCTTCATGCACTACCTTCGTCGAACATAGGCACTTTGTTCGACGACACTACTTTTCGCCTCGCTGCTTCCCTGCGACTAGGCACTCCTTGCTGTTCCCCTCATCGCTGTCACTGTGGCGAAGATGTCAACAGCCTCGGACACCACGGCCTGTCTTGCAGCCGAAGTGCGGGTCGCTTAGCGCGCCACGCGAACATTAATGACATCATCCGACGAGCTCTTGTTACCGTCGGCGTTCCAGCTGTATTAGAACCCAATGGCTTGGTACGCGACGACGGCAAGAGACCGGACGGTATGTCTCTATTTCCTTGGAAGGTGGGTAGGCCTTTAGTGTGGGACGCAACTTGTGTCGATACTCTTGCGCCATCCCACCTTCCTGGATCGGCATGCTGTGCTGGCGCTGCTGCTGCGGCTGCGGAAAACCTCAAGCGGCGAAAATATAATAACGTTATCGGAAATTATATTTTCGAGCCGTTTGGGGTTGAAACCCTCGGGCCGTGGGGTCCGAGTGCTCATGGTCTTTTTACAGAAATTTCAAAACGGCTGGTTGACACTTCCCGTGACCCAAGGGCTGGCTTTTACCTTGGCCAAAGGCTAAGCATTGCCATACAACGTGGCAATGCCGCCAGTCTCTTGGGTACATTACCAGTCGACAGCGATGCGGATGAATTTTTCGACGCTATATTTTAGTTTTTGTATAGTTTTAGTTAAGTTAGTTTTTAATCTTGTTATTTTTGTTAATTAAGTTTTTAAATTCAAATACAACGTAGATTTCTTTATCAAAAAAAATAAAAAAATAAACTTTATCGCTAAAACATAAGGTTCAAAGTTGATTAGGAAAATTTGGCAGTTTCAGGTAGTTTGATGTGCTGCCGTCTGTATTATTAGAGATGGCAAATGTAGCGTGGGACGCCCCCCGGTGAGATTGACTTACGATGTTACTTAGGACTTATAGCGATACTTAGAAGGGAGTTGTGGACTATGATAGGCTAAGTTGATGATGACCATTATCTACCTAGCCTCCACAACCCTGTTACTGGGTATTACGATAGACTCCGCCTTAGAGTGTAAATGTAGTGATGTTCCACAAACGATGGGACACTTAATATCGTGTCCTGCGTGTCCTGTCAGCTGCACGTTAAAGGAACTGATGGACCCTGTTGATGGCGCCAAACAAGTAGCTGAATTCTGGGCCGAGTCCATTTACATTGGTATCGACACGCTAAGAAGAAGACAGTATTTTACATGGAGAGGCCACCTGTCTAACCTCCACCGCCTGTCTGACCTCCACAAGTCAGTACCAGGTTAACACGATACCCCTTGGTAAGACTGGTTGTCAGATTTTCGGGCTTCTGACTACCCATAACGACTGTTAAAGATTTACAAATGACAGCCGGGACCAACAGCTTAACGTGCTTTCCAAGGCATGGAGGGGTAAGAAACCGATGGATGTTCTTGAATAAAATTTAATTTTATAGAAAACAAACAGTTATTTTATCAAATTAAATTTCAGTCGACAACATCCATCGGTTTCTTACTAAACTTCAACTATATCCGACGATCCTGCATACTTATCTCTTTTGTTGACTGTACCTAATGGATGGTCACCCATTCACGAACCGACCGCGGCAAGCGGACTTATCCTTCGACGGATTGTTATCATTTAGCCACGGGCTCTTTCCGGAGTTGATGATGGTAATGTATTTTATTGATTTCTCTGCCATTAATAAATTGATGAGAAGTGAGTTCATCTGGCCTTATTTATTTAATGATCATTTCTGCGGTCATTGCGCTACGCACATCAAAGTAATTGATTGGTTTAATTTATTATTTTCCTGGACTTTACCACCATTAAATTATCTGATGCAACCCAGATGATTTAAATTTGTACCCATAGTAAATGACAACAGTGTTGATAAAGAAAGAAAGAAAGAAAAATGTTTATTTGGACACAGTTCGTGAAATACAAAATACAAAATTAATAAAAAAAAAATATGTTTCAGACAACAATATTAGTGTGTGCCTCACGGCTGCGCCAAAAAGGTTCATTTCAGCATTAATGCCAGACAGATGCTGTCTGACGCTGGTTTTCTAATGAACCCTTTGGGAAAAGTGACGGGGAGTACACACAGTTTCATTGATCCCTTAAGACTGTCATAAATTTGTCAAACTATGGTTGTAAAAAAGTTTACTTTTGTCCATCGTTTCTGAGAATGTTCGTGAAATAATTAGTAAAGAACAGAAATTAGAATTAAGAAATTATTTAGAAAATTTTTCGTTTTCATATTTGCTTTATAAATAAAAAATTATAGAAAGTAAGAACAAGAAACTTTGAAAGAAACTTCGCGTTTTAATTTCGAGTCGTGGTCTCAAAGAAAAGCTTACCTCTCACAACCTACCTTATATATTTTTACAAAGATCTAACATGAAAGTTCTGTTTTAAACTATGTACGGTCAGCAAAGGAGATACGTAACCAGGCCGTCGGATATAGTTGAAGTTTAGTAAGAAACCGATGGATGTTTTCGAATAAAATTTAAATTAGTTAACTGAAAACAAACAGTTAATTTATCTAATTTAATTTAATTCAATAACATCCATCGGTTTCTTACTAAACTTCTACTATATCCGACGACCATGGTTACTTATCTCTTTGGGTGACTGTGCATAATTTATCACTGTAGCTAAGCTAAATTAAAATACGAATTTTCTTAGATGCCAGAAATATTTTAGACAAATATCGTCGTCTACAAAATTCAAAAATAATCTCGCACAATTATGAACGAAAAGCTTACACTTAATCCGTTGGAACACGGAAAAAACACGAATATCTGAGCACGAACGTCGGATTAGTCTACAGTTATCCTTAAAAAAAATAAAACCATCTATTATTCTGTTTTCCTTTTCTATCTTTTGATAAATTAGTACTGCGAAAGTGCTTTCAAATACCGTTAACTGTATAATTAGTGAATTCTTATGCAGGAGCATGCTCCGTTATACGAGTACTAACCTGTCTGATTACAGCTTTATCAGTTAGGAAAAACAAAGTTTCATTCAAATAAATTTATCGGTTCTGCCCAATAAATCTTATTGAGCGGGAGCCTAGTCAAACACGATAAATAATAAGGGGCATTTTTGGCTGCCATTTTGTGACCGAGTTGCGACCGAGGCGTTTTTTATGTACTCGTATGATAGCTTTCATTATGAATGACAGAAAGATGCCTTCTTACTTCTGTAATTTAAGATAACAATTTAACAGCACTGATACCTTGGATTCCAACATTGGAACTCAGCAACGCTGTCCCTAAATATTGTTATTATTTTTTTAAGGTAACTTTTCAGACGCACTTTTCTTCTAGTGATTTTCTTAACGCAAAGTATTGTACTAGATACCATCGCGGTAAATTCAAAACACACAATAACACAAACAAAATACACAACACATACACACACACTATCAGCGGCCTTTCATTTTGACAGTTCAACAACATTCATTGCGTTATTTATGTTGTTGAACAGACGAATTTTTCAAAGCTATGAAGCAATGGTTTAGGAATTTCTTTGAAAGTGTGTTACGCAATTACGGTTCAAGGAACCAAAGCCTCTCCATAGTAACCTTTATGCCGATACTTCTATGTACTATCGCGGACACTGCCGCCTGACTACCACTAAGTTCATTTTTGCTTGCACTCAAAAAATAGAAGCGTTCTCTAGTAAGCGCGCCAAGGTCAAATAAATCGTCCGTAAAATTCACAAAAGGAGTACACGTGATGCGTCACTAAGATGTGCTGTGCAGGTTGCAACTAATTGCGTTATCGCTTTCCTAATAGGCGAAAACTTTAAGGGGGCGTGTCTTGGCGCCGCCGCAGAATTTAGGCGAAAAAATTTTTAAGTGATCAGGCGAAAAAGTCCGCGGTGGTACATAGTACGGTACTTGTGACATGGCGGGTTTATGCGTACATTTTATGAGCGATATTTCGGAAGTAGTGCAGGACGAAATGCAAGTATATTCGCCCCTGTTAGTGGTCGTAAACTTGTGAAACACTGACGGTTCTCACCACTTCCATTGATGATAATATGAAGTCCCTACGTGATGAAGGCAAAGGAATTATAACATTTATTTTTTCAGACAAACATATTCAGTCTTCCTAAAACAATTTTCTAAGTAAAAAATGAACATTACAGGAAAAAGTGTATCGTTGGTGCCTGTACTAATGAAAACTTGGCCTGTCGTCCACGACGCTACTCAAAAGTTAGGTGTTACAATTTACAAACTCAAATCACCAAAGAGTAGCCAGAATGTTACAGCACTAGTATTTTAATGGCGGTTCGTACACGACGCAACCAATCACAAACTAGTTAATAACGCGTTAGTAAGTCACGTCTAGACGACGGGCCTTTCAAGAAACAATTTCAGTAGTGGACTTGTGGGCGGTTTATAAGCTAAATAAATCAGTAGACGAAAGTTTTCCCATTCTTTTTGATCAGTTGAGACTTGCGATTTTTGCAGTGTTGATCGTTATTCTTGCGTTTCATCATCATGTCAGTTACAATGCATAGAGTAAGTAATGTTCATTATAATTACGTAAGAAGAGACGGGAGTCCCATATAAAAAGATGAAAAACATCGCTTGTATGAAACTTGTACTAAAACTGAATACCAACATAACAAAAATGATACAGACTATGCGCAGACTGCACATGAAGCGAGAAAGCGATAGCCGCCATTATATTGTTTAGTACACGTTTCATAGTTTCTTTTTTAACCGACTTCAAAAAAAGGAGGAGGTTCTCAATTCGACGGTATGTTTTTTTTTTTCTTTATGTTTGTTTCGCGATTACTCCGCCAATTGTGGACCGATTTTCAAAATTCTTTTTTTGTTCGAAAGGAGATACTTCTGAAGTGGTCCCATAGTCACCAAGTCAGGATCTGATGATTGGATCCTGGAGAAATCGAAGGAACTCTTCAAATATTATAGGCACACCTATAGCGATTTGGGTATTTTTTATAGTAACTCGTGCATTTGCTCTCGGAAAGCACCATTTGGTGAAGTGGAACTGATGATGAAGACCACAGATGGCCACCGGAACTACTCAATAATATCTAAGTATTTTACGGGTTGCGATTCGATTACTTTAATATGGTTGCTAAGCAATTTATGCTCGCCACGATGTGAATGGTAATATGGAGCTGATGGTGGCCCAGGAGAACTCCTCAACAATTAAATTCCCTGCATCGGGAAAGGCAATATTTTGTAAAAGGTGATGAGCAAGTTGACACTACGCTATTGTAACTTAGATAAATTATAAGCAGACCCACTAAAAAGCGTAAAATAAAAACTTTTTAACAAAAATACAACCGACTTCCAAAAGAAACACTACAAAGTGAAAAATAACTTATTTCGGAAGTCGGTGGCAAAAAACGTAAATACAAAACCAAAGACACCGACTTCCGAAATTAAAGTTATTTTTCACTTTGTAGTGTTTCTTTTGGAAGTCGGTTGTATTTTTGTTAAAAAGTTTTTATTTATTAGACGGTTGCGTCAGACTGTTACAATGCTTTAGTTATAACCTACATTATTGTCAAAAGGCAACACATAAGACAAAAATTCATCAGAATACACAAGTACAACTGTATACAGACAACATGAGCTAGCCAAAAACTTTGCATACACGAAGGAGATAGAGAAAATAAATGTTTCTGTCTTGTTCACTCTTACGACTGGATCTAATACGTGTGCTTATCTTATAATTATTATTTAGTGACTTGTCTATTGCTCATACTCTGTCTAAGATACAGAGCGACTGCTCTACAGAAATACTGCTCTCAACTCAACAAGCTGTTCCAACTGGCGATAAAATAAAACCATTTTTTCAAATAACATCGAGCTTCAAAAACCAACAAAGCTGGGCCTTTGATACTCCCAAATAAAATATATAATATTACCACTGTGATCGAAACTTCCTTATCTTACAAAACACTTCCTATGTCCACCCCATGCTTGACGCAGCAGAACCCATAAAAAAGCCTCATATAGGTAGTGATCCCATAACTATGATTCGACATAAATTTTGAATGACCCATAACAGTGTCGTTTGTTGAATGTATGTACTTTCCTTCTATTATGTTAAGAGCTTAAACAATGTGGGCTTGTTTTCTAAATAAGCAGAATTTTGTGGGTCAGTGAACACGAGAATTGTTTCAGGTTTATTTGTTTTTTGTTCTTTTGTTCACCGTTGCGTTTAATTTTCGTTGTTACGGTCCTTTCTGGTTAAAAGAAAAGGCGTCATTAACTCTTCATACAAACCTTTATGCGGTAAGCATTAACTGTTATCTTTTATTACGCAAACCCGCACAAGTTGTAGTAATTGGTCTCATCAACTAAGGCAGCGTAACAAGAATGTCTGCTACTTCAGCAACGAGATTTTCAGTGTGCTTCTGATGCGAATATATTAATAGGTATGTAGTGTAGTGATGTATGTACTTTTCTGTAATATTCCCCATGTTTCAACTGATAGTTAATCCTCTCTCCAGAAAATACCTTACATATTCTTCGTTCTATACATTTTATTTTCAACGAACAATTTCAAAAACCTCCCCTCAGAACGTTTGCGTCAAACAAGCGAAGTAAACTGTCCCCAATCAAAGTTCACGCTCGCTACGATTGCGCCTTGTCAAACAATATGAAAGGAAGGGTCACAGAAGACCTACTCCTTACAAGACGCTTATATGCATTAAAATAGCTTTCACAGGTGGTTATACGTAAGTTAGCGTGTTCGACGCACCCTGGGCAGCCAGCCGCGCCATCACTTTGCTGGGTGGTTAAAATTATATTACAAAAGAATAGGCCTACATTATCTATGATCTGTTCCAAAAATATCTGATAAAAAGGTAAACGAAGCAAAAAGAGTATGTTAGTAGGTCCCTGCAGTTACGCAAATAGCGATAATTAGCACTTAAAAATCAACGTGGTGTAGGCAAAAACCCTGAATCTATGGAAAAATATAATTGGTTTCCCAGTCATTTAACCATTTAGCCAGTCATCTTAGTTAGAAGAACATAATGCGTACCTATATTTCAGCTTTGTGATATAATAGTCCTTGTTCCACCCAGTATATGTGAACCTTCTGTACTGACTTGAAACATAATCTGTTCTGTGGTGGCGTGTCGCAGTTACGAGTGATCGTCGATATGATTGTCCCTGATTGCTATCGGAATACATGCGCTGTCTAACTTGTTACCCCGTTTCTGTTACAAATCGGAGCGGACTTTTAAAGTGAAATCTCGAGATTTTATACAAAATTGTGAGGCTTTATTTTAATTTTAGTTATTTATTTTGCTCGCTTTTACTCTCTTTTATGCAGTACACGAGTACGAGTATTTCACGCGGTGAGCTGTGTTATTATTTTGGTCTGCAATAAAGTAAGTATATTCTATCTATTTATCTATTTGTGGATCTAAAATGTAACTAACTACCTATTTAATTATGGTTTAACGTAACCGTAACATGTTATTTGTAATACTCGTAGGTAATAATATAAAAACCTGTGGGGTCATGGTACCTATTCGTTTTGTTCCAAATTCATACGATGCTTTTTTGTTTTTACTTTTATGCTACAATTTTGTTCTTGGCCAATCCATTATGTAATTCATCATTACCACAACGGGGATATGTCCATTTTGAAACTTGTCGATTTGTGAGACGTCTAGGCTTCTGAATACCGTCGTTACAGGCATTCAGAGTCAAAGGTGTCAGTAGAGAACCAAACTTAATAGCTAAATGTGTTCTCCTAAGGACCTAAGGCGCTCCGACCACTGCACCGCATTACGCAGCGAGGTGCGGGAAACCGAGCCGAATTCCACGCGCGGGAGCGCGTTTTTATTGAATTTGTATGTAAAAAATCACGCGCCGGGGCGCGTTATCTGCGCCCCGTCGCGTGGTGCGTCGTAGTGTGTGATCCGCCTAAGGCATGCCAAGACATTGCATTCAATTGAAGGAGTTAGTTAACGCCCTAGACTTAGGTCCATTTTGAAAATGAACTCTGTTCGCTTTGATATGGTGATATTGCAATATATCATGTCGGTATGACACGCAAGAATTCCTCATGACGTGGCTGTTTTCGAAATCACGAAATGACGTGTAAATCCGAAAGTGTGTCTCTGTTACCTCTTCACGCTTAAACCGCTGAATCGATTTAGATAAAATTTGGTATAGAGATAATTTGAGTCCCGGGAAAAGACATAGGATACTTTTTATCCCGATATTCCCACGGGATCGAGACTTATGCGGGTAAAACCGCGGGGCGCTGCTAGTTAAGAATAACATAGACATCAAAGTGCAAAGTAACTTCGCATTGAGAATAGAATCTAAACAACTGCGCCCCTAAGACGACCCATTGACCACTGACATACTCGTACAACGCACTATAACAAAAGTGTCGCGACCGTCAAATACACTTTTGGCAATTTCACTCGCATGTGTGCAAAGTATAACGGGCGATAAGGAACTTCTTTTCAAAAACAAACGAACACCAAACAAAATACTTGTCAAAGAACACAACTTCGTCCAACCTATTTACATTCCTTGGCATAAGGCCGTCGCCCACGTGGCGTGCGAAACGCCGCCAATTCTCTCTTCACGCTGTCACTCCGGCTAATTGAAAGTCTGTGAAAAGGGGCGCATGCATTCATTACAGAATGAAAGTTCAGCGTTGGCGTGACGAAGGGCGACTGGCGACTTGATGCTTTCATTAAACAGCTGAACTAACATTGTGATAAACGTCGACGTCGGCTTTGATGGCAGGTGACAATGAATTGTTGTAGATAAGATTTTGTAGGGGTGAGGACACATCTGCGAAAGTGTTAACAGCTATGAAAGTTTGTTTAGGAGAATAAGTAGTGAATTCTGATGAAAAATACATGGGTATTTTTTTCATTTACTGTTTTTGTTATTCACCTGACTACCAAATAATCTGTTATTGCCTACTGATAAAAATATCTTTAAAAAAAAGTGGCACTCCGAGAGTGCCGACAGAAGTAAAAACTTGAACAATTGACAACATTTCATATTTTTAACCTGCATGTATTATTACGTTATATAAAAGTAAATTCAAATCTAGGGCACCCATATTTTTTCGTTTTTCGAAATTATGTACTTTTCATTCATAATTTTAACTTTGAAATTCGGTGTATTCTAAAAAGACGTAAGTGCCAGATGACGGTAGAATGGCGATATTACCTTTGCTTTATTGTGACCCGTCAAAAAAACTTTTAGATGTCACTTGTCTCAGTCGTTGTTTTGGTTCCGTCATTGGCGTATATTTTTCATTGGGATCCATTTTATTGGCGAAATATCAATCAAAAATTGATAATATTAACAGTAAGCAGCGTGTCGAGTTGATAGGAAAAAATATTGTTGATTTCAATTCAGTTTTTTAGTTGTTTTCTAGTTACACTTCTTAGGTGACATTGACATGTCTTGTTTGATATAATGTTTTCAATCAAAGACATTGGAATGCGCAAAGGTAACCTCATTCCGCCGTTTATGTGACGTCATCACATGTTTTTTGATTTTTATTTTTTTTCTCAGAAATTTAGAAATAAAAAAATTAAATAAAAAAATATTTGAACTCAGGATACGAAAATAAAGAAATAGTATTTTTGTTTTAAGGTCGTGTCAAGTTTGAAATGTTGTCAATTACGTGTGTATTTTTTGAATTGTCATATAAACAAAACACGAACAGAATACTTGGCCATCACTCACTGACATATCGAAAATGCACCCGAGGACACAACACATCCGAATATAGCGCGGTATCGGTAACAGTGTCGCGAGTTCAATTATTTTTTCCGACCTCAAAAAATGCCCAACGCGCCTAAAGAAGCTTTCACTTCAAAATAGTGGTTATGTAATTGTACATAACCGCAATTTTTTTTTTATCTGAATAGCCACATAACATGCTTACAATACCGTTAGAATGCACACAATTGTATTCTACGCGTAGCAATTTGGATATCTGCTACGAAAGCGTAGCAGGTGTAGCCCTGACGCTATGTTACAGCTACGCCGTAGCAGCCCGGAAAAAGTTTTTTCTATTTCGTTTAGTCCTACAGACTTATACAGAACGGGTAATGAAACAAGAATAAACCATTTTTATGAGTCTAAATTGTGTACCGTCAGCGTTGATGTTCCGAAATATGTGAGCGTCATAAATTAGGATAAAGCAACTACGTTCATGTAGGTCCTTTTTATTGACCTCTAGGCTTCTGCGTAACTGTTCATGTCTAGATTACAAAAGACCTCGACCTCTTAGTCCGTTTTGATGTTTTTTAGGGTACCGTAGTCAACAAGGAACCCTTATTACAGTTTCGCCATGTCGGTCTGTCCGTCCGCAGCTTAGCTCAGAGACTCTTAGTACTAGCACGCTATAATTTGGCATGAATGTACATATTAATCACGCCGATAAAGTCGTAAAACCAAGTCATGAAAAAAAATATTTTTGGGGGTAAGTACTTAAAAAAATACATCCCCACTTTACGTGTCCTGTACACGTAAAGTGGCGATGTATTTTTTTCCCGTCTACCCCATGTTGTGGGGGTATTTTTGGATAGGTCTTTCTAAAATATTTCGGGTTTGTAAAAACAATTTTTCCGGGTCTGTCTGGGTTCGAACCTACGACCTACAACTAGTAAGTCGCGGCCGTTACTACTGAACCACCACTGCTCTCACTGCTTGCACACTGTTTGGCGGCAATTTAAAATCAATTGGCTATGTATTACAACGTAAAGAAAAAAATCCTATCCGTAAACCAACGGTTCCACAAAGTCCCAATGCATACAAATAACATAAATCCCAGGCACTAAGCTAAAAGGTTCTACTCCAGCGGTCATACATTACTACCCTCGTTTGACACGGCACAGTCGCAATAATCCTTCCATACGACACACGAAGGCCTAAATATGAGGCAATCTATCACGAAAACTCATCACACCATCTCGAATTTACCACTGCAACAGGATAGATCACGTTTTAACAAATAGCCAAAGATTAAAGGCACAGAACTAATCATTCTCGACATGGTGACGATGTTATGTCGTGGTGCAGGCTTGGATGTGTAATTCGAGAGGTGAATTCGGAAAATGAATTTCAAGTCATCTGTCAATGTCTCGGTATTATCTATGGGTCGTTATAAGCATGATTTCACGAGGCTTAGGCTGCATGTCAAGCGTTGTGAAGTAGAGACTAGTAGGTATGGCAATGGAATCGTAATAAAATATTAACTTCGAGATTTTTTTTGAAGTGAAAACTTCTTTAGCGGCGTTGAACACTTTTTGTAATGGGTAAAAAATGTTAAACTCGCGTCAGGACACGTGACCGTCAGGAGAGATTCCCCCCCCCCTCCCCCCTTTCTTTCTACGGCGGCGCCAACCGAAGTGAACCAAGTTTAGTGACACCCGACAATGGATGGATGGATGGATGGATGGAGTGGAAGTGGAAGTCGAAGTCGAAGTCGAAGTCAAAGTCAAAGTCAAAGTCAAAGTGGAAGTCAAAGTGGAAGTCAAAGTCAAAGTGGAAGTCAAAGTCAAAGTGGAAGTCAAAGTGAAAGTGGAAGTGGAAGTGGACGTGGACACACTGCTGTGTATTCGAAACATTCGTGTATATAAAGTGTTTAAAATATGGAAATTGAACAAAGTGCATCTATTAATGAAAAGAGACGCAAAAATAGTGAAAAAAATGAGTTATATTAATTCAATTAATAATTGATTTATTTCAACGTTAATATTCAAGTTTTCACTTCTGCCGGCACACCCGGAGTGCAACCCGTCTTTTTTTGATATCCATACTTTTAAAGCTTAAATTAGAACAATAAGCTGATCACAGTGCTAATCAAACATACCTCTCATTTGGAGAAACATCGACGTAAAAAAGGACAGTCCTCTTTACATATTTGCATAATTTAAAAAGCTAACAATCTTAAAATAATAATATGTACAAGTATATAAAAAAGGAGGGAAAATAATCAAAGGGCATCAAAAAATTGGTCCGAGTTACTGTCAACAGGAAACGTGCCTAAAAGGCTGGCAGCATTGCCATTTGCCACGTTGTATGACAATGCTGATTCTTTGGCCAAAACATAGGCCAGCCCTCTGGTCACGTGAAGAGTCGACCAACCGCTTGACGATGTCTCGACGTAAAAGTATTTTTTTTTCCAAAAACTAGTTAAATATGCCACAAGCACTTAGAAAGCGTATTTACGTTAGGAAAGCAAAGACTTTAAAAAAAAGTAGCAGTTACGTCGATGTTTCTCCAAATGAGCGATATGTTAATTAATATACATAGCTCCACTAGACACTAAAAAATGCGCGAACAAAAACGTCAATAAAGTTGACGTCAGACGCTTCAGTCAAGTGAGTGGTTCACTCGAATGAACGTTCATTTTTGTTTCATTTCACTTTCAAAATTACCAATATAGGAAATGAATATTCATCCGCGCTTTTCATTTGATTTCTCAATCGTTCAATAGGCGAGCCAAACGATATGCCGACTGCGAAAACCCCAAATCTTTGGATCGGTGCACTAATGACTCCACTTTGATAGATACCAAATGAGAGCGGCTTCGCACTACATCCGATCCGAATCCGAATTAAAGATCCGTCTTCAATCCGAATTGGAAATGTTCTAAATTCGGACGGAAAGAGTTCGGATCTAGTGCGCAACCCCTCATACAAATAGGACTATAGTCACTTTGGACCGGCATTTCTCGGATTCGAATCGGACGTAGTGTGAAATCGCCCTGATAGGAGAAAATGAACGAAAAGTGAAGCGTCTGATATCGGCTTAACAAACATCTCGTAAAAAATAAAAACAAATAGTAGTTCAGTCACAAAATATTTCCATACGTGTGAACTTACAAATCACTGACTAAAACCCAGGCCCAGACTAACAATAATTTAGTATGTATGCAGATACTAAAATTACCGTTAATTACAAGGCATTTAATTCGAAACAATATTTACGGCGGGTTGTTTTACTTCCAATTGACGCACGCGTATACGTCAAAAATGGCGCTATCGTAAAACAAAATGAAGCGTTGTTTCAAATTACATTAATTAACGGTAATTTAACGATCGAGGGATCGTTAAGCCCAAAACCCTTCCCAGATCAAGATAAGTCCATGTCCCTGGCTAACTTTACATTTTGCGTCAAATTGCTAACACGTATGATCGCTATCAGTATGTTCGGGTTGTCGGCGGTGGTATAATATGCTGGTGTGCATTACTACGCGCGCTCACTTACAGCGCTGCGACATTTATTTTTTTAATGTCGCAGCATCATGCTGAGATAGGAGCCTATTGGCCTCGTATAGGAGTTTCTGTCTCATTTTTCTTTATGTTACTTTTTTTTTATATAATTTAGTTTTTTATTTTTACTGTGTTTAGTTTAGTTTGTGATCTCCCTGTACGAGTTGCAATAAATACTTTTTCTTTCTTTCTTTACTCAGCAAACCCGCTCGAACTCCCTTTTGAAGTAGTGGACTGTATATTGGTGTTTGATTTCCAGGAGATAAGGGATGGGAAGAACGATAAAAAACACGCACTTGTTACCTTGAATGCTATTTTGTAGACATATTTCTATTCTATTTTTAATAAATGGCAAGCACAGCCGATGTCGACTATTCTGCCAATGTCTAAAGCGAGCTCGAAAAGCAAGTGTGTATAAGAGAGAAATAAAGGAGAAAAAAGTAGTCGTCTTTATTCGCACTTGTTAAAAAGGCGTGTCACAAGACAACTGACAGATGATCTGTCAAGATGACAGTAGTACAATGGTACAATGTGTAAAAAATAACTAAAATCTTGCAACTTCCAACACAGTTCGAATTATAAATTTAAATGATAATGGTCAATGTGGTTAACCAAGTATCTCGGAAAAGGTGTATGAAAGGACATTGGACTTGCAAAGCATTTTTCTTTATGGTAATATTAAAAGAGCTGTTCGTACTTCATGCTGAATTTTAACAAGCTTGCAACAGGGCTCATGTTTTCATAGTGAATACCGTTTTACGTGGATTTATTTTATATTATTAATAGCTTCTGCCGGCGACTTCGTCCGCGTGAAATATCTTGTTCCCCCGATCCATCACAGCATCGCTTGCCCGCGCTATTACTTGGTTTTCGCTTAGAGTTCTATCTGACCTTTTCTTTTTGCTAGGTTCAGGCTAAGGGTTCTAACGTTAAACAATCTATAGCCTTTCTCAAGAATTAGGCTATCAAATGCAAAAAGATTTTTTCAAATACAACTGGTAGTTCCAGAGATTAGCGCGTTCAAACAAACAAACAGCTTTATTATAAGTATCTAATTACATATAGATTATTGGTTTATATTGTTCAGTTAGATGATGATATTGTTCTCTCCATTTATTGTTTTCCCTCTCTTCCTTACCACTTTTCAAAGTATTTTATTTTTCTTTTCCAATGTTTTTCTTTTGTTAGTGCGGCCCTTTCCCTCTGGAGGCGCATCTATTTGTATTTTCGCGGATGCTTGCTTATCATTTTCAATTGAGTTTTTTTTTTTTGGAAATATAATAATTTATAATAAGTATTAAAAATGTGTGCGTCCGGTACTTGGAGTTTCCCTGCATTATCAGAAATGAAGAGATCCGCAGGAGTACCAAGGTAACCGACATAGCCCGAAAAATTGACAAACTTAAGTGACAGTGGGCAGGGCACATTGCTCGCAGAATAGATGGCCGATGGGGCCGAAAGGTTCTGGAGTGGCGACCGAAGCGGCGGAAGACGTAGCATTGGAAGACTTCCCAAAAGGTGGACCGATGACCTTGTGAAAGCCGCAGGAACCCGTTGGATGTGAGAAGCACAAAACTGGTCGAAGTGGAGATGCTTGGAGGTGGCTTATGTCCAGCTGTGGACGTCTTTCGGCTGAAATGATGATGATGAAGATTAAAAATTACCGCAACAGTTACTAACATAAAGCGTTCAGCAATAATCAAAAGATGCAGATATTTGCAGAACATTTTGCAAAAATATAACCTAAATCCATCAAATCGACACACGGCTTTTACCCAACCGGTGGAAGAACGAAACGGATTGCGGTTTATTGGCAGTGCAAATGAAATTCTCGACTGTACCGGATCCGTTATTTTTTTTATCAAAACTAGAAAATAGATTGTTGTTGGAGCAATGTTTTAAAAGCCGGTTTATTAAGTTTAAAACTTAGTAAAGATCACATCAAAACCTTTTCTTCTTGTTTTTGCTCTTCCTACTTCGATATTTACTTGCGTTTGACCTTGTCAAAGAATTATAAACAAGATAAAATAAACTTACTCAAAATGCAGAGGATGAGTGTATCACAATATTGCTACCGTGACGTCTGTGACGAACTTTATATAATTTATATTTTAAGCATTGTTCTCATGTAAGTGACTTTGTGTCATTTTGTGAGAATAAATATCCTTAAACCTAAACCTAAAATACCCCAAACAAACACGTAATACCTAAAAAAAATCGCCAACAAAAAAAATTCCAACGTGATTATTTATCAACAAAAACAATGATTTGCAAACTTATAAGGACCCTCTTTTCCCTCGCTAATGACACTCACCATATAATTCCCGCGAAGATTCCCATTTGCATTGTTATAATGAGAACAGGGCATTTACATTTTTCTTATATCTACGTGAACATAACAGGAAACTTATAAAGTGGGACATCCATCGTACTAATGGCCAATTTATGTAAACGCCACTCCCCGGCCTGTCAACCGAAAATAAAGGGATGCCTCAAAGATAAATTGAATAATAATGGGAAATCGAGGCTAAAAGTACAAACAATTTTTGTATTTAAAAGCAGAGTGGTTTAAAATGGCCGTTCAACACAAAGACATACCGTTGTCCACTTTGAATTCAAACGGAAAATATTAACACATTTATGTCCATTTGTTCGGAATCTGCAAATCCCGTACTTTAATAAAAAACATTCAAAAACTGGTCGCAATCTCATCTCAGCGACAATAAAGAAACTTGTAAAAAATTTAGGAAAATTAGAGGTAATTTTGACAGAATGAGACTGAGATTAAACGGTGAACATTCTTAAAATTATGAGAATTGCCCCTCTGTTCTCTGTCGCTAATTAGAGTGCGTTTCAACAAATAGTTCCTATGTTATAATGTTGGCTCCCCTGTCCTCCGCTAGGAGTATATGTGTTTTGTGCCCATGTCTGTCAAGATAGTAGATATGGGAAGACGATACTGCGGTTTTTTTTTAAGATTTATAAGGTGTCCGTGTTAGAATCATGCCCAAAACATTAAGGAGTGGTGAATAATAAGAAGTGGTATACATTGTTGCCAACATAACGGCATAGGAACTTTTTGTTGAAACGCATTCTACGTGTTCACTTTGTCCAATTCGAACTTTTCCACATCTCCGAAAATTTGCGAAGCGCATCATTGTCACAAACACAAGAAATGTCTTCGTATCAAAACGACACACTTAATTTAAAATTCGCATTTACAGGGTGTCACAAAGCGAAATCTTCTTTTCGCTGTTTTTCACATCCTATCCTTATGCACAATCCCCTCTTCTTACATTCACAATTTCAGTATAAAACGAACATTTATGTTAAAAGCCTTTAAGTAGGCTTGTTTGTCGACAACGCGGGAAATAACGGTATTTGTTATATTTTACATATACGTCGTGAAAATCTTTACTCGCGCAAAAATTCTGCAAAAATATGAGTGAAATAGAATTCCTTTTAAACCCTCAAATTATCTCACGACTCAAGGCTATTATATGCTTAACTAGAAGTAGGTAACCTATTTCCTCGTAACTTCAAGACTCCCGGTTAAAAAAAAATGGGCGTTTTATTTGAACTAACTTAAATCCTGACACATTTGGCAGCTCACTGATCAATAAAAAAAATCCGTAACAAACCTATTATTCTGAAACCTTAGGCAAAGAGTCAGCATTGCCATACAACGTGGCAATGCTGCCTGCCTTTTGGGCACTTTTGTCACTTTTCCGGTTGACAGCAACGCGGACGAATTTTTTGATACCCTATGTTTTTGTTTTCCTTATTTTTTTATATACGTGTACTTACATATTATTATTAACACTTTGCTCGATACTTAACGCCCCTCGACGTAATAACAATAAAACTTCTATTGTGTCTCGTTCAGTGTCCTTCAATCTGTTTATATTATTTTAAGTCTGTAGCTTGTATTATGTAAATATTTTCTGAACTTGGTAATGAAATACTCAATGTTAACCTCAAGTGACAATTTGACGGAGACCTCAGAAGGGCTTCTTGTTTCGTGTTATCTTGTCAATCGAACACAAGGGCAACAAGGACTCTTAGGAGCATCTAAGTAGAAGAGAGCGTTCTCTTGATTAAATAATGTCTTTGTCAACAAGTCTTTGAGATTGACGTCATTATATTCACTCCGGACCCACCATACCCCTGGCCATACCCCTGGGGGTAGGGTGGGCCTGAACCATACCACCATAGAGATGTGCCACCCTAGTTCCATTACGTATATTGATTTTTAGGAATGGAACTATTGCGAATAACAGGTATATATATATATATATATATATATATATATATATATATATATATATATATATGTGTGTAAGTAATAAACCTCACACTATTTCAATTTTGGCGAGCGGGAATATTATTTTGTCAACAATCGAATTATCTTATATTTTATTATGAAACCAAGCTACTAGGTATTTTTAGCCCTGACACAGCCCGAAGGCGTCATCGCAGACCGCGTGGGAGGCGGCGAGACAAGCTGGTGGCTAGGCAAAATTAAGTAAGTATGATATGGTAGGATGGTATTTATTTATTAAATGATGGCTCGCCAACGACTTATTCGCTATACACATAATTACTTAGTAGCGTTTCTTGGAGTAATAATTGTAATAATCAATGGTTCATAGTAACCCTGGGCTGAAATAATTGGAAATCATTGGGAAGGCATTTGCCCAGCAGTGGGATGATGCAGGCTGACTGTGACCAAAAAACAAACCAGAAGACGTTTTCATTGTAGATTGTTTTCATAATCTATCTATATAAAATTCGAAGTCCTGACCGACTGATATATAGTAATCAGTGATCGGAATAGGTAGAACTATTTAGGTTCATTGACCGCAAACATTGATGTTAATATGGATATTCCACGGGATTCCGACTGATACTACGGGATTTTTGTCATATAAATTCGCTTCACTAACATCAACAGAGCCCATTCACAAACATACGACAGGCTATCGTATCAAAAACCTGACATTTTGACATTTCGATAACCTGATTTGACTTGCCCTCAACAGCAAATAGCTGTTTGAAGAATAGCGGGCGTCTATTTGATTTAAACTGACAAAATTTTCGGGTTTTGGACTTGTGAACAGCGTTTAGAAGACTCCTACGATAACAATGATTAATGTTCGATACGATACGGAAGCGTATCGAGTGTTTGTGAATAGCTATGCAGAAGTCGTTTTCATTGTAGATTGTTTTCATAATCTATCTATATAACATTCGAAGTCCTGACTGACTGTTATATGTATAATCATAGATAATTATAATCATTTTATGATCAGGCAACTAAGGCCCATAGATAAAATACAGAAAATAATAGTCCACAATAATAAACTGATACATTTTAAAAACCTTAAAACTATGACTATACATATACGTAACGTTGTCGGCGACGTGTTTCGCTGCGTGGTGTCGCGTATCGCACAGCCTAAACCGCTAGTCCTAGAGACATGAAATTTGGAGGGTGTGTTCTTTGTGGAGAGTAGGTATCCAATCCACTAAGAAAGGGTTTTTCTAAATTCCACCCCTAAGAGAGTGAATGTGGGGAGGGTGAAATTACACGCGGACGAAGTCGCGGGCAGAAGCTAGTTTAGTATAAAGCTAGTCAATCATGTTGACGACCGATGAGTAATATTGAAACGAAAAAATAAACATTTCCCAAATAGGCCCGGACCGCGGGCGGTTGATCGGGTCGTTTTAATCCCAGGAAATTGCCCCATCTTCTGTATTCAGATTCATTGTAATGTTTAAAAAGTAAGGAATAGATGTTTATTGTTAATTTAGAAGCATTGGTTTTTTTTAAAGAAAGGAAGTAAGAAGATAGAAAAGAGACGTTTATTTGCGGCAAATATGACGCAAAAGAAATAACACAACTAAAAAAAATAACTGCACTGGCAGCAAATCTGTGTTAATGGTTATTTAGGTATGTAACGAATAAAATCTATTGCTAAGTTTTATAACATCACATAACTCTTTTATATGTTCCATTTTGAGTGGAGTCTCCTAACACAAACAAAAACATTGCCAGCGGTCGTTGACCCCTAAAAAAAACAATTTTTTTATATTTTCATACTAGCTGACCCGGCGAACTTCGTACCGTCTCAGAATTAAATAATGTGACAAAGTTCAATAGACACGTGGCGCCATCTATTATCATAATAACGTTATTGTTGTTTTCCTCGGAAACAGCACTTTTTTTTCGGGATGAAAGGTACCCTATGTCCGTTTCTGTACGCCTGAGTTGTCAGGTGTGATCATCGGTTCAGTGGTTTAGACGTGAACAGGTAACAAACAAACTTACTTTCACATTTATAATATTACTAGCTGTGCCCCGCGGTTTCACTCGCGATAAAAGTATTATAGTCCTTTTTTATTGATTCCCTTTACAAATCTCCACCCCCCTTTTCACCCCCTTAAAGGATGATTTCTGGGATAAAAACTATCCTATGTCCTTTCCCGGGATGCAATCTCTACCTCTGCTAAATCCGTTCAGTGGTTTAGGCGTGAAAAGGTAACATACAGACAGACAGAGTTACTTTCGAATTTATATTATTATACATATATGTAGGAGACGGTTGTCGACTACATTTGTGGGTAGTCAACAGAATTTGTTATGATTTGTTTTCTTAATATTAATTTAAGTGATTTTACTATCAATTATTGTCTATTAATTCGGAACATAATTTATTGAGTACTCAGTGTACGCGCTAATTGATTTTAGCAACTTATTTTGATAGTTGTAACCGATGGTTTTGTTCAAAACAATTGATGACATGTTACTTACTTTGATTTTAAAATGATTTACTTTGTGAAATCACTATTGTTTATTTAAGACAATTATTCTTGTTGAATTATTCGATTACTTTATAATGTGAGTCTTATTAGATTTAGCGCATTTTAATGTTTTGTATCAAGTAAACACGATGACGTATTTCCGTACGCCATTTGGACAGAGTTGTTGTGGGGCGAGTGCGTAGTGGGGACAAACCTTTATAACTGAGCGCACTCGTTTGTGCTACACAGTGAGTGACAGTCAGTCAGACAGTCAGTGAGAGTCAGTCGGTGTTCGGACTTGACTCCTGACAGAGCACTAGCTCCCGACAAACCTGTCGGTTTACTTGGGTGGCTCTGTCACTATACGAACAGTAATCGATCCTACGATTTGTTCGCAATTACTTTGTTACTGTACATAATTATTTTACTGTGTATCTAGTTGTGTCGTGTACCTACAGTGTGTGATTGCTAGTGTGAGTAATTTGTTCGTGATATTATAATTCGATTTGAACTGCAAACGGTTTTTCTATTGCGCAATAACCAACACTACCCACAGTATGCCCACAGTAATTAATCAAATATGCCTGATGATAACTAGATGCCAATAACCTACTCCTGATCCGACATATATATATATATATATATATAGTGTGTATGGTTGGATAGTTAGGATTATTTTCATTTTATCGTGTTTAGATATCAATGCGATAATCACGTCTGCAGAGTTCCGCTAGCAAATTTAATTTGACCCTGTATACAATAATTGCTTTAGGTACGCATTCCAGATACTTTTGGTCAGATAAGTTTCTGTGCAACACTAATCATTTTCATACAGACACCAACCTGACCAAAAAATTTAAGACAAAAAATATTTCCCTACAACTCCATGTTTAAAAATTTTTTTTACTACGCTATGTGTACCTATATTTGTACCTAGGTATGTGTACCGACAGTTGATTGGAAGACCAATGAAAACGGACGGACGCACGGAAATTGGAAATCTCTTCGCGTAATAGAAATTTCACTGTTCAACTGCAGTATGCAGCTTTTTGAATTTCCTCTGGGCCGTACTTTGACATGTATCTTTCGTGTTTTAACTTCGAATACGCGGATATTTGCTGTTCCTAACGAATTATGGAAAAAGAAGTTGTTCAAAACTTTCCTATATTCTAGTCGTTTTCTTTGAGCGTCGTTTGACAGTACACGAAATCTCGGGGGCGTGGTATTCAAAACTGACAAATAAATATGAATATGAATTAATATGCCTGTAGGTATCTAATTATAATTTATAGAAGGACATCTAGAGTGGAAGAGACTTCTCGGACTTCAAAACCGCATTCCTGCGTTCTCGTGAACGAATACATATATTAACTTTAAAGTCTTCGCAGATGCATCTAACTCAGCGTGTTGTACCAAATATAGTGGCTAAAAGGTTCATTTTCCGTAGCTCAGGCTTACGAGCGGATACAAGAAATGATTGATGGGTGCAAAAGCAATGGCAAGCGTGATCTATTTTCAGGAAATTACGACGTTCCCCTAATGTAGGGCTCGAAGCGTCTCCTCTACTAGACGTTGCGAAGGCTACTGAATGTAGGAAGGTTATACACTACCTTACACAAGATACACAAACGTGTACATACAGGATGTGGCGTAAATAGCGGTTAAGGATTCGATATACCAGATAATTTACTCTAACATATTACAATTTTAACCATTTAAGAAGTACATTTTTTTTTTACAAAAATCGCTGTTGAATCTGCATACTCGTAATTATGTTAAAAATTAGTGTTAAAATAGAGAAGAACTAACTTTTTCTTCAAAAGCTCTAAATTTACATAAAAAGCCATAATTTTACACGATAGCTCTAGTATTCAGCAGTAATTAACAGAAATCAAAATGAAAATATTATGGTTTTTGTTGAAACTACAACCAAATTTGTAACAAAAGGTGGGAATTTCGTAAACAAAGAACAAAAAATATTTTCGGAACCCTTGGATAAAAATGGTTTAATATGTTATAGTAAATATCTGGTATATCGAATCCTTAACGGTGGATCACTATATACGCCACATCCTGTATAACTGAATTAAACCAATGGGCTCCAAGCTTCTCTTCACATGAGCATCATCAGCCTATAATGTTTCCACTGCTAGGACACAGGCCTCCTCTCTGTGAAAGGGAGTGAGGCATAATCCACCGCGCGGGCCCAGTGCGGGTTGTTATGTCATGTGCCTTCGAATTTTTGGTTCTAGGACATGCCATGTTTTCTGTCGATGTTTTCCTTCACTGTTTTGAGAGCACTACTACATACATATCTATATCTATCTACAGGGTGACATTGAATCCATGGGCATCCTTTTAAGGGATCATTGTAATCATCATTATGAACAACTTTTACTATAGCATCAAACCTGAAATCGCGAAAAAAAATCAGTTCTTCCCTACATTTTGACGAGTTATGTGAACATAAATGCAAGGAACAGCTGATTTTTTTCGTAAGTTTAGGTTTAGTCCCATAGTATAACTTATTCATAATGATAAGTACAATGACCCCTTAAAAGGATGCTCATGAATTCAATTTCACCTTGTACACTAATAATAAAGCTGAAGAGTTTGTTTGATTGATCGCGCTGTCTGGAACTACCAGACGGATTTAAAAAAAAATTGCATTTGATAGCCTAGTTCTCGAAGAAGGCTATAGGCTATTTAACATCACGCTAGGGCCCTGAGGAGCCGAGAAAAATGCAAAAATGTCTGAAAGAACGCTAAGCGAAATCGAAGTAATAGCGCGAGCAGGCGATGCGATGCAACGGGATGGGTCAAGAGAAAAATAAGCTTCACGCGGACGAAGTCGCTTCCAAAAGGCAATACCTAAATAAATTAAACCGATGATTCCTAGCTTCTCTTCAATTAAGGCCACATGCAAATAAACTAACCACAAACCCACATCCGAGACATACTCACTCACTGACCTTTCTAGATAATTTAATATCCAACAAGTTGTGACAACCGTAGCTCCGGTCACAATTCAATGTAGATTAGATTCCGAGATGCGCAAATATCCTTTATCCCTTGAGATTAGACTCGGGGAACCGTATCCGCGATATTGTATCATAGATCTAAGCGAAATGTTACGCGAGCTGAATGTACAGACGCCAGCACATCAAGCTACTACAATCTGTCAAATTTCTTTAATAGATTTTCAACATTATTGCTAAAACATAAGATTCAAAGTAGATTGGGAAAATTTGACAGTTTCGGGTAGGTTAATTTGCTGACGTCTGTACATTACGCACACAATGCACGCACAATGTAATGTACATTAAATAAATTTAAAAAATCAAAAAACCCGACTGCGATAAAAAACTTAAGTTATAATACCTGGCACGTAAGTTGGCAAGATATTTTGTAGTGGGGGAAGTTCGCGCATGCACAATTTCATACATTTTTCCATGCGCGAACTTCCCCCACTACGAAATATCTTGCCAACTTACGTGCCGGTAACTGTAAAAAAAACTGAAAAGCTAAAAACAAGCCCATTTTAAATTAAATAAAAGTTGGAAGCAGGCGGGACCCATTTGAGTTTGAAAATATAAAAATTGTATGGGTCCCGCCTGCTTCCAACTTTTATTTCATTTAAAATGGGCTTGTTTTTAGCTTTTCAGTTTTTTTTAACTTAAGTTTTTTACCGCAGTCGGGTTTTTTGATTTTTTAATTTTTTTTTTTTATTTTATACTTTTTAGTTATGAGTTGTAAATCCCACTTAAGTGTGAAGGTTTTCCTTTAAATTTCGTTATATATAGGTACTACTGCCGTGACATTTAAATTTCTAACTACAAACCGTTTAGTTGGTAGAGGGGGGGACACTTGATACTAACGAAAATTGGTAATTTAAAGCTTAATAAGTCACGAACGGTTTACTTAATCAAAAAACGGTCTTCCAAAACTACTAATATTTTTGAAAGACCTATCCAACGATACCCCACTTGACATAGTTTGTTGACTTTCATTTTTTTCATTTTCACATTATGGCGTCCGGTAGTCGCCATATTGAATTTTCATTAACGTCATGTCTTTAGTGACACTCGCCGGACTAAGAGAAATCGATTGACGTGTGAATCATAAAAATCGGCCCAGGCGTTTGGTTTGTATAGTGCTTCAAAGGAACATACAAACATACATACTTACATACATACATACATAGGCTGATAAACACATTACCACTCCTTTGCGTTGCGCAGTCGGGTAAAAAAAAGAAAGAATGTTTGCGTCCACGGAGCCGAAGATCCAATACTGATGATATGAAAGTATGTTTTGAGTAATTTTTATTGATGTCGATGGCTATAAGAATAGGGGAAGACTAAAAGGGACTGTTTGAATGATGATATGGTTAGAAACGGGAAATAATAATGGTTCCGAAAAACAAATTAATCTCCAGCGATCTGTGGCCGACTAAAAAAAATGGATCTTCGAATAACAAAACTAAACTTCCGAATAAAATACTGAACCTCCGACAAAATTACTAAGTTACCGACAACAGAGGTTTTGTTAAGGGCACCCCGAGGTTCGGTTTGGTTAGGTTACTTTAAACCCTTTACATAGAAATAGGAGCCCTGCGAAGCGGGGCTCCGTCGACATACGATGCAAGAGCGAGCAAATGAGAATACGGATACCTTTACCTAGGTATATATCAAAACGTAATTTAAGCTGGTAGAAAAGTATTATAGCAATAAACAGTCATGTTTATTTTTCGAAGATTTCAGTATCTCATTCGGTCGTTTCGTCATTTTTATTCTGACAAAAGTAGTCGGAAAGTTAGTATTTTAGGCAGTAGATTTAATATTTTTAGTAAGGACAATTCTTATTTTTTTGTCGGAGCTTTTATTACTACCCGTTAGAAACGGGGTGACTACTGAGATGCCGATTAATAGAGAAGTATGGAAGAAAAAGACACGTTACGCCGACCCCAAATAAATATAAGGGAAGGAGAACGACGAGTCCTTTTTATTGATTCTTTATGACTTACCTACACAAATACAACCTGATTGGTGACTCAGAGAGTAATATGGAACCGAGGCGGTACAAAGCCACAAATAATGACGGTGCCGTGTATGTGAAAAGTGCTTTTGCCAGCGCGCGTAGCGTGAAAGTGGATAAAGAAAAAAAGCGTATTTATAAGTATCGTCGCACGTGGCGTTCTGTAGTTTTGTTTTTGTTATTTCCTTATGAAAAATGGCGTGACTTTATGTGTGTTCCTACTTGTATTTTTTTTGTATTTTTACTTCAATTCAGAATGAGTGTAGGTATATTAGTATTAATAAATAAATAAAGTTCACAATCCTATCGAACATAACAAAATTAAAACCTAACTTAACTAAAACTATACACAAACTAAAATATAGCGTCGAAAAATTCATCCGCATCGCTGTCGACTGGTAATGTACCCAAGAGACTGGCGGCATTAGGTACCACGTTGTATGGCAATGCTTAGCCTTTGGCCAAGGTAAAAGCCAGCCCTTGGGTCACGGGAAGTTCAATACACTTCAATACATTTTGCTTTTCTATCTTCGAACCCATAGATATAAGAAAGGAGTTTTATACAATTCTATGTTCGGACCGGAGTTAATAAACCGTACAAATTGAACCTGGATTTACAAACGTTAAGGTTGGAAGTGATTTCAAAGCAATACTCAGGAGAAATACATTTCTAATGTATACTTAGGAAGACCGCAGACGACAGACTTTTAGGAATCCGCTGTAAAATACGGGACCCATTTTTAAAAGTCGTCGTGTCCAGATATACAGGGTTACTTGTAATTCGACTTATACCCGTCAGGAGCTGATAGGGGGGCCAAAATGCAGCAAATTGAACCCCATATGTATGGCCGAAATTCAACAGTTTTCGAGATATTTGAATTTTAACGGTATTTCGATATAATTCCAAATAAAAAAAAAACTACGTAATATTGAAAGTAACCAAGTAAATCTGTATATTACTTCTTAGTGTTTTAAGTGAAAAATACTACGAAGTAATGTCCCTGATGACTAATTTTATTCATCTACATTATTTACTGTCCGATCGCCAATAAATTCAACGTTATTAATGACTTGTGTAGACTGCCTCCCTGGTCTAGTGGTCGCAAGCGTGCTATTGGGTTTCCCATCTAGAATTTCTCAGTGGCAGCTTGGAGGCAATGGTGGCCCAGTGGTATCGGCCGCGACTTACCGAGTTGTAGGTCGTAGGTTCGAACCCAGACAGGTGCTTTACTATGTGTAAATTATTTCATCACTACTGCTCTCAAAACGGTGAAGGAAAACATCGTGAGGAAACCGGCATATCCTAGAACCAAAAATTTGAAGACATGTGACATCTACCAACCCACACTTGGCCCGCGTGGTGGATTACGGCCCACTCCCTCTCACAGAGAGGAGGCTTGTGTCCCAGCAGTGGGAACATTATATGCTGATTATGATGAGCTTGGAGGCCAGTTTCGTGCTCCATTGATGGCAATAGGCTCGCCCCCCATTACATGGGACATAAACATAACTTTTATTTATTTCTCTCACAAAGGTACATTGTTACAGTAGTGTGTATATTCAATTTTGCCTTAGGTATGCCTTTGTGAAAGCTGGAGTCTGAACTAGGTTCGGAACCTGTATGACAGATGTCCAGGCTGGTGTGAGCCTGGACCTTTATACATTTACCATATTTAATGGTATCTTGATTCAGTTTATACGTATTATTACTATTTAACTGGCCAAAAAGAGGGTGTGCTATGGGTATACCTCTCCCTAACCCTTTGGGGAAACCAAGCGTATGGTTATGATGGACTGTCAGATTATACGTGAATGTGACAGTCATTGAGCGCAAAATATCTAATCACCGTTCGCGGTTTATTTGCCAAACATGTAAACAAACATGAGTATTTGGAAAAGTAACTTTAATATCCACACAATAAAGTTCAGTTTACGTTACAACTTTAGACATTTTTATAACTTTTTAAATATTCACGGTGGTGACATGTTCAAATATGAACAAACCTGCATTAATAAATAAAGATTTAAAAAATACTTTTTAAATAGTGCTAGTCACTCTAAAATCAACTAAATTAATAGTAAAATAAAGTTGATATTTGCTTAACTTGAAATACCTAACAACAATAATTTTAAACATACATTTGAATAGACCTTATACCATTCCTTATACTATCTATTTTCGCCGACCAAAATCGGCCACCGACTGCACCGATAGTCGGATCGGATGGCTGCCGTCATCTCCCTTGCCTGCCCAGTGGAACTAACTTCGTTACATTCCTACTTCCAACTGTAGTGCTCCACGAGATAGTAACAGTAATAGCTTTCGAGAAAACACGGAATTTGTACTCGATCAGACAGGACAAGATAAGTATATTAGGATTTCTTGGCAAATGCAATTTCATACATGTCATGAAATTGAGGCCAATGATGAATTTAGAGCTTCAGGTACACTTGTTTTAAAACTCTTTAAGATGAAATTATGAAACTAGTTTTTTTTTTAATTTCTTTGAAAAACTATAAACGAAAACATGCATAATAATATATATATGCATCATAGCCCACCTTTTGCGTCTACTTATGATTTGCATAGATCACGAAAAAAACCTCGGTGACACCCGGACAAGAAATACTTATATTGTAAAGATTTCGATTTAGATTTGTTAGGAACCTTAAAGTCAAAGTCAAAGCATTTATTTCAAATAGGCACTTTTGAAAGTCAAATTTTTTTTGTCTTAAAAATTGGACTTACATTTTCTTTCTGCGAATACATAGGTATAGGTATAAAACATTCGGACTTTTATGACAGGTCGAACATAATTGGGTTGGCACCTACTCGTACCCTACAATGCACCCCAATAAAATTGTTATATTAACTCGCTAGAAGGTAGAGCCCCTTTAAGATTTCCGTCAGAATCCTGTCTGTCCCTGGATTAATGTGTAGGGGCTTAGAAACGGGGCTTTCCATATATCTTGCGGACTGTACCTGAGATTACGCAACCTTGGTCGTGGAGAGTCGAATTGCCTGCTAAGATTCCATCTGTCAACAGGAATACTGAGGGAATTTAGTGGGTTGAGTGAGCCAGTGGAGTATACTTAGTTTAGGTAGGTAGGGTCCTATTGATAAAAGACGCTAATATGGCGCCTGAATGATGAATGCCAATGAAAATATCATAAAAGATTGCTTGTTGATTTGTACGCCGTTGAGGCAAAATATGACTGTGATTTTGCATGCCATGTGTGTATACCATAGATATAAAAGGCAAGTATAAACTCATGTTTTGTACAAATAAATTATACATATATCTTACTAGCTGCGCCCCGCGGTTTCACCTGCATAAGTTTCGATCCCGTAAGAATATCAGGATAAAATCTATCGTATGTTTTTTCCCGGGACTCAAACTATCTCTATTCCAAATTTCATCTAAATCGGTTCAGTGGTTTAGGCGTGAAAAGGTAACATACAGACAGCCAGACAAAGTTACTTTCGAAGAGACACGAACAAGCGCACTAAGTTTAACACTGTACACAGACACGGGGCGGCTTGAGTCTTTTGAGTATGAATGTCGATGGCTATAAAAATAGGGGAAGACCAAAGAAACGATGGATGGACTGTGTGAATGATATGGTTAGAAAGAGGGGTGACTACCGAGATGACGACTAATAGAGAAGTATGGAAGAAAACGACGTTGCTCCTACCGGCGACCCCAAATAAATTGGGATAAATAAGGGCAGGAGAACGATGATTATCTTAACTTAGGTATCTTAAGAACGACACTCAAACTATAAATTATAATGTCTAAGCTATTATGTAAAGATAGGTAGGTACCTACTGGAAAAGGTGGCTGGAATATACTGGATGCGGGAGGCGGAGGACAGGGTGTCGTGGCGCAGCCTGGGAGGAGCCCATGTCCATAATTCAATTAAATTAATTAATATTATTATTTTTTTTTTTTTTTTGTCATGTGTCATAATTTTGCATGCCGTAAGGCAAAATGTATCGGGACTCTCCATAAATTAACACCATATTTGTTACCTACATTATTAGCAAATAAATGATTTGTATTTGTATGTTCAGCAGTGGACTGCAACAGGCCGAGTTGATTGATTGAGGTAGAATAGAATAGAATACTCTTTATTATGTACACCATATAGGCCACCATATATACATACGAGTAGGTACTGCCATTAGGTAATTTGATACCTGCCTACCTTTTTTTTTTATCGTGGGGAGTTCCTCATGGATGTCCACCACCCTGGGGTGGGTGGAGGGGTCTGTCAGACTCTTACTGACTAAAACCACACGGTGTCCTGCTGCTACCTTTTACCGGGGTGCTGGAGTGCTTGCCCATTTCGTCACGCTCCCCCGGCCAGGTGTTGGCCCGCATGAATTCCTGCGGACCCCGTCACCTTCAGCGGCCGCAAAAAAAAAAAAAACAATATACATTTCAACCAAATGAAAATTAATCTAAACAGTCACGTTATTACGCTGCTTGGCAATAACTTTCGGATACTACACAAAGCCTTTGTAATAAGAAACCTCGCCAACCTCCCTAGGGAAGAAAACTCGTCATAGCTATGACAAATATTTAACTTTTTGTTTGTTATACAAATATTATCTAAACATTGTAGCCTCTAGGGTACTCTGATAATAGACAGTTAATTTTCTTAATAGGCCCGGTTTTATCTTACTTAATTTATAATCAAGAACGAAAGCGGAGGGAATCAAATTACCTTCCTTGTTAGTTATATTTAGATTTACAGAATAATAACACAGTATCTAATAACTACTAAAGAGAATTTGATATAGGTACTTGGGCAGGTATGTGCACGCACATGACATGATAATATTATATTTCTGTGACTGCTATGATCACGGTAATGTTAGATTACCGTGCTATAATGCACAAAAAAATTAGCGATTTTAGCAAAGCAAGCATCGGCTACCGTTTTATATATGGGTACCTAAGCCTAGTTCAGCAGCGAACTTCTTACTTTCCATAACCTTTGGTTACAATATCTACTTATTTAGGTGAGAATACCAACGTAAATAACGTAGGTGAAAATACCTACTGGCCCATCCGGGAATCGTAGTCAGGGTCGCAAAACGCAAACTCGACCAACACACTATACTGGCAACACACGATAAAATGAAATTCTTCCGCTGAGGTAATGCTGTTTGGTGCCAGAATATTTTATTTCTTTTTTCTACGTTTATATTTGAAATTGGAAGATAGCAGCGCCATTTTAGGTCACGAACGCTCGAACGTCAGTAGTCGTTTCCCGCGCCAACATTTTGATAAAATCGGTCCCGCCCGGCAAGGCAATACATTTTTAGAGCCACCGTAGTTGTTTACAGTACGCAATTTCCACACAAAATAGAAGCCGTCGAGTTGTTATTAGTATCACGTCCTTATACCTCACAGGATTATTCGCATCACGCTTTCGGATAGCTTTATCACAGTTATCATGTTGACGCAGCCTCCCTCTTCCTTTTACGTAGTTAGCTAGGTACCCATATTATTTGTCCCAGATAGGGAATGCAATCCCGGGATCCCGGATCCCGAGATCCCGGGATCCCGGCTTTATTCCGGTCCCGAAAATCCCGGGATTAGATTTGTCCAAATCCGGGATTTTCGGGATTAACGAAAATGCTAAAACTTTATAACTTTATTTTTTTTTATAAATTACTCATCGTAGCTTTCTTTGTAAACGCAATGTTACAGTCAATGTCACAACACAATGTCGGCCATCTTGAATTGACAGCATCTTGTCTTGACTGATTATTATTAGTCGTACGTAGAAGTTTTTTTCTATTGACCGACGCAGAGGATCGTACAACTTCGACGCGTGTGCACTTATTTTTGAGTAAGTCTTGTGTTTTTCTTACTTATTAGGTTCTAAACTTGTTTATATTACATAACATATATTACGCCATAATGTTTGATATCAATTTGCCGTGATTAAAACTATTTATCCGAGTTTATTATGTTATGCTTTTTGGTATGTAATGCGTGTTTGTCTTTTTAAAGGTATTTAATGGTAAGAAGCTTCAAAAACCATCCCTATGTCGCTTTCTAAGGAGAGTTTATTTATTCAACATACGAACGATGAAGATCCATCTTCAATATGGAGTCACTTTCTAATTGCTAAAGACGGTGGTGGTGGTTCTACTCGGGGCTACAATCTTGAACAAGCTTATAAATGTTTGATGACGGTTCCCCCGACTTCCGTAGAGTCTGAAAGAGCATTTTCAGCTGCAGCATTTATATGTAATAAATTGAGAACACGGCTTGGAGACGAAACTTTAGATGCATTGATGTTTTTAAGGTCTTATTTTCGTAATAAGTAGATCTCAAAGTTGTTTTCTTAGTAAATTTTTATGTTTAAGATAATTTCAAGTCATAGTCTAATTGGTTAATGTTTTAAAAGACTAGTAACCTAAAGTTCCTCATTGTTTCCTAAGAAGAATTTTATGATTAATTTGTTATTTTTAAAGATGATTTAAGTTGAAGTTGTTTTAGTTAAAAAGTTAATGTTTTAGAAGTTCATTTTTGTTTTGATTTTGTTCACATTGACACGGAAGTTGACGAAAGACTGCTGAGTTTAAATAAAAATGACAACCGATGATTTTTTGGTCGTTTTTAATACAAATTTTCAATCCCGGGGCTATCCCGGGATCCCGGGGTTGTCTTTGTTCAATCCCGTAATCCCGGGATTGAAAATAGGAGCCGGGATTGCATTCCCTAGTCCCAGACCTCGTTAAGAAATTAAGTTAAATAGAAATTGGTCTGTGTTTAGAGCTTTGTTTAACACTAATGATACCTAATTAATCTTTTGAAATTACGTTTAGTTTTAGATACTTAAGTACCTACTGAATTAAGTTGTATTAAGTAGAAAACCTAAAGTCTGTCTGGTCTAGCTAACAAAATGTAAAAAGTCCACAACCCACCAAAAATATTTTGTGTGAAGTAGGTATCCAAGACCTCACATAACGCTTTCACTGTTTAAAAAAGTTACCATCTAACGTAGAGCCCAGCCCATAACTTTACAAATCTTTACATATCTTGGCCAAAATGTAGGTACTTAGCTATGGCTCACAGAAATGTAAAAAACAGTGAACTATTTGATGATCACACTTGTATTTGGCTTGTCTTGGCAGGGGCACGCGACGCGTCGACGCGTGAAGTCATCTTCACGCGTCATCGCCGTCTTTTGCGGGATAAGCTAACATGGCGCGTTAAGTATGAAAGCTTCATGATTTCTACATTCGTTCTTATTATTGTACAGAAAATATGCCTGCCATCTGATTACCTAGGTATATTTAAGTTTCATTTTTATGATAGATAAACAAAAAGTAAACCCTTACCCCAGGAAGCACGGGCGCTTATTTTACCGCGCCCAGGAATTTCAATTCTCAGCGCTAAGCCGAGAGCTGAAAATAGAGTGCACGGTAAAAAAACGTCACGGAATAAAAGCGCTGTTGCCAATGTGGGCTTATGAAGTGGAGATTTGTTTGTGCTGCTAACTACAGTGAACTTTAGTCATAATTCACAAGTTACTAAATATAAAGTGATAATAAAGGTTACTAAGGAAAGGACAGATACAGCACTTACCTACTGGAACAAAAATAGTTACAAAAATTTGCAACAAATTGTCAAAAGCATGTCAAATTGTCTTCTGCTTGTCTATGGCACAACTAAATGGACTCTGCCCAGAATTCAGCTACGTGTTCGCGTCCATCAGTTCCTGTATCGTGCAGCTGACACGACACGTAGGACATGATAATAAGTGTCCCATCATTTGTGGAACAGGACCACAACACAACCCATCAGACCACTTGAAATGACTTTAATTTTGATACGTCGAGTCGTTGATTTTCATTCCAGCGACGGGTGTTAGTTAATCAAATGCAAGTTTGAGTTTCAAAAATTACTTTAATTTTACTAAATTACAAGTTGATTATAGTAAATATTTTCAACATATAAATTGTCGTTTCCCATCAGTCACGCGTAGCCAATGGCAGTATTAAATGTTTGAACACACAAACGACAGACGCAAGTCTATACAAGTAAACCCACCTTCCAATATAAAAGGATAATACCTAAACGTATTATTGAAATCGCGAATACACGACCCGATACACGCCCACACGAGCTAGAGTCGAGGCGGCGTCGAGGCGCGGGCGCACGTTTTCTATAGGAATAAATATAGGTAAGTAGGGTTTATTCCTATAGAAAACGTGCGCCCGCGCCTCGACTCTAGCTCGTGTGGGCGACGCGCCTTAAGAGGAAATGCGGTCGGAGAGACTTTTTGAAAAAGCCTAAGTAAAAAGTCATAATTCGAGCTTTGGCTCTCGCCTATTTTCTCATCCAATAGTTATTGTACCAATTTAAAAGATATTTCATAAATAGAATAAGAAGGATATACATGTGTCCTTTTTGATGATACATTATTTTTAAAAGCACTAGAACCCTCAAAAAATGCTCAAAATTACCGCTGTCAACAGATGTGTACCTACAAAGACGACTATTACATGAAAGAAACACAGTATACAGGCTGGGCAAAACATTTTGGATCAAACGAAACAGTCGGGGTTATTTGCAGTAAAAAATATCTTTGTGGCAGAGCCCTAACTTGATCTCCTTAAAAGTTATGGCAATTTGAGCGTTTACATTATGGTTCTAAGGTTACAAATTATTCTTCGTGAGACTTAAAAGATATTGAAAAAAGTGCCAATACTGATCATAATTAATCATGGTAACTACAGTCATAAAAGCAGTGTGGTAGTGATGATATTCGTTTAATTTTTTTTTTTTTTGACTGCATGTAACCCCAACTATCACCCTGTTTCGTTTAATCCACGATTTTTTGCCCAGCCTGTATATGTCGTCCGCGTAAAACTTCTTGTTCCTCCGACCCACCCCGTAGCACCGCATCGCCTGCCCGCGCTAGTACTTCTTGTTCGCGTCCTTTCTTACATTTTTTCCTTTTACTCGTTTCCTAAGTCTTGGCGTGATGTTAAATCGACTGGTAGTTCCAGAGATTAGCGCGTTCAAACAAACCAACTCTCCAGCTTTATTATTAGTATAGATAGATATCACGATATTTTTTACAATGTAATTGGAGGGTAGATTGTAATTGCATCCTCAATGTAGATTATGCGAATGACGTCACAGGACTCACCGGCAATAGGGAGTATTAATCATTTGAATAGGTACTTGTAGAGGTAAATCGTTTGTGTGTAAACAACTGGACGCTTTCAAATACATGTCTCATTGTGCGCTATTTCAGTAGTAGGTAGATAAATACAATACTTACATATAAGTATGAAATATATTTTTACATAATTATTTTAACTTATAGGTACATGACTTGAATATAATATTCGTAGGTATAATTACTCTCACCAAGTTTGTATAATAAGTGCAATACAAGAAGAAAAAATTAATATTTTTTAAACGCTGAATAAATGCACCTTTAGTTCGATATACATAGTATTTTTATCTCCGAAGCGAGGCGACGCGCGCTTTACTTGTGGTAACCAAGTGTACAAACACGCTGTGAATGTGCCACTTGTAACTTGTTTAGCACAAGTAAAGCGCACGTCGCTTCGTGAGATAAAAATAATGTACCTACCTAAACGTTATTTTGAGAATCAAATAAATTATTAGTAACACAGAAAATCAGTTCGAAGCAAGAGCTCTTTTTATCACCATAAAAAGATAAATGGACCAGAATAAGAACACATTATTTGACTGCCTTTCATTAGAAAGAGCTCATGCCAAACCATCCTCGAGATCCTAGTTAACCTTGCAGAACCGATAGATGGCAGCACTGGCGTAACGGACTTTAACAGTTGTAACATCATCAAATACGATAATAACTGTAGGCTAAAAAGCTTACAATTTTACTAAATAGTTTGAAAACAAACAACGAAATATAAATTATCTTTACATCCTTACAAAAAAACGTCGCCGAAATGTCTGTATGCGCATAACTTCCGAATGACTGCACCAAATTGGATAATTCTTTTTTTGTTGTGTTCGGTATTGCCAGGATAAGGTTTGTATGAAAGAAAATTTCGGAAATTCAAAAAAAAAAATTGCACACGTGCGAAGCTGGGGCGCTAGTATTCTTATAAAAAGAGTAATTATACTAATAAATACAGTTGAGTATTGAGCTCTACTTCCCACATACATAGACACAACATACAGGATGCTCGGCAGAACGTTGAACACACGAAAATGGCAGATAGATGGGGTCGTCTGCTACCTACCCAGCCCAAAAAAAAAATACCTAGGCCCCATAGTTTTTTTTTATTACCGAAATCCATGAGTTTTAAAAGTTTGAAGGCCTATAACTTTATGTAGGATAGACGAAACTGGCAACACTTTTTTTTTGTTTTTGTCTCGATTATTGGTAGATTCATCTAAAATTATTGTTTGGTGTAAATAGTAAAATCGGCTACAAAAAATAAAAACTATGGGGCCTAGGTTTTTTTTTTTGGGCTGGGTAGGTAGCAGACGACCCCATCTATCTGCCATTTTCGTGTGTTCAACGTTCTGCCGAACACCCTGTATATACAACTCACGCCATCTTCGCATGAGGGTAGGCAGATACTATGGTACGCCACCTGCTACGATCCTTACATATTACTTTTGCTTTGTTTACTTTCACTTAGTATAGTATATTATTATTCCACTTAGCTTAGTATATTTTGTAAATTCTCCTTTTTTATAAGCCTGTACTGTCCTACTCTTTGGCTAAGACTACCCTTTTCAATTCTCTCAATTTTCGAAGGAAAACATCTAGGATGCCCCGCTGTCTTCCTCTCGCTTTTATCCTACATTTTTACCTAACACGAGTAAATAGTAAGCACTACTATGCTTACAGCGTGGCCGACGAGAGAATGCGTTTTTGACAGCTGTCAGTTTCATACAAACGGAACCGTTTTTTCCGATGTCGACTATTCTGCCAGAGTCATGTGGTGACTGTGGTGGCAACGCAGCAAGGTGGGGTCGTCAAACTTCGAATACGTGTTTTGTTTGTGAATTTGAATAGCTACTAGAACTGTCACACTGACAGGTGTCAGCAACGCATCATCTCGACGGCCGGACTGTAACTTATTTTCTACGGTACCTATGTTATGAGAATGTAGGCAGTAAGGTTACATTATTTAGAAACTGACGTCGATATTTGAGGATTCATAAAGTATTATGGACTCATGTTGCGTGAACTTACGCTGCCGTCCCCGAAAAGTACAATATAATTACTCCTATGTTATCGTGAGTAGCAAGAACTATACACAATAGGTACAGACGCCAGCACATCAAGCTACCCGAAACTGTCAAATTTTCCCAATCAACTTTGAACCTTATCCTTTAGCGATAAAGTTGAAAATCTATTTAAAAAAAATGACAGATTGTAGTAGCTTGGTGCTGACGTCTGTACATACTTTTACAATATTCCAAAAATAAAGAAAATCACTCAACATAGTTGGGAAAAGCCTAGGCAGTAGCTGATGATGATGGGACGAAAGTCGTAATTGAAAAATTGACTATTGGTGTAAAAACAATAGGGCCTAAACCTATGTCATCATCTGCCTAGCCTTCTCCCAACTATGTAGGGGTCAGTTTCCAGTCTAACCGGATGCAGCTGAGTACCGGTATTTTACATGGAGCGACTGCCTATTTGACCTTCACAACCCAGTGACTGGGTATATTCCGCGCGGAACTAGTTGGCCGTTGAGATGGGGACAGGGGTGAGGCGGCGGTTCGCAACGCACGTACTGAGTAATGCGCCCCCGCGCCTCCGTCCCACCGCTCACATACCTAAGCTGCCAAGCGGCCAACTAGTTCCGCGCGGACTATAATACTATACTGTGTATATTTTTTTTTTTCTAGAGTTATTCTCATGATTCTATATAATTAATTCATCTACATATACTTATACAAATTTTATTTAAATTACCTTACAATATATTAGCAAATTCCACCTGCCGATATTCATAAAAATATGGCTTGTATACATAATACATCTCACTTTTATTATTGAACACTTGAAAGCTAATATTTAGTAAAGTATTAACAGTACTAAAAACTGTGTTAGATATAAAACCTTTACGTCACTAAAACTATTACATTAATATATTTAAAGAAAAAAAACAACAAGGTGCTGTCCGAGCATTGTAGAATGCATAATTGTAATAAAAAAAATACAGTACAAACAACTCCTTCCACCTCCCGTCAAGCTCCGCGCGTATCCTATTTCATACGAAACAATAGAAAATCAATTGTGTCTCATTAGCGGAGCTTGAGAGGTCACAAATCAATATTTACAAATGTCAGGCATATTCATCACGCAATAGTCTAACAGGCTACGCTAAATCTAATCATAAGTTAGGAACTTTGGGAGCAGCTACAGAAATATAAACCTTAACAAAATAAAAATAAAGAATAGATTATCACAGAATAAAATAAATTAGAGGTTTGGAGTAGTAAAAGTATTAAAATCACAGTTTATTTTCACGAGAAAGCTACGGGCTTGGAGACAACTTTCACCATGCATCACTAAACATAAAAAATACATTTAGCGTTAAACATAGTTATAATCAACCTGTCTCTATCATCTTTTAACAATTGGCAGAAACAGACACGACATAAATACGTTTAAAGCTAAAAATTAAATACAGGGTGTTACGGAAAGGGTATATCAATACAAACGGGTTGAAGAGTGTATGTGGTCCAGAATATCTGTACATTTCAGCTCAAAAGCATTAACGTTGAAAATGCTTAATATTTTTTTATTTCGACATCACGGCGCTGCACTGGCGCGCGGCGGCGTGATGTGCGTGTACTAGGCGCACAGACACACTACAGATAATGGATAATGACCCTCGTGGTGCGGTGACACGTTTGTTATGATTTCAATTTAATAAACTATCGAAATAAAAAAATATTAAGCATTTTCAAAGTGACTGCTTTTGAGCTGAAATTTTGTACAGAGATTCTAGACCAGATATACTCTTCAACCCGTTTGTATTGATATACCGTTTCCGTAACACCCTGTATATTCAGTGATTTGTGGTGCAAGTGAGCCTTAGAGCTATAACCTCATAGGAACGCCATGGTGACTTCGCCAGGTCGCACTGCCAACTAAATGTATACAGCTATATTGTGGGTGGTTCACCTGGCCGCCTGGCCTGCTCCGCTTGGTTAACCACAAAATGTACATACATTTTATTGGCAACGCGTCCTAAATGTAAAATTAATTAAAACATAATACTTAATCTATACTTCTATACTAATATTATAAAGAGGTAAAGTTTGTAAGTTTGTATGTTTGTAAGTTTGTAAGTTTGTATGTAGGGGGTAATCTCTGGAACTACCAGTCGGATTTGAAAAATTCTTCTTGCATTTGATAGCCCAATTCTTGAGGAAGGCTATAGGCTATGTAACATCACGCTATGGCCCTTAGGAGCCGAGCAAAAAGAAAAAAAGTAAAAAAGAACGTTAAGTGATAGCGCGGGCGGGTGATGCGATACGACGGGGGGGCTCGGGGGAAACAAGAAGTTTCACGCGAACGAAGTCGCGGGCTGAAGCTAGTCATTAACAAAATCAATGGCAAAATATTTTTGGTATAATTCAACAGCTGCAGTTTTCCTCAAAACCCCACAAAATAATGTTAAACTTAAAATATAATAAATATCTTAAGACACAGTTAGTTCCAATATTGGCATTTAGAATTTTCATAATGAGCTTCATTCAATGTTCAAATAGTGGATAAACATCTGTACTTTTAACTACATATAAATATGGAGATAATATATTTGGCAATTCAATGTATATTATCAACTAGGTGCTATACTCCATAGGTTTAGGTAGTTAAATAAAGGTAAACAAAAGAACCATGTGACTTAGTTAACCAACTAAACGTAATACCAGTCTATTCAGTTGTCATGCTACGTCACAGTTGTACTCTTCATTTTAGCAACATTTTTAATCAATTAAAACATTGCTAAATTGAAGAGTACAACTGTGACATAGCATGACAAATGAATAGACTGGTATTACGTTTATTTGGTTAACTAAGTGACGCGGTTTTTTGTTTACCTTTATTTAACTACCTAAACCTATGGACTTATAGAGTATAGGTTAGTATGTTATCAACTAAGTGCATGAACTATGTTGAATGTGGTTTTCTATTCTTCTCCTAATTTACCCATTAAAGCATCCTAAGCCTATTTCTGTCACATATCACACACCCTGAATCAATATTAACATTGCTGTATTATGTTCTGTCATTTTTAGGGTTCCATACCCAAAGAGTGCCAACGGGACCTTTAAATAAGGCTCCGCTGTCTGTCTGTCTGTCACAGGGTCATATTTTTGTCTATTTTGAACCGTACTAGGAGGAAGACACTTGAAATTTTCACACGGTGTGTGCTATGGCCGCTATAAAAAAAATAACCTTTTGACCGCCACACGTCAAAAAATTAAAAACGTGCCCTCGGCGTCAAAGTCTGTCATGTAGTCGTGACTGTGGCGTGCTGGGCACATTTTGTCATCTATACATGACTGTGGTGGTCAAAAGGTTAAAGGGGTTTTTAAACTGTAGTTTTAAAGTGTGTGCGTGTATTGCATGGTGGTACGGAACCAATTGTGTGCAAGTCCGTATCGCATTTAGCCGTTTTTTTCTTAAAGATTCAACATGAAATCTTCCCTGCTTACAAAAAGCTATTGAATCTTTGAAGTTAGTAAGGCTAGTTTGAAAATAATTGATCGAATGATGACAATATTCTTATCACTGTGACAGCTAAGTATAGGTTTTGAAAAATACAAGCAAACCCTTAGATTACACATGAATGAAATTGTTCTAAGAAATGTAAGACTTTTTTCTTTTAAAACTGTTAAGAAAACAGTGAAAAACATTATGAAAATATTTTTTTATCCATACAAAAAACTAGTTTGTAAGGGAAGTTGAGTTCTAGGCTTAGTGTTGATTAATTATAAGAGCTTGCTCATATTTTTTCAATAAACAAGTATATTTATTCAAAACTAAGTTTTAGCATAACTGAAGGCCAATTCTCGTAATTTAAAATGTTAAAAATCTAGTCGCAGTCTCATCTCAGCGGCAAACAAATGTCAAAAACTTGTCGAAATGTAGGTAAATTTAAAGTGTTTTGACAGACTGAGATCAGACTGTGAATGTTCTTAAAATTACGAGAATTACCCCTCAGCATAAATGTCAGAGTCGTATGCTGCATTGTTTATGGCCCAGAAGTAATGAATGATCCCAACAATGACAGCTAAAGAACAATAGCCACATCTGGTATCATTATAGTACAGTTTTCATTTAGTTGTGGTGACTGGCACTGTTTGTATTTCGGCTCCAGTTTATCTAGGTCCACTTTCATGCCTTTCCTTTTAGCCATTTCTACAACGTAACTCTTCAGCTTCAGATCACTGAAATTGATAAATAAGTATGATTAGTAATACATAAGGGTTTCGGTATTCTAGGTATAAATCCTGTGTTAAAAGATTACCTTTTACCCAGATGTTACTGAAACTATTTTTTCTAGGAAAGCCAGGAAAGGCAGGCCTTTTAAAAGGCCCATCATAATAGAGGGGTTGTATGCATGTCATAGTTGTACGTTTTCGATCTTTTAAAAGGCCCGTCGCAGTATCTGGGTTAAATCTTCTTACAATTGTAACTGTGGACAGGTCCACTCAGATCTGAGTGGTTTTTTCCTCAAAATATCTTCTCAGATGTTAACCTGCATGGTCCTCATATCGTCGCTAATGTAACTAAGTGACGTAACTGATTCGAAGCATATTTTACAGAACAGTATTACTACTATTGTTATCGTGTTAATATTGTTTTAAGAATAAATATTTTAACAGATACGTCACTTCATGAGATCTTTGTTTTTATTTTGTTCAGAATACATGATCAGATATCAGATTCGACTTGGAAAATGAATCAAATTACTGTAGTTAGTGGCTTAGTCCAAAATGTCAGATACGTCAGTTTGATTAGCGACAATATGGCCCAACCAAGATTATGTCTGGGCTTTAAAAAGAGACCGTGACCTTTGAGTTTATTTTAGTTAAACACCGGTTGGTTGGCAAAACACCAAACTTATCTAGTTTTAAAACATAATTTAATTTTGACAGGTAAAGTATTCTTTAAACCAATGTGTAATGTGCAGAAATAAATATCATTAACTACAGCAAAGAGTACTCTGGTTCTTTTGAAATGGAACTCAATTGTGATTGATTGCAGGACATGCTTGACAAGTCTATCAATTACTGGCTCAAGGAAGTCCTCAATTGAGCAACTGAGCCTAGATCATACAATTAAGGTGAATAGTGGTAGACCGCGAAATTCAAATTTTCTTACGTTTTTTGCAATTTGTATGTCAGTATCAGGTTGTATCTTGATCAAAATATGATTTGCCACTATAATAGATATGTATTTGATATGTATAATAGATATGTATTTTTTGTTTTTATAGTCAATAGAATCATTAATATAACTCTTTAAGTAGATAGATAAAACGTTTATTTAGTGCAACAAAAGACACAATACAGGCATTAACCTTTCGTATGCCGGAACGTAGATCTACACGAGACACAATGGCTTTTTAATTGTGTCTGTAATTACGGCATACAACCGGTTAATGAAACAACAAAAAGGGTGAGAAAAAAAACAAAGATTAATTGACCTATACACACTTACCTTACCTATACGAACTTTTCCATCAGAGATTTGTTCAACAAGTCTAACTTATAAAGATGTATTTATGATTCTAATGATTATAATTCTGTAAATATGTACCTGTTATAGTCGCAAATCATATTTTGATCAAGATACAACCTGACACTGACCTGAAAATTGCAAAATACGCGGCTACAACTACGCATTCACCTTCGGTGTATCAATATAATATATATTTAGCAATGTATTATTTAAATCAAAACTATACTAACCTGAATTTCATACATATACAACATAAACAGCTTAGCATTGCCATGCTCAATAGTACTCCCAATGTAGTAAACACCATATCCATCAAGCTCCCATCAAGCATGTTTACCAAATAGTTTTTATTATATGTCTGAAAACAGATTAACATTATTATTAGTAGACAGCGTTGGAAATACGTGTTTCTTTTTGCATCAATATTTACAGAAATAAGCGATGATATTAAAGTGTTTTACACTTATAATATCATTGGAAATAAGCCCGAAATCAATAAAAACAAATGAAAACAGCTGAATTGACGCAAGTGTTTAAAATACTGGGTATGCTCTCGTAATACTTACATTGTACAGATATCTAGTTCATAACTGAATAAAATATTTATTTATTTGTGTTCTCTCATTCGATTTTGTAAGCTGGTCACGACTACAAACAAATCACTCAATAAAACTGGGGTTTCGCCAAGTTGGGAAAATAAAAACACTAACAGAAACAAGCAGCAACAGCAAGCAAGCTGGTTTGTCTGTCACTGTCACTGTCAAAACTAAAATTCTAAATGTCAACTAATACGTCAACCAGAAATTCACCAATGGCTATGGAACTCAGATAAATTGGAATACTGATTGACCAATAGAATGCGCACTCTACGTTTTCTTTTGTTTCGTTCAAAAACTAACGCGGAAGCGGGAACTATGCGCGAAATTCAAACATGATTTATATTTTTTATTTTCTATTATCGAAAATTTTAAGTTCCTCCTCCCTGCAGCTGTCTTCTGTTTTATAATCACTAATGAGCTGAGTATTTTATTGACATTACTTGATTACAAATGGTCGAAATAAAGTATCAAGTGCTTGGACTTGCTGGTATTTGCCCTTTACGCAAGAAATAAAGGCACATTTTTTTTTTTAATATTATTTATTCTGCCAATAATAAGTCAGAGGCGAAAGCGCCAGGTTAGCTCGCGAAATTCAAAGCTTTTACGTTTTTTGCAATTTTCAGTTCAGCGTCACGTTGTATGTTGATTTAAATATGATTCGCGGCCGTAACAAATATTAATTTATAAAATTATAATCACAAAAATAATAACACAACTCTCTAAGTTCATACAATAATATTACCCTATTAAATGACATTGAAATCATGACATTTGGCCAGTACTAACTAAAGGAGTTGTAATGCTGATTCTAATTATTATATTAGTGTAAAGTCATATTTGTTACGGTCGCGAATCATATTTTACTCCATATACAACCTGACACTGATATGCAAATTGCAAAAACCAAAAGAATTTTTTTATTTCGCGGGCTACCTTAGCGCATCCCCCTTAAACAACCATAACGCCCGTTGGTTCCACAAGGACACTACAATTCTCCGATATCGCCGGCAACGGTGCGTGCTTTGGAGCCACCTTTTTAGAGTTATAATCTCTTTTCAGTTTCTTTGCCACAGCCTTTACATTTTTTTTCAACGTCCGGTCTCTGGAATAAAAAAAAAATATATTAGGTCCTTACATATGAAATTGGCGTTTTTCGTACTGGCCACTTTAATCACGAATTTCTCCTCTTTGGTAAGGAATTCCAAATTCAAATTTGTACAGCTATTTACTCATGTATTTGTGCTTCGATGACCGTCATTCATTTGTTTTTTTTCTTCTGTTTTTTCTGTTTGCGTCACTCATTTTACAAAATGGAAAATTTAAAATATCGCATTATTTACGAGTACGAGTTCCGCCGTGGCACTAGTGCTGCGGAAACGACTCGAAGGGTGAATGATGTGTATGGCGGTCATGTTGCAAAAGAAAACACAGTTCGTTTTTGGTTCCAACGTTTTCGTTCTGGAAATTTCGACCTGCAGAACAAGCCCCGTGGACGGCCTGAGACCCAAGTTGATAATGGAGAATTGAAGGCTATTGTGGAAGCGGACCCATCGCAAACCACGTCCGAGTTAGCTGCAGGCTTCGATGTTAGTGATAAAACTGTTTTAATTCACTTGAAGCAAATTGGGAAGCTCCACGCCACTGCTGCTTCACGACAACGCCAGACCACACACTGCGCAACAGACGGCTACCAAATTAGAAGAGCTTGAATTGGAATGTCTTAGACATCCTCCGTACTCCCCGGACCTTGCTCCAACAGATTACCATTTTTTTCGCAATTTGGATAACTTTTTGCAAGGGAAAAAATTCAACTCCGATGGGGCAGTCCAAATCGCCTTCAAAGATTTTATTGATTCCCGTCCGACTGGTTTTTTTAGTAAAGGGATCAATGAACTACCTATAAGATGGCAAAAGTGCATTGAAAACAATGGTTCATACTTTGATTAATTAAATATATTATATTAAAAAATATTCGACTTTTTGTTCCTTCCATACAAAACGCCAATTTCATATGTAAGGACCTAATATATTAATTTCTGCTACATCGTTTTCAATCAGAGGGTCGGGCAAAGTGTTACTGAGTTTTTTCCATTAAGAATTTCTTAGTAACAGCCCGCGCGGGGTTTGAAAGTTGGCGGTGTGATACCCCCGTGTCTCGGAACGCACGTTATGCCGTTGTTGGTACTGCGCCTGATCTCTCTCCGGTCGTGTCGGATTGCCGTCCCATCGGACTATGAGAGTGAGGGAAGAGGGAGTGCACCGGCGTCTGCGCGCACAGTTGTGCTGTTGTGCACTATAATATCTGTGCATGCCGCGCCGAACGCTAGTCTCCGTTGAGATTAGCCGCCGTGGCCGAAATACGGTCTGGAGGACTTTATTTATTTACTTATCAATCAGAGGTATTTGTATAGACTAGACTTTGTTTCTGCTTTATTTTTTTTTGTAGCCTGTGCTGGTTGTTCCACTGCTGGGCAAATATCTCCCTCCAATTCATCTATTGTTCGCGGGCCCGCGCATCCTCCTTCCAGTTTTGGCGGAATCTGTGCCTAAAAATAATTTTAAACGTGGCAAACAATCGGCCATCGGATTTGACCTCAGAGCAAAGAACGGAAACAGCAGTTACTCTAGAGAGTACTATAGCCTTTAGTGGGTAGGTACTCCTGCAGCCAAACAAGGAGTTGTACAGACGCCAGCACTTCAACCTACACCTAACTGTCACATTTTCCCAATCAACTTTGAACCATATGTTTCAGTGATAAAGTTGAAAATCTATTAAAGAAATTTGACAGATTGTAGTAGGTTGATGTGCTGGCGTCTGTACGTTCGTACAGTCAATCGCACATAACAATTTGCATTGACGTGGATGTGCGGTTGACTGTACTACCTACCTATACTGCATGGATGGAATGGTTCGCGTGTTCTAGTTTTAACAAGATGTAATTAGTCCATCACTTACGTGTAACTAATACGGCAACAGTATATGCAGGCGGATACAACACAAACGCTTGCGCACGTTATGAATAGGATAACCGAAATCAGGATGCTTCTAAACAGATTCTCTCCTTCAATGTAAATTGCTCCTGAAAGCAGAGACATAAAATGTTTTTAGTCTTGTAAAGAACTAAAGGCTCAATACGGATACCTAATTAATATCAACACATTATTCTTTAGCAGCTAAATCACAACAGCATGAGTTAATACAAATTTAGGAAACAATACATAACACCAAAGAACATTAAAGAAATTGCAAGCAGGATTAACGCCATGGTGTGCGCCATGGTGTGTGCTTTAGTTTTGTCTAACTTTTTCTGACAGTAGGTGGTTCAAATGTAGGTATTAGGTATGTGCAAAACTGCAAATTAATGGGTCATTTATATGCAGCCACAAAAAACTGCCAGTTCGTGCTCTTACTTACTCGCCATTTCGTCATCAGCTAAATTGTCAACATCTGTAAAATCAATTTGCTATTTAGATTATGGTTTATTTCTTTGTCTTGGAGGACCAATGTGTCTCAAAGAACACAGTATCAGAGTGAAAAGGCTGTAATGTGTTACCTTAGAATATCCAGTAGGTAGTATTGGGTATTCATTGAGAAAAGGTTGCTGGTCTTTTAAGATGCTTGCTGCGGAACTTCTCGAAAAGGCTCCAAGTTATGACAGAGTTGTAGACATAGTCTTGATTAGCTGTTGGTCTATTGTAACTTCTTCACGATGTTTTACGTCACCGTTATTAGAGCAGTGGTGAAGAAATAATTTACAGAATAAAGCGCGCCAGTTTGGGACGGAAAACATCGTGAAGAAACCTAGGATATAGAACCAAAAATTCGAAGACATGTGGCATCTACCAACCCGCACTGGGCCCACGTGGTGGATTACTGCTCACACCCTCTCGAAGAGAGAAGGCCTGTTTCCCAGCAGTGGGAAAATTATAGGCTGTTTATGTATTGTATCATAATATATAGGTAACACTTACCACTTTGGTCATAAATCACGACTCTCTTCTTAAGTTTCTTGAAATTAATAAGACACCTGTCGTTGACGGCATCGTAGATAAACACTCTGAAAACCCAATCCTTTCATTTTAGGCGGCAAAAATATTTCTGTAGAAATATATTAAGGATAACGTTACGTACTCTTCGCAACCGCATTTCGTTTCGCAGTTTTGCAAAACCTGTGGGAATAGAAAAATAATAAATGAAGAGACTAAAACAGAAGGAAGAGCTTGATTTTATGTCAGGACAAAACAAGGACAATCATCTACACTTGACACTCTGACGATGATGAGAAGATGGAGGAAACGAGCCATGAAACTTAGGATATAGCTAGGAGACCAACTCAGCCCCTGCCTTCGGGGACTATGTACAGACGTAGTGTCATTTTATAGGGAGACTTTTTAAACTTTTGGAAGGACTTCTCAGACGTCTGCTACGACTTCTTGTAACTCTGTATTTAAGATACATGTAGGTAAGCACATATTACCCAATTGATGAGTATTAATTTACTTACTGCATCATCTGTAGGAGCATCAACAACAGCTTCTGCAACTGTTATAACAGAAAATATAGTCTATTTATTTTATTCTTTAGAACTTTATTAACATATCAGAAAAATAAGTGTTTTTGTTATTATATGTCCTGCAAACTTTCGAGGTAGGTACTGGCAGGTACTAATCATGGCAATTTTATTTTTATCCACTTCATTAATCAATAATCATATAAGAAGAAAGGTAACTTACAGGTAATCGGACACAAAATAAAAACCACAAATAGTAGCATCATAATAAACATCTTGTCTACCACATCTATCCGTACTTTCATCATATTTTACACTGCACGAAATATTTTACGAGACCCGATTATTTACGGCACACACTGAAATCGTCTGGCACAGATTTACGAACTGTTTCTATAAATAAACCACTAGAAGTTACAATGTGTAAATTTAATCTATTGAAGTATTGATAAACTACGAAATATCACAAACAGAAATTACGAACTGCAGCAGTTTGTACCTACTGTACTCTTTCAGTCGACCAACGTCTTAGCAGCGTAGGTACCGAAATAGATGCATGACGTGGCATGACCTCGCAGTCATTTAGGTAATTGATTTATTATTTTATTAAATCAAATCTGAGAAAAGCATCATTCTGTTATTGTCTCGTATTATTTTGGGGACTTTTAACGAGGTAAAAAATTCTTAGATTAATCGATGCATGCTATTGATGATTCTTGATTGATGTTTTAGCGCAAATAAAAGTATAGTATGTAAAGTAAGTAGGTATGTATGTCAAACCAGCTTAAACCGCGATCATGATGCTCCATCTTTCTTATGTGTACAGTCTTATGCCGAGGATCTCTTTAATTTTGAATTCGTCACTTGAATACATTATCATTCATATCATCAGGTTATTAGCCTCCGCTCAACCGCGCAAGAGCTTATCACTGCAGTTAGAACATCAAGACCTCGATGAGTAAATATTGGTAGGTACTGAAGATTGTTTTGTTCTCAAAGCATAACCAACCTGCTGGTGTCAAGGGTCAGGGGTTCACAGAAATCACAGATCAAATAATTAGTTTATTTTACGAAATTGAACAATACTTTGAAATGATGGTGATGATGCTACCTAAACGTAATGATTTTGAAAGTTATTAAATTCAAATCTTTTCAAATTTTCCCGGAATTGGTTTTGTTACTTGATTCCCCGCTTCACATAATTTTGCTGCACGTAAAGAAACGTTAACTTTCGTTCAGGAACTCTCGCATGGTTTTTGTAAATGTCATTCGAAATTTCGCATTTAACAAAAAACTTTCAAAACTTGCAAGGTAAAAAATCAAACGTGACAAAAAGTAAGTACTTTTAATAAACAAAATAAATAGGTACATACGGTAATGTATTCACTATGTCCATTCAAGTTGATCTAAGTCCAACGACAGCGATGGGTGCAAGAGGGTGCAAGTTGCATGCAATAAGCAGATTAAAGACTTGCAGACTGTAATTATTGCGATCTCTGTTTAACTTGAAAGACATTGGCGTATTTTTTCACGTAAGAGTGAGATAGCAACATTTCTGACATATTGTTTGAGTTCCGTGGGTGCTTGCAACGTAGCTCGCTCAACAAATTGAAATCAAAAAACCAGTTTATTTACCGACCACATCCACAACGCGCGCGTCAAAGGTTTCGTGCCTAAAATTTATAGTCCGTGTTTTCTCACAGAGATTAAAATCACAAAATCAGTTAAGTGCAATTATTTTTCGTGGGTCTTTTATGATAATAGCAAGATTTTATAGTGATAAAAACTATTTTCGAAAGTCCCTATTATAGTACCTATTGGGAGTGCTAAAAAGGTGTGTCGTGGTTCGAATTTTGAATCGTGAATAAACTTTTGTGCATTCACATGAAAAATACAGGTGTTTTGTTTCGATGAGTTTGTGTGTGCAAAAGAGATGTTGATACGGAAAAGGTTTTCAATCATAAATTGATTGTCAGTTGCATAGTTGAGTGATCTTCGTGTGATTTCTTCAACGAGACGAGTTCGCAAGGTAAACGTGAGTAAAAGTTACGCTAAAATAACTGTTTCCAGCCTTAGATATTAGCTGTTCACTGTATGGTTCAATTAACACGATGAAAAGTTCCCACTGGGTGATTCCAGTGAGATTTTAATTGGAAATCATTGTTGTGCATTCCAATAGGAATGATAATAATAATATAGGTACAGTGAACCAAAATGTTTTGATTTGGCATTCCTTTGTGCCGTAACGTTACTATCGAACGAAGACCGGTTTGCGTACTTTAATTACACAATAATGTTTATGAATGCAGTCAAATGTCGATTTCGCTAATATCTGAGTTTAAGCAACAAACTTTTGGCGGTTTCAGTCATGAAACACTGACTGTGGGCATTGCATACTATTCCAATTCTTTTCCGTATTTCAAACTATTCATCAGATTTAGAAAATTATTGATACTTGGTATTTGTATTGATGAAACATACCTGTAGAGTGACCTCATTTGACCTTTACCCATCATACAATACATAATACCTAATAACAAGACTCACATGATCACCATTTTACTTCTTTTATTTTTAGTGCATTGTTGAAAGAAAAACTGAAATAAACAATGAAAACAAAACACTATCAAGAACATCAAAAAGTTGAAAAAAGATGTTTTGGTATTTTTTTTTTGTGTTTTCAGACAAGATTAATTCTGAAGTCTTCATCATTCATCAATCAATAAGCAGCCTTATTTAGCATTGTGGGGAATTAACAATTGTCAAATAGAGAAATAAAAAGGACTTGTTGAAGGACTATTGACTATTTGTTATTTATCATTTACGTCTTTGCTTCACAGATGTGCGGGTCAAGACTCCGCACCCACCGACCAAGTGCTCATCAGCCCTGATGTTGTCCGGAACATTCCATGAAGTTGGCTGACATGCAGCCATGGCCAGTGGCAAGGCTCTATATTCAATAGCGGTAGTCGCATTGGGCTTCATTTGCTTCGTAGTTGGCGCTATCGCAGTGGGGCTACCTACTTGGGGCAACTTCGCTAGCTGTAAGTATTAACTTATAGAGCTTAATGTTTAATAAGCCTATGCGAGATGATGCCAGTAGCTTGCGCAAGTACCTAATCAATAGTACGTGTGCCATAGGCAGTTCCTTACATTTTTACAAACTAAAAACCTAATGAATATTAAAGTTATGGTACTTGCGCAAGAGGCTGTACATCATCTAAAACAGGCTAAATTAACATTAAACTTTATAGATTAGTCAGATTAGTCACAAGTTTTGTATTTCGTACCCTACCTCATAGTATTTAGAGAGATAACATTAGAAGCTAGAAAATATAGAACATTTACTAAATACTGCAAAAACTATAACAAAGTTATGCACGGCTGATTTAATAATACAGCTCAGCTATTTACCTAATTGGCCAATTAATACTGATCATTTCACAGTCTAATTACAAGTCATATGCTTGCCCACAGCTAAAACAATATGAAAAGAAAAAAAAAACTGTCTGGCATATTATATTACTTGCATTAACAAACAATACAGAAAGACAATAGAATTAAATGAATCAGGCAAGCTTTGTTTAAATGTAGGCTAATGTATCACTCAGGGTTAGTACTCATATACACGAGCGACACGCGTCAACAGCAGAGGCAACTGCAGGTGTCGAAAACATGCCATTCGTGTAATTGAGCCCCGTACTCAAATACACGAGCGCGAGCGGCACGTTATCGACGACGGCTGCAGTTTCCACTGCCGTTGATGCGTGGCGCTCGTGTGTATGCACAATATTAGTCCCGTATTAGGCCGGCCGCCTTCATGTCCGGAGTCCCTGAATGCACGCATTTCATAAAAAATTGTCTCTAAGCGCATACGTTCTTATATTTTCCTGACGGAAATATTCCTAAATAGGCCGGCTTTACAGAACCCTACCCAAGACTCAAGCATTACTTGAAACTAGTTACAACCAATCAAATGGCTCTAAACTAGTTTTAAATAATGCTTGAGTCTTGAGTGACATTTTGTAATACGAGCCTACGTTGATAGCAAGTCAGTGGCACTAAATTTTTAACAGATATAACACTTTCTGCCATAATTGCATCAAGTAAAATGATAAAACAATCAAGGAAGGTCAATTTAGAAGAATATACTTGTTATTCATAAATCCCTTTTTTTTTGTTAGCCTATATTGTGTCCCACTGCTGGCCAAAGGCCTTCCCTGTTTCGTCCCAAACTTCCTTGTCTTGTGCCATCTCTGGCCATGTTGGCCCTGCAAACTTTATCAGATATTACACCACCTTCGCCATAGTCTACCTCGACAGCGATGGCCTCATTCAGGGGTCCAGTGAATGGCAATCTTTGCCCATCTCTCCAGGTGCATTTGCCTTAATATGAATTAACTTGTATGGTATGAGGAAATCAATTAATCTGTTTAATAGTAATTTTTTTTATAGTATTCTGTTAGGCATTTTGTTATGTATGGGAGACAATTCACGAAGTCAAGCCGGTAATAGAGAATTTATGAATTAACCTGTTGGTTATTTATGATGATTTACTAATATGATGTACTTATTTTCCTGTATTTTAATGAAATATACATATTAATTATAGGTATTTTCCTACTCATTATGTGTTCAGGGAAAAAGATTATTTGTCAGAATTGTTTGTACAGTGCAGAAATGTCAAACATTGGAATTCAAATGATAACTATGACTCATCAGAATAAAGGGTCAAATGAAATTAGTTAGCGAAACTGTGCAGGAAATTATGGGTATCAAATACATAACAATATCTAAACACTATAAAATTTATACAAAACTATGGTGTTCAATGCACTGAAATGCCACCTCCTTCACAATGATCCTCAGTGATTGTAAGAATAAAAAAGCACAATTGTTTTGTAAATATGTAGATGTAGGTACCTATCATAATTTATAGGCAAACCAAAAAAGCAGGTCCTTCTTGCAAGAAAAGTGTGATATATCCAGCATTCTATAATGTCTATGGCACTCGCTTTTTCGGTCGGTCTATGCACTTTAACTTTGTCACTATAGATAATTGCTTTGCACGTAGATTTGTATTAATAAACTAATTCTTTCAGATGATTCTGACTTTCAACTCTCAGTCCCTGGGTACTTTAGTAAGTATACTATCAAGTTTTATTAACATACGCGAAAGCTTTCATATATACACGTATTCACAATCAAATTTGTATGACGTAAAACCATTGGTAAGTCATTACAATGTAATTCTTATATCATTGTCATAAAGTTTAAATTAGAATGATTGCTGTGTGTTTGATAAAACTCTCGGCAGTCATTCTAATTTATACCTTACCTTACGGAGATAGGAGATACATTTTACATTGCAATTACTTAGTAATGTTTTGACGTCGATCGTGAATCCTATCTTAACCCTGCTTTCAGAAATGCTACACAAATGAAAGCCCGTCTTCACTAACACTAAGCAACACCTAAATGAATGTCTAAATATAAGCGCGCTATTGGATTTTCGACGCTCGGCTCAACGCCGAAAGTTGACAATCCAGCAGCACGCTTTACACTGTCAACGGTCATGTTAGCTGTTTTGATTGGTTGTCCAAAATAACAACAGCTAATCAAATCACTTAATATGAGATTTGACAACAGGTCAAATTCTAGGCCTTCATAAACCGGGTGGTAACTGAAATGTATTTAAATCTATATATATAAAAATGAAACCCGTTTTCCGTTGTCACGACATAACATAAAAACGGCTGGACCGATTTCGATGAAATTTGGTATACATAGAGATAGTTTGAGTCCCGGGAAAGGACATAGGATAGTTTTTATCCCGATATTCCCACGGGATCGACATTTACGCGGGTGAAACCGCGGGGCGCAGCTAGTCTGTAAATAAAAATAATAATATGGTGAAGGTTTTTTTAAAAAATACAGGGACAACCCATGACATCGACGCACTAACTGTAACCATAAATTCTGAAACGCGTTGCAAAGTATTGAAAATTTTCGTCGGTTATCAAAAAACAAAACTGCTGTTTCATAGAATAGTGCAATAAATACGCGGTCAAAATCTATAGAATAGCTTTTTTTTTTTAAATAACTGATGGGAAATTTCATCGCAGGTTTAGAATCATGTAAGTACTTTCTGAATCCATGGTAACAGGCTGCGCGTCGATTTCCCTGCCACTTGTATAATTATGTTTCAACTAATCAGACATCTAACATGTGCTTTTAAAGTTCTAACTACCGAAACAAATGAAGAGATGAGTAACTATTTACCTACCCACCTCTTGCCTGGCAGGTTTAGGTAGAAAATGGGTTTAACATAGATACTTCCAAGAAAAAAAAACCGCCCCCTCAGCGGGAGCATTCGCCTGTAATGTAACCTTTTTCCGGCGACCTAGCCGTGTTAGTTCTACCTATTTAATCGAGTCCACGTATCACTGGTCAGTTTCCCTCAGTCATCAGTTTCGTTGATTAGTCAGTTTCACTGATTCGTCAGTTTTACCGATTAGACAGTTGTGTTAACTCGGCAATTTCTGTATTAACCTAGCCTGCTGGTTTCAAAGGTGGTGAGCATTGGTGGCCCAGTGGTAGGTCGTTTGTTCGAACTCAAGCAGGCGCTTTACTTTGTGTTAATAATTTCAACATCATTACTCTCAAAACAGTGAAGGAAAACATCGTGAGGATACCGGCATGTCCTAGAACCAAAAATTCGAACACATGTGACATCTAAACCCGCACTGGGCCCGCGTGATAGATTACAGCCCACTCCCTCTCGAAGAGAGGAGGGCACAACAAACAACATTGGAAGAACATTATCCATACTATAATATTATAAATTCGAAAGTAACTCTGTCTGTCTGTCTATCTGTCTGTCTGTATGTTACCTTTTCACGCCTAAACCGCTGAACCGATTTAGACGAAATTTGGTACAGAGATAGTTTGAGTCCCGGGAAAGGACATTATGATACTTTTTATCCCGATATTCCCACTGGATCGAGACTTATGCGGGTGAAACCGCGGGGCGCAGCTAGTAGATTTATAGTCTGATAATTCTGGTTTCAATTAGCTCTACACTACCTAGCAGTTGACGGCCAGCGCAGTCCACTTGCAAGCCCCTCAGTGGAATCTTGGATTGTCGCATTACAGGCGCATTCTCCCGGTGAAGGAGCGCCTTTAGGTACCTACTTATTATTGAAATGATGTAGATAGTTGGGCTTTTATGTTAAAACCACAGGTTGGAAGAAAGCAATAATCAGAAACGTGTCTTATCTCGTAATAGTTTCATCAGTAAATAAATAAATAACTGTGCTCGTATAAAAACCGGATTGAAACATAATAAAAGGCGTTAGTCTGCTGTGTTAGATGCAGAATACGAAACTCACAGACATTATTTACAAGTTGCGCTCACACTTATGTAAAAACTGCTTTAGGAAGGTGCATACCAAGAGTTTAGTTGTGTAATCTTTAGAATCTGTAAGTATTTTGAACAGGTGTATTAGTTCCGTCCCACGGTTTTCATAATTAGATCTAGCTGGACATTTCATCATCTGCCTAGCCTTTCCCCAACTAAGTAGGGGTTGGCTTCCAGTCTAACTGGATGCAGCTGAATACGAGTATTTTACATGGAGCAACTTCCCTATCTGACCTCCACAACGCAGTTACTAGGTAATACGATACCCCTTGGTAAGACTGGTTGTCAGACTTTTAGGCATCTGACTCCGTAATGACTGTCAAAGATTTACGAATGATAGCTGGGACCACCGGTTTAACGTGCTTTCCATGCACAGAGTACTTTTTGATAGACTGAAAGAGGCACGGGTCTAGCTGAACTTTCTTATCACTCATAACCGGCCATACGAACTCCCAGACTATTCTCATTTTGAATTTGATCTGCAAAGTTGAAATAATTCAGTCTTAAAAAAGGTTTGGCTTCCACGGCGCACCTTCTTGCTCCAAAAAACTTAAAATACCATATACTGTCTTTACTTTTTTTTGTTTATACAACCTTCATGCATTGCTATGTAAACACCAAAACCAAGTGTGCGTTATATGGGTGTGTGTGTCTCTTCTATCTCGGGGCACACAACGGAAGTCGCAGGCCCAAGCTCAAGCGCAATAAAGTGGGCCAAACCGCGCTCCTACCTTCGTCTACTGTTACCTTTGATACCTTTGCCTTTCTAACGTACCTTAGTTATTTATAAGAGATCAATGATTGCCCGTCAAATCTAAAGTTCTCCTCTTATTCGCGGGAAAGTTATACTGTAAACGTTTGTTATTTTCGTAAGATTGTAATAGTTAGCCATTTCTAAATCCATCTCGAATTTCGGCTAAAGTCGTGACATTAACTTTACTTTTAAAAATAAATTGAAAATTTACTAACTATTTTGTGTCAAAATTACTTTTCACTTTTACTTCCTAGTACAATCAGATTGGAAACAGAAAATTAGGAATTAGGGAGACAGTTATTTAATAGTTGAACGTGGTTTTTGTCAGTTCCGTTTAATCTCCGCAAGTAAACTAACTGTATCAAGCAAGATAAAGCTTAATTTTAAACTTCACAGTAAGCAGCACCACTATTATTGTAATTAACTCGTAGGCTGTTCTCGATGTTTACTTGGGCCGGTATACTCAGTGCATTAAAAAATGTGGCACGCCCGCCAAACGGGTTATTGACCCCGAGACCTTTGTGACAAAACTTGTGGGAGATGTGCCAGCGGTCGCTGTTATGGAGTTGATTCTGTTTTTTTTTTTTTTAATTTATACAGCCATCGTGCATTCAACCTCTTTCTAGAATATTAAAATTTGTATAGGTATATCGTGAATGCTAAATCACTTTGTATTCGTCACGTAGCATACGTTGTAAGTCTTGTAAAGCGGATTTAATTTTGAAGTTCGATCAAAATTCACATCACTAGACTTAAAAAAAAAGTTTTTATTATTCTTTGATTCGGGATTTCAAGAACTGGAATGAAAAATATTGTAATACTTTGCCGATGTTATAAATAGAGCTGACACAAATATATCGAAAAAACTATTCTTTAGACTAATTTAAAGGTTGTCGGTGCCAAAAAAAAGTAGGTCTGTAAAATCTGTTCCAAAAGTATCTAGTGAAAAAGTAAACAAATGGATCAGAGATCATATAATACCTGTGGATGACAATTTGTAGTGCCGCTAACAAATTAAGGTGAATGCGTAGTTGTAGCCCGCGAAATTCAATTTTTCTTACGTTTTTTGCAGTTTTCAGGTCAGTGTCAGGTTGTATCTTGATGAAAATTTGATTCGCGACTATAACAGGTACGTATTCACAGAATTATAATCATCAGAATCATTAATACATCTGTTTAAGTTAGATTTCTACCACCAACACTTTTCCATACGAGATTTGTTCTTAACGGTAGAAATCTAACTTAGAAAGATGTATTAATGATTCTAATTATTATAATTCTGTAAATACGTACCTGTTATTGTCGCGAATCATATTTTGATCAAGATACAACCTGACACTGACCTGAAAATTGCAAAAAACGTAAGAAAAATTGAATTTCGCGGGCTACAACTACCCATTCGCCTTAAGTTCTTTGATTTGGTTATTTGAATAAGTACTGAATCCCGAAAATCATTTTGTTCAGTCTTCTTTACATATTTACATAATTTAAAAAGCTAAGAATCTTAAAATAATAATATGTACAAGTATATAAAAAGGGAGGGAAAATAATCAAAGGGCATCAAAAAATTCGTCCGCATCAATGTCAACAGGAGACGTGCCCAAAAGGCTGGCAGCATTGCCACGTTGTATGGCAAATCGAATTTTAAATCACCCTAAAGATATGTATTTTTCATTTGAAATTGGAGGTTAATTTTATAACCTCAATTTTCGTCGATGATTTTTCAATTACAACAAAATAAAATAATCAAACGACAATCATTAAAAAAAATGGCGAAATATAAAGATGAAACCTTCTAAATTAGATTAATGTGCCCTTTAGTAAGTTATTGCGTAAAAATTTAACGTGAACAGGGTTTGTTTACACTTTCAATAGACACTTTTCAAACAGACCACAGGTATCCTACTTTCAATGTATTACCGCAACATCCTCTTTGGGCTCTTCAAACAAAACAGGTCTCTTGTTCCTATCCCCGAGAAATTTGACCTTTCACGGTCACATAAGTTTGGGTCCACGCCGAACATAGACTCCTTCACGTGAACTGTCGAGTTCGACCAGCCGGCGAGAAATTTCCTTAAAAAGGAGACGCGCACTCAGGCCCCATGACCCGAGCGGTTCGACCCCAAACGGCTCAAAGCTGTAGTTACCCATAAGGTTTCAGTATTTGCCCCACAGGAGGGGTCTCAGCAGCCGCAGCAGCGGTGCCAGTACAGCGAATATTATAATAATAAATATCATTAACTTTACAAATAAATGTACTCAATATCAATATCAGTTGTAATACTAGCGTAAAATTAAAGTTAACAACAGGCTTCCGTATAATAGCGCCATTACATTGCTTCCCAGACGACAGGCTATAATTCACGCCCACCGTAATAACGGTGGTAATCGTCTTGAAAAATAATAACTTATTAACTTAAAATCAATGCATGTCTAACAAACTGTCGAAAGCCGGTTGCAGCTGTTTTTTACCTATTATATTATTTTTACCACAGTAAAATATCTATAATCCATACTAATATTATAAATGCGAAAGTGTGTCTGTCTGTCTGTCTGGTTACCTCTTCACGCTTTAACCGCTGAACCGATTTAGATCTAATTTGGTATAGAGATAGTTTTAGTCCCGGGGAAGGACATAGGATAGTTTTTATCCCGATATTCCCATGGGATCGAGACTTATGCAGGTGAAACCGCGGGGCGCTGCTAGTAATACATACAATGATAAAGCTGAATAGTTTTTTTTTTGTTGGAACGCGCTAATCTCTGGAAGTACTAGTCGGATTTGCATTTGTTTCCCCAATTCTTGAGGAAGATTATAGGCTATTTAATATCACGCTACAGAGGCGACTACCCTTAGGAACCGAGCAAAAAGAAAAAAGACAAAGAACGCTAATCGAAAACGAACTAATAGCGCAACGGCGCGGCGAATGCTATGCGACACGACACGGTGGGTCAGAGGAACAAGGACATTTTACGTGGACAAAGTCGCGGGCAGAAGCTAGTTGTATTAGTATATCTAGGTACGAGAATAATCGTTTATTAAAATTTTCAATAAAAAAATATGCAGAATAGCAATTACACCTCAAGGTCAAAATTCTAATTGGTAACCGCTGGATTGTATGTCGACATGACATGTGTTAGATTTCCCAGACTTTGTAGTAAATAATTTACCTGACGAAATTGTAATGTATAAAAGTTGGCGTTTGCTGAAAGGCAAGGCAACACAAAAATTATCTGCCACTACGGCCCCTTAAAACTCATGTTCACTTCTGAGATTGTGCGTTTCTATATTTTCTTTCATGGGGGAGGCCTATGTCCAGCAGTGGACGTCCTCGTCGCGGCATCACGATAACAGGGAAGTTAAATATATGGAAATGTAATGAAGACGCTTTTCGATTTTCGACATCGTGTATGTATTTCCATACATTATATGGACGTAGACGTGGTCATCCTCGATACTATCGTGACATTAGAAATTATAAAAGCGCACATTAACTGACTGAAATAAGAGTCAATCAAAACACTGGACTTGACTAGAAACCGGGCGAAGTTTCACCAACTCACCAAATTATTTCAGAGACCTGCGAACATCAAACGCCTCAAGAGACTGGCATATACTTGAATTCGGACAGAGATTCTGGGAGTCTATTCCCTAAGCACGAAATCCGTAGTTCCGGATAAAATTACGGGCGTTTACTACTCCGTATCACTACTTACGGACATACAGTTAGTTCAGGGCGCGAACTAGGAGTAATAGGGAATCATGACAACACGATATGAAGGGTGTCCCTACAACATAAACTGAGTGGAATACCTCGTGTTTTCGCCCGTCCGAAAATTGAATTTGACACTTGTTTTTTCGGATTAACTCCTTTCGGATAGACCCGTATCTTTGTTGACGGACTTAGAGAGTAGTGAACCGGGGATATGTTGGAGAATCACCTAATGGTTTGTGCAAGATCTGAAATTGGTTGCAATAATCACCGATCGCATATTAAAACACAGAAAAAGAAAAACTGCGTACACAAAGCGCTAAATCTGAGATAACTTTTCAACTCCAAGCCAGATGCTACACAACTCCTAAGATTGATGTCATGTTGTGTGTTACAATAGTGTAACTGTTGTAGTTCTGCCAGTACCGAGCCATCAATGGTCAGCATGACAATGCCATTTTTTAAACTGACAGGCAACGACCCCGCCTCAAACGCAAGCACGATACGCGAAGGTCCTAAGAAAGAATATTTTTTTCATCGAAATGTTTTTGTTTAACGATTAGTCTTCTCCGTCTTCATTGTCCGTGGCATTGATGCCAAATGAAGTGTCTAGTCTGGTATTTATAACAGTTATTTCTGTAACAGAGTATTATGCATTTCTTTTTACAACCTTGTTGATTAATTAAGATGTTGACGCCATATAGCGACAGCTGTATTAAAAAGTAATGTTTCATCATTTAGAAGTACAGTCTTTCAGACTAGTACAAAAGAGTCTTGATGTTCAAGAAATTGATATTTTGTTCCACTTTTTGTGGTTCATTTAAGCAATATTGGATGGAGCATTATCTTTTAACGATTTTGTTTTATAGCTTTTAATACTTTTGATTTCATTGGTCTTTTTTTTTGATAATGTTTCTAGGTGCATAGAAACACACTATTGCTCTCTAATCTAGGCTATCGGTTTACCGGGACTGGCCTGGATCGTTAAATTTATCGTTGCACTTTATGACTTATTGTTCCGCAGAGTTCTTTAGCGTTCACAGTTATATTCTGCTTCGCCGCTGTAAATTACAATCGCAGTCACGAATACTTCTAAACACTACTATGTTGATCCATGTCTTCGGATGGACAGGCTAACAGACAGATAATCACGTACAATTATAGTAATATTTTTGTAACAGGAAATTACAAGTCATCACTTCATCTGTACAACCTGACTTTTGGTTATAATTCGTTTTAGGCTTCAAAAATTTTCACAATCACAATACTGTATTTTTTGTAGAATCTCTACAGACTTACCTATTTATATTTTTTATTGCAATTCGTTCCAGTCCTTACTTCTTTACTAAGAACCGTTCGTTATCGATTGGCTTCTGCCAGTGTATGAATATTAAATTGAAGCTTCCATAGACTTATCATTGATTTCGATACGGAGTTTGAATTTCTTCGACCCTCGTAAACGACCCGTGACAAATCTGAAATGATAGAAATCTTGCGTATGGGATTTAGCCAATATTAGCAATACATGATGCAAAGTTTTCCGAAATACCTTGTTGCTATGCTGAACTCTCTGTTCCATTGGAGCTTTGTGTGCATCTTTTTTTAGGTTCCTTTTTGCTTACCATTATTCTTCTACGTTACGTCCAATTACGTAACGTTTCAATACGCAATGTTCAGTCAGTCCGGTGCATTATTGACCCGAACACTAGGTGAATGTCGGTCATCGTGTAATCAATTGACATATGACTTGTGACTCATGTCGTCATTAATGAAGTGCATACGGCCATCCTAATGATCTGATTTCGTAATAATCATTTTATCTTTAACTTTGGCTTTTACATTGCCTTTTAGATGATGTTAGCAGCTCTTTGAACGAGAAACGTGCCTCTTCATTATAACGGTGAATTCCACAATAGTCACATATTTTTGCGCTATCCATTTTTTGTCCTAAAAATGTGTATAGAAAACGTCGGGCTAGCTTGTGTACTTATTCAACAGTTTAATCGTCTATTATTGTTACCTCTGAACATCAGTTCTTCTAAATGGCTTGTACAATTACTATCGGTGGCAATAATATGTACATTAATTAACGATAACTTGCAATAATTGAGATTTCTAGAACCTATTAAGTACCTAATGATCTTTAATGCGTCATCCGTAAAGTGGTTGTTCTATTGTAAAACGACGTTCGTATTAAAGATTCAAAGACATAATAGTGAAATCGATAAAACTTTTTCCATTCCAACCTCCACTAATTGAGGCTCTGTGTTTCCTTAAAAAGGATGAAAGAACGAGGAGAGCTAGCTAAGTCTCGTTAGACAATTAGCAAGGTCTCATTCGCAACACACTATGAATTAAATTAGTATGCAGCCAGGAAATCGTGACGAGGCCCTCTGTATTCCTCTTAGCGTGTCGCCGACCTTCAGACTTGCAGGCCTTCAATGGGTTCTGCTCAACTAATAGGCTAATTGTCATAGTAATCCTAAACATGACTATTTCCCTCAGCGAAATACGACCTTGTTTCAAACTCTTTGATGCGTTCACTTATTGTATTATGTCCGTTCCTATTGAAACTCCATGATTACAAGGTCCCTTTGGATTAGTTTCACTTACTTCTTTCATACTTCGGAGTTCTGCTTTTAGTACATTTACTAATAAGTTATGTCAGATTTTTCAATAGCCATAACTTGTCAAGTAGCATTGCCTACATTGAGGTCTCATAGCAAACATGTTTGCTTTATTAAGGTATTGTTACGTCAAAATCTGTTTAAGTTATGCGTGTGTAGGTGGTTTTGAGGTCGTCAATGATTTGCGTTTGGATGCCAAGTCAATATTTTTTACGTTACGTCACATGTGTCTGTAAGTAGTTTTCAATATCCCCTTGACCTCCTTCATGAGTATTCAATTACTTAGGCCTAAGTAGGTTGTTTTGTATTCTGGGAATCAGTCATTGGTAATGCGCAAAGAAATGCATGAATTTTATCAACTCTCATTTAATTAAAACGGTTTACAAGTAATTACAGAAATTAAAGACACAGTTTGTACAGGGTGTTACAGAAAGGGTATATCAATACAAACGGGTTGAAGAGTGTATCTGGTCTAGAATATCTGTACAAAATTTCAGCTCAAAAGCATTAACTTTGAAAGTGCTTAATATTTTTTTATTTCGACATCACGGCGCTGCACTGGCGCGCGGCGGCGAGATGTGCGTGTACTAGGCGCACAGACACACTACAGATAATGGATAATGACCCTCGTAGTGCGGTGACACGTTTGTTATGATTTCAATTTAGTAAACTATCGAAATAAAAAAATATTAAGCCTTTTCAAAGTTACTGCTTTTGAGCTGAAATTTTGTACAGAGATTCTAGACCAGATACACTCTTCAACCCGTTTGTATTGATATACCCTTTCCGTAACACCCTGTATATACTCATAAAAGATAAAGTCAGTAAGTAAAAAGTTAACAACACTTTCATAAATCTCTCTCACAGTACTTCTGACATGCCGACCAAATCTTCGTCCATTCGTCCGCAAACATATCGTTTGTTGGTTTAGAGTCTAAGAGATCATTAAGTGCGGTCAGAGTACGTGGTACTGGGGACTTAGCACGCGCAACCGTGCGACAAGGTACAGCAAAAAGCTTTTCTGCCGCGGCAGTAGTTGTCTGGCACAAAGAAGCGAGCCAGCACAGCATGTAGATCAGACGCGTCAATAGTGCCACGGAGCGTCTGACAGGCTATGGTGAGCTGGACTTTGGCTCGCCTTACCTCTAACGAGTTACATCCGAGACTATACTAACAACTAACGCGACGCGGTGATTAAGATTTATATTGAAAGGAAATTGGAAAATCCCGTAAGTGATAGCAAAATGTTGTTTATCAGCGTAATTTCGCGGCTTTCCAGCAATGTTGCCCGAGTGCCGGTGGCTACTTTCCTATATTTATCAAGTCTTGCCAGTTTTAGTTAAACGCGTGATTAAATCTCGGGGCCTACATATTTTACTCTGACGTAATTGAGAGCCTTGGGAGACAGTTTGTAGTTTATTTTAATACTTATCATCATTAATGGATTGTGGACTTGTGGAGCATGTCAATTAACAATGCACGATAGTGGGTTTGTAGAACCTATCTGATAATGCTTTATGTAACCAAGACCATGTTTCTACACTGTTACTTTATAGTAGCATTGCTGTTACTGTAACAGCAATGCTACTCTAATGAAATACTCTATCAAACTCATTTTTGTTTCCTCTGTTGAAATCTGAGTATTCACATTATTAATAATCGAGTCTATGGTCCTGGGTTCAATTTCCAGGACGGGGAAACTGGTATTGGGTTATTCCATTAGGAATTTCTCAGAAGCTGCCCAGAGTCTGGATTTGTGCCTGGGTGATGGCAGTAGGCTTGCCCCTATTACATGGGACTTAAACATGACTGGCGAAATGTGGGTGTACTATACGTACACCTCCGCCTAACACTTCAGGGATTACAGGCGTGATGCTATGTTATGTAATAATAATCGAGTCTTTTTTGAAGTGAAACTTCTTTAGGCGCGCTTGACTTGGGGAGTAAACTGGCGAATGCGTTACGAAAACGTGTGATCGCGAGTAGGGAAGGTACGTAAAAAATAGCTGGAAATACCTGGTGTAAAAACCCGGTCCCGGTCGCATAAATATGCGACCGGGTTTTTACACCAGGTGTTTGCTTCCAAGTACGCACACCGGGTACCGACTCAAAATACTTGCAAGACTATTAAGTATCTTATACGGCTCAAATACGTAGGTACTCAACCGCGTCAGTTTTCGCAAATGCGATCATGTTCCTTTTGGAACAATTTCGTATGCAAGTATTTTTTACCGACTTCACAAAAAGGAGGAGGTACTGTGTTCGGCTGTTTGTATGTTTTTTTTTTTTGTATGTTTGTTCATCGAATACTCCGCCAATTGTCGACGGATTTTCAAAATTCTTTTTTTGTTCCAAAGTAGATAGCTTTGAGGTGGTCCCACTGTCACCAAGTTAGGATCTGATGATGGGATCTTAGAGTAATCGAGGGCAACCTTTAAATTGTATAGGCTCACTTATTGTTTTTCGCATATTTTACGAAATATCTTGTGTATTTGCGTATGGTTGTCACCATCTCAGGTAGCTGGGCTGATGATGGAAGTTACAACTCCTTAACAGTAAGAAGTTACTCGAACAGGCAAGGACTGTTTTAGTCAATTGTTTTGATGTTTGATAGGGCATTTGCCACATTTGGTCTCATGATCATCAAGTCATGACCTGATGCTGCAGTCAGGATAGTCTGCAGAGTACCTAACTCCTCGACAACTAACAGCAGATATATCGTGTTAAGGCTCATTGAAAAGGGCTCGATGTGTGGATAAACGTACTGTTAATGAGGAACACCGAAGTACATAAAGACCTGATGCTGAAGCCAGGAGCATTAGAAAAAGTACCAACCTTGAAATTACAGCACCGTAGTCGTGTTTGGGCTCATTTTAAACAGGACTAAATTTTGAGTTCAATTCAATGTTGACAAGTCTGGCCTGATGCTGCAGCCAGGATTATCAGCATCTAGTCTAAAAACATCAGGGCAGGATTTGATGATGGGATCCTGGAGAAATCGAAGGAACTCTTCAAATATTATAGGCACACCTATAGCGATTTGGGTATTTTTTATAGTAACTCGTGCATTTGCTCTCGGAAAGCACTATTTGGTGATGTGGAACTGATGATGAAGACCACAGATGGCCACCGGAACTACTCAATAATATCTAAGTATTTCACGGGTTGCGATTCGATTACTTTAATATGGTTGCTAAGCAATTTATGCTCGTCACAATGTGAATGGTGATACGGAGCTGATGGTGGATCTGGAGAACTCCTCAACAATTAACTTCCCTGTATCGGGAAAAGCAATATTTTGTTTGTAAAAGGCGATCACTAGGCTATCGTAACTTAGATAAATTATAAGCAGACCCACTAAAAAGCGTGAAATAAAAACTTTTTAAGAAAAAAAAAAAAACCGACTTTCAAAAAAACACTACAAAGTGAAAAATATCTTTAATTTCGGAAGTCGGTGGCAAAAAACTAAAATAAAGATCCAAAGACACCGACTTCCGAAATTAAAGTTATTTTTCACTTTGTAAAGTTTTTTTTGGAAGTCGGTTTTTTTTTCTTAAAAAGTTTTTTTTACTTTAATGGTTTGCAAGTATTTATTTGTAAACGCGATTTTGCTCCTTATTTATTCGAAGTCATTGATCAATTTCCTATGCAAGTAGTTTTACTTCCAACGGGGCTTTTGAATACGCGATTGTATTCCTTATCTGTATGAAGTTATGGATCAGTTTTCTATGCAGATAGAAAATACTTGAAAGTATCTCGCTCCGTCGTGCCTCGACGCTCGAGTACGTAGGTACTCAAATAGTTCAACAACCGCGTTTGTTTTCGCAAATGCGATCATACTCCTTATCAGTAAGAGCACAGAATACTTAATAGTACTACGTACAGAAAGGACACTCCCTTCCTCGCCCTCATATCAGATACCGCACCTCACCCCGCACTTCGAGGTATTCGTCGCCGACTCTTTAGCAAGGGCGCTCGCGAACCGCAGCGCTGTATTAACATAATCAGCCTATAATGTTCCCACTGCTGGGACACAGGCCTCCTCTCTTTGAGAAGGAGCGGGCCGTAATCTACCACGCGGGCCCAGTGCGGGTTGGTAGATGTCAGCGCTGTATTGCTGACACACAATTATGCGATTTAAAAGTTTTATTTGAGTTTTAATCACGATGGTTGGATATTGTGATGCTTTTCCGAATTCGTATTTACATATACTGTTTGTATGATTTCGCATTCTAAATAACATGCGATTTAATAACCCATTATTTACAGAAAAGTCATTTAAAATAAACTATTTTAGTGTTTTTATTTCATTACGAACCCATCTATATAAATAAACAATTGAACTACTTGGTCACTTCATAAAATGCACACGTTCGGGCAGCGCCGCCGCCGACGTCGTTCGGTTCCCCGACACAAATTGCTTTCCGCGCCATTTTTTTTTTACGCTACTAGATTTCACGCACACATTTGCACGTATACAAACGTCATTTGTTTATGTAGTAGTAATAGGTAACTATTTTGCGAGCGTTGTATGGAGTGTCCGAGGTGTGGTAAGAGTCTACGGAACAATTTCGTATGCAAGTATTTTTACTTTAATGGTTTGTAAAAGTATTTATTTGTAAACGCGATTGTGCTCCTTATGTATAGGAATTCACGGATCAATTTCCTATGCAAGTACTTTTTACTTCCAACAGGGCTTTTGTTTGATTACGCGATTGTACTTCTTATTTGTATGAAGTTATGGATCAGTTTTCGATGCAGATAGAAAATACTTGAAAGTATCTCGAGCCCTGGTTTTAGGCCCTGGTTTCTTAAGGTGGACGTACTTGGAAGCCCTGGTACTCGATTTTGCAAGTACGACCCATGTCTAAGGGCTACGGGCGAGGCGAACGGGAGTTGAGTGGGGGATATAAGCAAGAGAAAGCAGTGCGCGCGCACATTTTCTTTCTCTCTTCCTCTCATAGCCAAATACGTTTGAAGTTTCACTTCAGTCGTGTGGTCATAAGCACACTCGGTTTTTTTTTTTTTGGTTGGGAAATCATCAAATGACCCCCCTCCCGCTCTGGGTGGAGCGGAAGGGAGTGTCATACTGACTAAAACCCATCCGTGTTCCTTCCCTTTATGTTCCGGGGTAGCGGTAACCCTTTCGGACACTCCCGCACCAATAATCGAGTCTGGATTCAAAATTGAGTTCGCTACTGAATGAAGATTTAAAATAACACACGTTATAACTAACAACGACTCTAAACGATATATTTAGCATATTTTTAACATCAAGGACGACATTAATGTTATTTTTCGTTTGTTTACAGTAGACAATCCGAACTTCGACCAGGGCTATTTCGGACCATGGCGGGTTTGCAAGAAACTGCTATACAACAGGGAGAAATGCGGCACGGACGTCTCCAAGTTTCATCCGTCGAGTAAGTTACTTATTTGCATATATTTAAGGACAGATCACACATGTTGTTGGAAAGCCGAAAGTAGCAAGCTCATTGATTAATGTTTCTATTATTAGATTCATTCAAGCTTTTGCTAGGGATTTATCTTATTCTCTGTAGATGACAAGCCTGGGCTCCGGGCCTACAGGAAGCCTTGGATCAATTAATGTAACACTTGTGTATCAAATTACACACAAAATCCTTGACCAAGACCTGCCTGCGGCTTCGCCCGCGTGGATGTCCTAAAATATCCCACGGGAACGCAGTACTGGATTTAAAAGTATCCTGTTTCCAGGTTATAAACTATGTATATGTGTGCCAAAATTTAGCCAAATTCGTTCTGCCGTTTTTTGCGCCACGCGTCAGTCTGAGACATACATCCAGACAAATAGGCAAAAAATCTAAAAACTATATTTTCGGTAGACACTTCGTAATAATTTATTGTTTTTTTTTTTTTCAATATTATTCAATGTACCGTTTTGACTTCGTTAGGTACTTACTTTTTTATATTTAATAGATGTACCCCCCTACACTGTTTTTTGGGGTTCAGCATTTTTTGAGACTAGCGCTTTCAAACAGCCAGACGCGGCGGGTTAACCTTTCAGCATAGCTATTCACAACCACTCGATACGCTTCCGTACCGCATCGAACATCAATCAATGTTATTGTAGCAGGCAGTCCTCTAAACGCTGTTCACAAGTCCAAAACATCAAATAGACGTCCACTTCTTCAAATCAAGTTAACGAAATGTGTCATTTTCGATACTATAGCTTGTCGGATGGTTGTGAATAGCTATGCAGGTCGTAGAGTATCTTCATGGTGTTCTGTCAGGTATGATGCAAGACATTCTACAACTAAACAAATGAAATCGTTTTTATAGCTTCATCGTGATGGAGCATCAAACATCAATACAAATTTTAGCATTTATGATATGATATAGTGGATTTAACCAACTCACTCTTGAGCCGTGCATTAGACTTCTGTTTCTTATCCAATATTACGAGTCGGTACGTACGTACACAGATGCGATTGCGTTATGAACGGATAATCAAATGTCAAATGAGTGTGGTGTGTGTGTGACTGACTTAGAATTTATTGGCAATCTTTGAGGAGGTGAAAGTATTCATTCATGAATTTATGATACAATTTCTATGGGGCAGAGAGAGAAATACAAATTAGTATCATATCTGCTGTTCCTACAATAATGCATTAGATTTGGACCAATAAAACGATTTTTTATTGCTATTTCAGAGTCATTTTCCCTAAGTAGTCATTTATACGTAAGTTCTTTCAACCCCTGAATTCATTAACAAACTTTCGTGTCTCATGTTCAAGCGACATTAATTTTCAGCTGTGCAGTGAATGCACAGAATAGATTGACCTATTTTTGTAGGCAACGCCCTTAGTTTCCTTTGTCGTTTTAATGCTTATTTACTAATTGTATTAATTTAAATTAATATGACTTGTTTCTTTAAAGAAAAACACGGAGAAATTGTAATCAAAATTACGATTTACGCCATCATTAATCGAGTCACTTACATTAGTCTGTTTAAAAAAAAATCTTACTATTATTGAACGTGGAACGCGAATTTAACCATTGTTTTAATGTTCTATGATATGAACTAAATATTGTAAAAAGCAAGCTCTGAACTCGACAGGTAACATAATATTTTGCTCAGAGGGGGAATGTTATAAAGGAAGCAGGCGTCGTTGGAACGGAAAGTCAGGGAAACGGCTGCGTTGCCATAATGCCTTTGCCTTTATTGATTATTTTCGAAAACAGGACACGCTTTGATGGCTTTGTCCCATAGTTTTTTTATGTATTTAGGTTACCTTCTAATGTGAGGGGCTAAGTAATAACAGCCGCACGGGTCGATCGATCAGGTTAAGCTACGCTTGCCGCGGTTGGTCCGTGGATGGGTGATCATATTTACATACCGAGACCCTCCGTGCCTGGGAAAGCACGTTAAGCCGTTAATCCCGCCTGCCATTCGTAGATCTTTGGCAGTCGTTACGGGTACTCGGAAGCACAAAAGTTTGGCAACTAGTCTAACTAAGGGGTATCGTATTAAAACCAGTAACTGGGTTGTGGAGGTCAGATAGGCAGTCGCTCCATGTAAAATACGGTAATCCGGTTAGACTGGAAGCCGACCCCAAAATAGTTGCTAAAAGGCTAGGCAGTTTTTTTAATCAGTGACTTGTTCAAAACGCTTCATGAATCATTATTTTGACTCTAGTGAGTAGTCTCTACGCACAGGAAAACGAGTTGTTTTTCTAACACGATGCATGCTAAGTAGTAGAAAATAGTCAGGCTCTGATTACCCACCAGAATATAGGTTGTTTCTAACAAATAGGTAACTAATCAATTTAAAATAACATTCTCTGGCACAGCCATAAAATAAAGCACGGCGGTAAAAAAGAAAAGTTGTAAACTTGTAAAAGAGGTTTAATATAAAGCTGGGAAAGTACCTACATCTCAAGTTGACATAGCCAATATAGACTAGACGTAGATTACACATGAAAGTCTCGATAATATAGTCCCAACGACAATTACTTCACAAGAGACAGTCCGTGAGCTAAGGCCCCGTTCACGACCTCGAGCGATGCGACTTGCGACGCGACTTGAACCAAGCGACACTCGCGTTTGCTGCACCTTAATTGCGCAACACGCTTTCAATCATAACCTGAATCATTTTGAAGGATATTGCTTCATTTGTTCGAAAAAGAAGACGGATCACATTCCTTACAAAATTACCCCACGTCCTATAACAAAGTGACGTATCTCAAAAAAAAGATAAAAATGTATAAAAAAATATGGCATACTCCCTAACTTCATTTTTTTACACCTTCATATGGAAAAATTGCTTTAAAAATAGTTCAGGCGCTGTTATGAAAAATTCGTTCGTATGAGTATTTATGGACCGATTTTAAAAATTCTTTTTTTGTTTGAAAGGGTACCCCCAAGGTAGTCCCACGGCCATAAAGTCAGGTCTCCGGTCTCCAGGATCCCGGAGAAATAAAAGTAAAATCTCAAAAATAAGCTCATTTTTGTACTTTACATTATTCGTTTTTCACTCTCTTGTTGTTTCTTTTGACTTATTGCATTATGATGAGGCAAACGCCAGTGGTAACGCGAGGGAGTGGTCGACAGAGGTTGTTTCACTTACATTAACACAAATGAGAGAGACGAATAACGATAGCGACGCGACGCGGCAAGCGAAACTAAGGCGGTGTCCTGCGTGAGCGACGAATACGACGCGACGCGACGCAACACGTCGCGACGTAATGCGACGCGATGCTACACGCGACAAATGTCCTACTTGATTTTGGTCATTACTTCTCAAATCATGGAGAAGTAAAGTACAATTTTAACAGGAAACCGTCAATGGGGACAACGGGAATACGCGGTGTCCTACGTGAGCGACGAATACGACGCGACGCGATGCTGCGAACGCGACGAACGCGATCAACTCAACGGTATACCCTGCTTGCGGCCTATGTGACTGTCTGCGGCGAGACGCGACGTAACGCGTACTTGTTTTGAGAGCGACCAGACGCGACACCACGAACTACATATGAACTTTCCGTCTGTTCCCGTTGTCCCCATTCGGAACTCAATAAAAATAATTAAAATGTATTCCCGTTGTCCCCATTGACGATTTCCTGTTAAAATTGTACTGTACTTCTTCATGATTCGAGAAGTAATTACCAAAATCACGTAGGACATTTGTCACGTGTAGCATCGCGTCGCATTACGTCGCGTCGTGTTGCGTCGCGTCGCGTCGTATTCGTCGCTCACGCAGGACACCGCGTAAGGAAATGCAAGTGAATAATGTTGTTTCACTCGTTCTAATGCCAGTGACTGAGATGTATAGTGACGCCAAGGACATAAAAGGAACAATTGAATGGCGCTGTCAGTCCATCCTGCGCTTGCGTTGAGTGTGCTACTTCTTTGCGTTTTCTTTTCTGTGGATCTTGAGATTTTTTAACGACAAAGCTAACTTTTACCGGACCTGATAATTGCCTAGTGATTTGGTTTCTGTTGTATAAATGGAAGATTTCTTTACTACAGTTGTTCTTGTATACAAGGGCGCAGGACATTGGGGGTATGCGCCCATGTTATGAGTGTAATATTTTATTTGGGCTGGATGCGGAACCAGCCCGAAGAAATGAACCACCCGGCAGGTTTTTGAACCATGTTTTAAGGGATTTAGAAAATTAATAAATGAATGTTGAGAAAATGACGTGACGAACTGGGAGTTATGTTCGCCATTTATTGCACATGTCCTGTCTGAATTCATTATAACGTGTGTATAATAGATAATAAACAATAGAAAAATGTTTTTTTTTCTTTGTATCCTTAAATTCCCAGTCCACTCATTTTTAAACTAAATCACCAAAAGGGCCTTTTTTAATTACACTTATAGAAACAATTTCAGTATTATTATATAGTATTCAAAGTAATATTTGAATTCTGTATAATAATATAGTATAGTATTAGTATAGTATTCAAACATTCAAGCTCAAGCTTTTATTCTCACGTTTTCATAATCAGATGAATAAGGAGATAATCGTCAGTTGATCGTTGATTGAACAAAAAAAATGTAATATATTAAAAACTACCTTAATTAATTATTTGAAAAAAATGAGCTTATTTTTGAGATTTTACTTTCATTTCTCCAGGATCCTGGAGACCAGAGACCTGACTTTATGGCAGTGGGACTACTTTGGGGGTACCCTTTCAAACAAAAAAAGATTTATTAAAATCGGTCCATAAATACTCATACGAACGAATTTTTCATAACAGCGCCTGAACTATTTTTATAGCAATTTTTTCATATGAAGGTGTAAAAAAATGAACTTAGGAAGTATGCCATATTTTTTTATACATTTTTATCTTTTTTTTAAGATATGTCACTTTGTTATAGGACGTGGGGCAATTTTGATCCATCTTCTTTGTCTGCTCAACAACGTAAATAACGCAATTAATGTTGTTGAACTAAAATTGAAAGCCATTGCTACTGTTAGTTTGTTACGCAATTACCCGGCTAGAGGTCTACTCCCTTTACACAAATCCGTAGTATCGGCTGAAGTTACGGGCACTGCATTCTCCATGTCACCTACAGACATAAGATTAGTTTTGGGCCCGAGCTAAGAGTGAATGACACCTCGATAGGATCGAATAGGTGTCCCTAGTACCACAGAATAATAGTACAAGTAGCCCTACTCCCAATGTGTTTTTACACGTTCGAAAAAGTTAATTAATCGGGTGTAGGGTGTACCCTACACCTTCGAAGTTTTGAACTATACTTTCGGACGCGCAAGTATCATCGTTGACGGACTTGGAGAGTGGATGTGGATGACTGTTTCCGTCCATCGCTTGTCTAAACGACTTGTCGCCTGCACTAAACGACTTCTTTCATTGGTTTTCTCCGCAATCGCTGTCGTAAGATGTCTGTCGCTTGCGTGAGCGTGTAGCTCGTGGCCACGGGGTAAGATCGAAAATAGATAGGAGTATCGTTTTCTTTATGTTTTCAGACCACTTAGGGAATTGGTTAGTTCTCTAATTGAATTGATCTTTGTGACTTAACCGCTCCTCTGTTTAGTTTATTTTGCTAACATTTTAATTGCTTAGTATACTAGCTAGAGGTCGTCACGTGTGGTGACTTGTGAGTTTGTGAGATACAATAGAATAACGTAATACCGTTACGGAACGCGTTAAAAGAATTCAGATACGTGCATAGTATATTTGAATCTGACTACTGTCGAACCTAACAATGTACCTGCCACGATTAATTTAAAACTGCGAATTGGCAATCTTGTCATAGTCAATGTAGAGTCATGGAAAAAGACTGATTAGTAATTCCAACTCCGATCTTAAATTGTTCAATAAAAATTATGACTTTCGTATGCAATCGCTATAACAAGGCCTATTCCTGTGCCGTTTCAATCTGCTTACCTAATTATCATCCTGATTGTACTTACAAACAAAATGTATAATGATGTGATGTATTCTGTATAGCTCGCATTTTATCGTCATCATCATCACTTGCCTAGCCTTTTCCCAACTAATTTTGGGGTCGGCTTCCAGTCTAACCTGATGCAGCTGAATATCAGTAAGTACTTTACGTGGAGCAACTGCCTATCTAACCTCCACAACCCAGTTACTGAGTAACACTATACCCCTTGGTAAGACTGGCTGTCGAAAAAAGAATAAAAGAAAAATACGATCTTCAACAAATTCTCTTGCTTCCACTCAATTAATTTTCGTCTAAATGCGTTTCCTTTTAAACGGCCTTCAAAATATGTTACACGTTATTTCTGTCAAACATGCTCTAATTACGTTCGTCCAGTCCAATTCAATCACTTTGGGCTGACCACACGATGAACAGTATCGCATACTCTGAATATTTCGTATGCTAATGTTAATGTGCGTTTAATTAACAATCCGCCATTTTTGCGTGACTTTGCTAATTGAATTATTACGTCTGTTCCCAATGATAACTGAAAATGTAAAATCTTACTAATATTATAAATGTGAAAGCTTTTATGTATGTTACTCAATCATGCAAAAACGGCTGAATGGATTTGGATGAAATTTGGCTCACAGATAGTTTATAACCTGGATTAACACATGGGGTACTTTTAATCCCAATAGTACGTTTCCATGGAGCAGTGTTGGCCCAGTGATAACGGCCCCGACATTGGAGTTGTAGATCGTGGGTTCGAACCCAGACAGACAAAGCGCCTGTCTGGGTTCGAACCCACGATCTTGGTGGGTGATAAAATTATTTACACGACTTTGTGTAAATAATTTTATCACCACTGCTCTCAAAACGTTGAATGAAAACATGTTGAGGAACCCTGCATGTCCTAAAACCAAAAAATTAGAAGACATGTGCCATCTACCTACCCGCACTGGCCCGCGTGGTAGATTATGGGCTAAGGCCCACTCCATCTCGAAGAGATGAGGCCTGTGTCCCAGCAGTGGGAACATTATACGCTGAATGTAACGAGTACGTTCCCTTGGGATGTTTTCCAAAATCCGCGCGGGCGAAGCCGCAGGCAAAAGCTTAGTAACAATAAGTCAGAATTATTATAGTAAAGTCCTACATTTTCACTACCACTTAAAATTAATGACATTGGGGTGTTATTCGCATGTCACTAAATAATGATATTTCGTGTTAAGGGAAAGCTCTGTTAGCACCTACCGGTTCAATAAATATCACCGTCCTAAGCTAACAACGATTGCGGTGTAGAAATAGACGTGGTAATTTGGGAATATCACAGGAATGCCAGATAGTTTAGTGTGGCGACACAGGGAGAAATGTATTTAATATAACCATAGATATAGTATGAAAGAAGTTTGTTTTTTACATTTCTATAAATATGACACTTCTGGCTTCATGGTTTCTTAGATTACTTTAAAAACCGCAACCGTGCCTGAATCCGAATTCCAATAGAGTTATTTTTATTTGTGTGGATAGATAGATACATCATTTATTTAGTGCGCACAAAAGAAATGCACAAAACACATAAGCGCGTAAGCGTACCCAAATAATAACCAGAATTATAACGCTAGCCGCGAATTGGTGCTTGTCAACGACTATAATTATACTGTTAAAGCTAAACCCACTGTAGGGTACACACGACGACATATCCAGCTATATACAGTGAGACGTCAGCTTACTCTGGAAATGTAGCTTGAGATGACATCGTGCGTACATGCCTTTATTCTTTTGTTCCGAACTTCGTACCATATTTTGTGATGACAAAAAATAAGAGAGATTTAGTTTGAGAGACAGTCGCAGAGAGAGAGAGAGAGAGAGCTATATCTTTCTTCTCTCTCATGTAACGAAATGTGCCTAAATGTGACGCGTCCTTGAAATTTCACTCTCAATTCTCGTTCAATTAATTATCGAATCACCGCCTAAGAAGTTTCACTTCGTCGGCTAAGCCCACTAGAAGGTATTGACTTCTTTCTTTTCTACCGAACATCGCACCACCCTTTGTACCGACAGTTAAAGTGTCCCCTTAAGGGGGACTACATGACCTAAAGCGCGGTCACTGTCGGACTGCATAGAAAAGAAAGAAAAGCGCGATGACACAACGCTGGTAATTTATTGCAAAATATGAAGCAATTATCTATTTACAAAAAATCTATTGTTTGGACACTAGGGCTTTAATATGTTGCTTGTAGAATAATCTGACAAAAATCATAATGATTGTAGGTATGTATATTAGTATGGTTTTTATTGTAAAAAGAAAGCTTTTAAAGGTATCTTCATAATTTTTATCTATCGTATCAAATTAGCTGTATTATGTTTTCCACACTATCTACATTTTTCTAATTTTGTTTACTGTAGTCGATTATATACTTTTATTGTTTCTAAAACTTGCGTTTTTTTGCGTTTAGGTCCTGTAAGCTCCTTAAGTAACAGGTCAGTTGGTTCGATAGACCCATCCGTCAGTTCTCGCAGTTCAACGAACACGAGCGCTAGTTAAGGTAAACGTGTTAAGTAATTAACTGCTAGTTAACGTTGACTATCTGTTACGTCGGTATGCAATCGTTATAGTCATTAACAACTGTGGAAGATTACCGGATTTTTATGGAAGGTGATGTTAGTTAATATTTTTCTCAATTAAGTATTATTTTCCTTGTAGTTCTGTCATTTATAAGTATTTTGTTTGTGGACATATTTGTTGCTATTCAGACGCATGAAAGGTTCGAAAGGTTCTGGGGTGGCGACCGCGTACTGGAAGACGTAGCATTGGAAAGCTGCCACAAGGTGGACCAATGACCTGGTGAAAGCCGGAGGAATCAGCTGGATGCAAAAAGCACAGAACTGTTGCTTTGGGGAGGCTGAACATCAGCAGTGGACATCTTTCAGCTGAAATCATGATGGAACGTATGAAAATGTCGCTATTGCATCCACTTGATCCATTGCTCAACGTAGGGTAGGGCTCCTAAACTCCCAATGACCTCTAAGTAGATACTATGATCATTGGCAATTGCCAAACTCGCCAGTAACTTACCGTTTTAAGGTCGCTGTAGTATTAACCACTCTATGTCAACTACTGAACAAAGCCATCCCGCAAGTGTCGTCGGAGTTTTATTTAGGACACGTCTACATGGCAAAAAAAATATTACACTCTTTATCTCTCAAAATACAGTGCTATGTAGTGAATCCTGGGTGATACTACTATCGACCGTCCTGTGTTTCTCATATCCAGCGGATTTCCTGGGCTACTATTAATAAAAACCTATTAGTTTCATAAACTTTGCATACTAATGAGTGGCATTGAGTACCTATCATCCTTTTTTACCTTTACACGTTTTTTTTTTTCCTGAATGATAGTGTGACTATTGACAAGGGAGAATGGAAGGACATGTGTTGCACCGAACCCAAGTAGCATAGGATAAGGGCAGGAAGGTGATAATGATGGCCTATCTACCTTTTTTAAATCTCCTACATAATCAGCTTATAATGTTCCCACTGCTGGGACACCGGCCTCTTCTCTGTGAGACGGAGTAGGCCGTAATCCACCACGCGTGCCCAGTGTGGGTTGGTAGATGTAATATGTCTTCGGTTTTTTGGCTTTTGGACATGCCGGTCTCCTCACGATGTTTTCCTTCACCGTTTTGAGAGCAGTGGTGATGAAATCAATCAACTCAGCCTATCGCAGTCCACTGCTGGACATAAGCCTCTCCCAGACTGCGCCACAGCACCCTGTCCTCCGCCTTCCGCATCCAGTCGACCCCAGCCACCTTCTTTAGGTCGTCCGTCCATCTAGCGGGGGGGCGTCCTACACTGCGCTTGCCGGTACGCGGTCTCCACTCCAGGACTCGCCTGCTCCACCGGCCATCAGTCCTTCGACAGACATGGCCAGCCCACTGCCACTTCAGTTTGCTTACTCTGCAAGCTATGTCGGTAACTCCGGTTCCTTTCCGGATAATTTCATTCCTGATTTTATCCTTCAAAGAGACTCCGAGCATAGCTCGCTCCATAGCGCGCTGAGCGACCTTGAATTTGTGGACCAGCCCGACCGTCAAAATGTGGTGATGAAATAATTTACACAAAGTAAAGCGCCTGCCCGGCTTCGAACCTACAACTCGCAAGTCGCGGCCTTTACCACTGAGCCGCCACTGCTCTCAAAACGTTTCTCATTTTAAACGCTTGCCATCTTCATAACACCCAACAAATTACTAGAAGCCAAGGACTGTCTCTTGAGGTTATCTCTAGGTCATCCTTCACGACATCCACGGTTAAAATAGTATTTCCTTAGAAAAGCTGTGGTCGCCACTAACGTCCGCAGTGACGGCTGTCATTAAAATGATGGCAGTGGCAAAGATTTAAATCGTTAGATTCGCCCTACCGCCTCAAAACATAGTCGCATTTCTGGTTCGTTTTGACCCCTCTGACACAAAATGGCGTAATGACTTCACTTGATTGTCATGGAAACGCATTGTATTGTGTGACCTGAGATCACGCTTTCAGTATGGACACTTTTCTCCTAAGTACAATGCGTGCCATGAAAGATGAGACTTGATCACTTGATACACCACGTGGTTTGACTTGCGCAGTACACGATTTTAGGTCTCTAGCGGTATGAGATCTGAGCCGTTCGGTGAGTTCGGGACGTGACCGGACGTCATAGGGGCGGCGGAAAGAGCGCGGGAGGCGGGGTCAAGTCTCAGCTTTCGTGGCGCGAGCTATACGGTGAGGGCGAATCTAGCGATTTGAATCTTTGGGCAGCGGGGTTTGACTTAATGTCAAATACTGGTGAAGTTGACAGATTTTCCTGACAGCCGTTATAATATGACGGAACCGCTTTCCTAGAAAATCAAGGCTTAAGAGAAGGTCTTCTTCACCGCTATAGAGAACTGTCTCCTAATTAACCGAGACACTTTGTTTATGACGTATTGTTACACGTGGGACTTGAAAGTAAGTAACACAAGCACAATGTATGAGACTGCGTGTACCAAGTTGTGCGTATATCACACGCGCCACTTATACTATAATTTTTGAAACTATTCGTTTAAGTATATGTCTTAGTCTTAACCGTGAATAGCCGAGAGAAAATGTGCTCTATTTCCATCCTTTTACATTCACTAAGCTTAACTCACGATTTTCAAGACTCCGACCCTTTTGTTTAGATGTTGGAATGGAAAGAGCCTTGATCATTGTAATGATAGAATGGTATACTAGAAGATTGATATCTGCAATCCTTTCCAAAGCCTTTAATTAACGTAAAGTCAAGGAAAATGATTGCTTCGAAAATTGACTATCAGCGGAGTAATTGCGTATAACACACTAAGTCACTAACAGTAGGAATGGATGAACGGATTTGGATGAAATTTGGCACATGGGTACACCGTGACCTAGATTAGGACATAGGATACTTTTTATCCCGATATTCCCGCAGGATCGAAACTTATGCGGGTGAAACTACGGGGCTCAGCTAGTACAGTCAACAAATGAGATAAGTATACAGGATCGTCGGATATAGTTGAAGTTTAGTAAGAAACCGATGGATGTTCTCGACTGAAATTTAATTTGATAAATGAGCTGTTTGTTTTCTATTAATAAAATTAAATTTTATTCGAGAACATGGAATCGGTTTCTTACTAAACTTCAACTATATCCGACGATCCTGCATACTTATCTTTTTTGTTGATTGTACCTACATAAAGTACTTACAAGTGGCTAAGTTATCGCATTCCTAGCTGAACCTATTTGCCTAGTTACCACTTACAAGTGGTGATAAGCAGTTTAGTTTTCTTGAAATGGTTTTCTTACATCTCCAGGAAGTTATTAAATCGCTTTTAATCGGTATTGCAAGCAATATAGCAATTCTCAGTAGTTTTAGACGTTATTGGAACTTAGAAATGATTTCTTCTGCTTGCCCTTGTACACGCAGCTACAGATCAAGTTATACATTTCTAGTTTTAACTGACTGATTTTTATTATCAAACAGGGTATTTACATAACAGACTTAAAATAATAATATGTAGAGTCAGCAGCAAAAGTCGATTAACACGTCAGTTTTTGAAGTGAAACTTCTTTAGGCGCGCTTGACTTGGGGAGTAAACTGGCGAATGCGTTACGAAAACGTGTGATCGCGAGTAGGGAAGGTACGTAAAAAATAGCTGGAAATACCTGGTGTAAAAACCCGGTCCCGGTCGCATAAATATGCGACCGGGTTTTTACACCAGGTGTTTGCTTCCAAGTACGCACACCGGGTACCGACTCAAAATACTTGCAAGACTATTAAGTATCTTATACGGCTACTCGCTCAAATACGTAGGTACTCAACCGCGTCAGTTTTCGCAAATGCGATCATGCTCCTTTTGGAACAATTTCGTATGCAAGTATTTTTTACCGACTTCACAAAAAGGAGGAGGTACTATGTTCGGCTGTTTGTATGTTTTTTTTTTTGTATGTTTGTTCATCGAATACTCCGCCAATTGTCGACGGATTTTCAAAATTCTTTTTTTTGTTCCAAAGTATATAGTTTTGAGGTGGCCCCACTGTCACCAAGTTAGGATCTGATGATGGGATCTTAGAGTGATCGAGGGCAACCTTTAAATTGTATAGGCTCACTTATTGTTTTTCGCATATTTTACGAAGTATCTTGTGTATTTGCGTATGATTGTCACCATCTCAGGTAGCTGGGCTGATGATGGAAGTTACAACTCTTTAACAGTAAGAAGTTACTCGAACAGGCAAGGACTGTTTGAGTCAATTGTTTTGATGTTTGATAGGGCATTTGCCACATTTGGTCTCATGATCATCAAGTCATGACCTGATGCTGCAGTCAGGATAGTCTGCAGAGTACCTAACTCCTCGACAACTAACAGCAGATATATCGTGTTAAGGCTCATTGAAAAGGGCTCGATGTGTGGATAAACGTACTGTTAATGAGGAACACCGAAGTACATAAAGACCTGATCCTGAAGCCAGGAGCATTAGAAAAAGTACCAACCTTGAAATTACAGCACCGTAGTCGTGTTTGGGCTCATTTTAAACAGGACTAAATTTTAAGTTCAATGCAATGTTGACAAGTCTGGCCTGATGCTGCAGCCAGGATTATCAGCATCTAGTCTAAAAACATCAGGGCAGGATTTGATGATGGGAGCCTGGTGAAATCGAAGGAACTCTTCAAATATTATAGGCACACCTATAGCGATTTGGGTATTTTTTATAGAAACTCGTGCATTTGCTCTCGGAAAGCACTATTTGGTGATGTGGAACTGATGATGAAGACCACAGATGACCACCGGAACTACTCAATAATATCTAAGTATTTCACGGGTTGCGATTCGATTACTTTAATATGGTTGCTAAGCAATTTATGCTCGTCACAATGTGAATGGTGATACGGAGCTGATGGTGGATCTGGAGAACTCCTCAACAATTAACTTCCCTGTATCGGGAAAAGCAATATTTTGTTTGTAAAAGGCGATGATCACTAGGCTATTGTAACTTAGATAAATTATAAGCAGACCCACTAAAAAGCGTGAAATAAAAACTTTTTAAGAAAAAAAAAAACCGACTTTCAAAAAAACACTACAAAGTGAAAAATATCTTTAATTTCGGAAGTCGGTGGCAAAAAACTAAAATAAAGATCCAAAGACACCGACTTCCGAAATTAAAGTTATTTTTCACTTTGTAAAGTTTTTTTTGGAAGTCGGTTTTTTTTTCTTAAAAAGTTTTTTTTACTTTAATGGTTTGCAAGTATTTATTTGTAAACGCGCATAGATTTATAATAACGTCCAGATTGAGTGTTCCGTACAAAACGCACCGTTCTTATTGAATGCATTTAGTGATACGCGTGTGCGTTGGTACCGCCCACCGCAAGTGTATTATTATCGTTTCTGCAGTTGTGTGCGTGACGTTTTCTAATACCAGCGCAAAATGATTACCCCAAAATGTGGGAAAATTCGTGTAGTTTTCTTATTCATATTCACTTAGGTAATTATATAGTTATTATATGTGTACAAAATGAAACCCGCCTTTTACATTCATACCGATTGACTCTTATGATAGTTTTTGAAGATTGTTATAATTTTATTTTTAACATGGTTTTCGTAAACATGTGTGAATGAACAAAAAACTTTTAATATCATAGGTACTAATATTATAAATCAGAAACTTTGTGAGTGGTACTGGTTTGAGAATTATCGCTAAACATACGTTAATGTGGGAACATTATAGGCTGATGATGATGATGATGATACGTTAATGTAACAAACATACCTAAAATATTGTTTCGCTCCAAATCCGTTTGTTGACTCAATAATATCGTAGTATTAAAAAAGATGGTAAAAGTATTTCATACCCTTGGCAACCATTGATATCATTTTGTTGATAATAATAATGTTGATTTCGTAACATTATACAATATTAAAATATCGCAGCATAAAAAAAGGGTAAAAATATTTCATGCCTTACCTTGGCAATACTCAAATATTATGGCGTCGTTTTGTTTTTATTTTGTTTTCGTAATAATTTCAATGAAATACGTAGAAATTCATCATAAAATTGCAAACTTACCTGTGAAATGTGATGTTCGTATCCTTGTCTTTTTTTGGAGTGTAGTTTTTACACGATTTCACTGCACAAACCGTCATTTTTTCAATTATATTTAACAGCGTTTTCTGACGTACACGCGTTGAACGTCTGTCGCGTAATGGCGGCCTGTGGGCGGGGCTAACGAACGAATACACTATTTTGGTGTCTGTGAATTCGAAGCATTTTGACAGCGCGTACTAGGCATCTGGACGTTATTATAAATCTATGTAAACGCGATTTTGCTCCTTATTTATTCGAAGTCATTGATCAATTTCCTATGCAAGTAGTTTTACTTCCAACGGGGCTTTTGAATACGCGATTGTATTTCTTATCTGTATGAAGTTATGGATCAGTTTTCTATGCAGATAGAAAATACTTGAAAGTATCTCGCTCCGTCGTGCCTCGACGCTCGAGTACGTAGGTACTCAAATAGTTAAACAACCGCGTTTGTTTTCGCAAATGCGATCATACTCCTTATCAGTAAGAGCACAGAATACTTAATAGTACTACGTACAGAAAGAACACTCCCTTCTTCGCCCTCATATCAGATACCGCACCTCACCCCGCACTTCGAGGTATTCGTCGCCGACTCTTTAGCAAGGGCGCTCGCGAACCGCAGCGCTGTATTGCTGACACACAATTATGCGATTTAAAAGTTTTATTTGAGTTTTAATCACGATGGTTGGATATTGTGATGCTTTTCCGAATTCGTATTTACATATACTGTTTGTATGATTTCGCATTTTAATAACATGCGATTTAATAACCCATTATTTACAGAAAAGTCATTTAAACTAAACTATTTTAGTGTTTTTATTTCATTACGAACCCGTCTATATAAATAAACAATTGCACTACTTGGTCACTTCATAATAATGCACACTTTCGGGCAGCGCCGCCGCCGACGTCGTTCGGTTCCCCGACACAAATTGCTTTCCGCGCCATTTTTTTTTACGCTACTAGATTTCACGCACACATTTGCACGTATACAAACGTAATTTGTTTATGTAGTAGTAATAGGTAATTATTTTGCGAGCGTTGTATGGAGTGTCCGAGGTGTGGTAAGAGTCTACGGAACAATTTCGTATGCAAGTATTTTTACTTTAGGTAATGGTTTGTAACAGTATTTATTTGTAAACGCGATTGTGCTCCTTATGTATAGGAATTCACGGATCAATTTCCTATGCAAGTACTTTTTACTTCCAACAGGGCTTTTGTTTGATTACGCGATTGTACTTCTTATTTGTATGAAGTTATGGATCAGTTTTCGATGCAGATAGAAAATACTTGAAAGTATCTCGAGCCCTGGTTTTAGGCCCTGGTTTCTTAAGGTGGACGTACTTGGAAGCCCTGGTACTCGATTTTGCAAGTACGACCCATGTCTAAGGGCTACGGGCGAGGCGAACGGGAGTTGAGTGGGGGATATAAGCAAGAGAAAGCAGTGCGCACGCACATTTTCTTTCTCTCTTCCTCTCATAGCCAAATACGTTTGAAGTTTCACTTCAGTCGTGTGGTCATAAGCACACTCGGTTTTTTTTAATCTTAGTTATTGAGCAAAATATTAGTTTAAAATTGCAGCAGAAGTACAATTTTTAGAATATAAACTCTATATGTGAAAAGCTAAAAAGCAGTTTGTTGAAAAAAAATGTTGTCAATTTAATTACTTACATGTAAAAATGACACTGTTAATCGACTTTTGTTGCTGACCGTACATGTATATAAAACAAAACAAAGGTAAAGTAGGTAGGGCATCAAAAAATTCCTCCGCATAGCTGTCAACGGGCAAAGTACCCAAAAGGCTGGCAGCATTGCCACGTTGTATGGCGATGCTGATTCTTGCCATATAGTAAAAGTGCGCACTGCTGGACACCCCCAACCCTATTTCAAGTCAAACAACTTCATTATCAACTTTATTTCAATGAAAATTAAGTTAATTTCAGAGTGACTAGCACTATTGAAAAATTTATAAAAAAAATTTGAAGTTTTAGCGTAAACTGAACTTTATTTTGTGGAAATTAAAGTGATTTTTCCATTAAATAATATTTGTTTATATTTTTGGCAATTAAACCGCGAACGCAGATTACATGGTTTACTCAATAAGATTCGTGTAAGAAAAACATCATTGTTTAAAAAGTTTAACGTCATTTCACACGGTCAATTGTTAGAGCAATGTGCTCCAAAGGGTCCGGGGTTAAATTCACTGCTCGGACAAAAATTGCCTAGGGATTTATCTTGGAAATTCTAAACAGTTGCAGGGTTAGAATAGTTGATGATAAATTGCTATTGGATCTAGTGAGAATACCGTAATCGCCTAACTGTGAATATACGACGGTATAAATAAACCTCTGGGATTGGACCCTTGGGAATTGCAAACGCTGTAGTTATGTTTATTTATGAACTTTACACTCACGTTTCTGTTACTCGTATATAATATTTGATTTTACTAGACTTTTTACTGGTTTGAATATTATCATTATCATACACACCGTTTAGGGTCGCAACTGTTTTCTCATTTCCATCGATTGAAAACAAAGACTTGTGGCTAAGTAATAACAGCCGCACGGGTCGATTGCCGCGGTTGGTCCGTTGATGGGTGGCCATCTTTACATACCAAGACCCCTCCGTGCCTCAGAAAGCACGTTAAGCCGTTGGTCCCGGCTGTCATTCGTGGATCTTTGACAGTCGTTACGGGTCGTCAGATGCCCGAAAATCTGACAACGAGCCTTACCAAGGGTTATCGTATTACCCAGTAACTGGGTTGTGAAGGTCAGATAGGCAGTCGCTCCATGTAAAATACTGGTATTCAGCTGCATCCGGTTAGACTGGAAGCCGACCCCAATGTAGTTAGGAAATGGCTAGGCAGATGATGATGACTCTAGTTTGGTTTAGTTGGTATCACTTAATCAGTATCAAAGAAAGGTCCACCGAATTTAATCAATATCATTACTAATACTGAAGCTGAAGAGTTTGTTTGTTTGAACGCGCTAATCTCTGGAACGGATTTGAAAATTTTCTTTTTACATTTGATAGCTTAATTGTTAAAGAAGGCTATAGGCTATTTAATATCACGTTAGGACCCAGAGCGGGAGGGGTCATTTGATGATTTCCCATCCATAAAAAAAAAACCTTTGAAGCCGTGGAAAAAGAACGAAGGTCAGAAAGAACGCTTAGCGAAAACGAAGTAATAGCGCGGACGGGCGATGCAATGCGACGGGGCAGGTCGGGGGAACAAGAAATTTCACGCGGACGTAATCGCGGTCCGAAGCTGGTACAGAATAATGCCTCTAGTCCTTTAAAAGCATGAAGATGGTAATAATATACTCCCCATACTTCAGTTACTGTTTACTGCCAGTCCACTCAACGCTAAAACAATGTCATTGTGCAGTTGACGAGTGCTTGTGTAATGCTTTCATTGTTTCAAAGCATCCTTCGTTTAATGCACGAGGCAAATGCCGTGGAACGTTATTAGTATGACTATCAATGCAGTTTTTACCTTGACCTGGTGCTGACGTACAAAGATATGAAAATAAAAGTAAAAAAAAATTATATTACATATCGATATGCATTATGCAGTTGTTTCTGCCGAGATTGAAAATATTTGGAAACCGACCTCAAACGATGATGCAACTGATCGAAGCCGAAAACAAATGAATGTGTCTGATTCGATTACTTTTAAAAATAAATTGCCGAGATGTAATTCGGATTTTTATTTTGATCAATCATTGGCCAATATTGCGAAGAACTTTCCTTAGGAACCTCTGAGTCTGCAATGTCCTCAATTAGCCAAAAGTGGTTAATCCTATTGGAAAAACATTCAATTTTCCGATTGGATCGAATGGTGTATCCGATCCGACAGGCATCATCAAATAAATTCTGGGCTGATAAACTCAAAAAAGATTTCATAATTAATTCTATTTGTTTTCACGAGTAATTCAAGAGCCGTATGACACAAATAGGGGACTGAATGAACGGCTAGTGAATACCAATCCTATTGTAAGGACAGTTTACACAGGTGTTCAATGCATCACTTTAGGATTCACTGCGGGCCGTTAGCCATATTCGTGAATCGAGATCTTGGTCGTGGAAGTACTGAACAATAACTGTGCATCCTAGGTAGTTAGGTACGTATATACTTGTACGAAAAATTCCGGTACTTGCATACTCGATTTAACTTAGAATTAATTAGATTAGGGAAAACTACCAAACATAGCCGTTCAAGTAAACGTTCGACCAATTCTTTGCAGAAAAGACACCAAGGTGACTTATCGCCGATTCCGCACGGATCGTTATTGGTTAAAATTAAGACTCTTGTATCTTTACCAATAATGAAGCAAAGACCTCACAGGTTTGTACAGTATTTAGATTCCATTATGGAAGTAGCTGTCACAGGTAAAATTAGCTTACGAATATATTTATATGCCCAGTTTGGCAATAAAAAATGCTACCATTTGTAAGCAAACCGATTCGTTTTTGTTTGTAGGAACCGAACATTATGTATGCCCAAAGATATTAAGCCACTTATTTTAAGATTGAATAGGCTTTTACAGAACCAAAACTTTTATTACAAGAACAAATCAATACTTGGTGCGAAATTCACTTGCATGTCTGCCTAGTTATATTTCACAGAAACGCAAAAGTCGCGACATGTCAAATAACCTTGAAGGTTTTATTTCGCAAGAAACAGGAATTGTTGAAAATGCTTATCAGTATCTTGGTTTCAACCTCAAAAAGATCTTGAGTTGTTTTAAACATTTTGAAACTGGCCCACTGTAAGTATTTAGGTAAATTACTAACCGTTCTGGTTTAATAAAAAATAATTTTACCCATGTATCTTTCAGCCCTATAAAGCATCATTGACTGCGAAGGAAATCCCCCACGAGCGCTGACATAATTATTTAAATTGATAATAATATTATTGACATAATGGATTGTTTGTGGTTGACATACTCATAATAACATTCGGGAAATCCGACCTCAACCGTACATTTTCCTTACAGACAAGACAAGGACTGACCGAGTCATAAGAGGAAGGTCTGGTCTATAACATTATACCTACTTCGGTTGCAGTATACAACCTACAGTGAGTCATTCTAATCAGATGCAGTTCACGATTGCGTGTGTACTCAATCTGTATTCAACAGCGTCCTTTATCGTAAAAGAATCTAGAAAACAATAACGATACTATTAAAACACGTTGGTTGACCGTTGACAAGTAAAATATATATTTTGTTTTACAAGTTCACAGACAAGAGGCATAGACACATATTATTTTGATATCCATTTTTAACACCCCCACTATATCAAAATACCAAACAAAACAATAACTCTTAAAATTCCAGACTTGTATAAACTATGTATACAACAATAAACTTATCTTTTAACAATACCAAGAGTTTTCATAAATTTGTAATGTTTCATCCCTGGTAAACCTTTAGTCAATAGGTCAGCAGGCATGTTAGCAGTAGCCAAATACTCAGTCCCAACCAAGTCATCATTAATAGCATTTCTGATAAAATTATATCTTACATCAATATGTTTGGAACGTCTATGAGACTGATGATTATTTGCCAACTTCAATGCACTCTGACTGTCATTATACAGTGTAATCTTATTATTACAACCTGTTATTTCAAACTCTAAATTCTTTAAGTAAATCGCTTCACGACAAGCTTCTGATAAAGCCATATATTCAGCCTCGCAACTACTTAAAGCAACAGTTTTTTGTTTCTTGCTTTCCCAAGAAATAGCAGAGCCAGATTTTGTGAAACAAAATCCTGTATATGACCGTCTGTCAATAGCATCGCTTGCCCAATCAGCATCCACAAATCCTGTCAGCTGTGTTTTTCCTTTGGAATATTTTAAACAATAATCTTTTGTTTTTAATAAATATCTTAGGATCCTTTTAGCATAATTCCAGTGAACAGTAGAATAAGAGTTGTTAAACTGACTTAAGTAACTGACTGAATAGGCAATGTCTGGTCGGGTCAAAACAGCCAAATACATCAAACTACCTATCAATTTTTGATAAGGTAAACTGTTTTCAAAATTATTGGACTTTTCAACATTTAACTTGCACTCTATAGGAGTTTCAGCAATATTACAATCAGACATATCAAACTTCTTTAATAGTTGCTCAATATAATGCTCCTGATCTATTGTAATTACATTTGAATTTTTGTCAATGTTAATCCTCATGCCCAAATATCGTTTGGCTTGACCTAGATTTTTAATTTTAAATCTCTGACTCAATGCTTCAATAAGACAAACAGTTTCTGACTTATTATTTGAAAATATTATAAAATCATCAACATAAACCCCTACTATGGTTTTCTTGTTGTTACTATGATTTTTTATAAAAACACAAGGCTCTAGGTTACTCTTAATAAACCCTAAATCACACAATGTTTGCTCTACTCTTTGATACCAAGCAAGTGATGATTGTTTTAAACCGTAAACAGCCTTTCTTAATTTCAAAACTTTATTTGAATCTTTGACAGGAAACCCTTCAGGCAAATGCATAAAAATGTTTTCTTTTAGGTAACCATTAAGAAAAGCTGTTGTGACATCTAGATGAGTTATGTCCATGTTTAACTGCACACTCAAAGCAAATAATAAACGCAAAGTCGAATGTCTGATTACTGGCGAGAAAGTTTCTTGATAATCAACACCGGCTTTCTGCGTAAAGCCTTTTGCTACTAGCCTAGCACGAAAACGCACTTTATTGTCACAATCAAGTTTTTTTCTTAACACCCATTTACTCTGTACTACACTCGCGTTACCTGGAGCATCGACAATTTCCCAAACTTGGTTGTCTTCAAATGACTGCAGCTCCTCTGCTATCGCCTGCGACCATTGTCGTTTCTCAGGACCACTGATAGCCTCTGCATATGTCATCTCATCTTCCCCTACGGAGGTGTTACATAAATTGACATAGCCATATCTTACTGGTTTCCTTCTCTGTCTTTTTTTATTTTCTTCATTGACCATGAGTGGTAAATCAGTATCTGCAGCCTCTGTGGGGTCTGTGGTTTCCTCTGATGTCTGTAAAGCATCTTGAGATCTCAGTGGACTTTCATTATCAGTTGCAGTATTCTCAACATCAAGATAATCTGACTCACTTGAACTCGACTGATCAATACATTCTGACTTCACCACAGATTCCTCTACTGACTCCCCCACTGAATCTGTGCTTTCTAGAATGACATCAACTGTGTCTTGTTTCTTTTGTTTTTCTAGTACCACAACATCTCTACTAGTTGTAACAAGGTTTTTGATTGGATCATAGATTCTATATCCTTTAACATTTTCACAGAAACCCACTAGTATATGTTTCTTTGATTTTTTGTCCCACTTTGTCCTTTTTTCTTTGGGTACATGCACCATCACTGGACTCCCGAAAATGCGTATATGTTGTAACTTTGGTTTTTTACCAGTCCATATTTCATATGGAGTCTTTTCAATACCTGAAGCTGTGGATCTATTCTTTAGGTATACTGCTGTATTTGCAGCTTCCGCCCAAAATTTCTTTTCCAAGTCTGCTTCAAATAGTAAGCATCTTGCTCTCTCCACTATGGTTCGGTTTGACCTTTCACTGAGTCCGTTCTGTTCTGGTGTATAGTTATTGGTCTTTTGGTGTATTATGCCTTCACTCTTCAAAAAATCCTCAAAATCCTTACTGCAGTACTCGCAACCATTATCAGTTCTCAGGATTTTGATTTTTTTACTCTGGTGATTTTCTACTATCGACTTAAACTCTTTGAAATAGCTTAGTGCTTCACTTTTTGCCTTTAAAAAATATATGAAGACCATTCTGCTAAAGTCGTCAATAAACAGTAGAAAATATCGCGCACCACCAATTGATTTGACTTCCATTGGGCCACATATATCTGAGTGTACAATCTGGAGTATCTCTGTAGCTCGTGTGCCTGTATAGAAGGGCAATCGTGACTGTTTACCTTCACAACATATCTCACAGTTTGACTTACTTGTCACAAAAGTGTCCGAATAATTCATCCCTTCAACTAGACCACGTTTCATTTTGTTCATGTCGTTGCTGTTTAGATGTCCAAGCCGCCTGTGCCACGTGTCTCCGTCAACCACGGAAGAAGTCAGAAAACAATTCTGTGTTTGTAGTTTTAATTTGTAAACACCATCAACAAGTTCAGCCTGAGCAACTAAAACACCTTGTTTGTTGCGTATAAGGCACTGGTTGGGTTCAAATACGACACTGTTTCCATTTTTTATTAATTCACTGACCGATAAAAGGTTAGTTGTAAGACTCGGCACGCATAAAACATTCTTCACAGTTATTACATAGTCGTGATCTGTAGTAATTTCTACATCACCTGAACATAAAACAGGAACTTTCGTCTTGTTCGCAACTACAATCTCCGGTAAACTCGATGAAAATGAAAGATTTTTCAACCAATTTTCATTCGTGGTCATGTGCATACTGGCTCCGGAATCTACGTACCAGTCACTTTTACCGAACTTTCCGCTGAGAAAAACAACGCTGAAAGCATTAGACTGTTTTTTCTTCTCCGATTTCTCGTTCAAAAGTGGACATTGATTCCGATAATGGCCCGTTTCTTTGCACCGATAACATGTTATTGTTTTCGTGTTTTTGACATTTGAGCTTGACGATGTCTGGCCTCCATGTTTACTAGTGCTGCCACCTTTACCGATTCTTTTTTGCCAACTTTTTGCAAGTAATGCTGTATTATCCTTTTCAACGCTATCAACAGATTCCATATCGAGCAATTTGGTTTTGATGGTATCGGTAGTTATAGGGATTCCAGAGTGTTCGATTGCCATGATCATGGGCATGAAACGCTCAGGTAAACCGGCCAGCAACAACGAACCAACCCATTCATCGTTAATCATAAAACCCGTGCCACTTAATCGCTGCGAAGTTTCCACTATTTGCGTAACATAATTCGTCATATTCTCACAGTTTTCTAATCTGATGGAAATCAAATGACGAAGCAAAGTAATCCTCCTCGAAAATCCTGAATCGTCAAACAAATTTTTCAATTTTTTAAACAATTCCTTCGTGGTCTTTGTCTCCTTTATGTGCACAAATAACGATGGATCTATCGTCAAAATCAGCTTAGCACGTGCTTTAGCATCTGCCACTGCTGTTGCTGCGGTAACTTCTTGCTTAAGGAAAATGTCCGCGCCTTCTAGTACCAGCAAATTCTCAACAGCAAACGCCCAATCATCATAATTATCGCGGCCTTTTAGTTTCGGCACGTTCGTAATAAATTGGGAACTCATTTTCTTGACAGTACAACTAAAAAAATTAACGATAAACTACTACTTTTTACAAAAACACGGGGGCTGGGCCCATAACCTATTAAAACACGTTGGTTGACCGTTGACAAGTAAAATATATATTTTGTTTTACAAGTTCACAGACAAGAGGCATAGACACATATTATTTTGATATCCATTTTTAACAGATACGATTATTTGTAAATGATTAGTCACCATCCTGGTCGAGGTCTTATTAGACCAAAAAGCTTTTACTCTTGCATGAAGTTGGTAGTCTCATATAAGCCAGCAACGTTTTAGATCAATCATCAGACTAAAAGCACGTTACCTACAATTTTTTTTGTTACCTTCCATACCTCCCTGTCTTGTGCGATGTCTGGCCATTTTGACCCTGCAAACCTTATCAGATCATCACACCACCCTCGCCCTGGTCTACCTCGACGGTGAAGTCCTCCCTCAAGCGTCCAGTAAGTGATGGTCTTTGCCCATCTTTCCGGGTGCATTCGTGTGACGTGTCCGGCCCACTCCCGCTTCAGCCTGGCTGTTTTTCTCCAACATCCGCCACTGCAGTTATGGAGCGCAGGATGGTGTTTCTTACTCGGTCTGTAAGTTTGACTCCTATTATGCTGCGCTCCATTGCCCGATGGCAAATCTTGAGTTTGGATTTCTGTTGTTCAGCGAGTGACCAACTTTGTGCACCGTACGGATGCACATGTTGATGAGTTTTCTTTTAAGTGTTACAAGAAAACTACCTTTCATTATGTTCTTTAAGGGCCCAAAAGATCTTCCAAGCATTTTGGACCTCTTATAAAATAACCAGGTATTGTTAACGGGAAAAAAAATACGTATAAAATTATCATTCTTATAAATAAAGACCCCCTTTAGTACCACACTAGCGAGTGGCATAATTATCCACGCTGCCAATTAAACTTCTCTGACATATATGTGATAAAATCATCCTTAACTTAGAGGTATAAACGTTCATATTCGCGTGAACCATATCAAATAGAATATCTCTATCATTTTTCAATCCTGCTGTAGGCGGGCGCTAGTCATCTACTATGATAAAAATGTGCGGGCACATTTATAGTGTTATCCTAGGAGATTATTATTTATATTTTAAGATTGTTAGCTTTTTAAATTATGTAAATATACAAAGAATAAATAGTTCCTAGGAGATCATTACAATCGAATATATAATTTTACTATCGAGGTTTTCCTTGAAACTTCGAAAATGTTGTCTGATAGATGATGGAATTATCTGGACAAAAACATTTTTTTTTAAATAAAAATCAGAGATTAGCGCGTTCAAACAAAGAAATTCTTCAGTTTTATTATAAGTATAGATTTGTTCGGTACTACTTGCTACGTGATACTTACATTTTGTTTATATATCTTTGTAGGTATATATACATGCAACGATTGCATCTCGTGTAACCACGTACCTTTATATATAGACAACCTTGCCGTCTCGTGAGTCTTGTCATTATAACGATTGTTATTAATGTAACTACTTATTTCAATTTATTCTATCACAGTTTTTTTTTCTATCAGCAACTAGAAATTAACTAGCTTCAGCTTGTTTAATATTATTTCAGATTTTACCAATAAAAAAATTCAAAGGAAGTTATTTTTTTTAATGCTTTGTTTTATTCATTTAATTATATTCCAAAGCTGTGATAGACCTCTTGATTCCCAGGAGACGTCAGCCGGCTCAACTTAATTCATACTTTATGTTCTACTACCTTTGTGCTAAATCGCGAATCTAAATTAATTTCGTCTCATAATAAAATCTAAAGACAAATACATGCATCAACGAGGACATTTTATAATTGTGCTTGAACGGGCGTGACTCACAACTTTGTCAAACGTGCAAAAATGTCGCATGTCTCGGCGACAGTGGAGACATTGCATTGACTGACTTCAAAACAACCGTCTTTTACATTGAGAAATTTTCAATTCGACGCGTACGATTTTGCAAAACGTTTGAATGAAACCAATCAGCACGGATGATTCCGTTTCGTAGACAATGTTCCGCATATTCGCCGCACCTAATCCGCACAAAGGTTCGTGAAAATAAACATTTACTCCAAAAGCCTGAATTCGTTAAAGAGTTTCACTTTCGAAATTTGACAATAGATGTGAACTGTGATTGCAGTTCTGTTTACGCCAGTATAAGCAATTCATGGTTTTAAATGCCCACAAAATATTACGATCATAAGTAATCAAAATTTTGGAAGAAGTAACCTACACTCTTTTCTTTAACAAAATTCCTTGTTGTAACATTTCTCCAAAGACATAACTATAATTTGAATATGTGATACGAGGAACCTTTATAATGACGTCATCCTTAAACTTGCGACCCCAAAAGCTTATGGTGCAGGAGTTTAACGCCAAGTTGATACAACCGGTCCCGACATTATCGCTCTCCAAAACATGCTTATTACGTCATCGCTAAAGAGACAACACTTGGACAGGAATGCGCTTATTGCCACATTTGCCACACCTGTTATCATATTTTTGTTCATAATTCTTTTTAGACTAAAAACGGTCCTCGTTTAAATGGCTGAAAGGAATTTCTTTCGTTGTACTATTCAACAGCTATACTTACCATGGGTTAGTGGAAAACGTTGCTAAATCCATAATATAGGCTATATCAGTGATTACAGCACCATAGAATGGAAACATGATGAGGTCAATGTTTAGTGTAGGTAATGGAAGTTTTGTGTTTTCTTTTACATCTTTCTGGCTTATCATTGTTGATGTTTCGGGTTTGAAGTCTCGACTATTTTTGGACCTATACCTAGTCTAAACTTTTTCGCATTTCATTTCATCATGAGAATTCCACGTGGATGCTTATCTAGTAATAATCTATAGTAAAACGATGTCCCCAATGACATTGTTGACATCATTTTCCGTCATTGCATCTTGCAGTTTCTAGGAGACAATCATTCACGACCGGTTGCATTTTCAATGTCACGCCATTGTCTCGTGGATGATAACTGCTTTTTATGTAACCATAGTTATGCATTTACCTGCTATTACTAGCCATGAGCCCATGACTCAAATGTTGTGTACAGGACAAAACCATTTTTCAAATTATCGTTAGCTACAAGAGAGAGTATTCAGGAGTTATTATAATAACCCTTGAAACACACACAAATAAAGAAAGACACACATATTCTGAACATCTTTTGATAAAGGCTAATGAGAGTGTTACTTTGACTCAGAAACTATATACTGACTACTAAATCACTATATATTATAAATCAAAGACCCCGTCTGTCTGTCTGACGAAAACTACCGAATGAATTTTCGTACGGTTTTCATCAATGGACGGAGTGATTCATGAGAAAAGTCTAGGTGAATAATTTAATAAATTTTGAGTAAATTGGTTGAAATATAACGATGATTGTTGAAGATGTCGGAAAAAATCATGCCGACTGGAAGCTTTACTGGCGTGCGCCGCGTAAACCAATAGAGTTATATGAAAAAACCGGCCAAGTGCGAGTCGGACTCGCCCATGAAGGGTTCCGTAGCAGCAAGTAACATAATATAAAAGTTCTTGTAGTTCGTTGTAACTTTGTGAAAGGTAAATTGCGGTTTTCGATTTATGACGTATTAAAAAAAAAACTACTTACTAGATCTCGTTCAAACCAATTTTCGGTGGAAGTTTACATGGTAATGTACATTATATATATTTTTTTAATTTTATCATTCTCTTATTTTAGAAGTTAGAGGGGGGGGACACACATTTTACCACTTTGGAAGTGTCTCTCGCGCAAACTATTCAGTTCAGAAAAAAATGATATTAGAAACCTCAATATCATTTTTGAAGACCTATCCATAAATACCCCACACGTACAGGTTTGATGAAAAAAAATTTTTGGAGTTTCAGTTGTAAGTATGGGGAACCCCAAAATTTATTGTTTTTTTTCTATTTTTGTGTGAAAATCTTACTGCGGTTCACAGAATACATCTACTTACCAAGTTTCAACAGTATAGTTCTTATAGTTTCGGAAAAAAGTGGCTGTGACATACGGACGGACGGACAGACAGACAGACAGACAGACAGACATGACGAATCCATAAGGGTTCCGTTTTTTGCCATTTGGCTACGGAACCCTAACAATGACTACGGAATTAATACATTGTACACATTAGGTACTTTTAATGACGGTAGCAGGTACGTTCCCGTAGCGTCATCTTCGCGGGTGAAGTCGCGGATAAAGAAGTACTTGCATATCTCACAAGCTAATAGAATGTTGACTGCAATCTATCTATAAGTAGATTCCACGGATTACGTCATCATCAGTAGCGACCGGCATATCAAGATAACTGGCGCCCATCATATAAGCTCATCTCATGCATGGAGGACGACGAGACAGCGGCACATGTGCTTCTAAACTGCCCGGTGGTCGCCACGTACAGGGCAAAGTACTTCGGTAACCCAGGTACCCTACGTGAGACGGTCAGTAACATCAAGGCGTTGCTGGCCTTCCTCGAGGAGCTGGGGTGGATCGAATAATCGATTTTCCCACCCGTACGCAAAATACGCGCATTGACGTGGAGTTGCGGACACCAGCCCGTATTACCTATTACCTAAGCTCATCTCATTAAACGTACATAAGTAGTTACTGCTCATTTAAAATACATACTCGTATTTGCAGTACGCACATTGACATTTTCTAAACACGAAACGTATACTGAGCCTTTGCAAATCAGTAATGCAATTTATGTTTTGATTGGAGCCTTGCGTCAAAAGAGTCTCTAATCTTTCTGAAATTGAGTGTCCTGCGTAATGTAGTTTTTGTATTGTACCGTGTGATGCGAGAAGCTTAGGACAAGATCGATCGATGTGGCAATGGCTATGCTTCGAGACATATCTGGCTGTTGTCGCGTTTCATATAAAATAATCTAAATAATGATGAAGGCTGATTACCACCAAGGCCTAAGGGATGTCACGACGATAGACGGCATTGTCTAGCCTGCTAGTAAAACCGTTGGTACTGAAGCTGCCATTACTAATCCGTTTGTCAAGGGTGGTAATAAACATTGAAAATTATACGTTCTTCCAATGGGCTATGACAAAGCGCAACTAAACATAGAGAATACTCTATGCCTATTTTTGCTTCTAGGAACCAACCACCTGTCTATTGCCTAGGTACCACTGAGCTATTCATAAATTACACCAGCCCCTCTGCTTAGGTGACCGTTAAATAGTTATTTAATACAATCTCAGGAACAAACGATGTGGAACGAATTGTTTTGGATACACTGCGGTTCGATTGCATTTGTTGATACTCATTTGGACGTCCGGATGTCGCGTTGTTTGCGATTCATTTAATGTTTCCTTTGAGTTAGTTCTGTTTTCAACTCGTGTTGTATCCGGAAAATGTTGATGCTATACGTTCATCAAACTCGACTGCAGTTTTGTTATTATTTTTAATGTCATTAGTTTTCTCCGGAGCCGCTTTATATGCACTACATGACATTGGTCTTCAAATGTACGGTTGTAATAAATGATTCGCGCGATTCTGGTAGAGCAATTTCCATGAAGTTTTCATAGAAATTGTTCTACTAGTGTCGTGTTGCGCCTGTCTGCGGGAGTCTTAAAAGATATGACTTGTTGTCCGACGAAGGTAAAGCATAGACGTGCATGATCACTACCATAATAATTTGCAGGCAGTTGTGCATGTGTAGGGCTGATCAAAGTCTGTTAATAGTTGCACCACACAAGGTACAAAATCGCTTGACAGTTTTGTTAAATATTCCTTGTTTATATATTGTTTTTCGGGCTATGTCCTATATATTTAAAAGAAAAATAGTTTTAGCACAATATTAAGGCACTCCTTGAAACACGTCCCATTATGTATTCAACACGATATGAAACAAAATAAAGCGTATTACATAACATACACGCTAATCTGTGAATTATACAAAACATGGTTACAGAAGAACCTATTAGCTTCTAAAACTGACCTGAAATATCAGTCAGTGTGGTCAGCCTTGGAGCTCGACCCAAATATGCAAAACACATAGGCAACACATTATCGTAGTAATTATATGAAAACCGAAACTGTGAACTCCGGACAAATTTTGACAACTTTGCCGGACTTTAAAGGTTGTACGTGCTACTGAAAGTTTCATATACCTTAAGGTGATATGTTGAAAAAAATGTGGTTTTTCTATTTCGTGTAACTTGTTAAGTATGTGGAATAGTGCTATACGTTTTTTGACTCTTTGGTCTATTATCATGTAAAAGGAATACACGATTCAATAAATTTTTCTCGATACAAAAAAATTGCAAAGCGACATCACGTCGTAACGCTTAAGTGTTAGTCAATGGAATTCACTTTAAAACTTAGAGAACTATCATATCAAAGTTTACTCAAAGTAGTTTTTTTTTTTAATTTAATACATTCATTTTGTTAAAAATAAATTAACCGGTCAAGCGGCGCGGTTCGCCGATCGGCGACGAAACAATAGAAAATCAATTGAGTCTCATTAGCGGAGCTTGACAGATTAAAGTAAATTCGTTTTGGCACATACGAGTACGTCGTTTTATTCCGAGCGCACGCACATTATAGCCATCACTCTTCTTTTGGGTTTCAAAAGTAATTGCATCACTTTTGCTCGCCTAGTAAGTTTTCGAGGATTTTAAATTTTCGAGTTAGCGCCAAATAAGAATTCTATCAAGTCTAGCAAGCTACTAGGCAATATTAAAAGGGTTACTAGGCTACATATTTAATGAAATATCCATTCAATAGGGCTATTTGAACTTAGAGGCTTGTATTGATGATTTTAATGATTATAATTATGTAAACATACATGTTACGGTCCCGAAACATATTTTGTGCAAATTGCAAAAAACGTAAGAAAATTTGAATTTCGCAGGCTACCCTGGCGCCTCCTTCTTTACATAGACAAATTCAGATGCATGTTCTCCGATGTACAAAATATTTAACGTTTTAAAGTGAAACTCCGCAACAGCAACGCTGTTTATAAAAATGAGTACCAATGGTGATAGCACTGCTTCGGACGAGCCCATTTACACCGAGCTTAACTACAACTAAAGTACGTACTCTAGGCCTTATCAGCAATCACACTAATCCATACTATGTTAATATTATAAATTCGAAAGTAACTCTGTCTGTCTGTCTGTCTGTATGTATGTTACCTTTTCACGCCTAAACCGCTGAACCGATTTAGATGAAATTTGGTATAGATATAGCTTGAGTCCCGGGAAAGGACATAGGATACTTTTATCCCGATTTTCCCACGGGATTGAGACTAATGCGGGTGAAACCGCGGGGTGCAGCTAGTAATATTATAAAGGCGAAAGTTTTGTGAGTGTGTTTGTATGTTTGTTACTTCTTCACGCAGGCTGGACCAATTTTGATAAAATTTACCATGAAGGTAGCTGACACCCTGGATTAACACATATGCTACTTTTTATCCCGATATTCCCACGGGATCGACACTTATGCGGGGCGCAACTAGTACACCATAAATCCGTTGAAATTCAGCTGAAATCGACACCCGACGTTCAAAGTTTAAGTCGTCAGTTTTGTGAAATATAATGAGTAAGAGGGAAAGTAGTGGTTGCGTGAGTCTGTTCTGGCCTTTATGTCAGTCACTTGTCTAGTTTGGACTCGTCCCTTAGTGCTAACGTTTGTGAAAACTTTTATTTGCAATGTGTTTCATTAATTAGTTCAACGGAATTGATGTTTCATTGTGTCAGCCTGTTTCGTGCGCATGTTTTTTTTTAGTTTAAAGGTGTTGGTCGTGACAGTCTAAACTTATTATAAAGTTAAGAAAATTAAAAAAAAACATAAACTGTGGTGCGATGTAACTTATGGACAGTGGCGATAACTCCAGGATTATAATAAGAAAAATATTCGTGTAAATGTTGCTTTTAGAAAAGGTACGTTCAAAATAGGAAGGTCCAAATCTTCAGATAAACTAATAATAGACATACTTACTCCTTCTTAAGGTGCCACTATTCGATATTTTTTCCATACAAATTTCGGGAGAGTATTACTCCAGTGTTTGACATTGTACATCCGAAGTTAAACATTGTATCGTTTTGTCTAATTATTAATTGTGTCTGTACGGAATCAGAATTGTAAAACAACAAGCCATTAAAAAGTTATGAGCCAACAAAGATTCGTTTTTCTTGCTATTTTTAACGTAACTTTGGATGTAAATAAGTAATAAAAGAACTGAAAAATCTTAAAAACCAAATCCGTACCGACAAAGCTCAGTTATAGAAGAGTTCAAAAAACTTTATTTGTGATTGATTTACGTAGTGGATTTTTCATAGAACTCGATTTTCCAAAGCACTTTTCAACAACTAATAACTCACTAAAACTAATAACTGTTTGTCTAACTGCTCATCACTGATACTAGCTCCGTCAGACACGAAGCCAAGTTAGACAGCGTGATTTTGGCCATGACCACCAGTGAGTTCGAGCTCGCGACTAGTTTACTCTTAAAGAGAGGAGATCAGTGTCCCTGCAGTGGGAACATTATAGGCTGATTATGGATTATTAGACAAACCAATTTAGCCGGGTCCGGGTTACCTACATGTAAAAATATACTTGCGATTTTTCCTGCTACTTGAAATTATAATGACAGTCATACATATTATTGATCGAAAATGTACAGTGAATTTTATCTTCCGTCTTTATTGGTAAACAAACATTACGAGAATATTAGGTTTTTTTTTCAATCCTCGTTGAATGATAAATGATTTTATTTCTCTAAGTTTGTACAGACACCAACACATCAAGCTACTAAAATCTGAAAAATTTCTTTAATAGATTTTCAACTTTATCGCTAAAGCATAAGGTTCAAAGTTGATTGGGAAAATTTGACAGTTTGGGGTAGCTTGTCACGTAAACCATATTTTAAAAACTGAAGTCTGCGTTTCCTATCTATATACAGGATGAAATTGAAAACATGCGACAAATCGAAATGGGAGATTGTACTCATCATTATGAACACCTTTTACTATGGGACCAAACCTAAATCGCGAAAAAAAAATCAACTGCTCCCTACATTTTGACGAGTTATGCGAACATAAATGTAGGGAACAGCTGATTTTTTTTTTCGCGATTTCAGGCTCGGTACCATAGTAAAAGTTGTTCATAATGATGAGTACAATCTCCCATTTCGATTTGTCGCATGTTTTCAATTTCACCCTGTATACGAGTATACCTCTGACAAGAAAAGCCGAAACAAACTCACAGGTCAGTCTCTTTTAAAAGTCCAGACATAATCTTGGTCAGATTACTAATGAACTCTTCTCTTTTTTCAGCGGCGGTGTACATAGCGGGCGTGGTTGCGTCTGTCGGCGTCTCCGTTCTTGGCGTGTTCTGCGTGCTGTCAGTGCTGCAGCTAGCCATGATATCGTCCAAGGAGCGCGTCGCCTTCAAGTACACACACCTCGTCATGCTGAAGTTGGCGCTGGCGCTTCTAGCCAGTAAGTATCAGTTAACATATTTTTTAATGATATTTGGATGGCTTTTTAATATTATTTGGATGGAGCGGATTGTGGATGAGGAAGGGCTTGTGGCTAGGTAATAACAGCCGCACGGGTCTATCGATCAGAAGGTCAATTCTCGTAATTAAAATCGTTCAAACTCTATTCGCAATCTCATCTCAGGGACAATCAATGTCAAGACTTGACAAAAATGTAGGGATTTTACAGGTATTTTTGACAGATTGAGACTGAGATCAGACTGGACCCTTCAGGTTAAGCTGCGCTTGCTACGGTTGGTCCGTGGATAAGTGACCATCTTTAAATACCAAGACCCCTCCGTACCTCGGACAGCACGTTAAGCCGGTGGGCTTTCATTCGTGGATTTTTGACAGTCGTTACGGGTCGTCAGAAGCCCGAACGTTTGACAACCAATCTTACCAAGATTATCTTAAGCATTACTTAGTAACTGGGTTGTGGAGGTCAAATAGCCGGTCAGTCCATGTAAAATACTGGTATTGAGCTGAGTCCGGTTAGTTGGCTCAATGCCTTTGGTGTGGCATATCTCACATTTTGTCCTATATGGCCCTAACACCTGCACCAAGGAGGAATTGATGAATGTATTAAATGATTGTTTCCAGCGTTGCTGTCCATAGTCGCAGCAAGTTTGTTCGCCGTACAAGGCGATGACAGGGGTTTCTTCGTGACGAGGGGAGAGGCATTCTATGTTCAGGTATAATACAACTTACTATGCAACATAATTACCTATAGATTATTGCGAAAAGGTACTATGTATATTTGGCTCATAACATTTCTGTGCCGTATTAATTCCTTGTCAGCGCTATTATACAGGCTGGTTTACTTTTTCAAAACATGAAATATATAACTCCTTTTTGATATGATGTGATGTGATCCCTGGCACAGGGCACTGCAAATAAATAGAAAATTTGTTTTAGTTTTTATAACTATTTTGTATTTTACTTTTTTTATTACAATAACTCACCATGAGTGTGAGGGATTTCTGTGGCCTACTGTCGCGCCATTTTGTTTTTTTTTTTTTCAAAATGGCGGCCACCCCTGAAACCTATTAAATCGATAGCTGATATCAATGCAAATAGAAAAAATAATCTCTTTATTCATAAACGTAGCTTTAAGTTGAGTAGTGATTAGCGACTGTTTAACCATACATTTTTGACGTTCATCATCAGCCTATAGCAGTCCACTGCTGGACATAGGCCTCACCTATTGCACGCCATTCATCTCGATTTTCGGCAACTCAGCCATCCTGCGAAGATTGTCGCTCCACCTAGCCTGAAGACGTCCTTTCTTACGTTTACCGATTCGCGGTCTCCACTCAAGAACACGTCTACACCAACGGTCGTCGGTTCTACGGCTAATATGACCGGCCCATTGCCACTTCAGCTTGCTTATTCTTTGAGCTATTTCGCCAACTTTGGTTCTCTGCCGAAAAACCTCATTGCGGGTTCGATCCCTGAAAGAGACTCCAAGCATAGCCTGTTCCATAGCTAACGAGTTGTTTGAACGTCACTTAACTTTAATCATCGATATAAATAAACCCTATCAAGACCAAACTCTGTAGTGTCATGTATCCGAGATATTAACGTTGAAAGTTGATTACGTTAAAAAAAATATAGATTATTTTTTTTAAATACAGTCTATATTTCAAACATCTATGCAACAAGATGTACAGTCAACAGCAAAAGTAGATGATGAAAATCAGAAATTCAATACTAGAATGAACGGAGTTCGCGTCAGAACTGGCAACTGTACTAGTAGTAAATGTTTGTTATAATTTACAATCACATACTTTTGAATCACTTCGACGCCACACAGTTCTGACGCGATCTCCGTTCATTAGTATTGAATTTCTGATTTTCATCATCTACTTTTGCTGTTGACTGTACGTAAGTCCAAAAAAATATGGACGTCACATGATCAACATTGAACGTTAATATCTCGGAAACGTGACGCGTTACGAGGTTTATTCTTGTAATATTTACTGTTTGCATTGATGTCAGCTTTGATTTATACAGGATTCAGGGTTGGACGCCATTTTGAAAAAAAAAAAACAAAATTGCGCGAATTGACAGTAGGTATGGCGGCTCATAAAAAAATCTTCAATCCCCTTTGATCCCACTTGATTGTTATTACTTTTTTATCAATAATAGAAATGATTGTTTCATGCATAAAGAAAAACAGAGAATTCTATGCATAATAAAATAAAACACTCACATAAAACTTTTTGTTTACAGATAGTGAGTATAGTAATAAACTCGATCCTGTTTATAATGTCACTGTACGACGCGCTATTCGCGCGACGAGAAGGCGGCGACCCGACCAACCCGCTGGGGGAACCTGAAGGTACCACCATCAACAACCCGGGCTTCAAAGACGGAAGAGGTAAATAAAAATGTATTTATTTGCTGCCTCAAGACTTCGTAAAGCTGAAAGAACACTTGCCTCCCGGTCGCGAACTGTAGTGGTCTATTTGGAAAGCACTGAATCGCTTACGTACCCAAGTAGCACGCTGCAAACATCAATCAACTCAGCCTATTGCAGTCCACTGCTGGAAATAGGCCTCTCCCAGACTGCGCCACAGCACCCTGCCTTCCGCATCCAGTCTGTCGCCAAAATACAAGTCACACCCCGTGTCGTAACCAAAAGCCGCGTATTCGCGCGACAATCGCTTTTGTTTAGGACACTGCCATAGACTATCTGCTTGGATAGTTTATTATGTATAAAAATCTGTTCAGTCGTTTATGCTTTCTACATAAACTGTCACATTTGGGTCAAGCTATAATTAATTAAACAGTGCATTTGCTCTTTGCTTTCAACTTTTTCGTCATGTATTAATGCAAACTGTCAGTAGCGCATCCAAATCACATAGGTGAAAGCTAAAAACTTGTCATAACTGATATTCCTCTTTATTCATAAACGTAAAGTTAACTAGTGATCAGCTGTTTAACGATACATTTTTGACGTTTAAACGTCACTTAACTTTAATCATCGTTTATAAATAAACCCCATTATGTGTGTGTCGTACATAGTAAAGAGTGGAATATGTTTTCAGGGATCTCAATGACGGACGCGTCAGGCAAGCCGTATAGCACAAATGGTCACGGAAGCGTGGCTTCAATGAACACAACGGCAACCACGCTCACTGGCTTATCGGATGCCAGTACCATCACCCGGTCACCCCTGAGGTCCTCACTCAAGAAGCCCCGGCCCAAGGAAGGCGAGCCCGGCGGCTTGGGCATACAGAACCCAGGCTATTCCGGCCATTCACCCCCACTAAACAGGAATGGAAGCCAGAAGAAAGTGCGCATCCAAACACACAGTACTGAGGTGTGAATGTGTCCTTAGTTAAACTCTAGTTATACTGAAATGCATCTTAATACGATTTTTGAGCCACTTTTGGTAAGCAAGTACGATGCAAGTTGCACAGTCAAAGGTAAAAATATGTATGCACTTAGCAAAATGCAAGTTTCCAGAAGAGTACAATTCACTAAAGAATGTGTGCGGAGATGCCAAACGCACTTCATAATATCAATCAATACTTGAGGAGAAAATCGTTTTTCACTGTGTACATATTTTTGTCCTCGTCTGAATATGATTGAAGAATATCTTGCATGCAAGTTGCTACCACACAAATCATGGCCTATTCGCAGTGTGTTGTCGTATCTACTTGCATATCAGAATGGCTTAGAAAAAATTGCAGTTTGCAAAAACTTGCTCCTTCAGTCAAAATTGTAACAATTTTGAAAAAAAAAGTCATGCATTTGAATAAGAATTTACTAACGTATTGTAATATACAAGGTGGCAGGGACATCGATGAGCTAACTTTAACCATGAATACAGCACATGATTCTAGACCCGAAGCATAGAAATTTTGCATCGGTTATCATAAACAAGTCTGCTGTTTCATAGAAAAGTGCAATATCTACGCGGTCAAAATGTATGGAACAGCTATAAAATTTTCAAATCAGAATCATGTATAGATAGTGCCATCCACGAAGACAAGTTTAAAGAACAGAGACGGAAATCGAGACTTCCTTATGACTAAATTTTTTTTAAATATTTTATTTTTTTATGTTGGTTGAACATTTCAATTTAACCAACCAACATAGAAAAATACATATTTTTAATATTAGTTATTTCATTTATCAAAACATTGATTACGATTTATTAAAGCATTTATAATGTCAATGATAAAATAAGATATTTGAGTTTGAGTTTTGATTGAAAGTTACATAATTACCGGTAAAAATAATTTAGTCAAAAGGAAGTCTCCGATTTCCGTCTCTGTTCTTTAAACTTAAGGTAAATATACTATACTTAGCCTATTCCGATCACTGCTAATTACCCACTAATAAGTAATTACTGTGTATCGACAAAACCAAAACACTAGCGGAATGTTGCACACTTGCACTGTAACCGATTAGGAAGAAGAGTGGGGCGCGTCTTCGTGGATGGCACTATCTGTACTGAATCTGCCATCCTGTATTTTTTTTTTTTGGGTAAAATGTACAACGTGGAGATTAAGGTGGTAATAATGATAGCAAAAAGTTTTATTTTAAAAAGTAGACTGAAAAGGCAAAAGTGCACTTATCACCTAAATAAGCTGAATATGTATTATAAGCTAATCACAATATTTTAAATATGGAAAGAAATGAATTTAAAAGTCCAAATAAAAAAAATTCTGTAGTACAGTTAACCGCACATCTAAGATAACAATTTGCCATTAACAAAGCTTTTTTTATCGTAAGCAGTAAGGGCGGTTTTCGCAATTCAAACATTCGGATGACTGTACCAACAATTTTGGCCGAAGGTGCCAGTGGTTTATTTATTTAAAAGGAAGTAGTTAGATGGGTGTAGATGTAGATTGAGTTTTTAATAGTAACAAGACATAGATGGATTTTAACACTATAGTGTTAACATAAGTAGAACTTTTATATTTAATATATGTATGTCAAATGAACATTTCGGTACCTTTTTACTGTTTTATAATAGCATGTACGTTTCTACAAAGTGTGCATACAAAAATAGTTTACTAAGTTAAACTTCAATTCAGAATCTCAGATAATTATCAAGTTTTGGAACAGCAAACCAACCAAAATTTATAAAGGACCTTTTTATTGGTCATACAAATATTTATTGGATGAGGGACGTATGGAACCGGGCAGTATAACCAGCAGTGGGTGATCCCGGGCTGAAATGACGATGACATTGCAATAAAGTTGATATTTGAGTAAAAGGCAATTAAAGGGGATGCGCCAGAGAAGCTCGCGAAATTCAAATTTTTATAAGTTTTTTTTGCAATTTGCAAGTCAGTACAGTCCGATTCAAACTATGGCGGCTCGGAACATGAGGCGAGTCGCTGCGCAGTAACAAATTCAGAGGTCAGCGGGGGGGTGAGGGGTGCGGTACTGCGCAGCGAATAGCGCAGTTCAGAGCCACCATATAGTTTGAATCGGACTGTATCAGGTTATATGTTGAACAAAATATGATTCGCGACCGTAACAAGTATGTATTTACAGAATTATAATCTTTAAAATCATCAAGACAACCCTTTAAGTTCATGTAATCCTATAGAATGACAATTTCATGAAATATTAATCAATAGGATTACTTATATGAACTTTTTGAATTTCGCGGTCTAGCTTAGGGGCCGTCTCCACGAGCGAGAGAATCGCGACGATAGTCTCGTCGTGCCATCAAATTTTCGCCGAGATGTTATCGCCGCGTGGAGACACGTTCTAAGAGAGTGTATAGAAATACGTGGCACGACGATAATATCGCCGCGATTCTCTCGCTCGTTGAGACGACCCCTTAGCTCATCCCCTTGTTGTAAATTATCTAAGATTTTGAATTAAGTCTAGAATAGAAGTCGATGCACTGTCGCAAATTGAACCCACATATCACAAGCTGATATACCTACGTATTTTGTTTTACATTATAAGTTTATTTTTATTATTTACAATTTAGAAGACATCGCAATCATCTGTATATTTCGTTTGAACAAAGTTCTTAATTGAATATTTTATTGTGTATAAAGTGCATATGTGTACATAAATCAGCACGAAGTGTTGTAAATTAAAAAACTTTTTGAATTTGTTACATTATACAGCTTTGTTGTATAATGACATGCGGTTTTAATATGTTAACATTTATTTTTTAGAATTAAATTCCGATTTATTTATAAGATTTAAGTTAAATGTAGGTAAGTGTAAATATACATACAAACCCACCAGCCTTTATGCGAATCATCACATTTTAGCGACCTATTGATTTGTCTTTTATAAACTGCTTTGTATAAAAATTCGATTGGGAGAATCGTGCCTTACCTTTAGAATCCAAATTCGTGCCTTATGTCCTAAAAGCCATTACCGACTCTCGAGACATTTACCTATTTAAAATAATGTACAGACGCTAGCACATCAAGCTACTACAATCCGTCAAATTTTGTTAATAGATTTTCAACTTTAGTGCTAAAACATAAGGTTCAAAGTTGATTGGGGAAATTTGACAGTTTCGGGTAGCTTGATGTGTTGGGGTCTGTACAGTGGCCTCCAAAAGCTAGTTGATATTTTTCCATATCAGCTGTGACAGACCACATTATGATTCAAAATTCTAGTTCGAAATGTTGACCTGTTTTTTTTTACTAATTCTCAACTTCTTATTATAAAAAATAATCAAGTGATCTCCCTTAGGATTACCTGGTTACTTTGTTATTTTAAATCAAAATGTGATCACAGCTGAAGTGGAAAAATCTCAACTAACTGTTGGAGGGCACTATGACATAATGACCCTAAATTTAGTCACACCGTCCAAATGTTGAATTTAATTTTCATTTTGGAAGTTTCATCAAATTGAAAACGTGTTTATATTTTGCGCATAAAGTTGAATATTTTAGTGATTTCAGTTAATTATGGTAATTTCTTAGTTTAATAAAAATATTAACATAGAGTATTATTTTTTACTCTGTCCGTCCAAATTCTGGTCTTAACTTTAGTTTTGACGTAACTACTTAAAAATGTAGTAACTTTCAAGTGGATGCAAGGAGGATTAAATCAACTTTATTATTGTTACTTTTGTATTGTTGCGGTAAATGTAATATTTTATCTGTATTCTGCACATGTAGGGACAGTCGTTAAACTTCTGTATACTTAATTAAATTACTGTAATTTTCCTAAATTAATATTAGCACTTCAAAACTAAAATAAACATTATTATTTATATTTTTCTTTTTTACATGGTACAGATTTTTGCTTTATACTTTTAAATATACGGTATTATACAATTCCGTCCAAAATATCCCATTATGTTAATGATCTGATATTTAGTTATTATTCTTTAGTAATATTTTGCTGAATAAAAAAGCAATTGTTTTACAACCAGATTTAATTGTTTTATTATTTATACAGACCTACTTCTTCTTCTTTTACTACTTCTATTTTTTTCTGCTTCCGATAAAGAAAAAAATAGAAGTTTTGAATGCAGGGGCTACTAAAATGTGTTTGATGCCTAAATTAGGACATTCGAATCATGATCAACGTAAAACCGTAGGGCCGCGTTCCCACTATGTCGTGACGACGAATTATCGTGTCGTTCAAAGCGTCGTGGTTTGTTCACATATAGGACTACACGATTAACTGTCGTCCACGACTTTGTTTTGCAGTGACGACGGATTGTCAAGTCAATGGGAACAGCTAGCACGACAGTCGTAAAACGATAAAAAACGTCACGATTTAGCGTGACGACAAATCATTTGTCGTTATTGCGACTATCTATCGTAGCCACTTATCACACACATACACGTATCACACATAAGTACACGCGTTCATACTACTACTGATGTTCAAAAGAACGTAGAGGCGACTAATGTGCAAACGACAAGGCGACTGCCATGAACAGTAAAAATGTCGTCACGATCCAATGGGAACAGCTAATCGTTCAACGATAACATATTTCGGCGACACAATGACGATAAACAGTCGATATAATGGGAACAGCCAGGGACGGCAGTCGTCCAACGATAACATAATTGTCACGACATAGTGGGTACGCGCCCTAAGTCGTTGCAATTTAGCTCTCTGTATGGTAGGGTATAAATTAGAAGCCGAGGGTTTTAATAACTTTTACTTCGAATGCCCATACATACCAAGAGCCCTACATTTTTTACAGGTTCAGTTTCAACTATACCTGAAGGTGTTTTAAGATGTAAGAGAGTCGTCCATTGAGTCATGGTGTTATTTAAAAAGGTTTACCGTGCTTCACGCTACTTTAAGCCGTTGCAGTTGGTCCGTTAGGAGTAGGTATATGTGTTCTGTGCGTTGGTCCTGGCTGTCATTCGTGGATCTTTGACAGTTGTCACGGCCGTCAATAGCTCGAAAGTCTGACAACCAGTCTTACCAAGGAGTATCGTAATACCCAGTAACTGTTCTGGGTTGTGGATGTTAGATAGGCAGTCGCTCCATGTAAAATTCTGGTATTCGGCTGCATCTAGTTCGACTGGAAACCGACCCCAACATACATAGTAGGGAAAAGGGGTGCGCCAAAGTTCACCTAAATTTTCAACTCCGATAATTGGAAATCCGAAAATGTTCTTCCTAACATTTTTCATCCTAACAATCACAATTCCTAACTACTCCGTCTCTAATGTTCATAATTCCGAAGCATTCAACTTCATAATGTCAGTAGCAATAAACATCTATTATACTTTTATTTGTTTTCCTATATTTTCTCAACATAACCATCTTTTACACTATTATTCAAAGTCATATCTTTTTTGTTTAGATTTCCCGCTCCAGTCATTTAGGACATTTCGGACAGCTTAGGTTAGAAAGCCTTCGTGGCTTCCGAATTATTTCCGTTAGGTACCGTTACCGCACCCGAACTCAACGAACGCAATAGACGACGTAGGATGCAAGAGCGAGCGAAGGGCACCCCGAGGTTCGGTTTGGTTAGGTTACTTTAAACCCTTTACACAGAAATAGGGGCCCCGCGAAGCGGGGGCGGGGCTCCGTCGACATAGGATGCAAGGGCGAGCGAAAGGCACCCCGAGGTTCGGTTTGGTTAGGTTACTTTAAAACCTTTACACAGAAATAGGGGCCCCGCGAAGCGGGACTCCGTCGACATAGGATGAAAAAAAAAGTTTTTATCATATTAGACTAAATAGGTTTTATGTCTATTGAGTGGTATATCAAACGATTTTATATTAATTGTCTGTTATTCTTATAGAAATTAGTTAGGTACATTAAAGTTATATCTTGTAAATATTAGAGGTTTTGTAATTATATCATAATTATATTACTTACCCGTATAAACTCCCAGGCCATGAAAATATTATGGTAGTTATGTTTAGGGATAAAAGCGTTATGATAAAAAACAGAGGAGTTTAATTCCATTTTTCGGAAACATGAGTGTGATGAACATCGCCGGTAGCACTACAAATAGTATGAATGAAAACTTTAGGATGAAAAATTTTAGGAAGAATGATCATTCGGATTACAAATCATTAGGAAGAACAATTTCGGGTAAAGCTTTAGCTGAGCCAATATGGACCCAGAGAAAAGGCTAGGCAGATGATGATGACTTTGAATGCATATACCGTTTTCCAGCTAACCTAACTGTACTATATGCTCCTACATAGTTATGACAACCTGGTACTAGCTAGAAAATGCTTTAGGACTTCGAAATAAAGCGTTTTCTATTTTGTGACGTTGCAAAACTAATACTAGCGACACCTGTCGTGGAATAGCGATTGACATGGTGGTTTACGTTACGCAAAGACGGTTTTTTGTGTTTAGTAAATTAATTGCAGTTTAACAGTTAATTAAAACAAATAAACAAACATACATAATTCACCATATTTTTAATTAAAAACATAGTCGATTGTATTAAGGATAAAAATCGATAATAATCTTATATAGTCTGTGGAAGATTATTCGAGAAACTGTCAGATTGGTTTGGAAAAAAACGGTGTTCCGTGTCCGGTCTTTTACGACCAAGAACACGAGTCTGGGGGCTGTTTGAGAGGGACTTTATATCCTGAGAGGAACGGGATGTGCCCAAATAACCCGATGGGGTTTTAATATAATCCAGTAAGAGCAGAATCCTGTGAGTATTAAACCATTTGCTTTATTCTTGCTGGACAGCCTATAGCCCAGGTCTCTTGCATGTATGTTCTGACACGAGGACGTTGTTACAGGTCTGGCTTGTTATGCTAGCCTTCATTTTGATTGGTGCTATGCGCAGCTAAATTGATGCCTGGATGTTGCGCCGTTGTGTGATGATTTGGAATTCATCAGAGCGCAGGCGGCTTTAAGGTTATCCCTTGCGGTGTGGTCATCCGACGTTCAGGAAGGCCTTACTTAGCCGGTTCCCGGTTATGAGGGAAGTACGCCACTCCAGGTAACGAAAGCGTCACCATCTCGTCCGTAGGCCGCGTTCGCGTGTGCTCACAGGAACCTCCTGTGAGCGAAGCCAAGGACCGACGATCCGTCAACTGACTGAGGTCAGAACTAACTGATTGGTATGAACTGAATGTGGTCATCTGAGAGACTTTAACTGATTGGTATTAACTGAGTTCAAAACTGAGAGGTTATCCGTGTAAGATAATAATTTAACCTATGAGAGAGTTAGGCCTTTTGTAAAAAGGCTAGGTGTTAAGACCAGTTGTTGTATGATATTGTGTCTCGGGTTTGCTTAGCATATTAGTTATTTTCCCCATATGAGCACAGTCCAAATAGGTCGACACATGTACGTGAGCTAGTAAGGTTATTGATCTATTCCCTCGCGGACTCGCATAGCGACTCTGAGAAACTGCTATTTGTCTCATGCAGGTTTTCACCCATACCACTAGGTACGGAGACTAGTTGTGTGGGTGAATGCCATAGTAGCAGGGAAAGAGGCATTATTTTAGTGGCTCGCCACTTTGTTTGTATGTGTGCCTTAATTATGTATTAATTCCAATAAACTTGTATTGTGTAAGAAGGTACTTGTTTAATTGAATCTTTCCCTAGCAGAATATACCCTATAAATTTACTTTAGCACGGTGGTGAGTAGTATAGTTCAAATAGAAACCATCATCAGCTTGTTTCCAATTAATTTCTGTAAACTACGCACGGGCCAGTGTTACAATTTAACACAACTATGTTAGGTAAGGCTTTAGTTCCGATCTTGGCCACGCGCCAAAAGACCCTTGTACAGTCCGTTTACTCCGTTGACAGTAATTTAACCTTTCATGCCGGGGCCACACCAACGGGAAACACCGACAATTATCGCGATAAATAGTGGCTGCACCTACGATTAACGCCCTTCATCGCGATAATTATCGGCGTTTCCCGTTGGTGCGGCCCGGGCATCACAGCAGCAACCTTTATTAGTTGCCAAAGAAGAAAAAAAAAAAACTTATTCTGTTTGTGTTCTGTGCTGTGTAGCTATTGTTGTTCATTACATTCCACCGACTTGTATCCATAAAAAAATAAAATATTGATTGATTATCTTTGGTGAGTGAGTCTGAGTGTGGTCTGAGTAGTTGACAGTTGTTGCGGCCATCGGCCATCCGCCACAGTGCTGCCAACCATACGATTTAAATCGTATATATATACGACCTTTTTGGCTCTTGTACGATGTATCGAAATCGTATGCAAAATATACGATCTTTTCAATGAAATCTTACGGAACAATATATCTCCAATAAAAACATATTCTTTGCTATGAAAATAATAAAAGTAAAAGACTTGATAGAACTTCTTATTAATTATTGTCCTTGTAACTAATGTCGCATCCAATAATTTATTAATATCTGAACGCATCCATTTCAAAATGGGAATCCCCGCGCAATTTAACAGTTTTTATGTCATAGACAACCGATAGTAAAATACGTACGTTCGGCGCTGCACGCTGATAATTTTACAATACAATAATTTTAATTTGTTTTCTTTCGTGCTGCTTGATAAAATCTAGCTGCTGCCTGACTCAGACAGTGACTAAGTTAATCAAAAATTTTTATTTTTTCAAAGTACAACATGTCATAATTACGTTAATTGATGATTAATATCACTTGAAAATTATAATTACATCCGTTTTTAATTGATTTACGTAGTTTTATTGAAATTTCATTGCGTACTATTATTTCCTTTTCAAGACAAAATACTATTTTTTTTAGGCTATGGTACGATCCTCTAAAAAATAAAGTTGGCAACACTGATCCGCCATAGATTAATATACGTTCAATATCAATACGTTGCGTTGCGGGCTTGCGGTTGACTGCAGAGCTGCAAAATTAAATCATAATCATCCGCCGTTTATTTTGGTCCTTGCTTGGAAAACTTGTGTGATATTTTGAATGAAAATTTTTGTAATGATACGAATTCAGGTGAATAACCAAAGGCCGTTACGTTATCGTACGCATACGGTACAAACAAAGGGTACTATGTTTCTTGTTGCTGTGTTGTTATCGTTCGTTAGCTTCGGCATCAGTTGATTGTACGTAATTGTGTACAGCATATAAGTGTAAAACGCTGTCGTAAAAGGTTTTCGATTCCGAAGATGTGAATTTGACGATAGGCGTCGCCCTCGCTCTAGTCGCTAGTCGCTACCGAGGGACGCCGTAGCTTGCCAAGAAGCTTTCGTTGTAGTACTTGTTGTGTGTTGAATAGTTGTTGTCTTTGAGGAGCATTTATTGGTATTGTTGGGTATTATGTTGGTTTAGCAAAATAATCTTTGATAGGGTGGTTTTCAATTCGGCTCTGGTGGGGCATTAGTCGTGGACTCGTGGTCTTTGTTGTCAAAAATAAACACAGTAAATCCTGTTTAACTGGGATGTCAAGGGACCTTGAATTTTGAGGTTATTCATTTATCCAGTTTCCTAAATAGGCAGGCAGTTGTCTTAAAGAGGGTCCCACTGGGTGGGACATATTATGTCAATGGGTCATATGTAAAAGATATGTATGTATTATATTGCACAATTTTTATAAAAAAAAATGGCTTAAAAATATCAGTGATGTTAATTTGTATTAGATTGTCAGTTGCTCTTGCTTTAGGATGTTTCTCTATAATATAAATTTGATCAAATATGTCAGGATTACAAGTGGCAATAATCTGTTTCATTCTGCAAGTGTTTCACAGTTCTCTTTGTCCTCTTGTAAACCTTCAGGTTCCGGTACTTCTGTCACTTTAAATCCAGCTTTTTTGAGTACTGACCGGTGGTATTGCTCACACAAAACTAAGCTATTCTCGCAAATCTCACAGCCTGGAGGATTTTAATTTCAGGGATTTTATTCTCTTTTATAAATTTAAGAATGTATTGTAAAACTTCTTTTTTGTAGTAATCTTTAAAGTTCTTGATAATACCTTTTGGCAGGTAAGTACAACAATTTAACATAGTCAAATTCAGGCATATTATAATGTGCTTGCAGTTATCAACAAACAAAACAATTTTTCTTTTTTGGGTCTACATATTATTGGCGTTCACTTTTTCAACCAATCCGTGAATAAATCAGATGTCATCCACGCCTTTTTTATTGTTTGATAACTAACAGGCAAAGTTTTGATACCTACCTTTAAAGCATCTTGGAGTTTTTGATTTCCCAATTCAGAGAAGTGGCAGTTTTTCAGTTCCAGACATATTTGCACACACAAGCACAGTGATTATCTTTGCTCAATTTACCACCATGGCAAGACTGACTTTTCAATGTAAAAGTTTTATTCAGAAGACACTTTTAGAATAAGCTCGCTTCATCAGCATTGAAGACATTATCGGGTGAAAAATCGTGTTATAAAGCTGAAATATTTTTAATCCACTGATTGCATTTGTTGTTGTCCATGGCATTGCTCTCTCCACAAACATTTTTGAAAACGATATTGTGCCTTCTCTTAAAGCCCACCATCCATTACTACCAGAAAAACTATCAATATGAAGCATATTCGCAAATTCTTGAGCGTTTTCCTTAATCATTGGGCCGCTTATTGGAATGTTTGAACCAAACTAATGGAACTATAGGGTAAATAAGCTAAACGTCGGCCCCCCTTACGAATTTTCGAACTGCATTGCTCTGGCTCCATCAGTTTGCAACAAAAGGATAGCATATGATGCGGTTTTAGACAGGTTGATAAATCAATTTTATGTTCATAGGCAAAAGGTTGACTTTTCTACCAAAAGAAAATAGTATTTAAGTTTAAATGCGTCGAGATCGAAAAAGCCCTAAAGTCAGCCGTTCACGGCCGATGGTCGGTCGTATTTTTCCCAAATGTCGGCCGGGTATAGGGTGTTTTAAATTAAGACATTTAAAAATATTATTAATATGATTTATTTTAGCAGGAGTTTATCACTAAGTTTTTTGTACTTATTTGTTTAATTATAAATTAAATTTTTGATTTGCACATAAACAATGTTACTATAATTAAGTATAACAAAGTTAAAAATCACAATAAAATTAAATAAAAATTAGGTAATAACTACGTGATAAAAATTGGAAATTTAAACAGAATAGAATTTTAAATAAGTCAAAGGGATTAAAATAACACATATCAAAAGTCGTTGTTTGTTAAACTTTTAACATCTTCGTCACAATAAAAAAGGGCTAAACATTATTATGCATTGATAATTAAAATTGAACAGCAACTTGGCTTCATAATATAAGTCTTAAATAACTCAGTCTTACAATAAAAAAAATAGTAGTTCTAGAATCCTACCTGCTTAGCAGTTTACATTTTTGGGCTTATTTAGGAACTCGCGTTATACAACAATCAAGAAAGATTATTCTACCTGTAACAAACTTAAGTCTACCTATAATGACTTAGTAAACAATTTTTTTTTTTTTTTTTAATTACCTAATAATATTTAAAAATGTTTTAAAACCCAATTATTTTGACGAAGTAAGAAAAAAAAAAATATACGCGTCGAATTGATAACCTCCTCCGTTTTTTCGTCGGTTAAAAATACTAGGCATCTTTATGAAAATCTAAATCTAAACCAGTTAAAATGCAATGGTGACAAATAAACTCTTTAGCCGCAACTTCCGAGTATGGTAACCCTCTTTTAGTCGTACATTGAAGATGAAACCATTTTGGGCATGGGCACCGATCGCACCCAACGATTTTTAAGTCGTCATCTTCGACATCGCTAATGAGTCCTCACACCCAGCGCAATTAATTTGTTTTTTTACAGCTCTCTCTTCCTTGTTGAAAAAGCCGAGCCCATTTTTTTTTACCATGGTACATGATGGCCCGGAATCCTGAAGAACCGATGACATTTCTTCAAAAATGTCTTTCGGCGAGTTTCCTTTTTTCACAAGGAATTTAATCACTGCGCGGTGCTCAAAATTGCGAGAATTTTCAGTTTCGGTCGACATGGTGTTGTTGCTACTTCAACCATGGAACACCATGGTTGAAGTGTTAATGAACCAAATTGTTTTTTTTTTTAGAAAGGGCATCTCGTAGTTGACCTTGAGAGGTCGTGACTACTTAACCGGACTATCCTGTGGTTGCCTTAAGAAAACTCAAACCCTCCAGCCAGGGCGAATATCTACTATATTAAGCGACTACACGCTAAGGGCACCCCCTGTGGGGTACGAACCTCGGCTTAGGGCGTCGCTGGAGAGGGCAGCAAGATGGGACAGGCTGGATCAGATTGATGGGGCCTGCATTTCCTATCCGACTGCTCTGAGAAGAAATGCCGAAACAAACTCAGAGGTCACAGTCGGGAATTTAAAGCTACAGGCTCAGCTGCGGCGCGGGCTGGCACTTCATCGAGCAAGGGTCGGTATTTAATTGGGGACGTCGCGAGGGACCTCGTCGGCGAGGTCGGAATGTCGGTTTTTTGTTTTTGTGTACTGTACTAGTTGCCTTGTTACTCTCCTGGAGGAGGGTAATGGGGTCGTCAGGGTCTAAGAGAACATGCCTTGGGCGGCGACATTTGCTGATTTGGGAGGGAGTATACCTTGCGGCCTCGACAACCAGGAGGTTGCGATGCTTGGCGGCGGTATCAAAGAAACGCTTGGAAAGGCGTTTCATGAATTGTTGGATAGTGGGGATTTTGAGGTCAACATGGAGAATCTCATTTCGGACGAACCAAGGTGATCCCGTAGCCTTTCGGAGGAAGCGGTTTTGAAGGGTTTGCATCCTATGGAGGTGGTGGGGCTTTGCGTGAGCGAAGACTACACAGGCATATGTTCGAAAAAACTGCTCGTTGGGAATAAGGCCCTTTGTTTCAGCATAGTCTCTGAGACGCTTATAAATAAGCCTCTCGTAAACCTTACCGAGGACATTGAGCAAACTGATGGGTCGGTAACTCGTAGGTTCCGTTTTGGGCTTGCCGGGCTTAGGGATGCCGATAACGGTGGCTTGTTTTCACGTTTGTGGGAAAATATTATTGCTCATGGCACCGTTGAAGATGGTGACCAGTAGCATTATTAGTTGGGCAGGGAATAGCTGAATCACTCTATTGGTGATTCCGTCTGAGCCGGGAGTTTTTTTTAGGTTTGAGACCTTTGATTATATCCTGCACTCCTGACGCCCTGATAATCCTCTGCCCCGGGCAGAGGATTATCAGGGTCTTCGACGGGTGGGAGGGAGGCTCTACGTTCAACCTCCGCTTCGACCTCCGCGAGGTGGGCTTGGTCTACTGGTTGGGAGCTGGGTGTGCATTGGGCTTCGAGGCTGTCAGCCAGGCATTCAGCCTTTTCGATGTCATCGAAAGCGATGGATTTGTCAGGGCGGACCAGCGGAGGCATGGAGGCTGTGTCACGCAGTGGCGTGCACACAGTTTTAAGACAGGGTAGGCAGAAAATTTTACTCACCAAAAATACTACACGTTGGTTTTGGTTCGTCGTCATGTCGATTAATGATGTAGGTAATTGCCAAATGCCAACTCAAATATCCATAGATTGACTGATTTTATAGACATATCAATTTACGGATATTCGAAGTGGCCTTTCGGCGCGTTTGTTTGGTGTTTTGTAATGTTTGTGTGATTTGCAAAATTTAAATAAAATCATTGAAAAGATGGTGGTGTGAGTATACTAAGTATATAGGATTGTTTTATTTGTATATTAAATCTACACGCCTATCTTTCTGTAAGAATATCTGCAATATGGAATCGTAAAAGTTGGGAAGGCGTTTTATTTCCGTAAGAAGGTTTTTTTCTATTGAAATCGTGGAAAGATCTGTAAGTCGTTGCTGGCCTTGTGTATTTCTTAAGTAGGTGTGTATACGTTTTAGCGACGAGAATGACCTTTCTGTTGAAGCACTGCTCGCGGGAACTGTAACAATTAATTTTGCCAAACGCAGTACTTCGGGAAAAACTGTATTTATGTTATTTTCGTAAAAATGTTCTATAATTTTGTAAATACTAAGGTTTTTGAATTCGGCAGATTTATAAACACATTTGAGCTCATTGATAAGGCGGTCTAAGTTAAAGTCGTATAATTTATAAACGTTTACGAATTGCGATACTAATTCAACCGGAAAATTGTCATTATATTTATTGAAATTTTCGCATGAAAGTAGTCCAAAAAATTTTAACTCTTTCAGATTTTTATATCGGTCGCGACATTCGATGGATATATTGTCTATAATTTCAATAAAAATACGCTTAAAATTGGTTTTCGCGTCCACAACATTACGTTTTCGTTTAGGCGGCCCTGTGATTATTTTTACGCCTTCAAAAATTAATTCAAACCTAGATCTGAATGATTCCAAAAACGATTCAAAGTCCCTAATTTTTTTAATGCAATAAGTCACATCTGATGTCTTTTTTTGCATAATTTCGTAAAGCACATCAGTTTCTGCGAATATTTCGTTAAACACATGAAGTAAAAACTGGAATTGAAAGTCTTTTAAATTGTGTAACAAATACGAAACTTGACTTAATGTGTCGCCATCCCAAGAGTCTTCGTTTTCAGCCATATCCTCAAATAAATCAATTAAATGTAAAGAAGAATTGAAAATTACATTTACAGTACGCGAATTGTAAGTCCATCGAGTGTCAGCAACGCGAGGCAATTTTTTCATATTTTATTATAGTGATTTTGCCTTTTGGTACTATTATTAAAGAAATTGGCTAATGTTTTTATGAGATTGAAAAAACGTTTAGTTTCCGGGATACGTTCGCACGATTTGGAAAGTACCAAATTAAGGACATGGGCGGAACACCAAAAGCCGGGTCCACACCGGACGATCCATCGATCCCGCGATCCGCGATCCAGGATCGCGGAGCGTGGATCGTGGATCGTGTTAGGCCGATCCACTCTTGGAAACTTGCGATCCCAAATATGCGCTCCAAGCGATCCTAAGGCGATCCGTGATTCAGCCAGTCTAACTCTTGTACGATATGGAGTCACACGTACAACGGCGGCGTCTTGCCGTTGCAGCAGTAACTTTTATTTTGCTTAAATGCTTGCGCAAAAAATCACAAAAAAGAAAACGACGGTTTTGGGTGAAACAAATTTACAAAAATCGCTTGGAATCTGGGACTCAGCTGTACGCAGAGTTAGTGTCAGATAAAGTTGAACACAATTTTGCAAGAATGAATGCTAATCAATTTGAGATATTGTGTTCATTATTAAATAACAAGCTAAGAAAGAATGATACAAATTATAGAGATGCCATTACTGTGAAGGAAAGATTATTACTAACATTGAGATTTTTAGCAACTGGAGATTCGTACGTCAGTTTGCAGTATCTGTTCCGCATTTCCAAACAGTCTATATCGATAATTATTCCTGAAGTTTGTGAAGCCATCATTGACCTGTTAAATGATTATGTAAAGGTAAGTAAAACCATACTTTATTACTCAATAAAAAAGTAGTGTATTACAATCATAATTTAAAGAAGTAACATGTTTACAATTATTAATTATTTTTTGAAAACATGATATAGGTAGGTACTTATTTAATTCGGTGGTGACTGTGGAAGTGAATAATCCTGAGGTTTCAGAAACTGGGACTGCGATGAATTGGAGGCTAGATGAGCAGACGGTGATGTCTGTGCAATTGGAGCTGGATAATTTTGAGGTTGTAGAGACTGGGACTGTGATGAAGTGGATGCTATTGGTGTGCCAGGATATGAATTAGTGTAATATCCATAATTGCTATCCCCATATCTTCCTGTGTCAGCTTGAAAAATAACTTGGCATATAGCATTTTTGACATTAACTAATGTTACTGCATCATATTTCCGCAATTCAGTAGATATATACTGCCCGAAAGCAATGTAAGAATCAGTTTCCGGTTGTGGTGGCTGAGCACATTGTTGCAGAAGTTGGAAAGCCTCTGAAAGAGTTTCATCTGATATGTCATCTGCATTATTAGAAGTAGTTTTCTTTCTTTTTTTTGATCTTTTGTTTGTTGTTTGGACACTGGATTGTGCATTCTGATCATTCTGCTCTCTACTCTGATCTGTGTGGTGGTTGGCTCTCTCCGGTTGTGTGTCACTAGTAATGTTACTGTTCTCGTTTTCGCTCACTGTAGTATTAACTTCAAGTTCCCCTTCAGTCGTATCAGATTCTACCTGTAACAACAATTATTATTACTATTTACTGCTTATTCTTATTTTCAGCTTTATATTATAATTAAGATCTCCTTTATTTTCAGGTGCCGTCAACTAAAGAAGAATGGCGTACAGTTTCTCAGCAATTCGAGAATAAGTGGAATTTCCCACACGTGATAGGAGCGATGGACGGCAAACACGTCGCTATACAATCGCCTTTTAATAGTGGCAACGACTTTGATAATTACAAATTATTTCCTAGTATTGTTCTTTTTGCATTAGTAGATGCAAATTATAGGTTCCTGTATGTGAATGTTGGGACTAAAGGCAGAATATCAGATGGAGGCGTGTTCAAAAGCACAAATTTATATAAAAAACTTGAAAAAAAAGAGCTAAATATTCCTCCACCGGAGATATTGCAAGTTCCCTATAAAATTGAGGTACCCTATTATATACTAGGTGATAAAGCTTTTCAGCTTAATGATTATACTATGAAACCATACGATGGTACACGGGAAAGGGGTTCTTGTGAAAGAATTTTCAACTACCGACTGTCAAGAGCACGTAGAGTAGTTGAAAACGCGTTTGGAGTACTTAGTTCTGTCTACAGAGTCCTGCGTAAACCTATGCTTTTGGAACCAGAAACTGCGACTAAAGTCGTGCTGGCAACGGTTCATCTATATAACTACTTACGCAGTAATCCTAACTTTATATCGCCAGGAACGTTTGATACAGTACAGGAGAATGGAGATGTAATACCTGGAAGCTGGCGAAATGAACCGCCATCACAATCGCTACAACCGATGGCCGTCGTACCAAGAAGAGCAACAGAAAATGCCACTACAATACGGTCCCACTTAGCAAGACACTTTGTTACAAACCATACAATAGTTTGGCAAAATGAATATCAGTAAACTAATAGCTCACATGTTCCAATGTATCGCGTGTGGTTCCGGGTTCATTTTTATCCGCCATAAAGTCGAAGTCATCATACGCAAACCACTTTGATTTATATGTATCTTGAGCACCTGAAATAAACAAGTTACTCATTAAAATAACCACGTGTATTTCTAACAGCTTAAATGTAAAAAGCGAAATCACGTGAAATCCACAGTAAATATTATGATGTAATTACTTATAATAAAATATATAATTTTAATACCTACAGATAAAAAGTAGCTTTGTTTTCTTACCGGATCCAGTTATACGGCTTTGCTTCTCTCTGTGTTTCTCCCTTCTGTAGCCTCCCGCCAGAGATCGCATTTTTTTCTTTAGGTTCTCGATCGACTTATTCCCCATTTCACGAGAAATCTGACGCCAAGCATCATCTCTAACACCTCTATTGGTGTAATTAGAATCTTTGGGATCCCATAAACATTTAAATTCTTTATAAAGCGATATCTAACGGCGACTTTCTGAGATGTCCATGGCGAGGTGGATCGCGCGAACCAACACAACCGTCCACACCGCGCGCATCACGCAACTGAGGCACCTTTGAGGCTGGCACAAAAACCGACCGCACACGGATCGCGCGAGGTAGGGAGCGCGCGCTCCAATACGTGCGCATGGATCGCGCGCGGCACGTCCACACCGCCTGCATCTTTGGATCGCGCTGCTGCCGCGCGCGATCGGAGCGCGATGGATCGTCCGGTGTGGACCCGGCTAATCGTATTCAGCAAGAGGACATTGCTGGCGAACCAGCGACTGAACGCCGTTCCGTTCAGATGACAGGACAGCTGCACCGTCATATGTCTGAGCTACTAATTTCGACAAACAGTTAAATTCTGATAAAATCTGCAGTATGATGGCACTTAAAGTTTTCGCGGTACGGTCGGAACTTACGTCAATATATTTTATAAACCGATCAAAAACTTCTGACTTATGAAAATACCTTAAAACCAGTACTAGTTGCTCTTTGCCACTTACGTCTGGTGTTTCATCGACCATCACAGCTACAAAATCAGTGGAAGCGATTTGTTGTTTTATTGTTTCGATCATTACACACGCTACACTAGAGATTACACTATTTGCGCTGTAGCATGGTGCGGGTGACAGTTTCAGTAACATTTCGTTTCACTCTTGAAAGTTGCCGCGATTTACAATTTATTTACAATTTATGACTTAGTATTTCAGTTGTACCACATTCGTAATATATTAAATAATTAATAACTGTAGTAAATTAAATTAAACCCAACCAGAATGTTCTAATCAAGAAATAAAATCAAATTGAATGAAAAATTAAGCAAAGTGTTATGCGTATAACGTAACGCCATAGACGTATTTAGTGATGGGATGTACTGCTACGATGGATAGTCGATATTTTTTATAATAAAAAACGTATATTGTGCGTAGGTCAATTTTTATTTTTAAAAGGTCTAATTATACAACAGAACATTTATAGGGTAAGGTTGCTTAAAAGGTTGCTAAAAAAAAAATACATGTTATTCGTCTAAACCCATATCAGAGTCAGGAACATCTGAATTGTCACTCAATTCATAATCTGAATCTGTGACGGATATTATTAACGATGACTCAATTATGTTGTCAATATGTATGTCACGATCCCAATCAGACATAATGTCCCTTTTTGTTTTATTCACGACCTTCGACCAGTCTTCAGGTTGAACATTGTTGATGGCCTCTTGTAATAGGGCCAACATCTTATTTGCCGTAAATGGCGGCGAAGTATTATTTCTTGCGGCGTAACCTAAAAATAAACGAACTTATAAAAAAAAGTATTCAAATAATCATCAATCAGCCTAATCTAGTATCTGGTAATGTTTTTAAACTAGGTACATGCTACGATCGGAAAGCTGATTTTTTTATAAAGCTTCAAAATGGGAATTGAAATTAAAAGCATACCTTTTATTTGGGCCCAAATCAGCTCAATAGCGTTATACTGGCAATGGTAGGGTGGTAGTCGAAGGACCTGGTGGCCTTTTTCTTTTGCCATCTCGTCCAGAGCATAGGTAGGAGTTGGTGGCTTATGGCGTCGGACTAAGGCAATAAGCTCCGTCTTTAACATTTTTATATCTGCTGTAACTCCGTTTTCACTCAGCCACTTCACCAACTCGCTTTTGCGGTTGGATTGGTTTGGGGGTTTATTAACTTGCACCGAATGGTAGGGTGCGTTGTCCATTATTATGGTCATAGGCTCTTTTAAATTGTTTAATAGACCTATGAACCAATCTTTAAATTTTTCGTAATTCATCTCCTCATGATACTCCGTAGTTTTTTTTGACTTAAAAGCCAGCAAACAATCAGGGACGAATCCACTTGCTGTACCTGCGTGACAAATAATAAGGCGTTCGCCTTTGCCTTCCGGCACTTTGGTACACGATTGTGCCGTATCGTCGGTCCAACTTTTACCCACTGTGTGGTTGGCGTTTAGCCACGTTTCATCCAAAAAGACAACTTTGCTCCAATCACTTATGTTTTTGGCCTTCCTTAAAAATCTACATCTTGCTAGGGCAATGTCAGTCCTCTCCATAATAATCTTTCTTTTGTTAACTTTTTTGTAAACAAAGCCAATATCTTTTATAACTTGCCGTAGCGAAGTAATACCTCCTTTGAACAAGTCAGCTTCTTTTAATGATTTTAGAAGCTTGAGCAATGTGGGTAGCTCCATTCTTCTATAATAATCATAAATATGATTTCTAATAGCAACCTTAGCAAAATCATCCAAATCTGTGATTGGCTTCACCTTGGTCCGCTTTTTGTTGGGTGTCGATAATTTATTTTCAAACATCCCATCTTGGCCAATTTTCTCACGTGTTATACGCGAAACAGTATTGCGGCCAATATCAAGAGCTTCGGCTACTCGTTCTACAATATGATTCAATGGTAACAACGGTCCATTATTTTGTTGTTCTCTTTCAAAGTAGTCTCGGAGGCGAACAACAAGCTCCCTGGCCTGACTACCCAAAACAGTTTTTTTTGTATGCTTAGGCATGGTAATAACAACAAACTCAACAAACTTATAACAAATAACAATTTAACAAAAATGAAAACAAACAATGAAATCGTAATACGTGTCACATTAAGTCACAATACAGGGTGATTGGAAGATGGGTGCAAAGCTTTAAGGCGAAGATAGTACAGACAATTTAGAACCATTTAAGCCATGGTTGTCTTAGACGAAGTCTTACCAAATATTTTTAACCAAATTTTTAAGTTTTTTTTCGGAAATTCTCAAAATTTAATGTAAACTGCATAATTATGGCCAAATTGAATGATAAATGAATTCATTTTTTATTTATTTAATTAAAGTAATGTGTAAGCAATCAAGCAAAACATGTTTTAGGCTTCTGTGTCATTAGACATTTTTTTTACAGACATTTAAAGATCAGAAAAAATAAAAAAATTGTACAATACGTCTTTTAAACCTTATTCAAAAAAAAAACGGAGGGTTCTTTTTTTGTTCAAACCTTTTTGAAGACATGCTTGATAATCGCTCTTTCTTTTGAGGTATCATTTATGCGGATATCTTACAAATTATTGAAATTAGGGCCTACAAACCAATTTGAGGGAGATTTTTTTTTATTTTAGGCAGACTAATTAAAACAACATTTGAATTAAAATTATTTATTTTTCATGTTCAAAATGACGGCCGTGATTCCTAATACAAGCACGGCCCCGTCTTCTAACTTCTGTAGTCGTTATTTTCAACATCATCTCCTGCTTCATTGTCTCAAACGCTGAATTTATTCTTTGTATCAATTCTTCTCTAGTGTTAATTTCTTTGTTGTTATACACCAGTTCCTTGGCCCGGCCCCACACGAAAAAGTCCAACGGGGTCAGATCTGGGGAGCGAGCGGGCCAAGGGATGGGTCCATCCCTGCCGATCCAGCTATCAGGAAAGCAATTGTTGAGGTGTTCCCTTACATTTAAAGTCCAATGCGCTGGACAGCCGTCTTGCTGAAAGATGACTGTTCGGTCTCTTTCGAAGATCGGGACACCTGATTCCTCTATCAGCAGTGGTAAATCAATTTGCAGAAATTGCAAATAATTTTCGCCATTCAATGTCAGGCAAAAAGTGGGGCCCAATCAATGTTCTGCCAATTATTCCAGCCCATACATTCACAGAGAATTTCATCTGAAATGACACCTGCTTCTTAAAATGTGGATTGTTGTCTACGTCGGCCCATTCATGGATGTTGTGAAAGTTTGTAATACCTTCCCTTGAAAATTTACTTTCATCCGTCCACAAGATTGATTTCAGAAACCACGCATCTTCGATGTCTCTGTTGAGGAGGAAACGGCAGAACTGAATTCTTCTTTGAGGATCTTGCTCTACTAGACCTTGCACACTCCTGCCATGGAACGGATACTTATCATTTTGGTGCATTGTATGCCACACCTTCCATTGAGAAATGTTTAAATTTCGAGCTACTGCTCTAGTACTGGTAGTAGGATCCGCTTGAAATGCTGCTAAAATGTCTTCGTCGACGGCAGTTTCGTGTCTGCCCGGGTTGACTCCAGGTTCCACGCGGTGAAACCCATCTTGGGCAAGACGACGAAACGTGTTGTAAAACACTCGGACATTCGGTATCCTGCGATTCGGATAGCGCTCTTGATACATCCGTCGCGCCAAAGATCCATTGCCGTCTGCTCTACCGTACATAAATACGATATCCGCATATTCTTGATTGGAAAAAGTAGCCATAGTCGCTTAACAATTAAGAAAAACGGCGTAGGAGCGCACTAAACGTCAACTCAACACAATTAAGTCAAAAATCAACACGTGCAGGAGCGCGAGGCTACGACTGGACACGGTGAAACAAAAAAGTTCAAAACTAACGCAAACAACACGTGCAGGAACGCAAAGGGCTACAACTGAACACGGTAAATTGTGAATCAACACGACAACGTCCACTCACAAGGGCAGTAGTTTGACTAATAAGTAAAAGATGTAACGGCTTCATCACAGACCGACTGACCCTGACTAAAGAAAAACGACTTTGTTGCCTCAGTAACTAAGACCATTTTGCTGTAAAAACCAACTCTTTATCGCTTTTTGCTATTCATTGGGCGTTCTACCTGGAAATGCCGTCGCACCGCGCTCGGTGGCCATTGTTTAGAGAATCCCCTCAATGGGTTCCCCTCAATTGGTTCCTGCATGTGCCAAAAATTCTTAGAATTGAACAATGTTATCATTTCGAGCACATAAAGTATTCTTTTAAGCAAAAATTTTGTGTTTTGTTAGACTGCCTAAAATTTAAAATTTCTCCCTCGATTTGGTTTATTTCCGAAAAAAAACTTAAAAATTTGGTTAAAAAAATTTGGTAAGACTTCGTCTAAGACAACCATGGCTTAAATGGTCCTAAATTGTCTATACTATCTTCACCTTAAAGCTTTGCACCCATCTTCCAATCACCCTGTATAACGCGCTTGCACTCGTACTCGCACTCACAGCATCGCACGGGTAAACAACATGGCCGCCGCGCCGATGCACCATAGAGCAAAAATGTTGTCACGAAAAAAAAAACATAAACCCGATTTTGATTATTTTATATAAGTACAAAGATAATTATGTAGCCATAAAACATTTATATTGACAAGTTTATACACGTAGCACACACGTAGTTACACTGCACAACTGAATAATACACTAATTTTCATAACAATATTAAAGAGAACTAGATTCACGCTGCGAGTATCGTTAGCGATAAAAATGAATTGCATAACCTCACATCCCTAGTCATGTGGTACTGACAAATGTCAACGTCATACGGGCAACTGTCACCCGCACCATGCTACAGCGCAAATAGTGTAGGTCATTTTGAATACGATTTGATAAACCCGTAAATGAGCTAGTGCAATTTTGTAAATGGTTTTCCAACACTCCGTCGTATTTCGCGAGCACGTCGACCATTTCTAAATAATCGCCCTTATTCACTGACGAAGCAGATTCGTCATGTCCACGAAAAGCGAGCTCTTGTTTCCCCAAAAAGCAAACAATGTCAATAAGTCGCTGAAAAATATTACGGTTCCGATCGACTTTCGCGTTATGTCTATCGATGTCGATTTGTATCTGAGAGTTTAAACGCGTCTCTATACGATTTTTTCCAAAGGTAAGGGAAGATTCTAAGTGTTTTTCAGATTGTTCATGTTTTCTCGCGGCGGTAGGAAAATTATGAATATCAGCGTAACCGATGTCGTTCCAGACGGTTTTATTATTTCAAAATAGTAGACAAACGAAACAAAATAACCGATTACTGTGTATGCAACCTGTCAGCCAATGATATGAATCATATTGTTTTGTATTGAATTTACGATTGACTTTACCTTTAGTTTGTATTAATTGCAAATCCGGTGTTGGACGACCTATCTCGATAACTTGTTTTTTTTCACTGAAAGATAGTTTTGAAAACGCATCATATTTTATTTTCTCAATACACACACCATCTGAACAACTTTCACAGACAATATTATCCATTTTTCACTCTAATAACAATGTTAAAATCCTAAATATCTGATAGCGTAAGTCACAAACACAACACACATCAAACAATATGGCTACTATTGACTATTGAAATTACGTAGTAAAGGGAAATTTAATACGACAAAAAAATGATGGCCATCTAAATATATAAAATTCAATGAAACAATGTTACTTCTTAAAATATTTGCATTGCATAGCAAACTTTCGTCGGAAATGTTCGGTACGGATCGTAATTTTTCGTATTAGCTTTAAAGAATAACTAGAAAAAGACACTGGCTTTTCATGCAGTTGTGTGCGTGATTTTTGTCATTGTGTGTCAGCAAAGCCCACGTAGCTATAGGAACGCACACACATAAAAATACGCATGACCACGACTTACCACGGAGCACACATACAAAACATTCAGAGACGAATAGTTTGTGTCTTTGCCGTGGCAAAGGCGAGGTGGCGCTAGTGCAGCGCGAATCGATGATGCGAAATTACTTGAACGACCCTTTAAACTGTATCGATCTTAATGATAACACCGGCACTCGATAGGTGGAGCTGATTTAAGATTTTTATGTTGTTTTGTTTATTGATAAAATAATATTAGATTAGAAGATTTTTATGTTATTTTGTTTATTGATAAAATAATATCAGAACTAGGGTAGGCAGTGTCTTTCTGTCTTTATGAAACGCACGCCACTGGTGTCACGAGATCTGAATCTCTTTTGAAGTTCCCAGAATGCCTGGTGGGTGGGTTCAAGATCGCTCAGTGTCTTATCCCATTTGATTTCACGCCACTCCGATACGCGAGTTCTTACAGATCTCTGTAAGTAACGCATATGGGCTTTGTTCGCGTCGCAGGGAAAGCTACTGTATGCACGGACAGCCGCGTTCTTTTCGTTCAACAGTTCACGCAAGTCAGCAGGTAAACTCCATTGATGGTCATCCACCACTGGAATCTCCCCGGAACAGTCGTTCAAGACCGACTGTACGTGTTCCGTGAGTGAGTCAATCGCAGCCGTCGTGTCCGCGATAGAGTTGAACTGGCCGGGGATGGTGTCTAAGTGGGGGGATGTGGTGGATTTCAGGCACTCGCTTACTTTCTTCCAGTCCGTTACCACTTTAGTCTGGGCGGGTTGGTTGGGATCGGGGAGACCCAGGCGGGGGGCCATTTGTATGATGAATGGTCGGTGGTCTGAGGAGAGCTCTTGTACCACTTCTATAGTAACTAACCGTAGGTTGACATTTTTTAGAAGTGCCACGTCGAGGACGTCGGGAGTGTGGTTTGGGTCATGTGGAAAGTGAGTGGGAGTCATTGGTCCAATGACGTCGAAGTTCAGGATAGGGGAGAGGTCAAACAGGAGTTTGCCTCAAATTGAACAAATGGGTGATATTTAATCTGTCATTTAGTGCCGCAAGTAGTGCTATCAGTAACGAGATGATACCTTATCGTTAAGTACCTTAGGCCGCGAACTTATCAGCCGCCCCTCGTACTTACCAAGTTTCAACAGTACCTATAGTTCTTTAAATAGTTTCGTAAAAAAGTGGCTGTGACATACGGACGGTCGGACAGACAGACGGACATGACGAATCCATAAGGGTTCCGTTTTTTGCCAAGCCGGCCAAGTGCGAGTCGGACCGTACAAACCTGTAGGTATGTAAGTAAAAGTTGATATCTCTACGCGTTCATGAGGAAAAGGGTAATAAGCTTATAATTATAAAAAAAAACTGGCTACTACACGCAAAAGTATTGACAATCTTTGGATCAAACGGGAATCCAATCCTGTGATAGCTGCGGTTTTTGCAGGATCACTAAAAAATTTCCTAGCTGTGTACCCATCATTTATAGTTCCCGAACCTGAAACAAAACAAAAATACTTGACTTTGTGCAGAAAAGAGATATACGTGATAATGATACTTGAAAAAAAAAATGATTTAAAAGCTATGACTCTTATTTTATCTCACCTTGTTTGACGATGTCTACTAGGAGGCCCATTTCATCACGAAACTTCTGCTGTGTGATTTGTTTTCTACTCTTCAATGACTCTTTACTGTTTGCATCTCTGGCTTGCCACGTTTTGAAGTCCAGTCTATATGAAATATGGAGTAGGCACTCTATACATCTTATCCAAGCATGAAGAGAAGACAACCCATACTTGTATCATGTTGAAACCGGTTTTCTGCAAAGAAAGTGCTTATGTTAATAAAAAAAAAATTGCAGTAATGTCACTATTAATTTATTAAATTATTTAAAACTCACCCTGAGATCTTCTCCAACTTGTTCATTTCCAAAGGAGTAGCTTTACATATATCAAATGTCTGCGATGAGGTATTTGATAGCTGGGAAGTGATTTTGCCATCCATCATGGTCATAAGCATCGAGTGCTTAACAGCATGGCTTCCCATAATAGAAGGCTGCAGTGCTTCAATCTCAGCCTCAATCAGAGCCTGTTCTTCCACGATGTTCCAACTTGTTTTCGTTTGAAAACTTCAAATAAATTGGTCTGCAGAACATAGTGGAAGATGGCTTTGGATTCTCCCACACCTTTTCTTCGCCACAAACTAAGCGCAGAGGCACAAAAGAACACATAAAAATACTGGAATCGTCTTCGTCTGCCATAGTTTGCTTATACAAACTTTGCCCTGAAGCACCATCAAAGCTCCACTTGCATATAATTGTTAACTCTTTGCCATCCAGCGAAGATTCCACACGTAGGAATTTTCCAAGCCTAGCCACAGTTTTGTCTAAAATTGCTTGGAGCTTTACTTTCACCTCTCCTTCCGTGATGTATATGGTATCTTTTGGAGGGTAGCAGCCCTACTTCGCCTCAAGGATGGCAGTATAAGAAGGATACAGAGGTACTCCTTGTTCTTTTGTTTGTTCAACCATAATCACGGTGATTAACAATAGAGTTAGTTCTTGGAATTAAATTGCAGCCTAACGATAGTATAAGTAAATCGATCGGCAACTTCATTTAACCACGTCAAAGATTTGAAAAATCACATATAGAAAATTCAAAATTTAAAAAATGTTTTCTCCGTTTCTTTCTCCTTAATCCAATGTACTATTTTTAAAGTCAATATGTCCAATAATTTACTTAAAAAATCACTTACGCTGTATAGTTTCAAACGATTCTGGTTCATAGACAGTACTTACGCGAAATTGTAAATAAATGAAATAAAATAATTTTATTTCATTTATTTGCACCTGGTCCGATAGTCGTCTGTCGTTGTGCCGAAACGTTGACAGCTGGTTCAAGCACCTGAAAAAGAGAGAGCATCCGAACACGATACGCGGTCAGATTGTTTCCCCCCTCTGTAGCCCCATAGTATGAGCGCATGACATTTTCATTGATGGATCGAGTCCATCTCATGCGCTGCACACTTCCGCCGGGAGCTGGGACCCTATCAGAGGCCGGTGGGCCTCGAGGTCCTAAGCCGTCCGGCGGCCGGCGTCCTCCCCGCCGACGAGCAGGTGGTGGCGTCGTGGGCGGAGAGAAATACTCGTCACTCGAGCTCGACGCAACTGACGCGGCCGCGGCCGGTGTCGTCACAGCGCTCAAGGCAGCTTTACACAGGGTCAGTAACTGTCGTCAGCACTGGCGCCGAAAACTGACTCGTGCTATTTAGATGCAGTCAGTATTTCGTCAGTAGTCGAGGATACTTCTTTCGGTGTACACACGTTTGTAAAGTCAGTGCGGAAAAATGAATTCTCGAAAACAGCAAATAATAAAACTAAATAATTTGTTGAGAAAATTTACGTTTGTCATGATGCAAGAAGTAACTGGTATGTTAGAAGTAGAATTATCCAAACCTTCTAAATTCAATACTCGTGCAATATTCTGTAATGATGTTGCACGCATTTCTTTATTTCTATAATTTTGTGATTTATTATCCCACAGGCATTCATTGTCGCGCTATAGTTGAATAAGTTTCAAGTTTTCCGTGTCGCTCAGTTTTCGCGTCATTTTGTGATGCGGTGCGAGTTGTGCGACGCAGCGTGGTCCCCGTACAATACAGTGGCAGCGACTGACCAGCGACTGACTTCGACATTTACACGGCGTCAGTTGCGCTGGCGCGGGTGGCGGGGGGAGCGGACTGACGCCGAAAATATGAAGCGGGAATATTGAAGTCAGTGCTGACGCGACAGTACTGTACTGACTTGAAATCAATTTATACGATGGCAGTGCCAGGTCAGCACTGACTCGGCTGTCGACTGACGACAGTTACTGACCCTGTGTAAAATTGCCTTCACAGTGGCGCTGGGTACCGGCGGCGAGGCGGAGCTGAGTGATGAGTCCGGAGGTGGTAATTGTGCACGTCGCACTGTGGACGGAAAACCAAGCTCCCCTTTCGTAGGATTTTTGAAAAATTAAATGTTTTTAACCGACTTTAAAAAAGGAGGTTCTGTATTCGACCCGTATGTATGTATGTATGTATGTATGTATGTTTGTATGTCCGCGATTATCTCAAAAACTACTGAACCGATTTTGATAATTCTTTCATGAGTGTGATCTACATACTTTCAGGAAGGTTTTAGTATATAATACATTAGGTAATTATTCTTATGTACGAAGTTATATGCATAAATGTACTGCATCTCCGGCATTTTTAAGTGAATTTTGATGATTCTTCGAGTCGTGTCTTCAATGCACTAGTGGTAATTGAATTTGTGTGGGGTAGGTACAACTAAAAAGTGAAAAATAAAAACTTTTTTACAAAAAAAACAACCGACTTCAAAAAAAAAAACACTACAAAGTGAAAAATAACTTTAATTTCGGAAGTCGGTGTCAAAAAACGAAAATGCGGAACCAAAGACACCGACTTCCGAAATTAAAGTTATTTTTTGTAATTTAGGTTTCAGTATCAGTTATCACTATGTCTTCTTTTTCTACGTAGCACTTTTTCTTCTCATTCTGTAAAACATCATTATGATGGAAAAATATCACATCCCAAATCTTTTGTTGTCTGCCTCAATGTTATATATTGCCATTTTGACAACTTTAGTGATGTTGACATACCCAGTGCCTTATCAGCAGGCAAAATTCGTTTCGTTAGATTCTTCGAGTCGTGTCTTCAATGCACTAGTGGTAATTGAATTTGTGTGGGGTAGGTACTTACAACTAAAAAGTGAAAAATAAAAACTTTTTTACAAAAAAAACAACCGACTTCAAAAAAAAAAACACTACAAAGTGAAAAATAACTTTAATTTCGGAAGTCGGTGTCAAAAAACGAAAATGCTGAAGCAACGACACCGACTTCCGAAATTAAAGTTTATTTTTCACTTTGTAGTGTTTTTTTTTGAAGTCGGTTGTTTTTTTTGTAAAAAAGTTTTATTTGATAGTTTCAAGTATACAGTTTTGTTGAGTACATTAAAACATTAAGTAAATTAGTAGTTACGGGTTTTTTTTTTTCAATCTATAGCATAAAAATATGACTTTATATATTTCAAATGTATGAAAATGAAATTTGTTTTCCTCATAACTTTTGTCTGTCTTGGATTGTAAACTTTGATTGCTGAAACTTTTAGGTATTGTTGCCGAGCTCATACCAAAGCCACCTGACCGTTGACCTTGACCCCGTACTTCCTCGTTCAAAAGATATGAATGAATTAAAAATGCATATTTGGACGATGTTGTAATACGCGCTAATGTACCTCTAATATATGTATACATATATACCTATATTTTTACCCAGTATTGAGTCCTGATAGTCAACAAACATATGTGACTATTGATCTTGATAAAAAACATCCTTATTCAAAACGTATGAGTAAATTAATAATTGAATTTATACAACAAATAATGCGATATGAATTCAATGATTCAGGAGGACCTAATCACAATTAAATTAGTCAATGTCACAGTCAGACAGGTTTCCTATGTCTACGAAGTCTACATTTTCTATACTTATCTGAACTAGAAGTTAATAACAATTTGGCTTCATCTGATAGAGGTTTACTACGAAGTTGCTTCATCTTAGGTCTGAAACTAGATTAATATCCTCATTTGTTGCAATTCTGCTAGTTTCCCGCGAGTGGAAGGTTCTGATATTTTTTAAATCTTTGTTGCGAGCTTCGGATGCCTCTTCAGAAAGTTTACCGGTTGGAATAAAGTTATTGTGCTCAATTATGTCGGCACCATGCATGAATAATTTATGCACACTTGAGGGCATATAATACCATGCATAGAGCTAAACATATCTATGAGCTGTTGTAGCGTAGTACAATATTGCCGGAACTTTTCCAGGTCTATAAACTCTCCACATGAGACTACCTGAAGAATCACTCCAAACCGTCTAATAAGTTCTTCATCAACAACTGTGATCTGCGCAGTTACTTCGAGATTAGCAAAAAATCTTCTGGCAGTATTTCCATCATTGGTAGTTCCTGCACCTTGTTAAACTCCATCCACAAGCAGTCCCATTTCATACCGAAATCGTTCTTGAATATTTATTTTTTTGTTGGCCAATTGTATTTCTAAATCATATCCTTTAGCTTGCCATTTCTTAAAGTCAAGGCGGTAAGCAATGTGCAAGATGCATTCCATGCATTTAATACGTGCATGAAGGGAAGACAGACCAAACTTAAACATGTCGACAGAATGACTTCTCTGTGATACCATGTCGATATTATTCATCTCTTTCGTTGTCGCTTTGCAGATATCACATGTAGATGTGGAGGTACCTGATAGATGTGAGGTTATCTTGCCATCGACCATGGTCATATGTAGCTTGTGTCTCACATTTGCACCTTCAATAAAAATTTGCCGTAAAGCATCAATTTCTGTTTCAATTGACGCCATTTCTTCTTCACTATTCAAATCATTTTCTTTTGCGAATTTGAAATGAATTGGAAAAGTTAAAGACGGTTGGAATTTTCCCATATCACTTCATCAGTATCATCTTTCATCATTTTCAACGGAACAAATGAACACATGAAGATGCTGGCGTCATCACCTTCCATTTTTTGTTTGTAGTTGCTGTGTCCAGATGCATCGTCAAATCCCCATTTAATGACTAGAGTCAAATTACTGCCAGTAACATCAGTTATCAGAGTTTTGAACAGTTTCTTGACCATAACGTTTAAAAGTGACTGTAATTTAGGTTTTAGTATCAGTTATCACTATGTCTTCTTTTTAACCGACTTTAAAAAAGGAGGTTCTGTATTCGACCCGTATGTATGTATGTATGTATGTATGTTTGTATGTCCGCGATTATCTCAAAAACTACTGAACCGATTTTGATAATTCTTTCATTAGTGTGATCTACATACTTTCAGGAAGGTTTTAGTATATAATACATTAGGTAATTATTCTTATGTACGAAGTTATATACATAAATGTACTGCATCTCCGACATTTCTATGCGAATTTTGATGATTCTTCGAGTTGTGTCTTCAATTGTTCAATGCACTAGTGTTGATTGAATTTATGTGGGGTAGGTACAACTAAAAAGTGAAAAATAAAAACTTTTTTACAAAAAAAACAACCGACTTCAAAAAAAAAAAACTACAATGTGAAAAATAACTTTAATTTCGGAAGTCGGTGTCAAAAAACGAAAATGCGGAACCAAAGACACCGACTTCCGAAATTAAAGTTATTTTTTGTAATTTAGGTTTCAGTATCAGTTATCACTATGTCTTCTTTTTCTACGTAGCACTTTTTCTTCTCATTCTGTAAAACATCATTATGATGGAAAAATATCACATCCCAAATCTTTTGTTGTCTGCCTCAATGTTATATATTGCCATTTTGACAACTTTAGTGATGTTGACATACCCAGTGCCTTATCAGCAGGCAAAATTCGTTTCGTTAAATTCAGACAGGCTCGAAGCATCGGTGCATCCTCGGGATTTTTTAGCTTCACTAATTCGGCAAAGTCCATTTGATTTTCATTGTCACCAGCTTTCATGACAAGAGCATAAGCTAGTGTATCAAAATCATTTTTAGCTAGAAGATCTTCAGTTCCTCTTCTTTTTTTTTCGTTAAAATCAATAGTCACATGTTTGTTGACTATCAAGGCTCAATACTGGGTAAAATAAATTCATATACATATACATATAAGGTCTAACAAAAATAGTGCACAATATTTTAACAGGTGATATAGTACATGATAAGGATAATGTTTACCTAAAAAAAAAAATGTAAACAACATGTTTAATTAAATTTAGCATCACATTTTTGCAAAATTGTAGTTGTGTTTTTACGCATAACTCCAACCGTATGGATGCGCGCGGACGTTTATCTTACGGGTCAACGACCGAGCTTTTCGATCGTTATCGATTTATTCTGATTTTCCATCACAACTTGTGCAGGCTTTGGACTGTCAAACTACTGTCAAACTACTGTAAAATGCTATCATATCTACTTTAAAGAAGTCTTGTCTTGAGATTTTGATAATAATAAAAATAATGTAAATTACGTATTGGGCGGTTTTAAAATGCACTCCACGATTTGTGATAAGTATTTAGATATTGTGAATGTTAGATAGTTTTAGTTATTAGTGAGAACAACAGATTTATCGTAAAGCACTGATAGTTGTTTTACAGTAATAAGGCGTGTTTAAAAATCAGATCCTATTTACAATAATTAAAAGTAACTTACAATTTATTTACATTAAGTGCTGGACAAATTCACCTAGTTGTTCGATACACACATTGGCACGCCTTATCACGTGTCCTTGAACTCTGCGTAACGTGTCTCTATCATTCACTACACTGAAAGCGTTAATGATTCGCGTTTTTAACTGTTCCACACTTGAGATGGTATGTCCATCATTGCCATACACTAAGTCCTTGACTCGACCCCACAAGTAAAAATCGAGTGGAGTAAGATCAGGTGAGCGAGCTGGCCAAGGCACAGGCCCCCCGCGACCTATCCACCGTTCACCGTACTGAGCAGTCAGATAATCCCGCACTGTCCTAGCAAAATGCGCTGGAGCGCCGTCGTGCTGATAGAAAATCCCTGACAAATAATGTAGAGGTACTTCGTCGAGAAATGAGCCGGCCGCACTGCTCTCGGATTAGCGTTAGCCCAGTAGTGGGCGTTATGTATGTTAAACATTCCGACACGGGTAAATGTTGATTCGTCCGTCCAAAGGATGTTTCTGTTGGGTTCTTCTATCAACCACCGACAAAACTCCACACGCGGGGTGTAATCTGACAACATAAGCTCTTGAACTTTGGTGAAGTGGTACGGGTAAAGACCTTCCTCACGCAGGACGCGCCAGACGTACATCCGGCTCAAATTAAATACTCTTGCTCCGTCCTCTGTACTTGCCATCGGATGGCGTTCGAAAAAATCTAAGACTTGTTCTTCGAGATTGGCCGAAACACGAGGTCTGCCTGCGTCCACAGCCGGCGGGTTGAATATGCCGAAATCTCGATGTCTTTGCACGGCGCCTAAGATTGTTCGACGACTCGGTCGCCTTCCATATCGTTCAAAGTACAAGTTCTGGGCTTGTAGTAGATTTTCACCGACCTCTCGATAGCATATCACCATTTCCAAGTACTCATGGTTTGAGTACGCGTAATTCGGCATTTTTTTTTTTTTATAAAAACATGTAGTTACGCGCAAGAGTAATGAGATCGACTGGCTCCCGATTGGGCGTTTGCATTTTGCGAAGGGTGGTGCGCGGTGCGGGGGAGGGGCGAGCCGCCGTCACAATGCACCGCGGCACATAGATCGTTTTTCAGGATTTAGGCGGCCAAAATTATTTTATGTGATATTTATATTACAAAATAGTTACATAAACAGAATTCGGTGTTTGGAATAACTTATCGAAATTATTTGTTAGTGCACGGTGGTTAGGCGCACCTACTTGTGATTTTTTATCAAAAAATATTTTATTCGAGATCGTAGTTGATTACAAAGTGTTTTTTAATATTATATTGAAAATACATATGACATACTCACGGCTTTCCCCAAGGAGGGACAGCTGTCTACGTTTTAGTAATACTTACAGGTATGTATTATTAAATAAAACAAAGTTTATTTTGTTCTAATAAGTAAGTAAATATATTATATTATTAAAAGGATCTTTACATTCGTTATACAATATTAAAGTTACATAAGCTAAATAGATAATCACTAAAATAATCAATCATACATTGGAGACTTATTCATCTACATTTAAATTTTCACCACTTTCATCAATTTCCATTGATCGGTTTGGCTCAGCAGGAATTAATAGCTGCATTGTCTCAGGCAAAAATAATGTTGAAACGGTTTTTTTGGTCTTTCTCATGGAACTAATAAATGGGTCGGATGTTAATAGTAACCTATGATAAATATCTAAGTTGCATTCTTCCCTCGAAAACTTGCGAGCAAAGTTTAGGCGATAAGACCTAAAATGTTTATTGCGGGCCTCAGCAGCTTCTTCCGAAAGTTGCCCTATCGGCAACAACGAATTTTCTATTATTGAAGCTCCATGAATTAAGACCTTATGCATCGTTGGAGTCATAGGATGCCAGCCATATAACTCAACATATAGTTTCGCAGTTTCCATGGCGTATTTATCATATTTTGCTACGTCAATCTTATGGCCGCTTGATATGGCTTCTAATATCACTTTTAATCTAATAATCAAGTCATAACTTATCCCAGTGATTTCTGCAGCCAATTCAGGGTTCTCGAAGAATCTTCTGCTGGTATTTCCATCGTTTGTGTTTCCGAAGTTACTTTTTGGCATATCGACTAAGAGACCTGTCTCCTCTCTAAATCTTTGCTGAATATCAAGTTTCTTCTGCTTTTCTAGATTTTTTTCTGCTTCGGTTCGTCTCTCGCGATATTTTTTTACGGGCAATTTATACGCTAAATGCAGCACACTCGAATATCCGGATTCTTGCATGTAATACGGAAAGGCCAAATTCAAGAGCTTCAGGGCATACATAATTTTTTTTTGTTAAATCATTAAAATCTTTTGATGTAGCTCCACATATATAACATCTGCTGGTCGATTTGGTGTCTGTAGCTGCATTGCAGACCTTTCCGTCAACCATAGTCATTTTAAAACTATGTTGAAAAAAAAAATTCTCCATTGAGGTCAACTTTCGTCAAGTTTAATGAGTTTACACTATTCTTTACATAATTGATTTCTTCTTTTGTGATGTCCGTAGATTCTTTTACGAATCTAAATCTTATTGGACGGCAATATCTAGGTGAAGATGGAGTTGAATTTTGCCATACGATTTTACTTTTATCCTCACTACAAACAATTCGTAGAGGCACAAATGAGCTTATAAAAACGTTAGCATCAGATTCATCTTCATTTGAGAGTCTTTGTTTAAACTGGGCTTGTTGAGAGCCGTCACAACCCCAGTTGCAGATTAACAGTAACGAGTTCCTTTCAACGGCATCAAGTGTGAGTAAGACGTCTTCTAAGAAGAGGGATAATCTGGTTACAGTGTGATCCAACAAAGATTGTAAGTTTCCTTCTGCGCAGGTAGACGTCACTCGTAACGACTCCTTGGGTGGGTAGCAATCTTCTTTGGCCTTCAATAATAATTCATAATGTGGATAGAATCTTTTGTTCGTTGCTCGAATAATTTCATACTGTCTTCTGGTCAAATCGGCTTCAACAAACATTGTCAGTGCTTGCAGAGGAGTAAGGGGCTCTATTTCTTTAGACTTTGAATGTCTGTTTTTACAATCACTGGCAGACGCAGAAGAATTTATAATGTCTTTTAAAACAGTAGACGCGTTTCTTTTTCCTTCTGTTTGTAAAATTACTTGTGCCGCGTGAACAATTACTTTTTCGTCGTAAGATGCGCGGACTCCTTCAGTTTTTCTTTTCTTTGTTCTTTCGCTAGATTCGGTAAAAGATTTGGTAGGTCGTCCTGACCTTTGATGCGTGTCTACGGGGATCTCAAATGTTCCTTCCAACCAAGAATTATTGGCCGCCAAAAAGTTTTCAAGTATTCTATGCGCCCGAGACCACCTCTTTATCAAATCACATTTAAAATACGAAAACTTCTTTTTTATCACATTTTTATGTTCTTCTGTGTCCCCGTAACACACGAGTAAATAATTTTCTAAATATTTAATTTTTTCATTTATTGATAATGAATGTTGTTCGTTCATTTTATCGAAGAGGTATTTACGAGTCAACATTTTCACCCCCGAGCAGCCAGGTGAACCTATAACAATAAAAAAATAATATTAACACAAAAACATAAAATCCGATTTTTTCCTATTTTTGTCAAAAAAATTTCAAACTCGCTTATTTTTAAAACTAGCAAAAACTAGCAGCTGATTTTAAGCAGTTTTCTTTATAAGACTTTATACTATATAATGAAATAAAAAATGTAACTCGGAAAGGTGTGGAAGTAAAGTTTTTTTTCGATTGAAATCGAAAAATAAAGAAAAAACATTTCTAAAAAAGGGTATTATTGACGGCTCATTAAGTCATTTATTGACAATATATTTAATACAATTTCATATTAATTTAATAAAGGCTTACCTGTATTATTGGTATCCATCACTTAAACAAGCAAATATGACACGACACATAAAATATTCACCGAAGAATATGATATACGAAAAGGGCGTCAAGAACTTTCACGTGCAGTAGGTGCGACAATCAAGTTTCGACTAGTAATGCAGCGCGCTCGCGCAGTCTAGGGATGTGTGTGGGGTTGGCTATTGTTCGTCAGGTAGTCTACTATTCCAGGAAAAAAATTGTTGGTCATTAGTCGATTATTGGAATCGCGCTGAGCGGCTGGCGGTTTCTTTTGTCGGCACGTTTGAAAAATAAAAGAGATAGCATTAGACTAATGTTGTCGCTCGCACAGGACGCGCTGATTGGGAATAGGTACATATTGCAGGATGGCATTATACGTAAAAAGCAATGCAAATAATAAATGAGTAATTGAATTATTAAAAATAATTGATAAGTTTTTATAAAATATTTTCATAAAAAAAATGATGTTTATCACATACTAATTGACCTACTAAAATATTGTGCACTATTTTTGTTACACCTTATATATTTGAGGTACATTACCGCGTATTACAACATGAGGAAGTACGGGGTCAAGGTCAAAGGTCAGGTGGCTTTGGTATGAGCTCGGCAACAATACCTAAAAGTTTCAGCTTTACAATCCAAGACAGACAAAAGTTATGAGGAAAACAAATTCCATTTTCATACATTTGAAATATATAGTCATTTTTTTATGCTATAGATTGAAAAAAAAAAACCCGTAACTACTAATTTACTCAATTTTTTAATGTATTCAACAAAACTGTATACTTGAAACTATCAAATAAAACATTTTATTTTTCAAAAATCCTACGAAAGGGGAGCTTGGTTTTCCGTCCACAGTGCGTCGTGCGGCTGATCTCGTCAACATTTTATCCTTCGTCGTCTGCTTGATTTTATCGGTGACATGACAGATGTCACCTCCGGTTCGGCAGTTTTTGATTACGGTTTATTTGATTATTGTTCATTGTAAGTAGTTTTTGTTATGTATTTAAAATTGGGTACATATTCGGGCTATGGCTATAAAATATCACAATTATTATTAAAACGGTTAACCTCAATCATTTATTTAATAGTATTGAGTTTTTATATGACTTAACAAATGATATCCACCAAAAAGTATGAAAAATTTCCAAAGTAATAAAAAGTCGACATTATTTCTTCTATAAACTAACTCGGCTTATAAACTGCAATATCAACTATGTAAGGCCATCTAGGCACTTCAAATAAAAAAATATAATTATTATCAAATAAAAAAAACTTTTAGCAACTATGAAAGATGTCATTATCATTTAGGATTGTTTTCAGTTTTGCCTTCTCTTTATCTCTTTTCTTTTCTTCACTCGCTAAATTTTTTGCTTCGACATGCTGTTTGTAGGCTTCGTCTTCTACATTATCTGCCTTATAGGAGGAACAGAAATCACAAGCGTCTTTCTTTAGTTGGTATCCGTATAGCCCTATATTTTCCAGTTAAAAGAGATCCTTAATGAGCTTTCGTGATGCGACCGGCATGGAGTTTGATGCTGTACAGTATTCTACGTACATTCTGTAGAGCTCAGATTTAGATTGAATGATGGGTTCTAGATATTGTTTTGTGCTAGATTGACAACAGTAGTGTGATGGTAACTTAGGTAAACTATTCAGGTAACTGTACGGAATGTCTTTTAGTCTTAGTGCTAAGTGAAATATTAGGTCCTTACATATGAAATTGGCGTTTTTCGTACTGGCCACTTTAATCACGAATTTCTCCTCTTTGGTAAGGAATTCCAAATTCAAATTTGTACAGCTATTTACTCATGTATTTGTGCTTCGATGACCGTCATTCATTTGTTTTTTTTCTTCTGTTTTTTCTGTTTGCGTCACTCATTTTACAAAATGGAAAATTTAAAATATCGCATTATTTACGAGTACGAGTTCCGCCGTGGCACTAGTGCTGCGGAAACGACTCGAAGGGTGAATGATGTGTATGGCGGTCATGTTGCAAAAGAAAACACAGTTCGTTTTTGGTTCCAACGTTTTCGTTCTGGAAATTTCGACCTGCAGAACAAGCTCCGTGGACGGCCTGAGACCCAAGTTGATAATGGAGAATTGAAGGCTATTGTGGAAGCGGACCCATCGCAAACCACGTCCGAGTTAGCTGCAGGCTTCGATGTTAGTGATAAAACTGTTTTAATTCACTTGAAGCAAATTGGGAAGATTAAAAAGCTCCACGCCACTGCTGCTTCACGACAACGCCAGACCACACACTGCGCAACAGACGGCTACCAAATTAGAAGAGCTTGAATTGGAATGTCTTAGACATCCTCCGTACTCCCCGGACCTTGCTCCAACAGATTACCATTTTTTTCGCATTTTGGATAACTTTTTGCAAGGGAAAAAATTCAACTCCGATGGGGCAGTCCAAATCGCCTTCAAAGATTTTATTGATTCCCGTCCGACTGGTTTTTTTAGTAAAGGGATCAATGAACTACCTATAAGATGGCAAAAGTGCATTGAAAACAATGGTTCATACTTTGATTAATTAAATATATTATATTAAAAAATATTCGACTTTTTGTTCCTTCCATACAAAACGCCAATTTCATATGTAAGGACCTAATATTTTAATTTTCGGTATTAAGGTGTCTTTGATTTCTATATCGTAGCCAATAGCGGACTGTCCTATTATTGATGGTTTTTAGAGACAAACTCTTTTTTTATCTTACTATGGAGACGCTTTCCGATGTTTTCCTTCAAATATTTTCTGTCTCTCTTCTTCATTGATTTACCCGCAAAACAGAATTTTCCTGCGCAGACATTTAGGTCCTAAAATCCTTTTAGCTTTTGGGGCATTTTGGACGTACTTCATATAATTTTTTTTTATACCCTATGTGTTCTTTTCCTAACATTCTACTTTTTTGGTTTTTAATTTTTTTCCAATTCTGACGGTAAGCTTAACGTTTTCTGTCCCAATTTAATTTATTTAATTTAAAAATAATCTAATTATTACTTAAAAAATCAATTTTTACCTGAAGCGTCACACTGCATGCACAAATTGAAATTAGCGCGGATACGTGGTTTTCGTGTCGTAGTTTGTTCGTCGAAATATCCGCGGTATTGTTATTTTTGATATACTCGTCTTCCTATTGAACAATTGACAACATTTCAAACCTGACACGACCTTAAAACAAAAATACTATTTCTTTATTTTCGTATCCTTAGTTCAAATATATTTTTATTTCTAAAGAAGAACGGTCATTTGTGACTCAGACCCGACACGAAAGAGATATATCTCAGTTTTTTTGTTATTTTAAATATAGCTAAAATATATATTTTTTATATTCCAAATCAATGGCTAACACCAAAAAATTGCCTTTTGTTTTTGTTCAGGCGGTATACAATTTTCTTTTAATACCTATTTACCTCCAAAATTCGTAATTGTATTTAGGTAATTCAATGACGATACAACAATTTAGAAAAAAACAACCGACTTCAAAAAATAACACTACAATGTGATAAATATCTCTAATTTCGGAAGTGGGTGTCGTTGATTCCGCATTTTCGTTTTTAGACACCGACTTCCGAAATTAAAGTTATGTATCACTTTGTAGTGTTTTTTTTTTCAAGTTGGTGGTTTTTTTGTAAAAAAAAAAATTATTTTTTACTTTTTAGTTGTATCAACCCCACACAAATCCAATTAACACTAGTGCATTGAAGAATTGAAGACACTGACTAGAAGAATCGTCCAAATTCGCATAGAAGTGCCGGAGATGCAGTACATTTATGTATACAACATTATTTTTAGTATATGCGAAACCTGAATATAGTTTGTTCAGAATAAGTAACTGAATCGATTCCAATAATTTTTACCCCATGTTATATTTTGGCCCAAAAATATTTAAAAAAGGTTAATAGTTGGACACCCCGAGTATATTATACTGTGCCCCGAGGAGCGACTAAGTAGGTAGTTATCTACCATACGCGCACAATGGCGCGGCGCCGGCGCACAGCGAGCGGGGCGACCGGGGCGGGGGTGCAGCAACCTCAGTCACCCGGGTACCACTGGTTGGCGCGCACGTGTCGCGTGGGTCCAACTGCATAATCGCGAGCGCGCGGCCGCCGCGGGCCACAGTTGTGTTTCGGTTGATCGTGTACTTACCTATCGTATGTAAAAAGTGTCGTGTAACTGGACTGGACGTGGACTTTCTCATACACAAACGTCCAGTACACAGAAACAACGATAACAGTGATAACGTATCCCTGGCAGTGCAGCGGTACGAGGAGCAATCAGAGTATCGTGGAACACAATGCTTTGCCGTGATGATTAACATTTTTAAACACGCCAAGATGGTTAATTGTAGAAAGTTATTATTTGTACCTACAGCCTGCTGTGGTTAAGTAATGCGATGTTTAACACTTTTCATCCACTTTGAACTTGTTGACATAAGGTGCAACAAATCGCATTGACTACATTGTATCACTTACGGCTTACGAATAAGTAATTACTTATTCGTAGCTTACGGCTGCATTTATTTACGAATAAAGTACATTATAATAACTACCTACACTTGACCATTACGACAGTCCAAAGCCTGCAAGTGTGATGGAAAATGTTATCACCCGTTAATTACAATACAATCGCCGCGCGGTACGTTTAGGCACGCGGTGCCCATGATTTCATACGGACATACAGGTAACATAACAAGCTTATAACTTTGTGATTATTCATGATACAGTTTTGAAATTTTGTACATAGATTCTTTACATAAAAATACTAGACACGTGTTTCGGGTTTCGCATATACTAAAAATAATGTTGTATATCTTCGTACATAATAATAACATAATGAACCTTCTATTATATACTAAAACCTTCCTGAAAGTATGTAGATTACATTAGTGAAAGAATTATTAAAATTGATTCATTAGTTTTTGAGAAAATCGCAGACATACAAACATACATACATACGGGTCCAACACAGAACCTCCTTTTTTGAAGTCGGTTAAAAAACGCACAGATCTCAACACAGAAAGCCAATTTTATTTTATATTATTTTAATGACATCTCGCAGTTTAACTTTGAGGTTATCGTCTGCTTAACTGAGCTTGTCTGTGGATGCCTCAATAAATTAAGCCTCCAGCTGTCTATTTTTGTATTTTTATCTAAATTGGCGTCATTTTAAATGGATATAATTGATATTCATTAAAAAAATAATTAAAATATTTTGCCTTACCAAAATCAAATGGCAATATATATGGGTGATAGCCACTGATATTCAGAATAGTGTTAATTTATTTCTGTTATATTTAATATAACAAAATAACTGAGATGCGTTCCTTTTGTGTCGGGCCTGGGTAAATTTTCTATGGGACGTGACCCTTCTTCTTTCTGAGAAAAAAAATTAAAATCAAAAAACATGTGATGACGTCACATAAACGGCGGAATGAGGTAGTTACCTTTGCGCATTCCAATGTCTTTGATTGAAAACATTACATCAAACAAGACATGTCAATGTCACCTAAGAAGTGTAACTAGAAAACAACTAAAAAACTGAATTGAATTCAACAATATTTTTTCCTATCAACTCGACACGCTGCTTACTGTTAATATTATCAATTTTTGAGTGATATTTCGCCAACAAAATGGATCCCAATGAAAAATATACGCCAATGAAGAAACCAAAACAACGACTGAGACAAGTGACATCTAACAGTTTTTTTGACGGGTCACAATAAAGCAAACGTAATATCGCCATTCTACCGTCATCTGGCACTTACGTCTTTTTAGAATACACCGAATTTCAAAGTTAAAATTATGAATGAAAAGTACATAATTTCGAAAAACGAAAAAATATGGCTGCCTTAGATTTGAATTTACTTTTATATAACGTAATAATACATGCAGGTTAAAAATATGAAATGTTGTCAATTCAAAAAATTGTCACATGGGGTCGATGCCAATCACAATCAGTTACCGACAGCCGCAAAATCTCATTTTTTCTTTTTTTTGTTCATTCGTGGTTTTGAATAATGTTAGTTACGCGGAATTGGACTATCAACAACGAATTGTTATTAGAGAAGTAAACACAACCAATATATTTATTAATAAATAAATTGAAACAATTTCTGGAATCCAAGTCATACTACTCAGTGAAGGAGTTTTTAGAAGACAAATCCATTGCCAAATAAAATTATTCTCTCTCTTACACGCCAAATATTATGAAATAATCTAATATAATATGGATTATAGTCAATCAAATATAGATATGAAAATATGAATAGGTACATAAATAATAACATAATTTAATAATAATGAAAATATTTTTAAGAATTTCATAATAATTAAATACAATTGTCTTACCCAATACTTACATAAAGTAACTAATATACTATACCTATATACACAAATCCATTAATATAATATAAATAGAGATGCCTCGATACGCCCGCGCCATTTTGCCGGTACGATACCGATACCGATGCTCTATACCGATAAAAATATCAGCGATACCGATACGTTTACTAACTAAATAATGATAGTACTTAATAATACTCAATGCTTATTTATTTATGATATGACATGTAGTCGCTATGGGTGAAATGTATGTGTATGACTGTACAATGCCTGAAATGCGTCTTTCATGCGCTACTAGCGCTCCAGGTTACTTAGTATTGCACTCACAATCCTGCGCGGAGTGAGCTCGCCTCGAGAATAGGAGTTTTCGTAGGTTCCACTAAACCTCGATGGCTCGGCAACATCTTCATTGACAGCAAGGGAGAATGTAGCTCCTAACTTAATGCTGTAATCATCAACTGGAATCATCGTAAACCACTGAGTTGAAAGGGCTACGTTCCAGTCTAACGTCTGAACTAGTTGACTCGGACTTCCAAATCCATGGGATAAATCCAGTTCTACATTAAAATCTGACTTAGAGTCAAGACTTTTAACGAGTTTCTTGTAGGTCCGGTAATCGTGATCAGTCCAGCGTATAGAATTGCCATCTAACCAGAATTCTCGTGAAGCCGTAGTTAATCGCACCATGTTTGGTGGTTGATCGGCGGCGAGACCTGGTCCAATTGCTTCCTCAAGCTCAAAGCCAGGTAGTCCATTGAGTTGAGCGGCAACTGCATGGGCGGCACCATTCATTGGTACGCCATCCCTGAAGAGCCTCAAAAGCGGTAACAATTGACGTGGAAACCACGTCAATGCGCCAGATAAAGCTGGCTGTTCATTAGATATAGCGGCAATGGGTGTAATGACTTGGTCTGCGTCTTTAGTCACTCCAATGCACTCTATGTAGACAGCCAGCGGCATAGGTGTTGATTTTGCCATCTGGTTTAAATCGTTGAGTTCTTCTTCTGAGTAGAGCTTGCGAGCGGGTAGCTCATTATCAGGAGTTGCTGATGTTCTTCTCTGTGCCTAGGACAGTTTAGCTTCGGCTAATATTAACGCGCCTTTCTTGAAAGTAGCCTTATTATCCGTTTTGTTCATCTGACTGAAGGGTCTAGTTCCGATGGCTTCCATCGTATCCCAAACACGATCAACGTATTGGGGCAGAGTTTTGATGCCAATTGGTGCGACAACAGGATGCACTTCTTTCGCCAAAGGGGCGCACAGACGGGTATTTTGACAATCTACGCGGCCAAAATTATTTTGTTATTTTATTCTTTTCTAAGGGATATAATTTGGTAGAAAAAATACTTAATGTGATTTATAAAGAGGTTTTATTATTAAATATTCACTAAATAATATTTTTTAGAAGTATATGTAAAAATAGATTTATCTGTAGAGTTTACTTTTCATTATTATTAGTTTTCTTCCTCGCTTTCTGAAGAAACAACATTGGGTTCCCCAGGCATGAGAAGCGCGATAGTTTCTTGCAAAAAACACATCATTTTTCTTCTTTTAAAGCTTCTCATACAACTTATAAGAGGGTCTGATGTCAAAAGCAATCGATTCAAAATATCTCTGTTGCAATTATTTTCTCTTGAAAATTTTCGGGCAAAATCCTGGCGATATGATCTAAAATGTTTATTACGCGCTTGTGCGGCCTCTTCTGATAGCTGCCCAATAGGTAACAGCACGTTTTTTTATGATCACTGCACCATGAATAAGAATTTTGTGCATTGTTGGAGTCATTGGGTGCCAAGGGTACCTATAAATCGACATATAAGCGGGCAGTATCCAAAGCATATTTGTCGTATATTTCCGAATCAATTATATGGCCCTGCATGATTCTAGGGGCGGATAACATTCTTGTTTCACTTTCTGTAAGAGTGTATAACAAGGAAAGAACTTCTTATTAGTATTTCTTACTATTTCGTATTGTCGACGAGTTAGATCGGCTTCGACAAACATCGTCAATGCTTGTATTGGAGTAAGTGAGCATGCTTTTTCTCTTGTTGACTTAGAAAAAGCCTTTTTATATTTTGATGCTCGAGTTGGAGTACTGGTGATCTCTTTAAGTATTTCGGAAGCATCTCTTTTTCCGGATTTCCGCAACTCAACCTGAGCTGCATGAATGATAACATCTTGTGCCACAACAGACCGAATCTCTTCAGTTTTCCTCCTCTTGGTCCTTTCACTCGATTCGTTAAATAACTTAGATGGCCGTCCTGGTCGATTTTGTGAAATGACGGGTATCTCAAACGTTCCTTCAAGCCATGAGTGGTTACTTTTCAGAAATACGTCCACCTTCTTATGTGCTTTTAGCCATCTTTGTTTAATTTGTGATTTGAAGAGTGCAAAGTTACGTTTCAGGGTCTCAATTTGTTCCCCTGTGTAATCTTCGCTAGACAATAGATGACTTCTGAAGGAATCAAGTTTTTCTTCCAAGTTAGGCAAATCATAGCTCTGCACACGATTAAACATGTAGCTACGGGTCACTACTCTTACTCCCGAGGTACCTCGTGAACCTAAAACAAAGAGACATTTTTTTTAGAATTATGAGAATTACAGTAATTTTTTTTGTACTTTACTCAAAAAAAGTTCAAATTATCAAAACATAACGTATCCGCGCTTATCCGCGGTAGAGCTTTTTATTTTTTACTCCTCAAAGCTTCAAACTTTCATTTGTATAAGGAATTACGGCAGGATCTAACTTTATAGTATAACAAATAGACGACGAAATAAAATATTTACAATGATAAATCACCCTAACATGTAGGTACTTTCAAATTATTATATCTTACCTTTGTAATGAGGAAAATAAAAAAAAAACTTAATGAAATACAGCATAATTACCTGCTACATCAGGATCCATCACAAACACTTCTTAAATTTACGCAATGTATTTAATATTTAACTTCAAAGTTAATGTTATTGCACGAGCGCCGAGAACAGATACAAACAACAAGTTGAACGATCGAATTCCGACTAAATCTATGACGCGACTAGTGCAGGTAGCGGAGTGGGGAGGGCGGGTTATTGTTCCCGAGACTGTCCTCTAGTTCAGGTAGTCGTCCTATTCAACATTATATACAGTTTGTAAATTCCACTTTTGGCCGCGTAGATTAGCAAATTACCCGTATGTGGGGCGGAGGAGACGGTCGTAGGATCCGAGAGTTTCAGGCGAGCAAAGATTCCAGAAAGTATGAGGTCAGCGGTCTTCTGATTCTTTTCTAGACGGAAGTTATCAGTTCTAGCTTTGCGTGACCCTTTTCCAGTTCTGTGTTTGCCATTCTTCTTTTCTCCTGCGGCGTCGGTAAGAGTTTCTTTCACCTGAGAGTCCATGGTAAAAGTTGCGACTGCGTGGTATGATTTGCGACGGTCTTCTCAGGGCGCGGCCGTATCGGTCGTCGATTCTGAAAAGAAAATGGCCCAAAGCCTCGACCAACATCTGTCGAGGCTCTCGTTAGGCGGTTGGATCAAGGGCCTGATTCAGAAGGCAGTACTCCTTGATACGGCTCATATTGTGAGGAGGTTCCTGTCTCTGGAGCCCTAACCACCGGTAGCTTGGACCCTGCTCCCGACACCGGCGGAATACTATTTTTTATATTTTTAAATGTTTTTTATACGTATTTTTTATATTTTAAGAAATATTTAAAAATGTAAATTAATATGTACATAAATAAATAAACGAAATAATAATGAAAATATTTTTAAGAATTTCATAATAATTAAATACAATTTTCTTACCCAATACTTACATAAAGTAACTAATATACTATACCTATATACACAAATCCATTAATATAATATAAATAGAGATGCCTCGATACGCCCGCGCCATTTTGCCGGTACGATACCGATACCGATGCTCTATACCGATAAAAATATCAGCGATACCGATACGTTTACTAACTAAATAATGATAGTACTTAATAATACTCAATGCTTATTTATTTATGATATGACATGTAGTCGCTATGGGTGAAATGTATGTGTATGACTGTACAATGCCTGAAATAAAATGATTTATTTATTGAATTTAAAAAATTAAGGTAAAATAAATAAAACACAGGTCAGGTTATTTTTTTAAAAATAAAAAAGCACAAATAACAGGACAAACTAAATAAAACCGTATAAAATTATAATTTTATACGGTTTTATTTAGTTTGTCCTACGACTACTAACTAATCTCAACCTGTCTATAGACAGGTTGAGATTAGTTAGTAGTCTTAGTAATTAAAATTAACATTGATAAGGTTTTTGATTAAAAAACAAAGTATTCATAAGTATTGCGGAGAAAGGCGATTTCGCAATTATCTGTTTGAATTAGACCTGCGGTGGAAAATAGTCTCTCAGATGCGACAGAACTCATTTGGAAACTAAAGTAATTCTGCGCCATTTTTTTCAAGTTTGGGTATAAGACGTCATTGCGACAGTAAACGAACGGATCTGCGCTTCTCGATGTATTAGGAGACCTTAGGTATCTCTCGGCTTCTTCTTTGAGAGAATTACAGCTCAGAGTAGACAGGGGTTCATCATCCTCGGACTCTCTAATAATATTTTCACAAACGCTCCAAAGACAACACGCGCGTTTACATTACATTTTTAAAGCGCGAAATTTGAAATGTATCGTTGATTCAGCAATAAAAATATCGCCGATGCCGATATATCGGTATCGGATGCATCCCTATATAATATTGATTTGCTACTAAGCCCTCTTCCTCTCTCCTAATTTTGCTGCGCCCGACAGGGTGTCCATATTGATCTTTTACTTTGTAATACCTGTTAGGGAATTTTAGATGACTGGCCAAAGGAACTCCAAATATGCTGAGATTTAGTGAAACATGATCCCTAAATATAAATATACACCCAATTAAGCACATTTAATAATTTAAAATAATATTGATTTGCTACTTAGCCCTCTTCCTCTCTCCTAATTTTGCTGCGCCCGACAGGGTCCATATTGATCCTTTACTTTACCTGTTGGGGAATTTTAGGTGACTGTTCAAAGAAACTCCAAATATGCTGAGATTTTGTGAAACATGTATTGGCTTGATGACGAACAAAGATGGAAGAAAAAAAAAGAGTACACATACTTAATCCTTAATTCCTTACATCTAATTACGTACTAATTACTACCACGTTGATTTGCTCATTGTAAACGAGCAGGCGTTTGGCTCGAACAATACCATCTATGTAATACATATGGAATGCAATAAAGAATGAGTATTGAATAAAACACAACTTACATCAATTGTTTACTGTCTAAACAACATTCACTGTCTAAACCTATTGGAGCAGCTCAATCTCAAGCCTTTTTGTCCTTTAAAAATATCGTTCCTTGAAATGTGGTTAAAACCTCTTTTTGTCCTCAATATAGTCTTTTACAGTATAATAAGCCTTCTGGCAGTTTTCGCTTTATAAAAGATTTGAATTTATTAAGGCTTAGTTCTTGAATGTGGCTAGGAAGTTTATTATAAAAACGTATACATTGGCATCTAAACGAGCCACCTATTTTCTTGAGCCTTGTTGTAGGAACAACAAATTTGTGTTTGTCCCTAGTATTTATATTATGGATATCACTGTATTTTTTAAACAGATTAATATTTTTATGCGCATACAAAAGATTATCATAAATGTACTGAGAAGGCACAGTTATTATACTCTTTAAAGGATGATGCCAGAGTTTGTATGGAATCCGGTCCCACCTTCCAATAGCTATGTGTGTTACATCGTTGGATAGGTAATTTTGAGCTGAATAAAAGTTACTATGGCGCCAAGTTCCAAATCTTAGTCCGTTCAGAGTTATTCTTTATTAAACATGGTTGTTTTATCAGTAGCCAAGCAATTATATTTTTACGTAATAATTGCATTTGTGCTTTATACACGTAGTGTAGATACTAACCTACGGTTATCAATTGCGTCACTGAGTCGCAAACCTTATGACAAAAAGTTAAACAGATGTCCACATTGACAAAATGCAATTTTTTTACAAATAAAACACAATAGCGTATTTTAAACCTTTACATTTATTTAATCATCGTTGTCTACAATGACGTTATTTAAAAATAAGGCTGGGCCTACAAATCCCTCATGTCTGGCGTACCCTAGGTACCAAATGATTGACACGATATGCGCACAGGTCCCAACAGTACGTCGTCCCGTTATGCAGGTACAATATCTTTGTATTTATTTATTTATTTATTGGTTCACCAACGATTGAGTACACAGGTTGTATGCTAAAAGTAACATGCAAAAATGTAAGTGCAATAGTGCAACAATCACTTATAGGTAAACTCCGCATGCAAAAAGAAGTTGTACAATGTATAATTTAAAACATTAATCTAATTTTAAATAATTCCATTTATCTGGAAGTTTAAAAGTCTAAAGGTCTAAATAATTAATATAACAGCATAAGGCACTTATTATACGTAACCACATTACTGGTCGAAGGAGATAATGAAGAGTCAGTCTATTCAGCAAGATGCTTAGAAAAATTGGCCTTCAATTGACCCAAACTTTCAAAGTGCAAATCGATTTGATCACTGCAACTATTTACAACCTTGCATAACCTAGCATAGGGGGAATTGGCGCCTAGAATCGTTCTTCTCTGCGGCGGGCAGAGTGGTGTAATTGCACTGCGAGGAATTCTCGAGGGGGCACGGAAATTAAAGGTGTGCAGTATTTGTGGGCAGTCAATTTTGTGGTGCATTACTTTGCACACAAACATTGCGTCATTAATGAGTCGGCGTTTGTCCAGCGAAACCATTTTAAAGTGCTTAAGTCTGTTCCTGTACGAGCGTACTTTTCTAGTTATTCCACAAGAAAACGCCAGGTGCCATAGAAAACGCTTTTGAACGCGTTCTAGACGCAACGAGTGTGAGGCATAGTGTGGACGCCAGATCACGCTACAATATTCTAATATATTGTATAATATCGTTGTTGCGAACTAATAAGTAACAGTAGTACTTTCTAGCTCTCACGTGTCGCGACTGTATACGGCCACGTAAGAGCCAAGCATCCTCATCAATGCCAAAATCAGGTAAATCCTCCAGTGCAGCTTCTCGGTATATTTCTATTGTATACATTCCATTTTGTAGATGTTCGCTGCAATAAGATTTCACTAACTTCAGTTGATAGGTTCCCAAAGCAAACAAAATGATTTGTTCTTCACTGAATCTCGGAAAATCAATATCACTTGCTTCTATTCTTGTAAAATCCGCTCTTCTGCTATTTAAACGTTTCCGTTCCACATATTCATATAAAATATTAGGGGTATGTAACTTCAGCCTTATTTCGGTGACGATAGCTTCGGCATATTGACTATCTTCGATGGGTATATGAAAGTGGTTTGTGATAGCAGCAGCTATCCTAAACTCAGAAAACATATGCGGCAATGCATTGTTAAAATATTTTTGGCGAAACAGTTTAAAATCCCGTTTGAACCTACCGTTAACCACTTCCACTACCCAGCGGCAAATAGTGACCAACCGAGATTCGTTGGCTTGGTCAGTAGTGAGTTGGGATTCGCGTCTATCCTTTGAAGGCGGGACATGGTATTCATAACCACAGGCTTCTATATCATCCAAGCTGTCCCTAAATCCGCGATCCAAAATAAATACGTCATTTGTTTCAAGGAGACAGTGAATTGGATGTTCACCATTATTCATAATATCGCTCATTATGTTTGCGTCTGTTTTTGTAGCAGCATAGGGCCCTGTGACGTCAATGATATAGCCATCCGTTGTGACTATAACAAACGGCTTTAAAAGATTTTGAAACTTGTGTAAGCTATAAGACTGTCGTTGAAACAGGAAGTTCGAACTTTTATTTATATAAACATATGTATGTCCCGTCGCATATTAAGATAGCTTTCGTATTTTCATCGTTTCCAAATAAAGCTTTTGGTATCATCAGGTTTCGACGTAAAATATCATCTTTATTTATATGGTCGAGCCCTAGGTGATGATCAACGTACTCATTGGTGAGACACTCACGAGCTATGGCCATCAATCGCTCAAGGTTTTGTCTCGACATATTGAATAAAGTCGCGAGTCTCTCATTTGGGTCACCGGTTCGCAGCTTCGTTAGAAAGATACCTAAAGCGGTTCTAGGATTTTTACATCTCTGGCTCAATGATGGAGTTTGTTCCAACATCTCTTGGAATTGCTCAAAACTACGGCCTGTCCAAAAGTGCATTTCTTCGCTAGTAACAGCACCTATTGTGTTAAAATCTAACCTCGAACCTGTTTGTACAGCTTTTCTCATAATGTCACTAATGTCACTGAATTGTGCTGCATTGAAGTCATGGGTGACATTGCAATGTTGAGGTAATTCGTCCCAACTGTTACTCTCTAGGTGTTCTTGACAAACTCTGGCGCTATTGGGGATGTACAGCTTGTGTTCACAGAAAGTGTGTATTTTTATGACTTCTGGTATTCTATGACGAGTGACATTACGACAGTTGAGGAAAATACAATGCCTAGCAGTGTTTGATGCTCGTGAATACTCGGGAACGTGAATTGCTGTTGAGATTTGTGCTTGTGGCTCGTCGTTTGCTTCTTGAGGAGGAGGCAATGGAGGAGACGGTCTGACTGCACTTTCAACTCTTTGCCAACATCGATGGCACACACTCCGCGTGTTGTCAAATACAACCTGTAAAAAAGTATACTTAATAAACACATTATTTCTTTTTATAGATACATCATAGTCTAAATATAAAGTACAGTAGTTAAGCTTAGTACTACGTGCGCTCAAACAACGCACACATAGATATCCTCCCACCCACCGATACGGAATACACCGCAACTTAAACTAGGAAACCGGATTCTTAAATGAGTGTGTGTTCATGTGTGTGTGTGTGCGTTGCTCGAGCGCGCGTAGTACTATGCTTAACTTCTGTAGTCTCTCTATTTTGTGTCTAGCGCAATATCTCTTGAAGTACTTACCTCCAAAAATACATTTTCCTGAATGTATGTTGCAAACTCTGGTCGCATTCTTGTAAGTTCATTAGTCAAAAGATGTTGCTGGTATCTTCCGCGATAGAATCCTCTACGACACATGGCACAGTTCCGTGAAACATCCATAGTAACAAACAATAGTCCAATCGAAAAGCACTTCAATAATCCTTAATACAAGCCGAATGTCAATTATAAACAGATACCAAAAAAGTCCAAGAGATAGCCGGGGTCAAATAAAAAGAAACTGTAAACGAACGGAATGAAAAGACGTAGTCACACACGTATTACAAACGAACGACTACCTGCGCTTGCGCGCACTCTCGCCGCCTATCCGTGTCGCTAACCAGTTTCATTGTTCTAAGCATACTTAACGAGTGCGAGTGAGACAGAGCGATAAAAAGGTTTGCGTTATCGTCTACACTACGTGTATAAAGCACAAATACAATTATTACGTAAAAATAGCATTATTTGACTACTGAATAAACTATCATGTTTATTAAAGAATAACTCTGAACGGACTAAGATTTGGAACTTGGCGCCATAGTAACTTATATTCAGCTCAAAAATACCTATCCAACGATGTAACACACATAGCTATTGGAAGGTGGGACCGGAATTTGCATCCTCCTTTGTCTCTGAGGGAGTGTCTGGGACTTAATTTATAAATGACGTTGTTACCAAATATACCTTTAGGTATCAACAAATTCCCTTTAAAAATATCGTTCCTTGAAATGTGGTTAAAACCTCTTTTTGTCCTCAATATAGTCTTACAGTATAATAAGCCTTCTGGCATAGTTTTCGCTTTATACAAGATTTGAATTTACTAAGGCTTAGTTCTAGGCTAGGAAGTTTATTATAAAAACGTATACATTGGCATCTAAACGAGCCACCTATTTTCTTGAGCCTTGTTGTAGGAACAACAAATTTGTGTTTGTTCCTAGTATTTATATTATGGACATCACTGTATTTTTTAAACACATTAATATTTTTATGCGCATACAAAAAATTATCATAAATGTACTGGGAAGGCACAGTCATTATATTAATCTCTTTAAATTTGTCTCTGAGGGAGTGTCTGGGACTTAATTTATAAATGACGTTGTTACCAAATATACCTTTAGGTATCAACAAATTCCTTTTAAAAATATCGTTCCTTGAAATGTGGTTAAAACCTCTTTTTGTCCTCAATATAGTCTTTTACAGTATAATAAGCCTGGCATAGTTTTCGCTTTATAAAACATTTGAATTTATTAAGGCTTAGTTCTAGGCTAGGAAGTTTATTATAAAAACGTATACATTGGCATCTAAACGAGCCACCTATTTTCTTGAGCCTTGTTGTAGGAACGAAAAAGCCTTGCTGTTCCTGGATCTGTACAGCTACATGAGCCTGCATTGCTTCGTAGGGCTGCACTTCTTCATGAGGCTGTGCTGCTACATGAGGCGGTGCTGCTACATGAGGCGGTGCTGCTACATGAGGCGGTGCTGCTTCATCGGGCTGTATTACTGTAAAATGTTGGGGTTTTCAGGTCTTGGAAGTAGGTTACAGTTGGAGATAATAATTAATCAGTTTGAGGAATAGGGCGTTCATATAATTCCGTTTATGAAACCATAGTCACAACATGTTAGTTTTTCTAGAACAGTGTAGTGTTGCTACTGACTAAAAATAAACGTTACTTATTAATATTAAAATATGTGTTGCAAGCTTTAAATTTGAGGTGGTTTCACAACATCCTCCAACACAAAAAACAAATAAAAATAAAATTGTGGAGGTTGTTGGGCTGCCCAGGTTCATGAAGTCGTACTCTTTGTACAGCGTTATTAACGAGTTGCCAACATCTATGGCATAATGAATACAGGTTATTAAACTCCACCTTAAAACACATTAAATACATATTTTATAACGAGTCTAACAAACAAGACAAATGTTTTATTAACGAGTCTAACAAAATCTGTTATCCGCTCGGCTGTCAACCAACCTCTAGGAGGTCGCATAAAAAACGGCGCATCTGTCAAGGCACCCCCTAGAAGTCGATCAACCGTTAATAATTAAAGCGATATTGCTATATCTTTACTGCTCTAACAACTGCAACTTGAAAAAAGTGCACGGAAAAGGACAAGGATGGCTTAACGTGACATCCTCACATTGGCCTACAGTGTTCTCAGAATTTGAAGTATAACTCTTTTCGGCATAAATATTTATAAACATAGATAAACACAATGTTTTTGTATGAAACTATTGTTTATGGTTTCAGAAAACCAAATATGGATATTAAAAGCGAAAAAACATACGGTCAGGGTGTGTTATGGGGTGGTTACCTAGAGTGACCACTGTGAAATAAGTAGGTATTCTTTACAATAATCCCAGTATTTTTATTCAAGAACAAAACAAGAGTATTATATCATAAATAAGAGTATTATATCATAAATAAGAGTATTATAACATATTTTTAGAGTTTTTTATTTATGATGATCTTCAAAGCATGTCTTCCCGTCTCGGTAACATAGAGGAACTTTACATATTTTGCAACTCCACACTGTACGAACTGGCAAACTTTTAGTACTGCAAATGCTGCAACGTCTTTTAGTGCCTCTGATAGGTTGGTGATTCCCAATGGCTTGTTTTATTGCTAATGGCACTTCGGGTTTGTCCTTTTTTATAAAGGAGCAAGTAGGTGAACTGGGTTTGCTTGACGTGCGCGACAACCCCTTCTTCCTGGCGACAAAAGCTGGTGCCAACATATCCTGGTACACATGACGTCTAAAATCTTTCAGACACAGTTTTTCTAAGCAAGAATTAGGGTCCTGTTGAAGCTCTTTGTATATAATAAATGAATTTACTACAGTGCAATCCAAAAAGTGAAAGAAAATTCTATGCCACCATTTTTTTGATTTCCGATCAATCGCGTAGGTTCCTTTGAGCTGGTCAAATTTATCAACAAAGTTCATATTGTCATTATAGTCTTTCAGGGCGAGAGGACCCGGAACTTCAGTCTTTTCTCCAGTCTTCTCTGTTCTCGTCACATGTACCGTATTTTTAGGATCGTGAAAATTTGTAAGCAGATATACTGAACGTTTGTCTTTCCATTTCATGTACGAAACCATTTGATTGTCACTAACACGATAGTCATAGTCACCTCGTTTCAGTTGGGCATCTGGCTTGAAAGTTGGAAGGTGTCTACGATTGTAATTGACTGTTCCGCATGCATATATTTTTTTTAGTCGTAATTGTACTCTTGCAATTCATAACTGTTAAAAAATTTGTCGAAATAAACTCTGTGGTTCTTATCTTCTAACCCTTCGCAAAACCTTTTTACGACTTTGCCTCCTAAATTAGTTTCCGTATTGCTTCCCGTCTTGTCTGCATATACAACATGTAACGTAATTAACGCACACCCTCAGACACCCCAATTAGTATATTGTGTTATAATCATAATACGTACACAACATTTTTAATTAAACATGTTTAAGCATTGATTATTTATTAAATTAGTTATCCTAATTCCGGAAGAATGTTGTGGTCACAGTAGAAATCCACGAACGCACACAGTCGCACACGTCGCTAATAGTGCCGAAAAAAGGCGACAATACACGATTGTTTACGAGAAATATGAACATTAACGGGAAAAACCCCGTGCAGCTAGTCGAGAGAGCGGTTAACAGATGTCCGAACTTCGAGCTGTTTATTGTCTACATTTTTTATTGTATCTTTCCATCACACTGTTCAGGCTTTGGACTGTCGACTCAATAATTTTGTTTATTAATTATGATACAATGCCAATAGGCAATATTCGTTACAAAATGTTTTGCTAATGTAAATAATCATAAACTGCTAAAAAGAGGCGATACTCAAAGATGTGAGTCAAGATATGTATTTACAATAATTTAAAAAATCAAATACTTAACTTACAATTTTCCTAAACACTCATACGACGTTGTATTTTTAACACACTTTCAAAATGTCCACCACCTTGTTCAATACATTTTAATGCCCGTTTTCTTAATTGATGCTTTAATTTAGAAAGAACTTCAGTGTCATTTTTCACTATTTCAAAAGCGTTCACTATCCTATTTTTTAGGTCCTCGGCACTTGTCGTCTCACTAAAATAAACTAACGATTTAATACGTCCCCACAAAAAAAAGTCAAGAGGCGTTAAATCAGCTGATCTGGGAGGCCACTGAACAGGGCCGCCGCGACCGATCCAGCGCTCTCCAAACTCATCATCGAGGTGCTGTCGAACACTCCTAGTGAAATGAGCAGGGGCACCATCGTGTTGGTAGAATACCTCTTGTAAATTATGAAGAGGTATGTCTTCTAGAAGCGTAGGTAGAGTTTCTCGTAAAAACAGTAAATATGCGTCTCCTGTTAATCTTTGTAACAGGCCCCAGTATGTATGTACCAATGACACCGGCCCAGACGTTAACTGAGAAACGGTGTTGGAAGGAATCCACTCTGCATGCGTGAGGATTTTCGTGCATCCATAAATGTGTGTTGTGTTGATTGTACATCCCCACACGTGTGAATGTACTTTCATCTTTCCAAATTATGTTCCGCCGCCAATTTTCTAATAACCAGCGGCTGAACTGCAAGCGAGGTGCGTAATCGTTTGGAGTCAACTCCTGGCATCTTCTGAGGTGGAATGGTTGTTCTTTATCACCACGAAGTGTTCTCCACACATGCATATGGCTACATTCAAAACGTGGCGCTGCTTCTCGGGTACTGGCATGGGGATTCTCATCAAAATAGTCCAGTATTTCGTTTTGAAGACGAGTACGTGTACGCACATTGGCTCCCCTGTCGATGGCCGTGTTCGGACGGAACGTTCCATGGTCGCGAAGCCGCTGAGTAGCAGCTAACATAGTCCTGCGGTCTACTCTGGTACCATACCTTTGGTTGAATGTTCTGCAAGCTAGAGCCACATTATCACTACACCGTGCCAAAGTTCTCACCATTTCGGTGTACTGAATATTTGTGTATTGGAAAGACATCGCGCGCGAAAAATTATTTGCAAACACTCTACAAAGTCCTTCCACTAATAATGTCCGCGCGTGACTAGTATTGTTTAGCTTTCTTTCTTTCATCGTTGCCGCGCCCGCGCCGCGCGGTGTCTTGGTGGCTATCCCGCTCTATCCCAGGTTTTTAGTTTGCAGGAGAAAGGGGACGAAAACAAGCATGACATATTATTTTGTTGTTTTAACTATTGTGTCCTTTGTCCAGTGCCTGTTAGTGTGTGCGTGCGGTTAAATCGGTTTACTAAATGTATTTGTAGACTTTTAACTTGCTTGAAATAAGGTTCATTTTTCTTTATTTTGTATTTAATGACGGAATTTGTATTAATACAAATAAAACTGCACTTTTAAAAGTATTATTGCCTTGAGTTACGGTCCATTTTAGTTAGTTTTGACTGTACACGGGTAGTGTGACTGCAATTTACGTACTTTTAATTATTTTTGGGATAAAAAATTACCTATATTAAAAATGATAGAAATCAATTCAGTAAACGATTCTGAACAAACTACTTTCAGGATGTGCGTTAATTATGTTACATGTTGTATATCAAAATCTAAACAATAACCACTCGAAGCACACTTTGTCCAGACCTTATACCCTCTTTTGATGGGCTTTTTTGGCATATATTGCTTCAGTGTGCTTCTGCCTTTGAATTTGATCATAGATTCGTCAATTGCAATCTTTTTACTATGATAATAATTAATTTTATAAGATTTTCTAATCATTTCTATAAAAGGACGGATTTTATATAATTTGTCATAGTTAGGATCGTTTCGAGAAGGCATCATGTTATTATCATTTAGATGTAGGTTACCTAGAATCCATGAGAAGCGATTGAGTGGCATGAAAGATGATATATATTCGTCACGAAGATCCGGTGAAGATGACCAATAATCCCTGAAACACGGGCTCTTCTTTATACCCATTACCAAATTCAAAGCAATAAAAACAGACATTTCATCCGTAGTAACAGGCTTGAAAGTCTTACCACTTTGTTGGGCATAAAGATTTGTATGAAACGTAATATGTTGTAAGAGCTCTTCCGTCCAGAGAAATTGAAAAACTTTTAGCAGAGTCAGCAGTTGATGCGCAGCCAAGTTACTTATTCTTTCGGGAAGATGAACAGATGGTGTGTAATCGTCGGGAGCTAAAATTGAGTAAGCACGCTTCCATTTGGGAGTTGCTATTTCAGGTTCAGGTAAAACTGGGTACTCAGAAGTTGATGGACAATCACCACAAAGAACAGCGAGAGGGACGACATCATCAGGTTCGAATTCTTCAGCTGAAGACTGTAGTGGAATAGCAGTGCTGGTAAGCATTTCATCAATTTCAGGGTTGTCTTCGTCTGAACCATCACCGCCAGTATGACTATCTGTATCTGAAGGTATTTCTTCGTACAATAACTGATTAATAATGTCGGCATCCGTTATCTTCCTCTTTGACATCTTCCTAAAACAAAAATCAACAACTCAAATGTATTTACAAAAATCAACCAAAAATACACAGTTACCGAACGGTGGTTACCGCTGGTAACCACTTTGAATAAGTAACGAAATAAAATGTAATGATTTTACACAAAATACAATGTGTTGTTTTGCATCCTCGTCAAAGGAGGACGGGCAAGAATGTATGGAAGCTGGCCTACGAACCAATAACAACATGCGATATATCATTGGAAAGGTTTTTTTATGTACTTCAATTAATGTTATGGCGCGAAGTCCCAAATCGCTGTGTGGAAAAAGTTATGGCACAACAAAGCTCGACTTAATTCACAAAAATGCCATTTCCCACTAATTGTGGACCAGGTGTTCCATGGCACCTCAAAATACCATATCTATGTTTGAATACACCGCGTGGAGTATTGTTTAACATATAGTTCTGTTATTCTTATACTTTGTTAGTTGCACGTGTTTTATAGGGATGCCTAATACTTTTGGCCAAGGCTGTATCTCGGTCTCACTCTTCTCATCAGGCGCTGGTATAAACTCGAAATACCTACATGCTAAAACTACTTTATCCCAGACATTTTATTACTGAAAATATAAGTAAGGTTTGAGGGACCTCAAGCTCTACAAAATAAAACAAACACGTGGAAAAAAATCATTAATGACATTTATTATCAATAACAATGAATTTAAATGTTTTTTGTACAATATTATACTTGTCTTGGCTAAATAATCATTTGAGACGGTCATTAGTGACAATAGATACAAGTTAAAGGATTTAAAACGAAAACAAAAGTATTAATACTCCATCGCGCCCACACACTTATAAAAATACAATAATAAATCAAATGCATATTATTTTTAACCGACTTCAAAAAAGGAGGTTCTGTATGTATGTATGTATGTCCGCGATTTTCTCAAAAACTGATGAACCAATTTTGATAATTCTTTCACTAATGTAAGCTACATACTTTCAGAAAGGTTTTAGTATATGATACATTAGGTAATTATTCTTATGTACGAAGTTATATGCATAAATGTACTGCATCTCCGGCATTTCTATGCGAATTTAGATGATTCTGTCTTAATTATGAGCAGTTTAATATTATATTAAATCAGACACCAACTATGTCAGAACAAAATAATCGCCCGAAGACGGTCCTTGGTGTATATTTAGCTAAACTTCGTACCGGTGAAAGTAATGAACGCTTAGCGTCATTATTTAATATGTCTCGTCGTACTCTAGAGCGAAAGTAAAAAATCGCCAGAGATTTTGTCACATTACATTTAGGTTTTAACCACATTTCAAGGAACGATATTTTTGAAAATAATTCGTTGATACCTAAGGGTATATTTGGTAACAACGAAAATAGTAAGACAATCACTATTTGCGATAGAGCCTACATTTTCATTGAAAAAAGTTCAAAGTTTTTATTATTTCAAGGTTTATCTTATAGCTTGCACAAATATAAGAATTTATTAAAACCATTCATGATAGTATGTACTGACGGTTATACAGGGTGTAAGGGACAGATGTCCACAAACGAATGGCGTGAATTCAGTATATCATACTAAGATGTCCGGTACAAGAAATTATTTCAGGATCGTTATGGGAATCCAATAAACCTGATTTGTTTTATTTCCTCATACGCAATGTATCGCTACCGTGACAAAACGCGCGCAGCGAGTCATTGGCCGTACTCTTACGCACGTGTTCGTTCGAAACACTGGGGTTGCTTCACAAATGACCTTTCCAAGAATAAATCTTTTGTTTCATAAAATAAAGAGCAAAAAATAAAAACCTTCGGCCGACCACTTCGACTTAACAAGCCATACAACAATAAATAGCGGCCGGTACCCGAAAAAAACAATGTTGTAAAACATGTGCGGCGCTTTCAATTCAAAGTAACAGTTTCGTTTCATGTCATTCAATTCGTTGTCGTCGTTTTTTGTTCAATCTAGAAATGTAAAGTACTCGTTACAAAAACGCTAGTTTATCGTATAACACGAAACTAGTTATCTCGTTACATGCCTCGTAGATAGTTATTGTAATGTAACTATTGACGTGAAATAACGCCCATACCTAAAGCGCGCTCGAACCCCGTGACATCACATTGAAGAGAGCGAGAGCGAACATTTTTGCAGATAGCCGGGGCGTAACGAACACTCGTAACACATCACAACACGTCCACAGTAAAAAAAAAAATAAAGAAAATGAATCCTACCTCAGAATCGCTCCGGTCGTATGAGATAGGGCTCGAAGTGGCCTCGACCGAGGCGTTCGCACACAATAGCACGGCGCAGGGTCTCCGCATGTAAGCGGGTCATCAACGTGGGATCTTCGTTGCAGCTGTGGCGCAGCTGCTGGAACGTGTTCGTGATGCGGTCTCGCATTTCTTCCTCACTCGCACATGCACTGACAAACACTTTTTCCTTCACGTAGCCCCATAAAAAAGTCTAATGGCGTCAGGTCTGGCGATCGTGCTGGCCACGGTTTCGGTCCAAATCTGCCAAGCCAGCGATGCGGAAAGGTGGCGTCTAAATGGGAACGCACTGGGAGCGTTATGTGCGGAGGAGCGCCGTCGTGCTGAAACCAGATCATCGGCAAGTGCGCAAGCGGCGCATTATCCAGGGCTTCCCATTCCACGTACAGCTCGTCACGGAGGTTCTCTAGCTCTCTTTCCAGGTCATCACGGAGAAAATCGAGATAGCGCGCTCCGTTCATACGCGCGGGAAGAAACACAGGCCCTAGGATTTTATCACCATAAATTCCTGCCCAGTGTGCCTAGGCGTGGATTTTGACGGAGCAAGTTTAAAATTCTGTCTTCAGTTTCGCCGCGAAGTGGTCTTCCAGCGCCTTCCTGATGGAGAACTATGGGCTGGTTTTCCAGCACGCGTTGATAGGCATTGGTAATTATCCGGCAGTCTGGCGGATGCCGCCGGTCAAGATACCTATCAGCGTAAATTCTCAGCGCTTCCCTAGCATTTCCCCGAGCTTCCCCGTAACACATCATCATTTCTCCATATTCACGAGCACTAAATGTAGCCATTTCTCACAAATTAAAATAAGTCCAAAAGCGTACGTAACAACGAAGACGTCTGAACATGCAATGACACAAACAGAAACTGTCCTGTGCAAACAAAACAGACAGCCCGGCGCCGGCGGTTTTGTTCTTGGGTTTAACCCGTAAACTACAGCATAATAAGACTTTTTTTTCGCCAACGGCCGGGCTAACGTCTTCCCATTTTGTGCAATCGCAGATGACGAGTTTGATGAACTCTGTAGCTAGACAGAAAGTGAACAGCTGATTTTACGTGTTGTTCGTTAGAGTATTTCAACATCCATTGCTGGTTTTTTGGTTTTAGCCGTATTGTTTACATAAATGGAGTGCTGCTTTCAGAGAATGTAATTTTACATTGAAATAAAACTGAAAAAACGACAAAAAACAAATTTTTCCTGAGAAAATTTTCAATGGAATATGGTTCAAAATAAGGAGCTAAATAAGCCCTGTTAATTTGTGGAGGGCTGTCCCTTACACCCGATATAATAGTCGTTATTGGCCCTTTTGCTGTGACTACATCTGATGCACCAATCATGCAAGGGATTGTTCGTAATGAAGACAGCTTCTGGAATTGGTTTTTTCGACAGAGTGATGTTTTTATTCTAGATCGAGGTTTTAGAGATAGCATAAACAGTCTCGAGGAATGTGGCTATGAGGCACATATACCGCCTACAAAAGATAGGAGCGAAATACAATTAATAAAACAATGCTATAGATTACTTCGACAAACATATTTTAATAGAGCTCTTCCCCATATGTTTCACGATTTTAAAATTGGTGCAAGCCTGTTAAATGCTTTTCATCCCCTTTTTCAAGATCACAGGCTAGCTCCAGATATCATAAGTTTCATTAATGAATATATGAATACTACCAATCGTTTATATGATTACGTTGAAATGAAAAACCTTAACAGACAACGTCGAAGGTTTACAAGAATGGAAGTAAACCTCCCATTCTTGAGTGATTTTCCTCGTCTGACTGAAGACTGTATAATATTGCATGCTTTAGGGACATACCTTATGAAGCTAGCAAAATCATATGTAGCAGAACATTTTCGAGATGGCATATATTTGATTGAAATGTGTAAGGATGATACATTATATGATTTAAATAAATGTGATACTTTGCAAAACAATGTGTGGTTACTCCGAGTGCGGATACAGTCGCGGCACGTGAGGGCACGCACATATTATTCCTATATTTTAATTGACAGGGACCAAATCGGCAGAAACGCAATAATTCAGTACTATTGTACTTGTATGATTGGCAGAAGGACAGTCGGGAGCTGTGCCCATATCGTTTCCGTATTATGGTATTTAGGCATAGGAAGGTATGAGCCGTTTATTGCTCCAGCTCAACATTTATTAAACCTTATTATCGATAATGACCCATGAGTACACGCTATGGCATCTTATCACTGACCAGAATAATACATATTAATGTTCCACTGTAACAATACTGTATATGTTTGTATACAATGAGTATTAAAATACGCATAAACCTAGTTTAGTTTATACATAAATATTTTCACTGACGCATGTGTAACTAAGTGTTTTTGTTTTCTTTTATAATTATTGTTAGTAGTGGATAACTTTTATTGGGTATTCTATAATTCACATAGCAAATGTAAAAGATCTACAATGTATATGCTGTTGTTATCTCTAATATATAAATAAATAAATGTAAAGAAAAGACCCTGATGACCCCATAACCCTCCTCCAGGAGAGAAATAGGGCAATCAGTACAGTACACAAGCACAAAAATCGACATTCCGTGTTTTTTTTTTTGGAAAAAAGTTTTTTATTAGTTAGATAATACTAAAGTTTTACAGTAAGATAACAAAACTCCTTTTCAATCTTCATCAATTATAATACAAGTTAAATCTCCGGCTGGAGAATTAAACGGCTCATGCCTTCCTACACCAAGATACCAGACAATAGAGGTTATATGGGCACCACTCCCTATTGTCCGGCGCCCTGTCAAGCAAGTGCAATAATATTGTGCTGTCGCACTAATACCAATCACGTCTCTAATAACCAAAAGGTAACATAAATATATTTTTGCCCTTACATGGCGAGACTGTATACGGCCTCTTAGCAACCAGACATTTTGAGGCATATTGTACCGTTGCAAATCCCCAATTAAATCGTCTCTTTTCACTTCAATTATATATAGGCCATTGTGCAAATGCTCTGCACAATATGATTTGGCTAGTTTAAGCTGATATGATCCCAGAGTGAAAAGTTTTAAATCACTTGGTGTCAAACGAGGAAAGTCATCTAATTGTTGTTTTGCATCTATCGCCACAAACGCGATTCTTTGTCTGTTAAGATTGTTGTCATTTACGTAATTATATAAATGATTGGGTATGTTCATCCTTTCATTAATTGAATTTAATATGATTTCTGCGTCTATATTATCAGCCACAGGTTCACGAAAATAATTAATAAGGGCACCTGCAATTTTAAAATCGGGAAACAGATTCCGTAGTGTTGTATTAAAATAATCTTGACGCAGTAACTTGAAGTCGCGTTTACAACGACCGTTAATGACCTCAACGACCCACCGACACAAAGTAACAAGTCTCGATTTGTTGGCCTGTTCGGTAGACAGTTGAGTGTCATTTCTGTCCTTTGTTGGTGGCAAATGAACTTCATAACCGCAAGCTTCTAAACCCGGAAGACAATCACGAAAACCTCTATCGAGGATTAAAACATCATTTTGTTCAAAAAACCAATGAAAAATACTGTTTTCTTCATTTGCAAAATCGGACATGATGGATGCATCGGACTTCGTGGCAGCAAAAGGTCCTAAGATATCTATTATATAACCGTCTGAACACACAACAAGAAAGGGTTTTAACAAGTTTTGAAACTTATGTAAGCTGTACGTTAAGCGCTGAAAAAGAAAATTGGAACTTTTCTGAATGTATGCATACGTTCCGTCGCAAATGATTATAGCTTTAGTATTTTCTTGATTTCCAAATATTCCTTTATGTATTGTTAGGTTACGTTCCAGAACATCATTTCTTTGCATGTGGTCAAAACCCAAGTGCCGTGGCACAAATTCTCTTAGTAAGCAATATCTTACTATCTTTAATATTCTTTGTATACTTCTTCGAGACGTATTGAATTGACTGGCTAGTCGTTCGTTTGACTCTCCGGTTCGTAGTTTGCAAAGGTAAATACCCAAGGCCAACCGCGGTTTTCTATGACTTCCTAGCAACGATGGAGTTTCTTGTAGGATTATGTCAAATTGCCTATTTTTTAACCCGGTCCAAAAATGCATCTCATCATCAGTGATAGCACCTACAGTTTCAAAATCTAATTGTTTAACATGTCGTGCTTTGGTTAATCTAACGCAAATATCGTCGAATTGAGAACTGTTAAAGTTTTGTGTAAGATTGCAGAAGTTCACTAATTCATCCCACACATTGGCTAGGAGATGTTCTTGACACGAACGAGCACTTTGCGGTACATACAAATTATGTTCACAAAGTAAATATACCTTTATCGCTTCTGGTATACGTAAGTTCGCTTGGTTACTACAGTTATTAAAAATGCAGCGTGCACTCGTGTTTGGTGCTCTTCTGTAAATAGCAGATTCAATGGTTGCAGCTTCGTTTTGTTCTGGGTGGACATTTTGGACAGGTCTTCTTATTGAATTTTGAGCCCTTTGCCAGCACCGGTGGCACACAAAAGACGTATTGTTGAATATAAACTGGAAAGAAAACAATCAGTTGCTTATGAAAACCTCTTAGTGATAATGGATCGGCTTAGCTACCATTTTAAAAGTTCTAATTGTAGAATTATAAATAGAAAAAATAATTAACTAATCCAACTACTCGTATTAACTAACATTTCTTATAAGTAGGTAGAGATTTAACAACCGACTTAAAAAAAAACTACAAAGTGATAAACATCTGTAATTTCGGAAGTCGGTGTCGTTGGTTCCGCATTTTCGTATTTTGACACCGACTACCGAAATTATAATTACAGTTATTTATCACTTTGTAGTTTTTTTTTTTTGAAGTCGGTTGTTTTTTTTGTAAAAAGGTTTTTATTTTTCACTTTTTAGTTGTAACCTACCCTACACAAATTCAATTAACACTAGTGCATTGAAGAATTGAAAACACCGACTAGAAGAATCATCAAAAAATCGCTAGAAATGCCGGACATGCAGTACATTTATGCATATAACTTCGTACATAAGAATAATTACCTAATGTATTATATACTAAAACCTTCCTGAAAGTATGTAGATCACATTAGTGAAAGTATTATCAAAATCGGTTCATTCGTTTTTGAGAAAATTGCGGACATACAAACATACATACATACATACGGGTCGAATACGGAACCTCCTTTTTTGAAGTCGGTTAAAAAAGGGCACCTATCAATCTAAGTCTTTATTGCTATTTATGTATGAACAGAAGATGAACGAATACAATATAACAATAGTTTAATATATCTAATGTAATAAACAAAAAAACAAACCTCCAATAGTGCATGTTCCCGTACATAATCTGCAAGCTCAGGTTGATCTTGTGGAATATTTTCAGCCAAAATGTGACGCTGATACCTCCTGTTGTGTAGCCCTCGCTGGCACATAACACAATTGTTGTAGTGTTCATCCATGACCAAAGCAGGCCGTTTTTATTAAGAGCTTAGTTCTATGTTCGATAAACAAAGCCAGTGGTATAACATACAACAAATCACAGAGACCGATAAAAAAAGCCAGTGGTATAACGTATAACAAATTACAGAGTCCGATAAACAAAGCCAGTGGTATAACATACAACAAATCACAGAGTCCGATAAACAAAGCCAGTGGTATAACGTATAACAAATCACAGAGTCCGATAAACAAAGCCAGTGGTATAACATACAACAAATCACAGAGTCCGATAAACAAAGCCAGTGGTATAACGTATAACAAATCACAGAGTCCGATAAACAAAGCCAAAGGTCGTAGTCAAATAATAATAATGATAAATTGAAAATGGTGGAAAACGACGCGATATGGAAACAAGAAACCAGTGGTAGTGACAAGTTACGATCAGAATACATTTTGACACAGACAGTTGTACATTTTGACTTAATGACACTGTTTTATATTTGGTCGGTACTGGCTACCTGCCTGTACCTAAATAAAATGAGGTATTGCTTGTTGTTATACCTTTTTATGATAAAAGGCTGAAAAACAAACTTTTGGTCAAGTCTGGCTTTATTGTGCAATAACTTTTTCCACACAGCGATTTGGGACTTTCCACCAGAACAATAGTTAAAGTACGTGAAAAAACCTTTCCAATGATAAATATCGCATGTTGTTATTGGTTCGTAGGCCAGAATGCCCGTCCTCCTTTCAAGTGGTTGTCATAAAAGACATAAATAATCAATTGAAAGTACGGTACCGGGCAATAACTAATAAGCGATGCTTTTTTTTGTTGTTGAAATTTAACAGTATTTCAGAATTAAACCCTTAATTCAATACAAATAAAAGAGAATCACCCGACTACGCAGTCTACGCACACAGCGACAAACAGCTGTGTGCGTGAATTTCGACGTCTTAAGGCGGGTACAGACTGCTGCAACGCAACATGCAATGCAACACGAAACGAGCATTGCATCAGTGTAGACGCGGGGCGCGCACAACGTGCGCACGAACCGCGCATGTACCTACTCACATCTGTTTCCGAGATGCGCGCGAACGGATCGCTCAGTCTGCAAAAGAACACGCAAAGGAATGGATCGTGACGACCAATTGCGGGCTCTGATGATAGTCAGTGCTTCATTATTAATAGTGAATCATGTGATAAAACGCAGAAGACATCGACGTTGGTGGCGTACAGAGTTGTATAGTCAGAGAGCTGGTGCAAAACTAATGGCCGATATGAGATTAACTGGACAATTTCAAAATTTCTTAAGGATGAGTCCAACGACATTTGAAGATCTACTCAGATTAGTCGGACCAAGAATTTTTCGGAATCGCACACAGTTAAGGGCTCCAATTTCAATCCAAGACAGACTGGCAATAACACTTCGTTTTTTAGCTAGTGGTGACTCTTACACAAGTTTACAGTATACCTTCAGAGTATCAAAACAAGCCATAAGTGGCATTATTACAGAAGTATGCTCCGCCATAATTGAGGAATTAAAAGATTATATCAAGGTAAGTTTTATTCTTAATAAGTCAATTAAAGAACAGTATTATCACATCAAATCATTAAAGTCGTCATAGGATTGGTTAGATTCTAGTGACGTTACAGACGATGGCTGTTGGTTCATATATTCTTCGTTCCTTGCCGTGGTATAGCCATAGCGTCCGGCTTGATTTGTATCTGGAGTTTGCGCGGAAGGCGAGGGACGATTAAATCCGGAAGTTCCAGGACGATTAACATATCCGGTCAGATCCACATAATCTTGTCCTTTCTTCTGTGATGCATAATAGGATTCTTGGTATGAACTGGGGTAGTTATCCTGCTGTCGATATGATGATTCATAATAACCTCTGTCAGCCTTCATCAAAATTTCAAAAATTCCATGTTCGACCGAATTCCTGGTTTGAAGGGAATAAGTATTCATTTTAGCTGATATATAGGAAGCGAAAGTTGTAGTTAAATCTGGAGCGCCTGAATTTCCCAACTTATTGGCAGTAGTTTGTAATATGCCCACTACATCGGCCAGTACACTGCTGCTTTCATCTTTTTTTGCTTGTTTAGCTCGCGTAGGTTCATACCGTGTACGTGGAGTAGCAAATTCGTTCTGCAGATTTTCTTCATTAATCGGTTGTTGAACCGCCTCCTGAAAAACATAAAAATAATTTATAACTGTAGGTCCCATCTCTTGATATAAACTACTAGATAGTAGATATAACTCTCCAGGAAGGTAGGTATCGTGGCACCGATGGACAAATGAATAGTTTATTTGAGAAAACCCATAAGTCAACAGACCCTAACTTTACAGGAAACGAAAAAAACCTCTACGTGAAAAAAAAATATATGGAAGTGGAAGTGTTTTGTTTTTAGTTTAAATGGTTGAAGTGAAATCTATATAAATTGATGCTTTTTTTCTTAAAATTTTGTCCTTATCATGGAATAAATAGCGCCGGAATGTCGTTGACTTAAGGGCTTTCTCAAATAAACAAAATGAAACACGTTTTATAGGTATAATATCATGAAGTTTTAATCAGACAATATCATAAAGCAATAATTATCTTCTGAATAATTTAATTATTAATTGCTTAGGCCAAAGTGTCATCTATATCGCGATCTGTGACCGGCCATGCGTATATTTTTTCGTAAAAGTCCTGTACTTCTTTATCTTGAGGCAAGTAACTTTTAAGTTTATTTAAATCTTCCATTTTCTTTTTTTTAATTGGCATTTGACCCTCTGGATACGCTTTATTGGTTGGCAAAACAAGTCTCTCTTTATTTAACACCATTAGTCACTGACTTAAGGGGTTTCTCAAATAAACCAAATATTCAGCATGTTATAATTTCCATACTAATGCATTGACTTGTGGGATTTCTCTCTGTAGTGTGTATTTACTGCCAAGGAATGCATATTACAAAAAAAGTAATTTTGCCAAAAAAGCTGACTTATGGGGTTTCTCAAATAATCGATTCAAATGTCGAAACGACTAAATATTTGTTCGTTTTTTAGTCTAGTTCAATATAGCTAGCAATAAAATCAAGAGATGCTCACTATAATGGCACCTCAAAAATTGTCACCAGCGAGTGTTGGGCTACTAAGTACAATGACTGTCTCGTAGCCATAAATTAAATAAAAGTTTTTTGTTTTAGCTTCCAACGACAGAAGAAACTTGGTTGAACATAAGCAAACAGTTTGAAGAGAAGTGGAATTTTCCACACTGTTTACGCACTGGACGGAAAACATGTTGTGCTTGAGGCACCTATCAAAAGTGGAACTGAATTCTACAACTATAAAAACTTCTTTAGCATCGTTCTTTTTGCTTTGGTTGACGCCGATTATAATTTTCTATTTGTAGATGTGGGATGCCAAGGAAGGATTTCAGATGGTGGCATCTTTAAAGATACAAAACTCTGTGAAATGATAGAAGATCGTACAATAAACCTTCCATCACCTGATTCACTCCCACGGAGACATATTCCAATACCATATTTCTTTGTGGGTGATAGTGCCTTTGCTTTAAGTGAAAATCTGATGAAACCATATGCTGGGGCACATCCAAAAGGCACTTCAAAGAGAGTATTCAACTACAGGCTAAGCAGAGCCAGAAGAACTGTTGAAAATGCATTTGGTATCATATCGTCTGTCTTTAGAGTTCTCAGAAAACCAATGCTTTTACAGCCTGATAAAGCTGAGCTAGTGGTTATGGCAATTGTCCTTTTACATAATTATTTGAGACGTCACTCTAGAAACACATATATGAATGACACTGAAGATGAAGTTACGAATGAAGACACACGTAGGCAAAATAATGAAGATATGAGATCACTACTACCTATGAGAAATATTCCTCGACGATCGCCTGCACATTTGAATGCGTTAAGAGATGAGCTCTCCGATTATTTTATGAAAGAAGGGAAGGTTCATTGGCAAGACAGATGTTCGTAAAAGAATCAATCCAGTTTTACTTACCGTGTTCGTTCTCTTTCTCGGTTTGTTACGGTTGTCCAAGAACTTCAAAGAATCAAAGGCAAACCATCGACTTTTGTATGTCTCCGAGGCACCTGAAAAAATAAAATAATAATCATGAAAAAAATTAAATAAAAAACATAATTCAGTCAGTTTTAAACATAGTTGTTTTTAAGTAAACTTGACTAATAATATTTAATAATTAATTTGTGATTTCAATCCATTAAAATGTTGTAGTTGTTGTCAAAGTTGTCATTTTGTAGAGAAAAAAGCCAATTTCAATATTAGTCGGCTATGCCAATTTACATTTCAATACACAAACATTTTTGCGGTTTCCAACCTACGATTGTACTAAGAATAAAGTATATGAATAAATAATAAATAGTAAATTATTATTATTTATTTACCTTTTCCTGTTCCTTTCGATTTCTTTTCCTTCGCTTTTTCACGACGGTAGGATGATAAAATACTAATCATTTTACTGTAACATTTTTCTTGTGTTGTTTCCATCAAATTAGCAATTTCCATCCATGCATCCTCTTTAAAATGTTTTTTATAAAAATTCTCATGTTGTGGATTCCACAAAATTTCCTTTGATCTGTACACTTCAATTAATTGAAGCACTTTTTCTTCACTCCACGTAAATGTAACCGCCTCCTCCGCCGCAGTAGCGTCGTCTTGTTCCATGTTCGCGCGCGTCTAGCCGTACACACCACACAACCTGTCCACACTGACGCTCCGCGCATACTGCGCGCCTCTTTGTGTTCGGGGAAAAAACCGACAAATTTCGGGTCGCTACGCGCAAGAGTTGCAACAATCTGTTCGTGCGCGTAGTAGACGCGGTTCGTGCGCGCAAGGCGTCTACACTATGGGAATTCTGTTACTTTACATGATACATTGCAGCAATGTGGACGTCAAATTCTTGCATTGCATGTTGCATTACATGTTACATTGCACCAATGTGTACCCGGCTTTACTCGTGCGCGACGACCGAGTTAATGACCTTAGCGACCGGTAGTAATAATTTTACCTAATTTTATTTCGCAAATCACCTACATTATTGTCATAGATTTCGTTTGATAATTAACTCATTTTAAGCATCAGTATAATACGGAATCTTACTAATGACAGTAATACTAGACGCCATAAAAAGTTCACTGACCTGCTATCAGATGATTAATAAAATTTAAGTTTTGCTTTATTGCTATCGTTCAGCCTAAACTTTTCGTAGTGATTTTGTTTTTATTTGTGGATTAAATTGGTTGATTTGAAATTTTCCTTCCTACTTCACGGGCTTAGGACCGTCAATAATACCTACCCCGATATACTAAGACGTATAAAAATGTTTTTTAAAGATTTGCTAGTTAAATGTAAGTAAGTGGTGATACTTTCGACTTTTAGGTATTATTGGCGTGGTTAAAAATTTTAAATCAACTTATTTACACAAATAAAATTGATTAAGCTAACAACGTATTTACAAAATGTACAAATAAATAAGTTACCTACTTATGTTACCCGGAGGTATTGTTCAAAGTTGCCACCAACCATCACACTCTTGGCACAATCGAGCACGACGTAGCTGGTTTTCCTTCAGCTTACGTAAAACTAACACATTCGTTTTTAAAGTGCCGAAAGCACTAATGATCCTTGCACATAATTCTGTTACACTTGTCACTTCCTCCGTGTAAACTAATCTTTTAACGTCTCCCCACAAATAAAAGTCTAGAGGCGTCAGGTCCGGAGAACGCGGAGGCCAGGCCACAGGGCCTCCGCGACCGATCCAGTGGTCACCAAACTTTTCGGTCAAGTACTCGCGTACTTGCCGACCATAGTGAGGGGGAGCACCGTCCTGCTGGTAGAAGAGGTTGCGATGTAGTGCCAGAGGAATATCTTCCAACATCTTGGTCTTCTGTCTTGGTGTTCCAGCAACCAGCGACAAAATGTAATCCGCACGGAATTATCAGCCGGGTGAATGTCTTGTGCCTTGCGGTAGTGGAACGGGTGCTGCAGTTCACGCTTCAGTAGGCGCCACACTGTGCTGTGGTGCACTCCAAAGCGTTGACCAGCCTCCCGCGTGCTTGCCCGTGGTTCTCCCTGGAAGTATTCCAGGATGTCTTCCTGCAAGGCGACAGGCAGGCCTACGCTGCCGCGAGCTTGAGCATGCCGGGGAACGTCAAACTGCCGATGATCCCGCGGTCTCTGTGTTGCAGCCAGCATGACGCTCTGTGATGGGGGTTCTCGATTGGGAAACATTTCCGTGAACATCCGGATGGCTCCACGTAGGCTGTCTCCACTGATGGCATACAGGCGGACCATCTCCACCAACTCTTCTTCTTCTTCCTGCCCTTATCCCATGTTACTTGGGGTCGGCGCAACACGTTTTCTTCTTCCATTCTCCCCTGTCAACCGTCACGCTATCATTCACTCCCTTCTCTTTCATATCATTCCTCACACAATCCATCCACCTTTTCTTCGGCCTTCCTCTCCCTCTCCATCCATCAACATGTATATTCATCACTCTTTTAGTCACATGCGTTTCGTCCCTTCTCATCACATGCCCATACCAAGCCAAACGATTTCCTTTCAACTTTTCTGTCACTGGCGCCACTTTCAAACTTCCTCTTATTTCTTACTTTATCCATTCTCGTCACTCCACACATCCATCTCAACATTCTCATCTCCGCTGCATGCAATCTTTTTTCATCCGTCTTCTTCACAGCCCAGCATTCAGACCCATACAGTACGACAGGCCGTATCACAGACTTATAAATTTTCCCCTTTAACTTAAGGGGCATCCGTGGGTCGCAAGTTGTTCCTGTGACCTGTCGCCATTTCATCCATCCTGAGTTGATCCGATGCGTTACGTCTCGGTCTACTTCGCCATCTCCTTGGACAAGCGACCCGAGGTACCGAAAGTCGGAGCAGATCGATATGGGCGTTCCGGCGAGAGATATGGGGGCCTAGACAAAATCCCTTTTCTGTAAGCGTTAACGCCAACGGAAAAATCAAATTGTATGGAGTTGACATTTGCTTACCAGATGTCACGTGACTGCTGCTAAATTCGTAGACAAAGTCATTATTCCTCATGCGGAAAGGAACGTCGAAGCGAGCGTGACAGATAAACGACAAAAATGTTCATCAAAATGGTAGACAAGTGCCACTTCTGACAAACGTTAATGATATTTTGACGTTTCCGCAACACGCTTTATTAGCGGGAGATCGGACCCTCACGCTAACGCTTAAAAAAAGTAATCAGTGAACCATTTTTGTGTATTCAATTCAAATTAATTAGTTGAAATGCATACTTTGAGATTATTATGGGCAGCTAATAATGAAGCAGCATTGCAAAGACGTTAAACAAGAATACATCGTCGTAACATGGAGCAAATTGTGGGGATGTCGGAATGTGAATTTATTCATCGTTTTAGGTTAGATAAACAAAGTTTTCGGCATCTATGTGATGCTCTTCGGCGTTTAACTTCATTAAAAGGCACCCACTGAGTTTAAAATTTCAGCTATCTCCTGCCACAGACGTTCACCCCGTACCTTTTCTTGAAGTCCAGTTGTAGCCTTGAAAGATCACCATGGCTAAAAATAATATTCATGTTAGTGTAGGTACAGTGCGAATAAGAGCCAGTAAACAAAATTTGCTACTAGCATTCTAATACCCTATCTAAGAAACAAGTAATAAGGTTTGGAATCGAGTTTATCTTTAAAGAAATAACAAATGTAAGAACCACAATCATATAAGTGCACCATTGAGAGTTTGTTTATATTATGCATTCCATAATCTCAAGTAGGCCCAATACTAGTTAAAAATGGGGTAAGAATTTGAAATAAATGATAAAATATCGTAAAAAACCTGCCTTTCCATAAATTCTATCAGCAAAGTAAATTGCTCGGGACTCGCACGAAGTCTAGAATCCATCTAAAATAAAAATTATTGATTACTCACCGCAATAAAAACAAATTTTTCTAACAATATTAATATTCAATTTTTCAAAGATACCTACTAATTAGATCACAATACTTACATTAACTTTAAATAATATTTAAAGCCGTTCACTTACTTTCTTTGTAATAAAACACTCTTTAATTACTTTCAAAACACACAACACTTTTGAATATTATTTTTAGCGCGCGATTGCGTTTGACAGTGACAGAGAGAATGTTTAAACGCGATGTCACTGTGACACTTGCTACACACTATTTCATAGATTAATATAGAGTGTTTCGGGTAACGCTGCGGAATGGGCGTTCTGCGTATCATGTGTAACTTGTCTACCATTTTCATCACGCTAACGCCAATTCCTTAGCGTGTGCGGAAAACGCGTGCACGGAAAACGCTTGGATTTTGTCTAGGCCCCATGGGCACAGGACTGGAGAGACCGCCAAAATCGCAAAACAGATATTCTGTTTTGGTCCGACTTACTCTCAGGCCAACGGTCTCGAGTCTTTCCCACCACACCTCTAATCTGCTCTGGACCTCTAAGCCGTTGTCGGCAACCAGCACAATGTCATCTGCGAACAGCATACACCAGGGAGCCTCTTCTTGGATATCTGATGTAAGGGCATCCATTATTAGCACGAAGAGGTACGGGCTGAGTGCTGAACCCTGGTGCAAGCCGACAGCCACATCAAAGCTGCCAGTAGTGCCCACTGTAGACCGGACTTGTGGGTACTGCATCGACTGTACATCGCTCTAATCAACTGCACATACTTCCCTGGCACACCTTTCTCTTTCAGCGCCCACCACATAACTTCACGAGGCACTCTGTCGTATGCCTTTTCGAGGTCAACAAATACCATGTGCAAGTTTTTATGCGCACCTCTGTATTTCTCGCACAGCTGGCGGATGGCAAAGATGGCATCTGTTGTTCCTCGACCAGGCATAAAACCGAATTGGTTTCGCGAAATTTCACTCTCTTCTCTCAGTCGCCTTTCAATAACTTTCTCCCAAGCCTTCATACTATGTGACATTAGCTTTATTCCTCTATAGTTGTTGCACTCCAGCACATCACCTTTGTTTTTAAAGATGGGCACCAGCGAACTGTTACACCATTCGTCAGGTATGGCTTCTTCCAGCAACAACTTATTGAAGAATAAAGCTAACCACGTCCATCCATCTACCCGTAATAACTTCCATACTTCAACTGGTATTCCATCTGGACCTATTGCTTTACCATTCTTCATCCCAGTTACTGCTATTCTCACTTCATCCATACTAATCATTCTCACTAACCCCTCATTTACTGGTTTATTCCCAAGCACACCACTCCAGTTATTCTCCTCATTCATCAGTCTTTCGAAATAGCTCTTCCACCTATCCTTAATTTTCTCATCATCCGAAAGAACTATTCCATTTTCATCCTTTACACACTTTATCTGACAAATATCCCTCGTCTTTCTCTCTCTAGCTCTAGCAAGCCGGTAAAGATGTTTTTGTCCTGCTGGACTATCCAGTGTATCATAGAGCTTGTCCTGGGCTTTTGCTCCTGCTATGGCCACAGCTTTCTTAGCTTTTTTCTTTAGAATATCATATTCACTCTTTTTTTCTGCTTTCAAACTAACATTCTCATCTTGAACACTCTGCCATTCCTTGAACTTTCTCTTCTTATCCTGCAACACGTTCTGTATTTCCACCATCTCCACCAACTCGACATTAGAATAATTGTCCGTCATCTTGCACTTTGTATCGAATGACGTCTTAACAATGCACCTACCGAGAAGCGGAATTCGCAAAGCGCACGCACGCTGCGGCGACATCAAACACACTGTTGGTTCGGGGGCGGGGGGCCGCCCGCGGGAGCGTGGCAAGCCACGTGCGCGGGAGAGTACCCGCGCCGTGGTTGGTTGGGGTGGGATTGATTACCTAAGAATTCATTGAATGATCGTTGCGTATGCGTTGTGTATGAATGTTTGCGTTTGTTTGTGTGTGAAAGCGCGGTTATAGGGCTAGTAACAGACGCGCCGCCTTTAAATACGGCTGGTTCACACTTACGGATTTCAGTAAACAAGAAAAAAATAAAAAAAACCTACGCATTTTATTGTTGATTTGGGTCGAGAATCATTAGCATAATTACGTCCTTGAATTTGACTAGGATGCAAATCAACACCTTGTATAAAGTATAAACTTTATTCAACAGAAAAAAACATACAGTCGTAACATTTATGATTTGTACTTACCGCTGTAAAAACAATCACACGAATGGAATCCTGCACAATCATCAACATTCAATTGAATATAGTTAGCTTCGTTGACCGTGGCGCCAAAAGTTTCGTACACAAAACTCAACGTTGATTATGTCACTATTGTCGTAGTACAAACGTTATCGACTAGATGTCGCTGACAAAGTACTACAGCGACTTAACTACGTGGTCACTTCAGGTAACCACCATGAAGAAAAGAGATAAAACTATAAACACATAAACCCCCTAAGACCCACACCACGTCTGTTTTAACATGACATCCTGACTTGGGCCTACATTGTTCTCGGCATTTGAAGTATAAAACTACACTCACAGGCACAATTAACCGCCCACCTTGTATTTCTTTCAATTTGCAGAAATCTTCAAATTTAGACCACATTTGATGAACGGGACGTTGAAAGCGGCCTTTAAGGTATAAAAAAAAAAACATAAAAGTTAAAAAAAAGTCGTTTAGTAAAGGATTCATACCTAAAATTGATTTTGTGAAAATCTTTGATGAAAATTTAACTATTTTAATATTGACAAAAGTCGCCCAATAAAAAATAAAAAAAAATCAATAATGGGTGTTGCCACCTCGGGTTCTAATGACTTCTTGGAGCCGGTTTGGCAATCCATCCATTATATCTTGGATATCTTGGGCAGAAACAAATGATCTGGAAAAACATGTGCGTTCAACGGACAAATTCCAGTTTTTTCAAAGCCACTCGTTATATTTCTGACCGAGGCAGCACTTCCATACGCTCTCCCAAAAATACCGGCGACTTGGTGAAGCCCTACAGTTCTACCAGAGTGCGTTTTTAGCCAGGTACTCAGTTCTCGGTTGTAATGCATCTAGTGGTCCAAAAAAGGAGACGTCAAGTGGCTGCATCCAATGGGTGCAATGCGTTGGCGGACACAGCAGTATGACTCCGTTAGCCTTAGCGAATTCCAATGCCTCTAGTTTTTTATGGCTACTGTGGCCATCGAGGATCAGAATAACTTTGCTTTCTGGGTTGCAGCCAGTGGAACTGACGAAGTGTTTTATATCCATTTGACAAATAAGTCACCAACCATGTAACCACTCATAACATAGCTGCAAGGTTCCTGGAGAAGCTCCATCAAAATATTCAGGTTTATAGTTCTTTCTTGGGATAATCATTGCAGGTGGAATGAAATTACTAGCAGCATTAGCACAGACAGCGATAGAGACACTTGTCAATGCACCGACTTGTTTTTCCCCTTCTGTGCAAATATTTATGGTGGCTTTTGGACGGTGCTGAGGCCAGATTCATCCATGTTAAGTATACATTTTTGACGGTGGGATATCATTATCGGTCACCAGTTTCTCTAAGGTCTCAAAGAACTTCATCATTTAAGTAGCGAGTAATTTCCGAACGTTTACGTCAATAATGTCAACGTCAATTTAATTTGACATGCTGACATTTACACATCACAACAAAGTGAGGTTGAAAAATAATACCTAAATAGTGTTATTGAAAAAAACAATACACCTCAATATTGAGAAACAGAAATTAAGTATATAATTGGGGCACAAAACAAAAAAAAGATAACTATGAGACGGGACAACTACATAACGGTAAGTAAAGATTATGAAACTAAGAAACAACAAATTAGAAACAACAACAAACATCAAAATAAACATTCACCATAATTACGCTATGTGTTTTTCAGGTTCCCGGCATCATGGACACTTCTTTATCTCGTTGATGGAGTCACACTTGGCGCCTTAAGATATTTGGATATCAAGGGCTTCAGCTCGTCGATGGAAGTAACCTTATGCCGACTCCCATCAGAGGCCTTTATGCAGGTGACGCCGTCTTGAGTCCAGCACGACCGCATGCTGAAGTGCTCGCGCGCCCTTCCGAAGACAGATTGCATGGCCCTGGTCAAAAACTCCTTTATAGATATTTTGGAGCCTTTCAAGCCTGTTTTTGCCTTCCAGACTGAGGCCTTGATGTCCACACTAGCAAACCTAACGAGCATCCATAATAACTGCCTATTTTCCTTCTCCACTTCAGCAAGACCCTGAAAAACTAAGGCTTTTCGCCGGTACCTGTTCTCTAAGCCATCAATTTGTTTGGTACACTCGCTGATTTGGCTTCGAAGCATGGAGAAAATGAGCTCCCGGAAACTGCGAAACTTTTCGGCTATCTTTGCCACTGTGTCCTTGGCAGGACCGGCACACTGGCTTAGAGCTTCAAGTTCACCTATCTTCCTCAAAAAGTTGTCCTCAAGGGCTTTCTGGGCAGCAAGGACTTCGGCAAATTGAGACATTTCTGTGTTGTGCCTTTCAACCATTCTGTGTCAACTCAGCCTATCGCAGTCCACTGCTGGACATAGGCCTCTCCCAGACTGCAACACAGCACCCTGTCCTCCGCCTTCCGCATCCAGTCTACCCCAGCCACCTTTACCACCACCGCCACCGCCGCCACCTTCATAATTATACATATACACAAGTAATTAATTATCTAAGCTGATTCGTGTCGTAGAGAAAATGGGGGATATCAAATAAATTACACAGAAAATTTACCAGGAAAAAGTATTAAAAATAGTCATGGTTCATTATTTTTGATAAGCATTGTGCATAAACGGTTCACGGTTAAATGCTCAAAACTGTTCAATATTGATGGAAATATTTAGGAGACATCTCTTTTTGTCACGACAACGACGATCCCGTCGTCCGTTACGTCGAGGAGACACATTGTTCGGTGCCATTTCTTCCTGGGAGAGGTCGATTGTGGTAATTCTTTCATAGTCTGGTCTTGAACTGTCGCTAAACAGTGACATGTCACGCCGCGGTGCATTGTCCGGTGCCGTTTCTTCGCGGGTGAGATCAATTGTACTATCTCTTTGAGGCTTTGCACGACACATGAAGCGCCGCGCTAGCTGACAGCGCCGCGGTGGCATGTCATGCCGCGGTGACATGACATGCCGCGGTGACATGACATGCCGCGGTGACATGATATGCCGCGGTGACATATCATGCCGCGGTGACATAACATGCCGCGGTGACTTATCATGCCGCGGTGACATGACATGCCGCGCGGTGACGTTGTCACTCTTAGTGGCTCTGTACGAGACTTGACGCGCCGCGCTGGCTGATAGCGCCGCGATGGCATGTCACGCCGCGGTGGCATGTCATGCCGCGGTGACCTGTCATGCCGCGGTAAGACATTGTTCGGTATCTTTTCCACGCGGGTGAGGTCGATTCTTATCTCTCTTAGTGGCTCTGTACGAGACTTGACGCGCCGCGCTGGCTGATAGCGCCGCGGTGACATGTCATGCCGCGGTGACCTATCATGCCGCGGTAAGACATTGTTCGGTGTCGTTCCCACGCGGGTGAGGTCGATTCTTGGCTCTCTTACGGCCGGTATCAATAACGTACTTACCTTTAACAATCTGTTAAATTACCTATCTTTTGTAGCTATAGCCGCATTTGTGCGTCTCAATAAACTAAAGGTAGGAAGTATCTATCTTTAACTTTGAACTATCTTTGGGAGGGCTTACCGCTACCATAGTTAAGTAGATCAATAGAAAAAAAAAGTAGAGCGTCTCAATAACATTTTGACAGTTAACTTTAGTTTGTTTTCGTTACTGTCAGTCCAAAATTTGTAATCTCCCGAAATTGGGCGATTTACTGCTGGTTTACATAATTAGTAATTTACAACTTATTTCAAAATAAAATGGATTTGTTCAGTGATGAAAGTGATAATGAGATGTATGAGGCCGGTGTATTTGATTCTGCGACAACTACAGAATCAAGTGAACGCAGAGTGTACAGTCGCATTAACTACGAAAGTGAATTTTCTGACTCGGAATTTATATTTAGGTTTAGATTAAATAAAACTAGTGTAAATGAATTATTAGTAAAAATGTTACCAAATTTGAGAGTAAAATCCTCCCGGTGAGTAAATTACCTATTTCTATTCTAGTACTTAACCTAAACTTATCAAGTAGAACTAACAAAAGTAATATACCAACTACCTACTAGTGTAGCTAAACATGAGATATTTTTTAATTTATTTATTGACTACAACTAATTAAACATTTTATTTCAGGAACTTTGGTGTATCTCCACTACACCAGTTGTTTCTCACACTTAGATTTTATGCATTGGGCACAATGCTTGTATCTGTTGCGGACTTCGTTGGAGTTTCAAAAGCAACAGCTGGCAGAATTGTGGCTGATGTATCTCGTGCAATAGCTGGACTGTATTGTGAATATGTTAAAGTTTTGGAAAACACCCAGCATGCCTTCCATGCCATTGCAGGATTCCCTAAAGTACTTGGGGCAATTGACTGTACACATATACCCATACAATCACCCAGTGAGTTGGCATTTTTACTGTTAAAATGTTTCAGATAAAAGGCATATGCTTTGATTCCTTTTACAAAGCTTGTAGTTACTCAAATCTAAAGTAATAAATAAGAGATTTTTATTTTTAGATTCTAATATAGGAGAAGAGTACAGAAATAGGAAAGGAATAATTTCAATGAATGTCCAAGGAGTCTAATGCAGACTTGCTATTTATGAATGTAGTTGCTCGGTGGCCAGGGTCTGCTCATGATGCTACTATATTTAACAATTCCATTATAAAAAGTGAGTACTTATAAATAAAATATTTTAATATTTTCTATCATTAAACTTTTCAAGCATACCTATCTGATAACATCACCTACCTACATAAAATAACATTCTTATAATTATTTTCAGTGCAATGTGAAGATGGGATCATTGAAAATAGATGGCTCATTGGTGATAGTGCATATCCTTGTAATTCATACCTATTGACGCCATTGCTCAACCCGGTATCTCTTGCAGAAATTCGCTACAATGAATCACATATTAAGACCAGGAACACCATAGAAAGGTTGATACCTATTATCATTGATCACTTGCCTATTTGTTTTCATATTAACATGTATAGGTTGTGTTCAGTATAAATAGTTAAATATTGTTAATATTTTTTCAGGTGTTTTGGTGTATGGAAAAGACGCTTTCCAGTGCTTTCGTTGAAAATCCGTCTTGCATTACAAACAACACAAGCAGTTATTATTGCCACATCTGTGTTACACAACATTTGTAGGTTGAATAATATAAGTGATGTGGAACCTGAAGTTGAGATACCGCTTGAGCAAGCTGATATTATCGTTGAGGGAGTGAGTCACCAACATCATCGTGTTAGACAACATCTTATAGATAATTATTTTAGTTGGTGTGTACCTATATACAATCATACAATTTGATGTCAGTCTTATGGTTCTAGAAAGTAATATGAAAATGATCAAGGGTATAAATGTTTTTTTTTTTCAGATATCTACACAGAATATTCGTGGCTAGGTTCAACAAAGGAATATTGTAAAAAAATATTATTAATTCTGATTATATCTAAATGAAAAAGAATATTCAAACGTTTAATTTCTATATCTTTACCCTGTTATTCATAATCCTATTTTATCTCTATTTTAGCTAAAATAGGTTTATAGAACGTTTGTCTTTATCTGTCACGTTGTCATTTCTGTGTGTAAGAAAGAGACCAACCCCATTTTAACTAAAAAAGGGTTTGATAAGTTTTATGAATAAGGGGGTTAATCTTTAGTATCTTTTTGATAAAATATAATTTAAAAAAAAACAAAGAGAATATAATGACACAATATTTTTAATTAAACAACACAATACACAATTATACACCATATTACAAAACATTATAAATAATCAATATAAGATGTAATAAATCAAAACGAACTTATAAATATTGGGAACTTACATAACTATTCTTTACAGTTAATTTTTTCTTTCATTAATTTTATTTCTAATTCTAGTTTTACAGTCTCTAATTCTATTTTTTTATTTTTTAACACAACTTTTTGTGCCTTAGCTTGAAAGTAAGCTGCCAACCCCAGATCCTTGTCTCTCTGAGCTCTCTGTACTTCTTCAGAGAGCTTCCTCCGTTTATTCACTGTAAAAATAAAAGGGTTTTATTAAATTTAAATAGTATTTACACAAAATTCCTTCACCACTGCTTATACTAATGAATACAATGTTTACAACTTACAACCTTTAACCAGTACTTTAATATTTATCTCAAAACGGGAACCCATATTACTGAACTACGTGGCTAACATTGTAAATTAATTTTAGCGACTAAAGTTAAAAATATGAAACTTACAGGCACTCTTTGGAGTGTTAAAAATAAAGTTCTTTGGTGTGTAACTACTGCCACTATCACCACCACCACCATTACCACTACAATCACCACCCAATACCACAACGCTACTGCCCTGAGCTAATTCTGGCAATGGTTGGAAGTCTAAAACTTCTACAATTGCTTCACTGGTGGCCGTGCTAGCAATAGCTTCATCCGCCCCATCACCACCAAACTCCGCAGCTAGGCCATTGCATGTAGCACCTAAAATAGATGCTACTCGGTCTAAAACTTCATCAGGAGGGATGTAAGACTTCCCTCCAGTCTGTAAATTAAAAACAAAGTTTAGAGCAACCACAATAAAATGCATGACTACATAATAATAATATAAATTCCTTAAATACTGACCTTAAGGTTATTTTGTCTTATGAAAGCACTACGCTTCCTTGCAGACTTCTTTAAATTCTCCCACTTGAGTCGAATTTGCTCAGGACGCCGCATATCTCCCGTAACAGCACTGAACTCCTGTGCAATTGATTTCCAAGCTTCTTCTTTAAGTTTATTGTTTGTTGCGTTCGTCGCTTTGGTTGTTATCACTTGATGTTTCATAATCATATCAAGAAGTAGAATTATGCTGTCCTTTACAAGCGGCTTAGCCTTAATCTGAAAGTAAATTATAATTTAGGCGCGAATTGGTGGCAAGGGAAGCCTTTTGTTTATCTGTCCCAGACATTATAGTTTTTAACAAAATATAATCAATGAGTACTCAGGCAATACTTACATATTGTTGTTCAGCCATTTTAAGAAATCGTTGCACAATACTTTAGATACAAATAAGTTATTAATTTCCAAACAAATCACAAGTCGAAACACTTCAAAACAGATGCGAGCAAGCAAAGGTTGACAGCGTCGCGTCGCGTCGTTTGCTGGCAAATGTCAAAAATGCGTTTTATTGCATCATGTTAGAAAGCATTTTATCATTATTTTAATATAATAAGTCCACCGTTTTCGTATAAATTATAAAAGGAGGTTTTTTTTAAGTACAATTTTACTGAAGCTAATATCGTTTAAGCAAAAACAATATTTTTCACGAGAAACAAAACGTAACGCATTTTTTGTGAGGGAAAGGACCTATCCGTCTTTAACTGCAGGTATCGTTACGGAAATTTTGTTATTGAGACGGCAGTTATCGATAGATCAGAAGTAACAGTTAAGCTCTGGTAGCTAACCGAGTTTAACTTACAGTAGAGTATTGAGACCGGCCGTAAGTGGCTCTGTACGAGACTTGACGCGCCGCGCTGGCTGATAGCGCCGCGGTGGCATGTCATGCCGCGGTGACCTGTCATGCCGCGGTAAGACATTGTTCGGTATCTTTTCCACGCGGGTGAGGTCGATTCTTATCTCTCTTAGTGGCTCTGTACGAGACTTGACGCGCCGCGCTGGCTGATAGCGCCGCGGTGACATGTCATGCCGCGGTGACCTATCATGCCGCGGTAAGACATTGTTCGGTGTCGTTCCCACGCGGGTGAGGTCGATTCTTGTCTCTCTTAGTGGCTCTGCACGAGACTTGACGCGCCGCGCTGGCTGATAGCGTCGCGGTGGCATGTCACGCCGCGGTGACATGTCACGCCGCGGTGACATGTCATGCCGCGGTAATACATTGTTCGGTGTCGTTTCTTCGCGGGTTAAGTCAAGTGTTATCATTTCTGTAGGCTGGGGTGGTGGTCCTGCCTGAAAATTTCAAGAAATAAATCATCGCACGCGTTTTGAAACTCATTGTAACGGTTACAAAATAGGTGTGGTGTACAATACAATTAATGTATAATGATTCCTACCGAGTTCCCTTCAGAACACAACCCCACTCTATAGTCAATTCATCATTGAAATACAATCATATCATACTGTAGCTATTTAATAAGCCATAAAATTAAAGCATTGCAAAACGCCTACAGTAAATGTCTTTCTTTCCCAACAACAAAAATTTGCTCTAATATAACCTTAGTACATAGGAAATGTGACTTAGAGCCGTCTCGGTGGGAGCAGCAAGCCGCCCAAAGGATGGAGTGGAGGTCTTTGATAAAAAACAAAGTCCGAAATTTTGAATTGCAGCGGCACGTTGAGCTTGATGCAAAGCGTGACCAACTGAAAGCCCGACCACCTGCGGCGATCAGTTATAATTATATCGATGGTGTGCTCACATGCCCGCATTGTGCGCGGATCTTTGCAAAAAAGATTGGATACATAAGCCACATGCGAGCACACGAACGGCAACTACAACGGAGCAGAAGCAATCGCCCTGGCCGAAATCGGTCGGATCGCATCAGATCAGTACATAGTATTAGCCCTGTGTACAACATAACCTAAGGGACAGGGCAGAGTCAACTTTGCACAGTCGGTCGATAGGCAATGTCAATTCGATTCATTTTATTTTCAGTTTTGATTTTTTCAACTTAGCTTTTTTGACTTTACCAAACAGAACAATTTTATTATTACCTGTGAGCTTGAATTCTGCAGATCGGGCATTCGTACCGAGGGCTTCTGTATGATATCACCGAAGGATGCTCGGGTACTTCCGCCAGGGGGTGCAGTCATGCGCGGGGGGGGGGGGGGGGTTAAGAGGCATATACGCCGGGGGATTAGGAGGCATATATGCCGCGGGGAGTAAACTGGCATATGCGGCGTATGCACCATAGGCGGGTATAATTGGAAGGGATAGTACGTGTAGACCGGCGGGGGCAAAGGCGCGTAGGCCGAAAGGGGCATAGGCGTGTGGGCAGACAGGGGCGAAAGCGGTGGAAACAGGGAAGGCCTATGGACCAGAGGAACAGGGCGCAAGGGCATGTGAGGTGGAGTGGTCTCGTAACGCCGCTTGGCAGGTGGCTCTTGCATGTCGTCATCTTTGAATGGCATAGGTTTAGTGATGTCAGCATACTCCGATAATAAATCGTGATATGTATGCTTACTATCTAAAATACTGACTGATATTTCCGCGCATTTAACTATACTACCTATTGTATTTAGGTCAGTTCGTTTATCGATTAACTTATGAGCGTTCAGGTCTACCAATAGGTTGTGATATTTCAAGAAATCCGCCCCAATGATCGGTTGTGTTACATTAGCAATTATAAATGTCCACCTCAGTGGCCTTCGTAAGTTAAGATTTAGTTCTAAGGTTTGTGTGCCGAATGTCTATCTCAGACCCATTTGCTGCGTACAATTTATATTTACCTTCGGAGTTTCCCGTGTAGTAACTTTGTTTCTTGGTTGCTGGTAATACCGATACGTTTGCACCCGTGTCGATGAGGAAGCGCTTGCCGGAAGTGATGTCCGTTATACACAGGCGGTGATTTGAAGTATCGATGCATTCCTCCGCCTCTGACTGCACCGCTCCTAGTTTTCCGACTTTCCGGCTGCCGATGATATATGCTGCTTGTTCCAGTTGCAGGGTTGCTCGCATTTGTTTGCCCGGTCGCCGAAACGGTAGTGGTAGTACGAGTAGCATACTCAGTCTGCTGTTTGCGGGTTACGTCTTCGTTTGTTGCGTCTATTTCCTGATTGCGATCGCTGCCGGGGACCTTGCCCGTGTCTCTACGTCGTTCTGCCTCTGTGTATTTCGTCGATTATCTGCGTACTGACTGAGCGAGCAGCCTCGTGAGGCTGCCTCGGACGTTTGCTTCGCAATGTTTGCCGTGCGAGGCAGCCTCGGTCTGTATTTAAATATGCATGAGGCTGCCGCGCGCGGCAAAGCCGAGCCGGAGCGAGGCTGAGCCATTAGTCGAACGTCTCGAACGCTCAGTGGTGACTCACAAGTCGAACAGAGACCACGTGAGCGTAGCGCATATTCAGTTGTGCTCAAGATTGTCATGAGGCCGTGCGTTCGGAAGGCTATCGCCACCACTGCCTTTATACTAATTCATCAACTTGTACAAAAAAAGAAATGAAAAAAACCTAAACGTTTTTGGATAAAAACTCTTAGTCCCCTGTTGGTATAATCAGGACATAGTGCATCCCAAAGTAGTCTATATTCGCCATATAATTATATTAATTTGAGACACTGTTCTTTATTCATGGTGTTCTTCGAAGAAGCGAGGCAAAACACAACCGTCTTGAGTGCGCGCGGCAAAGTTACTGAGGCGCTTTAGAGCATGGACAAAAACCGACAATGTTTGGCTCGGGCCGCGGCACGCTCGGGCGAGGCAGCGCGTGGGTTTGCCTCGGGCGAGGCTCGTCTTGACCGACCGAGGATTTGCCTCACGCGGCTGCCTCACGAGGCTGCTCGCTCAGTCAATACGCGGCTATTGACTTGCGCAATCTTGATATCTCCGCGATGAGTAGCTCGTTGCCATTTGGTGATGTAGTTGTGAGTACTTCGGCTATCGGTATATCAGGTTTTGCCGTCTCCATAACCTTGTCTGCCATCTGAGCTAATTTGTTGATGTCTGCGATTTCACTGACCGTCAAATGGCGTGAACTGAAGCTGGCAAGTGTCCGATCCACAGTATTCGTAACGTGGCGTCTGGGAATTTGTCTTGCGCCAGTTCTTGCATTCTACGTAGCAGTTTTTTGTTAACCAAGTTCGATTTCGCCGAGTAGTTTCTGTACCTTCCGAATCTCGGATTCCTCATAGACGGTCAAGACGATCTTTCTTTTAGGATCGTATATGGTTTTTCTTCTGGCGGTTGCAGAATTAGGTGTGCGATTTGCTGTACGCTGTCCTTTTGCAGTTTTGCCACCACGAGGTTGAATTTTGTGCGTTCTCCTTGTTTTTGGCTTGCTACTATGGCTTCGAATTGGCCGAACCATAGTGGTTGGTCTGTCCAAAAGTCTGGTACGTTGAAACCTGCAAACTCCTGCAACTGGGACCAAAAAATTTCGCAACATATCGCAATAATGGTCACTATTCACATTAATTGCTCAGCCTCGTTGATCTTCATGAAAATAAGGACCAATTATGCCTTTAGCAGACATAGCGGCCCAAACAACGACCTTTGGGCTATGCAGGGGTCGTTCATGCTTTCGTCTCGGATTCTCCACTGCCCAGTACCGACAATTCTGCTTATTAACATGACCATTCAGGTGAAAATTTGCTTCGTCACTGAACAGTATGTTGTTAAAGTTGTTAAATCGCTGCAGCATTTCGTTCGCAAAATTCAGTCGATTAGCATAGTCCGTATCCTTCAATTCTTGAACCAACTGAATTTTATAGGCTTTTAGATGTAAGTCTTTCTTTAAAATCGAATGTAAAGACGATTTTTTGATGTTCAACGCTTGGATTCGCTTTCGGATGGATAAAGACGGATTTTGTCGAACCGACGCCTCAACTTCTTCAATTGTTTCTTCATCGCGAACTGAACGAGGACGACCAGAGTTTTGAATTTTAACTGTCGCACCTGTATTCTCGAACATCCTGATCCATTTCCTAATGCTATCGTCACTTGGCGCGTGGCGTGTACGATATTCCGCACGATAGAGACGTTGAGCAGTCACTATTGAATCACCATTACGATAATACGCTCGTACGCAAAATGCGCGATGCGTCCCCGAGTACTGTTCTATCGTGACTAAAACTCCACAAAATGGCGGACGCCACGAACCCCTCCCCGCACCCTTTAGACGCCCCGTTTCGAATATGGCGCGAAAACAGATACCCTTTCTGGACACCTTGTATTTGTGTCTTGACAGTGATTTGCGATAGCTCGTCGCCTGCCTTCTTGACCAGCTGTGTGATTCTGTAAGACCTCACTCTAACATTCGAATCTGAATCCGCAGTGAGTTTCTTGATTGGCATTCTAAAAACTCGGTTGATACACTAGCGCTACCCTTGCGAGCGTGTCAGCGAGTTGAACTAAATTAACCGTGAGATTTTGACAGATAAAGTATGAGATGACGTATGAAGTAGCATTCTGTAAGGTAATTCCGCCGTCACTTCGACGCTCACTTCGTACTCGAACTCGATTCAAAGTGTCAAATTATAAGCATCTATTTTACGAGTGAAAATCATCGATCACTAAGTGAAAATAGAAGAAATCATAGTTAAATAGTGTTTATATAAAGTTTTAAAGTGAATAAGTGTAATACCTACTTAAGCGATAACGATGGCAAGAATGTTTTTGTTTAAATCTATATTAGAAGAAGCTCACGCTTTGGATAAACTAGAAAAGCGTCGACAATCTACCAAAATTCGAAGTTTATCTTTATTAACCCGAGATGACGACTATGTGAGCGTGTATAGATTGTCAAAGGAGTTAATTGACCAACTGGAGTATGAGTTACTGCCTCTGATAAAGCCCACAAAACGTCTAGGAAAAGGACTTTCAATTCGTGTAAAAGTAAGTATATTTTAATAAGTATAAAGTTAATTTTGTAAGTATTTACACAGTTTATAGCTGAAAGATTTGTAACCAAGCATACCATACCTAATTTAAGAAAAACACTTCATAATAAGGAGTATTTAAGGAGTATTTATTCCCTTTAGGTGGATTCCCCGCTAGCTGTAGGCATATATGTTTCCATGTTAGTCTAAGGTACCTATAGTTATAATATTGGTATTCTATTCAGCATAAAAAAAACCAAATTGGTCCCTATTTTGTTTTGACTAGATCCAGATAAAGTAGGTAGGCTACCTACCTACCTATTTAATTTTTTATTGATTTATTGTTTCAGATATTATGCACCTTGTCATTCTTGGCTAATGGCAGTTATCAGAAAATTATTAAAGAAAACATACGAACATATTTATCGCAACCATCAGCATCTCGTTGCATAAATGAAGTAGTGGAAGCTCTGAATAATCCGGCCATAGTAAAAAAATATATAAGGTTTCCACAAAATATACAAGAAAGACAAATGTTAAAAGAAAGGTTAGTAGGTATAATATATTATAATTAAAGTGACCATTTGATTTTTACATTTTATATGACAGTTGATCATGTTAGTGGTTATTGTAAATTACAGGTTCTACAAAAAGTTTGGCTTTCCAGCAGCTCTTGGGTGTATTGATGGCACTCTGGTGGCAATGAAAAAACCAGCAGAGAATGAAGAACGTTTTTACTGCCGCAAAGGCTACCATGCAAGAAATGTGCAATTGGTAAAGTGGATTTCAATGTTGTAATCAATTATAATTAGGCATTCAATTATCTTTATAATATTTTTTTTTTTAGATTACAGATGCAGATTTAAATATTTTAAATGTGGATCCAACCTATGGTGGAGCTACACATGATAGCTTCATTTTTAATTATGGTGTTATAAAAGAACACTTAGAGGCATTAACAAATGCTGGTGAAGAAGTTGTTTTGCTCGGTAAGTTAATCCCTCCCTGCCCCTACTTCAGAATATAAGCCTAATTACTAGGTATAAAAACTACATAGTTGTTTTTTTTTTTTTCAGGGGATTCAGGATATGCTCAGCGCGCCTTCCTTATGACACTAATTAGTGGCGCTGAAGATAATTCCCCAGAAGCATATTATAATGAGCGTCATTTAAGTGCTCGTAATTCAGTAGAGAGAACAATAGGCCTCCTAAAAGGACGATTTAGGTGCTTATTAGTACACAGAGTGCTCAACTATCATCCAGACGTAGTTGCAAAAATAGTTATTGCATGTTGTGTTTTGCACAACATGTGCAATCGCGCAGGAATGCCGGCATTCACAATTTCGGAAGAAGAGCGACTAGAAGAGCTTCAAACAATTGCTGAAGTTCAAAGGAGGCAAACTAGGGATTTGCCATCTAACGCCGATTTAGCTCTAGGGCAATTGCGTAGGCGAAACATAGTGAATAGGCTTTGGCGTTCACGTCATAATTAATTGATCGGTGGTTGAAGACAAGCATGTGTGGCAATAGTTCCTACTGCACGTGTGACTTCCCTGGCAGCTCAGCAGCAGCACTTATTTGTAATCTTTAACTTCTTCTATCCACGTGTTAGGATAATGATTCATCTATTTTATTTTATTCCTGTATACAAGTTTTTTTTATTTTATTGTGTTCGTTTTGCCTTAGCTTTTACTCTCTTTGTTCAGATTTGTTACAGTTTGTAAGTAAGACAATATACAACATTATTTTTAGTATATGCGAAACCCGAAACACGTGTCTAGTATTTTTATGTAAAGAATCTATGTACAAAATTTCAAAACTGTTTCATGAATAATCACCAAGTTATAAGCTTGTTATGTTACCTGTTTGTCCGTATGAAATCATGGGCACCGCGCGGCGATTGTATTGTAATTAACGGGTGATAACATTTTCCATCACACTTGCAGGCTTTGGACTGTCGTAATGGTCAAGTGTAGGTAGTTATTATAATGTACTTTATTCGTAAATAAATGCAGCCGTAAGCTACGAATAAGTAATTACTTATTCATAAGCCGTAAGTGATACAATGTAGTCAATGCGATTTGTTCAAAGTGGATGAAAAGTGTTAAACATCGCATTACTTAACCACAGCAGGCTGTAGGTACAAATAATAACTTTCTACAATTAACCATCTTGGCGTGTTTAAAAATGTTAATCATCACGGCAAAGCATTGTGTTCTGTTCAAAGCACTCTGATTGCTCCTCGTACCACCGCACTGCCACGGATACGTTATCACTGTTATCGTTGTTTCTGTGTACTGGACGTTTGTGTATGAGAAAGTCATGGTTACACGACACTTTTTACATACGATAGGTAAGTACACGATCAACCGAAACACAACTCGGCGGCCCGCGCGCTCGCGATTATGCAGTTGGACCCACGCGACACGTGCGCGCCAACCAGTGGTACCCGGGTGACTGAGGTTGCTGCACCCCCGCCCCGGTCGCCCCGCTCGCTGTGCGTCCGCGCCGCGCCATTGTGCGCGTATGGTACCTACTTAGTCGCTCCTCGGGGCACAGTATAATATACTCGGGGTGTCCAACTATTAACCTTTTTTAAATATTTTTGGGCCAAAATATTAGGTCCTTACATATGAAATTGGCGTTTTGTATGGAAGGAACAAAAAGTCGAATATTTTTTAATATAATATATTTAATTAATCAAAGTATGAACCATTGTTTTCAATGCACTTTTGCCATCTTATAGGTAGTTCATTGATCCCTTTACTAAAAAAACCAGTCGGACGGGAATCAATAAAATCTTTGAAGGCGATTTGGACTGCCCCATCGGAGTTGAATTTTTTCCCTTGCAAAAAGTTATCCAAATTGCGAAAAAAATGGTAATCTGTTGGAGCAAGGTCCGGGGAGTACGGAGGATGTCTAAGACATTCCAATTCAAGCTCTTCTAATTTGGTAGCCGTCTGTTGCGCAGTGTGTGGTCTGGCGTTGTCGTGCTTTCAAGCTTTTTAATCTTCCCAATTTGCTTCAAGTGAATTAAAACAGTTTTATCACTAACATCGAAGCCTGCAGCTAACTCGGACGTGGTTTGCGATGGGTCCGCTTCCACAATAGCCTTCAATTCTCCATTATCAACTTGGGTCTCAGGCCGTCCACGGGGCTTGTTCTGCAGGTCGAAATTTCCAGAACGAAAACGTTGGAACCAAAAACGAACTGTGTTTTCTTTTGCAACATGACCGCCATACACATCATTCACCCTTCGAGTCGTTTCCGCAGCACTAGTGCCACGGCGGAACTCGTACTCGTAAATAATGCGATATTTTAAATTTTCCATTTTGTAAAATGAGTGACGCAAACAGAAAAAACAGAAGAAAAAAAACAAATGAATGACGGTCATCGAAGCACAAATACATGAGTAAATAGCTGTACAAATTTGAATTTGGAATTCCTTACCAAAGAGGAGAAATTCGTGATTAAAGTGGCCAGTACGAAAAACGCCAATTTCATATGTAAGGACCTAATATAACATGGGGTAAAAATTATTGGAATCGATTCAGTTACTTATTCTGAACAAACTATATTCAGGTTTCGCATATACTAAAAATAATGTTGTAGAAGTAACCCAGCTTTATAGCTTTCTTTTTATACAGATTTTTCCATACTCCTTGTTTGTGAATGTGAGAACATTGTAGGTCGTGTGTATATATATATTTCTTCTTTTGTAGTGCTAATTTTCGTAAGGACTTTCCCCTTGTTACCAGACCTACGTTTTTCTCACATATCTAAGTACCTATTCAAAATTTGTGACAATCAGTTTGTAAAACTATACCATATTTTAAAAGAGTAACCATGGAGTTTCTTGCCGGTTCTTCTCCATGGAATCGACCAACCCGAACCGAGCACCTAAGTGAAATAAAAATATTTGATTTTGATTTTGGTGTTGTTTATTGTATGTATTCTGTGGTGTGTGAGGCGGGTCTTTCAATAAAACTGCGCTAGTATTCGTTAAAAGTGTTTAATTAAATATTTAAAAAAAAACTTACTTTAAAAACTAAAAATCTTACTTTAAAAACTAAAACACGACTCATACGGCTACACCCTATCTCTATTTTTGGCCTCTGCCAATGCTTGCAGCCCTTTCCCGACTGCAGCCACAGCTTCAGCTAAAATTGTATCCCTCTCTGCACTCCTCTCCAGAAAGGATTGCAAGATCTGTGCATTTAATCTTTGTATCTCCAGCTGCTGTTCTTCCACCCTCAGGAATCTCTCGGTGGTGGTGGAGAATTCCGTTCGCCGTTGTGATGGTGGAGGAGCAGCAACTGAAGACGTGTGACGTGATGCTGAAAAGAGAACACCTATTAGTACATGCGTTAATAAAAACTCATAAATAAATAGCAGCTTTTCGTTGTCATTTGTTTCAAAAGTGAAGTTTTGATAGTTTGTACTTACACACAGAACCACCTCGACTACCACGAACTGTCCTAGGGCGGCGAGAAGGTGAAGCAACTGAAGCTGCGTGACGAGAAGCTAAAAAGATAAATATTTACATAACTTACATGAAGGTTCTTTAAGTCGTCACTTCTATTATTTACTATATTCATCTTGCTTGATATTATATCGATTAATGACCATCATAGACAACTACCAATAGTAAAAAACCTTATTACTTAATTTTCTAAACATGAAATCTTTTGTGAGCAGAAATGACCATTATTTATTTTACCTAAGCCAAAACTTATTTTTGTCGCTTAATCTAAGTAATTTATAAATTAAGTAATAAATAAAAAAGAAAATTTTAGTATGGAAAATGCAACTTCTTTAAAATTCTCCATCAAATGGTAGTGAAAGTTGTTTATAATTTATTGTTCACTTACATGATGAAGCAGCAGTTCTTTGAATCACTGGGGAGGCTACTTGGGTGGAACCACGGCGTGAAGGTGAAGGTGTGGGTGTGTGGGACAGTGTTACAGTTGGAGGGGACAGGCTCGGATGATATACATGAGGATTTGGAGGAGGCGTGTGCTCTAACTGGTTATTCTGAAACAACAGAAACAATCTTAAAAAGGAAACCCACTTCCTAATATTATAATTAAAAATATTGACAATTCCAAGGAAAGTTGCGAGTGACACAGTAAATAATATTAAAGCACTTGAAATTTCAGAGAAATTTGAAAAAATCTTATGTATACTCCTTAGGTTTAAGTAGTTAAATAAAAAAGTAAACAAAAAAAAACATGTGACATGGTTATCCGACTACGGACTAAAGCCCTATATACCAAGGAGTCAGAGTATAGTGGATCTGTTCTCAAGGTATGATTTGAATCATCACAGTCTGTCTCTACTCAGATACATACCCGTAAAATGCTTTGGCTTGTTCCCACAGTTGAGCTGGATGAGGAAGCAAACAGCAGTTTTCTCGAAATTGCACGAGCTGGTGGTCTGTAATTACGAGTGTGTTCTTCTTGACTGTCCTCAATCAGAGTGGGATCCTGAAAAGTAAATTGGATAAAATGGTATCTTCCTTATGGGATAAAATTATATTAAAATATTTGGACTGCAAATAGTATCCTACAGATAAATTACTATTTGAATTATATTGGTAATAATGAATTTGAATATTTATAGATCTAATAGAGTATAATCTAGATACATCAGATTTATAATAGTGGGTACATGTACCTATTACTACCTATATAAATCTGATGTGACTAGGTACTACCTAGTATTTAGTACAATATAACTTACATGAAATAAAATAGCTGGTGATTCCTCTGTAGGTGCCTGACTCTGCTGTTGTTGTGGTACATAAATCTATAATAAGTAAATATTAGGTCCTTACATATGAAATTGGCGTTTTGTATGGAAGGAACAAAAAGTCGAATATTTTTTAATATAATATATTTAATTAATCAAAGTATGAACCATTGTTTTCAATGCACTTTTGCCATCTTATAGGTAGTTCATTGATCCCTTTACTAAAAAAACCAGTCGGACGGGAATCAATAAAATCTTTGAAGGCGATTTGGACTGCCCCATCGGAGTTGAATTTTTTCCCTTGCAAAAAGTTATCCAAATTGCGAAAAAAATGGTAATCTGTTGGAGCAAGGTCCGGGGAGTACGGAGGATGTCTAAGACATTCCAATTCAAGCTCTTCTAATTTGGTAGCCGTCTGTTGCGCAGTGTGTGGTCTGGCGTTGTCGTGAAGCAGCAGTGGCGTGGAGCGATTGACCAGCCTTGGTTGTTTAGCCGCTAGCTTTTCCATCACATCGAAGCCTGCAGCTAACTCGGACGTGGTTTGCGATGGGTCCGCTTCCACAATAGCCTTCAATTCTCCATTATCAACTTGGGTCTCAGGCCGTCCACGGGGCTTGTTCTGCAGGTCGAAATTTCCAGAACGAAAACGTTGGAACCAAAAACGAACTGTGTTTTCTTTTGCAACATGACCGCCATACACATCATTCACCCTTCGAGTCGTTTCCGCAGCACTAGTGCCACGGCGGAACTCGTACTCGTAAATAATGCGATATTTTAAATTTTCCATTTTGTAAAATGAGTGACGCAAACAGAAAAAACAGAAGAAAAAAAACAAATGAATGACGGTCATCGAAGCACAAATACATGAGTAAATAGCTGTACAAATTTGAATTTGGAATTCCTTACCAAAGAGGAGAAATTCGTGATTAAAGTGGCCAGTACGAAAAACGCCAATTTCATATGTAAGGACCTAATATAAACAAATAAACCTAGATAAGAGTATATCATTAATTAATTCCATAAAATTATGAATTAAATTTAAATATCTTACATTGTCAGTATCAGCATCTAGTATTTGTTGCGCTTCATGTGATGGAGACGGAGTATCATTTTCCTGAAACAGGAAGGTAAATTTAACATAAAAATTCACTTTACATTAGAAAGGGTCTAAACTACTTAAAAAAAAATGGGCGCTATAAAAACGACAGCAAACCTTGCAGAGTGCTTCCAGTACTACTTACCTAATGCATTTCTAAACTTACCGGAAATGGCTGTATGCCTAAATGTGCATCTCCTGTAGAAAAACTTTCACCACCACATAAAGCAACAATTCTTTCTTCAAGCTCTGATAATTCCACTTCATCCTCCACCCCACCACCAGTCCTACGCCTAGCAGCAGAGCGTGCTGCTACTTTTTTTTATATGGCGCTTTTTTGTCAGACCAATACTATAATCAGACATTTAGTTAAAGAAATTATAAAAAATTGCTGTTATTAAATACACATGTATTTTTTAAACTACATTAAAATCTCCATTTCCTTATTATTCATAGTCAAGAATTGAGTAAAATTACGTAAAATTAAAATAAGATATTTATGAAATCAAGGAACACACTTGAAACCAAGATTATCGCACATTTTAAGTGGTTTGCTTTATGGAATGTTAAGTGGTTCTAACATGTAAAAAAAAGCACTGCTAACCTTGGTCCACTGTTTGTAGGTTTTGATAGTGCCACCCATACTATTGAGGCGCACGGCTAGTTCCTCCCACTGGCGTCGACTTCGCTCTCTGGCATTTTGAGTTTTCAAGAAACCCTTCGCTATGCCAGGGTTTCTTCCCATAAACTCTATCAGAGTTTCAACCTGAGCCGACGATGGGTGAGAGGAACGTGTTTCATTTGGACTGAAACATTATTTTTGGATTAGAAAACAAAATACTTAGGTAAACATTTCTTTAATTAATATTATTTTTGAACTTTACAACAAGAAATATAAACTTACTTCATGATTATTTCACAATTAATATCGGCACTGAACGATCAAAAAACAAACAAAACGTAAACAAAACAATGCAACGACGAGATGAAAATATTGTCCACAGATTAATAATGACATTGGCTGTCAGTAATATTTTTTCGTAGGGTAAGCATAGATTATATTCACGGCACGAATTTAGAGTTTTCTGCTTATTTTTTACTTATTAGCTGCCTCAAATTCCTTAAAATAATAAATTGTAATTTAAACATCATATTTAGCTAAAATTCTGTGTCAAAAACTGATAAAATAAAAAACCGGTAAATCTCGACTTACATTTTGTTGAGTGTGGTAGTCACTAGTGCCATATTGGTCGCTTCGGAGCTCACTTCACTTCGCAAGTGACTAGGTGATGCTTACAGAATGAAAAATCAAGGTCATTTTGAACCTTATGCGAAGTGAGAGTGAATAGCGATGTGAGATGCGAGTTGTTGTATGAATTTTACAGAATCGACGTGCTGTGATGCTTGCGCCGGGCGTAGCTGTTGTTCGTAACTAGGGAATGCAATCCCGGATCCTATTTTCAATCCCGAGATTACGGGATTGAACAAAGACAACCCCGGGATCCCGGAATAGCCCCGGGATTGAAAATTTGTATTAAAAACGACCACCTTGTATTTGTGTCTTGACAGTGATTTGCGATAGCTCGTCGCCTGCCTTCTTGACCTGTGATGCTTGCGCCGGGCGTAGCTGTTGTTCGTAACTAGGGAATGCAATCCCGGCTCCTATTTTCAATCCCGGGATTACGGGATTGAACAAAGACAACCCCGGGATCCCGGGGTAGCCCCGGGATTGAAAATTTGTATTAAAAACGACCAAAAAATCATCGGTTATCATTTTTATTTAAACTCAGCAGTCTTTCGTCAACTTCCGTGTCAATGTGAACAAAATCAAAACAAAAATGAACTTCTAAAACATTAACTTTTTAACTAAAACAACTTCAACTTAAATCATCTTTAAAACTAACAAATTAAACATAAAATTCTTCTTAGGAAACAATTAGGAACTTTAGGTTACTAGTCTTCTAAAACATTAACCAATTAGACTATGACTTGAAATTATCTTAAACATAAAAATTTACTAAGAAAATAACTTTGAGATCTACTTATTACGAAAATAAGACCTTAAAAACATCAATGCACCTAAAGTTTCGTCTCCAAGCCCTGTTCTCAATTTATTACATATAAATGCTGCAGCTGAAAATGCTCTTTCATAGTGTTTATTGTATTTGTTGGTATATTGGCGTGGCTGGCTAACCTATGGCAAATAATTTAATTAAATGTTCTGTCCTGTAATTTTAATTACTTTGCATACTAAGTATTGCATAAAATCAATTATTTTCTAACTGAACAGACAGCTGTGCTGCTAGGGAGTTTGTTCCGCCACTTCTTCTCCCCAGCGAAAGCACTAGGAAGTGGTGAAGGGCGGGCGTTTTGGGGGACTGTCTTTGTAATCTTGACGTTCGAAAAGTGCTGATTCTCAGCCTAGTTTGAATAAATGACTTTTGATTTGTGCATTTTCAAATCCCAGAATATCACTTCCAATCGAATAATTCAATAAAATAATTATGTAAGTTTGTGGCATACTTTCTAGCGGTGACATGACTGAAGCATACTCAATTCTAGGTCCATATCTGTTAAATACCAGGACACTATCATATCTGCCTTTGACCTCTGGACACGGCATACATTTTCCTCAGTATCCAAAGACGAGCTTGATATTTCGAAAAAAATTTGATTCTTTTTTATATGTATTGTTGAACTCGATTCAGCGATTTCAGGAATTTCTTTTGCAATAGCTGCTTTAAAAAGGTTTTTTAACCTTAAATTTTCTTCCGTGGCAACACGTGCAAATCATTTGGTCTTAAATCGTGCATATGAGATTGCAGTAATCGCTGCGTTTTGTGCTTTGGCTGTAGAAAGACAAAAATACTCGTATCATCAAAACGGATTTTGACGCCTTCTTATTGCGTTGCAGTAATTAAAGTTTTCATTGCACAATTTTTCCAATTTTCTTCTCAGAGATAATATGCATGGAAGTAGCCAGGGTTGCCAGATGCCGAATTTTTTATCTCCTACTAGGGCTGTCAAATATCTCGTAATTTCAATACAAAATCTCGTAAAAGTATAAATTTTTAAAATCTCAGACCTTAATTTAGTTAGGTACACTATAACTAGCTAGCCTGGGGTAGGAATATTCCTTAAGTTTGGGACCACCAAATGAAAAAACATCTAAATGAATCATTTTTTTTAATAATAATACTAAAATCTTCAAAATTTTGTAGGCACTTGCTACTAAAACATGATTTTAATAATGGTTTTATTTGTTATTAATATGTAATGTCAGGGGTATCGGTAAAATCATCTTCGTTTTTATTGTATAGTTTTTCAGCTGTCATTCTGGAGTATATTTCCTGAGATGGTTCGAAATTTATTCAATTTCCTTTGCGATATGGGCCGGATGTTTAAGCATTTCGTAAACTTTAATGCCAAGATACATTACGGCGTCATTCAATTGAAATTGCTCATTTTTAGGATCTACTTCACTAATATTCTGCTGCATAACATATTCCCGTTGTAAGTAACGCAGAAGAATTTCTTGATATAAATCTCGAATTTTATCATGCAACTTGTGAATAACGACTTTTTCATTCTGGAATTCCAAATTGAATTTGGTAAACAAAGGCAGTGACCAGTCCAGAAAACAAAAGTATAGCTTATGAAAAGGATCACATAGCTTTTCTAAGATGAATATTGCTCGATTTTTCACCTCTGCTTTCACTTTGTGTATTGGGTTCGTAGTGAAATCAATAAAGAATAACCGCAGTGCTTCCCATTGCTCCAAGATTCGTGAGACTACTGCTGTTAGAGAAAGCCATCTTGTTTGAGATGATTTCAATATTTTATGCGGCTCGACTTCAACAAATGATTGAAAATTGCGGAAATCAAACTGGCGTTTGTCACTATTTTTAAAGAAATTAATTTATATATGTCACGAGCCAGTTGTTCTACAGATTCCGGAATTTCTTTACAAGCCTGACTTGCACATAAGTGGGCTGAATGGCAAACACATTTTGAAATAACGATCCCTGGTAAGTCTCGTGACAAACGAGTTTTGACTGAATCATTATCGCCCATCATGACGTTACATCCGTCCGACCCGAAGCCAATCATATTTGTAAGTGGCACATTACGGCTGGTAAAAGAATCTATAAGCGCTCTGTATATATTTTCAGCATTCGCCGTAGGAATATCATTCGCGTCTGTTTCTTTAAAAATCTTGTACAGTTCCCAGAATACGCTGCAGATTTTCTGAGCATCATAGTCAAAATAACGCACTACAACACAAGCCGTTTTGACTGTAGATACATTTGTAGTCTCATCAGTAAGCGCTGAAAACTTAGTTAATTTCAATTTATTCGCCAAATCAACTTTGTGCCCTTCCCCAATAGCATTTTTTACAACTGCTGTGATTTTAGTACGCTTCAATTGAATTTCTTGCACTAATTTAGAATCGGGAATAATTTCTTTTAACAAATCAGTCATGTGGTCAGCCACAGAAAAAGCAATATTGTGTTCTGCAAAAAATGCAGCTAGTTTTATTTCAGCTCGATCCTTTTGTCTGTTTATTTGAGTTATGCCTGTCTTGAAACCAAATAAAGTCAACTTTTGGGATTGTAGACCCGATGAACCAGGTTTGTTTCTCAAATGTTTTTTTGATTCGGCATGTGATTTGAGATTTGTGATTTCAGCAACCAGAGAGCTTGATGGACAATATGCACACTTCGCTTTCTTGGGATTTTTAAGATCTGGCTGCAGCCAGTCTCTAAATATCGGATTCCTTAACCATTCATCGCGAAAAGTTTGCGAATGATGTTCAAAAGTCGTGTTACCGGCTTTCTTTGCTGTCCATCCTCCCTTTTTTGGTATTTTTCTAGGTGGAGTGGATGAAGATTCACTGTCACTACTCATAATGTTAAATTAACCACTGAATAATTAGGGTGAAATTCTAAAACGCGCTGGACCTTCAACCACTATACGCGTTAACTTTAATGTAAACTTTAGTGTAATACATCTTGCGGTGATTCCCCGGTCAGCGACTAAAGATACATTTAGTGATGAGGTAATGAATCTAGTGATGTGCTTAGTCGAGTTTGTGACATGGACATGTATTCTTTTCTTTAAATGTTTTTGGTTTGTATGTTATAATGTTTCTAACATTTTTAAAATCTCGTATAAAAGTGTACGATTTTTTTTTCTCGTTTCTCGTACAGAGACTACCAAATCTCGTAAAGGTACGAGATTTCTCGTACATCTGGCAACGCTGGAAGTAGCAAGCCATAAAACAACTTTTTCACCTTGCAAAATTTCAAGCGCCTCTGCTATTTGTTTACAGCATTTCAAAAATCTGTCGGTTTTCTTTAAAGAGTTAATAATACAAGTTTAAAGGCAGAGCTACGAGTTTAGATGCCTAGAAATTCCCTGCAGGCTCTGTGCAACTGACTCCATTGCCACCCGCATGCCCTGGAGGGTCACACTCAGCTCCTGCAGGACCGTAGCAATGCCCTGTTCAGTCACCAGCCTCCTCTCCTCCAGCTGGAACACCCAATCCGGAGCGGCAGGCTGAAATAAAAATTATATTTTGATTATTTTTTGGTAACATTGTAAGTCAACAATCTATAAAATAAATAGATAATACATACATGATCTCCGCGAAGCGTCCTGAGCCAATTGGAGCGGGTCAGATCTACTTCTTCAAAAAGAAAACACAACTAAGTATTTAAATCTTCAATAAGGAAAGGTGTCATGGTCTTGTTCAAAACAAGTATGATTATATTATGATGTAACTAGCAACCCACTGTCGGCCATGGGAATCAAACCCAAGACCTCATGCTCAGCAGTAGCACTTGCGCGCAATCACTAGACCAACGAGTCAGTGTATATTGTATTATGTAAGTTAAATATTAATGCGTTATGCACTTAAACCTTCCAAAACGAATTCTCTCAATGGTGTTGAAGACCGCATCAAAATCCATTGTTAGAAGAATAACACTGTCCAACAAACGGACATGAAAAGCTAATTTATAATAGATGTATAGACAGATATATTGTTTACAACAGCTATGATTTATGCAGCATAACAACTAGCGTCGCGACGTCGTTATGTCTATTTGTATTTAACTGCAGCAGTTAGTAATCATATAAAGTTATACCATTGATTTAATATAAGGATAAATGTATGCACCTCTTCTTCTGCCTCCTCTCCCTCTTGTTGCACCAGTTGGTGGCGTCGCCATCACCACCGCTGCTAAATCCGGCGGTAGCTGGTGCTGGTGATAACGGCGGTGATGATGGCGGCAGTGGTGACGGGTACCGCGGCGGTGACGGGTACTGCGGCGGTGAAGGCTTCGGCGGCAGTGTTAGTGCCGATGGCGTTTGCTCCAGCCAGCACACCGACGTAGGCAACGGGACTGGGCAGAGCGGCGGCAGCAGCGATGGCGACTCCCGACTCGTACACCTCTAAAAAGGAATGTGCCGGTGCCACCACCGGCGACGTACAGCGTGTAGGCCAAGGAGCCGCATTATTCCCCTGCAACATTAAAACCACCAATCAATCGTCCAGTTTCTCTTTTTAAATTTTTCACTACTCTGCTTGTTAAACAGTCACATTAATGTGTCTGGAGCTCTACTATCTGCTACTTGCTACTAGTATTCCTTACTTTACTGTACAGACACTGTCATTATTAACATTGGTTAATAATGATTAATGACAGAATTATATTGATAATTCTAACAACTTATTAAAAATGAAATTACCTGAAGTTTAATTTAATTTGATCATTTTACAGACTAATATCACACATAGACAGAAACACTAAAAAGCCAGTACTTACACTAACTACTTCATGCACTACTTCTTTACAATAAGTTATTATAATAAAAATTATATCTTCTCTAACAGGGAAAGGGATGCGGACGCTGGGCTCTCCATAAACGGCCACACGCCCTAATACTGCGAGGATGCGCTCGTCCCTATCATTTGGGAGGCAGAGGCCCTCCCGTTGCCAAAGCCTGCTGTCGGAGCCCCGACGCCTTTTTGCGGGCATAATATTTTTGCTGGTTCCAATAATCTTAATATTTATTATTGTTCATTACACAGTGACTTCTCGCCATTTCAGATGGGTTTTAGTGGAGCCCGCGCCCTCGCTCTTCTAAAACAAATATTCTTAGAACTAATCAGTAGTTATAACTACTTGATTGCAGTAATTTCGATATTTGTGTTATTTTATATATGGCAACTTCTAAAAAAAATAACTGCGTTTAGTTTACGATTTTATCACGTTTATTTATTAAAATCATTTTATTGATATTAATAATTAATCCGAAGTTCTAAAAATAGTACACTTACATGAAAATAAATGGCTTAGTTGCCTTATTAAGTAGTACAAATTCTATAACAGAACAACAAAAAAAAAAGCCACACGTTAAGTCGCCATTGGTGTTGAAATGACGACTGTGATGAAGCATGGGGATTTGTATGGGCCCAAACATGATCATTGTGCAAGTTCTTTATTCCCGCTCTCGTAAAACTTGCTTCTTCAGTCCAAAGTACTTTAGAGCTAAAACCCGGCGAGGCGTCTATCTGCCTTAGGTACCATTCGCAAAAGGTTACGCGAGGCAAAAAATCTCCTGGCGTAAGCTCCTGAGTGGGGCGGAAGTGATCCGGATGCTGGTGGTCTTGGCGCAGCACTCGCCATACCTCCACATGGTTCACAGCGCCCAGCAATAATGCAGCTTGTCTTGTGCTACTGCGTGGTGTACGTTCAAAATGTTCTAGCACAGCGTTTTCAAATCCAGGATCCTGCTTGGCCGACCTTCCGATGCAAACCCCTGGAGTACAGATGTTGTCTTCCTTCGATGAATCGCTGACGAATACAGCTCTCGGGCAGCTCGCGGATTACCATTCGTTGCTCCAACACACATCATCATCTCATAGTATTCGCTATTACTGCATGATGATGATATTTTCACGAAAATTCCACAACGCGCGATTACTGATCTTAACTGTCTCTTTCTCGTGTGCTTTTTAGTCTAAAAAGCACACGAGAAAAGTCGGACATCCTATTATTGTAAGGTAACTGATCCAATTATTGCTTTCGTTTTTTCTTTTCTTACGATACAAAACACGTCATAGGAAGCATCTCTCTTGCGTTAATATACGAAATTGATAAATCCATTTGAAAATAACTTTAATTAAATGAACAATACTTACATTGTAATATTGTTCACTAAAAGTTTATTTTGAGATAACAAGTAAGTTTTAGTTCTTTGCTAAACTTTAGCTTACTTGGATATTGGGGATAATCAGGAAATAAACAAAAGTTTTGAGCATAAAACATAATTTTCAATTTGCTTAGGCCGTAAATCAAAATGAAAAAATAATTTAATAAAAAGCAGAAATCTGCCTCATTGACCCCATTGTTACAATTAAGATTTTTTATCTGTAGTGACAAACTAGTGGGTATGGTAATATAAAACAACAACTATCTCAAACACTGTTTATTAACGAACTGGTTAAGTAACCTTAATAACTATATAAGTTTACTAAAAAAAAACAAATTGTTGCCAGCCAGCTATTAATTAAATATAGAGAGCGAAGGTCGTGGGGGGTTGGAGATAAACCCTGTACTGTTCCGTTTTAAATGAAATTATTATTTAAGTTAAAAGTTAACAATTATTACAAAACTAAGGAGAAAGTAACCTTCCAGTTATGGATTAATCTAAAATCTATTAAATGGGCGCCAGGGACTTTGAGAGTCCCGGATCCCGGAGCCGACGAAGGTGTCCAATACGATTCCGGACGGGGTAGGATGTCGAACCCGAGATCCTCAAATTAAATTCTGATGCAGGCCGGTTTCCAGTATCGAAAACCGGACCCAGACAATCAACTGGTTCCTACGGGAACCGTATTAATGTATAATAAAAAGTTAAGGTAGGTAAAAGAAAAAACCGCCCCGCCTGCGCGATCGCTAGACGGGCTCCGCCGGCCGCACAGTCGTTTCCTCACGAGGCTTCGCCGTGCTCGAGGAACGGGTCTCGCGTCCAGGCCCCAGACGATCCTCTAGGTCCTGGCGGCGAGACGAATCGCTCGAGGTGCCTATCCTGGAATCGACAATACGGAGGCCTAATAATATAAAGAGAAACTAATTCACCTTCCTTGAGGTGACTGAGCTTGGAAATCTATAAGGCTAAAACATTAGCCGGTTAACAAGGCCTTTTCACAATGACAACATAAGGAGCTACGACTTTGGTTTGCCTAATCTTGAGTGGTGGGACAATAGGGATGAGTTGCAAATAGTCAGCGGGTGAAATACTCACGGTTGTCGTAGGGAGAAAGCACTTGACTGCAAGATTCTTAACCGGCTGGAAAGCTGCCTGCGTATGCGCAATTTGGAATCCTTTTAGAACATGTAGCAAGTTTAGTGGAATCACTCAAGCGTGTCGGAGGGCGGAAAGATGCCAAGTCCGGTTCCATGATGCTGTCATGGCTCACAAACCGGAATTAGACGGAGCATTCCAAAAATCTCCCCAATTACGGGTAAAATAATATTAAATCACTGAAGATAAATAATACACAATACTAAAACTTGTCGTGATTGTGGTAAATCTCCTCGAATCTTAATTCGGCAAATTAAGAAAGTATAACCTTGTCACATTACGTCAAAGACAAATCACAGATTAAAAATATATTAACTTGACACGAAGTTTCTAGAAAGAAGTCTACAGGGTGAAATTGAACACATGCGACAAATCGAAATGGGAGATTGTACTCGTCATTATGAACAACCTTTACTATGGGACCAAACCTGAAATCGCGAAAAAAAAAATCATCTGTTCCCTACATTTATGTTCGCATAACTCGCCAAAATGTAGGGAACAGCTGATTTTTTTTTCGCGATTTCAGGTTTGGTCCCATAGTAAAAAATGTTCATAATGATGAGTATAATGTCCCATTTCGATTTGTCGCATGTGTTCAATTTCACCCTGTATATTGAAAAAATGAATTTAATTTCCGTTTACGGTTATTTAGTTTATTATGACTTTTTTGACTAAAAGCTGAAAATTATTAAGGATTGCTCCATACGATATTATTTCGATGGTTAGCAATCAATATGTTAAAATATCGATTTAAACTACATCTGTGAATCGGCGACCACTAGATGTCGCCTTTGACAGATAGAAACTGACGTTTGACTGAATGACATTTGGAATGTAAACATTCGCAACTAATTACAATACAATATGTTTAATAGGATTTAGAAAAGTGATTTATTGTGAGGAAGCCGATTGTAAAACTACAATGAAATGTGTTACTCGGAAACCTCGTAATGTACTACTCATGTTTTCAGGTAAATGCTACTTTACTATTAGTAACGCAGCTGTGTTAAACCAACCCGTTGTAGGTGCAAAAAAACAACGTAACAACATCAATAACAATTTCCGTTACTCATGAAGTCCTAGTAGGTACTTTAAATAACTTCTCTTGCATAGTTGGAGACATTCGCTGATTACGGAAAATCTAAACACTACCCGTTCAAACACGGCTCACGCGCCTATCATCGACGATCGGACAAATAAGACAACTGTAAACAAAGTGACGTGTTTGGATATATTCAATAATTCATTTCTTTTTCCCGAAAAAAAAAAAGGTTATCAATTCGACACGGTATGTATGTAGGGGAAGGTGGGGGGGACACCGGATAGTTAAGAAAAAGACATAATAAATAAATCACTGTGTTATTTATTGAGGTAATCAATGTCATAAATGTTTAAGTATACCTTAGGCATAAAAATATTTGAGATCAATCTTAGTTACTAAACAATATATATTTTTGTAATAAAAAATATTAATCCGAATTTACCCCATACCTAAAGGTCAAACCGATAGGCATTTTTTATTCAAGGGGTAAATGCAGATACTAACAATAAAACTAAATAATCAAATTATTCGCAGTTTTTGCATACAAAAAACAATAATTCTTGCTCAGAACAACTGATGCAACTTTCGTGATCCCATTTAACGCCCGTTTTCAATAAGCTATCTATCTACAGTTGTAGCTACTAAAGAAATCTATCCTTTTGTCCTAACTTGCTTTCCTATAACCTACCGATGGATAGCATTTCCTACCGAAGTTCTCAATCTATCGTCGGGAGGTCGGATAGTCTACCGAGATAGGACCGCTCATACAATTCGCCCTTACAGTTCTTTTATCTCACGAGCGCGGGTGAGCCATAGTTGTAGTTGAACCGCGTATTAACACGCACGCTTGTGTGCGTAACTACAAGTTGCGTTAGCAAGCTCATTTATTGTTTACTAGCTTTTGCCCGCGCCTTCGTCCGCGTGGAATAATTACTTCCGGCAGAATTTGGGTTTTTCGCTTAGTTATCGCCTTTTCCAGGGTCTATCGATTACGTGTGTAAACAAACATTTAAAAAATCAAATTGTCTCTTTTTGTAATATTAGTACACATACAGATTTAGAAAAGGTAAAAAAAACAAAATCATAGTCAACTTCTTGATACTAAATCTGGTAATTGCAAAATGAAAAAAATAATAATAAAGCTTATACTCATAAATAACTTATTTTTTATTTTTTTATTACATATTTATTTTGACACTGATTTTTAATAAAATATTATTTCAATCAGAATCATAACTAGACGCCTCTTCAGAGTCAGTTTCGTCGTCACTGTCATCTTGTAAATTGATTATTAATTCAAAATCAGTGTCAAAATATTTCATATATTCAGTTTCTTTCTTAACCCTTTATTTGTCACTACAACAAATACCGAGCTACGATAATGAACCTTGTGAACTTCCTCCGTCCACACGATCCATATCAGTACCGGAGGACGAAAGACCAACCGGCGACTTTGTATATTCGTACTTCAACAGTATATTTTTCGCACCATTCTTATCCCTGTGAATACCCTTACGACATGTATGTCGTAAGGGTATTCACAGGGATAAGAATGGTGCAGCACTGCAGTGTACTGCAGTATACGTAACGATGAGGGGATTTGGATACGTGCAAATGATTCTTCAATCCGTACTCGTAACATTTGCTACAATTCTTTGTGGTGAAGGCTTCGTTTATGATGAACACCGATAGATTCTTGCGTTGCCGTATGATTTTGAGCACATCGTTGTGTCTAAACTTTCTGTGACCCTTGAATGTGCCGGTGTTCATGAAATCGAATCCGGTGCCATACACGACCAGAGTGTCGGGCTCTTTGCCGAAGAACTCATCAACCAGTTTGTGTAGCATCTTCTGATCGTTTATATATTTGTCAAACTTTAAACGTTGCAATCTACGCTGCTCGTAGACTCTTTGTTTCTCGTCGAACCACTTTAGTTGAAATCTAGTGTAATCATACACGTCTGTTGATTTTTGAGTTATAATCACACCCGTTTCGCGCTCCGTGTCTTCTCTGTCTATCTGTACGCGCTCTTCTATATTCTTTATGAACCTCGAACGTTTCTTATCCCTGTGGTGTTCTTTCGATTCGTATAACACTCGCTCCTTTTTCAAAATCCTATACTCGAACCCACCATCTTTAGAACGCGTACATGTAACTATTGGTGTTTTGGCACCCGGATCTACGGATATAATCTTTGAGTAGCTCTTGGCGCAAACGTTAGAGTTTTCAATTGAGGCTTCGTCCTTCTTGACTCTTTTGGTTTTATACTTGCTACCTTTAGACACGATACGATTCATAGACAGCGACACGCTCACTCCGTCTGTCGAGAAGCTGTATCCAAACTTTGGCGGTACGACAAAGTGTCGAGACCATTGCGATTTAGAATCTTCGGAGAATTTAGACCACGCGGAAGGTGTGTTTGCAGGATCGATTCTTCTCAAGAGTTCATGCATACATCTAGTGTCATACGTAATATGCAACAGACCATGTGAATATATGGGAAACACCGAGTATGACTTTTGATTATTTAGATTCAACTCTTCTTGTATCTTTACAAAGAGTCTAACGTGATTCCAAAAGTTTTGTTTTACCTCGCCCGAGTCTATTTTGTTCGCAGCGAACCATTCACCGATCTCGTTGGATCTGTGCACTTTGTTGTAATAGGCGTCGTACGTGGAAGAGTGTACGTCTGATTTGTCCAATTTGTCACCGTACTTGAAGTACATGTAACGTTTTAGTCTCTTGAATGCGTGCATTGAAATGTTGGTCTCCAGTATAGTACTGTATTGTTTTGCGATCTGTATAATGTTGTACGATCGCAACTTGCAATCCTACAATCTTTTGTTTAATCTGTATGATAAATACTCGTCGAGTACATTTTCAGGATCGTTTAGTTTATGCTTTGCACCCTTCAGAACGTACGTGAAGTGAAGAGCGTCAAATTTAGGAAACAATGTGTAGAAATCTTCTCTAGACACGTATCGTTTGTAAAAGTGGTTGATTAAGTATGATAGTTCTATGCTAAGTCTAGACAACTCCTTGACATCAGCACTGATAGTTTTGAGCAACAAGTCTCTTTTGGGTCCTAGAGAACACACAAACGAAGTTAGACCCTTCTTGACCGAGTAGACTGACACCTCTTGATTTTCAGATAGATCAGTCTCTCGGATGCGTCTCTTTCTATTCGCACACTTGGCGCTACTGGATCGTTGGTGATCATCTTTACCGCAAGACGGACAAACCATCACTGTACAAGTAGTAGGTCTAATAAGATGTATAACATATTAGGTATTTGTGAATAAAAAACATAAGGTTTATAATTGCTTGACATACTATGTTTAGTATAATATACATTGCGAAGTAAAGGGTCACTATTGCATGTATTACGCCATGTGTCACTCGTTATTTTTTCAATACTTTCTTCGATAAGTTTTTCTGTACTGGTTATATTTTGTTCTACATTTCTTAGAGCAATATCATTTTTAAGGACCCCCCAGATGTTCTCTATGGCATTCAGCTCAGGGTGATAGGGAGGCAGACGTAATTCTTCAAATCCTTTTTCTGCGATGTAGTCATCGATTTTGTAAGTGATAAAATCACTTTTATGTTTTTTTATTATATCATACAGCTCAACTTTTAGCAAATTTGAGTCGAACGGTATATTTTTTGAAGCGAGCCACTCTTGCATCTCAGATTTTTTTGAGGCAGACGTTGGCAATTTCTCAGCACGTGTGTTGTGGTAGGATGCGTTATCAAGTATTATAACGGAACGATCTGGTAAATTTGGCAGCAATTTTTCATTCAGCCATTTTACGTAGTTTTCATAACTCATGTTTGAATGGTAGTCCCCAACTGTGGAATTAGCTTTATAGACTAAACAAGCGTTCTCAATAAATCCGGCATCGGTTCCAGCGTGTACTAAAATAAAACGAGTACCTGTACTAAGTTTTTTGGTAAATGGAGATGGTTTGTCTTTTTGAGCCCAGGTATTATTTCGAACGTGTGTTGTTAATACGTAACTTTCGTCAGTATAGACCAGTGGTTCCCAATTAGTTTTTGCTGCGTACCACTTCAAAAAAGACCTCAAACCTGCGTACCACTTATTGTCGCAATCACACTAATATTATAAATGCGAAAGTTTGTGAATGTGTGTATGTCTGTTACTTCTTCACGCTCAAACGCCTGGACCAATTTTGATGAAATTTGGTGTACAGGTAGTTGACACCCTGGATTAACAGATAGGCTACCGCGGGTAACACCGCGGGGCACAGCTAGTGATAAATAAAAAAAATAAGTCAGTTAAAATAACATTTATTATTTTCAAATTTCAGTACAATAGTGAAAATCAAAATAATATGATGTATTGGCGAAGACGCTAATGTGACAATTGTGCACGTTTTTCTTTGCACAGCTCTTGAAAATCTGGTTGTCCTTCAGTCAGTTTCAGTCTTAAATCGTCTTCAAGTTGAAGTCTGTGACGATGTTTAGTTTTTAAGTTCGTCATGGCCGAAAATCCGCTTTCGCAAAGGTAGGTTGTGCAAAATGGCAGTAAATATTTTATTGCTGATTCGCTGATATGATAAATATCTTTTAAATTAGCCCAAAAGTCACCCAGTGATTGCTCTGCAAAACAACTCTTGAGTCTGCTGTTGCATGAGATGTCTATTAATTCCTCTTGATCAGAGATGGGTAGGTGGTCGACGGAATGGTTCGCGAAAGGGTTGTTTACCCAGTTCCATTGCGGCGATATTTCTGGGAAGTAACTGCGTAAAGCCGCCGACAGATTTTGCAAGTGGCATTTTATGTCCGATTTTAAATCTTCATTTACTGTCGAAGAAGTTGTATCCAAAAAAAGTTTAAGATTCGGAAACTGGTCATATTTACACTTGTCAATCAAAGATGTCCAGAGGGATAGTTTTTTTATAGTGGACTCAACTTTCTCCTGCATAGTGAATATGGTTGTATCACGGCCTTGTAGTCCCAAATTCAACTCATTTAATTTTGTGACGATATCTGACAAGTAAGCCAATTTTTGCACCCACAAAGAGTCAGTCAGCATCTGTTTGTACTCATCGTGTCCCTGCTCGACCAAAAATAACTCAATTTCATGTCTTAACTCAAACATTCTCGAAACAACTCTTCCTCTGGACAGCCAACGCACTTCAGTATGTAACAACAGGGTCTCGTGTTCACTGCCAAGCTCTTTGCAAATAGCTGCAAAAATTCTAGAGTTTGTGGCACGGGCCTTGATTAAGTTAACAATTTTTACAGCATTTTTGAGAGTAATATCTAAGCTAGCTGGAATTTTTTTACAAGCCAGTGTTGAGTTTGATCAAAATGTTTTTCACAAACACGTTTTGTCATCAATTGGTTCTTTGTCAGTCCGAGTAGATTAGGGTTTGTTGGAACCAGTAACGACAACCACAAACTGCGTAAATTATCGTTCATGGGCATGCAAAATAGTCTGTGAGGTTGAATCACAACTACCAACACAACACTTATTTGGCGCCATGACGAGAAAGTATGGAGCACAGTGAAATAAATAAATATCACCGAGCACGGTACAAACGGAGTGTACGGAGTACCACAAAGCGTGGAATTGTATCGTACAACAAAGGAGGGTAGCTTCTCAAGTATCTCAACTCAACGGGGAGGAGAACACAAGATAACCTGCTCGACTCGATGCTGCAGAAAACAATGGCTGATTTACAAATCTAACCGACTTTTATGTGTAAACTGTCAAAATTGTCAAAAATGACCAATGACGTACACACACATTGACACACAATGACGTTTGAGGACAATATGGCGACTTTATCGCGACAGCAGAGCCAAAACTACAAAGTTGGAACTAAAGCTGTCAGCCCCCTGACTCGTACCTTCCATGCTGACGGTATTATTTAAATAATTTTGACGCGAACTGGATGACACTACTGACTCAGCCGGCGACTCGGCCGAAAAGGGTCCCTAGACGATCAAAATTGCTTGACAAGCATGCTTGACGAGGTCACGACATCAAAAAACATTCTTGTCAAGCATTCGCATCATTTTGTCGGATAGAGTGACCCAGTGTTGAACTTGCGCTTAAAACAGAAACATTTGCAAAGTAGTAGAATGTCTCTAGATGCAGATATGGCTTTTCTTGCTCTCACAATTGCTTTGTTGAAGAAAACAAAAAAGAAACGAACAAGACGATGGTCTAAGCAGTGGTATTTGTTATGAGATAGATTTACCCATGAGCATTTGCAAAAGATTCTACAAGTGACGGAGCCCAATGATTTCAAAATTTTTTTGAGGATGGATAATGAAGCATTTGAGACATTATTGGAAATGGTTAGGCCAAACATTGAAAAACAGGACTCTAACATGCGACAGGCGATTCCAGCTAGTCAGCGATTATCTGTGACTTTAAGATTCTTGGCTACTGGCATGGATTTGGAAGATTTAAAAGGGGGATGCCAAGCCGCCATAGTGATTTAGGCCCTGAGTGCCCATAAGTAACACCGAATGTTAATATTAGTATGCACCACAAATAATTTATTGATAAAAGAAAATTATTAAAAAAAACTTGGAGTTTCCAAATTATAAGTTTTTTTTTAATGTGCCAAACACAAGCATTAAAAAGTTATTGAACTCTTCCTACATAACATATTAAAGCTAAATATATTATTTAAATATGTCAGATGGTTGAAAATAAAACACTATATTAATAGAAAACATTTTATTCATCATAAACTACTAAGACATCGTTCAAAAATTGAGCAGGAGGAAAAATATTAGATTGATGCCGTGCCCACCCCAAATACCATATCACTGTCATGACATGGGCACAGCACCCAACAGTACGACGGCCAACAATGCAGTTACAGCAATACTGCTTTATCGCCTCACGACCTGCTTCGGTATTACTAACTAATATATACACGAAGTATACTTTGCGACTGATATGCCTACTTGCAATTTTTGCTCTAATCAAGTAGCAATTCGACCCAAATATGACTTCTTCCATCATTCTATTCCTAGAGTCTCTAGATACTTCTATAACGTAAGATCCATTAAATCTGATGTGCTCCCCATAGTAAGAGCGGGCTTGTTTTAACTGATATATCCCGCAGGCAATCAATATTAACTCGCTGTAATTTAATCTTGGGAAGTCCCTTATATTTTCCCTGTCTACATTTATATTGTGAAAATCTGCCCTAGTTCTATTAAGATTATGCACCCTAACATAGTCTGAGAGATCATTGTTTTTGTTCATGTTTCTATTAACTATTTGGATTATTTCAGGGGCATCATCCCTATCCCTTAATATGGTGTGGTATTTATTTATAAGAGCTGCAGCTACAGAAAAATCTATCATGAGATGCTTGGAAGCCCTATTAAAAAAGTTTTGTCTAAATAATTTAAACTTGGTTTTAAAAATACCGTTCACCACCTCGACAACCCAACGACATAATGTAACAGCTCTGGACTTGTTGGCTTGGATTGTTGTTAGCTGTGGGTCATTATCTTCTGGGGATAACGGGATATGTACATTATAGCCACAACTTCTTAATAATGTCAAGGAGTCCCTGAAACCTCTATCCAAAATAAATACATCTCCTGCTTGGAAAAATTGACGGAATGAGCTGTTTTCATTTTCAAACTCTTGTATCATAATATCTGCATCTGTGGTTGTAGCAGGATAGGGGCCCAATATATCAATGATATAACCATCAGTGCATACAAATAAGAATGGCTTTACCAGATTGCGGTATTTATGTAACGAATAGGTTTGTTTCTGGTACAAGTAATTAGAACTCTTTTCTATATATATGTATGTACCATCAGCAATTATAATTGGTGTTCTCTCTGGCCCTCCATATAAAGAATTAGGAATCAGGAGATTCCTTTGAGCGATTTCTGCTCTTGTTATGTGATTTATGCCAAGATTACTTGGAACAAAATCTTGATGCAATATTTCTCTTGCTATGTTCATAAGACCTTCTAACGTACTCCTTGGGACTTGCAATAGAGATGAAATACGCTCATTACTGTCACCTGTCCGCAATTTCATTAAATATGCAGCTAGTGCAAAAGCACCCCTATGTCTATTTGATAGTCTAGGAATTTCCAAAAGCATATTCTGAAATTGTTCCTTTGAAAAGCCCAAGTAATAATGAACAATGTGCTCTGGCATACTTTGTATGTTATCAAAATCTAAATGCATTAGCATATTATCTTTTAATAAAGAAATTAATTCTTCCATATGCTCTGCACTGAATGTCCTGATAGGATTATAAATTGAGTCTAGAAGTAAATCCCATGAATTGCTTCTCAAGTGATAAGAACATATTCTACAATCTGCAGGCACATAATAATTGTAGTCGCAAAGTAAACTTACACGCAATGACGATGGTACTAAAAGTCGCTCAGACTGGTTACATCCAGGAAAGAAACACTGGCGTTGTGTGTCAGGAGCTCTAATATAATTAGACAACTGCATGCTATTAGAAGTATTTTGTACTTCAATTTGCGTTGTAGAAGAGTCTGTGTCCAATGACGGAAGACTTGGTACTGATGACTCCCTTTCTGAAGTCAAGCGTGGAGCTGCTCTCTCGGTCCTTCGCCAACAAGTGTGACACAGACTGGCTGATCTTGGCAACTGTAGAAAAAAAAAACTGATATAATATTAACCTTTTAACATCTCAGAGCAATCTTACTGCATTCAATAGAATTCTAACAATAGTATAGTTTGTTATCTAACCTGTTGTGGTGCAATTTGCTGTGCAATCACATTCCTTATTTGTTCAACCCGTGGTGTATCACTGTTCAGCGAATGTGACCTTTGTCTTAAAAGAGAGGTGCCACGGCTAATACAGACATGAATGTGGCCAACAATAGGGTCTGTTGATTGTCGACTTGTTGGCTGCCTGATTTCATTCCATGCTATGGCCCAACATGCATGGCACACCAAACTATCACTTGTAATTGGCTGGAAAAGTAAAACAATATTTTGTAAGTATTTGTTTGCATGAGTAGGTATCTTATTTTGAGCTCACACAGCTTGAAATAAAATAGTCCTCATATTTGCATATTCTTACTACATTTGTGAAACTTATTATAGTTACCTGTTGATGTCCAACCCATCTTTGTATGAGAGATCGAACTTCGACAATTTCCAAAGGGTGTCTTCGCATTCTTGATATGTTTAAATTACAATTCACACAGCGTACATATCCACTTGCAACAGTTCGCAGCGAAGAACTCGAACCAGGTTGAATGCCGGGGTCTTCGATAGGTACTGACATCAAATCCAAGTTATCGCGGGGGTCGTCATTATCAGCAAGAGCGGAATCCATATTCAAGCCGTGGTCGTCAGGTATAGGAGAATCGCCAGAGTCAGTATTCATCAGTCAAAACGTCGATTTTAATAGCAAAATACACGCAGCGAATCACTATGATGCAAATGCAAACAAAGTAATGAAGTGACATTTCTGATAATGTCAACTGACAAGTTTCAGTCAAAGTCAAAAGTCAAAGCAATATTATATTTTTCGGGAATATTAAATTGGCAACCTAGCAAATGTCTGTTTATTTCCTTGTATCGTTACAATATTTATTTTTTATTAAAAAATGTTCCTAACCTTTATCGCGTCGTGATTATAAGAGTTAATTACTTAAAAATTACATATTTTTTTTTACTATATCAAATTTCTTGGGCACCGCAAGGCCTAAAATCGGCATTCCCCTTTACTTGTGCTATTGCTCCTTACACATTAGAAGGTATAATAATGGAAACTTGTGAGGCTATCATAGAGAAATTAAAAGAAAACATTGCGGTAAGTAGAAATTACCACTTTATTTAGGTAGTTATCTTAATTAACAAAAGTATTAAGGAATTTTATTAAAAAGATGAATATGTTCTAAGAAATTCGGCTGCTGTTGTATCTTCGTTGTTGTATTCCTCCAATATATTGGACTGATTAGAAAGGAATTGAATTTTATTGGAAGCGGAAGATTGTTGGACATTGTAGGACTGAGTAGAGGGCGACTGATAGGGCAGAGGTGATTGAATGGGAGCGGGAGATTGCTGAATATTGTGAGATTGATGAGATGGTGATTGATATGGCAGAGGTGATTGAATGGGAGCGGGAGATTGCTGAATATTGTGAGATTGATGAGATGGTGGTTGATATGGCAGAGGTGATTGAATGGGAGCGGGAGATTGCTGAAAATTGTGAGATTGATGAGATGGTGATTGATATGGCAGAGGTGATTGAATGGGAGCGGGAAATTGCTGAATATTGTGAGATTGATGAGATGGTGATTGATATGGCAGAGGTGATTGAATGGGAGCGGGAGATTCCTCGGAAATATAAGAATGGTTGGAACTAGGTGAGTTATATCTGAACATTGGCGATTGAGATGAAAGTGGACTAGGCAAAGGATTTTGTAAAAAAGTAACACCATGTCTAGTTAATGTGCCCATTTCTCCTTCAAATAAAACATCGTTAATTATCTTCTCAGCATATCGGCGTTGATCTGCAGCTAATCTTCTAATCTTGACAGCCCAACCTTTTGCGATGACATCAGCGTCATCTTCAGTACGATTCTTGAAATAGGAAGTAGCAGCAGAAAATAATTCTGATGTTTCACAACTATCTTCTTTTTTTTTCTTCCTTGATGTGGTTGGTGGTGGCATTTTCTGAAACATATTTTTTATTTAAAGGTACCCAGATCTTCAGAAGGATGGAAAAAGATTGCAAAGGAATTTGAAACTCGATGGAATTTCCCTAATGTGATCGGGGCTGTGGATGGAAAACATGTTCGAATACAGAAACCTTATAACTCCGGATCATACTATTTTAATTATAAACAAACACATAGTATTGTTTTAATGGCTATTGTAAATGCTAAATACGAGTTTATAATGGTGGATGTTGGAGCAAATGGCAGAATATCTGACAGAGGTGTTTTAAAAAATACAGAATTTTGGTCAAAATTCACCAGCAGTGACAATTGTTTGAATCTACCTGAACAGTCAGAGTTACCATCAACAAATAAAAAAAAGCCATACGTTTTAATAGGCGATGAAGCATTTCAATTAACTCCCAATTTCATGAAGCCCTACAATAAAACTCTTTTAAACAATGAACGCAGAATTTTTAGATTATCACGTGCCCGCAACGTTGTGGAGAATGCCTTCGGGATTTTATCATCACGTTTTAAGATATTTGAGCGATCTGTTAATTTAGATCCACAAAAAGTCAGTAAAATAGTTTTAGCATGTTGTCACTTGCATAATTATCTGTCAAAGTCAGAAAAATACGTTCGAAATAATGACGTTGATTTTGAAAATATTAATACAGGAGAAATTAGGCCAGGCTCGTGGAGAACAGAATCACAAGAGTGATTCTGTTCTCCACGAGCACAACATGATCCCTACACCAAGGTTAAGGGGAAATCCTACTATTGAAGCCAAAGCAGTCCGAGATGAGTTTTGCGAATATTTTAATACAACAGGAGCAGTTCCATGGCAAAATAGATGCTTGAATACTGCGTAGTACATAATAGTGTAACATGATAAGAAGGGGAACTTACTTGTGATCCTTCCGAACTGATTGTTGGCGAGATTTCCGTTCCGTCTGCTATGAACATTAAGTCGTTGTAATAAAACAATTTTGGGCTATAAACTTCACTTGCTCCCATTCCAGACTTAATAAAATTTTTATATTTTGTATGTTCTCGATTAAAATTTGTTCGTAACAAATTAATTTTTTTCTTCAATTCCTCAATGCTGAAATTACTCTTATATCTTTTTAAAATATCCACCATATTCATGAGAGCCATATTCTTTTTATTTTTGTCTTTATAGTCCCGAGCCTTAATGTCCCACAGTATCGTCGCATTTTTGTATAATGATATCAACAACAAAGTAAAATCACGATCACTAATTGCGCTGCTGCCGCCATCATCACCGCTGGCGCCGGCGCTGTTCGTGTCGCGTGGTCTCTCCATAACGTTCCGTAGTACACTGAATGTGTTGCTTGACAAGCATGTTCTAAACGATTAAGCATGCTTGACAAGCATTGCAAAAATATAATTTTTCATCAAGCTTCATCAAGCATCGAGTTTGCTTGTCAAGCACATCAAGCTTCGTTCTAGACGGTCAAAATTGCTTGACAAGCACGTTTTAACGTGCTTTGTCAAGCAATTTTGATCGTCTAGGGACCCCAGAAACTGAGCGCTCCCGAGCGTACGCACACAAAGACAATCTGCATGTACATTTACCCACACAAGTATGGCACACCCGCGCTCGTGAGATAAAACATCTGTACCTGCGTTTCAATAAAAGTTTGAAGTTACTCTCCGATAGGCGGAGCTATCTCTAGTAACGTCATCTGCGTATCCGTCATTATTGACCGGTAACGGGGATAAGCGTTTGAAAATATATATTTGTTGTGTTGTAGAAGTGTTTGTTTTCTTGTTATAATGGAATATTTTAGCAGTGATGACTGATTTGGAATTATTTCAAACGATAATAGATTGTGATGAAGAGAGTGACAGTGATAACGATAACATACCGTTACAGAAGGAATATAAGCCACGTGTGAATTATTTAGCCAAACTAAATGACTACGAATTTGCCTATAGATTTGGACTAAATAAAGTGGCTGTGACTCAGTTAGTTCATTTAATACAACCATACTGTGTTACATCTAAAAGGTATGTAAGGTTAATTAAAATAATTTAGATAGGTTATTATATTTCTTTGCCTAATTTCACGCATAATTAAGTATTATTTGTTACAGAAATCATGGGATATCCCCTCTGTTATCTTATTTTTAGATGTTGAATTATTAATTACTTTAGTAGAGACTGGGATTCTATTTTATATAAATTAAACTGCAGGAACTCATATAGTCAGCCATATCTATTTCAATCCACACTCCACTCTCATGACCACAGATAATCTTAACCCTAGTACACAACACAACCACAGATAATTAAGGATGGTCCACACCACTGACATCCCCTTTTTTTTTTTACACAACAGAAAGAAAATACAAATTAATTTCAACACTCATAATTTTCTAAATAATGAGGTCGCCTCACAGTCCTTCCAAACCTAGAAACATTATTACTAACATTACCGTTATCATTTGGTACAACATGTTCAACATTATTTCTTAAGTTAAAAGTAACTCTTTTTTGTGTGGAAGAACTCTGATCAGCAACATTGACAAAATCATTTAAGCAGTTATAATTTTCATTAGATTGTCTCCACGGAGAACCTTTAAAAATATGATATCTATTTCTAACAACCTTTTCCCCGTTTTCCAATAAAATTAAGTATGATCTGTATTTCTCCTCTTTAACAATTTCCCCTTTTAATTTTTGATTAGTATTTCTATCATGTATATAAACCTTTTGTCCTGGATAGAATCTACCTATTTCACAATTATTTCTCTTATCATGATAATATTTATATTTAAAACGCTTAACTTCTACCTGTTTCTTCAATTTATTGTAATTATTTTTAACAAAAGTATTTTTTGTTGGTAAAAAAGATGATACTTGCCTACCTATTATCCATTCATTAGGTGATTTTAAGTTATCATCAATAGGTGTGTTTCTGTATTCTAGTAAGGCTAAATATAAATCCTTTTTCTCAATTAAACATTTTTTAAACATTTTTTTAATAGTCTGTATGTGTCTTTCTACCATTCCTTTAGATCTCGCATAATATGGTGATGAAGTAATATGTTGAAAATTCCACAATTTGCAAAAATCTTTAAATATGTAACTTTTATATTGAGATCCATCATCAGTATACAATTTCTCAGGAATTCCCCATCTAGCAAAAACTGAACTTAATGCTTTTACATGACTATCAGCAGTTTGATCACACATCTCAACCAATTCAACATACTTAGTTAAGTAATCCACTACTAACAAATAAATTTTATTGTTTAGAAAAAACATATCTGCACCAACTGTAGCCCAAGGTTTGTTTACAATATCTCTTAACATTAATGCTTCATAGGAATGATTTTTACTAAATTCAAGACATGTGTCACAATTCTGAATTAAATCTTCTAATTCTTTATTCATAAAAGGCCAAAACAATAAACCCCTAATTCTATTTTTACATTTATCAATTCCCATATGATTAAAATGAATTTTGTTTAACATCTCTCTACGCAATGACTTGGGTACTAAAATAGCTGTATTTTTGAAAATTAAACCATCTGTAACATATAACTCATCTTTTATAGAATGATAATATTTAAGCTTATACGGTATGTCTTTGACTGAAGGCCATTTATTTTGTATGTACTTTATTAATAAAATTAAATCTTCATCTTTAGCTGTCTCTTCTTTTAATACTTCTAGTTTTTCTTTACTAATATTTAAACTTTCTTTTATTAAGCATACATGCAGTTCTATAGTCTCGTCTAATTCTTTATTACATATGGTATCATTCACATAAGACCTTGACAGAGCATCTGCCACTAATAATTCTTTCCCTGGCCTATATCTTATTTCTAAATCATATCCTTGCAATCTTAGTCTAAGTCTCTGTAGCCTTAAGGGTGTTTCATTCATCGATTTTTTAACAATGTACTCCAGAGGTTTATGATCAGTTTCTACTAACACATGTTTTCCATATATGTACTGGTGAAATTTTTCGCATGCATAAACTATTGCTAACATTTCTTTCTCTATCTGCGCCCAAGACTTCTGACAATCTGTTAGCGCTTTGGAAGCATATGCCACTGGTGTATTATCTTGCAGTAAGACTGCTCCTAACCCAGTACTGCTACTGTCAACTGACAAGGTTATAGCACTATTCATATCATAATATTTTAAAACTGGTTCTGATGTTAATAACTGCTTTAATTTATAGAAATCTTTTTTCTGTTTTTCACCCCAAATAAACTCTGCGTCTTTTTTTAATAACTCTCTTAAAGAATATGTAACATCTGATAAATTAGGCACAAATTTTAATACATAGGTAACAATGCCTAATATTGTTTGCAATTGTTTTTTATTTTTTGGTTCATCCATACTTACAATTGCTCTTATTTTCTCCGGATCTGGTTTTATACCATCCCCACTTACACTATGCCCTACATACTTTACTTCTTTAACCCCAAACTGACATTTCTGTTTATTAAATTTAACTCCTGATTCCTTTGCTTTTTGCAATACCTTTTCTAACCTCTCATTATGTTGCTCTAAACTCTGACCCCATATAATCAATTCATCTATATACTGTTCTACCCCTTCAATATCTTTAAACAAATCAGAAAAACATCTACTAAACACCTCAGGTGCTGAATTTAATCCAAATGGTAACCTTTTATAGCAATACCTTCCCCAGTTTCCAGCATTGAAAGTTGTAAACAATTGACTATCCTCTGTCAACTTTATCATATAAATCCTTTAGACGCATCTAATACACTGAAGTATTTAGCATTAGGCATCCTAGCTACTAGTTCCTCGAAGGTACTCATCTTATGTCTCTCCCTTATTATAGACTTATTTAAATTTTGAGGATCCAAACATATTCTAATATTGTCACCTGATTTCTTAGTTACTACCATAGAATTAACCCATTCTGTAGGTTCTACCACTTTCCTAATCACTCCTGATTGCTCCATCCTATCTAACTCCTGTTTAACTCTATCTTGTAATTTGAATGGTATTTTCCTTGGTCTCTCCGCTACCGGTATATGGTCATCCTTTAATTTGATTTTATACTCATGTTCAAGTTGTCCTAATCCAGAAAATAAACAATTATATTTCTCAATTAAATACTGTGTAGACCCTTCATTAATTTTACAGACATTTTTAATTATCCCCAATCTTAATACTGTATTATAGCTTATAACTCCCATTTTACAACACTCTACTACATAAAAAGTTGTGATACATTTACTGTTTTTGTAACTTATTTGTTCATCACATGCCCCTAATACTTTAATACTTGAACCATCAAAATTAGTTAGTTTTACATTTTCTGCATTATTAATCTTTAACTTTAATCCTTTACATGTATTTATGTTTAATATATCCACCTGTGACCCTGTATCAATCTTAAATTTCACTATGTTGCCTTTAATTATAAGTTCCATTTGCCAGTCTCTATTTATTTCTCCAACTTTCTGCACTGTTTCTATTTCAAATGATTTTTCACTGCTTTTTTCTATAACCGCACACTTATTTCTACACATCGCACCAAAATGACCCAATTTACTACACTTTACACATTTTTTATTGAAAGCTGGACACTTTCCATATTGGTGGTTACTTCCACACTTGCCGCAAACTCGTGGTGCTCCCTCTCCTTGATCCTTCTTATATCTTGGGTTTTGCCTTGTCCGTGATGTTGATTGTTGGTATCTTTTTCTATCTGTATACCTATTTTGGCTCAGTTGTCTCCCACGAGGATTATTTTTATTAACTTCTCCAACTTCTTTTTCTTTAAGTTTCTCCATTTGACCTCTAGCTACTTCAGCCGCTTTACAAGTGTTTATGCATTTTTCTAGTGTAAGATCCGTTGTTCTTAATAAGCTCTCCTTCAAACTATTGTCACTTATTCCCATTATGATTTGATCTCTTATTAATCCGTCCTTTAAATGATCAAAATTACAATCCAAACTTAGCTTTTTTAGAACCGTAATAAATTCATCATAAGTTTCTCCCGTTTTTTGCTTACGAGATAAGAAAACATGTCTGTTATAAGTTTCATTGCTTGGTGGACTGCAATGCTTTTCTATACTTTGTATTACTTGTTCAAATGTTAGCGACTCTTTTTTCTCGAATGTATTGTATATTGCCAGACCTTCGTCACCCAAACTGTGCAGTAATAAAGCTTTCAGTTGCTCTTTCTCCAACTTAGTTTTCGCTCCACTCGCAATTAAATACAAATCAAATTTTTGCTTCCAATCTAGAAATGATTGCTTGATATTTTGAGTGTTTAACTTTAACGTGTCTGGAGGCCGTATCATCTCCATTTTTACTTTATCAAAAAATAATAATTTTTTGATAGCCTCTGTAATGGCGTCGCGTCACTCGCTGCCGCTACACAACTTCGCCTTTATTCTATAAAAACTCCAACCACTCGCCTGAATCCTGTGTCCTCAGCGCCATGTCATCTTATTTTTAGATGTTGAATTATTAATTACTTTAGTAGAGACTGGGATTCTATTTTATATAAATTAAACTGCAGGAACTCATATAGTCAGCCATATCTATTTCAATCCACACTCCACTCTCATGACCACAGATAATCTTAACCCTAGTACACAACACAACCACAGATAATTAAGGATGGTCCACACCACTGACACCCTCTTCATCAGATACTTCTGGCTCTACGATTTTATGCATTGGGTACTATGCTGGTGTCAGTTGCAGATTTCATTGGAGTGTCTATAGCATCTGCTAGTCGTATTGTTTCTGATGTGTCTAGAGCCCTAGCAAGATTGTACCCAGATTTTGTTAAACTTCAGAACCACTCGCAGCAGGAGTTTTATAATATCGCTGGATTCCCTAGAGTACATGGTGCCATAGATGGCACTCATATATTAATACAATCACCAAGTAAGTTACTTTCTATAGGTACTCATTAGGTATTTTCTTATTTCTATTTAGACGTGGTACAAAATACAATATATTTTAGTACCATTAGAGGACAGTTCATATGATATTATTATACAAACTGTCCTCTGTGGTTTCAAACACAGTAACACAGTAGGTACACAACCAAACTCTTCACTTTATGATATTAGTACCCCTACGTCCCCTACACATGCTTAACAATTTTTTTTTTACAGATTCCAACATAGGAGAGGAATTCAGAAACAGAAAAGGATTCTTTTCTATCAATGTGCAAGTTGTGTGTAATGCATCCTTGGTGTTTCAAAATGTTGTTGCTCGATGGCCAGGATCTACTCATGATGCAACTATATTTAACCATTCTAATTTAAAAAGTTGGTTATTTGATTCTTTTCTGTCAATGTAAAGCTGGTCCCACTGTATAAAAATCTAATGCATTTAAATATTCTTAATAGATGATTGTAAGCAAGGTGTACTTGGGAATCGCTGGTTGCTTGGTGACAGCGGGTATCCTTGTAAGCCCTATCTTTTGACACCATTACTCAACCCGAGTACTCCGTCAGAGCAACGATATAATGAAGCACATATAAAAACAAGAAATACTGTAGAAAGGTTAGTTGTTTATGTATTTGGTAGGTACTAAGTAGTGTGAAATTATATAAGATAAAATGATTAATTATAGGTACTATTTTATTTCAGATGCATTGGTGTTTGGAAGAGAAGATTCCCTATACTGTCATTAAAAAGTAGGTTAAAACGATTGAATATGCAAGCAGTCATTATAGCAACTGCAGTGTTGCATAAGATTGCCAGGAATATGAATTTGGAAGAAATAGAGCTAGAAGTATCAGTTCCAGACATGTCTCAGGAAAATGATATAATTTTTCATGAAAATTCTCCTCCACAACACACATCAGAAAGGCTATTACTAATAAATAATTATTTTCAAACATAAATGTATATATTATGTAGTTTTAATTAGTTAAGGGATTTTATTTTTCTTGTTCTATCTATAATAATAATACATTCGTGTCGTAAAGCCACAACTCTCTGGAAGCATGTATTTCAACTACAAAAATTATTACTCAATTGTTTTATTAGCGGTCTCCGATTCAGACAACACATTTCGCATCATTGACGTAGGTGCATACGGGAAAGATAGTGATGGAGGCGTTCTCAGCAATTCAAAATTTTTTCAAGAACTTAACAGTGGAAATATTCAATTACCACCCGAGGAACGATTACCGAATAGTGATATTGTGGCACCATATGTATTTTTAGGGGACGAGGCTTTTCCTTTGAAAACGTTCATAATGAGACCTTATCCAAGAACACAAGCAACAGGAAATGCAGATAAATCAAGATTTAATTTCAAATTGTCTACTACAAGGGTCGGTATAGAATGCACCTTTGGAATGGCTGCTAGTAAATTTAGAATTCTTTTAAAAAGCATCAAAACATCTGTGGACAATTCAATTAAAATTGTAAAGGCAGTCTGTCTGTTGCACAATATTATAATACACAGAGATAAGAGAGAACCAGAATTATCTGTAACAAATAATCAATTAAATAACAATTTTGGAAGACTTCCTCGTAATAGAGTTAATAATCGTGCTACAATAACAGCAATTAACGCTAGAGAACTCTTCACCACTTATTTCCTTAATAGAAATGATTCCTAATTAACAGTTAATTTACCTCAATAGGGCTTAGTGCATGGTTGGCATACTAAATTCACCTATGAGGAGCCCCACTATGGGAAAATAAAATTATAAAAAATGTAAAAAATATATTGACGATTCAAACCCTCATATCTTCTAAAGTATACCACTTACGATAATTTACTTGACACATGTTTCATCATTGGCTGTCACAATTTTTTTCCCCGTAGGTACTGAGGCTCCTCATGGGTGAAATCGGGTCTAGTTCATAATATCGAACGTGAAATCACTATGAGGCTTCATACAAAAATGTCAGAACCTCTTTAGTAATGAATGGAGGTACGATTTACGATTCAAATTATATCTAACTATACTAAGTAGATACTTAAGCCAAGGTATGAGTGTGAGTGTGTGTGTGTGTGTGGTATACATTATACAATTCTGGTTGTGATTAAAACTAAGCTCAAATTACTATCTACTTACTTGTTTTATTTACGTTCCTCGCAATTATATCCCATGCTCTTTCACTTTTCAACCTGTTTTTATAGTCCTCACTCTGTTTATTCCAAACAACAGGATGTAAACGTACTTGGTTAATTAAATCTTCTTCGAATGTCATCTTGTATGTAACAGAATAGCCAAACGCTTTACACGAAGAATGAAAACACAAAATGGCGTCCGGCCGCGAGCGAGCCGAGGACCTACTGTGTGTCACTGGTGTTGGCCCTTGCCCCTTTCGTCCCGCGCCCCTCGCGCGTCGACGCATCGCGTATGTAACTAATTAGGACACTCAAAAGAGATCTGTTGCTTTGATTACATGGTCGCACGATCAAACGCATCGTACGATAGTTATTAAGCATTTCATGTGCTCGCACGATTACTTGCGAGGTTCAAATAGGACACTCTGATGAAATCTGTATGTTTGAACTCATCGCACGACGAGAACGCATCGTGTCATCGTACGATCGCTGTCAATTAGGACGACGTCTTAGTGTTAATTTCGTCACAACGTCCCCCCAACCCTTACATTGACCAACAGACTTCAAATGTATCTCATTCGAACCGCCTTAGCTAGCTGATCAATTTTTACTATGACGACATCTCTCAAAAGTGCGGGATATTCCGAGAAAAATCATGTTTTAATGTTTATTGCCAGAACGTCCCCTCAAGCCTTACATCGACCAACAAACTTAAAATGTATCTCATTCAAACCGTCTTAGCAAGGTGATCAATTTTTACTATGACGGCATCTCTCAAAAGTGCAGGATATTCCAAGAAAAATCATGTTTTAATGTTAATATTGCCAGAACGTCCCCCCAACCCTTACATCGACCAACAAACTTAAAATGTATCTCATTCAAACTGCCTTAGCAAGGTGATCAATTTTTACTATGACGACATCTCTCAAAAGTGCGGGATATTCCGAGAAAAATCATGTTTTAAGGTTTATTGCCAGAACGTCCCCCTAAGCCTTACATCGACCAACAAACTTAAAATGTATCTCATTCAAACCGTCTTAGCAAGGTGATCAATTTTTACTACGACGACATCTCTCAAAAGTGCAGGATATTCCGAGAAAAATCATGTTTTAATGTTAATATTTTTGGCACAAAATAAGAGTTTGTAAGTAAACCATATTCTTTGATTTTCAAACCTCTCAAGATCAATTAGGAGATGCCATTTAAAAAACAGAAAACGTCATTCGTTACTCGTCCAATTTTTGTATTCATATAGGCAGGCAGTTGTCCCACCGGCGGCGATGAACGATTAGCGAGTAGAACTAGCAACTGAAAACGAGTTGGCGAGCAGCGTGTGTGTAGTTCCGGTAGTTTTGTAGCTGGGCTATCAGCGAGTTTTCGAGTGCGACGGGCGATTACTCGCACCACTCGCTCGGGGCGATTAGTCTCACAGGGGTTTCTCTCGGCGTGAGCTCTGACCACCAAGCGACCATCGCTGAGCGAGTATCGCTAGGCGAGTATTATCTTTGATAGCTCTTGTCGCTCAGCGACAAACCAGTGAAGCGAGTCCTCGCCGGCAGTGTGAACAGTCAGCGATCAACTGTTAATATATGCATCTCTTTTGTTTACACGGATTGTATATCTGTTGTACGTTTCTTGAGCGAGAAAACAGCCGACAGTTAGTCGCTTCCTCGCCGGCGGTGGGACAACTGCCATATGCTCGTCCGCGACAACAAGACACTACTTTATCCCAAAATAAATAAAGCGACTTTTTATTTTATTTCTAAACCCCATGGATTTTGGAGTTAAAACTGGTTGCTAGTATTTTTATAGATCTTTATGAACCTGATAACACATACAAAAGATCTGTTGCCGGGCGGGGGACGAGCCTAGCCAATTAGAAAAATGAATAAAACGATTTTTTAATTTTCATTTTATTTCTAAGCCCCATGGATCAGCGATCAACTGTTAATATATGCATCTCTTTTGTTTACACGGATTGTATATCTGTTGTACGTTTCTTGAGCGAGAAAACAGCCGACAGTTAGTCGCTTCCTCGCCGGCGGTGGGACAACTGCCATATGCTCGTCCGCGACAACAAGACACTACTTTATCCCAAAATAAATAAAGCGACTTTTTATTTTATTTCTAAACCCCATGGATTTTGGAGTTAAAACTGGTTGCTAGTATTTTTATAGATCTTTATGAACCTGATAACACATACAAAAGATCTGTTGCCGGGCGGGGGACGAGCCTAGCCAATTAGAAAAATGAATAAAACGATTTTTTAATTTTCATTTTATTTCTAAGCCCCATGGATTATGAAGTTAAAAGGGGTTGCTAGTCTTTTTATAGATCTTTATGAACCTGATAGCGCATACAAAAGATCTGTTGCAGGGCGGGAGACGGGCCTAGCGAATTAGAAAAATTAATAAAACGTTTTTTTAATTTTCATTTTATTTCTAAGCCCCATGGATTTTGAAGTTAAAAGGGGTTGCTAGTCTTTTTATAGATCTTTATGAACCTGATAGCGCATACAAAAGATCTGTTGCAGGGCGGGAGACGGGCCTAGCGAATTAGAAAAATTAATAAAACGTTTTTTTAATTTTCATTTTATTTCTAAGCCCCATGGATTTTGAAGTTAAAACTGGTTGCTAGTCTTTTTATAGACCTTTGTGAACCTATTAATACATACAAAAGTTCTGTTGAAGGGGGGGGACGGGTCTCATACAAATATGGTCATCGTTCTTTTTTAATCGTTCGTTTTCTAACCTAGCATTTTCTAATTCTAACTTAAGTTTAGCTATAACCAACTCTTTTTCTTCATCTTCTCTGTCCAGTTTTTTCTTTTTAGCAATCAGGTACTCTGCTAAAGCATTTTCCCTATTTATGCGGGCTTTAGATAGCTCTTCTTGCATTTTATGTTTCCGTTTTGCTGTAAAAAATAGAGTTATATTAAGAGGTTATTAAACTAAATGCATAAATAGGAAAACTAAGTAACTTGTTAGTTAAATTTCTGTAGCAATTACATATATTATGTATGAAGATGAAATACATGTAGATTTCATCTTCAGTAATCATATAAACTGTAATTATAAGTAACTGCAAACCAACAATAACTTTAGTTTTAATCAAAGAAAAAGCAGTACCCATAAAACATTAATAATGAAAAATTATAGCCACCCACCTAATGTACCACTTCCGCTAGCTCTACCGAAAAAAAAGTTTTTCTGTTTTGTGGGAGGTGTCACAAGGACTTGTATTTCTTTTAATACCTCCCCCTCATTAGTACCACTATAAATACCATCACCATGTTCATCATCTGTTTGTTCATTCCTATCTAAACTAACATTATGTCCCTCAACCTCAACATTCAATGTTTCACCAATAACCAATGCAGATTCACTTTGAGAAGTGGCATCTCCACCAAACTCCACAGAAAAACCTTGGCATGTACTGCCTAAAAGCGAAGTAACTTTATCCAAGACTTCATCAGGTGGAAAATAGTCTTTGCCTCCTCCGGTCTGCAAAATAGAACAAAATTAAGTAAAAATGTTAGTAGTATAGTCGCGAACCATTCACTAATGATCTTAACTAACCTTATGAAGGCTACTCCTCATATTTGCACAGCGCGGCAGCGTCTGCGAGCCGACTTATTAAGGTTATCCCATTTTAAACGAAGCTGCGCTGGAGTTCGTGGGAAACTTGATATAGATGAATTGAAGCTATTTGCTAATGTTTGCCAAGCCTGATCTTTCATTTTGTTGTTGGTGGCATTCGTGGCTTTGTTATTTACGATAGTATTTGCCGCCACTAATTGAACAAGTAAGGTAAACGCAGGTATTAACGACCCCACTAAGGCAATTTTAAAATCAACCATATTTTTTTAGTATACTGGTTCCTCTAAAGATTAATAGTTTCATTTTATATGCTTGTGTTATGTATAAAAAATGTATTTACTGAATCAAATACATTTAAATAAAGGATTATCTTGTAAAAAATAATTTACAATGTGACTCAGTCGATTGTTGCAATTACCGACCCATAAAAACGGCTGTGAAGCTATTAACGATTTTTATGCAGCTATTCCCGATCGTGTAAGAGAGGAGGCCTTTTTCCAGCAATGGAATGTATATAAGCTAGTGATGATGATGATTAGGATTACCGATCTTAATAAAATAAAACAAAATAAAAATGAAAATACTTATTCGTATTTTTTTATTATTGTTGTTTTTAATAAAACAAATTAGTACTTTTTAGTAATACCTATGAACTAAATAATTATAAACTTTTAAATTAATCAACATAATACTAATAATACAAATATATTTTAATTTAAGGATTTCAAACTCTAGGATATTTCCTTATGCTATTGAGATCGTAACCATTTTTTGAAAAACTTCTTTCTCTTTTGGGCATAAAAAGGAAGCAGTTTCGTCACAGTTAAACACTCGTCTAGGATCTTCTAAAACATGATGCAGATTATTTGTCATAAAATAATTGTTCACTCTGTCGAACCATGCACGTATAGCCGCTTCTGTGACTTGATTTCGGCTTGAAGGAAGATTTTGTGCAACGCGTTTAGATACTGTTGGATGTCTCTTTATAAAATTCTCAAACCAATATCTGCCAGGCACACCATTTTTAAAAGGGTTTGGACGATTTAAGTTTTGGACTAGCTTAGCCACTGCTTCTAATAATTGTTCTTTTGTAACTGGAAATCCCATCTTGCCAAGGTAGTGAATCCAGTCTACAATCTGTTTTTCTTCACTTAAATTAAGAACCGGCTGAACTCCGCAAATTTCATTCTTATATTTCCCGTCCCGTTTGTCTCGTAATGTAGTTTTAGGAATATTAAACCTTTTTGATGCCTCATATACACTTGTACCGTCTTTAATTGCTTTGATTGCTTCAGCAAGTTGTGTTTTGCTGTATACTTTTCGCCGCTTTTGTGGTTCCATACTTCTGGAAAAAAATATAATTGTATGTTTTATGTTGCTTAACCAAGAAGTAGCATTTATTAATAGGTACCTATTATGTCATAAAAGTAGGTGAGAAACTAAATAATCTATATACGATCGGTAATAGCTTCTTATAGTTGCTATTGCCGACCCTAATGGGTCGGTAATAAAGTATGTAAGTATAAACATAAATTGTATTACCGACTCATAAAAAAATGGTTATTTTAATTCAATTGACCTTCGTACTATAAAATAGATTATAATTGATTAATGTCACAAAAAATATGACCAAATGCACAATGTTTTAAACACAAAAACATTGATTTATTATTGTAACTATTCAATATCGATCCTCGAAAAATATCATAACTTTGGTTAAATTGACAACGCTAAAACGTAAAAACTAGACAAAAAAGTTTAGTCGCTAATAGATTTTTGTAAAGACTGATAGCTTAGATTTAAACTGGTCCATAAAAATATTTGTGTTAGTTTGATATAATAACATAAAAGAAAAATAAAACGAAAAGTTACGTTGCTGCCATTGCCGACTTATGGGTCGTTGATAGCTGCCACGACTAAAACTGATGAAGCTAACACCATCCCATTTTAATTTAAAGTTTTATCGTTTCAAATTACTTTTTATTAATAAAATGTCGTAAGAAATCAAGAGTTGATACTTAAATGAATACATTTGGTAATATAAGATAAAGTATAGACGTCATTTGTTTGTATAAAGGTCTTAAATAGAAAAGTCACGTACTTACTTGAAGGAACAAGGGAACAGTACAACACGTCCTGCGTCCACGCTGCCCCGCAGTAACTGACGTATTTTATCTCTTTTTTGCACAACTACTCACACTAACGTAAAAGTATACGATACTCAAGGAATAAACACGTGTGTAATTTTGCCTACCTATAGCTAGAATAGTTCTGGAAACGTAAAGATTTCGAATTACTTTTATAGGTCGGTAATAACTACAGATTTTCGATGGGTCGTTGATAGCTGCGTTTACCTTAGCATCGTCTCATCTTTTGTCATGGGTGCTGCTTTCACCGACTGAAAAAAATAATTTATGAAGGCCGGAACACATTATGCTGTATAGTTACTTAAATATCAACAGTACATTATACTTACAGAGTTCATTTTATTTCACTTTTAGGATTTTTACAAATGTAAACAAACAATATACACCGTAAACGGAGGAACTATTAACACCGAAAAGTCTATCATAAATAATAAATAATGTCGATATTGTCTGTCAGTGTCAAAACGTTTCGTTTTAGATTTCAGTTTCACAAAAAAGACGATAAATTAAGCGAAAAAAATCGATAAAATGTTTTAATTTTCCATTTTTATTATTCCATTTAAGCTGTTAAAAAATCAAGTATGTTTATTAATGATAAATAAATAAACAATATTTCATTTTGAGCATGACATTTTTTAGTGGTTAGCATAGAACGAAACGTTTGGAGAGGCTTGGATAGATGAGAGGGAGAAAGCTATCTGTCGTTGGTTGAAGACAGATAGCACCTATCTTTGATTGTGAAACGCAGACTATGGATAGATAGAATCTTACTGTTTATCGGGGATAGCTATCTATCTATGAACTTCGGTAGATTATTGAGAACGGGCGTAAGACAAGCAGTGCATTGGTACCACTCATCTGTGGACTTAGCTTGACTGTACTTTTCGCCACAAACCAAACACTCCGAATCCTCCTGATAGTTTTCTTTATGCGTCTTTTTACCGATACCTTTACTTTTTTGTTTTAATTACTGATGACATGGACTTATCCGCCAGTTCATTTTTATACGGTGATTCAGTCAAAATTGAGGTTTTTCCTCGACGCGCTGACTCCGACCACTGCAGCCTATTTGACTTTCTCACATAAATGTTCGTGGTGTGTTGACGCTCGCACTCTGCGAAAAGTAAAAAAATAGTAATTAAACAGAGGAATAAAACAAACGCCCGTAATACCTACATACATATTAGGTATACAACATATTACCGTCTGCTAACATGTCTGGATTTTATTTTTCCTCTAATCAAACACACTTCACGAATTCCTAAACCCAATTCAGCTGTATCAACATTCAGCTCTCGAGATACCTTTATTGTGATACCTTTATTGTATATCCGCCATGAAATCGTACATGTTCTCCAAAATATGAACGTGCTTGTTTAATTTGATACGTTTCCAAGGCGAATAATATCAACTGAGTTATATCCATTCGAGGAAAATACTGTGATGCTGACGAAATTAGAAGAGCGTCGATTCATATGATTCATTTCAACAAAGTCAGCTAAGTTATTTTGTAGATGCATTGTTTCTTCTACCTATAATCTGAACAATTTCAGAAGCTTCTGGGCGATTTTGAAGTTTTAATGCAAACTTATTTAATATGCTAGCCGCTATTTAGAAGTTTTCCATCATGTGAGGTAGTGAACGATTAAAATATTTTTGCTGGAATAGTTTTGAAGTCTCTTTCGGAATAACCATTTACCACTTCAACTACCCAACGGAAAATCGTAATGCATCTATTTTTGTTTGCCTGTTGGGTAGATAATTGATGTTCTCCTTTCAAAAGCGACTCCGGCGGCATATGCACATCATACCCACAGTTTTCTAACAATGAAATGCTGTCTCTGAACCCTCTGTTTAAAATTAAAATATCATTTTCCTGAAAATATTGACGTAGTGGAGATGAAGTGTCTATAAAAAGTGAAATAATTATGTCAGCATCTGATGTGGTAGCTTTATACAGGCCAAAACAATCAACAATATATTCATCGCAAGATACAATCAAAAATGGTTTTAACAGATTTCTGTATTTATGTACTGAGTATGTGTCTTTTTGAAACATATAGTTAGAACTTTTATTTATATAAATGTAAGTACCAACACAAATAACTATTTTTGAGTCCGGAAATCAGGATTGCATAAATTCGCTAAGGTGATCAATAGCGAGAAACGAAATGTTATATTCAGCAACGAAAGCGCATAATTTTTGCTTCCGTCACCATTGTGTCGGAATCCTTAGAGGCTGAGGCACCTTTAAAATATTATTGAATTGATTTAGATTTGCTTGATTTATGTTTCTGATGTTGTAAGTTTTCGTTGTGCCGCTTTAAAGTTGACAATTCGCAGTTCAGTTTTACGTCACATATTACATTTTGCTTTATATACATCGTTATCCACGGGTTGAATCCAATCTTTAAAATTATCATTCTGCTCCCATTGTGATCGATATTTTTGGGGTAGGTAAATAAATGTGTTCGTTTCTTTACCTTTTTTGGAGTACACTGCCCTTCTTCCTCACTATCCATGTGTAAATAAACAGCAGCATATCTTTTTAATGTACTATCACAGCCAGAAGTCCACTTACACCGCAATGACCATTATCGCCTGCGCTATACGAGCTGCGGCGCCTATACACACAAACACACATACGCATATTTTTATCCGTGTGAGTCATGTTCCAACGCTAACAAATTAACGTCGTGTAGCATCGCACTACGAGTATATAGTCATAGATGTGGTCAATGCTAGACAAGGATGACAATATCAGTAACTTGTTTTTTTTATCGCAGTCTGATTATTTTTTTAATAGCAATGCAAAATTTCAACAGGTGAATATAAGTTAACATTAGCTAGATCGGTAATGAAGCTGCACTCGCTAATGTGATCGGGATAGATGCGGGTTCAAATCCTAGTTGGGCCAGTTTTGTTATGTTTTATTAAATTATTATTATTTTTATGTTTTAGTAATTTATTTTATTAAATTACTTTGAACAAATAGATATTATAATAAAGGTAATTTATTATTATAATATGATAATAAATGAAACAAATTTTGATATCAACGACAAAAGAAATCCTTTACTATGTTCACCAACCAACAACAGCGAATAGTGGAATAATTTATGTAAACTAGTAAAGTAGTTAAAATATGAGGGTAGATTTACAAAGTGAACTTATCACTTTGTTTCAAATCTACCCTCATATTTTAATAACGACGCTAAGATTGAAAATAATTGTAAAACGAAAGAATCTTCGTTTAGTTGTGGAATATTTTAAAATATTTGTTAGCAACTCGGCATTCTTATTTCACATGTAATACTTAAAAATATTTTTAATGTTTGATGTGAGACTCGAACCCGAACGTTCCGCCATGCGAGGCACAGCGCTAACCACTTTGGGCCACCGTAACACTCACATAACCTATTGAAAGGAGATGGCAGTTTTTGGCATTGCTAATTTTGGAAAGGTACAGAATTCAAAGCTATTTAAAAAAAAGCGCTTATTTTTATGTATTGATAGCCAGATTAACTTTATTATTGAGAATTGGGATTAAATCTCGTTAAATATGAGTAAGTTGAGCAGCCGGAAACAAGGCTTTTTGGACTTGTTATACTATATGACAGTGTTGTCATGGCAAACAAACAAACATGATTCTTTACAAGATGACCACAGAGTACTTTTTGATAGACTAAGATGACACACAAAACTTCACAAGTCACATTCGCTCGCTCGCTACTATTTTGTGCTGTTGTGAATGTTTTGTGCGCCCAAAGTTTTACGTGGATTTTTACAACGACCTGGCTTGCTTTTGAATTTCGAAGACTCCTACCTTCCTGAACGACTGTTGCTAGACTTGGACCTCGACGTTTCCTATATGCTTAGATTATTATTTTATTATTATTGATTATTATTATTCCTATTATATGCTTAGATTCCGATAAGTGAGTCTCTAGAGTCTCCTGAGTTTTCTGTGATTACTGAGTTTAATTAAAACTGACCGAGTACCTACACTTGAAACTGTAATTATTAGGTCTATGATCAGTGGGTAAATCATTGAACTAAACAAACTTCAACAAGTAGTTATTTATCATTTTTGCAGTCATTACAACGCATAATTAGCAATATGTTATGCATACAATAAATATGTATGCGTTAAAATAGTAATAGAGGTAAAATAACCTTTTAAAGTACACACATTATTGCACTTAACCTCACTTTTTTCACCACACAAAAACTAAGATTTCTCTTTAACCCCATTGTTATTATTTTTTATTTATTTTTTTAACAAAAGCTCATAATATTCCCTATCGAACCATGCCACTTTTAATTCTGTGGAAACTAAAAAAGTTTAATGCCAGCGTTCTATGAACTTCTGCCATTCTCCTTTGTAATAACAATCATAAGCGGGCAACAAGTTGCCAATGTGTAGTGTTGTCAAACGTTCTTATAGAAGAAGGTCATAAGTACAACTAATAGTCTTATGCCATAGTTTTGTGAGATTGCAAGTCGACTTCTGACTGTTATTGTACACTGGCGGACAGTTCCGGTGAATCAACCTTAAGGCCATTATCGCTTGATTTCACGATTACGATTTCAATTTCAAACAATTATGATTTCAGCTATGCTCTTCCAAATTTTCGTCTCTGTAGGAGTCTAGTCGTGCATCGTATATCGGAGGGTGCTGTCTAAACAGTTCAATCAGTGTTTCACAGTCTTCGTCAGAAAAAGTATTCATTTTTAAACACTAAACACAATCATGTGCTTTTGAGCGCGACACGAGACACTACTGGTCCGGGGCAGCGACCGTCTTGCTGTCTCGCGTCTCCTGTCTCTGTCTGGCTCGCGAACATTGCCTAACGTCAAGTGGCGGTCGCGGTCTCCTTTTTTTATCGTGTGGAAATCCTCATGGATGTCCACCACCCTGGGGTGGGTGGATGGGTCTGTCAGACTCTTACTGACTAAAACCACACGGTGTCCTGCTGGCAGCAGGACACCGTGTGGTTTTAGTCAGCAGGCTGCTGCTACCTTTAGCCTGGGTGCTGGAGTGCTTGTGCATTTTGTCACGCTCCCCCGGCCAGGTGTTGGCCCGCATGAATCCATGTGGACCTCGTCACCCTCAGCGGCTGCAAACGGCCACCATTCCTCTACAGAGAGAGAGGCGCGCGGAACACGGCGCGCCGCCGTCTCAGGCCTTTCACTGTTCAGGCAACAAACTCCAAAGTCTGTTGCCTGCAGGCCTCACCCTAAGGCGGCCGGAGATCGTTGTCTGTTGCCTGCTGACCTCACCCACAGGCGGCCGGAGATCGTTCACGGTCGCGGTCTCCTGTCTCTGTTGCGGCGTGAACCGCCACCTTGCAGAGGCAGTGATGTCTCGACTAAAATAATGACGGATTGACGGCGTCGGCGGCAGTTCGTTTGTTCAAACTATAATCTTTGCGCTGTAGCATACTACAGCGCAAAGAGTATAGTTTGAACAAACGCACCATGGTGCGGGTGACAGTTTCAGTAACATTTCATTTCACTCTTGAAAGTTGCCGCGATTTACAAATTATGACTTAGGCTGGGTTCACACCTCATTGTCCTACACGTTTTCTTTGTATTCGTTTTTTTAACGTACAATCACCCGGGTGTTCATACGGTAGATTTTCATTCGTGTAAAAAACGAATAGCAGCAGTCTTCACACAGTTGTCACAGTGAGTAGACGTCTGTGATGGATCCACGCTTGGTTGTACTTTTATGTTGGTATAATCTAAGGCGCCAACGGTTTCGTCGCCGACAGAGCAGGTTTTGGGTACATCCTATTACGAGTAATGAAGAATCAGGGCGTACTAAACTGTTTGAGAAGTTATATGATAAACTTAGAAACGATGAAAAGAAGTTTTTTAATTACTTTCGGATGTCTATTGAAAGTTTTGAAAACTTATTAAATCAACTGGAAAATTCAAGCCTACCAAAAACAAATACGAATATGCGGAAGTGCATCAGTACTAAAATGAAATTAGCCATCTGTATAAGGTTAGTACACAAATAAAAATATACAGTGTGAAATTATTAAAGTTTTATTAATGTAATTAATAAAATAAGTTTTATTTGGCCAATATAATTGTCTTCGTATTTCGTATTAAAAGTCGTTATAATCAATTTCTTTGTAGTTAGAATAGGAGGAATCGACAGAGGCAGGACTTTGAAGAGAATCTATTATACGGATAGAATTTGTAGTTTGTTGAAGAGAATCTATTGTAGGGATAGAATTTGTAGCTAGTTTGTGGTATATTATTATTTTGGTATTCTTGGGTAAAATATCCTCTGTGAATTGATGGGAGATTGAAAGACTACGACTCACGACGGCGACAGCTTTTAATATTTTTCAATAATTGTAGCACTCCCATTTGGAATTCGAGGATTTCATCATCGTCAAACTTATCTAATGATGGTATTATCCCATTAAAAAATGAAAGATGCCGATTCATAGGTTTAGGTTCATTATTTGGAATAAGAATCCATCAATTTCATCATCTTCGCATCTAGATGACTAACTGCATTCTTCTTAGGTCTTTTAGGTATACTTTTAGATATTGGGCTCAATGTCGCCATATTATCTTGTGTCTGTATAGAGTTTGCTTCCTATGTTTCGTTTCCTTCAGAATTATTTTTCTGTTTTTCGGATTCTGCGTTGTTATTTTCGGTAATAACATTGCTTATTGTCTCTTTAGGTTGTATTACTTTTTGCAGAAAGGATAACTGTTTACTATAAACATAAGGTTTTGCTGTTTTGGCGCCACTTCCTGACCTCTTCTGATCTTGTATCTTTTTATATGATCGATTATAATTATCTCTTATATGAGTCCACTTCTGAATAATCATTTTCGCTGTAAAAGACAAACATGGTAAGTTATACTGAATACTGCAGGGCGAGCACAAAGTGCCAAAACGTTTGTGACTTGAAGCTTTGATAATATAAAGTAGGCACCTAGATGGTGATTTGTGTATTTAATAAGAATAGGTACTTGTCAAAATAACTTACCGATGCATACATACGACTCACGACACGATAAAAATCAACTTATGCCTATATTCTTTTATCATGTCTTGTCACGATCGCTTTGGCTCGCTGTGCTCATCCTGCTGAATACTTTACATAATATCTCGACATGAGACGCATTAGGTCTGATATGAAATTTCACAAGTTTAGAGGAGAGGAGAGTCAAAAGAAAAATCTTGACAAAATCGTGACAAAACTATTGTTCATTATCGATTAGGCTAACAAAAATAGTATAATGTTTTAGATAAGTCTTTTAACTTACAGATGTTCTATTTCACGAAGTCCGTTCGGCTTTGATTGTAGAGTGACGTATCCCGACAAGCGCGCTTGTGTGTGTGAAAGTGGGTAACGTTAGCAAAGAAATCTGATATATATTCAAGTCGAGTTTTAATAATCGAAATAAAATTTTGGTTTTAAAAGTATATACTTTTTGTAAATAAATTAGATTAGGTTGCAATAAATACAAAAATATTAAGAAGATGTACTTAGGCATTTAATTAAGCATTGGTATTACAGAATGGAAACGAAACAAGTAGGACTATTCAGTATTTTCAATCACTATCAGATAAATTTTCCATTTCCGATTCCGTTTTGCTGTCGTCAGAATCATCTTGTACATTGATTATCAATTCAAAATCGAGATCAAAATATTTCAAGTAGTCTTTTTCAATTTTTTCAACATGTTCACAAGTTTTCTGCCACGTTTCACTGCTAACTTGGCCCAAACTTTCATTGATCAGTCTTTCCGTATTCGTCATGTTTTGCTCGATATTTTTAGATGCGACGTAATTTTTAACGATTCCCCAAATATTTTCAATCGCATTTAATTCTGGGTGATAAGGGGGAAGGCGTAAGAAAATCAAAACCCTTGCTCTTTATAAAATCGTCAATCTTGTAGTTTACGTTGGGCTTTGTAGTTCTTTATTATATCGTACAATTCCAATTTAAGAAGAGATTCATCAAATGCTATATATACCCTTATCCCTGAGCCATTGCTGCATATCGGCTTTCTTTGTAGATTGCGTCGGTAGTCGTTCAGCCCGTGTGTTGTGATAAGATGCATTGTCTAAGACAATGACAGAGCGCGGAGGTAAATTGGGTAGCAATTTTTTATTTAGCCACTTTACATAGTTATCATAGCTCATATTTGAATGGTAATCACCAGCTGTTGAGTTGGCCTTATAAACCAAAGAAGCATTTTCAATAAAACCAGCCTTGGTTCCCGCGTGCACTAAAATAAAGCGAGTACCTGTGCTAATGTTTTATTAAAACGGAGTGCTTTCCTTTTTTTTTTGCCCAGGTGTTGTTTCGCACGTGTGTCGAAAGGACGTAGCTCTTATCGGTGTAGACAATGGGCCGACTTTGAGAGCGGTACTCTGTTTTCTTTTTTAAATATTTTAAACGCCACATTTGTATATCATGACGCTCCGTCAAGACTTTACGGTTGTTCTCTGTTTTGCGCCACTTGTAACCTAATTTCAATAGTAACTTCGAATCTGATTTTTTCATTCAATGCTGTTCTTAACTTAGCTAATGTTGGAATTTCTTTATGGACAATATGGAAATCTTGTACAGTACTACGAACCACATCGGCTGTAAAATTATCTATATCCACGTTATTATCTCGCTTTCTCCATTTCTTCATAGGTGAAGTGAATTTTGATGAAGTGGATGGCAATTCCTTATAAACATTAGCTATCATGTTTCGACCCTAAAACAAAATGTAATCAAAATAATTAAGAAATATAAACAATTTATAACACAAAAAAACATTCATTTTATAAATACTTCTATTGCCATATTAAGTATCTTTGTATAAAATTTTAATTGAAAACGTATAAATAAATATTACCTCACTATGGACAACTCTTCTTCGTTTTGTTGCCATGTAAGTTTAAACCTGTGACAACCCAGCCTCTTCAACTGCCAAGCCAGTAGCCACTTGCACACCGATAATATTCAGAACTCTCTGTTCTAAATCGGTCAGTTTTACAATTACTGCGGGCCCACCACCAGTGCCACTAGCTGCTCTGTGCAGACGTGCAGCCTTTTTTTTGTGTTATTTTTAAAATCACTCCAAACCTTAAATCATGCAAAAAAGCCAACATTTTATTAGAACCGCATCCCTGTTTATGTGCCAAAATAGGTACGCCATAACCATTATAACCAACCTTCTTCCATTTCTCAGTAGTTTTGGTATCACCACTACCATCACTGTTGAGTAACAGAGTTAAATCCTCCCAATTCTTCATACTAGTAATCCTGCCTCTAGCATTTGACGTAGATAGCTTGCTGAGGTCTCCATGCCTAAAAGACCAAACAAACTTAGTTTTATTTCTGCATAGTTCACAGATCTTAAGCTCTTTAAACACCAAATTAATTTAAATTCCACTTATTGCTCCATAAATGTCACCATCATAACAAATTGGGACGCACTTGTCTTCATTTTTAATTAATAAAATCAAATTAGAATCAAATAGTATTCCAACACAATGATCCACTACAAACAAACACGAAGCATAAACCATACGCTACTATTTATAAACAAAGCCGTTACAACCATCGCAAATTAGATAGAGCCGCTTTCAATAAGAACACTGAATATATAATGACATTCTATTTGGTCGGTTTATCGGAGGACCCGTACGTGACACCAACATAAGAAAAATAATGCTCGCAATTCACGGTGACCAAACGCGTATCGAATGGTTAACTTTGATGGCAACTCGCACTCGCTTGCATTCGGTTCTCGATACGTTTGACGTTAACTCGATTTACGCGATGGTGAAGTCATTCGAACAGTGTTGTCAAACTCACACTAAGCACTCAGTTCACTATAGGATCAATAAATAATAAAATTCTGTAAAATAGTAAATTACTAAGATAGAAATAGTAATTAATAAAATAATCCCTTCCTATAAAGAGTGCACAATAAGATATTATTACTAGTCCGATACCGCATGTTGCGAGTGTACTACGTGAGCTCGACAAATGGATGTGCGATTAACGCTTATGCGACAAAACTGTACTGCGACTCACCATAGTTCGAATGCACGCTTGTGCGACACACTGAAGATCGACATCACGCTAGTGCGACAAACGATTGCGCGACAATAGTTCGACACTACGGTATTGCGACAGTACTGTAATTCGACAGTACGTTGGTGCAGTATTACAGTAGTTTGACACTACCCGAGTGCGACAAACGATTATGCGATACTGCCGTCTCTACATAAATAAAAATGAATCGCCGAAATGTACAGTTGCAGCAGTTATAATAGTTGTAGTAGCAGTTGCAGTTGTACTTGTTATTGATTCTGAGGCGGTACGAAGTTCGCCGAGGAAGCTAGTGTATAAATAAAACAAACTACATTGCAATATAATCAAAACTATTTATGATATGAAAAAAAAATACATATTAAACAAAAACGATCCGATTTGATTTAAAAATTAATAACAAAACTATATTTATGATAAAAAAAAATAAACAAAAACGATTCGGTTTGATTTAAAAATGATTACTTCGTTTTTAAATAACAAATATAGGACTGGCCACGCAAGAATGATAACAAATCCATTGTATATTTTTGTTTTAAATGCTTTTTAATTTTTTCTTCTTTATCATGTTGTTTTTTCTTCTTTATGGTTCACTAGCTCCTTGACCTATCTTTTCTATTGTGTCCGTTGTCGTTTTTTGTTCTTTTAATATTTCCTCAAAAGTTTTACCTATATACATTCCATTTTTTGCAACCACAAGTGCATTCCATGGGGTTTGAATATTTTTGTATGGAGGGTGGCCCTAACGTCGGCCGCCATTTTGATTTTTTTTCAGAATCGCGGTGCACAATGAAAGTTATATATTTAGATAGAGGACACTAATACAAACAAAAAATGTTATATAATCATAATATCCTAAAGCATCAGGTTTCGGAGTTATTCACCGAAATATAAGTCGAAAACTGAACCTTTAATTTCTTCAAAGTTCAGTTTTCGACTATATTTCAAGGATTTGTTCATCCATTTAAATCGATTATCACCCGAGTCAATACAACATTGTCGTTTCTGATCCATAATTGGCTTTTAAGAGCCAGAATCCACTCAAAGACACCAAAACAATCGAATTTATTTTGTCAGCATCAAGATCGATAAAATAATTTGCAAGGCAGGAATAAAATAGTTGGCTACTATTGTAATTGCATTGTAGGAAAACGAACACTTGGATTTTGCTCCCATGTGATGTGTATTATAATGGTACATGACATGGGTGCGACACCAAGAATATCCTATTTAGCCTCCCGCTGCCTTCTTGGATGATATTATTTATACCGCATATGATTAATAAATCTTATGTTTAATTCACTGGCTGATGTATTCAATTATTTCATGTTTCCCTACAAAACTATCATTTTAATTCAACACATTTATCGCATAATCTTATGTTCCGATTGTTTTAAAAAGTATTTGATGAACAAAATAAATGATTAGTATTATAAATTATAATATTTGTTTTCTCTGTCTAATTGAGATTAACGTTTGAATTTACTACAAAATAAAAATAAAATACTTAAAAATCGTTACAACAATTGTTATTTTTATCTTTTAATAAGTATCTCAGAAACGTGACGCTTATGATGTTATGTTATATCACGTTTTATGTTTGTATAAGTGTCCCCTATCCAAATATATGCCATTTATTGTGCACCGCGATTTTGAAAAAAAATCAAAATGGCGGCTGATGTTAGGGCCAAAACCTTCAAACCCCTTTCGACACAGTTTTGTGTAGTAGGTACATCCATTTCGATGCTAGAAGCTACAGGCCATAAGTGTGGTAAGAATTTTGGTGGTGTTTTTTTCAGCTTCAGACAACCAGGTACTACGGCTACGGCGAAATTGAAGAATTATATCGTTATAAGTGCTAGCAAGTTTTATAACCCGTAATCGAATCCGGGAACATTACCAAGAGTTTGTAACGAACTAAGCCATCAAGGTCATCATATAATATACATATGATTATGAATACAAATGTGTCTTCATATCGCACTAGCGTGATGTCGATCTTCAGTGTGTCGCACAAGCGTGCATTCGAACTATGGTGAGTCGCAGTACAGTTTTGTCGCATAAGCGTTAATCGCACATCCATTTGTCGAGCTCACGTAGTACACTCGCATGTTGCCATGTGATAGGAGACACAATAACTTTTTATTAGGTCTGTAATTACGGTAATTAACTTGTAACAACTTAATTACCGCAGGAGAGGGGGACAGGGAAATAAAAAAGCATTCTCAAATCACAAATTTTATTAAATTAAAAATTAGTGTCGAGCCCATATTATTTGCCGAGTCAAAAAATGTCTAACCTTCTCTTCAGTTATTAATAAAGAATATTTTTTTGTTTCTGCGAACAAACGGATGTCTATACATTTTGTTATTATTTCTTTTAAAAGAATATTTTAATGACGGTGAAAATTGTCTGAGATATAACTATCTCTCAAATGATCTTCTAGCTCAGGAAACAGTTCACTTATTTCTGTTAAGAGGTTCCTTATTACCTTTGCAGTTAGTACTGCAGGAAAATTCAACTCTATAGGTGGTTTATTGTTATTATGTTTACAAGCTTGTCGGAATAATGATTCCACCATAAAACAAATATTTACTACACTCACAGAGGGCACTATTACCGACTGCTTAGGCTGCAGGTTGGATTTCTTATATTTTATAAGAATATGAAAAACACAGCCATTCGGTATAGACATAATAATATTGACAGAAAAGTGAAAAAAACAGCTACGTATAAAAAAATAGACAATAAATAAAAAGCAAAACAAAACCAAAGATAAATAGTCCCTAAAAAGTCGACATTATATCGTGAACATCCTCCCCTTTTTACAGAGGGACAATATTTTTTAACGGTCGCTTGAACATGCCCTCTGCGGTGTGAAAATCGACCACCCGCACCACGCCGTCACGACCCGGGTACAGAGCCGCGATCACGCCACGTGGCCAGGTGCCCCTTGGTAAGTCTCCGTCTCCAATGAGCACAGGGTCCCCAACCCTGACTGCAACGTCTGTACCCGGAACGCGCCGCGGAGCTAAGGTGGGCAAGTATTCACGGACCCAGGGACGCCAAAAATAGTCCGCAAGACGCAGTGCCTTTCGCCAACTGCTCCTACCAACCAACGCCGCATCGGTTAGGGCTTCGCTAGGAAATGAGTGTCCAGATGAATCGTCGAGCAAAAAATGATTGGGTGTCAGCGCTTCTGGATAGTCAGCATCGGGAGAAATGTGTGTCAATGGACGCACGTTGACAATCGCCTCTGCTTCTGTCAACAGGGTGGCGAGAACCTCCTCACGCGGGCCCGTTCTTTCAATGTAACCTTGAGGGCCGTCTTCACGGAACGGATGAGCCTTTCTTAAGCAACCCATAAAAGGTGCCAGTGGTGGCACAAAGCGCCAAGCAATTTTGTTTTCTGCTGCAAACTGTGGAATTGTAGCGTCATATAGGGCTCTCAGTTGCCGGTTTGCTCCCACGAACGACGTGCCATTGGCAGAGAATATTTCGCTGGGAGTACCACGACGAGCAATGAAGCGACGCAGGCACATAAGAGCAGAATCTGCAGATAAGCTGGCTACAATTTCAAGGTGGATAGCTCTAGTCACCATGCACGTAAACAGCGCCACCCACCGCTTCTCTCGTCTTCGTCCAATTGCTACTTCTATGGGTCCAAAATAGTCCAAGCCAGTGTAAGTAAAGGCTCTCCGGATGGGCGAATCTTGAATCGGGAAGGTCGGCCATGGGTGGTTGCAATTTGTAACTTCCACTGATCAGGAACCCAACCATTGGAGTAACAAAAAATAATTATGTCAAGGAAGTATAGTTTAGCCTTGTCTCCATAATGAACAATAAAAGAATATGGCACACCGTCAATACCGGGGGACCATTGGAGTAACAAAAATTAATTATGTCAAGGAAGTATAGTTTAGCCTTGTCTCCAGAATGAACAATAAAAGAATATGGCACACCGTTAATACTGGGGGCTGAGTCCCGAACATGCTTGAGTACCACATTCAATTCTTTCAAAGTAAATGGCACATCAAAAGGATCCTCTGAAGCACTTTGCAGGGACATATTATTGAAACATTCAGAAGAGTGAGGAACATATGGTGGAGCAATTTTGTCAAAAAAAAGATCAGCTGTTTCCCTAGAGATCGGTGAGGAGACTGACGGAGAGCACCCACGTCTAAACCTGTTGATGCTTTTCCAAACTAACGATACTGGAGTAGAAGGAGATAAGGAGGTACAGAATTTAACCCAACCCACACGTTTTTTCTTGCAAAGATGACGCTTGGATCTGGCATTTATTTGCAAATATGACAATAGGTTTTCGGTGCTCATATCAGCATTATAACACTGCTCGGCCTCATTTCTATCCCTGACTGCTGCAGTGCACTCTGGGTCCCACCACGGGGAGAAGGTATTTTGTCCCGGGCACTGTTTTTCAGTCGAAAGCAGGAATCCGCACTGGAGGTAATGGCTGTAACAAATCCCTCTTAGATCAGCTCTAGCACCGTCTGCAAAAATATTATGATTAATGTTTTGTAGTTAGTTATAACAACTAATTACATATAGGTACTTAATACTTAACCGGTCAAGCGTCGCGGTTCGCCGATCGGCGACGAAACAATAGAAAATCAATTGTGTCTTATTAACGGCGCTTGACAGATTAAGTCTAGGTTCGTCAGTTGTATCAAAAAAGAGACATCTTAATATTAGCAAAAATCTGCCCCTAGACATATATTTATTTATGTTGAATTTCACATAGGAATTTTTTTCCAGTAATCTGCTATTTTACTAAGCTTAGCGGTGCCCATGAAAAACAGAATGCCTAAAAACGTCCACAATTCAGCCATATTTGTGTTTTTCCACTTTGTTAGACGGCTATTAGGCTTAAGTGGCCTGGACAACAAGCAACAAGCGATCTTGATCTCGGGGATCCCAGTAAATGGGAAACTGTACCTATTGTGTAAATTGATAACAGTGTAGGCTTCAATATTGTGTTCCTTTTAACGGCCAAGATTTTGATACCTTTGACTTACCTCCAGCGCCAAGTCACTTTAGGCATAAGTTGGAATAGTGTTGGGAATACTTAATATCGATGCATTAATTCTTTATTTATTAACAATATTAGCCTTTCGATTATCGTAATTAGAGACACAATAGAAAGACAATAGGTTTGCAGACACTGGTGTTCTCTTGAGGTTTCATGAATAAAAAGCCAGAAATAAAATCAATGTTTTATTTACCTGCTTAATTAATAATCTAACATTATTCAATCTTCAGTCATTAACTACGTTAACACAAATCAGTACTCGGGAGATGGGCACGTTCGTTCTTCTATTGGTGACGATTCTCCACGAGCTTGCCGTATTAAATTTAATATTTTCATGTAAACTTCTGAACGTTTTTAAGGCCGTACAGCTTCCAACCTTGGAGCCTTATGTCACAATTCCGAATAAAGATTTGATGCTGAGCATTTGTAAATTCAACCAACTTCAATACAAATTCTTCGCCAAAATAATGCTTAAAAAAATCCACTTCTGTTGATCCGGTACTAAGATTTATATTCTCTGTTAGAATTCCAGAAGCAAAATCATCGAATCCATGAATTTCGGGTACGAACGCTGTCGAACTCCATCTGTTATTTAATTCCTCCTCTTCCTAAAACAATAAATACAAAAATACATTTTTAACAGAAGTAGGCATGTTATTTTAGGCCAAATTACATGTTTTAATAAGTTAACCAAGTTAAAGAAAAGTTTATAAAATTGCGAATGGCAAGTAAATAATAATAATAATAATAAATGTTTTATTTTTCTTCCACAAAAAACACTTATTAACAAAACTTACAATGGAAAAAAGAATAATTATGATGAGGGACAATGTTCATTTGTGGGAGACTGGTGCCTAAACTAAGCCGTGACTTGTATTTCAGGACACCAGGGACTCCCCCCTACAGGAAAAAAATATCATAAAAAAAAAAACATTATAGACAATGCACGAATGTAACATTATTATGAGCGAACTATTTGTTGGAAGAGAAGAGAAAAAAAAACAAATAACTAAAATAATAAAATCTTTTTGTACGAAGTGTAGTGGAGTCAAGGTGTATGAGGATGTAGTGAGGGTATGGTGTATTTTGTATTTGACTGTGTGTGTGTGTATGTGTGTGTGTGTGTATGTGCGTGTGTGTGTAGTGTTGAGTGGGTGAGAGGGTATGTGAGTGGGTTCAGGTCCAACTAGACGAATGGTTCCTATCATATTATTTTATTATGACTAGTAGCTCTTCTGTTTTTGTGTAGTTTAATTTTAGTAGCCAGTTAGTCATTACAAGTTTACATTTAGATTTATTGTAATTAAAAATACCTAGTTCTTTATTTAACTTATTATAGAGTTCAGGTCCTCGGAAAGTATAAAACTTTTGGGCAAAAGCAGTTTTACATTTGATGGTGCTACATATTGCATACTGCCTCCTCGTTGTTAATTTAAAAAGATCGAAAGTGGATGTATCTGAATGTTGCCGTAGAATAGTAAAAAGGATGTAAATTTGCCTAACAGTTAACACCTCAGCTTCCTGATACAGTACTTCAGTGGGATAGAGACGTGGTTTAGAAAGGCCAACTTTCAGAATCAACCTTTGGGCTCTCTCTATTTCCAACATTTTAGATTTACCGGCACCACCCCAAGTTGTTACACAGTATGTCAGTATAGATTGAACAAGGGCAAAATATACCATTTTAAACGTTTCACCATTAGCTACCTGTCTAAGCTGTTTAAAAATATAAGTTAGTTTCCGTACTCTTTTGCATAAGTTGTGAATGTGTTCATCAAAGGATAACCTTTTATCAATGATTACACCCAAATAACGGATGCTTTGTGTCGGCTGTATAGTTGAACAGGTACATTGATTCAGGGGAGGAAATGAACACTGATGAACAAATATGGGAGGTTTATCTTGTAAGAAGGTATCTACGCTTCTGATTACAAAAGGAATGTATTTAGTTTTATCTGCGTTAAGCGTGAGCGAGTTTGCAGCGAGCCAGTGGCAGACTGTATTCAAACCTGCTTGAGCTAAGGAGTATACTTCTTCCCAAGAATCACCCTTGAAAGTAAGAGTTGTGTCATCTGCATAAGATATTATTTTGCAGTTTTCAAGATTAAGTTGACATAGCTCATTTATATAACATAGAAACAAAGTGGGACCAAGAACACTTCCCTGAGGAACTCCGTGCTCGACAGGAAGTTCATCACTCATGTGGTCCCCGATCCTTACTCGCTGCATACGATCGGATAAATAGTCAGTTATTAATATCAGTTCATTGCCCCGTATTCCCATATTAGTTAATTTACGAATTAGGGTGGGGATAGAGACTGTGTCAAACGCTTTGGCCAGATCGAGAAAGATGGTTAGGCATTTCTTGTTTTCGTCCATGTTCCTTACCACGAAGTCAGAAAAAGTGTGAACAGCCTCATCAGTGGATTTGTGTGCTCGAAATCCATATTGTGTTTCAGCAAGAATTTTATTTGACTCTAAAAATTTTATTAGTCTATTATTAAGAGTACGCTCGAACACTTTCGATAGTGAAGAAAGGATAGAGATAGGCCTATAGTTGTTGACACAGCCTGTATCCCCAGCCTTATGTATGGGGATTACAATTGATTTTTTTAGTGGTTTGGGAAAGACACCTGCATCAAAGCAACGATTTATGAGGTCAGTGATAGCGGGAGCCACCACATCCACAACATTTTGCAATAGCCTAGATGAGATGGTGTCCCACCCAGGCGAGCATTCACTCTTTAAATTTAGGATAGCAGTTTTAACTTCCATAATATCGACTTTGAGCAGTACGAATGAGTTGCAAGGGGAGGTGTCCCCGATTACAGCGGCATTATCGAAAGATGGAACATTCGAGGGTATTCGTTGAGCTAGTACTTTTCCAATTTTAGAAAAAAATGTATTGTCATTATTAACAGATGTTTGAGGGCTCTGATCTGTATATAGTAGTTCTTCAGGAGATTCACGATTTTTATTATAATTTGTTATAGTTTTAATAGAGTTCCACAATAATTTGGAGTTACCTTTAGCTGTATTTAGTTGGTTTTGTTCATACTGTCGTTTTATTTTTTTAAGAAGGTTGTTGCAATAGTTCCTATATCGCTTATATGTTATACTTAATATTTCATTACTTGGTTCTTTTTTAGTTTTAATATGCATATTGTCCCTATTTCTAATGCATCTTAGGAGTCCTGGCGTTATCCAGGGTTTAAGGGTAGTTTTATTTCGTGGCAACCTAACGATCGACATATGTTTTATTGTTAAGTTAGACAATAATTCGATAAACTTGCTGGTAGCCAGATCTAAGTCACTTTCAGCATAAACCTGACCGAAATCCAATTTTGAACAGTCAGAAATGATCTCAGTCCAGTTCAACTTCCTGATTTCTCTACCTTTTAAGGGTTTTTTTGAACCCCCGTACTTGAGACAAAATAGAATAGCATTATGATCAGTTATTGAGGTGTGAAGTTTAAATGTATAGGCCTGTAACTTGCTCTTAACTAAAACATGATCCAAGCAGCTATTTCCTCTAGTAGGTAGGTTGTGTGCCGGAAGTAAACCGTGCAATGAAGTAACATCTAGGTATGACGAAACATTAGAATCAGCATTTAGTATATTTACATTAATGTCTCCCACAATTATTATATTTTGAAATGATTGCAACTGTTCAAGAATGTTGTGGAGTGATTGCAGAAAGGTATCCAAATTTTTAAAGGACGGTGACCTGTAGATTGCCACAATAACTATGTTAGTCCCAAATTTAATTAGCAAACAGTTGCATTCATAAAGAAGTGGTTCTTCTATTGTGTAACAATGTTCATTACTGACCATGACTACCACTCCATCATTTTGATTAAAGTTTCGGTTCGTTTTATAAGAGTTAAATCCATTTACAGTAGGAAGATCTGATACCTGACGAAGCCAGCACTCGGACAACACTATAACGTCGCATTGGAAGCTTAATCTAGACAAAAGCACTGAAAGTTCATTGAAATTGCAATTTATACTACGTATATTTTGTTGTAAAATTTTTAAGTAGTTGGTAGCAGTTGGTATGTATTTGGAACAATTTTCTGGGTTACAACTTAAAGAGACAGAAGCATTAAATTGATCTAAGTTATTTAATAAATCATTTATCATAGCGAATGTTGACATATAATAATCTGGTAGGACAGTTTGAGAAGGAAAAAAAGAAGTTTAAGAATATTTTCCGTTTTGTTAATTATTAAGACTAAGATGTAAGTCGTAAAGAGCTCGGAACTAGTGCACCTATTTAGTAAACATGAGCAAAGATTCAACCAAACTGGTGTACAGTGAGTATAGTAGGTGTCCATTAGGACTACTTGTTTATCACCACGGAACCAAAACATGATTTTATGTAAGAAGAGGTGTGTATGTGTGTATTGTTTGTTTACATTTGTATACTTATTTTTAAATGATGAGAATAGGAAAGTGTAGGTGGTATGTATGATGTATAGTGTATTGACGTAAGACCTTAGACATATTTTAAAAACAATAGCAAACAGTTTAACTGAAAGCAAGAACAGTCATATAGTATTATCTAAATCTTCAGTATTTTTAATATGAATGGGTGAGTCACCCTCCTTCACCCGTATATATATTTTTCCAAACGAAATCCAGCATCCATGAAAACCTCGTCTTTTAGCAAGTTGTCTGGACAAATAGAATAATTGTTGTGTCTTTACTGTCAGAGAATCAGATACATAAATATTCCGGGGATCTCCTCTAATCTTAATGTCGTTGGTGTTTAATGGCAGTCCCTTTTTCAGTTTCTGTGATTTATTGTATTTGATCACCGAACCAATAATTTCAGTTTTTCTAGCGACAGTTGTAAAGTCAACTACCACAGCCTCAGATTTAGATTTTGTTCTGTAAATGTCGCGTATTTCCGTTGTGTTTACATTTAAGTTAAGTTGAATTGCCGATCCCAATTCCATAACCATTCCCATGAGTTGTTGCTTCGTCTCCTGTTCAGTCTTGGGAATATTGCGTATTTCGAGGGTAGAGGCTTTAGTGGATTTTTCATAATATTCTAATTTTTGTTCTAGTGAAGATATCTGTTTTTTAGAGACTTTATTCTCTTGGTGGAGTTGCTCAATTTTTGATAATGCTTCATCATATTTCGCTGTCACAAATTCAACCGACTTTTTTAGATCAGAGTGCAGTTCTTTGATTACATTTAATGACTGATTCAGAACATCAAATTTCTGGTTTTGTTGATCTTGAAACGATGTAAACATTAACTTCATTTGTGACGTGAAGTTTTCGAAACATTCCGAATGTTCGTCATCAAGTCTTCGTTTATATCTTCTAGTGACATTTACCTGTCCTTCAACATTATCAGGAAGATTTAATGCCGAATCAGAGTATGATTGCGACATATTTGGAGGTGTGCGCTCCATTTAAATATTATTGTATGGATAGAAAACCAGAATCAACAATTTAAAGATTCACAAAAAGTGATTGCAGAAGCCAAGGCTCGAACCACCGCAACACTGCGTCGCGGTCAAGGTATTTGTATCTCGACCAGTAGATGGTTAATTAACAGGTGTGAAATAATGGTACACTTGCTAATCGACGCACGTCCTTTTGTGTCCGTTTGACCTTCAAAAGGTCAGTTCTTTGTTTTAATCACTCCACGTGTTTTGTAACTTTAGAAACAATTTTATCTTTATTTTTGATAGTGTTCACTGATCAATAGATATTAGATTAACGTATTGATTATTTAAAACACCTTTTCTATGTATTTTACTGCATTATACATTAGATGCAATGTTTTGATCCAACTAGACACTTGTTTAGGCACTGTTTAAAAAAAGTTAAGTTTATATGTTTCACTTCACGAATTGGCTATAGTCCACACTTGTACCGTTTATTTATTGACTTATGATAATGTTTGTCGTTTTTCACTGTAAAATATTGTAGCTTTGATTTATAGACACTAAAAAGATACGGAGCTAATGTTCGCGTGCGCGCCCTCTAGGGAGGAATGTAGAAAGTAGGTAGTAGGAGAATATTTCTTAACAAGAAATGCATTGTACCTGGAACCATTTTACTGGTAAAAACTTTTATACTACACAGAGGTATTATTATAAAAATACAGTACGAGATCTGCTGTTATTAATTATACTAAAGGTAATTTATCTAAACAATAAGTACCTACCTAGGTACCTTTTTAATATTAAATAAAATAATCTCAGCCTATAAATGTATTACAATTAAAATTTTGGTTGATATTCATGATGAACCCTAGTAGGTACTTACCTATATTAAACACAAACAAAATTTCTAATCAAATTAAATTATCGAATTAACCAATAAATTAAACTTACCAAATTAACATCACTTTCTGTGTTAGAACTGTCGTCGCTTGGCAATTCATGATTCGATTGCAAAATATTTAATAACTCTTCGTCTTCCAGCATTTCTTTTGCATTTAAAGTTCTACACGATAACACGAAAAACCCCTACAATACTAGTTGCAGAGAGCGATACAGCTTTCACGTGATTTTACGGGGATGGCGCTGAGGCAACTGACAATACAGTGCGATATAACCTTGAAGCTCCTTGGCCGCACGTAATATTACGGTGACGGCGACCGGCGACTGTCTGCACTAGTGAGGTTCCGCGTAATGAGATTTCTATATTTTTGTCGTAAAAATTAAATAATTTTAAACTTAAGAGCCTATACTACCTCAGCTAAAATTCACTCTTTATCTCGCTCATACGATACTGCTCGCTGACTGAGTGAGAGCGAGACAGAGTGCGGTGCTGGGCGGCAGGCAGCGCCAATAGTTTAGGTATTTGCTTTTTACAGTGAAAATAATGGGAATTATAAAAAAGTAAATAACATAAGACCTGCTTTAAAGTAAGTTCAGTTAGTATATAAAGTTTCATGATCTAATCTGAAGTATTTTTTTAATACCAGCGGTTTATTGTTCGGGTTAGAGGTAACTTTGGATTTATTTTCTACCGAGAAAATGTTATGGAATCGTGTTTTCGTCTAACATAAGACCTAGCATTAATCCTCAACTTTACCATATATTTATTTCAAAATGAATGGTGCAGTATTTTCGACATAACGGAGGATCACGCTAAGCCATTTGAGGTAGTATAGGCTCTTAAATACATTTTATTGTGTACAGATACTTGTATATCAGAGTAACACTATGGTTATTTTGTAATGAAAGTACCCACTTTCATTGCAAATAGTGACAGTAATTTCTAAAGAGCTTTGTTTATTCTTAGCCAACCTATAAAGTATTTTACGAATTTGCCCCATCCCTAGTATTCGTAAAATTACGTGATTGGCGATACAAGCAAGGAGATCAGTGATCACAATGTATTAAATCCCAAAATTCACAGTATTTATCATTCAAAACATTAAAAAAGTTCCATAACAATAAAGATTATACCCTACACCTTAAAACTGACATATTTTCTAAGGAGTTTGTGCACTATGAGAACTTTTCCAATAAAATAACGTAATTATACGTGTGTGGCGATTCGTGCACTGTTTTCAGAACACGTAATATTACGGTGTCGGCGTTTAAAGGGTTAATTATGAACTGTAAAGGTACAAGTAATAATATATATTTTTTTTTAATAAAGACAAGTGATTAATATAGTGATATATTTTAATAACAAAATATTGGTGGTTAGATAAATTAACTATCATTCATTAGGTATAGGTAAATAAAAAGAAATAAAATATGGTAAACAAAAATAAACTAGTTTTATTTATATCATTACAACATTAACTGACAATAGCATTTATTCACATTTAACATGAAATATTTTTTTCTGTATGAGCGGCTTGGAAGCGTTTAGGTTCATAATGTCCAAATCTCAAAATGTACTGAAGGTGCAAAAAGTCCATATCCCAGAATGTCCATGTCCCAAAAAGTCCATATCCCAAAATGTACATATCCTAAAATGTCCATATCCCAGAATGTCCATGTCCCGGAATGTCCATAATACATACCAGAGTGTCTATTCTACAATAAGCTAACAAAATTATATGGTGGGTTAAAAAAAACAACTGTTTTCAATTGTCAATCATGTATTATAATAAAAAAAAAAAACAAAAAGCATTTATAGAAATATAATTATGTGAAATAAAGAACTAAATGTTTCATTTTGAACAACTATTAATCAACACATTGTTTTATATAATTTTCTGACGTTATACTACCACGCATACAAGACGCAAGTAAATCGTTTTCGAATAAAACTGTTTTATAGTTATATTATTGTTCTGTAATTCCGTTATATATTTGGAATATCGTCTGTCGAATTCAATATCCCGTAATCTTCGTGTATTTCTGGATTTCTTGAACAATGAATTTACCATCTGGCTATCCCAATGTTTGCTTTCCTTTCTCAACTTAATTCGGCAATTGACTCGATGATGCCATCCTTCTAGCGCATTCGCCGTTCTGTGACGCTGTCCTGCAGTGCTTAATAACTCAGGAGATTTTTAGGGTACCATTGATTTTCAAAGTATCGACGAAAACGCCTCATTTCTTCAGATTCCAGAGCCTCGTCTAAAATAAACCTCCACGCAGCAGGTATATAATTAGCTGGTAATAATGGAATCATCGCACACTTCCTAGTCGTATTTCGCCCTTCCCTAGTTTGGTCTAAACCATTTTTTAGACGGTTTCCAAACAGCGGCATTAAAGTGATGATAACAACCAGTCACTTTGGTGTCCGGAAACACCGACGAAACGGCATTAATAATGGCAGTTTCATAATCGCATTTGAAATTTTCCATTTTAACTTGCAGCTTTTCTTTGATGAGTGAAAACAGGCGTACATATGTTTGCTCAGACTTGTCAGGTAAGAGCGCGTAAATAACTGGAATCACATTTGTACTCATATCATCCATGGCCATGTCCTTTATTTATTTTAGCACGCTTTGCACTAGAAGTAGTTAATATTGATACATCATTTCCCTGAACATTGCCGGTGGAAGTTTTTATTTCGAGATGGATTAAAAACTGTTTATATGCATTGACAAATAATGCAGCTGTTGGGTTTGGGCGCCAACCCCCACGGCTACGAATGGCACAAAAAAACAATTCTAGATGATCCTGGCTCATCTTATATGTTAGAAGATACTTTAATTCAGGTCTGTCTGACTTAACATAAATATCAAATATATTCATAACAGAAATTACTGCGTTGTAGAATCCTAAAAAACCCGCCTTACGACGGGATTTAACTGCCAAAGTATTATCCATCAGTTTGATTTGACGCAGATACCTAATTTCGTCAAGAACTTTTGTCCTCCACCTGTTTTCATTATTTACTCGTAAAGGACTTTTAAAGCCAAACACATTCTGAAATTTTAATATCAATCCCATCTTTATTCTTCTTTCTGGAAACAAAAGGACCATTTTTCTTTTAAAAAGACGTAACGTCTTTAAAATTATGAAGTTGCATATCATAGACGTTAAAAGTTCTCCTTCCTCCACAAGTTCGAATAAACTGAGACCAGTCTCGGGGTATCCCAATCTGCATTGTTTTTAATTGTTTTTTCTTTTTTCGATTTGAGAGTATTAGATCGACTTCTATGTGTTTATATGACCCTTCAGCATAAATTTGTGGTTTATTGTTTTCAGCTGGGGATGTTTGTGCAATATCCACATGTAAGCCATCACGACCATTAAATTTCGGTTTTGGCCCGCACAGTTATCAGACCACAGAGTTAATTCCCTCACGTTTAGAGATGTGCCGTTGCCGGCAATATTGCCCGAAGTGGGAATATTGGTGGCAATATTGCCGGCAATATTGCCGGGAGTGGAAATATTTGGGAATATTGCTTAATTATAAGTCAAATTAAGTACGGAAACTATGTACAACACTTAAAATTAGCATTTAAAGGCCATAATCTACATTATATACAATAAAATATTGTTTTGGGTAAAATTGCCAATATTGCCAGCATTTTTGGCAATATTCCCGGTATTTTACCGGTAATATTGCCCATGTTGCCGCACACGATAGTGAATATAAGAAATAACACATAAATATTAAGATATCGTTGATGATCGTTGTGTATTGAATAAAAGGCATAAATTTGATACTTTCCTTTTAATGTTGTACCTACTTGTTTTTCATGTAAAATCACATAACAAAAACAACGAGTATAAGTATATAATTGAAAATAACAAAGTGTAAATCTTTACAAATCTCTATCAAAACTACAAATAATCCACAAAAATAACATTATTTTAATATTTCAATGCACTTCTCTACTAATCCTTACATAATCAGTAAATCACCGCTTAGAGTAACAACTTAGTAGTTTTTATAATCGTTTTAAAATCACAGCTCTTGTTAATGCTTATATTTCTAAATCTTAATAATAAATAATTAGTCATTGATAATCACAGCGTTTTGTTTATAATTTATATATAAAGTAAAATTAACTATGTATTTAATTTCTTAATTAATCCACAGACAATGGATCTTCGTCTAATTCTGGTCTGAAATCGTTCAGTGGTTCATCGCATGTTTCGTCGACAAAGTTGAATTCCACATCGTCGGCACATTCTTCATCGAGCTTTGGCTGTTGACTTAGATGCATGTTTTGGTTTAGGAGCAGTTTTCCCTAAACTCGTGTTAGGTCGGTTAGGAACGGACGTTAAAGTGACGAGCGCATTCTCCAAGAGATGCCCAGATACTGTTCTCCAGTTTTCCCAACCCCGTGCCGTGCAGCGCGAAAGAGATGCAACATACATTGATGTTTATTCATATATTTGTGTCCTATCTTTTTGCACGACACGCGTGTGCGTATTTCAAATATTTTATGATCGATATACTACACAAATATAACTAAACGATAATTACACCTTTTTTTATGGATGGGAAATCATCAAATGACCCCTCCCGCTCTGGGTGGAACGGAAGGGAGTGTCAGACTCTTACTGACCAAAACCCATCCGTGTTCCCTCCTTAGCCCTTTATATTCCGGGGTAGCGGTAGCCCTTTGGGACAATCCCGCACCCCCGGCAGGCTTCGGCCCTGGCAGGCCCCTTCCTTTTTGCTGACATCTCTTTGAGGCGCGCGTGGAACACGTACGCGCCGTCCGGCACGGGCCTGGTCCTGGTCGTCATGCGGCTCCCGACGCCCGGAGCGTCTCCCGCGGCGGCTGGGACGTGTGGCTCTCTCCCTCAGCCGTTCCGCCACCTCCTTCGCTAGCATGACTGCTTCGCAGAAGGAGGTGACTGCCTCCCACTCCCTCTCGCCCCGTACCATGGCTTGAACCAGGGCAGGACGCGAGAGGACGTCGCCGCTTCCGATCGCCTCTACGAGGGCACGGCGGTGCTCCGCCCATGCGGGGCAGACCTCCACCGTATGCTCCACCGTGTCCTCTGGGCGATCCTCGCAATGATGACACCCGGGCGTCTCCTCCCGCCTGATGATGTGCAGGAACCTCCCAAAACATCCGTGTCCGGTGAGGACCTGCGTCAGGCGATAGGTGAGGACGCCGTGACGCCTCTCTAGCCACTCCTCAAAGAGAGGTCTTATCGCCACTATCGCAGTAATAATAAAATATATTGGTATTATTTGACCGGCAACATTGGCAATATTGCCAATGTTGCTGGCAATATTGGTATTTTACCGGCAGTGGCAACATTGGGAATATTGCCGGCAATGGCAATATTGCCACCAAGCACATCACTACTCACGTTAGTAAGATTTTCAATATTTTCTTCAGCCCATCGAATCAGACAAGAAGCTATTTCGTTTCTTCCTCTGCCACCTATATTTTCAGACCATAAAATGTTTGCAGCTCTATTAGCTGTAGAATCAAATATTGTCAAATTTAGTGTCCAAAGCTTTCGTAGATAAAAAGATTTACTTTTAGTTAAATTCGGTGTGGCCAAACACTTCTGCAAATCAAACATCAATACTTTTTTTTCACCTGAACTTGATTTCGCTTCTTTTTTGACATTTCAAGTTATATCTTTCTTCAGCAGTCTTGGCATGCATTTCCATCGAGCTGTTTCTCCAAACTCACCTTAACAAACTTTTCTCCTATAGATAGCGTGTTAAGAAACATATTTTTCACTCTTAGAATTGACAATAAGTCTATATTCGTAAGAAAACTTTCTTCGGTCAGTGTTTAAGTTTCCATCTGTTCTCATCATACGTTTGTTTTTTCGTGACGTTAGAGACTATAAAATGGCGACGTTGATCCCAACTGGTACATTTTTTCCAAAATTCATTAAATATTTGCATTCTTGTTTCATTAGGCACTTTCTCATAACAGTTAAATTTACACATCCTCGTACATGGAGGTTTCAGCTCCCGACCCCTCTATTTCAGGATTTTTTTTAGCTACCGTTGAATTATAGGGAGAACCTTTCTGCCTTGCAATTTTAGCAGCAACTCTTTTCCATTTAGCCACGTTTTTAACTTTCTTTCTTGTGTTACATTTTGAAGGGGCTGCTATAACGATCTGCTGTATTTCTTCATTATTTCTTATTTGCCTGTCATCTGTATAAATATTCCCATTCGTATCTGCGATTCGTATGTGCTCTTTTTTTTCTGTAGTTCCTATCAAGCCTTAATCCACGATATAAATTCAAAAATTCGACAGATTCGACCTTATGAATCTGTATATCTATCAGAACAAAAAGAGATAGAATTATGATTGTTAAAAGCTTAGAAAGAGCGCGGGATACCGGTTTCAGCTGACTATTAAAGTTATTCTGCTCCTATCTCGAAATCCGACCTAATGGGTCTAAGGTCAAGATATATATTAATGTTTTTTTTTTCAGGTATTTAGCATCAGGGTGTTACATGAAAGATTTACACTATGCATATAAAGTTGGAGTATCGACTATAAGTGGGATCATCTGGGATGTTTGCTGGACGCTGTGGGATGTTCTTCAGGGAGAATATCTTCAAACGCCTTGTTCAGAAAATGAATGGATGAAAATAGTGGAAGGTTTTGAAAGAAAGACTAATTTCCCTCATTGCCTAGGTGCCATTGACGGGAAACACATAAAAATCTCAAGGCGACAATAAGTGACAGCGACCTTGAGCGACTGGGAGGAGCGAGCGTCACGCCCCGCGACCCCGCAACTGCATGCACGTAATTTCGTAGGGTAACCAATACGTTTCAGATGGTGAGAATAATCCTGCCTGATTTTTGATTACCATCCATTTTTATTTCAATGTAGTGTTAATAAATAAGGTAATATTTTGATAATAAATTCAATGATCATTCATTTATCATCATTTTGTGCTAAAAGTTGTTTGTGTAAAGTTGTTTCGTGTATGAATAGATAGACCGGGTATCTACATATATTTACGTAAGTACTTACCTAATAAAGGTGTCCATACATGAATAGGAAATACTAATTAAATATAGACATACCTACTTAAAATAATAACAGAAGATGACAAAAACCTAAAACAAAGATGATTGTGTGATTTGTTTGCGTGTGTGACCAGATATGTATATGAACGTAAACGAAGTAAATAGAATCGTCTTGTAAGGATCGTAGCAGTTGGCGTCCATGGGAGAAAGGCGTGAGTTTTATATGTGTACCTATGTTTGTTTATGTACTCACAAAGATTTAAAAATATCAAATTGAACAAAAATATGTAAATTATATAATGAATTTTATTTCAAATTGAATTTAATATTCCTCAAAATTTAAAGCTTTCACAGAATCATTTATACGACGTGTGTTTGTATTACAAAGTGTCGCTTGGTTGTTTGTATTGTCTTGGCTATTGTCTTCCACCATCGTTGCTCGTTTTTTGCTTTGCTTTTTTTTTATTCTCCTTTTCCTCTTCCGTTTTTCTTTTGCGTCCCTGCATAGCAGTAACTATGTACTGTTGCTCCTTCATTCGCCTCATTACCGCTGAATAAATTATGAAGGTTCCAAAATGTAATTCTTATTTTTCCTACATCTTTGTCAAAATAACGAACAACTACACATGAGGCTTTATTGGTCGAAACATCCGTTGATTCGTCCGTCATTACAATGAACTTCGATGTTTCAAGTTATTTGGCTAATTTAGCTTTATAGCTTGGACTAATGGCTTTATAAACTATTTTAGCCTTTGTTTTCGATTGAAATTCATCTTTTTAGTCCGGTATGCATTCTTTTAAAACGTTGCCTAAATGGCCTGAGACATTAAACGCAATGTTGTGTTCAGCGAAAAAAGCAGCTAACTTAATTTCCGCAATTCTAGCTAATTTTGTTGTCCTAGGTTCCTGTGTTGTGCTTCCTCCCGCCGGCTGGAGCCCTTTTCGATGAAGACCTTTTGGCTGGAGGAGCAGTCGCAGCGGGCTTGGGGGCCAACTTTTCCCCTTTTTCCCTCCATTCCCTTTTCCTCCCGCCGCGCCGGCTAGAGCCCTTTTGGCTGAAGGAGCAGTCGCTGCGGGCTTAGGGGCCGACTTTTTTCCTTTTTCCTCTCCTGACCACTTCCACGACTGGTTTGACGGGGTGGTGGAGGGAAGAAGGACGTCTTCCTCCTACGAGTTCTGGGGGGCTGCTGGAGTGGCAGACGACGCAGACGCTCCCTCCGCGCTTGTGGTGGGGGTTTGAGGAGCCACCTTGGTCCTCTTGTCCTTTCCTTTGCCCTTGGAGGGCTTCGGGGCCTGGGGCTGCGCACCTGATGCCGGGCCTGCTAGAGGCGCAGGTTCCGGCTCCCTCGGTGATGGACTCTTATCCGCCGCTAGCGGCGGGCGGAGCTGCCTTTCCGGCAAGAGCCGGTCCTCAATGCCTGCTATGGGTACTACTTGAACTGTTAAGTAAAACACTCGTTTTGGGAATGATGATGAATTTATTTTCAAACCAATATACTCGTATATACAAAATTCTTAAAAACTACTTACATCCTATTGGCTGATCAGCTGCCGTAGAAATGTGGTCAGCCAATCAGCGTTTAGCACGCTTAACACGTTCAATGCCGCCTCGAATACGCCAGTCGTGTCCTAAATGTTTCAGTGATATTTCGAAAATTAAGCAAAGTTGCCTTTTGGAATTCTCAGTACATAATCCTCTAGCAATAACCTAAAGGTGGGTACAGATTGGTGCAATGCAACATGTAATGTAATATTCTGCCTTACATTGCATGTTCCCTGCTGTCTTGGACGTGTGGCGCGCGCGGTACGCGCATTGACTACGAATCAGAACGAGAACAACTGTTCCCGCATTTCGTTACAAACACTAGCCCTCGTCACACGTGTTCTTTTCTTTGCCCACATCACTCTACTTAAGTCGATATACTTACGAATCATGGAGTCTGAAGACCAGTGTTGCCACAGTTAGTTTTGTAAATTCCCCGCGTCATGTTGAAAAATTCCTCTTTTTATAGCAAAATTCCCCTCGAAGTTCATGATGTAGGAAAAACAGAATAAATTTTTTTACTACTGAAAACTTTATTCCAAAAACTAAAACAAATACATCACTTTTTGTATAGGTTCGCTTTGAGCATATCTATTGTTGGCTCAAATTTTACAGAATGTTTTATTTGGTCTGTCTTTAGTTTGCATTAGTAATGATTTAACTAGGTTTACAATAGTAAAAACACTTAAGAAATGCCTACTTATCAATTTCGAAATAATTTTATAATAGTCGAGTAAATACACACATCAACACGGTCTAGGGATATTTTTAAAAAAGCGAATTACTATCAATGTGTTAATTATTTATATGACATGTATATATTTAAAAGATACGTTATTTAATATTCTACCATTTTTTAATAATGGTTAAGGTACTTAGATTAAAATTTCAGGATTTTATGGAAAAAAAATGAAGCATATACGGAAATCGTATATGAATGAACTTTTAATTTGTGAGTAAAAACTGAAAAAAATAGAAAAATCATTTAATTTGTGTTTATAAACTTGAAGTTAGTAGTCTGAGAAAGCGCCCATGATGTTCATAACACATCGGCAACGATTCGGCATGCTCAGAACAAGGTTGTCAATGTCTTGCTGCGGAATATTGTCCCATGTCCTTCTGAGGTGCGCAAAAAGTTGATCTTCTGTAGCCAGATTTTCAGGAAGTTCCTTCAGAGCTCTTCTTTGCAGCATATCCCACGCATGCTCAATGGGATTTAGATCTGGCGATTGAGCAGGCCAGTCTAAGGCCCTAACATTATGTGTATGTAACCAAGCTGCTACCGTTCTCGCCGTGTGTGTCCGGGCATTGTCGTGCATGAGCAGGAAATCTTGCCCCATTTGTGTTCTGTGGGGCAAGATTACGGGCCCCAGCACCTGTTGGACGTATCGTTCTGCCGTCATATTGCCCCGCACCCAAACGAGATCCGTCCGTCCTCCAAGACGAATTCCTGCCCAAACCATAATTGTTCCTCCTTGGTATGGGTGAACTTCCTGAGGGTTCTGGAGACGGCTCCATCGTCCAGGAACTCGCCAAACACGCGTCCTTCGTGAATCTGGATGGAAGCCGAACTTGGATTCATCCGTGAACAGCACATTGGACCATTGCTCACGGCCCCAGTCCACGTGGTTCCGAACCCATTCTAATCGTCGTCCACGATTGCCTCTCCGTTAAGGTGGGACCCGGAGTGGTCTACGAGAGCGTAGATTGCTTTCATGCAGTCGCCTTCTTACAGTTTGGTCACTCACAAGCACTTGGTGTTCCACTCGCAGCCTTTGGACCAATTGAGTCGCCGTTGCATTTGGTTGTGCTCGCGCAGTAATTTGCAAAAATCGGTCTTGTCTGGGGGTAGTGATGCGACTTGGCCCCCGGTGCCTCTCCGCTTCTTCACCTGTGGCACGATAGCGTGTCCACAATCTTGAAATTACATTTTGATGGGTCCCTATGGCCTCAGCAACATTACGCTGAACAGATCCAGCTTCCAGCATTCCCACAGCTCGTAACATCTCCGCCCTCGTCAAATGTCGGCGTTGCATGGCTACAATACCTCAATTTTAACTTTATCTTTCATTTAAAAATGAAAAAAAACTGTAACTAAACGTAATTCGTATTGTTTTCTAAATTTCGCACAAATGAAAATTCCCTCTCCTATACATAAAGACATTTTTTGCCACCGAAACAAAAGAATTTTCAAAAATTTAAATTTGGAATTAGTCTGAGATAAATTACAAACAAATCGGTGTATAAAAGATTCCAATGCGGCCAGTACTTTTCGAGTTATTTAATTGAGTATGAAATATCCCTAGACCGTGTTGATGTGTGTATATAGGTACCTTTTCTCGAGATCTTTTGGTTAGTTTACTGATGAATTTATCCATCGTAACTTAGCAAAACTCTTTACAAGAAAAATAAACATTCTGACCACAGAACAATATTTACTCTGACTGACTGACTCTGTGCCACAGTGCCATCTCTGTGCAACCAAACTAACCAACACGTAGAGACGCAGGACGCAGCCAACAAGTCCAGCCATATACATTATTTTTTGGTTTCTTTTTATCAACTTAGGGGACAGGCAAATGAATCATAGCCCATCCAGCCTTATTAGATGTACATACAAGTATAAATTATATATTTATTGCATTTGGAGTATTAAATTCCCCTTTTATTCTTATAACCCTTTTTTGCCCCTCACATACGTGAAATTCCGCTCAAAAAGGGGAATTCCCCCCAGATCGGCAACGCTGCTGAAGACAGCCTTCTTGCTCTGACGATTATCAGTGCTTCGTTGTTAATCATTCATCAACTTTTAAAAAAACGCCAAAGACCCCGACGTTGGTGGCGCACAGAATTATATAAACGGAGAGAAGGCAGAGAACTGCTTACAGGTATGAATTTCCAGCATATAAGTGGCCAATACAAAAGTTTTACGAGGATGACGCCAACAGACTTTGAAAATTTACTCGCGATAGTCGCACCAAGAATAAGTCGAAAATATTCAAATTTAAGAGCTTGTAACGGGGTATGTGTGAGGAGATAAACTAAACCCACAATACGTATAACAACAATCATTTATTTAAACTAACCTAGGCAGAATTACAATAACAAGATGAAATGTTGGAGAAAATAATCTGATAAGGTACAATGAAGCTAATTACAAAGTTGGGGTCTAACTAAAAGAGAAGGTTGACAATCTAAAGAATCCCTACGCGCGTTGTATATTGTCTGGGTGATGTGGTGGTCCGCTAACGACACCAACACGGTCAAACAAACAATACACGCCGCTAGCTCAAATTCAGCAAGAGGCGAGGTAATCGTGACCGACCTAAGTCGATGCGGAGAGTACTCTCCAAAGAGTAAAGTAAGTATACGGGTAAAGAGCGCCCACTCTCGGCAATATTTTGAAACACCGATTTGACAGGCCAACAGCGCCTCTGGAAGACAGTGCGGGAACTAATGCTTCAGCTATATATATATATATATATACGGTACTATAGTACTACTTCGTATAGTGAATTGAATAGAGCGTGTTTCTCAGAGTATGACTATTTTAATTATGTACGCCAGTTTCTTTTTATATTAAGATTTGTTGCTAATATCATAATATGAAATGAAACAGGATTACTCAATTAAAATAGACATACCTAAGAAACGCACTATTCAATTACAATAGTTGCGAAATAAATGGTAATTAAAATAAAACAACACAATATAATCAATTTATTTTATTTCTTATTTTTATATTTATTATAATACTTTTGAGCAGCAATTTTAAACTCGTCCTGGCCATGATAGACAATTTTCCCGTCTAAAATTCTGTTAATGCTTCTACACCAACTATAAATAATAACATTTAAAGTAGTGTTTACAAAAAACTGTTTTAATGTGTCCTTATGCAACTCACATTGGTGTACGTTGCCCCAGCAAGAAAGTGTCTCCTAGAGTTATAGGAGTAGAACGTATAATGTGTGCCCTATCTGCTGTAAATGTGCCCCAACATAAAAAATGTGTGCCCCCTGTCGTTTTGGAAAAAAACGGAAAAAACGATTCTTGCTGGGGTAACGTTTTTCTAGCAGGAAAATTCTAAACGAATGATCGGAGAGAGAAAAATTGTGCATGGCCAGAGAGCTTATATGTGTGCCAAAATGTGCCCCCAAAAATAAAATCTGTGCCCCTTCAGGTTTTCGAGATATTGCATTTCCTGCTGGAGTAACGTTTTGATGAATCGTATATCTCTACAACCATTGCATGTGCCCCTGTAGAATAAACATACACGAGTAGCTCTTAATGTGTGCCCCTTTGTGCCCCAATTAGATTTAAGAAAATATTTATAGTTTTCAAGTTATCGCGGTTTTATGAAAACCCGAAAAAACATCGCAGCGCCTAAATTAGACAAGGCACAAGTTCGCTGAAAACTGTATTCGGTCCTTCTTGACGCTAATAATAACCATACAAAGTTTCAAAACTGTTCATGCATGCGTTTTTGAATAATCTCGCTAAAAGTCAAAACGATGGTGTCATAACTTTGACGGCAAAATACAAGGAACCGGCTCAATCCCAGATGTGTAGGTGTAAACCAAAATCATGTGCCTTTAGTCAGAAATATATGGTGAAAATATTCAGCTTGGAATGTTTCGCATTAAGTAAATATAAACAAAAAACCAAAATATGTAAGCAACGGCTGGTTATCCGACCAAATTTGAATGACTACTAAAAAGCGACGGATTCATACATATCGATGACCTTCTTTACTTTACTCACTAACCGGTTCACACGTGTTGTGCCTGAGTACACTGACGTAGAAAAGTAATAAGTAATAAAATAAAGTTGTTATTGGATTATATTCAACTAGCTGTTTCTATGACCTTACCAGTGATCGGAATAGGTAGAGCTATTTAGGTTCATTGACCGCAAACATTGATGTTAATATGGATATTCCACGGGATTCCGACTGATACTACGGGATTTTTGTCATATAAATTCGCTTCACTAACATCAACAGATGTTGAACGCTCGTTTTCCACATATAAATGGGTGTTAGATGTAAAAAGAAATAGATTAAAATTAGATAATTTAGAAAAAATAATGGTGATTTATTTTAACTCTGGTCATACTCAGTCTTCTAGTGAAGCTGAAGACGAACCAGATCAATGACTTTTTTTAATTAAATAAGTGAATTATTGTTGAAGCGTATTGATTATTTTAATTAAGATTTTATTGTAAATACAAATTGTTCTATTTGATAAAAAAACTCTAAATTTAAAAATAATTTTGACACAACAAAAATCGAATTTGACAATCGCGACTCGTCGAAACGTGGTGCTTATTTTCCCTACCCCGTGAGTTGTTTTTTAGAGCCGCAGCCGCGGAGGGGGCAGCCTTGACGTGTTTTTTAAGGAATTTTTCACTTTTTGTATGGAAAATATGAAAAATGATTACCTACATGTTGAGTTTTAGAAGTTTGTGGGTTTCATAAAGGGGGTCGAAATTTTCATTATTTTTGCGATAGGACGCACCATTTTCGAGATATAAGCAAAAGAAAAAAAAAAAGATACAGACAGTTTTTGCACCTGAACTCGAGGTGTTGGTGTGAATTTCTATTCATGACAACTAATTTTATTCTACACCTTTTTAATCGCGATTAAAAATAGTCAGATTTAGTTCGATTTAGTTAGACAATCAAAATTTTAGGTGAAAAACGTGAAATTCAGAATAGCAAAATTGCCATCTTCAATAGATTAATAACTCAGTGCCATCTTAGTGCTGTCAAACTAAAATATAGTAAAGTTGCGTCACTTTAGTAATTTCAGAATGGGAAATCGTCGCTTGACAGGAATAAATTAAATTTAGTGATTTTTAGTCTAGTTTAGAGGCACTTGTGACAAGAAAATCGGCACCATTGTTACGTAAAAAATAAGTATATGTGGTTTAATGAATCAAGTTTATCTACTTATTATACTATTCTTAATCCCGTCCTTCTTATATTTACCCGTCAGAAAGGAAGTGTAATCTTTCATTAATCCCGAAGGCGTGAATAGTTTTTATGATTTTACTACTTAAAAACCAAATCCCGGGACTCGGGGAATATCCATATTATTCTAACCAACCAATTATTCTAAGCAAGTACGTAAAACAGCTCTACCTATTCCGATCTATGGACCTTACACATGATTAAGTACATTATAAATAGTAGCCTAAGTGCTATTCCAAGGTAAGCTATCTTTCGATTCAAAATTTCATTAAATACATCCAGTAATTTATGTGTGAACGAAAGAAATACATCCAGATATTTGCCAGGTCTTTGACCCAAAATTTGATTGGTCCCAATGTTTAAAAAAAAAATGAAATGTGTGATGAATACCTACTACTAAAAAGAGGTACTTAGCTCTTTTTTGTATATAAATAAAAAGCCCGTACTTGTCTTTATATATATATATATATATTTATTGATAAGCCGTAGGTTAGATAAATTAACAGTAAGTTTTTCATCATTAAGGGGGATGCTCCAACCAGCCCGCAAAATTCAAAATTTCTTGCGTTTTTTGCAATTTGCAGACCAGTGCTAGGTTGTATGTTGATTAAAATATTATTCGCGGCTGTAAGACGTATGTAGTTACAGAATTATAATCATCAAAATCACCAATACAACCCTACAAGTTCATAAAGGCGTAGGAACAAAAAAAAACAGAAAAAATTTGAATTTTGCGGGCTGGTTGGAGCATTCACCTTACTTAATAGAAGATTCCCTTTTTTCGCCTCCCCACACCGCTGCATATATCTCTGGCCCCGCGGCATCCGCTGACGTCGTGTCGCAAGGAGTCGCTTTGTCTAGCTTGGAGAAAGTGAGACAGCTAGTACGCGTACGGTGTTAGTGTGACAGAGACAGTTACGTGTAACGTCGCTCTATTATGAATAATAGGTACGAAGTGTTTATTGACTGGGAAGTGCGTTTGGATTTTTTCTTGGTATTGGTAAACAGTTGCAGTTATGTTATGACGCCAAGGACACTGTTACCAACTGTTACGTTGAGTCACGCAGTTGCACTGATACTGTTTGTTTACTTTTTTTTTTAAGTTGGTTGAAAGTGGCGTATTAAGCATTTTATAACAATTATGTGATTGTAGGGGTGTTGAATTTTATGGCACGATCTGCGGTGGTAAGTATTTAATGGCATTGTTTTGACTTATTTAAAAATACTTGTACACTTATCAAGTACTTGGATTTTTTTCATTAATACTTATTTATTTTTTAACAAAAAATGTTCTAAATCATGTTTGTTTTGTTTTCATCTGAAAGGATATACATACTTTCCGATTGGTCCAATAGAAATTTCTTCAAAATCGATTCAGTAATTTATTTTCTTTTTTGTTTAATACGTATTTAATTCTCTTCTTGTGCTAGGTTGATGAAATATAACTTCTAGTTACAATGTAGAAAAATAATTCATGACAAGAATTCATGTCCCCAAAACTAAGACTCGACCACAATCCGTCAACACTCAACATGTCACAGTCACAGGGCTGTATCTTTTTAGCCGAAATAGCTAAATACTTGATTAGATTTTTACAGAATGTTCTATGGCAGCTATAACAACAATAATATAAACACCAAGCAGGGAGGAGTGGCATTTTGCCTATTGGCAAGTTGCATAAACTTCTAACTAGATGATGTAAGTAATAGTTTTGTTGATCTATAGAATATACAGGGTGTAAGGAGAACGCTTCCGAAGCCTGGACGTACATTATATACAACCTATATGCAAACGAATACCAATAACCTTTCGCTTTAAATTGATTATTTTCAAGACTTCATATTTTGTAAACGCGCAATGGAAACCGTACAAAACGTGAGGTCACTGACACGCAAAGCGACGACGCGCCACCACGTGACCACGCGCCCGCACGTCGCGGGCGCCGAGCGCTCCGTACGGCCGAGTCACGGGATTTATACGGAATTTATAAATATCACTTTCAAAATGCCCACCCCTACGACACTTCACAAAATTATGAATTTTAACCGCATTCGTAGCCCACTGTTAAACATTAAAGCTGACAGAGGCATTTTACGTACCTGTCTAAATCCTTTGCGACCTTATGAGGTTTGGCTCGAACTGCGCTCCATTCATTTCAATACACAGCTGGGCCCGTCGCTGTGTGGACCAGTGAACACGAGGCATTAGTGTAGGGTCCTCAACACATTCTTCGCGTAGTTTATTAAAAACGCTCACTATTCTGCCCCGCATTTCGTCAGCACTGTCACATTCCCGATCAAACACTCTTTCTTTCACATACCCCCACAAAAAGAAGTCCAGAGGTATTAAGTCGGGTGAACGAGCCGGCCAGGCGTGCGGCCCCAGCCTTCCGATCCAGCGGTTATCAAAAAGCTCAGTGAGACGCTCGCGGACAGGGCGCGTAACATGCGATGGAGCGCCATCGTGCTGGAACCATGCTCGACGAAATTCAGCCAGCGATACATTATCTAGCATATCTTCTAAATGTCCATTTATAAAATTAAAAACAATAAAACAGCACTAATAACGTAACAAAAATAATAACTAAAAAACAATAAAACAGCACTAAAAACGTAACTAAAACAAAACAGTATTAAATACGATTCAATAGCGATGGATCGATTAAAAGTAGCGCACGTTCGCTCACAAGCCGAGTCGGAAAGGAACTAACAGGAAGTAACCTACAGTCTAGATTACTAAAAAAGTATTAAGAAGATCAAACATGCCGCCTGCGTGTGTTGCCGGCCGACAAACGATACCGCCGCCAGTACGCACCGTTTCGCCCCGCGCACCCCGCGCCGCCGCGCGCCGCCGGCGCCGGGATCGGGACCGCCAACGCTCGGTCATCCACCGACCGACAGTCGATTGCCTACTCCAAAGGCGAATGCACGCGCAAATTTTCTAAATTAATAATTACGTTTCGCAATCTAGTGTACCTAAATCTCAGTTTTCTCTTCTAATTCTTGATACTGTATCTTCCTAGTGCTTGTTTCTACTCATTCTGTAAACTGTAATTTCAATTTTGTTGCTGTGCAAAATTTTAATGGACGAATTAACAAAGTTGCTTGTAAAGTCAATGTCTTTTACATAATCAACTTTTTATACTTTTCTTTCTCAATCACAGTAGGTATCTAATTACCTTCGATATGGGGTCTCAAGGTTAAGCAAAGTAAACTGGATTTTTCTGATTTGTAAGCAAAATTTGCGAACATTCCGATCAAAATAAAATTGCAAGGGGAAAATCATTACGATCCTTGCATGAATGGAATCCGAAAGCACATATCCCACAACTAGGTAGAAGCACAGACTACTTAAAGTACTACGTACTTACAGAAAGGCCACTCCCTTCCCCGCACTAACATCAGTTACCGCACCTCACCCCGCACTTCGGCGTATTCGTCGCAGTTCTTTAACAAGAGCGCTCGCAAACACAAGTACCTCACGCACACATTCATACGTATACAAACGCCATTTTTTAATGTAGTAGTAGTATGTAATTATTTTGCGAGCGTTGTATGGAGTGTCCGGGGTGTGGTAGAAGTGAACTGAAAAGACATTTGCTTCAAGCGATCGAGTAAAAGTTAGGGAGTTCATGAGGATTAGGATCACATAGCACCGCCGCGCCCGCGCTGCACGACTTAAAGTAGCCGTCAGCCGCCGTGTAGCGCGTCACGTGGACTTGGGGTCGTCGGCCGCGCTGCCGCCGCCGCGCCGGCGAGCGCGCGCGCACTTTGAACCCGAGGTCATGCGCGAGCGTCAGCTGACATTTATTTACGAATACATTGCTTGTTAGAGTTGTAAAGAAAAAAAATGTGTTTAATCGCAAATAATGGTTGTATTTAACTGTTCTCACAGCATAGTGTACGAAAAATGCTAAAAAAAATTGGTAAAATTGTTCATTTTTTTTCCTGATTTTTTGATGGTATTGTATCGAGAATCACTAGCCCTATCACCTGTCTTCGTTTTCGGAAGCGTTTCCCTGGCACCCTGTATGTATCTAAAAAAGTTCTGGCGGACCGATCAGGCGGAATATATCTATTTATTCAGGGCTAAATTTTATCACAACTGTATTTTCAACTTAATTGCTAGAGTACTTCTGGAAAAAATTGAGCACAAAATTTTATATCCACGGATATACAGGGTGTCCCAAAACTCAACGTCAAGCCGAAACGGGGTGACAGGATTGATCATAACCATCACGAGAAAAATCTGAAAAAAAATCTATCCCATGCAGTTTGAAAATTATGGGCATTTTAAGAAAAACCTAGAAATTTGATCAAACTGTACCATTTTTCGGTTATTGTGGTTATTATTTTTTATTTTTGTTCATTTGAACTTTAGAAACGTAATCCTAAATAACATTTCTAGAATCCCAATAAAAAATAATGACACAATTGCCTTAAGTTCCCGAGAATTGAGACTATTTGTTAAACTACGAATTTAAAATTTTCAAAATTCGTCGACTTTGACAGGCCCTCCTATAAAAAAAATGTACTAAAGTGCCTTGGCAAGTAGCATTATAAGTTGGCGCATTTAATCAGAATTCTAAAATGGTACAATACTTGTTAGTTCCATACAATAGAAAAGAGTAAAAAAATTAAAACCTCAAGTAACCCGATTTTTGCTATCAGATTTTACTCAGTTAAAATGTTTTTAATTCGCACAAGCTCTAGGTAGGTTCTTAATTTTAAGGCAAAATGATGAGAGAGATGGATAATGGGTATGTTTGCCATGAGTGAGCGAGACAGATAGTGACGCCACGCATTGAGACGGAGATGCGTCGTTTAAACGAGTGCGAATGAAACAGATAGATGCTATGGCATCTATCTGTTTCATTCGCACTAGTTTCAGCCAAGCAAATGGCTACGCTACCAGTCCGACACCAACCAGTTAGTACGTTTCGCTCATTCGTCTACTGCGCACGTTCGTATTCGCTTGTGTTGATTTAGTACTGACAACTTTGGCTTCTCTTTTTGGACTTGAATCTTTGTGAATTGGACTTGTTGATAACATACCGGCAACTTTGGCTTCTCTCTGGACTTTTGTGTTGGCATCCTTTTTATCTACCATGCCTACGCGCTACACTTCACAAGAATATGCGAACATGCACCTCATTTATGGGGAATGCAGATGCAACGCAAGTGCTGCCGCTAGACTTTATCGTGAAAGATATCCAAATTTAGAGCGCTACCCGGATCACCGCGTGTTTGTTAATGTGCACCGTTCACTCACAGAGGGCGGCCATTTCCCGAATCAAATACAGGCTGGAGGTAGACCTGTGTTTCCTTTCCAGGAAGAAGTATTGCAAGAGGTCGCACGTGACCGAAGTATTTCCGTACGTGGAATTGAAGAAAGAACGGGAATACCGAAAAGCACTGCTCATCGTATTTTACAAAGAGCCGAAATGCATCCGTTTCACGTACAACGAGTTCAAAGTCTTCTACCTCGAGATTATCAGGAAAGGATTTCTTTTTGTAGAACAATGCTACAGAGGCATAATGAGAATCCCCAATTCATCCAAAAAATTCTCTGGTCAGATGAATCGACATTGAAAAAAGATGGTTACATGAACTTGCACAATTATCACGAGTGGCATGTGGAGAATCCACATTTAATGCGAGAAGATAGATCCCAGTATCGTTTTAAAGTAAACCTGTGGACCGGAATTTTAAACGGTAAAATTATTGGGCCTATTGAACTGCCTGAGAACTTGAATGGAACTAATTACCTACATTTTTTAAGAGAAGATTTACCAACCCTGTTAGAGGACGTACCACTAGCAGATCTTCGCGACATGTGGTTTCAACAAGATGGCTGCCCAGCGCATTTCGCAGTGCAAGTAAGAGATTTCCTTGACCAGGAATATCCGGGAAGGTGGATTGGACGTTCGGGCACTATCTCGTGGCCCGCCCGTTCACCAGATTTAAATCCCCTGGATTTTTTCTATTGGGGAGTTCTCAAAGAAAACGTTTACTCAAAGCCCATTGAGAACGTAGCCGACCTGCGTGAACGCATTTCTCAAGCAGCTGAGGCGATCAACTCTCGAAGATATGCCCGACTAATAAGTAGATCTTTTTTAAGAAGATGTAGGGCTTGTATTGAGGCTGATGGTAAACAATTTGAACATTTATTGTAATAAAAAACGTTATTTCTCTATCATCAGACTTTTATTCCAACAAACCTAATTATTTTACTAATTTTACTAACTTTTTTTCACTTTGGTAAAAGTGGCGTCACTATCTGTCTCGCTCACTCATGGCGAACATACCCATTATCCATCTCTCTCATCATTTTGTCTTAAAATTAAGAACCTACCTAGAGCTTGTGTGAATTAAAAACATTTTAACTGAGTAAAATGAGATAGCAAAAATCGGGTTACTTGAGGTTTTAATTTTTTTACTCTTTTCTATTGTATGGAACTAACAAGTATTGTACCATTTTAGAATTCTGATTAAATGCGCCAACTTTTAATGCCACTTGCCAAGGCACTCTAGTACATTTTTTTTATAGGAGGGCCTGTCAAAGTCGACGAATCTTGAAAATTTTAAATTCGTAGTTTAACAAATAGTCTCAATTCTCGGAAACTTGAGGCAATTGTGTCATTATTTTTTATTGGGATTCTAGAAATGTTATTTAGGATTACGTTTCCAAAGTTCAAATGAACAAAAATAAAAAAGAATAACCACAATAACCGAAAAATGGTACAGTTTGATCAAATTTCTAGGTTTTTCTTAAAATGCCCATAATTTTTAAACTGCATGGGATAGATTTTTTTTCAGATTTTTCTCGTGACGGTTATGATCAATCCTGTCACCCCGTTTCGGCTTGACGTTGAGTTTTGGGACACCCTGTATACAAACTTACATCCTATAAAAATAGTGTAAATTTAATAGATTCAGGAAACTTTAAAACGTAAAGATAATATCAAAATTTCAATTTCGAGTTTTAGGCCAATTAAAATTTAATTTTTTTTTTACACAATATTATACTTATACTTAATACCGATCTGTGATTTTTTGTGATGCGAATTTACTAATTATATGTTAGATGAAAAACTGATCTGTGATTAAAATAACAATGACTACACAATGTGCAATTAATTTCTAATATTTATAGGTAGGAACTTTGATCTGTGATTTGATGCAATAATTACTTAAAGAATTAAAATTAAGGGAATAAAAATAATAATTTCCACATCAACAAGCTGTTTCATTTATTATAATCACAAGGTGCATTTAATATATTTTTTAATTAGCCCCCAAAACTTTTGAACGCGACTGTACGGACAACAGCTTAGGTATAATACGTCCAATAAAGAAGGTCATCGATATGTATGAATCCGTCGCTTTTTAGTAGTCATTCAAATTTCGTCGGATAACCAGCCGTTGCTTACATATTTTGGTTTTTTGTTTATATTTACTTAATGCGAAACATTTCAAGCTGAATATTTTCACCATATATTTCTGACTAAAGGCACATGATTTTGGTTTACACCTACACATCTGGGATTGAGCCCGTTCCTTGTATTTTGCCGTCAAAGTTATGACACCATCGTTTTGACTTTTAGCGAGATTATTCAAAAACGCATGCATGAACAGTTTTGAAACTTTGTATGGTTATTATTAGCGTCAAGAAGGACCGAATACAGTTTTCAGCGAACTTGTGCCTTGTCTAATTTAGGCGCTGCGATGTTTTTTCGGGTTTTCATAAAACCGCGATAACTTGAAAACTATAAATATTTTCTTAAATCTAATTGGGGCACAAAGGGGCACACATTAAGAGCTACTCGTGTATGTTTATTCTACAGGGGCACATGCAATGGTTGTAGAGATATACGATTCATCAAAACGTTACTCCAGCAGGAAATGCAATATCTCGAAAACCTGAAGGGGCACAGATTTTATTTTTGGGGGCACATTTTGGCACACATATAAGCTCTCTGGCCATGCACAATTTTTCTCTCTCCGATCATTCGTTTAGAATTTTCCTGCTAGAAAAACGTTATCCCAGCAAGAATCGTTTTTTCCGTTTTTTTCCAAAACGACAGGGGGCACACATTTTTTATGTTGGGGCACATTTACAGCAGATAGGGCACACATTATACGTTCTACTCCTATAACTCTAGGAGACACTTTCTTGCTGGGGTAACGTACACCTCACATTGGAATGGACATTCCGACAATAATTCTGTTTATGCAATTATTGTGCCTTTTACATTCGTTTTTGTTACATTTTTTTTTAGACAAGAAACGGCTGTGCTTTGTAATTCTTTAAAATATTTTTCTACTGTATCGTTTGGGTAACACAGCCATTTCTTGTTAACATTATATTCTTTTCTTTGAATGAAAGTATTGTTTTTATTTTGTGACCTATCATCTAATAGATCTCTTTTGCAATGTTGACATTTTTTTACAATTTTAAAACATTTCTTCAGGACCCATCCACAAACATAATTTCTTTGACCTGCATCACTTTCCACAGTTTCTCCAAGTTCAGTGTTAAAATTAATTTCTATATTATCATTATTGCGATCCGGAACATCAGGAGGAGAAACAAAGTCTCCCCTTAAAAAAAAATCTAGTGTTTGCAGGCATTCACTCCCATCAGCCTCACAGTTTGCTCTGCGAGAATGAGGGGCATTAAAGCCATTTAAAAGCAGAGCTTTATACGCTCCTTCGAATGCCACAGTATTTGGGGAGATATTTCTCCCTCCATAACTCCTGATGTTCCCGAAATTTTTTTCCAAAGGGTCCTGATTAAAATGTCTTGTTAACATTGCATCAAAACCATATCTATTTGACAATACTCTCCACAAAGATTCTATTCCTTCAATTGTTTTTATTAAATTTGTTATTGAAGGCACAATAACTTCATTTTCTGTTATTTTACCTCCAACTTGTGTTTGCTTAAGGAACCTAACAGTTTTTAAATTTTTTTTGGCTTTCTGCCATAACTCATGGTGAGGCGAATTATTTTTTATAGGGCCTTTGAACAATTTGCCGTTTGGTACAAAAAAGGTACTTACATTAAGTGAGTCAAATAAATTGTCTATCAACAATGTAAACTCTATTAATTGTTTGGTTTCATCGGGTAGATCTCCCCTTTCAATTAAATGATCAGTTGCTACGGCTACTGTATGACTAAATACTTGTGTAGCCGATTTTACCCTCATTTTATTAATTTTGTCTGGATTAATATGCTCTTCTGTAAGTTTTGATAGCAGGCATAACTCGCCACGTGTTTTGTCGGCCTCATAGACCATTTGGTAATATTCCCATTTAATACGTTTTTTTACACCATTTGATAAGTATGTAAGGTTTTTATTAAGCAAATTATTTCGAAGCCCTTTAATAATATGGGGAGTGTCATATAATGGTATTATATTTTTACTATTTACTCTGAAAATATTATCACGCCACTCCCTTCCATTTCGCAGAAAGAGGGCTTTCGTGTCATTTATTAGGTCGCTTATTGCTGCAACATTGACCGTGCTTTGGTCACACACTGTGTTGACAACAATGAGGCCTGACTCCAATGCATGCTTTATAACTGTTTTTATTATATTTTTTAATTCATTTTTTTGCAGACTGTTTATGTAATAGTATGCTATAGGCTGCTTAAAGTTTTGCTTGAGTCCTTTGACCATAAAAACAAGGACGTGGCTGGTAAAAGCATTTTTTTTATTGTTATTAATACCATCTAGCGCGTCTTTATTGGCATTATAATTAATGGGTCAATCAACTTTTAAGTGTACATCAATAATAAATTTTATTTTTTTAATTTTATTTGAAGTTTTTTATATTTTAACATTTTTCCTGTAGATAATTATTTATATTTTAAGAATTCACATATAGCAGAACGATTTATTTAAATAAAATAGTAAATTTGGCGCCGAAATCCACATGACTCTAGTTAAGATAGTCCCTTGGACAACTAACTAAATAGACTTCTGAACTATTTGAAATTCAGTCAAATTGTAAACCGTCACTTTATTCTCACTTAATATAGGATGAATTTCAATTTATCTTCCATAAATAAATGACGCGACTTTTAATTTATAAGTTATTCCCAATAATATTGTCTCCTGGACAACGAAAAACTTTACATGTAACGAAGTTTTCATTTAACTTGTAAAATAATAATGAATACGTGATATAACAGTCTTTATGAATTCACTTTTAATTGTTACATATTCATATTTCAATATTTTGTAAACCTTACTGTTTTTTTAAAGTAAAAATGACGATAATGTGTCTTTAGAAGACAGGGACAAAATGGTTGTCCAGTGGATGTCCACTGGACATATCTCTGGATACTCGGGAGTCCAAAGGAGATACTAGGATTAAAATCGCCTGTATTTGTTCCTTTTATGTAAAAAAAAACAACTATAGGACAATAATTATCAGTTTTATTATATTTTTTTTACGAAATAATCAACATTACAATAAATGTTTGAACAGACCTATAAACATGAAAACTCTTACTAATTAACTTAGAAACATTAACAGCCTCTTTAATCAGCTTAAATACTTTTTTGACTCTAACTTGTACTTTTCTGTCTTAATAAATGACTAATACCTCTTTGTATCACATAAGGGTTCAGTAAAATACAAAACTTAAAAATTAATCTTCAAAACAAAATTTCTTAATCATAGCAGAGATCCATAGGTGTTACACTAAACTACATGAACTATTTTATAAAAACATTAATATCACATGAAAACTTATAATAATCAGTGCCTCTTTTGTGTTCAATGTCCGGGGTTGGAAGTTTTTTAATTATATCTTCGAATGCTACATAGGATTTATCTTTCTCATTCAATACAAATAGTTTTCCATTTTTCACATATTTTAGAAAAGTAACTCTGATTTCACCGTCTTCATCGATATCGGTTTCGGCAATGCACGCATATTTATCGTATGATTTACCTTTGGTGCTGTAAACTTTGACTAGCAAAAAGTCACCTACACCAGGCAATAAATTGTTTTGTCCTGACGTAGACGGCTGTGGTTCCTCTGTAATCTCATTTTCATTGTCAGAGCTATCAGACGATCCGTATACACTCTTGTATATGCTCTTACGTAAACCTTCGTGTAGTTCAGGGAATGTAACATTGTCGTTTTTATTCGAGGACAGCAAATTACTCAAAGGTACGTCGTCAACATCGCTGAATGTGTCGTCGTTCCAAATATTTGCCAGTGGTGCTGGAATGGGACTTAATGGCATATCTTGAGGTATGTCCTCGTCAGGGTCGACAGCGGTTGGAATGTTCCTTGTAGCTGGTATCGGTGAGTATAACTTGGGACGCAAGCATTCGCATAATCCTCTAGAACAGAAGCAACTCAAATTTCTGGACATTAGTTGGCCGTGGGTCCTTGAAAATATTTGGTGCACCTCTTTTGTACCGGGCAAAGGTAAAAGATTCTTTGGTATGTCCCTCTGAATCGCGTCGATCTCTTCTTTTGTTACATAAAATAACTGAATTTTACTCGACTCTTTGAGAACTTGATAAAATTGAAGAGCATCAGTAACGTCCGTTCCTGTTGCCACTTTGTTATCAGCTGCTCTTTTTAAGTATCCCCCAATACCGTCTGCAGGGCCTTTGCCATGCCCGGCTTCAAAGAATGACCAGCTAAAAGCTTGGAAGCCGTAGCTAAATGTTTTCGTGCAGGCCAAATAAAAATTTGCTTTTTGACGATATTGTGAAAATGGGCCATCGGAGAAATAATGAATAGTGTCAATGCCAGGGTAATTATCAATAATCTTTATCAAAATGGGATGCAAATGGGCCCATATTGCAGCTGGTTGATGAATATTGCATGGAGAAATAGTACAAAACGATAAAGCTTTATATTTTTTATCTTTATCATATACGTAAACCACAACTGTGTGAAGAGTGACTTGATTACGAGAACCACCAAATTGATGCGCCTGAATTTCTTCGGTACATTTACAATTATAATTTTCGCTGAAATCAACTAATATCACAGCTTCGTTTGCTCTGATCTCATCAACACATTGGCGGAAATTTTTAAACTGAGTCTTCATATTAAAAATATGTTTCTTTATAGTCTTCAGTTCTTCTTGAAAGTTCTTCACCATGTTTTCTATAGTATCTTCTTTAGGTCTTTTCACGTTCTTTACGGCTTTAAATTGCTTGTCGTTTTTCAAATAGCTTTCTTGTTCCCTCACCCATTCAAACCACTGTATTTTGCCTCGAACACTGTCACTATTTATCTTGAATTCCTTATTCCGGCACTGGTTACAAGTACCAAACATGCACTCTTTTTTAGTGCTGTCACAGACTGTCTCCGATATCAGTGTGCTTAGATCAAAAGCACTAATAACTCTTTTTTGTTTGAGAGCCTTTATCTTAGCTGCTGCATTAGTATGTACTTTACAAAGGCACATATCCCTTCCATCAACTGTTGGTGTAACTACGTAGAAAGGGCGATTTTTAGTGAAATAGAAATATGAGCATTTAGCATTGGGATTCTCTGATTTGAAGGCTTTGAACAAGTTTTTCATTGAGTCCAATAGAAACCGTTTTTGCATCTTTTCTTTGCCTTTAGTGATGGTTTCTTTTTTTCCGGCAGTATTTCTAGATACATCATCTCTTAAGAAAAAGCTATTAATTTTTTTTGTCAGCTCTGTATCTGAATTACGCGCGTTAATACTTGTTCTGAGTCTTCCTTGTAAGCCCAAACAGTCTTTTACTATTTCATGATTTTGCGCACCAAGTTTCGCGAAAATGTTTTTCAGCATTTTTTTACCTGTTCTGGCTTTAATTTTCCTGTAATTATCTTTGATAGCGTTTGTTAATATGCCGTACTTTTGTTTTTCTTCAATTTTTTCTCCCTGTTTTTCTTTTAATTTAATTAATTCCTTTTCTCTCCGATGAGCTCTCTTTTTATATTTTTCAAACTTTTTCTTCCACTTCTTGCTTTCAGATTGCAATTTTACATTTTCTCTATATAATTTAGATCTGTCTCGTCGAACTTTTTTTCTGCCTCTAATCTTTTCATTATTCGAAGACACGGCTGGACTAGGAGGTGGTGTCATCGGTTGAAGTTGATCTTCGGGATTTATTTCTTGCAGAATAGACGGAGAGCTTGGAGGCGTATTCTCAATTATATTCCTAACAGCTTTTTGGCGATTTCTCTGTGACTGTTTTCGTAGCTTCCAGATAATTCTGCAGTTTTCTTTATCTTCTGACGGCATACTTGAAATTAGTTTTTTATTCTTATGGTAGCTTTCCCTTTTTTTTCTCTTTCGCTCAGCTAATTTCTCCGGGTCTGCTTTAAGTCTTTCTCTATAGCGTCTTGATTTTTCTTTTTCCGTCAAACCCATTATCTAAAAATAATAACAAAAATAATTTAGAATAGAGAACTATTAGATCACCAGAGATCATCGGATCGTTCCTCGACTCGGTGTTCCACACGTCAAGAAGTAGAAAGTTGAAATTGGTCAAAATATCAATCTAATTTATATTAAACAATAATAAATGCTCTAGCCCTTGTAAGAGGCTCTTCAATGACTAATTATTGAAAGAAAAAGTATTGCTTTATGCTGATTCTATCATTATTGTCCTATGGACAACCAAAATGTCTCACGGACAACTGTTTTGGTTGTCCAAGTGACTGGTTGTCCGAGTGACATTTATCAGTCTTTGCGCTTCCTGGTAATAACTAATGATATTTTGAATTAGGTCTTACGCGCAGTGAAAAATATAGATTGAATAGAATATATTTCACTTTAATTTACTACGATATATCAAATACTTACGTTTTTGTGCTGGTTGTCCGGTAGACACACAAAAAAGCCACCCACTTTCTCAAAACGCACTCGGCCGACTGACGCCGCGGGAAAGATGAAATCAAAATGGCGGCTGGATGAGTGTTGTCACCAAATCGATCGACTTGTTCTCAAGGCACTGATCACGCCATCTATGTTTTGTTTTCGGAACTTTTTTACCGTTGTCCGATGGACGTCGGGATAGTAAAATATAATAGGGACCAAAATGAACATGCAAAAAACTCGTTAAAATGATAAAGCAAACAAAAATCTATATGCTAGCATCATAGTAGATATTAATATATAATTATACAGTACAAGCGTAATTAATTGCCATTAAGAATTTTTTTGTATAAAGTAATGTTTCATTGTACTAAGCTACTGGGGGACAAAGAAAAAAACACTACATCAGATGTTTTGTCACCTGGACAACCATTAAAATTCCAGTTTATTAGTGATTTATTTAAAATAATTTACTCGTATGTTTGCTTAATAATAAGATAAATGCGATATATGCCAAAAAAACACTTAATTTTCTTTAGAACTGCGATTATTGGTCAGGGACAAAACATAGTACTTACAGGACAAATAAAAGTTGATTGACCCTAATATGCGCAGTAATGGACATTTCGTCAAAAATGAGACTGCAGAGTCTACCTGACGCGTCTTTTCCTTCTAAATTATTTTTTAATTTTTTAAAAATGATGGGATTAATGCCCGGAACCAATTTGATTTGGCTCAAAAGATTTTTCATGGCTTTTGAGGATGGCAGTGCAAACAATCTGCTTAAAAGCCGATAGCATTTATGACTTTTCTTATAAAGGGTTAAAGATAAAACCTTCTCTTCAATCGTAAACCGTCGCCCTTTTGGTTTTTTTTTTTAGCTTGCAGCTGCATGTGGGTAAAAAGCTGTGCTGATTTGGTCATGTGCTTTGTCACAAAATTAAAAGCAACATCATCCCCGATTGTCTGAGCATTGGCTAGTCGTTCCTTAAATGTCCGACTCTTACGACGCAAATAATAAATCGTATGTTGCAGATGCTTCAGCTTCTCTTGGTATTTTCCTCCATGACGACCAAAAGTTCCTGAAAAAAAAAACAATAAAAAATTTACGTAAGTTTTCACTAAATCTTTTATAATAAAACTTAATAAAAAAAACCGGCCAAGTGCAAGTGGGACTCGCGCACCGAGGGTTCCGAACCGGAAAGAAAAATATACGCACTAAACCTGCAATATCTCGTTTTATCCGACCGCATAATTAAGTTTGTTTGTAAAGTAAAATTTCCGATTAGTTCAAGTGTTATAGTTAGAATTATATTTTTATTTTTCCTGTAATATTTAGGCTAATGTCTATCAACTCTAATTATTCCGCAATTTACGCTTTACTAACTTGGAGATAATGGGGGTAAGGTATTTTTTTTGTGCATTTTTCATTTTAATTCGAAATTAAAAAGACAGAAACAATAAAAAATATATACATATATTAGAATGTGCAGATTAAGTCCTTTCATATGATACCACACGTGACCTATTAATTACAATCTTTGGCTGAATTTTGATTCCCCACTTCCCTGCACTTTTTTTGTGATGTAGCCACAAAGTCACGGTTTACGGAATTTTCCCTTAACCTTGCTTCTTGCCAAATTTCATGATTCTAGGTCAACAGGAACCAAGAAAAATATTCTCAAATAGCATAAACAAAACAGAAAACTTACGTTTAGGAGTTGTGCGTTTAGGTCTTTTCACAAAGTAATTGTGATCTTGTAACACAATAGCCGCAGAAGCTTTAGTACCAATTTCACGGCATTGAACTGTAAAAGATACAAAATACAATTAATTTAAGCAGATGTTATAAATATATTATTTTTTGCAAATGTAATGCATAAGCACAAATGACTACATAAACTCAATTGAAATATTTACCAAAATATGAAGTAGTGGTCTCTGGTGGTCTACTATCACCAATACTTGTAGAGGCTGTTGTAACAGCAATGCTACAACTGTCACCTGAAAGATAATATAGATACTAATTATTTGATGGCCCTGTATATCTAGACCAAACTAATGAACAGCTTTTTTAGAAATACAAAATAATGTTCGCTACACGTAAGTAACTGGAAAAAGAATATTATATTGGTGTCACTGGGATTGACTGTGATAATTTTACTAGAATTACCAAGTAGGTATTTTAAAAATCTAATAGGCTAGTTTCCTAAAAAATTCTAATTAGTCCGTCAGTTAGATTATCGAAAAATAATGGACCCATATTTTTTCTTTTGTCAAGATAAAGCGCGTCAAAATTTGGGAGTTGGGGGTCGTGACGTCACGCCGTGCGACAATTTTTAGCACGGCGTGACGTCACGACCCCCCACTCCCAAATTTTGACGCGCTTTATCTTTGTCATTTTTTGTTTGATTGACAAAAGAAAAAATATGGGTCCATTATTTTTCGATAATCTAACTGACGGACTAATTAGAATTATTATTTTTTTACCCAGGAAACTACCCTATTGTGATCGACTTAATAAATTGTTTAAATATTTTGGCATTGAATAATACAAGAACTTTTTATAACTATTAAATACTTTCACCATTTTTTTTTCTAAAGTAAAATAAAATAACAATATAATTAGAAAATAAATAGGTACCAAAATATTTATTGAATGTTATAGAAATCCATATTTTAAACATTAAAATAACTCACCTGGCAAATGTAGGAAAGGCACTGCTAATGTGCTCAAACGGTTATTACGATTTTTATGTTCAGGTAAAAAGTGAATATCGCAAATCCTCTTCTTCTTGTAGACTTCAACTTCAGTCAGTGGTTCCAGTTTTGCTCCTACTATTGAAGCCCATACTTTGAAACGTTCTGGATACTTCACATGGTTTGGAAAAACATGCAAAGCAGCACCTGCAAATATGAAAACAAAACCTTATTCAAAAATTATGAAAAGAAACAATAATTAGCACTTTCAATTAACAAATTAAGGGTATGTTCCGTTATACACTGCAAGCACAGCTCAGTGCTCTCACTGGTGAAAAATTTGTTCCGTTATGGACTGCCAGTATACTTCCACAGTACCCTAGGGAAATATATGACGTCATAAAAGCCGCGACGACGAGGTAAGGTGCTCTCAGTACTTTGATCATGTGATTGAAAATCATAATATGACCTAGAGATTTAACAGCTTCCATAAATGATTGTTATTATTATTAATTATAAAAATTATAGAATCAAATAAAATCAGTCATAATAAATCAAATGATATTTTTCTTGTTGAACAGAAAATGTGTACATGATAAATATTTTCATTTAAAAACAGTTTGAAAAAATGGGGATGAAAGTAAACTGAATTGACGTCACACCTTACAGTGGTCACAGTGTATATCAGAACATACCCTAAAAGTATTCATTAGTCATCTGGATCTTTGGAAGGTTAGTTTACAAGGAGTTTGGAAGGTCTTTTTTTTCCGATCCGTTTTGTAGATTGGTGACCTGTAATTCCAGAGTAGTTATGTTCCAGCGGAATTTAAAGGAAAAGTCCACGAGTTGCGAATAGGCACATACAATTTTAAATGTTGACCCACTACTAATGCTTTGGCAGTCAGTGGGTCAATGGGTATAGTCGACAGTATTTTTTTTTAAATTCAATAAATACAAATTTTAAGTATCTGTAAGTAAGGTAGGTCATTTACCATGTGCTAGGTTTTGTTGTTGTTTTACATTAACATAAAACATCAAAACTTTTCAATCAACTTCGACTTTAATTAGACAAATCGCAATCAGGGAGTTTACCAGATAAAATGTTTGTAAATAAAAACAAGCCGCACACCAAACGAATACTTCTTAATGTAAACATGCATTTACATGTAAATTACTGCTTTCTGTAGTAACCATTTGGTCTGTTATCATGTATAGTTGATGTTTATTAGTTTTGTATAATAATAATAATAATAATGTTTATTCGGTATTAAAATTGGTAAAATTATTACAAAAGTCTTAGAAATTTATTACATAGGTATAATAAAGTTAGATGCCTGTACTAGGATAAACCTGTATCACAGGCGGCATGAGCATACTATATGTTAATGGTAGGACAATAAAAATTCTTAACAATATTTAACTTTAGAAGTATTGAAATAATGACAAAATTTAATTAATTAATTATTTTATACCTAATTTACTTAAATACTATTTATCTTAAAGTATATATAAAGTATGATGTTTAGTAGTGTATAGTTTCTTATTTGTAACACAACAAGAATTACACAAAAGAATGCTTGAAGCTGTTTACAAACATTATTTCCATACATTGGCTAAGTTATAATATTTTATGTAACTTACCAGGATTCTTACATCCAAAAATACATAGGAACGGCATTGTATTGATTTTGTAACACACAACAGGCCACAAACAACACAAAAAAAGCGTCTATATCGCAACAGGCCAGCCACCAAGTCTTCTTCAAGTTATGGAATCCGTGGACTCGACACAACTTTGAAGAGAAAGATGACTTCGATCGAGGAAGTGATCTGGATAACCGGACGGAGGAATAAATTCAACTCGACGTCAGATATCAGGAAACACGAACACTCTAAGAAAAAGTAACAACATGCGCAAGAGCGGGTCTCGGCAGCCATTACATGAGTGACATGATATTGATAGGTTACCACACTCAAAAGATTTTTGTTTTAAATTTTTTAAAAGACATTTTTTTAATTAAGCCTACTTACATATGAAGACGATTTTTAAATTATTTAAATACTTTCTTCAAGAATTTTATGTATAATATGTATAAAAAATAAATGTTATAAGTCCGATTACAGAGACATCTTTTGCCAAACTTGCAGACTTTTTCCTGGTAGTTCCTGGTTATGTAATAGAGATGGCATTACTTTCTTTGACTGTAGGCGTTGTTCTAAGTGTGCCCCCCCTGGTACTCTCGGAGCGTGCCGAACTCGAACTGCCGCTGCTAGCTCCTGAGAGGGCCACAGTATTTTATTTTATCTCAAAATGACCACCTCCCTGATTATTAGTGAATCAGATAGAGCTTTTTATTCTAATTGCGAGAGTAAAACTCCCACGAATCCATCTTAACAAGTTTAGGAGATATCCGGGGTAAAACTTTTTACCCATATTTTGAAAAAATAATTTAAAAAATATTTAAAAAATTGTTTCATCTAAACTTTTACAGTTGCTTTATTCTTTTAACTACATTTTAAAAGGTCTTGTTTTTATCTATGTTACGAGTCCTTTATGGCTGCTCGATACGTCGTAGGAACCGAGAAATCAGCGATTTTGTGATTTTCGTTTTTATTTTTTTTTTGCCCATATTCCTCAGTATTAAAATCTGCAATTAGCTTTAAAAAAGAGGTAATAAGGTAGACTACCAACACAAAAAAAACAACAATTAATTCCGTGGAATATCGGAAATATTAAGTTTTACCCGAACTTACCCGAACCCGGGTAATTACCCGCAAAGGACGATGAGTCAGAACGTCCCCCCAACCTTACATTGACCAACAGACTTAAAATGTATCTCATTCGAACCGCCTTAGCAAGCTGATCAATTTTTCCTATGACGACATCTCTCAAAAGTGCGGGATATTCCGAGAAAATCATGTTTTAGTGTTAATTTCGTCACAACGTCCCCCCAACCCTTACATTGACCAACAGACTTAAAATGTATCTCATTCGAACCGCCTTAGCAAGCTGATCAATTTTTACTATGACGACATCTCTCAAAAGTGCGGGATATTCCGAGAAAATCATGTTTTATTGTTAATTTCGTCACAACGTCCCCCCAGCCCTTACATTGACCAACAGACTTAAAATGTATCTCATTCGAACCGCCTTAGCAAGCTGATCAATTTTTACTATGACGACATCTCTCAAAAGTGCGGGATATTCCGAGAAAATCATGTTTTAGTGTTAATTTCGTCACAACGTCCCCCCAACCCTTACATTGACCAACAGACTTAAAATGTATCTCATTCGAACCGCCTTAGCAAGCTGATCAATTTTTACTATGACGACATCTCTCAAAAGTGCGGGATATTCCGAGAAAATCATGTTTTAGTGTTAATTTCGTCAGAACGTCCCCCCAACCCTTACATCGACCAACAAACTTAAAATGTATCTCATTCAAACTGCCTTAGCAAGGTGATCAATTTTTACTGTGACGACATCTCTCAAAAGTGCGGGATATTCCGAGAAAAATCATGTTTTAATGTTTATTGCCAGAACGTCCCCCCAAGCCTTACATCGACCAACAAACTTAAAATGTATCTCATTCAAACCGTCTTAGCAAGGTGATCAATTTTTACTACGACGACATCTCGCAAAAGTGCAGGATATTCCGAGAAAAATCATGTTTTAATGTTAATATTTTTGGCACAAAATAAGAGTTTGTAAGTAAACCATATTCTTTGATTTTCAAACCTCTCAAGATCAATTAGGAGATGCCATTTAAAAAACAGAAAACGTCATTCGTTACTCGTCCAATTTTTTCTATTCCTATAGGCAGGCAGTTGTCCCATCGGCGGCGATGAACGATTAGCGAGTAGAACTAGCAACTAAAAACGAGTTCCGATAGTTTTGTCGCTGGGCTATCAGCGCGTTTTCGAGTGCGACGGGCGATTACTCGCACCACTCGCTCGGGGCGGTTAGTCTCACAGGGGTTTCTCTCGGCGTGAGCTCTGACCACCAAGCGACCATCGCTGAGCGAGTATCGCTAGGCGAGTATTACCTTTGATAGCTCTTGCGGCTCAGCGACAAACCAGTGAAGCGAGTCCTCGCCGGCAGTGTGAACAGTCAGCGATCAACTGTTAATATATGCATCTCTTTTGTTTACACGGAATGTATATCTATTGTATGTTTCTTGAGCGAGAAAACAGCCGAGAGTTAGTCGCTTCCTCGCCGGCGGTGGGACAACTGCCATATGCTCGTCCACGACGGAGACGCGGGTGTCTTCGTCTTGAGCGAGCTTGAATCCCTCACTGCACTCAGGATTCAAGTCTTAACTCCCTCGCTTCGCTCAGGAGTCAACTCAAACCTAGAATCCTTCGTTGCGTTCAGGATTCAAAATAGCGCCCGCGACAACAAGACACTACTTTATCCCAAAATAAATAAAACGATTTTTTATTTTATTTCTAAACCCCATGGATTTTGGAGTTAAAACTGGTTGCTAGTATTTTTATAGATCTTTATGAACCTGATAACACATACAAAAGATCTGTTGCAGGGCGGGGGACGAGCCTAGCGAATTAGAAAAATGACTAAAACGATTTTTTAATTTTCATTTTATTTCTAAGCCCCATGGATTATGAAGTTAAAAGTGGTTGCTAGTCTTTTTATAGATCTTTATGAACTTGATAGCACATAAAAAAGATCTGTTGCAGGGCGGGAGACGGGCCTAGCGAATTAGAAAAATTAATAAAACGTTTTTTAAATTTTCATTTTATATCTAAGCCCCATGGATTTTGAAGATAAAACTGGTTGCTAGTCTTTTTATAGATCTTTATGAACCTGATAGCACATACAAAAGATCTGTTGCAGGGCGGGGGACGGGCCTAGCGAATTAGGAAAAATTAATAAAACGATTTTTTAATTTTTATTTTATTTTTAAACCCCATGGATTTTGAAATTAAAACTGGTTGCTAGTCTTTTTACAGACCTTTGTGAACCTACTAATACATACAAAAGTTCTGTTGAAGGGGGGGACGGGTCTCATACAAAAATGGTCATCGTTCTTTTATAGTGTGGTATTTTTTTAAATTAACGTAGGTTGTTGGGTACATTTACGAGAACTGCCTTTATTTGTGCTTTTAGTTAGTTAACTAACTAATTTTGTCCAGTGATAGGTAATATGGTGCGGGAAGGAGTCCACCCTCGAAAGGCAATCGCTGAAACCCTGTACATTAGCACTCACTGTAGGTGTTATATGCTGTTCTTCCTCAATATGCAACGCACTCTGCGTAAAATTTTCACGAAAAACATCAACACGTGAGCGAACTAAGTCTTGAGGAATATCATCTATAAATGATTTGTTCAACCAGTCTTTGTTCTTTTTCACGAAATGGGAAAAGTTGCTTTTACAAGTCTTGAATTTTTGTTCTGCTTTACAAATAAATAATCCTATAGCCATAGCAAATTTTTCCTCATGAGCATTGGAAAGCGGAGAATTCAAATGTTTTGCTAGAGTTAATGACATCAAACATACCCTCTCGGGATTACTTAGATCCGTTGGCCTACCCAATCGTCCATTTATTTTTTTACTCTCTTCAATAAAAATATTAAAAGCCTGTAATCTGGTTAATGGAGGATTTGGGTCTTGGTTTACTCCTCGTGTATTTGCGGTCTCTTCCGGAGCATGTGATGGACCGGCTACGGCGCAATCCGTAGCTTCACTTGCCACTCGCCGACCAACATGAGGGTTGGCGCCCTTGCATTAAGTCATCCAAGCGGAGCTCGGAGTGACATCCCTCAGCACGGTGGGTCAAGCCGTGCTGAGGCAAAGTGGCACTATGAGTCTTTGACGGCTCCATAGTGCCACACCCCCGTGTCCTCCAGAGTAATATGTATGTACAGGGTTTCAGCGATTGCCTTTCGAGGGTGGACTCCTTCCCGCACCATATTACCTATCACTGGACAAAATTAGTTAGTTAACTAACTAAAAGCACAAATAAAGGCAGTTCTCGTAAATGTACTCAACAACCTATGTTAATTTAAAAAAATACCACACTATAAAATTTTCGGGTAATTACCCGGGTTCGGGTAAGTTCGGGTAAATCTTAATATTTCCGATATTCCACGGAATTAATTGTTGTTTTTTTTTGTGTTGGTAGTCTACCTTATTACCTCTTTTTTAAAGCTAATTGCAGATTTTAATACTGAGGAATATGGCCAAAAAAAAATAAAAACGAAAATCACAAAATCGCTGATTTCTCGGTTCCTACGACGTATAGAGCAACCATAAAGGACTCGTAACATAGATAAAAACAAGACCTTTTAAAATGTAGTTAAAAGAATAAAGCAACTGTAAAAGTTTAGATGAAATAATTTTTTAAATATTTTTTTAATTATTTTTTCAAAATATGGGTAAAAAGTTTTACCCCGGATATCTCGTAAACTTGTTAAGATGGATTCGTGGGAGTTTTACTCTCGCAATTAGAATAAAAAGCTCTATCTGATTCACTAATAATCAGGGAGGTGGTTATTTTGAGATAAAATAAAATACTGTGGGCCGTTATAGGCGGTCGAGGCCACGGCGGGGACGCGTAGCGCGGGGAGGAGGCGATGACTCGTCGGGTTGAACGGACGGCGCGGGAGCAGCGATGCCGCGTTGATATGTTCGTCGCGTTACAAGCTCCAATTTCAGCCCAAGATAGACTAGCGATTACTCTTCGATTTTTAAGCTCCGGGGACTCTTACACAAGTCTGCAGTATACATTTAGAGTATCTAAACAATCTTTAAGTGGAATTGTTCCTGAAGTCTGCTCTGCTATATTTGAAGAATTAAAAGAAAACATTAAGGTACGTATTAAATCTTTATTTTTCTTTGTTAACTAAATTAAATCAGTAAAATCATCTATAGAAGAGTGCTGTGAGCCTTGTGAAGAGACCGACAAAGGCTGCTGGTTGATTGAGTAGTTAGCAGCGTCTACATTTTCTGCTGTGGTATAACCGTAGGATACTGAAGTTGAGGGACGATTGGAGTATGGTTCTGTATATGCATTTGGTTGATGATGCCAAGATTCATAATATCCCCTGTCGGCTTTCATAATAATTTCAAATATTGCGTGTTCAACCGAAGTCCTAGTCTGAGATGAATAGTTACTCATTTTAGCTGCTATAAATGAAACAAAACTTTTTGTTAAGTCAGGAATGCTTGATGAACTGTCCAATTTCTGTGCAGTTGTTTTCAATATCCCCCACTACATCGGTAAGAACATTTTTTTCGTCTCTTCTGGATCGTTTCGCTTCCTGTAGACCATGCTCATTTGGTGGTGCTGGAGGGGTGAACTCATGTTGCGTGGCTTCGGTGGCATTGTTTTTGGAGACTGAGCGTTGAATGGACTCCTGGAAATAATTATAATGATTTAAGTATTTTTTTTAAGGTACCCACGACTGCCAACGCCTGGTTGAAGATAAGCAAGGAGTTTGAAGACCGGTGGAACTTCCCACACTGTATAGGGACATTGGACGGGAAGCACGTTTTACTTCAAGCCCCTATTAAAAGCGGAACCGAGTTTTATAATTATAAACAAAATTTTAGCATCGTTTTGTTTGCTCTAGTTGATGCAGACTATAATTTTCTATTCGTAGACGTAGGTTGTCAAGGGAGGATTTCTGATGGCGGAGTTTTCAAAGATACCCAATTATATGATAAGATAGAGAATCGAACATTAGACCTGCCAGAGTCACGTGGGCATTTTTGCGAAAAAGTGTACCAATAATGGAAATAAGCTTTCATTTTCAAAGAGTGTAATTTATTGGGGTTTTTAACTATTTTTGCTTCCATATGTATTAAATTTTAAGGAAAATACAATAGAATAAGTTTGTAATTTATTTTAAGCATTTCAATCTAGTTTTGTGAGAATTAAACTCAAATTTCTGTCAGTTACATTACACAAACGTTACAGAGTTTTATTAAGTTTATTATGTAGAATAAAACAAATTATACCTCAAAATCGCATTTATTCAGTAAAAAACTACGTAAATACAAAAAATACTCAAAAGAAACATATTATTTTATAACTAACTATGCAAAATAGTGCGTATTTTAGCGCATTTTGTTACGTTAGGAGCTAATCAGTCTGTTAATTTTTCGAGTAACTTTTATAGTTTTTGTCTAACTTAAACAAAATTTAGTATTAAAAAAGTAATTAATATTTGTAACCAAATTATATGCTATAAAACAACATAAAAATCAATAGTTAAAAAAAACAGCAATATTCCTAATGAAAATCTGGGACAATTGAACGCCTGACAGATTTGTAACTTAACTGACACAGTAAGGTTGAGATCACACTCAGTCTAATATTACTCTAAATCACTTTTGGAGGGTACGTAATGTTTTCAAAATATCTTATTTCGAAAACATTACCCTTGTAATGACAATTTAAACTCTAACCCATTTAACACAGCTCTAGTTTTTGAGTTATTATTACTTTGGTTTGAGAATACAGTCTGATTAAATATATTATCTAAAACTAAATAAAAATCAGTAATGTAACAAAACAAAAATGACAACATAAAAATCAACAAATCAAAAATTCTGACAATCGCAACCATAAACAAAATAGGTATTCATCTTATATGTTAAGCCCCCAGGCAGACATCACAAATATAATCTATGATCAATTGTCCGGCGCTACAATCCCAACAAAACCATCGTTTGCAAACCATGCACTTGGCTACACGATTTAATAATAGCGGCTCATTGCACTTTTCGCATTTCAAAGTGCGCTTAATTATAGTTTTTAAAGACTTTTTAGGCTTGTTGTAAGTCTTGACATTGGGGGTACATAGAATACGATCACGCTTCAGCGGGGACTTGACTAGAAACTTGGAACTTGATGGTTCGCAGATTGAAGTACTGCCAGGCGAGTTATTAGAAAAATAAGGATTGTTCTCTATATCACTACGGTGATACCGGTTTACATACACTTCCTCCGTTTTAGCAGAATACTTTGGGTTACAATCATCTATGTCGCCGACAACATTCTCAAATACAGTTAAATCAATTTTTTCAATTTCTTCTTCTTCATTTCCTGTTTTATGCAAAATATCTAAGGATCCTATATCCACTAGTTCATTTGTTTCTCCTGATTTTTCGCAACATTTGTTATCGTCACTTTCTTTTTCTTCTCGGTTAGCTAATATGAAGTCATCATCTTGGGGATCATTACTTTTTTGTCTACTGTTCATTCTACTGTCATTTCCTGAGTCATGCAAAATATCCATGAGTCCTATAGGCATTTCATTCTGTTGTTCGATTTCTGTTCCTGATATTTCGCAGAATATGGCTTCGCCGTTCTGATACGGGTAAAATATTGAGTCATCTTCTTCGGTTTCAATTATTTCTGGCTTGGTGCCTGATGCTTGAGTTAATGTGCTTCCTACGGGATGAAAATAGTGTTTCTGAAGAAAAAAACATGTGCATAGTCCTCTAAGTGGCCCGCAGAAACAACTCACATCTCTGTAGCTCAATACATGTTTCTCTTTTGCAATGATTTGATGTAACTGCATAGTACCTTTCAAAGTGGACAGCTTATTTGGCAGTACAGATGATATTTCATCTATTTCTGAGTCTTGAATATAAAAAATTTTCACAACTTTCATATTACGTTTTAAAATATTATACGCATCTATAGCACTCGTGCAATCGTTCCCAAAACACACTCGCCGGTCGAGCGTTCTTTTGATAGACCCTCCAATTCCGTCCGCCACACCCTTGCCGTGCCCGGCTTCAAAATATGACCAAGTAGAATATTGTAACCCAAGTTTATGAGTGAAAAAACTGTGAAGGAAGAAATTATTCTTCTGGCGATATTGGGACGAAGGTCCATCAGAATAAAAATGTATAATAGACACTTCTGGAGTTTCTTCGCGGATAAGATGAAGAATTGGTCTTAGATGGGCCCAAATGGCAGGTGGCTGATGTGAATTATTAGGCGATACTGAATAGAACGATTGTGACCTGTACTGCCAATAAACCATTCCTGTGTGCAATGTTATTTGGCCTTTGGCTGCGCCAAAGTGCATGCTTTGTATTTCTTCAGCCATTTTAGTCTCGTAATTTTCCGAGAAATCACATATGATCAATGCTTCATTTTCTTTTAATTCTCGAACTCCTTTTTGATATTCCTGCTGTTGATGTTGACAGTAGTGAAATTGTACTCACTTAACTTTAATCTCCAGCGGGTTAAACGTGAATTGGGTTCTTTTAAATTCATGACCCATTGTAAGGGCCTGTGATCTGTAACGATTTTGAACTTCCTACCAAATAAGTAAGGGCGGAAGTACTTGGTTGCCCACACAATTGCCAACAGTTCTTTTTCAATTGTGCTGTAGTTAATTTCACTAGTGTTTAATGTGCGGGATGCGTATGCTATGGGTTTGTCAGTACCTATCTGACCTTGTGAGAGAACGGCACCAATGGCAAGATTAGACGCGTCAGTTGTCAGTATAAAGTCTTTAGTAAAGTCTGGGTATTGCAGGATCGGATCATTGGCTAAAAGGGTTTTGCATTTCTCAAAACAATTGATATAATTTGGATCGGTTATGACAATTTTTGAGCCCTTCTTAAGACATTGCGTCGTGGGTTTTGTTAAACGAGGAAAGTCTGGAATGAATTTCCTATAATACCCTAACAGACCTAGGAAGCGTTTAATTTCAGTTGCCGTTTGGGCAGTGGAAATTTTTGGATGGCCGTAATCTTATCCGGGTTAGGTTTAATACCGTCTTTACTAATGATGTGCCCTAAGTATGCAGTCTCTAATTTTAAAAATTCGGATTTGTTCATTTGGATTTTGAAATTAGATTCTCTGAGTCTCTGAAATACCTTTTCTAAATTGACCATGTGTTCCTGAAGGGATACTGAAAAAACGATGATATCATCGAGGTACACCAAGCACACAACATTTTGGAGGCCCCGTAATACATTGTCCATCACCCGCTGAAAGGTTGAAGGAGAATTTTTTAAACCCATTGGCATGCGGGGGAATTCAAAGTGTCCATGCTCGACTGTAAACGCGGTTTTATGGATGTCATCTGGGTTCATCTCAACTTGATGGAAGCCACTTGCGAGGTCCAGGGTGGTAAAATAGTGGCAGTTGCCTAACTTGTCAAGGACGTCCGAAATGTTAGGTATAGGATAGCGGTCATCTATAGTTTTCTCGTTTAATTTCCTGAAGTCTATAACCAAGCGCCATTTGGTTTTTCCACTGGCGTCGGCTTTCTTGGGAACTACCCAGATGGGGGAGCTCCACGCAGACTGTGAGGGACGTATGATATTTTGTTCTAACATTTTAGAGATTTGATCCTGAACTTCCTGCTTATGTACGAATGGGTATCGGTAACTTTTTGTGTAGATTGGCACATCGTCTGTTGTTCGAATAGAATGCTTTACCTGGTTCGTGAATGATAACGACTCGCCGTCAATATAGAATACATCGGCGTACTGAGCGCAAAGTGCTTCCAAATTAGCTTTTTCCTCGGGGTTTAAATGATCCGTACGTAGACGAGACAAAACTTCATTTACGCGATCGGACTGTTGTTTAGTGCGCATGCACTGAACATTGAATAATTCTGCACTAACAGGGCGATCCATAGAAAAGACTACGTCATGACGTGACGTATTTGTTACCTCTATTATACCTCTATTATTTTTTACAGTTGTAACGCAATCACCTATCAAACAATTTGAGACACACTGTTCGGGAATTAAAACATCACCGTCCTCAGAGTTTATAGGGACTTTAACTAATTTGGATGAATTAGCCGGTACTATGTCTTCGTATAAGTTACTATTACGTGAGTCGTACATTAATAAAGGATTACTAGAGTTACGAGTGACCAACAACCTGTTTTTCAGGTCAATGTTAGATTCTAGTTTTTCTAATAAATCATAGCCAATTAAACCATCAAAAAAATTATGAAACGCATAAACGAAAAGAGTTATATCACCTGGCTCATTAAATTCCTGAAAACATAGTAAAGTGATAGAATAATCACTTCTGGTGGTAGCGTGAATATTTGTTACTTCAAAGGGATCATAATTACACGGTATATGCGATAAGAACTTTTGAACAACTGCGGGACTAATGAAAGACATGTTTGCACCTGTATCAATTAATAATTTAAGCGGAGGGTTCGAAATTTGTATAAATTGTAGTTGCCTTTGCGTTTGCAGATTAATCTCTATTTTGACTTGTCTGATTTGTGGACTTTCTGAAAATCCTCCTTCTCAGCGGACGGAGTCGGCTCCTTTACTTCCTCTACTACAACATAGGAGTCTGTACAATGTGGTTGTTCATACGGATATGCACTCGGGTACACGTAATCGGGATACGCTAAATATCCTTGGGAGTAGTAATCATCATTAACAAAATTATCGCTATAATAGTCGTACTGTAACTGGTCGCTAAAATCATTGTAATTAAATTCCCGTGTTCTAAAATAATTTGCGGGTGGCGGATTCCCAGATTTAGACCAGTCATGGGTTGCACGTGGTGCGAATGGTTTAGCCACATAGTGACTTACGCCACTCATAGGTTGCGAGGTGTTACTAGTAGCTAGCCCAGGACCAGGCATTCTAAAAACTTGTCCCTGGGGTCTGTAATTAGGCGGCGGCGCACTAAAGATTTGCTGCGTACGTGTGGGACCGCGATATTGAGGGGGTTGACTTTTCCAGATGGGAATAGGTTGCAGTCCTTGAGGCATAAACGGTCGCGAGGGCCCTGGCATGTTAAAAGGCCTAGGGGGTGGCAAATTAAAAGGACGCGGTGCAGGTGGTGCCGCGTGACTTGGTGGCATAAAACTATAAGAAAATTTAGGACTGACCTGATGCTGAGGCTGCGACTTCCTGTCAGGAGCATGATCGTTGCGCTGCTGCAAATACAACGTATTCATCTCTTCATGCACAAACTCTAAAGCTTTTTCAATTGTATCAGGCCGCATGCAACGAATGCGAGTACCCAACGGGTCACGTAGACCACGTAAATAAGACTGTAACGTGAGTTTCTTGTACAAAGTGCGTTTCGATTCAATGGTACTCTTTATCGTTTCATGTAGGCTGATATAGGTCATAATAGTACTAAAGAGATTTTGACACTGTTCATAAAATTCCTGAGGGGTTGCCGAACCTTGCGTTAAAAGCGCTAAGTCATTGTACAAGGATGTCTCATCGCGTTGATCGGCGAAATTATTAATCAAAGCACTCCTAATTCCCTCCCAAGTTTCCGGGATACCATTCGAATTAATCGTACGCGATGCTGGTCCCACTACCTTATTTAAAATTCCGTTTAATAATGCCAAATTGGATAGTTGAAACTCCTGTCCTTCTTTTATAAATGTTAGTACCAATTGATCACATAGTTTTATGAATCGAGTTAATACGTTCGAGTTTCCGTCGAATTCCGGAACCAATCGTAGGGCCTTGTGAACTTGATCCACTGAGTCAGCCATACTCGGTATAAATGAACTACTACTATTCTCCTGTTCTGTCTCTAAATTTCTATTAGCGTCTAGAGTACTAATTCTACGATTATTACCTAACATAGGTGACCGAGATTGCCGTGGATGGAAAATCTTGGAAAGATAAAGGATAACAATTAAAGATAAAAAAGGGAAGCGACTCTAGAGCGATTCTAAAGTACTTACTTGAAATAATTTTGTACCTCCACCGTATCGATGTCTGGATACTCCTCTGGACTGCAGCTCTTGTAGGTTCAGGATACTCGTACGGTGCCCGACGGCCACCCGGGTGACTCGCGATCCTATCAATTTTACTCTCGCGAACCGGCCCGCGAGTATCCCACCGACTGCGCCACTTACGAAGGCTGTAGCCGGAGGATTGAGAAAAATACAAAATTTATGAAACTTAATTTATTTTATAAAAATTACAATATTAATTAATAGCTAAAATAGTCGACGGTTGACCGATGCTGTGTCAAAAGTGACGATTTTTTGGAGGCCGCGATGTCCGGTGTCGGGCTGCATCGCAATGTGCTGCGTCGGCGCCTCGTATCCGCGGCTGATGCCATTCATGCTAACTAGGTAAATGCCTGTCAGCGGTTTAGGTGCTATGCGAATATGTAACACGCCGACATATCGAAAAGTGGGCAAACGAAAAATCTGTCAAACGATTAGTAAACAAAGCGCGAGCGATGACGTCTTCGCCACTCTCGGCTATCGTCGCGTCGACCGACGACGCGGTCTCGCTCTTCTCGCACACCGCTCGCGTCCGACCGGCTCGACTACTCAAATTTTCGCGCGGTGTCAGAAAACGGGACAATTTGGCGTCCCAGAGTTCATTTCGGGCACACCGGGACACGTAACTATAAAAAGGGACAGTCCCGTTCAAGACGGGACGTCTGGTCACGTTAAAGTTGTTTGATTAAAGACCTTATGCGGCATAAAGTCTTTAATCAAACAGTAATGAGCGTTGCAGTTCTGTTCTAAATACAGCAAGTTAACGTGTTTAATTCTCTTGCTAGGTACTAGTAACATATAAAGGACCAATAACAGTACCTATGATGCTTGTTTAATCCGTAAATATTTACACTTATTTCGCAATTATTTTTTTCAAACAATTGAATATCTTTATGTGACGGTGGAAATGACATCCTGTGTATTAAATATCGAATTTACATTCGGGTACGAGCTTGGCCTACAGACGTTATTTTTAGCTGGAAATAACGCCGCAGCTTTGCTCCACAAAAAACAGTAATTATCACTACTTTGTATGTTCAGACAGCTCTTTGTATTCTTAATTTTAGCAGGTAAGTCGATGTAAGATCCACCTCGCGTGGGTGAATACTTATTAATATTAATTTCTAAATGACTTACAGACGTAAATGCCCACCCAGATTTGCAAAGCTCAAATTCAGTTAATTTCATGTTATAAATCTCTCTCATATTTGAATATAACTCATCATAATCAGTACTATTTTTGTATATGGTTCTATATTTTGTATTAAATGACATCAGTTGTTGCTCACCTGATACGGGTAACACAAAAAAATAAGCAAACAACTCGAAGTTCACTTTGATTTGTTTCAATAATGTCAATTCAATCATTTTAAAAACATCGTCTCGCTTTCCATCTAAGAACACCTCCGCTGGAAGGTATTCGTCTTCTTGAGATGGATTTAAGCGATAAGTTATTATTCTATTTTTAAATGCTGTGGCTACAATATCAACATTCAAAAATTTTGACTTAATTAAACAATTTGATTTGTGAATATTAGTTCTTTTATGATATGTGTATTCGTGTACTGGGATCTAAATTTTGCATTTATCACAATTAATATTCCTGCTTGATGATGAATTAACAGATGGTTCTACTGAAAAGAAAAAAAAAAACGGTAACTTTGAATATTTATTGAATAAAAATAAACAATGCAGTACATACAATCATAGTGATTAAACAATGTTGATTATAGGTACCTAAATATAATGAGTATATAATGATTAGGTGATATAATAGAGCATAATATGTTAAAATAAACAAGTATAAGTAGGTAAGTACAAATAATTTCGTAGGTCGAATAGTACCTATTTAATTATTATTGATACGAACTAATAAACGTACGCGGACAGTCATTAAACTCTTTTCTAACACTTTTAACATATTCGTTTAAGTGCTTCCAAGACTCAGATTCCGCTTCACACTTATTTTTAATAGTCATGACTGAGTGGCGCCATCTATTTATCGGTGTCACTCGTTGAATGTCATTACACCTATATATCTTCAACTCTGTATAATAACTGCCTGATTTTTTTTCATCAATTTGTCTAGAATAACCGTTCGCCAATCTACGTGTTACATAAGAGTAGATTGGTTGAATTTTTTTACGCGCTGTTGCCTCAAAGTGGTCGTCATCGGAATCGCTTCCGAATAAATCGCGGGCTGTCGGTCTGGTGTTTGACTTCGGCTTCTTACTGGTTGACGGCCGGCACTCGGTTGACCCGTGAGGGAACTTACGCTTCTTTTTCTCCGGCTTTGTCTTGACCACCGCGGTTTCCGACGACGACTCATCATCGGACGGGAAAAGCTGGTCTGCATTATACTTAAACCTGAAAATAGAGAGTTTTATAAAATATAAAATTATGAAAATGCAAAATCGGAGTCCAAAAGGCGTGCAAAGGTCAACAGGTATTTCCGGAAGAACTGAGTCCAAGACGAAATAGGGTCGGTCACAAAGGCAGGTTACAATTGTCCAAAAACACAGCAAGGGTCGGTAATGTAGCACACAAAATAAACATATAATGAGCACAAACGCGAGCAAGAAACGTTATGACGCTATGCGGCAATCTGTTGTTGACAAGTGACAGCCGTATCGAGTGTTGCAGTTCATAAAAATGCAAATCGATTTTTCTATGAAATCATTAAACATAACAACAACAAAAAAATACTCTATCTTTAATCATTGTTTCGCAATTAATTCATAATATACTTTTTTAAGTGAAAAGAAATATAAATTGAACATTATAATACAAATATTTTAAGGGAAAAACATTTTTATTTAAAAATAGCATAATATGGCAACATCAGACAACTGCAACGCGAGGAAAACATCAATTGCCTTTTTTATTTTTTTTATTCTTTTTTCCTAGGCTATTTTAGGAAATGACAAATTAAAGTAGGGTTTATAACTACTTAATTATTTTTTCGAATGGTCCAATACTTTGTCTATCGGGGCCAGGAATCGCCGATCTCCTTTGATATTTGTTTCTTTATTACTTCGTAATGGTGTTTAATGGATTCCTTTGTCTCCTCAATCTGCACTGCAGGCGAATGATGCGGTTATATCTCGATGAAGACGGACTTGGGTTTTGCCAGAAAATCTGTTTTCCATTCGTGGTGACCTCTGACATTTGCAATGGAACGATGGTACATAGAATTTTGTTAGTGTCTCCATACAATGAATTATTGGCAATCGAATGTCCACCACTCCCATCAAGACCCCACTTGTAAACGACTTTGATCGCTGAGTTTTTCTCGTGATCGTGGTGTAATAGAAGTACATCCTGCTCCACATGAGCAAGTCTTTGTATTGTGTGGTCCAAAATATCTTGAACTGGAATTTGCACTTCAATCTCCGTGGTTTTTATGTTATTCGGATAACACTGCCTTTTTGTTTGTGCTATGACGTTGTAAGCTGGATATATATTGGCGCCTCGGGATTTCGCTCCTTTTTGCCAATAAATGTAATCTTCTTTTCCCATGTCTGAGTCGATTATGAGCGCTAAAGCTTCCTTATGAGAGTAAAGCTTTAAAGCCGAATATGATGATGTATCGTAAATTTTTTTCATGCGTTTCTATCTCCTAGGGTTTGTAAGGCTAAACTCACTAATTTGGCAGCTGTCCTTTTTCCGCTCTTACATTCGTATTTATAGACAAGTAAAAGTAATTACTTAAGCAAAAGTAATTACTTGAGCAACGCTTTTTATTGCATAGTCAAGAAATCGGTCCTAGTAAGAACTGTTTTAATTTAGAATTCTTAGCCAAGTAATAGTAACCAATTTCGTTGCTTAGTTAAGGCTAAGCTCACTAATTTGGCAGCTGTCCTTTTTTCGCTCTTACAGCCGTATTTATAAAGAAGTAATTACTTGTTGCTAAGTAATTTCTTAATTAAGTCATTACTTAAGGTTAGAATTCTTAAATACAAAATCCCATTCTATAGTTGAGTAACACACGTTACTTACTTGAGCAAATGCCCAAGTAATACTCGACGCTTGGTGGTTGTTTCTGTGTGGCAACACTTCTTGACTGCGTTTCGTTTCATAAAAAGGTAAACATAAAGCCTAGATTAATTTTATAAAACCTTACAATAATACCTTTGATATTACTTTACTTTATATTTATATTACCAATAGCGTTGTTTAAATTAGTTTAAATTGTAAAAAGTACATTATTGTCATTTAATTTTGTTGGTACAAAAAACAGGAATGCTTGAAGAAACAAAACGTTTGACACGATATAACTCTACTAAATTTAAATGTTTACCTTTTATACATGGATTCTATGCCGACATGTGATCTTTTACTTAGAAAGATTATACGTTCATTTCTGTCAGTGTCAACCTTCCCTTGTGATTTGAAATCAAACAAAATCGTTTTGTCGGCAAGTTGAATTTTTCTGTTATTATCATTCCATGGATCACGTAGGTAAATTTCAAAATATGACTGATGAAGTAGTAGACAGGAAAAAACCGTTCTCGAGCTTGGAAAAGGATTTATTTTTAAACATCATACAAAAATATGATGCTATCCTAACCTGCAAACAAACAAACGCTACGAGTGCTTTAAAAAAGAAGCAGTCATGGGAGAAAATAGCGAGGGAATTTAATGAATCCTCTATTGTTACTCAAAAGGTAAATATAATGTGTTTTGCATACTTTTATTATTTACAGATACCTATGTAGTTTCGTTTGTATGCATGGTCTTTTCCTATGTGCCGTTTTAGTACCTATTATGCAGTTACTTTTCTAATTCCATACGTTTCATTGTTTCAGGCATGTACAAAACAATTAATAAAGCTATGGTATAACATGAAGGCAAAAGCAAGGGAATCTAAAACAAAAGAAAATATTCGCCACTTAACAGGAGGTGGGCCATCTGTTATGGATATGGATCCCATCGATTCTAAAGTCATGGACATAGATAAAAATATCCTTAATAATATTGCTGTTGATATTGATAGTGATATTGATGGTAAGAGTTCATACATTGTAAATAACTAGCTGTGCTCGTGTGTTTAACAATGCCTTTTTATTATTAGTCAGAAAACTTTGCAGGCATGCCCACAACAACTGCCCAAAGTTTCTTTTGAATTGGTTTCTACATATCCTTTAGGATAAATATCTAGAAATGCCCATATCACACTAATATTATAAAGGCAATACTATAAATATGTATGTGCGGGTATGTTTGTATGTTTCACACTCAAACAGTTGAACAGATTTCTATGAAATTTGGTACCAGGATAGCTTACAGCCTGGATTAACACATAGGTTACTTTGGTTCCCTGAAAAGTGCATTGGCACGCAAGCAAAAGCTAGTAGCTAGTACATGTATGGGCTTTTATCATTACATTTTGTGTCATTTTTTTCTGTTTTTCAGGAAGCATAGTCATATTAGGTGATAATAACAATGAAGCTTGGTGTAAAACAGCAGAAGCAACAATGCAAGTTACTCAAGATGAAAAGGACATAGAATTCAAAACTCCTATCAAAAAGAGTTATGAAAATTTGAGAACTAATAAAATAGATATATTAAAGTGTAAAATATTGGAAGAAGAATTAGAATTTAAGAAAAAAATGCATGAGGAAGAACTCGAGATTAAAATTTTAGAGAGAGAACACAAAGAAACTTTGTTTAAAATTGAATTACAAATAAAACGAAAAGAATTAGAAAAATATGACAAAGAATAACTAATATGACACCTTGTCATGTACATTGTTTTTTTTTTGTGTAAGTAAATAAAATATAATGTAAGTGAAAATATTGGTTTTATTTTATAATTCATTTAATATGTGTAATAGCGTGAAATTATATTCGCTCGAAGTACCAAACCATCACTGGTACTTGTTGTGCTTGTCGTTGTTGTGTTAGTAGGCTGAACATTATTGTCCACGGTGTCATCAACTTCAAAAATATCATTTGCTTCTATTGCAAGATTGTGGAGCACTGCACAAGCCACTATGATATTGGCTGTTGACGAAAGTTTGGTTGCTAAACCAATTTGTAAACATGGAAACCGTCTTTTCCATACTCCAAATAAACGTTCTACTGAGTTTCTTGATTTTATTTGGACCTTATTATATCTCTCCTCTGGTGCAGTTCTAGGATTTGAAACCGGAGTCAATAAATGTCTGAAATAAAGAATGATTTATTGTTAACAAATTAGCGATATTGTACTGAGATATTTATGATGCTTTGAAAACCACATGGCACATAGTATTACCTACTTAATATAATTATAGTTTTATCGTTTGTGAATAAAAAGATATTAGGTACTATATTATTATTTACCTAGTGCAAGGATATCCTCCATCTGCAAGTAAGACCCCATCAAGTTCATTATTGCATAACCTTATATTTAGACGTGAGTTTCTAAAAATTCGGCTATCATGTGTACTGCCAGCCCAACGTACTACTATATCGTATATCATCAAATTAGGGCCACCAACTACTTGCACATTCAATGAAAAATAGCCTTTTCTGTTCCGGTACTGCTCTGTATGAAGAATACCTCTAGGCTTGGTGATTTTAATGTGGGTGCAATCGATTGCTCCTATAATATTCTTGAGTCCAGGTGCTCTGCCAATGCAACCAAGAGATTCAAAATCGTCCTTTGTATTCCTCAAATTTGCAGGAAACTTAATAAACTCTGGCATTAGCAATGCCAATGCTCGACTAACTCTTTTCACTATATTACACACTGTCGATTGAGAAATATGCATGATATCTCCACATACAATCTGAAAGCTTCCAGTGGCATAAAAACGTAAAGCAGTAAGCAACTGACACAGTGGAGTTATAGGAAGCCCTCTTTGTGTCTCTGATTGTAAAGAGTCGGTAATTTTCGGTAAAATCACATGTATCACAGCACTTTTGGAGAAACGAAATCTCTTTTTAAAACAATCTTCCGAATAGTCATAGAATGGGTTAATAACATCGGATAAGACGTCGAACAACCATGAGTGTCACCAGTGCCGGTGAGGAGTCGCCAGAGCCGGGGGAAAAGAAGAAACGAAAGTAAAACAACAACCGAAATTCTGACTCAAATACTAAGTATAAAATTTTCACTAAACCAAATTATAAAAGACTGTTCATAGAAAACACCAATTCTGAATATGTAGTATACGTTGAGTCAACAGAACAGGAAAAGGTAGGGAATAAAAATCCTATCTCGCTCACCAACTTAATATTGGATAATGTTAAAGAAGTCTTAGTAGTACACAGAAGAAATGCGCATAATATAGGAATAACATTCAGGAAGGCGGCTGCGGTCAACAATTTTCTGAAGATGGAAGAACTTTCATGGAAAAATAAGTTTATAGCCTTTATACCATCGTATTTGACAGAAATGATTGGCGTGTTGACTTGGGGTTTGTGCCCAAAGAACTCTCCAATGAGGAAATTTATAAAAATATAGTGTGCGACTCTGAAGTAAAGTTATTCATGCGTAGAGGGAAAATGACTGCCTCTTAATACAGTTGCTGTCACCTTTGCATCAACATCTTTACCGCAATACGCTTATATAAAGCTATTTAGATATGAGGTGAAAAAATACATACTACCATTATTACAGTGTTATAAATCTTTTAAATTTAATCATTCTGCTAAGACTTGCAGAGGTGAGCAATATTGCTCTTCTTGTGCTGGTCGCTACTCCCACAAAAAATGCGATGTCTAAGAAATCACATGCATCAACTGCGCAGGTATACGCTTTGGGTTGTGTGTAGTCGGCTTTGAACGGTTTTGATATGAAGATGACTTTCACTTCACGCCAGGCTAGGGGTATACAGGGTGGAATTTTGTAATGCTACCTGAAGGGAAAGTACTCTTAATACTGTAGATAGAAAATTTTACTCAAAGAAAACATTCCATTATTTTTTAATAGAAAGAAAATAGCATTCAAAGATTTTCGAAAATTCGCTTGCCACACCCGGGAATCGAACCGATTAAAATCTGTAAAAATTACACTTTGTACTTTTATTGCATTGATCGGTAGGATCAATTATAAGGATGAAATCTCTCCAACAAACTTGATAAATTAAATCACAGGAAAACCATTAAATCTTAAATGATTTTAATTATTTACAAAAAAAAAAAAATGGTAATCTAATTAGTTGCTCAAAATGGGCTCCATTTTCTTAAGTTATGGCAGTTATGTCGCATCTAAGAAATGAGTCTGCATTACAAACACGTGCAAATTGCAATCGTCTTATCTAAATAGTAATTCGTCAATGATGATTAGTGCAGTATTCGTAGCTACTGCATGTTAATTATTTTCGCCATTCGTCCTTCTTCAACATTATAATCAACCTCTTTTTGTACTGGACCTATCAAAAACCTTTATTTTTTTATTATTTTGAAATATATTTTTTTACGTCAGATGAGATTTTTCTTTGAAACATACTTCACTTGTCAGAATTTTGTCTCATACTCGTACGATGGCCGAGATTAAGAACAAGCAAATTATTGGTCACTCATGTTTTCATACATTTTTTTTTATACCTAAGACATTTAAACTTTGTCAAAAAATTATTATTTGAAAATTTTTCACTGAAAAATTAATTAAAGTTTTTTTATTTTTTTTTTATTGCAGTAGCTGCTCATCTGTCGGAATAGTTAGCGTATAATAATACAACAACAATAAACCGACGGAATTCATACATTTGTGGTTGTAGCGTACAATAATGTAAAATAAGGTAAAAAGAACAATGGGTAAAGTTGTATGGGCCCCGTACCCAAAAAAAAAAAGATGACTGTAGCATTATGAGCTATATCAGTATTTGTTGCCCTCATGGAGTAGTTTAATTAATCCTAAGACAGCATGTCTGAATTCACTTGGAGAAAAAAGATATTTAAGGAAGTTAAATTGGTTTTGAGAAGACGGTACCCAGAGACAAGGTTAATTGTAGCATTATGAACTATTTCGGTATTTGTTGACCTCATGGAGTAGTTTAATTAATCCTTAGTGAGCATGTCTGCTGGCAACCGACAATGTAGCATAAAATGAGATTCAAAAAAGAAATAAAAACAAAACACAATACAAGTTCTAAATCAATTTTAATTAATTTTTAATCAAGTTCTGTTAACCTTTTAAACGCCATTGTCACATATATGTGACAAACGAAATCTTACCCTGAACGCCAACGTCACAAATATATATTATGACAAAATACACGGGTCGCACCATATTATGAAATAAACAATTTAATCATTACTTTTTTGTGTTTTTGTTTATATAATTTAAAATTTTAAGCTTCCGTCTATATTGTATTGCATGAAACTAATATAAATAAACCACCAATATCGAGAAATTTGTTGGTTTAAGTGTGTGTGTGTGTTGTTTTGTTAGAGACCTGGCGTCAGGGGTACGGCGATACGTTTATACTCTGGCGTTCAAAAGGTTAATTTTCTAAATTGCTGGAGCCTTATTGAACACGTTCCGTGATCCGTTGTAGAATAATCCACACGCTAACAATATTGTCGAAATAATAGAAGACAGAATTAACGTTTCCAACAGGTTTGGTGACTAATATGTTGTGGACTGAAATATCAACCGCCAAAGGGTACGTTTCACAGCGATGGATGAAAGCGATGTACCATTTCCTAGCCTCAACGAGGACGAACTTATCTTATTTAGTTTAGGCACATACCAATTAAAACTCGCAAAATCATACGTGTCAGAGCATTTGCGAAGAGGCATGTAGGTACCCTATAGAGGTATGCGTAGAACCAAGTCCTAATATGAGATTTGGCGCAAGTGATTGACTGTCGAGTAATTATTATTTAGTAAGATTATTGTAATCATGGAAATTATACCTGTGAGGCCTGCTGGTGAAGTATGTTTAAATAGAATCATTTTCAAACCGTTGATTGATGTAGTTTTTTTTTGTGCATACCCTGTCTGAAATCTCTGTGCACGCCACTGCATGATTGCGACCCTCGTGTGTGCCGGGAAAGATAAACATATTAACAACGAGGTTGTTAAACGTAGAATGTGGACCCAGCGATCATTGTGCCGATAGTCGTGACAGCCTATGGCTTAATAGCCAAAAACGTCGACTAGCACCTGAGGAGGCTCTCGTTGGGCAGCTGGATCAAGGACTTGATTCAGAAAGCGGAACTTCTCGACACGACCCACGTTATTAGGAGGTTCTTCTCTCTGGAGCCCTGATTGCCGATAGCTTGGACCTGTTCCCGATACCGGTGGGCTAAAACTTTTTTATATTTTTAAATGTTTTTGTGTTCTAATATTTAAAAATATAATTTGTATAAACATGTATAATTCAATAAAGGAGTTAAAATAATAATTAACGAGAATAAATAACGTTCTATTCTTTTATTTTATTCTATTAAATAAAACAATTTAACTTCCTTAAATATCTTTTTTCTCCAAGTGAATTTAAACATTCTGTCTTAGGATTAATTAAACTACTCCATGAGGTCAACCAATACCGACATAGTTCATATTGCTACAATTGACTTTGTCTCTGGGTACGGTCTTCTCAAAAACAATTTAACTTCCTTAAATATCTTTTTTCTCCAAGTGAATTCAAACATTCTGTCTTAGGATTAATAAAACTACTCCATGAGGTCAACCAATACCGACATAGTTCATATTGCTACAATTGACTTTGTCTCTGGGTACGGTCTTCTCAAAAACAATTTAACTTCCTTAAATATCTTTTTTCTCCAAGTGAATTCAGACATGCTGTCTTAGGATTTATTAAACTACTCCATGAGGTCAACAAATACCGACATAGTCCATAATGCTACAATTAACTTTGTCTCTGGGTACGGTCTTACTCGTTCTCCTTTTTAATATTTTTAAAAAAAAAAGCATATCTTAGGTACTACTTAGTATATATTTTGTTTTGTATTTTTTTCTGAACGGCCATAAGGTCTGCTATAAGCCATTTCAAGGTTATCCATTAATTACCCTGTATATATGAAAATAAGTAATAGAACAAATAATAAAACTTTTTTTTTTTTTAATTTACATCCAATGCTTTTAATTTACATCTCTGACTGTACCTTTTCACCAAACTCGACATAAAGGTTATAGAAAGCGTAAAATATCAATACTTTGGAGAACAATAGACTTCCAGGCTCGATATAACAGGACTCGACATAAAGGGAATATTGGTGTGCCAAAGAATGACTAAATAGACCTAAGAAATTGTATTTTTTGTGGATAATATTTTTATTTCTATAGATATAGAGAATCTATTTCTATTTTACCTTCAATGGGTATCCACTGTCACCCAGTAAATAGCTGTCAGTGTAGTCTCCTCTTTCAAATCTCCTGAATGTATTGCTGTTTTGATAAATGGCAGAATCATGTGTTGAACGTGGCCAACGTGCAACAACATCTCTTATTAATAGATTGGCTGATGCTACTGTCTGAACATTTATGGACATGTATCCCTTCCTGTTTCTGAACAGCTCGGCATCATCTCCACCTTAAAATAAAATAGAAAACATCAAATTTTATGTTGTGTAACTTCTAAATCATTTCAGTAGGTATGTTTCAGTAAAATTCTGACTTGTTCTAACTGTGATCTATTAAGATTAGTCTTGAGGTTTTACCTTGTGATTGAATTTTCACATGTGTACAATCGATGCAGCCAAGAACATTAGGGAATCTGGCAATATTATAAAACTCCATCTTCACTTTTTCTTGCTCCTCAGAGCGTTTTCACATTATCCGATCCGATATCGGTGTCGGACGACGATAGCCGACATCCGATAGCCGACACCATGTGCTATTTTCACATAATTTCCGACAAAATCGTTCCGATACGGCCATTTGCTCGATAGCTTAGTGCAGGCATGTCATCATGGCAGACTATAATAGAAAACTTTATTTGCTGTATCTATTATATTTGAGACGCAAAAAAAGATCTGTCCACAGACAGTATTGGGTATATCCCATTGTGGAAGCTAGATATTCAGAGGGAGCATTTTATACTCTTTTTAGCAAGCTACAAAACGCACCTAGAAATTTTTTTAATTACTTTCGTATGAGTGAATCCACATTTAATTATTTGCTAATTCACCTCACAAACAGTATCAAGAAACAAGACACACATTTTAGAATGGCTGTGGTAAAGAAATGCTGGCTGTGACATTAAGATAAGTTTACTATTTTCATGTTTGTTTTTTAATAATTGGTTTCTATCATTATCGTTTGTTGGTTGGTGGTCAACACTGTAGAGTCATTCGGGTCAAGAGGACGCATTTTACCTTTCTCTACAACACCAATATAAAAATAATAGATTCTTAAAAATGTAGTATTGACATTTAGGTAGGCTACTTATTGCTTTATTAAATACATATATTTGTAAACTGACTTTCTAAATAGTTTTCTTAGAATCACTTAATTATGACCCTCAGTCAGAATGCGAACAATTGACCCGTAATGCGGGTAACAGCACGCAGTCTGGGGGGCAAAAGTTCGCATATGGGGTAAGTAAACGCAATGATATAATTTGTGGTAAGTTAATTAAAACAAAACAAATAATTAAAGATATTTTTTAATAAACCTATTAATTAAGCCAACTTAGCAATCATAGTAATTAAACAGCCTTAAGGAGTTCAGTTATATAGTATTTAGAAACAAAACAATATAATTAACAATAGAGACCAATGTAGTATTTTGGCACTTAAACATAATAATAAGTATTATTATTAATTAAAAATAAAACAAAAACCTCCTTCGCTAATTCCAACTTCTTCTGCGGCACGCCTTTGACTCATCCCTCCAGCTATAAGAGCTTTGGCTCTAGTGATTTGTTCCTCTGTCAGTATTTTTCGGTCAGGTCGTTTTCTGATGTAATTTCGGGGCATTTTTCTGAAACTAAAAAAAAGTTGAAAATCACGCGGTGCTATAACAATGTACTTACCTAAAAACTGTGTAACAAAATTAAGCTATAGGTACCTATAACTTTTAATTTTTAGTTAACCCTGTAACACGTAAACCCTGGTATGCAATGGTGCGTATTAATCGATAAAAATAATGTGCATCATTGCATACCAATGTTTAAGTACACTGATCAACAAGATATAAATAATTCTCTAAATTAAATTATAAAAAACTAAACGTTAAAAAGGTGGTGGGTAAAAGAACGCATGTAAGGGTAAGAGTTCGCGTGCGTTCTCTTGACCCCGTTCTGTTACCCCACAGGACACATTTTTGAATACCGCGTCGAAACATACATAAGTTCGAAAAATAACCTAAAATTATTACTCGGTATGGATAGCTTAATAATGATGTTACAACACTTAATAGTACTTACCACGATTATCTTGTATTTATGGGAGATATGCACTTTTCCTTAACACAAAAAACTAAGTTTAAATCAATGAAATTCACACTTTTTTGATTTTTTTTCGTTAGTACCGCAGCGCAGCTACAAACAGCTTGGTTTCAACATGGCCGCTCGCTAGCCACCGACTCCGTCATACACGCGCCCCCTGTCCCTTCATTCCCCGCGGAGATTTTAGCATTGCGATCTCTTACCCGATGCGTGCTGCTACCCCGAATGACTCTACATCTATAGTGGGCAGCACATCAAGCAGGACACAATAATTGTAAAATAGCCCATAAGATAACCGGGCGCAGAGCGCTAGTGTGTCTAGCTTGATACACTGGCCACCATACATTATTATTTAGTTATAATTAAAGAAAGTTCGTTATAAAAAGTATTTTAATCAGAAACAGGTATTGTTATACAAAGTATCAAAATGGAAATGAAATAGCATATGACAACGTAAACTTACAAATCGGAATATTTATCGAAAAATTGCTGAAAGATTCTGGGATTCTGGAATTCTGTAACCGATTCACAGGACTTGCTTGTAGTCGATGTTTGTTGAATTACAACTGATTGTGGACTTGGTACATCAATATAGGAGTTGCTTGGAGTCGATGTTTGTTGAATTACAACTGATTGTGGACTTGGTAAATCAATATAGGAGTTGCTTGGAGTCGATGTTTGTTGAATTACAACTGATTGTGGACTTGGTACATCAATATAGGAGTTGCTTGGAGTCGATGTTTGTTGAATTACAACTGATTGTGGACTTGGTACATCAATATAGGAGTTGCTTGTAGGTGAAGGAGATGTCAGTAATATAGGTGAGGGAGAATTTATTGAATTGCTATGAATCGAATGGCCATGTTTTGGATATGATCTACTGTATCCAGGTGTAGGGTTTATATAATATGGTGATTGTACACGTTGATGAAGTTGTTTAATTTTTTGTATACTAGATAGAAGGTCCATTTGTAGCTGTATTTTCTCTGGTTCTGACATATCTTTAACATATGGTATAAAAGACGTAAAGAAACTGTCCTCTGTTAACACTCTTTCAGAGTTGGTAGTTTTATTTTCTTTTATCTTCTAGAATATACTATTTTTGCCTTTTTTGGACCTGCTCTCATTGCAAACTTTGTTCTGGTCATCTCTATTGTCATTTTTTGCTTTTCTGGGCCAACAAGTTCTGATGGAGAGCCACATGATCTTTCATCACATCTCTTTATACTTGTCGACGTCAGCGACTGCGGAGCGATAGGGTCGTCACGATCTTGGTTCGGTGGTAAAGAGTCCATTTCGTAGGTGGCGTTGAATAACACAAAGTGTAAATTTAACTTCACTTTTAATAATCGAATAAACTAAATACTACACACAAATCAATCTAACTAGGCAAACTGACAGTTTCGTTTTGGAGAAGTGACTTAGTCCGCGTCTCGATGCGAAGTGCCCGTTCACAATCCCCACTTTCCAAAACGACTCCGTCCACGTGCCGCCATTACTAAATAACGTCACGGCGTTTGCCCCACTACTACATTAATCAATTGAGCAACTTGTATTAAAACAATATCGTTATCCACGACATACTTTTTTGTGTGAACACAATGCTTAAAAAAAAAGTGAATAAAAAAATTGTTAATATGGCGGGTTTTATAGACATTTTCTACTATTGTGTTTGATTTTTTTTTAATACAAAATTATACGTGTTTGTCTGCGAAGTGTCATCAAATGTTTGTCTTCAAATGCAAACTATGTTGGCTGTTACATATCATCCGTACTTGAACCAGTGGTGTATGAATCTTTTAACTGTTTTTAAGTGCTCCCATAAGCAGCCATTAGAGAATTTCTCTTCTTTTTCGTTGGAGTGCGCTATCGGTCTACGAAGCAATAATCGTTTGAATGTGGGTAAGTAATCTACACACATCAAAAGTGTCTAGGGATCAAGCATTTTTATGCGGATTTCTTGAGATTGAGATGTGGCTTTGTAATAAATTTATGATTTTATAAATTTATATGGATCCTTTTTGGTGCATTTCATAATTTGAATCAGGAACTGTGAATCAAATTCGAGTAAAAGATGAAAATCAGCTGTCAATATTTTCCCTATAAAAACATACAACGCATTGAAGACATTATTAGTGCTACTGTTTCCCTACTACTGATTAAAACCAACGTTATTATGGAGCGGCGACGTCATTTAAGCAGGGAAGAAATGCTCAGAGCCGTGGGAATGATAGAAGCTGGTTCCCGGCAACGTACTGTGGCTTTAGCTCTGAATACAAGTCAGAGTGTTATCAGTCGACTTTGGACACGTTACCGAAGCACTGGTACCGTGGCTGAGCGCCATGGAGGACGGTATCGCTGCACCACACGGAGACAAGACCGATACATTCAAATCTTAACTCGAAGAGCTCCAACAATAACCGCCATGATGTTAGCCGTGAGGCTTCATCACTCTTCAGGGAACTTAATTAGCGACCAAACAGTCAGAAACCGCTTGCATGAAGTGAACCTTCATTCCCGAAGACCGCTACGGGTACCACCTATAGCAATGCACAATCGTAGGATTCGATATCAATGGGCTCTTGAACACAGAAATTGGGCAGAAGAACAATGGCGTTTCGTGTGCTTTTCTGATGAGTCTCGTTTTGGTATGAGACCGGATACAAGACGTATAAGACACTGGAGAACCCCTGGACGCCAACAGCGATTAAAATCCTGCCAGGAAGTCCATCCTTATAGTGGTGGAACCATCATGGTATGGGCGGGTATTTGGATCGGCGGAAGAACTGAGTTGATTTGGATCAGAGGCAACCTCAACGCTCAAATTTATGCTGAGACGATTGTATCAGACGTCATCGTTCCTCTACAAGTGCAAATCGGTCCCTTATTTCAGTTAATGCATGATAATGCACGACCGCACACCGCAAGAGTTGTAAGACAGACTCTCGCCGCAGCTAACATCAATGTCCTGCCCTGGCCTGCTCAGTCGCCAGACTTGAACCCGATTGAGCATGCATGGGATATGCTACAGAGAAGAGCTCTGCCGAATATGGAGGGTATCCAGTCGCAAGAAGACCTTTTTTTGTTGTTGCAACGAACATGGGCGGCCATTCCACAGCGTGATTTGGATGAACTCATTTTGAGTATGCCAAACCGATGTTCTTGTATTGTTAGTGTTCGCGGTAGAAACACGGATTATTAATTGTTTAAGTTACCCAATAAAATTTTAAAGAAAACTGTTATTTCAGTCTTTTTTTCGAACTTTTGTGTTAGTGGTTCAAATGTCAAAAATCCCTTTATTAGGAAAATGGCAAATTTCTTTATTAATGCAAAGGTGACTTGGTTTATCGTTACTGTGACAAACGAAAACACTTTATTTGATGAATCCTTAAAGAAAATTTTAATTAATATCAATCAGGAGAAAAGTTATTGCAAAAATATATCGCACTCTAATTTCCTTAACGTCACTAAACAAAACATATACATTTTCAGTACAAGCGTTTAAAGTTTTGATAATATTGGAAAGGGTATAAATAAAAGTAGAGTTATTATGTCGGTCATATCTTTTGTTTTTATTATGGAATAAATATAATACAAATAATATAATAATATAATATAATTAATACAAAAATCTGAAAAGCTAAAAAACTTTTTATTGGTAACAAAAAACTGAAAAAACTAATATAGTGTCACTATTCTGCGCGATGCACAGGCCCTTTTATAAGCTTTTATAAAGCAATAATGACTTAAATAGTAACAATTTTACCTTAATTCTACTAAAAATAGTATTTAAAAATCAGTTCTGTCATATTTATGTACTATACTTATTATTAGAATAATACTTTGGTAGGCAATGAGTAACTATTAATTAAAAATACACAATGTTTGAGATCAAAAATTAACTTAAGTATGAAAAATATAACAATATTCTAGTTTCTAAATCATATTCCAGAATACTACGCCACACTAAAACAACAAAAAAAAAAATTAAAGAATATGGTCAAAATAAGATGAGGCGTAGTATTTAGGAATATGATTATGATCAACAAGAGACTTCAAATCATTTTTTTTCCATTCAGCTAATGGTAATTTAGCCGTGTAAAGTGGTTTCAGATCAGATATTGTAGCAGTTGTCCCTTGTCTGCGTGTTGCGACTTTAGTGGTTTCTAACCTAATCTCCTTAAAATCAGTGTCGGCATAAGAGGTTTTATAAAAAAACTGTATTTTACCTGCTTCTTTTTCATTTTTAATGATTTTGATTATCTTTATATCTGCAATTTTCACCTTTTCTCCATCCATATTTTTCGTAATAGCTTTGTCAGTTACTGCTTTAATATCATAAAATTCCGTGTGACTCATTTAATTTACAATATAAGGTTGTCCTCGTTTTTTGGCACTTCTCATGGCAGCTATGTAATGAGCTGGTACATAGATTGGTCCCGATTTCAACATTTTCTTTACTTCTCTTTCTATTGTGGAGTGAACCGCGTCTCCTTCATTTTGTGTGTGTCCCTTTATTAGGAATTTATGGGTAATTGATTTAATTGGTAGCATTTTTAAAGCATGCGCATACATGAAAAACATGAAGTTATTTTTTTGCTGACCACAGCAGTTATCTGAATAAAATATAAATTCGGCATCAGGGTTGGAAGACGACATCTTCTGTAAATATTTGTACACGCATGATGCAATTTCGTTCACTCCTCTATTTCCTTCTACTTCAGTCCAAAAGTAACATTCTGTATGATCCTTGCCAAGCTCTGAAATTGTGAAATTCAAACAGTTCAATTTAGATTTGTAGTAAAATATAGACACATCGCCTTTCGGAACAGTCATCACTGCTTGTAAATCGTAACATGAAACAATACGCGTTGGTCCTATATCTTTTTTGTCTTGTTCTTTCTCTTTGCGACTCAGTTGTTTTTCTTTTAAATGATTTTCGTGGTGATCCTTCATTGCTTCTTTACCAGCAGCATCAGCATTCATAAAGGCCACACAGTCATCGCATTGATCCTTTTTAGGTACGAAGAAACCAATATTATATTCTGATTTAAATATTTTGCGGTAAGTATGAATTTTAACATGAGCTACGTTTCTTGATATGCAATCCTTTTTGTAGTCATTAAACAAATCGGTCAAGGTTTTTCCACCATCGATGTATTGTTTTGTCGTTTGTTTCCGGAGGTAATGACTTTCAATTCTTGGTATAGATTCGATATGTTCTTTAACTCTATCTATCATCTCCGTAGGGATTCCGGTGCTGTTGTGCTTCCCCCTTTTTTCAATGATCTCCGCAGTTCCTTGTTGATTTTTACTATCTAAAACAGTTCTTATAGGTCGATCATTTATACCAAGGGTATTCTTAAAAAAAGTTTTACAGACCCTCTGTTTTTTGTCATCTACATGAAAGTAGAATGCATTTTTAAGTTTTCTGTTGCTGTCCACTTTTTTATATTGGTACTTTGGGACAATATTGGTCATATGCATAGCAATATAATCTCGCTGTCGCATCAACGAGCCCATTTTCCAATAATTATCAAAAATACCTTGGCGAATCTCCTCTGAAATCAGCTCACGACACTTAATTCGACATTTTTCGTTACACGGCGGTCCTATTTTTCTTTCAGGCACGATTTTTGAAGAAGCCGAGACGTACGATTGTCCCTTATTTCGTAAAATATTCGCTAGCTTTTTTTTGTTTTGAACACGTGCTCTCTTTTGGGGACGGACATCAGGAACAAGTTCATTTAAGCTAGTATCATTATTTTCAATGTCTGATACAATATTATTTACGTTTGATAGAGTATTATGTAAATGCGTGTCGGTTACGGCATTGCTTGCATTAACTTCAAGTTCAATAACTGGCATCAAATTATTGCCTGCTTCGTTGAGTGCTTTGCTGGTAACAGTGGCATTTCTTGATGAAAAGTCTGACGATGAGGAACTTGACGTTGACGAAGAGGACGATGATGACGTGGATGAATCACACGAACTTGCTGAACACTTGCGAAGACGTCGTTTTCTTGAAGGTAAGTACGTACGATCATCATCAGAAACTGGTGAGAAATCGCCGTTTGATCCATTACTTAGGTTTGATGTTGATGTGTTTCTTCTATTAGCCGCGATTTTCAGTGGTTCATTGCCTATTATGTTGTCACCTGAATACTCGGGCACAGCAGATACTGATGGTGCACAGTTTTGTTCAATGTTCTCTTGTTCTTCAAATGTACATTGTTCATCGATATAATTTGCCTCCATGGGTTCATTTTCTATATTGTATTTAGAGTAATTTTCCATATGTTGATCCCTAGACACTTTTGATGTGTGTATTTGCCCAGGTTTGCCTGATTAGATGATCAGTGACCGTCGGTCCAGCTAAATTCTGCAGATGCCTTATGAACTGGGATGTCTTCCTATCCCCCAGTTCATCGTGGGTCAATAATTGTTGTAGCTTTCACTCTTGTGAAGCGCACAACCGCTTGATAAGTTCCGCTTTTAATTTTTCGTAACGGCCGCTTTTCGGCGGATTTAAAATTACAACTACCAACCACGTAGTGATATTTGGTCAGATCGGCAGTATCTGAAAAAAGCAAAAAATTCCTTAGGTTTAAATATGTTGGAATTTTATACCTGTTTAATGCGGGCTACCATATCGCCTCTTAGAACACCTTATGCTTTCACAAAACTACTCAAACCACTCATATATGAAACAATAAAAGGTTGTATTACTATTAATGCTTTTTATTTGCCGTTCACAAGATGGAGTATAATATTCCCTTGACCAGGATAACTTACAAAATGGGTTGCCATAATTATGATACTTACTATTAAAATATAAATGTTGCCATTCAATTATTTAACAATTTCGAAGCTGATAGAGAATCAAGGAAAATTAATATTGAATGGCAGCTTTCGTCTGAAGAACATCAAACATACCCCAAAATCTTTTTCCAATCATTTTTTTATTCCCGACCACAAGTCTAAGGAACTTGTTCCAGTTTTCTTCAAGCTTTTTGTAATGTTTTTAAATTCCAATTATTAACTTTCCAATCATCCGATTATTATTTTATTATTTATTTTCCTTATCAGGTGCTGGCACTATTATTGGAAGGCGAACCGGGGAAGTTTTGTACTATGGAGTTCGCAACGAATACTGTTATACGTGTGATCGGGCAGAAAAACAGAAAGTGCCCATAAAAGAACACAAATGTTTTAAAAACTACACGGGTCCTTCGACTGGCATGGAGAGTGACATAATTGTTGAGGGATTTAAACAGTCTGTGAAAATTCATAATTTAATTTATGGACGTTTGATATCTGATGGTGACTCCAGCACCTATAGAAAAATTCTCCAATCACGCCCTTATCAACATGAAGGTATCACAGTGGAAAAAATAGAATGTCGAAATCATTTACTGAGAAACTTTTGCAATAAACTGCAACAATTACAAACAGATACCAGATACCCGATCCGCCATACAAAACTTGTATGCAAAAAACAATAATGAGTGTAAGGTCTGTGATAAAAAAAAAAACTATCGCTAAAAACAAGGGTGATGAATGTCCAGAAATTCAACGTCTATTCGACGATATTATGCTGGCTCATTACCATGCTTTTGGGATCCACACTAAATGTAAACCATACTTCTGCCAGAAACAGGGCGAAAAACAAAACATTTCAAACGACTTCTTCTCGGGTTCACTATGGCAACGAATTTGTTTACTAATTCAAAATATAGCAGGCCATGCTCGAAGTCTCATCCATGACGTGGACAGTAATATTGTCGAGCGCAACCACAGCATAATAGTAAAATATGTTGGAGGAAAAAGAATAAATTCTCGGGGCTAGCTGGGCCGAACCAACGCGTATGTATACGTACATCCGTGGTGGAGCGACCCAGACTGCCGGGCACTTCTTCTCTTGCAACCGAGCGGGTGGGCAGGTTGCGAATAGCCCAACTCTGGCTGCGGGACCGACTGTATATGGTCGATCTCGCACCCAGAGCATCTCAGTAGAGATCCCGGACAAGAGAAACGCCCGAACACCAAGTCCCAGGTTTAGGGTAACCCATACACCTCATCCCATGTACCTAATAATCCTAATTTTTCCATAAAATCCCGTCAATCCTCAAATCCCTAGGCCAAATCCCAGACCTAGGGTGACCCCCCCAAGTAACCTATAACCTATCACCAAACACCCTCCCTCCTATCCCTACATCCTGTCGTTCCTAGAGGAAGGGTAACCTCGATTCCAAAAAAGCCCACCCCCTCGTCAATGTAAAAATGCAGAATGTGAAAGATCCTACCCAGGTGGGTTCCGGCCAAGCCGGGGAATCCATTACCCTCCACGAGGTGTATGCCTCCTTCGAGCCTCTGGCAACAGAGCATCGTGAGAAACAGCAAGCCGAAGAGGTAGTACGCGACCGGCCTCGAGTCCGCGACGGGGAAACCAGGCGCGAAAAGGGGCCGGACGCGGAAAAAAGAGAACGGCCGCAAGTCCGCGAAGGGGAAACCCAGCGCGAAAAGCGGCCTAACGTGGGACCACGCGACCAGCTGCGAGTCCGCAAAGGGGCAACCCAGCGCGAAAAGCAGCCGGACGCGGAACCACGCGTGCAGGGGCGAGTCCGCGAAGGGGAAACTCAGCGCGAAAAGCCCTTGCACACGACAGAGTCTGCCGGGGGCGCCAGCCGACCCCATCACACTAACACAGACGAATCCCACGACAATCCCCGATCCAGACACCATAGAGGAAGGCGAGGTGGATCCTTGCACCCAGATTTCCCCATCCTGCCAGGCACCTCCATGCCGCAGCCTGGACCGAGCGGTACAGGGCCGGCGAAGAGGGATCGCCCCGATGACTCGGCTTCACCGAGCACACTCCAGGGGGATGCCAAACGTGTGAGGGTCCACTCCGCCCAGGGGGAGCTGAGGGCCTACGCGCGGGCCACAAAGGACATCCCCGCGCGGCTCGCGGTAGCAATCTGCTTCCCTCCCCCCTCCAGAGACTTGACGAAAGAAGAGGCCGAGCTGGTTAAAGTAGGCCTGGAAAACGCACTGATTGACACAGACTCGACGGCACCACTTCCTGCCTTCCGCGGATACCCACGGGTAGCGGAGGGCACTGTACAGATATGGTGTGAGGACGACTATGCCCTGACCTGGTAAACACAGAACGTACCCCTACTCAAACTTCCCGACACAGACATTTCACTGACGATACTAAGGCAGTCAGATGTGCCCACCCGTGTCAGAGCCACTTTTTTCGTTCCCCGCTACACGGGAAACATACAGAGGCTACAGGGTATTCTGATTCGTCAGAATACCTGGTATGACATTGCCAGGTGGTCACTGTACAGGGCGACTACCGTCGGTGGCGACAACTATGGGACTTATATGACCCTGAGTGTGCAACCGGAGGAAGTGAAAAAGGTCATGGGGCGGGAGCGGCGGATATCGTATACAGCACGACAGACCCGACGACGACACCGACACTGACACAGACGGACAACACGGATATTGCCCAACTGGAGGAGGTCATGGCCCGCGCGGCGATGGCTGACGCCGCAGCCCACATACCACCCGCATCTCCCGGATGGAGCGAGCAACTGCTTGCATCGTCGAAATCACGAAAAAAAATCAGCTGTTTCATACAAAAGTTCAATACCTACTCGGCCAAAATGTATGAAACAGCTGATTTTTTTTTCGTGATTTCGGAGTTGGTCCCATAGTGAAAGTTGTTCAGTTCGATGGTCTAAAGCACCTCTTAAAGTTCTTGCAGTTAATTTTTTTACACCTTATACAGGGTGAAATTGAACACATGCGACAAATCGAAATGGGAGATTGTACTCGTCATTATGAACAACTTTTACTATGAGACCAAACCTGAAATCGCGAAAAAAAAATCAGCTGTTCCCTACATTTATGTTCGCATAACTCGCCAAAATGTAGGGAACAGCAGATTTTTTTTTCGCGATTTCAGGTTTGGTCCCATAGTAAAAGTTGTTCATAATGATGAGTATAATTTCCCATTTCGATTTGTCGCATGTGTTCAATTTCACCCTGTATACCAGGCCTGCATAGCACTCAGATATACAGGGTGGAATTTTGTAATGCCACCTGAAGGGAAAGTACTCTTAATACTGTAGATAGAAAATTTTACTCAAAGAAAACATTCCTTTATTTTTGAATAGAAAGAAAACTGCATTCAAAGATTTTCAAAAATTTGCTTGCCACACTCGGGAATCGAACCGATTAAAATCTGTAAAAATTACAACCTGTACTGTTATTGCATCGATCGTTAATATCAATTATAAGAATGAAATCTCTCTAAGAAACTTTATAAATTTAATGAAAGGAAAACCATGAAATCTGGACTTATAAATTCAATGAGTCAAGTTAAAGCTCTTTAACCCAAAGATCCATCTGTTTACTTATGTTAGTAATTAATAATCATATAATCTTCTACCTAATCTCGGCAATGATCACAATTGAAGTTATTGATATGCGGTTCTACACCAGCACACAACTCGTGACACCACCGAAAACATTTTGTGCACTGTATCCACTTTTCTCCAGCAATGTCATTTGAGTATTCAGTTAGGCAATATATGCATTCAACGTCTTCATTACATTCGCTTTCATCTGAGCTCATCAGTGATGGCTCTTCATCGGCACTCTCACTAGATGATCTACTTATAAAATCTTCTTCTTTACTGATATTTTCTTTTTTTTTTTGTAATGTTCTTGTTTTTCTTTATGGTTTTGGTTATTTGAACAGTCTTAGATTTCTTTTTTAGCAAACATCGGTCAGTGGGTCGTCTTCCGCCATCGCCTTTTTCGTATTACTTTTAGATGTTCCTGATTTTTCTTGCTTCTTATTCAGTTGTTCCTGTAATTCATTTTTTAATGAAACACACGTAGTCGTAAATCATAGACTAAACTTTTATTTTTTAAGACAAGTAGCATAGTAGTAACAACCAGTATTATTTTGATATTAATTCTAACACCTCCACTTATCAAAATAATCTGAACTTTAGGTATTTTATTAAGCTGAATATAAATTTAATAAACTAATAGCATACAGCCATCAAACAATATTTTGAATACCTAACCTCTTTACAAAATAGTTATATTTTACACTACTTAATCCTTTGGTCAGTAAGTCTGCTGGCATTTCAGATGTTGGCAGATATACTATCGTTACAAGATTGTTAGCAACCGCTTCTCTAACAAAATGGTGACGCACGTTAATGTGCTTAGTTCTTTTATGGAACAAAGGGTTTTCTGACAACTTCTGAGCACCTTGATTATCGTTGTATAAAATTATCATATAATCATGAAAATCTACAATTTCAGACAACAAGTTTTTAAATATACAGCATGTAACAAAAACCCTGTCCGATCCTTAAGGGTATTATTCGGCATCGTATTGCGAACACATATACGTAACCATTTAATGGATTTGAGATTATTATTTTTCCCCAGTGAATATAATTAAATTAAAATAAAAAATAAAATCTGACCGAAGGCAACACTGATCGCTCGACAAAGTTCACCTACAGTTTTGTGTCAAAGAAGCCGCCTGAGCGAGGCGGTTTGTATGATCCTTTGTCATGAACTCATGACCCCGCTTTGTCGCGTGCCGCCAAACAAATACCTGCCTACGTGTAGGTATCAGCTGATATTGTTTTGTGGGCATAGTGATTCGGATTTCAGACACACTCTCTGTATTTTGTGTTTCAGACTTTATTCGGTTTATCAAGAAATAATTAATTGAATTAAATGTAGCCCTGAGAAGGGCTTTTTTAAATGTGATGTGCTTTTGGCAATGTACTAACCGACTGCTGGTATCAGCTTATTAAAACGTTCACTGGTTGTTCTTGCATACTTCGGCGATCGTGTTCCACATGTCCACCTCCAACACTAACACACATTCGACACCTTTTCACTAAATTTGCTTGAACACTGCCTGTGGTATACTCGCGGTTATGCAGGCGTTGGAACGTACGCTCCGACGGTACTGTCACACCTGGTCTATTCGCGAAACGCACCTCATACGTTCTACGCGCAGCTGCATAATTGCAGTCGATCTTGCCTAAACACATCAACATATTAAAATATTCCTGATTGGAATACGACATTGTTCACGAAACGATAGCGTGTGATACGTACGGACGTCCGGTCGGAAGCTATCTCCACGAAAGACTGGCAAGAAGTAGCGCGCCGGTAGGCAACGAGTCGGCGAGATCAAAGAGTCGGCGACTAGTTGAAAGAGTGCCTACTACGCGGTAGCGTAGGGCGGTGTTCTTTGAAATAAAAATAGCTAAAAATAAAAAGATTTTGCCGGTGGGTGGAGTGTTGTCAACTTATGAAAATTTGCCATATTCAGTGTTAAATTTCGCATGGATTATTTATTTATTTATTCATAGGAGAACCAACAGCTATAACAGAAGCATAACAATAATATATGAGACATAAAGCCAATTACAGGTTCTCACGGGTAGAAACAGAAAATGTATTAGAAATCTTAGGATCACTAACAAGCACGAAAGAAAAAAAAAATACAAATATAAGGTATATAAGCACTATGCACTTTTAAAAAAGTCAGCGTTCAGCCGAGCACGTACAGAATAGGTTTTGGTGGTAAATGGGTCAAATGAGAATTCTTTGCAGAGAATATTAAAGTCCTTACTCGCTCGCACCATGTATGAGTTTTGCCTGTAGTTAGAAGAGGAAAAAGGAATGGAAATCGGCGGATTAAATCTAACTGATCTCTGAGGGACATTGAAACGCAGTTTATGCAGAAGATCAGGACAGTCAATCTCGTTAGATATAATTTTTAAAAGGAAAGTGCAATCTGCTAGCCGACGACGATTTATAAGTGGCTGCAGGTGAAATCTCTTGCACAGATTTATGTAATCATCGGAATGGTATGGTATACGTAGCCGAAAACATAGAAACCGAATAAATCTTTTTTGTATATTCTCAATACGATTAATGTATTTGCCATAGCATGGGTTCCAAATTTGTGACGCATATTCAAGATGACTTCTCACAAAAGAGCAATAAAGAATCTTAAGGGTTTTGGCTTTCTTGAAACAACCTGCGAGTCTCATAATAAAACCCAATGACTTCGAAGCTTTGGCCACTATTTGCTCAATGTGCACGTCAAATAAGAGTTTGGAATCATGAAAAACGCCTAGGTCGCGTACACCGTCGCATCTCTGTAATAGCTGCCCTTTAAGTTTATAAGTTGTAGGGAGAGGGACGCGTTTTCTACTAAAGGAGATTACTGAACATTTAGCAGGGTTCAAATCAAGTTTATTAATCAAGCAATAATCATCCAATCGTACCAGGTCAGATTGGAGAGCATCCATGTCATCATCTGATGATATTGCAGAAAATATCTTCATATCATCAGCAAAACAAAGTAAGTTTGAATTGTGGAAACACGAGTCGATGTCCCCCACATAAATGATAAAAAGCAACGGACCAATCAAGGAGCCTTGAGGAACACCACTAGGAGCTGAAACCCAGCTCGACATGTAATTACTGATAACAACAGCTTGTGATCTGTTTTCAAGGTATGAAGTAAACCAACGAAGTAGATCTCCTCTGATACCATTGTTAAAAAGCTTTGTTATAAGGATATTGTGGTCAATTCTATCAAAAGCCTTACTGTAATCCGTGTAAACGACGTCAACCTGTGCCCCATTGTCCATTCTGTCCGTTAGAAAGTCATTGAGCAGAGCCAGGTTAGAGACAGTTGAACGGCCCTTAAGAAATCCGTGCTGAGAAGGGCTAAAAGACTGACTCAGCGCTGCGTAAACTTGGTTGTAGACAACCCTCTCCAACACTTTTGCTAATATGCACAGTTTGGAAATAGGTCTGTAATTAACTATTTCGTTTTTGTGCCCTTTTTTATGCACCGGAGTTATAAAGGCAGACTTCCATATTTGGGGAACAGAACGTGAAGAGAGCGATTTTTTAAACAATAGAGATACTGGCAAGGCAATGGTTTTAGCACACCCAATCAGCAATTTAGGCGATAAGTGGTCCGGACCAGCAGATTTAAATGGATCGATTTTACTAAGTAGCTCAACTATAACATTTAGGTCAATCTCAATTGAGTGAATATCCGAGGACATATTGGAATATGTAGCAGTTTGGGGAGGACAATAATTAGTAGGCACATCATTGGTAGGATCAAGAAAAGTGGAATGAAAGTGGGATGAAAATGCATTACAAATAGACTCGGGAGAAGAGATCGTCACATCACCATATCTGAGGAAACTGGGTATTGCATTGGACTTAGACCGCTGCTTTACAAAGCTCCAAAAGCGTTTAGGATTCTTTTCGATGGAGGCTTCCGTATCAGATAAGTAGTTGGTGTAACACTCTGTTTCAAGTTTATTAACCCGCTCACGCAGATGTTTAAAGGTCGCCTCATCTGAAAGTCTGCCATAAGTCTTAAATTTAAGGAGATATTTGAACTTCTCTTTAATCAAGCGTTTAAGTGCCGGGGAGTACCAGATAGGGTATGTACTGTGGTAAACTGTCTTAGAGGCAACAAACTTACTCTGAATATCCGCTATAGTAGTATAAAAGTAGTTTACAGCGTCGTTAAGCGACATGTCAAAAAATACGTTCGTCCAGTCTATAGCAGCTATTTCACTGTTAATGGCTGCAAAGTCAGCTTTACCGAAAAGGTAACGAATAAAGGGAGCGGGAGTTAAATAGGTGTACTCAGCAAAGTTCACGTCGATACAGAGGGCTGGATGATATTTGTCAACAGGTGATAAAGGCATCAAACACTCACTTACCGAAACAATTTCATTACATAAAACTAAATCTAGAATCTTACCATATGCATTTAATATTCCATTATATTGATTGAACCCTAAAACACGCAATTCGTCTGTTAGCATGTATTCGTCGCTACTAAGAATATTCTCAGGTAATAAAATGGTGTTGTTTAATTGCCACGAAATTCCACTTAGGTTAAAATCACCAATAACTAAATAATTATCGGTTGGATTGTTTAGCACTATATTACTCAAACTATGGAGAAAATTTGATAATTGGTCGGAAAAAGTGTAACCACGGTTTTGCTTACATAGATAGATGACACAAACATTCAATTTTAGGTAATTTCTTGTGTTAGGCTGACGTACACTTAAAGTTACCCACAAGTCTTCAGCCGAGGAGTGAAATAATGGTTGGGGAACCGCAGAAATATACTTACGGACAGCCACCAAGACACCACCTCCACGAGACTGACCTGTGAGACAGTAATCCCGATCGCGACGCCACACAATAAACTGATCACCAAATAACTCCGAGTTTGATATGCCATCGACTAACCAAGTTTCCGTTAAAACAATAACATCGTATGAACATAGGCATAGTTGGCGAAAGAAGGATTCAGTCTTGGTACGGAGCCCACGAACATTCTGATAATATACATGCAGTTTCTTATTGCCATCTAAAGCCATCGATAATTTACACAATTTATAGCAACAAAATTATTAGCACGATAACAACCACTTAAGTAACAAGGCACTATAAGACTAATGATTGCAGTGTCTGTGACAATGTTTACGGATAATAAATACTCATAGTTATCGTAATATAACAAAATAAAAGCGAACAGTAATCCAGTATGTAGGGTAATTAGGCATACACAAATTGTTAAACGGCACAAAAAACGCAGAAATATCACAGGTAGCTGAGTGAAGAAGCAGGCAGTAATTAGATTCGACAATGAGTGCGAGCGAGGTAAGCATAGATTGGGATGTTCTAATTAATAGAATAGCGCGATAAGAAAAACATAAGACCCATTTATGAATACAAAAGCGAGGTGACGATGCTTTGAGCACGTCAGCGGTGCTAAACCTTTTACAAAAATTGAAGCGAGAAATTAGTACATAATTAATAAAAATGAATTTACTTCTAGACATAATATGTTTTAAGATATTTTGATAAAATGATGATAACCGAAGGATGCGCCACTCTAATTTAGCTTGTTTAAATCTTTCTCTTTAGATATTACGAAAACAGCCGATCCTTCCTGCCTGCGGACATGGATCTTTCCGTGTTTGACCCATACGTGCTTGTACTCTTTCTCCTTAGCTATTGTCCGGGTTTTGTTTAGCAACTTTTTGGAATCAGAGTTGAGGTGATCATTCACATAAACCCGGTTCGTTTCGCCCAGGAATCCAAGGTCATGGGCGGATGACGTCTTGAAAGAGCGTGCAGCCGCAACAAAGTCCTCCTTGACATATCTGTTCAGAAAGCTGACCACAATTGACTTGTCCTTTGTGTTGAACAATGGAATCCTGGAAATGTAGTTAATCTGGGTTTTAGGAAAAGTAAAATTAACCTTTTGGCTGATATTTTCCAAGATAGCGAACAGATTTTCGTCCTTTTTTAGGGGAATGCCCTTAATTTCCACATTGTTCAGCCTTGATCTTTGGTCGCTGGCGGACAGCTCCGACTTAATCAAGTCAATGTCAGATTGAAGAGAGCAAACAGATTCCTGTAAGTGCTCAAGACCAGCAACTCTAGTTTCAATGCCTGCAAGTTTTGCAGAGAAATCATCCAGCCGTTTACCCTCGAACTCACAACTGACCTTGAGTTCTTTGAGTTCCTCCTTCATGAGTTTGACATCATCAGACAGCGTCGGCAAGCCAGCCAGTTGAACCTTGATCTCACGAATCTCATTCAGGATCATTTCCAAAGACGCAGGTTCAGGTGTTGGTAGTGGAGACGGGGATGGGGTCGGTGACGGTGAGGAAATTCGGCACTTAGGACATTTCCAAGCCGCCCTTCGGTCCGCCCCTAGTTTCCTCCACCCGCCCTCCGTGATGCTAGCGCAGCCAAAATCGAGGTGCCGCTTGCATGCGGTACACTGAACGCCATCATTAAAGTCCGAGCTGCAGCTGGCACACTTCATCATGATTGAGTTGAAGTTGAAACCGCGTAAATGTTGAGAACCACTGATCTAACGGCCCGGTCGAGCAAGGTGCGTGGGTACTTGCGTAGCGATCGCGCGAAGTGCGTAGCGGACGAGCGAATTACGTGCTTGCTAAGTGGGTGATCGCGAGTAACTGAAACTGAATTATAAAAAAAAAAAATCAATAACTTTTGGTTTTTATGAGTTACATTTTTATAACCATTTTTTCTAGTACGTATGTTGAACCAGGAATACGCCTTTATTGGATCGGACAGGGTTTTTGTTACATATTGTATAGCCTCTTTATAAGCCTCCGTTATAGCCATATATTCGGCCTCTGTACTTGATAAAGCTACAGTCTGTTGTTTCTTACATTCATATGCTCATTTACCATATTGCTGCTGTTGGAAAAAATGAAAAAATCATCTACAAAAATTGCTATTATGATCTGCTCCTTTTTACATTTTTTCATATACAGTCATGGTTATAATTTAGACTTTACAAAGTTGGATTTCAATAAATAATCATTTATTCTTATATTCCAAGACCTAGCCGATTGCTTCAAACCATAAATTGCACGTCTCAATTTAAGAACGTAATTATCTTTACAATCTAAATTAGGTGGAGCTTGCATGTATACATTTTCGCTTAGGTAGCCATTTAGGAATGCTGTAGTTACATCGAAATGAGTAATTTCAAATTTAAGTTTAACACTTAATGCAAATAAAAGTCTTAAAGTTGAGTAACGTAGCACTGGTGAGTATGTAGTCCACCCCTTCTTTTTGAGTAAACCCTTTCGCTATCACTTTCGAACTTTTTCTTGAAAACCCACTTGCATTGCACTACCCTATCAGCTTTTTTCCTTTCTACGAATTCCCATGCTTGATTATCATCGAAAGCCTTCAGTTCATCTATCATCGCCTGTCCCCACTGTTCTTTCTCCGGTCCGTTCATTACTGCTTCATAACTGAGTTCTTCACCACAGGATTCCAGCTCGTCCAAAATACAGAGATTGGTTACGCCATACCTTTCTACTGGTTTTCTCTTACGCTTGCTAACCTCCACCATTGGAACTTCTTCCTCTGTGAGAGACTCATTTTCTGCTTCTGACACCGTTTGATATGAATCACTTTGGGAGCTTGAAGAGTCACAGATATATGTAGAATCATTTGGATCTACAACTGTATTCTCAGATGAACTTTCTTCTCCTTCTGAGTTTTTATCTTTCTCTGACTTTTCTTCTTTTTCATTTACTACTATCTGAGCGTTGTCGGAGTCTTCTTTTTCCATAATAATGACATCTCTGCTCGTAGTAATTTTATCTTGTTTTTGGGTTATATATTCTGTATCCTTTTATATTATCCTGATACCCTACTAGAATCAATTTTTCAGCCTTCTTATCCCATTTTTTTATTTTTATTTTAGGAACATGTACCATTACTTTACTCCCGAATATTCTAACATGGCTCAGGTCTGGTTTCTTACCTGTCCACCTCTCGAATGGTGTCATCATGCCTAAACTGGCGGCTGGAGTTCTATTCTTTAAGTACACTGCAGTATTTACTGCTTCGGCCCAAAAACTTTTGTTCAGATCTGTTTCACACAGTAAACATCTTGCCCGTTCAACTATAGTTCTGTTGAACCGCTCCGAGAGACCATTCTGCTCGGGAGTGTGAGGATTGGTCTTCTGATGGACGATACCAGCTTGTCTCAAGAAGCTCTCCATCTCTCCTGAACAAAACTCCCCTCCGTTGTCGGTTCTCAATATCTTTATCTTGTTTCCTGTTTGATTCTCGACCATACCACGAAATTCTCTGAAATGCTGGAATACCCAGGTATTCCAGCATTCTTGAAGGAGAAGAACCAGTTCTTCTCCTTCAAGAAGTAGACAAAAGTCATTCTGCTGGCATCATCCACGAATAGAAGAAAATACTTCGACTGACCAATCGACTTGGTCTCCATCGGCCCGCATAAATCTGAGTGTACTACTTCTAGTAGTTTTTCACTTCTATGGTTAGCTGATGGGAAGGGAATACGTGTCTGTTTTCCCTCACAGCACACTTCACAATTCTAGATCTGTATGTCAGCTTTCTTGTCAAAAGAAACTCCTTCTACAGCACCTTCATGCATTTTCTGCAAAGCCTTACTGTTGATATGGCCTAGCCTTCTATGCCAAATCGACATGGCCGTCATTGCCGACAACATATTCTCGGATTTTATTGTGTTTTATTTGTACACGCCGTTATTCAAATTTGCAGTGCCAATAAGCTCATTCACTTGATTATATCGTCGGTCGGAAACAGTAATGGAACATTTCAAAATGGCCTGTTCTGAGTAATTAAGGTTTAAAGTTTTTTAATACAAATGCTATTTCATTTTTTCTAGAGACCATTTTGTAATTTTTTTTTATTGAATAATATGCAGATTATAGCCAAGTTTATTGCCAAGTTTACTAATTATATATTATAGCCAAGTTTACTAAATTAACTGATACTGAAAACGAAGAGATCACTAAAATCTATATTTCTTTATCGGAATAAATAGTTTTCTGTCAAAGAGAAATGACATTTGAGTTGTACCGTTAGTGATTTGGATAAAATATTCAATTCCCTACCATTCTACATACTCATATCAAAACACGTGATTTTGGAAATGTTCCGGTGATGAATCCGACCGACGATATATCAAACAGACATCCTTCTTGAACGCTACTCTGTTGCCGTTAGCTATCAGTTGGCTTACTGATAATAAGTTTGTCGTGAGCTTCGGTATGTACAAAACATTCTTTACAATCACATCATACTGAGAATCATTTACACTTGTCGTAATCTGTGTCTCACCGACACTTACTACAGGCACAGTCGTTTGATTTGCGACTACGATTTCTTTATTTTCGTGCACGCGTCTGGTTCGCAGTAAACATTTTTGGTTCGGCGTCATGTGAGCGCTTGCACCCGAGTCGACATACCAGTCATCTGTGCTAAAACTTCCGTTGAAAAACGCTGCACTAAAAGCATTTACAGGTTTATTTGCTTTTAATTCGGGGCACTTATTCTTAAAATGACCAATTTTCTTGCAATTGTAGCATTTTATTTGTTTACTGCCGGTTGACGTATCACTTGACGTTGACGTTTGATTTGTTTGGAATTTGGCACCGCGGTTACTGTTGCCAGTTTTCGACCGCTGTTTTGACCAAAATGCTGAGTCTCTTCCAGTGCCAACCTCTTCACACATGTCAAGTAATTTTGTCTTTATGACGTCAGCGCTAATGTCTATGCCAGAGTGTTCAATTGCCATTATCATCGAAGAAAACTTATCTGGGAGTCCAGCTAATAGTAATGATCCAATCCACTCATCTGTGATCTCAAAACCTGTTCCCTTCAATTTCTGCGCCGTTTCGACTACTTGAGATACGTAGGTTGTCATGGAATCGCAGTTTTCAAGGCGTATTGAAATCAATGTTCGAAGTAAACTTATTTTTCGCTGATACCCTGTGTCATCGAACAATTGTTTCAATTTCTTCCACACACCATTTACTGTAGTCCCATTCTTTATATGCGCGTATAACGAAGAATCAATAGTCATCACGAGCTTGGCTTTAGCTTTCTTCATCTCAGCTTCACTGATGGCCGCTGGCATGTCAATGCCCTCGAGTAGCAAAAAATTGCTTGTCGCGAACGCCCAATCGTCATAGTTTTCGCGACCTTTGAGCTTCGGTTTATTAACAAGGTAGCCCGACGTCGACATTTTTATATTTGCACGAAATTATACCGCAAAATTTTAATTTTTAAGGATCTGGGCCCATAACCTAATGAAACACACGTAGTCGTAAATCATAGACTAAACTTTTATTTTCTAAATTACATAGACAAGTAGCATAGTAGTAACAACCAGTATTATTTCTAACATTTTTGTATGGTGAACTGGTGACTAATAAAGGCTTTCCTCTTCGGAGCTGTGATACTTGATCAGGTTTCTTGGTTTTTCGCTGGATTGTGGAAAAAGGACTGATTTAAGCCGGTTTTATGGAAAGTTTTCGTCTGGCTTGAGCCCTTAAACAGCGCGAGACTTGAGGATGAACTAATTCGTCATTTGATGTCGACGGCACTGTAGCTGATTCATTATGGGTTAGGACTGGAAGCGGAGCCGGTAATTCGTCATTTGATGTCGACGGCACCGTAGCTGATTCATTATAATTTAAAATAAACAAGGCAGGCGTGTTTTTAATTTTTTAAATTGTTTTGATCTGTTCTTTTGAGCAGAACCCTTCAGCAGTTTGGATTCATTTCTTTTAACAGCATGCCTCATAACGTTTAAAAAAAATATTCGCACTCTGGTATTGTGAAGTTATTGTCAGATTGGTGTATTATTAAAAAAAAAAAATGTTATAGTTTTAGTATAAGACTTAAAACATATTTTTGGTTCTCCTCTGGTACCTCCAGCCCAGGAACATTGGGTCATAAGTTGCCGAGTGTACATGGAATCGACCAATGCGTAAGCGTTATTATATGCGCGACGTTTGCCTTTCGTACAAGTTACAGAAAGTAACTTTATAATATTGTCTTCAGCTTGCGGATTATTTAAACCATAGATTTAAACGTTCCTCGAAACTAGTGATTTCCAGTAAGGTCACCCGGGGTGTTTGGGCAGTGAAGACAGGGGGGCAGGCAGGGCTTCTTCAATAAGGCTCGAATACGATTTTATAACGTTTTTTAATGTTCGTTTTACAATAATTTGGATTGAAAGTCACTGGTCACGTACGCACGTCGCACGGTTCGGGTTCAACGATGTATTGCGCGCGGAGCGTCGGTCAGTTCCGCGAACGAACGTATCGATGGCGCGCGGGTGCTTCCTAAAAGGTACAGCAGGTGGCGTTGCTTGACGCAACATTCGCGCTCGCCGCGTAGATGCAGAGTTTCGATGGCGCGCGCGCTTCCTCAGTGGAACACTAGATGGCGTTGCTTGACGCAACATACCGGCCACCTTGGAATATCCGTCTTCCAACTGAAACTGGAGTCTCGCAGTCTAAACCGGCAGCGGGCAGATTTTTGATGAAGCACGCTTGATTGTGCCTTGTGATGTTTGGATCTCAGCCACTCTGGAGACACCATCATTGCCTGGGAACAGTTTAATTATTCTACCCATTTTCCACTTGAGTGGTGGTAGGTTATCTTCTTTTATGACGACAAGGCTGTCCTTAGCGATGTCGTCTTTCTTGTGTGCCCACTTCGTTCTTCGTTGCAGCTCAGACACATATTCTTTTGACCACCGCTCCCAAAAATGTTGCCGCAGCTGTTCCAGCCGGTGGTAGCGACAGGCAGGCGTAGATGTCGTATTCGTGAAGTCCTCACTGGCAGGTGCAACCAGCGAACGGCCGATTAGGAAATGAGCAGGTGTGAGTGGAAGGTAATCACTTGGATCTGAGGACATAGGTGACATAGGACGGGAATTCAGGACGGCCTCAATCTGAGTCAATACCGTACTAAACTCCTCGTAAGTTAGTTTAGCATTACCTACGACACGTCCCAGGTGATACTTACACGACTTCACTCCTGCCTCCCATAAACCACCAAAGTGAGGCGCATAAGGCGGAATGAAACTAAATGTAATATTATTATTACTAGCAAAATCAATTATTTCGTTTGATTTTTCAAATAGGGTAACCTGGTCTAGGAGTATGCACTTAAGGTTTAAAATGTTCTAAAAAAATAAAAATGATATCTAGGAAATCAACTAAGCGTTTACTACGTCTACAATTTAAGCATGTTTCATAAAGTAATGTAAAATAAAACATAATTACGTTTTATCTCTCTAAATAACAAAAATAATCAGAAATGGGAATTGCGTAGTCTTACAAGTACTATTGGATAAGAGTACGCGTCTACGTTGATAAGAGTACGCAGGTCGTGCTTTACTTTTTTTTTACTTGCAGAGGTGGCAAATAAAATTTCCTTGACCCTCATAAGTCGTACAAGCCTCATTCCACCATTCGGAGTATTTTAATCATCCTATCCAGTCTTCTGCGAGGGGTCTACGTAGATTTCAAGTACATGCTGGGCATCTCCCAAACCTTTTTTTAGGCATTTTCTTTAGCAAATTAAAAGGTTAGCCTTTTGAGGAAGAGATTTTGAAACTGGTTTTGGAACACTCTCTGGTACATTCTTTAGTACATTATGGTACTTTATTTGATGCCAAAGGCTCCTCGAAAGCTAGCTTGTATCGAGACCCAGTCAATATCAGACTTTGATCTTTTGCGGTAAATTACACATTACATAAGTATTATATTTTTATTTATATATGTATGTATTTGCAACGTTTAAGAAAAAAAAAATACAGTAACGAAACTAACTGAAAAATAATTGCGTGTAAGAGTACGCGCGCACTCTTGTAAGATACATAACTGCGTACTCATACACACACTAGCCAAATCGTAAATGAGCGGAATTCAACGCCATCTCCTGACGTTGACCGGAATTACGCTCGCAGCATGCGTTAGGCATCGTCTTTGAAAACCCCACAGTTAACTTCGTTTTTACAAAATAATTGCATTCTTGTCTCAAACATACTTCCAAAATGGTAAAAATATTTAAGATTTTGAGCAAAAATCTTTAAATTTACGTAATTTCTGTGTTTTCTTCGGGATTTAATTATTTTTTGACATAGCACTGTTTATCACAGTTGACATCAAAATGCAACTGAAGTTAGCCGCGTATCGTAAACAACTTCACGGTTTCTGGCGTTGCGTACTCTTATCGGATGCGTACTGCTAGACCAGGTTACCCTATAGCTGAAAGCTCCTTTTCAGCTCCAACAAAATTCCTACCATAATCGGAAAAAACATGACACGGCTTACCGCGTCGTGATATGAATCGTTTGAATGCCAATAAATAATCATGTGTGGACAAAGAACTAACCAATTCTAAATGCACAGCTCTGGTAGCAAAACAAACGTATAAACAAATATATCCTTTAATTAGTTGTGAACCTCTGCCTTTGCGATTCAATATGGATATTGGCCCGGCATAATCAACACCACATCGCATGAATGGAAATCCAGCTTCTAAACGTTCGGCTGGGAGGTCACCCATCTGTGGACTTAACGTATTTCCTTTCATGCGAATGCAGGTTACACATTTATGAACCACTAGCCTGGCTAAATTACGTGTTCCCAGCACCCACCATCTATCACGCATGGCAGCCACGAGAAGCTGAGGTCCAGCATGAAGTAAACGTTTGTGTTCGTATGAACACAATAGCCAAGTAAACCGATGCACATAGGGGTATTTCGTTAATCTAGCTGGCCAAAAACATTTGTTTGGGTTTTTGAGTTGGTAATGACAGAAATAAGACAAGCGTAATATAAACAGTAATATATAATGTTTATTTTTTATAATTTCCATAAAAAAGGGAAAAAAAATGAAAAAAAAATTGATTTGGTCATTATTTCTACACTAATATTATATAATAATGATTATGACACATATATTGATATGATACTATGTATTAAATCAATCAATAATTAGTTTATCTCATCCTCGCTATCTGATTGAATTGCGTCCGCTGGGTTTGGTGTTGCAGATACAAGCATATTCAATGTTTCAGGTAGAAAAGAAAACTTCTTATTTTTCTTTATTACCCTTGAGGCACTAAATAAGGGATCTGAACTTAAAAGTAGCCTATTCAAAATGTCTCTGTTACAGGACTCTCTAGAGAATTTTCTTGAGTAATCCTGTCTGTATGACCTAAAATGCTTGTTGCGTGCTTCTGCTGCTTCTTCAGATAGTTGCCCTATGGGTAACAATGCATTTTTTATTATGTCTGATCCGTGCACAAGTACTTTGTGCAGTGTGGGTGTCATTGGGTGCCACGGGTAAAGTTTCACATATAAGCAAGCAGTTTCTTCTGCATATTTTTCATATTTTTCTAAATTTATCTCGAATCCGCATGAAATCGTTTCCAAAATTACTTTCAATCTATATATCAACTCGTAATCTATTCCTGTTATATCTGACGATAGTTTCGGATCTTCAAAAAATCTCCTGCTAGTATTGCCGTCATTAGTGTTTCCGAAGTTTGCTTTCGGCATGTCAACTAATAAGCCAGTTTCATTGCGAAACCTGGTCTGTATTTCGATTTTCTTGTTCATTTCCATTTGTTTTTCCTCTTCTGATTTTCTCTGCCGGTACTTTTTCACAGGCAATTTATACGCTAAGTGTAGAATGCTTTCAAAAAATCGTATTCTCGCATGTAAAATAGAAAGACCGAATTCAGTAGCATCCTTTGAAATTCTCCTTTTGTCCTTTAAATTATTGAATTCTTTGGAAGTTTTTCCACAAATATAGCAACGACTTGTGGATGTTGTTCCAGTAGCTGCGTTGCAAATCTTTCCATCTACCATTGTCATTACAAATTGGGAATGCACCAAAAACTTTTCTCCATCAATATCCACCTCAGTCGCAACCAAATTATCAATGGAATTTTTAACATAATTGATTTCTTCGTTTGTTATTTCAGTTGTCTCTTTGACGAAGCGAAATCGGGCTGATGAAGGTGTTGGATTTTCCCATAACACCTTTTGATTTTCCTTGCCGCAAATAAGTCTCACAGGTACAAAGCAGCTTTGAAAAATATTAGCATCAGAGTCAGCTTCATCGTCAAGTTTTTGTTTGTACTGTGCTTGTTGGGATCCGTCGCAGCCCCATTTACATAACAACTTCAAAGTGTTCCGCTCTTGCTCTTTTATTGTCAATAAGACTTCTTCTAGGAATTTCGATAAGCGCTTCACAGTAATATCAATTAATGGTTGTAATTGGGTTTCCGCGCAGGTACTCGTTACCGTGACCGTGACCGTTTCTGGAGGAGGATAACATTTATTTTTGGCTTCTTGAATTAAGCTATAACACGGAAAAAACTTCTTGTTCGTGTTTCTTATTACTTCATACTGTCCTCGTGTTAAATCTGCATCTATAAACATTTTTAAAGCTTCCATGGGAGTTAGACGCGATGATTTACCACACTTAGAGGCATCGAAAGCTTTTTTGTACTTCGTTGCACGGGTCGGAGAGCTTGTTATATCTTGTAGTACGCGAGAAGCATCACGTTTTCCCGATTTTCTTAATTCTACTTGAGCTGCGTGAACTATAACACCGTCTTCGACATTGGAACGTATCTCTTCAGTTTTTCTTCTTTTGCTCCTTTCGCTAGATTCGCCAAATGATTTACGAGGGCGACCATGACGATTTGTAGTTGTCACAACTGGAATTTCGAAAGTACCTTCCAGCCAAAGATGGTTGTTTTTTAAGAAAACCTCTTCTTTTTTGTGCGATTTAATCCACCTTTGCTTCATTTCTGATTTGAAATGTGCAAAATTGTGCTTCAGTTTATTTAACTGACTGTCAGTAAGGTTGTCTTGAGTGAAAAGGTGGTATCTCAGAAAACATAGCTTTTCTTCTAAATTACACACATCAAAAGTGTCTAGGGATCACGCATTTTTATGCGGATTTCTTGAGATTGAGATGTGGCTTTGTAATAAATTTATGATTTTATAAATTTATATGGATCCTTTTTGGTGCATTTCATAATTTGAATCAGGAACTGTGAATCAAATTCGAGTAAAAGATGAAAATCAGCTGTCAATATTTTCCCTATAAAAACATACAACGCATTGAAGACATTATTAGTGCTACTGTTTCCCTACTACTGATTAAAACCAACGTTATTATGGAGCGGCGACGTCATTTAAGCAGGGAAGAAATGCTCAGAGCCGTGGGAATGATAGAAGCTGGTTCCCGGCAACGTACTGTGGCTTTAGCTCTGAATACAAGTCAGAGTGTTATCAGTCGACTTTGGACACGTTACCGAAGCACTGGTACCGTGGCTGAGCGCCATGGAGGACGGTATCGCTGCACCACACGGAGACAAGACCGATACATTCAAATCTTAACTCGAAGAGCTCCAACAATAACCGCCATGATGTTAGCCGTGAGGCTTCATCACTCTTCAGGGAACTTAATTAGCGACCAAACAGTCAGAAACCGCTTGCATGAAGTGAACCTTCATTCCCGAAGACCGCTACGGGTACCACCTATAGCAATGTACAATCGTAGGATTCGATATCAATGGGCTCTTGAACACAGAAATTGGGCAGAAGAACAATGGCGTTTCGTGTGCTTTTCTGATGAGTCTCGTTTTGGTATGAGACCGGATACAAGACGTATACGACACTGGAGAACCCCTGGACGCCAACAGCGATTAAAATCCTGCCAGGAAGTCCATCCTTATAGTGGTGGAACCATCATGGTATGGGCGGGTATTTGGATCGGCGGAAGAACTGAGTTGATTTGGATCAGAGGCAACCTCAACGCTCAAATTTATGCTGAGACGATTGTATCAGACGTCATCGTTCCTCTACAAGTGCAAATCGGTCCCTTATTTCAGTTAATGCATGATAATGCACGACCGCACACCGCAAGAGTTGTAAGACAGACTCTCGCCGCAGCTAACATCAATGTCCTGCCCTGGCCTGCTCAGTCGCCAGACTTGAACCCGATTGAGCATGCATGGGATATGCTACAGAGAAGAGCTCTGCCGAATATGGAGGGTATCCAGTCGCAAGAAGACCTTTTTTTGTTGTTGCAACGAACATGGGCGTCCATTCCACAGCGTGATTTGGATGAACTCATTTTGAGTATGCCAAACCGATGTTCTTGTGTTGTTAGTGTTCGCGGTAGAAACACGGATTATTAATTGTTTAAGTTACCCAATAAAATTTTAAAGAAAACTGTTATTTCAGTCTTTTTTTCGAACTTTTGTGTTAGTGGTTCAAATGTCAAAAATCCCTTTATTAGGAAAATGGCAAATTTCTTTATTAATGCAAAGGTGACTTGGTTTATCGTTACTGTGACAAACGAAAACACTTTATTTGATGAATCCTTAAAGAAAATTTTAATTAATATCAATCAGGAGAAAAGTTATTGCAAAAATATATGTTGATCCCTAGACACTTTTGATGTGTGTACTTAAATTTTCATTCTTCATCTTATCAAAGAGTGATTAACGAGTCACTACTCTCACTCCAGAGGGACCCTCTGAACCTAAAACAAAATTTAAACATAAATTAATATTTCACTAATTTCGACTCTAAAAGATCAAAATATGCTGCTAAGTGTATCCGCGCTATTCCGCGACAAATTTATATAGCATTCGTTACTTAAGAACCTATATTTTAAACATGAATGACAAAAAAAGCCGGATCTACCCCGATACTATAACAAATACACGTTTAAACATAAAATTTCTTTAATAAATCTTCTCATTTTAGACGTTACTACTCGATCCCTAAAAATATAAACAAACTAAACGGAATCAAATTTTATTAAATATATTATATTTAGATTGCCACATACCTGTAGTTTCCGAATCCATTGCTTCCTTGCACCAGGTTAACACAGAAAACTGCAGCTTGCTCACAATCTTAACGCTTTCTAAAAATCGCCGATAACTGACACGTACACAAAGTTCAATGATCAAGTATCGACTGACTTTGCTTGGTAACGCGCAACGGGAGAGGGGTGGGGACGGCGGCCTATTGTTCGGTGGAGTGTCCCCTGCCTCAGGTAGTCGAATGCAGTAGCATTTCTTTAACTTTGTTATTCTGACTTTTGGCCGCGTAGATAATTAAAATACCCGTATGTGCGATGTTTACGGCACAACAACACTGGATGTTTCTTATCGTAATCAAAATTCGAATTACTAAGTCTACCGCCAACACGAATTATATTATCCTTATCTAAAAATAAACTTAAACCTAATGTTTTATTACTAGACTTATTATTTAACTGCACCTGTTCTTTAAGGTTATGATATTCCTTACTGAATGATTGTGATGGAACTAAACGTGTCAACACAACTAACGAATTATTAATCTCGCTCACGGTCAATGACCCGGTACGGCGACCTTGACCGACATGCGATGCACGTAAGTTAGAGATGTACCGTAAGACATACGCGATTGTTCTTTGTAAACGATTAAAACAAGAAAACCTTTCGAAATCAATTATATTATAAGTTTCAACATTTAATAAAGAATCATGCCCACTCTCCATACATTGATTGACCTGTCACTTGGGTTTTTTCACAGGTCGCGTCTACCTACAACTGGTGTTGTATAAAAACGATAATTACATAAAACAAAAAAACATAATAACTTGCCATTTTTTCATTTAGAGGCCAGGGAAAATTGCAATTACTTAATTAAATTTTTGAGGTTAAAACAGCTGTCAGATGAGATTGACAGCTGTCATAACCTCAAAAAATATAAATTAATTACTTAATCGAATTGTGTAATAGAGAGTAACATTTTACAAATAAATCCCCCTCTAATGTAATATCATCTTTAAAACGTCGCAAACAGCAGTTATAATCTCATAATATCCCGCAGATGAGTTTTAGACTTCACGTGTGATGTTATTCTATCCCTGTATTCCACACTACACTTTGTGTAAATTAATTTAGAGAAGTATCGATCAAACAGCTTAACGGCATTTAACGTTAACGTTTTAGCTAACGTCTGGGCCATCATGACATAAGTAAATAACTGAAAGACTGCCTTCCTACATGTTTTTGGGGAGGACAGGGAAATTAAATAAAAAACTAAAAACTGGTTTTGTTTTATTATTATTTATTCAATCAATGTCTTCTCTCACAACCACTTCATCTAAAAATGCCGCTGGAGCTATAATGTTGGTTTCATGTCTGGCCCAACCTAGGTATCACACCAGTCATAACATGCGCACAACAACCTACAGTGCGACGTCCTACGATGCAGTTACAGCAATACTCTATAATGCCTTCTCGTCCATTAACACCATTTGCTACCAAAATATGCACATAATACTGACGTCTAGAAATGTGTCTTGATTTTATTTTTCCTTTTATAAGCGAATTTTCCCCACTGCCCAACTCCGGTATAAGATTAGTTTCTCGACAAACTTCTATTCTATATCCGCCATGGAAACGTACATGTTCACCATAATATGAACGAGCTTGACGAATTTGGTACGTTCCCAAGGCGAATAATATTAATTCACTGAATTCTAGACGAGGGAACTCAATATTAGCATTATCTGCTGTAATGCTATGAAAAAGGGATGCCCGGCGATTTAAATTATATACTGAAACTATATTTGATAAGTTATTTGCCAGGGGCATCCTTTCATTTATTATATTTAGAATTTGAGCAGCATCAGCTCTATTGCGAAGGCGAACACCAAACTTATTAATTAAACTGGCAGCAATTTGGAAGTAAGCCATCATATTCGGTACTGTTTTATTAAAATGTTCAAAACTTAACAATCTAAAATCTCTTTTAAAATATCCGTTGACAACCTCCACCACCCATCTGCATATAGTTACACATCTACTTCTATTTGCTTGGGTGGTGGTTAATTGGTGTTCACCTTCCATTAGTGACTCTGGCATATATGCCTTATAATTCTCTAATAAGCTGATGCTATCTCTGAATCCCCTGTCTAAAATAAATATGTCATTATCTTGAAAGTACTGTCTCAGTGGGGAATTTTCATTGCTGAACAAAGAAGACATTATTTCTGCATCTGATGTGGTAGCCTTGTATGGGCCAAAACAATCTAAAATGTAACCATCACAGGCTACTATTAAAAATGGCTTTAATAGATTTCTATATTTATGTAAAGAGTATGTGTCTTTTTGAAACATATAATTGCTACTTTTATTTAAAAAAATGTATGTTCCATCGCACATCACAATACATTGTTCATTATTTTCATTATATATTCCATTTGGGATCATGAGATTGTGTTCTATCAATTGTTCTCTAGACAAGTGGTTTATTCCAAGATTACATGGAACAAAATCTTGCAATAATATTTCTCGTGCTGTTTGCATTAACCTCTCTAAAGTAGTGCGAGGAACTTCCAGTAAGGTGGATATTCTTAAATCGGAATCACCTGTCCGCATCTTAATTAATACCGCAGCTAGACCTAATATACCCCTGTGTTTACTCCTTAGTCGGGGAAGTTCTTCCAATAAATTAAGGAATTTCACTTTTGTTAAGCCCATCCAAAATCCAAATAAATGTTCATCAATTTCTTGTACTGATTCTATGCTTGAAAAATCGAGAAAATATTTGTATTTTTGAACAAAAGAAAAAACATGTTCGATTTGTTCAACAGTAAAATCAGTCATGCTGTTTTCACTGTCATAAAGGGAATCCCAACTGTTTCCATATAAATGGTCTGTACATACCCTAGCCAATTTGGGAATATAAAAATTGTAGTTGGCCAAAACGGTAGAACGCAGTTCATCTGACACAGTATGCAGATTTGCATTCTCACATGCATAAAATGCACAATGAGATGCTGTATTGGGAGCACGTTTATAATTAAGTAATGTTACATTACTTGATTGTTGATTTCTCACTCTAACTGGTTGGGTTTGAGATTGTTGTGAATGGATCTCTGGAACTGGAACTGATTCCCTTTCATTTTCCTCATCTGTACTCGGAAGGAGCGGGGGAGGTTGTATGTCTTGTACATGGACTGGATCAACGGATTGTTCCACTTCTTGTTCCATTGTTTCACCTTGAACACTCTCGTCACCATCTAAGCCTCTTCTCTCATCCTGTTGCTGAGTTTTAAGAGCTTGTCTTTTAAATCGCAACCAACAGGCATGGCATACACGATCAGATTGTGATATCTGTCAACAAAAACAATATATTTGTAATAAATGCAGTAACACACCCAGTAACATGGATTAAAATATAATAGAGTAGGCCTTAAGCTGCGTTTCCACTGAGGCAGAGCGGATTGCGATTCACCAATCACATGGCTTGAGTGGAGAAGAGATTTTTCAAGCCTTGTGATTGGTGAATCGCCCTCCGCTCTGCTCCGCTCCGCCTCAGTGGAAACGCAGCCTTAGCCCTGCAGTGGTAAAACCCAGACTAATATTAATAAAATGAGTTTGAATATTTAAATACAAACCTGACGTGGTGCTACAGCAGTTTGAATTAAGTCAATCATCCTTAGTGTGAGTCTTGATGCGTTTTCTTGAAGAATGTGGTCACTTTGACGATTGAGCAATGATCGCCCACAAACGGGGCATACTTGAGCATGACCATGGCGAGATGAACAAGCAGATGGATCACACTCACTGTTTCCATGAATCTGAGCATTAATAGTTTGCATGCATACATCAAAGCATGCCTCGCAAATATAATCTTCTTCTGTTACCTGAAAAACAAATCAATTATAAGATATTAATATATAGAAATAAGTATATTTATCTATAATATGTATGTATTTAGAAATATATAAGTATGTTTATCAGTTGTCTAGTACCCATAACACGAGCTCTGCTTAGCTTGGGACTAGATGGCGTTGTGTGATAGTTGTGGAATATTATTATTATTATTATTATTTAATTTATATTTTTACATGTTTTGATTTAAATAGCTGCCAAAACGAATACTTTAGTTAAATATGGGGAAATCTACATGTAAGTAACACTTTTAGTCATTGGATTGACTTTGGGGCGTCATCTATTTCTAGTACTATGTATTAGTTATATTTTCTGTAGGTACCTACTTAAGTGGGTCTGTTGATTGAATACTAAACGTAACGTTAGTTACCTAGTTGATTGTTATTATACTTACTATTATTGGAGATATCCAAGTGCTAATTAGCGAGATGACTCTGCTATCAAGCTGAAGGGCCTGATAACGCCGAAGCGTATTAACACTTATGTTGCAATTTATACATCTCGTAGAAGGCGCCATATCGCTTTCTAACAACAGCGATAACGTCTTAAATCCCAATCAAAAAGCACTGAATCGGTATCCGTATAACACAAGCCAAAGTAATCGTAAGTGGTAGGTATCGAAGTCCGTGAAAAATGCAAAAGTCGTAAGGATATCGGAAAATCTAAAATCGCACAGTACACACGTAGCAAGAGCAAACGAACGACTGCAAGATGTCAATCAAATGACAGCCGGTCAATGCCTGTCATGGCTGTCATTCACAGTCGGCGCAATTCGTTTTAAGCGTAACCTGTCAACTGTACACTTATTGTTTTTTTTTTATCTTGATATAAAACTATAAAAAATCATAGCTTATTATTAATTAATAAGTGTATTAAAAATAATATCAATCAGTTATTTTTAAACATTCCATAACAGCATGACGAACAGACAAGATTTTCGCAATCTGTTAAACGGAACGTGTGTAAAACACGTTCCGTGTTCTAATTTACTTTTGGAAACAAAACCTTTGTAAAAACGTTCCGTTTCCCACAGTTTTTTGAGAATGATAATCAAAGAAATATTATTTTTCCTGGCTTTATTTGAAAATTCAGTTAAGCGTTACGAAATAAGCAAAAAAATTGCAATTTTTTAAGATATTTTTCATCACGTAGACGCGTTACAAAATTTTCAGGTCAATATTGGACATGATTCTTGGTAGTTTTAGAACATTTTAATTCTGGTAACTTATCACTAATAAACTTAATTTCATTATTTTTTATTGTCAACCAGCTTGAAGTTGGTTCACGAAGAAAGGTAGGACCATACCACCACAAACTAGTGTTGTCTTCCTTTAAGGAATCAAAGAGAACGCCTCTTGATAATATGTCAGCAGGATTCTTCTTACTTTTAACATGCAACCAAGTAGTGTTGCTTGTTAATTTGTTGATTTGCACAACCCTATTCTGAACAAATGTTTTTAACAAATGTGGTGCTGTCCGAAGCCAGGCTTGAACTATAGTGGAGTCAGTCCAGAAATAGATCTTATCGAATTTCAGCCTAAGAGAATTTATAATTTTATTATAAAGTTTAGCTTCAACTAAAGCTCCACATAGTTCAAGTCTCGGAATACTTAACGCTTTAATTGGTGCGACTGTGCTCTTAGCACATAATAATCGACTAGTAACCTGCGACTCATCAGTATTAGTGTGTGAACGTATGTACGCACATGCACCGTATGCAGACTGCGAAGCATCGGTAAAAATATGTAACTCTTTATTTACAGAATTAGTACACATGACATAACGCGGCACTAATATTTCGGGTAAATATTGTAACGACTGAATGAAATTATCCCAGACACATGCAATTTGACTTGGGACTTCGTCATCCCAACTTATTTTAGCAAGCCATAATTGTTGTAATAAAACCTTAGCCGTGGTAATAGCTGGTGCCAATAACCCTAGTGGGTCGTAAATCTGTGCAATGACTGACATAATTAAACGTTTAGTTATCTTCATGCCATTATGACCTTTATCTACACTAGTTGAAAAATTAAATAAATCGTTCTTGTTAGACCAACCAACACCCAAGGTTTTAGACTGACAATATTCACCAATACATAAATCCTTAGTACTTTCTGAAGTTACATCAAAATTAAAACTCCATTTCCTTAAGGGAAAACAACCGTTTTGTAGAATGGCGGACGTTTTATTACAAATATCTAACAACTTGTCGCGCTGATCATGCCCCGTCAAGAGATCGTCCACATAAAAATCGTCATTGATAACGCTAGCAATGACGTCATCCGTGCATTCCTTTGCCAGCTGTTTCAAGCAACGGTTGCTAAGGTACGGTGCTGATGCAGTGCCATACGTCACTGTGTTGAGACGATAAACTTGAATTGGCATGTTGTTATCAGTTCGCCATAATATTAGCTGTAAGTTACGTTGTTCAGGATGAATTAAAGTTTGTCTAAAGAACTTTTCAATATCTGCGCAAGCTACATATTGATATTGCCGGAAACGAAGCAATATTGAGAAGATATCGTTTTGTAACCTAGGGCCCACGTATTGAATATCATTCAACGAATTATTATTAGAAGTTGTAGCGCTTGCATCGAAAACGACACGTAATTTGGTTGTCACGCTACTTTCACGATATACCCCATGGTGTGGTACAATATAATACGGCTTATTTAAACTATTAAAATCCTTAAAACGCGTCATGTGACCTAATTGCTCGTACTCTTGCATAAATTCACAATACATTTTTTTATACTGTGGTAAACGATCTAGTTTTCTCTCTAAAGATAAAAAACGCTGTTTAGCAGAATTATGTGAATCACCCAAATAATCAGGTGATTGCTTAAATGGCATTCTTACAGTGAACCTACCGTGATGATCGCGTTCAGTAGTCTGCAAGAACAACTTTTCACAAAAACGATCCTCCTCAGTAATAACGGGGGGGATTTGTACTTCTTCGATTTCCCAGAACTTTCGTAATTGGGAATCAACTGACGACAAATTGCACTGAACATCGGTCATGCTAGCCGCTAATAAACGATTATTATTATTATAAACTGGACCGGATATAATCCAACCTACCAACGAATCTTGTAAGTAAGGACCGGTGTGAAGTTTTATTTTATTTTCTTTTAGCAAATCCCAAAAGACATCCGCGCCTATTAATAAATCTATGTCGCTTGGTACATAAAATGTGGGATCGGCAAGTACAATATTGCTAGGTATACTAATAGCATCACTATTAACGTGTGTCGAAGGCAACTTCGAAATGACACTAGGCAACACTAAACAATATAAGGTTGTATTATAATCATATACCTTAGAACGAATATTAACATCGCACTTGTGACTGGACTGTGAAACGGTTTGTCCAACGCCACAAACACGTACAGTGGACTGTATAATAGGTATTTTCAAACGTTTACATAAGCTTTGAGCTATAAAACAATTTTGACTGCCGTTGTCAAGTAAAGCGCGAACTGTGTGATAACAGTTATCAATATCAGCGATCTCAACTAAAGCTGTAGATAGCAAGACAGTCTGTAACGATTTTTCATGAACGCGTTACAACTACGATTATCAATATTGTCAGCTGTTTCTAATGATGGGTAATGGAAAAATTTCGGAATGAAAAGAAAAGAAAAAATTAAAAATTTCCAATATTTTTCCAATTTTTCAAATATTTTTCAAATATTGGAAAAAAATGGGAAGTCGACCAAGATCAGAAAATAAAACAAGATAACAAATCATTTGTTACTTTTTATCAAAATAGGTACTAAAATTTCTCATTTTTAGGATTCCGTACCCTATTACTAAGACTGTTACTTATTATTTTTCTTAAAGACTTTTATGATTTCTTGCATAAGATTATACCGTTCATCACCGGTATACCGGTCAAGTTCATGCGAGATAAATTTACAAAACATTAAATTTGTCTTCCGCTTTGTACTCTGGTTCTGTCATCACTGCCGCATCACAAAACTGTTTTTCTGAATTTGGGATATGTTTTTGGGATTCTTTAACTGTATAATCTGGACTAGACCAACGTTGAGCGTACTGGCTGTACTCATCTGGTTCTGATATGTACGTATCACTTCTAGGTAAGCTGCAATTTGGAGTATCGTCTTTTCCGGCGACTTCTGAAAGCTTATTTTTTTTTTTTCTTGGAATGTAATCAGCATTTTCAGTGAATAAATTTTCTGATTCATTACGCATATTGTCAAAATTACAGTTCATTTCAGTATCTGATTCACTATCTGAAGCTAGTATAATCTTTTCTGAAAAACAAATAAACATACATAAACTCACGCGAAGGCAAAGCCACCGAGTCTAAATTATATTATAATGCTACGTGTACGAGTAGTTAAACGAACGTGCGATATTAAGTAGATAGGTACCTACTAGTTTGTTGGTATTTCTGTTTAATAGTAAAATATTAGTCGGTAGGTGCTTACCTTTGGACATCGCTGTCTACTAACAATGGCAGTTTTGTGGGTCAGATCAGTCAAAAACACTCATAAAATTGTATAAGTGTAAGTACCTTTTATAATTATATTTTAATTTATTTAGTAGGATATCCAGTTAACTTATAAAAAATAATTTCTAAGGTAAACGTTAAAGGCTTGGGCACACCAAAAGCAGGACAAGCGCAGCACCTTAGCAGGGCAGGGCAGTTGCGCCGCGGTTGATGTCACACCAGAAACGTGAGCAGTCAGAAAGCAGTTTGAATGCGGGCCTGCTTTGTAACTGCGTTATGTGTGTCGTATCGATAGCCACACTCAGTACACTTCAAGATGTTGAACGGTTCTGACTCTGACGAAGAGGAGCTATTGTTGCTTCTAGCTTTAAGTAAAAAAAAAAGACTATGGGTTCACGATGTAAATAAGAGATGAGAAGAATATGGGGAGTACCATCGTCTATGTCGGGAATTAGAATCTTTTGAAGATAGGTTCTATACTTATTTTCGGATGTCGAAGAGTTCTTTTGAAGAATTGCATGAAATGATACGATTGAAAATAATGAAAACTGATACAAGCTACAGAGCTTCCATCTCTTCAAGAGAGCGGCTGGCAATTTGTTTGCGGTAAGTACAATTTATAAGATTTGTTTTGTGAAGGATAATATTTATTTGTATTAAATCAGTAATTAAAAAAATATAGCAAAACTCATCATATCACTCATTTGTCTTTACCCAACCTACACCTTTTTTTTCTACGGAGAAGACGTTTAGTTCGAGCACAAATTTGTAAATAAACCAATAGATTTTGAGTGGTCATCTCCCTATTGTAATTAAACTTTAATTTCCAATACGACATAATTTAGTATGTTTTGGTCTATAAATTGGTAAAGGGTCTCGCCGGGTTTCCATATGAAATCTGCACTGGCGTCTTTTTTGACATTGGTGCCTTTAATATGTTGCTTGTAGTTTAAAATAATTTTTGGCCAATTATCAAACCCCTAACTCTATTCGTTTTTGAAAAATTAGGGTTGCAACCCCTAACTTCAAAATTATTTTTCTACGAAACTATGATAGATATTCGCATGAAACCAACGCGACACGAAAGCTCTTAATTAGCGTTACATTACATATTTTTTTTATAATTTTTAAAATAACTATAGGGCTGCAAAAAAAATATTGAAAAAAATAGGGGTGGTTTTTAGTAGCTATTTCTTGAGGTACCACCGACCAAAAAAAACCGTATAATCAGTACGTATCCAACTATAATATGTAATAATTACATAGATGTGAGATAGGTGGAACATATTCAAAAAAATAAAAATTTTATGTAAGTGGACACATATTGAATTCTAGCTAATTCAATAAAAGTCACTTAAATTAAAATTAAAACAGCATTTTCCATGAAATATTAATCTTTTATTTTCCATATAAAAATATTGAAATAATTTAATCTTCGTCACTATTTTCTTCTATAGTTGTAATGATATTTGTAACATCAAATATATGTGTTAATATTTCACCGGGCTTGATGATCTTCGATTTGTAACGGCCATGTGACAAATATGTGAGCAACAACCTATAGTCCTATTTCCATAAGCACAATCACAGGTGTATCTCTTTATGCCCTTATAGTTTATTCATATTTGGTTCGTATTCAATAAAACATTTATATGTCTTGCTATTGATGTGTCGAGAACGAACTTTCATCCTTATTATACAGTATGTTAACTAACAGAGGGCGTTCCCGTTAACCCGCAATAGTATAGCATCCATACATGCTAAAAAAAATATTCCCATTCGAAAACAAAATGTTTTTATTTTTTTTAATATTAAAATATTCACTAAAAATGTTAAATTGATACGTAAAAGAAACACACTGTACACACGTACCTACTTGAAGGACGGCAACGTCGCAATTTCTTTATGAATGACGGGCTGCGTGTGCGGCCGCGGCGTGATGTACCTGGACCCGCCCGCTACCCCCGAGCACACTGCCCCGAGTGTCCTTTAGTCGGAAGTAATCTCGCGCGCTGACCTGACGCGCATTATTTTCGCATTGCAACAACTTGCGTCATTCTTGTGTGGAAAATGCCACGTTATCAGTTCAGTGCTCAGGAGTATGTGAACATGGTGCTCATTTATGCTGAGTGTAATTATGATGGTGCACGTGCTCTGAGGATTTCTCGGGTTATTGTGAGTGCCCTAGTGCGTATTCGTAATAATGAACCGGTAGTCCCGCGTCGTTCTGGTGGCCCCCGACCCGTGATCTCTGTGCGGCAGGAAGAACTTACGTGCTAAGGTATTTTGAGGAAGAGCCCGGTTCTGGCACTAGAAGAGCCGGCCGCCTGTTAAACATGAGTCACGTCGCAGTCTTTAAAATTTTAAACAATGCAACAATGTGTAGACAGAGGAGGTCAGCATATTGAGCAGTTCAAAATCTAGGTAAGTTTTTAACATTATTTAAATGTATCATAATACCTAAAACATTTCGAAAACATTGAAATAAAAAATAACACTAAACGACTGTGCCACAAAATTAATAAGTTCAGAAGGCCCACTCTTTCCTAAAACTGCTTTTATACTCAGGAACGGAACGGGGTACCCGTTCAACGAACGTGTTACTACTGTGACGTTACACGATTGCTATGAATAAACGCAAGTACTTAGGTATTACGAAGGCAACTGCATAATGTAAAAGTTTTTAAATTTCTTTTATTGGAGAAAACATTCACTTGCTAACAAATACCGTCATTTATCATTTAAATCCTAGCCTAAACTGTGGTTTAAATAAATGAAACTTTCCCTAAACTTAACCGCACACTATTAGCGGTACATTATTTTTTAGGTAAAATTAATTTTTCATAATTAACACTGTAGGTAAGCCTGTCGTGCCACCGGTCTGAGTGGCTAGGTAAAACAAATTCGTGTACTTGTTCCGTCTTATTTGTTTATTTTGTGGCCACGCGACGACGGCGACGTGTCGGCAGAACTCAAGAGCGCTGCCACCACCCCGCGTTCATTACTCGGCCGCTGCGTCCAGAATAACTGCCTAATACTCTGTATTGTAATTTTAATGTTATTGAAACGTGGCTTAGGTAGGTAGGTACATGAATTTATGTTTTTTTTATTTACTTTGTTTGCGAATAGGTCCTTCCAAGCCCAAGGTGCCTAAGTGACGCGTTCCTTTGTCAGCCGGGCATTTGAGACGGGTTGTTCAATGTTATTGCTAAAACTAAACATACGTACATACATAAATGTTTCATTTTACTGATAACAACCCGACGACGTGTCTTCCATTCAGCGCGGCGCGCGGCGGCCGGTTCGCTCGGCATTGTTGCGACGTTGCCGGTTTGGGCAATTCTAATACGCTAGGTACTATTCCGCGCTACTATTTTGATTTTAAACAGGAGGTTTCGAATTTATTGTCAATTAATTATTTTTTTGAATTCGGATTATTTTATGCTTATTTTTCTATGCTAATATTTTTATTTTAATCTATTAATGATATAGATTAACGAGTTTAAGGGAACGCCCTCTGTTATTTAACATACTGTATACCTAATCATTTTCTTTTAAGTATTCAATATTAATATTGTTGTCACTATCCAGCAGCTCAGCGAGGTAACATACCGCTTGTGACACTTGATATGTTCCTGTACAGAGTATTTTGGCGTCTTTTTCGGTTAATTCTGGAAAATCTATGAGGCAAGTAGAAGACAGTGTTGTAAAAAGTTTTTCGCGACGTTTTATTTATTATTATAAAAGATTGTAAAGGCGTTTATTAATCATGATACGACATAGAAAAATCTAAACAGACGTCAGGTAAGATCAAGTTTAAGTAACAAAATGAGATTTTTATTTTTTTGAATATGTTCCACCTATCTCACATCTATGTAATTATTACATATTATAGTTGGATACGTACTGATTATACGGTATTTTTTTGGTCGGTGTACCTCAAGAAATAGCTACTAAAAACTACCCCTATTTTTTTCAATATTTCTTTTGCAGTCCTATAGTAATTTAAAAAATTATAAAAAAAAAATGTAATGTAACGCTAATTAAGAGCTTTCATGTCGCGTTGGTTTCATGCGAATATCTATAATAGTTTCGTAGAAAAATAATTTTGAAGTTAGGGGTTGCAACCCTCATTTTCCAAAAACGAATGGAGTTAGGGGTTTGATAATTGGCCAAAAATTATTTTAAACTACTAGCAACATATTAAAGGCACCAATGCCAAAAAAGACGCCAGTGCAGATTTCATATGGAAACCCGGCGAGACCCTTTATACATTAAAAATGAAATACCATACTTAATTCAAAACGTATATTTAGTAAAAAATCAACATCATAAAATATGGTTTATATTAAACTAATCAACATTAATAGAACAACAGTAATTTCTCCTAAAATCACAGATAAATCTTCTTAAAATCACAGATATGCTTCTTAATTAAGATAGTGAACATTGGTAGAATAACAGGTATTTCTCTTATTCTTGTACAAACATATAGTATATATTAGTTACAAAGGTGTGAAATTATTTTCAAATATCATGTCTTCAGGAATAGGTGAGCTTGTATTCTTTTGTAGTGCATCATGCAGATTGTACTGGTCTCTGTTACTAGTGAACAGGTCTGGTTGACTAGTTGTTGACAAATTTTGTGCATATGAATCATTTCTATAACTCGTGAGATCTTGTGGAAGAAGCGTGCTTGATGAACCTTGAGCGACGAATGAATAGGCGGGCGATGGTACCGGTGTTTCTTCGATTTCACTAAACTCGGCTTCTGCGAATATTGTTGCCAGCTTCACTTTTAATTCGGTTTGTTTACGACGAGAAAGAGTTTTGAAGGTGCTTGCGTAGCTTAGAAATAAGTGATCGATACCATCATGAACGGGTCGGTTTTTCGATTGCAAATATTTTAAAGCTTTATCAATATCAGACTCTGGCTGTCTGCGGTTTCGAGTTTGAGCTTGCCCAAGGATTTCCTGGGCCGGTGAGATTGCAGGTGGAGGATTTGGAGTTTCAAGTTCTTGCGTTGACATCCATGTTGAAGCGGTTTGTGACGTTTGTGTGTCTGAAGATGTTGTTAGGTTTACGGTGTCATTTACATTCTCTGAATGAAGTGCCTGATCCATCACGGAAGTCTCTGAACCTGAGTAATTGGACTGCTGCGTTTCATTATTTTGAAGATCTCCAACTGTTTGTGGAATGAAATTGGTTTTCGATGATCTTGGTTTTATTGTATCATCCAAAAAACTTAGTTGTTCCGACCATATAAAAGTAACATTTTTTCTGTCCGATCCTGTCTGGCCAGCAAGCTGTTTTTTATATTTCACATATCCATCTCTTAAAACCTTCCACTTGTGTTTCACCGCATCATCTGCAATATTTTTTTTTTGTTACTATTAAAAAAAACCGGACGGTATTTCACATAAAACAAATAACGATTATGCAATATCTACATATTTACCTACCTACAATACCTACTATTTTTTGTTTCAGATACTTATCAACAGGAGATTCGTTTCAAACTATAGCATTCTCATTTCGCGTAGGACGAAGTACAGTTTCGAAGATTGTCGAAGAAGTGTGTAAAGCTATTTGGGAAGTATTGCAACCAATATTCATGCCTTCGGTAACTGATGAAAAATGGAAGGAATCTGAGTTAGGATATAGAGAACTATGGGGATTCCCAAATTGTGTGGGCAGTATTGATGGAAAGCACGTGAAAATTGAATGTCCACCAAATAGTGGTTCTAATTATTTTTGCTATAAATCATATTTTTCAATAGTTTTATTAGCAATAGTCGACCCATATTACAGATTTTTGATTGTCGACATAGGCAATTACGGCAGGCACAGTGACAGTGGCATATTTGAAAACTCTGTTTTTTATAGTAATTACATAACAAGAAGAGAAATATTGCCAGCTAAACCGCTACCAGGGTCCACTGATCCTGTACCACAGGTCTTGATTGGAGACGAAGGATTCGCTTTGAAGCCTTACTTAATGAGACCTTTTCCTAAAAACTCAGTTGTGAACGATAAGAGAAAAAAAAATTCAATTACAGACTTTGTCGGGCACGTCGCGTTGTCGAAAACGCTTTCGGTATTTTGACAGAGAAATGGCGTGTTTATCACAGGCCTATTGAATGTAAAGTTGAAACAGCTATATGTATCGTCCAAGCAACGTGTTGTTTACACAATTATGTTCGAATAAAAGATTGTCGCATACAAGACACTTTTACTACGGCAACAATGGTGGCTACAACACAGCAAGAAACTACATCACAACTGGATGCATTGGCACCTTTAAGACGTACTAATCAAAGATCATCAAATTTAGCTTTTCACGTGAGAGAAAAGTTTGTATCATACTTTAATAACAATCAATAAAAGTTTCAACTTACTTGTCATGTTCATTTCTTGAGCTATCTTCACCCATAGTCGCATCTTGTAAACCGTATTTCTATAATATTTATCCTTTAAATCATATAAACATTTATATTTCCTCACCAACTCAATCAATTTTTCATTCGTTTCCATGATAAAGTTGTAAAAAATCACAACCGTTTACGACCCGCGCTGCGTCTGTCCCGCGCAACTACTTTGGTGTGACTAGTCAATATGGCGGACGTAGTAATACAACGTGTACTCACTGCGGCCGCCCCGCGCCCGCGCTGCCACCGCCCCGCGCCTGCGCTGCTCCCGTCCAAAAGTTTTGTAGAAGAGTAGTGCGTGCGCGGTGCAGTGGCGGAGCAGGTAGGATCAGCGGGCCCGCGTTTGTTCAGTGTGTCATCCCTCATATAACTACATTATTTTCTAACGGAGACGCACTGCTACCGCACTGCAACTGCTTTTGGTGTGCCCAAGCCTTAAGAGATATCTAACATACACCGGGAAATCCCCGAACATAGATAACATGCGTATTACGTACCACAGACTAAAATCTAACACTGTCCGGCAAATTTTAGTTTATGGTAAGTACGTAACGTAATAGCATGTAATCTATGATCGGGGATTCCCCGTTATATGTGTTTAGTAAGGAATTGGAAATTGCGTGGCAATATGTAGTTGACTGGCATTCATTTAGCTTCGGAGTGTTTGTATTATTGGTATAATAAGGAAGTGTTGTTATTTTTTAAGTGAGTTTGGGACAAAAATGGGTCGTAATAAGGACACTACAGTATGGAATTCGTTTGAAAAACGGAATAACAGTGTCTTTTGTAAATATTGTAACAAAATGTTTCGATACGCGAATGTTACTCGTATGCGGTCTCATATTGCAAATTGCACGAAATGTTCACAAGATATGAAAATTTCAAATGTTAGCTTGACAAAAGAAGCCGATTCGTGCATAAACTTGCCTTCTACTTCTTCCGCTGCGTCTTCAGAAGCAGATTGTTCTGTAATAAAAAAGACGTCGATAAATTGATCGTCTTAGCAACTACAGTATCAGGATCTCCTATCTCTTGGGTAGAACATGCATTATGGAAAAAAGTATTTTCTGCTTTAGCGCCATCCTACACATTACCAACACGAAAAACACTAACAACTTACGTGGATAACATTTATGATGAAATGAAAAAGAGTCAAGATATTAATTTGAAATCTCTTTCGATACTGCATCTTCAGCTAGATGGCTGGTCCAATATAAAAAATGAAGGTATTATACATTTTTTAGTCTCCACACCTGCTCCTTTACTCGTAGACTTTGTAAACACGCTCGATAATCGTCATACATCAGAATACTTGACCACAGAGATTTTTAAAGTGATGAATCATATTGGCCCCGAAAAGTTCTTTGTGATAATAGGTGATAACGCAAATAATGTTCAAAGAGCTCTGTTGAATGTGAAAGAATTATATCCACATATAATCACATTACGTTGCACAGCACATACATTAAATTTATTGGCAGATGACGTTCTAAAGATTAATGTGATTAAAACTATAATGAAAATGATAGTCGATGTAGTAAAAGAAATAAAATACAGTCAAGTACTCTCGTCACTTTTTACGAAAATTTCAATTGAAAAAAACTGCAACAAAAAATTGAAGCTACCTGTTAAAACTAGATGGAGCATGTGTACATGATACGCTGCAAGTGATGAAATTTGTCAAACCAGCAATGCAAACGTTGGCGGTGCATGAACGAGCACAGTTGTCGTCAGAAAACAAATCACATTTATTAGATGAAAGATTTTGGACAATGACAAATGAAGTTGCTGCAATTGTAGAACCAATCGCTGTTAGCATCTCCCAACTAGAAGGTAACGATATTTTAATTCAGAAAACAGTTTTAGTGTGGAATACCTTAAAATTAAAAATAACAGAAGTTTTTGCTCACACCAATATTATCAATGAAGAAGAAAAGCAAACTCTGCTTGACAAAGTTGAATCCAGAAAAGGAACAGTTGTAAAACCTATCCATTTTGCTACATGTCTGCTAGATCCTAAGATCTGTGGTGATAACTTAAGTAATGAAGAAGATGCTGCAGCAATGAATTTTATCGATGAACTAGCAACGTACTTAAATATTGATAATATAATGGCGGAAGTTTCCGATTTTAAATCAAAATCTAACTTTTGGAGTCAAAGATTTGTGTGGTCGCCAGTAAATAATGTCACCCCCTTTCTTGGTGGCAAGGCATATGTAAATTTACGAAACTGAGAAAAGTGGCTGAAGTTATCTTCACGGTTCCTGTAACGTCTGCCGCATGTGAACGTTCTTTTAGTACAATAAGTGGAATTCACACACAGAAGCGTAATAGACTGCTGACGGAGCGAGCTGAAAAAATGGCTTTTATTGCTTATAACTGGAATATGGAAAATAGAAATAGTGATGATTTGTATATTCACAATAATCAAGAGGACGATATCAGTCCACCAACTGAAGATTTACTGTTTGTAGATGCAGATACTGTACAAAATGATGATGAAGAATTCTTTTATGATGATCATGATTCAGATTTGGATTCAGATTAATCATGAGTGACGTAATTATATATGTTTATGTGTAAAATAAACCATTGACCATGAATCTGTATTAAAATATAACTTTGCACATTTGTTTTTTTTTTTAAAACAACATGTAAAGCCATTAAATCCTTTGAATTTCAACTTATTATGAACTATACATATTTTATAAACTAATAATTTCGATAAAAAGATATATTTCCATTATTTTTCAAATTTTTCAATTTTTCAGAAAAATATTTTTTTTGTATATTTACATAATTTAAAAAACTAACAATCTTAAAATAATAATATGTACAAGTATATAAAAAGGGAGGGAAAATAATCAAAGGGCATCTAAAAATTCGTCCGCATCACTGTCAACGGGAAACGTGCCCAAAAGGCTGGCAGCATTGCCACGTTGTATGGCAATGCTGATTCTTTGGCCAAAAAATAGGCCAGCCCTCTGGTCACGTGATGAGTCGACCAACCGCTTGGCGATGTCTTGGAATACTAAGTGGGCACTCGGGCCCCATGGCCCTAGTGTTTCAACCCCAAACGACTCAAATATGTAAGTTCCATAGAGATTGGAGTATTTGCGCCGTTTGAGGTTTTCCGCACCTGCAGCAGCCGCCCCAGCACAGCTTACCGTGCTTGGAACGGCACGTTGCATCCCACACCAAAGGCCTACCTACCTTCCAAGGCATTATGGTCATCCCGTCTGGTCTCTTACCATCGTCGCGTGCCAAACCATTGGGTTCTAAAACAGCTGGCACCTCAGCGGTGACAAGAGCACGACGGATGATGTCACTGATGCTGGCATGCCGTGCTATCCGGCCTGCGCTTTTACTGCAGGATAAGCCATGGTGTCCGAGGCAGTCGACACCTTCACCGCATTGGCAGCGATGCGGAGCCACGCAAGGGGCGCCCAGACGCAAACAAGTAGCGAGCCGGAAGGTGGTGTCACCCAGCAATGTGCCTATGTTGGGTGACGGTAGTGCCTGAAGCCAGAGACCCGACTCCCACTCACCCACAGCCAGTAGGCGGGCACGCTCAGCAGTATTAGTGGACGTATTAATAAGATTATTCCGTCCCAACCTGCAGAGCGGCTCATCCCACTGCCTCTGGGAAGATAGGTTCGCGGGTCGATCTGTATCCGGGCAAGCCATTTTCCAGGCGTTCTCCGCGTCGGCCAAGCACGGCACTTCAGAGTCAACCAGGGAGGGGGCTAAAATCTTCCCGGTCAACTTTTCGGTGCTGTGGACAGAGGACAGGAACGCCGGTAAGCTAATACTGGTAATTTTGCGGACGCCAAGGCCACCAAAGCGGATGGGTAGTGTGGCTTGCAGCCACGCTCGGTCGTCCAAAGCCACATTTAGAATTGATGTTAAAGTGCTGCGAATAATTTGGTCAATTTTGTCCAAGAGGTGTGGCTGCTTCCATAAAGGGGAAGAGCGTAGAAAATACATAAAATTTGGGCCAAAACAACAGTATCTAATTAGGGTGAATGCCGAATGTAGATTAATTTTGGAGAGTCTGTCCGAAATGTCTTTGAACTTTTTAATTTTTTCTTCGATGAAAGGAGGAAAACTATCTTCCAAAATTGGGGAACCTAGGAGGTGCAGTGAGCTTTTTTCTAAAATTTTTATTTGTGGGGCTATTGCATTAAATTTCTCTAGGGTCAATTGTCTGTCGGTAATGTCAGAAAGGTAAATTTCGCATTTTGAGGGGTTCAGGTCCAAGCCAATAGATTTAAATTCCTGTTTGAGAAGTTGTAGGTCATTCAAAACGGTGTCTACATCACCTCCTAGCGTTCCATCATCTAGGTACCACACGTTGAATTTTGAATTTAGTTTCTGGATGATTGGATGAATAGCCAAGCTGAAAATGACAGGCCCGAGAGGGTCACCTTGTTGGCATCCTACTGCAGATTCCAAAACATTGTCCTTATTTAATAATTTGGAAGGGTGTCTGTAACACTGCCACATGAAACCATAAATTTCGGGTAATTCCTTTTTGACTTCAGCCAACAAAGTGTCCCTGTTTACAGAATTAAAGGCGTTCTTCACGTCAACCTTGAGAATGACCTCACCCTTGTTCGATCTTATAAAAGTGGAAAGGGCATGAACGGCAGCCTCACAGCCCCCTTTTGAGCCAAAACCAAGCTGCAGGGGCTGAAACTTAGCTGTAAGCGATTGGCTATATAGCTTGCAGCATATTTTGGCTGCCGTACGCCTGTAAGTGCAACCAACAGCGATGGGACGAATGCCGCCGTCCTTCTTGCGCAGGGCACATAGGTTGGCCCCGTACAAGACATCGACGACAGCCTCGTTCACACCGCCGGTGAGCATGAGGGTAATAAGGGCCGCAAGCTCCTTCAAAAGCGACTCACCAGCTTCCCCGGCGCCTGAACTCAGTAAATCCTTGAGATGTTGTGGAGTCAGGCCGTCGAGGCCGCCGGCGGAACCATTTCGGAAAGAGCTCACGGCTGCCATTAACTGGGGGGCCGAAACATTTAGAAAGGTTGAATTTAGATCTTCGGGGAAGGTGAGGCCATCCGCAGGCGCTGGGTGTTTACTCTCTAGAGCTGATAGCGTTTCTGGAGAGTAAGGCGCCACCACATCGCTGCTGAATAGTATCCTGGCCGCTCCCTTGATGTCACCTTCACTTAATTTTGATTCTACATGTGAACACAAGCTTTTTTGTGATTGGTTGTTAAATGCAGGTAATTTTGGATCTAAAATTAGGGTCGAATTGTTACAGTTGTCTTTAATTTGGTTTGATAAGGATTTTTTAGTTGCTAAATTTTTCTGGACATGTAGAATCCTATAAGGGAAGGTCAGTAATTGCTCCCAGGCACTTTTTGAGTTCTCCTGGGTTGCAAGACGGAGACACCGCGACAAATTCAGTGCAACAGACCGTCTCGCTCCCCGGGGAACTCTCTTTAAAACCGGTGTAGAATTTTTGAATTTTGCTAGCGTTTGCCACAAGGTTTGGTCTGGAGTTGTTGATGTTGGGGATGTAGCTGGGGGGCACAAAGGTACACTAAGTGATTTGTGAATCTTGCCATAGTGTATCTTCAGCCCCCGTTCGCCTTTAAAAAAGCGTGCCTGTGAGCAATACGGGCATCTCACCAGCTGAACATCAAGCGATGTAGCAGGTTGACTTACACTGTTTCCGGCGTCGCTACAGCCGGCATTGAACATATATATAAAAACGCGCTTAAATTTACAGTAAAACTTACCTAAAAATATAAAAATAAACTATATATACACGCACTCAAAAAAAATAAACTAATAACACTATTTTCATTATTTACAAAATGTCACACTGGAATTGTCAACTGATTTTTTGACGACTGCGGCGCAGTCGCGCTCGGGGCCTGGGGCGCTGCGCATGCAGGGCGCAGCCTTTACACCCGTTGCCTTGGCTGCAAGCGTCGCGTCAGGAACTCGGGATGACTTTTGCTTTTATATAATTAGCTGTTGCTCGCGACGTAGTCTGCGATCCAGGAGAAAAGTAACCTATGTCCTTCTCCAGGTCATGGTACTTTTATTTGTATTACTTTCGAGAACAATTAGACGGCTATAGAATGGTAGGTTTATTATATTTATTTCAAGTTATTTAGCCAAGATACTGCGATCGTCACAACTAGTACAATGCACCGAATCACCTTAAGATAACACCGTCACTAGTGTAATTATGATGCACCGAGTATTTTAAACACTATTTTAGTTACTTTTAAACAGGAAAAACATTAAAATTAAATATAAATTTGCGAAACCGATGTTGACGTTGGCCAGTGTTGCTAGCATATCTAAAATTATATAATCATAAAATTATTATAATCATATAAAAATAAATTGAAAAATTTCCGAGTTTTGAAATTTTTCGGAAAATTACCCATCACTAGCTGTTTCACTGATGCAGTGTAATACAGACGACTGTGGCAACGATTGATAACGGAACGTTGTGGAGACGTATTTGGAATAACGCTATTATTGTCAACATGAATTAACGCATTATGTTTTTGTTGACATAATTTACATGAACCGAAACTACAATTTTCAATTGTGTGATTGTTCGTACGTAAACAATTTTGACAAACGTTTTGTGACTTTACAAAATTTAATCTTTCTTGTACCAACATATTTAAAAACTTAACACATGAATGCATGTTTACCACTACATAACGGGCATGTCAAGTTATGTTTATTTGTTTTACCTTTACTACCTGATGAGACCTTATTATTATTATTCGCGCACGCATAACTAAGTGTGGTTTGAGAATTAGACTGTTTTTTATGATCAGCTGACTGTTTACCCTCATGTTTACTTTGTGAATGTGACTGATTATTTTTACTGTTACCCGAATTAATCATGTCTAACATGTCAGACCTATTGTTTAAAAACGTTAATAAGTCTTCTACTTTCAAAGGTTTAGAGGTTTTGTTACAATCAGAGATAAGTGAGCTACTGTAGTTCTCCCACTCGCGTTCAGTAGCAGGGCCAAGTTTACTGACAACTAAATAAATCATAAGCATATCCTCGAGTGAAGATTCAGGTTCTTTAAGACAATTAAGGGCTCTAAGATTACGTAAAACGCAATCCACTAACGTTCTGATCTGTGCCGGACATTCCTTGCCCAGTGAAGGTGCCGCAAACAAAGCCTTTACATGGTTGTGTATCAATAGCCTATTATTTTGATACCTAGCTTCAAGCAGGTCCCACGCATTACTATAGTTAGGTGCGGTAAACTCTAACGAACTGATAACATGTAACGCAGATCCACTGAGAGACGATTTTAGGTATTGAAAGAAGAACGGTCATTTGTGACCCAGACCCGACACGAAAGAGACATATTCTCAATTTTTTTGTTACTTTAAATATAGCTAAAATATATATTTTTTATATTCCAAATCAATGGCTAACACCAAAATATTGCCTTGTGTTTTTGTTCAGGCGATATACAATTTTCTTTTAATACCTATTTACCTACAAAATTCGTAATTGTATGTAGGTAATTCAATGAAGATACAACAATTTAGAAAAAAACAACCGACTTCAAAAAAAAAACACTACAAAGTGATAAATAACTTTAATTTCGGAAGTCGGTGTCGTTGGCTTCCGCATTTTCGTTTTTAGACACCGACTTCCGAAATTGAAGTTATGTATCACTTTGTAGTGTTTTTTTTTCAAGTTGATTGTTTTTTTGTAAAAAAGTTTTCATTTTTTTCTTTTTAGTTGTACCTACCCCACACAAATCCAATTAACACTAGTGCATTGAAGAATTGAAGACATTGACTAGAAGAATCGTCCAAATTCGCATAGAAATGCCGGAGATGCAGTACATTTATGCATATAACTCCGTACATAAGAATAATTACCTAATGCATTATATACTTAAACCTTCCTGAAAGTATGTAGATTAGATTAGTGAAATAATTTCAAAATTGATTCATTTGTTTTTGAGAAAATCGCAGACATACAAACATACATACGGGTCGAATACAGAACCTCCTTTTTTGAAGTCGGTTAAAAAACTCACAGATCACACAGAAAGCCAATTTTATTTTATATTTTTTTAATGACATCTCGCAGTTTAACTTTGAGGTTATCGTCTGCTTAACCGGGCTTGCCTGTGGATGCCTCAATAAATTAAGCCTCCAGCTGTCTATTTTTGTATTTTTATCTAAATTGGCGTCATTACGAGTTCCTAAACTCTAACCATTTATCGAAGGAACCGTCAAAGACAGGTAGCTTTATTTGCGGTAATTTAATAGACACTGATTTCCCGGAAATGCACTAAGAATTATTTAGTCCGTTTTGTTCACAGTCGCCTAACATGTTCTTCGCTATAGCTACAATTGAATAATATTGGCATTCAAACGAATCTCTGTAATCTAAATGTAACAGTAATTCTTTTTCATCCACAATTCTTTCTAGTTTAGATTGCACGTCGTTAAACTGGACAAAGAAAATGGCTGCCGAATTAATACGCATTTCCACTTGAGTTTTAATCACAGAATCTAAACATGATCTACGAGGGGCGGCTGATAAGTTCGCGGCCTAAGGTACTTAACGATAAGGTATCATCTCGTTACTGATAGCACTACTTGCGGCACTAATTTACAGTATAAATAACACCCATTTGTTCAATTTGGTTCATTAACACTTCAACCATGGAACAAGCAACAGCACCATGTCGACCGAAACTGAAACTTCCCGCAATTTTGAGCAACGCGCAGGGATTAAATTCCTTGTGAAAAAAGGAAACTCGCCGAAAGACATTTTTGAAGAAATGTCATCGGTTCTTCAGGATTCCGGGCATCATATACCATGGTAAAAAATGGGCTCGGCTTTTTCAACAAGGAAGAGAGAGCTGTCAAGACGACCCCCGCCCGGGCCGCCCTGTGACAGTAGTGACCGAAGAAAATGTGCAAAAAGTTGAAAAATTAGTATTGGCCGATCGAAGAATAAAATTGTGGCAGATAGCTGAAGAGTTACAGATTAGTAAAGAACGAATCGGAGAAATTTTAGACCGTAATTTACACATGAAAAAAATGAGTGCGCGTTGGGTACCGCGAATGCTCACACCACTCGACAAACAACGACGACTGGCGAGTTGTAAGGATTTTTTGGAGTTGTGTCAGAACGATTTGGACGAAATCTGTAACCGCATTGTGATAGTAGACAAAACCTGGATTCGTCAGTATGATCCGGAGTCCAAACAAGAGTCTAGAGGGATTAAAAAAGGAGAAAGACCACCAAAGAAGTTTAAAGTGGAAAAGTCGGCCTCTAAGATTATGGCTACCATTTTCTGGGATAGCGAGGGAATTTAATTAATTGATTACTTGCCTAAAGGAACTACTATGAATGGTCAATACTACGCCAATTTATTGGGTCAGGCACGTGAAGCAGTCGTACAGAAGAGACGTGGCAAGTTGGCGCGTGGAGTGTTGTTTCTGCAAGACAACGCGCCCGTTCACACCGCTTGCGTTGCGAGGGATGCCTTAAAAGCTACTGGGTTCGCAGAAATTGACCATCCCCCATATAGTCCAGACCTGGCTCCCAGTGACTTTTACCTTTTTTCAAAATTGAAAAAGGAGTTACGGGGGCGAAGATTTTCGGATGACAATGAGATGAAGTCGGCTGTGGAGAGCCATTTTCAAGAGAAATCTTCAGAATATTATTTCTGTGGATTAAAGGCATTGTATTCACGATGTGAGAAGTGTATTTCTCTTGAGGGGGATTATATTGAAAAATTAAAATTAAAAAACTAAACTTTTCTTTCATTAAGTACCCTAGGCCGCGAACTTATCAGCCGCCCCTCGTATCTAACTTATTAATTATGTTATCAAAACTGGTTATTGAGTGGGAAACAAAAAAGCGGGCCTATTTACGATAGCATGTGCCAAACGAGGCGACTTTTTAAATCTCGGGTAAAAGAAGAATGGTCACGTCCCATAGAAAATTTACCCAGGCCCGACACAAAAGGAACGCATCTCAGTTATTTTGTTATATTAAATATAACAGAAATAAATTAACACTATTCTGAATGGGTTCCCTACTTGAAATCGAATGACATTAGATCGAATAACACTTGCTCGAAAACGTTAACTCGATAGTAAATGAAATCGATGAATTATGAGCGCGACAGTCCACTACCTCGATGCATCAAAATCTCGACTAAGCTCGAATTATCGGCAGCGCGAAGGCCATTATCTTGAAACATCATTTCTCGAACGACCATCTAATTGATTCACAGAATAGTTTTAAGGATTTTTATTTGAGTACAATATAATGAAGCAATATTTGCGTAGAAATATAAATCAACTATTTATGATAATAAAATAACATTATAAACAAATAGGTAGGTACCCACAGTTTCTTTACCAAATAGGTAGGAAATAAACTTATCTTTGTACGAAATATGGAATAAATGTCATAGGGTGCCCTGTCAGTTCACCAAAAATTAATTTACAAATTTTTACATGACAAACAACGATTGGCAAAAACATGATTTGCCATTTCATCATTATACAACAACAAGTTTGCCAAATAATTTACTTTACAAAATAATCACCAGATAAACTTTTGTTTAATAACGTGTTATTTAACAAGCAATTCATTTTACATTCATTTTATCTCATAAAACAACGTTTGGAATAAAAACGTTTTACATATTGACTTATCATTACGCAATTTCCTAAAAATGAAACTCATTCTTTCATCGACTTGCGCTAATAGATAAAAAGAGATTATTTTTAGTGGGCTACCCGAAACCGAACTATTTAGATTAGGTTAATTTTTAAAAAAAAAAAATGTTAGGTTAGGTTAGGTTAAAACTGTGACCCCCTACGCACGAGCCGAGCGAGCGGTGCCGCGGCAGCGGCCGGCGAGTGCCAGAAACGACTAGATTATATACAGGGTGACTGGAAATTAGTGGCGGAGCCGTTAAGGGGAGGTAGTCTAGGGTTATTCCGACAGATATCACTATGAGACCTACCGTCCTTACTTAACCCTTTCCAAGATATTCCTACTTTTTGTTTAGCAGTTTTTGCATAAAATAATGACAGTAGCGGAAATTTTACAATTAATATTACTTATTTAGAATATCTTTGTTGCAAAACAAAAAAAAGTAGGCCAAAATCACTTTTTTTTAGGATTTATTACTATCTCTTTAAGTAGGAATATCTTGGAAAGGGTTAAGTAAGGACGGTAGGTCTCATAGTGATATCTGTCGGAAAAACCCTAGACTACCTCCCCTTAACGGCTCCGCCACTAATTTCCAGTCACCCTGTAGAAAAAAACACTTGTCTGAAAATTATTTAACCCAAATGGAGAATACCGTCATGATCACTTTGTGACTGGTTTAGAAAATCTTTACATAGTATAAAACAAAGTCACTCCCTCTGTCTGTAAGCTTAGATCTTTTAAACTACGCAACGGATTTTAATGCAGTCGCTAGTGTATTATAAAATGATATTTTGTATAAACGTTACTTTTCCAAAGGAATCTAAATATTAAATGAAAAATGTATAAATGATTAAATATCATCCGTAACATTTGTAAAGAGAAGCATTTGCCAAATAAATGTTTGTAAAGCAAGTGTTTATTAAATAAAACATTTGCGTAATGAGTTGTTTGTGAAATAAATATTATACGAAACGTTGGTTGTTAACTAAAAATTTGTCAATGGAGTTTTGGTGAAACATTAGTGAACCAAAATAAATATTTCGTACAAAGATAAGTTTACTTCCTACCTATTTGGCAAAGAAACTGTGGGTACCTATTTGTTTATAATGTTATTTTATTATCATAATTATTTTACATGATTATAGTTGATTTATATTTCTACGCAAATATTGTTTCATTATATTGTACTCAAATAAAAATCCTTAAAACTATTCTGTAAATCAATTAGATGGTCGTTCGAGAAATGATGTTTCAAGATAATGGCCTTCGCGCTGCCGATAATTCGAGCTCATAGTTATTCGAGATTTCGATGCATCGAGGTAGTGAACTGTCGCGCTCATAATTCATCGATTTCATTTACTATCGAGTTAACGTTTTCGAGCAAGTGTTATTCGATCTAACGTCATTCAATTTCAAGTAGGGAACCCATTCTGAATATCAGTGGCTATCACCCATATAATATATTGCCATTTGATTTTGGTAAGTCAAAATATTTAAAAATGTTTTTATTTAATTAATAGTGTTAACGCCTTGCATGTGTGCGCTCACCAACGTCTCACGCACACACGCGTACGACACGAAAGGAACAACAGCCGCGAGCGACGATGTCACGCCACTCGCCCATAGATCGTTGAAACCGCCATATGCACACATATTTTATTTTTGTTTTTGGTCATTAAACCAGTAATTATAAAAATCAAGTTTGCATCATTCTTCCACCCCGTCAAAGTCCACGTGAAGCTCAGTACCGGCGTCTACATTTGGTCCCTCGAAGCCGGATTGGCTTGCGACCCCAGATTATTGAATCACCCACAAGCAAGAAGAACAAAGGAAATACTGCGCTGACTTGGAAGGCGGCCGTCACGTGGAAGATTCATACTACGGGTTCAACATTCAACGAGTCATATAGCATCAAACGATTCTTCTACAAGTAATCTCATCATTATAGAAGAACTTCGTGAACATCGAATTATTTGGAGTGGGTAGCTGAGACAAAGAGAACTACACCTACAACGAAGGTCACACGTGAGTCCTGAGGGTAGCGGTACTGTAAGTTCGTTCCAATTTGTCCATTTGCCCCGTAAATCTTCTAAATTTCCCCCACAAATCCTTCATTTTGTGAGCCTTAAATCATAATCACAAATCCTTCATTTTGTGATTCTTGTATTTATCCCCATTAAAACGGTCACTAATCCTTCATTTAGTGCTGTTAAATATCATAAAATATTCACAAATCCTTCATTTTGTGATCCATTTTATAAACCTAAATATCATTCAGTCATTTATTGCATTACGCAACAAACATTCCAACCTATACATAAAAAACAGGGTATGCTGTTCTTATTTATTCCTGCATTACCTACTTATTACGCTCAGTAAAATCTTACTTAAAAATTAAAAGATAAGCTTATAACTTATTCGTAATCAAACGTAAATTTCTTTTCAGAGGTTCCAGGTATTCCAGATTCTATTGGTGTGTATAGGAACTGTATTATATCGCGTATTTAACTATTGTTATTTCGCATGTTCTAGTGCATTCGATTGACCGCTGCCTACCGCCCGCGCTGACAGCGGGCCCGGGCCGCACCGGCTAGCCGCGCGATTGCTGTTTCTGCGCACCACCCGCTTCTTGCTTTTTGCACATTTTACGCGTACCCTCACTTCGCGTCATTACGCTGATTTAAGTAATCGTTCCATTTTTCTTATCTTTAAATTAATTACATTGCAATAATTGTTTGTGATTCTTTCTAGCAACTCATTTCATCGCGTTGTTTGGTATAATAAACATAATATATTCTTACTTTGACTTAACTTAGCTTGCATTTGAATTCAATACTTAGTCACTTTAAACATAGATTTCATTTCTTACATAAATATACCCATTTACATACTTGCTTCACAATGGAAGATAAAACGTTAATTAAAAGGCGTGCATCATTCAAAGCTAAGCTTACGCTATTTGAAAATTATTTGCAAACCGTCGAGAGTTGTGACAGCTTGAGTAGATTGCAAATAAATGAATTGAACGTCCGTTTATCTAAAATTGAAGAAATCTATACCGATTTTGATTCAATTCAGTGTGACATAGAAAATTATATGGAAATTCCAGACGAGCAGTACAAGGAACGTGAGGCCTTCGAGACTAAGTACTTCAGGACGATCGCGCGCGCTCGTGATCTGCTGGCTCCAGCAGCCGGCGTAGCGGGCAGCGACCGCTCGGGGACAGGTTCTTGTTGCACTGCGCTTGAAGGTGGGCCAAAACTTGCACTTCCTACTATCCATTTGCCTAGTTTTTCGGGTCAGTATCATGACTGGCTGGAATTCCGTGACACATTTTGCAGTCTCATACACTTAGACAAGTCGATACCAAACATTAGCAAATTCCATTATTTACGTGCCGCGTTGAAAGACAGTGCCGCTGTAGTAATTCAGTCTTTAGATTTTTCAAGTGATAATTACGAAGTAGCTTGGGAACTTCTTTGCGATCGCTACAATAATAAAAGGTCATTAGTAAACAATCACATTCAAGCTATTTTTAACTTGGAACAATTAGCGAAAGAATCATCTAAATCATTACACAACTTAATCGATACAGTCAATAGGAACCTCAGAGCACTCAAAAAACTCAACCTCCCTACTGAGCACTGGGATGTACTACTAATTCAGATAATTTCAAACAAACTTGACACAGACACGAGCAACAAGTGGGAATCATATCGTAGTAAGTTGAAAGAGTTGCCTACGCTCAAAATGTTTAATGATTTTCTAAAAGATCGTGCTGATTTTTTGGAAACAATGGAGAATGCTCAGCTCAATAAAAAACGTAGGTCAAGTGACACTACACATGTTCGTCACAAAACATTTGCGGCTAAGTCATCTTCTCCCCCAGCTCGTAAATACCCTTGTCCATATTGCAAAGGTACTCATGCACTTTATGTTTGTCAAAAATTCAAATCATTACCTTTAGAAACCAGACTTGACAAAGTAAAGGTACTTAAATTGTGTTTAAACTGTTTACGTCAAGGTCATACTGACAATGTATGCAAGTTAGGGCCATGTCGCTCTTGCGGCCTGCGGCGCAACAGCTTGTTACACGAGCATGAAGCTCCTGCGCCGTCTGCGCCTGTACCTTCAACAAGTAACGTCATGTTACACGCATTGCCACAGCCTGACGTTCACGATCAACCTCCTAGTTCTCCTCAAGACATTGCTTTGTCAACCATTCACAATAATTGTGTTCTACTGTCCACAGCCGTAATCCATGTGACAGACATCAATGGTGATTGCCATAAAATACGTGCTCTACTCGACAGTGGAAGTACCTCAAGTTTTCTAACTGAAAGCCTATGTTCTAAACTTAACTTACCTACTTCTTCTACTTCAACCGTAGTCGAAGGGTTAAATTCCCAAATATCATGCTTAACAAAGCGTTGTGACGTACTCATATCGTCATTGTTTAACAATTATAGCGAAAGCGTCTCCTGTCTTGTCGTTCCGCGCATCACTCAGTTATTGCCAACTACAAAGGTTGACTACACAACATTAAATATACCGCCATACGTTACGTTGGCAGACCCCAAATTCCACATACCTGCTCCAGTCGATATGCTTCTTGGAGCTGATATATTTTGGACAATACTCGGTTCTCAAAATATATCGTTGGGTAAAAATAAACCAACATTAAATAAATCTAAACTGGGTTTCTTAATATCAGGCCCAGTGCCAACACAACATACAAAATTTATTAATACAGTCCACTGCAATCATCTTGTTTTACAAAATAATGATGATCAATTACATAATCAATTATCTAAATTCTTTGAATTGGAAACAGTCGCTACACGTAAACAAATATCCAAGGAAGAGCTCGAATGTGAACATAGCTTTGTACATAATACCACTCGGTTGCCTGATGGGCGATTTGAAGTGACGATTCCATTAAAGGATTCGCCTGATAAGCTGGGCGATTCTTACGAACAAGCGTTGTCCAGATTCTTGTCCTTGGAACGTAGATTTAAACGTGAACCACATTTTAAAGAGCAGTATTGCAATTTTATTAAAGAGTACATTTCGTTAAAGCATATGTCATTAAATAAAAATCCTGAAAATGATACTCACACTTATATTTTACCACACCACGGTGTCTTACGTGACTCAAGCTTATCGACAAAATTACGGGTCGTATACGACGCGTCTGCAGTAACGACCTCTGGTGTCTCATTCAATCAACTTCAAATGGTAGGTGCGACAGTTCAAGACGACCTTATCAGCATCTTAATTAGAATGCGCCAGCATAAGTTTCTCGTTACTGCAGATGTTGAAAAAATGTATAGGATGGTGAATGTCAAAACATCACAACAAATGCTTCAGCAAATCTTATGGCGATTCGAACCTCATGAACAATTGAGGCAGTATAAGCTACACACGGTTACGTACGGAACGGCGTCGGCTCCTTATCTCGCGACAAGGTGCTTGACGCAGCTTGGTAACGAATGTCCTGACCAAACAGTCTCTGAAGTCATCTTACATGACTTCTATGTCGACGATTTAATTACAGGCGCTGCTACTGAATCGGAACTTATAGACACATGTAAGGGTGTGATTGCACAGTTAGAGAGTGGTAAATTTCATCTACGTAAATTTCATTCAAATAGTGCTCACGTTGTCACTGAAATCGTAGGTGAAAATAGTAGCGACGAGTTACTTAACTTATGTAACAACGAATATTCTAAAACGTTAGGACTGCTTTGGTCGTCTAAAGAAGATAATTTATTATTCTCAGTCAATATTCACGAAGATAAAATTCTTACTAAACGTACGATATTATCGCTTATGTCACAAATATTTGACCCATTAGGTCTAATAAGCCCATGTATACTCCTAGCTAAAGTTATCCTACAAAACCTATGGTCTTCAAAGATAACGTGGGATGAATCTGTGCCATCAGATATCGAAAACATGTGGTCTAAATTTAGGACGTCACTTATGCATATAAATAATATTCGAATACCTAGATTTATTCTCTGTGATTGTCCTTCATTAATTGAACTTCATATATTCAGTGACGCAAGCACACAAGCTTATGCCGCGTGCGTATATATAAAGGGTGTCAATAAAAATAATCGTGTGTCTGTTCATTTAGTGACGGCAAAAAGCAGAGTGGCTCCCTTGAAGCCCATGACCGTGCCTCGGCTGGAGCTATGTGGGGCTCTCCTCGCCGTCCGCCTGGCAGATAAAGTAAAATCATCATTTAGATTAAATATAAACAAATGTACCTACTGGTGTGACTCCACAATTGTCCTCGGTTGGATAAATTCACCTAAAGCACATTTGCTTAAACCGTTTGTGTTTAACAGACTCAGTGAAATATCTGAGAAAACTGAATCATGCAGATGGCGCTATGTGCCCACTAAAAGTAACCCAGCTGACATTGGGTCACGTGGGACAGATGCCAAACAGTTACAAAATTGTAGCTTATGGTGGTCAGGGCCACCATTTCTTCTACATGACGAACAGTCATGGCCTAAACAGCCGTCACACCTTCAAGAGCCTGAATTACCAGAGTTCAAGGTCAAATGTCATTTAACTGCTGACTGTACCGATTATGTTACTTACTACTCTGACTTCATAAAGAGTTTCTCCAGTTTTAGTAAATTACAACGTGTGATTGTATACGTGCATCGGTTCATTCACAATTATTTACACCCACTAAACAAACGCAGTGGTTTCATAAAAATCCATGAATTAAATTCATCTTTAAACTCATTATGTAGATTTGTACAACTTGAAGTTTTCAGCTTAGAATATAACTTATTAAAAAATAATAAACAATTGTCAGTTAAAAACAAGTTACTTCAATTAACTCCATTTTATAACGAAAACGACGCATTATTACGAGTAGGTGGTCGACTTAATAATTCACTTTATGATTTTGATACGAAACACCCTATTCTGCTCGATTCAAGGCATCATTTTGCCACATTAATATTTAGACATTATCATATAATTTTGTTGCATGCACCACCGCAATTATTACTTTCTACACTTCGTCACAAATTCTGGTTTATTAATGGTCGAAACCTAGCCAGACAGATTGTTCAAAAATGCATTAAATGCTGTCGTTTTGCAGGAAAGAGTATTCAACCTATCATGGGGAACCTTCCTTCTAGTCGCCTGCATACAGATTATGTGTTTGCCAACACGGCAGTCGACTACGCCGGCCCTGTCATGATACTGAACCGAAAGGGCAGAGGAAGCAGACTCATGAAGTCTTATCTCTGTATATTTATTTGTCTGGCCATTAAAGCGGTTCATATAGAACTTGTCACCGATTTGAGTAGCGCAACATTTTTAGCTGCATTAGACCGTTTCATTGCCCGCAGAGGACGACCGCGAACCATTTACTCTGATAATGGTACTTGTTTTGTCGGCGCATGTAATGAGTTGGCTAGATTTTTAAAGTCAAATTCCGACGAAATTAGTTCTCAAGCATCTAACTCACATATAAACTTCAAATTTTCACCAGCGTATAGCCCACATTTTTATGGATTAGTCGAGGGTTCCGTAAAATCTGTAAAATACCATTTAAAGAGGGTTTTAGGTTTCGCTAACTTAACGTACGAAGAGATGAATACAGTTCTTGTACAGATCGAGGGTCTCTTGAATTCTAGACCTCTTACTCCGTTATCATCGGATCCTTCTGATCTCACAGCGCTCACCCCATCACATTTTTTAATTGGACGAACGCTAACAGTTTTACCTTCTCCTCAGGACACAGAACCTTCGGTGATACCTACTCTCTCACGATATATGAGAATCCAGCAATTAAAAGCCCATTTCTGGAAACGTTATTACATAGAATATATTACAGAACTCCAAAAAAGACAGAAATGGCGCCAGCAAGGAAAGCAACTCAAGCTCGGAGAAATGGTGCTGGTGAGAGATGACCGGTTGCCTCCCTCCCGGTGGCTGCTAGGGCGCGTGGTGCGCCTGTACCCCGGCTCCGACGGCGTGACCCGCGTGGCCGACGTGTTCACCAATTCGGGCACTCTTCGACGAGCCTTCAACCGACTGTGCCCGCTGCCAATCATGGACCAGAACTGCGTTCCTGGGGCGGCAACATGTTAACGCCTTGCATGTGTGCGCTCACCAACGTCTCACGCACACACGCGTACGACACGAAAGGAACAACAGCCGCGAGCGACGATGTCACGCCACTCGCCCATAGATCGTTGAAACCGCCATATGCACACATATTTTATTTTTGTTTTTGGTCATTAATTAATTAAATGTAGACGCCGGTACTGAGCTTCACGTGGCACGTAAATAATGGAATTTGCTAATGTTTGGTATCGACTTGTCTAAGTGTATGAGACTGCAAAATGTGTCACGGAATTCCAGCCAGTCATGATACTGACCCGAAAAACTAGGCAAATGGATAGTAGGAAGTGCAAGTTTTGGCCCACCTTCAAGCGCAGTGCAACAAGAACCTGTCCCCGAGCGGTCGCTGCCCGCTACGCCGGCTGCTGGAGCCAGCAGATCACGAGCGCGCGCGATCGTCCTGAAGTACTTAGTCTCGAAGGCCTCACGTTCCTTGTACTGCTCGTCTGGAATTTCCATATAATTTTCTATGTCACACTGAATTGAATCAAAATCGGTATAGATTTCTTCAATTTTAGATAAACGGACGTTCAATTCATTTATTTGCAATCTACTCAAGCTGTCACAACTCTCGACGGTTTGCAAATAATTTTCAAATAGCGTAAGCTTAGCTTTGAATGATGCACGCCTTTTAATTAACGTTTTATCTTCCATTGTGAAGCAAGTATGTAAATGGGTATATTTATGTAAGAAATGAAATCTATGTTTAAAGTGACTAAGTATTGAATTCAAATGCAAGCTAAGTTAAGTCAAAGTAAGAATATATTATGTTTATTATACCAAACAACGCGATGAAATGAGTTGCTAGAAAGAATCACAAACAATTATTGCAATGTAATTAATTTAAAGATAAGAAAAATGGAACGATTACTTAAATCAGCGTAATGACGCGAAGTGAGGGTACGCGTAAAATGTGCAAAAAGCAAGAAGCGGGTGGTGCGCAGAAACAGCAATCGCGCGGCTAGCCGGTGCGGCCCGGGCCCGCTGTCAGCGCGGGCGGTAGGCAGCGGTCAATCGAATGCACTAGAACATGCGAAATAACAATAGTTAAATACGCGATATAATACAGTTCCTATACACACCAATAGAATCTGGAATACCTGGAACCTCTGAAAAGAAATTTACGTTTGATTACGAATAAGTTATAAGCTTATCTTTTAATTTTTAAGTAAGATTTTACTGAGCGTAATAAGTAGGTAATGCAGGAATAAATAAGAACAGCATACCCTGTTTTTTATGTATAGGTTGGAATGTTTGTTGCGTAATGCAATAAATGACTGAATGATATTTAGGTTTATAAAATGGATCACAAAATGAAGGATTTGTGAATATTTTATGATATTTAACAGCACTAAATGAAGGATTAGTGACCGTTTTAATGGGGATAAATACAAGAATCACAAAATGAAGGATTTGTGATTATGATTTAAGGCTCACAAAATGAAGGATTTGTGGGGGAAATTTAGAAGATTTACGGGGCAAATGGACAAATTGGAACGAACTTACAGTACCGCTACCCTCAGGACTCACGTGTGACCTTCGTTGTAGGTGTAGTTCTCTTTGTCTCCGTTTGCAACAAGCATTTATATCCATTTAAAATGACGCCAATTTAGATAAATATAAAAAAATAGACAGCTGGAGGCCTTAATTTATTCAGGCATCCACAGGCAAGCCCGGTTAAGCAGACGATAACCTCAAAGTTAAACTGCGAGATGTCATTAAAAAAATATAAAATAAAATTGGCTTTCTGTGTTGAGATCTGTGCGTTTTTTTACCGACTTAAAAAAAGGAGGTTCTGTATTCAACCCGTATGTATGTATGTATGTTTGTATGTCCGCGATTTTCTCAAAAACTAATGAATCAATTTTGATAATTCTTTCACTAATGTAATCTACATACTTTCAGGAACGTTTTAGTATGTAATGCATTAGGTAATTATTCTTATGTACGAAGTTATATGCATAAATGTACTGCATCTCCGGCATTTCTATGCGAATTTGGACGATTCTTCTAGTCAATGTCTTCAATTCTTCAATGCACTAGTGTTAATTGGATTTGTGTGGGGTAGGTACAACTAAAAAGTAAAAAATAAAAACCTTTTTTACAAAAAAACATACAATTTGAAAAAAAAAAACACTACAAAGTGATACTTACATGACTTTAATTTCGGAAGTCGGTGTCTAAAATCTTCCGAAATTAAAGTTATTTATCACTTTGTAGTGTTTTTTTTTGAAGTCGGTTGTTTTTTTCTAAATTGTCGTATCGTCATTGAATTACATACAATTACGAATTTTGTAGGTAAATAGGTATTAAAAGAAAATTGTATATCGCCTGAACAAAAACACAAGGCAATATTTTGGTGTTAGCCATTGATTTGGAATATAAAAAATATATATTTTAGCTATATTTAAAATAACAAAAAAACTGAGATATGTCTCATTCGTGTCGGGTCTGAGTCACAAATGACCGTTCTTCTTTTGTCAAGATAATGAAAAATAAATCAAGTTAGATATAATTGCACAGCATCATTCGAATAAACAATTTAGTAAATTCTGGAAAAAAACAAATAAACTTAACCCAAAAACGAGTCTACCTGTGAGCGTTGCGGGCGTGCATGTGAATCGTGATATAGCCAACCTGTTTCAGCGTCATTTTAGGGTGGAATCTCCTCCTGTAGGCTCGACTGACCTGACACGGGGTGCTGAGATCAGTGCAGGGGACGTTACTGTTCGATTTTGTGCCAAGGAAGTTGCCACCGTAATTTGCTCATTGCTCGAAATCTCACAAAATCATTAAAATGTGAAGAATGCGTGGACGCATTAACAACAGCAGAAAGGCTGCCACACCATAAACTTATAACTATTAAAGACATGGGCGGATTGTTATATTCTTCAGAAGACCTATACAAAATATGTGTGATCACGGAAACTATCATACGAAAACTTATAAACCAAAGTGGTGGAATAAGCCTCTCCACGAAATACTATTACATTACTGTAAATACTTTGGAGCATTTTATTCACACGGAGGTATTTACATCTTTGGTTCAGCATTCACTTTGCCAACCAAATACACTGAATCATAGAATTCATTTGAATCTGGCGATTATTAATAATTATGCTACTATTCGTTTAAAACATGAAGCAAAAACAGATCAAAGCGTTGATTATTCCACAAAAAGGCAAAAGATGACTAAACTCATGCAGGGTGTTACGGAAAGGGTATATCAATACAAACGGGTTGAAGAGTGTATCTGGTCTAGAATCTCTGTACAAAATTTCAGCTCAAAAGCAGTAACTTTGAAAATGCTTAATATTTTTTTATTTCGATAGTTTATTAAATTGAAATCATAACAAACGTGTCACCGCACTGCGAGGGTCATTATCCATTATCTGTAGTGTGTCTGTGCGCCTAGTACACGCACATCACGCCGCCGCGCGCCAGTGCAGCGCCGTGATGTTGAAAGAAAAAAATATTAAGCATTTTCAAAGTTAATGCTTTTGAGCTGAAATTTTGTACATTACATTTTTTCATTTTCTCCTCCCCATATCCCAAAAATGCATCGCTGCTTGCCCGTCACTCGTAGCTGTCCTTGAGCCTGATAGTACCAGTTACTATTTTTATTTATAGTAACTTGGGTATTCTTTTTGTCATACTTTAGAATTTGGACCTTGTTTTGTTTGATCGCATTTTCTATGCCGTTTTTAAAAGCAGCTACTGGGCATTTGACCTCAACGATGGTATTTTCTCCAACGACTCCATCCGGTGTGGCACCAATGTAAGGAAATTCTTTGTCCACAAAAAGTCCACAGTCCTCAATCTGTAAATTTTCTTGGCTGCTCAGTTGTTGAAGCGCAAATTTTTCATTTTTGAGTCCATGGGCCACTGATGCAACGGATGAAATATTAGATTTATACAAAATGTTATTCACCAAGGCAGCAAAACTTTTTTGTCTTTTTATTATTACTCTAAAGTTTGAGGCTGTTATCATTAATCTTCTGATTTGCAACCATTCAGTGCTTTCGCGTTGCAGTGTGGTTCGTTTTTGTATACCCTCCCGGTCATTTACCAGTGTCTTTAGATTTGTCATAAAATCTGCAGACGCTGCACTGTACTCATCGGCAGACATGTCCGGCGCAGCTACTTTTTTGCCATAATCATGTTGTTTCTCGAATAGCTTAACTCTATTTTCTTTTCTTTTCACAGCATTAGCTCGCTTTCTTTTTTGTTCTCTCCTTGCTTCTAGCTTTTGTAAGCTGCCCTTAGGACTCATTCCCAATATTTTTTTGTGAAGTGTGTAAAGAGGTCTTTTGGTGTTGTAGGAAACAACTGCAGCCGAGCATCTCGCTTGATATGATCGTCGGGAAGCAAAATTAATTCTTTTGCCTCCAACAAATTTGGCAACTACGCTGTTGAATCTCTCAACAGCATTAGTGTCAACGTCTTCCAGAAGACTCCGAGATTTTGCTGCCACCGAATTTAAAATTACTTTCAGTCGAAACCAAAAAGTTGAGTTTTCAAGCTCTGCCACAGTTGAAGACAAAATTATTTTATCTTTATTGCAGCAATCATCTTTGCAACGTCTGTGGTCCCCGTACGCGTGGTTCAAAGAATTGGTGATGTCTTCGTGAATTTGTTCTATAGCGATATCCTTGGGATTATTTTTATTATGTTTGATTGAAGTCGTGACGACTTTTCTCATGCTCATAACTTTTTCGTCAGTAATATGTTTTCTCTGCACGTTTGGGTATTTTGTGTGCCTAGTGACCGCAGCTTGTTACACATATTTCGCAGAACGTGATTTCGGCATTCTATTTTAGACACTACATAGTCTGAATACGGATTTGATGCCAATATTTTAGCATACGTTGCAGAATCACCATCAGCCACAATGTTGCCATATATAAGCCCATACATGTTGATGGATTCCTTGAAACCCTCGCATACGATCGTTGCTTCCATTCCGCTGGATGAGCCTTCATAATTTTTATAACATATGTGATTTTTGGGTTTTTCCTGACGTTTCTCTGCCCTTGCACATATTACACAATATTTGTTTTTGACACCAATGAAAAGAACTTCTCCAAATTTTCGTCCCACAATTGCAGCAACACCAGACATTGCTTTATAGTTATTCCCATAAAGCCGGGTCCAGACGAGTGTAACGTGTAATGTAAGATTACGTGTAATTTAGCATCAACAGTGTGGACGGCACACGAACTCAAAGCGAATTGTGAACGCGAAAATATTTCAAAAGCTGTTTCCACTCAGTTGCTACGAACATGCCGGATAGGAAGGTCGTGATAGCTGGTGCGGCTTTTATTTTCATGTATTTACTAACTGAAGACCGCAAAAGTCGGAAGCGTCGATGGTGGAAAACTAATTTGTATAAAAGAAGATCTTCTTTACTTGTGGAACTAAAATCTCAACATATAAGTGGTCAATATAAAAACTTTACCCGGATGTCGCCTACTGACTTCGAATATTTGTTAACAATCATTGCGCCTAAAATATCAAGACAAGACACTATAATGAGATCTGCAATTTCGCCGCAAGATAGACTGGCTCTAACACTAAGATATTTGGCAACAGGAGATTAATTTACAAGCCTTCAATACACCTTCAGAATTTCAAAACAGTCAATGTCTTGCATTGTACCAGAAGTTTGTGAAGCGATTATAAAAGCATTGAAAGAAAACATTAAGGTGAGTTTTACATATTTTTATTTATTTATTAAAATAACAAATTAAGCTATTGTAAGCAAAATTAAAATTAGAAAGTTAAATCAAATTGTATCTTCAAATCATGTAGTACAAAATTTATTCTTTTCAAATCAGGTCATTCACAAAATCTACATCTTCATATGAAGTTTGAGATAATTCTGAGGGAACAGGTGAAGCATATGGAGCAGTAGGGCAACTTGTCTGATTCTGACCTGTTGAATACCCTGAAGTAAGTTCTGAGCGATTAGACAAAGAAGGTGGTTCATTGCAGTATCTTGATTAAGGAACCGAGCCTGTTGTATACCCACTGTAATTGAATGCCGATGGATAATAATGTTGAGAAAAGTTAGTGCATCCTTCATCGGCTTTGAATATTACGTCCATTATTGCTCGCTGCACGGCATTTTTAGTACTTCTGTTATATTGTTGCATCTTGCTGCATATAAAATTTGAAAAGAAAAGGGTTTCACTGTCAAAATTGTTTGGATTATTGTTTCGGGGTTCAGGAGTAGGACTAGAAGCAGCACTCTTAAGCAGGCCAAGAGCCTCCGAAAGCATACCCATTTTTTTATTTTCGTCTGATTTATTTTTATTGGGGGCCTGACCAGTTGGTGATATAAAGTCTGAACTGTTATCATTTTCTACACTTGTAGATGCACTCTGTTCCGGTTCATTGGTAATCTGTAATTAAAAAGAAATTCATTGTTTCAGCTGCCAAAAACAGAGTCAGAATGGATCCAGATCTCAAACAGATTTGATGAATTGTGGAATTTTCCCCATTGTGCCGGAGCCATGGACGGTAAACATGTCATTCTCGAGGCTCCGGTACATAGTGGCACAGAATATCGTAACTACAAATCGAATTTCAGTATAGTGATGTTTGCTTTAGTAGACGCGGAATATAATTATAAATTTCTGGATGTCGGATGTCAAGGCCGCATTTCAGATGGTGGAATTTTTAAAGAAACTGAATTATATAAAAAACTAGAAAATAATTCGTTAAGATTGCCTGCACCTGAAGCACTGCAAGGTAGAAACAAAGTAGTACCATATGTTTTTGTAGGAGACTCTGCCTTCCCTTTACAAAACAATATAATGAAACCCTATCCAGGAGAATACCCCAAGGGATCGCCGCGAAGATTTTTAATTACCGGTTAAGCAGAACTCGCAGGATTGTAGAAAATGTATTTGGTATCACAGCATCTGTGTTCAGAGTTCTACGAAAACCTATGCTCCTTCAGCCCAAAACCGTGGAGACTATAGTCATGGCTATTGCAAACTTGCATAATTTTTTGAGAAACACGGATTCATCTAAAAACTTGTATGCACCCCCCCCTGGCTCACTTGACAGCGACCAAAACGGAAGATTATGTGAAGGTAGTTGGCGGAGAGATTGTGAAATGTCATCTTTACTTCCATTGAATAATGTACCTAGAAGAGCTGCCTCAACGGCAAAACAAATTAGGGATGAGTTTAATGACTATTTTATGAACGAGGGTACAGTTTCTTGGCAGAATACATATTGTTAAGTTTTTTTTATCAAGTCGAAGGAAACTAGTTCAATGCAGTTACCTCTGTGTTGCGTCGTTTCCTTGGATTATTTCGATCTCCTAAAAATGCCAGCGCCTCGTAAGCAAACCATGTACTTTTGTACGTTTCATCCCCACCTGTAAAATAAATTACAATAAATAAACAATACAATAGAATATAGTACATATATGTATAGTAAAATATAGTAGAATATAGTAATATAGTGGGTATACAATAGAAGTAATAATTGTACTAATAGCAAGTAAGTGATAATACCTAAGTAAAAACTAAATTAATAAATAAAAGTGTGTAACAAGGCTCGGAAACCGGTTGAAATTCTTAATCGGTTATGGTCATTGACCCCAAACCGAAATCGATTTAGGTTAAAGGTTGCACTTTACCGGTTTATGCGGCAAACCGGTTTTTCATGAATTTTGGTTTTGATAGTGAAAATTAACCGGTTAAAACCAAGTTTGAACCCCCTCCCCGGCCCCCGCCACTCTCGCGGGCACGGTCTGGACGTTGCGATGTCAACTCATTGTCACTAGAACTTGTTGGAAGCGTTAAAAAAGTAGACGAAAAAAATTTACGAATTACGGAATTAACCGGTTAATTTGGGTGTCAAAACCGTTTGAGCTTTGTAACCGGTAACCTTTATCTTTTGGGTTACATAAGAACAGTTCACTTGTTTAACCGGTTAATGAAGGAACGATATATTTACCGGTATTTAATCGAAATTAACCGCTCTTTTTAAACCGGTTCAGAGCCCTGGTGTGTAATATGTAAAGCAACAGAAATTTATAATAAACATACCTTTTCCGGAACTATGGCTCTTCTTTACTTTTCCTTTTTCTCTTCGATGTGAAGCAAGCAAACTAATCATTTTGTTTTTGCATTCTTCTACATCTCTTTCCAATGAATGAGCAATATCACTCCAAGCATCGTGTTTCAGATTTTTTTTTATAGTATTGCGGGTTTTTTGGATCCCAAATAACAGGTTTTTCTTGATACAAACTAATAAGTTCAAGCGATTGTTCGTCACTCCACATCATGAACGTACATACGACACAACCGTCACGAACGCCGTCCAAACGAGCACTGCGAGCGTCTTTGTGTTCGCGCGAAAAACCGACAGCCGATGGATCAACCCCGAGCGCCGCGCGAGCGTTACATGTAATGCTCGTAGTGCCGTCCACACGTAGAATTCGTGTTACATTACACGGTGGATTAAATTACACGTTACACTCGTCTGGACCCGGCTTAAGAACGTTTGCACCATGCACCATCCGCAAACACGTCAATCACAGGTATGCCATTAACAACTCGCCCTTCTTGGATTGCTGCTTCACGTTCAATAGCAGCAGCTCGTTCCATTGCCTCCACTGCTGTAGCCTCCCATTCATTGAAAATGCTATCTTGAATTTTCGCGTAATATTTTTCTCGCGAAATAGGAATGTCCATGGCAGCCATAGTTTCTTCGAATTGAGAGTATCCAATCCCAGAGGATACTATACCTGAGACTGCTGCAGTGTTAACATCTACACTATTAACACTGTCCAAGTCATCAGTACACACCTTGAAAATTTTCTTGCACATCCTGCATTTGAAATTGAAATATGAAACCAGACCGGTGCGTTTTTCTGTTTCTAAAACCAAGCAGCTGAAATCACACTGAAAAAGAGGGACGTGTTCTTGCTGTTGCAGTTGATTAAAGAAATGTACTACGTCTACAATTCTGCGACCGGTGATTTCTTGTCGTTGTCTCACACTCATATTCCACTTGACAGGTCAGGTCTTCTTGGGCGCTGAAACATTTGAAAAAAAAAAAAGCGTGTACTTAAATGTGATGAATAGCAGTACTACAAAATCGATGCCAGTTTTGTATCCTCCATAAAATAATAACCAGTAAAAACTGGTGTATCGGTATGACTATTTGCAGTCCGTACCCCCACCAATTTTTTTTTTGTAATATATATATTCAATGAAAAAAATATAAATATACATCTATTAGCATAAACAAAACTACAATTTCACTGGAGAGTAAACTTACTCAACAACACCATATGGCGGTGGTGTGATTGGCTGAATGTTCACATCGTGTGCCGCATCAGATATAGGTAGCTGTTGTGGTAAGACCGTTCCTGCTCCGTCAGTATCCAGTGGTTTTTCATGTGTGCTGAAATATTGGAAATATTTTTAACAATACAACATAAACATAATGTACCTTAAAATTAACCTATTCACTTCAACAACTAACTTCATAGTGGTGGTGCATTTCCGCTACATGCTGCGTAACTTGTAACCTACCTATGAGAATAAAGTCTACCCTCAATGTGCCAAAAGAAATACAAGTAATAAAAAAAATACACATGACGTGTTAAGAACCGGTCTTTACCTGGTACCGGTTTTCTTGAAATCCCATTCCCAATATATCAAAATACCGAAAAAACGATTTTTGGTAAAAACCGGTTTTCAGTCCTATTCATGACTTCTAACATATGTACATATTATACGTGTTTTTATATCCCATAACTCTAGGGGGTCATTGTACTCATCATTATGAACAACTTTTACTATGGGACCTAACACGAAATCGCGAAAAAAAATCAGCTGCTCCCTACATTTTGACGAGTTTATGCGAATATAAAATAAAATGCTTATAACAGATGGTTTTTTTTTCGCGATTTTAGGTTTAGTAAAAGTTGTTCATAATGATGAGTACATTGACCCCTAGAGTGGGATATAAAAAAAACACGTTGTATGTTCTAAAGCTTTCTCTAGTACCTACACAACTACAGAGAGTCAAATTAAATTAGCTAGCGAAGCTACGCTGCCGTGACGGATATAATAATAATAGGTAGGTATGTAAGCGAGCTTACTCAAAAAACTTGGGTGATACTGATTGAAGTTGTACTAGTGCCCCATCAGATGTTTCTGGTAATTGTGGTGGTGTGACGGCTTTACTCATTCCTTGTGAGTCTGCTGGCAACTCCGCAATGTCAGACTCAGTGTTGATACGAGTTCTGTAAGAACATAATAAACGATATTATGTATAAATAAAGCTATTGGGGTACATGAAAGTTTTAGACCATAATTATCTATCTCTATTGGGCCGCTTACACATCATGCCGTAACTGTGGCGCCGCCGCTACGGTGCCTCCTGTATTGGTTTCCCTTGGATTGGTATGAACCCAATGAACAAGACCATGAACAAGGCGCCGCGGCGGCGGCGGCAAGTTTTGATAAGACCTATCAAAACTCGCCGCCGCCGCCGCCGCGCCGCCGTGTGCAAGGGTTCATACAAATCCAAGGGAAACCAATACAGCGGTACCGTGGCGGCGGCGGCGCCGCCGCAGTTACGGCATGATGTGTAAAGGGCCTTTCAAAACGAAAGTTGTGTAAGTACTTGTACAATAAATACCAGTTAGTACGTCAATGTCAAATCTCAAAATTGGTATTTTTTGGGATAATAAATAAAAAACTTACCTATTCAGGTTCATCAATTTCAGCTTCTTGAGCTTCAGTCCTGAATATTTTTTTTGTTTATTACGTTTGTTCACCATTTTTGTGACTAAGGTATCACTTTAGACTTCAATGTTCACTTGAGTAGTCGGCGACAACGGGCGCGATAAAGTTGTACACGAGTGCTCTCTCAGACGCGCTGCGGCCGACTGACGGGACTGCGCGAACGGTGGGATGTCCGACTTGCGCACAATATTATTGCACACTTTTTATAAATATTTCTTTTTAAAATTCTAAACCCATAATCCCCCTAATATCTTTAATGGTGAACATATAGACGAAATTTTATTGAAATTGCTTTAATTACAATCGAATAAAACCGTTTTTTCTCATAAAAAATGCAAATTTTGAGGAAACTTTGCGATTTTTTTGTATCGAGCCAAATTATGTCAATCGTGTTTTGGCCCTCATAATTCACTAAAGAAAATCTTCAATTTTAATAATCATGAAAAAAAAAATACGGCAAATTAGTAGTTTTTGAGGACAAAAATTGATTTTGCGTGCAGCCGAAATGCGTCAAAATCTTCTTTTGGGACCCATTTCGCCTTAAGTCTTGCTGCATAAAAATGAAAATTGCGTAACAAATACCCATAATAGTAAATGACCTAACACCAACATCTTAAAGCTCAAGTTTGCGTATCAAAATTATTTATTGTTTCTGTTCATCGAGTAGTGTTAGTCCGATAAACTCATACATATTGAATAACCTTTAATGTTATGAGCAGAGGGTGCAAAATCGAGTAATTTTTAGGGGGTCAGTTAATTGGTATAACCGATTGTACTGTGCTCCGATTGATTTTGCAATAAATCCACGTTAATCGTCCATATTAGTTTTTCTTTATGCCTATAATCTATCACAAACAAACAATAAATTAGTAGATGGATTAAATCAGTTATGAAGGAAAGTGGTATTGATACCAAAATATTTACCTCACACACCACACGTCATTCAGCCACATCTTCTGCTAAACAGGCAGGGGTATCATTAGATGTGATTACGAAAACTGCTAGCTGGTCAGATAGCTCTCTTACATTTGCCAGGTTTTATGATATACCAGTGAATGTTAATGACCCACATGACAGCTTTATTATTGCTGTCTTTAATGGCAACTTGAGGATGTAATTATTATTTCTTTTTCCTTTTTTAAAGATTAATACATGTTCAATGAATATTTATTTTATTTGTACACTGTCATTAGTGTTATAGATTAGTTATATGGCTAAAGGTTAGTTGATGTTGATGAAAGATGTTTCACTATAGCATTTATTGTTACTAATTGTATCTGAATAAGAGACAAGACTGATAGTAATAGTACTGATGTTATGTTGTTGTTGCTGATAGTATTTTCATGGCAATTTTATTGTCATGAAAATACTAGTAGCCAATTGTCATTTTGTTAGTCTTTAATGTTGCCCTGTTTATGTAAACCACATAATGGATAATTTTGTCTTCTTATTGTTGTTACATACCTAAGTACATACTAGCATACTATAGTTTGATTATATTGGCTCCAAATAAATTTGATTCACATATGGCTGTTTTGATGAGTATCTCTTCAAAATAGTGGCCCATGTCGACTTTTACTCTAAACAGCTACTCTGTAATCAATTATATTTCAGTTCATCATGAAATGAAATTGATTAATCAAACGAACTTACCTTAAGTGAAGTCCGATTACAATTTCATGAAGGATAAACTGAAATATAATTACCCACCCAGCCCATCTTTTTTAGGATCAGTCCCTTGTCGAATGCACAGAGTACTTTTACTATACGGGCATAGAGATCCGACTTCACGGGTTTTTCAAGCAATGGACACCAGCGGCATCTATATTTCTCCGTTGGAAACTATATCTTTATATAATTATATAGCCTTGAATCGCCCACTATAGTGCTCAGGTTATTGAATTTAAAGCTTGCTCATTGTTTTTTAGTGTTTTAAATTAATGTATGGATTAAATAAAATGTATTAAAAAACCATTGATATCTTAATCTACAGGAATATTTTTTATTCAGTGCGCAAACTTTGCCAAAATAAACTTAGATGAATTTTATTAAACACCTATTTTTTATTTTGACATGTCTTAGTACAAAAAAATAAAGTTATCGTAAACGAAAGATGTCTACTTTGAAATTGATTTTATGGCTACTCGCCGGCGAGTGGCGAAGCGAAACGTGCTATGTGCAGACGTCAGCACATTCAACTTTGAACCTTATGCTTTAGCGATAAAGTTGAAAATGTATTGCTTGATGGGCTAATGACGTCTGTAGAGTGTACCTACCTATCAGCTGTGCGCTCTTGGATCTCGCTCGAAGAAATCGAAAATGGTTTCTTCGATTTCCACCGCCAGTCGAGGTCTGCCTGCCAGACCCTTGTGCGTGATTCGGGGTCCTGAACTGACCGTGATCAAGCAGCCTTTGACTGGCTGCTAAACTGGTCCTTTCATTAGGGACCGCGGGGTTAATGATACCATGGGCTTGCATTCGAGGTATGCTCTCCGTCGCATACATTCTGCGAGCTGCTCGTAAACTTTCACCACACTCGCACCATCTCATAAAACTCGCGGTTACTAAAGTCCGACATTGTGACCGGTAGGTAAGATCCGAGTACGACACACGCGCGGCGCGGGAGTTGCACGGGAAAGCGATTGGACGCGAGGTCACGAAGCGCATGCGATGAGCAGACTGTCATGTCGGGGTCGGGAGTCCGGGGTGACCGCCCGGGCACCACTCTGCGCCCGGGACTTCCCCGCTGCAACTCCGCCACGTGTGCCGCCCGGCGCGCGCGCCCATTGTTATTATTACGAAAAGATAGTGTCCATAATTTGCTGATTTAGAGTCGGATAAAAACGTGAAAAAAAGTTTTGAAAAAATTATAGAAATGTGTTCTATTACTGATACTGAACCACCAAAATTTTTTTGCGCACTCCTTAAAAAATATTCCTGTATACATTAATTAAAAAATAAAACATCATAAACTCATTAGGTAATTACATTTATTTAATCAACTATGAGGCCTTTTACAGTGTTTTTTACAGTAATTTCTAGCCATTACTTGGTATTTATCAGTGTCGCTGATAGTATCTTGCTTTCCAGTAAGAATTTTATTGATTGTTTTGCAATAATTAAATGTAAAAAATCTTATAGATAAATTTGTTATGTACTGTTGCATTTTTTTTTATGTTTATCACATTTTAAACATTTAAAATCTGCTGAAATATATAGATAATAATGTTTTTATATATTCTCCAAAATTATTTATTTTTAAATTTTCATTTAACTCATCTGTAATAATGTCCTGGGTCCCGATTGCGGTAATTTAAAATATGTTTAATACGTGCGCGTTTCATCTCTGCTTGAGTTCCAGTAGCAGTCCAGTCGGTGCGGAGTTTGGTATCGCGGTAAAGTGCACGTGCTAACAAAGATGAAACAAAGGTGGAACGCAATTGGGCTGTAAGCAAATATAAAATTTTAGAGATGTGACTTTAGTATTGATGAATAGTGTGCTTTTTAAGTGTAGTGGACCGTCGATTTGAAGATTTAGGGGTTAGCTCTACTGCGTTTTGACAGTTTGATTTTTGACAGATGCTTCTCGATCGATGTTTTTTTGTTTGTTTTTGTTTTTTGTATGCAACTCAAAAGTATGCAAGTGTTTCGAAGACATTTATTACTTTAATTTATATCCTACTTGAAGTGATTTTAAGTAAAAGTGATTCAAGTGGTTTTAACAACGAGGAATGTAGTGAAGGAATGTTGTGCTAGTTGTATAGAATATAATGGAAAAAATAAACATTACTTTGTTACTCTTATTTTTAATTTTAATTAGGTGCTCTTGATTATTATTAATTTATACATTTGAAACCAATTTTATAATTTCAATAAATCTTATTTGTCTAGAACATTAATTTGCTTTTTTATAAAAGAGTACAAAAAATTATAAATAAATGCGTTTATTGCCCGTGGTCCGACCGCGTAGTTCTACTAGTAGGACCACGGGCATTTTTCTTTTCGGTGGTTCTATCAATCGGACCATGGGCAAATCAAGTTCTATCAGTAGTACTAAGGGCAACTTTGTTTACCCGTGGTTCTATTAAGTGAGTAAACTTCTTTGCATGTAAACCTTGGAGTTACTAAATACCAAAATAAATGTTGGATATGCATTGGATAAGCTGCGATGATATATATTCGTCCACGTTTACTTACTCTTTGTCTAAAATCTTTTTTTAGTTAAACCAGCTAACTCTTTACTCTCACATTTTTAATCTCACATTTACACGTCCGTCCATCAATGCCTCTTTTGCTGGCTGCTGCAGTAATGTAGGTACTATTTTCTTTTTAGTGCAATAGGTAGCTACAAAAACATTTTTAATCACTATGATTTTTTAGTCTTTTGTTACCAAAAGGCTAAAAAATAAAAATAATAGTTAACAGGTATAAGTACTACGTAAGTAGTACCATGGGCAAAAATATTTATCTTAGTCCTACTCGACCAGTAGAACCAGTGCCAATAAAATATGATAATTTTATAACGATAGTCCGATTGATAGAACCACCGAAAAGAAAAATGCCCGTGGTCCTACTAGTAGAACTACGCGGTCGAACCACGGGCAATAAACGAATAAATGACCTTTATAGAAATACTATTTCAAATGTAATTAATATGTAAAGCTATATACATATTTCTATCTGCCCACAAACGTTGTACAAGGGCATGGCGGCGCGCGCGGCCTAGCTCCAACTCCGAGAGGAGGCTGGCGCCGCCGCCGCGCCTACGTTGTCCCTGTTGCGGCGGCGCCAAGTAGCTCGCGCCCTCTGTCAACTCCCGCTCTCGTGCCGCCTCGGCCGGTGTTAGGCGAATGTAGGAGAGTCTAGCCCTGTGTGCTATATTATGTAGCACACAGCAGGCATTTGTTATTTTTGCTGCTACGCCCGGGGAATAATGCAGCTTTCGGTCCACCAATAGACATCTGCAAAAGATAATATTAGAATTATAATATTTACTATTAAGAATTATTAATAGTATTACAAATTGTATCTATGTTATAGCCTAGGTTGTACATACCTAAATCTTGCCTTTAATACTCCTATACAACGCTCCACTACATTTCTGGCAGATAAATGCAAATCTTGATAATACTCCTCAGGTGTATCCGGAGCTGGGTCTGTCACAGGTATCATAGTATTAGGCCTCAAGGCATACCCTGAGTCTCCTGTAATTGAAAATAGTATTTGAAGTTTCTGGTTTTAAAATTAAATAAACACAGTAGAAAGTTACAAGCAACATAAAAATAAAATGGATATGTAATTAATTTAGGTAATACATACCTAAAACATAAACATCTTCCCCAGTAATCCTGTGAAGCCTATCAAGATACGCATTTAAGGAGTGTTGAGCCCATATAACACTATCATGAGTAGACCCAGGGAAACTGGAGTCTACACATAATATATTTAAATTTGAGTCACACATCTGAAAAAAAAAACATTTTACTACAAAAGAATTATGAGAGATACTAAATGAGCTTAATATTTAAAAATACAGTTTATTATAATTATTTACATTATTACTCACTATTAAAACATTTAGAGAGTGGTACCCTTTTCTATTCATAAATCTCTCTTCATTATGCTGAGGGCACACTATGGCCACATGGGTCCCATCGACACAGGCCAGCAGTCCCGGCATTTTATAACGCCTGTAAAACCTAAAAAACAATTTCAATCAATATTTTCCTTCAAAAGGTATCAACAATTCAGTATCAATAAATTCAAAGGTATTATACTTACTCTCTTAAAACTTGTTCCCTTTCTTGTTGTTGAAAGGGGAAAGAAACATATTTGTTTAGGATAGAGGGCTTGTTTAAAGCCATTACCACCTGCCGGATTGCTTTGGAAACACTGGCTTGAGAAACACAGTGATTCCGGTTATCTCCTACAAGAGTCTGATAAGACCCAGAAGCAAAGAATGCTAGTGCAACCAAAACCTAAAACAAAAATATATAAGTAGGTAATGGAGTTTTAGTATCATAGCTAAGTGGATTAAAAAAACCTAACCTAACTCTTCTTGTCTTTATGAGGAGCATTCCTTACATCAAATACATGGTTTCTTACCTTAGTTTCCACGTCCAAAGCATCTGAACGTACTGTAGGTAGAAGGTGAGGAGTTAACTCGAAAATCAGCTGCCGAGTAAAGTCCTTGGACAACCGGTATCTTTTTACAAACTTTCGATCACTGAGATCGAAAGCCGGATCACTCTTCCTCGCCAATACGTTCAGCCGCCTAGCCTCCGCACGAGCTACGGCTACGTCGTACGCGTGAGCACATTCTAATAAGTCTAAATATAACATTTTTACAGCAAACACAATAAAATAAACTTAATATCACATAAAAACACAGCGAAAGTTCGTGAAACGTTTGAGAAAAAGTAGCTTCATTTCAACTATTCCTCAAACGCGCATTTGCGTTCCGTCTGCGTTCTAACTTCGTTTGAAGTAAATGTCAAAACGACACCGCGATACGAAATCATGTAACATTTGAACTTCGTTCGTGCTTCATCTGCGTTTCATTTGAAAAAAATTACCGCAATTCGGGCCCTGGAAAGCAGAAACAAGAGTGATCAGCGACTTAGTAGGACTGCAAAGCCAACGTTTCTTCGAGTATTCTCTGTAGCGTATGTATTCTAATTCGTTTTTATCTACTAAATCTTCATTGCATTTAGAGCAATTTTTATATATTTTTTTACGATATATCCGCTCACATACTGATGATGATGATGATGATGATGATGGGGCTCCCTTTTCCGCACTTAGACTCCCATTTGGTCCGTTGTGCGTAGGGATTCTGGCTAACAGAGCCAGCCTAGCTCCGTCCAGAAGCACAGAAGCTTCCTGGGAGCTTCACAGGCTTCACGGAGCGACCTCACTGTTCCGAGGATTTTTTGGCGTTGAGAAGCCACAGCCTCGCATTCCAGGATGACGTGGGCGGCTGATTCCTCGGCGTCAAGGCAGCCCCTGCAAAGGGGGCTGTCCGTGGCGCCTATGTTAAAAAGATGTTTGTTAAGAGGGTTATGGCCCGTAATTGTACCTATTATTATTCTGAGGTTATTTCTACTTAGGCTAAGAAGTTTTTTAGTTAATCGCGGGTGTATCGTTGGTAAAGCCAATTTTGACTGTCTGCAGTCTGTTACCCGTGACCATCTGTTGTTATGGAGTTCGGTCGATCTTTGGCGAATCCATGCACGAAATTGTGAGAAAGGCAGAGGGAGAAGTGGGTACGGGCCTAGCACCTTCATGTCAGAGCCTCTCTTCGCAAGTTCATCTGCAGCATCATTGCCCAAGGATCCACTATGCCCTTTGATCCACTGGAGGGTAATTCGATTGAACGTCGATAGACTCTCCAGGGCTAAATGGCACTCATAAATTAGCTTGTTGTTAGTTTGTTTGCTCTCTAAGGCCTTGAGTACGGATAGGCTGTCGGATACGAATTTAATGCCGTAGTTCCGGATGCCTAAGCGCTTTACTGCTATTGCGGCTTGTGTTAAGGCAACACATTCACATTGAAATATCGAACTGTGTGTGCCTAGTGGTATGTGAAAGTTGATATTAAGGTCAAGGGAGTGAACGCCAGCACCTGAACCGTTTTGTGTTTTTGAGCCGTCTGTGTAGATGCGCACTTCATTGGCTCCTGACTGGTCCCTATCTTCCTGAACTGTTTGTATAAAGTAGTTTTTGTTGAACATCGGTTGGTTTGGTGTTCTATCACACGGGGCAGCGATGAGAGGCTGGTACTCTATCGCCCGGTCCAGGATTTTGGCGTGTGGACTGGTAAGGTTTTTGCCCCATATGTCCAGATGCATTAGCCTGATGGCAGCTAGCGCTGCCTCCTGCTGTATGTACAGGTCAAGGGGAGTTAGTTGAAGGGCTATCTCCATGGCTGCTGTTGGGGTGGTTCTCATACAGCCAGTGGTAGCTGAACAGGCCAGTCGTTGGAAACGCTGTAGTCTGGTAATGGTGGTCGAGAGTTCGGTCCTCGTCCACCAGACCAGAGCGCCATAAGCCAACATTGGCCTGATCAGCGTTTTGTATAACCACAGAGTAATCTTCGGAGAGAGCCCCCATGTTTTTCCTAGCATTCTTTTGCATTGGTAGAATACAATTGTGCTTTTATTAAGTTTGTAGTCAAGATGCTTGTTCCAGAGCAGTTTGCTATCAAGGATCACCCCCAGGTACTTGACTTCGTCTTTAAGTGTTAGTTCTGTGTTAAAAAGTTTTGGAAGCCTATGGGTTCCAATGGTTCTTTTGTTGGAGAACATTATTAGTTCTGTTTTCGAGGGGTTAACCGATAGTTCGTGCTTCGTGCACCAACTCTCAATTATTTTGAAGGCCCTACTCATGAGATCGCATAGGATGCCCTCAAATTTCCCCGAAATCAGAATTGCTATATCATCCGCATATCCCACCGAGTACAGACTGCTAGCGTTGAGCTCTGAAATGAGCTCATTTACGACTAAATTCCACAGTAGTGGTGACAGCACCCCACCCTGTGGGCAGCCTCTACTCACGATACCTCGTGTGGTGGTATTTACGGTAAATTGAATAGCACGGTGTTTTAGCATATTATTTATCCATTCTATAAGTGTTCGCGCAACACCGTGCGTGGCAAGTGCCCGTTCGATGCTGGCGAAGTTAGTTTTGTCAAAGGCACCTTCTATGTCAATGAAAGCGCCTAAGGTTGGGTTTTTGGCTTTAAGAGCATTTCCTATGCGTGACACTACGCTATGGAGTGCTGATTCAGTTGATTTGCCTGCACAGTAGGCGTGCTGATTGGGATGTAAAGGTCTTTGTACCGAGATTTGGGATCTAATCTTCCTATCCCCCAGCCTCTCCAGTGTTTTCAAGAAGAAAGAGGAAAGGCTTATAGGTCTAAAAGATTTGGGCTGGGTATAGTCGCCCCTACCAGGTTTCGGTATGAAGATTATTTTTACTTCCCGCCATTTCAAGGGAATGTAGCGGTGTGCCAGGCAGGCTCGAAACACCACTACGAGGTATTCAGCCAGTAAATCTCGGCTCCACCTGAGCAGAGCCGGGAAAATACCGTCCATTCCTGCTGCCTTGAAAGGTAGGAAGGTGTTGATTGCCCAAGTTATTTTGTCTTTGTCGATTACTTCTAACGCCACCTCCCAATCTAGGCTGCTCGTGGCCCTTTCCCTATATGGTTCCCAGCTCTGCTGGGTGGCAATCTGGCATCCTGGGAAGTGGGTGGTTAGGAGTAGTTCGCTTGTCTCAGCGTCGTTTGTTGTGTAGGTGTTATCTGGTTTTTTCAGGCAACCTATTGAGTGGTCTGTATCTTTAGCAAGACAGGTCTTGACCCTCATTGCCTGGTTGTTACTTTCCATGTTAGTACAGAAACGCCTCCAGCTGTTCTTTCCTCTGAGGCGTATCAGTTTTTTGTATGTTTTACGAGCTGATGTATAGCGGTCCCAATCTTCTGGCGACCGTGTGTTCCTAGCTCTGTTGAACAGTCTTCTCAGCCTACGTCGGTGTCTTTCCAATTCAGGACTCCACCAGGAACGGCGAGCCCCCTGCCTGGGTAACGTGAGGGGACAAGACTGTTCATAGCTAGATAAAAGGATAGATGTGATGTTATTAACATGTTCGTCTAAATTGGTTACTGGTATTTCTGCCGGAAGGGCGGGTAGTCTGCCTAGCTCAGCCTCAACGAGTTTGGTGAACTTGACTTGGTCTGTGTTGCGAGGAATCCTCCTTGGTTGTGGTTTGGTTAAGTTGAAGTTAATGGTATAGCGGATCCATCTGTGGTCGGAGCATGATATCTCGGTGGACACATGCCAGTCCTGTATGGAGTTGGATATACCTATGGTTGCTAAAGTTATGTCTATTATTGTTTGCGATCTCGCGTTTATAAAGGTAGGTTCAGAGCCCTTGTTAAGTAAAACAAGGTTATTGCTAAGAATAAAATCAAGCATTTCCTCACCTCGGTTGTTGGTTTTGACATTACCCCAGAGCATGTGATGCGCGTTGGAGTCAGTCGCGATGATTAGTTCCAGTTTCTCCTTTTCACAGTACTCAACCAATGAGGCGAGCTCTGGCAGAGGCACGTCCTCGTCGCCTGGCAGGTATGCCGAGGCTAGTACAATGTCTGGGAGTTCTTGTTCGGTTCTGAAAAGCCTGACTGCTGTCAGGTCCCTTGAACAGAATTCGTTAATTAAAAGGTTAGGTACATGTTTCGGGACAAAAATGCAGGTACGTGGGTTACTAACGGAGGTGTCCAGCAGCAGCTTACCCCCGATGTTGCCAAGACCGCATATTCTGCCGCCCCTAATCCACGGCTCTTGGATAAGGGCGATGGTCTTTCCTTGTTGGTTCTCCAGCACTCTGCGCAAGGTGGCCGACGCAGATTGGCTGTGCTGGAGGTTGGTCTGTAGGATCCTAGTCCCGCAAAGGAGAGGAGCAGAGGCTGCTGTCCTCGCCCTCACTACTCTCCCCCGGCGGAAAGCAATCCTCGTCCGAAATCAGACCGGACGAGGGTGGATCCCTCGTTGAACCCGCTGTTGATAAAACCTCCAGCGCTGCCATGGAGGTCGCCAACTCCACCGCCTCCCCAACAGTCTCCATCGCGTGAGGCGACGGAGAACGCTCAGGAAGCGGCGGACCAGGCTCCCTCTCAGGCGCACTCGAGGCTGTTCCTGTTGTTGGCACGGCGGCATCCTCCCTGGTACCACCCTCCTCCAGGAAGCGAATGTATATACTGCCCATAAGGTAGTATACCCGCCGTTGCTGGTCTTTTATGATTTTGACCATGGGCTCCGGCACACGAAAGAAGAGACAAGTGCCCGGGGGCTCCTGCCTAGCCCTTTCGTGTGTCAGAGTCCAGGTGTTCATTTTGAGGTTCGGGTTCTGCCTCGCCAACATCCTGAGCAGTTGTGCTGTGTCCTCGCTGTTCTCGGGGACAAACAGCATGCACACCACCTTCTTTGGTATGTCCGCTTGAGGCCGAACGGTGAGCTTGGTCCCCGGTATCGGAGATGGTACATTGTTTACGACCCCTTTGAGCCAGGCCATTGTGAAGTCATCCTCACACCAAGTCTTAAGGACGCCTTCAGCAAAGTGAGCCCGGCCTCTAAAATGGATCGCGGTATTTTCGCTGGTTTCTGTTGTTTCAGGTTCAGGAGCCTTTAGTAGTGCCCGGAGCTGGTCTTCTATAACCTGACGGATCCCCTCCGCTTGCTCCTGCGTCATCTCGAGAAAAGGCTCGGTCATGACGGCAACACACAGCTCGTTGCTTCTGAAGGACGCAGCCGCTTCGGCGTAGCTCACCAAAGTTCCGTCCACCATACGGGAGCGAGCAGGCTTGCTCTTCTTGCTTATCCCGGTTGGTGTGACGGTATCTTCGGGGCGCGAACGCTTCTGCGCCCTTGCTGGTTGTTCGGTGTTGGTCTTATTTGGGTTCTTTTTCCCTCTTGGTCTCTCGCTGCGCTTGCGCTTAATGCCGGTGACAGCCTCGCCTTTTGGCATCTCAGCCGTAACCGACACCGCCTTGAGGGACGTCTTTTTCGTGGTGGCTGTTTGCCATTTATTGGCGTTTGGTACTCCTTCCAGTGGGGCTTCAGCCAGACTCGTTAGGTCCCTCTCAGAGACCGCAGCCGTTGACGCAGCCCGTGTTTTGGGCGCATCTACATTTGCAGTACTCCTCGAGTCGCCGTGAGCGAGTGCTGTCCTGGGCCCTTCGGTCAGAGTTATGTTAGGAGGCGCATCCGTGGACGCAGATGAGGTTGGGATCGCTGGGGACGCAGCCTGTTGTGGCGCATCCTTTGCGGTTACCTTCCTCATCGCATCCTTGGACGCAGCCGAGCGTTTATGTTTGCTAGATGCAATCTTAGAAAGTTGCCTCTTAGGCGCATCTTGGGACGCAGCCCTCACGTTGGATGTGGATGGCGCATCTGAAGACGCAGCCTTTGGTTGGTTGGTTTTGGTAAGCGCATCCGACGAGCGGGACGCAGCTTGCGGTTTTGTTTTATTTGATGTCTCTTTATCCATAGGTTGGATATTTTTGATTCACCGTCGGAGCTCTCCACCCGCCACGGAGCCCTCAGTCGGGGACGTCGCTCGTTCAACGAGCAATCGCCAGAGCTACTCCTTCGGTATAGGATCAACCCAGTAGGAAGTTGACGAGCCCGCACGCGACGGAAGATCAGGGGACTGTAAACGACACGAGACTATGCCGCAACTCATCCCGAGACCCCACGCCACGCCGGCTGCCCCCCCCCACTACGCCGATCCTCGCTTGACATCCCGCTTATGGGATATCTCAGCCGATTGATAGTGGGTAGCTACCCCACTACCTCCCGTGTAAGAGGAAATCCAGGCCAAAGTGGTGTGTTGTGTGCAACCTGCTCCACTCAACCACCAGGATTCCTTCATCCCTCCGTACGGGTCCCCGCGCACGGCACAAACACGCGGGAGGTCATTGCAATCCATCATCTGGTCTTGTTTGATGGTGGACACCCAAGGGCATGACCTCGCCACCCCTGGAATAATCGCCCGGTGATTTCTGTTACGTCTAATTCATATGGAATTAGACCAATAACGGGGAGCAACCTCGAGAAGGAACATCACCAGACTTGCCTTGAGGATCTACACGACCGTTGCGCTCTCCCTCAAGACCACGCCACCCTGCCACCTCTGAAGGAGGAGGCAAGGTAGGTTTGCGTCAACAAAACCAAGCCAAGCAAGCGAAGCGTGTTGTTGAAAACCAAAACATAAATTTGCAAACACAAACCCCCCCCCGCTCACATACTGTAATGCAGCCATAATTTTAGGATCGCCTTATTCTCCAATGGCAGCACGTTTGTATTTAATATTTTATTTAAATCAATATTGTGTGTAAGCTTGTTGGCTTCGCAGTCCTTATTTTGTAACCAGAGTAACTAAGGCCTCACAATAATCTTTTTGGCAATTCGCACCCGGGGCATGAACGCTGGAGAGGTTATTTACTAACAACGCTGCATAGGCAGATTGGAACGCATCCGGAGTTGGACTGATGTTGCGGCACCCGTGGCTTCTGATTGCGCCACAAAAATTTTCAAGTGGATCTTGATTCAGGTGCCGCATCCAAACTGATGTAACATCTTAACGTCTTTCTCTAATTTTTATACACAAACACACCCAATTATTTAATGTCGGTACATTTTCCGAAGAATCGCCCTTATAAAATTTCATTGTTTTCAAAACGTTTTTGAATTCCATCCATTTTTTATGGTGTGCTGAATTAAGTTTCACCGGTAGAAGCAGTGGCTTTGAAAATTTCTTTTTATTTGCATAACTGCCGTTAACGGAGTCAAACAACTCGTCGAAAAAAAACAGCAAATCTGCAGTATCTTTGCATCCTTCTGGTAAAATTCCTTTGTCTAAAAAGAGAAAAAAAGAAATTATGAAAAATCTTATTGTTTTTATCTCAGGGCAATTTTGTTATTATTTATGTACATTACAAATTACATAATTATTCATTCCAACACAACAGCACTTTTATAGCTTCTGCCTGTAATTTCATCTACGAATCCCATGGGAACACATTACAGTATATCTTTATCCAAATCCGTTCAGCCGTTTTTACATGACTGAGTAACAAACATACAAACGTAAACTTTAAATTTCATTACAAATCTCATAATTAGTTTGATAAATTGAACCACCAACATTTAAGCACTCATTCCCCCTGTACTTAATTCAATATTTTTAAAATCTATACTTGTGCTCCAGTCAGAGAAATATCAAAACATATATTTATACAAACCTGCTAAGTATCCCATACTCGATGCCACTGTTTGACTAAATACCTGGGCTGCATATTTCACTTTCATTTTGCCAATTTTTTCCCATCAATATGACTTTCGGTTAATTTTGGAACCAGTCGGATACCTTTATAGACTGGATTCTCTTTCATTAAAAGTTCTAAGTGATGCCACTTTGCGGTTTTGCTCTTGCCATTTATATCAAATTTTAGACTTTTTGTTAGTAAGTTATTACGTATGCCCTTCAACAAATGTGGTGGATCGTATAGTGGAATTATTTCTTGTTCATTTATTTCAATAACATTACGATTATCCTTAGGGATTTCTCCTCTTTGTAAGCATTTTCTTTTTGCTTCGCCTGTTAAAATTTTGATGTTGGCAGCAATAAGGTAGGGCCCTATTAGTGAGACAACGTTAAGGTTTTTGGGAAGGGCCCTTAATAAAAATATCATATCTGTATTTTAGTAATAGAATAGAATACTCTTTATTATGTACACCATATAAATTAGTTAAATTACAGACATAATTAAAGAAACTGTTCAAAGGGATATAGCACTTCATTGTTTAATTAAACAAAGATTACCTTTAGAAGTAGACGGCAAAATGTTTGACACATTTTCAATTGATTTCAAAGGTCTTCTTTCTTTTGAAGTAGTAGTGAACTTCAGTGTTGATAAGCCTGTAAATTCAGATCTAAAGGACATGGCTAAATTGAAGTATGGACGACTGATCCCGAAATGAAAACGCATATATAAACATGGCACCTAGCAATATATAAAGCTGAATAGCTGAATATTAGTATTTCGTATTAAAAAAGTTTAAGGAACTCTATAACTGCACAATCCTGAAAATAAAAACGTGTAACTCCTACGACAAAGGTACACAAACCTTCAAATAAATGACATTGCTATGAACTTTCGTCTAGGCGTTACAATGTGTCTACGACGATTTTTATTGATAATTGTATGTCGGACTAGCGATTTCGTACGAAGGTACTGCAGTAAATATCTACAAAATGGTAATTGCATCAAAAAAACTTAATACAACGGACTTTCGACGTATACTCCCCGCAAAAATCGCTTTCTTGTACTAAGTCTTCTGTCGTAAAATCTTAACTGCTTTTCCAAAAGAGATGAAATAAAGAGTACACAGAAACCATAAATAATATTATGGTTGAAATGATAAACGTAGGTATTTGAAAAAGATCTTAAAGATTAAGTAACCTAAATATTTGTAGATTTCTGTATTGAAGTAAACAATTCTGTCTTAACTAGATAATGAACGCACTGAGTAACCAAGGATATAAAAGATATTGAAATAAAACAACAACAATGCGATTTGCTTATTTATTTTATTCAGTGAGCCTTATTAGGACATTATCTAAAAATGAAGCCGGAGATGATAATGTGATCTGATGTCTCGCCCACCCAAGATACCAGATCACCGTCATGACATGACAACAACAGCCCAGAGTTCTGTTACCCACAATACAGCTGCAATAATATGACAGTATGTCATCTAAAGTATTGTTAGTGGCTTCGCTTTCATATAAAATATATACATAGTATATTTTTTGGCCGATATGTCTTGATTTTATTCGGCCTCTTAAAAGTTGAGGTCTTGATCTGCCTAAATGACTAAGTCTTTCAAGATCTGGGCATACTTCAATATTATAAACACCATTTGCTCTAATATGCTCTCCGTAGTATGACCGGGCTTGTTTGACTTGATACGGTCCTAATGCAATCAGTATTAATTGGTTATGCTCCAATATTGGAAAATTCTCTAATTGGGGCAAGTTGCCATCCACTCTTAAAAACATTGATCTTTGCCTATTCAAATTATTTTCTCGCACAAAGGTACCTAGATGGTTAGGTTGATCCATAAAACGTGCCACTCTTTGAATTATTTCACCTGAGTTTGGACTATCCTCGATTAATACATGGTATTTATTAATTAAGGCTGCAGCTATTTTAAAATCTTCCATGAGGTGAGGTGTAGCTACATTAAAAAATCGTTGTCGAAATAATTTAAAGTCGCGTTTGAAGCGTCCGTTGACCACTTCTACTACCCACCTGCATAGTGTTACTTTCCTGCTTTTATTAACTTGTTCATTTGTTAATTGCGTTTGACCAGGATCCAATGACTCAGGTTTATGGATTTGATAGCCTAATGCTTGTAATAGTGGTATAGCATCTCTGAACCCCCTATCTAAAATAAAAACGTCATTAGGCTGAAAAAGCTGTCGATACGGACTATCTTCTCCATCAAACAATTGATTCATAATCTCGGCATCAGTTTGAGTAGCAGCATATGGTCCTACAACATCAATAATATGCCCATCACATGAAACAATCATAAATGGTTTAACTAAATTGTCATATTTATGCAGGCTGTACGTTTTTTTCTGGAACAGATAATTAGAACTTTTTTGCAAATATACATATGTGCCATCAAATATGGCAAATGGCAGGTCTATTGTCATTACCAAAGAGAGCATTTGGTATACTCAAATTCCTATTTGCAATATCCACATGATTTAAATGGTTTGGGCCTATATAATTAGGCACTAAATAATGCATTAAACACTCTCAATTTTTTTTTAGTATTGCTGTTAAAGTGGGACGGGATACTGCAAAAAGTGTAGCAAGTCGTCTGTCAGATTCACCCGTCCTTAATTTTGCTAAATAAATAGCCAAAACATTCTTAGGCCTTTTGAAAGAGAGGGCAGGCAAGATATTGAATAAATTCAAAAAATTGACGATTGTCAATCCTGTCCAATAGTGACATATAACATTTTGCATTTCAGAAACCCTTTCAAAATTAAATGTTGGTGGTTCAGATTTTGCTAAAGATATTATATCTTCAATTTGGTTTGCAGTGAAAGTCGAGTATATATTATTATTTTGAAGCAACAAGTGCCAAACATTCAAGTTCAAATGCACATCACATACCCTAGTATTGCGGGGAATATAAAAATTATATTTTCCTATAAGCATTTTTTTTATAAATGCTGGAATGACGTGTAATTGTTGTCCAAAAATACAACCATTAAACACACAGTGTCTAGAGGTGTTTGCAGCCCGTTTATAATTTGGCAGGTTTAATTCTGGTTCTGGAACAAGTCTCGGTGGTGGTTCAGGTTCCATTACTGGTCCAGGTTCAGCTAGTGGTTCAAGTTCAGGTCCAGCCATTGGTTCAGGTTCAGATTCAGCTTGTGGCACATTTTCAGGTTGAGGCAGAGTTATCCGATTTTGATCCTGATTTGTCTGCCTTTGATGCCTCATCCAACAGGGATGACACACAAAGTTGGTAACCTAAAAAAAATAATTTAAGGTATTTTTATGGTGTCATAGTTATATGAAGAGAGTAAGGATGACTATTAACTGTTCGTAGGCAAGATGGGCATGTAAAAACATTTATAAAGCACAATGCTTAAACATCGCTCTATTTACCTGATGGAAAGCTGGATGTGATATTGGTAAATTCTGCATAATTGAATCGTTTCTTTCCACTGTATGATTTTGTACAGTTCTCACAGAACGACCACAAGTAATGCACACCATTGTATGGCCAAATAAACGAGCATCATTAGCTTCAGCAGAATTCAGCCTTTCATAACAAGGATGGCAAATGTTGGCATCTCTTGGAACCTAAAAAAAAACAAAACCGTATTACCTTAGTACCCATAATCTATGTATATATAAAATGGTAAACTGACTGATTGACAATTCCAAGACAAGTCTGTCTGATCCATTGTGCCAAGTTCATTATGTATTTTGGAAACCATGGTAAACTACTTGAAAATTACATTTATTTATTGTTTCTTATATTTATTAGTTACAGAAATATTTTAGCTGCAGATAACTTACCTCGATTGTTAACCATCGTGCTAGGGTCATGAGTAAACGAGCAGGCAAAGAAGAAGTGAAATGTCGTCGCAGTCTCTGCGTAGCTACATCGCAATTTATGCACCGCATGATGAACAGATTGCAATTCAAGTCCGTGTCGAGTAGTGAGAGGTCAATAGGTAGGCAAGCAAACAATAAATCCAATATACAAGCGAGGGTCAATGAAAATCCGAAACAAAAAACACAACGAGCAAATAAACGGCAGAGCGTTCAAACGACGTCTGTTTGACGTTGACGTAAGACGTTTGTTTTTTTCATAGAGTAGAGATGGGATTGGACCTCAAGTGTAACAAAATCGATATAATAATCGAAAGGATTAAAAGAGTAAAAATATATTATTGTTATTGTCGACCTCGACAGACACTAAATATATATTAAGATTGTGTGCCCAAAGTGTTAGTATAATGCTTATCCAGTTACAATTGTCTAGTTTCAGAAATTAAATTGTTTTGATAACTGTTATTAAAAATCGATATAAATTAAATTTCGATTTAACATTCTGGAAATGCAATATGTCCCCTCCCTAATTCGAAGTACACCTTGATGTGTCATTGATCTTGTCATGTCTAACCGTAGACAGAGAATAGAGGTAGACAAGTCCTCAGCGTATGCAGTATGAGATAGCGATAGTTCGACATAAGTATATTGGAGGCCGTCAGCGCAAAAGTGGCCTAACCCACAATTTTTTATATTCGTACTTATCTATTGCAATTATAATTAATAAACTGCATTAGATAAGTAAGAATATGAAAAATTGTGGGTTAGGCCACTTTTGCGCTGACGGCCTTTTGCTACAGCTGTTGGCGACGCCGTCTGCGAAGCCCCGTCAAGTGTTGTGAATGGACAGTGATAAACAGTGATAAAAAGTGTAATAAGAAAGACTTAGAACAATTACTCAGTGTTAAGTGCAAATAGTTATAAAAAGTGTAGCAGTGACAAACGTAAGTAGACTTATTAGAACGTTATAAAGTGTCCTGTGTTTATATCTTAGTAGAGTAATTCGTATAAGAGCTATATGTGTCTAATTGGTGTCAATGTTTAGCTAATAAGATTGTTTGTTTGTGTAATTTATAACTTGTAAGAATATGTACATAATAAGTTATGTAATGTGAGTTGCCGTAACGAGGTGCCAAAAGTAAATAAGAAAATAGTGAAACGGGCCTCGTTACGGTAACGTTTTGATGATAGACAGTAACTGTTTATTTTTCGTGCTCGCCTCTGATTGGTCAATTAAGTAAACTACGCCATGTGGGCGTGACCACCAGAGGGCAGCACATGTCTATTTGTAAGTAGCCAGTAGGGTATAAAATAAGCACCATTGTAAGGCTGTCAGTCAGTCAGCGGCCATCTTGTGAACAATCAACATCTCCAATAAAGAAGAAAGTATTCCTCGATCAACGTGTGTTTTCCTTCAAGATCCCCTACATTATGGTCCTTCGAGAGCCGGATTCAAGAATGAAACCAGAAGATATACGTCGCTAATAAGAAGAATCCTGCCGCTGAATCCTCAAGAATAGTGCTGCAAGTCTGGTCGAAGCGTGTGGTCTACAGTTAGGTAGCAGTTTCGCGATACGTGTGGTCTGTTCTTTATCAGAGTTGTCAAAAACGTACTGAGAGTCGTCAAAAACGTAACAGAGCGTCGTCAAAACGTTAAGGGTCGTCAAAACGTATCATTTCTAACAGAAAGTCAAAACGTTCAAAACAGCCACACTCGTTAGCTCGCATTACGGACCACGACCGAACACGACCAAGAAGCATCGCTGCGTACGTCATTTCTTCGGAACCCGCGTCGAATCTACGCTCGAGCGCGACATAGAAGGCACTTTGCGTCAACTGAAGTAGCGGGCCCGCCACTACTTGCGCTAAGAAGAAAAAGTACCTTAAGGGTGTCGCGACTTGGAAGCAGGAAGATTTTCCTATTGAAGATTCGTCGGGAATTGCTGGGAAGATATAAGAAGTTACTTCTCGAAGCTAGGAATGATGACGCGAAGCCGTAAAGCAAACAGCACGAAGTCAACAACGGAGGAAGAAACCAGCGGCGGCGATACAACGGCGACAGAAACTACGTCGGGGGCCACGTCGGAGACAGTGACCGACAGCGCCACGACGACCGAAGACACGACGACCGAAGACACAACCATGGTCGAGGACGCTGACGCCACCATGGTGGAGAAACGAAGAAAGCCCAAGCCGGCTTCTAAGAAGAATTCCAATAAGAAAAAGGAGTTAGAAGCACGCTTGGAGCTCGAAAAGCTGCGGCTAGAAGAAATAAAAATCAAGTCCAAACTCGCTAGCACCAAGTTGGAACTGGCACGCGCAGAGGATGACACGGACCTGAGTGAACCGGAAGATGAAGAAGAAGCTAAAGTCGAAGCCGCCGCAGCTGAAGCGACTGCGGCATGGGTGTCAACGACGAAGAGTGTGGAGCGCAACGAGGGGGAGCAGTCAAGCAAGCCGCCCGCCCCAGAGACAGCGATCGCCGCACCGAGTCCCACCAACCAGCTGGCCGAAGCAATTCTTCAAGCAGTCAAGTCCGCGTCAGAGAATAAGCCGTCATCGTTCGTGCAACACGCGCCGAAGTATGTCAGCGAGTTACATCAGTTTGAAGGCGACGCCTGCGACTGGATGGCCTTCAAAGCAACGTACGAAGATACCAGTGCGCTCTTCTCAGACATAGAGAACATGGGAAGATTAAGAAGAGCCATCAAGGGCAAAGCAAAAGAAGCCGTGAAATCGCTATTGTTCACGCAAACTAACCCACAAGTTGTGACAGCATTGGAACGCCGCTTCGGACGCCCGACTTATCTCATCAGAAGCGAGATAGAAAACATAGAGAAGCTACCCCCCATGTCAGAAGACGCAAGAGAGTTGGTGCGCTACGCCGGGGCAGTGGCCAACACCGTCAGTGTCGTGAGTCTAATGAAGAGACAAAGTTACCTGCATTCCAGCGACATCTCAAACAGAATCATAGAGAAGATGTGTACATTGGTGCGTTTCAAGTGGTACGAGTACCGAGCGAAGAAAGAAGACGAAGATGAGCCCATACTCCTGAGCCTCATGCATTTCTTCAACAACATGGTGGATCAATTCGAGATGTACGAGTATGCGGGATCCAGAGTGAAGAAAGAAGGCACGAAGTTCCGAACGCGGACCGGGGGCTCTCGCGGCGTACACACCACTCGAGCTGCAAAGAAACAAGAAGGCTACACATCTGAAGACGACTCTGAAAGCGAGCGCGAATGCAGGACGAAGACGGCCACGGTGTGTTCCTGCAAAGAAGATAGCAAGAAGGGACGTGAGAAGAGTACCTGCCCGCTGTGCAAACGCGAACACGCTCTACAGAAGTGCAAAACGTTCAACGACGCGTCGGTCAAAGAAAAATGGGAACAAGTCAAGAAAGCCGGCGTGTGTTACAAGTGTCTGAAAGGAGGACATCGAGGCTTCAACTGCAAAGCAAAGCCGTGCGGCGAATGCAAGAAGGGTCATCATACGATGCTGCACTACGAAGAAACAGCGAAGCCGCAGCCGCAAGAAACGCCTGCCCAGATAAGCTCCGCAGTCAACGCAGCGAACACAGTGTCAAGAGCCTACTTGAAGATTATTCCTGTGGAATTGATGGGGCCAGAAGGAAACGCCTGCGTCTACGCTCTCATGGACGAAGGATCTACGGTCACATTGATTGAAGACTCCGTCATCGAACAGATCGGGGCACAGGGACCAGAACACGTGCTGCGAATAGAAGGCATAGGCGGCCACCGTATGGATTAAAAATCTAAGAAGATTGACATCAAGATTCGCGGTATGTTCGGTCGTAACATCGAGAAGTTAACCGGGTACACTGTGAAGAGCCTGCACCTGTCGCCTCAAGAGATCAACGAAAAGGACCTGGAAGGCTGCGAGCATCTAGAAGAGATACAGGACCAGCTGAAGTACCCCAATGCCAAGCCGACAGTACTCATCGGTCAAGATAACTGGAGTCTAATCGTCTCGCAAGAAGTCAAGCATGGTCACCGCAGCAAGCCAGTCGCCTCAAGAACGCAGCTGGGTTGGGTGCTACACGGGGCGCGGTTCAGCAGCAACACTCCTGTCAGAATCGTGAATCATCTCGTCGCACAACGAGGTGCCAAAGACGATCACCTAGAGAAGCTTATAAGGGATCACTTCGACATCGAAGCGCTGGGAATCGCCAACAAGAAGCCGACGAACGACATAGACCAACGAGCGCTACAAGTCCTGGACGCCACCACGAAGAGATTGACCGACGGGAGATTCAGCACCGGGCTCATCTGGAAAACTGAAGACGAGCAACTGCCGGAAAGTAAGATAGCGGCTACGCGACGCCTGAAAGGAATACAAAAGAGATTCGCTAAAGATGAAGAATTTCAGAAGAAATATGAAGAACAGATCAACAACTTGATCGTCAGCGAGTATGCAGAGGAAGCCAGAGAAGAGCCCACCTCCGCAAGAACTTGGTACCTGCCACACTTCGCAGTCGTCCACCCACAGAAGAAGAAAATGAGATTGGTTTTCGACGCCGCGGCTAAGTCGAATGGGAAATCACTCAACGACGCGCTACTAGCCGGACCCGACCTGCTGCAATCATTATTCGGAGTGTTGCTACGGTTTCGTCAAAGTGCAGTAGCGGTGGTGGCAGACATTAGGGAAATGTTTCTGCGTGTGAAAATCAACGAGGAAGACAGACACAGCCTCCGATTCCTGTGGCAAGACAAGGAATACAGGATGACGTCGTTAATATTCGGGGCAGCGTCATCTCCGTGTACAGCAATATACGTCAAGAACAAGAACGCCAGCGAGTTCGAGAAACAGCATCCAGAGGCGGCAAGAGCAATCACACGCAACCATTACATGGATGACTACTTGGCAAGCTATCCAGACGTGGCGACAGCAAAAAGAATCGCCAGTGAAGTCGACTCGGTACACAAGAAAGGAGGATTCGTCCTACGAGGCTGGGCGAGCAACCATCCAGAAGTTACAGAAGGACTCCTATCCGGTGATACCACAGGCACAATTCGACTGGGTGAGCAAAAGGACCAGGTGGAGAAGACCCTCGGGCTGAACTGGAACGTGAAAGAAGACAGCCTACACTTCACGCTGACGTTAAGAAACACTCCAGAAGAAACCATCGACGGCAGGCGCGCTCCCACGAAGAGGGAAGCGACGAGCGCGGTCATGACCGTATTCGATCCGCTCGGTCTGGCCGCACCCATCACAATCCAAGGCAAGATCATGCTGCAAAACCTCTGGAGAAGCGGCGTGGAATGGGACGAGAAAGTGCCACCTGCAAGAGAAGAAGAATGGTCCAGATGGCTACAAGACCTCAAGAAATTAGTGAACCTGGGTATCCCGCGCTGTTTAACGAGAAACAACGACGAAGGAGAGCTCCACACGTTCTGCGACGCTAGTGAAAAGGCGTACGCGTGCGCGGTGTATTGGCGCACGCAACGTCCCGACGGTCAAGTGGAAGTGAAGCTCCTGGCAGCAAAAGCAAGAGTGACACCATTGAAGCCCACTTCGATCCCCAGACTCGAGCTGCAAGCCTGTCTCCTGGGTGGCCGTCTCGCCACGAACGCGCAACAAGAAATGGACCTGCACGTCACAAGAAGATACTTCTGGTCAGACTCAAGGACGGCGTTAGCATGGATCAAGTCCGACCCCAGAAGATACAAGCCATTCGTCGCGCATCGACTCGCCGAGATAGAAGAGTTGTCCAGACATAAAGAGTGGCGATGGGTACCTACCAAGCATAACGTCGCGGACGACGCCACGCGAGACGCACCCAAGGACTTCAGTAAAGAACACCGGTGGTTCACGGGGCCGTCATTCCTCTATAAGAACCCAGAAGAGTGGCCACAGGAAGAGAAAGAACCCCTCAAGAACACCGGAGAAGAGAAGCCGAACGCCGTCACGCTGAGCGTGAGGAAAGTCGCGCCCGTCATCGTCCCAGAGCCGGGGAGGTTCTCGCGTTGGACTAGGCTGCTACACGCGACGGCAAGGTTCCTACAAGTTGTGGACGCCTTCAAACGAAGCATCGCCCACAAGACACTCAGCACCAGAAGAATCACCAGAAAAGAAGGTGACCCCGCCTGGAAGAAGGCACAGAAGAAAGATAAGGAGCCGCTCGTCAGGAAGAAAAGAAACGAAGAATTGAACCTTCGACAAAAGTCCGCATTGTACGTGGAAAAGGCCGAGCGACTCTTAATTCAACGAGTCCAAGAAGATAGTTATCCAGAAGAGCTGGCCGCTGTGAAGAAACAGAGCCACCAAGCCCACAAGCTCAAGAACCTCGCCATCAAGTTTGAAGACGGCATGCTGAGGTTATCGACCCGCGTAGGCGCGGCCAAGTACCTAACGGCCGCCTACAAAAGTCCCATCGTGTTGGACGGACGCCACAGAATCACTCGACTACTAGTGCAACACGTACACGAGCGTCTGAATCACGGAAACCATCAAACAGTTATGAACGAGCTGCGGCAACGATACTGGATTCCAGGACTAAGAAACATCGTCAAAGCGACGGCAAGAGACTGCGGGTGGTGCAAACTAAGGAAGAAAGCACCGCAACTAGCACCACAGGGCGACCTACCTCAAGAAAGGTTGTCAAAAACAAGCCCTCCCTTCACATGCGTGGGCGTGGACTACTTCGGCCCACTGCTGGTCACCGTGGGACGACGCGTCGAGAAGAGATGGGGCGCCCTATTTACGTGCATGACGACGCGCGCTGTACATCTGGAGTTGGCCGCATCATTAACGACCGACTCCATGATATTAGCATTGAGGCGAATGATCGCCAGAAGAGGCACCCCCCGAGTCATCATGAGCGACAATGGCACCAACTTCATAGGTGCAAGTCGCGAGCTCCAAGAGGCCATTCAAGCGGCCACCAACGAGATCGGCATAGTGTGGAGGTTCATTCCCCCGGGAGCCCCAAACATGGGCGGCTCTTGGGAACGACTGGTGCGCACCGTGAAGACCGCACTAGCAGCAACGCTCCATGAAAGAAGACCGAAAGAAGAGGTCTTACACACTCTGCTGCTCGAGGCAGAGCATGTGGTCAATTCACGGCCACTATTCGCCGTGGACATTGACCCCAACGAAGAAGAAGCATTGACCCCCAACCACTTCCTTCTTGGGAGGTCCAGCGGAGCCCATATGTTCGGCTCATTCGACGACACCGAGCTCATCGGTTCTCCATCGTGGAGGACATCCCAGCGCCTGGCCGACCACTTCTGGGCCAGATGGGTGCGAGAGTACCTACCTACACTCTCGCCCCGCTACTTCCAGGGTCCCCACTATCGGGATCCCACCGTCGGCGACCTCGTCCTGCTGGTGGACCACACCCTGCCACGCTGTTCGTGGCCACGCGGCGAGATCAGCGCGACCTACCCCGGGCCAGATGGAAGAACTCGAATCGTCGACGTCCGCACCTCGGCGGGCGTACTGCGGCGGCCAGCATCCCGGCTGGTCGTGATAGTACCAGCGGCGTCACCCCTGCGAGATGAGGTGCAAGGCACCGAGGGGGAGACTGTTGGCGACGCCGTCTGCGAAGCCCCGTCAAGTGTTGTGAATGGACAGTGATAAACAGTGATAAAAAGTGTAATAAGAAAGACTTAGAACAATTACTCAGTGTTAAGTGCAAATAGTTATAAAAAGTGTAGCAGTGACAAACGTAAGTAGACTTATTAGAACGTTATAAAGTGTCCTGTGTTTATATCTTAGTAGAGTAATTCGTATAAGAGCTATATGTGTCTAATTGGTGTCAATGTTTAGCTAATAAGATTGTTTGTTTGTGTAATTTATAACTTGTAAGAATATGTACATAATAAGTTATGTAATGTGAGTTGCCGTAACGAGGTGCCAAAAGTAAATAAGAAAATAGTGAAACGGGCCTCGTTACGGTAACGTTTTGATGATAGACAGTAACTGTTTATTTTTCGTGCTCGCCTCTGATTGGTCAATTAAGTAAACTACGCCATGTGGGCGTGACCACCAGAGGGCAGCACATGTCTATTTGTAAGTAGCCAGTAGGGTATAAAATAAGCACCATTGTAAGGCTGTCAGTCAGTCAGCGGCCATCTTGTGAACAATCAACATCTCCAATAAAGAAGAAAGTATTCCTCGATCAACGTGTGTTTTCCTTCAAGATCCCCTACAACAGCTATGTGCAATTAATATTGCCATACTTAGACTTTTACCCCCATCGTGTGGGTAATCTGGTACTTATTGAGTATTTTGATTGTACTGTCTACTATGAGTCATTCAATTAATTGTCATTAGACTTTCAGGGGGTGACGTATTTGTAACTTTTTGATAGGTACTTAAGAGCGTTTACGACGTACGGCATTTCATACAAACTTTCAAGCCGATTTTGACGAGTTACTCGAACATAAATGCAGGGAACAGCAGATTTTTTTTTCGCGATTTCAGGTTTACTCCCATAGTAAAAGTTGTTCATAATGATGAGTACAATCTCCCATTTCGATTTGTCGCATGTGTTCAATTTCAACCTGTATATTTCAGGGTTAGTCTCATAGCAAAACTTTATATTCAAGTGCTGTAAGATTATTAGTTAATAGTAGTGTGTCAAACAAAAACAGGACGCGCGCCAACTGAATGTGACCGGGGTGAACGTAAAGCGCGAAAATAAATGAGTTGTAATTGTTATTTTATTACAATTTAAACTACGATATTTTATTTTCACCTCAAGATGTAAATAGTATAGTTAGATAAATCATAATTAATACATTTATTTACGCGCTTTATCACAGGCCCTGAAAGAATTCAGTTCGCGCGCGTAGCATAGACGTACTATACTTTTAGATGCAATAAAAAAACTGTGTAGATCAAGTATAGTTTAATTAAAACCTTGAATCACGAAATTATACATAGTAAAATGGTACTTAGGACTAAAGTGCAAACTAATCATTCCTTTTGATCTGTGTACTGAAAAACGAACGAGATCTAATTGTTAAACAGGTTTGGATACTACTGACCTTTAAATAAAACTAATTTATTATAAAAATTTCTGACCTTATCAGTTTTTTCTGAAAGCTTTTTAGTTGCGTAATGAATACGAACTTTGAGATATTTCAAACTTATAACCTTAATTAAGAGAGAATAATGACAGTCAAGGAAAGTTTGAGTATTAAAATGTGATATGTGAAAAAATAATGTTAAACCCAAACATCGTTTAAGACTTTCCTGTATGAGCACAAGAAGAATATTTTTTTTATTAAGACCTCGATTTTTACGAAATATTATCTCACAAATTTCACAAATTTTCACAACATCTTTTGAGGGGTAACATAGTCCACCTTTGTCTTTTTGTAACTGTAGACTGGCGTATTTAGTATCTGATATAATAGCAGACACAGATTCCTCGCACTGAAGCTCTTTTTTTCAGTTTGCTTACAACAAATCCAGCAACATATATTATTACATGTTTAGAAAATTCGGTTAAGAGACTTGGATCAGTTAAGTAATCGTGATCCTTCATTAAAACTTCATCAAAATATTCTGAATTACTACTTTCGGCGATATTATCAATTAATCTATTTCTTTCTGATGTTTTGTTAATTGCTATTTCTGGTTTGGTCAATGTTAAAATATTTATATGTTGTAGCGGAATACAATTTCCCGACGTAATGTGTTTCATTTCACCATGAACTAACATTCTTTTAAATGCCTATTTTAATTGTCTAGCAGAAGGGTTGTTATTAAACCCTCCTTTGGCTCTAATGGCACTAAAAAAATACTCCAAGTGATCTTGACTTAGTTTGTAAGTGCTTAAAAACGGAAGGTTATTATTTATCACTTGAGTTTCGTACAAATAAATTACACTTTTGATACAAATTCGGAAGCCTAAAAATCCGGTTTTTCTATTTGATGACATTATATTTCTGTCTCCTATTTTTAATTTGTTCAGGTATAAAATCATGTCATCTAGAAATGGTTTGATGTGCGAGAAATTTCTGACAGATAGTGGTTTTTTGTATGTATATGCTTTCAGATTCCTTGAATTCATTACATCAAATAGATTATTAATATTTCGAATAAAATCAACAGTACCAGCAGAGTTCTTAAATTCGTCAATATTGAGTTCTGTATTACAAAATTCAATTAATGATTAAACGAACTTACCTGTACGTGAAGTTCGATCGAAAAATAGTGTCAGATGGGCAGGCTCTTTCTTGGATGTGTACAGGTTGCAGTGCGGGGTGAGACAGGGTGGAGTGACTTCACCGAAGCTCTTCAACCTGTACATTAACCGACTGGTCGGTGAACTCAGCAGTGCCAGTGTCGGGTGCTACATAGACGGCATTTGTCTCAACAATATCAGTTACGCAGATGATATGGTACTGTTGAGTCCATCGATCGGGGGTCTGCGTAAGCTGGTACGGATTTGTGAGTCCTATGCGGAGGCCCACGGGCTCAGATACAACACGAAGAAAAGTGAACTCCTAGTATTTAAGGGGCGGGCCAAAAATTATGTGACTGTACCTACAGTCACCTTAGCTGGTACCCCCTTAAACAGAGTCACTCAGTTTAAGTATCTGGGCCACTGGGTTTCCGAGGATTTAAAAGATAACGCGGATGTGGAAAGGGCACGTAGGGCGTTGGCTGTCCGGTGTAATATGTTGGCCCGCAGGTTCGCGCGTAGCAGTAATCAAGTGAAAGTGACTCTTTTTAAGTCTTACTGCCAAACACTATACGTGCAGCCTGTGGGTTAACTACACACATGGGTCATTGTCATGTATGTGCATAATTCTTTATTATCTACATGTTGTCAGCGATATTAGTAATCTGTGGTGTGAGGGCACCGGCAGTAATAAACTAGCTTGGGAGCAAGACGGTTGCGTTTCATTACTACAAAAACATACTATTTGGCGACGAGTTTGTGATCTACCCACGTGTGTATATAAAAATGACGAATTTCATAGGAAATTTGAACATTTTCGACTATAAACTCCACGAATGGGAAGTTTTTCACGGCAGATTGACGCAGTTCATCAAGTTGAACAACATTTCGGACGTCAATAAAAGTGCAGTGTTGTTAACACATTTGACGGACGAATCCTACCGTTTGGTTCGGAACCTTGTGCATCCGAATAAGCTCGAGGGAACTACCTATAATGAGCTAGTGAATGTACTCAATGATCATTTCACGCCAAAGAGGTCAACATTCGCCGACAGGGCGAAGTTCTACGAAGCGACTAAATCCAATGGTGAGAGCATCGAGGAGTGGGCTGCGCGGCTGCGAGGGCTAGCCGTGTATTGTGATTTTGGTTCGGAGCTGGACACGCTCCTGCGTGACCGGTTCGTTCTAGGCTTCAGAACGGGACCGGAGCGTGATCGATTATTCGAGAGTGACTCAAAGACCCTGACTTTTGGTCAGGCCCTAGAAGTCGCACAGAAGGCTGCGTGTGCGCGGCAGGCACGCGCCGACGTCGTGGTTAAAGAGGAGCAGGTGTTTCATGCGGATGCAGGTGGGCGCCGCGACGCGCGCAGTGCCGGTGGTGGCACGGGCGGAAGCCGCGCTGCTGGCACCGCCGCGGCTGGCCGTAAATCTGGTGACGGCGAGCAATCACGTTGTGCAGTGTGTGGTTTAAAAAATCATAATGCGTCTCAGTGTAGATTTAAGAACTATAAGTGTCTTATTTGTGGACAAAAAGGTCATTTAAAAAAGTTATGTGCGGTAAAGAAGTCAAATCTAAATAATATTGGCACGGAGGAAGCAGAGACGTCTCAAGAAAGCGTTTGCAAAGAGTGTGAACTTTATAACTTGAGGTATGTTGACTATAATCCAATTAAAATTACTGTTAATGTGAACAATATAGATATGAGCATGGAGTTAGATACTGGGTCAGGAACTACGGTTATTTCAGAATCGTTGTATTTACTTCACTTTTCTCATTATATTTTGCATAAAAGTGATCTTAACATGTGTTTATATAATGGTCATAAAATCACACCCCTAGGATATTTTGTAGCTAAAATATCATATTCGGGTTCATGCGGGGAGATAAAAATGTATGTTATTGAAAACGGTGGACCACCTCTGTTGGGACGTGATTTCATGACAAAATTCCGAATTTATTTTGCAACAGCAAATAACAGCATAGTACGAGGGTGAATCAAAAAGTTCTTGGAATCAATATTAAAAAATGCCAAGATGTAGACAAAAATATTTTATTTTTCTACTTAATCTCCCTCCAATGCAATGCATTTAGAATAACGCGTTTCTAACTTCCTTATTCCTTGTGAAAAAAAAATGTTTTTCTTGACTCTCGAAAAACTCCTCTACGGCAGCCATGACCGCGTCATTATCGTGAAATTTTGTTCCACGAATTTCCTCTTTTAATTTTGGGAATAAGTGGAAATCACTTGGGGCTAAGTCCGGTGAATATGGTGGGTGGTTAAGGAGGTTGAAGCCAGCATAGCGGATTGCATTGAGCACAACTTCTGATCGATGAGCAGGAGCGTTACCTTGAAGAAACAACACGCCCAATGACAGTTTTCCACAACGTTTTTCTTTAATCGCTTCACGCACTTTCGGGGTTAAATTTGCATAATAGGGTCCAGTAATCGTCTGGCCTTTTGGCATGTAATCAATAAAAAGGATTCCTTCACTATCCCAGAACACTGAGTCCATAACTTTGCCAGCGGTAGGAGCAACTCGAAATTTCTTAATGGATGGAGGGGATGGTCGTTTCCAAGACATGCTTTGTCTCTTTGTTTCAGGATCGAAATGGTGAACCCACGTTTCATCCATGGTAACAAGGCGACGGCAAAAATTATCTGAATCACGCTGGAACATTTCGAGATTACGCTTACAAAATTCCAAACGTCGCTTTTTGTTTTCGTCGGTTAACATTCGTGGCACCCATCTTGCCGACACTTTTTTGAACCCCAGTGAATCGATTAAAATGGATTGAACGCTACCAAATGATATCTTTAGGATCTCAGCTATATGTTTTATAGTTATTCTTCTGTCTTCCAAAACCAGACTCTCAGCCTTTTTGACATTTTCTTCCGTAACGGAGGTTGAAGGCCGCCCAGAACGCGGGTCATCTTTACAGCTTGATCTACCTCTTTTAAATTCAGCCACCCAGTACGCAACCGTAGAATAGGGTACAGCATCATCCCCTAATGTCTGCTGAATGTCCGAAAAAATTTGCTCCGTAGACATTTTTTTCAAAATGAGATATTTTATCACCGCACGTAACTCACTTTTATCCATAATTTCGGGTTTTTAGCAACTCGTTGCACAAAAAAAATTACTACATGCGAACGAACTGACAAAAACAAGTGACAGTTTGCATAAATATTGTGTAATAGACGCTCTTAAATTTGAATATCGAACTTGTCCCAAAAAGGTTTTATATATATGCATTTCTAAGAACTTTTTGATTCACCCTCGTATGTACTATGAATAAAAGCATTGACGAAGTGCAACGGTTGTTGGACCAATACCCAGATATTTGGAAAGATGAACTAGGGTGTTTCAATAAGTTTAAGGTGGATTTGCAGTTAAAAGACAATGCCACACCAAAATTTTTTAAGCCTCGGCCCGTGCCATTTGCTCTGAAAAACAAAGTCAGTGCAGAACTGGATAGATTAGTTAATTTAGGGGTACTCGTGCCGGTAAATTATTCAGAATACGCTACACCTATAGTTCCGGTTTTAAAACAAGATGGTAAATTAAAAATTGCAGGTGATTTTTCTGCTACACTAAATAAAGACCTAAAAGTGGACAAGTATCCTTTACCACGAATAGAGGAAGTGTTTTCTAAGTTAGGTGGAGGGGAAGCGTATAGTAAAATTGATTTGAGCAATGCGTATAACCAATTTTGCCTATCGGAGCAATCACAAAAGTTGACAACCATTAATACACACAAGGGTCTGTTTGCTTACACTCGTCTAGTCTATGGGTTGGCAAATGCTCCAGCTTTATTCCAAAGAACAATGGAAACATTGCTATCCGGTATAGAGGGAGTAAGTATTTGGCTAGATGACATCTGTATCACAGGCAAAACAAGAGAAATTCATTTGTCTAGATTACGAGAGGTATTAAGGAGAATACAAGATGCAGGATTGCGTCTTCAAAAGGACAAATGTGTGTTTTTTAAGAGTAGTGTGACTTATCTAGGTTACGTCATCGATAAGAATGGGTTGAGAACGTGCCCAACTAAAGTCGAGGCAATTCTAGATGCACCTGCGCCTACCAACGTTTTAGGAGTGAAACGATTTCTAGGTGTAGTAAATTATTACAGGAATTTTATTCCGAGTGCTTCTACTGTACTGAGTCCGCTGAACGAATTGCTGCGCACGGGCGCAGAGTGGCAGTGGGGCGAGCGACAGCAAGCGGCATTCAATAGTGTTAAAAGCGAGTTGGCCAGTGAGCGGGTGCTGGCGCATTTCCAGGCGGAGGCACCGCTGGTACTGACGGTAGACGCGGGGCCGTGCGGGCTCGGCGCCGTCCTCGCGCACCGGGACGTAGATGGCCGGGAGCGGCCAATCGCGTTCGCATCACGATCACTGACGGCAAGTGAAAAGAATTATAGCCAAATTCATAAAGAGGCGACTGCTATTATATTCGGGGTAAAACATTTCCACCAATATCTTTATGGCCGCCAGGAGCCTTTTATTTTAAAAACAGACCATAAGCCTCTGTTAACAATTTTTGGCAAACGAAATCTTATATCGGTGACGGCCGCTCTGCGTCTACAGAGGTATGCAATAATTTTAGGCGCATACAACTATACAGTACAGTACGTAGACGCTAAAAACAATCAAATAGCAGATTATTTTTCTCGGTCGCCGTTAACGGTAGCGGTCAGTGATACTGATAAGAGTGATAAGCAAGAGGACGGTTCCTCAAAGTACTTTCTTTTCTTAGACGCCAGCGTACAACCGGTTTTGTTCGATGATATTAGACGGGCTACTGCTGCCGACCATGTATTGAAAACAGTTATAAAGTATATGAATAATGGTTGGCCTAGGAAAATACGATGTAAATCTATATCGCCGTACTTTCATTGCAAAACGGATTTAGAAGTTATCGATGGTTGTTTGTTTCGCGGTCATAGGATAGTAATTCCGACTATTTACAAGGACAAAATGTTAAAAGAATTGCATTCAGCACATTTTGGAATCGTAAAGACCAAGAGTGCGGCTCGTAGTCGAATGTGGTGGCCGGGGATCGATGCCGATATCGAGCGATGGGTGGGGGCGTGCGCCGCGTGCGCCAGCGTGCGCAGTGCGCCGCCGCGCGCGCCGCCCGCGCCCTGGCCGCGCCCCCCGGCCGCCTGGCACCGCATACATATTGACTATATGTCTATAGGGCAGGCAGTGTATCTTATTGTTGTGGATGCGTATTCCAAATGGCTGGAGTGTGTACATATGGATCGTGGCACTTCTACCAATGCTCTTATTCAAAAATTGAAAGATATGTTTTCAAGGTTCGGTGTGCCTCATGTTATTGTGTCAGATAATGATGTTAAAATTAGCTCAGCGGAATTTCATACATTTTGCCGAGCTAATGGAATTGATTATCTAAATTCACCTATTTATCATCCTGCCAGTAACGGGCAGGCAGAAAATTCTGTTAAAACTTGTAAGAAGATGATAAAGTGCATGTTCGCAGAAGATAGATTATGTCAGAAAGATATTCAGGAAAAATTACAGGGTTTACTCTTTGATTTTAGGAATACTGTTCATTGCGCGACTGGTGTCACGCCAGCTATGTTAATGTTAGGACGGAATTTAAGATGTAGGTTGGATTTGATTTTACCACAAAACAAAAATATAGATAAACACACTGAACAAACACCAATGAAATGTAATAGGTGTTTTCAAGTAGGAGAAACGGTATGGGCGAAATGGTTTATCGCTAGAAAATGTATTTGGAGTATAGGTGTCGTTAAGAAGATAACAGGTAATAGACTGTATGAAATATATTTTAACGATTATGGAATCAGCAGTAACAGACACATAGATCAAATGAGAAAATATACAATTGTGCATAACAGTGATGTAGCAGTTGTTAGTCCGTCGTCAGAGGGAGCGTCCAGTGTCCACAATGTACCAGATGGCAATCCACTGACTGTGTCGGCGTTGGACGCTCCATCGCCATCACCACTGCAGTCTCCAACCTTCGCATCGCCATCTAATGAACGATCTTCCGCGACCTTGCCGTCACTAATGTCTCCAGCTCCATCGGCTAGCACTATGGAGAAGAGGGAGGGGCAGGTCACGGCTGACCGTGATAGGAATACCAAAGCAATAAGTGCTGATAACGTGAGGGAACAGAGAGGTTCAGACGATGAGGATTGGGTGGAGGCTTGTGAAGTGATGGAAGACAGTATCCGATCGGATGAACAGTGTGTCGATCCAAATGAGGATATTAACTCTAATGTTGTAAACACTACCCCGGTCGGACGTTCTAAGAGGTTAAGGAAACATGTTTGTTATAAGAAATATTTTAAGTAGGTTAAGTATTTATAAGAACATTAAGTAATTTTGTGTGGACTTGTTGGTAAGAATGTATGTTGTTATTGTTACAGGTTTTCAAATTAATGTTGGAGGGAGATGTCATGTATGTGCATAATTCTTTATTATCTACATGTTGTCAGCGATATTAGTAATCTGTGGTGTGAGGGCACCGGCAGTAATAAACTAGCTTGGGAGCAAGACGGTTGCGTTTCATTACTACAAAAACATACTAGTCATACAATGCCCTACGTGTGCAATACAACAACGCGTTTAGGGTGCTGCTGGGGCTGCCATGATTCTGCAGTGCTTCGACTATGTTCGCAGAAGCGCACACTTATGGGTTTCATGCTCTTATAAGGAAGCAGTGTGCGTCGCTGCTGAGTCGTGTCAGGTCAACAACAGTATAATAAGTGTGTTCGCGGACAGGTGGGACTCTCCACTGCTGCGCCACTGGATACATTTGCATACGGCACTGTGAGCAGTGGAGAGTTCCTCCCGGTCCTAATGTGTGTAATGTGTCCTTAACTGTTTTTATCTGCTTTTCTTTTTGTGTGCGTTGTTTTTGTTTGTTTTATTTTTGATGTGTTTGTAAAATGTGTGTGTTGTGAAATATGGACATTGTTCTGAATTAAATGTTATTATTATTTCCTTTATTTCACTATATACATATAAATTATATTTTTAAATATTAGTATCAAAAATATATAAAAACATTTAAAAATATAAAAAATAGTAGCCCACCGGTATCGGGAACAGGGTCCAAGCTACCGGCGGTCAGGGCTCCAGAGAGAGGAACCTCCTAACAATACGGGCCGTGTCCAGAAGTACAGCTTTCTGAATCAAGCCCTTGATCCAGCTGCCTAACGAGAGCCTCCTTAGGTGTTGGTCGAGGCTCTTGGCTATTAATCCATTGGCTGTAACGACTATCGGCACAATGATCGCTGAGTCAACATCCCACATGTCGACAACCTCGCGAGCCAAGTCAAGATACTTAATTTGTTTATCTTTCTCAGCTTTCACGAGGTTCTCATCATGCGGGACAGTTATGTCAACAATCATTGCGCGCCGCTCTGATCGATCCACCACCACTATATCAGGCTTATTGGCAACAATAGTCCTGTCAGTGATGATGGATCGATCCCAGTACAATGTGATATTACCATTTTCGAGAACTGGGTCGGGCACATACCTATAGTACGGCACCTCCGATTCCACAAGGCTGTATTTCAGAGCAAGTTGCTGATGGATTATCCTGGCTACAAGGTTGTGTCTATGCAAGTATTCTCCGTTAGCTAGACGAGAACACCCGGAGATAATATGTCTGATTGATTCTCCCGGTCGGTGGCATGCCCGACAGATGTCAACCGTGGCGTCTTTCACAATAAATCTCCGGTAATTGTTCGTCATCACAACTTCGTCCATAATTGCACAAATAAAACCTTCGGTTTCTCCAAAGAGATCACCGCAACGTAGCCAGGCTACGGACGCTAGTAGGTCTACATCCGGTCCATGAAGGGCCCGGAAAAAGCGTCCGTGAAGCTCCTTACTCTGCCATACCTCCATGCGATCATTAGTGTCAAGCACTACTGGTTTGCGCCAGTTCTCTTTAGCCAAGGAGAGCGGGGTGAGGCCCTTGTCCACTATGACTACATCTCGATGCATCCCCACGTCGGTTTCTTGGAAGTATTCCCTGAGATTGCATATCTCGCGATTGTGGAGGGTCTTAGCGTTTAAAAACCCTCGACCCCCACACTTTCGCGGGATATACAACCTCATTACCGATGACCGTGGGTGATGCATTCGATTTGCAGTCAGCAGTGTACGGACCCTCCTATCCAGGGCGTCGAGTTCGGTTTGAGTCCATTTGAGTATGCCAAAAGAGTACATCAAAACCGGCATGACCCAACCGTTGAAGGCGCGCACCTTGTTTCCGCCTGATAGAAGACTATTAAGTACTTTTTTCAGGCGGCCAAAGAAGCGCTCCTTCAACGATTGCTTCATATCAGTAACATTGATGCCTAACGCTTCCGACATACCCAAATACTTATAGGTTTCGGATGCGGAGAGGGCTCTTAGGTTTGTGGAATCCGAGAGTTGAGTTCCCACGGATTCCACAATCTCCCCTCGCTTTACATGCATGACCGCACATTTGTCCACACCAAATTCCATCCTAATAGCGTTACTGAAAGTTTGAGTCACTTTCAGTAGCTCCATCAGTTGCAAATTGTTGGGGGCAAAGAGTTTTAGGTCATCCATGTAGAGGAGGTGCGATATAACCTGACCACCTCTCCTCAACCGATAGCCTAGACCTGAATCCTCCAGCAGTGTGCTAAGAGGATTCAAGGCTAAGCAGAACCAAAGCGGACTCAAACTATCACCCTGAAATATGCCTCGCTCGATCCTTATCGGTTCGCTATTCCTCTGAATATTTCGACATCCTGGATAGCGAAGGACCGTCCTCCATTGCCCCATACACGACATCAGGAAGGTGCGCAGAGTTGTATCTACTTTATACAATTCCAACACCCTCATGAGCCATGTATGTGGCACCGAGTCATAGGCCTTCTTATAATCTATCCAACATGTCGACAGATCCTTTCGGAAGCGACGAACCTGTTGGCTAATGGCCATATCAATGAGGAGTAGCTCCTTAGTACCGCGGGATCCATTCCTACATCCATTCTGAGAGGTAGACATGATGGCGTTGGTGTCTATATGTTTGTTAATTTTAGCTCTCAAAATGGATGTAAGAACTTTATAAACCGTCGGTAAACACGTGATCGGCCTATAATTCTTGGGTTCCGCGGTGCTACCTGATTTATGGAGCAGGTGGGTAATTCCTGTCGTTAGGAACTGGGGTAGCGAACCAGATTCCAAAGCGATCTGGAACTGAGATGCCAAGCGAGCGTGCGACCTTGTAAACCATTTTATCCAAAAGTTCTGCAGCCCGTCCGGCCCTGGAGACTTCCAGTTGGGCAGTGGACGGACTGCACGAGCTACATCTTGGGGGCAGATGGTTATAGCCCCCATTTCTGGTATTGGATCGCAGGCTCGCTCGACCTCTCGAGCCCAATCACCTTCGGTGTGACTGACAGGCACCGACCAGATACTGCGCCAGAAGGAACACATGGCATCATCATCCGGCAGGCGCGTGTCAGCCACACCTTGATCCGGTCGTTCCCAACCCCTATAAACCCACCTTTCATCACTCTGGAAGGTGCGATTCTGAGTGTATCGCTCTACTCGCCGCTTATACCGACGGATACGGTTCGCCCATGCATACACTTTCTGCTTCAGGAAGTCGATGCGCTCTGTGACACAGGGCATATAGTCTTGAGGGCTGATATCAGTCCCCGAGAATGCCCGCCTCACAAAGCGCATCACTCTAGGGCGAGTATTGCCCTCCCTGAAACAGATTAGTTTGCCGATGAGCGTTCTGGCCCCACCAATACGACGTTCAATTCTGCACTGCCAAGCTGGTACGGCTGGTTTCGGTCGTGTAGCTCTAGAGTCATTGCTAAATTTAACATGAGCTACACGACATGCCGCTACAGCCGCGCAGTACAGAATCGAATGAGTATCGGTGAGGTCTTCGCAGGTATCAAAATATTTTGACAACTGCGAATCCAGGGCCGCCACCAGCGCCCTATTTTTGTTATGCATGGGCAAACGAGGCAAGCGTGGCCTAAGTTCGGGCGACATGAAGCGATATTCCTGAATCGCATCCTCCAAAGCACTCCTCAATTCCTCATTGCACTGGGTACTTACGTTTGTAGCCCTATCATTACTCCCCTCGTCAGCATGACTTGTATTATACTGCGGTAGTATAACAGCAGTCTGCGACTGGGGAGCGATGACATGGCTACTCTGTGTTTCATCTCGCAGGCGATGAAGTACAGTGTCATCCAACATATGATTACGTTGGATGACCCGCACCTGATCCGACAGTCGTTGTACCGAAACGTTGACAGCTGGTTCAAGCACCTGAAAAAGAGAGAGCATCCGAACACGATACGCGGTCAGATTGTTTCCCCCCTCTGTAGCCCCATAGTATGAGCGCATGACATTTTCATTGATGGATCGTGTCCATCTCATGCGCTGCACACTTCCGCCGGGAGCTGGGACCCTATCAGAGGCCGATGGGCCTCGAGGTCCTAAGCCGTCCGGCGGCCGGCGTCCTCCCCGCCGACGAGCAGGTGGTGGCGTCGTGGGCGGAGAGAAATACTCGTCGCTCGAGCTCGACGCAACTGCCGCGGCCGCGGCCGGTGTCGTCACAGCGCTCACAGTGGCGCTGGGTACCGGCGGCGCGGGCAGCGAGGCGGAGCTGAGCGATGAGTCCGGAGGTGGTAATTGTGCACGTCGTGCGGCTGCTCTTGTCAACATTTTATTTTGCGTCGTCTGCTTGATTTTATCGGAGGTGACATGACAGATGTCACCTCCGGTTCGGCAGTTTTTGATTACAGTTTATTGTATTATTGTCCATTGTATGTAGTTTTTTTATGAAATTATATTTAAAATTGGGTACCGTATTCGGGCTATGGCTATAATATATCAAAATTTTTATTAAAACGGTTTAAAAAAAATTAATTTTACTGAAAGGTGAAATGACGACTAGTTGACATTGGTGTTGCCATTATTATTATTTTTTTTGTTTATTTATTTTCTTTTCTCGGCTAGCCGGAAAGAGCTGATAACACGGGCCTAAGCCAAGTGATTATCAGTTGGATTAAGTGCAGTCACGTGCAGAAGATTGCACAGAAGCTGGTAGCGTATTTGTGTTTTGATGTAGGTTTTCTGATTCACATTGCAGAAACTTTCTCACGAGTCTGCATGTGTTTAGTATCGCTGCCTTCTGCAGCAAATGGAAAATATTTGGGGGTAAGTTAAGGGAATTAAGGGACTGGTGAAGTTGTTTCGGTATTACTCCTGTTGTAGACAATACTATTGGTACTATTATAACTTTTTGCAGATGCCAAAGTCGGGCTACTTCATCTTTTAATTCAGTGTATTTGCTCAGTTTTTCTGTTATTGTTGTCTGCAAGTTATGTGTATTTGGTATAGCAATATCTATTAAATAACCAGTTTTGTTTATCTTGTTTATAAGTGTAATATCTGGTCTATTGAAATTAATTGTGCGATCGGTAAGAATCGCGCGGTCAAAATATAGTTTTGTTGAGGGGTTCTCTAATACAGTTTCTGGATTGTATTTGTAGTATGGTGTAATGGAATCTATAAGTTTGTACTGATGTGCTAATTTTTGGTGTATGATGTTGGCTACTTGATCGTGCCTGTGTTTGTAATCTGTTTGGGCTATTGGTTTGCACGCGCCTGTGATATGCTGAATCGTTTCTAGAGCACTATTGCATTTCCTACATGTGTCATTATTTAAATTCTTTATGATAAACTTTCTATAATTTTTGGTTTCAGTTACCTGGTCCTGTATAGCAAGCATAAACCCTTCAGTCTCTGGGAAGAGTTCGCCCCGATTTAGCCACGCGTTCGACGCTTCTTTGTCGACATTTATGTGGCATAAGTCTTGGCGATGTCTTCCATGTAGAGATTTCTGGGTCCATTCTAAAAGCTTAATTTTATCGTCGGTTACTTTCTCATTTTTCTGTTCAGATGTATCTTTTAAATTTAGGGGAGTCAAGTTTTGGTCGTTGTGTGTTATAATTTTGTGAAGGGTAGAAGTATCGGTTTTTGAAAAAAAGAATTCTCTAAGTGCTTTTATCTGTCTATTGTGTAGGTTTAGAATGTCAATTAGTCCTCTGCCTCCTTCTTTCCGCGGTAGTGTTAACCTCTGCAGACAGGACCGTGGGTGGTGTTTGCGGAATTTGGTCATTGTAGTGTTAATTTTTCGTTGAAGGTTTTTCAAGTCGGCTTTGGTCCAATAGATTATTCCAAAGGAATATGTGAGAACCGGTATAGCATAAGTGTTAATCGCTTTGATAGTATTTCGAGAATATAGTTGTGTTTTCAGAATTGAGTTTAATCTGTGTTGAAATTGTAGTGTTAGTTTTTGCTTAGTTTCTTTATAGTGTATTTGTCGTGATTGTGTGTAGCCTAGGTATTTACCTATAGCTACCTTGTTCCTCTAATGGTTCTATCTGTTCTCCTGTTCCTAAAACGTATTGGTGTTGGTAATTCTGTCCTGCCCTAATTGAATTTATTTTACATTTATCTATGCCGAATTCCATTTTAATATCGTTTGAGAATTTTTCTGTCAGGTTTGCTAATTCACATAGTTGAGTCTCACTTTTCGCGTATAATTTAATATCATCCATGTACAACAGATGATTTAGTTCTATTTTTTGGACCTCGGTATGTCTTTCGGTAATTGTATTTTTTAATGGGATCCCTAAAGTAGTTGCGTTTAATATATTGGATAGGGGATTTAGAGCAAGACAGAACCACAGTGGGCTTAAAGCATCCCCCTGAAAGATCCCTCTCTGAATTCTTATTGGGCTGGTATCTACTGTTTTAGTAGGGGAAGTTAGTCTAAGTACAGTGGTCCAGGTTGTCATCATGACCTTTAGGAATGTTATTATAGTTGGATGTATTTTGTATATCTCTAATATTTTTACGAGCCAGGAATGGGGAACAGAGTCGTAGGCTTTTTTGTAGTCAATATACATGCTGAACAGATCGGTTTTGGTTTTTTGAACTTTTTTAAGAATTACTGAGTCTATAATTAATTGTTCCTTGCAGCCTTGGCTGAATTTCCGACATCCTTTCTGTTGTTCAGCTAGGATATTATTAGTGTCGATGTGTTGATATATTAGTTCAGATATACAAGATGTGATAATTTTGTACAAGGTTTGCAAGCATGTTATAGGTCGGTATTTTGCTGGGTTTGAGAGATCATTACGATCTTTAGGTATCATAAAAGTTGTACCTGAAGTTAAGTAGGACGGTATTAGGGTCCTGGATGAATGTATTTATGTGATTATATAGGAAACTATGGATAGCTGTAAATTTTTTGTACCAATAACTATGAATGTTATCTGAACCGGGCGCTTTCCAGTTATGTAAACGAGAAAGTACTTTATGGAAAATTTCTGGGGATATGTGCTCAAAAGTCATTGCCCGAATATTGGTGTTGCTGTTTGTCAGTTCTGTTTGTATCCACTCTGCTTGGGCATTATGTTCGATTGGTTGTTCCCAAATTCTCGCCCAGAAGTTTTGTAATGTCTCTGGGTCAGGGTTGTTTTGATCTACGTCATTTGGGTTGTTATCCTGAACATTAGATGTCGCTTGTCTAATATTGCGGTAGAAAAGTTTTTCGTTATGGCTGAATTGAGTGTTTTGTAGTTTTCTTTGGGTACACGCTTTGTAACGTTTTAGTCGGCCTGTTACGACTGACAATTTTTGTTTAAGTGTGTCTAATGTGTGTGCTGCTTGTGTATTTGGTTCTTCATGAACAGTGTGAATGCTATAGTGTTCCATTATCTTGTTAACGTGCTTAATTATTTTCCTACTTCTATTGCCATTGATGAATTGGGTCATTCTAGCTATCTTTGATCGTAAATCATTTAATTTTCGTTCTAGTCGTGTCTCCCAGTTGGGTTTATATTCTTTTTTTGGCCTTTGGGTGACTACTCTTGGTTGGAGGGTAATCTTTGCTCCGTTAACTTTAGCCGCGGTCCATGCTGCACAATATATAGTAGTCTGTAAAGTATAGAAGTCAGTTTCTTTATTAACGTTTTCAGGTAAAATTGTTTTGTTTAGGTAGTTAACTATACGGGCAAGTTTTTTAGAAGGTTTTTGATTGGGAATAAAAATTCTATTTGTAGGGCTCGTTTCTTTGTAATATTGGAATGCTTGTTGGAACGTCTCATCTATTAGTGTGTCCCTATCTAGGTTCACTTGTTGGTTAGGTAGAATTTCTTCTGCAATGTTAATTTCAGTATGATTTAAAGTAAGTGTAGATTCTTGTGTAGAGTTGATGTCAATGCTCTCTATAAATTGAGAGTCAGAATGACTGATGTGGTCTGGGTCTGCTACTATCGTCGTTTCGCTTGTGAAGTTGATAAAGTTAAAATTATTTAGTCGTAATTCTTCAGATACTTCTATTTTTATTGAATTTAATCTATCACTAGTGACGTATTTATTGTTTATAATTGCTCTCCTCTGGTCGGCTATTCGTTGTTCGTTTAGATGAGCAAGTTCAGGAAAGCTGTTGATAAAATCTTCATGCATGCGTCTTCTATATACTGTTTCGTTTCTACCTAAATCTGTAACTCGGTAATAAGACCGCATTATAGCTTCGTTTTGTTCATTGGTCCATCTCATTCGAGTCTGTGTTCTATTTTTAGTACTATTTCTTTCTGGAGTTCTAGGCTGCATTTGGGTAGGTTGTGTGGGGGTAAGTATTTGTTGTACATGGTCGATAGAGTTTTGTGACTGTTGGGTGGAATGATTAAATTGTAGACGATCTAACTCTTCTTTCACGTCGTTACGTATCTCCTCTATAGTTTTTTGTGGTAGTAATTTATTGTTTATTATGGCTCTGCGTTGATCTCCTATTCTCTGCCGACTAACCTGCATGCTCGGGTATTTTTCAATAAATTTTAGGTGAAGCGGTTCAAGGTAAGTTTTTCTGTCTGTATCTAGTGCGGTCAATTGAAGATAAGTGCGCAGTATGAACTTATTCATTTCAGGTGTCCATCGTCTGCGTGTACTTGGAGCGCTTGTAGTGGGTGCAAGCTCAGAGTCAAGGTTGACTTCCTGCACAACACTATCAAGCGTGCTGGTGGTGGACAAGCTAGCTGTTCTTCTTGTCATGTAGGAGGGGCGAGTCGAAGCGATGGATGAGAATAATGAAATAGTATCATCGCCCGTGGAATCGGCTGTGGCTTCTACGTAGTGAGCCCGCCTGTTCAACTCACTACGACCAGCTGTAACAATTTTTTCGGTGGGTGTCCGCTTGCTCAGCTCCTCACCGCCGATGGTTCGCATGCTGTGGCATCTAGCATCGGCTCCAGATGCGCCCCGGCGCTCCCCGGGAAGCGGCCGTAAATTGTATACTCTCATATTACTCATCTCCATAAAGGGTTACCTTTCCTTGTTAGCCGCGTAAGTTTTTTTATTATTATAATTATACGAAGTGCTTCGTCCGAAGAGATTAGTAAGAGAGATATTATTGAACACAATGTAGTAACGCTTAGGTGTTACCACTTCAGCACTATAGTTTAGAGGGTATTCGTTATACCCATTATGGCAACACAATTTATTACCCTAATGCTTCCCTGCCTGCATGAACATCCAGTCGGTCGAGCTTCATTAGTTTAGAGACATAAACGTATTTCCGGAACTTCTGGGATATTTAGGGCGGGCGGGACTTACTAATCTCTTCGGACGAAGCACTTCGTATAATTATGATCGAACTTCACGTACAGGTAAGTTCGTTTAATCATTAATTATACTCGTGCTTCGTCCTCAAGATTAGTAAGAGAGATATTATTGAACACAATGTAGATGTTGAGAGAAAGAGTGGAGGAAATATGAATTTAATTAAAATAAATTTTATTTCTTAGAAACATTTATTTTGAATTCCTAAATTACCGCGAAAACAATTATCGGTACGTAATTGTGCTTATTAACTATACTAATTATAGCTAACATAACAAAAGAAGGTTCTATAATATGCGTATGTACCATTATAATAACTAATCATAATCATTTACCTAATGTAGGGGAATTGTGCTTAAGATGACATACTTTTTATTTCAATGTACATATTTTAAATAAATGAAGGCAAAGGAGATCAGAATATTTTATTTACGGTTAATGGGTTCATAGACAATGAAATAATATAAGTGTAAGAACAATTAACTTAACACATAATTGAGAATTAAACAAACATCGTACTTAAGTCTCTATGTGTAAGATGACATATCTACAGTTTAAGATGGCATAGTATGTCATCTTATACTATGTCGTCTTACCCAGAATTAATTTTAAGATGGCATAGTATGTCATCTTAGACTATGTCGTCTTAACCAGAATTAATTTTCAACGCACAACTCGCAAATAAATTGCTTTTTCTTAGCAGGTATGCCTGCGCACAGTGTGTGACACCAGCTGGAGCAGAGCTGGCATTTTACCCAATGTTCCTTAGGTCTCGATTGGCTGAAAAGTCCGTTGCAGTAAATGCAAGCCGGATCATCTGGATCTTCATCTACACTGGCGAATGGGGACTCTGCGTCCTGGTCATCATCCAAAATTATTGTTTTTTTCTGCTTCCGACGTGTGGATCTACGTTTTGTTACTGTTTCAGGTGCATCGTCTTCATCTAAAATAACTGGTTTTTCTTGCTGCCGAGGTTTGGGTCTACATTTTTTAGCTGGTACAGACTCTACATCATCATCCTTAAATATAACTCGTTTTACTGTCTTTTGCTGTTTCAGAGATTTGCGATTTTCTTTTTCTTTCTTCTGTTGCACTGCAGCCTTGATATCAGAAATATATGGACTAGCTGTAAGAACCTGAGATCCACCGACTTTTTTGCTTATTCTTGCCTTTCCTGTAGTTACAGCCTTAGGTAGTGGTGAAATTTCTTTGAGTATGGATTTTGTAGTGTTAAGTATGTCCTTTCTTAAAAGTGATTCTCCAGTTAAAATTTGATTGCTGCCTAACGACAACGGTGGTTCTTCATTTGCCGGACAGATGGTGTTGCAAAATCTGGTATCTGGGAGCAATGGTCGGGATCCCGTTGTGGCTGTGGCGTTTAGTTCTAAATGCGCTACAACATTTGTGGTCAAGGGCAGTTCTTTATTCGCAGGACAGATAGTTTTGGGAAAAGTGGCATCGGTATCTGGGAGCAATGCCTGGGGTCCCGTTGCTGCGGCGGCGTTTTGTTCTAAATGCGCAACAACATTTGTGGTCAAGGGTGGCACTTCATTCGCAGGACAGATGGTTTTGGAAAAAGTAGCATCGGGGTCTGGATACAATGGCCGGGGTCCCGTTACGGCGGTGTTTTGTACTAAATGCGCAACAACATTTAATGTCAAGGCTTTAAGTGACAGTAAACTGTTAACATTTTGCGACATGTCGTCATAGGGTGACAATTGTGCAACAGCATTTGCGGTCAAAATTGTAGGAGATGAGGGACGGCTTTGAACTTCTTGAGAAGTGGTATCAGTGTCAAAGTCTATTTGCTCATTAAGGACAGCAGTTGCTTCGCCGACGTCAGTGGATTCTGAGGAATCGGATTCTTCGTTATTTAGCTGGGGCTGAGATGAACCGCAAGCAACTGGCTCATCGTTGTTATCCAATTCGTTTTCAGTAACATCACTTGGCAAATACATATCATCCGGGAAAATGTGTGGATTATAGGGAGAAATTCCGCTTTTTTCAAAGCCACTCTTTATATTTCTGACCGAAGCTGCATTTTCATAAGCTTTACCAAAGAATTGAGCAACTTGGTATAGACTAATGGTTCTTCCAGGATGATTCCTCATCCAGGTGGACATTTCGCGATCGTAATAAGCCTGGAGTGGGCCAAAAAATGATATATCAGTCGGCTCCATTCGATGCGTGCAATGCGGAGGAAGACAAAGTAATATCGTTATATTACTTTGTATCCCTTCCGTGGACAAACTTCTCGGTGGACACAATGTCCACGGAATAGACCAGGTCCACGGAAGTGAATTTTTTTCTAACCTATATTTTTTATGACACAATTAACATTAGAAAGCATGTATTGCTAGGTTTGTTTTGGCACTTGGCATCGTCCGCACTCCTGACCTAACGCCTAATAGTATCTCCAATTATTTTGACAATTTTTTTTGGCATTTTGGTTTTTAAATGTAATATATAGTTAATGCTCGTTTTTGCTTGAAGTGGTGTGTACATGTGGGTTATGGTTTCTATTTCAGCTAATAATGCCAAGAACAAGTAATCTTAAGCACCTCACTGATGAAGAAAAGAAGATTCGACGTCATGAACAAAAAAAAATAAGCATGCGGCGAGCACGTGCAAAACTGAACGATGCTGCTATTGAAGAGATACGCAAGAAAGACAGAGAGAGGTATCATAAGAAGAAAGAGACAGGTAAAATCAAGACTATTGAACAATATACTCCTAGACAACAGCGTCAAATTAGGAAAATGTGGCGAGAAAAATCTAAAAAACGACGTGAATTAATAAAAGCGCGGAAAGCCACCGCTGTTTTATTAGAAGAAAATACTCCGCCATCAAGTCCTTCTTCGTCACTTTCGCGCGCTGAAGTTGGAAGGGCAGTAGCTGCTCGTAATAAAAGAAAATTAAAATTAGAAAATGAGGCTTTACATTTAAGGGTCTTAGCAATGGGCAAACAAATAAAAAAATATATGATGCGTGTAAAAAGACTAAAAGAAAAGAAACAAAACAATGGGAACATGGTAGGTTCTAAAAATAAAGTATTAAGGAAGGATATGAGACAAATTGTGCATGATTTTTTATTACAAGATGAGTGCAGTAGATTAACTGCTGGTAAAAATGAGACCATCACTCGAAATAAGATCAAACGTCAAATTCGTTTATTAAATGACACTCTTTTAAATTTACATGTATCTTTTCAAAACAAAACAGGAATTAAAATTTCTTATCAGACCTTTAGAAGATACCGTCCATTTTGGGTGTTGTTTCCGAAAGCTTCTGCAAGAGATACATGTTTGTGTACGTTATACGAAAACAGTGATCATATAGTCCGATCACTGCATAAGGCAAAAATTATATCATATGGATCTGCATCACATGTGGCTAAAGTACTTTGCTGTAATGACACACTTAATCCGAAATGCCTAGAGCGAACGTGTGAGGGATGCCATAATAAAAAAATCACCTTTCATGAATATGATCACAACGATCATATAACTTACGAGAGATGGACTGTTAAAAATGTTGAAGTAGTTATTAAAGGTAAGCCAAAATATGTAAAAAATGTGTAAAAGAAACAGTGAAAACTACAAAAGGGTGTCTCGTAAAATTATTAAATACTAACCTACCAATATACATGCAGCACATTAGCAATATGATTCATCAAATAAGGTCAATACAAACCATTAAGCAACAGCTATCTTCTTCTCAAGGTTTGTTACATATCGACTTTTCGGAGAACTATAACTGTAAATATAGTTCTGAAGTCCAGTCCGCCCATTTTGGTGGTTCCAAGCCACAATTGTCACTTCACACATGTGTTTACTACAGCAGTGGACCAGCAACTCAAGACAAGACTTTTTTATCAACATCGATGTGCTCTATATCGGAAAACTTACGACATGACCCTGTAATGATATGTGCCCATCTTAGACCTGTCTTACAAAGAATCGAAGAAATTAGTCCAAACTTATCAGATTTACATATATTAAGCGATGGACCGACAACACAGTACCGCAATAAATTAATGTTTTATTTTATTTCGAATTTCATAGCCAGAGAATTAAATAACGTTGATAATATTACTTGGCACTACAGCGAAAAAGGTCATGGAAAAGGAGCTCCTGATGGAGTAGGTGGATGTATAAAAAGACTATGTGATAATTCGGTTGCAATGGGCAAAGACGTATCGGATTATGATTCTCTTATGTCTTGTTTAAAAGAAACCTGCAAAGGAATAGAGATTTATGGAATTGGTGACCCGTATATTCAAGACATTCAAAGCATTGCTGATAAGAGTAGAACGAAAGCTTTTAAGGGTACTTTAAAGATACACCAACTTACTTGGAGTCGAAGTACACCAAATATTTTACATGCAAGAAGACTAAGTTGTCTGTCTTGCGCAGCTACGACAATATGTCCACATTTTGAAATCGGACAAATAAATGTTCAACCTGAAAGTACAAGGTCAAGCACTCCCAATAGTTTCGTCTCTGATGCCTTAAACTTATCTCCGAGAAATATAGCCACACCTGATGCTTCTACAGTGTCATATAGGTCAATTCAAGTCACACCAGAAGAAGAAGTATTTCAAAGTGTCCCTACTCGTCCTAATAAACGACTGAGGCTGGTTTCAGATTCCAATGATTCAGATGATATATTTCACTCGCGATTTGTAAGACAGCCATTTATTAATAACAAAACAGACACGGAAGACGAAGAAGATTTGATTCTCCTTCCGCAACAAACTAAAAAACCATTCATTAATCCTTACACAGACAGTGAAGATGATGAATCTATATTTTAAATTGGTACATAAGCACCACCGTTTATTTTTCTAACTTTATTTAGATATCATTAACATCAGTGCAGGACTTTGTAAATGCAGAAACGCTTTCTTTTTTTTAGCAAAAATATACTAATAATAATATATATATAATTTTAGTTATAAATTAAATTATTAAATCATTAGACTCCAAAAAATATGTTGAAGTTTTCTGTGAAAAAAACGTTTTTGCATTTTTACAATATCCTGCAGTGACAACGACGTAATTATGTCAACAGAAAAGATGTCATTTCTGTGGACATAAAGTTTTTAATTTTTTTTGTTTAACAGTGTTGAATGATTCATTGTATTGTTAATACGAAGATGTAAAGTGCAGCGTAATTGTTATTTTTCTTATGTTTTCGAAGTTTTGGAATTACTTTTTTTATTAAAAGCTCTATTTTAAACTTTTCTGTGGATTATCTGGTCTTTTCGGTGGACACATAAAAATAAAAATGTCACATATTTTCATGAAAATATGGTTTTGATCTCTGATTGTGTGGACAGTATAATTATTTTACTATTTGGCATAATACATACTGATTTTTTATAATAAAGAACACTTTTTTATTTTTTTTATTCCTGTTTTGTTTATGACCCATATATCCAGAGGGATAGCACAATTGTAATGTGCCTGTTGGAGCACCGTCAAAGTACTCAGCCTTGTGGTTTTTTCTAGGCATAATTATTCCAGGCGGTACAAAGTTTCGAATAGCATTACCACAGCAAACAACCGTGAAATGTTCACCTCTTTCAGCACTGGTCACCGCACCAACCTGCTTTCTTCCTTTAGTCGCAAAAACTTTTGGAGGCTTTTGAACCGTGTTAAGCCCAGATTCGTCCATATTGTACATTCTGTGCGGCTCTATACCGTTTTCAGTAACCGTCTTTTCTAAAAGGGAAAAAAACTTCATAACTTGTGGCTTGTTGAATGCCCTTGCTCGGGCTGCTGACGTTGGCTCTGGAGCTCTAAGTGAAATATTAGGATTTCGTTCCCTAAACCCTTTCAGCCAATCCCAACCAGCTATTTTTTCATCTTTATCAAATCTGTGCTCCAGTCCTAATTTTTCAGCAAACTCAAATGCTAATTTTCGCATTTCGGTTGTATTAAACCCAAAAAGGCGGGTTTCAAATTCGAGCACGTGATCCACAAGTGCTTTTTCCAAATCAGCGTTAAAGGTTGGTTTGAAGCGACCAAGGTTTTCAGGTGTACTATAATAATGCCGACGAAGTGTTGCCTGTGGCACGTTAAAACGTTTAGATGCCAAAAGCCACCCCATCCTATTCTTCTTTACAGCTTCAATAGCCTGCGCCATATCTACTTCTGACCAACTCTTCCGATTTGAGGTGCGTTTGTAATTGCCAGGCATCTTGTACCTTTAATAAAAACGATAGACAAACATTTAAAAAATACATAAGGACAAATACATACGAGGAGTAAGTGTAAGATGACATAGTATGTCGTCTTGTACCCACGTGCAGTGTGTCATCTTACCCATCGGTAAAGTCAATTTTAATTTAGCAATCGAGACAATAAAATTTTAGGTTAGAATATGCGTTTATCAAAATTTGTGCCACTAATTGATACTTAATTACGTTAAAAATAAATTTGAAGAATAAATGATTACCTTGCTTGTATTTTTACCACCAAAGAAAAGCGTTAGCAAACTTTTTATCATAACAAAATCACAAAAATCTTCACTGCATACGAATTCACGTCCACAGTGCGCCATACTGAATTGCAGTGCTAGCGACATCTTTCGGCCGCCTCGAAAACGTCTTAACTGTAACTTTAGCGGGAATATTTAAACTGCTATCGCGGGTGTGTCATCTTATCTGAGTATGTCATCTTAAGCACAATTCTCCTACAGGGGTACATATTGCCTTTGCTACAGCGACATTATCCTCTTTATCAATAATTGGTCTGTTATAGAATTTAGCAAAGGTAGTGGAATTGCCGCTCCATCCAGCAGTTTGTCGTATGGCGTCAAGGCTTACTCCTTGTCTATATGCCATAGATGTTGCAGCATGTCGTGTGCTATGGGAGGAAAACACGGTTACGTCAATTCCACTATCTTTTAAGGTAGACTTAATCCATCGACTAAGGGTTTGACTCGTAACATGATTGAAGGGTTTACGATGGCTTATAAACAGTTGATTTGATTTCCTTAGATTTATAGTCTTATCTAAATAAGCTATGAGAGTCCTTGCCGGACATATTTCGGGTCGCTCGCTAAAGAATGGCAAATAAAGAGTCGGTTGGTTTGTACCTACTTTTGATGTTTTAATAATATCTTTAATTTTTACTATAATTTTATCATTCAAGGTGATTATTTGATCAGTATACACTTTAGACAGTGTCTGTGCCCGATGGGCTGTAACGAGAGCTAGAAGGGTAGAACACTTCTTCGAAAGCTGCTCTAGTGTTAGGCTTTCGTTTGGAAACAATGTGGCTAAATAATTTAGAACGACATTTGCATCCCATGTTACGTTATACCGTGGTAACGGCGGTCTCAATTTATATACACCTTTACAAAACCTAATGATTCGATCATCGTTAGAAATGTCACCAATAATTAAGGAAAGTGCAGCTCTATGGCTATTAATTGTCCCGTATTGGGCACCATCATTAAATATCTGTGTAAGAAAATCTAAAATGATTGGAATGGATGGTTGGTACATATTAATTACATTTGTGGAACAAAAATTATACCAGCGTTTGAGGCAAACATCGTATTGTTTGAAAGGAGGTTGCTGCGGCGGTGGACCCCTCACCTGTCTGCGAGCCGGGGTCCTCGCCTTCCAGTTTAAATACCTGTGGTTGTACGTTTTGTTCGCCGAAGTCGAAGCTTTAGGTTTATTTGTTTCTGGTTTCATTTCAGAGCTGGATTTTGAGACGGCCTTCGCTGTTTTGAGGGTATCAGCGAGATCATTGCCAAAGAGGAACTTGTCGATCTTTGTTGTATCCAGCTGGTCTTTCAACTCTTTTTTGAGTGAATATAATGCAAAATTACGCCTAGCTTGAGATTCTGAATGTTGAATATCACATAATATTCGACCAACATTCATGAGATCTTTTATCAGAACGTGGTTTCTCTCCTTGGCGTCAAGCTGTTCGGATATAATCTTGCCCAAGGATGAAATCCCTGCAGCCTACTGCTTCTGTCTCGATTCTATGGCTTTGTCTCTTTTATATACTTGCTCGGTTGTGGCGGCTTTAATTTCTGCAGTGGTGCAGCTATCGTAGTGCAGTTTCCTGGCACTAAAAACTTACTGACAAGATCTTTACGAACATCTTTGTCCAAGCCGGATGTTGCGATATGAGCAAATCTGGATGCGACATCTTTGTTTATATCCGGGCCGTATTCAACCGTTATTGACGGATCTGCTCCCAAAATATCCAAGATTTCAGTATTGCAGTCTTCGTGGTCGTTTGGGATGATCACATCTTCTGCCGGGGCAGACACGGCTATCATTGGTGATACATCATCATCCACCGGTGGCGGATCTACAACGATGGTGTCTACATGCTCGTCAGGGTTTGTCGTTGCTTCCTGATCTGTGAAGAGAGGGGCTTTTCGCTTTGACAAATAGTCTGATTGCTAAATCAGACTATTTGTCAAATCGAAAACGCATACCTACATGGATATGCAAAATCGGCAGAATGTAACAATCGTAAAATCACGATATAGTGATTATAAAATGCGGCGATATAGTCCCATAGACTAATCTGATGCATAAAACTAGTATACCTACAATAATTAACTTATACTTAAGTATTTTTTAATTATGCGGCAATGTAGTCCCACAGACTAATCTGAAGCATAATAGTAGGTAGGTCAAATGCGAGCAAAATCCCCAGGGTTATTATTAAAAGCAGCGATATAGTCCCACAGACTAATCTGATGCATAATGGGTGGGTAGTCTTCAACAATTTATTCCCTTTAATTACGTATATATGCGGCGATATAGTCCTGCAGACTAATCTGTTGCATTTAACGTGATCGTTAGTGATCAGGGCAATTGCTTTTTAATGTGTAATATGGCCCTTGTTACATTTCTATCCACTTAATAATTTGCAATGTGTGGGCAAAGCCGTCTTTAACTTATTGGAGGCTCTGGGCATATTCGGTTTAAAGAAACTTTATTCCCAATAAAGACATAAGTCACTTACTTGAGAACAATACTAAAAATATAAATTACAATATGTTCGTCATCAGTGTTACAATTTGATAGTCACCCATCCAATGCATTCATTTCTCCAGAAGTGATCGGTCCGCAATTATGTGCTGGCGAAGTTGAGTTTTGAATGCATTGTAAGAGTGTACATTTCTTATACAGGACGGTAATTTGTTATAAAGCTGGGCTCCTTCAAAAGTTAGCATTTTTTTGCCATAGTTAGTTCTTGTTTTTGGTAAAACTAGCAAGCTTGCTCGCCGTGTACTGCGTTGACTAACTTGTTTATATTGAGTTAGTGTTATGTTTGAGTGAAGGCTTTTGTTCAGAATATTTCTGATGAAAATGCACGTGTTGTAAATATAAAGTTGTTTTATGTTCATTATTTTTGTGTCTTGATAAATTTTGCTGGAAGATGTTAGATATGGGTAGTTGAATATTATTTTTATGATTTTATTTTGGGTAATTTGAAGTTCTGATAATTTTGTTTTAGCAGCACTGCCCCAAATTTCAATTAAATTAAGTAGATGTGGCTTTACTAGCGAGTTGTAAATAGTATAGCGCAATTTTGGTGGAATACAACGAACAATGTTACGCAGTGACCAGGAGAGTGCCGAGAGTTTACTTTTTATATGATCAATATGAGCATTCCACGTTAGTGAGCTGTCCATTCTTAGACCAAGGTATTTTTCACATGGTTTTTGCTGTAGTGGGATATCATTTATTGTTAGAGGGTCATATGAGGGAATTAATTTATTTTTAGCCTTAAATATTATATAACATGTTTTAGAGATATTTATTGTTAGGAGATTGAACTGAAACCATGCGAATAGGGTGTTTAAATCTTCTTGTGCTTGTGAGATAATGTGATGGATGGAAGATCCGAAGTAAAATAAACAAGTGTCGTCGGCGTATAAGGTAAGGTGACCATGTAGTTTAATTTCGTTTATATTATTGACATATATTAAAAAGAGCAAGGGACCCAGGATAGAACCCTGTGGGACGCCACATGTAATAGGTAATGCATCACTTTGGTGATTACCAAGTTTGACCACTTGCGAACGATTTTTTAAGTAAGATTCGAGCATTTTTAGAGCTTTTCCCGTGATTTTTATTGATTCCAGTTTTTTTAGGAGTAGATTGTGGCTAACCGTATCAAAGGCCTTTTTTAAATCAATAAAAACGCCCAGGGCTATGTTTTTTCTATCTATGTTTTGTTTAATTTTAGTGATGAGATCAATAGTGGCTGTAGTCGTATTACTTCTGGGTCTAAATCCATATTGTCGATCGGTGATGAAATTAATAGAATTAAGATACTTTTCTAATCGGTTGTGAATAATTTTTTCTAATATTTTTGACAGTATTGGCAACACTGAGATAGGGCGATAATTTCCTGGATCTGTGGTACGGCCTGATTTGTAGATTGGTGTTACTTTTGCTATTTTTAGTGTTTCAGGAAAGTTCCCGTCATCCAGTAATTTATTCAGACATTTGCTTAGGTCGTTTACGATTAAATTTTTAACGGTTTTAATTACTTTGGTTTTTATTCCGTCTAGGCCAGTGCTGCAATTTGGATCGAGTTTAGTTATAATGATTGCTATTTCATTAGCAGAACATGGGCTGAAACTGGAGAGCTCAACGTTTTGGGTTATAGGATTTGGTAAAGCGCGGTCATAATCGTTATGAAATGAACTAGGTATTTCGTTCGCTAGGAGTGATCCAATTGTAGCAAAGTATTCGTTAAATATTTGGCAAATATGATTTGGCTCCGTAATGTTATTGTTATTTACTACTAATTTTGGAGGAACACAGCTCTGTTTTATTTTATTGCTTGTTAAGGTATTTATTAGGCCCCACATTTTCTTAGGTTTATTAATACATTTGTTAAATTCATTATAATAGTAGGAATTTTTTGTTCTTGATATTAATTTAGCTACATAGTCTCTTTTCTTCGTGAATTCTGTTTTTACTGTGTCGTTACTAGGGTTATTTTTAAGTTCTGTCGACAGTATGTTCCTCTGGTTGATTTCAGCGATAATGTTCTTGTTGATCCAGTCTCTTTGTGGAGGATTGAGAATCTTGGTCTTTATAGTTTTACTTTCTTCTGTAAATAGTTTTATTTGATTTTCAAACACTAGGTATTCGTTGTTAGGGTTTTTGAATTTAGCTGTTTCAACAGTGTTATATAATTTTGTGTAGTTTATTGCTTCGTATTGAGTTTTCATTTTCGGAGGAGTCTTGGTTTTTTTAAGTTCTAGGTACATCTGGTTATGATCAGACATAGAGGATTCAATTATTACCACATGAAAGTAATCGTCTTTTAGGTTGGTGCTAATATGATCGATGATAGTCTTTTTTGTGTCGGAGTTTCTTGTACAATATTTTTTGTTTATTTTATTTAGTAGTGTGTGTCCAGCTTCCTTGACTATTGCTTTGTATTGTTTTGTCTCTTTGTTTTTCTTAGTTAGAAGATCGACGTTGAAATCTCCAAAAACGATTGTTCTTTTCCTTTGTTGCAGCTGCGAGTCATACTCTTGGAGAAATTCTTGGTAGTTAGTGTTTCCAGGGTAATATATGACTCCTATTTCAAGCGCGTACCGTTCGAGATTTATCCATAGGTAGTTGTTTCCATTTGAATACTTGGACTCTGATAAATTATGTCTCAGATCATTGTGTACGTAGGCAGAGACTCCCCCTCCTCTAGAGTCGGTTCTGTAATTATAATAGTGGGTGTAATTGTCTATTTGTAGTGCCAAAGCTTGAGCCTCTGAGCGAATCCAGGTTTCTGTTACAAGTATGACGTGTGCTGTTTTCGGTAATGATCTTAAGACGCATTTTAATTCATCAAACTTTCCCTTCTTACGAATACTTCTAGCATTGAGGTATAAGAACCTGAGGCGAGATTTGGTAGCATTGATGTAGCGGTAGTCATTGAGTACTTGATACGTGTTGCAATTTGTATAGGCGGGTTTAGTGGCAGTCGTTAATTGTAGTTTTTTGGAGGGTTTTTTATTATCGTAGGTGTACCGTGGATGTATTTAATTGTAAGATCATTCTCGCCATCATTTTGGCGACGTGCTAATTCTTCTTTCAGGCTCTTTAGATATTGCTGCTGCGCAGGAGTTTGATCGGAGTATATTTTAACATTTTCGGGTAATTTGTCCTTGTTACGTAGGAAATATTTTGCGGTAATAGCAGTATCAAAACAAACCTTAACTCGACGGTGTTTTCCAGGTACGTATTTTCCTATTCTGAAGATCTTGATAGGCTTTGGTGGATTTTGGCACACTTGCGAAGTAACATTTAAAATATCTCTTTCGTCTCCAGATATCCTCTCTTCTGCGGTGGTGGAAGTCTGCTCCGGCAATCCAGCCAAAACAATATTTTTTTCCCTATTGTTACGATCCATTATCTCCTTAATTATTTGCTCGTTCGAAGATGACTGGTTGTCCGATTTAGACGCAGAGGGTTGGACAGTAGACAGCTTGAGGTTATTCAGGTCTGACTCAAGAGAAATTATCTTTTGTTCCCCTTGAAAGATTTGCTTTTCTAATTGCGACACAGTTAGATTTAATGATTTTTGTTCCATTGCGATGTTAGATGTAGAAGATTTGATCTCATTAATCTGAGTAGTATTTTCCCGAATCAAGTGTACAGTTTGTTCGTTAGAAGATTTTAGCTCAGATATTTGTGATTTAATCTCAGTTATATTTTCTTGCATTTTATTCATTATTTGTTCGCTCGAACCAACATATTTTTCAAGCAGTGAGCCGATACGACTCAATTCCGAACGCATTTCTTTAATTTCATTTGAGCATTCACAATCATTGTCCGACGGTTGTTTACGTTTGCGGAAGGTAATTTGTGACTCTGCCGCAAGCGCACTTAACTGGGATAAATCGGGGTGTGAACTGTGACCAGTATTTGCAGCGCTGCTCACACCCGTGCCGGTGAGATACCGTGATGGTGGTGATCTTTGAGGATTCATTCTAATATTTCGTTTTAATAAATAGCACGAGCAGGTAATCGAACAAAACTTTGTTTTCGTGTTTAAGATAATAGTTATTGGTACCTTGTTGTCTTAGCGTGAAGTATTCAATCCGTGAACGCAGAGTCACTGTGCGAAAGAGTTGCAAATATCCAATGTTCTGTTCTCGCGGGGGTGAAGTGCGTTACGCTCGAACGCGGAGTCACTGTGCAAGCGAGACGGAGATAGCCCGTCTTCGTTGAGGCACTGTGAGCGCGGAGTGTGCGCAGAAACAAAGCGATGTAATTAACATACACTGTTTGCACAACTTAAGTTCTGACTGTAGTTAGTTACGAGTTATTTTTGAAGGACACTGATTTGAATATTTTTTAACAAAAACGATAACACGTCTGCTCTGGGTAGTGACGAACGACGACTTTATTAGGATAATGGGGCCCCTATAACTTTGACAGAACACTATTTTGTTAGAATAAACAAAGAAAGTAGATGAGCAAGTTTCTAGATTCATTTTTATTGACAGTCACATTAAATGAATAGATAATCTAATATAATTTTGTTAGAATAAACAAAGAAAGTAGATGAGCAAGTTTCTAGATTTATTTTTATTGACAGTCACATTAAATGAATAGATAATCTAATATAATTTTGTTAGAATAAACAAAGAAAGTAGATAAGCAAGCTTCTAGATTTATTTTTATTTACAGTCACATTAAATGAATAGATAATGTAATATAATCCACAAAAGTAACTCATTTAACATTCACAGGTTAGTACTTAAGAATCTATGTTGATTGAAGAGGAACTCTTCTCGATTTGAGATGGGCAAAGTCGTTGATCACTTCTTCAAAATCAATGTTTTTGAGCACATCACATTCTATGGACATCAGCGACAAGCTGGTTAATCTCTCTTGAAGCATTGTACTTCTTAATTCATTTTTTATTCTTTTCAATTTGGAGAAGGAGCGTTCTCCACTGCAGTTAGTTACCATCATGCTTAAAAAAATTCTCAATGAGATTTCTACATTTGGAAATGTGTCTTCAATTTTGTTTTCTTTCAAAAGTTGATATATTTTCAATATACTATCAGTTCCCTCATTTTCACTGTGAACAATTTTCAAGTATTCTATTAAATGCAGACATTCCATTTCTAACTCCTCCTCATTAACATCTTGATAATAAAATTCAGCAAATTCTTTACAACTTTGTCTCAACTCTTCAGAATTTAAAGTTTTCAAGCGAAAAAAGAAATCAAAACGTTTACTAATGTTCTTATACGAACTTAATCGCTGTCTTAGATGAACGCTCAGCATATCAATTATGGGAAAAAAGGTTTCTACTTTAAATTTCTCTCTTCCATTCAGTTGGACTGACGGCGCAGAGCCATCAAAAAAACTCTGGCGAGAGCTTCTGCGTTTTGTTCTTTGAGATAGGTCCTTGTAGTCAGATTCCGGGTTTCTTTCTTTGGCGGACGATTCAAAATAATCAAATTTATCCCTGAGGTTAATAATAAAATCATCAAGTGAAGTAAACATATTAGTTGCAACGTCCAGTGTTATTGTTTCCTTCTGAAGATAGTTACTTATTTTGTCTATTCTTTCTAAAATCGAGTTCCAAATTTCCGTTAGTATAATATATCCTAGCTCTTCCATTTTTCTGGACATACTAAGGGCTTCGTCTCTAGTTTCTCGAGCCTGTTCTGTATCTTTTGCGATGAAAATCAAAGCTTCTATAATTTGTTCATGACCTTTATGCAAGGCACTTACTGCATCTGCTCGGGCTGACCATCTGGTTTGTGAAAGACTTTTAACAACTTTTTTTGATCCTAAATGTTCTGTTAATATATTCCATCGGTGGGTAGAGCCCGAAAAAAAGTTGTACACTTTCTGAACCATTTCAAAAAACTTTGTTGCCTCCGATACACATCCAGCAGCATGCACACCTACCAAATTTAGTGAATGTCCTGCACATGGTACAAAGGTGGCAAACTCACATCTTTCCTTGATTCTTGCTTGTAGACCAGTATACTTCCCCGACATATTTGAAGCATTGTCGTAGCTTTGGCCTCTGCAATCTTTTATGGGAATATCATGATTTTCTAAAAAATTTAAAATAGTTTCTGCTAAATACTCAGATTTATGCTCTTTAATAGGTATAAATTTCAGAAATCTTTCAACAGGAACACGGTCATTTACGTATCGAATTGTAAAAGTTAGCTGGTCAACATGAGATAGATCGGGCGTACTGTCAACGCTAATGGAAAAATATTTTGCTAATTTAACCTCATTTATAATTTTTTTTAAGACCTGTTTTCCTATTACGTCAATAAACTCATTACAAATATTCGCTGATAAATAAGAAATATTACCTTTTCCAGGATTCCCAAATTTTTTTAAGTGATCTGCAAGAAATGGATCAAATTCACTCAATAATTCCATACATCCCAAATAATTTCCATTATTGGGAGATCCTAGGATTTCATTGTCACCGCGAAACGGAAGCCCTCTTGATGCCAAAAATTTTACAACAGCTACAATCCGTTTAAGTACATTTCTCCAGTAATCCACTTCTTTTTTATGTTGAGATAATAAGTCAATATCTACTCTACCAACCACTTTACTTCGTGCCAAATAAGTCATCATAGATTGCCTATGTGCTGGGCAATTTTCATGTGTTAAAAGTATGTGATTAATGTGCTTCCAATCATTACATCCACTCGGAGAGCATAGATTTACATCAGAAGGGTTAAACAAGGAGTATAAAAAACAAAATACAGAGTTTTTGGAAGGCGAGTACAACAACCATTTTCTTTCGACGCTTTCATTGTTCTTCAATTTGCGAATAAATAATGCTTTGTTGAAATACCTAGTTACTGATTTATCACCATCTTTGTATGCTCTGGATGTCTTGGAAAAGTCAGAATCTTTATTTTGAAAATATGCAGGTCCCTTACGAATCCAAATTTCGCGATTTTTTTCTGTAAAATTTTCATGGACATAATCGGCAGGATCGTGTGATATTTCTTCCGGGTTGGAAAATTTTTGTTGTTCTACTGACACAGTTGTCGCTATTTGTGAAGTCACCAAATTTGTTGCACTTTCGTCATTGGGACGGTCGGTTTCTGATTCAATCTCTTTTCCGAAATTGTTGGGAAGTGGTGTAGAACATGAGGATTCAGAAATTTCTGCGATTTGTGATTGACACGACTCATCATGTAGAAGATTTTTTGTATGATTGCTACTTACAGAAGTTTCTCCAGTAGTAGTGGTAAAATATGATGTTAATTTTGGTAACTTTTCAATTACTTCCTTTTGATGTACAGCTTTTTTCCTTTTTTCCGATCCACTAGGATATGACCGTTTCGACATTTTATTTTATAATTCAGTAGGTATTTATTTTTATGCCAAAAATAGTTGCTTACACAAAACAAAACAAGCAAACGACGATTTAATCAAAGAATACCTCAAAGCACAATCAATAAAAACTACAAACAAAAACAACGTCACAATACCACAGACAAATAAGGGGAATTCCCGATCGTCGAGTCGATTTATTTGAGTCGTTCGGTCACGATCAATTTTACGTCGCTATAGGGATCCTGCGAGTAGATCTTAGCGATGTTTGTTGTCGAACTAGAACCGCAGTCCGTTAACAATAAATAATTCGAAAAATTACTTTAACAAATATTTTTTGTATATCTACAGCTATTAGGCCAGTAGAATCGTTTTTTAGAAATTTACCGCTATCTATTATTTGTAAACAAAAGCGTACATATTTTTTTTCGTTTGTAAAAAATTAACTTTTTTTATATTTTGTTGATTAAATATCTCGAGAACAACGCATCAGAAATCGAGACATGATGCATATAACTTTTAGAGAATTTTACGTACTTAGTATACCATTGAATTGTATTTTTATATATTTGAATTTATCTAAGCATGCTGAAATCAAAAAGCCTAATTTTTGGGTAGGAGTAGATTAGCTTCACACATGCAAAAGCTGTAAGCAAATTGGTATTGTAATCAGCTGTTTCATACATTTTGGTCAAGTAGGTATTGAACTTTTGTACGAAACAGCTGATTTTTTTTTCGTGATTTCAGAGTTGGTCCCATAGTGAAAGTTGTTCATATTCATGGGTAGAACATCCTGTAAAAAGGACATGTCTGGTGGAGCAATCGGCGAATGTCTAGGCAGTCAAAGAAAATGTTCAGTAATGATTGTTATATTATTATAATCGTCGTATTTTATAGTTTATTAATTAATAAGTTTCAGGAGTCAGGATCTTGCGTAAACTGGTCAAAATAAGGATTATACGCTAGGGACTTTTCTTAACTTTGTTTAGTATAATGACATCTGTGAGCGAATACAGGTACTAATTGGTGGTATGTCTTTGTGAGGTTAATGAAACGTTTTGTTGGTCTGAGATCATATTCTACAGTTTTTTGGATATTTCTATTTGTGTAACAAAAATGTTAAGCACCTATTGTTTGTCACAATATTATAATATTATATTGGCATCATCTTTAATTCCGTATTTTGGTTTCTATCTTCAATACCCATAATATTATTTATATTTAGCTACTTGTTGATACTGAATTGGGATTATAATAAAAAAAATATGTATGTATTTATTGCAAAACAAATTACTTTATTGTAGATACATTCTTAAATAAAATGATAAAAAAATTAAACGTCTTCTAGAGACGCCAAAACATTGTCCAAAAATGTAGCTGGTGCTAGCACGTTATTTTGATGCCTTGCCCAGCCAAGATACCATACTAGCGTCATGACGTGGTAGACCATTGTATGACCTAGTAATCTCTCATTGTCAGCAGCTTTGGTAGTTAATAAATTATAACAATCGTGACACTTGCGTATCCATCTAATGGGAGCTGGAACAATAAGACATGTCATTGTATTTTTCAAATTATAACACAACTGCTCAATGTACTGCCTTTCCTGCATGGTTTACGCGACTGCCGTAGGATAGAGGCCTACCTGATTTGATAACCATCGAGCAAGTCTCACTTGCAGGGGTAACGCCAGCCTTGACACGATATGTCTGCGAATCCGCAGCACAGCGATGCACCTCATCATAATATCCAAATCGAAAGGAAAAGCAGAATCCTATAAGTATAGCAATAGTCATCGTGTCTAGATGATGTCACTCCGTGTAGAATAAAAATGGTCGTTTAAAGAAAATATCCATAACAGAACATAATCGCATAGTAAGCAAGGAACGCATCTGTGGAACGCATACACGCAACTTGGAATTGACAACCAAAAAATAAATGTCAATGCCATGTCAAAAAAGTAACAAATACTTACCTTCATGTTAGGAAGTGGGTATCCGAAGAAAAACACGTTTGATGTGTACACAAAAATATTTTAGTAATAATGGCGTATTTTATAAGCAAATACGTTAATATATTCCTTTTATCTAAAATAAGCGGCTTATAATTATTGCTCACACTATTCGGGATAAAATGGAACGTCAAAAAACATTTTTAGTACTTCCCGTTTACAATGACAAAGCGGAAGCTACGATTGAGTACTGTTTTTTTGAGAATTATGTTACGCAAGTAATACTGAATTAATTCATCCATAGTAATTTAAATCTAAATTTTTAAATCTTACTGAAAAACCTTAAATCATGAACATTTGTTTATACCAGATTTACCAGAGGGCAGAAACTGGACATGTCCTTTGGATGGTGATAAAAAAATAGCCCTGTATAACTGGTGCAAAAACACAAATAAGTTATTAACAGGGTCCAGAACTGATTATGAGGAAAATGATGAAATTCAAGAATTAGCGCATATATACTGTACGAAAAGATTAAAAAAATAAAAACAGATTTTTGTATCATCTACTTCGTTTTATTTAATTTCCAATCCAAATTTTTTTTAAAATCATAAAATTGAAATAAAAGTAGAAACAAAAACTAAAGTGCAAAAGCATGGTACAATTATATAATTATTATACCATGTGCAAAAGTTGCTTACACAAAGCACCAGATGGCGCCTTACGTCATACATTCCGCAAAACTACGCGAGTGACGTCTCTATACCCTATAATAAAATGTACTCTGTGGTCTATTTGATTTAAACTGACAAAATGTTCGGGTTTTGGACTTGTGAACAGCGTTGAGAAGACTCCTACGATAACAATGATTAATGTTCGATACGATACGGAAGCATATCCAGTGTTTGTGAATAAGGGGGCTGAAGCACAAAATGCAGAAAAATAACGAACCGCACCAAACGAGAACCGAAACTTTTCTGCAATGTGACATTGTGTAATGTGTCATTGTGACATAACGACATGACATGTGAAAAATAATGTTACCAGTAGCCGTAATTCTAGAATTCTACTGCTCCGTTTGGAATAATTTGTAATAATAACGAAATACGGCATAATTTTTTTCAAAAAAACATTATATCATCATCAAACTAGAAACTTTATAAAATTAATGACAAGTTAAAATGTTTATTTATTTTAATCGTAGAAACTAAATAAGTACACACACACGCACTAAACTACCATTATGGTAGTAAAGAATAATAGGGTGATGATGTTAGGAAAATAACCCGTCTAAATTATACTGTCCGTCAATGGCTGAAGTTATCGTACAATATTCATCATCATCATTTCAGCCGAAAGACGTCCACTGCTGGACATAGGCCTCCCCCAAGCACCTCCACTTCGACCGGTTTTGTGCTTCTCGCATCCAACGAGTTCCTGCGGCCTTCACAAGGTCGTCGGTCCACCTTGTGGGAGGCCTTCCAACGCTACGCCTTCCGGTACGCGGTCGCCACTCCAGAACCTTTCGGCCCCATCGGCCATCTGTTCTGCGAGCAATGTGCCCTGCCCACTGCCACTTAAGTTTGGCAATTCTTCGGGCTATGTCGGTTACCTTGGTTCTCCTGCGGATCTCTTCATTTCTGTTTCGATCCCGCAGGGAAACTCCAAGCATAGCCCTCTCCATTGCCCTTTGGGTGACTCTCAGCCTTCAAATAAGGCCCATTGTGAGCGACCACGTTTCAGTGCCATATGTCATTACTGGCAACACGTACTGGTCAAAGACTTTCGTCTTGAGACACTGCGGTATGTGGGACGAGAAGATATTGCGTAGCTTCCCGAACGCTGCCCAGCCGAGTCGGATTCGACGATTGACCTCTTTCTCGAAGTTGGACCTACCTAACTGGACAGTTATGGACGGCGTACAGTATTATATTCATTATAATATGTCTGTATAATGCTATAGTAGCGAACTCTATATCCATCAGATCGAAACTCTCGCGATATAATACTACTAAATGAAAAAATACTTCGATAGGAAGATTTTTAAGTTACATTTGGTACTCCACAATTTTTTAGTATATTCATCCAAGTTCTGCCAGGCTTTTAGTTAGAAGTTTGATGACCCTGGTCGAATGGGCCAACCGAGCAACGCTAGAGTCTGTCTAATGAAAGCTGAAAGTGATTTTTTCATGTTTTCAGAAATTGACAACACTGCTGCAAATGTCATTGTTGTTGTTCTTATAACCTCTTACGAAAACAATTTGTGTTTATTTTGTCGTATTTCAAGTAAAACGATGCCTAAAACTTTAAGAAGCAGTGCGAGAAAGTTGCTATACACTATGATAAATAATTACAACCGGGTGAAAAGCGAACGCGAGGCTGCGTTTCAAGAAAAAGTACAATTGTTTACAATAATTTCGGAAATAACGGGTAAGCTATTGAATTGGTTTTGATACTATGTAAACAGGATTTATATTTATTAGACCTGGTCTATCAATATAACAGTTTTAAATGTGGAATCATAATTGAATAAAGCGATGAGAAATCGAGTGGCATCAATAAAATGATTGTAACATTCATCATGTTGTCTTTTGCAGACAAATGCATTAATGATCCGAAGAAGCTTTACGCAATCCGTACATCAATTGATAAATAATAATAATAATAATTTTATGAAATGACTGCAAGAAAAGTTGATACCAAATTTACCACAAAATAGTGTGGTAATAATGGATAATGCTAGTTACCACGTCAAGCAAATCAACAAACCACCCTCGATTCAATGCCGAAAAATTGAAATTCAAAACTGGTTGGCAATTAATAGAATTCCATATGAAGACTGTTACTCAAAGGCTGAGCTCCTTTGCCTGGTAAATGAGAACAAACCCACACCCCAGTATGAAGCAGAAGAGCTTCTTAAACAACATGGCCATGAAGTTTTAATACTACCTCCCTATCATTGTGATCTGGACCCGATTGAGATGATATGGAGTTTAGCTAAACGCAGGATCGCCAGCAAAAAAATAGGCGTACCAGCTAAAGAAATGGAAAAACTAATTACTAAAAATCTGTGTTATTATTTTTGTAATCCAGTTTCCTAGGTTTTCTGCTATTGAAATCTTTAAAGAAGAAAACATAGTACCTATTAATGCATAGAATTAGGATACCAATTTTTTTTTATTATTTCATAGTACCTAATCAAATATTTTAAAACCCTTATAACATAAATTATTGTGTAATATTAATTTCTATGTGACTTACAACTAAAAGATCATAAACACATTTTTTGCTTTACGCTTTCCTATTATTTTGTAATAAAAAAAATATTCCGTACTTATAAAAATCTTCAAGTATCAAATACGTTTTTTCCTAGTTGATCCGGGGATACACGACCTAATTTTTTTAAATTTGCCGCCCTTTTTCACTCTCAGCTTTCAATAGACAGACTCTATCTCTAAAGAGTGTCAAATCAGGGTTGCCAATCCACAGAGAAAAAGTTTTTATTTTCTCTAAAACTGCGATGCCAAATACTAGCGAATTGGGAACTACTCTGTAATCAATTATATTTCAGTTCATCCTACATGAAATTGTAATCGGACTTCACTTAAGGTAAGTTCGTCTGATTAATCAATTATTGGTGAAATCAGTATGGTCTCATACAATTGGCAGATCCGACATTTTATCGTCCCTCTCAAGTTGAATTATTACTAGGGGCAGACGTTTTTTGGGATCTGATTATAGCAAGTCAAATAAAGCTCGGACACAACAAACCAATGTTAAACAATTCGTCATTAGGATGGTTAGTGGTTGGTCCGACAATGTGTGCCAGTTACGACAAAGGTAACAACATAAACTGTAATTTTAGTCATGAAATAAGAAATCAGTTACGTAAGTTTTGGGAACTTGAGGAATTACCCTCTAAGTTACCCTGGAATCAAGAATTTGTCTGTCTGGAATGACACTGAATCAGAAGAAATTTTATTGATAGGTACATCATCATCCCAGTGTAATTTTAATGACCAAAGTTCCTGTAACAAACTCTTCAATAATATTGTGCAGACACTAAAAACCCCGAGTGGGTCAAATATACTTGCTACAAGAGATAAAATGGTACGTTTCTCGTTTGATTGAAGAGGACCTCGCAAGAAACCCAACATAAAATTTGGCGACCGTGACAGGACCAACTTTTGTTTGGTGGCATAGATATTTTACTTTTTGGAGGCTTAATGCAACTACCACCTGTTAATAGTCATCGGTGTTTTGATCAACAATGGTGTGAGGCTGAAGTTCATTTATGGCGACGATTTCGACTTTGTATATAATATGAGACAGCGAGATGATACTGAATTTATAGATATATTAAATAATTTGCGCATCGGTCAACTGACTACTAATCAACTTGAATTGCTTTTGGAACGTAAACAAGTATCTAAAACAGGAAGGTTTGCCGATGGTGTTGCGATTAGAATTTTTCCTACAATTAAGCAAGTTCAAGATCCAATGATAGGATTACGGATTAAAGACAATAATGTGTACGTTTCTATCACTCCAGTTACAGCTACCTATCAAGGAAACTGTGGTTACGGTGATATTGAAAGGAGAATGTTGCCAGTTATTCTCAGTTGGGCGGTAACTGTCCATAAACTTCAAGGGACCACTCTCAATGCAGCTGTTATAGACCTCGGTGCTAAAGTATTTGCAAATGGTCAATGTTATGTGGTACTCAGTAGAGTGAAGTCATTGGATGGAATAGCTATCTCAGACTTAAGCACAAATAAGTTATTGAATCATCCACATGATAGTAAGCCTTTGACCGAAATGGAGAGATTATGAGCATATGAGGCAGACGAAGAAGACGGTTAATTATATAAATAAAACAGTCTAGTTCTATCACCAAACCTTTCTTGTTTGTTTGAAGTTGGTTTTCCTTACAATATTTTTTTTTAATATCTCAATATTCAGTGACATAATATACATTATGATCCTACGATCAGATACAACAATTTAATATGGCCATATATTATGGTTACGACATACCAAAAACTTTTGTTTCGATCGGAGGTAATAAATTCTGCCATGAGTATTCAGGTAATGACAAATTCGTCATCAAGCGTGTCCAACAACGATTCGACCCAAATGCAACCCGGATACCAATCTGCGACAGCAACATACAGTTTACATCCGAGCGCATCTCCATTAAACGTGTCCACCAATGATTCGACCCAAATGCAACCCTGATACCAATCTGCGACAGCAACATACAGTTTACATCCGAGCGCATCCCCATTAAACGTGTCCACCAATGATTCGACCCAAATGCAACCCTGATACCAATCTGCGACAGCAACATACAGTTTACATCCGAGCGCATCTCCATTAAACGTGTCCACCAATGATTCGACCCAAATGCAACCCTGATACCAATCTGCGACAGCAACATACAGTTTACATCCGAGCGCATCTCCATTAAACGTGTCCACCAATGATTCGACCCAAATGCAACCCTGATACCAATCTGCGACAGCAACATACAGTGTACAACCGAGCGCATCTCCATTAAGCGTCTCCACCAAAATAATTCGACCCAAATGCAACCCGAATACCACTCTGCGACAACAATATACCTAGAGAGTCATATTATTCGCAATGCTTAAGTGATGCTTATTCCCCGATATCAACTGCCGAGAGTCCTGCGCCTGCGCAGCTGAGTAATGCTCCTGGCAATTTTTCAACACAAATTCAACCAATTATAATACACCTTCAGCGGTCCACGTGCCTTATGACTTAAGTGTTAATTTTAATAACCCCGAATGTACTTATGAAGAGTTGATTTAATTTAGCACTTTGTAATTAAAACACTACTAAAATAATGAAGAAAGTAATCAGCAACCTTTCTTCAGCACTCACGCATTCCCTAAATTTTGTATTTTGTTTTGTTATTGCAGGAGCAATATGATTCAAAGCTCCTGATATGTTTCTTTTGACATTCTATACATAGATAAAAATTTTGTATCATCATGCGAAAGTTCTTTACGAGTAGCCGCAACAAATAGTCGACAGTTAATATTATTTTCAATATAAGGATGACGACAGTAGCGCTTTCTTTTTTTACGTAAACGGAGATCAACATAACATGCTAAAATATCATCATCACTCGAAGACGACATTATCTCGCGACGATACAAGCGGTACTGCAGGATTTTATACCGAGAATATACCGATAGGTTCGTAGATGAAAGCGATGCAGTATCGTTTCGGTACAGAGCATACCGATGCCGCGCCGCTACCGCACCGACAAGTCTGGAAACAGCCTAAGTAAAACTAGTTTGCTTCACTGTACGAAAACGGAAAATAACTATATTGTACGAATTGTGTGTATGAGACCAGTATCAAGTGTAAAGGATAATGATAGATAACATTGAGGACGACAGTAATATACACACATCAACAGAATCTAGAGATACCTTAATCCTAAATTATTTACGTACTTATAGTTTAAAATTTTTTAAGTTTTCCCAAAAGGTTATATACAGATTGAAACCTCTTTTATTCTATTTTCAAAATTTCAAAATGTAAATAAAAAAACAAAAGAAATAACAAAATACGGCGGCAAAATTGTTACATTGTGGAATTGTATCGAAGGGATGGCATTTATGATGGCATTAGGCTAATACCTAAATTATCAGATAAACATGTGATCCCACATAAAATTTCCAAAATGAAAGTGAAATGTGCTACTCAAATATTCCATTGGGATCCATTGGGATCATTAGCTTGTGAGTATAATATCTTTTGTTTATATGTATATATATCGCAGCCAACTGGTATAATTAGCCGTTACCCGCCTAGCGTTTTAACTAAACGGCGGCCGTTCAAATAACGGCCTGAATGATATTCAATTATAGTTTAGGTTGGAACCAATCACGCGCGAGCCGAATTGGTCGCAGTAACTAAGCCAGGGCACCCCGACCAAATGGGTTAGGTTAGAACTGTGACCAACCGCGTGCGAGCTGAGAGAGCAAAGCGAGGCGAGCACTAATTCCAAATGCCAAGCGGTTAAAAATAAATAAATAATAATAAACCATTTATTTTCAGGTTACAAAGACCCATAGATACATACCTTAACCTAAGTATACATAATAATATAGTAACAATTTTGTTAGTAAATAAAACTTAAAAACTATGTTAGTATCACTTAGTTGCACTAAGTCTTTAAACAGCTAATTTAACCAGTTGGCTGCGAATTATTATATACACGCGAATGAGGCCGCAGGCAAAAGCTGGTTAATTCATAGGTAAAACGTAAATTTTTATATGCAGAAGTTAATATAAGTCACTAGCTTTTGCCCCCGTCTTCGCCCGCGTGGACGTCGGAAATTATTCGCAGAAAATTCAACCCCCCATTTCACCCTCTTAGGGGTGGAATTTCAAAAAACCCTTAGGGGAAGGTGGGGACCCTTCGTACGGTTTTCACATTTTATTTTATTTATTTTATATTTTTCCATGAATTAATCACCTGACAGCTTAAATGTATAGTCTAACCCCCTTATTCATAATCCTATTTTATCTCTATTTTAGCTAAAATAGGTTTATAGAACGTTTGTCTTTATCTGTCACGTTGTCATTTCTGTGTGTAAGAAAGAGACAAACCCCATTTTAACTAAAATAGGTTTGATAAGTTTTATGAATAAGGGGGTTACTATCTGAGATTCATATAAAAAAATGACAGATGATTTCATCTGACGTTTCAACTAGAATTATGATTTAAACTAAATCTGGAATATGTACGAATCTGCCCCAACAACGGGACACCTATGTACAGTGTTGGGGGTACCTTCGTACGCTGTGGGGTAGCTTCGTACGTGCGATTAAAACGACACATATAAATCAAAATTCTTTTATTAGAATTGAAATTAAACACAAACATAAAGATTTAACTTCTATGAAACAAAAATAATATACTTTTCTTGTAGTAAACAAAAATTATATAGCTTTTTCTATGTGAAACAAAACATAAATGACTTTTCTTAAAATTAACGAACATTAAATTACTTTCCTGTAACAATAAAACATGAAATTGCTTTATTTTCTACTTAATTATGTACCTAATCTTATATTTAGAATCACATTTTTTAATCTTTGGCGCGGATTAGCACTGCAAAAAGTTGTTGTTAATTATCCAGATAATAAAAATTATTGAACATTAAAATTAGTAAAATTTACTGCAAAAGTGAAAAGTTTTGATGTTCTAGAAGTACAAAATGTTGGAGGCTTAGGTTCAGGAAGAATCATTTCAACATCAGTAATATAAATAGTGTGAATATCTTCAACATCAGGGAAAACAAATGTCCACGAATATCCTGGCTTCTTTCTTAGATAAGATATTTTAAATTCAGTCTTACTATAGTGACTAACAACTTTTCCTACATAGTAAATAACACTTTTTTTCTTAGGAAATCTCACTAAAACAAACGAACCGTCTTTAATATTGTCTGGTATTACATCAACTGTCAATTGGCTTCTGTTCATTTCAAAATTTTCATGCTCGGTTTCATCTTCATCTATGATAGAAGTTGAACTCTCTTGAAAGCTTATATCAAATCCATCGCAATCAGATTCATCACTTTCTGTGTTTTTAGCTTTCTTGTTCTTCGTTTTTAAATTAATGTCAACCAAACTACGTTTCATTTGTCTAGCCCTACTCCTTCTTTCCTGTTCTAGCTTTTTCAGTTGCTTTTGATTGTGTTTCTCTTCAATTAGCTTTTTTTCGGGTGTGTCAGTATAAATACGTGATTTTCCTGGCCGTCGCCCTTTGTTTGTTTTATTACTTCTTACAACAGTCGGTTAGGGTCGAATTGCCTCTGGTGTCAAAACAGTCTTCAAAGGACTAGGAGGTTCTATTTGATGGATTGGTGAATTATTCAAAGCATCTGGTTCACAAGCATTTAAATTAAACGTGTGTAGTTCATTATCATGAGTTATCAATGGAGAGTTAATAGTTTGTTCTGTAGATTCTGACGGAACCTCCAAGAAATCTTGTGTTCCTGAAGTAGAGGGCTGGCAGATATCAGAGAAAACTGGCTGCGGAGTAGGTGCTGACAAATCTTCAACGATGTTTGGAGTAGGAGGAACATTTTCTACGTTACCGGATGTATAAACCTCAGTTGGAGAAAAATCTTCGTCACTAAAGGCTAATTCATTAAGAGGCCATATCCCGGGTTTGTTAAACCCGCTTGTGATATTTTTTGCCGTAAATTATTCGAAATACGCAATTTTCACAAGCTTTGGAATATTGTAAATAGTCATTGCTTTGCCTGGGTTCATTGTATGCCAATTATTGAAATCAATTTTCAACTTTGATTTGAATGGTCCAAAGATTCCCACATCAAGTGGTTGTAGGCGGTGAGATGTGTGCGGTGGAAAAGATAGGTAAATTATACCATTTTCTTTGGCGTAGTTTATGGCTTCGAGAGAAACATGGCTTTCATGATTGTCACACAGCAATAATATGAGGTTTTCATTAGTGCAGAGTGTATGCTTCTGGATATGTTTTAAAACAGAGACGAATATATCGCTATTTATCCAGCCACTTTTATTTGCAGCGCCGAGACTTCCTTCGGGTGCTCCTTCGAGGAAATTATCTTTATAATGAACGCGTGGGAACACAAATAGTGGAGGAATGGTATTTCCACTGGCAGATATAATACCACCAAAAGTTACGAGCTCGCCTCTTTCAGCTGATACAATTTGCCCGACTTGTTTTTGACATCTTGGAGCCAAGACTTTGGGAGTAGCTAGAACGGTAGATACACCTGATTCGTCGAAATTAAAGATTCTGTCAGCAGTTAATGGATGTCGCTCCAACACTGTCTTCAAGTTGGTATAAAACTCGGTAACCGAAGTTTTGTTAAACGCAAAAGACCTCGCTGCACTAGTGTTTTCGGGTTTGCGTAAACTGAGTTCCGGGTTTCTTCTGCGAAAACCATACATCCATTCTTTCCCAGCCATCTTAGTTTCTTCCCACTTTGCTGGATATTTCAAACTCAAAGATTTGGCGTACTCATATGCTAGCTTTCTTGTTTGAATCGTCGTAAGTCCATAATGCATCTTACAACATTTGATAATATAATCATTTAGCAGCTTTTCTTCTTCAATAGAAAAGGGGTACATATTTGAATGTCGAACATTAAAATACCTACGTGTAAAATGTCAACGTTCAAAACATCGAAAATTTAAATATCGGTTATATTGTAATATCGAAAATTGTTATACCTAAGCATAAAATGTCTAACGTTGAAATGCCGAGTTATAAAAATATCTAATGACTAAAAACATCGATAATCGCGTAGCGGGGCTCCGTCGACATAAGATGCAAGAGCGGGCGCGGCCTACAAATGTGTTTTTTTTAAAGGTATTTATTATGTGAAAATAATATTACTTAAGCATGCAGAGTGCAAGCGAGCATGCAGCAGGCATGGTTTCTGTCACGGCTCCTGCGCTGCGGGGCTCCGGCGGTCCTCCGCCTCAGCTCGTGGGCCGCCTCGCCCCTCTGCGCCTACGCGGGCTTAAATTACACTCTAGGGGTAGGGCAGACAAGACCACGTGGAGTCGGTTTTGCAGCGATTTGTTTCTGTCACTAATTTTTGTAGCACAACATATAAATAAATATCGATATTTAGGACATTTGATACTCTGTACTTCGATATTTACGTCTAAACTTAGTTTAGCTACGTTAACAATAGACAAAAACATCGATCAAAAAATTACTTACCGAGCGCGAAAACACGTTCGTGCCTGTCACTTCACTGTCACCGCTGCGAATGGCGCGATACTCCGTTGGCGTAAGGTTGGTACCGCGACTCACGCACACATACAACAGCAAGACTGTACGTTATTTCGTTCAAAAATTATTGTGACTGTATGAATGTGCCCCGCGTACGAATGGTGACGATCTTCCCCTAGTGGATACTGCAGCATTAGTAGTTACTGCATGATGATTATTTTCGCCATTCGTCCTTCTTCAACATTATAATCAACCTCTTTTTGTACTGGCCCTATCAAAAACCTTTATTTTCATAATAATTTTGAAATAATTTCTTTTACGTGTCATGAGGTTTTTTTTCCTGGTGACATACTTCACTTGTCTACATACTCTCTGATACGACGTCCGGAATTTTTTGAGAACCAACACCCAAATTTAATATTGAAATCAACAAATCTTAATTGGATCGTGCATGTCTATTATTTGATTCGGGGTATGTATTTTTTTATCTTTTTGGCCTTTCATAGCCTTTCGTCATATTTCAATATAATAATCCCATCCGTTCTGTGCTAAAGGTTTCCCCACTTCTTCGACGGAAGACTACATATATTCCTATTGACTGGATTGAATCCTTTTGACTGGTATGTATAATTGTACGTTTTTTGGGGTTTTATGAGATCTGCTTGCAACTCGGGATTCTTATGGTGATAATTTTTGCCCCAGATAGAAGTCCGAATTTTCTGCAAGCCGATTTATTCGGCTCCATCCACCCACCTACATACTAACTTTTATCTGCGGCTCCGCGCTGCGCTGCGGACATCCTCTTCATATCTCAGAGGTCAGCAAGTGAGGTATTGGAGCAACTGGCAGAGCTTCTACGTCACCGCGAAGGTTTTGGATAAGATATGGGAGATTTTTAAGTTTTTTTTATTTTCCGTAGTAGATTTGGCCTTTTTTTATTCTTAAAATCTGTTAATTTTAAATATTTTAATACCGCGTTATTTCAATCTTTAGTTAAAAGTTAAAGTTACGTCTTCGTTTTACGGATCTGGTTGCAACCGACTCATAATTCGTTACGTAGCATTTAAAACCTAAATTTAAAATATTATGCAATAGTTTCCTATTAAGTATTTAAATGTGACAAGTTTTCATATTTAGTTTTTCTTTTTTTGTACTTTTATATTTTTTTCATATTTGTTTTTTTCGATTTTTTTTACATACAAAAATTAAACGTGTTTGTGAGTGAAGTGTCTATGTTTCATTTCGCTACAAAATGGCGCCCGAAGTAAAAGTAAGCACTTTTATTGATTCTAATTACTAAATTATTATTTTTTTTGCTGTCGTGAGGGTGATTGCTCTTTCTGAGCAAATTTAATCTTTCATTTCTGTATTCATGTTTACAGGTACCAGAATAGAGGAATTTTCTCTCGTTCCGTCAAACAAGACTGTTGCCATAGTTACCAGGGATTATGCTGTGATTGACAACGTCTGCTAACCCTTCCATTGCTGATTGATTGCTATATTGTAATGTGCTGTGTTGTGATGCAATATAAAATAATAATAACTTTGTAGAACCTTAAAACATATAAAACGCTTTTATTTCTTCCCTTTAAATACATATTTTTTTTCCTGGGTTTTATTCCACTCCTTAGTTAGAAGTAGTTAGCATCCTGTAGTGTGTGATTGGTGTGTGGATGTTGTAGACTTCGTGGCTAAGGTAAGCTTTTTTTGCACGGCTGATTGCTAGATTCTATTTGTTTTTGCTTTGATTCTAGCCCAGCTGTACGTTGTCTTTGGTGCAGTTGGTTTCCTAGTTTCTATTTGTTTTTGCTTTGATTCTAGCCCAGCTGTTCGTTGTCTTTGGGGCAGTTGGTTTCCTAGTTTCTATCTTTTTTTTTTTTTCTTTGAATTCTTAGCTCAGCCGTTCCTGTGATGTCACGTTGTCGTACCATTCCTATATCAGCCATAGTACACGATGCCTAACACTTTCCTATAACGTGGGATGTGACCCGTATATTTGCTGTTTTTTTCTTTACTATGGCAGTTGAAGGTTAGATTTTTTTGGTTGCCTGACTGCCTAGGTTTGCTTTTGGTCATTATTTCAGCCTTGCTATTTGTTTAGTGTTGGTTTGTTAGGGTCTGATGGCTTTTTATTCTCAACATTTTTTTCTCATTTTCCTATTTGCTGTTATTTTGGCGTTCAGTTCCCTATCAGACTATTCACTAAATTTCTAACTCTTTCTTAAAACATTCATACTAGCATATTTGCCTATTTAATTTTGGTTTTGTCCTTTTTGCATCCTAACATAGCAGATGAAGGTTATTCCTATCTCTATATACATTAAAAACTTTTTAAAACATTAACTTTCTAAAATCGGTCTTTGGGCATGTTTTCATTTTGCAAAATGCTTTCTAACTCTAAAACCCGTGGACCGATTTACTTAATTCAAACGTGAATATTCGTTTTAAACGTTATCCTCTCATATGACATTAAAATCACGTAAATATTTCTATAAACAAAAAACCTCGTTTTCAAGTTACGTAATTATCCCATCATTTTTATTAATACATTTTCTCAAAATGTCTACTTTGATTATTCCTATCAGATTCTAATACGAAAGACCATCCTTATTTTGAGTCTGATCCTTTTTTTTAACCGACTTCGAAGAAGGAGGTTCTGATTTTTTTTTTAAATTTTCGATTTCCTTTATCTATTCTCAGTGATAACGATAGGGAAGCCCTTATGTGTTCCTACCTCGTGCTAATAGTCAGACTCAAAGCGTAAATTTAGCTGAGAGTCGGGCCCAGCACGCATCGAACTTATCGTCCTTAACAGAGGTTTATGCGAAAGTTGCTGATAATCTTTCTATGGCTTTCCTCCGTAATTCACGAGCTTATAATATGCATCGTTCAGCCGTCACGCAGAATGTTGGTGATACTGTATGGAGAAGGAATTTTTCCAGATCTTCAGGTGATGATTATTTTTCGGGAAAGCTAGCTCCTCGTTTTATTAAATGCCGTGTGACTAGGGTTATTTCTAGGACCACTTATGAACTTCATGATATTGATTCTGTCCACTCTGGAAGATATCATATCAAAGATATTCTTAAATAATTTCTTGGCAATTTCTAAACTCGTAATCTCGTTAACTTATTCCCATTCGGAATGTTATGTTAACGTTTAGTTTGACCCCTTTAAATTAAATTCCCTTTATATTTACTTAAATAAATAAGCTCATTCATAATTACTAGTTTCAAAAAACGTTAACAGCGACATCTAGTTTTTCCTGAGCGAAACAATTTGTTAGCTACCTTTTCTTATGTGTCAATGCTTTATAGTTCAGGCTACGCCCGTAGATGTCATTACATGCACATGTCATGTTGTGACGTCTGACATAATAGCTCTAGTGTTGGGAAACGGTCGATTAACACTTATCGATAGTTGTACTTTAGTGTCGGGACACTGTCGACGTATTTTTATCGATAACATCACAATAATATATGGTTTAAAATATTATTTTTTTTTTCCTTTCTGTTAATCGTTATAATTATCGATGACTCTTTTCTTTTTATAAAAGTCATGCGTAAGTTTCTTATTTTTTTTAAAAGTTCTGTCTTTGACTAAAAGTCTTTGTGTGGCTTAAGTCCTTTGGTTGTTTTATGTCGTTTCTTTCATTATTTTAAGTCTTCTCTTTCGTCGTCTTTGTTCTTTATTTAACTTTTGCTCTTTAATTATATTTCTTTGAGGTTCCTCCTTTTTTACTTAGGTCTTAAGTCTTAGATAATAAGTTAGTTAGTCTTATTAGTTTTTAGTTTTCATATTATTTCCTAGATTTTAGTCGACGCGTCTGGAGTTCGCACTGATAACGTTTAGATTGAAGTCCGGATTTCGCATTTATTCAGTATCTGCTGCACTTCGATGTCGTTCATTTAGGTTTAATTTAGATTACTTATCATTTGGACTTATTGTTTAGGCTAAGTTAGGTTAATTTTTATTGGGTTCTTACTCATCGATTATATTTAGAATTTTTCTCTTCTCTCACTTACCTATATTTTTTTTTTTTGGAAAGGAGGTACTGCAGCATTAGTAGTTACTGCATGATGATTATTTTCGCCATTCGTCCTTCTTCAACATTATAATCAACCTCTTTTTGTACTGGCCCTATCAAAAACCTTTATTTTCATAATAATTTTGAAATAATTTCTTTTACGTGTCATGAGGTTTTTTTTCCTGGTGACATACTTCACTTGTCTACATACTCTCTGATACGACGTCCGGAATTTTTTGAGAACCAACACCCAAATTTAATATTGAAATCAACAAATCTTAATTGGATCGTGCATGTCTATTATTTGATTCGGGGTATGTATTTTTTTATCTTTTTGGCCTTTCATAGCCTTTCGTCATATTTCAATATAATAATCCCATCCGTTCTGTGCTAAAGGTTTCCCCACTTCTTCGACGGAAGACTACATATATTCCTATTGACTGGATTGAATCCTTTTGACTGGTATGTATAATTGTACGTTTTTTGGGGTTTTATGAGATCTGCTTGCAACTCGGGATTCTTATGGTGATAATTTTTGCCCCAGATAGAAGTCCGAATTTTCTGCAAGCCGATTTATTCGGCTCCATCCACCCACCTACATACTAACTTTTATCTGCGGCTCCGCGCTGCGCTGCGGACATCCTCTTCATATCTCAGAGGTCAGCAAGTGAGGTATTGGAGCAACTGGCAGAGCTTCTACGTCACCGCGAAGGTTTTGGATAAGATATGGGAGATTTTTAAGTTTTTTTTATTTTCCGTAGTAGATTTGGCCTTTTTTTATTCTTAAAATCTGTTAATTTTAAATATTTTAATACCGCGTTATTTCAATCTTTAGTTAAAAGTTAAAGTTACGTCTTCGTTTTACGGATCTGGTTGCAACCGACTCATAATTCGTTACGTAGCATTTAAAACCTAAATTTAAAATATTATGCAATAGTTTCCTATTAAGTATTTAAATGTGACAAGTTTTCATATTTAGTTTTTCTTTTTTTGTACTTTTATATTTTTTTCATATTTGTTTTTTTCGATTTTTTTTACATACAAAAATTAAACGTGTTTGTGAGTGAAGTGTCTATGTTTCATTTCGCTACAATACCTAGTCTTCACAAAGAACACACCCTCCAAATTTCATGTCTCTAGGACCAACGGTTTAGGCTGTCGGTTGTTATATTATATATTACTAGCGGCCCGCCCCAGCTTCGCACGGGTGCAATTTTTTTTCAAATTTCCAAAATTTTCTTTCATACAAACCTTGTCCCGGCAATACCGATCACAACAAAAAAAGAATTAGCGAAATCGGTCCAGCCGTTTTCATGTTATGTCGTGACAACGGAAAACGGGTTTCATTTTTTTATATATATAGATAAAGATATTAGATTTTAACTACAGCTATGTTATTTTAAGTCAAGGAGTACTCCCTCAAGAATGCGAGGAAACAGCTGCATTGCTCAAGTTTTTTGATGAATTGTTCGACTCCATGAACGGTAGTTTTGACAACTATAAAAAAAAAGGAAAACTACTGCTGGGCCCAGTATCGCCAAGATCAAACCATAAAAAAATATGGTCTCAATCTAAAAAGGTTTTGTCCTCAATGAGTTTAAAAAAAAAATGGAAAATCAGTTACTGTACCCTCAATTAAAAACTGGTTACACACTATTGATAATATAGAATATCTTGTAGATGTATTACAAGAAAAGTATAAGCTGACATCTCTTTGGATGCGCCATTTTAACCAAGACCCCTTGGAAAACTTTTTCGGAAGCATAAGAAGCCATGGATACAGAAATAATTCTCCTTCTTGTGCTTCCTTCGAAGCAGCTTTTGCCTCACTTCTAACTAACAATATGAGTAGTGTACATTCACCTGGGTCCAATTGTGAAGTGGATTCATGCAACATGTTGAAGTCTTTAAAGAACTTGTTTTGAAGACAAGTGAGAGGTCAGCTTGTACAACAGAAGTTGATTTTGAAGACATTGATAGTGACCACATCTTTAAAGATTTTGAAATTAAAAGGAGTGATCCAAAAATAAGAGCACAAATATATTACGTGACTGGATATGTGTTGCGCAAGTTAAAAATCAAGTGCAGAGTATGTAGAGATTCTTTATATAATAAAGACATTAGTGAAAGTTCAATAACAGTTAGGGAATATTTCAAAAATAAGACTTGCCTCACATATCCATCACTTACATTGATAAAGTGTTTTTCAAATATTCAAGATCGGATTTTTTTCTTAATATACCCATGACCACTCATGGGTATATTAAGAAAAAAATCCGATTTAAATAATGTAATACAATACATGAAAACTATATTATCAATAGTAATTGACTACAGTTTTATAAAATGCAATGAACACAAAAAAGAGATAATTTTAAAAATTGAGCAAATTTCCCTTAATTTATTCGTATATAACTGGTGCAAAAACACAAATAAGTTATTAACAGGGTCCAGAACTGATTATGAGGAAAATGATGAAATTCAAGAATTAGTGCATATATACTGTTCGAAAAGATTAAAAAAATAAAAACAGATTTTTGTATCATCTACTTCGTTTTATTTAATTTCCAATCCAATTTTTTTTTAAATCATAAAATTGAAATAAAAGTAGAAACAAAAACTAAAGTGCAAAAGCATGGTACAATTATATAATTATTATACCATGTGTAAAAGTTGCTTACACAAAGCACCAGATGGCGCCTTACGTCATACATTCCGCAAAACTACGCGAGTGACGTCTCTATACCCTATAATAAAATGTACTCTGTGGTCTATTTGATTTAAACTGACAAAATGTTCGGGTTTTGGACTTGTGAACAGCGTTGAGAAGACTCCTACGATAACAATGATTAATGTTCGATACGATACGGAAGCATATCCAGTGTTTGTGAATAAGGGGGCTGAAGCACAAAATGCAGAAAAATAACGAACCGCACCAAACGAGAACCGAAACTTTTCTGCAATGTGACATTGTGTAATGTGTCATTGTGACATAACGACATGACATGTGAAAAATAATGTTACCAGTAGCCGTAATTCTAGAATTCTACTGCTCCGTTTGGAATAATTTGTAATAAAAACGAAATACGGCATAATTTTTTTCAAAAAAACATTATATCATCATCAAACTAGAAACTTTATAAAATTAATGACAAGTTAAAATGTTTATTTATTTTAATCGTAGAAACTAAATAAGTACACACACACGCACTAAACTACCATTATGGTAGTAAAGAATAATAGGGTGATGATGTTAGGAAAATAACCCGTCTAAATTATATTGTCCGTCAATGGCTGAAGTTATCGTACAATATTCATCATCATCATTTCAGCCGAAAGACGTCCACTGCTGGACATAGGCCTCCCCCAAGCACCTCCACTTCAACCGGTTTTGTGCTTCTCGCATCCAACGAGTTCCTGCGGCCTTCACAAGGTCGTCGGTCCACCTTGTGGGAGGCCTTCCAACGCTACGCCTTCCGGTACGCGGTCGCCACTCCAGAACCTTTCGGCCCCATCGGCCCCATCGGCCATCTGTTCTGCGAGCAATGTGCCCTGCCCACTGCCACTTAAGTTTGGCAATTCTTCGGGCTATGTCGGTTACCTTGGTTCTCCTGCGGATCTCTTCATTTCTGTTTCGATCCCGCTGGGAAATTCCAAGCATAGCCCTCTCCATTGCCCTTTGGGTGACTCTCAGCCTTCAAATAAGGCCCATTGTGAGCGACCACGTTTCAGTGCCATATGTCATTACTGGCAACACGTACTGGTCAAAGACTTTCGTCTTGAGACACTGCGGTATGTGGGACGAGAAGATATTGCGTAGCTTCCCGAACGCTGCCCAGCCGAGTCGGATTCGACGATTGACCTCTTTCTCGAAGTTGGACCTACCTAACTGGACAGTTATGGACGGCGTACAATATTATATTCATTATAATACGTCTGTATAATGCTATAGTAGCGAACTCTATATCCATCAGATCGAAACTCTCGCGATATAATACTACTAAATGAAAAAATACTTCGATAGGAAGATTTTTAAGTTACATTTGGTACTCCACAATTTTTTAGTATATTCATCCAAGTTCTGCCAGGCTTTTAGTTAGAACTTTGATGACCCTGGTCGAATGGGCCAACAGAGCAACGCTAGAGTCTGTCTAATGAAAGCTGAAAGTGATTTTTTCATGTTTTCAGAAATTGACAACACTGCTGCAAATGTCATTGTTGTTGTTCTTATAACCTCTTACGAAAACAATTTGTGTTTATTTTGTCGTATTTCAAGTAAAACGATGCCTAAAACTTTAAGAAGCAGTGCGAGAAAGTTGCTATACACTATGATAAATAATTACAACCGAGTGAAAAGCGAACGCGAGGCTGCGTTTCAAGAAAAGTACAATTGTTTACAATAATTTCGGAAATAACGGGTAAGCTATTGAATTGGTTTTGATACTATGTAAACAGGATTTATATTTATTAGACCTGGTCTATCAATATAACAGTTTTAAATGTGGAATCATAATTGAATAAAGCGATGAGAAATCGAGTGGCATCAATAAAATGATTGTAACATTCATCATGTTGTCTTTTGCAGACAAATGCATTAATGATCCGAAGAAGCTTTACGCAATCCGTACATCAATTGATAAATAATAATAATAATAATTTTATGAAATGACTGCAAGAAAAGTTGATACCAAATTTACCACAAAATAGTGTGGTAATAATGGATAATGCTAGTTACCACGTCAAGCAAATCAACAAACCACCCTCGATTCAATGCCGAAAAATTGAAATTCAAAACTGGTTGGCAATTAATAGAATTCCATATGAAGACTGTTACTCAAAGGCTGAGCTCCTTTGCCTGGTAAATGAGAACAAACCCACACCCCAGTATGAAGCAGAAGAGCTTCTTAAACAACATGGCCATGAAGTTTTAAAACTACCTCCCTATCATTGTGATCTGGACCCGATTGAGATGATATGGAGTTTAGCTAAACGCAGGATCGCCAGCAAAAAAAATAGGCGTACCAGCTAAAGAAATGGAAAAACTAATTACTAAAAATCTGTGTTATTATTTTTGTAATCCAGTTTCCTAGGTTTTCTGCTATTGAAATCTTTAAAGAAGAAAACATAGTACCTATTAATGCATAGAATTAGGATACCAATTTATTTTTATTATTTCATAGTACCTAATCAAATATTTTAAAACCCTTATAACATAAATTATTGTGTAATATTAATTTCTAAGTGACTTACAACTAAAAGATCATAAACACATTTTTTGCTTTACGCTTTCCTATTATTTTGTAATAAAAAAAATATTCCGTACTTATAAAAATCTTCAAGTATCAAATACGTTTTTTCCTAGTTGATCCGGGGATACACGACCTAATTTTTTTAAATTTGCCGCCCTTTTTCACTCTCAGCTTTCAATAGACAGACTCTATCTCTAAAGAGTGTCAAATCAGGGTTGCCAATCCACAGAGAAAAAGTTTTTATTTTCTCTAAAACTGCGATGCCAAATACTAGCGAATTGGGAACTACTCTGTAATCAATTATATTTCAGTTCATCCTACATGAAATTGTAATCGGACTTCACTTAAGGTAAGTTCGTCTGATTAATCAATTATTGGTGAAATCAGTATGGTCTCATACAATTGGCAGATCCGACATTTTATCGTCCCTCTCAAGTTGAATTATTACTAGGGGCAGACGTTTTTTGGGATCTGATTATAGCAGGTCAAATAAAGCTCGGACACAACAAACCAATGTTAAACAATTCGTCATTAGGATGGTTAGTGGTTGGTCCGACAATGTGTGCCAGTTACGACAAAGGTAACAACATAAACTGTAATTTTAGTCATGAAATAAGAAATCAGTTACGTAAGTTTTGGGAACTTGAGGAATTACCCTCTAAGTTACCCTGGAATCAAGAATTTGTCTGTCTGGAATGACACTGAATCAGAAGAAATTTTATTGATAGGTACATCATCATCCCAGTGTAATTTTAATGACCAAAGTTCCTGTAACAAACTCTTCAATAATATTGTGCAGACACTAAAAACCCCGAGTGGGTCAAATATACTTGCTACAAGAGATAAAATGGTACGTTTCTCGTTTGATTGAAGAGGACCTCGCAAGAAACCCAACATAAAATTTGGCGACCGTGACAGGACCAACTTTTGTTTGGTGGCATAGATATTTCACTTTTTGGAGGCTTAATGCAACTACCACCTGTTAATAGTCATCGGTGTTTTGATCAACAATGGTGTGAGGCTGAAGTTCATTTATGGCGACGATTTCGACTTTGTATATAATATGAGATAGCGAGATGATACTGAATTTATAGATATATTAAATAATTTGCGCATCGGTCAACTGACTACGATTTCAACTTGAATTGCTTTTGGAACGTAAACAAGTATCTAAAACAGGAAGGTTTGCCGATGGTGTTGCGATTAGAATTTTTCCTACAATTAAGCAAGTTGATTCATATAATGAAATGATGACGGAAAACATTATGAGTACAGGACTTAAGATGTATACCATACGAGCAGTCGATGAATCTCGTGAATCAGCAACATACGGGCGAACACCTCCCGATAATGCAATTCCAGCCGACCCAAACAAATCTGGAGGTCCATTACGAGAAATTCAGATGGCTAAAGGATCCCGAATTATGTTGAGAAGGAATATTTCAATATCAGATGGTTTGGTCAATGGGGCAATGGGTATAGTAAAAGATTTTAAGTGGCCTGCTCTACGGAGAGACCAGTTAAAAGAAGGCGAACTCCCACAATATGTGATGTTCTTATTTGACGATCCAATGATAGGATTATGGATTAAAGACAATAATGTGTACGTTTCTATCGCTCCAGTTACAGCTACCTATCAAGGAAACTGTGGTTACGGTGATATTGAAAGGAGAATGTTGCCAGTTATTCTCAGTTGGGCGGTAACTGTCCATAAACTTCAAGGGACCACTCTCAATGCAGCTGTTATAGACCTCGGTGCTAAAGTATTTGCAAATGGTCAATGTTATGTGGCACTCAGTAGAGTGAAGTCATTGGATGGAATAGCTATCTCAGACTTAAGCACAAATAAGTTATTGAATCATCCACATGATAGTAAGCCTTTGACCGAAATGGAGAGATTACGAGCATATGAGGCAGACGAAGAAGACGGTTAATTATATAAATAAAACAGTCTAGTTCTATCACCAAACCTTTCTTGTTTGTTTGAAGTTGGTTTTCCTTACAATATTTTTTTTTAATATCTCAATATTCAGTGACATAATATACATTATGATCCTACGATCAGATACAACAATTTAATATGGCCATATATTATGGTTACGACATACCAAAAACTTTTGTTTCGATCGGAGGTAATAAATTCTGCCATGAGTATTCAGGTAATGACAAATTCGTCATCAAGCGTGTCCAACAACGATTCGACCCAAATGCAACCCTGATACCAATCTGCGACAGCAACATACAGTTTACATCCGAGCGCATCCCCATTAAACGTGTCCACCAATGATTCGACCCAAATGCAACCCTGATACCAATCTGCGACAGCAACATACAGTTTACATCCGAGCGCATCTCCATTAAACGTGTCCACCAATGATTCGACCCAAATGCAACCCTGATACCAATCTGCGACAGCAACATACAGTTTACATCCGAGCGCATCTCCATTAAACGTGTCCACCAATGATTCGACCCAAATGCAACCCTGATACCAATCTGCGACAGCAACATACAGTGTACAACCGAGCGCATCTCCATTAAGCGTCTCCACCAAAATAATTCGACCCAAATGCAACCCGAATACCACTCTGCGACAACAATATACCTAGAGAGTCAAATTATTCGCAATGCTTAAGTGATGCTTATTCCCCGATATCAACTGCCGAGAGTCCTGCGCCTGCGCAGCTGAGTAATGCTCCTGGCAATTTTTCAACACAAATTCAACCAATTATAATACACCTTCAGCGGTCCACGTGCCTTATGACTAGTGTTAATTTTAATAACCCCGAATGTACTTATGAAGAGTTGATTTAATTTAGCACTTTGTAATTAAAACACTACTAAAATAATGAAGATATATTAGGTCCTTACATATGAAATTGGCGTTTTGTATGGAAGGAACAAAAAGTCGAATATTTTTTAATATAATATATTTAATTAATCAAAGTATGAACCATTGTTTTCAATGCACTTTTGCCATCTTATAGGTAGTTCATTGATCCCTTTACTAAAAAAACCAGTCGGACGGGAATCAATAAAATCTTTGAAGGCGATTTGGACTGCCCCATCGGAGTTGAATTTTTTCCCTTGCAAAAAGTTATCCAAATTGCGAAAAAAATGGTAATCTGTTGGAGCAAGGTCCGGGGAGTACGGAGGATGTCTAAGACATTCCAATTCAAGCTCTTCTAATTTGGTAGCCGTCTGTTGCGCAGTGTGTGGTCTGGCGTTGTCGTGAAGCAGCAGTGGCGTGGAGCTTTTTAATCTTCCCAATTTGCTTCAAGTGAATTAAAACAGTTTTATCACTAACATCGAAGCCTGCAGCTAACTCGGACGTGGTTTGCGATGGGTCCGCTTCCACAATAGCCTTCAATTCTCCATTATCAACTTGAGTCTCAGGCCGTCCACGGGGCTTGTTCTGCAGGTCGAAATTTCCAGAACGAAAACGTTGGAACCAAAAACGAACTGTGTTTTCTTTTGCAACATGACCGCCATACACATCATTCACCCTTCGAGTCGTTTCCGCAGCACTAGTGCCACGGCGGAACTCGTACTCGTAAATAATGCGATATTTTAAATTTTCCATTTTGTAAAATGAGTGACGCAAACAGAAAAAACAGAAGAAAAAAAACAAATGAATGACGGTCATCGAAGCACAAATACATGAGTAAATAGCTGTACAAATTTGAATTTGGAATTCCTTACCAAAGAGGAGAAATTCGTGATTAAAGTGGCCAGTACGAAAAACGCCAATTTCATATGTAAGGACCTAATATTTTAATACCCACTTACCTTAAAGTAATCAGCAACCTTTCTTCAACACTCACGCATTCCCTAAATTTTGTATTTTGTTTTGTTATTGCAGGAGCAATATGATTCAAAGCTCCTGATATGTTTATTTTGACATTCTATACATAGATAAAAATTTTCTATCATCATGCGAAAGTTCTTTACGAGTAGCCGCAACAAATAGTCGACAGTTAATATTATTTTCAATATAAGGATGACGACAGTAGCGCTTTCTTTTTTTACGTAAACGGAGATCAACATAACATGCTAAAATATCATCATCACTCGAAGACGACATTATCTCGCGACGATACAAGCGGTACTGCAGGATTTTATACCGAGAATATACCGATAGGTTCGTAGATGAAAGCGTTTCGGTACAGAGCATACCGATGCCGCGCCGCTACCGCACCGACAAGTCAGGAAACAGCCTAAGTAAAACTAGTTTGCTTCACTGTACGAAAACGGAAAATAACTATGTTGTACGAATTGTGTGTATGAGACCAGTATCAAGTGTAAGGGATAATGATAGATAACATTGAGGACGACAGTAATATACACACATCAACAGAATCTAGAGATACCTTAATCCTAAATTATTTACGTACTTATAGTTTAAAATTTTTTAAGTTTCCCCAAAAGGTTATATACAGATTGAAACCTCTTTTATTCTATTTTCAAAATTTTAAAATGTAAATAAAAAAACAAAAGAAATAACAAAATACGGCGGCAAAATTGTTAGTAATTCGTTACGTTAAGGAAAATTAAAATTGTTTTATTAATATTAATTAATGAAAAGGGATTAGATTGTTTTTCTTTTTTAATTTAATGTGCCGTGAGAGCTTTAAAAGTCATGTCACGTCGTCAATTAAGTCGAGATGAAATGTTACGAGCCGTGGGCATGTTAGAAAATGGTGCTATTCAACGCGTCGTTGCTGAGGCCCTACACACCAGCCAAAAGGTGATATCAAGGTTGTGGTCACGTTATCGCAGTACTGGGGATGTGGCTGAAAGGCACACCGGAAGATATCGTGTTACTACGCAGAGACAGGATCGATTACTCCAAATGACTGCCAGAAGACAACCTAATATCACAGCGATGCAACTAGTACAAAGGCTCCAGGAGGACCACCAGCTGCTGGTAAGCAACCAAACTGTGCGAACGAGGTTGCATGAAGTTGGTCTTCATGCTCGAAGACCGCAACTTGTTCCAGCATTGAGACGTGGCAATCGCGGTCGGCGGCTTTCGTGGGCTCGGGAGCATTTACCATGGAGTGACGAACAATGGTCTTTGGTGCTGTTCACCGATGAGTCCCGGTTTGGGTTTCATCCGGATTCGCGAAGAACACGCGTTTGGAGAACTCCAGGGAGAGTTAGCCGTCTACGGCACCCTCAGGAAGTCCACTCATACCAAGGCGGAACAATCATGGTGTGGGCAGGAATTCGCCTTGGCGGACGAACCCAGCTCGTTTGGATCCAAGGCAGCATGACTGCACAAAAATACCACGAGGAGGCAGTAGAGCCTATTATTGTCCCACACAGAATCCAAATGGGCCAGGAATTTCTACTCATGCACGATAATGCTCCTTCCCATACGGCGCGCCTGGTGTCGGCCGCTCTCCGAGACACGATATTCAAGTTTTGGATTGGCCTGCACAGTCACCCGACTTAAATCCTATCGAGCATGCCTGGGACATGTTACAACGAAAAGCTTTGAGAGATTTCCCGCCAAATTTGACGACGGAACAACAACTTTACGAACACTTGCAAAGAACATGGGACCTCATACCACAGCAAGACATTGACAATTTAATTTGAAGTATGAACAATCGATGTCGATGTGTAATTAATGTAAGAGGTGGCAACACTGATTATTAATAATTCGATTTTTTTAATTATAATTAATAGTTTTATAGGAAGAAATGAAGTTTTTTATCATACTAATTTTCTACGGCGATTAAAAAGAAATAACTTTTTTATTTAAACAAAAAAATCACGGAAGGATTTTTATTTTTTATTAAAGACCTTAAAATAACCTATCATTCTTCCATTTACTATAACAAAAAATTCTTCATAGATTTTTAGATATTTGATGAAATATAAAATATCCCTAGATTCTGTTGATGTGTGTATCTATGAGTGTGAGTGTTTCGGACAATAATGAGACACAAAAACCCTTATCGCCCTTGCTATCAACCAGCACTGCCGATGACGCCGCCCCCGTTGAGTCATTGCGTCAATTGACAACATTTCATATTTTTAACCTGCATGTATTATTACGTTATATAAAAGTAAATTCAAATCTAGGGTACCCATATTTTTTCGTTTTTCGAAATTATGTACTTTTCATTCATAATTTTAACTTTGAAATTCGGTGTATTCTAAAAAGACGTAAGTGCCAGATGACGGTAGAATGGCGATATTACCTTTGCTTTATTGTGACCCGTCAAAAAAACTGTTAGATGTCACTTGTCTCAGTCGTTGTTTTGGTTCCGTCATTGGCGTATATTTTTCATTGGGATCCATTTTATTGGCGAAATATCAATCAGAAATTGATAATATTAACAGTAAGCAGCGTGTCGAGTTGATAGGAAAAAATATTGTTGAATTCAATTCAGTTTTTTAGTTGTTTTCTAGTTACACTTCTTAGGTGACATTGACATGTCTTGTTTGATATAATGTTTTCAATCAAAGACATTGGAATGCGCAAAGGTAACTACCTCATTCCGCCGTTTATGTGACGTCATCACATGTTTTTTGATTTTTATATTTTTTCTCAGAAATTTAGAAATAAAAAAATTAAATAAAAATATATTTGAACTCAGGACACGAAAATAAAGAAACAGTATTTTTGTTTTAAGGTCGTGTCAGGTTTGAAATGTTGTCAATTGCGGCTTCTTTTACTTGACGGTACATATTTTAAGCACTTGCCTGAAGAATCAACAGGCAACAAAATTACAGCTCTGTGCATGAAATGTCCTGAAGATATTATGACAAAAGTTAAAGGGTATATCAATTGTACATCTAATATTCTAAGCCATTTGAAAAAAAAGCATGGACAACAATGCATCGAGGAGTACAAAACATACGTAAAGAAAAAGAGGATAAATGAAAAAGAAAAAACCGAAAATATTGTCAAAACCAAAGTAAGCAAAATAAAGAAATCTGATAAAAATAACCCGACTCAAGATCAGTTCGACGAAAATATTTTGAAATATTTTGTCCATTCTATGATTCCATTACGTGCAATAGAAGACCCATACTTCTTTAAGATTTTTACCGATTTAGAAATATCTGAAATGGACATCACACTTATGAGTCGACGTACTCTGGGGCGACGCATAGCGCGTTCTTTGTACATTTCAAATGTTGTATGGTCACTATCCAGATATTTCCTAGATATTTCCTAGAAATCATAATTATTTTTACCAGGTACAGGGACAACTGCAAATTGCGAACCGCGCATGCTGTATTTTTATAGTTTGGACGCCAAAAGGACTGACATATGAAAAAATAAGACGACGAATTCTGGAATTCGATCGTCGTCGTCGAAATTCGAAGAATTTTTTTAAAATGCATATTGCCTGCATTAATAGATCCCCGTTTACCCAGAAAATCTGCCTATCATAGACAAAATATAAACTTGGTGTTTTTATTTATTTCACGAAGCAGTTATGCTACAGACAACAGACAATGTGATTAAATAGCGATTAAAATACATAATAGCCAGATGTTATGTATATTGACTAAATTGTCAATATACATAATATCTGGCTATACTTTATCTAGATATTATTCATAATAACTAGTTGGAGTTGGTTAAAGTAATAAACAATATTAAAAATCATCCGAGCTATTTTCAGGATCATCTGTTTGGATATTTACCTAGTCATGCTTGCCTAAAAAGTTTTCCAATTATTCAGTCCTTTGCAATCGTCCTAGGATTATTGTAGCAAAGAACCGATTTTTTCGATTATCCTACGATATATGCAAAGGTATCTTGAGATATAACTTTATATCCAAAGTACTTTTAAATGTTTAAATCAAAATCATTTATTTGCATAAATAAGGTAGGTACAGAGAGATCTTAAAGATAAGGTATACGAATCTCTTATTCTGCCATTAATGTCGACGTGCAAATTTTACATAATTGTTTAATATCAAAGCATTATATAATTATTATATTAATTAAGAAATAAAAGAAATTATTAAGAATTATTATAAGTTTGAATCAGGCATGCAGTTAGTAAATATTGTATTAAATCGAGTCTTATTTGGTAACAATTAAATATTTATAATAGTACCTGATATTACAATGCAGGACTTACACCTTATAATCTAGGAACTCAAGTACACTATAAAAGCATTTATCAATCAATATTTTTGTCAAGATACGCTTAAATTAAAAAAATGGGAGTGACGTAATTGTATTTGGAATTTTATTGTATAATTTAATGCACATGATAAAACTGTTGTTCGATGTGACTGTAAGATTTGTCTTGGGTTTATATAACTTGTTGGCGTTATGAGATCGAGGGGCATAGTAGCTTGTCGCTTTCTGAAAAAGACTCCTATGCTTGAAAACGAATATACAAGATTCCAAGATATAAATACACGGTAAAGTAAGAATCTTATATTTTCTAAAGAATGGGCGACAAGAATCTATTTGTTTCAACCCAAATATAGCCCTTAAACATTTTTTTCGCATTACAAATGCTTGATCAATTTCCACACAGCGCCCCCAAAGAATGATACCATTCATTCCATTTATTAACTTTATGTATGTATTGTGTTTTATTACTCTATCGAAGTCTTACTAGATATTTTGTAAAGTAAGTAGACTCATTGATTAATCTGCCCCAAAAATCAGTTTGTCTAAATTGGGTAGACAGTATAACTAATGGCTGGATAGTTAGATAATACATAATTATATAGATATATACTTTGTCTGTAACACATACATAAACATTCTGCATCGACCTCAGTACCAATACATTTCGTATTGTGTCTAGCATTTACTTTGCTTGATGGGATTTTAATATTATTTATATAAGAAAACTTCATGCCGCTCGATTACGGTTGTTTATTATCTATGCATGGCAAATAACTTATGGCAAATACCTACACCTAATCTTATAAATCAGCGTGCTTAGTCACTACCTATGTATTCTGATTACTATAATTGTATTTTTCGTAATTGGTTTACTCGATATTATTTGGTCACTGTATGATGAATGTGTCATTGTCTATGAAGTATGAAAATAACAAAATAAATGTTTGTTCGAAATCCTTGGCTTTTTATTTTTATTATTCATACCTCAGAACGCTGTTATTTACTTTTATACGCACATCGCGTAAATATTAAATTATAGCTGCCCGGCGCGACTTCGTTCGCGTGGTGTCCTACTCCTACCCTAATCCTACCCCTACCCTTCTCCTACCTTACTCCTATGCTACCCTTTCCCTACTCCTACCCTACCCCTACCCTACCGTACCCCTACCCTGCTCTTACCCTACCTCTACTCCTACCAAACCGCAACCCTACTCCTACCGTACCCCTACCCTACTCCTATCGTACACCTACCCTACTCCTACCCTACCCCGAGCCTACTCCTACCATCCCTCTACCCTACACGATCAATAGTAGTATATAAAATTTAAAAAAAAGTAGTTAACGTCCTATTCTTAGACCTACTGAATATACACACAAAATTTCATAAGAATCGGTCAAGCCGTTTCGGAGGAGTTTTGTTACAAACATTGTACCACACGGGAATTTTATCGCTGCGCAGCGTGGCGCGTCACCGGCGCGGAGCGTCGTCGGCGCTTATTTTTTACCAACTTTACAAAAAGGAGGAGGTACTATGTTCGGATGATTGTATGTTTTTTTTTTTGTATGTTTGTTCATCGAATACTCCGCAAATTGTCGACACATTTTCAAAATTCATTTTTTGTTCGAAAGTAGATAGTTCTGAGGTGGTCCCACTGTCACCAAGTTAGGATCTGATGATGGGATCTTAGAGAAATCGAGGGCAACCCTCAAATTTTATAGGCTCACTCATTGTTTTTCGCATATTTTATGAAGTATCTTGTGTATTTGCGTATGGTTGTCACCATCTCAGGTAGCTGGGCTGATGATGGAAGGTACGATAGGCTGCAAAAGTGCATGGGTAGTACAGAAACAAAATCGTATGAAGCGAGAAATGACGCCATCTAGCGTAAAACCAGTTAACGACTAACAAAATTTAATTATGCTGTTATTAGATGGCGTTGCTTTGCTTTATATGATAAAATATTTTTGTAGTTTCTTTTTGTCTCTTCAAACATTCAAACAATTTATAATTAATAGTTTCTTTTAAAGAAAATTGTTCCTAATTATTAACCTACTATATTAAAATTGAATATCAATTTATAAGTAGGCGCTTAGTAACTACTAATTCGAATATTAAATTAATTATTAAAATACCCACTCGTTAGCTTAATAAATATATTCCTATCGGTTTCTTTTATCATTTAAGCTACGTATGCTGGTAAATGTAATGTAATAATTAGATAAATGTATTAGCCTTGTAACTCTTTGCTCAATCCTACTTATACGTTTCTTCCAAACTCCTTACTTACGTTTCGTAAATGAGTCACAGTTGTGAAGAAACCAACGCCATCTAGTTTATTTTCGAAAACTTGAATTCAAACGTTCACGGGAAAATAGACACTAAGGTACCCATGCAATTTTGCTGGCGACTGTACAACTCCTTAACAGTAAGAAGTTAGTCGAACAGGGAAGGACTGTTTTAGTAAATTGTTTTGATGTTTGATAGGGCATTTGCCACATTTGGTCTCATGATCATCAAGTCATGACCTGATGCTGCAGTCAGGATAGTCTGCAGAGTACCTAACTCCTCGACAACTAACAGCAGATATATCGTGTTTAGGCTCATTGAAACGGGCTCGATGTGTGGATAAACGTACTTTTAATGAGGAACACCGCATAGAGACCTGATGCTGAAGCCAGAAGCATCAGAAAAAGTACAAACCTTGAAATCACAGCACCGTAGTCGTGTTTGGGCTCATTTTAAACAGGACTAAAGGACATTGCCCATTTTGTTAGGAGTTTTGGGCCCCTAAAAAACTTCGCATGTCACGGTGGTTTTAACTTGGTTTTGTAGACCTGGAATTACCTTTTCATATCCTGGAATCGATTTTCAATTATTCACCCTAGTTTAAGAGAAATCTTATTTTTTCGGGTGATGAAATTGAGGTTATAAAACAAAAATTGAGGTTATAAAACAAGTTTGTTTTTTGTTTTAAACATAAGTATTTGAAATTAAAATAATAATAATAATGTTTATGTATTAATATTGATTCCAGAATTTAGAAAATACTACACAACTTCTTCTCTTGCTAGATATTATGTAGGTTAAGAAGTTGCGCTTACAAATATCCCTTGCCGTGCCGGCAGTCAGCGTTAAGTAGGCTGTGCCCTCACCACTAGTGGGTAGTGTTGTTAAAAATAAATACTTACGACTAAAGCCTTAGGTTAGGTTATATGTTATATACGATGATAAAATAAAAACTACCTGGCAAATAATAAATAATGAAACAGGTAGGAAAAAACAGCGTAATACTGAATTTAATTTAGAAACTGCACATGGCCCCATAAACTCAGATGTAGAAATTGCTCAGGAATTTGAAAACTTTTTTGCTAATATTCCCATTAAAACTACTGAAGCTTTAAATTCCTCACCCGCGCGTTCTGCTGATTTACTTAGAAAGAATGTTAAAGCATGCCCCTCGGAGTTTAGTTTTCAACATACGAACCCCCAGGCTGTTATAAAAGCTTTTAAAGATCTTAAAATTAAATCAACAGAAGATCTCTGGGGAATGTCTGTAAAAGTTTGTAGATCTATCATTGAAACGATTGCGCCCTATTTAGCTTTCATATTTAACATCAGTATAGACCAAGGAGTCTTTCCGGATCTCATGAAACACAGTAAAGTAGTTCCTTTATTCAAAGCCGGTGATAGTAAAGAACCCAACAATTATAGGCCTGTGTCAATTCTGCCAGTTCTCAGTAAGGTGTTTGAAAAGTTGATGCTCAATCAAATGTTACGCCACTTTAATAAAAATTCCATCTTTCATGAACAACAGTACGGTTTCACCAAAGGGCGTTGTACCACTGACGCCGGTGTCACCCTTATAAAGAACATTTTTAACGCCTGGGAGGAAGCACAAGATGCCATTGGAATCTTTTGCGACCTCTCAAAGGCGTTCGATTGCGTCAACCATGAGACACTTCTGCTGAAACTTGAGCACTATGGGATTAGGAATTTAGCTCTTGATTTACTAAAGTCGTATCTAAAAGATAGAAAGCTTAAAGTTCAAGTAAACGGCGTAAACTCATTGGGGTCTGAAATGGCAATGGGCGTTCCTCAAGGTTCGATATTGGGTCCATTCCTCTTTTTAGTTTACATTAATGATTTACCACAATTACTTCAAAATCAACCGAAGATGGTGTTATTTGCAGATGACACATCATTGATCTTTAAGATAGACAGACGGGCACAAAATCTTGACGACGTGAATAACTCTATTCTTCAGGTCCAAGATTGGTTTACGGTAAATAATTTGGTACTAAATGAAAAGAAAACCAAATGCATTAGATTTAAATTACCAAATGTTAGAAGTAGCGAATGTGACATCATACTGAATGGAGAAAAACTAGAATTTGTTGATCAAACGGTTTTCCTGGGAATCACGCTAGACGAGAAATTACAATGGGGACCTCACATAACATCTCTTGCGGGGCGGCTTAGCTCGGCAGCTTATGCTGTTAGGAAGATACGACAGTTAACAGATGTAGAAACCGCGCGTTTAGTCTATTTTAGCTACTTTCACAGCATTATGTCGTACGGCATTTTACTATGGGGTCGAGCTGCTGACATTGAATCCATCTTTATTTTGCAAAAGAGAGCTGTCAGAGTCATTTATAATCTACGTCGCCGCGAATCTCTCAGGGAACTATTTAAAAGGATTAATATTATGACGGTACCTTGCCAATTCATTTATGAAAATATTATGTATGTAAGAAAAAATCTACATCTTTTTAACAAAATAAGCGATAGACATAACTTTAATACAAGAAATAAAGATAAAATACATCAACCATTTTTCAGATTAGCCAAAGTACATACATCTTTTATGGGGTACTGTGTTAAATGTTACAATAAAATACCTTGTGATATATTGCAATTAAATGAAAGAAAATTTAAAACTCACATTAAACGTACACTTTGTAAACAAGCATACTATAAATTAGAAGATTATATCCAAGATAAGAACGCTTGGAAACATGCTGGTCCTGCTCCATAGGACAATCTAGAGTCTAGACAAAATCAAACTGGTTGCTAATTTAATTGTAAATTTTTTTATTCTTTTTTTTTTACATTTATTACTCACACCCTGACTTATTACTTGTATTTTGTTTTTTAATTAAAATCGTTTTGCTTGTACCATGTTTGTAAATATGTGAGCACCATGTATCTATCAGATAATTAATTTATATGTCATGGTTTCGTTTTTAATTCTTTTACCTATTGTGGTATAGTAATTTTATTGTAGGTGCATCGTCCTCACATGTTATTATATAATTAATGTACCCATGCAAAATATTGTACCTAAACATTTTAAAAGAGTAACGGTGGAGTTTCTTGCCCGTTCTTCTCCATACGAAAACTACCTTTTGGAATGGGCGACTAGAATCAATTCTATTTTAAGATAATTTTTGACGTTCAAAAGTGCCTTTTATGTGCCTATTTGAAATAAATGCTTTGACTTTGACTTTGACTTTGACTTTGTTAGAGGAGCTCATGGCTATGTTACAACAACCGCACGGATCCATCTCAAGTTAAGCTAAGCTGCTCTAAGGCTGCTTACTTTAAAAAAAAAAAAAAAAACAATATATAGTAGGTAAAACATTTATTCTTCGACGAATATATAGTCTAGAAAGTGCGCTGGGGCGCTTATATCATTAAAACGACCCCAGCTCAAATACCACAAAACGGTCATAGTATGAGCGTGGACGATGTTATCGTCCACGTCATCAGCAGACTCCACTGTGGGCCTGTTAACGCCACCAACGGCCTGACTCTGTATTCCTCTCGATGCAGCCTCCCAACAAGCACGACAAACTCGTTCCAAATTCAAGAACTAAAAAGAATAAAATATTATATATTATACTATTTATTTTTGTTCAATCATAGTTATAATGCCACGATTAAAACACTTACGTGATGAGCTGGTGTCCATCTTAGTATAACATTCCTTTGAGGACAGTCTTGACTCACCCTATGCGTTCTGCGACTTGCAATTGACATGCCACACGCAAAACATATGTTGAGGTGTCCAAGAGCAGAAATACAAGGGATAGAGTTGTGGTTGATGATGTCCGGTTTTGTAATAATACAAAACATTCAACACACAAGATGTCATCATCGGATATCTGAAAGATAACAAAAATAAATCGGCAAATTCCTAAATAGATATTACGTACATTTATTCATGTGCTCATTGCAATGGTCTAGACTCTAGGTTTTCTCACAGATTACCATACACTGCCTAAAACGTTAATTTCTGTTATAGTGGAAATACTTAGAGATTTACAGTTGACGACCCTTTGATTGACCAAACACGGGCATGGTCAGTGGGTCGTCTTAGGGGTGTAGGTGTTACCCAGGATCTCAGAAGGATAAGCATTGGTTCATCTAATTTTTCGATTTGACGTCTGCGAAGATTAGGCGCCAAACGTAGGGAGCAATTGAAACATCGGCGAGAGAGAGTGCGGTTTACCCGACCTCTACCAGGTGTAGACATTTTTCAGGAGTAAAACAAGAGTCCAAGGCTCACTTAAACTAAATAGAGTCAATATGTTCACTTGTCACTAAACAGGAGTCCAATATCTCAAATGAAATCCATTGGAGGATTGTAAACGCTCAACTCGACAGCTTCAAATTGTAACAAACAGAGGTAAATACGGAGGAATAAATTCAAATCGATGCAAAACTAACGGAACGAAACAATTTGATTGATGAATTGATTTGACATTTAGATCCACAGAAAAGTGTGACCATGTTAAATATTTTGGTAATCGATTTACCCAATCGATTTGTTATAAATAATATTATTCACATAATTAAAAATATAATTATAAACTCTATTTAGGCATGTATGGGAGGTACTAACCTGAGTACTAACCACAATAATGTATGTAGTACTTACTTTTGTTTTTTAAGAAACTAATCAGGTATGAATGTAGCGGAATATTTCTAACAGTAGGAAATACCATGAAACATACGATAATATTTTTCTTAAGTTTATTTACTACTTTTATTTTCTTTATTTGAGCCCGCCTGTCGTCTAGTTCGCGCCTAATCAGTTACATGAGAGTGTTAGCTAGATGACGACGGGAGAAAAGCTATTGTAGCCTATCTCCGGTCATTTTAGTCGGAGGATTAGTAAAATATCGATATTTTTAATCGATTACAATTATTTAATTGACATAGTCTGTCGTGTGGCAACATTCAGGTTAAGTTTTAATGGCGGAACTGATATTAATTCAATAAAATAAATATTAATTTTGTTTTCCAATGCTAGGGTAAAAGAAATGTCGATAAAATAAACATAAACATGTAAAAATACGACTTAATTTTTGAGAAGTAAATAGTCTTGACACGGCACCAAAACTAGGGGCCCATTGGTTGTCATTCTTCTTTTAAGTTTAATGCAATGTTGACATAAGTCTGGCCTGATGCTGCCGCCAGGATTATCAGCATCTAGTCTAAAAACTAATAAATACTTCTTAAAGTGAAATACTTTTGCGAGTTTTTCTTCTGTATAATTATCCTAACAAAGGTTGCCGGTAGTGGCTGGATGAGAGAAGCGGAGGACCGTGAACGTTGGCGCAAACGATTTATAAAAGCCTCAATCGTTGCATTTCACGCAATGCCTTTTCGTCATATGGTCTATTTAGCAATTACAGCCGTTACAGCCCAACTAAGTATAAGCGGCAGCATCCGTCTTTCCACATCCCCATAGCCTTTAGTTGCCTGATAAGTTGCTGACACAGGCGCTATGGTGACTAACCCCTCACTGTCTTTCACATTTATGCCGACAGTACTATCGTCAAATTTTATAAAAACTGATTCTGGTAACTCGCCAAATTAAATTTGATCGCGGCGAAGGGCAGGCTACTTAAACTTCGATACGATCCCCATTGCCCCATTCACCAGACCCTCAGTCACAGAAATGTTGCGTCTCAACATAACTCTAGAACCTATTCCCAGTTTTAACTCGTGCATATATCCACCACAGTTGTTTACGTCAGCAGGAATAACATTTGATGGTGGTCGTTTGCCGTAGGTTGCTGCCTCTCGAGACTCATCGATAGCTCGTAAGGTGTAAATGCGACTTGACTAATGCAGTTGGTCCGTCATTTTAGAGTTATAGCTTTCTACCAATTTGATAGTTGGAAATATCCTCACTGCTGCACCATCCGCAAATTCACCACTCTGTTCGACTTGCCGTCTTTCACACAAAAGTTGTAATTGTGAGAGTGTGAGCTCACCAAACCGTAAATTATTCAGCAAATCAACAAATTCCACATCAGTACTTTGACGCATATTGATGGTGAGTTGACGCATATTGATGGTGAGTTCGCAAAAGGAGAACTCTTGCCACAAATGTATTCCTGCATTTGACCACGGGGGTTGTTCGAAACACCAATGCCCTTTAACTGGTGGTAATTGCATGATATCGCCAAATAACAATATATTTGTACCACCAAATAGCAAATTATTGTTCTTGAACTCCTGTAGGCGTAAGTGAACTATACGTAAGTTTTCGTAGGAAACCATGGATATTTCATCTACTACCTACTAGCCATTTGATATAACGCCACTTAAGCCTTTCGCGTTCTAGCGGCTGCCCACTCATTTTACGATGGGTCATTGTGGAAACTTTCTCTATAGAAAGGGAAAGAACCGAATGAAGGTTCCTACCAGAAATTTGCCGTGCCACTACGCCCGTCAAAGAAGCCACTTCCAGTTGGTTTCAACAAAATATCCACCGTTGGGGCGTAGCAACGCCTGATATGCTCTACAATTCGTTTTAATAAGAACGATTTTCCGCTGCCTGCTCCACCCGTAATAAATAATAACAAAGGCTGTAGATCATCATTGCACCTGATGTCGCGCTCAATGGCATCCGACACTTGTTTCAACAAATCCTTTTGTTGAACATTTAGGCTTCTGATTCCGCTTACGAAAACTTCATCAGGCATAGCTGTAGGGTCATTATTTTCATCAATGAAATCGTCATGACTGTACACATTGATTTGGTCTTCGGCGTAGATGTTCACATTATGTTCTGTAGGATTATCATTCTGGTTCACTGTGTCGAGTGCTACAGCCTGAACCAAAGCTTGCTGAATGACTTGTTCAGCGTGGGCAAATTGTTCTACGTATCAATTAGGTAAAAGAGGCTTTAATTCTGACTGTCGGCGTAGGGTCGTGGAGTGTTTGTGGGTTTGTAACCTTTTAACCTGCTCCGAATTATTGCCTCCAAGTGAGCATGACAAGACCTGATCGATTACTCTAAGTCCTTCAGTAGTCTGAAAATCGGGAATAGAGTTGCACCACAAAATCATATGTAAATGTGGGCTACCTCGGTTCTGGAACTCTATTCTGTACCAATAGTCATTAATGGCTCCTCCTCAACAGTCAGGGTTCAATTTTCAAAATCTCATTAGTGCATTCACCCTAACTGTGAACTATCTAGCCACAACTACTGGGTATTTTTGTACTAGCTCAAGTCTTTCATCGAATGGTAGGTCTTTAACAACATCCGGCATTGCATCAGGACGTCCGTCTGCAATCAGTAACGCCTTAATCATATCTGGCCAATTGAGGTCATTGCAAGAAAATGTTACGAACCATGTTGGAGGGCCAAGACTCCGTACCATGGCAATTAGCTCAGCGCAACATCTTTTCCAATATGCAGCGGATCCTTTGATGTTTCTCATCGTCAAGTGCATATTGTCGACAAGACCTTGAGGAGTATGTTCACCATGCTTCATTCGGCACGAGGCTTTAAAATAGAGAGAAAGAAGAGAAACAAGCTTGAAAATTTATCTTCAGTGATCTAATATTATTTTACTCGTAATCGGGGAGATTTTTGGAATGCTCCGTCTAATTCCGGTCCAATCCATGACAGCATCATGGAACCGTATTTGGCATCTTTCCGCCCTCCGACACGCTCGAGTGATACCACAAACCATGTTCCATGTTTTAAAAGGTAAGGATTTGGTTGTAATAGTCTTTGGACGTGGTCTGTGAGCCCTTCCCTGGTTGTTAGAAAGGGTATTGTCGTGAATTCGTGATCCATGGATATTTATTACAGGATTCCTAATTGCGCATACGCAGGCAGCTTTCCAGCCGGTCAAGGATCTTGCAGTCAAGTGCTTTCTCCCTACGACAACCATGAGTATTTCACCCGCTGACTATTTACAACTCATCCCTATTGTCCCACCACTCAGGATTAGGTAAACAGAAGTCGTAGCTCCTTGTGTTGTATTTGTAAAAAGGCCTTGTTAACCGGCTAATGTTTTAGCCTTATAGATTTCCAAGCTCAGTCACCTCAAGGAAGGTGAATTAGTTTCCCCTTAATATTATTAGGCCTCCGTATTGTCAATTCCAGGAGAGGCACCTCGAGAGATTCGTTTCGCCGCCAGGACCTAGAGGAGCGTCTGGGGCCTGGACGCGAGACCCGTTCCTCGAGCACGGCGAAGCCTCTTGAGGAGACGACTGTACGGCCGACGGAGCCCGTCTAGCGATAGCGTAGGCGGGACGGTTCACCTTTTTTTTTACTTTAATACGGTTCCCGTAGGAACCAGTTGATTGTCTTGGTCCGGTTTTCAACACTGGAAACCGGTCTTCAACATAATTTAATTCGAAGATCTTGGGTTCGACATCCTACCTCCATCCAGAAACATACTGGACACCTTCGTCGGCTCCGGGATCCTCAAAGTCCCTGGCGCCCATTTACTAGATATTAACATAAACAATAACTGGAAGGTTACTTTCACCTTAGTATTGAAATCTTTAAGGTATTTTAAAACGGAACAGTACGGGGTTTATCTCCAACCTCCCACGACCTTTGCTCTCTCTACTGAAATTTTAGCTGGCTGGCAATAATTTGTAAATGGCAATGTTAAACTTATTTTATTTTTATGAATATACTTACTTTCACCTTAGTATTGAAATCTTTAAGGTATTTTAAAACGGAACAGTACGGGGTTTATCTCCAACCTCCCACGACCTTTGCTCTCTCTACTGAAATTTTAGCTGGCTGGCAATAATTTGTAAATGGCAATGTTAAACTTATTTTATTTTTATGAATATACAGTGTTTGAGATAGTTGTTGTTTTCTTATTGCCATACTCAATAGTTTGCCGCTACTACAGGTAAGAAATCTTAATTGTAACAATGTGCTGATCTCCAAAATCCAGATCAAGAAATAAATATTTCAATACCACCAGTTCGAATGGAGAAAGGAAACATTGTTAAGATTTTAAATATATTAAAAAGCCTTTAAATATATTTCTACGTATTTCATAGACCTTAACACTTGATTTGTTTTACACATCAAAGCAAAGATAAAACGATTTTTATTTAACTTTCAGCAAACCAAGGTTTGAAAAAGACGACATTTTTGAGATCAAAGATGACGAAAACTGAACATGAACTTTATATGAAATTAGTTGATATAAAGATGAAACTATCAAAATGCAGAAACAAATCTAAACAACAAGCCGCAGAATTAAAGAGTGCCAAGAAACTTTTTACAAATGTTAAAAGAGATGGCTAAATGGCTGCCCCCAGCATGTATAGAAATCTCACATTAACTGGAAATATTTAAAAAATCATTCATAAATTATTTAGTGTTTGGTAATTTCTTATAACTTTCGTGAACTAACACATAAAAAAGTTTTTTTTTATTGTTTCTAAGCTTTGTTTTGGTTCGTTAGACATGACAAGATCAATGACACATCAAGGTGTACTTCGAATTAGGGAGGGGACATATTGCATTTCCAGAATGTTAAATCGAAATTGAATTTATATCGATTTTTAATAACAGTTATCAAAACAATTTAATTTCTGAAACTAGACAATTGTAACTGGATAAGCATTATACTAACACTTTGGGCACACAATCTTAATATATATTTAGTGTCTGTCGAGGTCGACAATAACAATAATATATTTTTACTCTTTTAATCCTTTCGATTATTATATCGATTTTGTTACACTTGAAGTCCAATCCCATCTCTACTCTATGAAAAAAACAAACGTCTTACGTCAACGTCAAACAGACGTCGTTTGAACGCTCTGCCGTTTATTTGCTCGTTGTGTTTTTTGTTTCGGATTTTCATTGACCCTCGCTTGTGTATTGGATTTATTGTTTGCTTGCCTACCTATTGACCTCTCACTACTCGACACGGACTTGAATTGCAATCTGTTCATCATGCGGTGCATAAATTGCGATGTAGCTACGCAGAGACTGCGACGACATTTCACTTCTTCTTTGCCTGCTCGTTTACTCATGACCCTAGCACGATGGTTAACAATCGAGGTAAGTTATCTGCAGCTAAAATATTTCTATAACTAATAAATATAAGAAACAATAAATAAATGTGATTTTCAAGTTGTTTACCCTGGTTTCCAAAATACATAATGAACTTGGCACAATGGATCAGAAAGACTTGTCTTGGAATTGTCAATCAGTCAGTTTACCATTTTATATATACATAGATTATGGGTACTAAGGTAATATAGTTTTGTTTTTTTTTAGGTTCCAAGAGATGCCAACATTTGTCATCCTTGTTATGAAAGGCTGAATTCTGCTGAAGCTAATGATGCTCGTTTATTTGGCCATACAATGGTGTGCATTACTTGTGGTCGTTCTGTGAGAACTGTACAAAATCATACAGTGGAAAGAAACGATTCAATTATGCAGAATTTACCAATATCACATCCAGCTTTCCATCAGGTAAATAGAGCGATGTTTAAGCATTGTGCTTTATAAATGTTTTTACATCCATCTTGCCTACGAACAGTTAATAGTCATCCTTACTCTTTTCATATAACTATGACACCATAAAAATACCTTAAATTATTTTTTTAGGTTACCAACTTTGTGTGTCATCCCTGTTGGATGAGGCATCAAAGGCAGACAAATCAGGATCAAAATCGGATAACTCTGCCTCAACCTGAAAATGTGCCACAAGCTGAATCTGAACCTGAACCAATGGCTGGACCTGAACTTGAACTACTAGCTGAACCTGGACCAGTAATGGAACCTGAACCAGCACCGAGACTTGTTCCAGAACCAGAATTAAACCTGCCAAATTATAAACGGGCTGCAAACACCTCTAGACACTGTGTGTTTAATGGTTGGATTTTTGGACAACAATTACACGACATTCCAGCATTTATAAAAAAAATGCTTATAGGAAAATATAATTTTTATATTCCCCGCAATACTAGGGTATGTGATGTGCATTTGAACTTGAATGTTTGGCACTTGTTGCTTCAAAATAATAATATATACTCGACTTTCACTGCAAACCAAATTGAAGGTATAATATCTTTAGCAAAATCTGAACCACCAACATTTAATTTTGAAAGGGTTTCTGAAATGCAAAATGTTATATGTCACTATTGGACAGGATAGACAATCGTCAATTTTTTGAATTTATTCAATATCTTGCCTGCCCTCTCTTTCAAAAGGCCTAAGAATGCTTTGGCTATTTATTTAGCAAAATTAAGGACGGGTGAATCTGACAGACGACTTACAACTTTTTGCAGTATCACGTCCCACTTTAACAGCAATACTAAAAAAAAATTGAGAGTGTTTAATGCATTATTTAGTGCCTAATTATATAGGCCCAAACCATTTAAATCATGTGGATATTGCAAATAGGAATTTGAGTATACCAAATGCTCTCTTTGGTAATGACAATAGACCTGCCATTGCCATATTTGATGGCACATATGTATATTTGCAAAAAAGTTCTAATTATCTGTTCCAGAAAAAAACGTACAGCCTTCATAAATATGACAATTTAGTTAAACCATTTATGATTGTTTCATGTGATGGGCATATTATTGATGTTGTAGGACCATATGCTGCTACTCAAACTGATGCCGAGATTATAAATCAATTGTTTGATGGAGAAGATAGTCCGTATCGACAGCTTTTTGAGCCTAATGACGTTTTTATTTTAGATAGGGGGTTCAGAGATGCTATACCACTATTTCAAGCATTAGGCTATCAAATCCATAAACCTGAGTCATTGGATCCTGGTCAAACGCAATTAACAAATGAACAAGCTAATAAAAGCAGGAAAGTAACACTATGCAGGTGGGTAGTAGAAGTGGTCAACGGACGCTTCAAACGCGACTTTAAATTATTTCGACAACGATTTTTTAATGTAGCTACACCTCACCTCATGGAAGATTTTAAAATAGCTGCAGCCTTAATTAATAAATACCATGTATTAATCGAGGATAGTCCAAACTCAGGTGAAATAATTCAAAGAGTGGCACGTTTTATGGATCAACCTAACCATCTAGGTACCTTTGTGCGAGAAAATAATTTGAATAGGCAAAGATCAATGTTTTTAAGAGTGGATGGCAACTTGCCCCAATTAGAGAATTTTCCAATATTGGAGCATAACCAATTAATACTGATTGCATTAGGACCGTATCAAGTCAAACAAGCCCGGTCATGCTACGGAGAGCATATTAGAGCAAATGGTGTTTATAATATTGAAGTATGCCCAGATCTTGAAAGACTTAGTCATTTAGGCGGATCAAGACCTCAACTTTTAAGAGGCCGAATAAAATCAAGACGTATCATGGGTGGGCGAGACATCAGTTCACATTATCATCTCCAGCTTCATTTTTAGATAATGTCCTAATAAGGCTCACTGAATAAAATAAATAAGCAAATCGCATTGTTGTTGTTTTATTTCAATATCTTTTATATCCTTGGTTACTCAGTGCGTTCATTATCTAGTTAAGACAGAATTGTTTACTTCAATACAGAAATCTACAAATATTTAGGTTACTTAATCTTTAAGATCTTTTTCAAATACGTTTATCATTTCAACCATAATATTATTTATGGTTTCTGTGTAGACTCTTTATTTCATCTCTTTTGGAAAAGCAGTTAAGATTTTACGACAGAATACTTAGTACAAGAAAGCGATTTTTGCGGGGAGTATACATCGAAAGTCCGTTGTATTCAGTTTTTTTTTATGCAATTACCATTTTGTAGATATTTACTGCAGTACCTTCGTGCGAAATCGCTAGTCCGACATACAATTATCAATAAAAATCGTCGTAGACACATTATAACGCCTAGACGAAAGTTCATAGCAATGTCATTTATTTGAAGGTTTGTGTACCTTTGTCGTAGGAGTTACACGATTTTATTTTCAGGATTGTGCAGTTATACAGAGTTCCTTAAACTTTCGGTTTAAAGAAATTTATTTCTCAAAAAGAACATACATAGTTCACTTAAATATGAGAAACTAAACAAAATATCTTAAGTAATAAACATAATTGTCGTTCAATCCATCGAGTACATACAGTAATGATTTATTATTGTTGGTTAGCCAAATACAACTTTAACCTATTCTTAAAAATGTTCACTGATGAACTATCTCTTATTTCTTTCGGTAAATTATTATAAAGCTGCGCTCCCTCAAACTGAATAGTTCTTCTTCCGTACAAAGTCCTAACTGAACGCAGTTCTATACTATCCGTATTCCTGGTGTAGTAGTGGTGAGTTTTGTGTTTGAAGGTGATTTGTGAGTGTATATTGTTTGTTAAAATTTTCTTTATTAGTATGCATGTGTGGTAAATATATAATTTTTTAAGGTTAAATAGTTTAGTTTCAGCATAAATGTCTTTCGTAGGTGTTAGGTAATTGTAATTAAAAAGAACTTTGATTGCCTTGTTTTGAGTTACTTGTAGGTCATGAAGATGTGTAATAGCGGCCTGTCCTCACACTTGGATTAAATAGTCTAGATGCGGTTTGACCAGTGTATTATAGATTGTGTAGCGTAATTTAAATGGCACACATTTAGCAATATTTCGCAGAGCTCCAGTCAACGGAATCAATCTACTCCTAACATAATCAATGTGAGGTCTGAATGTCAGTCTGCTGTCCAAGATCAGGCCTAGGTATTTCTCATGGTTTGATCTTACCAGTTGTTGGCCATCAACCGTAAGAGGAGGGAAATCAGGAATCTTCTTGTTCTTAGGAGAAAATATTATATATGCAGTTTTGTTAACATTAATAGTCAGTAAGTTTTGCTTAAGCCACGTATTTAAAATATAAAGGTCTTGCTGTGCCTCAGTAATAACACTATTCATTGAGTGGCCAAAATAAAAAAGACATGTATCATCTGCGTACAGTGAGATATGTCCCGCTAAACCAATATTACTTATATTATTTATATAAATTAAGAAAAGCAGTGGTCCTAAAACTGATCCCTGCGGAACTCCGCATACAATTTCAGCAGATGTACTTTCAAAATTATCAATTTTTACTATCTGATGTCTATTTGCAAGATAAGATTCGAATATTTTGTAAGCTTTTCAGTGATTCCAATACTTTTTAGTTTTTCTAATAGTATGGAATGACTTATTGTATCGAATGCTTTTTTTAGATCAATGAAAATACCTAGAACTAGTTGCTTTTTGTCGATATTATTTTTAATTTTAGTTACTAAATCGATTGTTGCTGCGAGTGTATTAGAATGTGGTCTAAATCCGTACTGATGTTCATAAAGGAAGTCTATTTCGTTCAAGTAATCAAATAACCGGAGTATATGTATAATACCTTTTCAAATATTTTTGAAATTACAGGCAATACAGAGATAGGCCGGTAGTTGCCGGGATCAGTTTTAGTTCCTGCTTTATAAATAGGCGTCACCTTGGCTATCTTCAGGCTGTCTGGGAAAACACCTTTGATTAGACAGTCATTAATACAATTTGCAAGATTATTTACGATTAGGTTTCCGATACACTTTATAGCCTTAGTGGTTATACCGTCTATCCCACAACTGGTATTATTATCTAAGTTATCTATAATTTTTTTGATTTCATCTTCTGAACACGGGTGCAGTTCCACTAGATTAGGGCCTTGGCTGTCCTTAGCTTTATGTATAGTTTTTGTGTGTATAGTGTTAGGTTGGTTTGATTGTATTTTATGAGCTAGTATAGAACCGATTGTTGCAAAGTAATGATTAAAACTGTTACAAATTTCTGTACCATTTGATATGACAGTATTATTTACAATTAACTTTGGGGGAGCACAGTCACAGTTTATTTTATTTTTAGCAAGGGTATTTATTAATTTCCACATCTTCTTGGGGTTCTTTTTGCATTTATCAAAAGCATCATAATAATATTTCTTCTTGTCTTTGCCTATTGTCTTATTCACTTTTTCCTTTGCAGCTGTTAGCTTTAATTTTAGTTCTTCACTCTCAGGATCCTTTAAGTAATTGTGCCATAGTTGATTTCTTTCAGTTATATTGTTAATTACAGTTTTATTAATCCAGTCCTTCTGGGGTAAATTAAGGATTTTAGTTTTTGAAATTTTTGCATCTTCAATTTGCTTTTTGATATATGTTTCCAGTGTGTCGTAGCTATAGTCTTCCTGTGGTAAATTTCCCTTCTGTATTTTGTTAACAAGTTCGCTGTAGTCAATTGCTTGATATTGTTTTTTCTGTATTAATGATTGCTTATACTTCTTTACCTCTACGTATTTTTGCTTGTGGTCAGATAAAGTTGACACAATTAATGCCATCTGTATGCTGGAATCTGAAATATTTGTACACACATGATCGATTATGCTTTTTGTATTTACTGTTTCCCGAGTGGCATACTGCTCATGAGTATTGTTTATTATAGAGTAGCCTGATTCGTGTACCATGTTCATGTAGTCTGTGGTTTTACATTCATTTCGCAGTAAATCTATGTTAAAGTCACCAAACACGATTGTTTTTTGTCTTGTTCTTTCTAACAGAGTCGAGTATGTTTCATGAAATTGTCTTGCATTCGCATTAGGTGGCTTATAAATGATTCCAACGGTCAGCGACAGCTTTTCCAGTTGAATAAATAGAAAATTGTTACCATTTACGTAGCGGTCATATTTAATTTTGAACTTGATATTTTTGTGTACATACATAGAAACGCCACCGCCTACACCATCTGTTCGAATATTGTAAATGTGTGTATAATTCGGTATTTCGAGCAGTCCTGCCTCTGTTATGTTTTTTATCCACGTCTCGGTAAGTAAAATAATGTGTATTGATTGGTTAAATGATTTAAGTATGCATTTCAATTCGTCTAGTTTACCCGTTTTAACTAAGCTTCGAACATTGGCATAAAATAGTCTCAACGACGAGGCAGACGTGTGTATAGCCTGGTACGTATCTACATGCTGATAGGTAATGTTTTCTAGTCCTGAATTCCTGATCTATTGATATTAATCGGCTGGACGGTATGACACATTGTTAGTTTTTTGACGTAGTTTTAGTAATTTTCGGTATTCCCTTTTCATACTTAATTATCAAGTCCAGCTCACCATTTTCCTTACGACGCGATAACTCATCACGGAGATCTTTCAAAACTTTCATTTGCATAGGCGTTTGGTCCGAGTATATGCGTACACTATCATTAACGAGTTTCGATTTGTTCCGAAGAATATGTAAACAAGTGTCTTTTTTTTTTCGAAACATACCTTCAGATGCCTGTTTTTCTCAGAGTTATATTTGCCAAGGCGCATACATTTTATTGGAGTGGGACAATCCGTATAAAAGGTTCTAATCAAGGTAAGTATTTGCTTATTGTCATGCTCACGTCTTAATTCCGAGTTTTTTTCGTTTTTAAGTTCGAGTATACCGATAATTATAATGTTCTGTTGTCGCTGCGCCCGGTCTTGGAATTCTAAGGCCATGACCTCAACTTCACGATGCGGCGGATTTGTAGGCGTGGAATCTCGTTGTGCTTTAAGGTTAGTCAAGTCGCTTTCGAGCCCTTTTATTTGGTCTTGAAATTTGGAATTTTGAGTTTTAAGGTTTTCTAATTCAAGTTTTATTAGATTTAGTTCAGAGTTCAAGGTTTCTGTTGTGCATTTTATAGTTTTTAACTCGTTTTTGACCTCGGTTATTTCTTGACATAGCTTGTTCGAGTTTTCACTCTGTTTTTGACTGAGGTCCTTCAGGAATTTCATAATCTCAGTCCGAAATTCCGTTATTTCCTCCCTGATTCCTAACTCCGATTCAGGTTGCTTCCTTTTATATCTGTTAGTTACATATTGATCCTCTGCTTGAAGTGCAAGTAAATCGGGCGACGAACTGCTTCCGCTACCGCTTCTGGTGAAACCGCTAGGCGGTGTTCTTTGTGTACTCATCCTTAATCCTTATCGGTGCGATGACGTAGAAAGTGTCGCACAATTCGCTGTGAGTGATCAGGTAAACAATTATCGGATCTCGCGTTTACCCGTCGGTTACTTCGCGCAATAGGTGTTGATGTAGATCACTGAGTTTTGAGTTTAAACACAATAACCAGAAGAAACACTTTAGCTAGAAATTATTTTATTAAGTTGATTAAATTAGCAAGAAAAAGTTGTACACGTCTGTTCACTACGATAGTCGAACTTTACGAATCAAAAAACTTTTTTAATACGAAATACTAATATTCAGCTATTCAGCTTTATATATTGCTAGGTGCCATGTTTATACATGCGTTTTCATTTCGGGATCAGTCGTCCATACTTCAATTTAGCCATGTCCTTTATAAATGCATTAGAAAATATGCCAAGTACGGGAAGGTTAATAACGCTAATGCAGTTCAGGGAGAAAAAGAAGAAAGATAAATGGCGAAGATTTACAGAAAAAGAAAAAATTGTCTCATTGTCCATATTTAAACAAAGCCCAAAGGCATACAGATACCCGAGGAAAATATTTATACTGCCTTCTCCACAAACTTTGGGGGCCCTTTTGTGTGGCCCGTCAAGCAAATATTGGTGCAGGTATAAATAAGAATCTGTTTGCCCAATTAAAGGCAAGAACAGATAAAATGAGAACTGAAGACCGACTATGCATATTACTCTTTGATGAAATGTCTTTAAAACCCAGTCTCACTTTTAACACGAGAAAAGACACAGTAACGGGCTTTGTAACAGATGGAGAAGAAACGCGCCCAATTTTTGCGGACCATGCTCAAGTTTTTATGGTATCGTAGGCTTATTAGAAATTATAAGCAGCCAGTTGCCTATACATTCTCTTCAGGAGCAACTAAGGGTCCGGAACTGGCAAAACAAATTAAAATTATAATAAAAGAATAACAAGACGCTGGATTTATAGTGTTGGCTACTGTTTGCGATCAGGGGGCCAACAACAGAAGTGCCATCAAAATTGTAATGTAATTGAAATAAATGAACAAGAAATAATTCCAATATACGATCCGCCACATTTGTTGAAGGGCATACGTAATAACTAACAAAAAGTTTATAATTTGATATAAATGGCAAGAGCAAAACCGCAAAGTGGCATCACTTAGAACTTTCTGTCAAGCGCCACTAATGAGACTCAATTGATTTTCTATTGTTTGTCCGCCGATCGGCGGACCGCGATCCTTGACCGGTTAATGAAAGAGAATCCAGCCTATAAAGGTATCCGACTGGTTCCAAAATTAATCGAAAGTCATATTGATGGGAAAAAAATTGGCAAAATGAAAGTGAAATATGCAGCCCAGGTATTTAGTCAAACAGTGGCGTCGAATATGGGATACTTAGCAGGTTTGTATAAATATATGTTTTAATATTTCTCTGACTGGAGCACAAGTATAGATTTTAAAAATATTGAAATAAGTACAGGGGGAATGAGTGCTTTTTTAGTGGTTCAATTTATTAAACTAATTATGAGATTTGTAAAGAAATGTAAAGTTTGTTTGTACCTCAGTCACGTAAAAACGGCTGAATGGATTTGGATAAAGATAATGTGTTCCCATGGGATTCGTAGATGAAATTACAGGCAGAGGCTATAAAAGTGCTGTTGTGTCCTGATTCGAATGAATAATTATGTAATTTGTAATCTACATAAATAATAACAAAATTGCCCTGATAGGCCGTCGGATAAAGACATTAAATTCGCAAAGCGTGATGTAGTTCTGCATTTTTGGTATGTTGTATGGGTCTATTAGGGTAGTGTAAATTCAAATTTGCAACTTCGAAAAATTTGTGGAAACTGAGAAAATCGAGAAAAACTTCGAAATTTTGGGACTTTTTTCACTATTTGCTCTCCAGGGCCAAAACTATGCATTTTTTTGCGAACGATGTTCCGTACACTTATAAACTGTATTAAATTGCCTACAATTTAAGCCTAAATGCAGCTCTATTGACCCCAAAGGAGCCAAGCTATGGCACTTCGAAGATGACCAATTTTTCTTGAAAATTGAAATTTTCAGGTTTTCCACACTTATTTCGCGAAATATTGGCAAAACCACTTGCCCTACGAAGAAAACTTACTGAAAATGTTTTGTAGTACATTTATTTAGCTTTTATTAGAGCCCAAAACGAAGTCTGTGAGACTAGCAGTTCACTCACAATCTCAAAAAAACGAATAGAAGGTATAATGGGTTATAGAGACAAAAGACTAAAATATATACAGGATGTTACGGAAAGGGTATATCAATACAAACGGGTTGAAGAGTGTATCTGGTCTAGAATCTCTGTACAAAATTTCAGCTCAAAAGCATTAACTTTGAAAATGCTTACTACTTTTTTATTTCGACATCACGGCGCTGCACTGGCGCGCGGCGGCGTGATGTGCGTGTACTAGGCGCACAGACACACTACAGATAATGGATAATGACCCTCGTAGTGCGGTGACACGTTTGTTATGATTTCAATTTAATAAACTATCGAAATAAAAAAATATTAAGCATTTTCAAAGTTACTGCTTTTGAGCTGAAAATTTGTACAGAGATTCTAGACCAGATACACTCTTCAACCCGTTTGTATTGATATACCCTTTCCGTAACACCCTGTATAGGGTTATTGGAAATTAGACAGGAATTTTGGTGGGAGGTCACTTGCAATAATCTCGCTCGAAGTTTGATTTGGAATCTAAGTTCTAGGCAAAACAAAATCAATGACCGAATTAAAAAAAAACAAAAAATCAAACCGAAAAAACGACGATTGACTAAGAACTGTTCTTAGTCAATTGTCGTTTTTTCTTTGGTTGGGATTCCCTTTCATCAGGATGGTTTTCATTTTGAGAAAGATGAAAAAGAATGCGCTCGTGTTCTTCTTCCTCTTCGTGTCTTTCTTCATCATTCTGAGGAAGAAGTCTTTCTTCATCTTGCTCTGAATCGTCGCTGTCTTCGTCAACAGAAATCAACGCGACGTTATTACACGACTTTTAAACAAAGAGCCGGGCATTTCAGCCCAGCTTTTAAACAACTACATGCCCCTCTACATCCCTTTTTGCATTTGCAGGCTATCATTTTTAGAAGCTGTGCGGGAGCTGGCTCTTTGTTTGTTGTGATCGGGGTTAGGCCGCGGGAGCTGATTTCCCAACACCACTCGGTGGGATCCTTTTCTACCCCCAGCCATTTTTGCACTTGGTGGTAGGTGCGAAACGCATGAAAAGAGGATGCCTCGGTAGTATGGGGCAAACGTGCCAGATTCACTTTTGCGCTTGCCGCTGTCTTCACAAACAACTGGAACCGCAGGTCTTGCAGTGTCTGAGTACCTGCAACGCCTCTGTAAAGAGCCGCCAGACACTTTACGCCAGCTTCCGCAATATCCGCATGCGTTGCATCTGTTTGGAGGAAGATGGTAGCCAGCACCCTAATTGCGTGACACACTATCAATCGGAATCTGTATCATTTTGAAGCAAATTGCTAATCCATTGCTTCATAAGTTCGAAAAATGTGTCTGCTCAACACGTAAATAACGCAATGAATGTTGTTGAACTGTCAAAATGAAACCGATTCCGATTGATAACGTGTAACGCAATTGCGCCGCTGGTCTACTAGGTCTTGCCTCTTTTGAAATTGACCCCACAATTTCTGTTTTCCTTGCCAGAAAAGGGCGGACGTGGTATCACACCCAGTAAAAGCGTGTATAAACAGTTTAAATCCATTGGGCATTTCAACTTCTCCTTGGTTAAACGCGCTAGTGGTATACTGAATGCACCCGGCCTCATGTCTGTTACGTCCACGTTTCTGAAAGCGCAAGTTCTGGATGTTAGAACCCAACCCACAGAGGAGAACAAGCAGGTCTACGTCCTCTCCCACTACGATCACATGGGCGTGGCTCTTGGTTTTCTCTAACGCCATTAGAATAATATCGCGGTCTGCATCATCCGTCGCTGTCTTCGTTTCAATTCCTTCGAGACATAATGCAGAGCAGAGATGTTGAATGAGACGTTCTTTGTTTCGATTGTTCGACATCATCTTCTCCTGGGGCACTTCTATAATCGTGGAGGAGTCAAAAATAATTTCAGTTGAAGAATCAAGATATCGTCTGAATCACTCGGCAGATTTTGTGCTCCGATCGGCACTCTCGTTCCGGGTACCCGTCAAACACCACTGATACGTTCCTGCCAAAGCGGTTCAACGTATATGTGACGTAGGTATCTATAATTGCCTGTACAAATGAGTTACGATGCCAAAAACAGTATGCAAGAGGTATCCCCCATCAACGACTACATAAGTGTTTGCATTACACGCTTACACTGTTACCGCCTTCACAGCGGGGAGGTACTCTCAGCTTATGTTATTGATATTCGGAATGGAATAATCGAGACAAATGTAACGTATCCCTGCAATAACCACTTAAAATTAAAAAATGTTAACCATTAAAGTTAACTTCAATGGTAGATACATTAGTGAACTTAATGCCATCAATCGACATCCACACACAACAAAGACAAAAGAAAGAGTTCTACGATTTACAAATCTTATTGCTATGGACGGAGAGGTTATATTACTTTTGGGGTCAATATTGTTGCAAATGATGTCCCCCATCGCCCCTTATAAGATTCCGGTCTAATTTCCAATAACCCTGTATACATTGAGTCTTTTGCCTCTATAACCCATTTTACCTTCTTTTCGTTTTTTTGAGATTGTGAGTGAACTGCTAGTCTCACAGACTTCGCTTTGGGCTCTAATAAAAGCTAAATAAATGTACTATAAAATATTTTCAGTAACTTTTCTTCGTAGGGCAAGTGGTTTTGCCATTATTTTGCGAAATAAGTGTGGAAAATCTGAAAATTTCAATTTTCAAAAAAAATTGGTCATCTTTGAAGTGCCATAGCTTGGCTCCTTTGGGGTTAATAGAGCTGCATTTAGGTTCAAATTGTAGGCAATTTAATACAGTTTATAAGTGTACGGAACATTGTTCGCAAAAAAATGCATAGTTTTGGCCCTGGAGAGCAAATAGTGAAAAAAGTCCCAAAATTTCGAAGTTTTTCTCGATTTTCTCAGTTTCCACAAGTTTTTCGAAGTTGCAAATTTGAATTTACACTACCCTAACAGACCCATACAACATATCAAAAATGCAGAACTACATCACGCTTTGCGAATTTAGCCACTTTTTTTGTCTATTTCCGACGGCCTATGAGATAAAAACAATAAGATTTTTCATAATTTCTTTTTTTCTCTTTTCAAACAAAGGAATCTTGCCAGAAGGATGCAAATTACTGCAGATTTGCTGTTTTTTTTCGACGAGTTGTTTGACTCAGTTAACGGCAGTTATGCAAATAAAAAGGAATTTTCAAAGCCACTGCTTCAACCGGTGAAACCTAATTCAGCACACCATAAAAAATGAATGGAATTCAAAAACGTTTTGAAAACAATTAATTCTTCGGAAAATGTACCGACATTAAATAATTGGGTGTGGACGCTGGAAGGTATACAAATACTTGTAAAAAATTAGAGAAAGAATATAATGTTACATCAGTTTGGATGCGGCACCTGTTCGTCGACGGGGAGGACGCCGGCCGCCGGACGGCTTAGGACCTCGAGGCCTACCGGCCTCTGATAGGGTCCCAGCTCCCGGTGGAATTGTGCAGCGCATGAGATGGACACAATCTATCAATGAAAATGTCATGTGCTCATACTATGGGGCTACAGACGGGGAATCAATCTGACCGCGTATCGTGTTCGGATGCTCTCTCTTTTTCAGGTGCTTGAACCAGCTGTCAACGTTTCGGCACAACGACTATCGGATCAGGTGCGGGTCATCCAACGTAACCATATGTTGGATGGCACTATACTTGATCGCCTGCGAAATTAAATACAGAGTAGCCATGTCATCGCTCCCCAGTCGCAGACTGCTGTAATACTACCGCAGTCTAATACAAGTCATGCTGACGAGGGGAGTAATGATAGGGCTACAAACGTAAGTACCCAGTGCAATCAATGAGGAATTGAGGAGTGCTTTGGAAGATGCGATTCAGGAGTATCGCTATATGTCGCCCGAACTTAGGCCACGCTTGCCTCGTTTGCCCATGCATAACAAAAATAGGGCGCTGGTGGCGGTTGTCAAAATATTTTGATACCTGCGAAGACCTCACCGATACTCATTCGATTCTGTACTGCGCGGCTGTAGTGTAATGTCGTGTAACTCACGTTAAATTTACCAATGACTCTAGAGCTGCACGACCGAAACCAGCCAGTCGATCCAACCGCCTAAGTGCCTAACAAGAGCCTCGACAGATGTTGATCGAGGCTTTCGGCCATAAGGCCATTGGCCGATACGACAATCGGCACAATGATAGCCGAGCTCACATTCCACATGTCAACAACCTCGTGTGCTAAGTCAAGATATTTGTTTCTCTTTCTCAGCTTTCACGAGGTTCCCGTCATGTGGAATGGCAACATCGACAATCATTGTGCGGCGCGCTAATCGATCTATCACCACTATATCAGGCTTATTGGCGACAATAGTCCTGTCAGTAATGATAGACCGATCCCCGTACAACATGACATGGTCATTTTCAAGAACTGGGTCGGGCACATACTTGTAATACGGTACCTCAGAATCCACAAATTTATATTTCAAAGCAAGTTGCTGGTGAATAATCCTGGCTACTTGGTTATGCCTGTGCAAGTACTCGCCGTTAGCCAGACGAGAACAACCAGAGATAATAATGTCTGATAGACTCACCGGACGGTGGCATGCCCGACACACGTCAACCGTCCCGTCCTTCATAATATATGTCTCCGGTAGTTATTAGTCAAGATAACTTCGTCCATAATTGCACAGACGAAACCTTCGGTTTCCCCGAAAAGATCACCAAAACGTAACCAGGATACGGACGCTCAGAAATCTACACCGGGCTCATGGAGAGCATAAAGGTAATTTATTATTATAATATGATAATAAATGAAACAAATTTTGATATGGTAACATTGTAATATTTTTTATACAAAAGAAATCCTTTACACTTACTTTTGTTATTATTATAGTATTGAATGTTAAAAACACATTTTAGGTTACATATCGATTCCTTAATCCGCAAACCAACCAACTCCATTTTTGTCAAAAAAAATATTATGATGTCGTTTTTTAGTCAAAATAAAAACTAGAAAGTTTTAAGTGTCTCCTGTAAACTATTGCAAAATGGAGTTGGCTGGTTTGCGGATTAAGGTATCGATATAGATATTATGAAAATTCTGATATCATTTAAGAGGTTATAGCTTAATTATTCATTTTCTCAATGAAAAGAGGATTGAAACTTAACCTCAATATTACAAAAATATAAAGACTAATTTGTTAAAGTTACGGCCACTATGTCCCCTGACACAAAATTACCCTAGCTGTCTATGATTTTTAATATTTCGTGTGACCTCCGTTAGCCTCGATACAGCTAATGAGACTTCAAAGCATAGACGCCACAATATTTGCACAGATATTTGTGCCGCGCAAACTATCCCATAACTGCATGCAATGGGATTTGAGTAGCTCAGGGCATCTCTCGTCCCGAGCTTCCCATCTTTGCACCATTAAACCCCATATATTTTCTATGGGGTTTAAGTCAGGGCACCGAGCTGGCCAAGGAATAACTAATTTCCGGATGATTGCTAAACCATTCACGAACAATGCTGGCACGGTGAATAGGACAATTGTCTTGAACAAAACTTATAGATAGATAAACGGAGTCTTCTGCGGGGTAGATATTACGCATCGTAGGCAACATTATATCGTTCAACACTTCCACATAGTTGACACTGTTGGCTCACGTCGATATAAAACTTAATTCACCGGGCCCTTGAGCACTTATCCACCTCCACATATTCACACTGATTCTGCCTGACTCCGTATTTGGTCTGACATTGCCTTCAGACTAACGCGTATTATTTTTACGCCACAAATGCAGCCTTCCTTTTAGGCACGATTTAAAAGATTTTTCGTCGGTGAATATTGTCGTCTCCCAATCAAAATCCAAATATTCCTGGGCAAAACTTAACCTTTCCTCTTTATGCCGTTGCGTTAAAAACGGTTTTTTAGCTGGCGTTCGGTGATGAAGACCTTCGGCATGGAGTATGCGGCGAACGGTGCGTACTGATGTGCCGAACTCAACGGCAAAACGCCTTGTTGGGATGAAACCATTCGTCTCATATTCAGCTACCATATAACGTCGCTGAGGCTGGCTAATAAGAGGTGGTCTTCCGCTCCTCTAACGACTCTTCAGGCTACCTTCTTCCTCAAATCTCTTCACCCAACGACTAACAGTTTCTCTCTAAAAAAAAACTATATTACAAACTTGCAACAAGCGATTAATCTACCATTATATTTTGTAGGTATCATCACATAAAATTAACTTACGCATAAGCCGGTTTCATTCGATATTTGACATATATTAAGGCCATTCGAATATAGGGCCACAATATTTGCCTCGACTTCAATACTAATATTAGCCTGCATATTGAATTCAGAAGAATACTAAAATAGCAACAACAAGATAACACAAACGCTCGTAACTATGTTCACCAACCAACAACACCGAATAGTGGAATAATTTATGTAAACTAGTAAAGTAGTTAAATATGAGGGTAGATTTACAAAGTGAACTTATCACTTTATTTCAAATCTACCCTCATATTTTAATAACGACGCTAAGATTGAAAATAATTGTAAAATGAATGAATCTTCGTTTAGTTGTGGAATATTTAAAATATTTGTTAGCAACTCGGCATTCTTATTTCACATGTAATACTTAAAAAATATTTTTCATGTTTGATATGGGACTCGAACCCGAACGTTCGCCATGCGAGGCACAGTGCTAACCACTTTGGCCACCGTAACGCTCACTTAATTTATCGAAATTTGTAATAACAATCATAAGCGGGCAACAAGTTGCCAATATGTAGTGTTGTCAAACGTTCTTGTGGAAGAAGGTCATAAGTACAACTAATATTCCTATGCCATAATTTTGTGAGATTGCTAGTCGACTTCTGACTGTTATAGTACATCGAATTTCTTTTTCAAAACAATACCTACATTTCTTTAACATTTTCTTAAAAGCAGAAAGCCTGTGCAAAATTCGTCAGCAATAAAGGAATGCGATTTTTTTTTTTTGCTATAATGAATGTATCAGGCGCTTGAGGTTGCTGGGGTTCTATGAACAATATGTGGGTAGATTAAAAATTTTAATGACAAGAAATATAATGAACTATAATTTCATTTGTATAGTCTTACCCCCTTATTCATAATCCTATTTTATCTCTATTTTAGCTAAAATAGGTTTATAGAACGTTTGTCTTTATCTGTCACGTTGTCATTTCTGTGTGTAAGAAAGAGACAAACCCCATTTTAACTAAAATAGGTTTGATAAGTTTTATGAATAAGGGGGTTATTCGTTTAGTGTTATAGAAGAGTTCACTGTTAATTGTTCATTGTTAAAATGACTGACTCTGTTATCATAGAAAAATCGAAGCGCGGAAATGACATACTGATTATTCATCGTGTCAGAAGGAAACATAAGCCTAAAGAACCGCAGACTATAGATGAAATTGAAATACCGTCTGCATATGCTTTCGTCGATAGAGAACGATTTTTGGCTCGTGACACTAAATTTGGTGATAAAAACCGCTTGCTGTTATTTAGCACTAAACAAAATATCAAGATACCTACTTTCTGATTCATCAGTTTGGGTGATGGACGGAACCTTTAAAACTTGTCCAGCCTTGTTTCGTCAGATTCTATTCACGCTTTAGTTGGACATCATGATAAAACCAAAAAGTCAGTACCGTTGGTTTACGGTCTGTTGACCGACAAAACAGAGGAGAGCTATTTGGCTTTTATAAGAGAACTCAGATTATATGTTTCAGAATATGAATATAATTTGAATCCACAGCATATTGTAACAGATTTCGAAATTGCAATCATAAACGTGATCAGGATTGATTTCCCTGATGCTCATCATCAAGGTTGTTTATTCCACCTTGGTCAAAATGTGTGGAGGCAAATCCAATTATCTGGGTTAGCTTCGCGCTATGGTAGTGACAGTGACTTCTCACTGATATTAACTGACACTGTAACACATCCAATTACTATAAACATTATTATTATTGTTCAAAGTATTTCGCCACTAGCGCCACCTATGTATAAAGCTGTGAACTGTTATAATTACGATTCCATAATGAGAACATAAGTAACAAGTAAGCGTAGCAAACCCACTGTCACTTTCATTGATTGCCTTGTAAATAGTTCACAAAGTTGATAATAGATGTCACTGTTCGTTTACGTCACTTTGGTGAATCGCGGTGTCAAGATCCTCCGAGAGTCAATGACCCTCGCTACAACCGTTGATTTAAGGCTAAGTTCATATGACCGCGCGGAGCCGCGCGGAACCTTCGACCGCGCGGTACAAGATCGAAGTAAACAGCTAGTATTGTTTACATCACCGCGCGGTACCGCGCGGTACCGCGCGTCGCGCTCCGACCCGCGCGCTAGTTCTTGAACCGCGAGGAACCGCGCGGCACCGCGCGGTTCAAGTTCTACAAACTTGTACCGACCTGTTCAGTTGATCCGCGCGTGTTGAGACGGATAGACGCATAGATTGAAGAAAAAATGATCACCGAAGAAGACGACATTGTATCCATCGATTTGCTTATCGACGAGATTGAAAAAAGAGAAGCTATCTGGAATATTAACTCCAAGGAATATTCGAATAAAATAATAAAAAGAAGATCTTGGGAAGAATTAGTTTTAATTTTCTGCAATAATAATGATTCTGAAGAAAAAAAGAAAAACTTGGGTAAGTTACAATCGTACGCACCTTTAAAGTAAAACCGTTATTAAATGAAATTACAAAATTTTACAGGAGAGCCAATATTAGAAAAAAATCACCGTTTTTTGTCAATAAAATCTGAGTGCAGGGTTCTTTAAGACATTTAATGAGGTCTTATTATAGATCTCTGTTTACATTATTGTCGCGGACCTTTAGAAGATTTAGTCCGCGAATGTAAATACAACAATAATCAAACATAGCAACATTACTACAATAACTTTCTGCCATGGCAACATCGCAGGAAATACGTGCGACCCTGTCAAATCAGTACGACGGTAAGAACCAGTAATTTTGTCTTGTTTGTGTTTAGCTGAAGTTTAGTCAGAAGCCGTGTTTATCAAAGTGAGTTGGTATCGGGGTTGCAGCCGCATCTCTGGATTGAAAGCTGAGTATCTAATGATTTAAGATTCATTAATATTTACTTGTTGTTATTCACTGAATCCATTGTTATTGAGAATACAGAATTACCTAATGAATAATGATTAAATGTAAACCAATGAGTTCTAACTTTATATGCTGTAGTTGTATATCATGACTGAAACTTCTTGAGATCTCAATTAGTACTAGTATGATCATGAGGCAGTGAGAGTGCTACGCTGTCTCTAAAAGATGAGAAGGGTAGTAAGGATGTTACGCTTCTCATAAAGACCTTTAAAGCACTTCGTTAAAGATGAGAAAGGTAGTGAGAATGTTACGCTGCTTCTAAAGGGATGAATGACCTTTAAAGCATTTCGTTGATGATGAGTGAGGCAGTGAGAATACCACGCTGCCTCTAAGAGTAGAGCGAGGCAGTGAGAATACCACGCTGCCTCTAAGAGTAGAGAGAGGCAGTGAGAATACCACGCTGCCTCTAAGAGTAGAGCGAGGCAGTGAGAATACCACGCTGCCTCGATAAGTGCCCCTTGGAAGTGATCTTCCAGGGGCGGAAACCATACCGGTTTCCTGTTGTTCAGTAATGTAATAACAAGATTTAATATTTGACATTTGGTTTCAGTAAATACCAATAACCTATGAGGCTAAAATATCGAAGTGTCAGTGTCATCGATAATATCTATCTACAGATGGTGAAAGTGGCCCTACGTGTTCAAGTCCTGTTGCTCTCTGTTCCAAGCTCTCTCTCTCTCCATAAAGAATTACAAGCGAAGCGGATAAACCCAGGTACAAGTTACAAATAATATTTTTTTCTTATTCGCTACGTCTGCCTAAGGTTACACCCTCATAAAAGATCAACCTAACACCCTAGTATCACATGATTCCGTTGAATAGTTGAAACCTCACATCTAAGGGCAGACGTAACGACATGGTGGAGATGCTGGGATATTCAAGTACATTATGAGTGCCAAGAGAGCCTAACGCAGGCATGGCAGCAGCACCATGAGTAAGAGAAAAGTGAATTGACACAGCTGTTATGACCAACAGTGGAGAAGAGCGATTATTATTAAAGCTATTTGAACCATAGTGAAAGTTGTTAATAAAGATTTAGTGGTAGTAAGCACTGATGTAAACAGAGCGCACAGGATTGAGCAGGGGGCCGCCGACACCACGACGAATTATAGACCTATTTGGTAAAAAATTAATATAATATTGTAAAATTTACTAATATGCTTGTTTGTAACTGAACTTTCCGAATGAATCGCTAGATGGCGCTAGCTTCCTCAATGTGTAAATAATTTAATTGTGAACTGTTGTGCAAAAGAAAATATTCTGCTTACGTAAGCCGCTTATTTAAGAATTATATTATTTTATTCAATAATTATATTGATTCGTAACATGTCATTGGATCAACACTTTGTTTTAAGAAGGAGGATTGTTTTGATCCGGTCGGGAGTTGGTCCGTTCCGTAATTACCTATTATTGTCAAATGATTGACGAGCCAATTCGTGATTGGAATTTAATTTAAGAAATTGGCTGGATTAAATACCGCAATAAAGAATTAAATAAAGCTTAATTAATTTTTGTTGTCATAAAGTTACCTTTCAAGAATAATTAGTTAAAAAATTAAGAGTGTTTCAATTGACGTATTAGTCCTTAGGGATGTACATCGATGAATCGAGCTTGCATTAACATGATACACTCGCAGAAATCGATAGTGGTACCGATTAATTATTGTTTGTCTTTAACGTTCGATTATCATGAACTTGATGTCTAATGTGTCCGACATAAGATTGAGAGTGAGATGCTGTTTAATTATAAGTCGGGAATATTTATTATTACGACATACATTAGAAACCACAAGATTTGTAATATTTCTAGTCTTATAATAGGGAACTTGTCAATGGTGCCGATTCTGTTATAAACAAACTAAACTTGATTTGGGCTATTGCTGTCTTTTTCTTTCTAGTGAAACAAGAGAGAGACGTAGGTTGGAGCTGTCAAATTTAGTTTAACTATTATTGCCATACAAATTAAGGCGACACGTAAAAACATGTCGACTAAACACACGGTGAAGCGCAGGGAGTAAACTGGTTTGACATACCTAACTTAGTTCATAGCTATAGCCGTCCTTTTCTCGCACTGCCTTTTGGTAAAAGGTAGCGATTCTCTAACTTTGGTATAGTAATTGAACAAGGGAATCGTCACCTATGTCATTTCTTGCGTACATGTATGGTACAATACGATGGAGTCATTTCGTACGTCAGATAAGTAACTTAAGGAGGGTATCATAATAAGTAATAAGTGAAGTTACCAATTAGGCAACTATTGGTAAATTCTTAGCAAGTTATTGATTACAATACAGTTACGTTTGACATACGATTATTTCTAGTCAAGGTTTACTGATACAATAAACTGTTGAAAGTAGTACCAGAACTTTAATCTAATCGATAAATGAGAAATCGATTATAAAAAGGAAGAAAACCGATTATCGTTACGATTTATACGGTTAACGATCCCCGCACTAACGTCGGCGAAAGGAAAGTTTTACTGAAATTATATTCTCTTTGGTTTTTCTTATGAAGTTGGAACGGTATAATAACGACGAGAAAAGTTTGAATACTTTGTCTTGCTGAAGTATTGTCATCTGCCGTTAAACACGAAAGTAGAATCTATTGGTAAGTTATCAATACGAATATAAGTTTGAACAATTGAACTTTCTGTTGACCCATCCGAGTGAATTCAGAATTTAATTTGAATGTGTGAAAATTAATTAGAATTATAGCGATTGAATATCTATCCATCTGTGTCATCTATGATCGTATCCTGATAAATATCGAAAGGCCCATAAGAATTGCCATCATTGCTTTGTAAAAACCATAAGGATTGATGTGATAATCGGGGATTTACAGAAACGCGTCGACTGACGGCTAGTATTTTGCGAACCAATACCTACCTATCGAAGAGGATAGCTAGAACGATCCACTGTGTAAACGAACGGATAAGGATATCACAATTACGAGGTAAATAGACTTTTATTAAGATTGGTAGGCGAAATCATACACCCTTTAAATTGATATGCCACGAGTGCGCATACAAATTGCAAATGGATCGTTTCTTTCGAATATGACTACTTACCTACCCACTTGCATAATATCAGTAAGTAACTCGCACTTAAGAACTTATATTTTGTTAATATTGTATTATCTGTACACATTTAATTATAGTTACTGAAGAATAGTTCCTTTGGTAACATAGTAATTGGAATGTGAGATAATTTTATCACAAAGATACATTAATTAATCCAAATTTGTAGTAATTATCATGAACATTTATTTAGCATTTAGTCATTACTCCTTCAACTATAAACTTCATTTGTTAATATTACATAACAGGATCCTGAAGATTTCTGAAACCAAATACAGTAAATTATTTAAGACAAATTTAATATTAAAATGTAGAACTTGTTAAGTTATTACTACATTACTTACCTCAAACATTGAAAACATGACAACTATAATTTCAAGATTCAAATTAATTTGAATCTAAACATTTAAACACTTTAATTAACAATCTATCAACGAAGTGTAGCCCTTACATTTTCTAGCACACATAGGGCATTTAAGTTTCTTGTGAACTGTATCTAAAAATAAATGGAAGTGATTACCGTTACATACCAATGTAATAATTATGATAAATTTACTGTCTTGACAAGCTAACATTAAGAAAGACAACTACTAAAATTTATAAAGAGTACTACCATCATTCTTGTAGTACATCAAATAAGATTGAACATAATTTTATCAAATCAATTAACCCTAGGAGTAGGTACTGCAGAATGTTAACACTAGATCTACTAGTGTTAATTTTGAACTTATATTTCTGCTTACATTCCTTGAAAACCATTTATCAAATGAGATTAAGTACTTATGAATATACTTGCCAAAGTCAGATTCTACGAATTTCTAACAAACTACATACTGATGACACAGAGCATCTGATAAAATTTCTCAAACGTCTGAATAGAGGTAATGACATCAAATCACAATGTTTGGCTTAATTTATTACATAAAATTCTAGAATAAGTCTATGAGAAAAAGAGAATTCTTTTATTATTGTTTGTCGTAATAAAACAATGATTACAAAGACGATTCTGGGCATTTTAGTAAACGGCGCGGTCGTGATACTATTTTCGGTTACAGGACCCGTGCAAAATGGAAGAATTATTGTTACACCGCTTGCAGTTACTAGCAAATCAAATCGAACATCAGTCTAGTTTATCCTCCCGCCTCTCTATACATAACGATGAGACAAGATATGACGCAGAAATTATTAAAGTTAAACTTGAATCGTCGTTAAGAAGATTTAATGAGGACCTCACTAACTACTTTCGTATGGTTAATAATCCTGCCGCTGACGACATAGGAAAAATGAGCGAAGTTCAACTTGAAGCTGAACAGAACCTTGCCGAATTAAATGTGAAAATTAAAATGTTTTCTATGCGAAACAACACAGTCGAACAAGGGGCCACTCAGGCTAGCAACACTTCTAGCCGTCTACCAAAACTAAACTTACCTGAGTTCGACGGGGACGTATTGAGCTGGCATCAATTTTGGGACCAGTTCAGTTCCAACATCGACGCCAGAAACATCACTGAAGTCGATAAGTTACTGTACCTAAAAGCATCTGTAAAAGGGGAAGCAAAGCAGGTTATTGACGGTTTCGACACTACTAACGCCAACTACCAGATTGCGTTGAGAACATTGAAAGAAAGATATGGGAAGACTTGCCATTTAGTCGACGCCCACTACTCTGCGTTGTCTAAAATAAAAACTGCCGATAAAACAACAATTGAGTGTAGGAAAGTATTAAACGAGGTAGAACGCCATTTAAGAGTCCTAGAGTCACTTGGTGAAGATATAAACCATAATCATTTGAGACATCTCATCTTCGAGAAATTTCCAGAAGACCTAATTTATGAACTTAAGATAAAATCTACTGAGAACTCTATTCAAGAGTTGAGGAAACTTTTGGAAATCATCATTACTGCTCGTGAAGATGCTAGTCGAATAACACAAGGAAGAAACCCTAAGGTAATTGAAAATTATACTGTGGAAACACTGCATGTTACACAAGAGAAAAGGAACCATCCCATTGAAGCAAAGGAAAATATGAGCAATAATAAAGAAACGAGGTCGTCAAAGGTCAAGTCATCAGGAGAACCTCAAAAGAAGAGGGCGAGGTTAAGCTGTTTATTCTGTAATGGTAGCCACTTCAACGACCAATGCGATAAATATAAAACTTCTACGGATAGAAAGACTATGTTAAAAAACCGCTGTTATCAATGCTTTCGTCCTGGCCATAGCATCCAAAGTTGCAGATCACAGAGGACATGCTTTTATTGTAAAGAAAGTGGGAAACACAACCGTGCAATTTGTCCCAATCAATTTCCTTCTCGAGTAAAGTCATCTACGCTATCAGCAATAAACAATAAAAGAGACACTGTGTTGCAAACGGCCGTTGCTATAGCCTCAAAGGAAGGAGATAATTCCCACCAGGTTAAGTGTCGAATTTTGTTGGATTCTGGGTCACAAAGATCCTACGTCACTCAGAAAATCGCACGTAAATTAGATCTCCCAATTGTGGAAGAAGAAAGCTTGTCTGTTTTTACCTTTGGAGCAGAAACTCCTCGAGAACTCAAAAGTACAGTAGTTAGGCTCAATTTAGAAACCCGAGACATGTCTAAACGGTCAATTTATGCAAATGTAATACCAATGATATGTAAAGGAATACCAGTTGCACCATGTGAGCTTAGTAACTGGAAATCAAAGGAATTACTAGCTGACGATGGTTCATCTGACCAAGTTGATATTCTTATAGGTAACGATTACTATTACGGTTTTATGGAAACTGACAAGATTCGAATCAGAGAAAACCTGTACCTAGTTGATTCCAAGTTCGGCTGGATATTATCCGGAATAATGAACCCGGAAACTAAAGAGGCCTTAACGGTAACTACATATTTCCAGACAGAGTTAGATGTGAAGTTAACTAAACCGGACCTGCCGATGGATCAAGTGAACATATCCTCTCTGTGGGATCTTGAGTCCATCGGGATAACCGATTCACCGAAGATAACAAAGGAGGAAGAAGCTATTCGTAGCTTCAATGAGACTACCGTTCTTATCGAAGGAAGGTATTACGTGCACTGGCCCTGGAAAGAATTTCCGCCTAATCTGACCACTAACTTCGGAATGGCATTCGGCCGCCTCAAAAGCCTAATCAAACGAATGACTTCCGAATCCATACAGTCGTATGACGAAACGCTACGAGATCAGCGACAGAAAGGAATAATTGAAATAGTGTCCGAATTTAGTGAAACTACAGAAGAGGATATACCTGTACACTACTTACCACATCACGGTGTTCAACAGCCAGGAAAGCCAACTAGAATTGTATACGATGCTTCAGCTAAAGTTAATGGATATAAAAGCTTAAACGAATGCTTATATTGCGGGCCGATGATGCTCGAAGACCTAACTAAACTAATAATCAGATTCAGGTCGCATCAAATAGGCTTATCAGCTGATGTAGAAAAGGCATTTCTACAAATAGGATTACACGAGAAAGACAGGGATGTTACACGGTTCTTATGGCTTAAGGATACTTCTAAACCAGTCACAGACGACAACTTGTTATGTATGAGATTCACTCGCGTTCCATTTGGAGTAATATCAAGTCCATTTTTGCTTAACGCCACCATTAAACACCACCTCATGAAATCAAAAGATTCCGTCGTTAGGAGCGCGGCTAATGACATATACGTAGACAACCTAGTGACTGGTGCACAGACTGTGCAAGAAGCCTTGATTCTTGGTAAACACTGTAAAGATACATTTCACGATATATCTATGAATCTAAGAGAATGGAGCTCGAACTCTGAAGAATTCATGCAGGAGTTTTCTGACGCATACCAAAATCAGACAATAAAATTACTAGGTTTAGAATGGCATTTAAAAGAAGATACTTTACGACTACGTTTTAAGAACAACAAACCTAATGCAAATACTAAGAGAGACATTCTAAAAGTAATAGCTTCAGTCTATGATCCTTGTGGTTTCGCCACGCCTACATTGTTACCAGGAAAGCTATTGCTACAAGAACTATGGAAAGAAAAGATAAAATGGGATACACCAATACCTGAAAATTTCGCATCAAAATGGAAAGAAATCAACAACGACTTTAACGAGATCTCCGAAATCGCATTACCAAGACGTTATACTAGATTACTTAGAGAGAACTGTGACTTGCATTGCTTTACAGACTCATCTACACAAGCATACGCTGCAGTAATTTATATAGTATCCAAAGGTGAAATATCATTTGTAATCGGCAAGTCTCGTCTAGTTCCAATTAAAGACCAGGAACACCTAAAAATACCTAGATTGGAATTACTGGGAGCACTAATTGGAAGCCGCTTAATGAGATATGTAGTAGATTCTCTAAAACTAGAAGTAAGACGACAAATATTGTGGACTGATAGTCAAATAGTTATTGACTGGGTTAATTCAGACAAATTATTGCCGCCGTTCGTTGCACGGAGAATTGAAGAAATCAAGAGAAACAAAGAAATGACTATCAGATATGTTCCATCCGAACTTAATCCTGCAGACGTTGCTACAAGATCGGTGAGCACAAAAGACGACAGAGCTAAATGGCTAGTAGGGCCTCAGTTTCTGACACAAGGTTCCGAAACTTGGCCTACAAGCGAGGTGAAGTCCATGAACCTGTTGTCCCGGGAGGGTCTCCCGAGGGAACCTCGAGTCGAAAGATATACTAATAAAGAGTGTCAAGATACACCGGAAAAGAATATTGACAAGTCGAGAGAACGAGAAAGAAATTTGCAAACCCAAACGAGCGGATTATCAAACAAGCTCGAAACAATTAAAAAATTACAAGCCGAATATTTCCCACAAGAATACAATGATGAGGAGACTAACTTAAGTCGCAACTTGAGATTATTTAAAGACGTAGATGGCATCTTACGTTGTAAAGGTCGCTTGATGAATGCAGACTGGACCTTTGAAAAACGCTATCCTATTCTCATACCAAAGGAGAGTGAATTTACCAACAACATTATAATGAAAACGCATAACGAAAATTATCATGTGGGTGTAAATCACACATTGAGCATCATACGTCAATCCTACTGGATCCCTCAAGGCAAAAGTCAAGTTCAGAAACTTCTGAGACATTGTCCGAATTGCGTGAAACATGGTGGGGGACCTTTTAAGCTTCCACCTACACCAGCACTACCGCCAGAAAGAGTGAACTATAGTGCACCGTTCACTTTCGTAGGAGTAGACTACATGGGACCACTTTTGGTGAAAGGAGAGAACGGAGAAACCAAAAGATGGATTTGCCTTTACACCTGTCTAGCAGTAAGAGATATACACCTAGAAGTTGTTCAAGATCTAACGGCTGAAGAAGGCCTACTATCATTGAGGAGAATGATAGCTACCAGAGGCATTCCAACACTCATAACATCAGACAATGCCACGCATTTCAAACTTATGTCTGAAATACTGTCAAAACAATACTGTATCAATAAAGAAATACAGTGGAAATTCATACCCCAACTTGCGCCCTGGTTCGGGGGTTTTTACGAGAGACTAATCGGTATTGTTAAAAATTGTTTGAAACGAACATTGAGAAAACACATGCTGACACACAGTCAGTTAACTACAGTTGCAAAAGAGATTGAAGCATCTGTAAATATGAGACCACTCACTAGCGTAGACTCAGAGCTAGAACACGTTCTAAAACCAGCAGATTTTCTTACAATAGGAAAATGCATAACGGTAGAAAACTCGCCTGAAAACATTGTTAACGAAGGTACCGTAACCAAAACCGATCTTATTAAAGGTTGGAAGAAAGGAATAGTCATTTTACAAGAATTCAAAGAAATGTTTCTAAATAGATATTTACCAAGTCTTCGTGAGAGATACCAGCATTCACACAAAGAACCAAGAGTAACCGCGAAAATTACACCAGCAGTGGGCCAGATCGTCCAGTTGCGAGGTGATTCTAAAAATAGAGAAACCTGGAAAGTCGGAACGATTGTCTCACTTCAAAAGGGAATAGATGGACTATGTAGAGTAGCTAAAGTAAAAATAGGTAATAAAGAATTCATAAGATCTTTAGCACATCTATATCCTCTTGAAATAGAAGACGTTGAAAGCGAATCTAATCGAATAGATAACGAACCTATGAGTGAAAGTGAAGGATTCGACACACAGGACATTCAACCTATAGACGTAGCTATGGAGCCTATAGATATAGGGAAAACCAGTAAAACCATAAATGATCCAAGAGACGAAACCAACCGCGTCAGAGATACATCATTACATAGTGAAGAATCACGAGAGGCCAACGGGAGGATAGATGACGATAAGATGGATGACGATAAGATAGATAACGATAAGATTGATAAGGATGAGAATAACGAGTCTAAGAATAAGGAAAAGGAAGTACCAAAAGAAAGAAGAGGTGCGGCCACGAGAGCTCTGCAGAAGATCAGAGAGTGGACGCATAATTTAATGACATTACTTTAATTGCCCGGCCGGGTGTGTCGCGGACCTTTAGAAGATTTAGTCCGCGAATGTAAATACAACAATAATCAAACATAGCAACATTACTACAATAACTTTCTGCCATGGCAACATCGCAGGAAATACGTGCGACCCTGTCAAATCAGTACGACGGTAAGAACCAGTAATTTTGTCTTGTTTGTGTTTAGCTGAAGTTTAGTCAGAAGCCGTGTTTATCAAAGTGAGTTGGTATCGGGGTTGCAGCCGCATCTCTGGATTGAAAGCTGAGTATCTAATGATTTAAGATTCATTAATATTTACTTGTTGTTATTCACTGAATCCATTGTTATTGAGAATACAGAATTACCTAATGAATAATGATTAAATGTAAACCAATGAGTTCTAACTTTATATGCTGTAGTTGTATATCATGACTGAAACTTCTTGAGATCTCAATTAGTACTAGTATGATCATGAGGCAGTGAGAGTGCTACGCTGTCTCTAAAAGATGAGAAGGGTAGTAAGGATGTTACGCTTCTCATAAAGGGATGAATGACCTTTAAAGCACTTCGTTAAAGATGAGAAAGGTAGTGAGAATGTTACGCTGCTTCTAAAGGGATGAATGACCTTTAAAGCATTTCGTTGATGATGAGTGAGGCAGTGAGAATACCACGCTGCCTCTAAGAGTAGAGCGAGGCAGTGAGAATACCACGCTGCCTCTAAGAGTAGAGAGAGGCAGTGAGAATACCACGCTGCCTCTAAGAGTAGAGCGAGGCAGTGAGAATACCACGCTGCCTCGATAAGTGCCCCTTGGAAGTGATCTTCCAGGGGCGGAAACCATACCGGTTTCCTGTTGTTCAGTAATGTAATAACAAGATTTAATATTTGACATTTGGTTTCAGTAAATACCAATAACCTATGAGGCTAAAATATCGAAGTGTCAGTGTCATCGATAATATCTATCTACAGATGGTGAAAGTGGCCCTACGTGTTCAAGTCCTGTTGCTCTCTGTTCCAAGCTCTCTCTCTCCATAAAGAATTACAAGCGAAGCGGATAAACCCAGGTACAAGTTACAAATAATATTTTTTTCTTATTCGCTACGTCTGCCTAAGGTTACACCCTCATAAAAGATCAACCTAACACCCTAGTATCACATGATTCCGTTGAATAGTTGAAACCTCACATCTAAGGGCAGACGTAACGACAATTATGACACGTGATTTACGAAAGTATTATAATTTCATTTACAGTATTATTTATTTTGATTTATATTATTATAGTAACACCAGTAACACTTTACCATTAATAATTTTAAACAAAAACTGTGTTTAAACAAATTGAAACACTTTTCGTTTCTGTGACATACAGCCGTGTTTATCCAAATAGGTAATAACACTGTTACTTTAATAATATAATAATAATAATACCTTTATTTCAGGCAACTATGGCCCATAACATATGTAGAATACATAATATTAATATTATAACTATAAATAAACTAATACATAAATACTTTAAACTTCTGTTATGACTATCTACGAACATGTTCATTGATAGACACAATATTGTATTTCGCGAGCCGATCATAACTCGGTTTAGTAACGCCTTAATTTTCCGCTAGATGGCGTAAAATACAATATTTTACAAAAATGACAAGTTTATGTTGTAGTTTACGTATATTTTACATAGATGGCATTGATAACTCAATTCATGAAAATTTTCGTTTAGTAACGGTTTTACTTTAAAGGTGCGGTATGTATAATATTATATAAGAGTTATATATATTTTTCTTGCCAATCTAATTTACCTTCACTTACAAAGTAATTCGTTAATTTAGTTCGAACATTATCTGCTTCATGAATTGGACGTCCAGTGTTAGTGGGATTTATGTCAGGTAATGGCGCTGGACAATTCATGTCCTCGGATTTTATACCATCTCTTGTCCTAACAAAGTTATGTAAAACACAAATGGCTTTGACGATATCATTGGCAAAATCTATCTTGACGTCTATTGGCCGGTGCAAAATTCGCCATTTGTTACACATTATTCCAAATGTGCATTCAACATACCTTCGTGCTAAAGAAAGACGGTAGTTAAATATTTTTTTTCTTTCGACAACATTTTACCTCCATATGGTCTCATCAGATTTTTAGTCATACCGAAGGCTTCGTCAGCTACAATTACGTATGGTAATTTAAATGCATTGTTCTCATTATCGGTGATAGATCTTGGCTCAGGAATGTTTAACAAATTTTCTGATAGTTTTTTGTAAAACGACGTTTCCTTAAAAACACCCGAGTCAATGTCTTTTCCGTAAGCTCCAATGTCTACCCATATAAAGCAATAGTTAGAATCGCACAAAGCCATTAAAACTAACGAGAAAAAGTGTTTGTAATTGTAATACATTGATCCTGAGTGTGGTGGCTGAATTAAACGAACATGTTTGCCATCCAAAGCGCCAATACAATTTGGAAAATGGGCTTTATTGGCAAATTGTTTAGATATTTCTATCCACATATCTGTAGTTGGTGGGCTCATGACCATAGCTCTTAAGTTTCTCCATAAAACTTGGCACACTTGCTGAATTATACCTGATAACGTAGATTTGCCAATTTTATAACCATACTGCAGCTCTGCTAATGAACAACCACTGGCTAAATACCTGCAACATAAATATTTTTTTGTTGTTTTAGGATCATTTTTGCAGAAAAAATGGAAAAATTTAAGAGATGCCTACGTTAAAGAATTTAAAAAAAATAAAAATTTGAAATCTGGTTCTGGAGCTTCAACATCTTCATATGGATATTTTAAAAGATTAGGATTCCTTAAACAAGTTGTCCAAAAAAAAGTAACTGATAATAGCCTTGACTTAGTGGAAACATCAGAAAATGTTGATTCGAACAACGTTAAATCATCTTCAATTGAACATTTGCCCAGAAAGAAATATAAACTGAACCCAGCCGATGAGCATTTCGCAAATATTTTAGAAAGGAGTATAGATGCTCGTAATAAAAATGTAACAGAAAAAAAAGAAGAAGATGATGAAGATAAGTTATTTTGTCTTTCATTGGTTAAGGAAATAAAAAAAGTTTCCGAAAAAAGGCGCTTGAAGTTGAAAATTGAAATGTATAATTTATTAGAGCGCTACCAATCCGCAGAAGCACAGTCATTTGGAGACATTAACTACCCGTCTACTTCATATAATTCAGAACAGCAGCCAAGAAACTATTCAACTTCATTCAGAAATCCTCAATATAGAGACTCAATGCAGTATTCTGATAGAGAAGCTTCAACACAATATGGTTATACAACTAGTTCCTACACTTCACCTCCCACAAATTTTTCACAAGTAACATCACCCGGGTCATACGAAGATTCTCAAGAACTGGATTTATTCAATAATAATAATTAAAATATAATTTGCTGGAAAGTCTCGTATTTGATTTCTCGTTTCAAAGATTTTTGTTTAGTGATTGTTTCTTTTAATAAAGAATTAACTTACCGTATTGTTACTATGAGTTTTTCTTTTGGTGATATGCAATATCTAATAGCATCTTCACTGGGTTTTAAATCGTTCTCAACACAATCATATAAAAAATCAAAAGATGCAACAGACATCCTGAAGTAGTTAAAAAAATTTTCTTCATGTAGTCTCAGGTCGGGATACAAAGTAATGTACAGGCTTGAAGAAAGTCTTTCACTTAAAACGGGATGCACCCAGTATCGTCTTTGTCTTCTTCTGCGACGTCTCAGCCTTCGGTATAAAATCCATAAGCAAATTGCCTCCTCCACGTCGATTCTTAAGCAATGTTGATGCCAGACTGCCGCGCATACATTTGCCGTCATGTGAATGCTCTTACCGCGCGGCTCCGCGCGGTCATATGAACTTAGCCTAAGTGCCTTCTAACCAGGTGCACCGACGGGCTACATCCTGCTGGAATAGCTGCGTAAGACTCCTCAGTTATTAGTTAAAAGCAATATTATTACGTCTATTCGTATATTTTTTGAATTAGAGGTCATCTGCCATTATCCTCGTCCAAGCGGGCGAGGTGTTGTTGGTGGAAACCTATATTTTTATATTAGGTCCTTACATATGAAATTGGCGTTTTGTATGGAAGGAACAAAAAGTCGAATATTTTTTAATATAATATATTTAATTAATCAAAGTATGAACCATTGTTTTCAATGCACTTTTGCCATCTTATAGGTAGTTCATTGATCCCTTTACTAAAAAAACCAGTCGGACGGGAATCAATAAAATCTTTGAAGGCGATTTGGACTGCCCCATCGGAGTTGAATTTTTTCCCTTGCAAAAAGTTATCCAAATTGCGAAAAAAATGGTAATCTGTTGGAGCAAGGTCCGGGGAGTACGGAGGATGTCTAAGACATTCCAATTCAAGCTCTTCTAATTTGGTAGCCGTCTGTTTCTGTTCAGTCAATTCGTGAGGTACCCACCTTTCAAGCTTTTTAATCTTCCCAATTTGCTTCAAGTGAATTAAAACAGTTTTATCACTAACATCGAAGCCTGCAGCTAACTCGGACGTGGTTTGCGATGGGTCCGCTTCCACAATAGCCTTCAATTCTCCATTATCAACTTGGGTCTCAGGCCGTCCACGGGGCTTGTTCTGCAGGTCGAAATTTCCAGAACGAAAACGTTGGAACCAAAAACGAACTGTGTTTTCTTTTGCAACATGACCGCCATACACATCATTCACCCTTCGAGTCGTTTCCGCAGCACTAGTGCCACGGCGGAACTCGTACTCGTAAATAATGCGATATTTTAAATTTTCCATTTTGTAAAATGAGTGACGCAAACAGAAAAAACAGAAGAAAAAAAACAAATGAATGACGGTCATCGAAGCACAAATACATGAGTAAATAGCTGTACAAATTTGAATTTGGAATTCCTTACCAAAGAGGAGAAATTCGTGATTAAAGTGGCCAGTACGAAAAACGCCAATTTCATATGTAAGGACCTAATATTTCTGTACAAAACTGTATCTTCGTTATGTGTAATCATCCATAAATGTTGGAAATTACACTAAATAAAACCGCATCCTGTGAAAAATCCCTGGACTTTCCTTTCTGCCGGAACGAGTGACGTCATCGACTTGGAGTCAACGCAACCCCCTTACAAACTGGCGCCCAACGTGGGGCTCGACTGCAAGCCGAAGTAAATAACCCGCTCCGGCCGCATCGGCCGACTACGACTACAGCCAAAAGGAGGAAAACAGAGATGTCTGTCAACCTGTCCGACGCGCAGTTTGAAGCGCTTCTGACCAGAATATCACCTGGAAGACACGGTTCCTTTGCTTCCTGTAACGCCCAATATGACGGAGTAAGGAATCCGGAAGTGGTGGAAGCATTTTTGGCAGCGACAAGTGTTTTCAAGCAAATAGAAAATATAAGTGATTCAGAGACTCTTACCGGGGTACCACTTATACTAAAAGGAGAAGCTGCAGTATGTGACAGGGAGTGAAACAGCAAGTCACCACCTGGGATGACATCAAGAAGCGTCTCTGTTACGCTTTTGGCCCTAAAAAACCTGCGTATATAATCTATCAAGAGATAGTACAAGTCACGCAGGATTTTGCAACGCCTACTGAAACCTTCATTGCTCATAAACGGATGTTGATAGCTCAGCTCTCGGGTCCTGCGCCCACTGAAACACAACAGCTGGATATGGTGTACGGACAACTGAAGACATTCCATCTCCACTTTTGATGAGCTACTGAAAGTAGCACGAGTTATTGAATAATTATGGAGCAACAGGCCAAAAGAAGGAGAACCTGAAAAGTCTAGCAAGAATAACAGACAAACAAAAATAAAATGTGGGTTTTGCCATTTCTCAGGAGACAACACAGAAAAGGGTCGAAAATTGAAGAAGAAGGAATTGGGTAGTGTTGACGGGGATCCAGGTTCACTAGTACAGATAAAAGGTACCCAGGCACCGTCACCTTCGACACCTAAAGTATCCTGCTATGGATGCAGTGCGCCCGGCGTTGTCCGTATCAATTGCCAAACGTGTTCAACGAAGAAATGGGAGCCCGCCAAAACCGAAGTGGTTGGCGTAAGTTTCTGCCCAATCGACCTTCAATACGATGTAAAAATGAGACCCATTGTATTTATTGAGGTCAATGGGATAAAGGGCACAGCATATATAGACACATGTGTGAAAGCTAGTGTCGCATCTTACCAATTGTATAAGGAATTGGTAAGGAAAGGCAACATGTTTGAAGAGGAAATGGTTCGTGTCACCTTGGCCGATGGGGTCGGGAAAAGGCAACGCGTCTTAACAACCACAGCCGCTGTGATGTTGGAAGGCCGTACATTTCCTACAGCAAGCAAAAATGGTCTTGGATCTGGGACAATTTACATGGAAATATCTGGATAGTGACCACACAACATTTGAAATGTACGAAGAAGATTTCGTGAACTTTGAAAGTAGTGCCGTGAATTTAAATAGTTTGTCGAGAAACGCCGATACAGGCGGGACGGCGCGGCGTCACAAGAGGCTGCCTTTTTTTTTATCGTGGAGAAATGCTTAATGCATTCTGCACTACCACGGGGAGATAGTGCAGTTATATGGGACTCTAACCCACCAAAACTCCACGGTGACCTCTGCCGCTTACGGCGGGAACACGAGCACGCGTTAGCACTCATCCGTGAACCCGCCGCGGCTGTCCGTCACCGGACCCTCCTCTGGGGAGTATTCCCCATCACCATCTTGGATGCACCAGAACACATAGCACGCCGTGACCACCCCAGGGACCAAACCAGCATATGGGCGCCAGATGACCTCGTGTCTGGGCACCCTTGGTCCCCCTGCGACGGGTCAGGTCATTGACATACTCCGGGTCATACTCCGGTGTATATTTCCCGCCTCCACTACACCACTGACACGGAAGACATCGTGACGTACGTGCGCCAAAGGTTGAAGTACGCGCCGAGGGTGCAGCTGCTAGAGTTGCGTCGCAACGTCAACTTTAAGGCGTTTGTGGTGCGCATACCAACATGCTACTTGCACCTGGTGATGGAAGAAAGCTTTTGCCCGCAGGATGTGGTATTCCGTTGCTTTCGCGGACAAGTGCCACCGGCACGCACAAAGACTTAGTGCAACTAAGTGATACTAACATAGTTTTTAAGTTTTATTTACTAACAAAATTTGTTACTATATTATGATGTATACTTAGGTTAAGGTATGTATCTATGGGTCTTTGTAACCTGAAAATAAATGGTTTATTATTATTATTATTGGCCCCGCCGCCTGCCAATTTTCGGCCGCAGAAGATAGGGAGAGCGGCCAACGTCATACCAACACTCCTCCTCCTCTGCGGCCCCACCGCGTCCGCCATCAGACGGTGGCGACCCCGTCAAGGCCGCGGAAGGTAGGGAGAGTGGCGCACCGCAATACTGGCACTCCTCTCCCGCCGCAGCCTCCAACCCTCAGCCGCGATGCCTTCGATACGACATCGCGGCCCGCCTCAGCTGCGATGTCGTCCAAGCGGCACCGCAACCTACTTGTTGGCCGCTACGTCGTCGGCTTACTGGCAAAGGCCCTGACGACCGATGAACAGATAAAAGAAGCACTCAGAAGCGAAGAAGACACATGATAAGTTGTAATTATATGGAGAAGAAAACAATATGTCTCATGTGATTTACTGTTATAATTTTTTTGTACGTTATGTTTCTAATAATCTTACGTTTTTTTTGCTACTCCCAGAACGGCAGTTGATTTTTTTGTTTTCTTTATGAATAAATAAGATAATATAAAAATATACTTGGTTTTTACATAATACATATATATGCATCACTCCAGTCTCCCGGAGGGGTAGAAAGAGACAACGGATCTCGATTTCTCGTAATCCTTACATAGGTACCTCAGTTCACATAATATTTTTCATGTATTCTCGTACTTCTCGTTTCTCGTTTCGAGTACTTCTCACAGCCCTTTTACACAAAAAAAACAAACACTCAAAGAAGACTGAGACATTCAAACACAGATAACACACATAAACACAAATAACAAAAAAATAATTATCACATTCAAACATTTGATAACACACATAAACTCAAACATACATAAACTCACCCTGACACACATAAACACAAACACACATTAACAAAAGAAATATTAGGTAAATTATTAGGCAAACATACTGCTAGCCGCTCTTGGGTACAGATAGATCTGCAGTTAGTATCTTGCTTAAATATATGCGGTTTAATTAAATTATGTAGTTCGTAGAATATATTCCTCGGTAGTCAGTAGGACTTGGTAAAACTTTCATCATCTAACTCATTAAACAGAGTAAAAAATTCTCCATGACTAGCATGGTAATTCAAATGATTTCTTCTCCAAAACCGATGTGTTCTTTTGTTTAGGTAATATAAAGCTATCAATTCTGCTTCTTCAGACTGTAGTTCTTCTTCTTCAAGTAAAAGAAGATACTTTTTTTGTAATAATAGCGACATCATCTACCTTTCGTGTCAGAATGCGTACGGAGCACTCAACGCCTCGCGCCTGAGCTGAAAAACATCTCTTCTCGCACAGGACACCGCACACATCTCCGCTGGAATAGAGTGCGTTTTGCAGATGCGCAGAAAAAGCTTCAAGCAACCCCTGTTTTTACAGCCCTTAAAATGAATGAGCAGCTTAAGCCTAAAGAAACAAAATGGTGTAGTAGTGATATATGGATGAAATTCGATAGCTCGCTGGCTGTAATTTCACATGGTATATTGAAACAGCGCAGCGTGCCGCTTTTAGCACGGGCATCGAAAATGTACTGAAGGAATTCGACGCACCAAATTTAAGAGAGTCAATCAAAAAGAACTTAAAGGACGATTCTACGGATTTTTTCTACGGATTTTAAGACATTCTCGGATGATGTTCTTCAATTTGGGTGACGTCACGGACACTTTACGGTGCACAAGAGCTGTTCGTGTCTGCGCAATTATAAAATGAAAAACTAATATATTTCGTATAAAATTCGTGTAATACGTTATCACTGTATACTACGCGTGTGATCGTTTGCAAGGAAAACATACAACAGTTCGGTAAATCCGTAAAAATAAATATAACATTATTTACTTTTAGACTTTTAAGGGAAGTTTTTTGGTGCCACTGGTACCTCCAAAAAGTGTCACTGTCTCAAAATTTTGACAGGCGCCATCTAGCTGATTCTAGCCGTACTCATATGGTGAAGTGTGCAGCCTGCTGCTCGTCCCAGTAAACAACCCTATAAATGTCTTTATTGTGCTGAACCTTATGTTCATGCATTATTAGGATTAAACCACATAAAATTCGTTAGAGACCTCTTAGAAATCATTGTACATTATTATTAGACATACCGCTGTTATGTTTAATAACTGAATTAGAACCACTTTAAGAAATTAAAGTAAAAGCTAGATTTTCAATAACTTAACTATAGTAGTACCTACCCTCAAACTTTTTGCAAACTTAATTTTGTTATTTTCTCTTTTTATTATTGTCGAATATCACTATCTCATTTAAGACATCTAGAATTTTCATCCCATACCTGAGATTACACACTCATCATAACTTTTATTCCTTTGTTTTTTTCACTTCATCCTAGTACTTAACTATCCAGATCCCTCTCTTCTTCCTTTCACTCACTTGGCTTTCTCTTCTCTCGTTCTAGGGTGCCTCTAGGGTTGGCATGTCAATATGTTGACCCGTAGAGCAGCATCCTTGGATGAAAAACTGAGGGCTACATTGAAAAAATTGGAATCTACTATAGAACAGAACAAACAGCTACTACAAGAAAGGGATGACAGCGAGGTAGAAATAAAGTTCATTAACGACAAGAACACTGAGCTTAAGAACCAGTTGACTGAACTACACGTACAGCATATGGACATACTTGACCAGCACCAACACCTCCGTCAACTAGTGTCAAATTTCCAGGAATGTAGTGACACCCACGAACTGGCTTTGAGACGCATATCTGAACTTGAACGGGAGTTAAGCAGGGCCCACAACACAATAACCCATTTGGAATCTCTCAAAGCCAGTGAAGAGTCTGCTATCACCTGCAGTCTTTATGATGAGTTGGTTGGTAGCGGGTCCGGAACCACATGTGTTGAGCCAGATGTCACAATAGATTTAACTAATGATACTATCATTAAAACAATCAGTAATCACAATAAGATAAAAAATATATTAAAATTAATAGATTAATTAGAAAAACTCAAAAATCTTTAAAACGCCAAAAAGTAAATAAATTAAATACAAAACTTAGGCAAAAGAAATTAAATTTAATACAAGAATTAAAGAACTGCAACAGTGAATTAGAATTTAAAATCGTTGTGCGGCCTCAGCCTTAATCCTATGTATCATGCTTGAACTAAGCATATCGATGTACGACAACATTTCATTCGAGGAATTCTAAACAAAGGTATTATGTATTGATTTAAATTATTTGCCTACCGATCAAATGACGGCTGATGTTTTAACGAAACCTTTAACTAAAGAGAAAACTGAAAAATTTGTTAATCAGCTTGGACTTCAGCAATTCAGAGTAATGATGCACCGGGTATCATTATCAGAGAAAAATTGTGTGAAATTCCTTCTAGTAGCACAAATTCAATACCAATTATCAAATAAAAACGCCCTACGCCAAATCATCAAGAGAGCAAGAAATAAAAGTAAACCTAAGAACCTACAAACTTCCGCTAAGTGGTTAATATACCAAATCTATGTAAAGAAATTAATGGTACCTACCCGATTTCTAGGTAAAAATGTTACTTTTGGGGAGGATAATGGTCGTTTGTTATTATTTGCAACTGAAATGAACCTGCAAAAGTTAAGTGAATCGCCAGTTTGGTTTGTGGACATTTCAAACCTGCCTTGTAATATTTACACAAATCTTTTCAGTTCATGGCATTGCACTGGAGATTGTAGACGAATATTACCCTTGGTATACGGATTTCTTCATAAAAAGACGGAAGAATGTTATATTAAGTTTTTTCTACAATTGAAAGAATATTCTTCTGAATTTAACATCGATTTGAAACCAGAACAAATAATGTCCGATTTGGAATTGGCGATAAAATAAATGCAATCAGAATAGAATTTCCTGCCACAATCCAGTCTGGTTGCTTATTCCATGTTGGGCAAAACATTTGGAGGAAGATACAAGGGAGTGGGCTCAGTGAGAGATATGGCACAGACGTGAGTTCGCCTTGAAACTGCGATATTATGTAGCTTTGGCCTACTTGTCTCCGGAAAATATAGCTGATGTCTATAAACAGTTGAGGGTGAGCGCTTTTTAGAAGAAGCAGAAGCTGTCACTAAATGTTTCGAAGAATATTACGTTCTGGGCCAATTAAAATCTCGCATATCAGATGGAAAAAATTTAATTCTTCCGCGAACTCAAATCGAATTCACATCCAGGAAATACGTTCAAAGTCCGCTCGCTTCGGCATGAAATGTTTGAACTATGTGAGTCTCGTACCGGATACATATGTATAGGTTCCAAATCTATACTGGCAAATCACATACTTCAAACGTCGACAGTGATGTCGTTTCAATCAGCTCTGATCTTGGTTGAAAGACCACAAAAATAGTATTAGAGCTGATTGAAGAAGGCCTTGAGGGGAAGGGTCACTGGCTCACCATGGACAACTTTTATAACAGCCCTGCTCTCGCCCGACATCTTAAATCTAAAGGAATTGACTGCCTCGGCACTTTGCGTGCGAATCACAAACATGTGCCTGAGGCAATAAACAAGTTTAAAGAGAACGTGGCAAGGGGCACAATTGTGGCCCAGCATTCGGGCGATGTTTCTGTTTCTGCATGGAAAGATGTAGAAATTGTGAACATGATTTCCACTTTCCATGACAAAACAACTGTCGAGGGGACAAGGGCCGGGAAATCCCTTCAAAATCCTACCAGCGTCCGAGACTATAACCTCTCCATGGGAGGCATCGATCTGAAAGATCAGATGCTTTCCAGATATTTGATGGAACGAAAAAGGTGCTTGAAATGTTACATTAAGTTAAAGACTAATAAGACCTGAAGATAATGTGGAGTCATCTGATCAAGAACATTCCAAAATTACTAACAATATTCAACCAGGGCCCCAAGTCTGCTAATTTACGAATGGCTCAATTGAATATCAATTGAATCTCAGTAGCAGTTTTAACTACATTTGGTATTCTGCTACTAATTTAAGACCAATGGTTTTCCAGTGACATACCATTGAACTGCTATCAGAATATTTGCTAGTCTGCTCTTCAATTGTGTTACAATTGTAAATCGATTGTGGTCTAAATCGGTATTCTACTCTTAGTTGACGTTTGTTTGACATTTATGTCAATGGACACTCAGTGTCAATTTTGCAATTGAAGTACGATCGTAGTACGATTAGGCAACAATAGATATTTATAGTATTTTGCAAGCCACCACTTGACAAAATATATTTAAAAGATGCTGCGGTCATTGTTACGATGGCGTATTTTAGCATTAGCTAATGCGCAAGATCGCCGTCGTCACCTTTTGGCTCAGCGCCGTAAAAAGCGGGCCTCGATGAGGGCAACGGTATCCGCCGTGGAAGAATGAACGAATACGGAGTTTATTAAAACATTCCGCCTTAGAAAAGCGGAAGTGAGGGCCCTAACAATTAAGCTCACACCTTTGCTACCACGACAACGGAGGAAAGATGCAATAACACCCAATTTGAAGGTTAGTAAAGTGCTATATTTTTCTTGGTTTTGTATTTATATATTGTATTATAGGCCTCTTCTTTAGTAAAGGTACCTAAGCGACGGTTGTGTAATGTAGAACTTCGATTGCAGATACTTATTGCATTCTATGCCACAGGCTCGTACCAGACACTTGTTGGCCAGAGTGTTTTTCACAATGTGTCTCAGACCACTGTCTCAAGGGCTGTGAGGCAAGTAACTGAAGCACTCAATAGCATCCTCCTGCAATATGTCATCTGGCCAAAGCATGTTCAAGACCGAAATAAAATTAAGACACAGTAAGTAGGCATCTTACTATGGGGTATTTCATTTACTTATTTGTGTTTACTATGACTACCTAACTGGTATTTTATGTTGTAGGTTCTATAAATTTGGGATTCCCGGAGTATTAGGCTGCATAGACGGCACCCACATAGCCATCCTGAGACCGGTTGAACATGAGGAGCGATATTTTAATAGAAAGGGATACCATTCCCTTAATGTTATGATTGTAAGATATCCTAATTTGCGCACACACACTAGTGCACTAGATTATCTCTTGCGTATGTGGCTGATCTTCATTGATATGCCACTATGACTGAAAACAGTCAGAGAGTAGTCTAGTAGTATGTTATTGCTTATTGGTATGAATACATTAAGATAATAGTAGTATTATATTAATGTATTCATATCAATAAGCAATAACATTCATTTTGAAACAACTTAACAATTAGGTATCTTCTACAGATTTGTGATACTGAACTTAACATGCTGCATGTGGATGCAAGCAGTCCCGGGTCAGCCCATGACTCTAGTGTATGGCAGAGTAGTCCTATTTGTAATCACATGAGAGAGTTATGTGATGCTGGAGAACATGTGTTTTTATTGGGTAAGATATTATATTAATATTGACTTCCAATAATGAACGACTTAGTTTTGATATAATTTGTAAACATTTCTTTTTAAAGGTGATAGTGGATATCCTTTACGGACTAATATGATGACCCCAATATTGAACACAATAGAGGGCACTCCTGAACATCAATATTACCAGCTCCATGTCACTGCCCGTAATACTGTAGAACGCTGCATTGGAGTACTGAAAGCTCGGTTCAGGTTTTGTATTTAAATAAATATAAATTCACAATAAATAAATGATGATGCAAGGTGATAAAGCATATTGTTATTTACTAGATGCCTGCTAGCTGCGAGGGCCCTGCACTACAGTCCAATTACTGCTGGAAAAATAGTGAATGCTTGCTGTGTGTTGCATAATATTGCAAATAAGAACAGACTACCTGTTCCACATCTCACACCTGAAGAAGCCCTTGCAGAGATGCAACAACAGCATCAAGTAAGTCTCCATACCTTTTTGTCATGGTGCGGTCACTAAAGAGAATAGGCAGTTACTGATTTAGCTATGATTATAATTGTGTGGTGCAAGTCCTAAAATATTAACATAGTTGTCAGAGAAAAAAGTGCCCTCGCAAGTCTGATTATGGTGCTTTCAACATTATCGGCAAACATCAAGCTGCAGGTCGGAGAACAATTTCAAAGGCATGTGAAGTCTGCCAATCTGCATTGACTGGTGGAGTCTGTACTCTCTTAATATGATGAAAGGCCTGTGCCCCAGTAATGGGAACGTTTCTTAAGCTGATGATGACGATAATTTAAATTATAACTATTGTTACAGATTGAAAGAGAAATTAGTGTAGCATCAGCACAGGGACTGGAACTGGAACCTAACCACCGTGTTAACCCTGATCTCCATCGAGGAAGACTGTTACAAAGAGCACTAGTTGAGAGATTGTGGAGGGATCATACTAATAATTAATGTTTAATAAAAAAAATGTTGTATTTAAATATTTTTATTAATTATTAATCTAATCATATATATTAATAACCTTCATAATAATATTAAAAACCTAATTCTAATCGGAAAATTATAAAAATAATCTATTCCGATAGTGAATAAATTTTTATTCACTATCGGAATGTAAAATGTATTTCCGAAAAATAGAAGCAATCGATCGATTTCCGACAGTTCGGAGTTGTATACTGTTCCTTCCGTAACATCGGGCCACATAAGGTACAGGCGCCGTATAAGGCCCACCTCCTATCATGGCCCACTTTAAAAATACTAACTTTCGGCGGCCAGAACAATTTTAATGAACAATGGGAAAATTTGTATGGACCCCGTCCCCAGCAGTGTAGCACTATGGGCCATGTGTGAAAAAATCGATGTCATTCTGAATAACAAATTACTGAAAGAAAGTATGAAAAATAATGAATGTATGAATGTGGCAAACAATATTTTTTTCTTAATTATTTTTATATAAGACTGCTCTTTATGGTTACTATTTTATGATTATTATCATGTTCTTTATGATAATAATTATGTTCTTAGATTTTAAAAATAACAAAGTAAGTAATCATAAGATACTCGTATTACAAATGAATCTGTATACGTATGGTTCAGTATAGTAATCATTATGGTTGTAGAAAAGAATGCTTCTAAAAATTATATTTATTATTTATGTTAAAACTATTTTAAATACAAAATAATCATAGAGGTTAAATAATCGTAGGAGCGTGCGAGTTTGATATCGTATGTTCCTAGACTAAACAATACGATATCTTCCTCTGTTAATGTCACGAATGACGCTCGCTTTCGATTAATATTTTGTTCCGTTACATAGCTTCCTAATCTGTTAGGAACATGCATTCTTTTATTAATTATCTGATATCTCCACGAAATTGGCAGCGTTAAAGCGTCTCTAAACCAGTTCAGAAGAGCTCCACCTATACGAAAGTCAACAAAATAGGTTCGCGAGGCTTTTATCAAAAACTTGATTTCTAAATGTTTTAGTGTCTCTTGAACCAACCGTTGACGACTTCAATGACCCATCGTACAATGTTAATTTTCCTCGATTTAGCGTTAGTAGGTACTATTATTTATTCTGTGGCTTTAGTGTAGGTAGACTGGCGCGATTCTCAGTCGCAATGATTGTTTATTTTAAGCATGTATTGTGTCCTCAAAAATATTTCTTAATAAAAATTACACTAGTTTACATGGGTTTTGTCCTTGAAATAAAAAGTGTTTTTTCTTATCATTTGAGATGTACTGAGTTTAAAAAAAAATAGGAAAAAAATTTAATACGTCACGTTTCCAAACTATTTATTATTTTTGATTTACAAAAATATGCCTACAGAAATAATAAAAAAAATTAAAAATGAATTGCCTTAGCTTTTTTCTTGTGTTTATTTGTGTCTGTGTCTCTTATAACAGACCAGCAGTAATCACCTAACATGGCTTGGTCCCAGTATCCTTTATAATTTTGTTCAAAAAATTTCAAATCCTGATGAAAACGCTCTCCATGTTCGTCGCTGAATTCTCCGAGGTTTTCAGGGAAGAAATCGAGGTGCGAATGAAGGAAATGAATTTTTAGAGACATGTTGACACCCATTCGTTGAAAATTGTGTAATAAATCAGCAATTAACTGTCTGTAATTTTCATTTTTTTTGTTGCCCAAAAATTCTTTTATAACAACTCGTAGTGAATTCCAAGCAGATCTTTCAATATCCGAAAGACTGTTTTCAAATACCTCATCTTTCAACATTTTTTTGATTTGCGGTCCGATAAAAATACCTTCTTTCAGTTTCGCGTCAGAAAGATTGGGAAAAATTGAGCACAAATGCTTAAAAGCTACGCTAGTTTTATCTAAAGCCTTGACAAAGTTTTTTACCAATCCTAATTTTATGTGAAGCGAAGAAGAATAGAACAATTTTTTGTGGGGGTATCAGATATTTATGCTTTATATTCAGTTTACCAGGGCTATATTCTTCTCTAAATGGCCAGTCTTTTCTTTTATAATGATATTCTTTGGCTCGCGAATCCCACAAACACAAGAAACAACAATATTTTGTATTGCCACCTTGTAAGCCCAAAAGTAAACCCACAACTTTCAAATCACCGCAGACAATCCAATTGTGATCTTTGTATTTAATAAGTTTGATTAGTGTTGACATCGTTTCATATGTTTCTATGGTATTTACTGCGTGACCTATCGGAATAGAGGGCTTCTTGTTGCCGTTATGTAGAAGGACTGCTTTTAAACTAGTCTTCGATGAATCAACGAATAATCTCCATTCTTCTGGCTTATAAGGTTGTTGCATTTCTTTGAAAAGCCCAGCTATATCATAACAGTAACAAAATTCGTTTTCTTTCTTGAAATATGTTGCAAAACACTCACTTCGCTTACGATACATAGTGACTCTTGTGTTGGGAGCAAGTAACCTCCATTGTTGCAGTCGTGAACCCAGTAATTCAGCTTTGGATTTAGATAAATTTAAATCTCTTACTAAATAATTCAGTTCAGACTGAGTTATCATATGTGGTTCTTCATAAATATCAACCAATTCCTCTGAACTTGTGTCACTTTGAATTTGATCTTCTTCGGACTCTGTGTTAGTCATCAATGTTGAGCTGGAACAACCAGGAGGTTCTGGAACTTGCTGCTTGTCTGAGCTGTAGATAGGTTTAGTAACCGAAGGAACATCTGCATATTTAATTTTATCTTTGTTCTTCTGATTAAAACCAAATGTCTTAGTGAGACAGAAGTAACAGTCATTTTCGTGGTTGGATGGTTCTCTCCATATCATTGGCATATTAAAATGCAAAAATCTTTTTGCACCTGCAGCCCATAAGCTTAGCGTTTTTCTACATCTTTCACAAAAAACGTGAGGAGCCCATTTTTTGTCCTGGTGAGAGACCGGAATTTTGAAATAACAAAAATATGCTTCTTTCAGAGATTCTGTTATGGGATATCCTTTGTTAGATATAATAAATTCACCACAAACGTAACAAAATCGGTCGGGATGTACTTTACACAACCTTTTTGACATTTTAAAAACAATATTTATTCAACTGAACACTACAATGCAACAAAATTTTAGAATGAATTCAGAACCAACTTGTGGGTAGGCATAAAATAAAGTGTGTAGATAACTTGATTCTTTGACGTCATAAGAATAAAACAAATATATGTTTGCGTTTAGTTATTGTCACTAAATAACACGATATGAAATTCACTGGAAGGACATGAAATTTATTATATTTTGTAAACTAGTGTTATTTATTTTGTTTCTATCTTTGTGGATGAATAACTTTTTTCCCTTATTACTGACACATTTACTGTCATACAATAAAATGATGTATTTTTTACGCTCTTTCATTTGATATATGAGAAAAAGTGCTACAAGGGTGGGGACGCTTTTTCCCAATGTTCCATCCATACAAAAAGATAGTCGATTTGAGAAGTATTCTCGTGAAAATAACAAACACACGAACCTGGAATTGGGTCACGGGAAAGAGTCTCGTCGGAACACTCAACTTTGCTTCGTTCACGGTCCCTCTGGGAAGACTACACACAAGACATATTCGGGTGAATCAACTTTTAAGGCACTCCTATCATGGAAGTGGCCATATTTTTTTAATTTCTCTTGAATTTTTTAGATTGTCAACCTTAGCACATAATACGATCTTTAACTACCACAGCAATATAATCTTTTTTTAAATTTAAAGTAAGATTTACGAGATTTTTTGGTAACTCAGCAGAACAAAATCAGTCTGCATACCAAAAGTACTTGTCCCCAAGCATAGGTGACGAATCCATTTATGAATTTTCTTTAAAAATATATGTCGGAGCTTCGGACGGATTGGCGTCTTTACGTTCGCTGTTAGGGTCCGCCATGTCACATTTCTTATAAATCAGTGCGCACATCCGGCACAGGCGCTGTCTCCAGAGCAAACAGATTACTCCAATATAAAACGAACGCACTACTGATAGATAACACGTGGACACTCACTGACAGCCCAACACTGACAAGTCCGAAGCGTTGCCGCTCGAACAAATTAAATAACCATTAAAAAGTCTTTATCTCTAACACGGCCATTCTGCAAGTCAACGCGCTCTCGCGTTGCTTCTCGAAATCACGTTTAGTCTAATCAGCACTATTATAGGCAAAGTGTTATTAAAAGAAAACTTTCAACCCTCTCATAAGCCGGTAGAATTCAAAAGCAAAGCGTGAAAGCTTTCAACATTAGAAAGTACACAGTACTTTGATTAAATCGCAAAGCGTAAAAGCTTTCAGCATTAGTAAGAACACAGTACTTTGATTAAACCGCAAAGCGTAAAAGCTTTCAGCATTAGTAAGAACACAGTACTTTGATTAAACCGCAAAGCGTAAAAGCTTTCAGCATTAGTAAGAACACAGTACTTTGACTAAACCGCAAAGCGTAAAAGCTTTCAGCGAACCGCAAAGCGTTGAAGCTTTCAGCAAACCGCAAAGCGTTGAAGCTTTCAGCAAACCGCAAAGCGTTGAAGCTTTCAGCAAACCGCAAAGCTTGAAGCTTTCAGCAAACCGCAAAGCGTTAAAGCTTTCAGCGTCTCAACAACTAATTAACACGCCACAGTGCTTAAGTTTTTAATTATGCGTGGGTTTTTGAACTAATACTAGATCACCTTCTACAAAAGGACGAATCGCGGCTTTATTAGCGTCATAGCGTTTTATCTTTCGTTGCTTGCTCGTCCATCCTAAACTTAGCCGCTTGTCTTGTTTTTATCAAATCCTGTTCATTGTAAATATCATCGAGATACACAACAGTCAAACCGGATGCAGCCGAACACCAGCGCTTCACACGGAGCGGCCGCCCATCCGACCCCCACAACCCAGCCACCGGGCAACACGAAATCCCTCAATAACATTCACATATTCTTTGGAAACCCTTCCACCAGTCAGTTTGCCACTCGTATTGATGTGAATAATGTGGAACGGCTCTGCAATTTTGTCAACAGGATGTAAAGCCGATTGCCGATTGTTTTATTTGCATCTTTCCTGTACTAACAGCCAACCTAGAATAATACTTCTGGCAAAATAGTTTCGTATTTTTTTTTAAATATAGACCTCAACCTATCAATATCACACTGCTCAGTCAGTTCGTGTTTTGGATAAGACACATACCATTAACATTGATGTCACGTATTATTTTAGCACCGTCACTATTAAGGATAAAAAATCAAACTCAAACCGGGGATCTTAGGCATCTCCCTACCTAGGATTAGGTACGTCATGCGGTAATAAATGTGAACTAACAATGACGAACGTTATCACAGTATGGAACCCGTCAAACTCAGTATAAGTGGTAATTTTCAGAAATTAAAAGCATGGTACTAAGCCAATACCTGTGAGGTGGGTAAATGAGATGTGTTCTTATCAGGTAAACAAAATCTGCGATTTCCTTTGCACTCTGGACCACTGTTAATCAATACTTGTAGATTATAGCCACCTAAACATATTTTAATCAAAGAATCGTCATAAGAGGATCAATAAACATTAACCGATTTTGTTACCGACTTAGGATCTTTAAAATCTTTTAATTTTTCATCTCGTTGCTTCGTGAAACAAGTAGATTCAGAATGCTCAGGTTTGTGGCAGTAAGAACATTGTACAGAAATAGGCTTATCATTAGGTTTATCAATAGACACCTGAGGTTGAGCGGTACCCTCACTTTTATCGTTATTGCGTAACAGTGAGCAATGCCGTTTCAGGTGACCTTTTTTATTACAGAAATGACAACGTCGTTCTATAGATTTCTCACTATTTTCAGGACGTTTAGAATAAAAAGATTCATGTTCACGTCTTGTCAAAATGTCGCTTAAAGCTCTTAATGTTAGGGTACGTACTTAAATGTCTATGAAGTGCCACAAAATTATTTGGAGTATTTTTAAGCATCTCGTTACGTACCTGAATATCCGTGATGCCGGAGATCACTACTTCAATTTTGTTGGACTCACCCCAACCAGTATCCAGTCGATCTATCAGCGCCAACTTGTTGGTAGAATACTCGATGTACGTAGCCGCCTGGTCGCTTTTATACTCCACCATATTGCGAAATACGTCGTAGAACCTCACCTCCTCGTTGCAATAAACTGATGAGTGAATCGCTCCTTTAGTTCTTCCCAGGTCTTGCACAAAGCCATGCCCACTTTTTCGCGCGTCCTTGTAAGTGAGTGAATACAGCGTTCCTAGTTTCATAATCCGTCCACGAGTTGTTTTTCCTATGGTGTTCAATCTCTTCGCACCACTGAGCTGCGGTAAACTGACAATCGTCTGGATTAAACGGCGGCAGATAAATCTCACTTGCCTTCAACTTCCTCGATTCCACGATACTCGTATAAGGTTTCTGGTTAGAGTTCTGAAAACCCGTCATCATATTTTGAAAAAATATCGCCCATGTTTCGGGTGTAGGCGCGCCAGGTACGTCGTTTCTTGATGTCGACGGCCCCGCCGCCACATTTTCTTGAGCTTCTTATTCCGGCGTAAAATATTCGTGATTTTGAGTAGCTGGCATCGCGGTAGGGTCGTAGGGTGATTTTGGAAGCGATCCCACCGCTGCTGTCGGAGCTTCGGACGGATTGGCGTCTTTACGTTCGCTGTTAGGGTCCGCCATGTCACATTTCTTATAAATCAGTGCGCACATCCGGCACAGGCGCTGTCTCCAGAGCAAACAGATTACTCCAATATAAAACGAACGCACTACTGATAGATAACACGTTGACACTCACTGACAGCCCAACACTGACAAGTCCGAAGCGTTGCCGCTCGAACAAATTAAATAACCATTAAAAAGTCTTTATCTCTAACATAAATGTAAATACGGAGTTATTACTCCCCATATAAATGAAACACATTCAATTTTTTTTCTAGAATAATATGTTCTACTGTAATAATTTTGATTGATTTTCAAAATAATCATTTTGTATGCATAGTGTTATTGCTCCCCATATAAACAAGTTCATTTTTTTCTAGTGTAATCGCTGATTCTAGAATTTATCTGAGTTTGTGTTAGGATTTTAGACAGAATATAGATCAAAACATTTTTTTTATAGGTAAGTGCTACAAGCTCTATTTGTCATCCATGCTGGCAACGTGCTGACCGAGCTCCACGTCTAGTCAAAACGTCAAGAGAGTCCAGCGACAATCCTATTCCTGAGCCCTCTATTGAGGTACCACCAAATGTTCGAGATCACATAATGATGCCACTATATGCAAGAGCTGCAGAGTCACAAAATCGTTGCTTTGTCTCGGGCTGCCATCGCACTGAACGTCTTACCGTACCATTATCTTTAAGACAATTTCTACTTAAAAACTAAAATTTTTATGTCCCTAACAATAACCGTGCATGTTCTAGACATGTAAGTCAAGGTTCATGGGATTTTTTGAATAATCCCCCACACAATAGCAACCACATGTTTACTGCTTTGCAAATACAGGACTTGATGACATTAAATACAAGTCCTGTAAGTATAGATTTTAATAATATTGAGAATATGCCAGACCATTTAGTTCACTATTGGTTTGGTCGAACTAAACAGCAATTAGCTGAAATTCTTAATGAGGTACCTCGGCTCTCACAAATGCGTAATGGATCGCTTGCCCTAGCAGCATATTTAATTAAGAACAGGGGACTCATTTGAAAGAATCTCTTCTTTAATTCAAATACCAACAAGAACAACATCCTCTTTAATATCACGGGCTAGAGATTTGCTAGTACAGGACTATGTTCCTCTGCACTTAGGTTTAAATCACATAAACAGGGAACAGATTGCACAGAGAAACCTTACAATACCCAATGGGATTTATGGAGTCAATGATAGAACCAGAGCAATTGTGATAGCTGATGGCACTTATGTATATGTTCAAAAGAGTACCAATTACTTGTATCAAAGAAACACTTATTCTTTACACAAGTATCGAAACCTTGTAAAAATGTTTATAATTGTCAGCACAGACGGTTATATTATCGAAGTGCTTGGCCCCTATCCAGCAACGACATCAGATGCTGAAATAATGGTGAAAGAATTTCGTGATGAAAATCAACCCTTAAGAAGATTTTTTGCTCCAAATGATGTTTTTATACTGGATAGGGGCTTTAGAGACTCTCTGTCATTACTAAACGATTGTGGGTATCGTGCTTATACACCAGCTACAGTTCAAGAGGGTGAAACACAACTATCTACATTAGAGGCTAATCGTTCCAGGGCAGTGACAATATGTCGTTGGGTCATAGAAGTGATTAATGGTAGGTTTAAACGCGACTTTAAGATTTTTCGTCAAGAATATTTTAATGCCGCATCTCGCAATTTAATGAAAGATTTTTCTGTTGCTGCTGCCTTGATTAATGCCTTTCACCCTCTTATCGAAGACAGGAATGATGCTGGGGAAATTCTGAACATAATAAATCAGAAAATGTACACTGAAAACAGTTTAAGTACTGTTGTTATTAATAATAACTTAAATAGGAGACGAACGAATTTCCAAAGAATAAATGTTGATTGAAACACTGGCCCGTGCGTAGTTTACAGAAATTAATTGGAAACAAGCTGATGATGGTTTCTATTTGAACTATACTACTCACCACCGTGCTAAAGTAAATTTATAGGGTATATTCTGCTAGGGAAAGATTCAATTAAACAAGTACCTTCTTACACAATACAAGTTTATTGGAATTAATACATAATTAAGGCACACATACAAACAAAGTGGCGAGCCACTAAAATAATGCCTCTTTCCCTGCTACTATGGCATTCACCCACACAACTAGTCTCCGTACCTAGTGGTATGGGTGAAAACCTGCATGAGACAAATAGCAGTTTCTCAGAGTCGCTATGCGAGTCCGCGAGGGAATAGATCAATAACCTTACTAGCTCACGTACATGTGTCGACCTATTTGGACTGTGCTCATATGGGGAAAATAACTAATATGCTAAGCAAACCCGAGACACAATATCTTACGACAACTGGTCTTAACACCTAGCCTTTTTACAAAAGGCCTAACTCTCTCATAGGTTAAATTATACTCTTACACAATAACCTCTCAGTTTTGATCTCAGTCAGTTGACGGATCGTCGGTCCTTGGCTTCGCTCACAGGAGGTTCCTGTGAGCACACGCGAACGCGGCCTACGGACGAGATGGTGACGCTTTCGTTACCTGGAGTGGCGTACTTCCCTCATAACCGGGAACCGGCTAAGTAAGGCCTTCCTGAACGTCGGATGACCACACCGCAAGGGATAACCTTAAAGCCGCCTGCGCTCTGATGAATTCCAAATCATCACACAACGGCGCAACATCCAGGCATCAATTTAGCTGCGCATAGCACCAATCAAAATGAAGGCTAGCATAACAAGCCAGACAGGATTCTGCTCTTACTGGATTATATTAAAACCCCATCGGGTTATTTGGGCACATCCCGTTCCTCTCAGGATATAAAGTCCCTCTCAAACAGCCCCCAGGCTCGTGTTCTTGGTCGTAAAAGACCGGACACGGAACCCCGTTTTTTTCCAAACCAATCTGACAGTTTCTCGAATAATCTTCCACAGACTATATAAGATTATTATCGATTTTTATCCTTAATACAATCGACTATGTTTTTAATTAAAAATATGGTGAATTATGTATGTTTATTTGTTTTAATTAACTGTTAAACTGCAATTAATTTACTAAACACAAAAAACCGTCTTTGCGTAACGTAAACCACCATGTCAATCGCTATTCCACGACAGGTGTCGCTAGTATTAGTTTTGCAACGTCACAATGCCCCTCTTCCCACAATAAGGTTTTGTGTACGCAAAAACCAACACCGCCCTCGGTGTTATAACACTGGAGTGGGTAAACAAATTCTCATAGAAAGCTCAGTGGAAGAGTACAAATCTTTATAATCTGATGATTCTGAAACGACAGATGTAATCATTTTTAAGATGGAATATAAATAATTTCCTTAATTTCTCCTACTGTAAGTAAATGACCAACCTTATAAAATCCAAACTGCCAGGAAACTTATTCTGCTTACAAATCTTCCTACATTCCGGGCATAACCCCCCCCATTCTTTCATACTTCCCTAAATTTTCCTCTCTTTCAATCCTGTAGCAACCTGCATTCATATCGCAGGAAGCCACCTCTTGCATACTCCCGAATTCCGTCTGTATACCAGTGGAACTCTGCATTGTTTAATACAAATCTAAATGATCCTCCTGGTGAATATGTTCAGCGAGCTGATACATATATAGGGCAACCAATGTGCATAACTCACCAGGCAAGACGTATACAGCGTTCCCAGAAATAAAACTTCTGAAAACATAATGGTGGTTTGGCTTATTTTAAGAGTCACCGGCCGCTCGTAACTAGATAAGCACTAGTGCTATCTAAAGTCTCACCGAAGCAACAATGCTATCTCGGCAAAACAAACATTAGTGAAGGCCTATTTTAGAAGTCACAATCCGCTTCATAAAAAAATACAACCAAGCAAACTTGGCTATAAACCACGTGTAGGCTTATTTTAGAAGTCACTATCCGCTTCAGTCAAGGCCTATTTTAGGAGTTACTACCCGCTCCATAAGAGAAACCAACCAATCAGATTGATTATAAATATCGTGAAGGCTTATTTTAGAAGTCACTATCCGCTTCAGTGAAGGCCTATTTTAGGAGTTACTACCCGCTCCATAAGAAAACCAACCAAGCAGAATTGATTATAAATATCGTGAAGGCTTATTTTAGAAGTCACTATCCGCTTCAGTCAAGGCCTGTTTTAGGAGTTACTACCCGCTCCATAAGAAAAACCAACCAAGCTTGGTTACAAAAGTTATGGTCCGAGCCATAAAAATAAGTTTGTTACTAAACGCAAGGCATGCAAAAGGGCAAAATTATCGTATACAATTTTGAACGATACCCAAAACTCACGTTCATAATATAATAAACAAAACAATGTACTTATAAACAAAGTATAACATGCATATGCCTTGTCGTCGTTGTTGGAGTAAATTTCCAAACAACACGTGAAAACACGGACTACGGCTAATAAACCCCCGGCTAAGACGACTGTAAAATAATTTTCGACTAACTAAAGATTATGTTAATAGATTTTCATATCTTTTATATGCCAAGAGCCTAATGGTTTACCATTTAACCCTATAAGCTCATAAACTAAGGGTGAAAGCTTCTTTTTCACTATGCACTGTTGATATTTAGGAGCCAACTTAGATGCCTTATACTTTTCCGCATCACTTTGGATGTATGTCTTACGCCAAACCACCTGGCCTTCACGTAAAGTGACGTGGCGCCTACGCAAGTTATAATATTTCGCGTTTGTGGCATGAGCCTTAACAATATTGGCGCGCACCTTTTCGAAAATCTCCTTTAGGACACCTAATTCTCCTGCATACTCTTCACGAGGCATAGCTACTTCATAATCGCAGTCGTCTGTGTTCTTATAAAACGTGCCGTTTATAATGGGTTCTCGGCCATGGACCAAGAAAAATGGAGTAAATCCAGTTGTTTCATTCACTGCGCTATTTAAAGCAAATTGTATTTTTGTTAAATTGAGATCCCAAGTCCTATGATCTTCCTTTACATAAGAAGAAACTGCAGTCATTACTGTTTTATTGTACCTTTCAACCATGTTAATTTGTGGGGTGTATCTAGGCCCATAATGCACTCGAGGTATGTTATACTTCTTTAAAAGGTTACAAAATTCCGATCCCGTGAATTGAACCCCATTGTCGGTAATTACGGTTTCAGGAATCCCGTGAGCCAGAAGAACATAATTCTCAAAGTTTTTGGCTACCAAAGCACTAGTTGCACGGCGAAGTGGAAACAATAACGTATATTTTGAAAAACAGCAAGAAACTACAAGTAAATGTACAAAACCCGAGCGTGATTTCGGTAGTGGTCCAACTAAATCTATAGATACAGCTTGAAATGGTCTATAACATTGTTTAGGCTGACCCATGAGACCCGGAGTAAGAGTAGTCGTATGTTTATAAGCCGCACAAATACTACAGCCCTTGACGAACTCAACTACGTCACGATACATTCCTGGCCAAAAATACCTCAAACTTAACCTTCGGTGTGTCTTAAAAACACCCAGGTGACCTGAAGTAGGAGGTTCATGGTTTTCGGACATGACCTGTGAACGCAGTGTTTTGGGTACTACTTCTTTCCAGTCGAACTCTTGTGTTAACGCATATTTACCTTTAGTGTACCTATATAACAAACCTTTATCTACGCGATAGTTGGGGTAATTTTTCGGGCATGACGAACAACCAGCCAAAATTTTATCATACCATTCGTCACCAGTCGGTGTAGGCGTAATAGGAGTATTAGTTATTGCCTCAACCTTTAGTAACCTTGATAAGGCGTCTGGAACAACATTGTCTTTACCCTTCCTATGCTCGATGGTATAGTTGTACTGAGATAAACGACAACCCCAGCGTGCTAAGCGACCTGTTGGGTTTTCTAAATTTTTAAACCACTTAAGTGAAGCATGGTCAGTAATAACTGTAAAATGTCTGCTGCCTAAATATGGTTCAAACTTTTCAACCGCATAAATGACAGCTAACGCTTCACGTTCCGTTGCACTATAATTACGCTCGGTTTTACTTAGGGATCTACTAATATAAGCAATAGGATGGTCATTCCCGTCAATATTCTGGGTTAACATACCACCTATGCCATAACTGGATGCATCGCAGTGAACAGTAAACGGTTTTTCAAAATCGGGACAAGCTAAAACTGGAGCAGAAACTAAAATATTTTTTAACGAGTTAAAAGCGTCGTCTGCATCTGGATTCCATTTAAATTTAACCTTGGTGCTGGTGAGTGCATTTAATGGTGCTGCGATGGTAGAAAAATTCCTAATAAATCTTCGGTACCATGAACAAGTACCCAAGAACATTTTTACTTCTTTCGCAGTCTTTGGAACTGGAAAGTCTAAAATAGCGCGCACTTTTTCAGGATCAGTCCTGAGGCCGCACTCATCCACCACATAGCCCAAGTATTTTAAGGATTTTGTAAAGAATTTACTTTTACTAAAATTTATTGTTAAATTTGCACTTGTAATCCGTTCGTGAAGTCTTTTTAACAGAAGTATATGGGTTTCTAAATCCTCTGAAACTACGCAGATGTCATCGACATAACAGAATATTAACCCCTTGGTAATATCGCTACAAAATGGATGACCAAACAACCTATCCATTAATCTTTGCTGTCGAGCAGGAGCTCCGCAAAGTCCAAAGGGCATTACTTTAAATTCAAAAAGTCCTCTACCTGGAACAGTGAAGCTGGTTTTCTCCCGTGAGGTTTCCTCTAGCGGAATTTGCCAAAAACTAGATTTAAAATCTACAGAGCTAATATATTTTGCGTTTTTGAGGCTATCTAAGATTTGTGGTATATATGGTATTGCATAAGCATCCCCTTTTGTAACCGCATTAAGTTTCCTACAATCTAGACAGAACCGCAATGTGCCATCTGATTTCGGGACCATAAGGACTGGATTGTTCCATGGACTTTCACTTGGCACGACCACATCGAGCTTCAACATGTTGTCCAATTCCTTATGAAGTTCCTTTAACTTTTCTGGTGACATTGGATATGGTCTGGACTTAATGGGCAACGCGTCGCCTGTGTCTATCGCGTGTTCAATTAACTGTGTTCTACCCAAACCTTTTGACTCAAACGATATGTTATGAAATTGTTGGACTATTAATTCTGCTATTGTTTTATGTTCCGGACTCAAATTATCAAATGACTCTACTGTGTTTACTAATGTTTCACCGGTATTATTATTAAATTGCAAAAATTGTTTAGGTGTCTCAATATAACTAATGTGTTTAAACATTTGAGGCATCAAACTAAAAGCTATCCAAAAATCCACCCCAAATATTACATTTGATGTTATGGATGGAATCACATAAAAATTAATAATCCTTGTTACACCATTAAATGTAATAGGTAACCTTAAAATACCTATAGGATTGCTTTCGGATCCATTTGCAACGAGAATCTTTTGCTTTAACTCAACCGAGGTATCTAATGAGTAACCTAAATTAATAAACTGTTCATGGGCTCCATTACCTATAATTGAGATATCTGCCCCTGAATCTAACAAACCGTATAATACTACATCATATAAATATACACTTAAATATGGCCGAATATCTTTATTCCTGTCTGGCTTAAACAGTGCTGACACCGATCTATTATATTTGTAAAAATTAGATACAAATTCTAACCAAGATTTCCATTCACCTGGATCGACCGGTTCCGGTGGTTGATGACAGACTGTTGATACTAGTTTTTTGCATCCTTTTTGCAAACTGGACAAGTCTTTACTGTGAAACCTAACTTTCCACATTTGAAACATTTTGTTTCCTTTGGTTTATCTTTACAACTGGGACAATTTTTAATAGTAAACCCTTTATTTCCACACCCAAAACATTTTATCTCCTTCCCGGAAGATTGAGGTTTGGGCTTGTTTTTAGCTTGTCTATACCTAAATTTGTTCCTATTGTCATGGTGGTTTACGCTGGCTACTTTTGGTTTCTGGTTTTGTTCTGTTGATTCAGACTGTGCAGTTGATTTATTGTAATTTTTTGACTTTATATCCTCTGCCTCCAGAAGTCGAGCAAAATCCTTTAGTTCTGCCACTGATTCCGGTTTCACTAAAACTAAACCCCTAGAGATGGATGGTTTGACATTCTTTTTTAATATTTTTATCTTCTCTGGTTCCGTTAAAGGTGTCTTCAAACGAGAGAATAAACCATTCATTACAGCAAAATACATATGAACGGGTTCATCTTTTCCCTGAATCCGTTTCTTGGCCTCATCCAGTAAATTATCCTCATAATCAATGGCATGAAACTCACTAAGGAGCAGATCTGTCAACTCCTTCCAAGTTGTCGCTTGACATTTCGCACTCCTGTACCATATTAAAGCGTCACCCTTAAAAAACGCAAAAGCCGAATCAAACAACACAGAATCCCCTATTCTAAAAGCCTTGGCACGTTCAGCAATTGAATCTAAAAACAAGAATGGACACGACTTGCCATCAAATGTGACATTCCATTTGCAAATATTTTTACTAACTGCATACTGAGTACTATTATTATCAAAGTTGTCCTCAGCCTCTGGCTTTTCCGACTCAGAGTGTTTATTCCCTACATCAGAACGACTGTATAATTTGTCGAGTGTTGCTTCATAACCCTTTAAGATGACCTTAAGCTTCTCCTGCAAAACACAGTGTTTCTCCGTCTTACAAGTTAATCTATGCAGACGATGGAATAAATGGCAATACAATGCCCTAGCACGAGCAAGACTATACCTGTCCCGAGTCTTTTCGGCACTTTCCACCTTTGCTTGCAACTCCCTCTGCTTAACCTGAATCGTATCCAGTTCCTTGCCAATGTCCGACTCTTCATCTACAAACTCGGAGGGACTAAAGCCTAAACAGAGTGATTTCAGTTGTTTTCTAAGCTTAAAAACTGTATCTGCTGGTGTCTCTGAACGAACAGCAACCTCATATGACAATTCGTCACGTAGAAGGGAATGTATGTATACTGTCTCTAAATCCATAGTGAAAGCTTATTTATGTTATTTGTAAAGTAATATTCCAATTGAATATAAGCAAAACTAATCGCAAAACCAGTAACAAAACTAAACGCAAATCGTGTATAACGAGTTTCCGAACGCACCGTAATATTTCAAAACGTCAAACGTCAAATGTCACCAATGTCAATGTGTTTTATAGGTTAAGTTCCAATGTATGAAAACGAACGTCGATAATAAACAATGCCGTTTTATGGAATGCTGGTTGTTTTATAAATCTGGGTTTAATGAGTGTTTTAACGTTAAACGTCTAAGTGACCGACCAGTTGTCATAAAAATTCTAAGTGTTTCGTTTCAATGAAAGTTGAATGTTATTGTTCAATGATTTAGACAAATTTCAGCTCCCTGTATCGCACAATCCAATTAATAATAGTGAAACCTGCCTGTAATGCTATTATCTTATTACTGAAATCCTCTATAACAAAGAAGAGACCGCTAGAACACTACTGAGAACTGCGTCATAGAAACTTTATAATTTTTAAGTTTACCCCCAAATTATTTTATTACTGTTACAGAAATTTATATTGGGATTATTGAGTTATAATACAATGTTTCACTATATAAATGCAATACAGTTTATCTGAACATGAACTGAAACAAACACATGAACATAAACAAGAACTGTTATGTTTTATATTGTAAACTAATTATCTTCCAGTTATAACAATTATTACTTGTACCTGTGTGTTGCAATAAATAAACTTTTCCACAAATGCAAACTAGTATGTTACAAAAACTTCCAAAATATAGGTAATATTAAGTCATCAACCACTAAACAAACATTTGGTACATAAAATAGTCCCAAAATAATTAACAGAATGCAACTTGTTCAACTTGTGAGTTGAGCATACATACAAATAAGGTAATGACTTTTATCAACACTCTGCACCTTACCGGTCCAACAAAGAAATGGTTAGATTGTGGTGCATTGACCACTTTATATTTAAAACTTATAAACTAGCCTTAAACTAATACGAGAATCCGCCAACTGAAAGGACTGAGAGAACTGAGAGAGAGAGAGAGATACCGTTATCAATCTGTTCACCTTATACAATTAAATAATTATATACCGTTGGGCGCCAACTGTACACTAACATATTGTCAATTGGGTTGACCTAATTGGTACGACGCTCATATGGGGGAACTAACTAATATGCTAAGCAAACCCGAGACACAATATCTTACGACAACTGGTCTTAACACCTAGCCTTTTTACAAAAGGCCTAACTCTCTCATAGGTTAAATTATACTCTTACACAATAACCTCTCAGTTTTGATCTCAGTCAGTTGACGGATCGTCGGTCCTTGGCTTCGCTCACAGGAGGTTCCTGTGAGCACACGCGAACGCGGCCTACGGACGAGATGGTGACGCTTTCGTTACCTGGAGTGGCGTACTTCCCTCATAACCGGGAACCGGCTAAGTAAGGCCTTCCTGAACGTCGGATGACCACACCGCAAGGGATAACCTTAAAGCCGCCTGCGCTCTGATGAATTCCAAATCATCACACAACGGCGCAACATCCAGGCATCAATTTAGCTGCGCATAGCACCAATCAAAATGAAGGCTAGCATAACAAGCCAGACAGGATTCTGCTCTTACTGGATTATATTAAAACCCCATCGGGTTATTTGGGCACATCCCGTTCCTCTCAGGATATAAAGTCCCTCTCAAACAGCCCCCAGGCTCGTGTTCTTGGTCGTAAAAGACCGGACACGGAACCCCGTTTTTTTCCAAACCAATCTGACAGTTTCTCGAATAATCTTCCACAGACTATATAAGATTATTATCGATTTTTATCCTTAATACAATCGACTATGTTTTTAATTAAAAATATGGTGAATTATGTATGTTTATTTGTTTTAATTAACTGTTAAACTGCAATTAATTTACTAAACACAAAAAACCGTCTTTGCGTAACGTAAACCACCATGTCAATCGCTATTCCACGACAGGTGTCGCTAGTATTAGTTTTGCAACGTCACATGATGACAATAATGTCAGTGATTTTCCCCGGCTCACCTACAATGAGCTGATATTGGTATGTTTAGGCACGTACCAAATAAAACAGGCACGTTCCTATTACGGCGAGCATATAAGAGCCAATGGATCTTACACAATTGAAATATGCAGAGAGGTTGACAGCAGTTTACTGAGAGAGCTGTCGACTAAAAATAGTGTTTGGCTGCTAAGAGGCAAAATTCAATCGCGCCATATAGGCCGTAAAATATATTTTGTTTATATTTTGGTCGACGGCTCTCTTAACGGTAGGGACGCAAAACACAATTGCAACTGCAATGTGGGCAAGAGAACAGTAGGCTGCTGTGCACACATTTTATCTATAATATGGTACTTAGGGTGGGCTAGGTACCAAGACAATGTTGTACCTCCCGCCCAGCATCTCGATAATATATTAATCACCTATGATGATGTGGAAAGCAATGAATAAAATATTTTCAGTTAATTTGAATTCGTATTTTTTCTTCAAAATCCCTGATCATGTACAACTAAGGAATATAAATTCAACATTCTGTAAGTCAGTTTCACCTCATATTAAAATCACTAAAACAGAACCTAATAAAAGAGCGGGAACAAATGATAATAGGATTTATTGACTACGGTCTGAAATAAAGTTTTTTTTTTTTAATTTTCATACTATCCCATGTTATATCGAAAAACTAATTACGCAGGGCTATAGACTAATATCACACCTTGAAAACCCAAATTATTTCATTTTTGTTTATTGAGGCCTAATTTATTAGGACTGTTTGCGGATCTCCTTTGGAATGTTGATGAATCCGGGTTTAGTTAGCACAGTGCCATCACAAAACCCGAAAGTCTTTGCGACAAAAGGTAGAAAACAAGTTGGGGTATTAACCAGTGCTGAAAGAGGCCATCATTATACTACGGTTTGCTGCGTTAATGCCCTGGGAAGCTTCATACCTCCAGCATTAATTTTCCCTCGCAAAAACATGAAAGCAGAACTTATGGACCACGCTCCTACTGTTGCTGTACTGTGCTGTTGGATTTGCCCAAGAAAAAGGATAGATGAATGGGGAGGTATTTCTTAAATGGTTGCAGCATTTTGCTAAATACGCAAAGCCGTCAAAAGAAGCCAAGATTATGTTACTTTTAGATGGACCCTCTAGTCACAAAAACTTGGACGTATTAACGTATGCAAAAGATAACGGAATCATCCTATTCTGTTTCCCCCCACATTGCACACATAAAATGCAACCTCTTGACGTTAGCTTCTTCGGCCCACTTAACACATTCTACAATCAAGAGCTACATATTTGGTTGAGGAACCATCCAGGACGAACAGTTACACATTTCCAGGTGGCTGAGCTGTTCAAGCAAGCTTATCTTCGAGCAGCTACGGTTAGCAATGGTCAAAATGGATTTGCTGCAACTGGCATTTACCCCCTGAATGAGAATGTTTTCCCAGGGTGGATGTTTGCGCCTGCAGATGTCACTGACAATGATCTTGGAGATTCTTCTGTACCTATCTTGCCAGACAATGCCAGAAATCAGGAGTCTCAGGATCTCCAGCTGAACAACCACGGCGAGGCACCACCTTTAGATGCCCAGACCTCCCGCCCGAACGATCAAACTGAGGAAGAGCCTCCAGTACCTCAATTAAATGACGACACTATGGCAGGGCCTTCAGTGCCTACGAACTCCCACGATCAAATTCAGTCAAGTCTAACAATAGCAGATATTTCACCTTTGCCTAAATCTTCACAGATAAAACGATCTGTTCATAAGAAAGGTAAATTCGGGAATATTCGGGATGCTGAATGCATCACCAGACATAGCATTACTAAAAGCTGTCGTTGCTGAAAAAGAAGCAGCCAATATGAGAAAATCTGCCCGACGAGTTAAGAAAAGAATCGTAATGGCAGTTTCCAGTGATGAGGAAGAACCGGTCGCATCAGACGATGAAGACCCATCCTGCATATACTGCAATGAGCCCTGGAGTCATTCTCGCTCCAGAGAATGGTGGCTTCAATGTCAAGTCTGTCGCCAGTGGTGCCACGCAGAATGCATTGGGTTACCAAAAATGGCTAAAAATGTAATCTGCGATGTTTGCAAATAAATTCGCGTCTTCAGTTTGGTGTATGCCATCTTACCTACAGGGGTTCGGTGAGATGGATTTTCAAAACATTTTTATATTTAATTATTATCCAAAGAAAAAATTGTTTTATTTCGTTTTGTTGATTGTTTTTATGATGATAATAAACCACTTTTTTATTAAAAATTGCTATTTATTTCTATTTGGTTACGAGTTTCCTAAAAATTAAACTTTTCAAAATCTATGCCATCTCAGACCACCTTCCCCTATGTATCTATCATTATTACTAAAAAATATTACAAAAATCTTAAAAGTTAAACAATGCCCCATAACACCGTTTACATGGTTTGTCTGTGGTAACAGATCAATCAAACAAGTTACTTATCTATTTAGATAATAAAGAATAGTTTATTTTGTCTCAGATCTGGGCAACATAAATGAAAATGCCGCTAAGTGCAGCTGAGAAACAGAAACGCTATAGGGAAAGGCAAAAAAATAATACAGAAAAGTACGAAGAAGCTAAGAAAAAGCACCGAGAACGATATCATAAGACTAAGAGATTAGTAAATGATTTGACTCCTAAAGAAAAATATAATGCAAATGTGATATGGAGATTACGAAAACGACAACTTAAGGAACGAAAACGGGCTGTAGAAAGTTTATTACACCAAACACCCCCAGAGTCGCCTAGATCTGACTCTAGGTTGGAAAACTTTGTAGACGAAACTCCACCACCAACACCTCCCCATGCGATTCATCTACCAGAAATGTCACCACCAGCATCACCTACTCCCCTATGCGCATCGCTGTTAGCTAAATCACCATCGCTTTCAGCAAAATTAGGTCGAAAAAAAGTGAAAAAGGACAGGTCGAGAGTGTATAGAGAAAACGCAAAACTGAGGCAAGACAATCACAATTTAAGACGAAAGTACGAGAAATTTAAGAAAAGATATAACAGAAAAATCAAAACTAAAACTAAAAAAAGTTGAAAACAATGAAGACTTAAGATACACAATATTGAGCGGTGCTATTAAGAAGACATTCAAAAAGACAAAATCTAGGAAAGAAAGGGGAGGTAATAAAGAAGATATTTGAAACTGTAGATGTCAAAGACTCACGAATGAAAAAAACAAATACTTAGAGAGAATTTAGGTGTTGACAAAATTCTGGGAAAAGAAAAGAGAGCACAGATAATAACACAGTGTTAAAGAAGAAAATTAGGGATTTTTACTTGAGAGATGACATATCACGTGCAACAGCCGGTAAAAAAGAAACGCTCACAAAAGCAGGCATGAAAGCTCAAAAAAGATTTATGCTAGACACAATGAGAAATTTGTTTAAAACCTTTAAAAAAGAGAACCCTAATCTTCGTTGCTCCTATTTTTATTTTACCAAGAATAAACCTTTTTATGTTGTAAGTGCCACACAGTATCGACGCCAGAGACACATGCCTTTGCAAAACCCACACGAACTTTGCATATAAGGCAAAAGCTTTAAAAAGAAACTGCATAACGGCCACTGATAACTTAAATCTTCTTATTGAATCAACAGTTTGCAGTACTAACTCCAAAGACTGCATGCATGGTAAATGCATTCAGTGTGTCAATAAAACAAATAGTTATTGTAATACAAATATAAAAGGTTCAATAACATGGATAGAATGGGTAAGAAAGGAAGAAAAATACACAAAAGATGGAAAAAATCTTAAAACTATTAAAAACATTAAAGAAAATAAAATTGAAGAAGCAGGTACATTTATAAAAATATTTGAGAACGACCTTGCAGTCTTTAAAAAGCACGTGTTTAATATAAATACCCAATTTAAAAATTTTCGTTGTGTACTGTAATGTATTCGCCCGAATGAATGCGTTGTGGTCGCAGACTTTAGTGAAAATTATAGTTGTAAGTATAGCCAAGAAGTACAATCCCATCATTTTGGAGGATCAAGCAAACAAGTTTCACTTCACACGGTTGTGGTCTATACTTTTGACAGTGATTCTGCAAGAGGTTATACGGTCAATTCTTTTTGCAGTATTTCTGCATCAAATAATCACCAACCTGCCGCCATTTGGTGTCACTTAGATCCAGTACTTTCAAGTACCTGACGTCATTTGACGCAACATCAAAAAAACACCTGTCAAATAACGGACGCCATTCGCTGACCGCTTGATTTATTACCCTGCTCACAAAAAATGGTCTACTGATGCTTATATGGGCTCAAGCCACTTAATGTAAACTGTTTTGGGTTCTTGAATAAACAGACCATAATATAAAATGCAAACAATACTTGTAATATGAGAATTGTATTTATAAACAAATGATGTTATCAGAGAATAGGTTGAAAGTGTGTTCGTTCCCGTGTTATGTCGATTTCTGATAAAACTACTATATGAATTTACACGAAACTTTGCAAGTTACATTATGAATAGACAAGTAATCTAACAACAGCGTTTTTTTGAAAGTCCTACCTAACATTTTAATAATATTTAAACTCAAATTTCAGTGCGCCGAGCCGTTCAATTCGTATTACAACGCAATGACTGTAAACGCCCAATCCTAGTCATATTGAGTTGTTTCTAATAAAAAACATTTACTTGGATACTACATAAACCTTTATTGACTGATAACTACCTATATCTTGTAAAAATATACCACTATAATTGTAAAATTATAAGATGTTCTTGAAGTACTTACGTAAAATTATGTTTGACCAAAAAAAAGGATTATTGATTGATTGTGATGTTATTTCGTGCAAATATTATCTACAAGGACGTATAATATGTTATAAACGAATATTCATCCACTTAACGTCGATTTTACACAAAAACTATTAAAATAAACAACATAGCATCATAACAAAACAGCACGCACTCGCTACCATTAACAAATCGTAAAGTCTATTTTTAACTTTTTTTTTTCCAATATTGCCAACCCTAATTTTTCGTTAAGTACCACAAAAGCTTTATGGCTTTTAGGTAAAATATACTATGTTATAATGTTTAATAATAAATGCAGGTAATTATCAAAGAAATTAAGTAACACTGTAGTAATCGATTTATTATGCAGGATGGAACCAAGAACCCCTAATATCTTTGTTTTATTACTACAAAGTGTTTTATAATAAAATCACACTATTATTTAACCTTAAAAATGATCAAAATGAAACTCATGATATTATTTTAAAGTTTATTAATAGATATTTAACTAAAACTTTAAATTCTAATGCCTACTTCTTCTAAATATTCGCAAGGCTCCGTTTGTTCTTCAGCCGGTTCATCATAGGTTTTTTCCAAGACATTCTTGAAATACAAAAGGGTATCATCTCCATGGTAACTTTTCCAGTTGTCTCCAAAATGTTTGCACAATAATTTATTGACGTCTTCGAGTTTTAACCTGCTAATATTAACTTCGTTGCGTGGGATATCTCTTATATCAAATTCATTCATAGAGATTCGAGGTTTCATGACACTTTTAGATAAACCAGTATCAACTTTATAATGTACTTCCCCGCGCAGTAAAAATCTTTGCGGATTATTTTTTACTCTTTTGAGGTAGAATCTCTTACACTCCGAAAACTTGAAGTGGTATTGTCCTGGGGGTTTCATCACATTTTGCCCGTATGATTTAAAATCTTTGACTTGACAGTCGTATCCTAATGTTATTACTCTGCCATAATTTTCGTAGATGTTTAAATATTCTGATGGCTGTATAATCACTTCTTTGTTTTTTATTTCCTTCTCAATGTGACCAAAAACTCTGTCAGCAGGCATAAAAGAGTGGCCTGGGACAGGAAATATCAATTCTACAGTTTTCACTGTTCGGGGTGCACAAGTAGTCAGCCAGTAAGCACACATTGCAATCAAAGTGCTATTTTTATTTTGTGAACCACATCCATCAGCCATCAGTCTTATTTTGTCAATGTTAGTGAAGTCCACGTGCGTTGTTAGCTGATAAAACACAGCTGAAGCTATTTCGTTTGAAGACTTCGAATGTGTATTCTCCGTCCACGTATAGCAGAACACATTTTGTTTTGAAATTTTATTTGTGCTACAACCCATTACAATTGTAAAGTTATACATATACAATTGCCGACTGTAGTACGCAATTTGATCTGGCACTTTCGGGAGAACTTGATTCTTCTGGCAATCAAAGGACATCGTTACCATAGTTTCCTTTTGCTCTCGTAAATACTCATAGAAGCATTTTGCTTTAAGTTTATGGATTCGCAAATAAGCCATAAGTTTTACTTTTTCAGTCTCAACTTTTTCTTTCTTAATCTTTTCCAATAACTCAGTACATTTACTGCACACATCAACGCGCGGCGCATGGAATCCAATATTGTAGTTTCTGTTAAAGATATTCCTGAAATAGCATTCCTTGACCATTAAATTCGTGTCATCCTTTTTTGCTTCCTGGTACATGCGCCACATCTTTTTTATATTGAGTTCGGAGGCGATATATTTCCGTTCCGATGTTGAAGATCTACAGTAATGCGACTCGATGCATTTGAAAGTTTCAATAAATCGCATGACACTGAACTTTTTTGCCAATTTTTTTTGTGAAACTCTGTCTCCGCCTCGACGGTCTTCAGGTAACATTCCAGTATTTAAAAATCTTTTTGAAATTGACCTTACCCTATGAACGCCAATGTTGAGGATCATTAAAAATACTGTTTGGCAAACTCTGAGTAATCGGTAAGGTTTAGTATACGTTTTGACATACATTGCAGTAAATGTTTCTGATTTTTTGCGTTGTCCAACCTTGCATCTACGGCGAACCGGAGCTTTCACTTTAAGGTAACTTAGAATGAAATTGTCTTGATGACGTTTTTCTTTTTTTGCATAAAAAGCTGCATGAAATTTCCTTATATCTTGGGGGTTAAATTCTTTACACTTAAAGACTCCTGCCTTTTTATGGTTGCATTTTCCAACTATTTTATTTAAATCAGGTAGGCGTTTTGCAGTATATCTGTAACAATAAAAAATAAGAATCATACTTTCATACAAAATTGACATTGGCATTTTGTATTTTGCAGTACTTATTGTTCCATACGTGACAGGTTGGGACCTGTCCCACCGGTTTCCTCGTACGTACTGCATTTCGCAAAGTAATAAAACGCACACACATTATTAGTCCAAACATCCATTGAACCCATAACCTCAGGATATGGAACCAGCTAGAGATAATACAATTCAAACAAAAAAATAATTATTAAAATCGGTTCAGAATTAGCGACGATATCGCATAGCATAGGCATACACAAAACATACAATCGAATTGAAAACCTCGTCCTTTTTCACAAAGTTTTTAGAAGTCTGTTAAAAAATAAATAAAGTAACTATGTAGTAATTTTATAAAACTGAACACTATATGAAAACCCTGTGAAAGAGGCGCAAAAGTTTTTGCGTAGGTGTCAGATACCTACGTCTTGCATAAGCCTATCCAAATTATAACAGTTTTGGTAGCTCATAAAACTTACCTCTCTTGCTTTTTCTTGTTGCGTTTCCATTGATTTTCGTTGTGAGATCGCTTCCTTGCATTTTGTTCCAGCACTGGAGTAACATTCACTTCCATTTTACAGTAAACACACACAGAAATCGAATAAAAATTACGCACGTAATACGCATAAAAACACTAGGACAGCCATGATGCCTGCTGTTCGGTGATTGGTCGAAAGGGGATAGTGGCGGCTTTGTATTTTAGCAACTGGATAGTGTAGGTTTTGAATCTCACTTATTATTATTTCTGGCTTTTTGTATGTGATAGAGGCGGTTTTGACCGTTACTGAATTTACAGAACCATAGATAATGTGATTAAGTTTTACCAGACACAAAAAAAACACTTTTATTTTTTAATGGACAGTGGCGGATTTGCACTTAGACCCCTCAGTTATTGAATATTAATTAAATAGATACTAAAAAAAGAAAATGCTAACAAGATCAAACCACAAGGACCAAGATAATTTATTTGATCACACTATCTAACAGTAGGTACATACAAACCTTGTTACTTTGGCCAAATTTCTCTTCCACTTTTCGGGTTGAGCTATACGTTTTCTAGCCGAACTATTATCAACAGGTACAGGAGAACAATCCATAATTACGATATACCACTTTTTTCCGACAAAACTTAAAAAACTATTTAAAAATTTCGAGAATTTACGGAGCGAGGTTTCGCGTTCACAACAATCGACGCCATATAAAAAAAAACCGTGCCGCTTGATGCGCTCTGATTGGCTGATTAGGATATTGCTACCTATGCACTTGTCAAACATGGAACTTGCTGTGTTTGCAATAAACCGTATTTTTTGTAGATGTTTTACTATGGGATATTGCTGTCTTAGGAGTATTATGAATTACGAAACGTGTTGAAGATATTGCTACATTTTTGGCGCCATCGAAATGTCAATTTCAAAATTATGTGGATATTGCTGGTTTTGCTTTTATACGATTCAAATGTTTAACTATCCAATTTCACAATCGTAGTAGGCTCATCAAAAAGTAAATTACTTCCTGAAAATGTTTTCGCATACTGCTGGACTGAGGAGAGTTATCCCAAAGCTGCTAATGAAATAGCTTCTGCCGTATATCACAGGCTAAAAAATACAGACTTAACTTCCATCACCAAAGTACGACTTATGGCAGATGGATGTTCGGGTCAAAATAAGAACACTATTATGCTTGCCATGTTATCAAAATGGTTAACCGAAGCACCACATAATGTCAAAGAAATTGAATTCGTGTTTCCGGTAGTGGGTCATTCATATACATATACCTCCCGATAGAGTGTTTGCTCAAATAGAAAAAGAAGCACGAAAACTAGAATCCTCAAAAGTACCTGGATATTATATCACGGTTCAGCACAGTGACAAAATTAGGAGTTGAATGTGAAGTTTTTGTTTGGAAAACTGCTTCACAAGAAGTATTTAAACCAGTGGGCAAGTGGCATTTACAATTTAAACTATGTAAACGTTTTGTTCTAAGACGTTCTGAAAGAGCCGGAAATATTTTGATTGGTGGACATCTCCACTATAAAACTGACGATGGAGTCTGCAAAAATGTCTGCAAAAAAGGCAAATCAAGCTCCATGCTAAATCCATCAAAAATAAATCCTTCATGTACGTTATCAGATGCAAAGAAAAAGGATACTTTAACGCTGTTAAAAAGCCATTGGGGCAATGATTGGCAACAAAACGAAGAGTAATTATTTTTTAAGACCCTGTTAAATGACGCAGAAATTTAAGTTGAAGGCGCTGGAGACAGTGAAGAGTTATGCGAACTACAGGAAGAAATAAGTGACATGCATGTGTGATTTTTTAATTTTTTTTATTAGCCTGTCCCACTCCTGGGCCAAGGCCTCCGCCATTCTTTCCATTTCTCTCGGTGATTCTTCTTGCCAATTCAAGAAGAAGTCACGTGTGATTTATTGTTAAATAAAAATAATTTATGTACCATGTAAAACATTTTAAAGATTTAAGTATTATTAAAAATGCCATTACAATTTAACTACGTTTTTTACTTCTCATTTCTAAACATTTCATACCTAAGTATCAAGATTACTTATACTTTTTGCACCCGAAATCAACCACTGCAAAAACAGCGACTCCGCAACCGTTCTCCTACGACCGATTCGCCATTGGACTGTTCGTCGACAGGACCATTCATTTATTTCCGTTTCCCCTACAGAGTACCTATTTCACCTACGGACATTTCGCCGACAGGACCTTTCATCTTCGTCGCTTTCGACGACAGGCCTTTCCAGCTACAGAATGTTTCACCGACACGACGATAAACCTATAACTAATAACTCCAACTATACTCTTTTAACTACAGACCTTTCCATCTACGGAGAATTCGCCGTCAGTCATAAGACAAGCGATATTACAAAACATACACATATCTGCAGCTTAATGTGTCTTTACTTACGGCCGGTATCAATAACGTACTTACCTTTAACAATCTGTTAAATTACCTATCTTTTGTAGCTATAGCCGCATTTGTGCGTCTCAATAAACTAAAGGTAGATAGGAGTATCTATCTTTAACTTTGAATTATCTTTGGGAGGGCTTACCGCTACCATAGTTAAGTAGATCAATAGAAAAAAAAAGTAGAGCGTCTTAATAACATTTTGACAGTTAACTTTAGTTTGTTTTCGTTACTGTCAGTCCAAAATTTGTAATCTCCCGAAATTGGGCGATTTACTGCTGGTTTACATAATTAGTAATTTACAACTTATTTCAAAATAAAATGGATTTGTTCAGTGATGAAAGTGATAATGAGATGTATGAGGCCGGTGTATTTGATTCTGCGACAACTACAGAATCAAGTGAACGCAGAGTGTACAGTCGCATTAACTACGAAAGTGAATTTTCTGACTCGGAATTTATATTTAGGTTTAGATTAAATAAAACTAGTGTAAATGAATTATTAGTAAAAATGTTACCAAATTTGAGAGTAAAATCCTCCCGGTGAGTAAATTACCTATTTCTATTCTAGTACTTAACCTAAACTTATCAAGTAGAACTAACAAAAGTAATATACCAACTACTAGTGTAGCTAAACATGAGATATTTTTTAATTTATTTATTGACTACAACTAATTAAACATTTTATTTCAGGAACTATGGTGTATCTCCACTACACCAGTTGTTACTCACACTTAGATTTTATGCATTGGGCACAATGCTTGTATCTGTTGCGGACTTCGTTGGAGTTTCAAACAAAAGCAACAGCTGGCAGAATTGTGGCTGATGTATCTCGTGCAATAGCTGGACTGTATTGTGAATATGTTAAAGTTTTGGAAAACACCCAGCATGCCTTCCATGCCATTGCAGGATTCCCTAAAGTACTTGGGGCAATTGACTGTACACATATACCCATACAATCACCCAGTGAGTTGGCATTTTTACTGTTAAAATGTTTCAGATAAAAGGCATATGCTTTGATTCCTTTTACAAAGCTTGTAGTTACTCAAATCTAAAGTAATAAATAAGAGATTTTTATTTTTAGATTCTAATATAGGAGAAGAGTACAGAAATAGGAAAGGAATATTTTCAATGAATGTCCAAGGAGTCTGTAATGCAGACTTGCTATTTATGAATGTAGTTGCTCGGTGGCCAGGGTCTGCTCATGATGCTACTATATTTAACAATTCCATTATAAAAAGTGAGTACTTATAAATAAAATATTTTAATATTTTCTATCATTAAACTTTTCAAGCATACCTATCTGATAACATCACCTACCTACATAAAATAACATTCTTATAATTATTTTCAGTGCAATGTGAAGATGGGATCATTGAAAATAGATGGTTCATTGGTGATAGTGCATATCCTTGTAATTCATACCTATTGACGCCATTGCTCAACCCGGTATCTCTTGCAGAAATTCGCTACAATGAATCACATATTAAGACCAGGAACACCATAGAAAGGTTGATACCTATTATCATTGATCACTTGCCTATTTGTTTTCATATTAACATGTATAGGTTGTGTTCAGTATAAATAGTTAAATATTGTTAATATTTTTTCAGGTGTTTTGGTGTATGGAAAAGACGCTTTCCAGTGCTTTCGTTGAAAATCCGTCTTGCATTACAAACAACACAAGCAGTTATTATTGCCACATCTGTGTTACACAACATTTGTAGGTTGAATAATATAAGTGATGTGGAACCTGAAGTTGAGATACCGCTTGAGCAAGCTGATATTATCGTTGAGGGAGTGAGTCACCAACATCATCGTGTTAGACAACATCTTATAGATAATTATTTTAGTTGGTGTGTACCTATATACAATCATACAATTTGATGTCAGTCTTATGGTTCTAGAAATTAATATGAAAATGATCAAGGGTATAAATGTTTTTTTTTTTTTCAGATATCTACACAGAATATTCGTGGCTAGGTTCAACAATAGAATATTGTAAAAAAATATTATTAATTCTGATTATATCTAAATGAAAAAGAATATTCAAACGTTTAATTTCTATATCCTTACCCTGTTATTCATAATCCTATTTTATCTCTATTTTAGCTAAAATAGGTTTATAGAACGTTTGTCTTTATCTGTCACGTTGTCATTTCTGTGTGTAAGAAAGAGACCAACCCCATTTTAACTAAAAAAGGGTTTGATAAGTTTTATGAATAAGGGGGTTAATCTTTGGTATCTTTTTGATAAAATATAATTAAAAAAAACAAAGAGAATATAATGACACAATATTTTTAATTAAACAACACAATACACAATTATACACCATATTACAAAACATTATAAATAATCAATATAACATGTAATAAATCAAAACTAACTTATAAATATTGGGAACTTACATAACTATTCTTTACAGTTAATTTTTTCTTTCATTAATTTTATTTCTAATTCTAGTTTTACAGTCTCTAATTCTATTTTTTTTATTTTCTAGCACAACTTTTTGTGCCTTAGCTTGAAAGTAAGCTGCCAACCCCAGATCCTTGTCTCTCTGAGCTCTCTGTACTTCTTCAGAGAGCTTCCTCCGTTTATTCACTGTAAAAATAAAAGGGTTTTATTAAATTTAAATAGTATTTACACAAAATTCGTTCACCACTGCTTATACTAATGAATACAATGTTTACAACTTACAACCTTTAACCAGTACTTTAATATTTATCTCAAAACGGGAACCCATATTACTGAACTATGTGGCTAACATTGTAAATTAATTTTAGCGACTAAAGTTAAAAATATGAAACTTACAGGCACTCTTTGGAGTGTTAAAAATAAAGTTCTTTGGTGTGTAACTACTGCCACCATCACCACCACCACCATTACCACTACAATCACCACCCAATACCACAACGCTACTGCCCTGAGCTAATTCTGGCAATGGTTGGAAGTCTAAAACTTCTACAATTGCTTCACTGGTGGCCGTGCTAGCAATAGCTTCATCCGCCCATCACCACCAAACTCCGCAGCTAGGCCATTGCATGTAGCACCTAAAATAGATGCTACTCGGTCTAAAACTTCATCAGGAGGGATGTAAGACTTCCCCCCTCCAGTCTGTAAATTAAAAACAAAGTTTAGAGCAACCACAATAAAATGCATGACTACATAATAATAATATAAATTCCTTAAATACTGACCTTAAGGTTATTTTGTCTTATGAAAGCACTACGCTTCCTTGCAGACTTCTTTAAATTCTCCCACTTGAGTCGAATTTGCTCAGGACGCCGCATATCTCCCGTAACAGCACTGAACTCCTGTGCAATTGATTTCCAAGCTTCTTCTTTAAGTTTATTGTTTGTTGCGTTCGTCGCTTTGGTTGTTATCACTTGATGTTTCATAATCATATCAAGAAGTAGAATTATGCTGTCCTTTACAAGCGGCTTAGCCTTAATCTGAAAGTAAATTATAATTTAGGCGCGAATTGGTGGCAAGGGAAGCCTTTTGTTTATCTGTCCCAGACATTATAGTTTTTAACAAAATATAATCAATGAGTACTCAGGCAATACTTACATATTGTTGTTCAGCCATTTTAAGAAATCGTTGCACAATACTTTAGATACAAATAAGTTATTAATTTCCAAACAAATCACAAGTCGAAACACTTCAAAACAGATGCGAGCAAGCAAAGGTTGACAGCGTCGCGTCGCGTCGTTTGCTGGCAAATGTCAAAAATGCGTTTTATTGCATCATGTTAGAAAGCATTTTATCATTATTTTAATATAATAAGTCCACCGTTTTCGTATAAATTATAAAAGGAGGTTTTTTTTAAGTACAATTTTACTGAAGCTAATATCGTTTAAGCAAAAACAATATTTTTCACGAGAAACAAAACGTAACGCATTTTTTGTGAGGGAAAGGACCTATCCGTCTTTAACTGCAGGTATCGTTACGGAAATTTTGTTATTGAGACGGAGTTATCGATAGATCAGAAGTAACAGTTAAGCTCTGGTAGCTAACCGAGTTTAACTTACAGTAGAGTATTGAGACCGGCCGTAAGAGATCAGGGCCGGCTACTTGCCCTAGAGAATTTAAACTTTGCTTACAACACAAAGAACTTAATAAGTATTAAAAAAGTGTGTCCTACTTGTGAAAAAAGCATTACCTACTTATTTATGTAGTTTTGATTAGGTACCTGAGGTGATATGCCTATTGACACGACCTCCTTGGCTGTATGGTGGCTTGTGCTGTCAACGACAATGTCATGGATACATATTCAATCTCTACCTATCTGTAATTCTTTAGCTAAATAAAGCCACGTTCTATTTGGTATTACGCTTATTATGCTACAATTTATTTAGCTAAAGAATGCCTGACGAAAAATTAGGCAAATCATCGCTATCAAGGTATCTCCGACCCGATAAGTTTGACGTCGATCCTGATGTCGCGGACGCTGACGCAAAATGGCTACATTGGAAATCAACTTTCGAAAGCTTTCTCGCCGAAGAAAATACTGAAGACGTACCGGATTCTCTCAAGTGTAAGCTGTTAATCAATCATTTATCCGCATCGATCTACAAACATATCAAGTCTTGCACGACTTATAAAGCATCTATGAAAGCTCTAGAAGACATCTATGTCAAACAAAAAAACACGATACTAGCTCGACATGTCCTATTCAATCGGAAACAACGAACGGACGAGACTATTTCAGAATATGCTAGAACCCTTCGACTGATGGCTAATGATTGTAAATTTGAAGCAGTCACTGCGACAGAACATGAAGAACAGGCAATTCGTAGTGCTCTTATCTCCGGCCTGCTCTCAAGGAAAATCTGTGAACGACTCATAGAAAACTCTACGCTTGCTCTTACTGAAGCTCTTAATCAAGCCATCACCTTGGAAACTGCTGAGAAAGATGCTCAGACAATCGGTACTAACTCTCCGCAACTAAATGCTGTAACTGAAATCTCTCGAAATAAAGAATCGGACAATCTGGCGGTAGCTTCATCGTCACGAATGCCTCTGAATGCTTCGGCCGCACCGTCCTCCTTGTCACAATCAGCCAAGCGCTGTTTCTTCTGCGGTGGAAATGTTCATCCTAGAATAAGGTGCCCAGCTAGCAAAGCTACTTGTAATAAGTGTTCAAAGAAAGGCCGTTTTGCTAGCGTTTGCAGGTCCGGGCATTACATAAACTCTGTGTGGAATGATGAACATCCTAGTCCCAACTCAAGCAATGACCAGTTTTATAGCGGGGCTATTTCAGCTGCTTCTCCTTCAAGTCTTAGGAGTGCGACAATCCGTATCACAATAAATGAATATAAAGCTGACGCTCTCGTTGACACTGGAAGTTCAGTCAGTTTCATAAACAGCAAAGTCGCCCGCATCATGAAGTTGCCCAAGAGACCGTGCAAACAAACTGTCAATCTCGCCTCTCTTAACCAAGTCTCGTTCGTTGAAGGGGTATGTTTTGCAACTATTAAAATGAATCAACATACCTACAAGCAAACACCTCTTTTAGTAGTTGACAACCTCTGCGCAGACGTTATCGTGGGTCACGACTTACTTAAGCAACATTCAAGCATTCAATTCAATCTGGGAGGTCCCGGTGAGCCCTTACAAATCTGTAATGTTCTGCAAGCATCAGTTCCGCCGGCCTCCGTATTCACCAATCTTTCGCCAAATATCCAACCGACTGCTGTCAGAAGCAGGCGCTACACTAAAGAAGACGCTGACTTCATAAAAGAAGAAGTGTCTAAGTTGCTCCAAGATGGGGTAATTGAAAAAAGTATTTCCCCTTGGAGGGCCCAAGTTCTCGTAGCGGGAGGAGGGGCCCATCTAAAGCGGCTCGTGATCGATTATTCAATGACAATCAATAAAGGACGATGAGTCAGAACGTCCCCCCATACTTACATTGACCAACAGACTTTAAATGTATCTCATTCGAACCGCCTTAGCAAGCTGATCAATTTTTACTATGACGACATCTCTCAAAAGTGCGGGATATTCCGAGAAAATCATGTTTTAGTGTTAATTTCGTCACAACGTCCCCCCAACCCTTACATCGACCAACAAACTTAAAATGTATCTCATTCAAACCGTCTTAGCAAGGTGATCATTTTTTACTATGACGAAATCTCTCAAAAGTGCGGGATATTCCGAGAAAAATCATGTTTTAATGTTTATTGCCAGAACGTCCCCCAAGCCTTACATCGACCAACAAACTTAAAATGTATCTCATTTAAACCGTCTTAGCAAGGTGATCAATTTTTACTACGACGACATCTCTCAAAAGTGCAGGATAATCCGAGAAAAATCATGTTTTAATGTTATTATTTTTGGCACAAAATAAGAGTTTGTAAGTAAACCATATTCTGTGATTTTCAAACCTCTCAAGATCAATTAGAAGATGCTATTTAAAAAACAGAAAACGTCATTCGTTACTCGTCCAATTTTTTCTATTCCTATAGGCAGGCAGTTGTCCCACCGGCGGCGATGAACGATTAGCGAGTAGAACTAGCAACTGAAAACGAGTTGGCGAGCAGCGAGCAGCGTGTGTATAGTTCCGATAGTTTTGTCGCTGGGCTATCAGCGAGTTTTCGAGTGCGACGGACGATTACTCGCACCACTCGCTCGGGGCGGTTAGTCTCACAGGGGCTTCTCTCGGCGTGAGCTCTGACCACCAAGCGACCATCGCTGAGCGAGTATCGCTAGGCGAGTATTATCTTTGATAGCTCTTGTCGCTCAGCGACAAACCAGTGAAGCGAGTCCTCGCCGGCAGTGTGAACAGTCAGCGATCAACTGTTAATATATGCATCTCTTTTGTTTACACGGAATGTATATCTATTGTACGTTTCTTGAGCGAGAAAACAGCCGACAGTTATTCGCTTTCTCGCCGGCGGTGGGACAACTGCCATATGCTCGTCCACGACGGAGACGCGGGTGTCTTCGTCTTGGGCGAGCTTGAATCCCTCACTGCACTCAGGATTCAAGTCTTAACTCCCTCGCTTCGCTCAGGAGTCAACTCAAACCTAGAATCCTTCGTTGCGTTCAGGATTCAAAATAGCGCCCGCGACAACAAGACACTACTTTATCCCAAAATAAATAAAACGATTTTTTATTTTATTTCTAAACCCCATGGATATTGGAGCTAAAACTGGTTGCTAGTATTTTTATAGATCTTTATGAACCTGATAACACATACAAAAGATCTGTTGCAGGGCCCCCCGCCCTGCAACAGATCTTTTAATAAAACGTTTTTTTAATTTTCATTTTATTTCTAAGCCCCATGGATTTTGAAGTTAAAACTGGTTGCTAGTCTTTTTATAGATCATTATGAACCTGATAGCACATACAAAAGATCTGTTGCAGGGCGGGGGACGAGCCTAGCGAATTAGAAAAATGAATAAAACGATTTTATAATTTTCATTTTATTTCTAAGCCCCATGGATTATGAAGTTAAAAGTGGTTGCTAGTCTTTTTATAGATCTTTATGAACCTGATAGCACATACAAAAGATCTGTTGCAGGGCGGGAGACGGGCCTAGCGAATTAGAAAAATTAATAAAACGTTTTTTTAATTTTCATTTTATTTCTAAGCCCCATGGATTTTGAAGTTAAAACTGGTTGCTAGTCTTTTTATAGATCATTATGAACCTGATAGCACATACAAAAGATCTGTTGCAGGGCGGGGGACGAGCTTAGCGAATTAGAAAAATGAATAAAACGATTTTATAATTTTCATTTTATTTCTAAGCCCCATGGATTATGAAGTTAAAAGTGGTTGCTAGTCTTTTTATAGATCTTTATGAACCTGATAGCACATACAAAAGACCTGTTGCAGGGCGGGAGACGGGCCTAGCGAATTAGAAAAATTAATAAAACGTTTTTTTAATTTTCATTTTATTTCTAAGCCCCATGGATTTTGAAGTTAAAACTGGTTGCTAGTCTTTTTATAGATCTTTATGAACCTGATAGCACATACAAAAGATCTGTTGCAGGGCGGGGGACAGGCCTAGCGAATTAGGAAAAATTGATAAAACGATTTTTTAATTTTATTTTTAAACCCCATGGATTTTGAAATTAAAACTGGTTGCTAGTCTTTTTATAGACCTTTGTGAACCTACTAATACATACAAAAGATCTGTTGAAGGGGGGGGGGGGGGCTCATACAAATATGGTCATCGTTCTTTACTGACCTAGATGCCTTCCCCTTGCCAAATATCGAAACGGTTGTGAACAACGTATCCAACGTATCAGCCTATTATCAGGTGCCAATCCTAGAAAATGAGAAGATATATACAGCGTTCGAAGCGAATGGAAAACTCTATCAATTCACACGCATTCCGTTCGGAGTTACTAATGGCGTAGCTGCCTTCCAACGAACTCTTGACTTCATAATATCTGAAGAAAAATTAGATGGGACGTACGCTTAGATGACATAACCGTTTGCGACAAGGATGTTAAGGATCACGAGCGCAATCTAAAACGTTTTATGGACGCCACTAAAAAGTATAATCTTACTCTGAATGAACAAAAAAGCGTTCTAAATAAAACTAAGATCAGTCTTCTTGGCTATACCGTGGAAAATCATATTATCCGACCTGATCCTGATAGACTAAAGCCTCTACTAGACCTCCCCGCACCGACTAAATCAAGTGAACTGAAACGAGTCCTAGGAATGTTCGCGCACTATGCAAAATGGATTGAGCGTTTCTTGGAAAAGATAAAACCCCTCACCTGCGTCACAAGCTTCCCGTTATCGAGCGACACTCTCAAAATATGTTTCGAGGAAATAAAGCAGGACATCAAGGCGGCGGCACTAGCTGCGATTAATGACGAAATCTTCACCGTTGAAACTGATGCTTCAGAATTCGCTCTGGCGGCTACACTCACTCAACAAGGACGACCTGTGGCATTCTTTTCACGAACTTTGTCATACTCCGAATGCAAGCAATCCTCAATCGAAAAAGAAGCTTGCGCAATAGTGGAAAGTTTAAAAAAGTGGAGACACTACCTTATTGGCAAACATTTTCTTTTAATAACAGACCAACAATCAGTAGCCTTCATGTTCAATCAGAATCATAATAGTAAAATCAAGAACGAGAAAATCTCGCGTTGGCGATTAGAATTGTCTTGTTTCAAATATGACATTATTTATAGACCAGGCTGCGAAAATGCAGCTGCGGACGCTCTATCCCGTGTGTGCGCCTATATGAATATCAGTAAGCTAAAGGAGCTCCATAACGCACTCTGTCACCCAGGGGTAACGAGGATGTATCATTGGGTGAGATCCAAAAACTTGCCCTATTCAGCGAACGACATCAAGGAGATGACTGCCTCGTGCCCGACTTGCGCCGAGATAAAACCAAGGTTTCTCAAAATCAAAGGACACTTGATCAAAGCTGTGGCCCCTCTCGAACGTATCAACATACACACATCAAAAGTGTCAAGGGATCAAGCATTTTTATGCGGATTTCTTGAGATTGAGATGTGGCTTTGTAATAAATTTATGATTTTATAAATTTATATGGATCCTTTTTGGTGCATTTCATAATTTGAATCAGGAACTGTGAATCAAATTCGAGTAAAAGATGAAAATCAGCTGTCAATATTTTCCCTATAAAAACATACAACGCATTGAAGACATTATTAGTGCTACTGTTTCCCTACTACTGATTAAAACCAACGTTATTATGGAGCGGCGACGTCATTTAAGCAGGGAAGAAATGCTCAGAGCCGTGGGAATGATAGAAGCTGGTTCCCGGCAACGTACTGTGGCTTTAGCTCTGAATACAAGTCAGAGTGTTATCAGTCGACTTTGGACACGTTACCGAAGCACTGGTACCGTGGCTGAGCGCCATGGAGGACGGTATCGCTGCACCACACGGAGACAAGACCGATACATTCAAATCTTAACTCGAAGAGCTCCAACAATAACCGCCATGATGTTAGCCGTGAGGCTTCATCACTCTTCAGGGAACTTAATTAGCGACCAAACAGTCAGAAACCGCTTGCATGAAGTGAACCTTCATTCCCGAAGACCGCTACGGGTACCACCTATAGCAATGCACAATCGTAGGATTCGATATCAATGGGCTCTTGAACACAGAAATTGGGCAGAAGAACAATGGCGTTTCGTGTGCTTTTCTGATGAGTCTCGTTTTGGTATGAGACCGGATACAAGACGTATACGACACTGGAGAACCCCTGGACGCCAACAGCGATTAAAATCCTGCCAGGAAGTCCATCCTTATAGTGGTGGAACCATCATGGTATGGGCGGGTATTTGGATCGGCGGAAGAACTGAGTTGATTTGGATCAGAGGCAACCTCAACGCTCAAATTTATGCTGAGACGATTGTATCAGACGTCATCGTTCCTCTACAAGTGCAAATCGGTCCCTTATTTCAGTTAATGCATGATAATGCACGACCGCACACCGCAAGAGTTGTAAGACAGACTCTCGCCGCAGCTAACATCAATGTCCTGCCCTGGCCTGCTCAGTCGCCAGACTTGAACCCGATTGAGCATGCATGGGATATGCTACAGAGAAGAGCTCTGCCGAATATGGAGGGTATCCAGTCGCAAGAAGACCTTTTTTTGTTGTTGCAACGAACATGGGCGGCCATTCCACAGCGTGATTTGGATGAACTCATTTTGAGTATGCCAAACCGATGTTCTTGTGTTGTTAGTGTTCGCGGTAGAAACACGGATCATTAATTGTTTAAGTTACCCAATAAAATTTTAAAGAAAACTGTTATTTCAGTCTTTTTTTCGAACTTTTGTGTTAGTGGTTCAAATGTCAAAAATCCCTTTATTAGGAAAATGGCAAATTTCTTTATTAATGCAAAGGTGACTTGGTTTATCGTTACTGTGACAAACGAAAACACTTTATTTGATGAATCCTTAAAGAAAATTTTAATTAATATCAATCAGGAGAAAAGTTATTGCAAAAATATATGTTGATCCCTAGACACTTTTGATGTGTGCAGATTTCAAGGGGCCATTGCCATCTAACACCTCCAACAAGTACATATTAACGATAATCGACGAGTACAGCAGATTTCCCTTTGCATATCCATGTAAAGATATGACATCTGCCACTGTCATCAACTGCTTGAAAGATCTCTTCCTTACATTTGGCCAGCCTCTCTACGTTCATAGCGATAGAGGCTCATCGTTTATGTCAGAAGAATTCAAGTCATTTCTAAGAAAAACAAACATAGCCTCATCTAGAAGGACACCTTACAACCCCCAGGGTAAAGGACAAGTGGAACGTCTAAACGGGACTCTCTGGCGAACTATCCAACTCAGCCTCCGGTCAAATGGACTATTACCGGAAAACTGGGAAGCGGTACTGAAGGATGCATTGCATTGTGTACGTTCTCTTTTATGTACAGCTACTAATGCCACCCCACATGAAAAACTTTTTACATACCCTAGAAGATCCCCGAACGGAGACTCACTGCCGTCTTGGCTTACACCACACCCGATATTGGTAAAGAAGAATGTCCGACAATCTAAAACAGACCCCCTAGTCGAAGAAGCTGAACTCCTTGAAACTAATCCTCACTATTCTCTTATTCGACGGGGCAATGGGGAAACATCAACAGCATCGAACCGTCAATTGGCACCGTTCCCGTATACCGTTGACTACAGTGGAAATGATAGTTTTCAATCAGCTTCTGAACAGATGGAAGATCGCGCTACAGCTCCACCCGAAACTGACACCCCGTCGCTATCATCGCCACAACGTTCAGAGGATCTACGTAGCTCGCCGCCTTCTACGATACTCCAGAGCGAAGCTCTCCCGCGGAGATCAAACAGGACCAGAAAACCGCCCTCCTACCTAAGCGACTTTGTGGTAGATGGAGAAGGGAGTGAAAACTCGACCGGGGAAGAATGAGGTGATATGCCTATTGACACGACCTCCTTGGCTGTATGGTGGCTTATGCTGTCAACGACAATGTCATGGATACATATTCAATCTCTACCTATCTGTAATTCTTTAGCTAAATAAAGCCACGTTCTATTTGGTATTACGCTTATTATGCTACAGTACCTACTCACATCCAATCAATGAAAATAAAACAATTAAATTATCTTATACCAAACATACCTATTGCAGCGTTATCCCTTCTGTTAAAACCTCACCTCTTAGGTTAAAACATTTTTTTTAATGTTTTATTCAAACGAGTTCGTTTTTTTTGACATGACAAGAAGTCATATTTAATGGATTAGGAAAATTTCTTTTGATTTAATTGCTGTATAATTGTTGAACTGGATTGACCTGATAATTTTTTTTTTTTTACTTGTTTCTGGGTGTAGTGCATTTTCGTTCGTCTTATCTAAATTAATAATTCTGTCGATTGGTATCAAAATTGGTCACATTCCATTAATTTATCATGGATTTGACCAATTTTGATACCAATCGACTCAATTTTAAAATGAGTACTGAAATAGTGAAGTCTAAACGTGGTAAAGACATTTTATTCCATGAAGGTTACTCCTCTGTTTCACATTTTCATTATTTCAGATGTGATGCCGGTTATTCCGGGATCAGGTGTGAAGTCAACGATTGTCATGGATATTGTCTGAACGACGGCGACTGTTCCCTAAATGAGGAAAATGAGCCATTTTGTCAATGTGTTGGCATTTAAATAATAGACGTGATACGAAGTTTTACTGGCGATGTACGCGCAATCATTCGGCTCGGTGCGACGTGTGTGTAACAACTCTGCTCACGGCAGATAACACTCATGTGGTTTTGTCGCGAAATCATAATCATGCACATTTGCCTGGTCCTGAAAAACGGCTGGATTTAAACTGAAAGCAAATTTAAAAGAAAAGGCCAGCTCAATGGATCCACCTGCACAAATTATTCAGCGGTGCATGCAAGTTGTACCCAGTACTTCTTCTCCTCATATGCCTAATAAGGATGCGATGAGGAAGATAATACAACGAGAACGGAATAAAAATTTACCTAATATTCCAAAAGATATCCGGCAGGTTGAGATTCCCGAAGAATATAGTATGATTAACGGTGAACCATTTCTCATGGGTCATTTTATTGAAAATGATGAATGTATTACCGTTTTTTGCACGAGACAAAATTTAAAATATCTGAATGAGGCAAATTTTTGGCTAATGGATGGGACATTTGACAGCTACCCTCTCCCATTTTGCCAAAACACGATACATGCCATAGTTGGAACACTGGAAGGGACACACAATATAGTTCCCCTAGCATATGGTTTGCTCTCACATAAATCAGAAAGATGATTTGATGACATGATTTTCTTAGAAATTATAAAATGTCAAGCTTCAAATAAGTTACAAGTGCAAATGAAGCCTGAAATCATCCTAACTGATTTTGAACTTGCGGCAATGAATGCCATCAAAAATGTTTTCCCGCGCAGTTTAAATAGACTTTGTTTCTTTCATTTACAACAAAGTAAACATCGGCACATTCAATCAGCTGGTCTCGCATCCCGCAATAACAATGATCCAGTGTTTGCTCATAACATACGACACATCGGAGCACTGGCGTTTTTAGAGCCAACAGAAATCAGTGATGCATTCAATATAATAATAAAAACCGACATAATGCCTGAGGAAACAAACATCGTAATTAAATGGTTCGAAAAATATTATATTAGCCCCTAATTTGATAAAGTCCGGTGTGACGGACGTCAACAAAAATTAAATCCTACTAGTTTTTTTTTCCGATTCTCGTCGATTACAAATCGACTAAATATTTCTTAAATTCATACACTAATAGTAGAAAATATATTTTGAGTGTGGCAACACTGAATTATGTCATTCGTGACACAAAATGTCAGCGCAAAGACGACCCACCTGTTTTGCTCAAGGTATTTATATTCTTTTTTCCTCCTTTTTGCCTATGAATGTCTTGAAACCTCGACTCAATTATTAGAAAAACATTCTATAAATAATTATAACCTACAAATCAATACGTTCTTTTACATTTTCATGCTGTTTTTTGTTGCTAAAGTGCTTTGTCCGTCACAGCGAACATTGCTAATTGCATAGAGATGTAGTACTTTATTACTATGTCCGCTGTGGCGGACAACGCCAAAAAGGTTAATTTTTTTTTTTTGGTATGTTTTTCTCAGTTTTGTTTATTTTTCTTTGTCAACAGCCTAACCGTGCTAGTAAAATTATCGCTTTAGTTCCAAACGAGCATGCACCTTCCGATGCTAGTGAGAATTCTGAATCTGAAAAAGAAATGCATGATGACCCGCGTGCTTATGCTTCTTCCCCACTTTCTTCTTCTGCACCATCAATTACATCTTCCCTTGCAAACCTAACAATCAGTACATCTGAAGACCAAGAACCGAACATTGATAATAATGATGTTATATTAGATTCTATCGTGCGCGAAATTGGAGAGTCTAATTATGAGAATGTTCCATCCCTATCTGCTATTCCCTCACTGCCATCAACGCCTATGGCACCTATAGCTTTTTCTTCTCCACTTGCATCACGAAACACAAGGTCCAGGAAACAGCCATCTACAGTACCAGCAAAGAAAGCGAAGAAGGGTAAAAAGTTTCAGCTGTCTTATAAATGGAAAGTAGCACAATTCCGCCACAGAGCGACGGTAGAAGAGGATGAAAATGGAGATTATATTGATTTGCCAGAAGATGTTGACTCACCTTTGAGTTACTTTAATCTTTTTTTTTCTAAAAATGTCATTAGTAATATTGTTGAACAGACAAATTTATACTCTGTTCAACAAACTGGCAAGTCAATTCAGCTGTCAGAAGAAGAATTTAAAGACTTTTTGGCTATTCACATTATCATGGGTATTGTTGTCATTTAAATTTATCCGACCAATATCGAGGTATGAAGGCATTCCTTCATACCTCGATTATTGGTCGGATAAATTTAGGTATGCTAAAGTTGGTGATATAATGTCCTTGAAAAGGTACCAACAAGTGCGACGATATTTGCATTTTGTCGACAATAACATGGATGATATAAAGTACGTCCAGTTGTAGAGCAAATAAGACAAAATTGTTTAAAACAACAAAAAAAGGAGACAAAATTTAGCATAGATGAAATGATGATAGCATACAAAGGATCTAAGGCAGGCAAAAGAAAACAATATATGAAGGATAAGCCAAATAAATGGGGGTTTAAAAATTATGTACGGGCTGGCATTTCAGGGATAATTTATGATTTTGTGCTTTATGGAGGTGACGATACGTTCCGTTACCATACGTTTACTGAAGAGGAATTGTCTCTTGGTTTTGGCGCTCAGGTGGTCATAGCTTTATGCCAAAGCATTGACCATAAGCCGGCATTCGTGTTTTGTGATAACTTTTTTTCATCACCGGAGTTATTTTTCATTCTTCGGGAACATTATGGCATCTTTGCTTTAGGTACTATCCGAGGCAATCGCCTTAGAGGAGCAGAAACTGTTCTGCTTACTGATAAGGCTATGAAAAAGAAGCCTAGAGGACATTTTGTACAAGCCGTTTGTAACCAAAATCACTTAGCAATAGTTCGTTGGAATGACAATAAGGCTGTCACATTAATTAGTTCTTTTGTGGCAAGTGAGCCTGTAGAAAAAATCCGCAGATATTGCAAGGATGCAAAATGCAAGATCGACGTCCAATGTCCACAGATTGTACGCCAATATAATAAACATATGGGAGGTGTTGATCTTGCTGACATGCTCATCTCACTATATAAAACACCATTTAAAAGTAGGAGATGGTATTTAGCTATATTCTCTCAAATGTTGGATATATGTGTGAATAACGCTTGGTTACTCTACCGCCGTAAGCATTCAAGTAACGCGAAAGGTAAAATACCTCTAAAAGCATTCAGATACGATATTTATGAAATATTGTTGAAGGCAAACAGATGTGCCAAAAGAAGTAAAACTGAGACAGCAAAAGTAAGCAAACTACACGTCACCCGCCCATCGAGTCCAATCCAATGTTTCTATCCAAACTAGAGGAGCTGCAACTTCAGTTGAAGCAGGCAGGCGAGGAGATATCAGAAAATTTAGTGATAACTAAAGTCCTGATGACATTGCCAGAAAAATACTTTCATTTTATATCAGCATGGGAGTCGGTGGACGCAGCTAAGCAGAGCTATGACAATCTAGTTGAAGACTTCTTGTGGAGGAGAACAGAATGAAGGCAAAGTCAAGTGAAGGTGAAAATGTGGCTTTAGTTGCAAAAACTTCTGAGAAGGTGAAAAAGTGTTATAAGTGTGGCCGGGTTGGACACTTTATCCAGGACTGTAAGAGCAAGAAAGATGTCAGAAAATGCTTCAATTGCCATAAGGTTGGACATTTAAAGAACCAGTGAAAAAACACAAGTAATGATAAGAAAACTGAAGGGCAAAGTAACGCCTTTTCAACAATAACAAAATAAAGTGAGAGGTTATCTTGTGCATCTGACAGCAAGTGGATTGTTGACAGCGGGGCTAGTGAGCACATGACTTCTGAACGCAACTTGTTTACATCTATGTGTCAAGTGGGGAACCGGTTTGTTGTTGTTGGTGATGGGCGACGTTTACCAGTTTTGGGCACTGGTGAAATTGACTTTGTAAACAATAAACTGAGTGAGGTGTTATTTGTGCCAGAACTGAAGCTGAATCTGTTTTCTGTTACAAGAGCTACTATCAAAGGATATAGTGTGGACTTAACAGTGGATAAATGTGTAATAAAGAAAAACAATCAAGTACGTGTTTCAGGGTTGAAAGAAAACAATGTTTATGTTGTATATTTCGAGAAACATGATGTTCAGTGTGCAGTAACTCTCAGTGAATGGCATGAGCGACTTTGTCATCAGAGTGTGGACTATGTGAAGCAGGTGCTTAACAAAAATAATATTGATTACACAGGGGACCACGTCAAATGTATTTCATGTCTAAAATACATACCAGAGGGAACTGATTCTAAGTATGTAAAACTTAACAAATCTATTTATGGTCTGAAGGGGTCTCCAAAGTGTTGGAATAATACTTTTAATAATGTTATGTTGTCTTTAGGTTATAAACAATCTGATAAGGATTATTGTTTATACTCTAAATGTGAAGGAGAAAGGGAAACATTTCTGTTATTGTATGTTGATGACATATTGTATTTTGGGAATAACAAAGAACAATTGTGTAAACTTAGAGAAGTATTGTGTAAAACGTTTAAGATAAAAGAAATGGGAAGAATTAGTACATTTCTGGGGATTGATGTTAAACAAGACTTAAATAAGGGAATTACTGTTATATCACAAAAAGATTACTTGAGAAAATTGTTGTTACAGTACAATATGTTGAATTGTAAAACATTGAAGTTACCTATTGATAAAAAAATTAATTTTCATATCCTAAAGAGAGATGGCTCAGAGAGTGCTGAAATAGAGAGTAAATGTAGAAAGCATTGGGTGGGGTAATTTTTGAAAGATAAGGGATAGATTGCTTAATACTTAATTAAGGGGAGGTATGTTATTAAGGGGGAGTCATTGTGTTAAGGGTTCGTTGGGTTACCTAGAAGTGAAACAATTGTGAGACTTGTTTAAATATTTTATTGATTATAGGTATTAGGAGCAATAAAATAGTTTATAATAAGAGTGCAACCCCGTTGTTGCGAACCCCTAATATCCGTAGTGTCATGGCGGCCTTACCTGTGTAACCGTTGTAACGTTGTTGTAAAACTCCCGTCATCATACATATAATAAAAGGTGTATCATTCTTCACCTGGGTTTATTTTCAAGTCCTCATAACAAATAGCTCCTTCGCCAGCAGAATTCAAAATGTTTGCAACCCTTTCCCACAACCGCTTGCTACGCTGCCATGCTTGGTTGGATTTATTATGCCCAACTGCAATTTCTCTGTGAGTTTTTAAAAACTCGCATAGGTGGAGCAGTTGGGTCATACTCACACGACGACATGTTCGAGTTTCACTAAAAATAAAATCACCACATTAATTATAATGTGTTACGCGACATTCCAATTAAAAATCCGTAAAGTAAGACCACCATTATGAAATTTTCATGTAATTAAACAAACTTACGACATTGTGAAGACAATTCAAACATAGGTACAAAAAAAAAAAAATATTTTTTATTGTTGCATGACTTATCCACACACGTTCAAAATCACGTTGAATCTTTCAATGTTACAACGTTGTTTTGACCGTGAAATTGAGCATTAAAGGGCTTTTAGATAATGAATGTATCAAGGTAACTTGTTCTACATAATCATAGTTAAAATATTTATATACCCAAGAAAAATTAAAAAAAAAACCGGTAATATGAAAATAGAATTAGATTTAAGTTTTTGAACGATGCCTATTAAAAAGGCAATGGCATTACAGCGGGCCATAGACAAGCATTACCATTCAACTTTGGTGAACTTCGTTCAATAGTCGTTCACTTCGCTCCGTCGCTGTATATCATATTATATGCTGGTCCTGCTCCACAATCACAACTATTTGATTAACACTTAAAAATACTGTTGGAGCTGCTGAAGATTGTAAGTCTATCTTTGCATTGTATAAATTCAATCTCCTAGTATTGTATAATTGCATAGCACATGTTGAGTACTATGTACATACTATAAAGCTACCATTTACTGGGTACGTCTTTCATTGACTGAATGTGCCCTGGCGGCTGAGAGTATGTCATGCTCACTCAAATGTCTCGCTGATGGTGGCGCTTGTGTTGGATCATTTAGCTCCCTTCAAAATGGTTGAGCTGAATGGTGCTAATACATGCGTCATGTTCGTGAACGGGCGCCGTCAGTAGGGACTGATCATCTCTTTGCTGCCATGGCTTATTTTATTTTAATTTAATATTTGAATTGTTGTTTTTTCTCATCTTTTTATTATGGACGCTTTTAACGTTCTGCATCATTCTCACATGTATAATTTTTAACATGAATGATGTAACCAAGACTTTGTAACCATATTATTTTGATTTAAAAGAGTGTCCACGGAGTTTCTTGCCCGTTCTTCTCCATAGGTACCTACGCTTTGGAATGGGCAACTAGCTTCATCTTTCTGACTGACCGACCCCTTGACAATTCAAAAGTGCCTGTAATTGGTTTAATTGAAATAAATGCTTTGAGTTTTGAGTTTTTTTGAGTTTTGATTCTCAAAAGACCACATTCGTAAAACATCACATTCGTAAAACACGATATTCGCAAAACATCATAATCTTCTAAGACCATTTTCGCAAAACACAATATTCTTGTGTTACCACATTCCAAGTACAGTTTAGTACAGTAAAGTTCAGTCCCTGACAGTCTCTGATGTTTTTTTTTTTATTAAAAACGAAATTGGTAACAAAATAAAAAATGAAATTATTCTTAAACAAAACAAAAAATGAACTATTCTTAAACAAAAGAAAAAAAAAATCTTATGCAGATAAATAATTTCTTAGTATTTATTTCTTGATTATGTACTAATTACACATAAGCGTTTCAAACACACTTGAATGCATATTGTTTTATTTACACAATCATTGACTATACTTTCAATTTTTTTATTTTTTTCAATTATTTTTCTATTTCGTTTTACATCAGTACAATGTAAATAATTTCTTTTTAATTTTATGTTTTGCAATTTAGCTTCCTTTTTTAGCAGTGATATGAACTGGTACATACTGGGTTTTGATGGAATTCTCGTGTTGATGCGGCGATGCCAACCCTTAACACCATTTGTGGTTCTATTCTTTTGGTCATGACAGCATAATATGTTACTACTTATCTTTTTCATCCATTGGCTGTTGCAGTAATCTAGGAATTTGTAGACACGTGGTGATGACATTTCAATGATGGTATTAAAGGCTTCTGGCATCAATTTCGTAGGCAGTAAAGGCAAGAGTGAACAGTATTTTGCTACTTTTTGATCTTCAGATTCTTCAAGTTTTAATTTTTTGGTCATTTTGAACACGGCGTTACAAAAATGATAGTAGCAACCTTTTATTTTTATAAGTGGAAAAACCTCTGTTACTGCTTTTATAACTGCTAACTCGTAGTCGCATTTGTACATATTGTTAAGTTATGATTGCAACATTGTCCTTAATTATTGTGATAGGCAACATTATGTAAATGTCAAAACTCTCTCTGCTTTGCCGCGTTTTCAATATACGCGTTACAATTTTCACTCCGTGGTTTTATTATAGTAATTCACTAATAACCCAAAACCCATCACAAATCTTCATGGTAGCAGAGCGTGGTTGGGTTTGGTTTGGCTATCTGATAGTGATTACTCAGAATAACAGTGAAAATCCGAATAATCAATTGTCGTCGAAAAATTTCCACCGCGTGGCGTCATACAGTTTGCCGAGATACATAATCCGAAGAAATGTCTACAAATTCGTTATTTAACATTGAAAAACTCGGTGGCCGTGATAACTATGCCAATTGGAAGTTCGCAGTATCATCGATCGATAATGTTAACAAAGATTTTCTGAAAAAGTTGTACATCCGTCTACTAACCGAAAATATTCTCCTTCTTTCCGAAAGTTTGCGTTATGCTTACATTTCATAAGTCCACGTGCATACAATTTCGTAAGAAAAACTTTTAACTCTTGTCTGCCACATCCATCACCTTACGTTCTTGGTATAAAAGTGTCGACGGTAGTCCTGGATTCACTAAAGAATCATTGGAATTTATGAAGGTCTTAGTGAATCGTGCTCAAGCGCAGAGTAAGACTTTATTTTGTGCACTAAGTATAGACGAGATGGCGATACGTAAGCATGTCCAATGGGATGGAAAGAAATGCGTAGGGTTTGTTAATTTCGGGGAATCATTAGAAGGTGACAGTGTGTCTGTTGCTAGAGAAGCGCTAGTATTTATGCTTACGGCAATCAATGATTCCTGGAAAATTCCCGTGGGTTATTTTTTAGTAGATAGTTGTAATGGCGGACAGAAGGCAAATTTAGTAACACAGTGTTTAGAGTTGCTAAACTCTTGTGGTGTCAAGACTATATCACTAACTTTTGATGGGTGTCCCGCAAATGTTGCTATGGCCAGGAGTCTAGGATGTCTCTTAGAGCCCTCAAATGTCACCAACCTTAAAACATCATTCAATGTAGGTGATCAAGAAATTATGATTATGCCGGATCCTGTTCATATGCTCAAGCTAGTAAGAAACACACTCGGAGAAAAAAGGGAACTCTTAAATTCAAGTGGCCAAAGAATTGCTTGGAATCATATTGTCCGACTTCACGAATTACAGCAAAACGAAGGACTTCATTTAGCCAATAAGCTGCGTAACCAGCATATCAATTTTTCAAAGCAAATAATGAAAGTAAAGCTTGCAGCGCAAACTTTCAGCAATTCAGTGGCTGAAGCCATTGAATTTTGCAATAAAGACCTTTGTTTGTCTGAATTTGCTGGATCGGAGGCTACCGTAGAATTTATCAAAAATATGAACATTTTATTTGATGTTTTAAATAGCCGGAATTTTAACACATATGGTTTAAAAAAACCAATTTATAAAAATAACATCAGAGAAGTAGACATTTTTCTTAACGAGATGGAAACCTATTTAACTGGCCTTAAATTAGATAACCAAAACATTTTAATGTCAAATAGAAAAGTCGGTTTTTTTGGGTTCCTAATTTGCATCAAAAGTGTAAAAAAATTATGCAATCAGTATATACTTCCTGAAGCATTTAAATTCTTACCTATATACAAATTAAGCCAGGACCATTTAGAATGTTTTTTCAGCTCTGTTCGCGCTAGAGGTGGGTTTAATAATAATCCAACCGCCATTCAATTTGAAAGCGCTTACAAACGCCTAGTTGTCCACGGTGAAATTAAAAATATTACATCTGGAAATTGTATTCCACTCGAAGACATAAAAATTTTAACATTTAGTGAAATCCGCTTTGAAAAAAAAAATGAATCAGTATACTAAACTGTCTTATGGATCTATCACTGACACGGACGAATTTTTAGACTGTGATCCTATAATCAGCATAGATCATGATTATTTAACTGATCCTTATAGGCTTACAGTGAGACTATCAGCGCAAAAGTGGTGTAAGCCACTATTTGTGTTGGTTGCAGTTTTGGTGTAAACTACATTCCTTATATTATCAACTTTGAATACAAAAGTGGAGTAAGCCACCTTTTGTTATCAAAACAACAAATGGCGCTAAAACATAGTTTTTGCACAGAACATAATCTATCATATTATTAGAGCAAAACTGGTGTAAGCTGAATACACCACTTTTGCTCTATGGCAAAACAGGTTTGTCTGTGGCTTACGTCTAACGTCATTCGTCAGTGTCAAATGCAAAACGTTAAAATTGAGACAAAACAAACTGAATTTCATTGTATCTTACTGAATAACAATATTTTTGTAATTAACCATGGACGGAGAAGATGATATTACTTCAGGTAAGTTATAAAAATAGTCTGATTGACTGCAAATTATAAGTAAACTTGTCACGTTGTATTTTTCATATTGTTAACCTAGTTAATGTTTTGGTTACAGTTGGAGACTTTGAAGATTCTGGTTCTGAATATCTCTCATCACCTACGCCTTCATCAGGCAATGACGACTCGGAAGAAGCCCAACAGCGTAGTACTAGTTCAACCATAACAAGTTTACCACAGCCCTCGCGAACCACATCTGGGTCGATACCAACAGCAGAGCTTCAATTAAGCTTGTCTGAACAAGTATCAGCTGAATGAAACCACCAATGAAACCCCTGTCCTCAAAAGCAAGAAACGTGTTAAAAAGCCTGAGACTTGGCAGCGAAATGTGCTTAAATTAAAACGAGCAAAAGGCGAAGAATACGAAAATCACAAAAAGAACGTTATTCCTGCGAAGACACCCAAAATAGGGGAATGTCTATGTCCAAAAAAATGTCATCTAAAGATAAATGAAGAACGCCAGCTGCAAATATTCCAAACCTTTTATGCATTAGCTAATTTCGATATACAAAATGCATTACTGTTCTCGTTAGTTAGAGTGACAAATAAATGCAGAAGCTACACAGGAAGAGAGGAGTCAAGAAGACAGAAAACATATATCTATCATTTACTGAATAAAGATGGTGTTGAAGTTCTGGTGTGTAAAAAATTTTTCCTGAGAACTTTTCAAGTTTCTGACGGACGTGTAACCAGGGTAATGAAGCGAAAAAGTATACACAATGTCCCACCTATTGATCAGAGAGGTCGACAAAGCTCTGTAAACAAAACACCAGATAATAAGATAGCAGAATTAAAAGAATTCATTGCCAAGTTTCCTGCTTATGAGTCTCATTACACCAGACATAAAAGTGAGAATAGGAGATTTCTATCACCAGATCTAAGTCTTGGACGCATGTATACTCTCTATAAAGAAAGTGTACTCGAACCTTTATCATCCTTCATGTTCAGTAAAATATTTAATGAATGTTTTAACCTACGTTTCCATGCACCCATCAGTGATTCTTGTAAAAGATGTGATCTTTTCCATAACAAAATTAAATGCGCTGAGAGTGAACAGCTAAAACAAGAGTTACAACGTGAACAAGAATTACATCAGAGGAAAGCAGACAGTGCCAGACAAGGGCTACAGAATGATACGGCTTTTGCAAAATCATCTACTGACATTACTGTTATCACCTTTGATTTAATGAAAACCCTACCTACGCCTGTGCTGACAACTGGAATAGTGTATTACAAGAGGCAGCTTTGGACTTTTTGCTTTGGTATTCACAACATGGGGATAGATGATGCCTACATGTTTGTTTGGGATGAGGCTGATGCTTCGCGAGGACCTCAAGAAATTGGTTCTTGCCTGCTTTATTTTTTTAAACATTATGTGAAAACTAAAAAAGTTGTCATGTATTCTGACCAATGTGGTGGACAGAATAGAAACATAAAATTGTCACTGTTCTGTCAGTATATTGTATCTCATCCGGATTTTACTATTGAAGTAATAGACCATAAATTTTTAGTCAGTGTGGGCATTCATATTTGCCATGTGACCAAGATTTTGGTCTAATAGAAAAAAAATAAAAAATTCTACAAAGAGATTTACATACCAGATAACTGGCTCGAAGTAATTAAAACGGCACGAAAAAGGCAAGCTTTCAAGATTGTAAGAATGACAGCAAGTGATTTTGTATCAAGTAAATCTTTGGAAAAAAATATAACAAACAGAAAAATATCAGTGAGCAGCAGCAAGGTGGAGTGGCTAAAAATTCAATGGCTAAAATTCCATAAACTCCACCCTTTTTAAATTTTTTACAAATATTCCAACAATGAAGAAACCCTCTTTGATGAAGTCAGCGTTAAAAAAAGGCAGTCAGTAACCATAACACAACTAGATGCATTGGAAAAACCAATTATTTCAGAAAAAAAGAAAAAAGACCTTTTTGAACTTTTGCAGTTTATCCCACCAGTTCATCACACTTTTTATAATTCTCTAAAAAGTTCCAACACTGTCCTGGATGTAGCTTATTATGATGAAACGGATGAAGATTAACCCATTACTGTTGTTATCTTTAATAAACTTGCTCTGAAATGGTGTAACCTGTTTATTATTTTTAATTTTACCAGAACATCTAAATGCAGAAGTGGTGTAACCCACATTTTTTTCATAATTATAAGTTTAATTAATACAAAAATATACTACAATTATAGATTTAGAAGTTCTTTTTATAAATTAGAAACAAAACAATAAAAAAATATTAAAATAAAAAAAATAAAAATAAATTTATCTTAGCAAATTTTAATTCCTTCTATTTTTCCTAAGTGCAGTGTCGGGGGTTACACCGCTTTCGCGCTGATAGCCTCTTTGTGATACAAGTGGGTTCCTCCGCATCTGTAGCAGTATAGCTTCTTTTTCTTCTCGTCCACTGCATTTACCTCCATTGGTTCTACCTCACTGTCCCTGTTTGCACTTACCGGACAGGTGCTTGATGATTCCTCAATGGCCGGTACTTTCAGGATCTTTAGGTCTTCAACACATCTTTCCGCTTGCAATGCCAACTCCACAGCTGCTGCATAAGTTAGGTTAGCCTTCTTCAGTAAATTCTCTTGTAGTTTGGCATTATTTACGCCACACACTAGTCTATCTCTCAAGGTTCTTTCTAAATCTACAAAATTGCAAAATCTACACATTTTTCGAAGTGCTGCAATGTACTCTTGAATTGATTCATTTTTACCCTGATTTCTACTGTGGAATTTAAATGATTCTACTATCTCATTTGGTCGCGGACTAAAATGGCTATTCAATATTGTATCTATTTCACCTAATGTAATCTTGCTCACAGACTCCGGAAACACTAATGATTTAACTAAGTTATACAGATCACTACCATAAGACGCGAAAAATACAGCTTTTTGCTTATTAGGTTCTGATATGCCATGTGCTAATATGAAATAACCGAATCGTTCTTTATATGATTCCCAATCCCCATTTTTAATATCAAAACCCTCAAATCTTATATCAGCCATTGTATTTACACAGTTTTCACAAAGTTTTCACTGGTTTATTCACGATATTTCACGTTTTTTCTCGTCGCCACTGTTATGTACTTACTTGGCGTCCATAAATTGGCGCGGAAGATGGCGGTCGCTTCACAAACTGTGCTGTGGGGTACCCTCACTTATTATAATAATCAACTGTCAGTCAACTATCAACTGTCAACTATCTGTCAAACACCACACTAGGTATTCTTATAGATAGCCAGTTGACTTGGAAACCTCAAGCAGAAGAGGTATGTAAAAAACTGAGCATGTCGGCGTATCTCCTCTATAATCTTGCAAAAAAGGTCAGCATCGCCACAACAGTAGTTGCATACCATGGTCTAGTAGCGTCCATTTTAAGATATGGAATAATCTTCTGGGGAAACTGTACTCTACGAGAATAGGTGTTCAAAGCACAAAAACGGTGCATAAGGGCAATATTAAGCATGAAAGTGACGGATAGTTGCGTTCCTGTGTTTAAGTCCCTAAAACTTTTAACGTTCCCATGTATTTATATTTTAGAAATCGCACTCTTTGTTAAATGTAACATGAACCTTTTCACTTCAGTGTCAGAAAAAATAGGAAGAGACCTATAAGAAGTCAGTATAAACACCTACTAAACATTGAGAGATGTAATACTGCCTTGCTTAAAAAAAGTGTTATGAGTATGGGCCCAATCATTTTTAATAAAGTACCCAATATAATTAAAAATGACACAATACAAAATTTAAAAAAAAGACTTGACATTACTATTGATTGAAAAATGCTATTAGGTCCTTACATATGAAATTGGCGTTTTGTATGGAAGGAACAAAAAGTCGAATATTTTTTAATATAATATATTTAATTAATCAAAGTATGAACCATTGTTTTCAATGCACTTTTGCCATCTTATAGGTAGTTCATTGATCCCTTTACTAAAAAAACCAGTCGGACGGGAATCAATAAAATCTTTGAAGGCGATTTGGACTGCCCCATCGGAGTTGAATTTTTTCCCTTGCAAAAAGTTATCCAAATTGCGAAAAAACCGAGTGTGCTTATGACCACACGACTGAAGTGAAACTTCAAACGTATTTGGCTATGAGAGGAAGAGAGAAAGAAAATGTGCGCGCGCACTGCTTTCTCTTGCTTATATCCCCCACTCAACTCCCGTTCGCCTCGCCCGTAGCCCTTAGACATGGGTCGTACTTGCAAAATCGAGTACCAGGGCTTCCAAGTACGTCCACCTTAAGAAACCAGGGCCTAAAACCAGGGCTCGAGATACTTTCAAGTATTTTCTATCTGCATCGAAAACTGATCCATAACTTCATACAAATAAGAAGTACAATCGCGTAATCAAACAAAAGCCCTGTTAGAAGTAAAAAGTACTTGCATAGGAAATTGATCCGTGAATTCCTATACATAAGGAGCACAATCGCGTTTACAAATAAATACTTTTACAAACCATTAAAGTAAAAATACTTGCATACGAAATTGTTCCGTAGACTCTTACCACACCTCGGACACTCCATACAACGCTCGCAAAATAATTACCTATTACTACTACATAAACAAATGACGTTTGTATACGTGCAAATGTGTGCGTGAAATCTAGTAGCGTAAAAAAAAATGGCGCGGAAAGCAATTTGTGTCGGGGAACCGAACGACGTCGGCGGCGGCGCTGCCCGAACGTGTGCATTATTATGAAGTGACCAAGTAGTTCAATTGTTTATTTATATAGACGGGTTCGTAATGAAATAAAAACAGTAAAATAGTTTAGTTTAAATGACTTTTCTGTAAATAATGGGTTATTAAATCGCATGTTATTAAAAATGCGAAATCATACAAACAGTATATGTAAATACGAATTCGGAAAAGCATCACAATATCCAACCATCGTGATTAAAACTCAAATAAAACTTTTAAATCGCATAATTGTGTGTCAGCAATACAGCGCTGCGGTTCGCGAGCGCCCTTGCTAAAGAGTCGGCGACGAATACCTCGAAGTGCGGGGTGAGGTGCGGTATCTGATATGAGGGCGAGGAAGGGAGTGTCCTTTCTGTACGTAGTACTATTAAGTATTCTGTGCTCTTACTGATAAGGAGTATGATCGCATTTGCGAAAACAAACGCGGTTGTTGAACTATTTGAGTACCTACGTACTCGAGCGTCGAGGCACGACGGAGCGAGATACTTTCAAGTATTTTCTATCTGCATAGAAAACTGATCCATAACTTCATACAGATAAGAAATACAATCGCGTATTCAAAAGCCCCGTTGGAAGTAAAACTACTTGCATAGGAAATTGATCAATGACTTCGAATAAATAAGGAGCAAAATCGCGTTTACAAATAAATACTTGCAAACCATTAAAGTAAAAAAAACTTTTTAAGAAAAAAAAACCGACTTCCAAAAAAAACTTTACAAAGTGAAAAATAACTTTAATTTCGGAAGTCGGTGTCTTTGGATCTTTATTTTAGTTTTTTGCCACCGACTTCCGAAATTAAAGATATTTTTCACTTTGTAGTGTTTTTTTGAAAGTCGGTTTTTTTTTTCTTAAAAAGCTTTTATTTCACGCTTTTTAGTGGGTCTGCTTATAATTTATCTAAGTTACAATAGCCTAGTGATCATCGCCTTTTACAAACAAAATATTGCTTTTCCCGATACAGGGAAGTTAATTGTTGAGGAGTTCTCCAGATCCACCATCAGCTCCGTATCACCATTCACATTGTGACAAGCATAAATTGCTTAGCAACCATATTAAAGTAGGTAATCAAATCGCAACCCGTGAAATACTTAGATATTATTGAGTAGTTCCGGTGGCCATCTGTGGTCTTCATCATCAGTTCCACATCACCAAATAGTGCTTTCCGAGAGCAAATGCACGAGTTACTATAAAAAATACCCAAATCGCTATAGGTGTGCCTATAATATTTGAAGAGTTCCTTCGATTTCACCAGGATCCCATCATCAAATCCTGCCCTGATGTTTTTAGACTAGATGCTGATAATCCTGGCTGCAGCATCAGGCCAGACTTGTCAACATTGCATTGAACTTAAAATTTAGTCCTGTTTAAAATGAGCCCAAACACGACTACGGTGCTGTAATTTCAAGGTTGGTACTTTTTCTAATGCTCCTGGCTTCAGCATCAGGTCTTTATGTACTTCGGTGTTCCTCATTAACAGTACGTTTATCCACACATCGAGCCCTTTTCAATGAGCCTTAACACGATATATCTGCTGTTAGTTGTCGAGGAGTTAGGTACTCTGCAGACTATCCTGACTGCAGCATCAGGTCATGACTTGATGATCATGAGACCAAATGTGGCAAATGCCCTATCAAACATCAAAACAATTGACTAAAACAGTCAAGGACTGTTCGAGTAACTTCTTACTGTTAAGGAGTTGTAACTTCCATCATCAGCCCAGCTACCTGAGATGGTGACAACCATACGCAAATACACAAGATACTTCGTAAAATATGCGAAAAACAATAAGTGACCCTATACAATTTAAAGGTTGCCCTCGATTACTCTAAGATCCCATCATCAGATCCTAACTTGGTGACAGTGGGACCACCTCAAAACTATCTACTTTGGAACAAAAAAAGAATTTTGAAAATCCGTCGACAATTGGCGGAGTATTCGATGAACAAACATACAAAAAAAAAAAAAACATACAAACAGCCGAACATAGTACCTCCTCCTTTTTGTGAAGTCGGTAAAAAATACTTGCATACGAAATTGTTCCAAAAGGAGCATGATCGCATTTGCGAAAACTGACGCGTTTGAGTACCTACGTATTTGAGCGAGTAGCGAGTAGTCTTGCAAGTATTTTGAGTCGGTACCCGGTGTGCGTACTTGGAAGCAAACACCTGGTGTAAAAACCCGGTCGCATATTTATGCGACCGGGACCGGGTTTTTACACCAGGTATTTCCAGCTATTTTTTACGTACCTTCCCTACTCGCGATCACACGTTTTCGTAACGCATTCGCCAGTTTACTCCCCAAGTCAAGCGCGCCTAAAGAAGTTTCACTTCAAAAAATGGTAATCTGTTGGAGCAAGGTCCGGGGAGTACGGAGGATGTCTAAGACATTCCAATTCAAGCTCTTCTAATTTGGTAGCCGTCTGTTGCGCAGTGTGTGGTCTGGCGTTGTCGTGAAGCAGCAGTGGCGTGGAGCGATTGACCAGCCTTGGTTGTTTAGCCGCTAGCTTTTCCATCACATCGAAGCCTGCAGCTAACTCGGACGTGGTTTGCGATGGGTCCGCTTCCACAATAGCCTTCAATTCTCCATTATCAACTTGGGTCTCAGGCCGTCCACGGGGCTTGTTCTGCAGGTCGAAATTTCCAGAACGAAAACGTTGGAACCAAAAACGAACTGTGTTTTCTTTTGCAACATGACCGCCATACACATCATTCACCCTTCGAGTCGTTTCCGCAGCACTAGTGCCACGGCGGAACTCGTACTCGTAAATAATGCGATATTTTAAATTTTCCATTTTGTAAAATGAGTGACGCAAACAGAAAAAACAGAAGAAAAAAAACAAATGAATGACGGTCATCGAAGCACAAATACATGAGTAAATAGCTGTACAAATTTGAATTTGGAATTCCTTACCAAAGAGGAGAAATTCGTGATTAAAGTGGCCAGTACGAAAAACGCCAATTTCATATGTAAGGACCTAATATTATTCAGCAAATGACTTTTTAAATGACATGGACTTATGTTTTGAATAATTTAATGGTTTTTCTCAATTCATCCATTTTTTTTTATTTTTTATTTATGCATTTTGATGTGCTATGCCGACTAATGTTTTAAAGTTATAATTTTATGTTATTTTGACTATTTTAATTTAATTTTCAATTTACTGGACATTAATGTTTGCATGCCTTATATAAGGTAGATTGTACAAGGCTCACTCACCTTATTGTAACATCTTATTTTATGTACTTTACTTACAAATACACACAACACTTGCACATGACACGACACAAATGCACTTCACACATGCACTCAGTACAAACATTTTACTTATTATAAAACTATTTAAATAGATATATATAATTTTATAAATATATTTCCTACCTTTAGTCTATATCTTGTGTGTGACTATCTGAGTCTGCTAGTACGCTCATAATTTGCTCGTCCACTATTTATGCGAAGACACTGCCTCCTAAGATACAGTAGAAGTCCTGGGCTCAATTTCTGTATTGACTGTACTTTACCCATCTCTTGTACACTATTTGTTAATTTGTCAGTCCCCTAGTGACTTCATTTATGTGTATTAATATGTGTCAAACTTGTATTGTGCTAATAAAAAACTTGTTATTATTATTATAGACAGTTATGTGTGAACTGCAGGTGTTCACTGTTAAGGATTCGATCTCATGGGATAAGCAATAACACAGAACGAGAGGGGCATATCAGAAGTGTGAATTTGCAATGGATTCAACTACGTGAGGTAATTGCTTTTTTTTAATATGATGTAGGTTCCAAAATAACTAAGCTTTATGTGGTCTTACCACATATAGTGCACTATTGTAATTGCAGAGATCTTTAAGGTTATTTATTTTTTCCTTGTAAGTGACGTGTAAGCAGACTTAAAGATACCTATAAATGTCAGGGAATAGGGCATTCACTTATGATCAACAATAGCAATCCCTTACCTGACAATACAGTCAGGTCAGGTCAGGTGTTTTGCATACGCAAAACAGGGTTTAATGATTATAGGCAGTTGATGCTGATGATGATAAGGTTATTTATTCTTCATATTATAATAATGTTCTTTTTTGTTTTAGTTGACGGCATCTGATAGAATCTGCCATCCTTGTTGGCAAAGAGCTGACAGACACAGTACACGCAATGTTGGGAGGGATGCTATTGATGATGTACAGCAGGGTGATAACGCAGAAATACAACAGGGAGTCGAAGCACCAGTCGGTTCGATATTTTTACCTCACATAAGAGCTCCAGATACACAAGCACATTGTTTCTTACCTGGTTGCACTGCCGAAGAAAGAGTAAGGATTCTTTTGTGGCTTAGAGTCTTTATTTTTAGTGAGTACAATTACTATGTACCACAGCAATGTAGGATTTGTGAATTCCATTTAAGAAATAACAATTTTGACATTTTGAGTAATGACTTGCATTCAATATTTACAATATTTTAATGCTAATCACATAGAAGACTTTGCTTCATTCATAAAAGAAAGAGTAATATTAGACTTTTCGAATATTCAACAAATGTCTGATGACTCAGTGCATTATTGGACTGGTTTAACCAAGCACCAGTTTTTTTAATTAAAAACTAATGTGCAACAAATAAATAATATGCGAAATGGCACATTAGCTCTTGCTGCGTATCTTATGAAAATAAGAACTGGCGACAGCAACGAGCGGATATCAACGCTATTAAATACACCCCCTACCACTTTAGTAAGATTATTAAAAAAGGTCCAGCAAATACTTTCTGATGATTTTGTTCCACAAAACTTAGGGATCAATCATATCACACGAGCTCAAATTGCTTCACGAAATCTCATGATACCTAATGAGCTGTTAGGTGGAACAAATAGCAACCCAATAATTATTCTGGATGGCACCTATTTATATGTACAAAAAAGTTCAAATTATTTATACCAGAAAGATACTTATTCTTTGCACAAGTATATAGATGTACTTGGTCCCTATCCAGCAACAACATCGGATGCAGATATCTTGATTAATGAATTAAATAATGAAAACAATACTTTACGAAGGTATTTTCAACCCTTTTTTTTTTTTGTGTGCATCTGCAATCAGTGCAATCACTTTTAAAGGCGCGTTTCCATTATGCAAGTGATTTGCATACTAGTTGCAAGTTGCATGCAAATTGTATAGTGGAAACAACAACTTGCAAACAAGTTGCAACTTGTATGCAATTAGGTTTAAACTTGTACGCACAATAATCAAGTCGGCACATTTGCACGCAAGTTGCAAGCGCATGCGGTCGTGCATAGAGGATAACTTTGTTTATGACTTTATTACTTTGTAAAAATGACTGCTAAATGGGATACGGAGAAAACAATAATGTTTATTGAGGAATATCAGAGACATGATTGTCTTTGGGAACCAAAAAACAATCTTTACAAAAATCGAGACGCACGCGAATCAGCATATAGACAACTAATCGAAGTGATGAACCTTAATGGTATTGTTATGACCGTACAAGAAGTGAAAAATAAAATACGATCACTGCGTACCACATTTTTTGCTGAATTAGCAAAAATGGAAAAATCCAAAACAACCGGTAGTGGAACAAGTAACATATACACACCAAAATTAAGCTGGTTTAACACAATGAATTTTTTGCTGACGTCAACCGAATTAAGAAGGAATGAAGAAAGCGCCACTGTAAGTATCAATTCTTTTATTTATTTTTTTAATCATTCTTTCTTGCCATGTTACAGCACCATCTGTAGCAAAGTAGTTAGCAAAGTCATCTCTTATTTCGACCGCTGTTTTGGGACTGCTTGACGGTTGTGCCGGGCGTAATTGCTGAAATGCTCTCATATTCACGTCATTGAACATGCCTTCACTATGTCCTGTTATTGAATTTTCTCGATTAACAAAATTAGGTGTAATATATGTACTAGAAGTATGTCTCAACCAATTGTGCAGTGCACAGCATGCTTTTATTATTTTATCAACTGTATTCACCTCAACAGCAATAGGTCGCTCAAAAATTCTCCACTTCGATACCAATAAACCAAACGCATTTTCAACCACTCGTCTTGCTCTCGACAGTCGGTAGTTAAATATTTTCTTTTCTTTAGTTAATCCTTGAGTTCGAGGATATGGCTTCATTAAATATTTTTTAAGTGGAAATGCTTCATCTCCTAATACCACTGAATTAGGCGGTATATTTGAGCTATCATTTTCTAATATTGACTGAAGAGTTGAATGAGAGAATATTGTTCCGTCTGATGTTTTCCCATAATGTCCAACATTAATGTATTGAAAGTTTAAGTAACTATCGCATAATGCAAACAAGACTATGCTAAAATGTCCTTTATAGTCATAATATAAAGAACCACTCCCATTTGGGCATCTCAAGATGACATGCTTTCCATCAATTGCTCCAATGCATCGTAGAAAATTGCAACGTTCTTCGAATCCTTTACAAATTTCATTCCACTCTTCACTAGTATTCGGAAACTGAAAGAAATAAAAAACATTAAAGAAATGTTTTATTTTATTTATTTTTAAATTTATTGAATGAATTATGTTTTAGGTTGAATCAGAAAATACTTCAACAGATAGCAGAGAAAATACGCCAGCCAGAGCCAGTGGTTGTCGAAGCTCATCTCAAACACAGAGTCAATCCTCATCCAATTTTCGACAATCGATTCGAAATGCAAGATATAATCCCATAGATACCGCACTTCAAGAATTGAGAAAAATAAATAAGAGCGTAGAATCGGAAAATGAATTTGATGTTTTTGGTCAAAACGTTAGTCTTCAACTTCAAAAACTGCCGTTAGAGTACGCTCTAGAAACGCAAGAACTTATTATGAGTTTTAAAAGAGCAGCGAATAAAATCCTTAAAAGAAAAGGCACAACAAGAAGTACTTGTAATTTCTATACCTGATGATATAAATCTTGATTTAGTGGATTACATTGACACCGAGAGTAAGCGTGATGAACCAGGACCATCGGACAGTAGCAAAGAAGATTTATTAGGTCGTGCTGTTCGCGCTATGGGTTCATTGGAATCTGATGACAATGATTAGGATTTGAGTTTTCGACCCACTAACTTTAATATGTTGAACATTGATCTTATACATTGTTTTACTTACCTTTATATATTCTTGAAGCGACTCATAAATTGCGTCGCAGACATGGGGCAGGAATTTAGAAATACTACATTTAGGCACACGATACAATTCTTCCAATGTCCCAAGACTAGTACCCGATGCCAGATATTTAAGCGTCACTTGCAATTTCAATTTTGTAGGCAGAGCGGGTCTAAAAATAGTGTCTTGCTTAGATATTCTGGACGAAATCTTATCCAATAAATTTAAAAATAGTTCTTCGTTCATTCTGAGATGAGTATGGTAACGTTTAGGATCTTCTGTAGCCAATTCTGTTAACAGATTATTCCACGTACCGTAAGCATCTCTTCTGTGAATCCATTTCCTAACCCACTTAACTGGTCGACGTCGATGCTTTTTTTTATTATTTAATACGTGTATAATTATTGCGTATACAACTCTGCATGCAGCGACAAGTACAGCACGTCTTCTACCCATGATAAACACTGTACAACTAGAACTAACTTGTATACCACTAAAATCTTATATGCAAGCTGCAAGTTGAACAAAATCGTGTTTCCAATTCAAATCACTTGCACACAAGTCTGACGTCATACATGTATGCAAACACTTGCATAATGGAAACGCGCCTTTAGCAAATGTGTTGCATGCTTCTCTCATTCAGTGTGTCCTCCAGCGAGAACCTCTACTCATAATTCTCTATAGGATGTCTTTTCTTTTAAGGCGTTTAACATAGCTGGATATTGCGAGCTGTCGTGCAAGGGTATTGGGATGGGCTGCTAGCCGTTTCCTGTATGTAATCTTGATATTAGTGATTTCTTCTCTCACTGTGAGCATTTCCAGATGTTCGTGGATCTCAGCATTAGTCACATACCAGGGGACATTACTGATTGTTCGGAGAATTATGTTCTACATTCTTTGTATTCGCATGATGGAGGAGTTACAAACACTACCCCACAGCTGTAGACCGTACATCCATATAGGTTTCAGGATGGACTTGTACACTAGTAATTTGTTGTCTACTGACAGTTTGCTGTTTCGGCCTAGCAACCACAGGAAGCTTTTGTATTTAATATTCAGTTCATCTCGTTTTTTGTATTTTCAACCTGGGGATGTTTTTTTGCTGGATAGGGGTTTCAGGAATTGTGTTCCTTTACTACAACAGTGCAACTATACTGTTAACTTTCCTTTATCCCTACAACAAGGTGAAACTCAATTATCAACAGCGGCAGCTAATAAGTCAAGAACGGTGACAATGTGCAGGTGGATTGTCAAAGCAGTAAATGGGATTTTTAAAATGTCCTATAAAATATTTAGGAGTGAATTTTTCAATACTGCATCCACTCATGCTATGACAGATTTTAAAATAGCTGCCGCATTGATAAACATATTCCACCAAAGGGTATCAGATAGACCAGATTGCAGGACAAATTGTAAATCTGGTAAATGAAAAATTGCACACAAATAATATATCAGCTGATTATGTAATGAGGGTTTTCTGAAATGTTCCCCGTGAGATGGCAGCGCTGTAACGTCAGGTCCAACTACCTGTCAAAACACATACACGATTTATATTTTTCGATCATTTTTTTGGTTTATTTATTCTTAAAAACGTTACAAACGGAATATTGTTTTCCAAAATGCCACAGTGTTGTGCAGTGCCTATGTGTGCAAATAAAAAAGGAGGACATAAGTTCCCTACAGAAGATAAAAGCCGATTAAAACAGTGGCTTGTAGCCATTCGAAGAGATAAATTTACTCCAACGAAAAATAGCCTCGTTTGCAAAAACCACTTCACAGAGGACGATTACCAGCTACCGAAGGACTCAGTATTAGAAAAACGTAAGAATATTTTGTACTTATTTATAATGATAAACTTTAGTTAAGTCACCTTATGTCTGTGCGCGACTAACCTTCAATGATGTAGTGCAAACGTTTTTTAGTACTTGCCTTATCAAAAATTACTTCATTAAAACATTATATTTATTAAATTATTATTTCAGCCAGGCCTGTGTTGAAAAAATGTGCAGTGCCAAGTCGATTCCCATGGAATGAACAAAATTCTAGTTTGCATCAAAAAAAGAAGGAGCGACATCAAAGGCGTTTGGCGCGAAATGAAAGGAAAATTAGTGTCCAAGTACACATAAACAATAAAAAAGAAAAGGATGACACCTTCCTCATGGAAACTACAAACTTTTGCGAAGTAGAAATTGAATTCGAGAAGAAACAGAAAGATATTGGTATCCAATGTGATTTATGTGGAAGTGATAATCTCAAAACACTTAAAGAATGTCCTCCAAATGAAAACAAAAAAAAAAATCTTCAATTGCAAATGTGCTGGATATAACCAATGCGGCCGAAGTACAGTTTTATACTGGTTTCCAATTATGAACATATCAAATTCATATTTAGTATTTTTGGAGATGAAGTAAATTGTTTAAAATATTATCCTCAACTGAAAACATTGAAGGTGCCGTTTCTAAACCCTTGTGATCAATTCCTTCTAGTGTTAATTAAATTACGCCGGAACATGCTATTTACAGAACTCGCCTTTCGATCGAAGATTAATAAAACGGTACTAAGTAACATTTTTATAACATGGATCAATTACTTATATTGCAAATTGAAAGAGTTAAATGTTTGGGTGCCAAAACAATGCATAGATAAAAATATGAAATACTATGGCAAGATTAATCCATGCACTGTGATAGTAGATTGCACGGAAATAAAAATAGAGAAGCCCAAAAATCCACTTACACAACAGCTTACATATTCCACTTACAAATCAGCAAATACTCTAAAAGTTTTAGTTGGGATTTCAGCATCAGGCTGCGTTACATTTGTGTCCGATGCATATGGTGGATCTACGAGTGATCGTGAATTGTTTGAAAAATGTGGACTTATTGATAAACTTGAACCTAATGATATCATTCTTAGTGACCGTGGCTTTAATGTGCAAGACCTAGTGTGCCATAAAGGTGTTACAGTTAATGTGCCAGAATTTTTAAAAAATACTGATGGACAATTTGAGACTTCTCAACTGACAAGGTCAAAAAAAATATCTTCAGAACGGATACACGTTGAAAGGGTCATTGGTTTGGCTAAAACTTTTAAGATCTTAAGCGGCAAGTTGGATTCAAAATTGGTGCCTTTAGCAGATAGAATAATATTTGTATGTTTTATGTTAACCAATTTCAAAAATAATATTATAAAGTAAAACATGTTGTTTCAATTTTATTTTATTTGATGTCGCTTTCAACAGTACTGTATTAAACATACTTTGTTAAATAATAAATAACAAGAATACAAAATTAAACTTTGTTCTAATTTCTATCACATAGAATCTTACAATATACTATAAAAATATATTAACAATCATACATATTTTTTGCTATCTTTGGCAACATAAATTGAAAAAAGAAAGCTAAAAAAAAAGAAAAAAAAGCAAAAGAAAGAAAAAAAGGATTATAATATTTTGTATAAATGAATCATTTTTTTTAACATTTATTATTTTTTCATCAACATTAGTCCATATAAATAAATCACAACAATCTCTTCCTGTGACAAGTAACTGCGTTTGGATTTGGTAAAAATAGTTGCTTGTTTCTTTCAGTTGCAAATACTCCGAATCACGCTCTAAATGGAAATAATTGTTGGATCCAATCATTTCATCCTTTATGGAATATGGACATTTAACTTCTAAAATTTTGTTATCTCCAATTAATCCATCAGGAGAAGCGCCAATGAAAGGGTACTGCACAGAAACATATAAACCACAGCGTTCTACTTTTTTTCCAGTTTTCCCCTCATATGATTCAATTGCTGTGGTTTCCATAGACTTGCCCCATTCTAAGGCCGTGCTTACTATTTTCTTATTACATATAAGGCTTCGTGCATACTTTTCTTGGTCCTTTTTAGCAGTAAATTTACAAATCTCACCGACTCTTGAAGCAGTCACTCGAAAAGATCGTTCTGTATACCATAACTTTGTCTTCGTCTGATTTTTAGTTTTCTTTTCAATTTCCTTTGCTGAGTCAGTAGTTACCTGTTAGGGGCAAAGGATAAGGAAAGTATGAAGGTATAAACTTAAACAAACATCTATAATCCCTATGCAAGTGCAATTAATATTGATGATTACATAATATACTAAATAATAAAAAAACATAGTAGCTACAACTTCTCATGATTCACCACCTCGCTTGCAACAGTACAGTCAATAAGATTGTACAAGTCGTAGCTACTATAATGAATAAATTCATCTGGAATAAATGGCTTACAGATATTTTATTAAGAATAAGTTGATGATGTAAAGGAAAAGGTAGGTAATCATGGTCATGTATCACATCTTGCATGTTAGCACTGTCCAAAATTCCACATAAACCTATTCTTTTTTGTGACAATGAGCAGTAGTTAATGACTTTATTTCTAACTGTTGCAGCCCATTCTTTTCCCTGACTGATAGAGGACTGTGGTCTTGGATCATAGCACATACTTCTTTTCTTTTTTTTGCAAACATTATATTCTGCTATTTCATATGAAAGGTTCTCTGCTTTTTTCGGCGAAACATCAAGTTTATTTTTTTTAGGTACATGCCATACTTGTTTTTTTTGTGTTGGAGTCATTTTAATTAACCATATATTCTGCTCTCGGAATTTGAGTATAGCATAGCACAAAACTGACACATGCTTGCAAATGGCTTTTGGTCCTTTTCCTGCTACACATTCACACACCGATTGTATAATAGATCCACTTCCATTACATATGGCAATTGAAGCAAAATAAGTGAGGGCTTTTGTATTTTCAGAATGGACTTGACCTTTGAAAAATATATGTGTACTAGTATTTGTGGTCACTAATGCGAGTAGGTAGTTATTTTGCAGCATATTATAACCTCTTCTGTGCACTGCAGAATAATCTGACATTCCTATGCCGTCTTTATACAATTCAAGGAAATACGTATTTATGTTAATAATGTCAAAATTGGGTAAAACTGTTTTTGAATCCACACTTTTGTATAACTTTTCTTCTGGCCATTCTATTACATAATTAATCTCACTTGAGAGATTAGAATTATCATTTTCATTTGATTTGAAGTTGTTGTTTCTGTCATAGTCATTTAGCCTGGAATATATAATATACATTAATCAACAACAACTCACTAGAACACAATAACTTCAATTTAGTAGTTAAAAAAAAAACAATCAAATTGTGGAAACAAATAGAAGTAGATTATGTTTACCTTTCAATGAGCTTTTCTTTAGTACCAGTAACTTTTGCGCCTCTCTTTTTGAGCTCAATCTTCAGTTCGGCAACCTTTCTTTGGCCGTAATCCATAATAAAATCAATAACACTTCCAAATACATAAAATTTTACTAAAATAATTATACGTTCGGTAAGAATCTGTGCTATCTGACAGCTGTTTGGACCTGACGCATACGAAGCGCCGCCTGGCGGCAGAAAAAGTATCGAAAACCCTCATTGAAAATAATTTAAATCGAAGACGGACACAATTCTCCAACTTAAACGCTACTATTGAAATTGTTGAATTTCCTAGATTAACATTTGATGAACTTGTGTTATTGGCATGTGGAACATATCAGATTAAAGGGTACTTCTCTGATTTTGTGCAAATCACATGTCCGTGAATATTTTGGCGAATCTAAACATCATAAAAGCCCACCAATATTTTTTATCCATAATTGGGTAGCCTAACCTTTAATGCCAAGAAGAATTAAAATTAATCATGACGAGTTAATGACTCAAAATAATATTTTAATTGCTTAAAGAACAATGGGTAAAGTTGTATGGGCCCCGTACCCAAAAAAAAAGATGACTGTAGCATTATGAGCTATGTCGGTATTTGTTGACCTTATGGAGTAGTTTAATTGATCCTAAGACAGCATGTCTGAATTCACTTGGAGAAAAAAGATATGGGAAATTATATGTGCGGCAACAAAAGTTTTCTTTAGCACCTGCAACCTAGCGTCTTTTTTTATATGTGGGCGACGAGTTAATAGAACAGCTTCAATTATATTAATTCATCATCTTTACTATTCCAACAGAATATCAAAAAACCAGCGTCAATTTACGAGCGTAAATTAATATGACTCCGAGCTACCGATAAATATATTTACTTCTGATTTGATAACTCAGCGACTAATGTTGTAAGTGAGCTACTTTATATATTTTAGAGATTCAACATCTGTCTGCTAATAAAATCAAGTTCCAGCCTCAAAATTAGCAATCAAAGTTTTTCATTCAACAACTAAATTAATAAATCATATTCTTTTTTCGTGAAAGTTTGCAACACAAGCGCGGGAGTGTACCTGACGCTCGTTGGGAATCAGAGGGGCGCGACCGATAGACGACGTAGGATGCAAGAGCGAGCGAAGGGCACTCCGAGGTTCGGTTTGGTTAGGTTACTTTAAACCCTTTACACAGAAATAGGGGCCCCGCGAAGCGGGGCTCCGTCGGCATAGGATGCAAGAGCGAGCGATGGGCACCCCGAGGTTCGGTTTGGTTAGGTTACTTTAAACCCTTTACACAGAAATAGGGGCCCCGCGAAGAATGTTCATTTGGGTAGGTATAATAGTCAATTACTTGTGGTAACATTATAAATAGATAGGCGAATACATGAAATTAGAGCTTTCATTGACCATTATTTGATGACAATAATAAGGAAATTTTATGTTCAAATATAGTAGATTCACTCATCAATTACTTATGCTAAAGTATAAAAATAAAGGTGACTCTATGAAATTAGAGTACGTTGATATTATTTTATAGATGAAGTTGATACACTTATTAGAAGCTGGCAATGAGTAGACATATCACAAATTTAGTTGCTTAAGAATTATCACCATGTTGCGTCATATTTACAGTAGCTTGTTTTACAATATATGGTCGCTTATAAACCATTTATTAGACGCTAAAAGTTCGTCGCTGACCTATTAATTCATTAGACAACTAAATATATTTGCAGACGAGAATGACATTTTAAAGAAGCTGCCTTAATTAGCACCCAAAAGATATTTAAGGAAGTTAAATTGGTTTTGAGAAGACGGTACCCAGAGACAAGGTTAATTGTAGCATTATGAACTATGTCGGTATTTGTTGACCTCATGGAGTAGTTTAATTGATCCTAAGACAGCATGTCTGAATTCACTTGGAGAAAAAAGATATTTAAGGAAGTTAAATTGGTTTTGAGAAGACGGTACCTACCCAGAGACAAGGTTACTTGTAGCATTATGAACTATGTCGGAATTTGTTGACCTCATGGAGTAGTTTAATTAATCCTAAGACAGCATGTCTGAATTCACTTGAAGAAAAAAGATATTTAAGGAAGTTTTTTTTTTTTTTTTTTTTTTTATTGCTAAATGGGCGCACTCTTGACCCCGATCACGCCTGATGGAAAGCGATAGATGAGGTCTATGATGGATCGAGCGTGCCCAGAAGATGCCTGTTAATTAATTTAATTAGTTTAATTGTTTTAATAAAATAATAGGAAAGTTCATTATCTTTATTCATTATTGTAATTACCATACTTATATTGGTTTTTATTCAATACTAGCTGACCCGGCGAACTTCGTACCGCCTTTAATTTTTTTTTTTTGTTAATTTTTTCCCTTGTTTTAATAGCTATCCTGCTATTCGGGGCAGAGATTATGAGCTATGTCGGTATTCGTTGGCCTCATGGAGTAGTTTAGTTGGGTGTGTAATGTTTGGTATAATAACAAATGCACTAATATAACTTGAAATAACGTTCATATAATATAATTGTCATATGCTATAATATCAAATAACCTAAACTCATATGAGCTAATGATTTACATCATATAATTTTCCTTTAATATAATAACATTTAGTATAACGTTCATTTTATATAATTTTCAATATATATAATATTCTTTTTATTTAACGTTAGGTCAAAAGAACATTTGACCTAATGTTCTTTTGACCTAATTTGCATGTTTAATGGTCACAGTTCTAACCTAACTCAAATGGCACCAAAACCAAACCTTAAAATATTCTTTGCATGGTCGAGGGTGGGCTTAATCGACGGAGCCCCGCTCGCGGGGCTCCTACTTCTGGGTGGTTTATAAAAAAATAACCATGAAGGGGATGGCGGGGTCTATTCGCTCACTTCGCTCGCTCACACGCGACAGATAAATAACGTTCTATTCTTTTATTTTATTCTATTTAATAAAACAATTTAACTTTCTTAAATATCTTTTTTCTCCAAGTGAATTCAGACATGCTGTCTTAGGATTAATTAAACTACTCCATGAGGTCAACAAATTCCGACATAGTTCATAATGCTACAATTAACCTTGTCTCTGGGTACCGTCTTTTCAAAACCAATTTAACTTCCTTAAATATCTTTTTTCTCCAAGTGAATTCAGACATGCTGTCTTAGGATTAATTAAACTACTCCATGAGGTCAACAAATACCGACATAGTCCATAATGCTACAATTAACTTTGTCTCTGGGTACGGTCTTACTCGTTCTCCTTTCATTACCCTCAGTGTCTTTGATGCGACGAGTTAGAAAAACATTTTTATTAAATTATACGTAGAGGTTTATGCTGCGAATTGTTACTAGAGGAACCTCAAGTACATCATAAGATAATGAATTTTGATTTTGCAAGATATAATATTGTTATTATTTTAATACATTGTGATAAAAACAATTTCGTCGTAAAAAATATTACATTACCTTCAGCCTATCTTGAAATATCAAACATCGTGCTGTATTACATCGTCCCTGGATCGTGCACCCCCTCCCGCCTCCGCAATTGCCGGTCAGTCGGCCAGCAACAACAAACGTGGCAGGAAGCGTGCAATTTTTTTTTTTCGCGACCTTTAAAAAAGTTCGACAACTACGCGCTTCAACCAATTTCGGTTTCATTACATTCAGCGGATTTTTGACGTAAGTAGTTGTGTTTTTTTTTTATAATTTTAGTCTTAAGGCAATTGTTATAATGTATATTCATGTTTATTATTATCATCATGTACCGTAATTGATTAATTGCAGAGTAAAATAAAAAACTGTTTGAAAAATTCATTACCCTCACTTTCATTACCATCGATTACCTTCAGCTTTGAAGGTGAGGGTAATGAGACTAAAATGAAGGTAATGAATTTTTCATATTATTCTATGTGATATCCTATTCAACCCTATTATACTGTCAAATTCTAAGCGGAAACCGGTGTTCGCTCAGAATTTTACAGTTTGTTATAAGATTTCATTATAGGGTTTCTAACAAATATTATCCATTTCAGGAAACAAGTATGGCTAAAACTAAAACTAAAAAAACTCGCGAAGAAAAGCTTGCTCAAGCAAGGTTGCATAAAAGGAAAAAGTACGAGGAAATTAAAAACGATCCCGAGAAATATGCAATTCAGAAGGAAAAAGAGAGACAGAGATACTTGAAACGAAAAGAACAAAATAAAATAAAATCTGTTGCTAAAATGACACCAAGGGAAAAAAGACTTCAAAAAAAAATGGAACGTAAATAGTAAGCGTTATTTAGAGAAAAAGAAAAAGGAAAAGGTAATACAACAGATGCTGATTGATAATTCTGCTCCAACAAGTGATAGAGAAGAAAATGTAGCTGAACAAGACCCATTAGAAGGGCCATCACACCAATCAGTAGAGGTGTCTAACATGAACTGCAAACGGTGTCAAAAGAAGGATATGTTAATAAGAAGACTTCGTTATAGTTACAAGAAAGAGATTGGTAAACTAAAACAGGAAAAGGAAAAAGTTATTAAAGAAAAGGGTGCAATGAGAAAAATGTTGATAAGGCAAATAAGTAAACAACGAAGAATACAAGCAAACCAACAACAGCCATCAACAGGCGAGAAACTGGATAATTTGATAAAATCAATAGACGAAGACAAACGAGAAGTAAAGAAAAAAATATTATTTGGAGAAATCATATCGAACAATTTAAGAGATGGATTTAAAGTTTTAAGAAAGAAAGAAAAACGAGAGTTAAGCGATATAGTCATGAGGGACAAAGACCGTTTCAAGAAGCACAAGGTTTTAGGTAAAGCGTCGAAATTTACAGTGCGAGACAAAAATAAAATATGCCACAACAATGAATCAAACATGGATACAGAGAGTAAAATGAAACAAGACGTAGAAGATTTTTTCGAAGATGACAGCAATACTAAAATTTCTCCTGATAAAAAAGAATTTATCACACGTAATGAACAAAAAAAACAAAAACGATATATTGGAAGATTCTCTAAAATCATGCTTTATGAAACATTTTACTAACATCGTTGTCCAGTACAAGAGCATTAAATCTCTGAAAGCGAAAATGACTACCAAGGAGGTAATGTTACACATTGATTTTTCCGAAAATTACTCTGTCAAATTTAATGAGGAGATACAAAGCTATCATTTCGGTGGCAGTCGATTGCAAATAACGTTGCATACTGCGGTTGCATACTTAATTGATCCGTACATCCGTACATCAGTACATTTCTGGCAGCCCTTCAAGTCAATATAGGAATCGCTACATTTTCTTCGTTATTAGTCAACTGCAACAGGATTTTCCAGAGTTAAACTTTATAACCTGGAACTATTTAGAGGCTGGACACGGCAAAGGAGCACCAGATGGAGTTGGTGCTATCCTGAAGAGAACCGCAGATAAAATCGTACAATTTGGTAATGACATTGGCACAATGAAAGACTTTTGGGAGCTCATTCAAGTCAAGGTAAAGAATATCAAACTTCTATCCGTCTCAGAGCAAGATATTGAAGACAAAAAATTTCCCTCGTCGGTTCCAGGATTTCGTGGAACGATGTCATCTAAGTTGTTTCTTGTGTGAAAACGATGAAATATGTTCACATCTTGTACCATCTTGGATTTATGAACTTACCTTGTCTTTATGAAAATGTCGATTCTGAACATCTACAAGATTTCTTAAACGAAAACACGACGAACGAAGTCCTTCGAGAAGTGACAAATTCTCAAACACCTACCCCTACTAATCAATTCCTGAATAGATTAACCACTGAAGCACCACAAAATATGAAAAATTCATCAAATAGAGCCCAAAGTAATAACAAAATCACCATACTATCTGACGTAAAAGTACATTGGACCAACACTTCTTTTATTGGCAATGAAATGAAGAAAACAGATAATACCAATTTTCAACTTGATTTTCAACAGTTTGTTTCTGGAAAAGTCACGGTAAAAGAACAAGGAAAAGAACAAAATAATCCCGATGATATTTCAGAAAGTTACAATGCAAGAAAAATATTCAAAAAGGATAGAAAAGTGAAGAAAAATTTTTTTTGGACCAATCAGATGATAGTAGCAGTGGAGGAAACATAAGTGAAGAAGTCAGAATTGTAAAGAAAAAATCACGCATTACCTCACTTTTTGATGATTCTGATGATGAATTAAATATTTTTTAAATTACCAAACCCAAAGAATTGACATTGTTACGAATGTAGAACTAAGAAGTTTTTTTTTTTTTTGAGCATACTTGAGGCTTTTTTTTTTGTTAAATATTTTTTTATTTTGTATTCATAAGAGGGATATGTTTATGAGCATATGTTTTAAAAATAATAGTTTTGGCGATATGACATAATTGCAATAAAAAAAGAATATAACTGTTTTTTAATATGTTTCGAGAAGAAACAAGAGCTTGCTATAACTTTAGTGATTTTGATTATGTATGTTATTAAGCAGATATTAGTAGGCAGGATAGTTATGTTTCATAATTTACATAATTACGTTACATTAAGTAATTATAATTTTATATTTTAATTGAACTCGTAGCTTCTTAAGTAAGACATGACTGATTAGTTAACGAAACTTATTTGATTTGCTATAGGAGACTGATATTTTTTTCTGTTATGTTTTAAAGAATAAACTCTGATTGTATAAAACTTACGAGATTTTATTTACTTCATCTAATGATATAATCCTGCATTTTTTATTAATTTATCTTAGGCGCTGGACACACAGAAAAGACGTAAGACGCAGACGGGGCGCGGACATTTGTCTCTTCCACGTCCCTTTCATATAAAATGTATAGAAGCGTCGTGACGCAAAACATACAGAATAGACGGGGCGCGGGCGCAACGCTTTTACGTCTGCGCCTTTTGTTCAAAACACACAGGAGAGACGGGGCACGGACGCGGCGGGGGCGAAGACGGGGCGCGGGGTGGCATGCCTGCCGGGAGGGGCTCCTCGCTCGCGTCGCACAGTCACGTGTACCGTCTTGACGTTGAATGGTTGCGTCATGTTTTGAGTTGTTATAATTTTTTTCATAAAAATGCGTGACGACCTAGCTTTTAATATTCAGTTTTGTGAATTAATTGAGAATCATTCTGTTATTTATGATTACAATAGGTCTGACTATTGTAACAGAAATGTTCAAGACCAAGCTTGGGAATCGATTGCCAGGACAATAAACGAAAACGGTAAGTAGTACCTATTCTTTATTTAAAAAACATCAACTTATCCTCGTGCGTACCTACATCTGTTCTTTACGTAGTACATTAGAAATAAAAAAATGTGTACTCTTTGTTTTAATGGTAAAACAGAAATATTTTAATGTAATATTAATGTAATATTTTCTTAATTCCTCTGCGTGTTGTGTGTATGCGTTGTGTGAGTGTGTGTGTGTGCGAGGGTGCGGCGTGCGTGCGTGCGCGCGCGTGTGTGTGTGTGTGTGATGGTGTGTGTGTGTGTTTATACATTGTGCCTATTTTGGTACGGAATAGGTGCCCGATTTACAAAATAGTTGGTGAGGTATTCCCTGACACCATCTGCAGTTTCTCTGTATAGTGAATCAATTCTTGTTCCAACCAACGTATTTTGGATGTATGGCGCTGTAAATTTTCCATCGCATCTTCGAATAACATTGTGCAATATACACATTGCTTGTATAATTACATCAGCTTTAGCAGGTTCACAGCACATGGGCATGCTCAGTCCTTGAAATTTAGTCCTTGCCATTCCAAAGGCACATTCTACTGATTTCCATCCTCTGCTTAGTCTGTTATTGAATATTCTTCTATCATTTGTCAATTGATTCCGCGAATAAGGTTTCATTACGTTTTTTTTCAGAGAGAAAGCTTCATCTGCCACAAAATAATATGGCATAGGTTGTACTTCTCCGGGCAATGGACTATGGTCCGGTAAATTAAGGTCTTCACGCTGCATTGCTTGTCCGAGAGCACTGGCTTGAAATGCACGCCCGTCACTATTTCTCCCGTATTCCCCAACATCTATCGTTACGAATAACCCGTCAGCGTCTACCAATGCTAATAACACAATCGAAAAGTATCCTTTGTAATTTATGTACGCTGATCCCGTGTTAGATGGAGCTTTTATTCTAATATGTTTGCCATCCAGACTTCCCACACAATTCGGTAAATTCCAAAGAGTATGGAAACGCGCAGCTATCTCTAGCCATTTTTCTACATTGGGTGTAGGCATATATTCGGGTTGTAATGTTTGCCATAGAACTTGACAGGTATTATGTACTATTTCTCGAATTGTAGATTTTCCTCGTAGAAAGTAAACTGACAGTGATTTAAATGAACACCCATCTGCGAAATACCTGTAAATAAATATACAAATATAAATTAGGTATACATATTACTATACTGTGCACCGTGATTTTTTATTCGCGGAGGCTATTGAGCCAGAAAGTAACATTCTTAATTCTTTACATAAGTAGGTACTCGTATTACTGATATAGGCTCTATAGTCTCTGCGAATAAAAACTCACAATAAGTAATTCACTTCATTATATTTATTCGATGATTTGATTGTTTCAGTACAAGCTTGCAAAGATCGTTGGAAAAACATAAGGAACAGATATGCAAAATACAAAAAACTTCTATCACTTCCATCTGGCTCTGCAGCCAAGAAGGTAAAAGAATATTACCTTGCCCAGCACTTGCATTTTTTGGATAAATATTTGAAATCAAGACCTTCCAAATCTAATCTAGAACCACAATGCAGGTCAGATACTCATACGGACGAAAGTGAACTTGATGAGGAGGAGTCAATGTCGCCGTTTCGGCCTCCGTCCCATTCACCCTCTCCACAGGCTCAAAATCATCCTTCGCCGTTATCATCGGACTCGAGTAAAAAAAGTAAAATGCCTACTTTGAAAGACGTCAATCAATCTGCTTTTGATTACTTTAACAGAAAACGACAAAATAGCGAGAAACAAATGCAACCTCTTGATACAGATCTTGCCTTCCTTCAAAGCATGTTGTCTGATATGAAGGCCATGAATCTTGTTCAAAAACGAAGGTTCAAGATGGGAGTAATGCAGTTGGCGGCGCAAATCTTAGATGGAAACGAGGCAGCATCGACATCAGAACCAGCATATTCTACCCGCATTTCTCAAAACAACATAGCCACGGTGTCTTCTATACAACAGCCGTTTCATAATGTTGCACCTCCATCGACAATAGAGCAAAATCAAAATGTTGCACCTCCATCAACAATAGAGCAAAATCAAAATGTTGCACCTCCATCAACAATAGAGCAAAGTCAGAATGTTGCATCTCCATCAATATCTGTGCAGGATGAGAATACCCCAACGTTTTTCACTCTATCACCCTATTCAACAATTAGTTCAGTTTCGGCTGCACACGTCACCAATACATCTTTTTTGAATGAAGAATTACCTCTGAACTACACGTACAATTTTTCTACACCAAAGTAATCCATCGGATTACTTTAGTGTAGAAAAATTATACACATCAACATCGGTTTGAGCGTGCACATATTTCAAAAGTTAATTAAACCTTATTATGTAACACAATTTTCTGTTAGTATTAAAGTAATTAAAAAAGATAATGTATTTCACTTACCTTAACGTTATAAGTAATCTTTCTTCAGCACTAATAGATACTCTCCAATTTGTGTGCTTTCTCTGTAAAGCATTTCTCACTTTGGACATGATAATATTAAAACACTGTGGAGTCATTTTATACACTGTGACAAAACGATCTGGGTAATTGTGTAGGTCCTCCATTATTTTAAAAAATCGATTGTCTTGATTGCGCCATACCGGATGTACCCAGTAACGTCTAACCCTCTGTATATTAGCGAGATGTACCAGTGCTAGTACATCTTCATCTTCAGAAGAAGACATGTCGACGTGACAAAATCAGACTGTTGAATGCCGAAAATAGTCCTGACTGCGCGACTGCGTCGCGTCCGCGCCCCGTCTCTTCTATATAACTTCAAAAGTCGCGTCCGTGTCTCGTCTCCGCCCTGTCCGCGACGCGTCCTCGTCTTACGTCTCTTCTGTCTGGCCTGCGCCTTAGACTCATTTCATTACCAGCCATGTTTTTTCATTACCTTAGTCTCCAGTTTCATAACCAGTATTTTTTTTTCAGTACCTTAGTCCCCAATTTCATTACCAACTTCACGGTTTTCATTACCATCAGTAGTACAGAATTTCATCGGTCAATATCTACTTATGTAATGCGTATAATGTTGTATAAATTACATAAATAGTTTATATTCTTGATACCAATTCTCGTAAAAGTTGAAAATAAGGAATTGAAAATTTTCTCACATTTCTGTCAGAATTGCACTAAATCATAGAAATACCCTAAACAGGCAAAGTCTTATTATGGGAAGCACATAAGAAATGATGGTTCCTATACTATTGAAGTGTGCATCGATAGAGCCAGTGACCTTTTACAAGGATTTCCTTCGGTCGAGAATTGCACATTATTGCGAGGGAAAATACAAAGCCGACATATAGGCCGTAAAATATATTTTATATATATATTATATGAAGATTATAATCAAGGCATACAAGCTATTAAGCATTATTGCTGCAATTGCATAGTCGGCCGAAGGACTGTAGGTTGCTGCGCTCACATCATGTCTGTGATATGGTATTTAAGCTGGGCACATAACAACATTTCAGGGTCGGCAACATGGCAAGTGTGAGCGTAAACCAGCTCTCGGCTCTCATAGATTTTTTAGAGTCCAACCGAGAGTTGGCTTTTGGCTATTGCAACAGGAGCAAGGAAGGTCGCAGTCAGGCTAGGCGGCTTTAGGAGCAATGCTCCACTGTGATCAACAGTTCTGTATATTAATTAATTGTACGAGAGCAAGAGCGTCTTCGTCTTCTGAGGATGACATGTCGACACTTCAATGCCGGACAACAAACTGCTCTAAACTTGCGTCTGCGCCACATCATTTTTGCGCCATGTCCGAGCCATATCTGCGCCATGTCCGCGCCGTGTCCTCGTCCGACGCCATTTATGTGTGGCCTGCGCCTTAGAAACAGTCTCAATACTCGATACTCAGTCATCTCACGTACACCTCCGAGTTACCTGACCTAGTCTAAGCTTAATTTATTGAGTTTTGTGATTTTGTGTATGTGCCGCTTTGACGCTTGGTTTTCAGAGGTTTTTCATCACAAGTTTCTAAGTATCACATACACGAGTAGAGATGCTTCAACGAAAATATAAGTATTTTAACATTGACTTGTCTACTTACTTTGTTCCTAGGGTATTTGTGTGAGAATTTTTATACCTGTAAAATATTTTATCAAAACTTATTTAGTAGTTGCTGCGCCTTTTTATGCGCGATTTTGTTTTATTGTTGCTTGTTAGATGTCTGTGCAAATAGACATTGATTATGAGTTGACGGTACGGATGTATCTCGTTTTAAGTGTAATGCCTATCTACAGGGTGTTACAGAAAGGGTAATCAATACAAACGGGTTGAAGAGTGTATCTGGTCTAGAATCTCTGTACAAAATTTCAGCTCAAAAGCATTAACTTTGAAAATGCTTAATATTTTTTTATTTCGAAATCACGGCGCTGCACTGGCGCGCGGTGGCGTGATGTGCGTGTACCAGGTGCACAGACACACTACAGATAATGGATAATGACCCTCGTAGTGCGGTGACACGTTTGTTATGATTTCAATTTCAACATGCTCAACGTAAACGAGACTAAAACCAAAAAAGTACAAGAATTTTTAAATTGTATAAGTCTCGTTCAGCTTGTCACAATGCCTACTCATTTCACAGATACGAGTGAGACTCTTATAGACCTACTGTGCACAGACCTTAGGGCAAGATATACGAAGGTGGAATCGATTGGTTCAATTACAGGTCATTCAATTATAGTCAGTGAATTTCACATAAAGCGGGACAAATTTATACCGTACGTAATCAAATTTAGACCGATGAAAGACATCATAAGAGATAATTTTTATACGGATTTGACACAATTAAACATAGGTCGTGTTACTGAATTCGCTGACGTGAATGATATGGTTGATACTTTTAATCACTGCATAATATCACTGTTTGATGTTCACGCGCCAGTTAAGACTTGTCGTATTAGGGAGTTATCGTATCCCTGGATTACGGACAATATCCAGCTCATGATACGGTTACGGGACAATGCATTAGCCAATTATAGGAACACTAAATCGGGAACAAAAAAGGACTACTATAAACAATTAAAATCCTTAGTAGAAAGTTCCTTGCATCATGAAAAAATTGCATACTTTAAACATAATATAAATAATAAAATAAATAATCCAAAATTACTATGGAAGAACATTAAATCCACGTTTGCACCCTCAAAGCAAGGGCAAGACCTTCCCCCACATTTTAGAAACCCAGACCTTATAAATAACACATTTTTGAATGTCCCTGGAAACTCGGTAGCTAGCGCGTCACTTATATCATTCTATGAGACCCACAGATATAGTGAAGCAATATTCACAATTGCTCCAGTGGACCAAGATGATATTTCCCGAATTATTTCTGACCTAAAGTCAAATGCTGAAGGCTACGATAATATAACTTTAAGTATGCTTACTTTGACTTTGCCGCACACTTTAGAAACTATCACCTACATCATTAATTATTCCATATAGACATCAAAGTTTCCTTACCACTGGAAAATTGCCACAGTTAGACCCCTTCCTAAGAGTTCTAACCCCGTAGAAGTTAAAGACTTGCGGCCGATCAGTATTCTACCCTGTCTTTCAAAGGTAATGGAGAGGGTAGTGTGCCGTCAATTAACTCGGTTTTTAGAAGAGAACGAAGTGTTACCTGATCTACAATCCGGTTTTAGAAAACAGCGCAGCACTTCTACGGCGTTACTGGATGTTACGGACAATATTCTATCAGCCCAAGATAAGGGTATGTGTTCACTGATGGTGCTGCTCGACTTTTCCCGTGCATTTGATTGCATTAACGTTTCGCTATTGCTGTCGAAGTTAAGGTACTACGGTTTTGACGACAATGCCATTCAATGGTTCCACAGCTACCTCAGTAACAGAAAGCAACTTGTAGAATTGCGTTTGTCGGATGGTACTACTTTGACGTCGGCCCTGACTTCTATAGAAAGAGGCGTTCCTCAGGGATCAATTTTAGGCCCAATTCTTTTTATTCTATACTGTGCAGACTTAATAAAGTGCCTTCAGAAATGCAAATATCATATTTACGCCGATGACGTACAACTGTATTTATCTTTCAGTCCAGACGATTATGAGTCGGCCATTAGAGACCTAAACGACGACCTAGAAAGAATCGCCACCTGGTCAGACGAGAACTGTCTGTCACTAAACCCATTGAAAACAAAGTATATGTTGTTTGGTACCAGGCAGCAGTTGAAGAAGATACCTTTAAGTCTGAATTTAACTCTGATGGGTGAGCTTATTGACCGTGTGGATGAGGCGCGGAACCTTGGGTTATATATGGACAGCAGCCTCAGATTTGAGAAACACGTTGCTGACTCCGTAAGAAACTGCTTCTATCGTCTGAAACTGCTTTACAAGATGAGGCCGTTCTTATCTGAAAAGCTTCGTGAGCAGCTAGTCGAAACCCTTGTTCTGTCTAAATTAAACTACGCTGATACAGTTTACGGCCCTCGCTTGCTGGCTCGTACCGAACGACTAATACAAAGAGTCCAAAATGCATGTGCGCGCTTCTGTTACTCTGTTCCCCCTAGAAGTCATGTCACCCCCGTTCTTAACAAACACTTTATTCTCAAGATGAAGTCGAGACGAAAGTTACATCTAGCGTGCCTGCTTTTTGGTGTCGTTAAGGCGATTATAGCCTCGAATGTCCTTGAGCGTTTGGGCGGAGCATAGGCGAACCCAGTGCCTCACCCCGCGCGCCCGCTTACCTCCCCAATGTCAAAGAGTGTCGTACTCGTACGTAGCGCATGCAGATACGGCGTGGGACCCATTTTGTCTTACACAGTTTTATGACGCTACTTACTGAGTGTAGATGGATCGAGAATACGTACAATATTTATGTTGTGAGTATGAATGCTATTGTACAGTAAAAATACTGCTTTCTTAGAGACAAATAAAAAATAATAATAATATCAATAAAAAAACGTTTATTCAGTATACAGTTCGTTTTTTCACGTACCTACCTATACAGATTATAAAAAAATACAATTACAAAAAAAAATAAACTTATGACTAATACCGCTTTTAACAGTGGTAGTTTTTAGGGTTCCGTACCCAAAGGGTAAAAACGGGACCTTATTACTAAGACTCCTCTGTCCGTTTGTCTGTCTATCACTGGGCTGTATCTCACGAACCGTGATTGCCAGAAGAATACCATTATTATAGTTTCAAACTCAAACGGGTCCCGCCTGCTTCCAACTTTTATTTAATTTAAAATGGGCTTGTTTTTAGCTTTTCAGTTAGTTTTAGTATAAGGTTGCAGTCGGGTTTTTGAATTTTTTAATTTCCTGCTTTTTAGTTTACAAATGTGAAAGATTTCGCAGACGATTTAGTTCTTGGTAGGTGTTTTTTACGATTTGTCACTTTGAATTAGTTTTTACCATATTATATGTCGTATATATTTTTGTAATCACCTTTTAAAACCTTTTAATTTGATACCCCACTCGATAGGTTATGAGAAAAAATATTTTTTTAAGAAATAATATTGCGCCAAAAATCCGCCATTTTGTATTTTTTATTTTGATATACCCAGTGTCACTCTCACAGTACATACGAATCTAACGACACCTCTCAAGGTAAAATCCATCGAGCCGTTCAGGCCGCAGAGCGTGCCAAACAATTATACATACATACATAATATGTGTTTATGTATGTAATTATGTATAATTGTTTTTCGAGAGTATATATTATATACTCTCGAAAAACATAACCCTTCTTCTGGCTATCACGGTTCGTGAGATACAGCCTGGTGACAGACAGACAGACGGACAGAGGAGTCTTAGTAATAAGGTCCCGTTTTTACCCTTTGGGTACGGAACCCTAAAAACTACCACTGTTAAGAGCGGTATTAGTCATAAGTTAGTTTTAATTTTTTTTTTGTAATTGTATTTTTTTATAAACTGTATACGTGAATAAACGAACTGTATAAAGAATAAACGTGTTTTATTGATATTATTATTATATTAGTATTCAATAGACAATAATATAGCGTCCACTCGCAAACAAACTATCACTACTACTAATACTATCAACGTCCAAGCGTAAACGAACAGTCCGAGTGTACTATCTGCGCTATTTAGTCTTTGCCACAAAAATGCAGATCGGAGCGAGCCGACATGCGACACAACCTCCCCGTGCGAACGATACAGCGAGACTGTCCGGGCGGCTGCAGCCCGCGCCCGTATAGGTAAAACCATGGTGTTATTGATTTTTTCCCACTTAAATAATAATTATTAAAAAAAAACAAACTTAATTTTTATAAACCATTAAATTTGCTATAATTTGGTGAAAGAATCATCAAAATCGCTTCAGGCGTTTGAAAGTAGAAAGAAAATTCTTGCGTAAAATAAGAGGGTGGATATGATTTTTTATTGTTAAAACTAACAGTAATATTAAAAAAATCAAACTTAAATTATATTTGTAAACATAATTATGTCAAATATCATATATTTTTTTAAATATATTTGGGCTATCCATTTGGGAGAAGTAGGCCTTCAAAGAGAGGTCTACTTTGAAGTTTGGCGTAACCATTCGCCTTAAGTCTAAGAAACCAAAGTATTTATACGACAAGCTTAGTTGGATGGCTAGTAGACGAGATTGCGCGCCCAGGCAATGTGCACAACAACTTTCAACGCATTCTCATAGAACAGCAGCTTTCAGAGGCACCTTTCGATACGCTGCATCTAAGGTGTGGAATAATATCCCACCACCATTAAGGGTACTGGGCACTATCCACACGTTCAGAACACGTTTACGGCAGTATCTGATAGATTCGCAACAGAAATTAGATATGGTCGTCCTAAATCATTCACTTATATGAAATGCCTACAGTACTTAGCTTAAACATAATCCCTATTGTGTCACGAATGCATAGAATGGGGTATGCGCGCGGTGGCACACTCGGTGTTTTCCCGTCCTTTGCTGTCTCAAACGTTCCCGACTCGATGGCGCTGCTGCAGCGTCTAACTGCCTAACTGCCGCCGCAGTGGTGAGACCTGTGGGAAACATAAACGGACACATTATCCCTTTTTGTCATCACAATCACGTACTCTGTTCATTCTTAATGCGTTGTTTTTCGTACTTACACATTGTGCCTTGCCTACTTGCGACTGTGACGCACAGCTAGTGTCGACGCATCCTTTTTTATTTATTATTTATCCTTCTGTTGGAATCTTGGCCGAAGACGGTACTTTTTGTTAATGTGAACACAGGGTAAATGCACTACTAAAACAAAAGAGGGTATAAATTAATAAATTACACGAAATTCAAAACAGCAATGCTGAATGCTGATCTGTTTAATTATATTATCGTAAGTATTAAATAATAACGCTTACCTTCTTCTTTTAACATGTGTACCTACTTCATCTATTGTTATAGGAAGGTACTTCACTTTTTGTTCGAATAGCATTGAATTAACTGTTTATGAGCCATTTTTTTAACTTAGTTTTTATTATTATTACGACTATCCATGTTTTTATTCAAACGACCCACAGTTTTATTGTTCGCAAGTGCGCGTGCGGTCCGTCGTGCTCGGCGGCCTGTTGCGCTTTGAGTGCACCGTGCACGGATCAATTTTTATCAAAATTGATCTAGAAAAGAAAAACAGGCTTTGCTGAGACTTTGTTGTTTTGTTATGTTTTTTTTTTTTTCTTATTTGTATTTGTAATTATATATACGTGATTACTAGTTTATTTATTTATAAGTATGTCTTAGGTATGTTGAAACTGTGTGTACTCCCCGTCACTTTTCCCAAAGGGTTCATTAGAAAACCAGCGTCAGACAGCATCTGTCTGGCATTAATGCTGAAATGAACCTTTTTGGCGCAGCCGTGAGGCACACACTATTGTTGTCAGAAACATTATTTTTTTTTATTAATTTTATATTTTGTGTTTCACGAACTGTGTCCAAATAAACATTTTTCTTTCTTTCTTTCAATTTAATAAACTATCGAAATAAAAATATATTAAGCATTTCTGTGAAGCGTGTGTGAGTTCTGTGAAGCGGAACACAAGAATCGCGGTGTTTTAATACCAATAAGCAATATTCGCAAAAGAGTCGCCGCCATGACAGGTAAATTTTGGGGCTGCCATATACAGATTTTTCCCGATTGATTTACAGATTGGAATTAAGTTTTTTGTTTTTTTAATGCACGATTTTTATTAAGGAAAATTTGAAAAGGAATTAACACAACACAACAAAAATTTGTAAAGCTATATTCAACAATAATGTAATTAAATACGAAAATAATCTTTGTTTGATTTTTTTTTTTTATTGTTCTTTTTATTGCAGGTGTTTCAGAGAAAACTGTAACGAGAGTTACAAAAGAAGGCGCAATAGCGGCGAGTACTTCTAAAGTTATCGTCACCCCAGGGAAGAGTCGCCCGCATCCTAAAAAGATCGACTTGGATGGATTTGATTTGTGCGCTATACGGCAAAAAATTCACAGTTTTTATGTTGTGAAGAAGGAATTACCTACATTAATTAAATTACGTGCAGCTTTGAGAGAAGACATAAATTATCAAGGAAGCATCACAACATTGCACCGTATATTGCATAGCATCGGTTTCAAGTATAAGCGATGCCAATCGAAACGTAAATTACTAATGGAACGTTATGATATTACTGCATGGCGTTCAAGATATTTGGAGAGAATCCGAAGAAATCGCAATGTGCAGAAAAAACCTGTAGTATATAAGGTCAACTTTTATCAAGTACAAAAATTTTAAGGACAGATTCAATAACTTAAGATAGACATTAAAAAAAAAAATCTATACGCTAGTTTCCAAGAAAAACACCAAAAACCATTTTGTTTAAAAATTCAAATGACAACAACCTGTGTATTAATTGGCTACGTATTCCAGGCAGATAACAATGGTTGCGCCTGCACACGTGCGGCGGCGGCGTGTCCCCCGCTTCGCCCTGCTGCACCCGCCTTGCGCGGCTGGCATTCAGAGCGGGAGATTGTCTTTCAGTTCGCCAAAGTCAAGTTACCGACTTGTGCGTGTTGTCTGTGCGAAAATTTTCGAAATGCCGTATCAGTATTCATCCCGAGAATACATGAATATAGCTATGTGCTATCACGACGCAGGTGAAATAATGTTGCGGGCACAAGAACTGAACGCCCAGAGGTTTGGACGAGTGGTCAATATTCGCACCATTCTTCGAGCCGTGCAGCGCTTCAGAGAGAGTGAGAACTTCCAGCCTCGTCTTATTGACTCGGGGAGGCCACGACACCCAGTGCAGCTTGAAGAGGTGCTGGATTTCTTTCACCGGCACGCAGTGGCGAGCACCGGAGACGCTGCCCATGTGTTTGGCGTAAGCCAGAATTACGTGTGGCAGCTCCTGCGCAGTGAAGGTTACCATCCCTTCCATTTCACTCGGGTCCAGGAGTTGCTGCCTGAGGATAACGCGCCGAGGGTCGAGTTCTGCCGTTGGCTGCTGCGGAACCCTACATATAACGTGCTGTGGACAGATGAGTGCACATTTACGCGCAAGGGACTATTTAATATGCATAATGCGCATTACTGGTGCGAGTACAATCCACGGGTTATTCGGCCGGACCACTTCCAACACCGTTTCAGTGTAAATGTGTGGGCAGGAGTGTTAAATGGCCAATTACTGGGACCCGTTTTTCTGGACCGACTGACTGCGGACACGTATCTGCAGTTCCTCCAGCGAGACCTACCAGAGCTGCTGCTGGATGTGCCTGTGTGGTGTCGCAGGTACATGTACTACCAGCACGACGGCGCGCCGGCGCACTTTAGTGTGCGGGTACGCGCCTACTTGGACGAGGCGTTCCAAGGGCGATGGATTGGGCGTGGTAGCGTTATCCGCTGGCCGCCACGTTCACCTGACTTGACGCCGATGGACTTCCACGTGTGGGGTAGGGCCAAAGACCTAGTGTATGGGAACGACGGTCATACAATCCGTAAAGTGGAAGAATTACTTGCGCGAATTGTGAGTGCATGTAAAGTGATGTCCAGTGACCATCAAGTGCTTACTGAAGTGCGGAGGCATTGTCTCGATCGCGCTAGACAGTGTGTGCGACAACTAGTAAATTGTGTAAATAAGTGTAAATCTGTTAATGAATTTTGACTATTTTTAACACGCCAAGTTAATGCAAAAAGTTAGGTAAGTTGTTAACATTTTTACATTAATTTAATACTAAAAAAAATAACAAACTGTATTAAATTGTTAGTCCAAAGCCTGAAAAAGTGTGAAAAATTAAAATACGATAGATTAGCGCAAAGGTTAAAATCGTTTCTTAACATGTGTCACAGTCTTAGTCAATGCAGTCCGAGCGATGACGTAATACCGGGTTAAATGACCCTGGGTTTTTTGGGGGTGCAGACCCGCACAACTGAGTCGGTATACAGTATGCTTTTTAAAATATTGTAATTTTTGTGTTAGAAAAACTGAAAGAAAAAAACTAGCCTGATTATTTGAAATAAAATGTTAGGGCCGTATTTCTATCGTATGGATAGACGTTCTGTTTAAATTTTTGTACTTAATAAAAGTTGACCTTATATTTAGACGAGACCTATATACACAACACTTATCATGCCAAAAGTTGCTGGCAAAGTGAGGAGGAGCCTGGGATGCGTGTCAGAGTCATCAGGGAGTCGTTGGATAATTGCTCACGCGGGAACTGAAAATGGTTTTGTTAATGGTGCATTGTTAATGTTCAAATCCCAATCCAAATCCTCAGATTACCACGAAAACATGAACTCAACTAATTTTTTTAAATGGATGAGTGTAAAAGTCATTCCTAACCTACCTGAAAGGTCACTTGTGGTAATGGACAACGCTCCGTATCACTGCACTCAAATAGATAAGGCACCTACAATGTCAAGTATTAAACGTGACATGCAGGAATGGCTGCGAGATAAGGGAGTATATTTTGAAGATACTTGGACAAAAGCTGTATTATTTGAATTAATTAAACACAACAAAGGTCCACCTACGAGTACATATGCCGTGGAGGCATTATTAAAATCTCACAATCATGAATTGCTAAGATTGCCGCCTTACCACTGCGATCTCAATCCGATCGAAAAAATGTGGAGCCTTGTAAAGAGACGGGTAGCGGATAAAAACGTGGGCCAAGATCCAAAAGAAATTGTACGCCTAACAGAAGAGGCTTTTGAGACTGTTACAGCGGAAGATTGGGCAGTTCAATGTAACCATGTACAGCATTTGGAGGAAGAATATTAAAAAAATGCTGGTCTTATGGATGAAGCAATGGATCGATTTATTATATCCACGGCTAGTGATAGTGAAACAGAATCAGATTCTGTTTCTATTCAATCTTCTGACAGTGATCATAGTATGACCGATCATAATTATTCAATAAAAAATTGAATAAAAGTTTTAAATGTTATTTTATTTTTCTAATTTAAAGTTGGTCGAACATTTCTATTTTATATTTTAGAAATTACAGGAAGATTTATTTTTCACTAATCTGACCTTAGCAGTATGGACATCAAATGGTACCTATTATATTAAAAATACATTCTATTAAAAACATTTTTTTTCTTATCTAACTATTCGAGTAGGTACCTAGTTAATAAAATAAAAGTAAATGAACTATAAATTATTTCCCCTGATTTGCCCATATTTAACCGTGGCAACATTATGTCGCGCGAATACAGTGCTGCGTCTGCGGGACTTCTTTCGTGAAATGGACTTTACTTACTTATATGCGTGATAAACATATTTGAGATGTCGCAAGAGCAAGATGCGCAAAAGGCGAGTACTTAATCGAGCATCCAAATACAAGCAAGAAAAAGTTCAATATAATAATAATTCTTTATTTCAGATAACTAAGATCCACAGTGTCTTACTTATATGCGTGATAAACATATTTGAGATGTCGCAAGAGCAAGATGCGCAAAAGGCGAGTACTTAATCGAGCATCCAAATACAAGCAAGAAAAAGTTTAATATAATAATAATTCTTTATTTCAAATAACTAAGATCCACAGTGTTAGTAATTACAATAATGACTTACAACTATTGTTAGTAAAGTGACAAAAAATATTGGCGATTCTTATTTGTTGATCACCGTCCTCACCATTTTCTTAAAATTTAGAACCTCCATCGAAGAAAACTAAACTAACGGATTACTTTTCCAATGATTATTCCTTGGAGATTATAGTGACTAGAATGTCAGCGTTAGATGGCATCCCATTAAGCAAATTTTGTACTTCTGAAGATCTAAGGTATGTTTTCAAGAAAGCTGCAACTAATAATTAACTCCACACTAAAGCTCGTGGCGCTTATTGAATGAATGACAGGTTTAACTGAACGAATAAAGGATCACTGATCATTCACCTTGTCTCTCATTTATTTTTTGTTGTTCTTGAGTCAGACATTACTGAATACAAATAATTAATAAGTGAAGCGAAGGTAAGTGTTTCTGAGCTATATTTTGTATTATATGCAAGTGGCTACAAACGCAGATCAGTTTATCGTGCATATAGTTGATATTATTGGAGTATTTTTAACGCGCCTCAATAATTACCTCAGAACATCGTAAAATATGTAAAATATTATTATATAAATATTATTATGTCACATACCTACACGATATTGAAATTACATACTTGACTACATTTGTATTAAGTAAGTTGCTGGTTCTATATTTAGTTATATTTTACTACAAATTGCAATAAAAACCTATAATTGTCTCATGTAATGATAAATAATTGTCTTGTAAACATGTCGTCTATGAGAAGCAGCTTTAACTCGCAACTTCAACCTTAATACTTCCTCTCTGCGCGTCAGAGCGCTAAGTTTCACTCTTCTGAAGGTCCAAGTAATACCTGTACCACTCATTAGTGATGTTCAAGTCAAGTCATGTTCAGTTCAAGTCTTAACAATCACTTTTATTTCGTACTTACTGCAGATATCGAACCACGATAATTATTTGTTTAGAGATCCGTAGAACTCGTTGAAAACCCTAAAATACGATGATCATTTGTAGCTGCTTCTATATTTTTCGCTCTTTCAATTGTTTAACACTTACTATGTCTTACATGTTTTCAGAATGCCTTTCATAATAATTCAAACTTATAATGAACAACAAAATAAACAAGAACTTTGCATCTGTCCATCTAAGTGGGAAAAACATGGAGTGTTACACTGGCCGAACTAAAAAAGTAAAAAATTATGTAAAAATAATAGAAGATTCAACTCCACAACCAAACTGGACTAAAATAAACTGCATTGTTAAAAGGAAAAATATTATGTCGTACGAAATTGCTGACAAGCAGTTGACAGAAATGTTAGATTGTTCGACAACAGAACAAGAAGCCACAGAACTCTTACCAGCGCTCTCGCCACACCTTATCGGACCAACCAACTGAACAGGCTTAAGGAGCTTTTCCCTAGTCCTTCCAGTTTCCTCCCTGTTTTAATTTTACCGCCACTAGCACTCGCTGATCGCTGTGAGTGCTACAAGGACAACGCATCGCTCACGCCACCACCTGACGATCGAACCACAACATACAGACTACAATAGCCGAAAAATTATCCAAATACACCGAGTTAAAAGACGAAATAACCCGACTTTGGCATCTTGAAAAAGTCACAATAGTCCCTATAGTGCTATCTACAACAGGAGTAATACCCAAACAGCTTCATCAGTCTCTTAGTTCTCTCAACCTGCCATCTAACACCTACTACCTGCTGCAGAAGGCAGTAATTCTCAATACATGTAGGCTAGTAAGAAAATTCCTCCAGTGCGAGTCGGATAACTTGCACTATAACTCCCACCCAAATATAGTTTCGGCTAACATACAGCCTACTGCGGATAACCACTGATGAACACTTGGCTTAGGCCCGTGCCATCAGCTATCTGGCTAGGCCGAGGAAAACAAATCTATAAAAAATAATAATAATGAAAATAAATCATTATTATTTCCTTTATTTCATTATGTACATATGTATTATGTACATAGTCGTTTTTGTTTATTAAGTTTTAAAAACCTTATCACTTTCCAAGTATGGATGGCAGACGCCAAAATTTTCAAAACCCGAGCCAATCCGGTGGCAACCGCCGTGGGCAAAGGGATGCTCAACGAGCATACCGTCATATGACGGATAGGGAGCAGGTGAAGGACTGGTCATATGAACCACCTACCTACGATCCCGTTTAAGAGCAGAGGGCCGGTCGACCGAGTAACCGCTCTGCCGCCTTCAAAAAGAAGGTAAATGATGCACGCGATGAGAAGCTTAATTCCTCTCGCCCCCAGAAATCCACAGTTGAGACACCACCTCTTGACGAACCACTCTATGACATCGGGCCACATTCAGCATTAATTCCGATGGAGGACGTAGTACATGTCCAAAACTTGGTTCACTAATGTTTCACCAAAACTCCATTGACAAATTTTTAGTTTACAACCAACGTTTCGTATACTATTTATTTCACAAACAACTCATTCCGCAAATGTTTTATTTTATAAACACTCGCTTTACAAACATTTATTTGGCAAATGCTTCTCTTTACAAATGTTACGGATGATATTTTATCATTTATACATTTTTCATTTAATATTTAGATTCTTTTGGAAAAATAACGTTTATGCAAAATATCATTTTATAATACACTAGCGACTGCATTAAAATCCGTTGCGTAGTTTGAAAGATCTAAGCTTACAGACAGCGGGAGTGACTGTTTTATACTATGTGAAGATTTTCTAAACCAGTCACAAAGTGATCATGACGGTATTCTCCATTTGGGTCAAATAATTTTCAGGCAAGTATTTTTTTGTATATAATCTAGTCGTTTCTGGCACTCGCCGGCAGCTGCCGCGGCACCGCTCGCTTCGCTCGCTCGGCTCGTGCGTAGGGGGTCACAGTTTTAACCTAACCTAACCGAAACATTTTTTTTAATAATTACCCTAACGTAACTAGTTCGGTTCCGGGTAGCCTACTAAAAATAATCTCTTTTTTTCTTCTATTAGCGCAAGTCGTTTGTGGCACCCATATTTTGTGTAAAGTAATTTTTTTTTCTATATAATCTAAGTCGTTTCTGGCACTCGCCGGCCGCTACCGCGGCACCGCTCACTTCGCTCGCTCGGCTCGTGCGTAGGGGTCACAGTTTTAACCTAACCTAACCTAACATTTTTTTTAATAATTAACCTAATCTAACTAGTTCGGTTCCGGGTAGCCCACTAAAAATAATCTCTTTTTTTTCTATTAGCGCAAGTCGATGATAGAATGAGTTTCATTTTTAAGAAATTTCGTAATGATAAGTCAATATGTAAAACGTTTTTATTCCAAACGTTGTTTTATGAGATAAAATGAATAAAAAATGAATTGATTGTCAAATAACACGTTATTAATCTGTCAAGCTCCGCTAATGAGACACATCACACAATTGATTTTCTATTGTTTGGTCACCGATCGGTGTCCCGCGGTACTTGAGCGGTTAAACAAAAGTTTATAGGGTGATTATTTTGTAAAGTGAATTATTTGGCAAACTTGTTGTTGTATAATGATGAAATGACAAATCATGTTTTTGTCAATCGTTGTTTGTCAAGTAAAAATTTGTAAAATAATTTTTGGTGAACTGACAGGGCACCCCAAAACTTTGATTATGGAGGCTTCATTCCCATAATTTCAGAGACGTACGAGAAACTAAGAGTAGTGGATCCGCGCCTTCTTGAGCGCTTACCTTATTCCTTATTCCTGCACGTATGCTGCAACCATTTGAATTTGCAGATAGCTGAGACCGCGAGGAAGAACGGCCAGCCTATATTACAGCAGCGCACTGACCTAAGGGATGCCCTACCCGATTACCAGTGCTTGCCGAAATCTGTCGTCGATTATATCAGCCATGGCAGTAACTCACTGACTCAAACAGGGATTGAGTTGAAACTAAATTTACCAGGAATCGCAGTACCCCAAGGACCGCTTCATGGTGCCTCTGGGACGTTCGGATTCGGACCTGTAAACGCCCAAACTCACAACGTCTACGAGACTTACATCAATCCATGTGTCACGGCAAGAAGGGTTATAGCTAGCCAGCAAAACCAGGCGGATTACCAGCCACTACCAGCTGAGCTAGTGCCAGCGAACCTCATCCCTAACCAGAACTTACTTGGTTATGGGCCTATCGACATTCAAAACGCCGGCATCCAACAAAGACTCGCCGGTATCGTTTTCCAGGAGGATGATTCCCTAGAAGGCAGATATAAAATCAACCACATCGCCTGTACCCGAGTTTACAACTTACTCGCTGAGCTAAAGGACAGGTTTAAGATGTCAGAGCACCGCCGCCTTGAGAATAAGGACGGTCTTAACCTATTAGAAAAGCCAATCTCCAAGATGACCAGTGCCAATCTGGTATTTGTGGAGTCAGAAGGGCCAGCTAACCCCCTGGTTGTACCGCTTTATGATAAAACAGTAAATGTATACTCCTGTGCGGCCCAGGGTTCGGCCACTTCGAACCAAGCCAACTTCGAAGTCATGCACCGCCGCCGCGTGGTCCGTGGAGCCAACGCCGCTTGTGGTCCATGTTACTGCACCATTGCAGGTGCGACGCCTGGTGGTTTATTATTATATTTACTCTTCAGTCAATTTATCAGTATTTGTAGTTTTTTAGAGATAAACGGATCGTCACGTTTTAAGTTCAAGTGAGTTACGAAATAATAATGAGTGCAGGACCAAGTAATGGGAGATCAGTGCTAAATTATGTGAAGTCCCAACGTGGCCAAAAGGTACTTCTACACGCAGGTCATCAATACTATGTACAAAAGCAAAATAAGGACTCTACAAGGTGGCGATGCGTGAACTCAAAAATAAAAAACGGGTGTTATGGGCGTATGACTGTACAAGGTGACATAGTGCTAAATAGCCGGGTCCACACCGGACGATCCATCGCGCTCCGATCGCGCGCGGCAGCAGCGCGATCCAAAGATGCAGGCGGTGTGGACGTGCCGCGCGCGATCCATGCGCACGTATTGGAGCGCGCGCTCCCTACCTCGCGCGATCCGTGTGCGGTCGGTTTTTGTGCCAGCCTCAAAGGTGCCTCAGTTGCGTGATGCGCGCGGTGTGGACGGTTGTGTTGGTTCGCGCGATCCACCTCGCCATGGACATCTCAGAAAGTCGCCGTTTGATATCGCTTTATAAAGAATTTAAATGTTTATGGGATCCCAAAGATTCTAATTACACCAATAGAGGTGTTAGAGATGATGCTTGGCGTCAGATTTCTCGTGAAATGGGGAATAAGTCGATCGAGAACCTAAAGAAAAAAATGCGATCTCTGGCGGGAGGCTACAGAAGGGAGAAACACAAAGAGAAGCAAAGCCGTATAACTGGATCCGGTAAGAAAACAAAGCTACTTTTTATCTGTAGGTATTAAAATTATATATTTTATTATAAGTAATTACATCATAATATTTACTGTGGATTTCACGTGATTTCGCTTTTTACATTTAAGCTGTTAGAAATACACGTGGTTATTTTAATGAGTAACTTGTTTATTTCAGGTGCTCAAGATACATATAAATCAAAGTGGTTTGCGTATGATGACTTCGACTTTATGGCGGATAAAAATGAACCCGGAACCACACGCGATACATTGGAACATGTGAGCTATTAGTTTACTGATATTCATTTTGCCAAACTATTGTATGGTTTGTAACAAAGTGTCTTGCTAAGTGGGACCGTATTGTAGTGGCATTTTCTGTTGCTCTTCTTGGTACGACGGCCATCGGTTGTAGCGATTGTGATGGCGGTTCATTTCGCCAGCTTCCAGGTATTACATCTCCATTCTCCTGTACTGTATCAAACGTTCCTGGCGATATAAAGTTAGGATTACTGCGTAAGTAGTTATATAGATGAACCGTTGCCAGCACGACTTTAGTCGCAGTTTCTGGTTCCAAAAGCATAGGTTTACGCAGGACTCTGTAGACAGAACTAAGTACTCCAAACGCGTTTTCAACTACTCTACGTGCTCTTGACAGTCGGTAGTTGAAAATTCTTTCACAAGAACCCCTTTCCCGTGTACCATCGTATGGTTTCATAGTATAATCATTAAGCTGAAAAGCTTTATCACCTAGTATATAATAGGGTACCTCAATTTTATAGGGAACTTGCAATATCTCCGGTGGAGGAATATTTAGCTCTTTTTTTTCAAGTTTTTTATATAAATTTGTGCTTTTGAACACGCCTCCATCTGATATTCTGCCTTTAGTCCCAACATTCACATACAGGAACCTATAATTTGCATCTACTAATGCAAAAAGAACAATACTAGGAAATAATTTGTAATTATCAAAGTCGTTGCCACTATTAAAAGGCGATTGTATAGCGACGTGTTTGCCGTCCATCGCTCCTATCACGTGTGGGAAATTCCACTTATTCTCGAATTGCTGAGAAACTGTACGCCATTCTTCTTTAGTTGACGGCACCTGAAAATAAAGGAGATCTTAATTATAATATAAAGCTGAAAATAAGAATAAGCAGTAAATAGTAATAATAATTGTTGTTACAGGTAGAATCTGATACGACTGAAGGGGAACTTGAAGTTAATACTACAGTGAGCGAAAACGAGAACAGTAACATTACTAGTGACACACAACCGGAGAGAGCCAACCACCACACAGATCAGAGTAGAGAGCAGAATGATCAGAATGCACAATCCAGTGTCCAAACAACAAACAAAAGAACAAAAAAAAGAAAGAAAACTACTTCTAATAATGCAGATGACATATCAGATGAAACTCTTTCAGAGGCTTTCCAACTTCTGCAACAATGTGCTCAGCCACCACAACCGGAAACTGATTCTTACATTGCTTTCGGGCAGTATATATCTACTGAATTGCGGAAATATGATGCAGTAACATTAGTTAATGTCAAAAATGCTATATGCCAAGTTATTTTTCAAGCTGACACAGGAAGATATGGGGATAGCAATTATGGATATTACACTAATTCATATCCTGGCACACCAATAGCATCCACTTCATCACAGTCCCAGTCTCTACAACCTCAAAATTATCCAGCTCCAATTCCACAGACATCACCGTCTGCTCATCTAGCCTCCAATTCATCGCAGTCCCAGTTTCTGAAACCTCAGGATTATTCACTTCCACAGTCACCACCGAATTAAATAAGTACCTACCTATATCATGTTTTCAAAAAATAATTAATAATTGTAAACATGTTACTTCTTTAAATTATGATTGTAATACGCTACTTTTTTATTGAGTAATAAAGTATGGTTTTACTTACCTTTACATAATCATTTAACAGGTCAATGATGGCTTCACAAACTTCAGGAATAATTATCGATATAGACTGTTTGGAAATGCGGAACAGATACTGCAAACTGACGTACGAATCTCCAGTTGCTAAAAATCTCAATGTTAGTAATAATCTTTCCTTCACAGTAATGGCATCTCTATAATTTGTATCATTTTTTCTTAGCTTGTTATTTAATAATGAACACAATATCTCAAATTGATTAGCATTCATTCTTGCAAAATTGTGTTCAACTTTATCTGACACTAACTCTGCGTACAGCTGAGTCCCAGATTCCAAGCGATTTTTGTAAATTTGTTTCACCCAAAACCGTCGTTTTCTTTTTTGTGATTTTTTGCGCAAGCATTTAAGCAAAATAAAAGTTACTGCTGCAACGGCAAGACGCCGCCGTTGTACGTGTGACTCCATATCGTACAAGAGTTAGACTGGCTGAATCACGGATCGCCTTAGGATCGCTTGGAGCGCATATTTGGGATCGCAAGTTTCCAAGAGTGGATCGGCCTAACACGATCCACGATCCACGCTCCGCGATCCTGGATCGCGGATCGCGGGATCGATGGATCGTCCGGTGTGGACCCGGCTAATGAAAACAGACATTCACCGAGTGTGTGCCAAACTTTGAAAAAAAAAAAAAATTAAGTTAAAGATATCATATATCAGTGTGAACAACAAGTGTGCGACGATATGTCGTCCGTGTCTCAAATATACGAAAAAGTCGCCTGTAAAAAATCAAAAAACCCGACTGCGGTAAAAAACTTAAGTTAAAAAAACTGAAAAGCTAAAAACAAGCCCATTTTAAATTAAATAAAAGTTGGAAGCAGGCGGGACCCATTTGAGTTTGAAAATATAAAAATGGTATGGGTCCCGCCTGCTTCCAACTTTTATTTAATTTAAAATGGGCTTGTTTTTAGCTTTTCAGTTTTTTTAACTTAAGTTTTTTACCGCAGTCGGGTTTTTTGATTTTTTTAATTAAATTTTTTTATTTTATTCTTTTTAGTTATGAGTTGTAAATCCCATTAAGTGTGATAGTTTTCTTTTAAACTTCGTAATGTATAGGTACTACTGCCGTAACATAAAGCGTTTAGTTGGTAGAGGGGGGGACGGGTAAGTAATATATGATATAATTACAAAACCTCTAATATTTACTAGATATAACAACTGAACCTATAATTTTATTTAATATAATGATCAGTTAATATAATAAACGATTGATATAATTTTAATGTAACTAATTTCTATAAGAATAACTACTATGTCGACGGAGCCCCGCTTCGCGGCTATTTCTGTGTAAAGGGTTTAAAGTAACCTAATCAAACCGAATCTCGGGGTGCCCTTCGCTCGCCCTTGCATCCTATGTCGACGGAGCCTCGCTCCGCGGGGCCCCTATTTCTGTGTAAAGGGTTTAAAGTAACCTAACCAAACCGAACCTCGGTGTGCCCTTCGCTCGCCCTTGCATCCTATGTCGACTATTTCTGTCCCTATTTCTATTTTTAATTGGTACTTTAAAGCTTGATAAGTCACGAACGGTTTACCTAATCAAAAAATGGTCTTCCCAAACCACTAATATTTTTGAAAGACCTATCCAACGATATCCCACTTGACATAGTTTGTTAACTTTAATTTTTTTCATTTTCACAATATGGCGTCCAGTAGTCGCCATATTGAATTTTCATTAACGTCATGTCTTTAGTGACACTCGCCGGACTAAGAGGAATCGATTGACGTGTGAATCATAAAAATCGGCCCAGGCGTTTGGTCTGTATAGTGCTTCAAAGGAACATACATACATACATACATACATACATACATACATACATACATACATACATACATACATAGGCTGATAAACACATTACCACTCCTTTGCGTCGCGCAGTCGGGTAAAAAAAACCGCAGCGTTCGTGTTGCAAAAGTGTTACCAGATCTTGAAAATATTAAATCAAGACTGTACAGGCATCGTAATAAACATTTAAAAGTTTCAAAAACTCAACATGATATTGCGAGTCAGGTAGTCATTCCAACGGACTATAAAGAATGTTTGACCGCTGACTATAGTGATGATGAAGACAGAATTTTAATATTCTCAAGTCGACAAACCCGGAAATGCATTTACCGGGTAAAACATTTCTTTCTTGATGGCCCTTTCAAATGTTGTCCAAGTCCTTTTAAACAATTGTATGTCATATCGTATCCGTTACCGACGCGGAACCTGTTAGGATATGGTCCTATCGATGCGCAAAATCCTGGGATGCAACAACGGCTGCAAGGCATCGTTTTCCCCAATGATGACACTATTGAAGGTCGCTATAAAGTAAGTCACACGGCTTGTTCAAGAGTGTATATAATACTGTCAGAATTAAAAGACAGATTTAAAATGATGGAGTTCAGAAGAGAAGAAAATAAGAATGGACTCAATCACATCGGAAAAATTAATCCGAAAGTTGTCAGTTCCAATCTGGCTTTTGTAGAATCAGAGGGCCCAGCTAACCCATTAGTCACTCCACTTTTTGACCGAACGGTTAATATTTACAGTAATTCAGCTCAAGGTTCTGCTACTGCCAATCAAGCCAACCTTGAGACCATGCATAGGAGAAGGATTATCCGTGGAGCACAAGCAGCTATTGGACCGTGCTTTTGTACTCAAGCCGGACAATCTCCAGGAGGATGGGCTGCAACCTCAAATGATAACTTCAACATGGAAGGAATATTCGCAGCAGTCCTTCATTTTGACTACGACATCATAAGACAACCAATGTTTGTCTCACGTGGTCCAGCTGGTATGAGAAGAAATGCCATAAGTAGTTTCATCATGATGAATCCGTAAACCACGAAAAAAAAATGTGTGGCGCTGGCGCTACTTCCTCAGCCGGCAATAGCAGAGGGATTCATACTGATTATGGAATGTCTTCCATAATCAGTATGAATCCTTCTGCTAAAATTAATAGAGATAAGTGCCAATATTAAGCATACCTGTCGGTATGCTTAATTTTGGCACTTGTCTCTATTAATTTTGACATGCTAGGTACATCATTCGTATTTTTTATTTATTTATTACTTTTATTTCCTTTCAGTTATGATGATCCTAACTACACCAAATTCAACGATTACATGGTTCAACAATGGCTGGAAAATGGACCTCCAAACGAAGCAAGAGAATGGATGGCTAAATGGTGTTGTTACGGCGAGAGACACCGTACCACCAATAGCGTAGAAGGTTGGAATGGGAGATTAAATAGGCGTGGCGGCAAAAGACCTACTTTAATCAAATATTTAAGTGTCGTGAAACATGATAAAAGGTGGTTTGCATTTAAAATTATCAAATTTTTCAAGTGTAACATTCCTATTTCCAAGAAAAAAGAGAAATACGTAAAGTCCCATGCCGAAATCAACCAAATTGTAGCAAATTATGAAAATGGTTCGATAAATTTAAAAAGCTGCATAGAACAACTAACTGCAATAATTGCCATATTTGTTTCGTGGACGACGACAAAGTAACTGTGATTTTATTTATTTTTGATAAGTAATATTTAAAATTATTGCTATTATTGTAAGAACATTATGTACAATGTTGATTTCTCTGTGATATAGAAGATTAAAAAATAGTCTATTTACAACTGTTGATTAGTGTAATATTTTTTTATTAGTTTGTTTTTTGTATGAAGAGTAACAACTTGCGGTGATTTTATTATTTCAGATATTTTTAAGACTAATATTTTTTATATTTAGAATTTTTACCTATTATGTAGGTATAAAAATATACAATTCCGATTTATGTGATAATTAAGACTGAAAATGAATGTAAAGCGAGTTATAGCAATTAGCTGACCCCCTTTGCAATTATTTTATATTTTATTTATTTGAGCGAAGTAAATAAAATATAAAAGAATTGCAAAGGGGGATCAGCTAATTGCTATGACTGTACAGTGAACGCGTTGTAGTAAATAAGTGAGACACTTATTACTACGCTACACGGGAATCTAACCCGTATAGTAAGGTTATTAAGCACTATAATGGCAAGCGAAGCTTAGCGGGAATAATGAGTACGAAAGACGAAGAAATGAAGGATGTTATTAGATTTGAATGAAAACAGTATATTATTAAAAGTGAAGAAAGTTATTACAAAAACAAGCACTAGCAAACTAACAAAACATGGTAATGGAAACAAATATTATGAGCGCGACGCGACCCGAACGGTAAGGTAGGTAGTCAGTTGGCGACTGAGTCACCTCTTCTGCCCGCGCGCCGCTCGGTGTCCGCGAGCCGCTGACGTCACATCGAACGATGGATCACCTGATTTTAGGGTTTGGCGCAGAATCATAAGCGACAGCGGTTTTCTTCAAATTGTAAGGTGGTGGTCTAAATACTTTCCGCCACATATTCCCCCCGGCCAGACCGTAACTACGGTCGATAATAATCAGGGAACCTTACTCGTCGCCCGCTCCTCGTTCTCTTTTCTTCACTTATAGGAGGAGTGGTAGTGTCGGTGGTTGTCATAGGTTTTTTTTCTTGAACGTCTTCACGCATCATATAGGCCGGTTTTAGACGATCAACCGATACATTATTCGGTTTCCCTTGTATGTCAATTGTGAAGTATTTTGCGTGTCTCTTTAAAACCTTGTAGGGTCCTGCATATGGTGGTTCGAGTGCGCGCCGTACGTAGTCTCTCCGCAGGAAGACGTGAGAGGAAGAGTGCAGATCTCGTGGCACGTAGAAGGGCGATGTAGTATGCCACGCAGTGGGTTTAGGAGTCAGCTTGGTCATGTGACATCGCAAACGGTTTGCGTACTCGGTGACGTCAGCTGTAGTGAAGTCTTCTCTCGAAGATAGGAACTGGCCAGGAAGTTGAAGTGCTTCTCCGTAGACGAGTTCGGCCGGCGTATCCTGGATGTCTTCCTTCCACGAGTTACGCATGCCGAGAAGTACCAGTGGAAGGGCTTCCGTCCACTGTGAGGAGGTGTGGCACATGATGGCGGACTTCAACTGGCGATGCAGCCGTTCCACGATGCCATTTGCCGCTGGATGGTAGGCAGTGGTGCGAAAGTGGTCTGCCCCCAACAAGGCAGTGAGGGCCTTGAATAAGTGACTCTCGAATTGGCGACCACGGTCGGTGGTTATCCGTGCTGGACAGCCGAACCTGGCCACCCAACCCGTCACCAGAGCAGCTGCGCATGTTTCCGCAGTGATGTCCTTCAAGGGGTACGCCTCAGGCCATCGGGTGAACCTGTCGATGTAGGTAAGGCAGTACCTGAAATCACACGAAAGGGTTAAGGGCCTTATGATGTCTAGGTGAATATGGGAGAAACGAGAGGATGGAGTCAGGTAAGAGGAAAGTGGGGATTTAGTGTGACGTGTGACTTTACACGTCTGGCATTTTAAACATTGCCTTGCCCACTCTCTACAATTCTTGCGAATCCTTGGCCATACAAAGTGTGTTGTCACCAGTCGCACTGTAGCGGTTTTCCCGGGGTGATGTAAATTGTGCAGTGAGTTGAAAACTTCTCTTCGCAGTGTTGGTGTTATGTAGGGGCGTGGCACCTGTGTGGAGATGTCACAATACACGGGTAAGTTCCCACTGTGGGTAGATGCCATCTTTTTAAATTTTAGCGTTGTACCATGCAGTAAGAGGTCTTGCAGTTCTGGATCTTCATCCTGAAGTCGTGCAAGGTTCTCGAAGTTGATGGCCGCAGATACCTCTTCTACCCGTGATAGTGCGTCAGCAACAATGTTCTCCCTGCCTGGTAGGTAAGTACCTTAGGTCTGTTGTGAATTGGCTTATGTAGTCTAGATACCGGAACTGCCTCGGCGGAAGATTCTCCCTGTTTGATTTGAAGGCGAAGATAAGTGGCTTGTGGTCAGTGAAAACTGCGAATGTTCTAGCTTCAACCATGTGACGGAAGTATTTAATGGCCTCATACACTGCTAGCAGCTCCCGATCGTACGGGCTATACTTCCTTTGAGCATTGTTTAGCTTGTGGGAGTAAAAGGCTAGTGGCTGCCAGTTCTCACCTTTACGTTGTTGAAGAACAGCGCCTATAGCTGTATTCGATGCGTCGGTTACGATCGCTAAGTCTGCCGATGTATCAGGATGAGCCAAGAGTGTTGCTATAGACAACGAGGACTTGCAATCGTCGAAAGCCTTCAGCATCTCTGGAGACATTTGCACGGGTTGAGAACCTTTCATCTTAGGACCAGCAAGGGCAGTGTTTAACGGTGCTTGTAGCTGGGCTGCGTTTGGGACGAATCGGCGATAAAAATTTATCATGCCCAAGAATCGTCGCAGCTCCTTGTTGGTTTTGGGTATCGGGAAATCCTGGATGGCCTGCACCTTGGACTGTGGTGGTTGAATCCTCTATTGCTAGGTGCCGTCCGAGGTACCGGTTCTGGTGTAAGCCCAAAAAAAAACGCGGAAGTACATCCGCCCTTCACGCCGAAGAAGACAGCCACAGGAAGCCAGATAATTCCACATTATCGAATCACACGTAAACACAAACACATCACTAACACCGCTTGGGTCTGCCACAGGAGGCCAGACCACACGTTGGTCGCACCAAGCGAGCTACAAACAACTGACACATCATCTGACTTACTCACTTCACTTGGGTCTGCCATAGGAGGCCAGACCGCACGTCGGTCGCACCAAGTGAACCATCATGTCTGATGTAGATAACGAATCAAGGACAAAGACTCAAAAGAACCTGTATCTGTGGACAACCTCCCCTCTCATTGAAGTTGGCAGTGGGGATTGTCCTCTCGACCAGGCACCAAAGGGCATTGATGTCCTGTCACTAACTGGCTGCAAATCGCAAGCGTACACCACCTGGAACACACTCGGACGCGACTTCATCCCAGCCATACACTACCCGCCCGCTGCAAGAGATGTGGGAGTCGGCGCTGCTGCATCCGATGACGCAGACATCATCTATGACCCCGACCACGCAAGCGTCGTCGCTCTCGGGCGAATCGCCGTTCGTAAGGTATATGGCAAGAAGTATGGCTACAGCAGATCCAAGGGGATACTGGTACGTACAACTCCCAGACACGTCAGAGAAAAGAGATCCATCGACGACGAACTTGCCAGCCCTGCAGACCTCGATGCTGACCCAAATCCGCCCCGACCCCTGGCGCCACCCTCCGGAGGCACACGACTGGCAGATAATGCGACGCCTGGTCCCTCTCGTCCGTCGCAACCCACTCCTCCTCCTGGTCTTGCCGCTGGTGATGATAACAATAGGTATACTGTGGTGCAGGACATCCCAGCCCGCGTCGCAACAACAACTAGCTTCAGACAGCTCAACGAAGGAGAACCAATACACTCACCCTACTCAAACCAGTTGTACGAACGCCTCGTCGAACCACACGCAACCGGAGCACTCGCGTCGATGGTGCGGGCGCCCAACATTCGAGACGCCGCCTCCCTTGTAAGCCTGGCAAAATACGTGCGTACTATAAACACCACTAGCCACGAAGTTGCCGCTACAACCCGTGCACTTACAGTTATACACGCCTTTGACTTGCCTGCTCACCGTTCAGACCCAAATCGCTTCACGGTCGTCAGGGGATATGTTGAAACCTCTTTTCATGGCCCTCACATCAGTAGCAACCCGGCACAGAGGAGGTTAGCCGGTGGGCGCATCTGCGCTGTTCCCCTAGATTTAGCTATCCAAATTTCCATTAACAAATTAGAGCCGGGGCTCCTCCTTAACTTTCCATACAATCGAATGGACGTAGACTGGACTATGGTTCCAGTTAGACAAACTTTCTTAAACAATAGCTCCGCCCTCGCCTACGTAATCAGTCACGCCACCTCTGAGTATTACAGCGGCACTGTCAACTACTATTCTACAGGAGCGTATCTAACTGCCGACCAACAACAGTTACCCGCCACCCTTACTCTACTCCCTTCTTCAAACAGCTGTCACATACCTGGGTGTAAGAACATCATGTTAGTCCTACTCGACTGTTCAACTGGCAGTGCCCCCGCACAGGTTCAGTTGGGAGACGGGCAGTTTGTTGTTCCGACTGTTCGTCTTCCGAATGACGCCGCAGACGCTGATCTCTCTGCAATGTGGAACGCGTATTACACGGACGCAAACGTTGCTCGCATACAGCGCGACTTCTTGGGTGCGTATTCCGAACTAGCTAACAACTACTCTACGACAACCGCGATAGGCACTGCTCTATCTGTGGCCGCCGAACTCAGTCACGTTCAGGCTACTGGTCTGATAATGGGCGTGCAACCGGACGGGTACCCAACGGCCGCACAAGCGGCCCACGGCGCTTGGACACACGGCGGCTATGCCATCGGACCAGAAAACTTCCATCTCAACACGAACGCGTGGCCCGCTGACCCAGCCTCTAACGAGGCACGCGATACCCTCACTGGCTTCAATTTCAGAGCATTAACCCCATACCACAGGCTGTCTACCGGTCGGGTTTCCGGCATCTTTCGAAACATGAATTTTGATAACTTAGACGTGGTTGAAGTCGGATGGGGCACGCGTGCCCCCCAAGTTTCTTTTAATGGCTACAAACTCTCCACACTGGCTTCAGCAATGCGGCTATCCATAGCTACAAACTTGATATCAATACGGCACCAAAAATATCACTTCACTAGCCCTGCAGGCGCAGCCGGGTGGCTATCCATGAATGGTGCTGCACTAGCCTTCTCAACAAGCGTCCATCTGACTACAGTTCCTTACACCCTGCGCGACTGGGCTGGCTTGTCCGCTGACAACAACGATGGATCACCTGATTTTAGGGTTTGGCGCAGAATCATAAGCGACAGCGATTTTCTTCAAATTGTAAGGTGGTGATCTAAATACTTTCCGCCACAGCGTAATCAAGCCTACTCGTATCATTTAGTACCAGTATGAAAGTCCTCAAAGTATGGACGCCCTTTTGCCTACGTCCCGGTTATACTGATTAAACGTTAATTGTACATAATAACTGTTGATTTTTGTAATATGTTTTTACATAATTGCTGGAAAGATTTTAAAACAATTATTCCTACGAACCGTGTATTTTTCATATATATTAAAATTTGTTATGTTACTGCCAAGGCACGAGATAATGGAGCCTCTAAAAAGCGATTCAAGGGCTTGTCTGTGAAAATGGTAATTTAAAAAGAAACAAAAATGATTTAATAAATAATAAAGTTGATTTACTTACTATACTGATACTGTGTTTCCGTTTCTTTTTGTGTACCTTAAAATGATTCATGAGAGGGTGCCGAAATGGGAATTTTTCGTAGACAAGATAAAGAAATTCATGGGTGCCGAGATGGGAAGGTGCCGAGATGGGAATAAACCGTGTGATCTCTAGTAAAGTTGGTTTCGAGCGCGGCGCAAAAAATGGCGCGGAAAGCGATTTGCGTCGGGCGAACCGAACGACTACGACGCTGTGCATTATTATGAAGTGACCTTGTAGTTCAATTGTTTATTTATATAGTCGAGTTCGTAATTAAATAAAAATACAAATATTTTCGTGACTTATCTCTAAATAATCGGTTATGGAGTTACGGTCGGACGCGGCGCACACCCGCCCGCTTCCTCAGCCACCGATTCCTCAGAGCTCGCGTGCGGACTATACCTATGTTTACTGTTCTAGTTATGGTTTTAGTGTGTGATCTATGTTTATTCTTTCGCAGAGTCTTGCCATGCCTTTTCACGTGGTGCAAACTAAGGAAAAAGGTCAGTTAAAATTAGCAGCTGTACCAGATCTATGGGTACACAATAACGTTCTTTTTTGGGCGAAAAAATCAGCAGAAAAATTAAGAAGACAAGAAAATTGCCAACCCGACGCTTCTTGGGAGACTATAGCATGTCTTGTGAAAAGAAAAAGTTTGAGAACGTTTTAAGAGGCAAACGATGAAATTGACGCAATGACCTAACTATAATAAATAATATTAAATAAATATATATGTCGGAGACGGTTGTCGACTACATTTGTGGGTAGTCAACAGAATTTGTTATGATTTGTTTTTCAAATGTCTACGGTCACTTTCACTTTTAGCGTTCTCATTTTGCGCATGAACCAACACGAATTATATCATCCCACTTCTGATGTCGGATCAGGAGTAGGTTACGGGCGTCTAGTTATCATCAGGCATATTTGATTAATTACTGTGGGCATACTGTGGGTAGTGTTGGTTATTGCGCAATAGAAAAACCGTTTGCAGTTCAAATCGAATTATAATATCACGAACAAATTAATCACACTAGCAAATCACACACTGTAGGTACACGACACAACTAGATACACAGTAAAATAATTATGTACAGTAACAAAGTAATTGCGAACAAATCGTAGGATCGATTACTGTTCGTATAGTGACAGAGCCACGCAAGTAAACCGACAGGTTTGTCGGGAGCTAGTGCTCTGTCAGGAGTCAAGTCCGAACACCGACTGACTCTCACTGACTGTCTGACTGACTGTCACTCACTGTGTAGCACAAACGAGTGCGCTCAGTTATAAAGGTTTGTCCCCACTACGCACTCGTCCCACAACAACTCTGTCCAAATGGCGTACGGAAATACGCCATCGTGTTTACTTGATACAAAACATTAAAATGTGCTAAATCTAATAAGACTCACATTATAAAGTAATCGAATAATTCAACAAGAATAATTGTCTTAAATAAACAATAGTGATTTCACAAAGTAAATCATTTTAAAATCAAAGTAACATGTCATCAATTGTTTTGAACAAAACCATCGGTTACAACTATCAAAATAAGTTGCTAAAATCAATTAGCGCGTACACTGAGTACTCAATAAATTATGTTCCGATTTATTAGATAATAATTGATAGTAAAAAGAAAACAAATCATAACAAATTCTGTTGACTACCCACAAATGTAGTCGACAACCGTCTCCGACATATATAATAACCTTAGTACGTAGTATTTATTAGCCCTGTGTACAACATAACCTAAGGGACAGGGCAGAGTCAACTTTGCACAGTCGGTCGATAGGCAATGTCAATTTGATTCATTTTATTTTCAGTTTTGATTTTTTCAACTTAGCTTTTTTGACTTTACCAAACAAAACAATTTTATTATTACCTGTGAGCTTGAATTCTGCAGATCGGGCATTCGTACAGAGGGCTTCAATGATATCAACGAAGGATGCTCGGGCACTTCCGCCAGGGGGTGCAGAGTCATGCGCAGGGGGGGGGGGTTAAGAGGCATATACGCCGGGGGATTAGGAGGCATATATGCCGCGGGGAGTAAACTGGCATATGCGGCGTATGCGCCGTAGGCGGGTATAATTGGAAGGGACAGTACGTGTGGACCGGCGGGGGCAAAGGCGCGTAGGCCGAAAGGGGCATAGGCGTGTGGGCAGATAGGGGCGAAAGCGGTGGAAACAGGGGAGGCCTATGGACCAGAGAAACAGGGCGCAAGGCATGTGCGGTGGAGTGGTCTCGTAACGCCGCTTGGCAGGTGGCTCTTGCATGTCGTCATCTTTGAATGGCATAGGTTTAGTGATGTCAGCATACTCCGATAATAAATCGTGATATGTATGCTTACTATCTAAAATGCTGACTGATATTTCCGCGCATTTAACTATACTACCCAAGCAGCAAAATTATCCTATATTGCAGATGTTATAGGCCTCCAGCACTTATAATGTTCTCTTAACGGTTCTAGTATTTTCTGCCACGCTTTGTCAGTAAGTATATATTTCCTGTTTTTTTTTTTGCAATAAAACCGAAAAAAATTGAAAAATTTGAAAGAAACGGGAAACTTTCATGTTTTTTTTTTTATTCAAATCCGTTCTTACTATATTTAACTTAAGATATTCTATACTTTATCTCTTTCCATAATAATACGTAGGTACTAATAAAATGGAGGGTAGAATAAAAAAAAATTCAATAAAACTTGTTTTTTTCAACTTTTCAAAACTTCAAGCGAAACATTCGAAAGAATCCTGTTTCTTTCCAAAGGATACCTTCCGTTAATTTTTCTATGTAACATGCGAAAAAAATGGAAAAAAACCACAATTTGTTTTTTTTTCGTGAAAAAAACAAATTGTTATTTTCGGCATTTTCAACGCTACTCACAATTGTCTTTTATTATTATTATTTTTTATCTAAATAATACGTTCGTCGTGTTTATTATAAATACATTTATTATTTTATAAAGAATATAAGAACGAAATTCAAGAAATCTATTTTCGATCTGTATTCGATAACTTAATCACCTTGTAATGGCAACCAGCATTTCGCCATTAAAATAATTAAAAAAAAAACTTTTGCAGTTCTGTCAAAATCGCGCGCGCCCTGGTTCAAACATGTTGTTGTTGTCGATGTTTTTCAAGTGTACGTTTAAGTGTACGTTTGTTTCTTTCTCGAATTTATCTGCGTTTGCGTTATAGACTTAGTGTGTTATATCCATACCACACATTTTGTGACTATGTACCATCAACTACGTTGTATTATTTGTGGTATAAATGTGTTACGGATGGAACGGCATTTAGTTGAATCTGACGATGTCCGTTCATTGTTACGGCAATGGACTTCACTTTCTGAGGTAAAGTACGATTCTTATTAAAAGAATGTCAACTGTTTTAACTAAGCTAAATGTTAATTTGCAACACAAACGTATTTCGTTTGTTTTAGATTCCAAATGACAGTGTTATTTGTCATTACTGTTGGTTATTAATTAAACAAACAAGTAATCCAACAAGTAGCAATGCGCCAACTGAATCAATTGTGCATCGAAATCTTTGTATTGGTTGCGGTCATTCATTGCATCGTGTAAAGTCTCACGCCTTAAATAACAGTTCAGAAAGAGAAGATGCTATCAGAGGCGTGATAGAGCAACAGTAACCTCCAATTTATAATGTCTGAATAACTTCTTCTTTATTAGAAGTTCAGTGTAAAAGTGGATATCACAGAAAAGCTTTTGACATTAAACTACAAAAAAAAAAACGTAAGAATTTTCTCTGTCCATGACAAATCAATATTGAGCCAAAGTTACTATGGACATCTGACATTGTTCTTTGAAGCAGATTTGAAAACATTGTTGAACCATGTCCACAAAATTAATTTTCAATATAATTTCATTAAAACTCCTAAAAACAACCTAACAGTTCAGAAAGCATGTCTACATGTAAATTTTTCTGAAAATTATGCCCTGAAATTTGCCGAAGAAGTCCAGGCTTTCCATTTCGGTGGTAGCCGCCAACAAGTGTCTTTACACACTTCTGTGGCGTACACCCACAATTTTTCTTCCGGTCGTGTTACTCCGATTTCTTTCTGCACAGTTAGTAATTGCTTGCGGCATGACGCACCAGCTGTTTGGGCACACTTGATGCCTCTAATTCAGTACGTTATTGAAGTTAACCCTTTAATTGAAACCCTACATTTCTTGTCAGACTCGCCATCATCACAATATTGAAATAAGTATATGTTTTTTATAATATCACAAATTTACCAAGATTTTCATCAAATTAAAAAAAATACTTGGAACTACTCTGAAGCGGGACATGGAAAGGGTGCCCCTGATGGGGTAGGAGCAGTTCTTAAAAGGACTGCTGACCGTATGACTCTTTTTGGTAGAGATATTGGCACTTATGATCAATTCTGTGATACATTAATGCAAAGTATTAATACTATTAGGAAGGTGGATGGACAGGAAATAATAAATAAAGAAAAATTAATTCCCAAAAATTTGAAACCCTTCAAGGGCACTCTTTCCGTGTACCAAGTAATATGGGATGTAACTGTTCCAAAGATAGTTCTTAGACAACTCAGCTGATTTGATTGTAATGCGGATAAGAAATGTATCCATAGCTATGATTTAGGAAGTGTATCAAATTATAGCCATGGAAACATTGAAAACATTGATCCTAATTATATTGCTCCATTGTCCAAATTCGTAAATCGTAACCAAGAAACCCGTACGCAAAATCCAAATAAACGAATAGTTGTTCTTTCCGACATTATAATAGGATAAAGCAACTTTCTTCATAATGGTGATTAAGGAGACCCAAAATCCAAATTTTAATTCAAATACTATGTTTCAATTAATATTTCCTATTATTAACATTAAGGTTTATCTCATAATGAGTATTTGTCTCGATTGAACGGATTAGTGGACGCGTTTATTGTTAATCGAATTTCATATTTCATAAGTTAATTTAAAATCATCTTCATTTAGATAATGAAAACTATAACGTTAATAAGCCTGGATCAAACTCAGAAGTATTGTCGGCCATGCCCTATTCCTATAGACCGTCATATTGATAGTGCTTCAGATTCTGATATTTGTAAAGGTTTTGTGTATCTACATTCAGAAACACTGTATAATGGTCCTTTAATTAAGTTTATGATTACCAAATAAATATAATTACTGTAAAAGTGTGAATCAAACTATTGAAATTGTTTGTATTTTAATTTAGCATTTAATAGTTTATATCCATCTTAAGTCTCTGGCTATCTCTGTAGCAAATTTCACAACAATCGGTTTAGCCGTTTTTCCTTTAGCCCTGAAAGGTAACAGAGTTAATTTCGCATTTATTATAATCATCAGTAAGGATAAATCATATAAAAAATGTATTATTTAAACATTTCTATCTGTGATTTTATGATTAAAATATTGTGTTGAGTTTTAATTGAGTCCTTTTATTTCATTCTTTTTGTAACTTTAAACATTACATTTAACACAAAATCATTATTCGTAACAGTCGTAATTTTTCCTCACCATAAAATCATTATCTTCCACAAGTTGTCATTATCATCAACAGTGGTTTTTTTTAAATTGATTTATTTCCGATAATGTTAACTTTACAATGATGCCTCCTTCATCAATTTCACTTAAATTAATCAAGAAATGATTCTAGTACAAAATAATTGTTGTGCTACAAGGTTTTATTTTTTTCAATCAAATGGCAAGGGGCAAATGTAAAGTTTTATTACAATTACCCCTTTCTTTCCAGATTGTACGAAATTATCTAAAAAACCCAAATACTCTGAAGAAAAATTACAAAGAGTTCTTGATGAAATAAAAGCCGGTACGCTTACCATACACAAGTCGTCCGTTCTTTACGGAGTTCTATTTGCAACGTTGTATTGCCGAAATAAGGGAACTCGAGGAGCTATAAAAAAATGTAAAGGACGCAGAACTGCACTTTCCGAGAATGTTGAAAACGTTTTGGCAACATACAGAGTTGATACGACAGAGGGGCTTTCCTTTAAACTGCCTATACTAGATACCATTTTCAAACTCTGTACCAAAAATCAATTAAATAGCAGCAGTAGTTTAGTCGCAAATGATTTTTTAAGTTTTTACCCCGTTTGAACACGATGTATCTTTCGTAACAGCTGATTATGTCTAAGGGCCAGGCCACAACAGTGCGTTGCGGCGTCGCATCGCAAAAATCAACGACGCCGCACAACGCATCGTGGAAATTTCCGATGCGGTGCCGCAACGTACAAATCTGCGATGCGACAACGCTTTGCCGTTTAGTCGGTGTCCATACTTTGAACGACCTGCACGTGTTTTTTAAGCGATATGGCGCAGTACGATGTCGACCACCTGATATCTTTAATTTACGAACGTCCCGTCCTTTGGGACAAAACTATATCACAATTCAAAGACAAATTTTTAAAAACAGAAGCATGGAGGGAAGTGTGTACAAGTTTATATTCAAAGAAGATTGCCCAGGAACGGTACTCTTGATAAACTACTTGTGTCTCAAAACCTAAAACGGCATGAAATATCTAAAATAAAAACATGTTTTTTAAAAAAACTTTGATTAATATTAAAATGGGATACTTTTTTGAACAATAACTAGTACTTTTATGTTTCCGACGTTATAGTACGCCATTTTTTACTACCGGCTGTCAATACGGGGGAAGCGGCTAATGTGTGTACCTCCCTACAAATACGTCAAAAACGATTATATCGTGAATCCGACCCAATTTAATAGTCACAAAATATAAGGACTATTGATCACTATTTGTGACATTGCGAGTTGGTCGGATTCTTTTGACGCAATTCGGAACGCAGGGTTAAATGATATCGATGTTGTATTGATTGTTCAATTTATTAATGTAAAGTAATAATAACAGAGTTCTAAATCACATGTTGTTGCTGGCATTATGAATATCAGTGTTCTACTGTCTGGTTTACTGAAATCGATCAAAAATCGATCTTTCATCAGTATGGGTACAACCTCATTTGACGTTTATTGCGCGTCTGTCACATTTTTGCAATACACAAGACTGTTATTTCTGCTGGTTTTGGTACGTTGAGCGTCGAGTCGAGCCTTTTAGTTCCTCCGTTACTGCTGCCAACCCATTGAAAATAAACATACTTTTAACGCCGCTGCGCCGTGTGTGTCGTTTATAACTAAAACCTGGACTTTTTAAGTTGTAGTCATGGCGAGTGCGACTGTGATGCGATGTGTCAACTGCTCTTTGAGATTAACGTCACTTAGGCGCAGACACATGTTGTCGGAGATTCCGAATAACATCATGGACATTTTACGAGTCTGGATCTCACCAACACCGGTAAGAATGCACATTGTGTTTTTAACGTAGTATGAATTTTTTTTAGTTAGGAACTGCGCTTTATGTTTACGTACCATATAATTATAACAAATCTTAGAGGACATAAGTACAATCCGTCTGTGTGTTGGGTTACTGGATTGTAACATAACCTATATAGGTAGGAACCTTCTACTGATGTATTGGTAATAACTAACTTATTAACTAGAATTGTTTATTTCAATCACTTAAGTGTTTTCGAGGTCATGAATTGTGTGAAGTATCATTTAAGAATGCAGTTGTACAGAATTATAATTTTTTTTTTTTTTTTTCAGCTGTCAACCGAAGACATTTTGTGTCATGAGTGTTTTACACTGTTGCAAAATGCACTCGCATCCCAAGGACATTTGACACCTGCAGTAGGACACCAGGCCGTCTGCTACGGCTGTGGGGTTTCCATACTGAGATCAAGAACTCATAGAGTGCCATTAGACTCCCCACAAAGAATTATATTACTGCGAGGGATACCATCTCATCAGGTAATATATATTTTTTTATACAACAACAGAGGATGTTGGCTTCTCTTTATACCCTCTCAGGTACGAATTCCCTAGGATCCTAAAATAGTCCACACTGTTTACTGTTATCTTAATAGTGATTGTACATTTATAGGCTGGTCAAATTATAAACAAGTCATTATATTGATCTACAGGTGTCACGTTTGGAAAGAGTTTGCCGAGCATGCTGGATGAGTGCAACCAGAACAATGCAAAGACAAGAAACTCACGATGCTGACCGATTGGAAGATTCTGCTACCCAGAACCCATCTCAGGAACATATTGAACCACTTTTTAACATTCCAATGCCACCCCCTCTGCCAGAACAGAATGTTAACCGTGGTCAACCAATATTACGGATTGTTAATAAGGTGAATTCAAGAATATATAAACGTGTTGCTGCCACACCAAACCATTGCTTATTCAGTAACTGCAACAATAATGAGCGTCTATTGGTACCATCAATAGTGAAAGAATTACTGATACAGCGCTACAAAATATATGTTCCTTTAAGTGCCCGAATCTGCAATTTCCATTTAAATTCCAACTTGTGGGATGAATTATTGGCTTCATATAGTGATTTTACTGGTCATCAGATGGATGATATGATGGCGCTAATGCAAAGAGCTGTAGAGAGAAAAGTAGATTTTACAGATTTCAATAATTTGGATACTAAAATGTGTCATTTTTGGTTAGGCTTTACAGTAGAACAGTTACAGACACTACTATCAATGTTACCATCCCTCTTTCATCAAGTACCGTCCGCAAGTCTAGCACTAAGCATTTACTTAGCTAAAATCAGAACTGGAGACAGCAATGAACGGCTATCACAGTTTTTTAATTTGCCTCGCAGCACATTAGAACGGTACATGAACAAAGCGCGCAACTGCTTTTTACAAGACTTTGTGCCTTTATGTTTAGGTTTTGGTAGTACAACAGTAGTAGATGTGGCAGCTCGAAATAGAATAATTCCCGAGGGACTTTTTGGGAATCCAGATTTACCGAGAGATATTAAACCGGCCATAGTAATTTGTGATGGCACATATGTATATATTCAGAGCAGCAGTAATTATAAATTCCAAAAAGATACATACAGCTTGCACAAGTTTACTAATCTCATAAAACCTTTTATGATTGTTTGTTGTGATGGTACAATATTAGAATGCTTAGGACCATATAAAGCTACAACGAATGACTCCACTATTATTAATCAGGAATTAGAAAATGATCAAAGTGCACTGAGAAGGTTTTTTAGAAATAATGATGTTTTCATTTTAGACAGAGGTTTTAGGGATGCATTACCAAATCTGGAAGCTGTAGGATTTAAAGCTTATATGCCAGAATCACTAGCAGAGGGTGAACATCAACTGACAACCTTAAAAAGTAACAAATCTAGATGTATCACAATGTGTCGATGGGTGGTGGAAGTGGTTAATGGACGAATAAAAAGAGACTTTAAACTTCTACGACAAGATTATTTTAATCGTGCTTTATCACACATGATGGATGATTTTAGAATTGCATGTGCATTGACCAACAAGTTCCACCCATTGATTGAAAATAAGCCTGAACATACAGAGTATCTAGAAATTGCTAAAACCAGGATTCATCAACCAAATCTTCTAGGCGATTTCATTATTAATGAAAACATTAATAGAAGACGCGCTGTATTTACAGCTATAGATAGTAATATACCACAATTAAGAGACTTCCCAAAACTTGGACTAGTGGAGCTTAAAAGGTTTGCTTTAGGCTCGTATCAAATTAAACAAGCCAGATCCTACTATGGCGAACATATAAGACAAAATGGTATATACCATATTGAAGTATCGGAAGCGTTTGAAGAGGAATTACCTTTAGTATTGGGAACTAATAATTATTTAGTAAGAGGAAGAATAAAATCGAGGCATGTGTCTAGTAGAACATATTATAGTTATATTTTAGTAAATAAAGATGAAAATGTAAGAGATACATTAGGCGCTATAGTAGGATACTATTGTTCTTGCCTTGTGGGAAAAAGAACTGTAGGTTGCTGTGTGCATGTAATGTGCATAGTTTGGTATTTGAGCTGGGCCCGTTATACCAATGTTACTGTTCCAGCACAATTTTTGGATAACGTATTTTTAGAAGAATAAAATACAAGTTTAAGAAATAATCATTCTTTTATTTATTGTATTTGGTGTTGTGTTTTTCCTTCCCTCTTTACTTACAAAGACCATTTCATGATACCTATCATATGATTTGAGTAAGATCTAGATATAACACTGAGCGATTGACTATTTTATTTAGTAATGATTTTTTCTATGCTTTGCAATTTCATGAAACGCGGGTATGATATTTAAAAATGCGCAAAATCTAAATCAGTAAGACTTGGTGAGGTAGACACAGGTGGCCACCAGATATAGCTAAAAAGTTACAGATTTTACACAAATATGCTTCAAAGATACCAAGCTCACCTGTAAACCAATTCAGACCCTTTTAAATAGCTCTTTTCAACTAATTTTTGGTCGAAAATAACCTCAAAAAAGTAATTTCATTTTTGTAAATATCTCAGAAATGCTAATGTATATTGTGTTAAATCTCTTGAGGTAGTATTTAGACATGCCAACGAGTATTTTAGAGATGATTTGATGAAGACACAACTATGTTGAATTGAGTACATTTGTCTATAGTCCCGTGGGCATTCTCTTTTGAGGAGTTAAATAGTGTTGAAAAAACAAAACTCGGTAAGTACTTATAAACATTTATATTTTTGTTAACTGCCAACTAAGACCTCCAATGTTACTATTAAAATAATTACAAAAATCGTTTCTGATTATGTTAGCTCCTGTTCTACTTTCATGTGTTGTTTCGTGTAAAATTTGCAAAGAATCGTCAATAATCATTTCTTCAAACGTTTGTGCGCCATCTCGATTCAATACAAAGTTGTGTAATACACAGCATGCTTTTATAATGTCTATTGTGAAATCGTAAGAAACATTAATGGGTCGATGAAATATGCGCCATTTATTTGCGAGTATGCCAAAAGCGCTCTCAACATATCGTCTGGCTCGGCTCAAACGATAATTAAAAACTCGTTTTTCTATCGATAAAAACTTCCCAGAATATGGGCGCATTATATTATTTGTCAGTGGTAATCCTTCATCCGCCACGAAGACAAAAGGAATTTCTTTTTGAAAGCCAGGTAACGGTTTTGGCGGAGGTATAGATAATTGACCTTTTTTTAATAAGTCGTATAGATTTGAGTTCTGAAAAACAGTGGAGTCACATTCCTTACCATATGCACCTATATCGACATATATAAATTTGTAATTCGTATCAACAAGTGCTAATAGAACAATGGAATTATAATTTTTATAATTGAAAAATAGGGATCCACTGTGATCCGGGCTCAATTCAATTCAATTCAAATATTTTATTTCGGATAAATCCATATAGTGTTAGTATAACTTAGCCTAATGTTAGTATTACTTAAATTTAACTTCAATATACGAATGTGTTTTCCATCTAGCGCTCCTATACAATTAGGAAAGTTGGTCTTTTTTTCATACTCTTGAGCAATTTGTTCCATCAGCTCTGTTGTAATTTTTGGTAATTCCAACCTTTTAAGAATGTTCCATACAATACGACAAACAAATTTTATTATTCCTGTTATTGTAGATTTTCCACGATAATATGTGAAATGCATATCTTTAAAAGTATTTCCCGTCGCCAGGTACCTGAAAGAAAACAAAATAAATCATTATTCGTCATATTTTTTTAGGTAACGATGTCATAAAGAAATGGAGAGGAATCAAGGATAATTTTACAAAATACGAAAAAAAATTAAACGAGCAATGTAAATCCGGAGCTGGGGCCAAAAAAATTAAACAATATCATCTATACGACCAGCTCCTATTTCTGAAAAAGAATTCTCAAAAAAAAAAAAACCGACTTCCAAAAAAACACTACAAAGTGAAAACTAACTTTAATTGCGGAAGTCGATGTCTTTGGATCTGTATTTTAGTTTTTTGCCACCGACTTCCGAAATTAAAGTTAGTTTTCACTTTGTAGTGTTTTTTTGGAAGTCGGTTTTTTTTTTCTTAAAAAGTTTTTATTTCACGCTTTTTAGTGGGTCTGCTTATAATTTATCTAAGTTACAATAGCCTAGTGATCATCGCCTTTTACAAACAAAATATTGCTATTCCCGATGCAGGGAAGTTAATTGTTGAGGAGTTCTCCAAGTCCACCATCAGCTCCATATCACCATTCACATTGTGACGAGCATGAATTGCTTAGCAACCATATTAAAGTAATCGAATCGCAACCCGTGAAATACTTAGATATTATTGAGTAGTTCCGGTGGCCATCTGTGGTCTTCATCATCAGTTCCACTTCCCCAAATGGTGCTTTCCGAGAGCAAGTGCACGAGTTACTATAAAAAATACCCAAATCGCTATAGGTGTGCCTATAATATTTGAAGAGTTCCTTCGATTTCTCCAGGATCCCATCATCAAATCCTGACCTGATGTTTTTAGACTAGAAGCTGATAATCCTGGCTGCAGCATCAGGCCAGACTTATGTCAACATTGCATTGAACATAAAATTTAGTCCTGTTTAAAATGAGCCCAAACACGACTACGGTGCTGTTATTTCAAGGTTTGTACTTTTTCTGATGCTCCTGGCTTCAGCATCAGCTCTCTATGTACTTCGGTGGTCCTCATTAACAGTACGTTTATCCACACATCGAGCCCTTTTCAATGAGCCTAAATACGATATATCTGCTGTTAGTTGTCGAGGAGTTAGGTACTCTGCAGACTATCCTGACTGCAGCATCAGGTCATGACTTGATGATCATGAGACCAAATGTGACAAATGCTCTATCAAACATCAAAACAATTTACTAAAACAGCCCTTGCCTGTTTGAGTAACTTCTTACTGTTAAGGAGTTGTACCTTCCATCATCAGCCCAGCTACCTGAGATGGTGACAACCATACGCAAATAAACAAGATACTTCATAAAATATGCGAAAAACAATAAGTGAGCCTATAAAATTTGAGGGTTGCCCTCGATTTCTCTAAGATCCCATCATCAGATCCTAACTTGGTGACAATGGGACCACCTCAGAACGATCTACTTTCGAACAAAAAAAGAATTTTGAAAATCCATCGACAATTGGCGGAGTATTCGATGAACAAACATACAAAATAAAAATAATAATAATAAAAAACATACAAACAGCCGAACATAGTACCTCCTCCTTTTTGTGAAGTCGGTAAATAAAACAACATCAAGTCTTGACGATGAAGAAATAAGACCAAGCACCTCAACCCAACAAAGCCAGCAACCTGTCATGCCACGTTACCATCCTAAAGTAATCGAAAAATTTAACCTCGTCCACTTTTAGCGCCTCATATTTCCTTTTGAAGTGGTTTCCATCTTTATTCATAATTGTCAGTAATGGGTGCACCCAGTACTTTCTTTTCTGTTTCTTTTTCTTAATACGCCTTAACGCAAGCAGAAGTAGAACACGCGCAGTGCGGTCCATGTCTCACTAGAAACTGAACTGACGGTTAGCGTCTTGTCGTACGATGTCGTATCCGATGAAATTTTTGCGTTGCGACATCGCATCGCATAGCTGTGCAATGTTGTTTTTGCGATGCGACGCCGCAACGCACTGTTGTGGCCTGGCCCTTACGCATAGGTCATGCACCTTAAAACGATAAATCTGAGTATAATCTACAATACGTTGTTGCCGCTCTGACGCAAATCACAAGTACAACCAAATATTTCACAAAAAAGTTGGCAATGCAAACAAGGAAGCAATAAATACACATACTTGCACTTTCATTACGAGAGTGACAATCATAGCAAAACATCCCGCGTGTAAAAGAAATAGAAATAGGTCAGTGTGTTGCTATTGCATCCTAGATCCTTGCGATCGATAAGTGGGGTTTCCCGGCCTATAAAAAACAAGTTTTTTCAGTGCGCCGACGCCACCCTTTGGAAACGTGCGTTATGTAACACGGAAGCTCCTGCGCCACTTTTGTTCTGTCGAACTCGCGCGCTGACAATTATTATTGTGATTTTGTTCAGTTATTGTGATAGGACACTAAATTATAAGTTTAAGACAGTAAGTATTTGAACTAAAAAATAGGATTATTTTAGCATTCTTAGCGACGGACAGTGATTTAATTAGAAAAATAAATAACAATCTTCTCCGTCGGTATGATTTGTGCATTAATGTGAATGGAGGACACATCGAGAATTTAAAAATTTTGTGTTTTTGTTGTGATTGTTGTTTTGCGCGTACTTCAAAACCTTACCTAACATAAAAGCCGCCTACCGCGCCACTGCCGGCGTCGGACCCCCGCCGCGCTCCGGCACACGCGCGACGTTGCCACTTTTGTTACCCAGGTATCTAAGTTCAGTAAACTTCATTTACAAAGGCTGTTGCGTTTTACTCTAATTTGTAAGCTATTTAGTTTGTTTGAAAAAAAAATCTAATTTTGGCGCTTTTTATTTTTAGACCGTATTGAATTAATACTAAACACCTATAGTTACGTAGTGTAATTTAATATCCCCTCTGTCATATCAACTCTGTATGTTAAAACACTGGCTAAATGGGGCTTTGGTCTTAGTCGAAAGGAAATTATAGAGCTAGTAGGTCAGGACGTTAACGTGAATAAATAAAATCGGAACCCCATTTAAGGGAGGCATACCAGGGGAAGACTGGTTTCGTAATTTCAAAAAACGGCATCATTTGTCAATTCGAATGCCAGAACCATTGGAGTATGGCTGGAAAAAAGGCTGCCACGGATCCATTCATCATCTATGGATATTTTGACCTTTTAAATAAGTTTAGCTCCGTCAGGGAGCTAAACTTAAAAGACAAGCCCAAACAAATATGGAATTTGTTCTTTATTACATAGAAACTAAATATGATCTTAAGAATACCAGATTGGACTTATTTAAACCATTTTCTCTCCAGGATGATTCATTTACTTACACGTCAATGGTTAACATTATTGAAAATTTAAATATTGATACGTTTTTTGACATGGATCAACTTTATCAAGAAGAAGAAGAAGAAGAAGTATAGAGAAGTATAGAGGTAAGAGTTAGAAGTTTGTAAAATCAAAGAATTAGTGAAGGCAGCAGTGCAAAACAAAGACTTAACGCCGCTACAAAAATGGCACAATATTTTTAAAGACAATCAAGATTTAGTAAATGTTCAAAAATTATTTTCTTTTATGGCTTCAATTTCAGTATCAAACGCAACAACAGAAAGGGTATTTTCCCAGGCTAACTTAATTTGGTCTGAGAGGCGAAACCGTTTGACACTCGAGCATGTGAAAGCAGAAATTCAAATTAAAACCAACTTTAATATGACATGCAATGAACTTTATAACTATGTTATAAAAAACAAGGCCATTCTAAAGGCGGCAAAGTCCAATAAAAAATATAATTTTAATAAAAACAAATAACACTGGTAAACACTGTTTTTGTCACACGAACTTTGTGATGATTTTTGTTAATGTTAGTGTGTCCTCATTAACAATATACAGGGTGATTGGAAGATGGGTGCAAAGCTTTAAGGTGAAGATAGTATAGACAATTTAGGACCATTTAAGCCATGGTTGTCTTAGACGAAGTCTTACCAAATTTTTAAGTTTTTTTTCGGAAATTCTCAAAATTTAATGAAAACTGCATAATTATGGCCAAATTGAATGATAAATGAATTAATTTTTTATTTATTTAATTAAAGTAATGTGTAAGCAACCAAGCAAAACATGTTTTAGGCTTCTGTGTCATTAGACATTTTTTTTACAGATATTTAAACCTCAGAAAAAATAAAAAATTTGTACAATACGTCTTTTAAACCTTATTTAAAAAAAAAACGGAGGGTGCTTTTTTTGTTCAAACCTTTTTGAAGACATGCTTGATAATCGCTCTTTCTTTTGAGGTATCATTTATGCAGATATCTTACAAATTATTGAAATTAGGACCTAATAAACCAAATCGAGGGAGAAATTTTAAATTTTAGGCAGTCTAACAAAACACAAAATTTTTGCTTAAAAGAATACTTTATGTGCTCGAAATGATAACATTGTTCAATTCTAAGAATTTTTGGCACATGCAGGAACCAATTGAGGGGAACCCATTGAGGGGATTCTCTAAACAATGGCCACCGAGCGCGGTGCGACGGCATTTCCAGGTAGAACGCCCAATGAATAGCAAAAAGCGATAAAGAGTTGGTTTTTACAGCAAAATGGTCTTAGTTACTGAGGCAACAAAGTCGTTTTTCTTTAGTCAGGGTCAGTCGGTCTGTGATGAAGCCGTTACATCTTTTACTTATTAGTCAAACTACTGCCCTTGTGAGTGGACGTTGTCGTGTTGATTCACAATTTACCGTGTTCAGTTGTAGCCCTTTGCGTTCCTGCACGTGTTGTTTGCGTTAGTTTTGAACTTTTTTGTTTCACCGTGTCCAGTCGTAGCCTCGCGCTCCTGCACGTGTTGATTTTTGACTTAATTGTGTTGAGTTGACGTTTAGTGCGCTCCTACGCCGTTTTTCTTAATTGTTAAGTGACTATGGCTACTTTTTCCAATCAAGAATATGCGGATATCGTATTTATGTACGGTAGAGCAGACGGCAATGGATCTTTGGCGCGACGGATGTATCAAGAGCGCTATCCGAATCGCAGGATACCGAATGTCCGAGTGTTTTACAACACGTTTCGTCGTCTTGCCCAAGATGGGTTTCACCGCGTGGAACCTGGAGTCAACCCGGGCAGACACGAAACTGCCGTCGACGAAGACATTTTAGCAGCATTTCAAGCGGATCCTACTACCAGTACTAGAGCAGTAGCTCGAAATTTAAACATTTCTCAATGGAAGGTGTGGCATACAATGCACCAAAATGATAAGTATCCGTTCCATGGCAGGAGTGTGCAAGGTCTAGTAGAGCAAGATCCTCAAAGAAGAATTCAGTTCTGCCGTTTCCTCCTCAACAGAGACATCGAAGATGCGTGGTTTCTGAAATCAATCTTGTGGACGGATGAAAGTAAATTTTCAAGGGAAGGTATTACAAACTTTCACAACATCCATGAATGGGCCGACGTAGACAACAATCCACATTTTAAGAAGCAGGTGTCATTTCAGATGAAATTCTCTGTGAATGTATGGGCTGGAATAATTGGCAGAACATTGATTGGGCCCCACTTTTTGCCTGATCCATTGAATGGCGAAAATTATTTGCAATTTCTGCAAATTGATTTACCACTGCTGATAGAGGAATCAGGTGTCCCGATCTTCGAAAGAGACCGAACAGTCATCTTTCAGCAAGACGGCTGTCCAGCGCATTGGACTTTAAATGTAAGGGAACACCTCAACAATTGCTTTCCTGATAGCTGGATCGGCAGGGATGGACCCATCCCTTGGCCCGCTCGCTCCCCAGATCTGACCCCGTTGGACTTTTTCGTGTGGGGCCGGGCCAAGGAACTGGTGTATAACAACAAAGAAATTAACACTAGAGAAGAATTGATACAAAGAATAAATTCAGCGTTTGAGACAATGAAGCAGGAGATGATGTTGAAAATAACGACTACAGAAGTTAGAAGACGGGGCCGTGCTTGTATTAGGAATCACGGCCGTCATTTTGAACATGAAAAATAAATAATTTTAATTCAAATGTTGTTTTAATTAGTCTGCCTAAAATAAAAAAAATTCTCCCTCAAATTGGTTTGTAGGCCCTAATTTCAATAATTTGTAAGATATCCGCATAAATGATACCTCAAAAGAAAGAGCGATTATCAAGCATGTCTTCAAAAAGGTTTGAACAAAAAAAGCACCCTCCGTTTTTTTTTTGAATAAGGTTTAAAAGACGTATTGTACAATTTTTTTATTTTTTCTGATCTTTAAATGTCTGTAAAAAAAATGTCTAATGACACAGAAGCCTAAAACATGTTTTGCTTGATTGCTTACACATTACTTTAATTAAATAAATAAAAAATGAATTCATTTATCATTCAATTTGGCCATAATTATGCAGTTTACATTAAATTTTGAGAATTTCCGAAAAAAAACTTAAAAATTTGGTTAAAAATATTTGGTAAGACTTCGTCTAAGACAACCATGGCTTAAATGGTTCTAAATTGTCTGTACTATCTTCGCCTTAAAGCTTTGCACCCATCTTCCAATCACCCTGTATAATAATTTTGTTTCAATTACGTCCAGTTTTTTTGTGACAGCTACATATTCATTTCTGACCTCATATAAGTGTCTTTTTTTGAATAACTTAATTTAGACGACTGTATAACTATTGCATTCAACTTACATCTTATATACGTTTGTTACATCGTAAACATGCCACGAAAGTGTTGTAACAACCCCGACAGTTTTTGTTATGTGTGTGGAGAATTAACTTTTACATCTCAGCGTCGAAATTTCACATCACTAATTGAAACAGTGCTATTTAAACTATTTTGGATTTCCTGTCAGAAATCAAGATAAATCCTGGGTTCCACAAAAATGTTGTGTAACGTGTGTGAGACTGCTATAAGGTTGGGATAAACTGGAACCCAGACATATGCCATTTGCTAAACCAATGATTTGGACCGAACCAAAGGATCATGGTTATTTTAACCTGACGTGTCAATTTTTTTTCATTCACATATTTTTGTTTGCTGGCCCTAGTACATTCAAAATTTGATGTAAGTTTTCATGTGACCAAAAAAAAGTTAAAATTTTGTTAACCAGTGTAATTTACATTAATACTTAGGTAGGGTACTTTATTCTTCTGAAGTGCGTCAATTACATTTAAAGTACGATTTTATTTTATAATTTCTACTAGTCTAGCAAGACTGATTACTTGTTATGTAAGATTAAGTAGACTTAAAACCCCTTGTTTTTTTTTTTTGTTTACTGTCCCGATCTGCAACCCTAAATCTAAAAATGTTTGACCTCATGTACCGATTTACAACAAATCGGACCTGGCAACAATAGTAGCTACTTACGTTTCATTTGGCCATGTCCATGTGGCAGACCTACGGACATTCGGTTGGACTTAATATCCTAAATACGTATTCCGTAGATTATTTTGTATTGAAAATGCATTTCTATCAATGATATTTTAAGTGATAAGTAGGTAGTTCTATATTTCTTTTTCGATTAGTCTGTTGTTGACAAGACATAACCTCTAAAACTTCAAACTGAATATCTTTAATTCCTGACTTCCTATAAAAGCATAACTGAAGACAGAAATTCAAACTTTATACTTTTAGATATTTTCATAAACAGACGCAAAAAAAAAGTCAACAAAAATTTGTTTGGGAGTTCGCCGGTGTTCTTTCCGTAAGCCCATTGTATCTGCTTTAAAAGAACAGTATACTGATTTGTCTAGTGTTTTAATATATGATGTGTGCGGTACTCCGGTACCTTATGTTGTAATGATTGATTATGCGTCCGGACCTGGTCGAATAATGAATTCTATGCGAGATATTTTTGGGACATTGTACAATGACGAACCACCTAGAAGCAATATTTTTGAAGCACGCTTAGCGTCCCCTGAGCTACCCGGACAATCCATTGAGACCACACAGACCTTCCTAGTGCGGTTGTAGTAGTGGTCCCGCACAATGATTTTGGGAACGTATCGTTGGAGCCTCTGGATGGGGCTCCTTAAATGTGTCGTCTGAACCCATTGCTACTGACGCTGCCGTCATGGATCAGGACTTACAAATCGTAGGAAACAGCGAAGCTGAAGACATTCTTCGTGGATCTTTATGTTTTATGTTTTGGAAATCAATGTTCTCCTATTGGTCGGTTAAATATATTTTAATATAGTGAGCCTAGCGCAAATTGTATGTTCCAATATATTTTTGCATTAACAGCCTTATTGTGCAAGTTAAGGACTGGAGATTGCGGAGACAGATTGTCGTGCTTATTTCAAGTACTAAGAAGGACCCTTGAAACATTAATGACTGTAGCAAGAAATATCTTGTTAACAGACTATGTTCCACAATTTCTTGGTTTTTCTCATTGAAGAAGGGAGGTGGCAGCAAAAAATTCTTACATTGCCGATCACATTTTTGGTGAGCCTGATGCAACATAATTATATGTGTTGCATATATACACAAAAGCAGTAATTACTTGTTCCAAAAGGATACACATTCCCTACATAAATACAGGAATTTATTAAAGCCATTTATCATATGTGCCTCTGATGGATATATCATAGATGTACGCGAACCATATAGTGCCACTACAAATGATCGACTTTAACGAATAATTTATTAAACGAAACGGAGTTCAATGATTTTTATAGAGAAAATGATGTTTTTATTCTAGACAGGTTTTCGTGACTGCATGGACAGTCTGCATGAGAATGGATGCATAGGTCATATGCCTGAAACTAAAGAAGACGGTCAATCACAGCTATCCACTCTTGAAGTCAACAGATCACGCTGTGTAACTATAAACAGGTGGGTAGTAGAAGCTGCTGTGAACGGTCATTTTAAGAGTGATTTCAAAATATTCCGCCATGAATATTTTAACCGTGGTTTTCGCAATCTAATGACAAATTTTAAAATAGCAGCTGCTCTGCTAAATGCGTTTACTCCGCCACTCGCAGACAATACAGAGCAGACAAGACAGAGCAGTTTGTTTCAACTATACATGAGCGCTTGTTTTTAACCAATACTATAGCCGAGTATGGAACATAATTTAAACAGGCGCGGTTCCTGGTTTGTAACCATAGATGCGATAACCCAATCTTTTCCGCGGCTATCCATGGAGGAATTGGTATTATTTGCATGTGGTATATACCAAATTCGCCAAGCCCGTTCATATGTGGGTGAGCATTTCCGCTTTCTTGGAATATACACATTAGAGGTATCCCGAGAGAGAATAAATGGTTTAGAGGGAATAAACCCAATATTGTTTCGTGCTAAAATAAAGTCCCGCCATTCTTCTGCTAAAAATTATTTTGTATTTATAGTTGCAGAAACAAACATGAATGGTCGGGACGCAATCAGAAGTTATTGCTGTAACTGCATTGTAGGTTTAAGAACAGTGGGATGCTCACATGTAATGAGTATTCTTTGGTACTTAAGCTATGCTCGCCGTGAGGGCTTAACCCGACCTGCCCTCTTCTTAGATGAAGTAATATAAGAATTTAGTTATAAGTACAATAAATGTACTTACAAAAACAAAGTATTGTTTTATTTACCTACACTCAAAACCCCATCAGAACTTCATCATTATCAAACTGTTGCAGTCTGCTGCTGGAAATAAGTGTCTCCTAATGTACCCCACTGAGTAGGTATGATCCTCATCTCAATCTACCTACTTATGTAAGTAAAACACTACAAAGATAGCGACAAGCAATCTAGAACATTTTCTTTATCCCCAAAACAATGTTTATGTTTTACATTGGTACACTAGTACATAACCTCAAAAAATAAAATTGGTTATAACTTTTCCGTCAAGTTCTAAAAATCTAAAAATTTAAAAAGGACTTGTCTACCATATTAAATACCAATTAAAACAAAAAGTATCCAAAAACGCGAAATTTTATTAGCTGTACGAAATTCCCATACAAGTCTGCCATTCGACTTTGGTGCATACTAAATTTATTTCTGTAAAAAAAATCATAGAAAAGGCTTTTATGAGTGCTGTTCTTGATGTAATACTATGTTATGACTCCAAAAAAGATACCATGTATCGTGCGATGAGAATTTTTTTGAAAATGCAGATAACAGAATTTTCTACTTTAAATGAAGTAGAGTTACCACTTTCTGATGATTTTTTGTGTGTCAATGTCGATGGTGATGATAATAATATTTGTTTTTGTTTGCCACAAAAACATGGAGACAAAATTTGAAATCGATGGTCGATGAGATTACACAGTACTTTGGTGATGGTACTTTTAGGTACCCAAACTATTTGCTCAATTATATGCAATGCATGTGGATATTGACAGTTGCACTAAAAGTACTCAAGTTGTGCTGTTTTTATTTGCGTTTCTGCCTAATAAATGCCAAGACACCTTCGAACGACTTTTTTAAAATGGTTATAGACTTTTTCGAAATCGACATTAAACACTTCAAGTGCGATTTTGAAATTGTACAACAAAATGCGATAAAAGCGGTGTTTCCCAATTCAGAAGCATCCGGTTGCTACTATTATTTCAATGCTGCCGTGTGGAGAAAATCTGAAAAAATAGAGGTACTTGGGACTAAAGAGGGTGAAGAAATTACAAGGCTGACTGCTAATCTGCCGCTACTCCCCCGGCAGCAGACATACCGACTGTGTGGATATGTATTTGTGAACAAGCACGTCTAATGAAATGTGACAAAATAAATATGTTCATCTCATGGATATTAAAAACGACCCCAACAAAAATAAGCTGCTTTGGCCAACGCCACCACACCAACAACGCTACAGAAGGTTGGCACAGGCGTTACAATACTCGTGTGGGGCCTGTAATGTCGGTACGAGTATGTGTGCATAATTAGTTATCTGCGGCATACTATTACTTATCTGTTGAAACAGAAAACCAATTTTAAATATGCGGCGAAATTGGCTAAAAGACGGGTTTCCAAAAGTGTAGTGTGTATTTGCAAAACATCGTACAACCAATGCTCTTGAAGGTTGGCATAATAAACTAAATAAAAAGATTAACAAAAAAACTCCCTAGTTTATAAAGACTCCTTACTGTCTTATAGAAAGATATAACACTTTCCATAGTTAAATCTATGCAGAACCAACCTTCTAAGCCACGCCTTAATAAATATACAGGGTTACAGGTTAAGTCGACCTAGATACTTTAAGAGGTTTTAGTTTTCATCATTCCTAGCTGATTTGACTATGAAACATCCCACCCCAAACCTAACCCATATTGAGATATTGGATTTTGACTATTTTTTAAACAAAATGAAGATTTTTTGTATAATTGTCCTTTTTCTCGGATTTCGTGCCTCTAATTTATAATGTTTTTGCTATTTTTGTGTAGTAGATTAGTTTGTCTAAACTCTCAACACAAAAAAAAAAAACAGGTAACTGAACCAACTGGGTAGTAGTCGACGATTGAAAGTTTAAATAATAATCAAATTTGTATAAACATTTTTTTTTCTTTTAAGAATATTTCAAAAAAAGTCTATGACGGTTATGCTGCAGATGTACTAAATAAAATCTACGTTTCTTTAGCTATCCAACAAGGTATAACAAGCTAGGGTATTATCACAATTCTTAGAAAAAACATTCATAAAAGGGTCCCAGGTAGTAGCAAAAATTACGGTACTATTGTCCTTCGATGGAGCTGTGGTGCGTGCAAGCGGGACGATTTATGTAGGTGTGAGCGAGATAGATTATTTTCGGCCATTTTGTTGTTATTCTATTTGGTTTTAGTTTTTAGTCTGCTTACGCGATTCGTCCGTAGTAGATGTGATACTTAGTGCTCTTGGATTCTTACTCGACTTGGCTTGTGTTTCTGGACTGTTTTCCCTTCGATTTGTGCTTGTTAACTGGACTTTGATACGTGCTTCTGATTTGGAACTGTTGACGATGACGACCTTCACGAACGAGGAATATGCGGATATTTTAATTTGTTACGGGTACTGCAACTGTGTATCCGCGCGAGCTCGGGCTGAATACATTGCACGTTATCCCGGGCGCCGAGTACCGGATGTCAGTGTCTTTGACGGAGTTTACCGGCGACTAAGAGAGACTGGCTCTGTTTCGAGGCGACGATCAGACCTAGGCAGACCACGTGTCAATGATGACGATGAAGAGCAAGACAATGAAATATTGCAACGGTTTAGATCGGATCCAACTACTTCCACTAATATTGTTGCCCGAGAACTTGGACTATCGCAGTGGAAAGTGTGGTTTACAGTGAATACTGCAGGCCTTTATCCCTACCATTACACGCCGGTACATGTTATCGAAGAAGGAGATCCTGTGAGGTTAGATTTCTGGAGATTCATGCTGAACGCAGATTTAGAAAACCCAGCATTCCTAAGACACATCTTGTGGACAGATGAGTCAAAATTTGATAAAGACGGCATCACCAATTACCACAACGCTCATTATTGGGCTCCGAAAGAAGACAGAAATCCTAATAAGAAGCGAACAAAGGGATCACAAAGACGGTTCAGTTTGAATGTATGGATGGGAGTAATCTCAAACCATTTGATTGGGCCATATTTTCTGCCTGACAATTTAAATGGGGAACATTATAAAAACTTTTTAAGAAACGTTTTACCTGAATTACTGGAAGATTTACCCCTCAATTTAATCCGAGATATGTGCTATCAACATGACGGTTGCCCTGCACACTACCGAAGAAGTGCCAGAGAGTGGCTAGACACTAATTACCCCAACAAATGGATTGGAAGAGATGGACCCATACCGTGGCCAGCCCGAAGTCCCGACCTGACCCCCATGGATTTTTATTTATGGGGCCATATGAAAATTTTAGTTTATAATGAACCTCATCCGATCTCATCTGTTGATGTCTTAAGACAGAAAATTATCGATGCGGCAAACGAAATTAGAAGAGGCTTAACGACTGGTGTGGTTAAAAGTGGACTAAGGCACAGAATGCGAATATGTGTGCGGAACAGAGGCGGACATGTGGAACATGTATTGTAAAAAATAAAATGTTGTTAAAGCTATTTAGTTTGTTTTACTTCGTTTGCTGACCCAAGTGATAACTTTGTCCTTAAGTACAGTTATTTTTTACTACTACCTGAGACCCTTTTATGAAAGTTTTTATAGGAATTGTTATAATACCCTAGCTTGTTATACCTTGTTGGATAGCTAAAGCAACGTACATTTTATTTAGTATATCTGCAGCATAACCGTCATAGACTTTTTTTGAAATATTCTTAAAAGAAAAAAAATGTTTATACAAATTTGTTTATTTTTTAAACTTTCAATCGTCGACTACTACCCAGTTGGTTCAGTTACCTGTTTTTTTGTGTTGAGAGTTTAGACAAACTAAATTAGAGGCACAAAATCCGAGAAAAACGACAATTATACAAAAAATCTTCATTTTGTTTAAAAAATAATCAAAATCCAATATCTCAATATGGGTTAGGTTTGGGGTGGGGTGTTTCATAGTCAAATCAGCTAGGAATGATGAAAACTAAAACCTCTTAAAGGATCTAGGTCGACTTGACCTGTAACCCTGTATACAAAGCGATCCGAATATTACTGGTGACCCCGAGCAGGACGCTATTATTTAAAAAAATGAGCGGTAGTGAGTCCGAGCACTCCGAGCACACCGCGTCGTCACAGCCGGCAAAACATGTTACGCATAGGACGCACCCAGCAAAGCGCGTTTCCATTGAGCATGACATTTACCGTGTGATCTTTCCACCCTCCGTCACGCTCGAGTGATACCACAAAACTTGTTACATGTTTTAAAAGGATTCCTAATTGCGCATACGCAGGCAGCTTTCCAGCCGGTCAAGGATCTTGCAGTCAAGTGCTTTCTCCCTACGACAACCGAGAGGCACCTCGAGAGATTCGTCTCGTCGCCAGGACCTAGAGGAGCTTCTGGGGCCTGGACGCGAGACCCGTTCCTCGAGCACGGCGAAGCCTCTTGAGGACACGACTGTGCGGCCGGCGGAGCCCGTCTAGCGATAGCGCAGGCGGGACGGTTTTTTCTTTCACCTACCTTATCTTTTATTTTACTTTAATACGGTTCCCGTAGGAACCAGTTGATTGTCTTGGTCCGGTTTTCGATACTGGAAACCGGCCTTCAACATAATTTGATTCGAGGATCTCGGGTTCGACATCCTACCTCCATCCAGAAACATATTGGACACCTTCGTCGGCTCCGGGATCCGGGACTCTCAAAGTCCCTGGCGCCCATTTACTAGATATTAACATAAACAATAACTGGAAGGTTACTTTCACCTTAGTTTTGAAATCTTTAATAATATTTATCTTAAACTCTTTTAAAACGGAACAGTACGGGGTTTATCTCCAACCCCCCACGCCCCCACGACCTTTGCTCTCTCTACTGAAATATTAGCTGGCTGGCAATAATTTGTAAATGGTAAAGTTAAACTTATTTTATTAGTATACAGTGCATTAGTTTACTAATATACAGTGTTTGAGATAGTTGTTGTTTTCTTATTGCCATAACCAATAGTTAGCCGCTACTACAGGTAAGAAATCATAAATGTAACGTTGCCATCTTTTTGGCCGGAAGAACCGGATATCTGGTTCGCAAATGGTTTCAAAAATGAATGTGTGTGATGCCTTGTACCTTCTAAAGGCTCGCGTCCACTAGGCTCGCCGAGCCGAGTCGAATCGATTCAATGTTTCATTATTGGACAGGTTTAATCAAAGATCAGTTTTTAACTATCCTAAATGAAATCCCTCAATTAGCAGAAAATTGTAAAATGCCAAAAACAGTCTTCGCATTATTTTTTGTAAAAGCTCGTACAGGGGATTCTCACGAGAGGCTAGGAACGTTATTTAGAATGAGCAAAGCAAAAGTCACGCGCGTACTTAAGAAGGCTCGAGAAGGTTTATTATCAGAATATGTGCCCACCCATTTGGGTTTAGGACACATAAGCCGTGAAGAAATAATTAACAAAAACTTATTAATACCCGAGGGCGTATTCGGTAACAGGGAAGAATGGAAACCAATAATCATTTTCGATGGCACTTACATAAAATTATATATTCAAAAGTCGTTCAATTATCTGTATCGAAAAATTACTCACAGCGTCTACAAATACCTTTGTTTAGTTAAGCTTTTCTATTAGTGGTAAATGATGATCTCATAATAGATGTGTTCGGCCTATATCCAGCAACTATGTCTGATGCAGACATAATGATATTATTATTTGAAAATGAAAATGGCCCATACAGGCAATATTTTAAACCTGGTGATATTTTTATCCTGGACAGAGGTTTTCGAGATGCCCTGCCGTTATTAGAAAATACATATAAGGTTTGCAAACTTGAATCTTTAGGGGCAGGGCAAACCCAACTGTCAACAATCAACGCAAATAAAAGTTAGGCTTGTAACTTTGTGTGGGTGGGTTGTGGAGGTTGTCAACGGTGGCTTTGAACTGCAATATAAATTATTTCGACAATAATATTTAAATGTAGCATCCTCCCATTTAATGGATGACCTTAAGGTATTATGTACTGCTATTTTAAATGCCTTCTATTCTCCCCTAGTAGACCGTCCCCAGACGCTGAGGCAATACCGAATCGAGCCTAGCAGCGGTTGAATTTGCCTAATGCATTAGGAGATTTCATTGTTGAAAATAACATAAAAAGACGAAGAGCTAATTTTGTCGAGTATAGGCGCAAATCACCCACTGCTATAAACTACTTTGTTTAAATATAAGGCAAAATCTTTTGCGGTAGAACTATGCAGTGAAACCAACACTGTCATTCATCACATGAAACTATTTTCATAAGAGGAATAAATAATAATTGAACCTCGACATCGCAGTAACAAAATATAATTATTTTTACATCCCCATAAGTAAAAGTAATTTTAAAAATGACCATGATCCTTTTATCAAAATTGGTCCAGCCGTTTGAGCGTGAAGAAGTAACAAACATATAAACACACATACAGTACCCCTCCTAAGTACTTTGCATATGTTGGAACCTTCGCTGCTGCCGTCATCAGAACCAGTTTTGCCGCCGCACGTGCAGCGCCAATCTGATTTGTCAGATGGTGATCGGGATCCTTTTGAAGATGATCGACAATTTGCTATGGTGACTGATTTTTACGATAGAATTCGACGAGTGCAGACTTACTGGGTCCGCATTCGTGTAAAGTTTTTTTCAAATCGTACTGTTATGTATCATTTGTGTGCTGATTGTAGAGATACATTTTTATATATGTATCGTGCTCATACTTATTACAATTATGTGTCGTGGCATTGCGATTGCTTCCGCGAAGGATATTATTGTTCTTTTTGCGATGTATGTCTTTTTGATATTGTTATTCAAATAAACTATTTTGACTTTTTTGTGTTTATTTTTTTATAGCTCACCTTTACCTCCTGGTTTGATTCGGCTCGGATCGATCCTTCTCTCTGTCGTGTCTTCTGTTTATTCTGCGTCTCTTATTTTATCGCTTATAAATACATTATTTCTCTCTAATGGTTGTGGAATTATTTTTTGTACTTTTGTCCATAAATCGTTTGATATATCCTTCAGATCGAGTCTGTATTCAATATTTTCTGGTTGTGTGCTCACTTTTAGTTTGTCTTGTGTTGCCGGATGAATGTGTGTTGATTGCTCTCACTGCGTCCATTGCTTGTGTTCTTCGTAAAGTTAAACTACGATAACATGGCGCGCACTTCCAAATTACTGTTTCAATGTGTGTAGTTACATCCTTACGAAAGAGTTTGTATGTAGTTGTAAATATTCGTCTTCAGTAGCAGGCCGGCAGCGGTCTGAGACAGTCAAGTTATTGATACTACTCGCTCAGCGACACGAAAGTACTGATTGCAAAATAAGTGAGTCATGGAAAATTCAAGAAAAATAATGATGCGGAGTCAGGTAATTTTGTTTGTTTGTGAAATAAGTTTACGTAATGTTTTGATTGACTTTTATGTCTATTATTGTATAATCTTGTCTATATATTTTAGGCAACAGAAGTGATAGCTACAGTATATGAGACTGAAAATGGAGTGGAGCGCTTGACAGACGCTAGATGGAGAACTTCAGGAGCTGTGGGGGTTAGTGAAAGGACTATAACAAGAATTCTCAAAGAAAAAGCAAAATATGATGCAAATGGCACACAAATGTGTTCACCGCGTAAAAACAAAAATTCTCGCAAACGTTTAAAGCGTGACATCGATGAATTTGACAACGGGGTAATAAGGCCTCATTTACGGAGACGCGGGGCGTCGCGCGTTGCGTTGAGCGGCGCGGCCCGCACTGAATTCAAATATATAGCGTTGTATGAGTGCGTTTACGGAGAAGCGATTTTAGACGCGTTTGTTTGAATTAGGGCGTATTTTGCGGCCGAGCCCGCGGATGGCACCGACGCGTCCCACGCGGCGTTTATCGCGGCGGCGCACGCAGCGGCAATTCTCGATTGAAGCTATGTCCGAGGCATTGCCGCGGGCACCGCGGCGGGCACCGCCACGCTTCCCGTCTCGCTTCTCTATGAACATGGTCGTATATTGCTATAAGTTTGTGTTTACGCGTGCGATGATGCGTGCCGCTTCACGCGCCGCCCCACCGTAAACAGAAAAAACGTCCGACGCGCCGCGAGACGCCACGCCACACGCGACTCGAGACGCCCCGCGTCTCCGTAAATGAGGCCTAAGGCGTACTGTCAGTAACTTTCATAGAGAGTATAAACAATATCCAACATTAAAAGCTCTGAAAAGAGTGCTTACTGAAAAGATACATTTTGACGATGTTTGGAGACATCCTTGTCCTCCTGTGCCATGCGCTCCAGTTCCGCTAGGGAGTGGTCAGCATATAGCACATTGGATGCACCATAGCCAGTCCTCGACCGGGCGATTTGAGCATGGCGCTCTTTCGCAGCGACCCTCTCCTCCAGGTCTTTTTGGAGCTGCGCCCTTTTCGCCAGGTTTAGCTGGTGCTCGGCGTCCACCAAGCCCACACCGTGGGTAGAAGTCGGAGCCTTTTTAGACTTCGACTTCTTCTTAGCCCTTCTTTCGGCCGACTCCGAGGAGCCCTCAGACCCGAGCCTCAAGTAGGCCCTCTTCCGCTTGAAGCAGTCGTTTTCGGCGGCCGACGTATCCATGTTGGAGTTGTCGGAGTCCGACAACTCGTCTAGCCTACTGAACAGGATGGCCGCAGACGGGCGCGGTCAGCTTCTGACGCCAAAGCGTCGCCGGCGTGACCCTGAGAAGGGCCGTTGGATTGGCCTTGAAAAGGGCCGTTGGGTTGACCCTGAGAAGGGCCGTTTGAATCGCCCTGGGAGGAGCGATTCGACATAAAACGCCCAGAGGCGTCACGCACAGTTTTTTTCGACATATTCGCAGACAACCGCATCGATGTCTGTGAATCACAGCCCACGTTAGCCGCCTTTTTGCCACTCCGTTACGGAGGTCAGACACGGCGTTGCCCGGAGGAAACTGCGAGGAAGTATGCGCTGTGGGGGTTAAAAACTAGTCAAGATCTATACTCCATCTCTAGCACACAATGTCTTTATGTCAGAGAGTAGCCTTTGAGGGACGGGATGAGATAAGCGACACCGCCAAGATCAGAATCAACCCTAACATAGTACATCTACTAGCCTAGATCATCTGGGAGATAACTTCCCCGAAATAATAGACGAAAACCAGATTTTTAGCACGGTGTACTGGTGTCTGAACATCACGGGTGATGACAGCGCAGAATACTTGGATGCAAAACTGCCACCCGATTCCACAGCCTCAATAAATGCCAGGGGTCGCCAGACCACCGCCTATATAGCCCCCTGCACAATGATGGGCTATGTGAACACGCCTTTATAATATTAGTGTGAAATGTGATTGACTGAAGACGTAGCGTTGGAAGGCCTCTCTCAAGGTGGACCGACGACCTTGTGAAGGCCGCAGGAACTCGTTGGATGCGAGAAGCACAAAACGGGTCGAAGTGGAGGTGGCTTGGGGGAGGCCTATGTCCAGCAGTGGACGTCTTTCAGCTGAAATGATGATGATGATGATGTGATTGACCTATTTCTAGTGCCGCAGTGCGTCTAGCACAGATCGGGAAGCCAGTTCCCTAGGTCTTGTGGAAGTGGTTAGTCGTGTTTAAATTCGCGCTTTAATAACGGCTTTGAGTGCTCAAGTTTTAAAAAACCATGTAGGATTAAATATTCGTGGTCAAGATAGTGACATTTAGTTATGTATGTTGCAACTTAGATACTTTGCGTGTATTTGAACTTAGAGGAGTAAGATCGAAGTGAGTACCAGTGACTTTACAGGAATTTGTTTTTTTTTTTTTTTTCAAGTTATGTAGGTACATGCGACAGTTTATGAAACTATTTGATTTTACCGCTGCCTTAGAGCGCTTGTAGACGTCCGTTTTTTTCACCGGATAACGGACCGTGTTTTTTGCCGGATTCGCAGTGGTGTATGAATTATAATGAATGTGTGTACATGCACCGGACATCGGTCCGGCGAACAATTTACGCCGGATGCACCACCGCTTCCCCTCGGCGCGACGGACACCGGTCCCGTGTAAGAAAGGGCGGTCATCCACGCCAGTGTATTGGTGCGTGTTGACGTTGCCGGACATATTGCCAGTTTTCTGTTAATTGAGTGCCGTCTACCTGCGTTCTTTTAAAAATGGGTGATATTGACATGGAATTGTTAATAAGTTTGGTTGAAAATAGGCCTGTACTGTGGGACAAAACCCAAGAGTGCTATAAAAATAGACAGTCGAGTTTTGCCGCTTGGAGAGAAATTTGTCTTGCGTTAAATGAAGGTTTTGAAACGATGCCGATGTCCGAGAAAGAAAAAAATTATTTTGGTAAGTAACATTTTATTTTCATTATTTTTATGCTTATTGATTTTGCCATGGTACACGCCCTACTGGTGACATGAAATATTCTGCATATTTGTTACGAATCATATTTGCTGTTACATTACCTCGTGTTGAATGGGAACGAGGCAAATGGCATAGAGTAGACATCATGTGTGAACTAGCATTGTCAGTAGCATTATTAGCAATACCCTCTACTTTATGAATTATGTTTTGTAATAAGCAGCATGTTTTTACAATGTTAACAGCAGTATCTGTTGAAACATTTAATGGTCTATGCAAAATCCTCCATTTATTGCATAAAATACCAAATGCGCATTCGACGTAGCGTCGCGCTCTTGTGAGACGATAATTGAATATTTTTTTTTATTGAGTCAAGTTGATGCCCACCGTAAGGACGAAGTACGTGTTGTTGTAAAGCGAAAGCTTCATCAGCAACAAATACATAAGGTAACTCACTGCCTGCACCTGGCAACTGCTTAGGTCGAGGAATATTTAATTTATCGCCTACTATTCTTTTCCAAAATTCTGTTTCTTTAAATACTGCTGAATCGCATTCTTTGCCGTAGGCTCCAACATCAATAAAAACAAAATTATAGTTTGTGTCTACCACAGCCATTAATACTATTGAGAAATAGTGCTTGTAGTTGAAAAACATTGATCCACTTTCTTCTGGCTTGATGATTCGAATATGTTTGCCGTCAATGGCTCCCAAGCAATGAGGATTTGCATTCGTCTCGAAATTTTTTGCTATTGTTAACCATTCGTCTTCCGATGGTAGTTTCATACAGGAAAAGTTTTTAACCACAGCGTAAATTTTTTTTTGGTGGCTCAGTGTAAGGAATAGAACACATTTCCATTTTTAGTTTATAACTTTTTTTTTCACATTTTTCCACCTTGTCCCATTTTGAAATAAGCATAACATGGACATAATTTAATCGTAATATTATTAAATACTATGAATGAAAACGCGCTGGCCGCCGCCCTTTGTACGAGACGGGGGTGCGGGGGGAAGGGGGCGGGGGTATGCAGCGCCGGCGGCGGCCTTTGATGTGCGGATCTGCAGTACGTCACTTGCGGAAGCGGGGTCCGGACGTTCGCTCATATTCATCCCTGCGCGCGTGTGTGCCGCGTACTCGTGTCGTCACGATGTCGAACTTTACTCACCGCGAATACTACGAAATGGTGCGAGTGTATCTACTTAGCCACGAAAATTTACGAGCAGCACGAAGAAGGTATGAGAGGGAGAGCGTACCTCGTATGCGAGCCCAAGGGATCCGTAATCCCACGGTACCTAATGAAAGGACAATTCTTGCAGCAAATCAAAGGCTGCTTGATCACGGTCAGTTCAGAACCCCGAGCCATGCACTAGGGTCTGGCAGACCTCGACTGGCAGTCGAAGCCGAAGACGCCATATTTGATTTTTTTGAGCGTAATCCGAGAGCCAGTACCTACGACGCGGAACGTCGTTTTGGTGTGAGCCAACACGCAGTATGGAAGCTGCTAAATACAGCCGGACTCCATCCATACCACTTCCAGCCGGTACAACAACTCCATGACCAATTTCCCCATTTAGTACGAGAGACGCATCACCAAATACGTTTCAGCGCAAACGTATGGGCGGGTGTTATTAAAAATAAAATAATAGGTCCCATTTTTATCGAAGGCGCCTTGACCGGGACACGTTATTTAGAAATGCTCGACACCACCATCGAAGAATTAATCGATGAAGTCCCATTGAGCTACAATAATAACTTTTATTACCAGCACGACGGCGCTCCGCCACATTACGCCATAGCGGTACGAAATTATTTAAATGAAAAATACGGGGAAAATTGGATCGGTCGGGGTGGTCCCGTACCATGGCCGGCTAGGTCCCCAGACCTCACTCCCTGTGATTTTTATCTCTGGGGAGAAGTGAATCGTCGGGTGTATGTAGAAGAGGCTCAGAGCCTAGATGACTTAAAACAAAAAATAAATAACGCTTTCAATGAAGTGAAAAGTGATACAAGTGTCCTAAACAAACTAAATGCAAACTTATTTAAACGTGCACGTTTATGCCTGGAAAAAGGAGGAGGTCACTTCGAACAATACCTTAAATACTGTGATTAACGAAATGTAGAGGTAAGAAATTATAAACAATCTTAGTGTGTTAGGTTCTTTTTGATTGGACATTGTTGTAAATAGGTAGTTGATTCCAATTTTTTAAATACGCCAGAATGCAATTTTTTCAATTCAAATTGTATCATGAGTAAGTATCATACATAAATGTTTTAATTTGAATGTAAAAATTATTACTTGATTTATTTTCTGCATTTTGATGGTCCTAAGCCCTGAAAGTATGAAGGAAAAATTGGAATTACCTAAACTTAAAAAAGTAGCACGAAATTGCGGTCAGTAACCGCACCGCGTAGGTACTTACGTCGGCGCCGTCGCATCGAGCGAACGCACATAAGTACTTACCTACAACTCAGCTGATACCAGCTTGCCGGTCGGGCGACCAGTCGACGCGTGAGTCGGTCGACCGGGCGCCCGACTGGCAAGCGACCATAAAATAAATTTCTATGTAAATAAGTCTCGTAAGCGATAACTTTATTTTTTACTATTAACACATATCAAAATAAAAAATACGTGTTTATTAAAATATATTCAAGTTTATCATGTCAAAATTTGCGCACTGGTTAAAAACTTTTCCTGTATAAATTGGAGAAAGGGTTTCCCACAATGCTTCAAATACTTCTTGTACAATAGGTACAGCTGATAGTTTTTATACCCATTCTGAAACTGTTATGTAGATCACTAAATGTGTTCCCTGCAGCTAAATATCTGTAACAAGTTTGACGTTCAAAAGTGCCTTTTATGTGCCTATTTGAAATAAATGCTTTGACTTTGACTTTTTTTTCTTTTTTAGGCAAAGAAATCATAAAAAAATGGCACAATGCAAGAGATAACTGGATGAAATATCACAAAAAAGTTAAGGAATGTAAATCCGGCTCTAGTGCAAAAAGTCTACGAAAATATAAATTCTACGATCAAATGCTCTTTTTGTGTAAAATTGTGACTCGCCGAACAACGGAAGCAAGTATTACATCAGAAAAAAACATCACACAATCTCACAATAAAGAAACTGACTCACAAACCAATAGTGACCCTACCGCACCAGCCAATAATACCGATAGAACAAAAACAAGCAAGAAGAGAAAGACAGACTGTAGCGAAGTTGATCGACAAATGCTTACTTTAATTAAATCAGTTGAAGATGAAGACAAGAGTAAGAGTATGTGTTTTTTCAAAGGTATTGCTCCGATTGTAGACAAGTATAGTGACGACGATTATGTTACATTCCAATATGAAGTCATTAAAGGTATGAGAAATTTAACTCTGAGAAATCAAGCGTCCATGCAGCAGCAAAATTACAATTACAATATTAATCGAGGCCGGCTACACCCGACTACAGGATACACGAATATCAACCAACACAACCCATTCCATCGACATCCAGGATGCCCTATGAATATCAGCCAACACAACTCATTCCATCCACCTCCAGGATGCCTCAAGAACTCATGCAGCAAGATGATTCCCAATCTTCAATTATTACTGAATTAAGTGCAATCACATCGCCTGATTACGATTTAGATTTTTCTAAAACTCCTTAATTTCTTTTTTGAGTATAATAAAACTATTACTAAGTACCTACTAAATTTTGTTTTAATTAATACAGGTAATCCCCTTTTCTATAATTTGAAATTGGACATCTCTTTAACATACCTTAGCGTAACGGCTAATCTCTCTGCCGGGGAAATAGATTTACGCATGTCAGTATCCTCGTGTCTTATTTTATCATATACTACTCAAAACAAAATAAGAGCCACTTGTGAATTTTAACATCCGGTCTGATTAAATTATTTTAGAGCGTTCTTAAACGATATATGTTTTGTCTGGTATATACTGAAGTATTAACAAACATAATTTGAGGATACCACTTGCATAATTTTTAAAGTGGATACATTGATACTTTTTTTTTGTAACCACTTGAATTTACCCTATTCTAAGACGAATACTTAAGTCATTTAAATTGTGGATTCTTTTAGGAACAGTCTTACATTTGCTAAGTTACAATGTTGTTAAACATTTTGAGCGCTATGCCGAGGATCCGAAGACATATGGACCTGCAAACCGCAACTAGAGCCATCACATTGATCCAAGAGGGACATTCGCAGCGTTCTGTAGCTTTACAGCTTGACTTTTCAAGGCGAGCGATCCAGAATGCTTGGAATTGATTTCAAGAGACTGGGAGTATAACCAGAAGACAGGTATCTGGCAGAAATCGAGCAACCACCTCGCAGAAAGACCGCTACATACGTTTGACTGCGCGAAGAGAGCGCGTCATCACCGCTCGCGCGGTCGCGCCTTACAAAATCGCTTACGCCAGGCGACCGGTACCCGCGTGAGTGACCAAATAATTAGAAATCGGTTACATGAAGACCAGCAGATTTCTAGGAGACGCGCAGTGCGGATTCCATTGACTAGTGTACACCGTGTAAACCGATTATCATTCGCAAGGCTGCACCTGAACTGGGACATAAGTGAATGGAGATCAGTATTGTTCACTGATGAGTGTAAAGTGAATTTTTTTAGTGATGATCGTCGTATTAGAGTATGGAGACGAGAAGGTGTGCGATTTTCGGATGTTTGTATCCATGAAAGTGACAGATTTGTGGGTCCCAAGTGAAGTCCCAACGTCATGATATGGGGAGGAATCTCTCTATCAGGTCGAACCGAACTCTCAGTACTCAGCGGAGGCACGGTAACGGCTGTGTGATAAATTGAGGTGATAATAAGACCTCATGTGATGCCATTTGCACAAAGAATTGGTGCAAGATTCACATTAATGCACGACAATGCCCGCGCTCATACAGCTAGAGCCACTGGGGAAGTCCTAGACGATGCTGGTATACGTGTCCTGCCGTGGCCTGCCAACAGTCCGGACCTTAACCCCATCGAACACATGTGGGATTTGTTAAAAAGAAGTGTCCGGGACACAAGTCAACCCTTACATAATGAACGACAGCTCATTAACGTGTTAAAGTCAAGCTGGGAACAAATTTCAGAAAAGACAGTACGACATCTGGTGGAGCGTGTGCCATCCACGCTTCAAGAATGTGTTAGAAAAAGAGGAGGACACACACAATACTAAAGAAGTGCAAAAAAGATAAAAAGCTTTAGACATTTTTGTTTTAATCTCTTTTTTCATTAAATAATTTTTTTCGCTGAAATTGCATTTTTTACAAAAAACCTAATCAAATGTTCTTTTATCTATCAATAAATTTAATTTTAAGGTTTTTGCATTAAAAAATAGCTAGCTAATTCAATTTAATTATTTATCTACCCTCAAACCCAATACATTTATTAGAATACACAAAATACATGGTGGCTCTTATTTTGTTTTGAGTAGTATATAATAATAGTTGAAAGGTTTCTTTCTTCATCCGAAAATAATTGTAAAATTTAGTTTCATCTTCTTCCAACTGCGTAAAAAGAGTTTGAAATGCACCATATTTTTCCCTTTCCAATAATATAGGATGCACCCACGATGACCTTTTACGTTTTTCTATTTCTTTTTGTTTCTTCTTGTACAAATAGTAGGCCAATACGAGTTTTTTTTTTCTTATTATTCGACATTTCACACGTGTGTAATCTCTGACTACCAGTTCAAAACTAACGCATATAAACGGCAGTCCATCCATCCGGTAAAAAAAATATATATATAGCCGTTTATTGACGGTCCGTTATCCGGTGAAAAAAACGGACGTCTACAAGCGCTCTTACCGTTGCTACACTTATGGGCGCATAATTCGACAAAATGTAGGAAACATCAGTTTTTTTTTTTCACGGATGGCTGACTTGGCCCGTAGAAAAAGTTTTTCATAATTATAAGTATGTATGCTCGCTATATCCGTGACGCGCATATAGACTGGGGGCGGTTCTTTTCGCGCTCAAACGAAACTTGTAGTCGAGTCGGTGTGACCAGAGAGTAGCCATTCTCTACTTGCCTGGCAAGTTAAGTTAAGACTGTGAGAGAAACGTGTGCTGCTCGTGAACACTTTTTTCTGGTCAGTCCGTTTTATAGGCTATACTAGCTGCGCCCCCGCGGTTTCACCCGCGTAAATGTCGATCCCGTGGGAATATTGGGATAAAAAGTACGAGTACCCTATATGTTAATCCAGGGTGTCAGCTACCTCCATACAAAATTTTATCAAAATTGGTCCAGCCGTTTGAGCGTGAAGAAGTAACAAACATATAAACACACACACAAACTTTCGCCTTTATAATATTAGTGTGATAGTGTAATTAGTGTGATGTTATATTTTATGTGTCTTACTACCTAGACAAACTGCATGTTAAAAAATATTTAAGTAAATAAAAAATATTTTTGATGATATTATACACTCGTCTGCAACAAATATTGTGGTTAAACAGACTTAAACAAGGTGTCCAGGTGCAGTAATGCATTATAGAAATTACAATCAATGATCACGAATTTAGACACAATGCCTAGTAACATTTCTAAAGAGGATATAACTACTGCATGTATAGAAGAATATGACGATATAGATGAAAACCCTTTGATAAGGTTTTGTAAAAACGTACAGAGACGAGAAACAATATAATTATAAGAGGGAAATATTAAGAATTGATTATTTTTTATCAAACACAACACAGGTAACAGGTTGCCTGTGTAGTGTGCAGCTCACCTAACCTTATATGTGTAACTGCACACACTAATTATTGTCATTATTATACGAATCGTGGAAGTAAACAGTTCTCTTTTATTTCGACAACATCATTATAATACATGGCGACCCTTAGCCAGCAATTAAAATTTTGCAATCTACGCGATAAGGAAGACTACGGACGAGTCAAATAAATTATGAAGATTATACCGATAGAAGTTTATGAAGACGGAAATCAGAAGAAAGTGAAGAATATTTTAAAAATTTATAGAAGAATCAGAATCCCAATAGAAGAATTTGTTTGAAGAGGTGAAATCATTAAATAAGAAGACGGAAAAGGAACGTTGCTGCCGGGTGCTGGGAGAATGCTCAAGCCTTATGATGAGAGGATATGCAGGGCGCCGGGAGTTGAATAGTACGGGTCCGATGTGGAGCAGCTGGGAGTCAGTTCCAGCCCAGTGCTGAGGACTTTATTCGTCCAAGCCAATTGGGACGTCGTGACCTACATAATCGTTGTCAGTAAAATAAGTAACTACTGCAATGTAAGTTTTGCAACGCTAGCATATTTTTATATTCTACTATATTTCATGTTATTGTAACTGGATTTTTGTATATTTTGTTCTGGAGATTAGGAATGTCCCAACAATTACAACGCTAGATTAAAATATCTAAGAAAATATTTAGTGAAACTAGGTCCAGATAGGCGTAAAAAAGATTTAGCTTTAAAGAAACTAGAAGAAGCAGAAAAAGAATATAGTAAATTGGATTGTATTTTGACTCAGTTGAACCAAGAAGTTATAGATCGCAAGTTAGACAAAGATGCTTGTGAGGTTTTCCAAACATTAATTAATGAAATTCCATCAAATTATCAGAAAATAAAAAGTTTACTTTCTTTAGTAGATAGTAGTTGTCAAACTAGTTCTAAAGATTTTATAGAATACGAGTATACTGATTGTCTTACAAAAATGGCTGACGCATTTGATATTAAAACTGCAATTTCCCTGTTGCCAGTGTTGAATGGCCAGGAGCAGGTGACAAATCAGCTTATAGATGGTATCTTACTTTATAGTTCACTTATTAATGAAGCCAGTAAAAGTCTATTAATACAGTTTGTGTTAAAAACGCGTCTCTCGCCTAGTGCCAAATTGCGTCTTAAAACTAACTACACAGATATAGAAAGTTTGGTAGAAGATATTCGCATTTATTTGTTACCGAAGAAATCGTATGTAGCTTTACAAAGTCAATTGTTTACGGCGACTCAAGGCCGTAGGAGTATAGAAAAATTAGGTACGGAGATTGAAGAGTTATTTGTCAATCTCACGATTGCGCAGGCTAACGATAAGCGTGATGCATATGAGGTTTTGCGTCCACTCAATGAGAAGACTGCGATTAAACGGTTTAGGCCTCATTTACGGAGACGCGGGGCGTCGCGCGTTGCGTTGAGCGGCGCGGCCCGCACTGAATTCAAATATATGGCGTTGTATGAGTGCGTTTACGGAGAAGCGATTTTAGACGCGTTTGTTTGAATTAGGGCGTTTTTTGCGGCCGAGCCCGCGGATGGCACCGACGCGTCCCACGCGGCGTTTATCGCGGCGGCGCACGCAGCGGCAATTCTCGATGAAGCTATGTCCGAGGCTTCGCCGCGGGCACCGCCACGCTTCCCGTTTCGCTTCTCTATGAACATGGTCGTATATTGCTATAAGTTTGTGTTTACGCGTGCGATGATGCGTGCCGCTTCACGCGCCGCCCCACCGTAAACAGAAAAAACGTCCGACGCGCCGCGAGACGCCACGCCACACGCGACGCGAGACGCCCCGCGTCTCCGTAAATGAGGCCTCAGTGATGGGTTGGCTGATAAGCGGCTCAGCACCATCGTTGCCTCACGTCAGTTTGCATCATTGCCTGAAGCTATAACGGCTGCGGTAGATGAACAATCCTTGTCTGTTCAGCCACAAGATCAGGTTATGCAATTTAGGGCTAACCAAAATTATAGACGAGGTAGCCTTAGAGGCTCTCGAGGCCGAGGAAATAGACAATTTTTTAATAGAAATAAAACATATAACCATAATTATGATAAAAATAATGAAAATAGCACAGGTCAAAGAACTTTAAACAGCGTTAATCGAGGTAAAAACTCAGGTGCACAACGTCAGCAGTTCCGCGGACGTCCGGTGCGTTGTCAGCGTGTTCAACATAACGCGCAACAGTCCAATGTCCATGACAACTTGCGCAATGATCGCACAAGCCAAGCAAATGAAAGCCTAGAATTTTTTCGTACCTAAATCGTACACACATTCTATTTTTAGTTTTTGTAATTTCTGTATTATTAATTGTCGGTTAACAAATAGTGATGTTGATCTTAATTTACTGATAGATAGTGGAGCTAGCTTATGTGTGCTAAAGTATGAATGGTTGTCGCGACGAATTTATTGAATTTAGTAAAACAGGATAAGATAGTCAAAGGAATTAGTGGTAATATAGAGTCCATGGGATACATTTATTTAGAAATTATAATTAAAATGTAACTTTTCAACAAAAGTTTTACATATTTGAACACTTATCTTGTGTTGCAGAAGGTATACTCGGGCGAATCATTGCCACAGTATAAATATACAGTAAGTTATCTAAGGCCGCCCGCCGAGTTATTAGCCTACTCTTGCGTTGATCCCCAGGGTTGTTCACTTTTACTTTTAGTTAATATTTTCGAACAAGCAGCACTTGATCTAAATTTATGAAATAAAAAAGCATATTATGATTGAATATTTTACCAATTTATAAATTTAGTAAAAATAAAAAGCCTTTATTCACATAACATTTATAATACTAAGTTACAAATTTGATACCGAGAAAATTTTTCTCCTGTTTCTGCACGTCCGGAACGCTTTATTATTATTTGTTAATGTAAAGTAAATTCTCATTCTTATGTAAAGTTTTTGTAAAAAGCTTTTGGGAAAGCATGGACCTCAAATTCTATATCATTCAGTTGATCGTAAATTGACCGGCCAATTTTAATGTTGATGTGGTCCTTTTCGAACGCTTTGCGAAACACCTGCTCCATCCTTTCTACATTATCGACAAAATCATCAGGTGGGATCATGAGTAAATTTCGATCTTTGCCGTAATTCCTGTATTGGGTGTATAAGACACCATATTTGGATTGAACAACACATCAGACAATAGAAAAATAATAATTTCAATAGTAATTAATTTGCAATATTAATTATTGTGAAATTGCCCTTATTACATCTATACGCGACAAATACGTTTACCTAAACGATGTTTCGAACTCAATCCTCTGTTTTATAGTAAAACTAGACTTCTTAAAATAAACTTTAGCTCTAAACATAGTATTCAGAAAGTAAATTTGGGAATACATTTATATGGAAAAATGCGACTCGGCTACGCTCTTAATAAAGCAAATAAACTGTGAAATAAACAATACAATACCACATTTTCTAATAATATTTAAGTATAAGTAGGTACTTACATTTCTGGTTGAGTAGGAACTATGAAGAATGATAAGTCCGGGTTTGCGAAATCATTATTGAGGCACCCGAAAACACTACCTACAATATTTGTTTCCCCTTTTTGAAGTCATGATACTCGTAATTTAAGTGGCCGCCGCCGGCGAGAGTTGACGAACGCAAGCGGTCATGTAGCGTACGCGCGTGCCCACAGTCGCGCTGCACAGCCCGCACTGCCGCCACCTTATTCCCTCATATATTATGCTAGCGTGTGCGTGAAATCGCGTGCCGACATGGCGCGCGGCGCGCACGCACACATTCAAACCGAGAGCGGCACGTTTGTATGAAGATGTTTTACTGTATATTTATACTGTGTCATTGCGAAGGATGAAGCATTTGAAGTTTGGCGACTTATTATTTGAATATGTTTCTACTATATTGCCGCATCCTAAGAGGCTTAATAACGAGCATCGTGGTACGTTGACATGGATTGCTAAAAACATTGGTTTGCTCGTTCAACAGTGTGAGATTATAAGTAGTAACTGGACACCGAATAAAGGACGTTTTGGCGGTTCTGATGATACGCACATTTTTGTGGTTGACAATCCAAACGCCGCGTTTTCCGACAGCGTAATACTAGAGGAAAATAAGGCACATTATTTAAGTCTTATTAGTGAACAAAACGATAATTTCCGTTGGATATTGCAAAATATTTATCATCTTGAGCTGATGGTAACTAACGATGATCATGCGCGCTTTTTAATGTTCTTACTTTCAATGCAACAAATTGGCGGTTACGGTAGGGCTCAGAAATATGTGACGATCCCAAGATCTTTGCCTTCGCCAGTAAATGATGAGTTCGCTGAGGATGTAAAACAAGTTATGACGGAGTTTATAAATGAGGCTTCTGATAATTAAATTAAATAGTTAAAAAAAGAAGTTAACATGTTTCTGGAGCACGTGTCCGCTTTCGCGACTCTGTTGAGCGATGTATCGATGGCCCTTCATCGTCCGCGTGAAGGTTTTCATAGCGGACGATACTCGTCTATGCTCGGGTACTTGGCATCGGTTTCGAATTTCTTGCCCAATCCGCTTACTTCTAGTGCTGAAACTATTTTAGCATTTGTTAGGTTTTCTGCCGTCATTATTTTCCACTTATTTTCACAATCTACTAGAATTGTTACTCCTCGTGTCGGTGGAATCATTTATCGTGATGTTCAAGGTTGTGCTATGACGTTGGCAACTTATTCAATTGACGCTAGCATTTTCGAGCTTTATACTGTAAAGTCTGTCCGAAATCATTATCATTTTACAACAAGAGGTTTGGTGCGTTTGGTTGCTCCTCCAGCTAGTAGGAATCTCATCACACAAACGCACGTCGTTAACGCGTTAGCGGTCCCAGTTCACGCTATTCATAAGGTAGGTTTAGAAGAGTATCTCGTTGTGGCTTCTAGGCAGATACAGTTAAATGTGCCATGTTATGTTACTTCCATATTGGTTCATGTGGACGTCTTAATGTCTATATCTATTGTTAATGATGCAGCGATTCAACCATTTTTAATTAACGTTAGGCCCATAGTTACCGTTGATGGCGCCAGGCTTATGGAAGGCCGTTTCATGGATTCCAACCCATATTGCCTAGTAAGTGGCCCAGCGCGTGTCTTAATGTTTTAAAATCTACGTCTTCGGGATCATCTGTAGTGTTAGAGGTTCCAACGAAAGACTTCGCCACTGGGCAGGGCCGAGATGTTAAGGATAAAGTGACTTCAAAAGGAGCTGTTGGAATAATGAAGGGACAGAAAGTCTTCGATGACATATTATTAAAGGATTATTCATTACAAGAAAATACGCTTGCTACTGGGGTGCGCGATGTTGTGTCGAAGCTAACTCGAGGAATTTTTCCCATAGGTTTGGATGTGCTGTATGCTCAAGTAGCTGTTGCGTCGCACTTAAACGATTATGTGGGTGCAAAATCGTCAGATAAGGGACCAATTGGTAAATCTATCGCTGTGGGAAAAGATGAAGGTACTGGAGCACGTACTTTTGATGATCAAGACGTTATATTGATGAGTGGCAACCTAGATTTGCTCGTATTTTGCTCCGATTATTCCAATTACGATTCCCGATGTGATAAAGAAAATTTCCGTTACCTTATAATAAAAGCTTTGCAAACCTCTTATGGAAATTTGTCTGAAGTTCTAATTTATAATATCAATAATAGTGAATTGAGTTATGCTGAAATGACCACTAGAGCTTATGGTTCCGGTCGTATTTTAGACACAAAGTGGGATTTTGGTCGAAGGGTATTCCGCATGAAGAGTGACTCTTTCGAAGCAAAGTTATTATCTGGCTTGGACTCAGGATATCAAGCACATCCTGTCCCCGGTACTATTCCGGTTCGATCATTTTCTGAGTCTTTGGTGGACGACCAATATGGTGTCACCATATTGGTCGTCCACCAAAGACTCATTGTGTGATTGTTTTATGTTCAGTGTGTGATGGAAGTGATCTAGTGACCATGTCTTCGCATTTGTCTGGCGAATTAACTACTTTAACTTTTAATTCCATTGATAATGTGGCCATGAATAGATATTGCGATCAACACGTCGATAAGCTTAGGCAGGTAGCTCCACATTATAACAAATTCATTGGCGACGACGTACTTAGGGTTTTACCTATCCATATCCGGAACGGTGAAGAGTACGACCATTTTATGCAGCAATATAAATCTTCAGTTGAACAATGTGGTCATGAAATGTCTATGATAAAAACTTCTCTTGCTTATGGTAGGGCTGAATTTCGGCAGACGCACGCTATTAATGGAAGGTATATTTCAAAAGACCAGGTCATGGTATATAGTTCTGAGAAACCAAGAAAGGTGGAAGATGTTCGTGAGTATATTACGTCTATGCGTTCTGTTATGTGTTCTAAAATTACTCGAGGCTATTCTCTTGAATTAGCCCGAATGGTTCTATTTTGGAAGTCTTTGTTCGTTTCAATGATTAAGTTGAAATACCATGGTGGCTTTGATGTGAATGGAGGTAAAGTTACCTTCAGAAAGAAGATGGACTTGAAGCAAAAGGGCGGAGTTGTTATTGTTCGTAACTTAAGTTCTTTTTTATTACCTCATGAAATGAATGGAGTAGGATTGACGCTGGACGTTTTGGTGATTCAAACCCCCCTCTCATTTCGGAGCCTGTCACTATCATTACAAGCAGAGCTAATCAGATTCTTGCTCCATTATTATTCATTATATATATTAATGACATGCCTAAAACTACACTCAGCGGCACGGAATCTTGGCCAAGCGCTTATCTCGCGATAGCAAAAGTTTTGAGTGTTTCTGATGAATGTGTGTTGTGCAGGTATGTCAAAAAATGTTTACTTTTAGTTCAAGAGGGTAATCCATTATGTTTAGGTGCACCACGACGAAACTTTTAATTTACAGTTTGTATCGGGTCTTTTGAGCGACTAAGTTCACGTTTTAAATTTGTGTGTTGTCAAAAGTTTACTGTTCGGTTTTTGAATTATTGTGATTTTATGCTTTTAATTCAATAAGTAAAGGTGCTTTAAAGGCAATAAAAATGCCTCTAACACCAGCACAGGTTTCACAAGCCGCTGCGTTAATTAACCAAGGGCTGACACAGCGTGAAGTTGCTATTGCTCTTAACGTACCACGGTCAACAATGCAGTATGCCCTTAAAAGATACCAGGAGACAGGCCAGTACATCCGCAGGCCAGGCAGTGGAGGTGCACATCGGCCCGAGACGACCGCTTTATTGTCCTGGAGATTTTGAGAAACCGCTACCTGACCGCTGTTGAGATACGCCAGCGGCTTCAAATTGTGAGAGGCGTTAATGTTAGTGATCGTACGGTGAGAAAACGAATGGAAGAAGTCAATTTAAAAGCTTGTAGACCAGCACGAGGTCCAGAACTTCTCAGACAGCACCGAGTAGCTCGACTTCACTTCGCACGAGAACACGTTAACTGGACCCACGCTAGAGTACTGTTCACACACGAGTGTCGAATAGCTTTACGTTCTCCAGATGGTCGAGAACGAGTGTAACGAAGAAGAGGAGAGCGGTTTTTACCCATTACTACCACTCAAACAGTGAGTTTCCATGGAGGCTCAATAATGGTATGGGGAGGTATAAGTTCCGACGCACGTACAGAGTTGGTTATCGTCGATAATCGGCTAACAGCTGTTCAATACATCGAGGAAGTTCTTCAGGAACACGTAATGCCATATTCGGGGTTCATTGGACACGACCAATTCCTCCTAATGCACGATAATGTACGCCCATACGTTGCACATTGCATTGAAGAATATCTGGAAGAGGTTGGCATACAAAAATTGCAATGGCCAGCTCGTAGCCCAGACTTAAACCCAATTGAGCATATCTGGGACATGCTCAAAAGAAAGATAAAGTCCAGCTCCAACCCGCCAGAAACTCTAAGCCAGCTCCGAACTGCAGCGCTGGCCGCTTGACGCAGTATACTGCAAGTTGATGTCCGAAACATCATCCAAAGTATGCCAGATCGAATGCAGGCAGTTATCAGGGCTAGAGGAGGAAACACCCAATATTAAAACGTATAGACAATAACGAAAAAGACCTTATTTTTTATTTTTTTGTGTTTTTAATTTTATAGTGAAAAATTCCTAATTTCAGTGAAAGTGCGTGATTTTAAAAACTGATTTATTGGTGAGGTAATCTTTTAATTTCTAAGTTCTTAAAGCATAAGAGACACGTATTAAAGCCACTTACCCTTAATTTATTGTCATAAATGCACATGCAATTTTTTTTATGCAAATAATCAGTAAAATCACGAGTGGCCAAGTTTCCGTGCAGGTGAGTGTATTAATAATCCAATGATTTTATTTGCTGACGACAGCACAATACTAATCCAAAGTAAAGATGATGTGTCATTCGAAAAAGAAATAAACGACAACTTAAATGATATAATAATTTGGCTAACTAAAAACAACCTAAAAATAAATCTTGAAAAAACAAAATACGTTTCATTTGAACAACAAACACACAATAAAAAACCGGAAATACGTTACGGTAACAAAATTATCAGTGAAGCAGAACACACTAAATTCTTAGGTATTTGGATAAATAAAAATATGAGCTGGAAAACACATGTCGAAAACACATGCAAAAAGCTTAGCCAGTATTCTTATGCACTCCATAACCTAAGAAAAGTGTCAAATCGTGCAACCTTATTAATGGCGTATCACGGGTATGTTGCTTCTACTTTACGATACGGACTTATATTTTGGGGCAACTCGCCAGACAGAGAAATGGCGTTCAAAGCCCAGAAACAATGCATAAGGGCAATGTGTGGCATACAAAGCACAGAAAGCTGTAAGCCACATTTTCAACAATTGAAGTTATTAACATTTCCGTGTCTTTATATACAACATGTCCCAAAATTCAACGATAAGCCAACACCTGAGGATAGACCTGACTATGACTACTCGGGGAAAGAAAGAAAAAAAGATTTATCTATTTTTTTTTTAATTTATTTAAAAAAAATGAAATTCTTAATCCAAATAATGCCAGGTCAGATACGTTTGCAGATCGATTCCAGTCCAAAAAGCCAAGCCAAAAGTCGTTAGTACGTACGAGAGCCACGTCAGTTGAATACGAAACGGTGCACAGTAAACAAAGGAGCAGAGCGTACTGAACTGAACTGACTCGCTGAGAATAATAACAGCTTCTCTATCTGCTCTATTGTTGTCTCTTTTTAACGTAAATATCTCTATCTATCTATCTCTCTCTAATTTCTAAGGTAGGTATGTACGAGTATGCCCCATTCAAATTCCTAGAAGTTGTAATAAGAACCCATTTTGGGCACGCGGTAAAAGTGATTACTGTCAACTACAATTTACGGAATTTGGTTCTTGTTATGAACTAGTATGGATATAATTTTTTCATGACTGGTTTTAATAGAGTATTATACCATTTTGGAATCTTGATTAATTTCGTCAATTTATAAAAAAACTTGCCATAGTAGTGTTGATACTTTTTTTTTACACCACGATAAGTTAAAGTTGGTTAAAAGTAAAAATCTTCAAAAAATTAAGGGAATAAAATAAGTTTAATTATTTTTTGTGAAAAAACTAGAGGTATTCTGGATTTTTTAAGAATTGTGGTAGATATCACTCATGCTATTCAGGTTGCCTATAAAAAAAAAAACAATCAGAAATATTTAAAAAATTGTAGTCATGGTAGTGAAAAATGTCATAACAGGTCTCAATTTTTGAAGAATTTTCATTTTTTTTAATAACTTAAAAAAAAATTTAGATATATATTTTTTTCTTTTTTTCCCCGAGTAGTCATGGGCAGGTCTATCCTCCGGTGTTGGCTTATCGTTGAATTTTGGGACATGTTGTATATGAAATGGCGATCTTTGTCAAAGCGAATCTACATCTTTATACACACCTACGCAGCGCACGACACAAAAATAAAATATGCGTAAGACGTCATAAAAAAGCAGTATTTAATAAAAACATTTTGGGCATGGCACCAAAAGTATACAATAAGTTGCCAAAAAGTATCACAGACCTACACAAAATGAACCAATTCAAATTATGCTTGCACGAATTCTTAGTTACAAAATGTTACTATTCTAGAGTTGGGTAGCACACACATTTTTATTGAGGATCGTGCGAGGCACTCTTTTTCTCAAGTGTGCTAGCACACTGTGCTAGCACGATTGAGGCGAGGCTGAGTGCCGCTGCCGCGTGGCATCGTGTTCGTGTCTACTCGTATGTGTCCGCCGGCTGACCGGCTCACCGCTGTTCTGTCTCGCTCGCTCCCTCACGAACGAGCTCGCCTTGCGCTCCTCTGCGCCTCGCGCCTGCACCCGCCCGCGGCGAGCTATGATTCGTCGGAAATGATCGGACGGAGACGGAGTCGCTCAGAGATTTTATTACTGGAAATTCGGCCCTATCACGTTACATTAAACCAGAAATTTGATTTCGGTTTTATTTAAAATGTTTTCAAAGTTTACAGTATTTTTGAATTTTTGTTGCAGTCGTAATGTTATGATGCAAGAGTGAGTGCGTCCTTGACCTATTTAAAGAGACTATTTTGTGTGGCTTATCTGTGTTGTTAAGTAGTGACTTCAAATTCGGACTGAATAAAACGTAAGTTATTAAAAACTAAGTACTTAATAAGTAAATGTTTGTATTAAAAATTGTTTGTATAGGTACACACGGCGGACATCAAGCTTTACATTTCCAGTATAACCTGACCTCGCTTTGTATGAGTTTCCCGTACAATGAGAGATCAGCTTAATTTGGTTTTGCATAGCTTGATTGGCCGTCGTGCGTACATAATGGTGAAAGAATTCAAGGAATGGTATTTAATTGGTTTTCAGATCGGTGTTGGTATTGGTATAGGTATAGCTTGGTTTTGGTTGCTGAATGGTGGTGGTACCTTCTTACACAAAATACTAAGTAGATAGGTACTTACTTATAAAACGCGAGTTCAGTCAGTAAGTCATCTAATAATAATGGCCGATAAAAGAACTTCTCCTGTTTGGCAATACTTTAATGATGCAGGAGAGAATAAAAAGAAATGCACATTGTGCAGTAATACTTTATCAGTTAAAGGAGGTGGCCTTTACAATTTAACACGACACCTGAAGTCAAAGCATCCGATAGTAGCAGCAGCAATTAGAGAAACGCCTTCGCCAGCGCCACATATTGTTGAGAGTATTCAAGAACCTGTCTCGATCTCAAGGCCAGATGAAAATATCCAACCCGTCCCACTTGAACCTACCCCAAGCTCAAGTACATCGTGCTCTTCAACAAATACCCGCCCCGCACCCGCTTTTCGACCACGAAATAACGATAACTCAGTTCGGCCTTATCTTCAAAAACCAATGTCTATGAAAAACATAGAAAGCATCAACGCCGATTTAGTTGAAATGGTGGCAAAAAATTTTTTGCCATTTAATATTGTAGAGTCGCCATCATTCCGAAAATTCGTGAATAAACTTAATCCCGGCTATCCTATCCCCTCCAGAAAGACATTAGCAAACGCTCTTTTGGAAAAACACTATAACATATTATCTGACGAAGTAAAAGAAAAAATTCATAATGTCAAATATGTGGCTGTAACAACCGACTGTTGGACGTCTGTTGCAAAAGAAGCATATATAGCATTGTCTGTCCATTATGTTGACCAAAACACTGTGTTACAGTCTCACATGCTTTCGTGTCTTTATTATAATGACAGACATACCGGTGAGAATCTGGCCTCTGAAATAAAAAAAATTTGCGAACAGTGGGGAATTTATGAAAAAATTCAAGCTGTGACTGCCGACAACGCGGCAAATGCACAAAGTGCAATTAGGTTAATGGGGTGGAGGCAAATACCTTGCTTTGCCCATACCCTAAATTTAAGCGTCCAGGCAAGTTTAGACGAAATCAAGGATACTCGTGAGAGGATCAAGGCCATAGTGGAATTATTTAGGAGAAGCCCATTAGCTGCCGAGCGGCTGAAAGCAATGCAAACCCGCCTTGGTGAAAAAATTCTAAAAGTTAAGCAAGATGTGGTCACGCGCTGGAACTCGACGTATGACATGTTCCAGAGAATTCTCGAAATTAAAACTAGCGTAATTTCAACAATAGCGAATGACTACCCACGAACACCAAATTTAGAAAATGAAGATGTCATTGTAATTACAAAAGCCTGTGAAATACTTTCAATATTTAAAACCATAACTGAAATGATGAGTGCTGAAAAGTCGGTTACCATATCCGAAGTCATCGTTTTATCTCACTTAATGATAAATAAAATAAACAAAATAATGAATGAACAGCAGCTACCTTTGCCTGTCCTAAATATGGCACAAAAACTAAAACAAACCTTGCAAGATCGGTTTAATAAGGTGGAAGACAATAGTCTTTTTTCAATTAGCACGTTACTCGACCCTAGATTTAAAAGATACGGTTTTCCAGAAAATCGACCAATTAGCTATACGAAGGCAAAAGAGTTATTATATGACCTAGCAGCAAGGGTTGTCCTACCGTCTGAAAACGTCAGTACATCCGAATCCGATGGTAGAAATGATACAGATACTTCGTCGCAAAACTATGCTTCAGTTGCCAGTACGAGTATCTGGGCTGATTTCGATAATCGGGTGGTAGAGTGTTTGAGAACCGTCAACCCAAGAGCGGCATCTATCGTAGAAGTTGACAAATACTTGGAGGAGCCTTTGCTGGAACGCCAGAGAAATCCAATGAGGTGGTGGGAGGAAAAGAAATATGCATATCCTAGATTATACCAAATAATGTTAAAAAGATTTTGCATACCCGCTTCGTCAGTGCCTTCTGAGAGGATTTTCTCAAAAGCTGGACATATGATCTCGGATAGAAGAAGTCGTCTTTTGGGAACAAAAGTTGACAAATTACTTTTTTTAAATTTTAATATGTAGATTTTATTTTCTTTAAAATATTTGACTATTAACTTTTTCGTTTACTTAATAAATATACAAAAGCTGAAATCTCATTAATTTTATTTTACCATTTTACCATAATAATTTTTACTCGCACCACTGTGCGCATGCATCGAAACTAACTAACAGTAAACAGCGACCAACAGACAGAAACATTAGGTACTTTATGTCACAAGAGGCAGAACCACAAACCACACTAACAAAAAACATACACGAATTTTCCACAGTACCACACCACCTAGCACACCTCCCTCATTCACTCACTCGTAGCTCGCACCATAGATAAATACACTATACTCGCTAGCTCTCACTTTCAATCGAAACTAGACTCAGCCAGTCACAACTCACAGCACATTAGAGGCACTCAGCCACTCGTTTTATTAAGTTTGCAACATTCAACTGTGGTAGCACATCTAAATCAAGTGTGCGAGTGACTCTTTTTGACAAAGTGAGTCGATACAAACGTGCTAGCACATGTGCTGAGTGCCCAACTCTATACTATTCAATTAATGATTATCTAAATGAAAGATGAGTCGATTTTATCTGAAATGGCACCACAAATTAAACTTTTATTGAAAGTTTGATCTGACATGTATAACAATATGACATTTTTTAATTTGACAATCTATTGCTTAATGTACAGACGCCAGCACATCAACCTACACCTAACTGTCACATTTTCCCAATCAACTTTGAACCTTATGCTTCAGTGATAAAGTTGAAAATCTATTAAAGAAATTTGACAGATTGTAGTAGGGTGATGTGCTGGCGTCTGTACCTAACTCAATTTAAAATTTATTTTGTACCTACCTAATATATTGTTACGAGCTTGGGGTTCGTGACAATAAAAACTGCCGATTTAACAACCAAAAATAGACACTTTATTTATAAACACCAATTACAACTTAAACACACTAATTATAAAACACAATCGCACTACTAATCACTTGAGAGTCGCACTTGAAGATCGCTTCGATGTTATCGCTTGTATCGCTTATCCAATATTAACAACCAAAAATAGACACTTTATTTATAAACACCAATTACAACTTAAACACACTAATTATAAAACACAATCGCACTACTAATCACTTGAGAGTCGCACTTGAAGATCGCTTCGATGTTATCGCTTATCCAATACTGAATGCCGGCTCGCAGGCACACCGGCCTTATATAGGCCTCGGATAGTTCCAGAACCTTCTACCGTAGAAACATCTAGAATGTTCGAGTACATACCGAACCCGACCGACCAGACGTCGATAGTTCTGGAAAGTTCTATCATCGAAGTTTCTAGAAGGGACCCGAATAATTATAAGTTCTGCTACTCGATACTAGATGGCGCTAGTGGTACAAATGTCGCCATCAATTGTGGCGCGCAACACTGCCCCCTCCTAAGACATGCTCGTCCCGAGCATTATTGGCCCCATAATAACGCGCCAGTCGATCCACATGGACGATCTTAGGAGTACCTCTTGCACCTTTCTGTATCCGGTAGGTTACGTCATTGATCTTTGTCACAATCCGGTACGGTCCGTCCCATTTAGCTTGAAGCTTAGGAGATTTCCCTTTGCTGCGGACTGGATTGTGCAACCACACTAGTGAACCTTCGTCGAACCCTTTATTGTTCATTTTGCGGTCATAACGGGTTTTCATCTTCTCAGACATTTGCCGGCCCGATTGTCTGACGTGCTCATAGATGTCATTCATTTTGTTCCGCAAGTCATTCGCATAATCGGTTATACTGCGTGGGGCATCAGGCGGTATTCCGGTGATCAGGTCTGCAGGCAGCCGTAATTCCCTTCCAAAGTTTGCGAAAGCTGGTGTCACCGATGTACTTTCGTGAACAGCACTTCGATATGACAACAAAAACGGTTGTATGTGCTTGTCCCAATCTCGTTGCCGATTTTCCACAACTTTTGCCAGGTATCTCTCCAATGTCTGATTAAATCGTTCCACCATTCCATCCGATTGTGGGTGGTATGAAGTTGTTCTCGTTTTATGAGTACCCATAACTCGACAAGTTTCCTGGAATATTTGGGACTCAAAATTCCTTCCTTGATCACTGTGAATCTCTAAAGGTACTCCAAAACGGCAGAAGACTTCATGGACTAGTTTATCTGCGACTGTCGAAGCTTCTTGATTTGGTATGGCGAAGACTTCCGGCCACTTAGTGAAGTAATCCATTACAACCATGAAATACTTGTTACCACTATCACTTTCCGGAAACGGTCCCGCAACATCTAGGGCTATCCTCTCCCATGGTGCACCAACATTGTACAATTTCAATGCACCTCTACTACGAGTCTGAGGTCCCTTTACCGCTGCACAACTCGTACATTTGCGGCACCAGTCCTCGACATCGTCCCGACAGTGGACCCAGTAAAACCGTTCTCGTATCTTCTGTAGAGTCCGTTTAACTCCCAGATGGCCTCCTGAACAACCATTATGGTACAGCAGTAGAACATCCGGTACTTGAGCTTTAGGGACAACCATTTGCAAATGACAGCTGTCTCCCCGAGCATTTTCCCATTTACGGCACAGGACTCCATCCTGAATCAATAAGCTGTCCCATTGGGCCCAATAGCTTTTTGTGATCGAACTCATCGCTGAGACGTCGCTCCACGTGGGCTTAGGTGCACTGGCCTTCATCCACTCGAGAATCGGCTTGAGGTCTGAATCTTCCTGTTGTGCACGTTGTAGGCTTCCCTTCCACTCGCTGCTGAGGTCTGTCTTGAGCATCCTCACAGGTACGACTTCTTTACTTTCTTGCCTAGTACAATGCTTGCAGTCTTCAGGACAAGGTCTTCTTGACAATGCATCCGCGTTGCCATGAGATTTTCCACTGCGATGTTCGACCACGAAGTCGTATTCCTGCAGTAGCTCAATCCATCTCGCAACTTGTCCTTCCGGATTTTTGAACTGCAATAGCCATTTCAGTGCAGCATGGTCGGTGCGTAAGTGGAATTTCCGCCCCAGAAATTTGCTAAAATGCTGCAATGACTTTACCACAGCAAGCAATTCCCGTCTCGTGACACAATAGTTCCTCTCCGGCTTTGACAACGACGTGCTGAAGTACGCTATCAGAACCTCTTGATCACCCTTTCGTTGAGACAACACACCGCCAAGTCCTATGTCACTTGCGTCTGTGTCAACTATAAATTCCTTGTCTGCATCAGGGTACCCCAAAATAGCTGTTTTGCACAGCCGGTCCTTTAACTCCTGGAATGCGATGTCGCAACTTTCATCCCAGCAGAAATGTCGCTTCTCCTCGGTTAGCTTGTGCAGGGGTTTGGCTATATCCGCAAAGTTCTTAACAAATCGCCGATAATAAGAGCACAAACCCAAAAATGCTCTGACCTGCGTCTTATCTTTTGGAACTGGCCAATCCTTGACAGCGGCGATTTTCTCTGGATCCGTGCGGATACCTTCTTCCGACACTACATACCCCAAAAAGCTAACTTGTCGTTTGAATAGTGAACACTTCTTCGGACTTAACTTGAGGTTGGCACTCTGGATCTTCATGAGCACGCGTTCCAGGTTTTGAAGATGTTCTTCAAGCGTACGGCCTACGATGATGATGTCATCCAAGTAGACCAGACAGGCATCGCCAATTAACCCGGTTAGTACAAGTTCCATCAGTCTTTCAAACGTTGCCGGAGCGTTGCACAATCCAAACGGCATAACTTAAATTGCCAAAGTCCCTTTCCTGTCGAGAATGCAGTTTTCTCCTTGTCCTTGGGATCAATTTCAACTTGCCAGTAGCCACTTTTCAGGTCCAGCGTGCTGAACCACTTTACTCCAGTAAGCATGTCCAGCGTGTCATCAATTCTTGGCAAAGGATAGCTGTCCTTCTTCGTAACGTCGTTCAAACGACGATAGTCAACACAAAACCGCATGCTGCCGTCCTTCTTCCTTACCAGCACTACAGGTGAACACCATGGACTAGATGAAGGTTCAATAACACCATCCTTCACCATTCCTTCGATCATGGTTTCCACTTCCTTTTCACGTGCTACCGGCAATCTCCTTGGCCGCTGCTGGATAGGCAATTCTTCTCCTGTGTTTATTTTGTGTTGAACTAAGCCAGTCTTCCCAATGTCAGCATCGTTTGACGAGAAAACACCGGCGTACTTGAGTAACATCTTCTTCGCCTTGACCATTTCATTTTGGGACAGAGCGCTGCGGCAGTCTTCTAAAAGTGTGGACACTTTCGTTTGTACATTCTTGCTGAGGGTCCCAGTCGATAGATATTGGCATCGACGTAACCAATCCACTTCCTCGCAAGTACCAACTAGTGTGCCTTTTTCTATAATCTGTTCCTGATCACAAAGGTTCAGCACACGTACCCCTGAGATGTCGGTGGCTCTGACCAAAGTTCGTGCCACTTTCCATGGAAGGTCATTGTCTACCCTTTCCACGAGTACACAACGATTAGTTTGCCCAGGATTCCGAGGAAGACTAACCGGCACAATCGTTTCTGATCTCGGCGGAAGAACAATCTTTTTAAGGCTGTACACATTCCCTGGTAATGCCCCTTCCATAAAAAGTTCCTCTTGTCCACATTTCAAAACACCTTGCTTGACGTCAATCTCGCAATAATTCTTCCTCATAAAGTCAAGGCCCAAGATGCAATCGTCCATTATATCAGCCACGATGACATTATGCAGGTAGATTCTGTTGCCTAGCTTCAACTCCATCTTCTTCTCTCCATGGACGGGTATGCGCTGACCGGTGGCTGTTACCAAATTAATGCGTTCTCGGTTGTATGCGGAGTCCCCAAGGAACCGACTTAGAAGTTGGGAACTGACGACCGTACGAGAGGCTCCAGTATCTATGGTCAGCTTACACGGCGTTCCGTTGACCTCGCCCTTGATGATTAAGCTGTTCCCGTCAAGGGTTTGTGTGATCGAAATCCTTGGGGCTCTTTGAGCATCAGCCAGCACCCGCCCCGCAGTCCTGGCTTTTACTCGTTTCCCTGCTGCTGTTGCTGGGCGGTGGTGTTAGCCGCACTACCCTCTGGAGCTCGGTCTTCTCTTTCTGTAGTTCGCTTAGGGCAACTGGATCGAAGGTGGCCCCTTTCCCCACAGCCGTAGCACCTAGGGCTGTATTCTTTATTGCGGTCGCGAACTGTAGCCGCTGCAACCTCTCTGACGCGATGGGAACGATGATCCTGCCGCACAGCTTCCACCTCCAGTGCATGGGCCAAGGCGTCCTTAAGTGTCCCGTGGTGACCGAGCCTCACAGCAGCCCTAACTTCAAGGTCGCGGATGCCGTCGATAAATACCTGCACCAAATTCCCATCAATAAGCGCAGGTACAGACTGGTATGCTTTCCGAACCAGCTTCTCAACTTCAAGGGCCCACTGCTGCAGGTTTTCATTATTGCGTTGCACGCGATCCTTGAGCTGCGCACGAAACACGTGTTCCAGGTGAGCGTCGCCATACCGAGCCTCCAATGCCTCAAGGAGCTGCTCGTAAGTCACTTCTTTTCCAAGAGCTTCCAGCACAGTTAAGGCCTGATCTCGCAGGCCTAGAGTGAGGGCAGTCATGGCCTGACTCTTATTCCACCCGTTTGCCTTCATGACAGCCTCAAACTGAATTTTGTAGGCCGACCAGGAAGAAGTTCCGTCGAACGGTGGCACTTTAAATCCCCGTAGCGAAGGTGTTGTAGCTACGGGGGCTGCGATTCCATCCTCAAGTTTGAGGTAATCCAGCGTTTTCTTCACGTCAGCCAATACGGTTTTCTTCACGTCAGCCATCAAACTCAAACTCAAACTCAAAGCATTTATTTCAATTAAACCAATTACAGGCACTTTTGAATTGTCAAGGGGTCGGTCAGTCAGAAAGATGAAGCTAGTTGCCCATTCCAAAGAGTAGGTACCTATGGAGAAGAACGGGCAAGAAACTCCATGGACACTCTTTTAAATCAAAATAATATGGTTACAAAGTCTTGGTTACATCATTCATGTTAAAAATTATACATGTGAGAACGATGCAGAACGTTAAAAGCGTCCATAATGAGAAGATGAGAAAAAACAATTCAAATATTAAATTAAAATAAGCCGTGGCAGCAAAGAGATGACCAGTCCCTACTGACGGCGCCCGTTCACGAACATGACGCATGTATTAGCACCATTCAGCTCAACTATTTTGAAGGGAGCTAAATGATCCAACACATGCGCCACCATCAGCGAGACATTTGAGTGAGCATGACATACTCTCAGCCGCCAGAGCACATTCAAGTCAATGAAAGACGTACCCAGTAAAGCCCGGGTGACACGAGGCTAGTAAATCAAGCTAGTGAGCCAAGCTAGTGCTGCCAAGCTAGTAAGCTAGTGACACTAGCTTCGTGTAGACGGAACTAGCTTCGTTTACAAGCTAGTAAGCTAGTGTGGAAGCTAGCAAGCTAGTGCCTCAAGCCAGGATAGTTTTAATAGCTTGGGGTTCTATTTTTCAAGCTAGTAGGCGCCCCCCACCACCCGTTTTACTATCCTGGCTTCGTTACTAGCTTCGTGTCAACCGCGAAGCTAGCGAACCTAAGCTAGTGTGCAGTCGGAGAGCGTGGTGAGAGTGCGTGCAATTTGTTAAAATGCCGAAATTAGCGGACGAAATTAATTTAAAATTCGTTCAATTGTACAGAGAAGAGGAATGTTTGTGGAATGCAAGTATTCCATCTTACAAGGACAAGCAAATGCGAGACTCGTCACTAGAAAAAATACGCGACATACTAAATAAAGATGGAATAGAAATGTCGATAAAAGAGATTAAAAATAAAATTAAAAATCTAAGAGCTACATATTGTCAAGAATTAACAAAGATAGAAAAATCTGAGAGGTCTGGAGCAGGAACTGCAGAAGTCTATAAGCCAAAAATTATTTGGTTTGAGGAAATGCATAATTTCATAAAAAAGGTGCCAATGAAGAGAAAAACTTCGGTAAGTTATTTTAATATTATTTACTCTTTACAATTATTTACCTTAAAAGTACTTATTGAAATATTAATAATCGTCGGCATTTTTAATTTTTCTTGTAGTTTTGTCTGAATTAACGAATCATTCTTGCTTGCCATGGTACTGCTCCATCATTGTTGAAATATCTCTTAAATTTCTCCCTTTTTTCGATAGCTGACAGAGAAGAGTGGTTACTTCCCTGTCGACTGATACTGGGTAAACATAAATTTTCCATTCTCCATGAACCGGGAATAATGTTTCCCGCTTCAATGTCTTCTTGGTCGACATCACTACTAATGCAATAAGTGCTTTTTTGCTCTTTTCGTAACCAATTATGCAGAGCACATGATGCTAGTACAATTTTGTCTACTGTTTTTACGTCAACTGCGATTGGTCTTTGATAAACACGAAATCGGCTTGCCAATATGCCAAAGGCATTTTCTACAGTTCTTCTGGCTCTACTTAGCCGGTAGTTGTATACTTTTTCTTCATGTGTTAAATTGTCACCTGGGTACGGTTTCATAATATACGATTTTAATGGGAATGCAGCATCCGCCAAAATTACTCCGCCTTGTGGTATAAGGTTATTTTCTAGTTGATTATATATGGAGCAATTCCTAAAAACACTTCCATCAGATGCCATTCCACAGGCGCCGACGTCAATATAAATGAAATTATAATCGTAATCAACAATAGCCATAAGAACAATACTGAATGTTTTTTTGTAATTAAAAAACAAACTTCCACTGTTGCCAGGAGCTATGATTTGAACATGCTTCCCGTCGACGGCGCCATAACACGCTGGAAAGTTCCATTTCACTCTGAAACCATTTTCTATAGCTGCCCATTCTTCAGTTGTAGTTGGAATCTGTAACAATATTTTTAACAAATTTTTTATTTTCAGAACAATCAAGATTCTCCAAACAATAATAAAGATGACAACAGTGCAAGCAACAGTCAGTCATTAGAACCACCCGTAGCAGAAAATCTGTCAGAAAAGACAGTTGAAATGTCTCAACCTGCAAGCGAAATGTCGTCTATTCAAGATAAAACTTCTAAATTTATTTCCCCCGGAAGTAACATTCCGCAATTTAAGAAACGGAAGGTTTCGCAAGTGAGTTCATTGATAAATGAAATTAAGGTGATTAAGGAGGATTTAAACAGTTCACGAGAATTTCAGGAACCAGAGCTGGATGAACATGAGATATTTGCAAAATATGTAGCAAGTCAGTTGAAAAAGCTTTCACCCGGACAGGCCATTTTAGCTAGGGATCAGATCAACGCAACACTATCCCGCTGTCGGATGTATGATTTAAACTTCGGAAATACTACATTTTCGTACCAGTCACCTATCAATTCTTCAGACTCCAATATGTCAACCACATTTTCTTACAATAGTTCTGCAGCAAGTCCACTCTACACTAATCCACCATCACAACTACAACAGACTGAGCAACGTGATGAACCCATCATCCATCCGCCACCACAGCAAGAGTTGGAGCAAGATGAAGATCCCATCTATCAAGCATTTCAAAATGCTTGATACATTTCTCGCCATTTATGTAGCGTAAACGTACATTTTGTCGTCATTTATGATTTCTCATTTTGTAATTTAGAATTTAATCTCGCCATTTATGTAAGCGTAAAAGTACCTACTTTAATTTGAAATAAATAAAATTCTACATACCTGTATATCTTTCTTTAATGCCTTATAAATTTCACTGCAAACTTCTGGTATAAATCTAGATATAGTAGATCTTGAAACACGATACATGTGACTTAACTTCCTGTAATTGACACCAGATGATAGAAAATCTAGAGTTATTTCCAATTTTATTTTAGCCGGTATGGCTTCTCTCATATTAGTATTTAATTTTTGTATTTGTGGTCCCACTAGATTCAGTAAATTGTCAAAAATATTAGGTGTCATTCGCAAAATACTCTTGAATTCGCCGGAATCCTCAGATCGCAGTTCTTTTAAAAGTAATGCAGATGCTCCATGACTATGTCTTCTTAAGATCCAGGGTCTTGTCCAAGTACGCTTTTCTTCTAGCAGAGCTAATATTTCATCTAGCGCATGTTGACACAACTTCCGAATTAACTTTCTTAGTAGAATTGCTTTTCTCTTACGCACACTGTTCATTTTTACGTATACGTGTTATCAGGTTAAGCACAACTCACTACTGACTTGGCTAGCTTGAAATTTCCTAGCTTCGTGTAGACAGCACTAGCTTGGTTACAATCCAGGCTAGTAGGTAAGCTAGAAACCAAGCTAGTGACCCCTTACTAGCTTACTATCCTAGCTTCAAAATACTAGCCTCGTGTCACCCGGGCTTAAATGGTAGCTTTATAGTATGTACATAGTACTCACACATGTGCTATGCAATTATACAATACAAGGAGATTGAATTTATATAATGCAAAAATAGTATTTTAAAATCTTCAGCAACTCCAACAGTAGGTATTTTCCAATGCTAATCAATTTATTTGTGCGTCCTTATGGAGCAGGACCAGCATTTAGCCAAGCATTTTTATCAGTGATGTAATCCCCCAATTTATAATATGCCTGGCTGCATAGTGTGCGTTTTGTAACATTTTAGACAGTAGCCCATGAAAGATGAGTCTACTTTAGCCAGCCTGAAACCTGGTTGAACTAATTGGTCCCTATTTCTAGTGATATAATTGTGTCTTTCACCTCTTTTACTAAAAAGATGTAGGTTTTACCTTACGTACATGATATTTTCATAGATATATTGACAAGGTACCGTCATGATGTTAATATCTTTAAACAGTTTCCTTAGAGAGTCACGCCTGCGGAGATTATATATGGCTCTGATGGCTCTTTTCTGCAGAATAAAAATAGACTCGATGTCTGCAGCCCGTCCCCATAATAAAATACCGTACGACATTATACTATGAAAGTAACTAAAATAGACTAGTCTCGCGGTATCAACATCAGTAAATTGCCGGATTTTTCTCACAGCATATGCTGCTGAACTTAGCCGTCCTGCAAGGGATGTTAAATGAGGACCCCATTGAAGCCTTGAGTCGAGCGTGATCCCCAGGAAAACAGTTTCATCGACGAATTCGAGTTTCTCTTGATTCAATACTATCTCACAATTACTACTTTTGACATTTTGTAAAGAAAATCTTATGCACTTCGTTTTTTTTCCATTTGGGTCCACTTATCTTGCTGGAGCTGTTCTTCCAGCCGACGAGCCTGTTCCTCCTGTCGGCGGGACTGCTCCTGCAGCATCACCATCAGTGCAGCAAAATCTGGTGCTGATGATGCTGGAGCAGCTGTGGACGGGCCGGTCTCCGTGATTGGTAATTGGCCCTCCGACGTCTGTGGCGTTGCTCCACCGAATCGCCTCTGGTCCGTCTCTTGCTGGCGTTGACTCCGGGTACGGATACCCTCCGTGTCGTCCTTCGGTAAAATCGGCATAATCCTTGCTTCTGACACCAATTGTTACGAGCTTGGGGTTCGTGACAATAAAAACTGCCGATTTAACAACCAAAAATAGACACTTTATTTATAAACACCAATTACAACTTAAACACACTAATTATAAAACACAATCGCACTACTAATCACTTGAGAGTCGCACTTGAAGATCGCTTCGATGTTATCGCTTGTATCGCTTATCCAATACTGAATGCCGGCTCGCAGGCACACCGGCCTTATATAGGCCTCGGATAGTTCCAGAACCTTCTACCGTAGAAACATCTAGAATGTTCGAGTACATACCGAACCCGACCGACCAGACGTCGATAGTTCTGGAAAGTTCTATCATCGAAGTTTCTAGAAGGGACCCGAATAATTATAAGTTCTGCTACTCGATACTAGATGGCGCTAGTGGTAGCTAATGTCGCCATCAATTGTGGCGCGCAACAATATTAATTTGCACACCTCAGTAGGTTATAATACAATGTACTTTTTATACTTGTAACACCTTTTTAACATGTATTATGCTTTGATTTGATTTGAAAAATATTCAGTGCCGCTACGAAAAGGAACTTGAATTATTATGTATTTTCACTCTAACGCACCAATGGTGTGCGGACAATTCCATTCATTTTTCCTCGAAGTCTTTAGTTGCTGCCTTCCAATCTTGCTCTGATACAGCTAGCTGTTTTTTTTTTTTATAAACGTTTTATAATGTTAGTAGACTTTGACCCAAAGGGCACGACTCAGCAGTAGGACAATTATTATTTTGTTATTTTTCTTTCAGGATTGTGGCTCACCCTCAGAGCCGGGTAATGCAGAACAAGCTATTCCAGAACAAGGCATTTCAGAACAAGGCACTCGAGACCAAGATACAAATACCAAGAAGTCGTCAAGAAAAGAAAAGCGAGCCAACAAGAGGACATATCAAGAGTCACGAGTATGATGCTGCAAATCAAATGATAGAAGAAGCATTAGAAGTAATGCGAAAACAAAATTACAGTAGTAGTAATAATCCTTACGTTGCTTTTGGCATGCACATAGCAGCCGAACTAAGAAAATATGATGCCACTATGTTTACGAGAGTTAAACATTCAACTGTACTATATGAAGCTGATATGGAACAAGAATATAACGCTGAAAACACAGTTTACCGATTTCAACTCATCATCCTCTAGTAACATGGATACTGGCCTTGAGCTACTTGGGACGTCAATGTAGCCTTGAACTTTTTAGACTCATTGGATCCCAATGAAAGTCTCACCATTGAAAGATTATTATCCAAGAAAATGTGTAACATTGCTGGCTCTTGTAACGGCTCATAGAATACAGACGCTATCTAAAATTAAGACTGACCAATTAGTTAAGTGGTTCTAGTAGACAACCAGATTTGATAAAAAAAAAAAACATTTAAAGGACATGTCTAGTTTCTGCCCTCTGGTAATTCTGTTATAGATAAATGTTCATGATTTAAGGTTTTTCAGTAAGATTTAAAAATTAAGATTTAAATTACTATGGATTAATTAATTCAGTATTACTTGCGTAACATAATTCTTAAAAAAACAGTACTCAATCGTAGCTTCCGCTATTGCCATTTTAAACGGGAAGTACTAAAAATGTTTTTGACGTTCCATTTTATCCCGTAATTATCTTTAAATAGTGTGAGCAATAATTATAAGCCGCTTATTTTAGATGAAAGAAATATATTAACGTATTTGCGTATATAATACGACAATATTACTAAAATATTTTAGTGTACACATCAAACGTGTTTTTCTTCGGATACCCACTTCCTAACATGAAGGTAAGTATTTATTACTTTTTTGACATGGCATTGACATTTATTTTTTGGTTGTCAATTCCAAGTTGCGTGTATGCGTTCCTTGCTTACTATGCGATTATTTTCTGTTATGGATATTTTCTTTAAACGACCACTGCTATTCTACACGGAGTGACATCATCTAGACACGATGACTATTGCTATACTTATAGGATTCTGCTTTTCCTTTCGATTTGGATATTATGATGAGGTGCATCGCTGTGCTGCGGATTCGCAGACATATCGTGTCAAGGCTGGCGTTACCCCTGCAAGTGAGACTTGCTCGATGGTTATCAAATCAAGTTGGCCTCTATACTACGGCAGTCGTGTAAACCATGCAGGAAAGGCAGTACATTGAGCAGTTGTGTTATAATTTGAAAAATACAATGACGTCTTATTGTTCCAGCTCCCATTAGATGGATACGCAAGTGTCATGATTGTTATAATTTATTAAATACCAAAGCTGCTGACAATGAGAGCTTACTAGGTCATACAATGGTATGCCACGTCATGACGCTAGTATGGTATCTTGGCTGGGCAAGGCATCAAAATAACGTGCTAGCACCAGCTACATTTTTGGACAATGTTTTGGTGTCTCTAGAAGACGTTTATTTTTTTATCATTTTAGTTAAGAATGTATCTACAATAAAATAATTTGTTTTGCAATAAATACAGACATAGTTTTATTTATTATAATCCCAATTCAGTATCAACAAGTAGCTACATATAAATAATATTATGGGTATTGAAGATAGAAACCAAAATACGGAATTAAAGATGATGCCAATATAATATTATAATATTAGGTCCTTACATATGAAATTGGCGTTTTTCGTACTGGCCACTTTAATCACGAATTTCTCCTCTTTGGTAAGGAATTCCAAATTCAAATTTGTACAGCTATTTACTCATGTATTTGTGCTTCGATGACCGTCATTCATTTGTTTTTTTTCTTCTGTTTTTTCTGTTTGCGTCACTCATTTTACAAAATGGAAAATTTAAAATATCGCATTATTTACGAGTACGAGTTCCGCCGTGGCACTAGTGCTGCGGAAACGACTCGAAGGGTGAATGATGTGTATGGCGGTCATGTTGCAAAAGAAAACACAGTTCGTTTTTGGTTCCAACGTTTTCGTTCTGGAAATTTCGACCTGCAGAACAAGCCCCGTGGACGGCCTGAGACCCAAGTTGATAATGGAGAATTGAAGGCTATTGTGGAAGCGGACCCATCGCAAACCACGTCCGAGTTAGCTGCAGGCTTCGATGTTAGTGATAAAACTGTTTTAATTCACTTGAAGCAAATTGGGAAGATTAAAAAGCTTGAAAGGTGGGTACCTCACGAATTGACTGAAGCAAACCGGCAAACGCGCGTCGACTGCTGCGTTACATTACTGAACCGGCACAACAATGAAGGTATTTTAAACCGAATCATTACCTGTGATGAAAAATGGATTCTTTACGATAATCGGAAGCGCTCAGCGCAATGGTTGGATCCTGGCCAGCCAGCCAAATCCTGCCCCAAGCGAAAATTAACCCCAAAAAAGTTACTTGTAAGCGTTTGGTGGACTAGTGCCGGTATTGTTCATTACAGTTTTCTCAAATCTGGCCAGACTATTACAGCTGATGTCTATTGTCAGCAATTACAAACCATGATGGAAAAGCTAGCGGCTAAACAACCAAGGCTGGTCAATCGCTCCACGCCACTGCTGCTTCACGACAACGCCAGACCACACACTGCGCAACAGACGGCTACCAAATTAGAAGAGCTTGAATTGGAATGTCTTAGACATCCTCCGTACTCCCCGGACCTTGCTCCAACAGATTACCATTTTTTTCGCAATTTGGATAACTTTTTGCAAAGGAAAAAATTCAACTCCGATGGGGCAGTCCAAATCGCCTTCAAAGATTTTATTGATTCCCGTCCGACTGGTTTTTTTAGTAAAGGGATCAATGAACTACCTATAAGATGGCAAAAGTGCATTGAAAACAATGGTTCATACTTTGATTAATTAAATATATTATATTAAAAAATATTCGACTTTTTGTTCCTTCCATACACAAACGCCAATTTCATATGTAAGGACCTAATATTGTGACAAACAATAGGTGCTTAACATTTTTGTTACACAAATAGAAATATCCAAAAAACTGTAGAATATGATCTCAGACCAACAAAATGTTTCATTAACCTCACAAAGACATACCACCAATTAGTACCTGTATTCGCTCACAGATGTCATTATACTAAACAAAGTTAAGAAAAATCCCTTGCGTATAATCCTTATTTTGACCAGTTTACGCAAGATCCTGACTCCTGAAACTTATTAATTAATAAACTATAAAATACGACGATTACAATAATATAACAATCATTACTGAACATTTTCTTTGACTGCCTAGACATTCGCCCATTGCTCCACCAGACATGTCCTTTGGTACTAAACAAGAGAGGATTGGTATCAAAACTGGTCAGATCCAAAAAACTAATTTTTCAAACTGAATAAACAGCAAATATAACAATGTTGAATTTATTAGATGCGTTCTTTTCAAAATTGGTTAAATCCATGTTAAGTGTATGAAAATCTGTCACAAAATGCGGATTTGGTTTCAAACAAGGGCAAATCGAGAACACTTGATAACCAAAATTAGGCAAATCCATGACAACCAATCACGTTCAAGGGTTTAATATGGACTCCTCGGCCATTTTGTTTTACGTGAGTTTGCTTTGTGGAGAGTGTTGTTAGTGTCATCCCGGTTTTTAATAAAAAACGATTTGAATAATGGATGAAAGTGTCGCGGAAATAGTGGAAACTGCTCTTAATTTATCCAGGAAACGCATTCAGCAAAAATCTAGATGGAAGAGCAACCAGAAAAAAATTTCACGGTAAGTTACCTCTTTGTTTCAACTCGTCTCCACATTAGTAACTTTTGGAAAGCAGAGGTACTCAACAGTTTTGTATTGTATTTCTCAGACACGACATGGGTAGGATCGACCTCGGTAGGATTTTTTTTACTGATTATGGGACTATCCTTCTTTGGGAATAGGCTTTATATTGTGCCAAGAGGGAAATTTAATAATTTCTCTTATATTTTTAATTTCAGATATTCACCAAAAGCTCCGCCAAAAATCAAAATTCCATGCGAACATTATCATCACTATCCAAGGCAGATATTATAAGATTTTTATTTTTATTTGTGCTTATATTTATATATAATTAGTTTTATATTATATTCATAGTTTTAATAGGTTTATGCGTATCTTTATATTTAAAATATTTATTCCTTAATTTTCATGATTGCACCTACCGCTGTTTGTCTCTGCATCACCCAAAGGTTGACTGGTAGAAAATGCCTATGGCATTAAGTCCGCCTCTGTACATTTATGTGCTTGAAGTATTAAATAAATAAATAAATAAATTTCATGCCGCTTTTTATAAGACGCAGACTAAAATTGCTCAAGATAATTTCATCATAAAACATTCGAAAGCATCTACTATAAATATGCGTCGGCCTAAGACGGATGCTAGTGTAGCGTCACTGTTAGTTGTGAACTCTGTAAACAAATATTTATTCACATAAGCAGTTACATAAAATAAATAATACTAACCCCCTTATTCATAATCCTATTTTATCTCTATTTTAGCTAAAATAGGTTTATAGAACGTTTGTCTTTATCTGTCACGTTGTCATTTCTGTGTGTAAGAAAGAGACAAACCCCATTTTAACTAAAATAGGTTTGATAAGTTTTATGAATAAGGGGGTTAGTTTATAAATGTCAACAGAGTCACGGATGTACAACTTTGTTATTAGTAGATATAATGTGAATAACAAGCGCGTGAGTCACCGACCGCGGGCGGCCAGCGGCCGCGCTGCGAGCGAGCGGGACCCCTCCCGCTTCCTCGCGCCTCACCGGCTCGCCAGTCCGTTGAATGCCACTGGGCTGACGACACGTCTTGCTTTCGCTAAGCCATTACCTATGCATCGCGCGCGCTTGTTACCCAACGCTGATATTTTATGAACTCTCTGCCTGTCTGCCTTCTATCTATCTGTGCTTCTCTGTGTGTCTCACCTTCTGTTCTTCGAACTTTATATGTGTGTACGTGTGTGGACTTTGGCTTGTGCTTTATACGCAGCTAGTGAACGTACCGGCTTTTATTCATCTCCCACATGTACCTACTTCACTAGAACTAATAAACAACAAATTAACATTGTCTACTATGCTCGAAGAAGAAACACTTTGATCCCTGTTTGCAGAAACACGTTTCTTTCAATTTTGGACATACAAGAAAGGAAGAGTAAATGGAATGATTAGTCGCAATTTCTCAAGTGGTGGAGCTTCAGCTACTGAAACACGAGGAGGCGACCGCAAGGCACAGATATTTGAGATTCAGAGGACATCCTTAACACATTAAACGCCATGGGGGACAACATATGGGCCTCACTTAGGTAGTCGATAGAGCCAGGCCAAAAATAACCAACGATGGATGACTTATAGGAGTTTATTCTCTTTACTTCAACACTTTACAGATTTTAGCAAACAAAGTTAGACTTAGGTTAGACCTATTAGTGGACCTAGGGATGGACTGCGGGGCTATCCTATCCCTTCACCTCCTAGCTAGGCTATTCCTGAGGGCGACGGGGCCTCCGCTCAGGGCAAGCTTATGACAACAGTGGTGACTGCGGGGCTATCGACCACTGTGCCGTCTAAGTAGCGAGTGGCTAGTTCCTCGGTGGTGCGGTCTTATATAGGCGGTTTAACAGATGACAGTGTGCGTCTTCACCATCTCCTGTTTGTATGTGGTTGTAACCTTCGTTGACGTCACGGACACTTCTCACGTTGAATGCTAGTTGTCGCTAGTAGTCTGTTGGTACTGTTGATGTTATCGTCTAATGTTGTTGTGTAAGTTGCGATCTACTCGGGTGGCGTAATGTTGTGCACAGAATCCGGTAGATGGCGTAAGGCGTCGTGTTATATTCTCCCCCTCTGGTACTCTATGGTCGTCCCGACTGAGTACCAGCACCAGTTTGTTTCCGCGGCCTTCCTCTTCGGCGTATCGGATAAGTTGGTTTGGATATCACGTTGTCTCTCTTTTCAAACTTCGTTATTGCTGACGTATGATACTTTCCAATAGGTTTGTCTGGAGTTTCTGAGTGAGCAATTTCATAAGTAGAGGTTCCATGTTTCTTTAATATAACATACGGTCCATCTCGTCGAGGAGCAAATTTTGAAGTAAACTGTTTATCGATGTTGCTAATAGGATGAGATTCTATCAAGACTAAGTCTCCCACTTCGTAGTTTGGATCAGGTCTTCTCTTGCTATTTGCTCTTTGGCGAGTCGTTTCTTTGTTACACTCTATATTTTCTTTTGCCAGTTCCAAGTCTTGGGCTAGTTGTTTTAACTTTGGGGTGATTTCTGCGACAAAGTTTTCTGATTCTACGACTGAGCTTAGATCATGTGTCAATTCATATGGTGTACGCAATTCTCTCCCAAATGTTAGGTAAGATGGTGAGTAGCCTGTAGTTTGACACTTAGCTGTATTCATTGCGAATCTTATTGTTGGTAAAGTCGAAGGCCAGTTCTTATGTTTGTCTTTTACCATGATTGCAATTTGTGACTTCATGTCCCTATTTTTCCTTTCAACCACATTTGGTTCAGGGTGATATACGGGTGTGAATATTTGTTGAATTTCTAAGCAATATGCTAGTTTTTGCATTATCGCTGATACAAATTGTACTCCATTATCGCTGATAATTTTCCTTGGCAACCCATACCGAAGAAATATTTCATTGAGTAAAATGATGGCACAATTATCACCAGTTGCTTCATTTAGTGGGAATAATTCTACCCATCTTGAAGTAGTATCTTCTATGATCAAAATCCACTTTTCTCCTGTTGGTCCCTTTGGTAATGGTCCAAAAAGATCAATGGACAATACCTCAAATCGTTTAGAGTTTGGAGTGGACTGGTATAAGCCTGCTGGTTTCTTATTAGTGGGCTTATATTTTTGGCATTCGACACATGTTTTTACGTATTTTATAACATCTTTTCGTAGTCCCGTCCAATAAAAATTATTTGTTATTCGTTGTATTGTTCTTTCCACTCCCATATGACCAGCAGTAGGTGAGTCATGGAAAGCGTTCAGAACGTTTTGTATTTCATGACGTGGAACTACTAACTTTGCATTGTCGTTTTCTTGTTCTGGCATGTAAAGATATAGGACACCTTTATGGACTAGGTACCCTTTCTTAATGTATTCTACATAACTTGGTATTTCTTTTCCTTCTTCTAATATTTTTATGATACTTTGAAGGGTGTCATCTTTCATTTGTTCATCTCTTAACTGTTTTTCATTGTATTTAGGTAGATCTAACTCTGTGCTGCATATTATGCATATTCCATCATGCTGCTCACACGGTGGTCGAGACAATGTATCAGCTACTACATTAGTTCGTCCTGGAGTATATTGGATTTTGAACTCGTATGGTTGCAGCTGTAGAGCCCATCGTGCTAAGCGACCAGTAGGTGTTTTAAGAGTCATTAACCATTTCAACGGTTGATGATCTGTAATAGTTATGAACTTTGTTCCTTCTATGTAGCCACGAAATTTTGCAATTGCCCATACTATGGCTAGTGCTTCCTTTTCTGTGACACTGTAATTGCGTTCAGCTTGTGTTAAGAGTCTACTTGCGTATTCCACAGGGTGCTCATTGTCCCCCTCCCCCTGCACTAAAGCTGCGCCAATGGCATACTGACTGGCATCAGTCTTGATAGCAAAGGGTAAATCGTCACTTGCCTGTTTTAACACTGGTGACGTAGTCAAGGCATTTTTTAATTTCATAAATGCTTCTTGTTGCTCTCGTTCCCACTTCCAGCTTATTTTCTTCTTCGTTAGGTTAGTAAGTGGTCTAGCAATATCCGCAAAATTATGAATAAATCTCCGATACCATGACGCGGTTTGTAAAAACGATATTAATTGTTTTAAGTTTTTAGGCGCCTGACGGTTTGCAATAGCAGAGATTTTCTCTGGGTCGGTTTTGATACCGTCAGAAACTATAAGGTGGCCCAGGTATTTAATTTCTGAACACATAAATTTACATTTCTTTCTGTTGGCTCGAAGCTTGTATTCTCTAAGTTTAATAAATACTTCTCTTAAGTCTTTTACATGTTGACTGAAAGTACTAGATCTTATAATTAGATCATCTAAATAACTTAATACACACTTCGCGTGCAATCCTTGTATCAATTTGTCCATTAATCTTTGGAACGTAGCAGGCGCGTTTCGAAGACCGAACGGCATTCGCTTGAAACGGAACGTTCCAAATGGTGATACAAAGCTTGTTTTATCGTAATCATCTGGATGTACCATTATTTGCCAGTAACTGGACTGTAAATCAATTGTTGACATGTATGGCATCGCTTTTGCCTGATGTAATAAGTCGTCAATACGAGGCAACGGATATCTGTCTGGTTTAGTTATCTCGTTGAGCCTTCGATAATCTACGCAAACTCGAACATCGTTTTCTCCTTTTGGAACTAGAATTACAGGTGCTGACCATGGGGAATCGCATTCCTCGATAACGTCATCATTTATCATATCATCCAGCTTTTCTCTTAATTGCTTTTGCCTTGTTGGTGACAACCTATAGGGCTTAACACTAATAGGAGGATGATTGCCTGTGTCGATTCTATGTTGTGTAAATGGAGTTGGTTCCGTGTTTTTCTCAAAGATGTCGCTGTGCTCAATTAACAATTCATTGAACATCTTTTGCTCATTGTTTGTAAGTAAGGTTCCTTCATCGGGTTTTAAATGAAGATCAACAGAATACAAAGAAGTTGGGTTTATTGGTAAGTAAACAATACGAGGATCAATACAAGATTTGCTGTCAGCGGGTTCCCGTGGACGTGTAGGACCTGGTGGCGTGTCGAATTTATGTAATGTCCATTTTGGTCGTTTGTTCACTGGTGGACTTTCTTGTACGTCGGATGCTGTCGGTGTAATGGGTAATGGTGACAACATGTCCAGCTCATTAGCCCAATGGATGAACTCTGACACTGCCTTAATTTCCACTGGCTCCTGTCTCACTTCAAATGTCATACGCTTAACTGCCTTCATTGGTATGGCGTCATTGTTCAGTTGGATGAAGTCGTAAATTGTTTCTGGTTCGTCAATAAAGTTCCAACAACGTTGCGGTGCATTAAGCATCATTCCTGCCTGTTCTAGGAATTCGATACCTAGCAACGTACGGTTGTCAATAGCTTCTGGTATGACTGACAATGTTATTGGTAATGTGCGTTTTCCAATACGTATGTCAGTTGTCGTTGTCAACAAGTTTGACTTTTTCACCGTTCCATCTGCCAATTTGATGTCGGTTATTTGCTGGTCAAACTGTGTTCCTTTACGTAACAACGTCTTGTATAGTTGCATACTTGCAATACTGCGACGGGCAGCAGTATCTATGTATACATAGCCTTCTTCCCCTTTTATATTTACCTTTATTGTCGGTATTTTGGCTTGTATTTTTAAAGTATTTTGCACTGTACAAAATGCAACGGGCTTTGGTGGCGTTTCCTTTGTTTTACAGGTATTGCAGCTGCTCCTGTAAACACCAGGTGCTCCACATCCATAACACGTGATGACTGGCTTCTTTTCAGCTTGAGAAACTGCCGTTTCCTTTTCTTCTGCCAACCTTTTGCGACATACATCAAATAGATGACCTTTCTTGCCACAAAAAGAACATCTTTTGAGCGGCTTCCGTTCCGGTTGTGTTGATGTCGTTACCTCACCAGCTTCCTTGAGCAGACTCTCAATATGACGACCACGTTCCAGGAGTTCTGCAAATGTCTTCACATCCGTGCGAGCAATCTCCTTTTTGTAGGTTATGTTGAGTAGTCCGTAAACATAGTCTAAATGTTCCTCTTCCTTATTTCTTTTTGCAGGTAATTGTGCGAGTAAGGCACGTTTTTCACACACAAATGCGTCAATTGTTTCTGTGGTTTGTTTCTTTGAATATATTTCCAAATAAATTTCGTGTGGCTGCATTTTCGGCGCAAAAGCAGACTTAATGGCGTCGAGAGCTTGTGTCCACTTTTTAATGTCGCCTTTCACACCATTCCACCACGTAGCAGCAGTACCAGACAATAACAAAGTGAAACCTTCCAAGGCGTCTTCGTCACTGATTTTCTCAATCTTTTTGTAGACTGAGATACTGGTCACAAATTCTTCAACTTTATTAAAATTTCGTTCACCGTCGTAACGTTTTGTGCACGAAGCAAAACTTTTATAATGCTTATTTGCACTTTCGTTCGCTTCTGTCACTTTTGTTAAGAGTGCAGTGAATTGCTCCTGAGTCAACGTCACCATTTCTTGTTTTTTCTCAGACATGTCAATACTGTCAAAATAATATAAATGCACTTGAGGGTAGGCTTCTGTTTATCCGCCAATATGTAGGTACACCGTCAGAAATGTGGGTACTCCGATAAAATTGTTGCGGGTAGAAGAAGATTTTTACGTTGGGCGCCAATATAATGGTGGCGATGGAATAAAACCAACGATGGATGACTTATAGGAGTTTATTCTCTTTACTTCAACACTTTACAGATTTTAGCAAACAAAGTTAGACTTAGGTTAGACCTATTAGTGGACCTAGGGATGGACTGCGGGGCTATCCTATCCCTTCACCTCCTAGCTAGGCTATTCCTGAGGGCGACGGGGCCTCCGCTCAGGGCAAGCTTATGACAACAGTGGTGACTGCGGGGCTATCGACCACTGTGCCGTCTAAGTAGCGAGTGGCTAGTTCCTCGGTGGTGCGGTCTTATATAGGCGGTTTAACAGATGACAGTGTGCGTCTTCACCATCTCCTGTTTGTATGTGGTTGTAACCTTCGTTGACGTCACGGACACTTCTCACGTTGAATGCTAGTTGTCGCTAGTAGTCTGTTGGTACTGTTGATGTTATCGTCTAATGTTGTTGTGTAAGTTGCGATCTACTCGGGTGGCGTAATGTTGTGCACAGAATCCGGTAGATGGCGTAAGGCGTCGTGTTATACAAGTTTATAAAATTTCATGTATAAGTTTTTATTGTTCGAGGGTCGAGGGGTTATAAAATGTGGTAAATAACCTAAAAAACATCGAATAAATGTAATTAGTGACTTAATTTTTCTAAAACACTAGTGTCACTCATTAGTTGTCCCCCATGGCGTACGCGGTAAATAATTCGCATGTCCGTTAGCGACTTAGCGGGGGCCGCGGGGGTCGAGGTGTCGCCATCCCCGCTCGTGCCCGCGCGCCTGCCGCCTGCTCGTCGCGATTCCCGAGCGCTTATTATGTGTTAGTGAACACTGGAAGCACGTTGTTTTTATTATTTATCTCGCAAGTAACTAGTTTATTTTCTTGTTTATGTAAAAATAATATTGCTTACTCATAATGGATTTCTTCGAAGAATTCGAGATAACTCAGGACGATTTATCACAAATAGAAGAATTAGAAATTAATTTGTTAAATAATAGTTTCCATATAAGCTCCGATGAAGACGAGATAATCCACCCGGTTCCACGCAAACGTCGTCGTATAATGGTAATCGAAAGTGAAGAAAGTGAGTCAGAAGAGCGTCCATATCCAGGTACTTCGGGACAAACAACACAGTTTATACGTACATGGACACCGCCTACAGGTAACCAACGTCAAATAATACCTTTCACAGAAAATCCTGGCTTGCCTACCTACCTTCGCTTAGCAATGACTAACAAAACACCTGCAGATTTTTACTGCTTTTTGGTTCCTGATGAAGTTTTTCAGAAGATAGTTGACGATACGAATCAGTTCGCTATCAACAGAATTGCCACGCGCCAGGCTTCAAAAGCAGCACGAATTCGTAACTGGTCACCTACTAATTTGCCCGAGATGAAAAGCTTTTTTGCATTAATAATATTTATGGGATTGGTAAAACTTCCAAAGTTGTCAGATTATTGGTCTAAGGACGAAATAACAGGCTATCGTTTTGCTGCAACGATTATGCCTCGTAATCGCTTTGAATTGCTTCTCCAAATGCTTCATTTTTCCCAGCATGACGATGCTCACAAATCTGATAGATTACACCGTATTAGATCCTTACTGGATGTAATGAATACTAATTTTTAGAGATGCGCCGAGTAACACTTTTGCCGAGTAACGAATACCGAGTTTTACTCGGTTCATTTTTTTTTCAACCGAGTACTCGGCCGGGTAACTCGGTTCAACCAAAGTCCCATTTCGCGCGCGGTTCAAGTACAAACAGGTTCGCGCCGGTTGAGACGTCGGCTCGCATTGATACACCCCTCACCCCGCCCGCGGCTTTCAACTACCAGTCGCTTGATTGTTTGCAAACAATCACGTTACGCTGCGCGTCATAGTAGATAAATAATTGAAAAAGTTTAATTAACGATTGAATGTGTGTAGTACCTGATCAGTGATTGTTTACATAATGTCTTCACGTAAAAGATCCCGAATTTGGGCGTTTTACGACGAGATTGTAGAAGATAAAGCAAAAGTGAAATGTACTCTATGCAATTCTCTAATTTCACGTAGTGGTGTTGGACGAAAGGCTTCTACGACGGCAATGTTAAACCACGTTAAAATAAAACACACAGAAGAGTTTAAAGATTTGGAAAAAGAAACTTTGCGGGAATTATCTCAAAATCGTGAGCCAATAGCATCAACTTCGTCGTCACAATCGAATGCAGTGAAAATACAGCAAACCCTTTTCGAATCATTTACTAGTACTACAAAATGGGATACGACTGACTCGCGTGCTAAAGAAATTCACAAAGTTGTAGCGGAGATGATCGTGGTAGATAACCAACCGATATCTATGTTGGAAAATAATGGGTTTCAAAGATTAATGAATAACTTAAAACCCAAATACCAAATTCCTAGTAGAAAATACATGAGCGAGGTTGTCATACCAGAAGTTTACACCAAAGTAAAATGCGTAATAAGAGCGGAAATTGCAAAAGCTAAAGCTGTATCAATAACTACTGATATTTGGACCTGCACAAATAATTTACTCGGATTCTTAAGCTACACCGCTCACTGGCTAGACGAAGAGTTTGGGCTTCAACACAGAGTGCTGCAAATGTCACATTTTAGAGGACCCCACACGGCGGACAATATTCGATCAGTGCTTTCAGATTTATCCATGAACTGGGATATTGATACTCGCATTCATCTCGTTTTGAGAGACAATGGACCCAATGTGGTGAAAGCCATAAATGATAGTCAATATATTGGCAAAGGATGCTATATACATACGCTGCAATTAGCTGTAAAAGCTTCGTTGAAGGAACAAAATGTTATCTTTTTTATTTTTATTTATTTTACTTTATCGGATAACAGAGATCCATTGGGTTAGTAACAATAATCTTAACCTATGTTAGTACTTAACTAATAACACCGACAATGTACAGGTGACAAGTGACCTCACCAACGGGCTGTCATGTCTCCCGGCTATAGCGCGTAGAATGCTGTTGGGGCTGCCCCGGAGTCTGTTTAGCAGCGAGGCCGCTCTCTTACGCCGTACAGCATTGAAGCAGTCGGTACGTGCCTCAGCGAACATAGATGACGCGCTACAGAACCGAGGCAGACGCAACAGCACTCTAAATGCGTTGTTATATTGGATCCGCAGAGCATTGTAGGCCTTTTGGGTATAGCTGAACCACAGGCTCCCCGAGTACAGCGACATGCAATATGCTTTAAACAGCGTTATTTTGACTGCCACCGTACATCGGAAGAACCGGCGGGCCAGCATATTAGCCCGAACCGACAATGCTCTGCGCTCCCTCTCCATATCTGCGTCGTCCTTAAAATCATCTGTCATCCAGTGGCCCAGGTATTTAAAAGAGTACACCCTGTGCAACTCCACACCGTTCAGTAACACAGGAGGGACGGTGGAGGGACACTTGGTATCGGACTTGAAGACCATGTATTTCGACTTGCCTTCATTGTTATCGACGTTATTGCCTCTGCTAGAAAAATTGTAGGCCACTTTAACCATTCTGCAGCGGCACAAGAAAAACTGACCCAGATACAAAAAGAACTTAAACTGCCAGAGCACAAACTCGTGCAAGATGTGACCACAAGATGGAACAGTACTTTTTACATGGTAAGCAGATTAATAGAGCAAAAAAGGGCAATATCTCTCTACATCACGGACAACCCAAGTACAGTCAATCTACAACAATTAATTGAACGTCAATGGGAGATTCTACAAGAGTGCATTACATTACTCAAACCATTCGAAGAAGTTACTAAAATTACCGGCTCCACATTAGCATCAATTTCTGAAGTAATACCCCATACCAATGCCCTATTAAAATATTTATCAAAACCTGAAGTTTCCCAAACTTGGCCAAATATAGCAGATATGAAACAAAAGCTTGAAAGTGAAATTCAGGACCGCTTTCAAGGATTAGAAAAAGACAAATATTATAGTTTGGCAACTTTGCTAGACCCGAGATTCAGGATGCGATTTTTTCATCCCGAAAACTATGAACTAATAAGGAATACGCTATTTTTAGAATCAGTAAGAAGAAGTGACATTACAGAGAGTGCTAGCAGCAGTGAAGAAAACGAATCTGAACGATTACCACAGTCACAAGATCCTCATGCATCTTTCTGGAATTGCTTTGAAGAATTAGCTTCCACCCAGCCACTGGAGCGCGATGATCCTAAAAGCCCCATTGCTTTAGAATTAGGTTGCTATTTAAAAGAAAATTTGTTGGCAAAAAACAAGAGTCCTTTCGAGTGGTGGACAGGGCACCAAACAAGGTATCCAGAGCTGGCACGTTTAGCAAGAGTATTTCTTTGTGCACCTGCAAGCACCGTGTATAGCGAGCGATTGTTTTCGGAGGCCGGTAACGTCTACGAAGAAAAGAGGAATAGGCTGTTACCAGAACGCGCAGAGAGCCTTGTGTTCCTGCATCATAACTTACCTTTACTAAATTTTAAATATTAATTATTTTTTTATTACTGTTCTCGTAATTTTGTCTCATTACTGCTCATTCATTAGCATAATTTTGATTTTATTACTTGAGATGTTCAAAGATTTCCTAAATTACTAATAAATACTTTTTGATTATCACTATTGTTTTAATTGTATCTACCTAAATATTTTTTTCTTAAACAAAGGATACTCGGCATCCAAACCGAGTTATTCGGCCGAGTACGAGTATCAAAAAACCTGCCGAGTACGCCGAGTACCGAGTATCAACCGAGTACTCGGCCCATCTCTACTAATTTTGCAAAGCATTATACTCCTGCCGAAGATCTATGTATCGACGAAAGCGTTGTGCCGTTCCGCGGCAGACTCATTTTTCGTCAATATAACAAGCAGAAGCGCCACAAATATGGCATAAAAGAATTTAAATTATGTACACTACCCGGATATACATATAAGATCAATGTTTATGCTGGAAAAGAAAACGACCAAGTCAATACAACGCCGGCAAACGTCGTCATGTCCCTTTGCAGTGGCTTGTTAAACAAAGGTCACACCTTATACACAGATAATTGGTACACGAGTATTGATTTAGCAAGGGATCTATTAAAAAATGAAACCCATCTCGTAGGTACCATTAGAAAGAACAGAAGACATATTCCAAAAGTAGTTACAGATGCTAAACTGAAAAGAGGTGAATATATTGCCAGAGAGAGTGAAGATGGAATTACAGTCATGAAGTGGAAGGATAAGAGAGATGTACTGATTCTATCTACAAAACATTCCGACCAATTTCAGACAATCAAAAAGCGGGGGAAAACTGTTCTGAAACCGAAAATTGTTCTAGATTATAACAGAGCAAAAGGAGCAGTTGATTTGTCTGACCATATGGCGGCATATTCCACGCCATTAAGGAAATCAGTCAAATGGTATAAAAAAGCTGGTATTAACTTGCTCTTAAATACTGCACTTGTCAATGCATTAATAATATATCAGACAGTAACCGGGAAAAAAATCCAAATAGTCGAGTTTAGGAAACAGGTGTTAAAGGGATTGTTGACGAGAAGTGAGCAAACCTCAAACGAGATTTCAAGGCCAAGAAGAATGAAACATAAGCTTACAAAGAAAGACGGTACTAACAAAAATAATCGGCGAACATGTCAGCAGTGCTATAAAGAAAATACAAAAGTAATGGGGCGAGTTCTAGCCAAAAACAAGACTAAAAAGGTTGTTACCTTTTGTGAAACCTGTCCTAATAAACCATTTCTTTGTTTTGAGTGTTTCCATAAAATTCATTAAACAATTTACTTAATAAAATACCATTTATTTATTTGTTTTCTAATTGTTAATAACTTTAAATAAATAGTCACATTTTTTATTTACACATGCGGTTTCACTTAGCAAACTACCCCCGAATGAGTAGTTACTTATATTACTGTATTTATACTAATTTATAGTAGAACCTTAATATTTTGGCTAGTAATATTTGAAAACCATAATAACTATCACATTATTTAAATAAAATTATGAAATGATGATACACAATCTCACATTGAAATTCTTGTCCCATTACATGTTGTGAGATTATATGAAATATTTTTCTAAGTCACATTTTTTTCTAAAAACCAAGTGCAAATAATTTGTCTACAGGGCCGTGGGGGTCACGTCTAATACATATTTGCTTCACATTTATGCCTGACGGCTCAAACGAAACGTTTAAAGTCGCCTCTAGCTCGCGGACACATGGTGTCCCCCGCGGCTCTAACGGAACAATCGCATGTCGACTACATGGTATCCCCTATGAGCTATTAAGTAGGGTCCACACGGCAGCGACTTTAATCGATAGCGACTCGCTGGCGATGTCAAAATCTGAGTGTGGACGTGAATATTAGCAGCGATTTATAGTCGCTGTCAATGCGGCGATCGAATCGCTGTAAATCTGAAAAGTCGACAGTCGCCAAACAGTCGCCAGCGACATCGTTGCTGTGTGGACGTGTACGCCGTGCGTGAGCGATTTTAAAATGCTGTTTATTGGGGGTTCTGGATCACAGGAAGTCCAGCCTAAGTAGACCCGTGAGGGTATGTAGTTAGTGTGGGGGCGACCGTTCAGGTTATAGTGGTTAGTGGTGAAAAATGGTGTGTCGAGCGGAAACAGTATGTTGATAAGAAGGTGTTGCGGGGGCGCTGCGGGGCGGGTGCGGAGCGGGGAAGTGTGGGTTGATAAGGAGGGTATGTGGTTAGTCATACAATGTATGTTTTATTTTAAAATCAATATAACAAAGGGAGGACAGGAAATGAATAGTACAGACGTCAGCAGATCAAGCTACTACAATCTGTCAAATTTCTTTAATCAATTTTCAACTTTATCGCTAAAGTATAAGGTTCAAAGTTGATTGGGAAAAATTGACAGCTCGGGTAGCTTGATGTGTTGGCGCCTGTACAAAATGATTAAACAGGAGAGTAGGTGAAGGGAATATATAAAAGGAAAAATTATGATTAATAAATGCATACAGTTTGTGCTAAGTGTTCTGTCAGCAGTAATAGTCATCGTGCATTCATAATGATTTTAACGAGTTTGTTACCATGGGTGGTAATGTTCCACTTACAACGAGATGACGGTGGTGGTGAAATGGTGTTAAGAAATATAACACGATTCTTGAATGAAGATTTACAAGGTGTATGTAGTGATGATGAACTGTGGCGCATTAAGAAGGTGGAGCTCTTAGATGAGCAAGGTAATTTTATAAAAAGATGGTTAATAAAGTTTTATTTGAATAATGATTATGATAACGATGTGAATAGAGATGGATTTGGAATGAATATGTTTCACCATGAATATGTGGCTGTAAGCAGTAGGAAGAAACAAAATGGATTGAATTTACGTCTATGTAGTGAAAACAATAGATTGTTGTTTAACAAACTGGAAATCACAAGATTTATCAACCCTCGTTCAAAACGCAGTAGTGGTGGTGGTGGTGGAACTATGAACAATAGTTTAAGTCAAACTTGGACATCCGACGTGTTTCGTCAGACATATACAGATGAAAATGGTTTGGAAATCATAGTGAAAGTACCTAGAGGTAGTCCAGTTGTTATTGCTAGTCACCGTCGTCGTCATAATCATCAATATAAATCTGAAGATGGAGCAGGAGAGAATACGAGTGTTAACACAATGGAGACGACTGCTGCTACAACAACAACAACATCAACATCGACAACGGCTTATCCTATATTAAGTTCAAACTGCGAGCGTTATAAAGTAATTATGGAAAGTGTACAATTATGGATATCTACAGAAATGAAGAAATTGAGAGAAGGTAAAATAACCGACATCGAATGTTCAGCTAGTTTACCCATAAATTAATAATTTCTGACATCGGAAGAGATAAAAAAAAATTCACATGAAACTATGTCGTTTGCAGTTAAAAAATTTAAAAAAAATCTCATGAAACTGTGTTGTTGCGGTGAGTGTTCATTTGCTAAGATAATTAAATAAAACACAAATTAATAATTTCTAACATCGGAAGAGATTAAAAAAAATCTCATGAAACTATGTTTTTTTTTTGTGGTCAAAAAAATTAAAAAATTCTCATGAAACTATGTTGTTGTTTGTTTGCGGTTAAAAAAAAAAATATTTAATAAAATCTCATGAAACTGTGTTGTTGCGGTGAGTGTTCATTTGCTAAGATAATTAAATAGTGAATTAACCGTATAATGTTAGATAAGGCTTTAATATATAAACCCATACATTTCAAAGGAACATACATTCAGTTACCATCTAACAAGAACAACAGTAACAAGAACAACAGTAACAAGTACAATAACAGTGACAAGTCTTATATACCAGAAGTCTTATACAATCAGCGACAGTCTTATACATCAGTATAAGGGAGTTACTTGTACGCTTACGTGTCATAATCGCTGTAAGTGTTAATTTTTTTTAAATAAAATTATGTCATCAAATCAAGGAAAGAGTAATAATGCTCTCGCAGAATTAAATAGTTGGGGGAATAAAACTTGGAGAAAAATAAGTGATTTGGAGATAAATAAGCCTTATAAGATCATAGAAGCTAGTAGGATGTCTTCAAAGTATGCACCAAACGCAATGCAGACGGTGGTGCATCTGGAGAATGGATATACAGTCACACTACCATCAAGATTTAGCGATATAAATGAAGACCTACTGACTGAGCTTAATAGTGGTATTCATCTCATAAATAAAGGAGCAAGCGGGAATACATGGATTATCAACTTTTCTTTAGAATAGATCTGTTGAGGAATTAAATAATTATTTTATATTACAGTGACTGACGCTACCTACTGATATAAGTAATTTTAGATGACTTAGTATAGTCACATTTATGGTGATTATGATGTCACTAGTTGAAACAATGTATTTCGAATGTAAGAAGAATTGGTTAAAACATATATCTTCAAACAGATTGCTACGACTGTGGACAAGACCTATACCCCTTGCGAAGCTGAATGGAGACGTGAGTGTTTTACTAAAAAGTGTTTATGAGAAAAGTGATTTCAGTGATGCAAACACCTATTCCCTGATTGAGATCTGGGACGATATCACGTCTCATTTGGAGGATACTGCAGGTGATATCAATGTGGAAGTGAAAGAGTGGTTTCAGTTATTAAGTGACACACCGTCAGAGTGTTTCGCTCACGAACTATTCACCGAACAAATAGGTAATGATTTAATGAACTGTTTAATTTATGCTGTAAGCGAGTGTGGTATAGAAATATTTTAAAGTTTTCACTTGCGATTTTTTTTTTGTTTGTATATCTGCGAAAGTGTTTTCTTTTTTTTTGTGTACTTCATTATGCATCTAGAAAATATAAAGTATATTATTGATGTAGATGGGTTTCAGATGTTAAAGAATATGTACTTTAAAGAAGTGGCAATTTACAATGTTCAGGATAAGATTCTTTATTTGTTTTATATAAAACTCCCAACATGGTTATTAGATTATAAACATGATAAAAAAATTATGTTTGTCACAAGATATATTCACGGTATGCAATTAAAAAATTTTAACAATGATATTAGTTTTTCAGAGTTTGTAGAACGAATAAAGAGTTTTGACCCAAACAAACAGTTCACATGGGCTTACAAAGGGGGGATAATTGAAAGAGATTTCTTAACAAGTTTAGGGTTTATATCATATAATTTAGAATCAATAAATTGTCCGAAGGTAGAAGTAGTTATAGAAAATTTAAAATTACACCGCCTTAAGAATTGTACGAGGCATGTGGCATATAAAGGAAAACCACCTCACACCTGTCACTATAGTGGTGTAGAGGTGCGAGCATTCTCAATGTGGTTAGAACATCATCTACTTAATCGATAAGTGTAGCATTTAATTTTTTTTTGTGTAGTTAGGTATCTAGTTGTTTTTGTTTTTTTTTTTTCATAATTTGTATCTAGTTCATTTATATTGACTAGAAAATTATTTAGTATAAATTGGTAGCCTGTTGGTACCTATTATATGTTTCACATGTATATCTAATAATAATAAACATTTAACTTTTGTCTATACCTAATTAACTGTTATTATTAAGTCTTTTTTTATGTAATAATAAGCGTTTAAGAAAAAAAAAAAAAAATGTTAGCAAGCTTCAGGTAGGTCAGTGAAATAAAACATAACTCGTTGAATCTATACCGAACCACTTCACTAGAACTTTGTCACCCTTTCTCTTCAACACTTTCTCCACTAGATACACATCAGGATATTTAACTTTTTGCAGTTCCAGTTCATAAAATCCACCTAAGATTGGTAGTTTCCTTTCATCTTGCAACTGATAGGTCACCGGATTGGTGTTATTTACTTTCACCACTTGAAATATCTCCGAACTCCAGTTTCGGGACTCAAGCTATCTCTATACCAAATTTCATCAAAATTGGTCCAGCCGTTTGAGCGTGAAGAAGTAACAAACATATAAACACACACACACTCACAAACTTTCGCCTTTATAATATTAGTGTAAAAGTCGAAGCATTTATTTCAAACTAGCTGCGCCCCGCGGTTATACCCGCATAAGTCTCGATCCCGTGGGAATATCGGGATAAAAAGTACCCTATGTCCTTTTCCGGGACTCAAGCTATCTCTATACCAAATTTCATCAAAATTGGTCCAGCCGTTTGAGCGTGAAGAAGTAACAAACATATAAACACACACACACTCACAAACTTTCGCCTTTATAATATTAGTGTGATTAGTGTGATATCAAAAAGGTAAAAAGAATTAAAAGGAATTAATGGCAGGATACAACGGTGCTCACATATTTACAAATATTTTAAAAGTACTTTTATGATGTTCCTAAAATTTTAACAAGTATTATGTCAGAGTGCGAGTTAAAGTAATCACAGAAAATTTTAAGTCAATATCATAAAAATAATATGTACTTATACAATTAAAATTAGCAACCACTTCGATTTTGTCAGTTTGAATTTTGAAGTAAGATATTAGAGTAGAATAGAATACTCTTTATTAGTTGTATTATAGCCTCCTAGCACAATTTTAGATAAAATTCTTCGATTTATAAGACTTTCTTTGTAATAAGCAATCAGCGAGCGATCAACAACAAGGGAAAAGGTTATCGCAATTTGACAGCCAAATTTGCTCGCCGATTGCTGTCGCTCTGCTGTCAAAAACCATGCGTAATACGAAATAGTCGCGATAACCGCGCGATCACAGTAGGAAACTGCACTGTTTAGTTAACTAATTGTTCCATAGAGGCAGCACTATCGCTAGTTTGCTATGCTATCGCTATCGCTGTTACATAATACGGATTTGCGAAATTTGCGCGATAATTGCGCAAATTTCGCTATTGCTAGGCTTCTGCAAGATACGTAATAAGCCTGCGGCCCTAGTTTCCCATGTTTCGGTCGCCGAGGGACTGAGTCGCCGGCGACAAGTCGACAGTGCGTAATAGCCCATATGGCCCAAACAGAAAAACTCAAAAATCAAGGCGGCGCACATACGGGTAATTTGCTAATCTACGCGGCCAAAAGTGGAATTTACAAACTGTATATAATGTTGAATAGGACAACTACCTGAGCTAGAGGACAGTCTCGGGAACAATAACCCGCCCTCCCCACTCCGCTACCTGCACTAGTCGCGTCATAGATTTAGTCGGAATTCGATCGTTCAACTTGTTGTTTGTATCTGTTCTCGGCGCTCGTGCAATAACATTAACTTTGAAATTAAATATATTGCGTAAATTTAAGAAGTGTTTGTGATGGATCCTGATGTAGCAGGTAATTATGCTGTATTTCATTAAGTTTTTTTTTTTATTTTCCTCATTACAAAGGTAAGATATAATAATTTGAAAGTACCTACATGTTAGGGTGATTTATCATTGTAAATATTTTGTTTCGTCGTCTATTTGTTATACTATAAAGTTAGATCCTGCCGTAATTCCTTACACAAATGAAAGTTTGAAGCTTTGAGTAGTAAAAAATAAAAAACTCTGCCGCGGATAAGCGCGGATACGTTATGTTTTGATAATTTGAACTTTTTTTGAGTAAAGTACAAAAAAATTACTGTAATTCTCATAATTCTAAAAAAAAATGTCGTTTTGTTTTAGGTTCACGAGGTACCTCGGGAGTAAGAGTAGTGACCCGTAGATACATGTTTAATCGTGTGCAGAGCTATGATTTGCCTAACTTGGAAGAAAAACTTGATTCCTTCAAAAGCCATCTATTGTCTAGCGAAGATTACACAGGGGAACAAATTGAGACCCTGAAACGTAACTTTGCACTCTTCAAATCTCAAATTAAACAAAGATGGCTAAAAGCACATAAGAAGGTGGACGTATTTCTGAAAAGTAACCACTCATGGCTTGAAGGAACATTTGAGATACCCGCCATTTCACAAAATCGACCAGGACGGCCATCTAAGTTATTTAACGAATCGAGTGACAGGACCAAGAGGAGGAAAACTGAAGAGATTCGGTCTGTTGTGGCACAAGATGTTATCGTTCATGCAGCTCAGGTTGAGTTGCGGAAATCCGGAAAAAGAGATGCTTCCGAAATACTTAAAGAGATCACCAGTACTCCAACTCGAGCATCAAAATATAAAAAGGCTTTTTCTAAGTCAACAAGAGAAAAAACATGCTCACTTACTCCAATACAAGCATTGACGATGCTTGTCGAAGCCGATCTAACTCGTCGACAATACGAAATAGTAAGAAATACTAATAAGAAGTTCTTTCCTTGTTATACACTCTTACAGAAAGCGAAACAAGAATGTTATCCGCCCCTAGAATCATGCAGGGTGACGAGTACCTATGCTGAAACCGATTTACAACCTTTGGTTGACCATACAGTTAGGCGTTTATCTATTTTCCTTGAAGAGGTTTTAACAACATTAAAAGAACAAGAACGAGAGCTTAAAACTAATTTCTAAATGGGGATGTGACGGCTCACAGCAATCACAGTTCAAACAAAAGTTTGCAAATGATGCGGATTCTGATGCCAACATATTTCAGAGTAGTTTCGTGCCTCTACGATTAGTTTCTGGCTGTGAAGGTGAAAAACTTATATGGGAAAACCCAACACCTTCTTCTCCGCGATTTTGCCGCCCTATAAGATTTCGTTTTGTTAAAGAAAATACTGATGTAACGGAAGAAGAAATCAACTTCGTAAAAACTTCTTCTAATTCGCTAAGAGCCACAGAGGTTAACATGAATGGGAACAAGTACTCGGTCTTTCATGTCTTTGTCATGACAATGGTGGATGGCAAGGTCTGCAACGCGGCCACTGGCACGAAATCTACAAGTCGATGCTACATATGTGGTGCAACTTCTAAGGACTTCAACAATATTGACAATCAAAGAGAAATAAGTCACGAGGCTATCGAGTTTGGACTCTCAATTTTACACGCTCGGATTCGTCTATTCGAAAGCATTCTCCATTTAGCGTATAAATTGCCAGTAAAGAAGTATAGAGAGAGGAAGACAGAAAACGAAAAAAAATTGCAGCATGAAAAAAAACTCGAAATCCAGAAAAGATTTCGCGAAGAAACTGGATTATTGGTGGACATACCAAAGGCAAATTGTGGCAATACCAATGATGGTAACACAAGTAGAAGATTTTTCGAAGACCCCAAATTGGCATCTGACATAACAGGCATAAATTATGACCTAATATACAGACTTAAGGTCATACTAGAAACTATTTCGAGCGGCCATATAATTGATTCGGAAAAATACGACAAATATGCTTTGGACACTGCCCGCTTATATGTTGATTTATACCCTTGGCACCCAATGACTCCAACAATGCACAAAATTCTTATTCATGGTGCAGTGATCATAAAAAACGCGCTGTTACCTATTGGGCAGCTATCAGAAGAGGCCGCAGAAGCGCGTAATAAACATTTTAGATCATATCGCCAGGATTTTGCCCGAAAATTTTCAAGAGAAAATTGCAACAGAGATATTTTTAATCGATTGCTTTTGACATCAGACCCTCTTATAAGTTGTATGAGAAGCATAAAAAGAAGAAAAATGAAGTGTTTTTTGCAAGAAACTATCGAGCTTCTCATGCCTGGGGAACCCAATGTTGTTTCTTCAGAAAGCGAGGAAGAAAACTAATAATAATGAAAAGTAAACTCTACAGATAAATCTATTTTTACATATACTTCTAAAAAATATTATTTAGTGAATATTTAATAATAAAACCTCTTTATAAATCACATTAAGTATTTTTTCTACCAAATTATATCCCTTAGAAAAGAATAAGATAACAAAATAATTTTGGCCGCGTAGATTGTCAAAATACCCGTCTGTGCGGCGTTTAACGTGATAAAAACTTTTTTCAAGAGTTTGAAGCCTCTTGAAATTCACTATTGTAGAAATAGTATAAAGTGTAGACAGTATCTCTCGTCTGAATTAAATATCAACAAATTATACAAAATGTATAAAAATCAAGTGGGAGAACCGTTCAAAAAAGTCAAAGCATCTTACTTCCGAAAAATATTTAATACAACTTTCAATATTGGTTTTGGAAGCCCACAGACTGATGTTTGTTCTACGTGCCTTCTGTTTAGAGAAGAAATAAAACACGAGAAAAACGAAAACAAGAAGAAGACTCTTATGATCGCTAAGAGTACATAGTTTGAGAGCAAAGGCGTTTTATAATCTACTGAAAGAAGATAATGAAAAAGTACTGATACTGAGTTTTGACTGCCAAAAAAATCAACCCATGCCAAAAGTTCCTGACCAAATAACATACTACTCACGTCAATTGGACATTTATAATTTCACCGTCGTTGTTGGTCACTCAAAATCCCAACTTGATCACGAAAACGTGTTTGCTTACACTTGGACTGAGGATCTATTACCGAAGGCGTCCAATGAAATCGCAAGCTCCTTATTCCATTGCTTGTGTGCCGTAGTGGATAAACATGAAAAGGCGACGACTGTACGCTTAGTCGCAGATGGATTTAGCGGACAAAATAAAAATACAAGTGTCCTTGGAATGGCTTGCAAGTATTTCATGGACCATGCTCCGGAACGAATCAAAATGATATACAGGGTGTCCCAAAACTCAACGTCAAGCCGAAACGGGGTGACAGGATTGATCATAACCATCACGAGAAAAATCTGAAAAAAAATCTATCCCATGCAGTTTGAAAATTATGGGCATTTTAAGAAAAACCTAGAAATTTGATCAAACTGTACCATTTTTCGGTTATTGTGGTTATTATTTTTTATTTTTGTTCATTTGAACTTTAGAAACGTAATCCTAAATAACATTTCTAGAATCCCAATAAAAAATAATGACACAATTGCCTTAAGTTCCCGAGAATTGAGACTATTTGTTAAACTACGAATTTAAAATTTTCAAGATTCGTCGACTTCGAGTGCCTTGGCAAGTAGCATTAAAAGTTGGCGCATTTAATCAGAATTCTAAAATGGTACAATACTTGTTAGTTCCATACAATAGAAAAGAGTAAAAAAATTAAAACCTCAAGTAACCCGATTTTTGCTATCAGATTTTACTCAGTTAAAATGTTTTTAATTCGCACAAGCTCTAGGTAGGTTCTTAATTTTAAGGCAAAATGATGAGAGAGATGGATAATGGGTATGTTTGCCATGAGTGAGCGAGACAGATAGTGACGCCACGCATTGAGACGGAGATGCGTCGTTTAAACGAGTGCGAATGAAACAGATAGATGCTATGGCATCTATCTGTTTCATTCGCACTAGTTTCAGCCAAGCAAATGGCTACGCTACCAGTCCGACACCAACCAGTTAGTACGTTTCGCTCATTCGTCTACTGCGCACGTTCGTATTCGCTTGTGTTGATTTAGTACTGACAACTTTGGCTTCTCTTTTTGGACTTGAATCTTTGTGAATTGGACTTGTTGATAACATACCGGCAACTTTGGCTTCTCTCTGGACTTTTGTGTTGGCATCCTTTTTATCTACCATGCCTACGCGCTACACTTCACAAGAATATGCGAACATGCACCTCATTTATGGGGAATGCAGATGCAACGCAAGTGCTGCCGCTAGACTTTATCGTGAAAGATATCCAAATTTAGAGCGCTACCCGGATCACCGCGTGTTTGTTAATGTGCACCGTTCACTCACAGAGGGCGGCCATTTCCCGAATCAAATACAGGCTGGAGGTAGACCTGTGTTTCCTTTCCAGGAAGAAGTATTGCAAGAGGTCGCACGTGACCGAAGTATTTCCGTACGTGGAATTGAAGAAAGAACGGGAATACCGAAAAGCACTGCTCATCGTATTTTACAAAGAGCCGAAATGCATCCGTTTCACGTACAACGAGTTCAAAGTCTTCTACCTCGAGATTATCAGGAAAGGATTTCTTTTTGTAGAACAATGCTACAGAGGCATAATGAGAATCCCCAATTCATCCAAAAAATTCTCTGGTCAGATGAATCGACATTGAAAAAAGATGGTTACATGAACTTGCACAATTATCACGAGTGGCATGTGGAGAATCCACATTTAATGCGAGAAGATAGATCCCAGTATCGTTTTAAAGTAAACCTGTGGACCGGAATTTTAAACGGTAAAATTATTGGGCCTATTGAACTGCCTGAGAACTTGAATGGAACTAATTACCTACATTTTTTAAGAGAAGATTTACCAACCCTGTTAGAGGACGTACCACTAGCAGATCTTCGCGACATGTGGTTTCAACAAGATGGCTGCCCAGCGCATTTCGCAGTGCAAGTAAGAGATTTCCTTGACCAGGAATATCCGGGAAGGTGGATTGGACGTTCGGGCACTATCTCGTGGCCCGCCCGTTCACCAGATTTAAATCCCCTGGATTTTTTCTATTGGGGAGTTCTCAAAGAAAAAGTTTACTCAAAGCCCATTGAGAACGTAGCCGACCTGCGTGAACGCATTTCTCAAGCAGCTGAGGCGATCAACTCTCGAAGATATGCCCGACTAATAAGTAGATCTTTTTTAAGAAGATGTAGGGTTTGTATTGAGGCTGATGGTAAACAATTTGAACATTTATTGTAATAAAAAACGTTATTTCTCTATCATCAGACTTTTATTCCAACAAACCTAATTATTTTACTAATTTTACTAACTTTTTTTCACTTTGGTAAAAGTGGCGTCACTATCTGTCTCGCTCACTCATGGCGAACATACCCATTATCCATCTCTCTCATCATTTTGTCTTAAAATTAAGAACCTACCTAGAGCTTGTGTGAATTAAAAACATTTTAACTGAGTAAAATGAGATAGCAAAAATCGGGTTACTTGAGGTTTTAATTTTTTTACTCTTTTCTATTGTATGGAACTAACAAGTATTGTACCATTTTAGAATTCTGATTAAATGCGCCAACTTTTAATGCCACTTGCCAAGGCACTCTAGTACATTTTTTTTATAGGAGGGCCTGTCAAAGTCGACGAATCTTGAAAATTTTAAATTCGTAGTTTAACAAATAGTCTCAATTCTCGGAAACTTGAGGCAATTGTGTCATTATTTTTTATTGGGATTCTAGAAATGTTATTTAGGATTACGTTTCCAAAGTTCAAATGAACAAAAATAAAAAAGAATAACCACAATAACCGAAAAATGGTACAGTTTGATCAAATTTCTAGGTTTTTCTTAAAATGCCCATAATTTTTAAACTGCATGGGATAGATTTTTTTTCAGATTTTTCTCGTGATGGTTATGATCAATCCTGTCACCCCGTTTCGGCTTGACGTTGAGTTTTGGGACACCCTGTAGAGATAGTTTTCCCGGTAGTAGGCCATTTGTTTCTGCCGCCAGATAGGGTATTTACACAGATCGAAAAGAAAATTCAAAAGTTGAAACCATACCTGGTCCAGATGCCTATCTGCAATTTTTCAAAGAACATTCAACTGTTCTTCACTTGGGGCGAGATGTGGAAGCTCAGCAATGGAAGGAAGCAAGTTCCAAAGTACTTAAAACTACTAGTACGCTGCATTTTTCAATAAAAAGATGCAAAAGATTTTTACTAAAGAAGAACAAACAAAAGACGAACATCTTGGTGCGTGCAGAAGATACTTATCACAATCAGCTGGGGGATTTCAAAAACATCCGTTAGAAAGGAAAATTTGTTAGTCAGATTAGTCCCGAGCCTGTGCCTCTGTATGTCAAAGTGAAAGACTAAATTAAAAGACGTCAAAACCCTACTTACCACACACTATGGTGAACACTGGGAAGAACTGTCAGACTTAGCATATTTCAAAGATGTTTTACTTAGGCCAGAAGCACTACAAAATGAGTTAGAAGATGAAGAAACGTGCGAAACGCTAGAAGAAGCGCCTCATCTGATGATTTAGTAGATGTACATGTTATTTAATTTTCTCAATAAACACTAAGCAAAATATTTTAAATCAATCTTTTACTGGATTCCCTTGACAAAAATTTTGTTACAAATTACCGTTTCGCCACCCCTGACCTTTCACAAACGACAGTTTCAAAAATACTCTTATTTTGTGATCAAAGTTATGACATAAGTGCCAACACTACGCTGGTGGCCGGGATTTTGTCAGGAAGGCGTTGCTTCAGTGTCTAGTCCCACCTCCGGCAGTAGACATCCTGATGGCCTCTTTTTTGGACAACATTCTCAGACAATATGACGTTTGTTTCAAAAAATGGTATTTGATTGCATTGATTGTACAAGCCAATAATATCGAAATCCTCACTAATATTTTTAATGATGGTGGCCAATACGGTACGATACATTTTCATCGCTGCGTACTTTCCTAGGTTTTACACCCTTGCAAAACGGTAGCGGTAGCGGGGGTCGTGTAGACACACGACCCCCGCTACCGCGTTATAGAGCTACTTGGGACGTCAATGTAGTCTTGAACTTTTTAAGACTCATTGGATCCCAATGAAAGTCTCACCTTTGAAAGATTATTATCCAAGAAAATGTGTAACATTGCTGGCTCTTGTAACGGCTCATAGAATACAGACGCTATCTAAAATTAAGATTGACTAAATAGTTAAGTGGTTCTAGACAACCAGATTTGATAAAAAAAACATTTAAAGTTGGTACTAAACAACCTACTTTACATCTGCCTTTCTTTGAAGACCACACACACACACACATCATGTGAATGTTACAGGTAAAAATTATATTTAAAGTATGTCATATACAACATTATTTTTAGTATATGCGAAACCTGAATATAGTTTGTTCAGAATAAGTAACTGAATCGATTCCAATAATTTTTACCCCATGTTATATTTTGGCCCAAAAATATTTAAAAAAGGTTAATAGTTGGACACCCCGAGTATATTATACTGTGCCCCGAGGAGCGACTAAGTAGGTAGTTATCTACCATACGCGCACAATGGCGCGGCGCCGGCGCACAGCGAGCGGGGCGACCGGGGCGGGGGTGCAGCAACCTCAGTCACCCGGGTACCACTAGTTGGCGCGCACGTGTCGCGTGGGTCCAACTGCATAATCGCGAGCGCGCGGCCGCCGAGTTGTTTCGGTTGATCGTGTACTTACCTATCGTATGTAAAAAGTGTCGTGTAACCATGACTTTCTCATACACAAACGTCCAGTACATAGAAACAACGATAACAGTGATAACGTATTCCTGGCAGTGCGGCGGTACGAGGAGCAAGAGTATCGTGGAACACAATGCTTTGCCGTGATGATTAACATTTTTAAACACGCCAAGATGGTTAATTGTAGAAAGTTATTATTTGTACCTACAGCCTGCTGTGGTTAAGTAATGCGATGTTTAACACTTTTCATCCACTTTGAACAAATCGCATTGACTACATTGTATCACTTACGGCTTACGAATAAGTAATTACTTATTCGTAGCTTACGGCTGCATTTATTTACGAATAAAGTACATTATAATAACTACCTACACTTGACCATTACGACAGTCCAAAGCCTGCAAGTGTGATGGAAAATGTTATCACCAGTTAATTACAATACAATCGCCGCGCTGTACCGAACGGCACGCGGTGGGGGAGACCATGTTTTTGGACGGACAAACAGGTAACATAACAAGCTTATAACTTGGTGATTATTCATGATACAGTTTTGAAATTTTGTACATAGATTCTTTACATAAAAATACTAGACACGTGTTTCGGGTTTCGCATATACTAAAAATAATGTTGTATAGTACTGTGTAGTAAAGTAACATTTTATAAAAACTGGTTTAAGTAAGAAAGAACAAATTTTCAATTAAAAAAAATCTTTTTACCAAAAAAAAAACAACCGACTTCAAAAAAAAACACTACGAAGTGATAAATAACTTCAATTTCGTAAGTCGGTATCGTTGGTTCCGCATTTTGGTTTTTTGACATTTCATTTCATTATTTCGCAGAAAATAAAGCACGCCGTGTAAAGTTGTAGTCTTTCCTGGTTATTATATTTTCTGTGTTTCTGTTTTACGTCACAAATGAAAGTTATTAGATAATAAAGTTTCAAAACTAAAGGATTATTACTTTAACAAATGGTCACAAAAATGCTACTCATTGGCAGTTTTAACAATTTTTCTTAAATACTGAAGGGAGGGGGCGCCACTATCAAGGTTTTGCCCCGGTTCGAAAAAATCGTAGATCCGGGGCTGCGCATAATACACCAAGAAACGCTTTGTGCCCAAACATTTCCGGCCGAAATAGTTGAGGTCATGAATTTGGTAATCAAGATTGTTAACAGCATCTAGTCAAAAGCACTCTACCACATCGTCCAGAAAAAGGATCTCTAACTCTTCCAACTTCTTTTTATTATTTAAAAAAATCTGTTCACAAATACTTTTTAACGACTTCAAAAAAGGAGCTTATTCGTTAACTAAATCAGAAAAAAAATAAAAACTGTGCAAGCGACATGCGCCAAAGCCCAATCATTAACAGCCCTTTCACACGGCAGTCCAGTTTTTAACAGGATCCCGTTTTCTGCAGGATCCCGTTTGATGCCGAATGTGTTTATATGCTAGCGTTCACACGAGCATCCCGCATGCGGGATCCTGCAAAAAACCGATCCGGTCGAATTGTGCCGTTCGGTTTTGTCACTAGAAACTGGATCCGAAGTCCAGTAAAAAGCGGGATCCCGTTTAATCACACATATATTTCAATAGCAGTGTTCACACGGCTTCCTGCGTGCGGTTTTTTGCTGGACACTGTTTTTTGCGGGATAGTGGAGTGGTGGCAGCCCCCGCCCCGCGCCCGCCGCGCCACGAGCGTGTGTAGCGCTCGCGCATTGCTCTTTTGCGCGGCGCCGAGAAGGTTGTGTTTCGTCGAAAAATGTCGCAAACAAATATTGATCCCGAACTTCTTATTACACTAATTGAAATTAGGCCTATATTATGGGATAAAACGCTGGAAAATTATAAAGATAACAACTTGCGAACTGCAGCATGGCGCGAAGTTTGCGTTGTTTTGAGAGAAGACTTTCAAGAACTTGAGGAAAAAGAAAGACAAAGCTATGGTAAGTTTTTATATTTATTTCGTTTATCCTTGTATTGCTTCTTCTTGCCAAAGTACAGCTCCCACTTCAGAAACAAAATAATTTGTGAACTCTGTTCTTATTGTGTTAGCACAGCGTCCACCTCGTGTATTTGGCTCATTATGTACGTTTTCCAAAGATATCGTTGAACTGTTGCTGTCAATGTTCGCATATGAACTTTCATTGAGCATGATATAGTTATGAAGCACAGTGCAAGTTTTAACTATCGAGATAGCTGTACTGGTGCTTACGTCCAATGGACGATGAAATATTCGCCATTTATTTGCCAATATTCCAAACGCGCACTCCACATAACGTCTGGCTCTTGTTAATCGATAGTTAAATATCCTTTTATTTTTATCTAAATGAGTTCCTCCATAGGGTCTCAACAGATTATAATGCAAACCAAATGCTTCATCACCCACTATCACAAATGGAACACGTGATTCCAAACCTGTAGAGAGAGGACGAGCTTCTGGTAAATCTAAACTGCCATCATTTAATCTTTTCCAGAAAGTACATTCTTTGAATATAGAGGAGTCACATTCTTTGCCATAAGAGCCTACGCTGATATAGGTGAATCTATAATTCGAATCCACTACCGCTAGCAATACAATGGAAAAAAAGTTCTTGTAATTCATGTACATAGAACCGCTGTGACTTGGTTTCTTCATTCTTATGTGCTTCCCATCAACTGCACCAATGCAGTGAGGAAAATTAGCTTTATTATAAAATGCGTCAGCAATTTGTTCCCACTCATATTTTGTGTCGGGCAATTTCATAAACTCCTGATGCAACTTATTCCATATAACATTTGTTACTTCTATTATTATTGAGTTGATTGTTGAGACTCCCACTCGATATGTGTAATGTAAATCCCTGTATGAACACCCAGATGCCAAGTACCTGCAAATTGAAAACATAAGTACCTAGTGTTATTACAAAAAAGTTAGACGTTTAACACATGTTTAACAAATAGCAGAATACCTAATACTGGAGCCTGTTGATGGTTCTTTCTCCGCCCTTATTCATAATTTATGTTTTCTTTTTCAGCTAAAATGGTCGTTAAAAAATTGAATCAGATAAGAGACAGCTGGAAGAGGAGTTTAAATGCGAAAAAGAAAATAAATAAATCTGGATCTGCTGCAGTTAATACCAAAAAATACTGTTATCACGACCAGTTGTTATTTTAAAAAAAAAATATGGATCCGGCTGAAACACAAGACAGTGGCGGTAACAAAGCTACAAATATTGAAGAGGGTGATACGGAAAATCCTATCCAAAATGAAGGAAGTGAAAATGAACCTACTATTGAACATGGAAGTCCAGGACAAGAAAATCCCGCAGGTGGTGCTAAACGACTTAAGAGAAGTGTACTACCAAGGCAGAGGCTTTCTGTAATGGATCAAAAAATGGCGAGTTTTATTGATCACCAGATGAAAAGTCAGCCGAATACGCAGAATGAAGATCGTAACTTGTCATTTTTTAAAAGTTTACTTCCTACACTAGCTTCACTCAACGATGATCAAATATTACAATTTCAAGCAGGTGTTATAAGTTTGTTGCAAAATATAAAAAGCCCCAACATTAACCAATGGTCCTCTCAACAACAATCTACTTCTAATAACTACTCTCAATCAGCAGGTTATTTCACACCGCATTACAGTGTTCAGTCATCGCCATCTGCACAATCAGTTGAATCGCAGAGCTCTGATTTTCCGGATTTCACTAATATTTAATTAATATTAACGATTATCTTGTGAAAATAAATATCATACATACGAGGGAGCGTTTTTATGTTCGCGGAATGGGGGACAAGGGGTGGAAATAAAAAAACCAAAATATTTTTCCTTTTCAATATATTCACCTGCAAAACGGATACATTTTTCAGATCTTTCAATTAGTTTATTTATACCCTCATTTAAAAAGTTTTCTCTTTGTCTTCAAAATACGCCTAAACTGCCTCCTTGACTTCATCATCGGTGGTAAATTTTTTACCCCGCAGCTCTTTTTTCATTTTTGGAAACAGCTAATAATCACTCGGGGCCAGGTCTGGGCTGTAGGGTGGGTGATTCAAAATATCGAAGCCCACTTTATGCAGGGCAGCCAACGCAACGCGGCTCTTGTGGACGGGCGCATTGTCGTGCAAGAGGAAGACGCCTTTCGTCAATTTTCCTCGTCTTTTCTTTTTGATTGCTTCCCCTCAAACACTCCAGAATTGACGCGTAGTGTTCTCCGGTTATATTAACGCCCTTGTCCTTATAATCGATCAGCAGGATTCCTTCAATTTCCCAGAAAACGGTCGCCATGAATTCAGGCTGGGGATCGTCTTCAAGTGATTCTCGTCCTTGCTTGAATAGACGATGCCAGTTGTAAACCATGGTTTTACAAGGACAAGAGTCTCCGTACACGGAGGACATCTCTTCCGTAATGGTTTGGACGTTTTTTCCTTGCTTGGTAAGGAACTTTATAAAGGCGCGTTGCTCGATTTTCTCCATTGTGAACGCTGTCTTCCCGATTAAGTTGCTTAGTTGATGATAGTTCAGAGACTAATGAGCCGATTATAATAAAACTTTGTATTTATACTAATAGTGAATCACTCAACACGTTGAGGTACTAATGAGACCCCTAACCCCTTTCCAACCCCGCCATTCCGCGAACATAAAAACGCACCCTCGTACATAACTTATTACGTTTGGTAATAAATATTAAACTTTTAATATGAGTTTCATTCTTACCTTAAACATATTGCTAACTTTTCTTCAGGTGTGATGCTTTTTCTCATATTTGTATCACCTTTTTTTAAATCTTCATTCACCCTTTTTAAAAGGTCGTCAAATGTGGTCATACTCATTCTAAAATAATTGAAAAATTTTGACTCATCTCTTCTCAAATCGCTCATAAGATTCCGAAAAATACCCAAATTCAAACGTTGTGTCAAAATAGGATGAACCCATAATCTTCTATTTCGCTGCCGACGCCGATAATACCAATAGAAAATTAGGAAAGTATTCACGTCCATTTCACTTGATAACCGGCGTAGGAATGGTAAAAAAAACAGGATGCAACCGTGTTCATACGGCAGTCTAGTTTTGCGGGACCAGCTTTTTACTGAATCCTGCAAAACTGAACTGCCATGTGAACACAAGCGTCCAGTTTAGCAGGATACCGTAAAAAGCCGATCCCGCAAAACTGGACTGCCGTGTGAAAGGGCTGTAATAATTCAAGTTGCGAAAATTATACGCACTATAGCCACAGAATACATAATAGTGTTATGTCTATAGCCCTGGTTCTGACACTACTTGCGGAGTGACATCATGGTGTTTCATAAAGAAATTTCGAAATTATAGAAACTATGCGTATCTCAACGGGAAATTATAAAACGAATAATTACCTACGATTGTGTGTTGTTTTAGTAGTGAATTGAGCGAGTGATCGGTTATAACGACTTCATAATATGAACAATTACAAACTAGAACATACAGGATTGGCCTTAACCGTATTTCTGGTTTGTTTCGCATATGTATTAATAATCTGTGGGCGAGCGCGAGCGCGGGGGGAATTCTTGTACAGCTAGCTATGTCAAGATAGTAAGGAATATATTGACAGTAAAACAGTACAAGATAGAATAGCTAAAATTTCTTCAAATGTAACATATTTGCAGATGGAAGACATTCAACTGGCTTCTGCCTTATCACTTGTTATTAGTCTTGGTATTGTGATTAGTCTTGCGACATAAAAGACACGGCACAAGTTGCCCTTTTTTAACCGACTTCTAAAAAGGAGGAGGTTCTCAATTCGCGCATAACTCCGTCGCTTGCCAACCGATTTGAAAAATTCTTTTTTTGTTGGAAAGAGTATACTTCCCAAATGGTCCCATGAAAATTTTATCGAAACCGGACAAGCGGTTTTTGAAAAATCATCAAAAATCTAAAAATTTATCTACATTGTCTACATTAACGATCTTTTCGTTTACTTTTTTGTGGGGTAGGTACAACTAAAAAGTGAAAAATAAAAACTTTTTTACAAAAAAAAAAACAACCGACTTAAAAAAAAAAAACACTACAAAGTGATAAATAACTTTAATTTCGGAAGTCGGTGTCAAAAAACGAAAATGCGGAACCAACGACACCGACTTCCGAAATTAAAGTTATTTATCACTTTGTAGTGTTTTTTTTTTTTGAAGTCTGTTGTTTTTTTTTTGTAAAAAAGTTTTTATGTCAGGTATATGTCACCCCAAGGTCCAAAAGAAGAACTTCTAGGATTGCTACCGCTCTCGAGACAAACTAGAGGGGAAGATATAGCGAATACCGTGCAAAAATGCCTCGAAGATAATAAGATCGATTTAAATAAAATCGTTTCAATAGCAACTTATGGAGCCAGAAGTATGATAGGAGAAAATAAAGGGAAAACAACGATTCTTCAGAGCAAAATAAACCCCGAAATTCTTACGTTTCACTGCATAATACACCAAGAAGCGCTTTGTGCCCAAACATTTCCAGTCGAAATAGTTGAGGTCATGAATTTGGTAATCAATATTGTTAACAGTGTGAGTTAGTCCTACGCCCCCTACAGGTGGTGGAGATAAATTATACACAGGTTACCTTACTAAGACACGTGGTGACGTTTATTAATCAATTCGCTACAGTGACCTACTTAGTCCGAGGCGTAAGGCTAACTGCCCGCTTCGGCAAGCCCCGCGTTGAACTATTACAATAATGTGTGCGTCAGCACCTTACATCATTCCCCCCCGTATTTTTAAGTTTTTTCTTAAAAAATAAAATTTACACTTATTTATTTATTTTACAAAGGTTTGCTTTTCGCTTACAATTCTTTTATTTTTCTGTTCTTACTTGTATATAGGTACTCTAATTATGTTTACATGTTTCCTTGTTACATACTTTATATTGGCTTATTATTAAATTGTTTTCATTGGCGAACATTCCTTTTATTTCCTTTTTGTTTCTTATCTGATTCTATTAGTGGTCATATATTTTTCATAACAATGGGCATACAAATTTTTATATCTTACATCTACGCATAAATTGACAAAACAATAAACATCAAATTGACAAAACAATTGACAAATCAAAGTGGCAAAACACTAACAAAACTATAAATATCTGTTGTTTGGACCAACGTTGGTTTACACACAGATATTACCTATCGTAATTAAACTCTATGTTTGCTTAAGGGTAGTTGACATAATGGCATACTCTGCTATACTCAAATTATCACCGCTTAGGGCCTGCAGTACCCATTATGCCAACGCCAACAACATACTTCCTGGACTGCTCAATTGTACTATTAAACACATCTGGTACTCACAATTGCACTTTTCTTACGTCATCATGGTATTTGGGTTGCTGTAACCCGCTTCCGACCGTTATCACTATTGATACTGCGTTATTATTATCACTTCTGTTTCTTATTGTATTATTCGACGACCACTTGAGGCGTACCCATTCGCCTTTGCTCCTTCATGTTACGATCCACATTACGCGATACTTGTTTATATATCCATTTCTTAATGTTTGTTTGGCACCTGGTACACGCCATAATCGCTATGATTATTATGATGATTCCCAAGATTCCCAGTACTAAAAGGCCAAATTTATCTAACCTATCAGTCACTTCTGTTTGGTTCGTAATTATCTTCGCCTGTGTCATGACAATTTGTTCGTGGGGGTTATTTGGACTCTGAGTGTTACCCATTGTTGCTCCTATTCTTTACTATGTTCGCGACTTCGCGTTTTACCTTACTGTGACTGACCTGTGTACCTACATGAATCGCACAGGCTTTTTGCTGACCCGGCCGGTACGTGTAATGTGTGGTACCGGTGACACGCTACGAGCGGTTTCGTTATTATTACTACTAGTGCTTTCCTTTTTTTCTTGATTTACTAAATATGCCGGCTTAAGTCTATCTATTGAAATGTTAGTCTGTCTATTTGGCAACTGTACCGTATATACTTTATCTTTTCTTTGTAAAACTCGAAACGGACCATCGTAATTAGGTTGTAGCGGTTTCCTTACTGTATCGTTTCTAATAAATACAAACTCCGCTTTTGGTAGATCTGGATGCACAAACAAGCTTTTTGTGTTCTTGTACCCTATCGGTACTGGCTTTAATTCGTTAATCGCCTGCCGTATCCTGTTGACGCATTCGTAATCGGACGTATAACCACCTTTATTATTCTCTGCGTAGAAATCCGCTGGCATTCTTATCGTTTGACCATACACCATTTCCGCCGCGCTTATACCGTTGTCCGAGCGTAATGCTGATCTAAGCCCTAGCATGACTGTTGGTAACTCGGTCACCCATGATGATGAAATCGAATTTAATCTTGCTGTTAATGCTACTTTTAATGATCTGTGCCATCTTTCTACTGCCCCATTGGACTGTGGATGATACGGTGTAGTTCTACATTTGTGTATACCTAACATTTTTAATAGCGACATGAATAGTGCACTTTCGAACTGTCTCCCTTGGTCGCAAGTCATTTTCACCGGGCACCCAAAACGTGCAATCCACCCTTCGTAAACTATTTTTGCTACCGTTTCTGCAGTAATGTCCTTGATAGGAAACGCCTCTGGCCATCGTGTGCGCCTATCTACTATTGTTACTAAATACCTAAACCCCTCTTCTGTAGTAGTTAGTGGGCCTACAATATCCACATGAATGTGTTCAAAACGATCGCAATTTGTAAAATTCTCTAATTCTGAGTTAGTATGCCGAATGACTTTACTGCGTTGGCAATGTACACACGTCTTTGCCCATTGCCCTACATCTCGATTCATGTTTGGCCAAAAGAATTTATCCTGCATTAACTTTCGAGTAGTTCGAATGCCTGGATGACTTATATTGTGTGTCGCATCGAACGCCTTTTTTCTTAAACTTTCTGGTAGGTACGGCCTCACATTCTTTGTTGATATTTCACAGGAAATTGTTTTCCCGCCTGTTTGCGGTACCTCAATTTCCTTAATAACGACACTACTATTTTGTATTGGCCTTAACAAGTAACTATCCTTTGACTGAGCTTCTGCTAGTTCTGAGTAATCAATTGCCTGTGGGCAATATATTGTTTCTACTCGCGATAAGGCGTCTGCTACTGGGTTCTCGGAACCGTTAATGTGTCTTATATCTGTTGTAAATTCACTAACGTATGCCAACTGCCGTGTCCGCCTAGGTATTTCTTTACCGGAGTTGCTTTTTGTAAACGCGAAGGTTATTGGCTTGTGATCAGTATAAACTATCAGTTGTCTGCCTTCAACCTGATTCTGAAAATATTGGATCGCTAAGTATATCGCTAATAACTCCCTATCATACGCGGAGTATTTTTGTTCCGTCTGACTCATTGCTTTAGAAAAATAACCTATAGGTATCCATTTATCGTTGCTACGTTGTTGCAAAACTGCACCCACACATGTATCCGACGCGTCAGTCATAAGTGCTAGCGGTGTATTTGGCAATGGGTGCGATAATGTGACCGCATTCTGTAAGCATGTTTTACATTGTAAGAATGCCTCGTCAGCTTCCGTTGACCATTGTATGAGTGATTTGTCCCGTTTCTTTGCGCCTTTTAAATATTGATTTAATATTCTTTGCGATTTGACTGCCCCTGGAATGTGCATCCTATAAAAATTTACCATCCCGAGAAAACGTCTTAATTGTTCTACCGTTTTTGGCTTGGGATATTTAGTAATTGCCTCTACTTTCTCTTTTAGTGGTCTGATGCCCTGCGTGGATACCTCAAAACCCAGAAATTCAACGCTTTCTTGTCCAAAACTACTTTTAGTTAGGTTAATAGTCACCCCATAGTCTTTAAAACGCTTGAAAACTTTTTCCAGGTCGGCTTCATGTTCCGCCCTCGTGGCGCTGGCTATTATTACGTCATCTATGTATCCAAAAACATTGCCTAAATCTTTTAAAACCGTCTGATCCATGAACCTTTGGAATGACTGCGCAGCGTTACATAGACCGAAGGTCATGCGGGGAAATTCAAATAACCCGAATGGCGTAATTATCGCGGTTTTTTCGATGTCCTCCGGATTAATCGCTATGCAATGATATGCCCTATTTACATCTATTTTTGAAAATATTTTTTTGTTGGCTAGCAAATATGTAAAATCATGTAGTCTGGGTATCGGGTACCGATCTGGTTTAGTAACCGTGTTTAACTTCCTATAATCCCCGCACGGTCGCAACTCGCCATTTTTCTTTGGGACCACATGAAGTGGGCTAGCCCACGGACTTTTGGAGGGCCTACAGACCCCCATTTCCTGCATTATGCGGAATTCTTCTTTAACCTTTCTATATTTGTCGGGCGGCAACGGGCGCGCCTTGGCATGCACAGGCGGGCCCGTTGTTTCTATGTGGTGTAACACAGAGTGGCGGGGCGTTTCTTTAAAAGATAACGGTTGTGTTATCTCCGGATATTTATTTAGCAATTCTGCATACGTATGACCGCCCTCGACGGTTTTAATTGAATGATCCTTGCAACAAACAACAGACGCTATTACATTCAAGTTAGTTTCCTTATCTATTAGTCTTCTAGCTTTTACATCAACCAAAAGGCCATGATGACTTAAAAAATCTGCCCCTAATATTGGTTGCCTTACATTCGCAACCACAAAAGTCCACATAAATGCCCGCCTTAATCCTAAGCTTAATGTCAAAGTCTTAGTGCCATACGTTTCTATAACCGTACCATTAGCTGCATACAGCCTATAATCACTAGATTTCGAATACGTGCGCAATCTACTATTAATTGGAATCACCGAAACATTTGCTCCCGTATCTATTAGGTACCTGAATCCACTGGCCTCATCTGCTATACACAGGCGGTGAGAGGGTGTGACAGTGCAGGTGTCCGCCGTCGCTTGCACTGTTGCTAGTTTCCCGACGTTCCCTGCGGCTTCTTCCATGCACACGGCTCCAGACATCTATTTGCTCGCTGTCCGTACCTAAAATGATAATCACACAACCAATCTGGATCGTTACTGGAGCGTCGCTTCGGGGCCGCCCCCTGTCTGCGCCCTGAACTTGATCGTGGGCGGAATCGCCCTCGCCCTGTTCCACGCCATGGCTGTCTCCCTCGTAGTTGTACCACTTCCAGCCGCAGTTCCTCCAGTTCTGCTGCCAAATCTCGCTCCTGTGGCCTTCGTTTTTGTGATGCCACTTCCGCAACTTCTATGGGTCGTGTCGTCTCCATAATCTTGTCCGCCAGCTCCGCCAGTTTATCTAGTTCCTGAATTTCGCTCACTGCCAGTACCGCTCTGACTGATGACGGTAAGTGTCCCGTCCACATCATTTGGAGTGTCTCGTCTGGCAATTTCTTCCGTGCCAAATCCTTCATTTTCCTGAGTAGATTCGACGGTTTCTGATCACCTAACTCCATTTCGGATAGCAGTCTCTGGAATTGCTTGGTCTCTGATTCTTCATATACTGCCATGAGCCGATTCTTCAATAACTCGTATCTTTTTGTTTCGGGAGGTGCCAGTAACACGTCACTTGCCTGCTCCACGTTGTCCTTGACGAGTTTTGTTACAAGCATGTTATACTTATCCGCGTCTGACAACTTTTGATTTGCCACAACAGCCTCAAACTGCACAAACCACAACCTGGGTTGATCGCTCCAGAAAGTAGGGATCTTTGATGTTACAGAGACCGCCGCAACCTCTGTGTCGTTTTGATTCCCGTTTTTCGCCATTTTATTTTGTTTCACTGTACTGTCTGTCACTATTCACTATTTCCACCACCACTAGTTCTTTACACAGGGGTCACCAGTGTGAGTTAGTCCTACGCCCCCTACAGGTGGTGGAGATAAATTATACACAGGTTACCTTACTAAGACACGTGGTGACGTTTATTAATCAATTCGCTACAGTGACCTACTTAGTCCGAGGCGTAAGGCTAACTGCCCGCTTCGGCAAGCCCCGCGTTGAACTATTACAATAATGTGTGCGTCAGCACCTTACAACAGCATCTAGTCATAAGCACTCTAACATTGTCCAGAAAAAGGATCTCTAACTCTTCAAACTTCTTTTCATTATTTAAAAAAATCTGTTCACAAATACTTTTTACCGACTTCAAAAAAAGGAGCTTATTCGTTAACTAAATCAGAAAAAAAAAAAAAACTGCAAGCGACATGCGCCAAAGCCCAATCATTAATAATTCAAGTTGCGAAAATTATACGCACTATAGCCACAGAATACATAATAGTGCTACGTCTATAGCCCTGGTTATGACACTACTTGCGCAGTGACATCATGGTGCATAATAAAGAAATTTCGAAATTACAGAAACTATGTGTATCTCAACGCGAAATTATAAAACGAATAATTAGAGCCTGTCCAGAAAGCGCGATTTACGCGCGTGTCCACTCGCGCGTAGGCACTCGCGCGTTCTCGAGATACTAGAGCTACATACATTCCGTCCAGATGCTCTCGCGCGTTACCTCACACGCGCGTAAAACGCTTGCAATTAGCGGGACTCTCGACTCGTTCGTTTTACGCGCGTGCGCCGCGCGTGTCGAGATACTCCGGTGCCATTGAAGCGTCCAGTACTACGCGCGTGTCCGTGGCGAGTGGACGTATTCGGTTAAAAATGGAGCGTGAAAACTTTGACACGGAACTTTTTATTGATGAAATTGAGAAAAGGGTAGCTATATGGGATATGGAATCATCAGATTATTCTAATAGAACCATTAAGCGTAGGAACTGGGAAGAAATTGTGGAAATTTTTTGTGAAGCTGGTGATTCCGAGGAGAAAAAAAAAACTTTAGGTAAGTAAATAATACTTTATTAAATAATATAATTCCTTGCATAGATTTTACGTTTAATAAACAATATCATTTTATCTTGCCAAGGGAGTTTGCCTTCGTTAACAAAATAATCAGCAAATCTATCTCTTGTATTCTATGATCTCGCATTAGGCCTCACTGCCTCAGTGTTCAAATTAATCAGAGATGTTTCGTAGAGAGTGTGATCATACCTGTAGCCATCCCTTAACCTTACGTAGTTATGGAGAACACAATAAGCCTTAATGATGTTTTCTGCAAATTCTATGTCCACATTCAACGGTCTATGAAATATTCTCCATTTATTTACCAAGATGCCAAAGCAACATTCAATGTAACGCCGGGCCCTGGATAAGCGATAGTTGAAAATTCTTTTTTTGGTTGTTAGAGATTTACCGCAATAAGGGCGCATTATATTTTCAGACAGACTAAACGCCTCATCTCCTACTATGACATGAGGTAAGGGGGTTGTATCTATTTGCGAAATTGGCTTTGGATCTGGGATATCTAAAGTTTTCTCGACAAGTTTTTTATATAAAATAGAGTCTTTAAAAATTGTGGAGTCATTACTTTTTCCATATGCGCCTATGTCCACTGCAATAAAACAATAATTTGCATCGCATAAGGCCAACAAAGCAGTTGAAAAATAACTCTTATAGTTATAAAAAAGAGATCCAGAATCGTTAGGTTTTATAATACGGATATGCTTGCCGTCAATGGCGCCGATGCAATTTGGAAAATTTGTGCATTTTTGAAATTGTTTCGAAATTTCTTTCCATTCGGCTTTCGTTGGTTCTCTCATTACTATATTTTGCAGTTTGTTCCATATGACGTAACAGGTTTTCTGTACTATTTCGATAGTTGTAGACTTTCCTAATCTATAGGCATAATGAGGTCCGCAAAATAACACCCTGTAGCCATATATCTGAAAAGAAAGTTACATAAGAATTATTATTTTATTCTAATTTTTTTATTGTTTACAGGTACTTTATTGCAGAAGAAGTGGAAAGGGTTGCGTGATGGCTTTGTAAGAGAAATGAAGAAGAAAACCACACCGTCTGGATCAGGAGCCTCCGGCAAAGCCAAATATATTTATTTTGAACGTTTGATGTTTCTCAAAAGATCGACACGGAATAAAATAACTGAGAGCAACATCAACACCGCGTCTGTTGCAGCTGAAGAACAGGAGTTTTCGGGCGATGGGGAAGATGTAATGAGACCTCCACGTAGTCAGACGAAAAAGAAGAAAAAACTAAATGCGGCCGACGAAGAATTTCTCTTCATCATAAAAACAAATTTAGCATCTGGAAATCAGCCACAGATATCAAACCAAATGGAGTCAGATGATGACAAACTATTTTGTTTGTCCTTACACAAAGAGCTTCTTAAAGTACCAGAGGAAAACAGACTTCAAACAAAAATTGAATTAATGAAAGTACTTCAAGCTCAACAAGCTCTGTGTCTTAAATCTGCAGCTGCTCGTTCCGACTACCAACCTTCGACACAATATCATTACCAAACAGGAATGACACAACGTGGACAGAGAGATTATTTTGGAGAAACAGGATATATCCAACAGACCCTTCAACATCTTCGTTTCCACCTGCAACCTTTTCGACTTACAATCGAGGTTATTGCACTGCGTCACGACCACCAACGACGTCTAGCTACAAAAACCCATCACCGGCATCTACTGAATGAATTGAATTAATGGAACTATACGATAATTAAAATAAATGTTAAGTACCTACCTATACTCGTATTATATAAGAATGATTCCTAGTATTTGTTAATTTTGTTCAAATTCTTGTAATCACGAGTTTTTCTTCTGCAAAAACAGTATCCCGTACCACATAATTTTGACATGGCGTCAAATCTTCTTTGATCATTTCTAGTAAATCATCAAACGATGCTATTGACATCCGAAAGTAGTTGACAAACTTTTCACTATATTCTCTGAGTTTTGGGTATAAAGTTATAAACATACTATGCGTCATTCTGTCACGTAGAATGGGATGCACGTTAAATCGTCGACTTTCTCTTCGTTTACGACGTCTCCATCGACAGTATGCAAGCCACAACACAACCGCTGTATCCGAGTCCATGTTTATAACTGACCAAATCCGTCTCATCACATGCGCGCGTGATTTCGCCGCATCTGGACGCAATACAAATCAAAACGCGCGAGTGGACGCGCGCGTAAATCGCGCTTTCTGGACATGCTCTTACCTACGATTGTGTGTTGTTTCAGTAGTGAATTGAGTGAGTGATCGGTTATAACGACTTCATAATATGAACAATTACCAACTAGAACATACAGGATTGGCCTTAACCGTATTTCTGGTTTGTTTCGCATATGTATTAATAATCTGTGAACGAGCGCGGGGGCGGGGGGAATTCTTGTACAGCTAGCTATGTCAAGATAGTAAGGAATATATTGACAGTAAAACAGTACAAGATAGAAAATTTCTTCAAATGTAACATATTTGCAGATGGAAGACATTGAACTGGCTTCTGCCTTATCACTTGTTATTAGTCTTGGCATTGTGATTAGTCTTGCGACATAAAAGACACGGCACAAGTTGCCCTTTTTGTCAGGTATATGACACCCCAAGGTCCAAAGAAGAAATTCTAGGATTGCTACCGCTCTCGAGACAAACTAGAGGGGAAGATATAGCGAATACCGTGCAAAAATGCCTCGAAGATAATAAGATCGATTTAAATAAAATCGTTTCAATAGCAACTGATGGAGCCAGAAGTATGACAGGAAAAAATAAAGGGACAACAACGATTCTTCAGAGCAAAATAAACCCCGAAATTCTTACTTTGTGCCCAAACATTTCCGGCCGAAATAGTTGAGGTCATGAATTTTGTAATCAATATTGTTAACAGCATCTTGTCAAAAGCACTCTACCATCGACGAGGGAAGTAAGTGATTTCAACGTGAATTTAAGTGTTGTGACGAGTGCTTGCAGTCATCGGTAAATTTAGAGACAATAGTTTTAAATGGCAGCAGGTAACCCAAGATTTGATTGATGCCATAGGTTTATATAGTTCAATGCTAGAGGGGGCTGATAGTGCTCTTTTAATTAAATTCGTACTAACTACACGACTTACCCAGGGGGCTAGGATTCGGTTGTCCTCCAATTACGCAACGGTAGACAGTCTGTTGGCTGACATGAAAAGACATTTATTGACGGTGGAGTCGGACGTAGCTGTGCAAGCCAAACTTGCTCGCGCTAGGCAGAATGATAAGTCGGTCGCGGATTTTGGTGCTGATATAGAGAAGTTAATGGTCAATTTGACTATTTCTCAAGCCGGGGAAAGTTCGGAAGCTTATAAGATTTTGCAGCCGTTGAACGAAAAATATGCGATTAGGAAGTTTGTTGACGGACTTCGTAATCAGCGTTTTGGAACGATCATTACGGCGCGGAATTTAACTTGTTTGAAAGATGCTATCAGGGTGGCAGAAGACGACGATTGTGCTTCGTCGGCGCAAGTCATGACGTACCAGCGCTGGCCCGCAAGGGGTGGCTTTTCTACGGGCAATAGGGGTCGTGGAAATAGCAAAGAACAGCTGTTGGGCGTACGCACAAAAATGTCAGCGTATGGCATAGCAGTGGAATGCGCGGTCGCGGCAATAATGCTCGTCGTGGAAGCCAGACTCAGCAGGGTCGGCGGCGTGTAGCGTGTTTTGAGCATGCGCGGGGCGGTGCTGACTCAGGCGCAGTGTCAATGTCATGAAGTAGCGAAGGCGGACAGTCGAGTGAGACTCAGTTTTTTCGAGGCTAAGCATATTTTAGCTTGCGATAGTATTAACTGGGTTAATTTACTAGTGGGTAGTGTAGATACGGAATGGTTAGTAGATACGGGTGCGTCGATATCAGCCGTAAAGAACAATTTTTTGAGCAAAAACGCTTTGTGCGTTAAAGTAGTTAAAGAAGACTTAGTGATTAATGGTGTAGGAGGTAGTTTGTTATGTGTTTGAAGTTGGGATACGGACGGTGTTCGTTCGTGCATAAGTTTTATGTGTTTGATGATTTGCCATGTAAGGGCGTGGACCCATGTCTACGGTGCGGCGCCGTTTGCCGTGCAACGGTACGGCACCGCCGCCGGCAGATGGCGCGGCGCCGTGCCGCGCCACGGCGTCGCACTATGGAAAATGGTAGAACAAGCGCATATCAAATATGCTTTTTACGAATATCATAATTTGGATAATATGGCTATTTTATTAGGTTCTCTAATAATTAAATTATAATATTCATTAGGATTTTTTCACTTAATACGCGAAATTATTATTTTTTTCATAGATAGAAATACAGAAAGAAAGATAGAAATACAGAAGTGCCAAACTCAAGTCTTTGCGTATACATGTTTCAATACCATATTGTGAAAAAATACTTGGTACAGATATGCAGTATTTTACATTTTTAGAAAGGTTATTTTATGCTTTTTGCGATACAGCTTAATGATTTTAAAAGTAAAGAAAAATATTTCAGTAATTACTTAAAAAGTGACATACCTTATTTTTCACTTATATTTTTTTTCGTCGAAGGTTTTCAATGTTACCCACGTTTGCCCAACCGCTACTTTTTGTGTTGACTAGTAGTCTAACTATTCATAAATAGAATGCAAAAAAAATCAGCTGCGGATATTTGCGGTTTTAGAAGATATGAGAAAAAAACTGATAAAAGTTAGTACCCGAAAATTGGTATCTTTTGCGGTTTACCACTGACACCATTCACATGAACAATATGGAACTTTTTGGATATTTTCTTCATTATTTCGTGATAACAAAGGGACCTTATCGCACTCGGTTTGCGTGGGAAATTACAAGATAATGATAATGTAGGTACCAATTCGATATTGTAAAATGAGTATATAAAGGGAAGCAAAAACTATTCGAACCATCTACATCAGTGTAACTTCAAGTGAAGCAAATCTCATCTACGCCTATTATTTCTGCAGATTGTGAAGTGTTAAAATGTCTTCCTTCAGCTGTACCAAACGAGACTTCATAATCCCCTATATCGAGGGTGGCAAGACCATTGTTACAAATAAAATTTTGTATCTGGAGTGACAAACTAGTGGGTATGGTAATATGAAACAACAACTATCTCAAACACTGTTTATTAAAAAAAAACTGTAAACTAATATTAATAACAAAAGTTCACTAAAAACAAATTGTTGCCAGCCAGCTAATAATAAAATATAGAGAGCGAAGGTCGTGGGGGGTTGGAGATAAACCCTGTACTGTTCCGTTTTAAATGAAATTATTATTTAAGTTAAAAGTTAACTACTATTACAAAACTAAGGAGAAAGTAACCTTCCAGTTATTGTTTAAGTTAAAATCTATTAAATGGGCGCCAGGGACTTTGAGAGTCCCGGATCCCGGAGCCGACGAAGGTGTCCAATACTATTCCGGACGGGGTAGGATGTCGAACCCGAGATCCACAAATTAAATTATGATGCAGGCCGGTTTCCAGTATCGAAAACCGGACCCAGACAATCAACTGGTTCCTACGGGAACCGTAATAAGGTAGAAAAAAAAAGTTAAGGTAGGTAAAAGAAAAAACCGCCCCGCCTGCGCGCTATCGCTAGACGGGCTCAGCCGGCCGCACAGTCGTCTCCTCACGAGGCTTCGCCGTGCTCGAGGAACGGGTCTCGCGTCCAGGCCCCAGACGATCCTCTAGGTCCTGGCGGCGAGACGAATCGCTCGAGGTGCCTCTCGGTTGTCGTAGGGAGAAAGCACTTGACTGCAAGATTCTTGACCGGCTGGAAAACTGCCTGCGTATGCGCAAATAGGAATCCTTTTAGAACATGTAGCAAGTTTAGTGGAATCACTCAACTGTGTCGTAGGGCGGAAATATGCCAAGTCCGGTTCCATGATGCTGTCACTGGCTCACAAACCGGAATTAGTCGGAGCATTCCAAAAATCTCCCCGATTACGGGTAAAATAATATTAAATCACTGAAGATAAATAATACACCGAGATACTTAAATTCTTGAAAATCACTAACAACTGCACAATATGATGTTTATTCGCTGAAACAATAAGAATCTTCATGATCCAGACCAACAAACAAATTATTTGTCATTCCCAATACTAAAACTTGTCGGGATCGTGGAAAATCCCCTCGAATCTTAATTCGGCAAATTAAGAAAGTATTAGCTTGTCACATTACGTCAAAGACAATTCACAGATAAAAAATATATTAACTTGACACGAAGTTTCTAGAAAGAAGTCTATATTGAAAAAATGAATTAATTTCCGTTTATGGTTATTTAGTTTATTATGACTTTTTTTTACTAAAAGCGGAAAATTATTGAGGATTGCTCCATACGATATTATTTCGATGGTTAGCAATCAATATGTTAAAATATCGATTTAAACTACAACTATGAATCGGCGACCACTAGATGTCGCCTTTGACAGATAGAAACTGACGTTTGACTGAATGACATTTGGAATGTAAACAAACGCAACTAATTACAATTCAATATGTTTTAGGATTAAGAAAAGTGATTTATTGTGAGGAAGCCGATTGTAAAACTACAATGAAATGTGTTACTCGGAAACCTCGTAATGTACTACTTATGTTTTCAGGTAAATGCTACTTTACTAAACCAACCCGTTGTAGGTGCAAAAAAACAACGTAACAGTACCTCCCCAACCACCAGAGATTTGACCCACTAGGGCAAATCTCGACGCTGGCCCTCCAGCGTCAAAGCAGACTCCGAAGGACCAAGCACAATTATAAAAATCTACAACGTTCATGCCTGAAAACAAGAACAGAGAAAGAAAAGAAGAATAAATGGAGATGAGCGAGTCTAATCCATTTACCAACATGTAAAAGACAAGCTCCAAAAAAAAAAGTAAAAATATTTAAATAACTACTGATAATAATGCTGAGCTGGTACACCAACAATACACCAAAAGAAATTAAATGCTACAAACTAATGAATATTGACTAACCGTCTTCCATAATAAAAATGGGACGGTTAATCTGCCTTAAAAAAAAACCATCTGAAACGTTTTCCATCAATGCAGCCTACACGCCCGCCATTTTAGCCACCTATCTCAGGACTATCATTTTGCTGCCTTACCAGCAATCCGGAGGTTTACACTTCCCTGGGGTGTCAATCCTGCAACAACCACAGACCACCAACAACTTCTAAATATAGTTTACAAATGTGGACACAGTAGAAACCTGTGTACCACTACAAACTGTTTCTTAATAAAAATAAACAACCACAAGGCATATACAGCCCTCAATGGTCACTGCGACCAACTACTATTAGTGAATTTTAGTTTAAATTCAAATAAAATATTAAAGAAAAAAAATTATTCCTCGCCACATGGTGATTTAAAATCCTTGATATGCCATGTGCCAAGGTTTTTACCGGAACTACAGCCTTCCAATTCATACACTAAGGGTGAAAGTTTTTTTCCTAATTATACATCTCTCGTATTTAGGGGCTAATTTGGCCATAAAGAATTTGGAGGCGTCACTCTGGGGATACGTTTTCTTCCACTCAGTGTCGCCTACCTCATACTCCGCGTGCCTCCTACTACTATTATAATAACGTGCACTACGTTTATGTGATTTGACGAGCGCGTCCTTTACTTTATTGAAGATACCACCCAATGCCTCTAGCTGATTTGCATATGAACTGCGGGAAGCGCAAGCTAGAGTGGGCTGATCAACGGTATCATTGCCGAAGACATCACCACTACTAACTGCCTCTCTGCCATGTACAGTCTGTTATAGCAATTAGCTGACCCCTTAAAAATTAAACGAATTTGAACCTTCTGCTTGTTAGCAGTAAGCTTATCGAACTAGAACAGTTCAACGTCTACGATTAATAAAACAGTTATTCGAATTTGATATTTAACACGCAGTGTTAAGGTAGGTATGATCTTGAATATTGTTCTAACTTGTAATATATTATTGCTAATTTCAACGACAATCACCATGTTCGTGTGGTCTAGTGGTAGCTGCAGTGAGCTGACAAGAGCGTGGTTGCGAGTTCGAAACCAACATATTTTCTGCTGCGCATTTTGTTTTATAATATTTTTTTTTTAAGTTATAAATAATAAATTATAACTTTAGCAACAAAAAAAAAAGGTGAACGAAAATAAAAAAACGATAATGATGGTAAAAACGATTTTATTTTATAAAAAAAATTATTATAAGAATAACGTAAATGATATAACAGTTACTAATAACGTTGTTACATACTTCACAGAGTTTAATGTAGTGAATCAACATGTTATAATATTTAGAAATATATAGGTATGTATTTCTATTTCATAACAATAACATCACCACATTAAATATCGTTGAACTAAATAAAATAGCATTATACGTTGATGTTTTACCTACTAGGTATACTATATATCAATTTGTTTTGTAAGTATGTAGTTATGTTTAGTTATAAATAAGGTTTTGACAAAGACTTCTCGTCGGTAAATATGACAACATAATCTTCCCAATTAAAATTGAGATATTCTTGGGCAAAGCGGACCCTTGCTTGGCGATGTGCAGCAGTCAGTTAAATTTTACGTGCTGGCTTGTATTGTTTCAGTCCAGCAACATGCAAATGTTTTCTGACCGTCTGAACAGAAACATTATACTGCATTGAGTAGGCAAAAATGGGTGTTCAGTATGCCTTCTAACAATTGCTTGATGATGTTTTGACACAGGAGTAACATTGCAGGTTTTGGTTCAGGACGATCCTTTTGAATATTCCCTGTCTCTTCAAAACGTCTTAGCCACAGTCTGACTGTATTTCTCTGAAACAACACAAAAAGCATAATTTTAATAACCCGGTAATCATAATTTTTCGAATAAGTTTGCAAAAATACCTTTAGATAAACCACATTAGACCTATAAATGATCTCATAATGAAACAGTTAATTTTCTATTATTCTATACAGACGTTTTTAAGCCAACTAACGAATTAAGGAAGTATAAAAAAGAATACACTTACCGCTATATTAAGTTTCCTAGCAATCGCTTTAATACCAACATTCTCCTTATGCAAATACAATATTTTGTATTTTAAATAATCACTCAACTGAGACATGACGATTAAACTATCAAAACCGATAATAATAATTAATAAAAAGGCGTGAATTTTCGCAACTTAGTAAGGCAATATAAAAATGTTCGTGCGTATTCACTGCTATTTGTGCATAGAATGTCTTGTTCAATTTATTCTTCTACCCCATATTCCTAAAATCATTTCAATAGCAGTTTTTGTTGAATACGCATATTGACGTCGAACTACCCACTTATTGAAAAAGGTGAAACGTTTATAGTTTATCAACTTAATTGATATGCTTGTTCTTTACAATAATGCAAGAAATATGTAACGAACAATTTATATATTGAAAACAAAATTAAACATGAGACTAGATTTGAACTCGCATCTTGCACGTCTCAGCCTTACGCATGAACCACGACACCAGATTAACTTGAGTAAGATAGATGAAATAAGGTATTAGTAGCAATGACACAAATTATCACAACATTAACCTAACCTTTAAGTCTTGCTGATTAAAAATGAAAATTGCGTAACAAATACCCATACATAGTAAATGATCTAACACCAACATCTTAAAGCTCAAATTTGCGTATCAAAATTATTTATTGTTTCTGTTCATCGAGTAGTGTTAGTCCGATTAACTCATACATATTGAATAACCTTTAATGTTATGAGAGGAGGGTGCAAAATCGAGTAATTTTTAGGGGGGTCAGCTAATTGATATAACAGCGTGTACTAGGAAGAACGGGGTGAAACGAGTAACTTCATTTGTGGAGGTGTTCATAGCGAATTGGATCTTTGAGATGTTAACATCCCAGGATCGATGATTATCCTCCACGAGAATTGATACCGCGGTCATTATGGTACGATTATAGCGTTCCACGGTGTTCACGCTTGGGCAATAACGAGGTGTGAAGTGAACTTCAGGTATTTTGTACCTCTCTAGTAGTGAACGAATCTCATTACCCGTGAATTGCGTCCCGTTGTCTGCTATAACCGTACGGGGTATACCGTGTACGAGGAAAACGCCGTCTTCTAGTTTCTGTGCTATAGCCTTACCAACAGCTCTACGTAAAGGAAACAGTAAACAGTACTTCGTAAAACAGCACACGACAACTAAGAGATATGTGAATCCCGCTCTAGACCGTGGCAACGGACCTACCAAGTCAATGCTTATGGTTTCAAATGGCTTGGAACATTCTTTCGCGTCACCTAAGAGACCGGGAGGAGGTAACTGTGAGTGTTTATAAGCGGCACACGTATCACATTTACCAACGTAGCTAATCACATCCTTATACATGTTAGGCCAGTAGTATCGGAGTGCAAGTCGTTTATAAGTTTTAAACACCCCGAAATGTGGAGATAATTCGCCACTATGGTGACTCTTTAATAATTCTTGCCGATTGCCCTCCGGTACTACCTGCTTCCAATCATATTCACTAGCCACCCCGAATTTATTTTTCGAATAACGGTAAAGTTTATCCTCCTTAATAATAAAATTTGGACACGATCTGGGCGTGCTGACACATTTATCCCACAACCCTTTAAACCAAGTGTCAGTGTCAGACACTTTAATTTCCAGCACCGGAACGCCACGAGATAAGGCATCTGGAACCACATTGTCCCTACCCTTGCGGTGTTCAATGGTAAAGTTATAAGGTGATAACCGACAACCCCAACGGGCCAATCGACCAGAGGGATTGGTTAAATTAAAAAAACATTTTAAACTCGAGTGGTCGGTTATCACTTTAAACGCAGGGCCGCCTTCCACGTAAGGACGATAGTGTTCCACGGCGAAGACTACAGCGAGAGCCTCACGCTCCGTTGCTGAATAATTGCGTTCGGCCGGATTAAGCGAACGACTGCAGTAGGCTATTGGGTGCTCCTCTCCATTTATGACCTGAGTCAGAGTGCCCGCTATCCCAAAACTAGATGCGTCACAATGAATCTCAAAAGGTTGAGAGAAATCTGGACAAGCCAATACTGGAGCAGACACCAATGCCTCTTTCAAGGTTGAGAACGCGGTTTCTGTCTCAGCCGTCCACTTAAAAGGCGGCGCTTTTTTGCTAGTACTCGTTAGTGCGTTTAAAGGGGCCGCTATCGAGCTAAAGTTTTTAATAAAACGTCTATAGTATGAGGCCGTTCCAAGAAACATTTTCACTTCTTTACGGGTTGTAGGGGTTGGAAAGTCGATAATTGACTGAACTTTCGACGGATCAGTGTGTAAGCCATGCTCGTCCACTCTGTAACCCAGATATTTTAGTTCTCGTCGAAAGAAACAGGATTTAGTTAAATTAATTGTCAAATTAGCCTGCCTTAATTTGTCTAAAACCCGTTTAAGAAGTGAAATGTGCTCCTCGAAGGTTGATGAGCAAATAATGATGTCATCTAAATATACGAACACCTTATTACCAAACTCCGGGCCGAAAAGTCTGTCCATTAATCGCTGTTGGGTGGCTGGGGCTCCAGTCAACCCAAAACACATAACCTTGAATTGGAACAAACCACGACCGAGAACCGTGAACGCGGTTTTTTCTTTGGATGAAGCGGAGTCTAACTCGATTTGCCAAAATGCAGATTTCAAATCAATCGATGAAAGGTATCGCGCGTCCCGTAACTGGTCTAAGATGTGAGAGACGTAGGGCAGTGGATACGCATCCTGCTTGCTGACCGCATTCAGCTTTCGGCTGTCCAGGCAAAAACGCCATTCCCCATTTGGTTTTGGAGCCAGTAAAACCGGGTTGTTCCACGCGCTACTGCTAGGTTCCACCACTCCCATCTCCAACATCTCATCCAACTGACGATTAAGTTCCTTGAGGCGTTCAGGTGATAAAGGATAATAACGCTGTTTAATAGGAGGAACGTCTCCTGTGTCTATTTTATGACGTAACAGATGGGTACGACCCAATCCTTTAGCCTCGAAGGAAACCTTTTCGAAATCTTTAATTAATAACTCCGCTTCATTCTTTTGATCCGATGTTAATTCTTCAAACGGTTGAAGGTGCCTAACCTCCGAGACGCATTTATGACCTCTATTGGTTTTTAAATATTGAAATGGCAATTTATTAAAAATTTTTGGTGCCAAATTAAAGGTCTTCCAAAAATCCACGCCGAAAATCAACGGTGTAGTAATGTCTGGAATAACATAGAATTTAATGACCTTAGTCACTCCCATAAGAGTCACTGGTAAAAATAAATAACCCTCCACGGATGCCCGCGAGTCATTGGCAGTTACGATGTTGCCCAACTGTCTATCGGCGTGTAAAGTTGCACCAGCCCTTCTGAATTGTTGGCCAACATCGGAACCCAACACCGAAATGCAAGAACCCGAGTCGAGTAAACCGTAATACTGCTCATCGTATATAGAAACGGTTAAATGTGGACGACTATCGTTCGTATTCTTATAATGTACTGTATCAACCCTTAGTGAATTAAAAAATAATTTTAAAGATTTTAAATAATTGTCCCAATCGGACTTATCAAAATTTTGGCTGTAGTTCCGTAAATTTAGTTTTTTGAAATGCAGGTTGGACAGGACTGCGCCTCCTTCTGCTTTTTACTGCACGTAGGGCACGATGGTGCACGTACACCCTTCTTGCCGCAACGGAAACACACAATTTCCTTTGATTTGCATTGTGATAACGAGTGCCCTTTAACCCTACAGCGAACACAGAACGACGAACTAGAATCTGTTTGCACGGCTTCAATCCTTTGAGAACCTTTCGGGGCTTGGTATGCTAAGTTTTTAACTTCTCTTTTTTTTTTTTTTTTTTTGAATATTTACCAAAATATTTTTAAAATTATCTACTCAGTAACTCAATCACATCTGACTGGAATTCATCAAGATGATCCGTATTAAACCCATATCAACCATAATCGCATATCTAATCACTCATTTATTTGTCCCATCAATGATGAATGAGCTCAAATTAGAGTCCCCTCCTGAGTTAATTTTAAATACTTCAATCCATTCTTTAAGACAAATTGATGCCCATTCTTGTTTTCCATATTACCACCCTCCTAAGCCATCCTGCACTCCGAGGAATGAAGAGGAACTCACAAAAGTCCCCGTGTTTGTGGTGATGTGGCGGCTTGATGAGAGTACATTATATCAAGAAGGATTTTGTTATTGGGCCGTGAACATAACCCATGTTTGTGATTATCGAGCAGTAATTTATAAAGTACAATACATAGCGAGTTCTGTATCATTGATATGGCCTTGGAAAGACCTACCTACATTAGACCAACTCAAAGAAGGAATAAAAACAGGATTTCTTGACTCACCTCCAGAAGATTCATGTGTTTGGCCTGGAGTTAGAACCAATTCTCATGTAAGGAAAATGGTCACTAAATGCCAATTGCCTGTGACTGCAAGTGGAGAGGTTATAGACCCCTTATATAAAGGGTGTAACTTGAAGTCCTCTTCACGATGTGTATCTGAATCTAACATCATAATTTTTGAGAAAGGAGAGAAGGTTTTAAATTACAAAGATTGTCCAGTAACATTAGATCATGTTGACTTGGGGATTTTGGAAGCGAGACAATCTCCCAGAACAATTGGATGGGTTACCCTGACTGCAACTAAAACTAGAAGATTGTTCCATTGGGGAAATTCCACCACCAATTCTAACGTAGTGTCATGTGTCAATATTATGATGAACTTGAATGTGTATCAGGATGACGGTGGGTATTTAGTTAGCATGGAGACTTTGAGGGGAAAGGCCATCAGTCCTGTCACAGTCACATCCCGATCATATTTAGGATCAATAGGTGAACCAGAAAATCTAACATCCTCAGAAATGTCTGCTCTTTATGACAGATACATTTCTACTTTCTCGTCTAGATTGCAAAGATACACAAGAGGAAAAAGGGATGTATTGACCTCCAAACCCACTCCTTTACAAGCAGCATTACTCAGAGTCTGGGAAAATCCTCCATCTAGGGTCAAGAGGGACATCAATGTCTTATCACACTCCTTCAAGACCCAAATCACTGACCTACAACTTTCGTATATAAGGTCTGAAGTACAACACGACTTTCAAATGTTAACACAGTGGGTGAATGATAAGGTTCTATCATTGTATAAGCACTTCTGTGAGACAAAACTTGGGGAGTGGTTTAGAGACACCTTAAGGGGAGCTTCTCCATACACAATGATAAAGCACATTTCAAGTGATCCTTATCTCTTATATCTCCAGCTTCCAACTGGTCAGGGAAGAGTGTGTACCCCAAGATTATTGAAAGAAAACATCATGATTAGGATTCCTCTTCCACCTGTGTGGGCTCAGGGCCTATTAAAAATCTCTTATCCTGACAAAACGACTGGCTGGTTACACCCTCACACGGGTCTTATCGGAGTTTCAGATTATAGACTAATTCCCCCTTCCGAAACCCAACAATCTTTCTTGATTCCGTATCTCTCTGGATGTTCCGTTGACCTGCATAGCTCTAGAACACTCTGTCCAGAAGGTTACCATCTCTCTTCTCTGGAGATATCAGAATTCCTTCACTCCCTTGGCCCTATGTACCAACCTCAGGAGATCGCAAAATTACTATCAACATCAACTGTTTCCATATACAAGACACCAATTATACCACCTGACACGAACAATACCATTTTTGATTCCCATCTTTTAGGGGATTGGTTATGGAATTGGACAGAACCTCTAACTTGGTTGTGGAAACTGTTTTCCCCCAATTTTTGGACTCTATTATATCTAATTTTCTTTCTCATCCTAGGAATTAAGATTGTCCTATTTATACTTCATAAAATCCAGATGAATAGATTGGGGAGATTAGAGAAAGCTCTTCAGGCCACCACTCAAAAAGAAATTATGACATCAGAGGTTGAGTATCACCCTCTTAAACCATCTTATATCGGATCAGAACCACAAAGGTTTTGAATATTATACTAAAGTCTTTAATTAATCTTACATACTTTTTTGGATAGGAACAAAAAGAACAAGAAAAAGCTCACAATCACACAGGAGTTGATGAAGCCTGCACATCAACAAACTACTATAGATTAAAAAAAAAAAAAAAAAAACCGAGTGTGCTTATGACCACACGACTGAAGTGAAACTTCAAACGTATTTGGCTATGAGAGGAAGAGAGAAAGAAAATGTGCGCGCGCACTGCTTTCTCTTGCTTATATCCCCCACTCAACTCCGTTTCGCCTCGCCCGTAGCCCTTAGACATGGGTCGTACTTGCAAAATCGAGTACCAGGGCTTCCAAGTACGTCCACCTTAAGAAACCAGGGCTCGAGATACTTTCAAGTATTTTCTATCTGCATCGAAAACTGATCCATAACTTCATACAAATAAGAAGTACAATCGCGTAATCAAACAAAAGCCCTGTTGGAAGTAAAAAGTACTTGCATAGGAAATTGATCCGTGAATTCCTATAAATAAGGAGCACAATCGCGTTTACAAATAAATACTTTTACAAACCATTAAAGTAAAAATACTTGCATACGAAATTGTTCCGTAGACTCTTACCACACCTCGGACACTCCATACAACGCTCGCAAAATAATTACCTATTACTACTACATAAACAAATGACGTTTGTATACGTGCAAATGTGTGCGTGAAATCTAGTAGCGTAAAAAAAAATGGGGCGGAAAGCAATTTGTGTCGGGGAACCGAACGACGTCGGCGGCGGCGCTGCCCGAACGTGTGCATTATTATGAAGTGACCATGTAGTTCAATTGTTTATTTATATAGTCGGGTTCGTAATGAAATAAAAACACTAAAATAGTTTATTTTAAATGACTTATCTGTAAATAATGGGTTATTAAATCGCATGTTACTAAAAATGCGAAATCATACAAACAGTATATGTAAATACGAATTCGGAAAAGCATCACAATATCCAACCATCGTGATTAAAACTCAAATAAAACTTTTAAATCGCATAATTGTGTGTCAGCAACGTAGTACTATTAAGTATTCTGTGCTCTTACTGATAAGGAGTATGATCGCATTTGCGAAATCAAACGCGGTTGTTGAACTATTTGAGTACCTACGTACTCGAGCGTCGAGGCACGACGGAGCGAGATACTTTCAAGTATTTTCTATCTGCATAGAAAACTGATCCATAACTTCATACAGATAAGAAATACAATCGCGTATTCAAAAGCCCCGTTGGAAGTAAAACTACTTGCATAGGAAATTGATCAATGACTTCGAATAAATAAGGAGCAAAATCGCGTTTACAAATAAATACTTGCAAACCATTAAAGTAAAAAAAACTTTTTAAGAAAAAAAAACTGACTTCCAAAAAAACTTTACATAATGAAAAATAACTTTAATTTCGGAAGTCGGTGTCTTTGGATCTTTATTTTAGTTTTTTGCCACCGACTTCCGAAATTAAAGATATTTTTCACTTTGTAGTGTTTTTTTGAAAGTCGGTTTTTTTTTTCTTAAAAAGTTTTTATTTCACGCTTTTTAGTGGGTCTGCTTATAATTTATCTAAGTTACAATAGCCTAGTGATCATCGCCTTTTACAAACAAAATATTGCTTTTACCGATACAGGGAAGTTAATTGTTGAGGAGTTCTCCAGATCCACCATCAGCTCCGTATCACCATTCACATTGTGACGAGCATAAATTGCTTAGCAACCATATTAAAGTAATCGAATCGCAACCTGTGAAATACTTAGATATTATTGAGTAGTTCCGGTGGCCATCTGTGGTCTTCATCATCAGTTCCACATCACTAAATAGTGCTTTCCGAGAGCAAATGCACGAGTTACTATAAAAAATACCCAAATCGCTATAGGTGTGCCTATAATATTTGAAGAGTTCCTTCGATTTCTCCAGGATCCCATCATCAAATCCTGCCCTGATGTTTTTAGACTAGATGCTGATAATCCTGTCTGCAGCATCAGGCCAGACTTGTCAACATTGCATTGAACTTAAAATTTAGTCCTGTTTAAAATGAGCCCAAACACGACTACGGTGCTGTAATTTGAAGGTTGGTACTTTTTCTAATGCTCCTGGCTTCAGCATCAGGTCTTTATGTACTTCGGTGTTCCTCATTAACAGTACGTTTATCCACACATCAAGCCCTTTTCAATGAGCCTTAACACGATATATCTGCTGTTAGTTGTCGAGGAGTTAGGTACTCTGCAGACTATCCTGACTGCAGCATCAGGTCATGACTTGATGATCATGAGACCAAATGTGGCAAATGCCCTATCAAACATCAAAACAATTGACTAAAACAGTCCTTGCCTGTTCGAGTAACTTCTTACTGTTAAGGAGTTGTAACTTCCATCATCAGCCCAGCTACCTGAGATGGTGACAACCATACGCAAATACACAAGATACTTCGTAAAATATGCGAAAAACAATAAGTGAGCCTATAAAATTTAAAGGTTGCCCTCGATTACTCTAAGGTCCCATCATCAGATCCTAACTTGGTGACAGTGGGACCACCTCAAAACTATCTACTTTGGAACAAAAAAAGAATTTTGAAAATCCGTCGACAATTGGCTGAGTATTCGATGAACAAACATACAAAAAAAAAAAAACATACAAACAGCCGAACATAGTACCTCCTCCTTTTTGTGAAGTCGGTAAAAAATACTCGCATACGAAATTGTTCCAAAAGGAGCATGATCGCATTTGCGAAAACTGACGCGGTTGAGTACCTACGTATTTGAGCGAGTAGCCGTATAAGATACTTAATAGTCTTGCAAGTATTTTGAGTCGGTACCCGGTGTGCGTACTTGGAAGCAAATAACTGGTGTAAAAACCCGGTCGCATATTTATGCGACCGGGACCGGGTTTTTACACCAGGTATTTCCAGCTATTTTTTACGTACCTTCCCTACTCGCGATCACACGTTTTCGTAACGCATTCGCCAGTTTACTCCCCAAGTCAAGCGCGCCTAAAGAAGTTTCACTTCAAAAAAAACTGTTACAATTAAAATTTTGTATCTGGAGTGACAAACTAGTGGGTATGGTAATATGAAACAACAACTATCTCAAACACTGTTTATTAAAAAAAACTGTAAACTAATATTAATAACAAAAGTTCACTAAAAACAAATTGTTGCCAGCCAGCTAATAATAAAATATAGAGAGCGAAGGTCGTGGGGGGTTGGAGATAAACCCTGTACTGTTCCGTTTTAAATGAAATTATTATTTAAGTTAAAATTTAACTACTATTACAAAACTAAGGAGAAAGTAACCTTCCAGTTATTGTTTAAGTTAAAATCTATTAAATGGGCGCCAGGGACTTTGAGAGTCCCGGTTCCCGGAGCCGACGAAGGTGTCCAATACTATTCCGGACGGGGTAGCATGTCGAACCCGAGATCCACAAATTAAATTATGATGCAGGCCGGTTTCCAGTATCGAAAACCGGACCCAGACAATCAACTGGTTCCTACGGGAACCGTAATAAGGTATAAAAAAAAAGTTAAGGTAGGTAAAAGAAAAAACCGCCCCGCCTGCGCGCTATCGCTAGACGGGCTCAGCCGGCCGCACAGTCGTCTCCTCACGAGGCTTCGCCGTGCTCGAGGAACGGGTCTCGCGTCCAGGCCCCAGACGATCCTCTAGGTCCTGGCGGCGAGACGAATCGCTCGAGGTGCCTCTCGGTTGTCGTAGGGAGAAAGCACTTGACTGCAAGATTCTTGACCGGCTGGAAAACTGCCTGCGTATGCGCAAATAGGAATCCTTTTAGAACATGTAGCAAGTTTAGTGGAATCACTCAACTGTGTCGTAGGGCGGAAATATGCCAAGTCCGGTTCCATGATGCTGTCACTGGCTCACAAACCGGAATTAGTCGGAGCATTCCAAAAATCTCCCCGATTACGGGTAAAATAATATTAAATCACTGAAGATAAATAATACACCGAGATACTTAAATTCTTGAAAATCACTAACAACTGCACAATATGATGTTTATTCGCAGAAACAATAAGAATCTTCATGATCCAGACCAACAAACAAATTATTTGTCATTCCCAATACTAAAACTTGTCGGGTTCGTGGAAAATCCCCTCGAATCTTAATTCGGCAAATTAAGAAAGTATTAGCTTGTCACATTACGTCAAAGACAATTCACAGATAAAAAATATATTAACTTGACACGAAGTTTCTAGAAAGAAGTCTATATTGAAAAAATGAATTAATTTCCGTTTATGGTTATTTAGTTTATTATGACTTTTTTTTACTAAAAGCGGAAAATTATTGAGGATTGCTCCATACGATATTATTTCGATGGTTAGCAATCAATATGTTAAAATATCGATTTAAACTACAACTATGAATCGGCGACCACTAGATGTCGCCTTTGACAGATAGAAACTGACGTTTAACTGAATGACATTTGGAATGTAAACAAACGCAACTAATTACAATTCAATATGTTTTAGGATTAAGAAAAGTGATTTATTGTGAGGAAGCCGATTGTAAAACTACAATGAAATGTGTTACTCGGAAACCTCGTAATGTACTACTTATGTTTTCAGGTAAATGCTACTTTACTAAACCAACCCGTTGTAGGTGCCGAAGTTTATACACAAATTAAGAGAAAAAAAATTCTTTGTGGTAATGATGATAAAAGATTTATTACTGAGGATGGAATAAACACTTTGGCTTGGGGACATTATTTAATCAAATAAAATACATTGTTTGTTGTATACAGTTTTTTTTGTTTCCTTTTTTTACCTTCCCACTTATTCTCACATAAAACACGGGGTAAGTTTCTTTACATAAGCACAACCACTAAACCACTGAACATGTTGCTGCCAAGGATCATCATCATCTTCCCAATCTTTTAAGCCTCCACCACAATGAAAACACATGGTTCTATCTCCGCTACCAGTATAAAAGAAAACAGCTTCTGCAAGATCTTCAGGCTTCTGACGCATACCTCGAGGCCAGTCTATGAAAGTGTGCAAACGTTTTGTTTTTGAACTGAATTGCGGGTGCTGTGGCTTGTGATCTCTATTATATTCACTCATCAATGAGGCTATTGTTCTACTCACTTGTGATGATGCTGAACCAGTACCACACTCATCCATTCCGTCAGGATCATCATCATCATCATCATCATCATCGCTAACTCGAACAAATGTATGTGTAACCTCATCATCACTCTTGAATACAACGTAATGTATGTTTTCAACATTAGATGTCTTCGAATCTTCCATACGACTTCCATCATCGTCATCATCATCATCAACATCATTGTCCTGATGTTTTAATGAATCTGAGTTAGATATCTTCTGAGCAGTCCGCATACTTTTAGTCAATATTATCTCACCATGAACATTCTTGAAAATCATTTCAGAAATGTCTTCCACATTAGATTTCACTGAATCAGACATTGCAAATAATAATTAATATCACGAACCTTCCTCCACCAATGCTACCATCCGAATGTAAATAAATACAAACGTACTATAATGTAAACACATCACCATCAGACGTACTTAGCAAAAGAACGCTAACCGCAACAACAAAGTTTCATGACATTTCATACACTTCCAAGCCCCGCACCCGCCCCGCAGCGCCCCCGCAACACCTTCTTATCAACATACTGTTTCCGCTCGACACACCATTTTTCACCACTAACCACTATAACCTGAACGCTCGCCCCCACACTAACTACATACCCTCACGGGTCTACTTAGGCTGGACTTCCTGTGATCCAGAACCCCCAATAAACAGCTACTCCTAGCTCATGGTCCTGCAGCAATCTGGGCACATACAGACCCAATTTTAAAATATGTGCAAGAAAAATACCCCAATGTCGAAACCATACATTTCTTCTCTGACGGTCCGTGTACGCAGTACAGACAGAAGCAAAACTTTTATTTGATGTCGACCAAGTTTTTCGATTATTGATTTAAACATATGACATGGTCATATTTTGAATCTGGGCACGGCAAGGGTGCCGCTGACGGGATTGGAGGCCTCATCAAAAGAACAGCCGATAGGCTAGTTGCTCATGGACGTGATGTAGTAAATCTGACTCAATTTTACGATCTATTGAAAGACGCAACATCCGTGAAGATGTTTGTAATCAGTCAAGACCAAATAGATCAAGTATCTAGGGAGATACCGGCTACATTACAACGAGTTCCAGGCACGATGCGTTTACATCATATATCGTCTAATTCTCGGGGAAAAATGACTTATAGCGAGCAGAGTTGCTTCTGTAGTAATGGAGAGATAATTGGGTTTTGTTCATGTGTTCCTAATAAATCGCACAAATTTTTCATCGCCCAAGAAGCACAGAACATTGAAAATGCTGCAACAAACACTATGGAGACTGCACCTTTAAATAATTCTGAAACTGATTTCGTGGAGGGTGGTTCTACTACTATTACAAGCATGTCAAGTGGAAGAACAGGACAAATATTTAACAGAGTTTATTATGACTCCAGCGATAGTTCAGACGAGGAACCATTGGCTACTTTACGCGAAACGAACACGAAAAATTGTAATAGTAGTGGAACCAGCCTAGATAAAACTACTATCCACCCCAGAAACTTATCTATCGGGACTTATGTTGTGATAAAAATTTTGAGCGAAAAAAGAAAGCAGTACAATTATGTAGGATTGATAGACAGTGAGTTTGATGATTTCGAAGCCAAAGTTATATTTTTAAGATGTTTAGATGAAACAAAGACCTTATTTCGTTTAGATAAAAATGATGTGTCTTTTGTGCACTTAGATGACATGCTAAGAATACTCGAAAAACCTCAAATTATTAAAAAAGGTACGAGAGTTTTGTATTCCTTTAGTAAATCAGTGGAGAAAGTTTTCGAAATGTAATTTTTTTCCCTAAATGTTATTTGTTTAGTTTGTTAATGTAGGTTTTTGCTGATTTTCCTCACATACTAAAGTTTTTATTTTAGTAATAAGCAAGTTTTGCCTGTGATTAATGAAAAAAGAAGCTCATAATCTCATTAGTTTTAAGTCATAATTGTTTGTTAGTCTACTTCGTCACATTTACGTCTCCTTCGTAACAATAAGTTTGATCTCGTCCCCGTGTAAAGATTGTTATTAAAAACCAAAATTCTTCCGTTAAGTCATTTTTGCTACTCATTTTATGTCGTGTCATACTTGGTGTTTAGCATGTAATACTGCTCTTTCAAATATTTTTTTGTAAAAGTGAATAAAAATAATTAATACGAAGTTTGAAAGGAGTAAATGTGACGAAAGAGACAAATTTAAATTTTTATACGGAATTATTACCTGATTAAAAAGACCAAAATGTTTGAGACTGATTAAACTTTGGATTTTATAATAATAAATACAAATAACCATTTAAAATTTCTTTTAATTTATGCAAGTTTTAAACAACTGAATTTCGTAACGAAGGATACATTATTTTCCATCTGAATCTAGTAATCCGCAAAAAAATATAATTTTTAATAAAAAACTGAGCTGCTGGTCAACAAATACCGAATCTATGGTAATTTTCCCACAGTTTAGTCACATGACATGTATGAAATAGCTTTATTCATTTTTGTCCATGGTGAAGACCTTAAAAGTAGAACTACCCAAGTACCACGATTTCATCGTTGCAAAAATCTTTTATTCGTGTTTCTGTACCCTTGGCGTAAAAGACCAAAAGCCATGCCATAAAAATATTAATAAAAAAAAAACCGCTTGCTAACAATGCAATGACATTAGCAGTCAAGTCAATCTCATTTTGGCTTTCGTGGTTTTCGGTGATATTTTACGTTTTCTCATTTTTTTATTCTACGACTTCGGCTTTGTATAACGGTTTTGTGATATTCGCTCATTCTTGGATTGACTTTGGCTTTGTTTAATGGTTCTCGACTTCAGAATCTGCGATTTGGATTTGTCTGCCCATTGGAAATCTTCTGTTTTTCTTCACAGTAAAGGTAAATGAATGAAAAATTAGAAATACATTAAAAATATACTAAGTAAGTGAAAAACACAAGTTTACCTCTCTGTGTTTTGCAGGTTCTTTGGCTTTGCAAAATGGCTTGTGTGAAGTGCAATATAGGAATACGCAGTGATGAAGTCCACTATATTGCAGCAGATTTGGGTCCAGAGCTTTTGTTTATTATTGAACAAGACGTGGCTCATGAGGTAGGAATATATTTTTATACTAACAGTTTTAAACATGTGCAACTACAACCTGTAATATCCATCCAACTATTATGTGAATGTGAATAGTTCTTAAGATTTTAAAATCTTCATGAAACTATAATGAACTTGTTTTCAGAGTACCTATATTTAAATATAAAAGTATTTTTCAGATTGCTACTGATGCTGCATTATGCGAGGCATGTTTTAACTCAATCACCAGTCTTCTTGAGAGTACTCATAGTACTACTGAAGTAATGCAGGATAATGGAATAGAACCCATCAGTGAAACATCAATCAATCAGTCAAATGTATGTGTGTGGTGCCTTTTATCTTCAACCTTAAGGAGGATGCATTATTTAAGTAGTGGGCCTCAGAGAGATGCAATATCGAATGTAATTGCCCCAAGACAGGTACGAACAGCTGCACAGAAAAGGAACCCCCCAAGATTATCGCCCGAGCGCGCTCGAGCCCGTCGTCGCTCGTCGCTCGAGCGACGGCGGGCGCGTCACGTGACTCTGGCCTCGAGCAGCTCCCTCCCCCGCCGCCGCGCGCCGCACCCATCTCTGCCCGAGCATCTAGCGATCCCACTCAAATATTATTTGCAAGTTTTTAATAATTATATGGTATTTTTTCGGCTTCTGGCCAAACCGTATACCAAGAATAACTTACAAAAAGACAATTTGCGTGTGGTTGAGAGGATACGAACCCGCATCACCAGGCGCCAGTCGATCATTTAGACCGTGTCTTATACCACTAGGCTATTGGCTCAGTTAGCAATCGTAACAAAAATTCGAATAGCATTGCTCCTTTTATCGAAAAAGGTTGATAACTAATCTAATCTTCTAGTCATTAAGGTTTAAATTTCAACTTCCACCACTTATTATAATACCTTACCGTCTTGTTTTAAAAAATGCAATACGTAACTCCTCAATTAACTAATACATAAGGTTGAAATTAGCATAGATTTCTTGTTTGGTTGAATAGAATGTGCTTCCGATTGTTGCACTACCTACCGTAATTTAATTTTACTTCAGAAACTTAATTGCTGTATGAACTGCGAGTTAAGGTTGAATTTAGAATACTTCTTCGCCTTATTTACTTAACTGTGATTGAAGGTATAATTACTTTTCAAATCGTTTCGTTTTCGTGCCGATCCGTTTGTGTGTAATATCTTCGTCGTAATAATCTAATTTATTAAGTTTTCGTTTTTTTTTTTTTTTTACGCCTGGAAAGTGGCTTGCCCGGACACGGTTCAGCCCGAGAACCCGTCTTCCCAGAGACAGTGGGACGAGCCGCTCTGCAGGTTGGTACGGAATAAACTTATTAATACGTCCACCAATACTGCTGAGCGTGCCCGCCTGCTGGCTGTGGGTGAATGGGAGTCGGGCCTCTGGCTTCAGGCGCTACCGTCACCCAACATAGGCACTATGCTGGGTGACACCACATTCCGGCTCGTTACATGTTTGCGTCTGGGCGCTCCTTGCCTCGGACACCATGGCCTATCCTGCAGCAAGAGCGCTGGTCGGATGGCACGGCACGCCAGCATTAACGACATCATCCGTCGGGCTCTTGTCACCGCCGGAGTGCCAGCTGTTTTAGAACCCAATGGCTTGGCACGTGACGATGGGAAGAGGCCAGATGGAATGACCATAATGCCTTGGAAGTTGGGTAGGCCTTTGGTGTGGGATGCAACCTGTGTCGACACCCTCGCGCCATCCCATCTTCCTAGCACGGCGGGCGGTGCTGGGGCGGCTGCTGCAGGAGCAGAAAACCTCAAACGGCGCAAATATAACAACCTTATTGGGAGCTATATGTTTGAGCCGTTTGGGGTTGAAACTCTAGGGCCTTGGGGTCCGAGTGCTCATCGCATATTTCGCGATATCGCCAAGCGTTTGGTTGACTCTTCGCGTGACCAGAGGGCTGGCCTATTTTTAGCCCAAAGAATAAGCATTGCCATCCAACGTGGCAATGCTGCCAGCCTTTTGGGCACTTATCCCATTGACAGCGATGCGGACGAATTTTTCGATGCCCAATGAACTCCTGTCTTTTTTTTTTTTTTTTTATTATTATTATCATTTGTATTTAGTATATTTTGTAGTTTGTGTACATATGTAAGTAATTAAGTTTTTGAATAGTTGATTATATTAACCGACATTATGGTTCGATTAACAACTTTTTTGAAAGCTAAAATTGTCGTTCTCTGGGAACAGGAACAAAGCATAAAGAAAATAGCACGAGATATGGGCATAACGGTAAGATTTACGTTATACTCATAATATATTTATTGTTGCAATCATGTTGCATTATTACTTACAAGTTGGACTTTTTTATGTATTTCTAATTATTATCATTTGCATTACAGAGAAAAACAGTCCGTCGATGGATTCGAAGGTATCAAGCGACGGGTGATGTGAAATGTAATCGCCAAGGCCCTCGCCCAATTGCTTACACTGAACAATCGGAGCGACATCGTGATATTGTGGAAGCTCACTCAGTGGCACCCTTTAAAACTACGCGTTCAAGTGCTGAAACTTTTGGAGTGTCGCTTAGCACTGTTCGCCGACATCTACACGCTGCGAACATCCATAATTTTAAACCAGCCAGAAAAATTAAACTTACTGACGATCACCGCACCAACAGAGTAAATTTTGCCACTCGTTATCTAAATTTCGACTGGGAAAACGAAATTGTGATATTTACAGACGAAAAGTGCTTTAAGTCAGATAAGGACGGACGAAAAATTTTATGGAGAAGAAGTGGGCAGAGGTATAACCCTAAAAACGTGTTAGACTTGAGAACAAGCGGGCGGTTAACACTAGGTAAATAACATTCATATATTCTTGTTTATTTCCAATTATTTTGGTTGACATTTACTTGGATTACATATTGCAACAGATTTTAAAAGGTTGACCGTTTTAGGTTACTGGGGATGGATGTCTGCAATGGGTCCAGGCGAGCTTGTGGAAATAGGCGGCCGCATGAATAGTGAGCGATACCTTGAAGTGTTGAAGGACGTAATGCTGCCGTCAGTGCGGGTCGCATATCCAGAGGGCCAAATTTACCTGGTTCAGGATAATTCCTCGGTGCATCGATCCCGAATCGTGCAAGACTGGCTGAAGGCCCAAGAAGACATAACGGTGTTTGAGTGGCCGGCTAAAAGCCCGGACCTAAATCCCATAGAAAACTTGTGGGGTCAGATGGTTTTGAACTGGGACTCCAGTGAAATTAAGTCTAAAAAAAATTTGGATGAAGAGGTAAACAAAACTTGGGAACTAATGCGAAATAGTGATGCATGCTTCAATATGGTTTCGGGCATGAAAAGTCGACTTCAAGAAGTGATAGACAGTGACGGCCATCCTCTCCGTTATTGATTGGCATTTAATTTGGCAGATTGACTGTGTTGTTTTGGAAGGTATGAGCAAGTGTTAATAATTCCCAATATGTGTGAGATCATTATCTCGTAGTTATTCAAAAAAAAAACAACCTTTATTATTATCAATCCAGTTACCTACTCTTGTTTACAAGTAGTCTTGTAATGTGTTAACGATGCACCATCTGACCTCACATATTTTTCTAATGTTGTGTTAAAAGGGTTATGAGCAAATGTGATAAAAGAGAAAGAAGTATATTGCTATTACTGTTATAGTTTAGCATGTTGGTTCTTCCTCTGTAAGTCACAGGCACGAATGACCACATTTCATTTATTAACCAGGCTCTTTTTCCGTTAAGATCAAATAGAGAATAAAAAAATAATGTTTTCTCAACTTTAAATAAATAAATATTCTAGAAATATCTATAACCAAATCGTTGTCTAATGTTAAACGTTCTACACCTCACCCAGGGTATCTATTTTGTGTTTAGTTAATATTCTAACCCCCTTATTCATAATCCTATTTTATCTCTATTTTAGCTAAAATAGGTTTATAGAACGTTTGTCTTTTTCTGTCACGTTGTCATTTCTGTGTGTGAGAAAGAGACAAACCCCATTTTAACTAAAATAGGTTTGATAAGTTTTATGAATAAGGGGGTAAGTAAATAACCCCAATTTAACACAGAAAACTGTATACTCAACCAGGAAGTTAATTCCATGAAGTTTTATAAATGTTTTAATAATTAAATATTGTTTATGTTATTTGCCTAGCTTTTCTTATTAACCTCTTACCTACTGTAACATTTGATTTCTTAAATAATAATTAACGAAAATCGCATATTAAAAAAACAAAAAAATATCCCGCCCGCGGATTTGAACTCGCGACCATTGCATCGCTATGTCGCGGTCTTTACCACTCGACCACCACGCCACTTACGTTAAGTTACAAAAAACTTAAACGGTTTGATGTCGTTACCAAGGGGGGTTCCTTTTCTTTGGTGCGGTCTGTACCTATTATTTGCTAATAGTTTGCTTTCATTATTTGGTTTTACCAACAATTTATAGAATCACTAACTTAATGATAATAATTTCAGATACCAGATGGAGCTATTGTATGCCATGGATGTTGGATGCGTGCCTGCAGGCTAGTAAATGTATCATCAGCATCAAATTCTGGACAATATCAACATATATGTGTGTGGTGTAGACGTTCTCTCTCTCAGAGAAGATCACAAAGTATTCCACATGGTCCTGAGAGAGATGAAATTACAGCACGGATAACTCCAAGACAGGTCTGTTACCTATATATAATATACACCTCTATCTTTATGTATGATCTTTATATATGTTTAGATTACACTTACGATTCTCCTGCATTAGACTGATAAGATAATGATCATCAATTGTATGGGGAAAAAATACATAATGGAAACTATGAAAATGTTTTATCTATTTTGATAACAATCCTAACAGATATATTATTTTTTAGATACTCCCTGGAGACAGAGTATGCTATGCATGCTGGGTATCAGCTAGAAGAAATGTACAGCGTGCAGCTAATCTTCACCTAAATAGTAGGAATGATTGTGTTGTATGTTCAACATCAATAGTGAGACGTCGCACACATTTATTGGTGAATGGTCCAGAAAGAGATGTCATTTCTAGAAGAATACATCCTAGAGAGGTGTGTAAATTAGTCAACTGTAAATCTATGAAGACAGTATGTATCTATTTGTGAATGTGTGAGTTTATTTTGCTTCGTTTTTACAGGTCAGTAATCATTCATTGGTGTGCAATGATTGTTGGATTTGGGCTCAAAATGCTGTTCGTCTAGAATATGAACAACCTGCCGGCGAAGCTGCAGCTAATCTAGAAGTGCCTCCACAGGTTTTGGATAGACCCCAACATATAGAATTAAACACTTATAAAAAAGTGGGTATGTCTAGTTCGAGTTGTTTTGTACCGGATTGCACAAACCCAGAACGACACATAGTACCAGGGTACTTAAGAAAAAATGTGCTGTCTAATTATAAGGTGTATATCGCAGATAAATGCAAGGGTTTGTGTAGTTCACAAGACTACCTATGATTGGGATCATATTTTCAATTTGGAAATGTTAAGTAATGTTTTCAGTGCAGAAGAAATTGAAAAAATGATGGAAGTCAACAATGATTCCCAAACTGTACACTTGAATTTTGCTAATATAGAAAATATCGATGATGATCTTTTACGGTATTGGACTGGCTTAAATAGAGCCCAGTTTTTAACTGTGTTTAACGAAGTCCCTCAGTTAAGGGCAAATTGTAAAATTCCAAAAACAGCCCTCGGGTTATTTTTAGTAAAAGCTCGTACAGGAGATTCACACGAGAGACTGTCAACATTATTTAAAATACATAAAGTAACAGTCACTCGTCTCCTTAAGAAAGCTCGAGAAGCCTTATTAACACAATATGTCCCTAACCATTTAGGTTTAGATCACATAAACCATGAAAATATTATAAATAAAAATCTAACAATACCCGAGGGCTTGTTTGGTAACAGGGAAGAAAGGAAGCCAATAATTATTTTTGATGGCACTTATATTTATATACAGAAGTCATCTATTTATCTGTATCAAAAAATGACTTACAGCCTCCACAAATATCGCAACTATTTCAAAATGAAAATGGGCCATACAGGCAATATTTTAGACCTGCCGGTCGATTCTGTAAAAATCTCACCGTGAAAACTTGCGTGAAGTGAGCTGTCAGTGTCATCCCACTGATGCTAGGGATTGACCAAGCAAACATTTACAATCATAATCGAGATTTTAGTAATAGATGTTATGCTAATTCTATTGATCATTTTATATAATTTCAAAGCTAGTATTTTAGTGGTCAAAACATTAATATTATTATTATTTATATATACTTTATTGTACACCACAAAAATAATAATAATAATTACAATCATTAATACATCTTTTTAAGTTAGATTTCTATCGTTAAGAACAAATCTCATGGAAAAGTGTTTATGGTAGAAATCTAACATAAGGAGATATATTAATGATTCTAATGACTATGATTCTGTAAATACATGTCTATTATAGTCGCAAATCACATTTTGATCAAGATACAACCTGACACTGATCTGCAAATTGCAAAAAACGTAAGAAAATTTAAATTTCGCGGTCTGCCATGTCACATTCACCTTAACCGGTCAAGCGGCGCGCGTCGCCCATGATTGGCGAGTGGCGACGAAACCGTAGCCAATGAGCGACGCGCGCGAAGTGATGTTGCCATGGTTACCGTGGAGTGAAATATGGAACATTCCGAATCGCACTGTAATCGATTACAACGTGCTTACACTTTGACCCCAATTATTCTGTATGGTATAAATTACAGATTATTCCCCGCATAATCTTACCATGCCGTACGGTTGTCAAGAGTGGTATTTTGACAGTTCAAACCGGTTTCGTTAAACTAACGTGGCATTTTCGAAATTGTGCTTCCGGCTACAGTCGCCACCTTACCAAAGGATAAGAAATTCGTGGTGTAAAAAAACAAACAAATAAATACTATAATCTAACCGTGAGTAAATAATCAAGTGAAATAGTTTTGACTCTCAGCTGCCATAGTGGTGATTTATCTAAATGGGAACGCAAATTATTTATGTGAGAGTTGTGGGCGATGATAGCCTAATTCGGAATGATCCATAAATCACGCAGCGCACTGCGCATGCGTAGGTATCAAGCGTCTTAGTCGTTAGTATCAAGTGAACTTTTTTTTTGCTTTCATGCCATTGACGACCATGTACCTACTTACAACTCGTTTATAGAGAGTAGTATATTCCTTGATGTAGAATGTACATAAGCCTGTACGTATTCGAGTACAGTGACAATAATTAGTTCCTAATTATTTAATGCTGTTAGAGATTTTAATGTCTGAATCCAACTGTTTTTGTACATCGAAAAAGTCAATTTAGTCAGCCTACATTTCAGATAATATAATATAAGAAATCGTGCTAAGCAAGTATTCAGTGATTGGTGTAATGTTCGTTTTCATAAGTACATAATACGTAAAAGCACATATAGGTTTTTTTTATATCATCTCTAGGTAAACTACACGTACAATATACCTACAAACCTTATACCATAAATATTTAGGCATATTATTAATCTAGTGACGATTGCTGTTAGGACACACAAATTGCATTATTCATGTATACGCATGTTTTGGGCTGTCTAATTTTAGTTTTGCTGTATACTGTTTACACACTGTGTCTACGTTTCTCAGCCAACTCTCCTGTCGCAGATCTGCTGAAAGAAATTACTAAGTAAATGATGAAAGCAGTTCCTCTATCTTTATGTAGTTTACTTTATTATGTATTTAGTGTGTATATAAATAAATATATTACATTTTTTAATTTGTATCACATTAAAAAAAATTGCTAATACATTTTTTCTACTGAGTCGGCTGCTTCCTGAGATGCAACTTCTTAATGCCGGGAACGGAGGGACATTGGATGTGTGTCGGCTGCACCCCCACTGCAAAAAGCTGGAAATAATGGTAATAATTTGTTACTAAGTATTTGATTTATTTAATTCCTACACATCAGCACATCTGCAGCTAATGTATTTACTTTCAATAAGAATAGCGGTATGATTTATTAAGAACAGCGTCTGATCAAATAAAATCAATTGAATGGGCCAATATTATTACTATATATTTAGAGCACAACGAGTTTCTACATTTCTTAATTACATGCTCCGTGCCTGTCTGTGTCCCAATTTATTTGTTCCCTATTGTGTTTATCAAAAATAGTGTGTGAAATAATGAATACTTGCCTCAGACCGCCACGCATGACACAGCCGGGAGCGATGTGATCAAATCAAATAGAGGCAGTGTTCTTTTATTGTCTTCTGTCCCTTTAATGACTTAGCAACTGCAGGGTCGATAAGGCTCATCTGCTGAAAGGTAGAATATATCAGATTAATAAAATTCACTTGCTTTTGTGTGCCTATACTTTTGTGTTTTTATTTTAAGTTATCCTATGTTGTCCCACAGCTGGGCACGGTCTAGTCATATTGAGTTGTTTCTAATTAAAAAAGTGTTACTAGGATACTACATAAACCTTTATTGACTGATAACTACCTATATCTTGTAAAAATATACCACTATAATTGTAAAATCATAAGATTTTCTTGAAGTACTTACGTAAAATTTTGTTTGACCAAAAAAAAGGATTATTGATTGATTGTGATGTTATTTCGTGCAAATATTATCTACAAGGACGTATAATATGTTATAAACGAATATTCATCCACTTAACGTCGATTTTACACAAAAACTATTAAAATAAACAACATAGCATCATAACAAAACAGCACGCACTGCAGCTGCCATAAGTCTATTTTTAACTTTTTTTTTCCAATATTGCCAACCCATATTTTTCGTTTTGAATCATTTAGTCGATTAGTTTATCTACCGGACCATAGACTCAAACTGCTGCACAGGATATTAGACCGTATTTCTCAGTAATAATAGAGGTTGAAGCCGCGTGAATCGGGTGGTGACAAATGGTGTCGCTCGCCCCTGAAGGGTGCGCGCCGGTTGGTGACAAATGGGTACGCTCGCCCGTGAACGGAAATTTGATTTGATTTTTTGATTGTAGTAGCTTGATGTGCTAGCGTCTGTTCGTCATAATATTTACCTACCAATTTAAAATGCTTAAGACCTCATATTTATAATAACATTGTACTTACCTCATTTTTGCAGAATTCACTGTGTCAATTTTTAACATTTTCAAAAGGGCTAATTCGCGCGTCTTGTCAGTTGTCTAACGAAGAAGACATTAAAAAAAATTCGCGGCTGCTCTTTGGTCGCACCTTCGGTGCAACAAAGTCACAACAGCTCATTTTTAAATTATTTTGTTTGCTATAGTTTTACGTTAATAATCTTATAGTTTACAATTTGGCATACTTACCCCAATTTTGCAGTTTTGCCTATTTGTGACTTTGTTGCACCGAAGGTGCGATTTTATCATCTGTGGTGAACATGTGCTGTCTACTGCTGTCTATGGGGCTTTCCGATACAAAATAAACTTTTTGTCTGCAGTTTCAAAATAAATAATTGTAAATAAACAAATGAAAGTTTTATCTTAGTACAATGGGTTATAGCAATTAGCTGACCCCCCTAAAAATTACTCGATTTTGCACCCTCCTCTCATAACATTAAAGGTTATTCAATATGTATGAGTTAATCGGACTAACACTACTCGATGAACAGAAACAATAAATAATTTTGATACGCAAATTTGAGCTTTAAGATGTTGGTGTTAGGTCATTTACTATGTATGGGTATTTGTTACGCAATTTTCATTTCTAATCAGCAAGACTTAAAGGTTAGGTTAATGTTGTGATAATTTGTGTCATTGCTACTAATACCTTATTTCATCTATCTTACTCAAGTTAATCTGGTGTCGTGGTTCATGCGTAAGGCTGAGACGTGCAAGATGCGAGTTCAAATCTAGTCTCATGTTTAATTTTGTTTTCAATATATAAATTGTTCGTTAAGTATTTCTTGCATTATTGTAAAGAACAAGCATATCAATTAAGTTGATAAACGTTTCACCTTTTTCAATAAGTGGGTAGTTTGACTTCAATATGCGTATTCAACAAAAACTGCTATTGAAATGATTTTAGGAATATGGGGTAGAAGAATAAATTGAACAAGACATTCTATGCACAAATAGCAGTGAATACGCACGAACATTTTTATATTGCCTTACTAAGTTGCGAAAATCCACGCCTTTTTATTAATTATTATTATCGGTTTTGATAGTTTAATCGTCATGTCTCAGTTGAGTGATTATTAATTAAAATACAAAATATTGTATTTGCATAAGGAGAATGTTGGTATTAAAGCGATTGCTAGGAAACTTAATATAGCGGTAAGTGTATTCTTTTTTATACTTCCTTAATTCGTTAGTTGGCTTAAAAACGTGAGTATAGAATAATAGAAAATTAACTGTTTCATTATGAGATCATTTATAGGTCTAATGTGGTTTATCTAAAGGTATTTTTGCAAACTTATTCGAAAAATTATGATTACCGGGTTATTAAAATTATGCTTATTGTGTTGTTTCAGAGAAATACAGTCAGACTGTGGCTAAGACGTTTTGAAGAGACAGGGAATATTCAAAAGGATCGTCCTGAACCAAAACCTGCAATGTTACTCCTGTGTCAGAACATCATCAAGCAATTGTTAGAAGGCATACTGAACACCCATTTTTGCCTACTCAATGCAGTATAATGTTTCTGTTCAGACGGTCAGAAAACATTTGCATGTTGTTGGACTGAAACAATACAAGCCAGCACGTAAAATTTAACTGACTGCTGCACATCGCCAAGCAAGGGTCCGCTTTGCCCAAGAATATCTCAATTTTAATTGGGAAGATTATGTTGTCATATTTACCGACGAGAAGTCTTTGTCAAAACCTTATTTATAACTAAACATAACTACATACAAAACAAATTGATATATAGTATACCTAGTAGGTAAAACATCAACGTATAATGCTATTTTATTTAGTTCAACGATATTTAATGTGGTGATGTTATTGTTATGAAATAGAAATACATACCTATATATTTCTAAATATTATAACATGTTGATTCACTACATTAAACTCTGTGAAGTATGTAACAACGTTATTAGTAACTGTTATATCATTTACGTTATTCTTATAATAATTTTTTTTATAAAATAAAATCGTTTTTACCATCATTATCGTTTTTTTATTTTCGTTCAGCTTTTTTTTTTGTTGCTAAAGTTATAATTTATTATTTATAACTTAAAAAAAAAAATTATAAAACAAAATGCGCAGCAGAAAATATGTTGGTTTCGAACTCGCAACCACGCTCTTGTCAGCTCACTGCAGCTACCACTAGACCACACGAACATGGTGATTGTCGTTGAAATTAGCAATAATATATTACAAGTTACAACAATATTCAAGTTCATACCTACCTTAACACTGCGTGTTAAATATCAAATTCGAATAACTGTTTTATTAATCGTAGACGTTGAACTGTTCTAGTTCGATAAGCTTACTGCTAACAAGCAGAAGGTTCAAATTTGTTTAATTTTTAGGGGGGTCAGCTAATTGCTATAACCGCGTGTACCTACTTTGAATTAGTTTTTCAGTGACAATGGCTAGCACGATATTATAATGGTGAATGTGATAGTAATATGACATAATGTTGGCATGTATCTATTGGTGAGTTTTCCTGTGTTACTGTTCATAATTAGGTATATGAATTAGATGATCAGTCAGGTGGTTAGCTTTGCAAGGACGAGTGGTGGTCTGTCAGGTATGCCAAAATAGTACCGACTTGATGATAATAATATGTAACTAATGTAAAAGACGTAGGCATGTCACAGACATGTGTCACTCAGTAACAAAGGTTGCCTGAATACAAGGCGGGCGTCGTCACTGACACGTTCCTGACCAATTGGCCGAAGAAGGCACAACATAAGGAAAACTGGAAAAGTATGGGGGGACCGTGCCCAGCTGTGGGACAACATAGGATAACTTAAAATAAAAACACAAAAGTATAGGCACACAAAAGCAAGTGAATTTTATTAATCTGATATATTCTACCTTTCAGCAGATGAGCCTTATCGACCCTGCAGTTGCTAAGTCATTAAAGGGACAGAAGACAATAAAAGAACACTGCCTCTATTTGATTTGATCACATCGCTCCCGGCTGTGTCATGCGTGGCGGTCTGAGGCAAGTATTCATTATTTCACACACTATTTTTGATAAACACAATAGGGAACAAATAAATTGGGACACAGACAGGCACGGAGCATGTAATTAAGAAATGTAGAAACTCGTTGTGCTCTAAATATATAGTAATAATATTGGCCCATTCAATTGATTTTATTTGATCAGACGCTGTTCTTAATAAATCATACCGCTATTCTTATTGAAAGTAAATACATTAGCTGCAGATGTGCTGATGTGTAGGAATTAAATAAATCAAATACTTAGTAACAAATTATTACCATTATTTCCAGCTTTTTGCAGTGGGGGTGCAGCCGACACACATCCAATGTCCCTCCGTTCCCGGCATTAAGAAGTTGCATCTCAGGAAGCAGCCGACTCAGTAGAAAAAATGTATTAGCAATTTTTTTAATGTGATACAAATTAAAAAATGTAATATATTTATTTATATACACACTAAATACATAATAAAGTAAACTACATAAAGATAGAGGAACTGCTTTCATCATTTACTTAGTAATTTCTTTCAGCAGATCTGCGACAGGAGAGTTGGCTGAGAAACGTAGACACAGTGTGTAAACAGTATACAGCAAAACTAAAATAAGACAGCCCAAAACATGCGTATACATGAATAATGCAATTTGTGTGTCCTAACAGCAATCGTCACTAGATTAATAATATGCCTAAATATTTATGGTATAAGGTTTGTAGGTATATTGTACGTGTAGTTTACCTAGAGATGATATAAAAAAAACCTATATGTGCTTTTACGTATTATGTACTTATGAAAACGAACATTACACCAATCACTGAATACTTGCTTAGCACGATTTCTTATATTATATTATCTGAAATGTAGGCTGACTAAATTGACTTTTTCGATGTACAAAAACAGTTGGATTCAGACATTAAAATCTCTAACAGCATTAAATAATTAGGAACTAATTATTGTCACTGTACTCGAATACGTACAGGCTTATGTACATTCTACATCAAGGAATATACTACTCTCTATAAACGAGTTGTAAGTAGGTACATGGTCGTCAATGGCATGAAAGCAAAAAAAAAGTTCACTTGATACTAACGACTAAGACGCTTGATACCTACGCATGCGCAGTGCGCTGCGTGATTTATGGATCATTCCGAATTAGGCCATCATCGCCCACAACTCTCACATAAATAATTTGCGTTCCCATTTAGATAAATCACCACTATGGCAGCTGAGAGTCAAAACTATTTCACTTGATTATTTACTCACGGTTAGATTATAGTATTTATTTGTTTGTTTTTTTACACCACGAATTTCTTATCCTTTGGTAAGGTGGCGACTGTAGCCGGAAGCACAATTTCGAAAATGCCACGTTAGTTTAACGAAACCGGTTTGAACTGTCAAAATACCACTCTTGACAACCGTACGGCATGGTAAGATTATGCGGGGAATAATCTGTAATTTATACCATACAGAATAATTGGGGTCAAAGTGTAAGCACGTTGTAATCGATTACAGTGCGATTCGGAATGTTCCATATTTCACTCCACGGTAACCATGGCAACATCACTTCGCGCGCGTCGCTCATTGGCTACGGTTTCGTCACCACTCGCCAATCATGGGCGACGCGCGCCGCTTGACCGTGCATCAAAAATACGGATCTAAGTTATTTACCCCCTTATTCATAAAACTTATCAAACCTATTTTAGTTAAAATGGGGTTTGTCTCTTTCTTACACACAGAAATGTCAACGTGAGAGATAAAGACAAACGTTCTATAAACCTATTTTAGCTAAAATAGAGATAAAATAGTATTATGAATAAGGGGGTTAGTATCTATCTACAATAATGTTATATTTGCACGCGTTACAGGTTAAATAAGTAGTCTGTAAGTAGTTAATACAAAATCTGGTTAATTGTTGAAAACAAAATGCAAACAACTGACTTTTTAAATGTACAAACACGGTTGGATTTAGACATAATATCTAAAAGCGTTCAAAATAAATAGGAACTAATTTCTGAACTCGATTACGAACAGGCTTACGACCATGGTCGTCAATTATAGAAATAAATAAATAAAAACTGAATTTAATATTAATGACAGCGCCTAACGCGCAAGCACTTCACGCAATCCACATCAAAATAATCTACAATGTGATAATGACAGTGACTAACGCGCAAGCGCGGCGTGAAGTGTTCACTTCACTCGATTCACGACATTAAATGTCGTGAATCGGGTGAAGTGAACACTTCACGCAATCCACATCAAAATAATCTTCTATGTGATAATGACAGTGACTAACGCGCAAGCGCGGCGTGAAGTGTTCATTTCACCCGATTCTCGACATTTAATGTCGTGATTCGGGTGAAGTGAACACTTGCGTGACGCGCTCGCGCCTCAGGCTGTATTGACTATACTCCATTTGTTTAGGTAATTAAATAAAGGTAAACAAAAAAAACCACGTGCCGTGGTTAACCAACTAAACGTAATACCAGTCTATTCAGTTGTCATGCTACGTCACAGTTGTACTCTTCAATTTAGCAACGTTATAATTCGTTAATAATGTTGCTAAATTGAAGAGTACAACTGTGACATAGCATGACAAGTGAAGTGAGTGGTATTACGTTTAGTCGGTTAACTAAGTCACGTGGTTTTTTTGTTTACCTTTATTTAATTACCTAAACAAATGGAGAATAGTCAGTCTAGGAAAAAAAGAAAAAAAAAACAACATTGAGTTTCTGGCTAAGTTTCTGTTTTGCTATTTTATTGTAAAACCCCACGAAATATTAATGTTTTGACCACTAAAATACTAGCTTTGAAAATATATAAAATGATCAATAGACTTAGCATAAAATCTATTATTAAAATCTCGATTATGATTGTAAATGTATGCTTGGTCAATCCCTAGTATCAGGTGGGATGACACTGACAGCTCACTCCACGCTCACTTCGCCTAAGTTTTCACGGTGAGACGGTTACAGAATCGCACGGCTGGTGATATTTTTATCTTGGACAGAGGGTTCCGAGATGCCCTGCCTTTATTAGAAAATATATATAAAGTCTATAAACCTGAATCTTTAGACGCAGGGGAATCCCAATTGTCTACAATAAAAGCGAATAAAAGTAGGCTTGTAACTTTGTGTAGATGGGTTGTTGAGGTTGTTAATGGACGTTTTAAACTACAGTTTAAATTATTTCGCCAAGAATATTTTAATGTAGCATCTTCTCACTTAATGGATGACTTCAAGATATGTGCTGCTATTTTAAATGCTTTCCATTCTCCCCTGGTAGACCGTCCAGATGCTGAGGCAATATTAAATCGAGCCCTGCAGCGGGTGAATTTACCTAATACATTAGGTCATTTCATTATTGAAAATAATGTTAATAGACGTTGAGTTAATTTTATAAATATAGATGAAAATCATCCGCTGCTAGAAGTTTTTCCACAAATGACCATGTCTGACCTTATATTGTTTGCTTTAGGGATATACCAAATTAAACAGGCACGTAGCTACTTTGGTGAACATATAAGACGGAATGGATCATTTGTGGTAGAACTATACAGTGAAACCATGGTGCCAGGCACACTGTCATCACAAGAAAGTATATTGATAAGAGGACGAATAAAATCCCGACACCACAGCAATAAAATATACTACACATATATTTTGATTTCTGCCAGCCAAAACAATTGGGAAAATGGGATTGAAGGATATTACTGTAGTTGTATTTGTGGAATGCGAACAGTTGGATACTGCGCACATGTGATGACCATAGTCTGGTACAGTCCGCTTCAAAGTAAGGGAACCCCTTTTGGGAATGACATTAAACCCATTTAAGTTTTTTGTAACGTATTGTATATGGCGTGTTGGTCTAGTGGTTAAGACAGCGGCTTAACAATTCGATGGTCTCGAGTTCTAATCCTCGGACGAGAAGTTCTTTTTTTGTTTTTTTTTTGTTTCTTTTATAGGTTATTATGTGATTTTTGTTAATTATTATTTAAGAAATCAAATGTTGAAGTAGGTATGAGGTTTGTAAGAAAATCTAGGCATGTTGCATAAACAATATTCATTTATTTCTCTAATTACATTTCTAGGACTTCATGGAATCGCACCAGCATCATTCCTTGATGATGTATTAATAATAGAAGAAGTATAAGAGCATTTTGTGTGAAGAGATCCTAATCTTTGAATAAAGTTTTGAATACTGATTTGTTCCTTTATTTCTTTTTTATTTGTAGGGTACCGTGTTCTACATTCCTTCTGTGGTTTAACATACCTCAGAAAGCATGTTAATCCCAATGGTTTAATTATTGTTCTCTGTTGTATTTTGAAGATCCTTGACAGTTGTTATAGTTAGAAGTCAGTAAATCTGATAAGTATCAGTCATGCTAAGGGGTACCGTTTTACCCAGTTATTGGGATGTGTAAGTTAGATGGCAGTCGCTCAATATAAAACACGTATTCAGCGGCATCCAGCTTAACTGGAAGCCGACCCCAAACCCGCTGGAAAAAGGGGAGGATGACTCGTTCTATAATTACTTACGTTATTAGTTTAATCTATTATACCATACCAATCCATTCAGTAATTTACAGCATCAACATAGCATAATATTCTGTAAGTATAACATTAGACAAATGAGGCCCATTTGCTGAAGGAAACGTATTGAAATATGTTTGCATCCAGCAGGAAATGAACACAGTATTTTAACTTATTTTATAACCTTATTAATCGAGATAAGCCAATACTACCTACTTATAGAAATTATTTTGCCACTGATTGAGCCACTTTTGTCTAATATTAGAAAGATCACAGTTCTCATCTTAGAAGACTATTTAGGAAGTTGGTTCTGATGAACAAAAACAAACAAAACAATTCTAGGTTATGTACATGTCATCTCTACAACCTGTCATGGCTGTCATAACTCTTAGGACAAACGTCAAACATTTTTTTATTTTTATCTTGTGCATAAAATCCATTTAATATTATGAAAAAACTGTTACTTTATTCTATTCAGGGGTAATTTTCCCTGGCGCGCGGAGGCACTGAGCCGGGGGGAAACTCCGCTTCCGCGGCAAATCGCGGCGGAGCGGACAGACCTCCGGCGCGATCTCATGGTGGCATGGAAGGAGCGACTTTCGCAACCCAGCGCAGGGCACGCCACGATAGTGGCGATAAGACCCCTCTTTGAGGAGTGGCTAGAGAGGCGTCACGGCGTCCTCACCTATCGCCTGACGCAGGTCCTCACCGAACACGGATGTTTTGGGAGGTTCCTGCACATCATCAGGCGGGAGGAGACGCCCGGGTGTCACCACTGCGAGGATCGCCCAGAGGACACGGTGGAGCATACGGTGGAGGTCTGCCCCGCATGGGCGGAGCACCGCCGTGCCCTCGTAGAGGCGATCGACAGCGGCGGCGACCTCTCGCGTCCGGCCCTGGTTCAAGCCATGGTCCGGGGCGAGAGGGAGTGGGGGGCGGTCGCCTCCTTCTGCGAAGCAGTCATGCTAGCGAAGGAGGTGGCTGAACGGCTGAGGGAGAGAGCCTCACACCCCAGCCGCCGCGGGAGACGCTCCGGGCGTCGGGAGCCGCGTGACGACTCCCGGCCACCGTAGGCGCGGGCCTGCGGACGGAGAGTAATGGGTAGCTCACCGTCCGATCAGGACCAGGCCCGTGCCGGACGGCGCGTACGTGTTCCACGCGCGCCTCAAAGAGATGTCAGCATAAAGGAAGGGGCCTGCCAGGGCCGAAGCCTGCCGGGGGTGCGGGATTGTCCGAAAGGGTTACCGCTACCCCGGAACATAAAGGGCTAAGGAAGGAACACGGATGGGTTTTAGTCAGTAAGAGTCTGACACTCCCTTCGCTCCACCCAGAGCGGGAGGGGTCATTTGATGATTTCCCATCCATAAAAAAAAAAGGGGTAATTTTCCCAGCTTTGGAAAAATGTACATGTTATGGCCGGAGCGCCATATAAAAATGAAACGTCTCCTTTTTAACATTACCCAGCCAGAGTTGGGTAGACCTAGGTGAGTATGGGGGTAAACCCCGGATTAAAATTTTATTTATTTTACTTATTGTTCGGACTTTACCCAAGAAGCTTGGTTAGTACTAAGTCAACCCGGGTAAACCTAGGTTTACTGCATCTTCTAGCTTTACCCGTAACATATCCATGAAATACGTCATAACCTTTTGCTCTTATTGACCTATAAAGATTTGCATATTCCCCAAACTCCTCCCGTCTTATTCCAAAACACGATTTAAATTTAGTACTGGGATTATTACTAGTTTTAATCCATGACTAAATAAAACGTTATTATAATAAAATGAAGTTTATCACTAGTTCATGAACTTAAAGTTAGTCCGCGGAGACCCCTTTGACATCGGTACTAATTTATTTTTGAGGTTAGCCTTGATTATTATTGTCCTTTTATATGCAAATCGTAGACAATGGATATTAATATGATTGACTTGATGGATTTGGAAGAATTAGATATGCTGGAGACGTCTCGGCGATCTTACAGACATCGTCATCGTGTAAATCCTTTTGAATTGAGTGATGAAGATTTTAAATATAAGTATAGGTTCACAAAACGTTTTGGGTAAAAAATAGTGGATGTTTTACGTGAGGATTTATCGCACGAACCTCGAGGCCCATGGAAGTGGTTTGCGCATTTACGCAACTGGGTTCGCCATGAAGTAAGTACCTTTGGTCACATAACATAATAATATACTAATATTATTGTTTTATTTGTAGATTCAAGACGACACAGCTGATTTAACATGGTGTGGTGGCTCAACCAGTTGTCAGCAAAACTTGTAAAAAGGTAGCGGAAATTTTGTCACGGATGTCCCGAAGATTCATAAAAATGCCTACAACTTTAAATGAACAAGAGGAAACCATTAGAAAATTCCGCAGTATTGCAAATTTTTCTACAGTTATTAATTGGGGCAATATACTGTAATCACATCACTCGTGTTCCTTCAGTTGCCTGTGCCAGGGCATCGGTAATGAGATTAACTTAACACAGTTTTTAAAATAAAGTAAATGCTGATGGAGGACAGTTACATATGAATAGAAAAGCATTTTCTTCAATCAATGTATAGATATTTTTTAAACAAATATTTTAAGATGTGATTTTCTTTAAATGACTTTTTAGTTTGATCGCAAAATGCTTGATACTTGATATTTATTTACACCATTGCGTAACCTCAGCACACCACAAGAGAGGTATAACAGCAGCAATATTCGTACCCGGAACACGGTAGAAAGGTGTTTTGGTTTAATAATAATAATAACAAATTTATTTCAGATTAAAAATCCATATGTTGTTAGTAAAAGTCTTAACCTAATGTTAGTCAATAAAAGTTAAATTAAAAATTTAAAAAACCCCCGACTCAAACAAAAACCTCTAAAAACTAAAATAACAATATATATTGGCCCCTTTACGAGTAAGTCTAATTACAAGTTGCAGGAAATATCTTGATCCAAGCGTCCTCATGTCGGGGGACGGCTAGTGAAAATTTGAAGTTAACAGCAGCTGTTTTCTGCAATAGCATACATTCAATATTGTTGGGTTTAAGCCTCATCTATTTGGCATTTTCATTAGCCGTCCCCCGACGTGAGGACGCTTGGATCAAAATATTTCCTGCAACCCATATCAAACTCAATGATGCAACGCAACCGTTGCTGCATTAAACCAAAACACCTTTCTACCGTGTTCCGGGTACAAATTCGCCCGAGAATGGTATGATACGAATATTCATGAACTTTTTATCCTTTTTTCCTTCTGGATGATGCTCGGAGTCGGAATCACCCGGATGCCCTCTATAAAGTCTTGTTTTACAAGTGAATCACCCGGATGCCCTCTATAAAGTCTTGTTTTACAAGTGTTTCGCGTTTTTACCTTACCTTATTATATTTAAAAATATGGTTCATTAGGTGCGTTTCTGTTGAGTACCATTGATCGGCGGTGGGCGGACGTGATCGAAGAAATCGTCGAGGATGAGATTGATGTTAACCTTTTTGATCTTGTTCCCGACGACAGACTTATGCAGTTTTCCGTCGACCATAATGATATTATTTTCGCTTTCAATTCTACTGTTTATTCAGGGACACCCCTCTGGTACCCATATTCAACAGATCACCGCGGGTGGCGTCCGTACAACGATGTGCCTCAGTCGGTCTTAACATCTGCCGTACTAGAAGACGGACCCGAGCGCGAGCGGTTCTTTGAGCCGGGTCTGTTTTTAGGGCCTCAGCGGCGCGATTGCTTAGGCATTGTCTTGCGCCATGTCCGCGATTTGTTCCGTTTTAGGAGGGTTCCATCGTTTTACGACCCTTTCCGTCTGGTCAGATTTGATACTCAAAACTTTGACATTCCTCAATTTCCTCTGAATTCCACCGTTTACGGTGGTATTCAGAGGAATTCGGTGGTGGTGATTCGGGGTTATTGTCCATACCCTACTCTTCACATTATGCAGAGTCCGTACGTTGATGTCCCTCCGACTTATATTATTGCATTCCACCGCTCTTCCGGGGCGAAAGTTTATTTTGAATCGTCATTGTTCGAACTTTCCGTAAGGGACTCCTTCAGAGCCCGTATTATTAAATTCTTCTAATTTCATTAAGTATTTTATTAAATTCAGTTTGACTAAATTTATTAAGTTTTAAATTTTATTTCTATAGACCCTCTTAGTTGGTTTGAGGCAAACCTTTTAGATTCATTTCTTTTTCTTTTAATTTCATAAATTTATAATATTAGTATGGATGTAAATTAGGTATTAAATACTTGTTACAAGTTTTAGGTTATGCAAAACATTACTATTTTATCAAGTTTTAACAGTAAAATGATAACAATAACAATAATCATAGCATTTAAGTGATTAAGACTTGTTTATTTTTGTAAACACAATATCTAGTCAAATTAGGTACTTCTACATTGGTTCCAAGCTTCGTAAATGTGACAGATTATATCAAAATAAATTATCTAACACGCGCGAACCAATCCCGCCTTTCGTTCTGAATCACCAAGCATGTCTTCTTGTAACCTCGGAAGTGATTCGTATTTTGAATCGTACATCGTTTTGGTTTGAAGTAGGGCCACTTTTCGTGTGGAATTTCTGACATATTACTTATTTGTAGACGTAGACAATGGTGCAACTTTAATTTTTAGTTGAATCGTGTCTCTTGAGCAACTAAGTTGCAAGTTTAAATTTGTGCGTTGTAAAAGTTTACGGTTAACTTATTGAATTATTGTGAATTTGTGCTTTTTATTAACTAAAGATGCTTTATCAACACCAATAAAAATACCATTAAAACACCAACACAGGTTGCACAGGCTGTTGCATTAATCGACCAAGGGTTGACACAGCGTGAAGTTGTTGTGGTGCTTAATATACCAAGTTCGTCGATGCAGTATGCCCTAAAACGATACCAGTAGACAGGCCACTATTCCCGTAGACCAGGCAGTGGAGGCGTCAGATGCACATCGGCCCGGGACGACGGTTTCATTGTCCTGGAAACTTTAAGAAACCGCTACCTGACCGCTGTTGAGATACGATAAATCAACTTTTAATCGTAAGAATGTAAATTTCTCACTTTCGATAATAGAAATTGTATTTTGCACTAATGTAAGGAAGATATTTTTTTATACATTTATATGAAAGGGTATTTCATGATAGTCCCTTAGCAAAAAAGCATTCCACGCCGCACACTTACAACACCAAGCGCGGCGATTCAGTCGCTTTTCGGAAACTCGACACAGCGGCTGAATGCTACACTCCGCACACATTTGAATGCCGGTCGCAGCGATTTGGCATCTGCGCCAGCATCGGAGCAGTCACTAAAACGCGCGATTCCGATACCGCGTCCGAATGTAGAGAGACGCCAAAACGCGATGCAGCATCGATACAGCTGCAAAATCGCCGACCACCGATGCTAAAAGTAGCGTGTGTGCTTTGGCCCTTAGTCAATTGTAAATCTTGGAGCTAAGCCTCACCTGCCAGTGCCAATTTACTTCTTCACATATTTAACTATAACCCTTCTATTGCCTCTAAGTAAATTGTTTTCTTGTATTATTTCAGTTACCATGCGCTTATTTATTCCCAGTGATGGACACGCGCACAGGAAAATATAGGAATGGAACAAGAAGTTGTGCAACAATTTGAAATCCAGCCACCAATTGCATCGATAACACTTGGTGATTTTACACACACAACACAGACATGACATGTGCTCATTGCTTTGTGCCGGCTTGTAACAACGTGGAACGAAATATGTAGAGTGCCGAAATACTTAAGAAAAAATATATTAAAATCGGAAAAAATATTTGTAACAGAAAATGCAAGAGTATGTAATGAACATAAATTATTTTCTGGAGTTTCTGGACCAACATCAATTCTCTAATACATGCACAAAAACCGGCCAAGTGCGAGTCGGACTCGCACACGAAGGGTTCCGTACCACCGTACAATATATAAATAAAATGCTTTTTTTATTTTTATATTTGAGATGATTGAATGAAATGTAAATTGCGGTTTACGATTTATGACGTATTAAAAAAAAACAACTTACTAGATCTCGTTCAAAGCAATTTTCGATGGAAGTTTACATGGTATGACGTATTAAAAAAAAAACTACTTACTAGATCTCGTTCAAAGCAATTTTCGGTGGAAGTTTACATGGTAATGTACATCATACATTTTTTTTAGTTTTATCATTGTCTTATTTTAGAAGTTACAGGGGGACACACATTTTACCACTTTGGAAGTGTCTCTCGCGCAAACTATTCAGTTTAAAATGATACTAGAAACCTCAATATCATTTTTGAAGACCTATTTGATGAAAAAAATAAATTGAGTTTCATTTCTAAGTATGAACCCCTAAAATGTATTGTTTTTTTTTTCTATTTTTGTATATATACAGGGTGTCCCAAAACTCAACGTCAAGCCGAAACGGGGTGACAGGATTGATCATAACCATCACGAGAAAAATCTGAAAAAAAATCTATCCCATGCAGTTTGAAAATTATGGGCATTTTAAGAAAAACCTAGAAATTTGATCAAACTGTACCATTTTTCGGTTATTGTGGTTATTATTTTTTATTTTTGTTCATTTGAACTTTAGAAACGTAATCCTAAATAACATTTCTAGAATCCCAATAAAAAATAATGACACAATTGCCTTAAGTTCCCGAGAATTGAGACTATTTGTTAAACTACGAATTTAAAATTTTCAAGATTCGTCGACTTTGACAGGCCCTCCTATAAAAAAAATGTACTAGAAAGCCTTGGCAAGTAGCATTAAAAGTTGGCGCATTTAATCAGAATTCTAAAATGGTACAATACTTGTTAGTTCCATACAATAGAAAAGAGTAAAAAAATTAAAACCTCAAGTAACCCGATTTTTGCTATCAGATTTTACTCAGTTAAAATGTTTTTAATTCGCACAAGCTCTAGGTAGGTTCTTAATTTTAAGGCAAAATGATGAGAGAGATGGATAATGGGTATGTTTGCCATGAGTGAGCGAGACAGATAGTGACGCCACGCATTGAGACGGAGATGCGTCGTTTAAACGAGTGCGAATGAAACAGATAGATGCTATGGCATCTATCTGTTTCATTCGCACTAGTTTCAGCCAAGCAAATGGCTACGCTACCAGTCCGACACCAACCAGTTAGTACGTTTCGCTCATTCGTCTACTGCGCACGTTCGTATTCGCTTGTGTTGATTTAGTACTGACAACTTTGGCTTCTCTTTTTGGACTTGAATCTTTGTGAATTGGACTTGTTGATAACATACCGGCAACTTTGGCTTCTCTCTGGACTTTTGTGTTGGCATCCTTTTTATCTACCATGCCTACGCGCTACACTTCACAAGAATATGCGAACATGCACCTCATTTATGGGGAATGCAGATGCAACGCAAGTGCTGCCGCTAGACTTTATCGTGAAAGATATCCAAATTTAGAGCGCTACCCGGATCACCGCGTGTTTGTTAATGTGCACCGTTCACTCACAGAGGGCGGCCATTTCCCGAATCAAATACAGGCTGGAGGTAGACCTGTGTTTCCTTTCCAGGAAGAAGTATTGCAAGAGGTCGCACGTGACCGAAGTATTTCCGTACGTGGAATTGAAGAAAGAACGGGAATACCGAAAAGCACTGCTCATCGTATTTTACAAAGAGCCGAAATGCATCCGTTTCACGTACAACGAGTTCAAAGTCTTCTACCTCGAGATTATCAGGAAAGGATTTCTTTTTGTAGAACAATGCTACAGAGGCATAATGAGAATCCCCAATTCATCCAAAAAATTCTCTGGTCAGATGAATCGACATTGAAAAAAGATGGTTACATGAACTTGCACAATTATCACGAGTGGCATGTGGAGAATCCACATTTAATGCGAGAAGATAGATCCCAGTATCGTTTTAAAGTAAACCTGTGGACCGGAATTTTAAACGGTAAAATTATTGGGCCTATTGAACTGCCTGAGAACTTGAATGGAACTAATTACCTACATTTTTTAAGAGAAGATTTACCAACCCTGTTAGAGGACGTACCACTAGCAGATCTTCGCGACATGTGGTTTCAACAAGATGGCTGCCCAGCGCATTTCGCAGTGCAAGTAAGAGATTTCCTTGACCAGGAATATCCGGGAAGGTGGATTGGACGTTCGGGCACTATCTCGTGGCCCGCCCGTTCACCAGATTTAAATCCCCTGGATTTTTTCTATTGGGGAGTTCTCAAAGAAAAAGTTTACTCAAAGCCCATTGAGAACGTAGCCGACCTGCGTGAACGCATTTCTCAAGCAGCTGAGGCGATCAACTCTCGAAGATATGCCCGACTAATAAGTAGATCTTTTTTAAGAAGATGTAGGGCTTGTATTGAGGCTGATGGTAAACAATTTGAACATTTATTGTAATAAAAAACGTTATTTCTCTATCATCAGACTTTTATTCCAACAAACCTAATTATTTTACTAATTTTACTAACTTTTTTTCACTTTGGTAAAAGTGGCGTCACTATCTGTCTCGCTCACTCATGGCGAACATACCCATTATCCATCTCTCTCATCATTTTGTCTTAAAATTAAGAACCTACCTAGAGCTTGTGTGAATTAAAAACATTTTAACTGAGTAAAATGAGATAGCAAAAATCGGGTTACTTGAGGTTTTAATTTTTTTACTCTTTTCTATTGTATGGAACTAACAAGTATTGTACCATTTTAGAATTCTGATTAAATGCGCCAACTTTTAATGCCACTTGCCAAGGCACTCTAGTACATTTTTTTTATAGGAGGGCCTGTCAAAGTCGACGAATCTTGAAAATTTTAAATTCGTAGTTTAACAAATAGTCTCAATTCTCGGAAACTTGAGGCAATTGTGTCATTATTTTTTATTGGGATTCTAGAAATGTTATTTAGGATTACGTTTCCAAAGTTCAAATGAACAAAAATAAAAAAGAATAACCACAATAACCGAAAAATGGTACAGTTTGATCAAATTTCTAGGTTTTTCTTAAAATGCCCATAATTTTTAAACTGCATGGGATAGATTTTTTTTCAGATTTTTCTCGTGATGGTTATGATCAATCCTGTCACCCCGTTTCGGCTTGACGTTGAGTTTTGGGACACCCTGTAAACAACGTGTCCCAGAAATCAACGTCAAGCCGAAAACGGGCAATAGCTCAAGTAAGTCGTGACAGCTATTAGAAAAATATAAAAAAAAATCTTGGTCATGTACTTTTCGAATTATAAGCATTCAAAAATAAATCTCAAAAAGTGACACCCTGTGATGATTTTTCAAGTCCTGTGACTACATTATTAACATTTCGGTAGTTTTTTTCTCTGTGATGTAACCATGAATAACCCTTCTGTAAATTACAGTTAAAAGTTAAAACGTAACTGCCTCAGTTTTAAATTAAATGTTAGATTTTTGCCCAATATTGAATTCAAAATAATGACATCACCCAACTTTAACAGACTGTACTGAAAAAAAAATCTACTACACTATTTTGGCAAGTAACTTTAAAAGATGGCGCGTTTAGTCAGGATTCCAAAAATGGTATAACACATACTAATTGCTACTTCTTAATTGAGAAAAAACATTTTTTTTTATGAAGCCGTATTTCATAAAAGTTTGATTGAGACGAAGAGTGACGTTATTTTGACTAGTGTGAGCGAGAAAGATTCATTTTAACTAATGTGAGGTGACGCTACTTTGACAAGTGGGAGCGAGAAAGATAGTGACGCTACTTTTATCTAACTAAGAGGGAGACGGATTGACACATCATTTCATATGTGTGAGTGAAACAGATAGAGACGCTACTCTGGCTAAACAGGGATGCGTCGGCAAATTGTGCAATACTGCAGTACGTTACGCTCTTTCGTTGACTGCACATCTTTTTGTATTCGTATTGACTTCGTACTTACAACTGTGGCTTTGTTTATTGGACTTGATTTGCATTGTGATTGGGATTTATCTGCAACGTTTCTGACAACCCCGGACTTGTTTTAATCGCAACCCCGTGTTTGTGTAGTGTTTTATCATGCCATCTCGATACACCGCACAGGAATACGCCAACATGCATCTCATTTATGGAGAATGCTTATGCAACGCCAATGCTGCAGCAAGAGTGTATCGTGAGAGATACCCGAATGCTGAGCGTCATCCCGATCATCGAGTATTTATTAATGTGCATCGGTCATTATCAGAGGGTCGATTTCCTAGCCAAATGGTTAGCGAGGGAAGACCCGTTATGCCCTACGAAGCCGAAGTCTTGCAAGCAGTTGAAGAAGACAGAAGTATCTCAGTACGTGGAATTGAACAGAGCATAGGAGTCCCCAAAAGTACTGCACATCGTATTTTATAAAAGAACGAGTTTCACCCATACCATGTACGACGAGTACAAAGTCTGCTACCCCGAGACTACCCAGAGAGAGTACGATTTTGTCGAACGATGTTGCAGAGGCACCGAGAGGACCCGCGATTCTTTGAAAAAATTCTATGGTCCGATGAATCAACATTTAAAAAGGACGGTTACATGAACCTCCACAATTTGCACGAATGGCACGTGGAAAATCCAAATTTGATGCGGGAAGATAGCTCTCAGTACCAGTTTAAAGTAAATATGTGGACGGGAATTTTGAATGGTAAAGTTATTGGTCCAATCGAGCTGCCGGAGAATTTAAATGCCCAGGGTGTAGCGACACTAGCGAGGCGATTTGCTGATTCGCATTTTTGATATCGTAAAGAAACGTCAGAGCCAGGCTCGCGAGTCGCTTACTTACCTCCGCCCAGCCACGTCCTATTTATTGTAGTAATAATATAATATAACCGTGTAATAATGAACATTTATTAAACTTCCATAGTATTCAGTATAAACCAAAGTATATCATTTCTGGACCCTAATAACACGCACAACAAGTGGTGACCCCGAACGTTTGAGGAAATAGTTTAGTGTTTTGTTTTTTGCGACGTAAGCGACTCAGTGACGGCGTGGCAAGGGCGTGTTAAGAAACTGCGTGTGTGCAAGTAACGGTGAATAGACTCTAACTTGGTCACGATGACTTCAACGACACCCGGAGTGGCAGCGGTATCGGTGCAGACAAGGATACCAGATTTTTGGACAGATTTGCCCAAATCATGGTTCTGTCAGTTCGAGGCTATATTGGCACCACAAAAGCTGGGAGACGCGCAGTTGTTCGACATAGCAATCGCCAGGTTGACCCAAGACACAGTGCGGCAAGTTAGCGATATAATCGAAGCCCCGCCAGAGTCAGGCAAGTACGCAGCATTGAAAAAACGTTTATTGGCGATTTATGAAGAGAGTGCGGACAAGCAATTCCAGAGGCTAATGGGAGAGACGGACCTGGGAACACAGAAACCATCGCAGCTATGTAGAGCGATGGCGGCCCTAGCTAAGAATTGCAACGTGACAGACGAGCCACTAAAAAGGTTGTGGCTGAACCGATTACCCCCGGGCGTGCGAGCGGTCCTGGCAGTGACCAGAGACACGAAGCTTGAGGACCTTGCAGCAACGGCAGACAGAGTCATGGAGAACATAGGTACCGGTGAGGTTGCGTCAATATCACCGAGCACATCGGAGGTGACAGGCGACACGAAAACGGAGTTGGTGAAGCAGCTCAGCGCATTAACGGTGGAAATGAAGGAGTTACGCGGAGAAATAGATGGCATAAGGAAACGAGACGGAAATTCATTACAAGATCAGAGGGGGCGGCGTTGGCAGCCGAGGGGCTACAGGCCCAGAAGTCAGTCGAGGCCGCGACGCACACCTAGTTCCTCGGATTGGCTATGCAGACACCATTTTCGTTACCGGGAAAACGCGCGAACGTGCGAGTCACCGTGCAATTGGTCCAGGAAGCAGCAGGGCGCGGGAAACTAGAGGCGGTGCAGTCATCATCGGTGGGAGATTGTACCGCGGGAAACCACCGGCTCTGCGTGCGAGATTTAAGAAGCGGTATTGTATATCTAGTGGACACAGGAGCTAACGTATCAGTGATACCAGTGGGAAGGGTGAGAGCCACCAAGGTTAAACGTGAGTGTTCGTATAAGCTGTTCGCGGCGAATAACACTGAAATAAAAACTTATGGGGTAACTAACATAGAGCTTAACTTAGGTTTAAGAAGGAGTTTTAAATAGACAGATTTACACGGTGGCCGGAGGCATTTCCAGTCTCAGACATTACTGCTGACACGGTAGCTAAGGCGGTCTATGAAGGATGGATATGTAGATTTGGGTGTCCAAAAACTTTAACCAGCGATCAAGGTAGACAGTTCGAGAGCGAGATTTTCAGCAGTTTGATGAATATGTTAGGTATAAAGAAATTACGTACGACAGCATACCACCCACAGGGGAATGGTATGGTAGAAAGAATGCATCGCTCACTTAAGGCAGCAATAAAGGCTAGGCTATTAGAAAATAGATCATGGGTTGACGAATTACCTACGGTATTGTTGGGACTTCGTGCAGTCTGCAAAAGCGATCAAAATGTAAGTTCAGCAGAATTGGTTTTAGGACACACGTTGCGTTTACCTGGCGACTTTTATCACGAGGCAGAAAAAACGCAAATTGGACTTTTACCGACATTTGTAAGCAAGCTTAGGAATATTATAAACAACATGCGGCCACAGTCACGAGCGGATAGCGGTTCGCGAAAAATATTCGTTCATAAGGATTTGAGCACCTGTACACATGTATTTATTAGGAACGACATGGTAAGAAAGCCATTGACACCGCCGTATAGTGGCCCACACCAAGTTATTAGCAGAAACGAAAAGACATTTGACATACAAATAGGCGATCGTCAATCAACCGTGTCCATCGACAGATTAAAACCAGCGTATATTATTAACGAAGATACGATACCAGAAAGTTTAGGAAATAATAGCGACAGTGAGGCATTACCGAAACAGCAGGTTGAGCAAAACTCGCTACCGCCTATGGCTACGACCACGCGCTCGGGCCGAGTGGTCAAGAAGCCCGTGCGATTTTTGCTCAACTAGCAAAATTAGTTTAAGTATCTATATCGCAACTGTAAGAACACCTTGTACAATTCACTAAATACAGTAGTCCATACAAGCAAAGAGCATACAGAATTATAAACATGTGTCAATCACAACATAAGGAATATATATCAATAGCCCAAGCCCAGGTAGCAGCTGGACAACAATTAGAACACAAACTGAATTATTTTGGAATAATACTAATCATTATCGCGGTAACATTGGGAATTATGCTATGTTACGCTATAAAAAGGGGCTGCATGGGCCAACTGAGAGGATGGCTGAGACAGGAGGTGACGTCACTGACTGGGGCAGCGGCAATGCCCAGAAACACGGGTAATCCGGCAACCGTTGCAGGTTACGCGTAAATAGTGTGCGAAAAGTGAATTGTGCAAGAATCATCTAGGTTATTTTGTGGGTTATTCAGTAAGTGTTCGGTGACGTAACAAGCGAACAATGTATTTGTTATTGTAAACTATTTACGGTTGCATCAGTGCTGGTATCGTTTCATGGTAAAGCTTATGTGGCTACCTATTGTGATTATTCGTATTTATTAGACTGGCGCTGTCATAACGGAAGCTGCCGGCCCCTAGTGGTGTTTATTAAATATTGCAGAGCGGACGTTATGACAGCTACCCTTAAATATTTTGATGTTTATATATATCTTATAAAGACGGCCCAGACAACTGGAGACCGCAAAGGTATCAGGATTTTGCGTATTTAAAGATTAAGATAGCGTGTAAGGAATATTACGCGACATATTGAATTGTGTAAGTGATGTCGTACAAGTAAAAACCAGTGTATATGAAAAATTTGTATTTAAGTTAATAAAATTTTTGGAGAAAGGGGGGGTGTGATGTAGCGACACTAGCGAGGCGATTTGCTGATTCGCATTTTTGATATCGTAAAGAAACGTCAGAGCCAGGCTCGCGAGTCGCTTACTTACCTCCGCCCAGCCACGTCCTATTTATTGTAGTAATAATATAATATAACCGTGTAATAATGAACATTTATTAAACTTCCATAGTATTCAGTATAAACCAAAGTATATCATTTCTGGACCCTAATAACACGCACAATTTGAACTTCTTACAGAACCAATTACCAGAATTATTGGAAGAAGTGCCACTGAACATTTACGGCAGCATGTGGTATCAACAAGATGGCTGCCCAGCGCATTATGCTCTCACTGTACGAGAGTTTCTCAATCGAGAATACCCCGATAGGTGGATTGGGCGGGGTGGTACAATTTCGTGGCCTGCCCGTTCACCCGATTTAAACCCCATAGATTTTTTTACTGGGGTACGATAAAGGATAAAGTGTACTCTAAACCAATTCAAGATTTAGACGAGCTGCGCCAAAGAATTGCAGAAGCCGCTGAATACATCAACTCAAGAAGATACACGCCCGTCTTATTACGCGATCATTTTTAAAGAGATGTAGAACTTGCATTGCAGCTGAAGGAAAACAGTTTGAACATTTGTTATAAAACTTCGTAAATCTGATTTAATAAAAATTATAATAAAAGAAATCCAACGACTGAATTTTATTTCAAATGCACCTAAAACCAACAATGTACTTTTTTTCCTCAATTAAGAAGTAGCAATTAGTATGTGTTATACCATTTTGGAATCCTGACTAAACGCGCCATCTTTTAAAGTTACTTGCCAAAATAGTGTAGTAGATTTTTTTTTCAGTACAGTCGGTTAAAGTTGGGTGATGTCATTATTTTGAATTCAATATTGGGCAAAAATCTAACATTTAATTTAAAACTGAGGCAGTTACGTTCTAACTTTTAACTGTAATTTACAGAAGGGTTATTCATGGTTACATCACAGAGAAAAAAACTACCGAAATGTTAATAATGTAGTCACAGGACTTGAAAAATCATCACAGAGTGTCACTTTTTGAGATTTATTTTTGAATGCTTATAATTCGAAAAGTACATGACCAAGATTTTTTTTATATTTTTCTAATAGCTGTCACGACTTGGCCTATTGCCCGTTTTCGGCTTGACGTTGATTTCTGGGACACGTTGTATATGCCAAAAAAGCCCATCAAAAGAGGGTATAAGGTCTGGACAAAGTGTGCTTCGAGTGGTTATTGTTTAGATTTTGATATACAACGTGTAACGTTAAATGCGCAAAACCTCAGACACCCCAACTGATTTTTAATTCAATTGACCTATTTCAGAGAAAAAAAAAAATCATTAAAAAAATTGTAAAGGTTTTACGTGCTGTTTTAGTTTTACTGGCAATTCTAATAGTTTACTGCGTCTGCGACGACGCTCTATTGAGGGAGGAGTCGTCACCGGGCCGCTGCGCCGCCGCGCCGCGCTGCGCCGCGCATTATTTACCATCTACGCTCCTAAAAAACTTAGGTTATCTTTGAACAGTGACTTAAATGTTTCCATCACACTTTTCCAGGCTTTGGCCAAATTAACGTTGTCATTACAATGCGCCAACATTCTCACCATTTCACAATATTGAATGTTTGTGTACAAAAACGTTGCGAAATTCACGCGCACGCGCCGCCTCGCCGGGGTAACGGGATAGAACAATTACACCTGTGACGCATGTGCCGGCGCCGCTCAGACCGAAGTAAACACGGCCGCTGTCACGTACTCACGTATTTCGCACACCCCGCCCCCGTGCAGATCGTCATTTCTCTTTCTAACCCTTAGGTTAAGTTTATGTTAAAATAAGATAGATAGCATTATTTTTTATTTCAAATTGTCTTATTCATGGTACTTACTGTACGGAAGATTCGTATTTGCAATTTGCATTGAAATAAGAGCTATTATTATCCCGCGTATGGGAAAATTTTAGTTGGTCGACAACAACTTGTGTTTGTTTACCTATTTTGGCGGGTTTGCGCATGTGATGGCTTGACTTATTAATAAATAGACACGGCAACGTTTTTAATGAAGATTTTTTTTTAATGTGACCTATATTAAAAAGTGGTTTAATTGATTCTGCTCGTTATTCTGATCAAACTGTTTTCAGGTTTTGCGCATTTAACATTACACGTTGTATATGCAGACAAGACGGGAAGCAATACGGAAACTAATTTAGGAGGCAAAGTCGTAAAAAGGTTTTGCGAAGGGTTAGAAGATAAGAACCACAGAGTTTATTTCGACAATTTTTTTAACAGTTATGAATTGCAAGAGTACAATTACGACTAAAAAAAATATATGCATGCGGAACAGTCAATTACAATCGTAGACACCTTCCAACTTTGAAGCCAGATGCCCAACTGAAACGAGGTGACTATGACTATCGTGTTAGTGACAATCAAATGGTTTCGTACATGAAATGGAAAGACAAACGTTCAGTATATCTGCTTACAAATTTTCACGATCCTAAAAATACGGTACATGTGACGAGAACAGAGAAGACTGGAGAAAAGACTGAAGTTCCGTGTCCTCTCGCCCTGAAAGACTATAATGACAATATGAACTTTGTTGATAAATTTGACCAGCTCAAAGGAACCCACGCGATTGATCGGAAATAAAAAAAATGGTGGCATAGAATTTTCTTTCACTTTTTGGATTGCACTGTAGTAAATTCATTTATTATATACAAAGAGCTTCAACAGGACCCTAATTCTTGCTTAGAAAAACTGTGTCTGAAAGATTTTAGACGTCATGTGTACCAGGATATGTTGGCACCAGCTTTTGTCGCCAGGAAGAAGGGGTTGTCGCGCACGTCAAGCAAACCCAGTTCACCTACTTGCTCCTTTATAAAAAAGGACAAACCCGAAGTGCCATTAGCAATAAAACAAGCCATTGGGAATCACCAACCTATCAGAGGCACTAAAAGACGTTGCAGCATTTGCAGTACTAAAAGTTTGCCAGTTCGTACAGTGTGGAGTTGCAAAATATGTAAAGTTCCTCTATGTTACCGAGACGGGAAGACATGCTTTGAAGATCATCATAAATAAAAAACTCTAAAAATATGTTATAATACTCTTATTTATGATATAATACTCTTGTTTTGTTCTTGAATAAAAATACTGGGATTATTGTAAAGAATACCTACTTATTTCACAGTGGTCACTCTAGGTAACCACCCCATAACACACCCTGACCGTATGTTTTTTCGCTTTTAATATCCATATTTGGTTTTCTGAAACCATAAACAATAGTTTCATACAAAAACATTGTGTTTATCTATGTTTATAAATATTTATGCCGAAAAGAGTTATACTTCAAATTCTGAGAACACTGTAGGCCAATGTGAGGATGTCACGTTAAGCCATCCTTGTCCTTTTCCGTGCACTTTTTTCAAGTTGCAGTTGTTAGAGCAGTAAAGATATAGCAATATCGCTTTAATTATTAACGGTTGATCGACTTCTAGGGGGTGCCTTGACAGATGCGCCATTTTTTATGCGACCTCCTAGAGTTTGGTTGACAGCCGAGCGGATAATAGATTTTGCTAGACTCGTTAATAAAACATTTGTCTTGTTTGTTAGACTCGTTATAAAATATGTGTTTTAAGGTGGAGTTTAATAACCTGTATTCATTATGCCATAGATGTTGGCAACTCGTTAATAACGCTGTACAAAGAGTACGACTTGATGAACCTGGGCAGCCCAACAACCCCCAAAATGTAGTACAGCCCGATGACGCAGCACCGCCTCATGTAGCAGCACAGCCTCATGAAGAAGTGCAGCCCTACGAAGTAGGGCAGGCTCATGTAGCTGAACAGATCCAGGAACAGCAAACTATACAAGTGCTAGAGTATAAACGAGCCCCGAACAGAGCAGATCGCTATATTTTTAATAACTGCGAGAATGTAACACGGCGCAGGATTCTTAAATCGCTTAAAATACACATGCTTTGTTAGTATAGTTTATTATGTGCCCGAAGCAGCCAGGGTGTGTCAGCAGCATTTGCGAAGTAATGACTGGAATGAATTAATTAATAATATTCATCGTATCACGATTTTAACTGTGCTCAGTTTACAGACATGCATTTTAAAGATGCTATTTTGCAAGCTACTAGATTTGATTTTGACACGATGACACAGGTAGAAGACGATGATTTATATTTTTGGGTGGGTCTTAATTATGAGCAGTTTAATATTATATTTAATCAGACACCAACTATATCAGAATAAAGTAATCGTCTGAAGATGGTCCTTGGTGTATATTTAGCTAAACTTCGTACTGGTGAAAGTAATGAACGCTTAGCGTCATTATTTAATGTCTCGTCGTACTCTAGCGCGAAAGTTAAAAATTGCCAGAGAATGTGTGTTACAAGAATTTGTCACACTACGTTTAGGTTTTAACCACATTTCAAGGAACGATATTTTTAAAAGGAATTTGTTAAAGGTATATTTGATAACAACGTCATTTATAAATTAAGTCCCAGACACTCCCTCAGAGACAAAAAAGAGATTAATATGTCGTGGATAACGATATTGTTTTAATAAAAGTTGCTCATTTGATTAATGTAGTAGTGGGGCCGTGACGTTATATAGTAATGGCGGCACGTGGACGGAGTCGTTTTGGAAAGTGGGGATTGTCGAACGGGCACTTTGCATCGAGACGCGGACCAAGTCACTTCTCCAAAACGAAACTGTCGGTTTGTCTAGTTAAATTGATTTGTGTGTAGTATTTAGTTTATTCGATTATTAAAAGTGAAGTTACATTTACACTTCGTGTTATTCAACGCCACCTACGAAATGGACCCTTTAACACCGAACCAAAATGGTGACGACCCTATCGCTCCGCCGTCGCTGACGTCGACAAATATAGATAATGACTGTGCCTTCTCAGTACATTTATGATAATCTTTTGTATGCGCATAAAAATATTAATCTGTTTAAAAAATACAGTGATATCCATAATATAAATACTAGGAACAGACACAAATTTGTTGTTCCTACAACAAGGCTCAAGAAAATAGGTGGCTCGTTTAGATGCCAATGTATACGTTTTTATAATAACTTTCCTAGCCTAGAACTAAGCCTTAATAAATTCAAATCTTTTATAAAGCGAAAAGTGCCAGAAGGCTTATTATACTGTAAAAGACTATATTGAGGACAAAAAGAGGTTTTAACCACATTTCAAGGAACGATATTTTTAAAAGGAATTTGTTGATACCTAAAGGTATATTTGGTATCAATGTCATTTATAAATTAAGTCCCAGACATTTCAAGGAACGATATTTTTAAAAGGAATTTGTTGATACCTAAAGGTATATTTGGTATCAACGTCATTTATAAATTAAGTCCCAGACACTCCCTCAGAGACAAAGGAGAACGGGCGGAAGTGGTCCAAATGGCGTCGGCTGATGAAACCTAGTCCATATAATAGTTCGTACTTATAATATTTCGTACTTTTTTCTCCGTGGGCCGATTTTATGGTGAATTTTAGAATAGCTGCTGCCTTTCCACATGCCAGTGCATGACAGCGTATATGCTGACCAGTTTATTGAAATCATTAACCAGCGTATGAATATGCCTAATAATCTAGCAGAATATGTAACGGCCAGTAATATGAACCGACGGCGTGCAGCTTTCACAGCGATTTCGGGGGATCTTCCAGAATTGAGAGGGTTCCCACGGTTGTCAGAAGAAGATTTAATAATATTCGCCCTCGGAACTTATCAACTAAAGCTAGCGGGTAGCTACTATAGTGAGCACGTCCGTGGTGGTATATACAGTATAGATATTTATCGTGACGGTGCACCACCCGCAGGATTGGAGCGACATAATATTACGGAACCAAACTTAACACTGTTACGAGGGCGGATACAGTCACGCCACGTCAGGTCAAGAACCTATTTATTACACATACATAATGTATGGAGAAGAAGCTGCAGGATTGGATTCCATACGGTATTATTATTGTAGCTGTATAACGGGGAAGAGGACTTTAGGGGTTTGTGCCCACATTATGACCATAGTATGGTATTTAGGGTGGGCTCGCTACCAAGATCAAATACGCCATCCTGCAGAATTTTTGAACCCCATTTTAATATAATAAATACATATTAATTATTCATGTTTCTTTTATTTTAGCCTTTATAATATATAAAACACATACTTATTACTATAATAGGTATACCTTTGCTTAAGCCTTCGGGGTTTACAGGCGTTATGTTATGTTGTTATGTGTGCTTTAATGAACACCTGTAATATATATCGTATTTTTCTAATAACCTGCATATAAATAGTAAAAAAAAAATATATATTACAATAACTCCTTAAAATGATATGGGTGATATACCTATGTGTCAATTACTTTTTTCTCCATGTGTCGATTTATTTGCGGGTATAGTAAGTGTTATAATATTAAATTATCAAATAAATAAAACAGTTCTCATCATCCGACGCCACTTGGACCAAAGTCCATACTAAAATGTCCGATCTCCTTTTTAATATAATGACTGTGCCTTCTCAGTACATTTATGATAATCTTTTGTATGCGCATAAAAATATTAATCTGTTTAAAAAATACAGTGATGTCCATAATACATATAAATACTAGGAACAAACACAAAGGAGATGGCAGTTTTTGGCATTGCTAATTTTGGAAAGGTACAGAATTCAAAGCTATTTAAAAAAAAAGCGCTTATTTTTATGTATTGATAGCCAGATTAACTTTATTATTGAGAATTGGGATTAAATCTCGTTAAATATGAGTAAGTTGAGCAGCCGGAAACAAGGCTTTTTGGACTTGTTATACTATATGACAGTGTTGTCATGGCAAACAAACAAACAAGGCTTTTTGGACTTGTTATACTATATGACAGTGTTGTCATGGCAAACAAACAAACATGACTCTTTAGAAGATGACCACAGAGTACTTTTTGATAGACTAAGATGACACACAAAACTTCACAAGTCACATTCGCTCGCTTGCTACTATTTTGTGCTGGTGTGAATGTTTTGTGCGCCCAAAGTTTTACGTGGATTTTTACAACGACCTGGCTTGCTTTTGGATTTCGAAGAATCCTATCTTTCTGAACGACTGTTGCTAGACTTGGACCTTGACGTTTCCTATATGCTTAGATTATTATTTTATTATTATTGATTATTATTATTCCTATTATATGCTTAGATTCCGATAATTGAGTCTCTTGAGTCTCCTGAGTTTTCTGTGACTACTGAGTTTAATTAAAACTGACCGAGTACCTACACTTGAAACTGTCATTAGGTCTATGATCAGTGGGTAAATCATTGAACTAAACAAACTTCAACAAGTAGTTATTTATCATTTTTGAAGTCATTACAAAGCATAATTAGCAATATGTTATGCATACAATAAATATTTATGCGTTAAAATAGTAATAGAGGTAAAATAACCTATTAAAGTACAAACAATGCACTTAACCTCACTTTTACAAAAATTAAGATTTCTCTTTAACCCCATTGTTATTATTTTTTATTTATTTTTTTAACAAAAGCTCATAATATTCCCTATCAAACCATGCCACTTTTATTTCTGTGGAAATTAAAAAAGTTTAATGCCAGCGTTCTATGAACTTCTGCCATTCTCCTTTGTTGTTCCTACAACAAGGCTCAAGAAAATAGGTGGCTCGTTTAGATGCCAATGTATACGTTTTTATAATAAACTTCCTAGCCTAGAACTAAACCTTAATAAATTCAAATCTTGTAACGGGTAATTCATTTGGAGTTACTTTTTTGTCTATGCATTTTTTGACAGATAAAGCGTCAGTCATGACAACCTAACCTAATATTTTCATTCACTATAGTTTGACATTTCATCATGGAAAGACTAAGCACGGTACAACGCCTACAAATTATTCAACTTTATTACGAAAATCAGCGTTCTACGAGGAATGTGTTTCGTGCACTTAGAGCAACATACGAGGGGTGATCCAAAAGTAATGATAATCAGATATTTGTGGAGCACATAAAAATATGAAAAAAATTTTTTTTGCTGCCTCATATATCCACTAGTTCAGCATAAAAAAATCATATAAATAGGACACGATTACCGGGAGGTACATTCAGATGTCATCCACCGGGACCTCGGGATTGAGAGCCTGGAGGAGTTTGTGCGGCGACTCGCGAAGGGAATGTTCGCGCGTGCCGACGCATGTGCCTGGCCTCATATCCAGGACATTGCGCCCTGGCATGCGCGCCCCCCCGACGCGAGACCCCTGCCCCGCGACCTGGTAGCGGACGACGACTCCATCGCACCGGACTGACGCCTCGAGTGAGCCGCACCCAGGTTACACGCGGCTCACTCGAAACAAATGAACTCCACATATTACACACACTCGTTGCGTAACGTGTGCTAGGTTAATATAGGCACGTTACGTAGCGAACGCAGTCACTCGCTACTCAACAGACGCCCAAACTCACACGTGACCGCGCAGTGCGGGCTGCGGGCACGTAGACACTGAGCGGTGTTACACAGTACAATACCGCTCACACACACACGACTGCCTCTTAGCTCGGACCGTGACCGGCTAGCTCTGGAAGCGGGACGGGCGGGGGCAAATATCACCCAACTCTGTAGGAGCGTCGAGTCGGCACCTCCGTCGCTGGTCGTCCTCCGCCGGGCCTCCCCCAGGCAACTGGGGGTCTCACCTGGCGGGGACAGACCGCCGAGGTGTCGTGAAGAAAGAGGCGCTGTATTATAACAGCGTCGCGGCGCGCCTGCAGAGACACAACATGCAATCACTCACATGGACGCACGTAAAAACTTACGTGCGTTCAATACTCCTCAGGCCACTGTCGCCAACCAAATGAGGGGCCTGTTTTTACAGGCCACCGTGTCGCTTTCCGCGGCCGGGGGGCTCAGCCCTGGCACCGCTCGCCACGCCCCCTTACGGGGGCGTCGCGATCTCTACGAGTGAGGTACATTCATTTGAATACGAACAGTCGGAGAGTAAACATCAAAATGGAGAAAACGAAATCAGAGCTGTCATCAAGTACCTCTGTATGAAAAAAATGTCTACCAATGACATATACAGCGACCTAGTGAAAACATTGGGGGACTCTGCTCCTCCATATTCCACGGTTGCGCGCTGGGCAAAGGAGTTCAAGCTGGGTAGAACATCCACAGAAGATGAACATCGCGAGGGCCGCCCATCCACGTCCCTCACTGCAGAAAACGTCAAAAAAGTCGAAGATATCGTATTGGCAGATCGAAGAGTGACCATAAGACATGTGGCTGAGGTCACAGGGATCTCATATGGTAGTTGTTACGTTGTTTTTTTGCACCTACAACGGGTTGGTTTAGTAAAGTAGCATTTACCTGAAAACATAAGTAGTACATTACGAGGTTTCCGAGTAACACATTTCATTGTAGTTTTACAATCGGCTTCCTCACAATAAATCACTTTTCTTAATCCTAAAACATATTGAATTGTAATTAGTTGCGTTTGTTTACATTCCAAATGTCATTCAGTCAAACGTCAGTTTCTATCTGTCAAAGGCGACATCTGGTGGTCGCCGATTCACAGTTGTAGTTTAAATCGATATTTTAACATATTGATTGCTAACCATCGAAATAATATCGTATGGAGCAATCCTCAATTATTTTCAGCTTTTAGTCAAAAAAAAGTCATAATAAACTAAATAACCGTAAACGGAAATCATTCATTTTTTCAATATAGACTTCTTTCTAGAAACTTCGTGTCAAGTTAATATATTTTTTATCTGTGAATTGTCTTGGACGTAATGTGACAAGCTAATACTTTCTTAATTTGCCAAATTAAGTTTCGAGGAGATTTTCCACGATCCCGACAAGTTTAGTATTGGGAATGACAAATAATTTGTTTGTTAGTCTGGATCATGAAGATTCTTATTGTTTCAGCGAATAAACGTCATGTTGTGCAGTTGTTAGTGATTTTCAAGAATTTAAGTATCTCGGTGTATTATTTATCTTCAGTGATTTAATATTATTTTACCCGTAATCGGGGAGAATTTTGGAATGCTCCGTCTAATTCCGGTCTGTGAGTCATGACAGCATTATGGAACAGACTTGGCATCTTTCAGCCCTCAGACACGCTTGAGTGATTCCACTAAACTTGTTACACGTTCTAAAAGGTAAGGATTTGGTTGTAATAGTCTTTGGAAGTGGTCTGTGAGCCCTTCCCTGGTTGTTAGAAAGGGTATTGTCGTGATCCATGGATATTTATTGCAGGATTCCTATTTGCGCATACGCAGGCAGTTTTCCAGCCGGTCAAGAATCTTGCAGTCAAGTGCTTTCTCCCTACGACAACCGTGAGTATTTCACCCGCTGACTATTTGCAACTCATCCCTATTGTCCCACCACTCAAGATTAGGCAAACCAAAGTCGTAGCTCTTTATGTTGTCATTGTAAAAAAGGCCTCGTTAACCGGCTAATGTTTTAGCCTTATAGATTTCCAAGCTCCGCCACCTCAAGGAAAGTGACTTAGTTTCCCTTCATATTATTAGGCCTCCGTATTGTCGATTCCAGGAGAGGCACCTCGAGCGATTCGTCTCGCCGCCAGGACCTAGAAGATCGTCTGGGGCCTGGACGCGAGACCCGTTCCTCGAGCACGGCGAAGCCTCGTGAGGAAACGACCGTGCGGCCGGCTGAGCCCGTCTTGCGATAGCGCGCAGGCGGGACGGTTTTTTCTTTTACCTACTTTAACTTTTTATTATACCTTATTACGGTTCCCGTAGGAACCAGTTGATTGTCTGGGTCCGGTTTTCGATACTGGAAACCGGCCTGCATCACAATTTAATTTGTGGATCTCGGGTTCGACATCCTACCCCGTCCGGAATAGTATTGGACACCTTCGTCGGCTCCGGGATCCGGGACTCTCAAAGTCCCTGGCGCCCATTTAATAGATTTAAATTAAACAATAACTGGAAGGTTACTTTCTCCTTAGTTTTATAATAATTATTAACTTTTAACTTATACTCATTTCAAACGGAACAGTACAGGGTTTATCTCCAACCCCCCACGACCTTCGCTCTCTATATTTCCTTATTAGCTGGCTGGCAACAATTTTGTTATTTTTTAGTAAACTTATTCATTAGTAATGTTACTTAACCAGTTTTTTTTTTAATAAACAGTGTTTGAGATAGTTGTTGTTTCATATTACCATACCCACTAGTTTGTCACTACAGATAAAAAATGATAATTGTAACATAGTGTTCAAAGAATCTTTGCGAACGAACTGCATATGAAAAAGGTCTCTGCGCGTTGGGTGCCGAGAATGTTAACCGACGAGCAAAAGAAAAAACGAGTCGACATTTCGAGGGCGAATCTCGAAAAGTTCCAGACGGATCGGGAACTTTTTTTGTCTCGTTTCGTGACTATGGACGTGACCTGGATCCACCATTTTGATCCGGAAACCAAACAGCAATCGATGACTTGGAAACGAGCCTCTTCTCCGACGCCGAAGAAATTCAAAGTGTCAAGTTCGGCAGGAAAGGTTATGGCGTCCGTTTTTTGGGATGCTGAAGGAATTATTATGGTGGAATACCTAGAAAAGGGAGCCACTATTACGGGCTCTTACTACGCAGACCAAATAAGAAGATTGCGGGAAGCCATTAAAGAAAAAAGACGAGGCAAACTCCGAGCTGGAGTGTTGTTTCACCAAGACAACGCACCGGCTCACAAAGCCGCCATCGCGATGGCTGCCATTCAAGAAACGGGATTTGAATTGCTCGAACACCTACCCTATTCGCCAGACCTGGCTCCCAACGACTTCTATCTCTTTCCTCGACTCAAGGAACACATCCGAGGCAAAAAATTTGAGGACGATAGCGAGGTGATGACTGCTGTAGAGGCGTTTTTGGAGGGTCAAGACAAAGAATTTTTTTCAAAAGGAATTATGGGTTTAGAGAAAAGATGGACTAAATGCATTGACTTACTAGGAGACTATGTAGAGAAATATTTTTTTTTTTAGTTAAAATACCCTTATTTTATATTGATTATCATTACTTTTGGATCACCCCTTGTATGGTCCACATAATCGCCCTACCGAACGCACTATTCGCTATACCATCGAAAAGTTTGAAAGGGAATTTTCATTATTAGACAATACACGACCAAATAGACCACATCCAGCTCGCACTGAAGAAAACATTACGGCGGTAGCTGAGAGTGTACGCAATGATCGCGAAGAATCGATTCGGCGCCGCTCGCAACAGCTTGGCTTGTCGTATACCACAACTTGGCGTATTTTACGCAAAGATCTTGGTTTCAAAGCATACAAAATTCAACTGGTGCAACAATTGAAGCAGACTGACCTACCTAATCGCCACCGATTTAGTCTTTGGGCTCTTGAAAAGCTTGCAGAAAATCCACTGTTTTCAACGAAAATTTTGTTTAGCGATGAGGCACATTTTTGGCTCAACGGATATGTTAACAAACAAAATTGCCGTATTTGGTCTGAAGAGCAACCTGAAGAGATTCAAGAGCTACCATTACATCCAGATAAAACAACAGTTTGGTGTGGTTTATGGGGTGGTGGAATCATCGGTCCATATTTCTTCAAAAACGAAGCCGGCCAGAACGTCACTGTCAATGGTGACCGTTATCGTACCATGATAACGGACTATTTGTTTCCTGAAATTGAAGCCCGTCATCTTCAAAACTTTTGGTACCAACAAGACGGCGCCACTTGCTACAAAGCACGTGAAACCATGGCTTTGTTGCGAGAAAAATTTGGTGAACAGTTAATTTCGCGTTTCGGACCAGTCAGTTGGCCGCCTAGATCCTGTGATATCACACCCTTAGACTTTTTTCTGTGGGGTTATGTAAAGTCCAAAGTTTATATGGATAAGCCGCGTACGATTGATCAACTGGAAGCCAACATTACTCGCGTTATTCGCCAAATACCACTGGAAATGCTCGGTCGGGTCATCGAAAACTGGAACTCCAGAATGGACCACCTTAATCGCAGTTACGGACAACATTTGAAAGAAATAATCTTTAAAAAGTAAATGTAAGGAATGGTTCTTTTGTATTATAATAAAGATTACCCGATAAAGGACATGTCCAGTTTCTGCCCTCTGGTATTTCTGGTATAGATAAATGTTCATGATTTAAGGTTTTTCAGTAAGATTTAAAAATTTAGATTTAAATTACTATGGATTAATTAATTCAGTATTACTTGCGTAACATAATTCTCAAAAAAACAGTACTCAATCGTAGCTTCCGCTTTGTCATTTTAAACGGGAAGTACTAAAAATGTTTTTGACTTTCCATTTTATCCCGTAATTATCTTTAAATAGTGTGAGCAATAATTATATAAGCCGCTTATTTTAGATGAAAGGAATATATTAACGTATTTGCGTATAAAATACGACAATATTACTAAAATATTTTTGTGTACACATCAAACGTGTTTTTCTTCGGATTCCACTTCCTAACATGAAGGTAAGTATTTATTACTTTTTTGACATGGCATTGACATTTATTTTTTGGTTGTCAGTTCCAAGTTGCGTGTATGCGTTCCTTGCTTACTATGCGATTATTTTCTGTTATGGATATTTTCTTTAAACGACCATTGCTGTTCTACACGGAGTGACATCATCTAGACACGATGACTATTGCTATACTTATAGGATTCTGCTTTTCCTTTCGATTTGGATATTATGATGAGGTGCATCGCTGTGCTGCGGATTCGCAGACATATCGTGTCAAGGCTGGCGTTACCCCTGCAAGTGAGCCTTGCTCGATGGTTATCAAATCAGGTCGGCCTCTATACTACGGCAGTCGCGTAAACCATGCAGGAAAGGCAGTACATTGAGCAGTTGTGTTATAATTAAAAATACAATGACATGTCTTATTGTTCCAGCTCCCATTAGATGGATACGCAAGTGTCACGATTGTTATAATTTATTAAATACCAAAGCTGCTGACAATGAGAGATTACTAGGTCATACAATGGTCTGCCACGTCATGACGCTAGTATGGTATCTTGGCTGGGCAAGGCATCAAAATAACGTGCTAGCACCAGCAACATTTTTGGACAATGTTTTGGTGTCTCTAGAAGACGTTTAATTTTTTTATCATTTTATTTAAGAATGTATCTACAATAAAGTAATTTGTTTTGCAATAAATACATACATAGTTTTATTTATTATAATCCCAATTCAGTATCAACAAGTAGCTACATATATATAATATTATGGGTATTGAAGATAGAAACCAAAATACGGAATTAAAGATGAAGCCAATATAATATTATGTGCATTTATGTGACAAACAATAGGTGCTTAACATTTTTGTTATACAACGAGAAATATCCAAAAAACTGTAGAATATGATCTCAGACCAACAAAATGTTTCATTTACCTCACAAAGACATATCACCAATTAGTACCTGTATTCGCTCACAGATGTCATTATACTAAAAAAAGCTAAGAAAAATCCCTAGCGTATAATCCTTATTTTGACCAGCTTACGCAAGATCCTGACTCCTGAAACTTATTAATTAATAAATTATAAAATACGACGATTATAATAATATAACAATCATTACTGAACATTTTCTTTGACTGCCTAGACATTGGCCTATTGCTCCACCAGACATGTCCTTTGTTTTATTCATATTTTTTTTAGTTTTGGAAAAAGTAACTCCGAATGAATCACCCATTATAAAGCGAAAACTATGCCAGAAGGCTTATTATACTGTAAAAGACTATATTGAGGACAAAAAGAGGTTTTAACCACATTTCAAGGAACGATATTTTTAAAGGACAAAAAGGCTTGAGATTGAGCTGCTCCAATAGGTTTAGACAGTGAATGTTGTTTAGACAGTAAACAATTGATGTAAGTTGTGTTTTATTCAATACTCATTCTTTATTGCATTCCATATGTATTACATAGATGGTATTGTTCGAGACAAACGCCTGCTCGTTTACAATGAGCAAATCAACGTAGTAGTAATTAGTACGTAATTAGATGTAAGGAATTAAAGATTAAGTATGTGTACTCTTTTTTTTTTCTTCCATCTTTGTTCGTCATCAAGCCAATACATGTTTCACAAAATCTCAGCATATTTGGAGTTTCTTTGAACAGTCACCTGAAATTCCCCAACAGGTAAAGTAAAGGATCAATATGGACCCTGTCGGGCGCAGCAAAATTAGGAGAGAGGAAGAGGGCTAAGTAGCAAATCAATATTATTTTAAATTATTAAATGTGCTTAATTGGGTGTATATTTATACAGGGTGACTGGAAATTAGTGGCGGAGCCGTTAAGGGGAGGTAGTCTAGGGTTATTCCGACAGATATCACTATGAGACCTACCGTCCTTACTTAACCCTTTCCAAGATATTCCTACATAAAGAGTGTAACCCAAAAATTCGTCCAAAAAATTTTCAAATAGTAATAAATCCTAAAAAAAAGTGATTTTGGCCTACTTTTTTTTGTTTTGCAACAAAGATATTCTAAATAAGTAATATTAATTGTAAAATTTCCGCAACTGTCATTATTTTATGCAAAAACTGCTAAACAAAAACGAAAAATGTAAAAAAAATTCTTTGATGGCTGATAAAACATCAATTTTCTTTAAAAAGTCACCCTTTATTATTACGTACAAAATAATTAAAAAACTTCTACGTTTTGTTCCCTTTCGAACTAGATATTAAAGTCCAAAATCGGTTGAGGAACAATGAAGATATGGTCAATGGAAAAAAACCCGTCGAACCCGTGTAGAGCCCTTTGTTCTGAGAACAAAGGACTCGGTCGACGCGCACGAGTCGAGCTTGCCCCTCCCTCTTGCTCAGTCCGCTCTTACGGTTTACTGTGTTCGGATGTGCTTACTTTTTCTCAGTTTTGATTTTTCTAACGACTTGGCTTTTTCCTGGACTTTTGTATTTGATTCTCTTCCCGACAACTTGGATTGTGCCCTGTTTTCTGTGACTCCTTACGATTTGGCTGTGTGGTTTATCGGACCAATAATGGCAGGAAGAACATCGTTTAGTAACGAAGAATACGCAGATATTCTTTTTTATTACGGAGCTGCCAGAGGAAATGCTGAACAAGCTCGTCGTGAATATGGCGAAGTATTCCCTAATCGTCGACTGCCTGATGCCCGCGTATTCTCTCGAACCTTCCGGCGGGTGCGAGAGCGCGGTACCGTCGTAAGATACCAAGGTAAGAGAAAGTTATTAATATTAAAGCATGTTCAAACCAGAGATTTCTCCATACAAAATGTAGTTCCTTCCTGTACAGGCCGCTCTACATTACTGCGCCGCCGCTAGTTTCTAAACTTTTTTGTTTTTAGGTGATGCAGGTAGACCTCGACTGGATGTCAGGGACGACGAAGAGGAAATTTTAAATTATTTCCAAAGAGACCCTACGCTGTCTACACGAATGATAGCTCGCCGTATGGGACGCTCTCAATGGAAGGTGTGGTACACTCTTCACGAAAATGACCTCCATCCTTACCATTACACACCTGTTCAGGCCATAGAAGAAGGGGACCCATTAAGAAGAGTGCAGTTTTGCAGATTTTTAATAAATGCGGACGTTGAAGATAGGAATTATCTCAGAAAAATTTTATGGACTGACGAGTCCAAGTTTGATAAGGACGGCATTACGAATTATCATAATGCTCATTACTGGAGTGAACGAGCCATGGGTAATCCACACCTAAAAAGACAAAAAGGTTCACAGAGAAGGTTTAATTTAAATGTGTGGATGGGTATAATTAATAACCGCTTGATTGGACCACATTTTCTACCACAAAACCTCGATGGGGTTGAATATGAAAATTTACTGAGGAATGTATTTTTTGAATTAATGGAAGATGTGCCGCTAGAAACGAGGCGAAACATGATATTCATGCATGATGGCTGTCCGGCGCATTTTAGGCTAGCTGTGAGAAGTTGGCTAGACCAAAACTTCCCCGACCGATGGATAGGTAGAGGTGGTCCAATACCATGGCCGGCACGTAGCCCCGACCTCACACCCATGGACTTCTTCGTGTGGGGTCGAATGAAAACTTTAGTTTATGCCACTGACGTCCCTGTACCAAACGTTGAAGATTTGCGCAACAGGATAATCCACGCAGCGCAGGAAATACAAAGGGAGCTTACAGACTCAAGGGTTGTAAAAACGGGTGTCGTAAGAAGAGCACGAGCTTGTATTAGAAATAATGGTGGACACTTCGAAAATGAACTCTAAACAGTTTTTTTTTTCCATAAAGTTTTATTCTTCAGTAGTTTGGTTTTTTCTTTCATTTTTATTATTAGTCTTATCTTGATGGTTCCTTAACTGATTTTGGATTTTAATATCTCATTTAAAAGGGAACAAAACGTAGAAGTTTTTAAATTATTTTGTACGTAATAATAAAGGGTGACTTTTTAAAGAAAATTGATGTTTTATCAGCCATCAAAGTATTTTTTTTACATTTTCCGTTTTTGTTTAGCAGTTTTTGCATAAAATAATGACAGTAGCGGAAATTTTACAATTAATATTACTTATTTAGAATATCTTTGTTGCAAAACAAAAAAAAGTAGGCCAAAATCACTATTTTTTAGGATTTATTACTATTTGAAAATTTTTTGGACGAATTTTTGGGTTACCCTCTTTAAGTAGGAATATCTTGGAAAGGGTTAAGTAAGGACGGTAGGTCTCATAGTGATATCTGTCGGAAAAACCCTAGACTACCTCCCCTTAACGGCTCCGCCACTAATTTCCAGTCACCCTGTATTTAGGGATCATGTTTCACTAAATCTCAGCATATTTGGAGTTCCTTTGGCCAGTCATCTAAAATTCCCCAACAGGTATTACAAAGTAAAAGATCAATATGGACACCCTGTCGGGCGCAGCAAAATTAGGAGAGAGGAAGAGGGCTTAGTAGCAAATCAATATTATTTGATTTTTTTTTATGTTCTTAATTGGGTGTATATTTATTATATTTAGGGATGCATCCGATACCGATATCCGGCCGTCAAAACCAAGCTGACCAGCCGCCTCCTCGTGTCGGAAGACCATCTGGAGGAATCTTCGAAACCGATGAATTCAAAAGAGCACCAAATACAACTAACACATGCATTTATCATGAATGTGGCAATGCAAGTAGATGCCGTATTCCGGCGTCTATCAAACTAGAACTGTTGTTACACTCGATTTTTTACATACCTCCAAACGCGAGTGTGTCAAGAACATTTGGATGAAAATTAATGGGGTCACTTAATTGATGCTCCAAACTCATCCCACGATTTTACCGGAGAAACGTTCGTAGACATTACGAAAATCTTACAAACAGCCGTTCTAAATAGTTCAACACAATGATCTTTGAAAATATACAAACTATGGATCCAAAAATATTGCATCATCGTGTGGGCATCACTCATAACGCATTTGAGCAAGTGATACGAGAAACCCCTTCATTGCAGCAAGAAGTAACCGACCTTACGACCAATACTGCAATTGTTATTTTTTTGATGAAGCTCCGAACGAGTGAGTCTAACGAAAGACTCGGCGTACTTTTCAGAATGAGTCGCCGTACGCTCGAAAGGAAAATTAGTACTGTGCGCAAATGTTTGGTACAAGATTTCGTACCAAGGCACCTGGGCCTGTATCATATTTCAAGAAACGAAGTAGTTGCAAAAAATCTGACTGTGGCAAATGGTCTATTTGGAAACCCAGATGCACCCTTACAAGAAAGGAAAGCTATTCTGGTGATAGATGGACCTTACGCCTATATTCAGAAGTCTTCCAACTTCCTTTTCCAGCGGAAAACATACAGTTTGCACAAATACACGAACCTGTTAAAACCATTTCTCATTGTGTGTTGTGATGGTTACATAATAGATGTTACTGGGCCTCACGCAGCAGTAACATCGGATGCCGTTATAATGAAAGGTCTTATTAACGAAAGAGAAGACAATCCATTCCATTACTTTTTTGAAGCGAACGATGTTTTTATCTGCGACCGCGGCTTTAGAGACGTTATAGGAGACATGGAATCGTGTGGTTATGTGGCACGTATGCCAATTAGCAAACGGCGTGGCGAAGACCAGTTAACCACGTTAGAAGCCAATAAAAATAGGGAAGTGACGATATGCCGCTGGGTCGTCGAGGTCGTAAACGGACGTTTTAAACGCGATTTTCGCCTGTTCAGGCAAGAATTTTTTAATCGTGCTATGTACCACATGATGGATGATTTCCGGGTGGCCGCTGCGCTTATTAACGCTTTTCATCTTTTAATCGAAGATAACGCGCATGCAGAGGAATATTTAAGAATCATTAGAGATAGATTGCATGTACCAAATCAATTGGGAGCATATGTTACAGATAGAAATATAAATAGACGGCGGGCAAGTTTTCGAAATATTGAAGCCGACGCCATAGGAGCAGATGAATTTCCTGTTCTGACTCAAGAAGACTTGACATTGTTTGCACTTGGTTCATATCACATAAAACTTGCGCGTAGCTACTATAGCGAACACGTACGCAATGGCATGTATCAGATTGAAGTAGCAAGAAATGGAGCATTTAGTGTAATAGTTGATTTTGGCATTGAACCTGAAAACGCTATGTTGCTACGCGCAAGAATACAATCCCGACACGCACGTGCAAGACAATACTACACGTATGTAATGATCCATAGTCGAGAAACCATTTCGAACTACTACTGTTCTTGTCTTTCTGGAATGCGAACTGTGGGTTGCTGAGCCCACATCATGGTATTATTTGGTATTTTGGATGGGCGAGACACCAACCCACAATTGTACTTCCAGCTGCGAATCTGGATAATGTTATATTGTGGATGAAGACATATTGAGATGTACTATTTTAAGGACAGGCCCCACACTGTGAGACAGGAATAAATAAAACGATTGTGAAATACTTTTGTGTTTAAATTCTACCCAGTATTAAAAATATTTTAAAATAAATATAAGCATTGTAAAGATAGGTATAAGACCTTTCATTTGATACCCCACATGACAGGGTTTGATTTTTTTGACGTAGCAAGGTACCGACCGCGGCCGCCATATTGTTTTTATTTTGATGTCTTATAGCTTATATCAACCAGAATAACGTATGAATTACAACGAAATGTCATACGCCTAAATTAATCGAGTAGTTTAAAAGATATAGTGAAATAAAGAAGCGTAAAAAGGTTTTTAAATTGCAAGTTTTCATGGGGTCATAACTTTTTACTGAGTAAATATTTTTGGTTGCGGTCTTCTTATAATGATTCAGTACGCAGTGTTCCATCATATGCCATAGTTCTTATTAGCGATGGAAATTTGGACCAAGCTCCATATATTTTTGCCCATTCCCCTTTGCTTAACGATATATTTGCCTCACAAATGAATACCATAACTACACACAGTAATATACAGGGTGAAATTGAACACATGCGACAAATCGAAATGGGAGATTGTACTCATTATTATGAACGACTTTTACTATGGGACCAAACCTGAAATCGCGAAAAAAAAATCAGTTGTTCCCTACATTTTGATGAGTTATACGAACATAAATGTAGGGAACAGCTGTTTTTTTTTCGCGATTGCAGATTTGGTCCCATAGTAAAAGTTGTTCATAATAATGAGTACAATCTCCCATTTCGATTGCCGCAGCCAACTGGTTAAATTAGCCGTTAACTGCCTGGCCTTTTAACTAAACGGAGCCGTTCAACCAGCGGCCTAAATGATATTCCGCCAATTCGTCTAATACAACATTTAATGAATTGGCTGGCTGATGCTTAGGCCGGTTATACAAAATTGTTTGTAACCTCAAATCAGATAAAAAGGGAAAACGAAACGTTAATATGGGCGACTAGCTGCGCCCCGCGGTTTCACCCGCATAAGTGTCGATCCCGTAGGAATATATAATTTATAAAACGAAGTTCGCAAGGCACCAATTTTACGTAATAAGTACCCACATTTATAACAAAGCCCATAAAAAGCTAAATATTCTCGGTCTCCCCAGGTTTAAGCTAAAACGTGCAGTAATTGATTGGCTGCTAAAACAGGACTACCATGGAACGGAATCTCTTTTAACCTACATCACCTAATAAACACCTCTTTATGTGTAATTCACCTATTTTTCGCACACGCGCTAATCACTCACATCTCTAACACACTACACACACACTCACTTCATTCACTACACACAACACTATCATAAAACACCCCATCTGTTGTGGTGGTTGGTAGATGAAACCTTCGATAGAACTGTATGTCCGTAGGCGAGCTTTAGTCATGCACAATCACGTGGAAAAAATAGGATTGAGGGGAAAGGTACTCACAGGTCTTCGTCGTCGACAACGCTCCGTGGCGCCACTCCACTACACAGTCCAGGGACGTCCCTTTATTTGGCACTTAACACTAACACAGAGTTGTTAGAAAAATAGTCTTTGTAGGTAAGTTTGTTTGATATGGTTGATTATTGAAGCCGGTTAAATGACCGCGCTTTTTCTTCGTTAGTTCGTGACAGAGTCTGTCGGAGAGAGTGAATGATTGGTAAAGGATTGATTTGAACCCGGAAGGAAGTGAATGAATGGGAATGGGAGAATGGATTAGAATGAGGAAATATGACTGTGCATTAGTCAATTGAATGTTTATTTATTTGTTTTTTGATACTTTAACATTCTTCCCTCCTGCTGGCGAAATTATGGAGACAGAACTCTACAATGAAGGCTGCGTCCATATTAACCAAAAACTGGTGTTAGATTGTGTTATGATGTGAATGTTATGAATACTCCTACAATACAAAATTATGATTTAATGATATATTTTTTTATGTTTAGTAGTGAAAATTTAATCATGCCTATCAGGGAGAGGACATGATTTTACTAATGGTCTGTCAATAGTACCTTGAGCAGTCTTGACCGTAGCCGAACGAGGTATCCCATCACGGCCAGGATATAATTTTATGATCTTACCAAACCGCCATCGTAACGGATGATAACATTCGTCTTTGATAATGACTACCTGATTGACATGAACGTGAGGACTTATTCCATTTCAAGCGTTGCGTTAAACTGGTTAAATATTCAGAATGCCATCGTGACCAAAAGTCTTGATGCATTCGTTGCAAAAGTTGCCAACGTGTCAGCCTGTTAGTTGGTATGTCTGTATAATTTGGTGTTGGTAATGTTGTTAATGGTGCTAATGTTAAAAAATGGCCTGGTGTGAGTACTGTGCTGTCATTGGGATCCGTACTAACTGAGCATAATGGTCTAGAGTTTAGTAAGGATTCCACCTGGATAAGAAGTGTATTTAACTCTTCGTATGTTAGGATTTGTGTACCTATCACACGATAGAGGTGCGTCTTTACAGACTTAACCCCAGCTTCCCAGAGTCCTCCGAAGTGGGGGGCCCCAGGAGGGTTGAAATGAAATGCTATATGCTCGGTCTCACAGGCAGACTTCATGATATTGGCCAACTCTGATTGAGCACCTTTAAAATTTGTTCCACAATCTGAATGGATAATGTTACATCTACCACGGCGAGCAATGAATCTACGTAATGCCGCTAAGAATGCTGCAGACGACATGTCCGATGCTAACTCTAAGTGGAGCGCTTTTGTGGCAAAGCACACAAAAAGACACAAGTACGCCTTCGTAACACGAGAGCCACGATTTCTGACGGGGGTTACATTGAAAGGTCCTGCATAATCACAACCAACTGATTGAAATGCTTTTAATTGAGTAATACGTGATTTTGGTAAGTCTGCCATTTTAGGCTCAAGTGTTGTTGGCTTGACACGCAAACATCGATAACAATTTGATAAAACTTGTTGAATTGCCCGTCTTGGGGACAAAATCCAAAAATTTTGAAGAATTAAAAAGTGAAGTGTTTGTAATCCTGGATGCATGTTTTCGTTATGAACAGATTCAATGATACGCTGAGTCAAAAGATGTTTGCGAGGAAGCAAAGATGGATGTTTTGTTTCAAATTCTAAATCAGAACGAGAGAGCCTTCCCCCCACCCGCAAAACACCAGAGTGGTCTATAAATGGGTTAAGTTTCCTAAAGGGTTTAGGTAAAACTTTTCCTGCTAATAACTGTTTGATTTCATCTTTGAATTCAATATGTTGTACGTGTTTAACAAGCGCCATAAGGGCATTCTTTAGCTCAGCTTCTGTTAAATGATTAGTTGTTTTGTTTTTGCGTAAAGCGTTAATGAATCTGAAGCAATATGCTAAAATACGTTGAATTTTTCGTAATGATGAAAATTTGTTAATGAGATTATCTAAAGGGTTACTATCCATTAAGCTGTTTGATAGCACTGTGATACGTTGTTCACAGGCTACATCATTATCAGTGATGCAGTGAGATTCTGTATTTATTGGCTCGTTAGGCCATTGATTATGATTTGATGATAACCACTCCGGTCCAGTCCACCAGAGGGTGTGGCTGATGAGCTCATCTGGTAATAAACCACGACTTGCGCAATCAGCTGGGTTCTGCTTGCCTGGCACATGTTTCCAGGTAGCATTTGCTAATTTTCTTTGAATGTTTGCTATACGATTGCCAACATATGCTTTAAAATTGGTTGAATTTGATTTGATCCATGCTAGCACTATCATGGAGTCAGACCATGCGAAGACGCCGTCAATGTTGATGATGTTAGAATATATGTTTATAATATAACTCATGAGATCTGCTAATAATGATGCACCGCAGAGCTCGAGTCTCGGCAGCGTTCTTCGCTTGGTGGGAGCAACACGTGATCTTGCGCTCACCAGACAGACTTGATGTTGATCTTGAGAAATACTGGAACGAAGATAAACTACTGCCGCATAACCAGCTTCACTAGCATCGCAGAAGCCATGAATTTGATAAGATGCTGCTTGATCATGTGTAATACGTCTTGGAATACGTAATTGAGAAAGATTTGATAATTGATGCGTATACTTCGACCAGATTTGATGAGTGTCATCGGGTACTGGTTCATCCCAAGACGACCCTAGTAACCACAGACGTTGAATAAGGAATTTTGCTAAAAATGTTAATGGTGTAAGTAAACCGATAGGGTCATAGATACGGGCAAGCTCAGAAAGCATTGTCCGCTTTGTACAGCCGCGAGGAATTTGATTAACTTGATAATTAAAAACATCTTGACAAGCGTTCCAGGCAAGGCCGAGAACCTTGATAAAGTTGGTGTCACTGTCGAACGTCAAATCTGGTATCATCTTATGTTCTTCAGGTATGTTTTGCAGTACAGACGCATGATTGCTGGACCACTTCCTGAGCTCAAAACCACCGGAAGCCATGATTTTGACTAACTCTTGTTGTAAATGAATGGCTTGTTGAATGTTATCACAACCGGTGACTACGTCATCTACGTAAAGGTCTTTTCGCAACACCTCTGCTGCAGCAGGGTAGAACTCCTGTTCGTCTTGAGCCAGCTGATGCATGGTACGTATGGCCAGAAATGGCGCGGACGACACTCCAAATGTTACGCGATTGATTCTATATTCTTGAATTGATTCGTCAGGTGAAAATCTAAATAGGATACGCTGATAATCCCGATGATCCTGAGTGATGATGATTTGACGATACATTTGACGTACGTCGGCTGATAATACGACTGCATGGAGTCGGAATCGTAAAATGATGTTATTGATATCTGCTTGCAACTTAGCGCCTGTTAACAATGTGTCATTAAGTGATCGACCCTGTCTATCCTTAGCTGAGGCGTCATAGACAACTCTCAGACGTGTAGAAACGCTACTTGGTTTTAGCACTGCGTGATGTGGTATGTAATATGCTGAAGATGATTGACGCTCATTAGGTGGGACAAGTTCCATCTGCCCACTTAATAGATACTCCATTATATGAGATTTATACTCTTCTCCGAAGGTCGGATTTTGATGAAGACGTTTTTCAAGCTGATTAAATCGCCGAAGCGCAATAGTATACGAATTGTTAAATGATGGTAATGATGAATCTCTAAACGGTAGATGCACGATATAACGACCGTCAGCATCACGCTTACATGTAGATTGATAAATGTCCTCGCAACGAATGTCGTCGGCAGAGGCTGCTTGCTTTGGTTCCGATGGCATGTTGTCGGTATCCCAAAACCTTTGGACTGCAATATCTAAATTAGCATCCATTGATACATGATTGATTGATACAGGAACAGACTCAATGGGATTGGCTGCTTGTGTCCTTCCCATGAGTACATATCCAAATATAGTGTTAATTGCTGTTGCTGTATGATTATCACTCTCAATTTTGCCTGGTAATATAATCTGAGGGAAAATTTCTCCACCAATCAACATGTCTATAGAACGAGATTTATGAAAATCAGGATCTGCTAACTTGAGATTTGATATATGTTTGAAATCATTGATATCTATTGAATGTGTAAGCATATCGCTACAAATTTTGTCCAAAATCACCGCTTCTGCTGTAAATGATGTATGAGAATTTCCCAGTGGACGAATATCCAGAAAAACCTTACTACCCGATAAAGCAGGAGCATCCCCTATTCCTGACATTGGAGTGTTACATTTGACCCGACTCAAACCAAGTCTCCGTGCACAAGAATTTGTAATTATATGACTTTGGCTCCCTGGATCTAACAAGGCACGAACCTTTTGATAAATGTTATGCCCATCTTTGATTTCAACTTGCACTGTGGCAAGCAACACAAAAGATGGAGTAGATGCTTTTGTTATATTTGATAAAGTTGTAACCGGTGTGATGCCCGGGGTAACTGCATTAGAAGTGCTAGCCTGGTTTGCAGCAACATGAACTTGTGATGAATTTTGTTGATTTGAATTATTATTCTGGTGACTTTGGTCTGATTGTGTACCCTTTGTAAAATGTAATAAGCTGTTATGACGCTGATTACATGTTTTAGACACATGGGTTGATGAACATTTAGAAGTGGTATGATTTGAACGCAAACAATTTAAACAAAGTTTATGTTGCCTTGCAATTTGAAAGCGTTCTTGAGGTGATTTAGCAAGAAAAGTTTTACATGAAAAAAGAGGATGATTTTCTTTGCAAAGGATGCAATTTGATAATTGAGGCGTTTGAGCCAAAAGCATAGTAGATGCTTGATTTGTTGATGTCTGATTCTTATGTTGAGTACGATTTGATGAGTTGTTGTTATTTTTGTTGGAATTATTATTGGTATTAGGCAAAGCCACTGATGGAGTATTTGTTAAAGATGAGCGTTCTAATGCATTGCATCTGTCTACTAAAAATGTCTTTAACTGATCAAACCGTGGAAAGTCACAACCACTGCAAGAAAGTTCAAAAGCTTCACGAGACATTTTATCTAATTTTACCAAAAGTGAATGAAATAAAACAAAATCCCAATTGGATATTGGCAAACCTAATGAATTTAACATTGAAAGATTTTCCGAAAATGTGTCCAGAAGATTTCTCAAGCTTTGAGCAGATGGTGTGTTTATTGGTTTAACGTTGCATATTTGTTCCCAACATAAAAATGAAAGATATCGCTTGTTATTATATCTATTAACAAGTGCGTTATAAGCGCTAATGTAATTGGCTTCAGAAATTGGAAAAGCTCTGATAAGATTAACTGGTTCCCCTGAAAGAGAAGTTACAAGGTATTGGAATTTTTCTACTTTTGATAAATCTGCCCTGTCATGGACTAATGTGTTAAACAAATCAATAAAACCAGGAAAATCCTTAAACTGACCTGAGAAAGTAGGTAGCTTTATTGCAGGCAATTTAGTAGGCTTCCTGTTTTCTATTGAGGATGTGGAAACCTTTACCCCATCTGCTTTATGATCAGGTAAGAGTTTACGTATAGTTTCTAATATCTCAAAATACATGTCATCTGCTTGCTCTTGGTATATTGTTTGTTTGAGCATTTGTTCCTCACTGATATCAAGGTTTTTATATTCACACAAAAGTTTTATGTGAGCATCATTAAATGCTTCCATAAGTGATTCTATCCGCGAACCCCATGTTTCTAAACGCGGTAAAAGGCTTGAATCATTGATGCATTTGCGAGCGCAGACAACAGCATCTGTTAATCGCTTGTGAGAAATGTTGCGCTTTGATTCATGATGAGCTGCCATAGCTTCACTCATGATGAATTTTAATTAATTTACTCAGTAAAATATGTTAAAGTATCTTATCGTTACAACAATAAGTTATAATAATGTTTTTAAATGGTTTAAAATATTGTTTGATGACGTAAATATTAATTACGTAATTTGACAGCAGTGGTAGAAAATATTCACTTGAAAATTACGCTAAAACTACCAAAGAGTAGTAATTTTCTAAGTATGGTAATATTTTAGAGCTGACAACACTGAAGATTGAGTGAAATGTGAGTGAAGGATCGATTGTTTTGTTACGCTACTGGATACTAGATGTCGCCATTAGCAATCAAAAGAACTATGCAAATTCTGCGAAAATAAATTGTTTCGAAGGACCTTATGATGAAATACAAATATTATGTTAATTATAAATGTATTGTTATGTATGTATTTATGAATTATATGTTATTTATAAATGTCACGACTAAAGAAAACAATGATTTATTATGTTATAGAGTGTTTATTGCAACGTTACATGTTACGTATGCAAATAAAATTACGTGAAAAATACGCTAAATGAATGATTATGTTATAAGTAATGTTTTAGTGCTATATGTTACACTTTAAAACAATGCTTGAAACGTTCAAAATCGCGCTCCTGTTGGAACGGACGAACTAAATACCTACCTACCTGCACCGACCGGTCAAAACTGGTTCAAGATTTCAAACTTCGAAGTGAAGTTGAAGAAAACTTAAAAACCACTTGCTATGATGAAATGATGCTTGTTTAATATGTTAATACGTGTTAGAACACTGAATATTGTTATGTATATCGTGTTTTATGTTAAGTGTAAATGGCAAATATGGACGCCGCACGTGTATTGTTACGACCAAAATTTGAGGTACATGTATATAAACCCGGCTCGCAGGACCAAAATGTTATGGTGGTTGGTAGATGAAACCTTCGATAGAACTGTATGTCCGTAGGCGAGCTTTAGTCATGCACAATCACGTGGAGAAAATAGGATTGAGGGGAAAGGTACTCACAGGTCTTCGTCGTCGACAACGCTCCGTGGCGTCACTCCACTACACAGTCCAGGGACGTCCCTTTATTTGGCACTTAACACTAACACAGAGTTGTTAGAAAGATAGTCTTTGTAGGTAAGTTTGTTTGATATGGTTGATTATTGAAGCCGGTTAAATGACCGCGCTTTTTCTTCGTTAGTTCGTGACAGAGTCTGTCGGAGAGAGTGAATGATTGGTAAAGGATTGATTTGAACCCAGAAGGAAGTGAATGAATGGGAATGGGAGAATGGATTAGAATTAGGAAATATGACTGTGCATTAGTCAATTGAATGTTTATTTATTTGTTTTTTGATACTTTAACACCATCCATTTCCTCACACAATCATCAAAACATTCACCTTTATACAATAAAATTCAATCTTCACTCTCACATTTTTAAAGTTTACCACAAGATCAAAAATGCACCCACTTGACACAGTCCACTGGCACGTCTGCCACAATAGAATCATATAAGCATACTTTATAGCCGGGTACTGCCCCCTAAGATACAGGCCTAGCCTAGTTTAGGGGACAGGGTCGGACCTATTGTACTTATCTACCTAATGCTAAATTAAGATCTATAATCTGTATATAGTGCAATGTACTTGAAATTTGTGGTAATAAACAATTTATTATTTATTATTATTATTTATTATAATATCGGGATAAAAACTATCCTATGTCCTTCCCCGGGACTCAAACTATATCTACACCAAATTTCATCTAAATCGGTTCAGCGGTTTAGGCGTGAAGAAAAGACGAGTTACTTTCGCATTTATAATATTAGTTTGGATTGACAACCAAATTACCAGTATGTCCAGTATATTGTCTGTGTTGTAAAATGTCGTGCAACATCGATGAAACGGAACGTAAAAAAAAACTACGCCATTGGCGTCTTGTCAGTAATAATAATAATATTTTATTTGCATAAAACATGGTATACAAGATGGTAATATGAATACACTGGTAGGTCCTACATGTTTTGCTTCATGAATATAAGCGTGCAAATTTACATACATGACAACAACATACAACCACTGTCACTGTCTGATTTTATGCTCTAGAAACTCCTTGACACTATAAAAGCTATTAGTAGATAACCATTTATATAATTTACTTTTGAACAATTAGGCCGTCGGAAATAGACAAAAAAAGTGGCTAAATTCGCAAAGCGTGATGTAGTTCTGCATTTTTGGTATGTTGTATGGGTCTATTAGGGTAGTGTAAATTCAAATTTGCAGCTTCGAAAAACTTGTGGAAACTGAGAAAATCGAGAAAAACTTCGAAATTTTGGGACTTTTTTCACTATTTGCTCTCCAGGGCCAAAACTATGCATTTTTTTGCAAACAATATTCTGTACACTTATAAACTGTATTAAATTGCCTAGAATTTGAGCCCAAATGCAGCTCTATTGACCCCAAAGGAGCCAAGCTATGGCACTTCAAAGATGACCAATTTTTCTTGAAAATTGAAATTTTCAGGTTTTCCACACTTATTTCGCGAAATATTGGCAAAACCACTTGCCCTACGAAGAAAATTTACTGATAATATTTTACCTATAGTACATTTATTTAGCTTTTATTAGAGCCCAAAACGAAGTCTGTGAGACTAGCAGTTCACTCACAATCTCAAAAAAAAACGAAAAGAAGGTAAAATGGGTTATAGAGGCAAAAGACTCAATGTATACTAGGGTGGGTCAAAAAAAAAATTTTTCTATTTTTTAACGGGCTCAGCGGTAAAAATGTGCCAAATAGTGTGGATAATTCGTGTGTAAAGTTTTATTAAAATATTTAAAGTTTTATTGCCTCCGGATTGTAATACAAATTTAAAAAAAAGTTGATTTTTGACGCCATGATACTTACATTATCTTAAAGTTATTAATTTCAATTTTTGTACGTAATACTTTGTAGAAACGATAAATAGCACTGCTGCGTTCAAGGTCAACTCTCTAAGGAGCGGAGTGGCGGGGTGAAGGGGCAATATTAGATGTGACAAGTGCGCGCGAAAGTGCGCAATTCACCGTTAAAACAATTAGTGTCACGCAGTGCGTAATACAGTGCAGTCGTTTGTTTTGTGATATTTAAGAGGATGGATCGCACTCGTAATAGTTGGAAATGTCCCTTATTTGGTGATTTATGTGATTTAAAAGACAACATATTGCCAACATACCAAGATGTGATGAAGTTTTATGAATGGACTCGACATAGCTTAAAATATGAGCGAGAAACTAAAAAAGAGCCAACATACAAAGAAATAGAGGCCATTGTGGTTGCAAAACTGACAGAAATATGGGTGAAATCATCTATTCCCACGGTGCACAGTGGAACGAATGTATGGGAGCGGTTGGACGTAGACATGTCCGAAAAAAAAGAGTAAAATTATGCCAAACTAATGATGCCATCTTATTCGATTACTTAATGCCTTCATAACTTGTGGTGATGAATTTCTTCATAACTCCCATATTTCGGGAGTAATTTGAGAAAATGTGAAATTTTACTATGAAAATGAGTGTATCGAGCTCTCTCCCTCCTGATTCCGGGCTTGTTTCAAGTAGCGGTCTCTAATATCATAATGCTTATACTAAGAGCTATATTTAATACTAAGACACATAGTGCGCCAAATGTGCACTTTCTGGGATAAAGAGTGATGTTTATTTTATAACACAATTTTTTTATTTTTTGTTTATTTTGTTGATTAAAACCGTTTTTCTAAAGGTTTACCTTATTACAATAACATTTCTGAGCAGCCAATTAGAGAAGATATAAGCTAATTAGGATATATAATTAGGGACTTAAGGTTTACATATAAAACTGATGCACTAATGATTACTGATAAGAACATTGCTATTATTTAATTACTCAATGGCTCTTAATACACTAATTTAGCATGCATCATTTACTAATTATCACAATAACTAATTACCTTGCAATATTTAACAAAGGATACCTGGGATACCTGGATTTTATATAAATAGGTCACTATTAGTAACTTTAAAATCAGTGTTGATTTACACCTCGTTGTATCCAAGCTAATCTCGCAATGTATTTTCCAAATTTTAATACAAATCTTGATATTCACGTTGCTTTATGCGCACGCGCACATAAAGATTTACGCGACTTTAACTATTTGTTCAGTGTTTTAAAAGATAACAGTTGTGTTCAGTTATGTGAAAGTGCTGAAACAAGTTTAAAAGACTGGTGTCGTCGATTTTGCTACCGCATTTATGCAAAATGGACACAGTCTGGAAGAAGCACAGATAAGTTTCGGAAGAAACATGAGATTTGGCTACAGGCTGCAATTCAATGGCCGGAATTACAGAATGAAAATATGGAACCTTCTACAGAAAATATAAGTGACGTCATCGAGCCCATAATTTCTCCTGCTAAATCTGATGCTTCAACTTGTACACATCCTAGTCCTCGTAAATCTTTTGAGGACCTTAGTAACCGGCAAAAAAGAAGACGCACTGAAGATAGTCTTTCATGCAGCAGTAGCAGCGCTGAAATTATGTTTTCGGCCGAAAGGGCGCTTCAAAAGGCAGGACAAAGCGATACAGCTTATGTTATGAAATACTTGACGGAGAATCCAGAAGAGGCCTCAAAAATCAAAGCCTTCATTGAAGGTAAATCAATTCAGGTACGGGAAATATCCCCTTTGAAGGCATTGGCTCTTTATGTATCGATGAACTTATCGAAATGGCGCTATAACACTCTTCGGGATTTCAACACTCAAGAAGGAGCTCTTCAATACCCGAGTTACTACATGTTGGTTAAAGAAAAAATTAAGTGCTATCCGGCCAAAGAAGATCTCACAGTTACAGAGAGCTCTGCAAAAATCAAATTACAAGCCTTGATGGATTTAACCTCAAGAAGACTTATTAGGTCGTTAGAAACCCCTGTTGATCCCAATCAACAGCTCGTATTGACCAGCAAATGGGGTTTTGACGGATCATCTAGCCAAAGCATTTATCATCAAAGGACGAGTGAAGATGAGCAAATCGATCTTGCTAGTAATTTTATGATTAGTCTTGTACCACTGCGGCTCGTCTCAAAAGGTGTAACAATTTGGGAAAACGAGCGACCATCTTCCACTTCATTTTGCCGGCCAATATTGTTTAAGTTTATAAAGGAAACCAAAGAAAATGTGCAGAGAGAGATGGCTGAAATCGAAGCAGAGATTGAAGCCTTAACTCCATCCACCATCACTGATGGAATTAGTGTCAAACACCAACTGCTGTTGACAATGATTGATGGTAAAATTCATTCCATTATATCCAATACAGCAGCTTCAGTGTGTGACATATGCAAGGCTTGTCCTAAAGAAATGAATAATTTAGAGTTAATCAAAGATAAACACGCAAACGAGGACATGTATAAATATGGCTTAAGCACCCTTCACGCTTGGATTCGCTCAATGGAATGCTTATTACACATTTCCTACAAATTAGACATAAAATCATGGCAAGTAAGGGGTGATATAGCAAAAAGGCAAGTTGATGACAGGAAGAAAAGAGTTCAAGAGGCTGTAAGAAGAGAAACGGGCTTACTTCTCGATGTTGTGAAACAAGGCAGTGGATCCACCAACAATGGCAACTCGGCAAGGAGATTTTTTGAAAACTACACTAAATCTGCTGAACTGACCGGAATAGATGCTATGCTTTTAAGAAAAATCTGTGTGATCTTGCAGTGTATTTCATCAGGAGAGAAGATCAACGTAACTAAATTCCGAGAGTTCTGCTTTGATACTGCTAAGCTTTACGTGGAGTTATACCCATGGTATTATATGCCTTCTTCACTTCATAAAATTTTAATGCATGGGCCAGACATAGTTCAGAACATGTCAATTGTGCCCATTGGTTTTCTATCCGAAGAGGCATCTGAGGCTAGAAATAAAGATTTTAGAAAATATAGAGAGGGGCATTCTCGAAAGCATAGCAGTATCTCATGCAATGAAGATATTATGCACAATCTTTTACTGTCTTCTGATCCACTTGTTACAAGTATCCGTCCAAAAGGAAATAAGTTTGTAAAAAAATCTTCTTTTAAGGAATTTTATGAGCTTACGGATTCTGAGAAAAGTGATATCGAATTTGTTAACATAAATGATTTAGCGGACATCGATTCTGAATTTGAATTAATTGATGATGATGATGATGACGAAGATAATTAAATGATGTTATTGTTTTAAAATGTGTAACTTAGTAAATTAGAGCTTACATCTTAATTATTTATTGTACTTTTAATGAAACTAGGTAATTTATTATCAACTTACTTAAAAGTCATACTCTCATCAGTTCTTGTGAATATTTTTGTTAATATATATTTCTGTATATATATAATATATTTATAGACCTCTTAATAAGTCTGTCTGCGGTTTAAAGTAAATACAAATGGGGAAAAAACGTTTTTTTTTTTTAAATTTTCATTTCCTTTTATCCCAGAAAGTGCACATTTGGCGCACTATGTGTCTTAGTATTAAATATAGCTCTTAGTAATAGCATTACGATATTAGAGACCGCTACTTGAAACAAGCCCGGAATCAGGAGGGAGAGAGCTCGATACACTCATTTTCATAGTAAAATTTCACATTTTCTCAAATTACTCCCGAAATATGGGAGTTATGAAGAAATTCATCACCACAAGTTATGAAGGCATTAAGTAATCGAATAAGATGGCATCATTAGTTTGGCATAATTTTACTCTTTTTTTTCGGACATGTCTACGTCCAACCGCTCCCATACATTCGTTCCACTGTGCGGTGGAGCCAAAACGAATTAAGGTAATGTTACAAACATATCATTTAAAGTGCAAAAACCTACTGAAATCTTACCCAAATATACCTGATAAAAAGTTGGAAGAGTTTCGCCTTGGCAGTAGAGTTTTGTTTGATATTTCGGCTTGCAAGTGTCGAGACTTTCATAAATGTACTTGCCCTAAAAACAAAAAATACCTGCAAGAGAACAAAGCTTCATAACTGACCAAAGAACAACTAGGAAAATGATAATAGGTAGCATAGACGTTGGCACAACAGAACAGATTACAAGAGCACTGAAAAGAAAGTTTTTACGACAAAAATCTGAGAGCAAACAACAAAAAGTGGCCGAAATTTCTACGGTTTTAGAGTTGGATAGCACTTCTGAGTCGGATTCTGAAGAACCTCAAGTACAGTTGCGATCTCTGAGTACTGGATCGGAGAGTAATACTGTAACTGCAGTTGATTACGCTTTATTATCAAAAACGTGCGATAGATTTGGAGTATCAGACAGGGCAGGAGCAGCTATTGCATCAGCAGTTTTGCATGCGTCGTGTTCACAAGTAATAGACAAAAATAAGCTGCGTCGAGAAAGAAAAAAGACCAGGGAAAACGTAATTGCACAATAAGCTGTTTCAGAAATTTCCGCACTATACTTTGATGGCAGAAAAGACCAAACTTTGATTATGTCTGAAAAAGATGGGAAAAAGTATAGGCGACGCGTACTTGAAGAGCATATTTCTTTGATAAAAGAACCGGATTCAACGTTTTTAGGTTTCATTACACCTGCTTCAGGCACTGCAAAGTGTGTCGAAAATGAAGTTTTCAACTTTTTCTTGAGTTCGGATATATCTCTGGATAATTTATCTGCAATTGGGTGTGATGGCACCAATGTAAATGTTGGTAAATAGTACGGCGGCATTATACGGCTGCTGGAAAAAAGGCTGGATAGACCTTTACAGTGGATTATTTGTCTATTGCATATGAACGAATTGCCATTTAGACATCTTTTTCAACACATTGATGGCAGTACATCTGGGCCACAAACATTTTCAGGAACAATTGGCAAAGCACTTGAAAACTGCGAAACACGACCTATAACTCAATTTCAACCTATACCGACAAATTTACCGGAGCTTTCTGCTGAAGATATTAGTACAGATCAAAAATACTTGTACAGAATAGTTGAAGCAGTTTCAACAGGTATATTTCCTAGCGATTTAGCAAACAAATCACCAGGTAAAATGTCCCATGCCCGGTGGCTAACTCGTGCTAACAGGATTCTCCGTCTCTATGTTTCATCTGAAAATGCCTCTGCAAATCTAATTACTCTTACAACGTATATTGTCAAAGTTTACGCTCCAGTTTGGTTCCATATAAAAACTCACCCTAGTTGTAAAGATGGATCACGACACTTATTTAAACTCATCGAACTAAGCAGATATTTACCAACAACTTTAAAAGCCATCATCGATCCAGTAATACAAAGAAACAGCTATTTCGCACACCCGGAAAACCTATTACTTGCTATGTTAACAGATTCACAGCCACATATTCGTGAATTAGCTGCTCGACGAATTTTGAAATCTAGATCGACAATATCAACGAAATTGCGTCTTTTTCAGTTACCAAAGATAAATTTCAATGCGTCTACATATTATGATCTTTTGAACTGGCAAGAAAATATCACGGAGCCACCGATACTGAAACCTGTAACCGAAGAAAATCTCCGACTGTTTGTTGAGCAAAAAGGAGAAATAACTTTGGATTTTTTACGCCTTCCTTGTCACACACAAGCATTAGAAAGAGCTGTTAAAGCTGTGACTGAAGCTTCAGCCACTTTGTGTGATAAAACATCAAGAGAAGCCCAGATTAAAGAAAGAAAAAAAAAAAAGAATTAAAGCCCAGATTGATTCGAGGAAAGCTATGCCGAAATTCGACAGTAAAAAGGATTTTTCCGCGAAATAAACTCTTCTCTTTAATGATTATTTTTATTTTATTTTTGTTCTTATTATAATTTGCTATGATAGTTTTTTTTATTAAACACAATTAGTATTAATTTACGACTTTTATTTACAAACCACATCGATTTGTATAACTTTGTTGGGCACGCTGTTTTTGCTATATTTTTCTCTAATTCAGCGTGAAACCGGAGGCAGAAGATAAATTCCCTTAGCTACCAAATTTCATAATTTATTTACAGTCATGATTTGGCACATTTTTATTACTGTGCCCGTAAGAAAAAGAAAAAAAAATTTTCTTCATACAAAAATGACCCACCCTAATGTATACAGGGTTATTGGAAATTAGACCGGAATTTTATAAGGGGCAATGGGGGACATCATTTGCAACAATATTGACCCCAAAAGTAATATAACCTCTCCGTCCATAGCAAAAAGATTTGTAAATCGTAGAACTCTTTCTTTTGTATTTGTTGTGTGTGGCTGTCGATTGATGGCGTTAAGTTCACTAATGTACCATTGAAGTTAACTTTAATGGTTAACATTTTTTAATTTTAAGTGGTTATTGCAGGGATACGTTACATTTGTCTCGATTATTACATTCCATAACATAAGCTGAGAGTACCTCCCCGCGGTGAAGGCGGTAACAGTGTAAACGTGTAATGCAAACACTTAAGTAGTCGTTGATAGGGGATACCTCTTGCATACTGTTTTTGGCATCGTAACTCATTTGTACAGGCAATTATAGATGCCTAAGTAGTAGGGTAATATTGGGCATTCTATGCCACTGTCGGCAAGTAGCTCGGCTAGTGCGCCTCGCTACGCGCCAGTGGCATAGAATGCCCAATATTGAACGATCGACTCGACTGCAGAGTAAATTACTGTACTCACCTAGAGATCATGCAAGTTATACCACTGGCTGCCAGTAGCTGGGCGAGTTCGCCTTGCTACATGACTGTAGCGTAGAAAACCGAATAATGAACGATCGCCTCCATACCTATTCCTACACTCAACCAATGATCATGCGAGTCTGTAATCGCTCTAACGATCGCTCTATCGCGAAAAAGATTGCGGTACTGTTTCTGTTTATAAATATTAATGTAACAAATACATTTACTCATTGCCAATCAGTTTGTTACCAAGTGTAATCATGAAGTTTGTAAAGCAACCACAATCGCTGCATGTTAAAACAATCTGCGAGGATGTTTGCAAGACTAGTTTTGGTCATGGAGAATTGTTACCTAACTCAGTTCGATGTATCATTTGCGGACCATCCAATTGTGGAAAAACCAATTTATTGATTGGTCTTCTCATACACGAAAATGGATTAAGATTTGAAAATGTTTATGTTTATTCGAAAACTCTTTACCAACCCAAATACATTTTTTTAGAAAAAGTGTTACAGCGAGTGCCAGGTATTTCACTCCAGAAATATCATGGAAATGAGGAAGTGCTAAGAGTTCAAGACGCTAAACCTAACTCTGTGATAATATTTGATGATGTTGCTTGCGAAAATCAAGATAGCATGCGTGATTATTTCGCAATGGGAAGACACAAGTTCATCGATTGTTTTTATCTAAATCAAACTTATAGTAAAATCCCTAAGCAGTTAGTAAGAGACAACGCGAATTTAATTATACTTTTTAAGCAAGATGACATTAATTTGCGCCATATTTATGAAGAACATGTCAACACTGATATGACATGGACTGAATTTCGTGAAATGTGTTCCAAAATATGGAATGAGCCCTTCAATTATGTAGTAATTAATAAAGATTGTTTAAAAAATAAAGGATGTTATAGAAACAAAGGACATGTCCACTTTTTCTATGGACGTTGGTTTTTTATTCCGACAGACCAACCATCTTTCCCAGATATCACTTAACCATTCACGACTCATCCTTTCCCACCCCTAGCGGACGACTCACTATGTCTTTCGTATTTAAGGATAGGGACGACATAATAAGCGGAGAAAAAATCACAATATCTCCCAACGTGGTTAGAGGAGCTGTGGCGTTAGTGGCTCTTGGTCCCACTGAACTCCAAGCCAACCTCAAGGACAGCTACATTATATCCTGTGCATACTGGCTTCTAAACATAACAACATCCACCGTGGTAAACTACAATACGACACCCCCATCATCCACCATCACTCCCACCTCCACAGGTCAGCAGGGGGTAGGGTTCGTAGGGCTTGCCTATCTCATGGGGCTTGTGAAGGAGCCGACTCTGCTAAATGCACCTGCCTGCAAGAAGAGATGGGCGGCAGGGCTTGCAGGTGTGTCCAAAGCCAATGCACTGGTTGACACATTTACAGATGGCGTATGGAAGTACATCGTAGAGAAGCGTCCATCATTATACAGCCATGTAGAGATTAGAAGAGAACTCATGACAAAGTATCTTGACCTCACTGATAGGGAAAACGAGCCTGCCATAGCCAAGGCAGTGCTGAGTCAGCTAGACTTAGTCTTCACAGATGCCTATCTGAAGTCCGTCAACCTCATGCACCAGTTTACCAGTTCAGGCAGCAGGGTGATAGAGATACCTTGTATACTAGAAGAAGCAAGGACCTTAGATACTAACCTGGCGTACGTCAAGTCTATAGAAGGGGCATCCTATAGCAAATGCAGATTGATCGACAATAACAAATACCCTGCTCTCAATCATGCCAATTATCCTAATCTCTATGCAGCAACCCTGGAGTGGGCCCGAAGGAGTAAGAAAGTCCAAAAGAATTACCTAGGAAGCAAGGCTCTCATTGACCAGGCAATCAACCAGGACATAGTGAGACGGGTTCTGAGGATGACATCCGCGTCCTTAGGATCTGGTTCACTCAGCGCCGAACAAATTGAGTGGCTCAGGACAAAGAAGGGGTATATTATCCCCTCTACACCCCTCTCTGAGGTCTTGAACACACGGGTGTCAAAAAGGACAGCAGCCGAAATGGACAGTGGGTCATCTGACTCAGAGTCCGATGAAGAGGAGGACCATAGGAGCAGCAAGAAGGCCAGGTCCAGACGTCACTGAGGGTCCACACCATGTACGGCCCCGACACGACCCACCGCCGCCCCAGCACGCACTGCAGATCTCTACATCTTATAATCAAATAATTATAACTATTAGTAGTATCATCATTATCCTTAGAAAAAAAAAAAAAAAAAAGAAATTTAACCAGCATCAAACTGCACTAATATGAAAGCGACAAAAATATGGAACTTGAAACCATTGTAATAATATTTTTAGACCCCTCCATTTTCGAGAAAAATAATAAATTATTTAATGTTAGTACATATATTTAATTTGAACATGGCAACCCAAAAAATAAGCCTACCATTGAATCATCTGTCAGAAATGACATTGTCAAAGTGTTCACACTGCACTCTGCACTTGCTCCCGCGCTCCTTGTGTTTGTGTTTTCGTGTTATTTTGATTGATTTTCCTGAATTTAACGACCTGGCCTTCCCTCAACGGATTCTTCGATTTTGCACACGATTATATGTGAAGTTATAACCCTGACGACTTGGCTTTTTCATAACGGTTATTTGATATTGCAAGTAATTAGGACTTCTCCGTTCGGATTTGAAACCCCAAATGTAAGTACTTAAATATCTCCCTAAGTATTTTTGGTTCTTTGCTTCGTTTATGTCATTTGATAGTCTGCAATCATAAACTTCCATTTCCTTTTCAGATTATTATAACAACTATGGCTCTCTGCATGAATTGTAACATAGCAATACATGCTAATCAGCTGTATGAATACAATGCTTTAAGCATGGGCCCTGAGATAGTCTCAATAGTTGAAGAATGGACTGCTCAGCAGGTAATGTATTACATATATTATTATGTGTCTAGAATAATTAGCATAAGTTCAAAAAAATTAAATAGCACTGCTTTGCTCATAGAATATGTAGACAAACGATACTGTGTTCTTAACATTTTATTTTGTTTTTAGGTGGCAGATGGAGATCGCATTTGCCAAGAATGCATCAACCGCATAATAATAGAATTAGATAACAGGAACGAGCACAACATTGGTGACCGACAACTGGGCCATCAATAAGTATGTGTCTGTTGTGGCATCTCTATCTCAAGAAGAACAGGCAGGCGCTCTCGTCCTTTACCTGATGATCATCCTGAACGGGCTCATATAGCTAACATCATCTACCCCCGTCAGGTAAATATTTAAATTAAATAAATATCAACATTTCGTAATTGTACATATGATTACTGGAACACACAATAAATTAAAACTTAATTTCAGATTCCTGTTGATGCTCGAGCATGTAATGCCTGCTGGCAAAGGGCTCATTACAATATTCAAGAAGTAATAGATCCACCAAGAGATGCCCAAGTAACTTCATCAGTTGAAAGTAGGTCTAGCTCTGTGGCTGAACCTGTAAGTGCGCCCAGTTCAGACATAGATATTAACAATGTAATCCAAAATGAAAACAGGCATGTTGAATTAGATGGTTACACCCGAACTCCTGATTCATCAAACCATTGTTTTGTTCCTGGGTGCACAAATCCAGAACGTTTAAGAGTACCTATGTATCTAAAAAACAAATACTGATGGACTATAAATTATATATTACTCCTAATGCCCGAGTATGTGAAGAACATGCTAGTGTTTATAATTGGGAACTGTTGAATGAATTTCAGTTCACAACACAGTTTACTCTGACACATATTTTAGAAATGTTAGATTTATTAAGAAAAAAAACAATTAACATAATTGATTTTGAAAATGTGGAAAATATGAACAACCACGTTTGTCGTTACTGGACAGGCTTGACAGTATTGAATTTTTTAGCAATACTGAGCTGTATTAATAATCAATTGTCAGTTGTTTGCCGCAAACCAAAAACAGCTTTAGGTTTGTATCTTATGAAAATAAGAACTGGGGAACCAATTAGAAGAATTGCTTCATTAATGTGTATGAATAAATCAGTAGCATGCATTTATATGAAAAAGGCACGCAACTGCTTAAAAGAATTTTATGTACCAATACATTTAGGTGTTAATCGTATACCAAGGGCTAACCTGTCCAGTAGAAATCTTTTAATCCCACAGGGACTTTTTGGAACAGCAGAAAATAACCTCATAACCATTTGCGATGGAACCTATATTTATCTACAAAAATCTTCAAATTACCTGTTTCAAAAAAAATCATACAGCTTACACAAGTTTGCAAATCTAGTGAAACCTTTTTAATGGTGGCCACTGATGGCCACATTATAGATATATTTGGTCCATATGCAGCAACAACATCCGATGCTACAATTATGCAACTGCTGTTCCAAAATGAAAATTCTGATTTAAGACAGTATTTCAGGCAGAATGATGTATTTATTCTTGACCGTGGTTTTAGAGATTCTATCCCATTGCTAATATCTTTGGGCTATACTGTGTATAAGCCAGAAACAATTAGTGAAGGGGAAACTCAATTATCTACTGATAAAGCTAACAAGTCACGACTGGTGACACTGTGCAGGTGGGTTGTGGAAGTTGTAAACGGTCGGTTTAAACGGGATTTTAAAATATTTAGAAATAAATATTTCAATATAGGTTCTAGAAATCTTATGGATGATTTTAGAATTGCAGGAGCCATTTTAAATCATTTCCATCCCGTTTTGACTGACCGTCCTGATTGATGCCCAATCTATACTGGAAAGAGCTAATCAAAGAATGAACATGCCAAATTACTTAGCTGACTATGTGATTGGGCATCAGCTTAATAGACGCCGAGCCAGTTTTGTTCAAATAAATGGTCAACTACCACAACTGAATATGTTCCCCACCATGGAAATGTCAGACTTAATTTTGTTCAGCTTAGGCGTTTATCAAATAAAACAGGCTCGCTCTTATTATGGGGAACATATTCGGGCGAACGGTACTTTTACTGTAGAAGTAAGTGAAGATGTACAGTTGATAAACATTCCAGACATTTCGTCATCACATGAGATAGCTTTGATCAGAGGACGAATCAAGTCTCGCCACTACAGCAATAGAGTGTATTACACATATACACACATCAAAAGTGTCTAGGGATCAAGCATTTTTATGCGGATTTCTTGAGATTGAGATGTGGCTTTGTAATAAATTTATGATTTTATAAATTTATATGGATCCTTTTTGGTGCATTTCATAATTTGAATCAGGAACTGTGAATCAAATTCGAGTAAAAGATGAAAATCAGCTGTCAATATTTTCCCTATAAAAACATACAACGCATTGAAGACATTATTAGAGCTCATTCACACGAAGACGAATCGTGATTTTTCACGAATCGTGTTTTTTCACGATTCGTTATTTTTTTTGACGGGAGCAATGCTTTTTATATACCCATGTTCACACGCTTCACGAATCGTGAAAAAAGACGTAGACGGATACGTCGGTCACTACGGTCATTAGAATGACGATTCGTTAAAAATCTCGAATCGTGATTGGCGCTCGCGCCCCGCGCGCCTGCCTGCTCCGCCCGCCTGTCTGCCCCACCCGCCGCGCGCCCGCTCAATTCAGTACATTCCTTTGACTTGTTAAGACGTGTAGCGCTGCGCTTCAATAAAATCATGTCGAAAAAAGAAAAAGAAAAATTGTATGACCAACAAATAAATCGCGAAGTTTTGATTGCTGCAATCAAAGACAGGCCAGTTTTATGGAATAAATTTTTGGAAATTTATAAGGACAAAACCGCTAAAACAGCAGCATGGCGGGAAATATGCATAATTTTGAAAGAAGATTTTGAAGAAATGGATCAAAAGGACCGACAGTTGTTTGGTAAGTTTTTATTGAGAAAATTTTAAATACAAATCTATACTGCCTATATTTTGTTGTCTTGCCATGGTACTGATCCAGTTTCTGATAGAAAGTAGGTCATAAATTCATTTCTCATTGAATTGCCAGTTCCGACACTCGGTGATACTTCCTGGGGTAGTAAATTTTCAAAATTAAATTCTTTTTCTAATTCAATTCCCTCCTTTTTTATAATCAAATTGTGGAGGACAGTACAAGCTTTCACTACTGAAATAGCTGTTTCTCGTTTAAGGTCTATGGGTCTATGTAAAATTCTCCACTTATTTGCTAGAATGCCAAACGCACATTCCACGTATCTTCTCGCTCTGGTTAAACGATAATTAAATATTCGTTTACCTCTGTCAAGATGCGTTCCACCAAAAGGTCTTAATAAATGTGTGTGTAAACCAAATCCCTCGTCGCCAATAATTACGTAAGGAACTTGAACTTCTGATTCTGTAAATAAAGGCCTTGGTTCGGGTATATTCAAACGGCCTTCTGTCAACATTTTCCAAAAACTTGACTCTTTAAATATTGATGAGTCGCATTCTTTTCCATAGGAACCTACACTGACGTAAACGAATCGATAATCTGAATCTACGACTGCTAATAACACTATTGAAAAGAAATCTTTGTAGTTCATATATACTGAACCACTATTTGACGGCTTTCGAAGCCTAATATGCTTCCCGTCAACTGCTCCAAGGCAGTGAGGGAAATTGGCCTTTTCATTAAATCCACTTGCTATCTTTAACCACTCTTCTTCCTTATTAGGAAGTGGCATAAATTCTTCATATAAATTATTCCATATACTTTGCGTCACTTCTACTACGATGGTGGAAATGGTTGATTTGCCAATTCGATAACTAAAATGAAGATCTTCATAGGAAAGTCCTGACGCCAAATACCTAAAAAAATATTTCATTAAAACCAAATTAGTGGGATGAAGAAGTCGTATTTTCATTCAGAATAAGCGTTCCCACTAGGCACCCAAACGATTTCATATGTTTGACTGGCTGCCTAGTGGGATAGATTAGTCTAAATGAAAATACAACTTCTTCAAGCGCTTCTTCAATTATACAAATTCAGCTTACTAAGCATCCTCTTTTTACGAAAGCAAAAACCGTTATAAAACGTATGGGGCGTAGCCCGTACAAAACAACCACAGATCAGGTCCCTGTATATTTTATTTATGTATAATAATTCATAAATACACAGACGGACAGCGAACGGCGTTTGTGAATAGATATTCGCCCGACAACAGACCGCTCGTCTTGTCGTGACGTGTTTCGAAACCGTGTCCTTATTATTACAGTTGTTTTCTAGTATATATATATTCATCTGTGGTTGTTTTGTAATATTGGGAATAATGCGATGTAAATAAAAATCTTCTTATAAAACCGTTCATACAGTTTTATGAATTATTGTTTCAGGAAGTTCAGTGATGAAAAGGTGGACACAATTGAGAGACACTTGGAGGAAATCATTAGATGAAAACAAAGAAACAAAAAAATCTGGGTCTGGTACAAAATCTAAGCCCTACAAATATAATCAAGAGATGAGCTTTTTGAAGCCAATTATTAAGCCAGGTGAAACATATGACAATAATCCAAATACAAGAGATGAAGCCCAAAGAGAAAATGCAGATCAACAAGAAAATCAGAAAGAGAAACACTTAGAATCATCATCAAAAAAGAAAAGAATGGATAGTGGCAGCGTATTGGATGATAAAATGATGAAACTTGTTGATCATCAATTAAACACAATTGGAAGTGATGACCGTAACATGAATTTTTTTAAGGGGGTTCTGCCATCCCTTCAGCATTTTGATGATGATCAAATACTGGAATTCCAATCTGGGGTCATTAACCTAATACAGAGTATTAAAACTGGACGAAACTATTCGAATTGGCATGAAAATTATTACAATTCACATCATCACAACTATAATAGTGGTGGTTATTATACTAAGCCTCAAGAATCACCGGGAGGAACGTCTAATAATAATAATACTCGGCCTCTTCCTGAAAGTTCATCGATAGTAAATGCAGAAGTGTCTGCAGAAACGCCCACCCCTCTACAACCTGGAACATCGCTGATCCATCGCGATGATCCAAGTGCATCACCGGCACTATCTACAGCTCTAAGTCAATTAAGTGATTATCTGGATCTATCAAATTTCTAAAAACATGTTCTAAATTATCATAAATATAACCAATAAATAAGAATAATAAATAATATAATTAGTTTTTCTTGCCTTATAGTTATCGCCAACTTTTCTTCAGGGCTAATGGCCTTTCTCATACATGTATCCTGTTTTCTCAAATCCGTATCCAACCTTTGGAGAAGGAAGTCAAAGGTATCTTTAGACATTCTAAAATAAGTGTAAAATTTGGTATCATCTTCTCGTAACGAGCTCATCAAAGTATAAAAATCCCCAACACTTTGTCTTTGCCTTAAAATTGGATGCACCCAGTGTATTCTTCTTGTTTTTCTTTTTTTAGATCGACGATAATACCAGTACAAAATTAAAGTATTCACGTCCATTGTCTTTGGTAGTTTACTCTCAACTGAACACAATCACGAAACAACATGTGAACATCAATTCGGATATTTTGACGAATCGTGAAAAAACACGATTCCGTATTCAATGTGAACATCTATCCGTCAAGGCGAATCGTGTTTTATACCGAATCGTCAAAGACGTATCCCGTGTGAATGCGCCCTTAGTGCTACTGTTTCCCTACTACTGATTAAAACCAACGTTATTATGGAGCGGCGACGTCATTTAAGCAGGGAAGAAATGCTCAGAGCCGTGGGAATGATAGAAGCTGGTTCCCGGCAACGTACTGTGGCTTTAGCTCTGAATACAAGTCAGAGTGTTATCAGTCGACTTTAGACACGTTACCGAAGCACTGGTACCGTGGCTGAGCGCCATGGAGGACGGTATCGCTGCACCACACGGAGACAAGACCGATACATTCAAATCTTAACTCGAAGAGCTCCAACAATAACCGCCATGATGTTAGCCGTGAGGCTTCATCACTCTTCAGGGAACTTAATTAGCGACCAAACAGTCAGAAACCGCTTGCATGAAGTGAACCTTCATTCCCGAAGACCGCTACGGGTACCACCTATAGCAATGCACAATCGTAGGATTCGATATCAATGGGCTCTTGAACACAGAAATTGGGCAGAAGAACAATGGCGTTTCGTGTGCTTTTCTGATGAGTCTCGTTTTGGTATGAGACCGGATACAAGACGTATACGACACTGGAGAACCCCTGGACGCCAACAGCGATTAAAATCCTGCCAGGAAGTCCATCCTTATAGTGGTGGAACCATCATGGTATGGGCGGGTATTTGGATCGGCGGAAGAACTGAGTTGATTTGGATCAGAGGCAACCTCAACGCTCAAATTTATGCTGAGACGATTGTATCAGACGTCATCGTTCCTCTACAAGTGCAAATCGGTCCCTTATTTCAGTTAATGCATGATAATGCACGACCGCACACCGCAAGAGTTGTAAGACAGACTCTCGCCGCAGCTAACATCAATGTCCTGCCCTGGCCTGCTCAGTCGCCAGACTTGAACCCGATTGAGCATGCATGGGATATGCTACAGAGAAGAGCTCTGCCGAATATGGAGGGTATCCAGTCGCAAGAAGACCTTTTTTGTTGTTGCAACGAACATGGGCGGCCATTCCACAGCGTGATTTGGATGAACTCATTTTGAGTATGCCAAACCGATGTTCTTGTGTTGTTAGTGTTCGCGGTAGAAACACGGATTATTAATTGTTTAAGTTACCCAATAAAATTTTAAAGAAAACTGTTATTTCAGTCTTTTTTTCGAACTTTTGTGTTAGTGGTTCAAATGTCAAAAATCCCTTTATTAGGAAAATGGCAAATTTCTTTATTAATGCAAAGGTGACTTGGTTTATCGTTACTGTGACAAACGAAAACACTTTATTTGATGAATCCTTAAAGAAAATTTTAATTAATATCAATCAGGAGAAAAGTTATTGCAAAAATATATGTTGATCCCTAGACACTTTTGATGTGTGTAGTATTTACATAGTACTCACACATGTGCTATGCAATTATACAATACTAGGAGATTGAATTTAGACAATGCAAAGATAGACTTACAATCTTCAGCAGCTCCAACAGTATTTTAAGTGTTAATCAAATAGTCGTGGTTGTGGAGCAGGACCAGCATTGAGCCAGGCATTTTTATCAGCGATGTAATCCCCTAACTTATAATATGCCTGCCTGCATAGTGTGCGTTTAATACAAGACTTGAATTTTGTCTCATTCAGTTAAAGAATGTGGGGAGGTATTTTATTATTGATCTGTTAGTTCCTCCTCAGAGACTGCATCTCTATAGTAGAAATGCCAGTTGTATGACGATAAAAATCTATAATAAATTACCATCTGAGTTCAGAATGTTACCAATAGAAAAATTTAAATGTAAAATGTTTGCTTGGCTCTTAGAGATGTGCTTTTATTCAGTTAATGAATTTTTAAATCATAATTTTTGACATTGTAATAAATATTCTATGTTATTAGTATTTTGGCATAATATCTATAATTATTACTTTGACTATAGAGCTTATATTTTGCACATAATATTGTTTATTTTGACATTTTAATTATATTTTCTGACATTGCAATTATTCTTAATATCATTGTATAACTTTGACTTTAGAACTTGTATTTTGGACATAGCAAATTAATTTTTATTTTACTTTTTGACATTTTAATTATTTAGTGACTATTTGAATGTGCTTAACTTTTTTTTTTTATATTTCTACGCCAGCAATGGTAGTATATGTGGAACATTATTAGTGTAAGATCTCAAAATACCATATACTTGGAAATAAATTATTATTATTATTATTATAACATTTTAAACAGTACCCCATAAAAGATGAGTCTACTTAAGCTAGTCTAAAACCTGGTTGAACTAATAGGTCCCTATTTGTAGTACTATAATTATGACTCTCACCTCTTTTACTAAAAAGATGTAAATTTTTCCTTACATACATGATATTTTCGTAGATATATTGATAAGGTACCGTCACGATGTTAATTTCTTTAAACCGTTCCATTAGAGAATCGCGCCTGCGGAGATTATAAATAGCTCTGATAGCTCTTTTCTGCAGAATAAAAATAGAATCGATGTCTGCAGCCCGAACTTAGCCGTCCTGCAAGAAATGTTAAATGCGGACCCCATAGTAGCCTTGAGTCGAGCGTGATCCCTAGGAAAACAGTTCTATCGACGAATTCAAGTTTCTCTTGATTCAATATTATCTCACAATCACTACCTTTGACATTTGGTAAAGAAAAGTGCAAAAGCATTCACAAGAAGATCTTATAACTGCCGCAGAAGGCACATCTGTATATTATTTATTTATTAAAACTTTATGCACAAGTAAAAACTGTACAAAGGCGGACTTAATGCCTTAGGCATTTTCTACCAGTATATCATGGAGTTAAACACCATCACAGCTACTCAAGTCAAGACTGTAATAATAAGTTGTTTCGAACTTTATTTCCTGATTCAGAAGTTGCAAAGAAAATAGCGTGTGGTCGAACTAAAGCTACAACTATTTGTGAAAATGTTCTAGCCCCGCTGTCGCAAGAAATACTGCTATCTGAATTGCATGATTCAACATATTTTTCTATTGGCACAGATTCTTCTAACAAGGAAAATTTAAAAATGTTTCCAGTAACTGTGCAATGGTTTTCGCTTAAAGATGGTTTGAAACAAGGTTTACTTGACTTTTATCAAGACCCTGCTAAAACTAGTGAAGCTATTAAAACACAGCTCTGTAAAGTTTTACAGGAAAATGGCTTATCCTGGACATCGTATCTTCTCTATCCGCAGATAATGCTTCAGTCAAATATGGACTTCATAACTCAGTTTTTCAAAAACTTAAAAATGAAAATTCTAATATTTTGAAGGCGAATTGTAAGTGCCACATTTTACACAATTGTAACAAACATGCATTAAAAACTTTACAGCGAATTTTCAGCGTTTGCCAAGCGAACTGCAAAGCTTAAGGAATTCTTCGATTTCGCTCATTTGGAGTACAAATCTATTCTCCGCCATGTGCCTGCACGATGGCTATCATTGCTTCCAGCTTTAGACAGACTTCTTTTGAATTCTCCTGCCTTGAGAGAATATTTTCTAAATGCAGGCGAAGATGAATGTGAGTAGCTGTTTATTGGGGGTTCTGGATCACAGGAAGTCCAGCCTAAGTAGACCCGTGAGGGTATGTAGTTAGTGTGGGGGCGAGCGTTCAGGTTATAGTGGTTAGTGGTGAAAAATGGTGTGTCGAGCGGAAACAGTATGTTGATAAGAAGGTGTTGCGGGGGCGCTGCGGGGCGGGTGCGGGGCGGGGAAGTGTGGGTTGATAAGGAGGGTATGTGGTTAGTCATACAATGTATGTTTTATTTAAAAATCAATATAACAAAGGGAGGACAGGAAATGAATAGTACAGACGCCAGCAGATCAAGCTACTACAATCTGTCAAATTTCTTTAATCAATTTTCAACTTTATCGCTAAACTATAAAGCTCAAAGTTGATTGGGAAAAATTGACAGTTCGGGTAGCTTGATGTGTTGGCGCCTGTACAAAATGATTAAACAGGAGAGTAGGTGAAGGGAATATATAAAAGGAAAATTATGATTAATAAATGCATACAGTTTGTGCTAAGTGTTCTGTCAGCAGTAATAGTCATCGTGCATTCATAATGATTTTAACGAGTTTGTTACCATGGGTGGTAATGTTCCACTTACAACGAGATGACGGTGGTGGTGAAATGGTGGTAAGAAATATAACACGATTCTTGAATGAAGTATTACAAGGTGTATGTAGTGATGATGAACTGTGGCGCATTAAGAAGGTGGAGCTCTTAGATGAGCAAGGTAATTTTATAAAAAGATGGTTAATAAAGTTTTATTTGAATAATGATTATGATAACGATGTGAATAGAGATGGATTTGGAATGAATATGTTTCACCATGAATATGTGGCTGTAAGCAGTAGGAAGAAACAAAATGGATTGAATTTACGTCTATGTAGTGAAAACAATAGATTGTTGTTTAACAAACTGGAAATCACAAGATTTATCAACACTCGTTCAAAACGCAGTAGTGGTGGTGGTGGTGGAACTATGAACAATAGTTTAAGTCAAACTTGGACATCCGACGTGTTTCGTCAGACATATACAGATGAAAATGGTTTGGAAATCATAGTGAAAGTACCTAGAGGTAGTCCAGTTGTTATTGCTAGTCACCGTCGTCGTCATAATCATCAATATAAATCTGAAGATGGAGCAGGAGAGAATACGAGTGTTAACACAATGGAGACGACTGCTGCTACAACAACAACAACATCAACATCGACAACGGCTTATCCTATATTAAGTTCAAACTGCGAGCGTTATAAAGTAATTATGGAAAGTGTACAATTATGGATATCTACAGAAATGAAGAAATTGAGAGAAGGTAAAATAACCGACATCGAATGTTCAGCTAGTTTACCCATAAATTAATAATTTCTGACATCGGAAGAGATAAAAAAAAATTCACATGAAACTATGTCGTTTGCAGTTAAAAAATTTAAAAAAATCTCATGAAACTGTGTTGTTGCGGTGAGTGTTCATTTGCTAAGATAATTAAATAAAACACAAATTAATAATTTCTAACATCGGAAGAGATAAAAAAAATTCTCATGAAACTATGTTTTTTTTTTGTGATCAAAAAAATTAAAAAATTCTCATGAAACTATGTTGTTGTTTGTTTACGGTTAAAAAAAAAATATTTAATAAAATCTCATGAAACTGTGTTGTTGCGGTGAGTGTTCATTTGCTAAAACTGTGTTGTTGCGGTGAGTGTTCATTTGCTAAGATAATTAAATAGTGAATTAACCGCATAATGTTAGATAAGGCTTTAATATACACTCACAGGCACAATTAACCGCCCACCTCTATCATTCGTCACCCTGTTTGTTTATGTTAACTATGGCTTATCCGCTGTTTTATTTTTTATCAAGTGGGTACTTTAGCAATTAACTGAACACTTATACCCTTATTTCGTTTAGTAAATTTGTGTCACCGAAGGGTTTTTGGAATTTAGTCGTTGTTTGACATTGTTGCCGTTGCGTTACCGTGTTAACAATTCCTGTTCTTTTCTGCCATAGTGTGTGAATATTGTTTAATTTGAGTTTTTAGTGTTCGCTTATTGTTTGTGACTCTAAAAAATGCTACTCGATGCAACTGGTGTAGCTAGGGCAGTGGCTTTAGCTGACGCTGGGTACAGCCAACGTCGCATCGCTCGTATACTCGCTGTACCTCGAACCACGGTACGGGATGCCATCAGACGATTTCGGGAGACAGGCTTATACACCCGCAGGCCAGGTCAAGGCCGACATCGATGCACCTCAACCCGAGATGACCGTTTCGTTGTCAACAACGTGCTGAGAAATCGCTTTTGCACCGCTACTGAAGCTCGTACGCGTCTTTTTGAGGTGAGAAATGTCAGTGTGAGTGAACGTACGATTAGAAGAAGACTGGCAGAAAGAAATCTGAGGGCGTTTCGTCCAGCTCGCGCCCCACAACTGCTCCCACAACACCGTAGAGCTAGACTTGCCTTTGCGCGAGAATATGCTGACTGGACTGTGGAGGAATGGAAGGACGTACTGTTCTCAGATGAGAGCAGAATAGCCTTAAGAGGTCCAGATGGACGTCAGCGTGTCTACAGGCGCCCAAACGAAAGGTTCGATCAATGCGCTATAACCGAAACAGTGGGTTATCAGGGAGGGTCCGTAATGGTTTGGGGAGGTATCTCTTACGAGGCTCGTACCGATCTTGTTGTGTTCGATAGAGCCAGCGTGAACGCTCAAAGATACGTGGAGGAAGTTGTTCAAGACCATGTCATGCCTTTCGCACCATTCATTGGTGACAACTTTAGATTAATGCATGACAATGCACGTTGCCATACCGCAAGATCCGTGACTGAGTACCTCAATGATGTCGGGATTCAAACTTTACCATGGCCAGCGCGCAGTCCCGATCTTAACCCAATTGAGCACATTTGGGACAACCTCAAAAGACGTGTCCGAGCAAGAGTACCAGCCCCTACGACCCTAGGAGAGCTCAAGACGGCTGTGGTAGAGGAGTGGCACAATATCCCCCAGTCAGATATCCAAGATGTAATGGATGGGTTGCCAAACCGGCTCCAAGAAGTCATTAGAGCCCGAGGCGGTAACACCCATTATTAATTGTTTTTTTTTTTATTTTTTATTGGACGACTTTTATCAATATTAAAATTGTTAAATTTTCCTCAAAGATTTTCACAAAATCGATTTTTGGTATGAATCCTTTACTACACGCCTTTTTTTTATTTTAAGGGTTTTTTTTTATACCTTAAAGGCCGCTTTCAACGTACCTTTTATTAAATGTGGTCTAAATTTGATGATTTCTGCAATTTGAAAGAAATACAAGGTGGGCGGTTAATTGTGCCTGTGAGTGTATAAACCCATACATTTCAAAGGAACATACATTCAGTTACCATCTAACAAGAACAACAGTAATAAGAACAACAGTAACAAGTACAATAACAAGTCTTATATACCAGAAGTCTTATACAATCAGCGACAGTCTTATACATCAGTATAAGGGAGTTTTTTGTACGCTTACGTCTCATAATCGCTGTAAGTGTTAATTTTTTTTAAATAAAATTATGTCATCAAATCAAGGAAAGAGTAATAATGCTCTCGCAGAATTAAATAGTTGGGGGAATAAAACATGGAGAAAAATAAGTGATTTGGAGATAAATAAGCCTTATAAGATCATAGAAGCTAGTAGGATGTCTTCAAAGTATGCACCAAACGCAATGCAGACGGTGGTGCATCTGGAGAATGGATATACAGTCACACTACCATCAAGATTTAACGATATAAATGAAGACCTACTGACTGAGCTTAATAGTGGTATTCATCTCATAAATAAAGGAGCAAGCGGGAATACATGGATTATCAACTTTTCTTTAGAATAGATCTGTTGAGGAATTAAATAATTATTTTATATTACAGTGACTGACGCTACCTACTGATATAAGTAATTTTAGACGACTTAGTATATTCACATTTATGGTGATTATGATGTCACTAGTTGAAACAATGTATTTCGAATGTAAGAAGAATTGGTTAAAACATATATCTTCAAACAGATTGCTACGACTGTGGACAAGACCTATACCCCTTGCGAAGCTGAATGGAGACGTGAGTGTTTTACTAAAAAGTGTTTATGAGAAAAGTGATTTCAGTGATGCAAACACCTATTCCCTGATTGAGATCTGGGACGATATCACGTCTCATTTGGAGGATACTGCAGGTGATATCAATGTGGAAGTGAAAGAGTGGTTTCAGTTATTAAGTGACACACCGTCAGTGTTTCGCTCACGAACTATTCACCGAACAAATAGGTAATGATTTAATGAACTGTTTAATTTATGCTGTAAGCGAGTGTGGTATAGAAATATTTTAAAGTTTTCACTTGCGATTTTTTTTTTTGTTTGTATATCTGCGAAAGTGTTTTCTTTTTTTGTGTACTTCATTATGCATCTAGAAAATATAAAGTATATTATTGATGTAGATGGGTTTCAGATGTTAAAGAATATGTACTTTAAAGAAGTGGCAATTTACAATGTTCAGGATAAGATTCTTTATTTGTTTTATATAAAACTCCCAACATGGTTATTAGATTATAAACATGATAAAACAATTATGTTTGTCACAAGATATATTCACGGTATGCAATTAAAAAAATTTAACAATGATATTAGTTTTTCAGAGTTTGTAGAACGAATAAAGAGTTTTGACCCAAACAAACAGTTCACATGGGCTTACAAAGGGGGGATAATTGAAAGAGATTTTTTAACAAGTTTAGGGTTTATATCATATAATTTAGAATCAATAAATTGTCCGAAGGTAGAAGTAGTTATAGAAAATTTAAAATTACACCGCCTTAAGAATTGTACGAGGCATGTGGCATATAAAGGAAAACCACCTCGCACCTGTCACTGTAGTGGTGTAGAGGTGCGAGCATTCTCAATGTGGTTAGAACATCATCTACTTAATCGATAAGTGTAGCATTTAATTATTTTTTTTTTGTGTAGTTAGGTATCTAGTTGTTTTTGTTTTTTTTTTTCATAATTTGTATCTAGTTCATTTATATTGACTAGAAAATTATTTAGTATAAATTGGTAGCCTGTTGGTACCTATTATGTGTTTCACATGTATATCTAATAATAATAAACATTTAACTTTTGTCTATACCTAATTAACTGTTATTATTAAGTCTTTTTTTATGTAATAATAATAATAAGCGTTTAAGAAAAAAAAAAAAATGTTAGCAAGCTTCAGGTAGGTCAGTGAAATAAAACATATTATACTTTAATTAATCTTGTTTTCTTTATTTATCCAACTCGTTGAATCTATACCGAACCACTTAGATTTCACTGAATCAGACATTGCAAATAATAATTAATATCACGAACCTTCCTCCACCAATGCTACCATCCGAATGTAAATAAATACAAACGTACTATAATGTAAACACATCACCATCAGACGTACTTAGCAAAAGAACACTAACCGCAACAACAAAGTTTCATGACATTTCATACACTTCCAAGCCCCGCACCCGCCCCGCAGCGCCCCCGCAACACCTTATCAACATACTGTTTCCGCTCGACACACCATTTTTCACCACTGACCACTATAACCTGAACGCTCGCCCCCACACTAACTACATACCCTCACGGGTCTACTTAGGCTGGACTTCCTGTGATCCAGAACCCCCAATAAACAGCTACTAATGTGCAGCAATAATTTGGAGTGCCTTTAAAGATGAGAACTGTCTTCCATTATGCTATTGCTATTTTATTCACAATATTATGCAAATGTTTGATACTGCTATAAAAATACTGGAAAGTGACTATATTACATGCACTGAACTACACACGATTATGACAGAATTGCAAACTAATATCACTAACAGAAAGAATGATAAGTTCTACGGACAGTCAGCGACGCAATGTCTAAGGAATTTGACGGAGAGTGATCAAAATACTTTTAAAGAAGAGGCAGACAAATATTTGGAGCGATGTTTGACTTATTTGGTTAAGTGGTACGAATTCGATGACTCTATTTACAAGAAAATGAACATCTTGACAATGGACGAAGAAATTGACTGGAATGAATTGAAAGATCTGGGGTGCTTCTCTGAATGTGCCATTAAATGAGGATAAATTGTATGACGATTATTGTTTACTGCGAGAAGTTCGTGACGTAGTGGCAAACAAAACCAAGAGGGTAGACTTACGTTGGGTTAATTTTTTTGAAAAATGTAAGGATGAGACGCAACGAAATAAAAAAACTTGTTACCTTCACTAGGTACTTGTAGGTATCTCAAACGCCGCCGCTGAACGTGTTTTCAGCGTAGTAAATGAACTGTGGTCGAAAAGTCGAAATCGGCTGAATGAAATGCACGTAAAATCTGAGATACAGGTGTGCACAAATTTCAAATACTCTTGTAAAGAATTTTATGATTTTATCGTTTCTATTCAAAAGGTATTACAAGCAGCTCGCAGTGTAAAAAAAAATACAACTTTAAATAAAATATGTTTATCCTTTTTTATTTGTTTTTTTCACCTCCCGGATTTCTGATTAACTGAGTTGGCAACCCTATTTGTTGCCCTCGCAGTGATCGTTTTTGACAACCATGGCGTCTCCGAAGCCCTATGCTTCTGTGTCTGAAGAGTCGAGTGGTTGCCCTCGCAGTGATCGTTTTTGACAACCATGGCGTCTCCGAAGCCCTATGCTTCTGTGTCTGAAGAGTCGAGTGATGTGCAAGTGTTGGACTCAGATGAGCCGCTTGTCACGGCCTCCTCTTCAGTGCCTTCTTCAAGTAGTGCGCGAGTGATGGACTCAATAGAGCCGCTTGTGCCTACTGCGCGAGTGCAAGTGTTGGACTCAAATGAGCCACTTGTGCTCCTGCGTGTGTCGTCGGTCCTCGACGAACCGGTTGCTGGTCCCAGTGGGATGGCTGGTCCCAGTGGACTAGCAGCTGGCTCTAGTGGTAGCTTACCAGCTATCGCTAGTTCTTCGGAGGACGAGGATGAGGACATTGCTCCTGCGATGCCCAGGCCTACTGGGTCACCTGGCAGAAGAATTAATCCTTACTCGGATGAGTTAAGGTAATTTTTTTTTATTTTATATATAAATAATATTTAACATGTTTTTTTTATTAAAGACTGAAAAATGTTAGGTTTAAAAATGTCAGATTGAAAATGGTTGAGTTAAATTAGGTTAGGATTAGTGAGGTTAAAAAATGTTATTTTGTACAGCAATCAGTAATTTTAATCACTTTTTTAGTTGTTTCAGATCTATGTTGAACTGCAGGAAGATCTTCAGCAAATTGGGAACACATGACCAGTGAGTTCAGTTTGCGGAGGAGAGAGGACTCATGCCGAGACAAAAAATTTGCTCTTATTACGGTTCGCCAATGACATTGACGATAGGTTCTGGGCAAATTGGCAAGTTTAGATGCCGAAAAAGTAACTGCCGGACTAAACCAGTCTCCCGTGCTATTGGGACATGGTTTGAAAATGCACGGTTGTCCCTCACATTGATATTTCAAATCATGTATGCTTTTAGTGAGGGACTGACTGATCATCAAACGAGGAAAGAATTGGCATATGATGGTCCGGTTGTTTCTTTGAGAACAGTAGCAGATTGGTTCAACTATTGCAGGGAGACGATCTCCATATACGAGTTGGAAGACCAAAGGGCCCAAGGGAAGATAGGGGGCCCTAATAAAGTGGTGAAAATAGACGAGTAGAAGTTTGGAAAAAGAAAATATAATCGTGGTAGGCACATAGAAGGACATTGGATAATAGGAATGATAGAAGACGGCAGCGACGATCTGCGGCTGGAGGCGTGTCCCGATAATGAAAGGTCTGCGGACATATTGGTGCCATTAATAAAAAAACATGTTGAGGAAAATTCCATCATTCCTACAGATTATTGGAGAGCGTATTTGGGCCTTTCTCAGCACGGATATACACATAGAAGAGTAAACCATAGTGATCCAACAAATAAATTTGTGGTACCAGACGGGACACAAACCCAGCGTATAGAAAGCCAGTGGAGAGTTTAAAAAAGCGATTTCGACAACAACAAAATAAACATAACTTCACCGACTGGTTGTGCGAATATTCATGGAGGCGTAGAATAAATGTAAATCATTTGGATGCCTACGAAGAATTATTAAATGCAATAAAACATGTTTATAAATTAGAATAAATATAATAATAAGTAATAAAATTTCTTGTTTTATTCTCATTATATGAATATCCGAAAAATATCCAAAACCGAATCAAAGCACCCCACTTTCCACGTGGTCTTGTCTGCCCTACCTACCCCTAGTGTATATAAAAAACCGGAGGCGCGGAGGGAGAGCAGCCCTCGCCCGCTGTGACATGAGTGACCGTGCTTCGTCACGCAAGGGCGGAAGCGCTGCTCTTCCCGCAGCGCCGGAGATAAGGTGGAGTCAAACTAGGTGAAAAGGGAAGCTCTCCCCCAAGTTTGACTAAATAGCGCTATTCTAACCTAAAAACTTCAACCATGGATATCTCCATAACCATGGGGATCTGCGGGGTGGGGATGGTATAGGGGGGTAGCCGGGCCTCCCCGTACCATAATTCGATGGACATTTATGGAAATATTTATTCTAACCTCAAAACTTTAACCATGGATATCTCCATAACCATGGGGCTCCGCGGGGTGGGGATGGTACAGGGGGTAGCCCCCCTCCCCTCCTCACTGCCACATAAATCAATGTAATTCCATAATGGAAATTTTAACCCTTGTACTTTTGCGGGAAGTCGAGATAAACCATTTTTTAGCCTTAAACTCACCCCACTTCCCGAACTCGGATTGCCCGTAATTTATTTTTCCTTTCATTTTTATCATATTCCCCTTCTTTTCTAATGGGTTTCATCCTACTGTTATTTTTTTTGGTTTCAAAAATTATCGACTCTGGTCTACAAAGGGACACCCTATGAATATGTTCACACATTTACTTGTCCTGCTCCCACCAACCAAAATTATTCAACCAGAAAATTATAAAAGTGCAGTTTAAAATTTATTCATTTAAGTAGTATTATTTCAGTAAAATTTATATTCCAGCGGGTATACACCTCTTTTATAATATGTGTCGTTCATTGTAAAAGTGGTGTAACTCCATATTTTTAAAATACTTAATTTTTTGCTCAATGATATCACATTTAGTCATATCTATCATTATAAAAGTGAAGCAACTCCAATAGTTGCATAAAAATCCCATAGATGGCGTTACTTGTTTGTACAGGGCACTAAAACTTTTAAATATTCATTATAAAAGTGAAGTAAGTCACAAGTCACTTTAATAGTGAAGTAAGTCCGGAGTTGATTCACTTTTATTGTGACTAATTTTTGACACGTGGTGATAAGTTGTGTGTTAAAATTGATAAAAAATATTTTTATTACTTAAGTGTATAAGTGTAATAGCTTATTTAGACGGATTTAGAGGATTTTAGTGATTCCGGGTCTGAATATCAGCCTAGTTCCGAAGAAAGTTGTTCTGGATCTGGTAAGCTTATTTAAATTCATTGTTTTTCTAACCTTAAAATTGTATTTACATTTTTTGGTTACTTTTTTCTCATTTTATATTTTGTTTTGAATACTTACATGCAGTATTGCATGTCGCATGAACTAATCTCTTGTGATTTGCACTTGTTCCAGACACAGATACAGGCAATGATGAAAATGTTAACGAAGATAATAACCAGCCAAATCTTCAAGCTGAACCTGGACCATCTAGATCTAGGAAACGTTCACTCAACAAAGAAAATTGGGCAGTTAATAAAAGAAAGTTATTTCGTAATAGTGGAAAAGAATATATGACTAAAACGGGAGTAAGGAAAGATGGCAAAAAATTCGAAAATATTGATTGTATGTGTCCAAAAAAATGTATTACGTCATTTACGGAAAATGAAAGAAAAGAAATATTTGACTCATTTTGGAATTTAGAAGACTTCAATGCGCAGAATTCATATCTGTATGCATTGGTACAAAAAACAACGATTAATAGAAAACGCCCAAAAGATCGGTCTCGTGCAGGAAAAAACGTGTCTTTTAAATATTTTATAAAGTCTAGTATCAAGACCCAATCGGTGTGTAAGAAATATTTTCTGAGGACATTTCAAATAAGTGATGGAAGATTATATCGGTGTCTATCGAAAGATGATGTCTCTCAATGTAAAGATAAACGTGGCACAACTAGTTCCCGAAAACTTGATGATTCTGATATTGTTGCCCACATTGAAAGTTTTCCTGCATATCAAAGCCATTATACACGAAAGAGTAATCCTAACAGAAAATATTTAAATCCTGGGCTAACTATCCGTAAGATGTACGATCTTTATAGAGAAAAATGTGAGATTAAAATGATTGAACCCAAGAAATTAAAGTATTACATTAAAATATTCAACACAAAGTTTAATCTCCATTTTAAGGCACCGCGGCAAGACACATGCAAAACTTGTGATGACTCAAATTTGAAAATACAAGGAGCTGATGATGAAAATGTCAAGAAGGAGTTTGAGAACCAAAGAGAACTTCATCAACGAAAAGCAGATTCAGCAAGAGAAAACCTTCAGAATGATTCGAAAAAGGTTGATGAAGCATGCATACTAACTTTTGATCTGCAGAAAGCTTTAGCTTACCCAAAATTAACTACCTCAGTAGCATACTATAAAAGAAATCTTTATTTATATAATCTGGGAATACATTGCTTTAATAATAACACAGGATACATGAATGTCTGGGACGAAGTTGAAGGTGGAAGAGGTTCTCAAGACATAGCAGCATGTCTTATTAAGCACTTAAAAACTCATGCGGCATTACAAAAGCATGTCATTATGTATTCCGATTCATGCACTGGACAAAACCGGAATATCAAGACCACTCTTTCCCTTTTGAAGCTTGTACAGGGTGTCCGGTGGCAATTTTCACATTTGAAAGTTTTGTTACTTAAGAACGCGAATAGCTAGAGGGGCGCGAGGTGGGGGGTTAGCTTCGTCAGCGTCGTGAGTTTTTTAGTCGCCATGCCGCGTTGGTCAGGAGAGGAGCGTGCTTTCGTGATCGAGGCATTCTTAACAAGCAATTTTTCGCTAATTGCGGCGCACAGTGGGCCCATACTGAAAATTTGTGGACTTAGGCAACAAAGTTCCAATATCGATGCGATTTTTTTTTATATGACGTGAGTAGGGTAAAATTGGGGGACCTGGATCAAGGAAATCCAGGTCACCCCAATTTTATCATTCATTTCATCAACATTCAAATATTATTTCATACTTTCTATTCTAATTGATTATTTTTATATTCATTAAACTCAATCATTTACACATGTGCTTAGTTTCGAGTATCTAATATTATTTTAGCTAGCAAAAATTTGATACTTGATCTGCTCAATGCAACTATGATCTCGTGAATGGACGAGCATTGTTGCTACGTGATATTTATAACACACTGTTATGACTAATAGATTTTTTTTCAATGAACATTATTTGCTGAATGACATTAAAATAATGAGAATATACTTAGATTCTTACGGATGATTTAATTTTACAGCTTTTGAAATGAAACTACATTATTGTAATGAATAAGCAAGTATTTATTAGTTCATATAATTACAAATTAAATAAACAATATAATTACAATTAATTAAACAAAATAATTAGGAATTAACAGATGCCGTAGGTGATCTAGGTGCTTGTAGGTGAGGTCCGTTTTTCTTTTTACAAGGATTGATAAAAAGTATTGTTTAAATATGGTAGCATGTCTTTGACACGTAAGTAGATGTTATCAGTGTAAATGTTCTTAACAACATGCTGAACACATATTTCAGCACTGCACTGGCACATAGAATTACTTTCAAATTGGTTTGCATCGTAAATTTCGATCCGTATAACTTTAGTGCCACCGGTCGAGACCGTTTTGTAAAAACTTATCAACTCCTTATTATTAGTTGTATTTGGAACACATGGGGTTCGTTGTCGTTCTTCCTCATCCAAATAATTTACGACTTTATCAATCACGTCAGGTTCTATCATTAACGGAGGTGAAGTTGGTGAATAAACCCAACTCGGTATCTGAAACAGAATACATACATTATTTTTTATTTTCACTGGTTTAACACATTCTATATAATTATTATTATTATAATTAAAAGTAAAATATTTTGTAAAATTAGGTACTTACAGACATTGTAGAATATAACAGTAGCACACTAAAGGAATGGAAGAACTGAAGTGAATTTGTTTCTTATTTTATCCCGATTTATATATAAAATATTTTGTTGCTGATAGAGTTCAAAATAACGTAATGCTGAGTTGAATATATTTATGACTAGGAATTGCCCGCGGCTATGCTCAAAAAAAATATTGTTTTTAGCAGTAAAAAGTCATAGTTAACACAAAAGAAACATCTAAGTAATCTGCTGTAATGTGGAAGCAAACCATGGGGAATTTGTTAGTATGTATCATCAAAATTAAGGTGGTCACTGGTCAACCGTACTTATTAATTTATTATACACGTATAATGTAATACAATAAAATATGATTAAAATAAAGTGTAGCAAACAATGTGCCCTTACCCTAATGAATCTATATTTGGATAAAATGCTGACAGAGTTCTACTATTACTTGATGCTAAAAGTAAGTCACTATATTGATTATGGTGTCGGTTGATTTGTTTGTTTGTTGAAGTTTTTTATTGTATGAAAAAATGCAGGTACGATAAGTAATTAGAATGAGTGAAGCCATGGTATTTGCATAGTATAACATAATCAATAACTAATATATTTTTTTTGGATTGGTTAATATGATATCTTGTTTTGCAATATAAGCATTACATCTTCTCGATGACATATTTGGTAGTACAACGTCATAATTTTGCTGTATATAAAGTGCATCGATGCCAGACAAAATCACAAACTGCTCTCCCGAGGGAAACAATCATCACCTTCAACCTTCAACGCTATCGCATCTACGCTTCAACCAGAATCCAGAATCTTCAAAATGTAAGTAGATCATAATTAATATTTTATTTATTATATGTGTATAAATGTGTCATCACAAGGTTTATTCTATGAATGAGTGAATGATCGAATGTATGTATGAATGAATGAATGAATGATTGAATGAATGCATGTATGTATGAATGAATTAATGAATAATTGAATGATTGCATATATTAATGAATGAATGAATGCACAAATTATTGAATAAATAATTGAATGAACTTATAAATGAATTATTGAATGTAGGACAGAACGAACGTATAGATTGAATGAATGCATAAAAGAATGAATGATACAAAATATTTTCTTCCTATCCGACCATAAATAAATCCCACCATTAATTTATTTTTGTATTCAGGTTAATATAATATTTCAAATAATATTGTTTCAGGTCCAAGCCAACTTCATCTACGTTGCCTCAGCTGTTTTCTTCGGATGAAGAGTCAGAAATTGAGACGCAGACAAAGCAGAAATCGACTTATTCTTCGACCCGACTCGAAAAATCGACAGCAAACAAGCGGCCCAAAACCGATCGAATCGATGGATCTAAGACGCACGGATCTAAGAAGCCTAGGATACAACCGGTGCCGTTAACCAACAACAAGCTAACTGCACGGGACCTATTCGGTAGTGAGAGCGATGAAGAGGATTCGTCTGTGAAGCCGTCCACATCAACTGGTAAAACACCGTCTCCTCTTCATTCTTATTTTACTAAGAGGGTTAACAAAGGCTATGCCAGAAAAATAAGTGAGACAAAGCAGGGGCCGTATTACGTAGAAGTAAAAGTTTACAATTGTGATGAAATCGCAGACATACCACCAGTAAATAGGTGGCGCCATTCAATAGTTACAATTAAAAGAAAAGTTGATACGGACACGGAGATGTGGCGCCATCTAAAAGGATTTACGTCCTCAGTTGAACAAGATTTTCGTAATTGTCCAACTACCCTTATAAATTCTTACTATTAGTACTTACTATGTATTCTTGCTAGTTTTTATACAAATATATGTAAAACATTTAATCATTACAGAATAATACCTATACATACATTATATTATAAGTAATCTTTATAATATCTAAATACTTGTACCTAAATAGCCAATTGATAAATAAAATATTATGCTATTTAAATCTAATGTATTATTTCACAGTTATACAGTCCAGAGATCGCAGAACACCATTAACAAGACCTCGTAGTAAAATTGTGAAGTGTACCAAATGTGAAACTGAAATACCACGAAACCAATATGCATATCATAAGAGAACTAATATACACAAGACAAATAGCTTATTGAGTACTGAATTCAAAAATGTTTTTATTGTGGCAACAGCATTTAAAAATAGAATAGTAACTTTTCGTCTGAACTTAGCTCAGGATGACGAGCACCTCACTCGTGAGGCGATCCCGAGTAATAGTCAGACATGTATACCTCAGGATGACGAGCACCTCACTCGTGAGGCGATCCCGAGTAATAGTCAGACATGTATACCTCAGGATGACGAGCACCTCACTCGTGAGGCGATCCCGAGTAATAGTCAGACATGTATACCTCAGGATGACGAGCACCTCACTCGTGAGGCGATCCCGAGTAATATTCAGACATGTATACCTCAGGATGACGAGCACCTCACTCGTGAGGCGATCCCGAGTAATATTCAGACATGTATACCACAGGATGACGAGCACCTCACTCCTGAGGCGATCCTGAATTCTGTACATCCAGATATTGATAAATTAATAACTATGATATTGAAAAAGTATGATTGTATAAAAGTAAATTTTGAGCTTTTTGCTAAGTTTCTTCTGCTAAAATCTGACGACGAACAAGTAGAACTGAAATCATTTAACACTAAGTATGATATTATCTATAAAAATACTGATATACACGAGTTCTTTTTGAATAAAATACATGTACTTATGCGCAAAATGTCTGAATTTGAACATGTACAGTCAGGTTGGACATATCTTTCGCTAAGTCATATTGAGATTAACATATGTAAATATTGCCCCATGAGAGGCGGCACGTACATAGAGTTGCCCTCAGTAATAAAAAATACTAAAAGTTGTTTGAATTTACGTAATGATGACGAGTATTGTTTCTTATGGTGCGTCGTAGCCGCATTATTTCCTCGTGAAAATAATGTGTGCAGAACGACATCCTATCCTCATTATAGCCAAGTTCTCAATATTCAAGGAATGTTATTTCCTCTTTCACAGAATGACATCCAACTTTTTGAACGGTTAAATCCTACAATAAGCGTTACCATTTATGGGCTAGATAGCAAATACGTTGTTACTGGCCCGTTATACATGACGAATAAGAAAAAAGAAAAACACGTTAATTTATTATACTTTGAACGGAATGGTAAAGGACATTACTGTTTGATAAAAGATCTTATACGATTAGTGCGACGCCAGGTTACTCATCATCATGGCAAAGTTTTTTTATGCGAATCATGTTTACAATTTTTTACGAATGAAAAGAAATATGTTTCTCACACTTGTTCTAAAATACTAACTATACTACCGGAAAAAGATACCATATTGAAATTTAAACATTATGAAAGAAAACTAAAAATTAATTTTATTATTTATGCTGATTTTGAGAGTTTGCTAATAAATTGCAATGAAAATAGTTCTAAAAATACTAAGACACTAAAAATGCATCAACCTTCAAGTTTTGCATATTACATATGTTGTTGTCACGACAGCAAACTTAACAAGTTTGTCACGTACAGAGGCATAGATTGCGTCGAAGTCTTTATTAAACGTTTAGTAAAAGATGTAAAGCGGATAAACAAAGTTTTGTCTACTCATTTATCAATGAAAACTTTAACTTATAATCAAGAACGAGAATATCGAAATACAACTAAGTGTCATATATGTAATCAGTCATTGTCTGGAGATAAAGTTCGAGATCATGATCATATTACTTCCGAGTATAGAGGGGCAGCGCACTCACATTGTAATTTGATGTATAAAGTGTGTCCATTCATACCGGTAGTATTTCATAATCTAAGTGGTTATGATTCGCATATATTTATAAGAGAGTTGGCTAAGTATGAAGGCTCAATTAAAATAATACCAAAAACTAAAGAAAAATATCTTACAATAACTAAGCTAATTGAGACAAAAAAAGGTACTCGTTCAGTACAGATTAAGTTTATTGATTCATTTCATTTTCTTAGCTCAAGCTTAGATTCTTTAAGTAAAAGCTTGTCAGAAAAAGACTTTGTTCATTTGTCAAGAGAATTTACGGATAAAACTAAACTTAATTTATTACGTAAGAAAGGTATTTATCCATATGATTATATGGACGACTGGTCAAAATTTGATGAAAATCAACTACCCTCAAAGTCCAGTTTTTATAATAGTTTAACTATGGAATCTCTATCAGATGACGAATATGCTCACGCCCAAGATATTTGGAACAATTTTGAGATAACAACGCTTGGCGAATACAGTGATTTGTATTTGAAATGCGATGTTTTGCTGTTATGCGACATATTTGAAAAATTTAGAGAGACAAGTTTACATTTTTACAAATTGGATCCTGCTCACTATGTGACTTCACCTAGTTTGAGCTGGGATGCTATGCTTCTGTACACTAACGCTGAATTAGAGCTCATTAGTGACTTAGAAATGTATACATTTATTGAAAAAGGTATACGAGGGGGCTTGGCACAATGTTTCCTCCGTCATGCTAAGGCAAATAATAAGTATTTACCTCATTATAATCATTTAAAACCCTCGAGTTATTTGACATATTTAGATTGCAATAATCTTTATGGTTATGCAATGACTAAAAAATTGCCTGTTTCGGAGTTCAGATTTTTAACTCAAGATGAAATTGACAACTTTAATGTATTGCATGTTTCAGATGACAGTCCGTATGGTTTTATTTTAGAAGTAGATTTATATTACCCGGATTGTATTCATGATCAGCATAAAGACTTACCATTTGCTGCAGAGAAATTTGTACCCCTAGGAGCGAAATCAGCTAAGTTGATTGCTAATCTGTATGATAAATCAAATTATGTTATTCATTACGTACATTTAAAACAATGCATAAAAAATGGTTTGGTGTTAAAAAAAATTCATCGCATACTAACCTTTAGACAAGATGATTTCTTAAAGAAATATATAGATCTTAATACCAATCGGCGTATGGAATCTAAAACTTCTTTTGAAAAAGATTTTTTTAAACTTTTAAATAATGCGATATTTGGCAAAACTATAGAAAATAAAAGGAAACAAGTTGAGATAAAACTGGTAACCAAATGGGATGATAAGAAAAACTTCACGAATAAGAAACTTTGTGCACAGAAATTGATTTCAAAACCTAATTTAAAAAGTGTGTCAATATTCGCAGAGGATTTTGTAGCTATACAATTGAATCGTGAAAAAATAATATTAGACCGACCAATTTACATCGGATTTACAGTTCTGGAGTACGCCAAAGAACATCTATATCAGTTTCATTATGATTTTATAAAACAGAAATATGGAGATAAAGTTGAATTATGTTATACAGATACTGATAGTTTACTTTACTTAATTCATACAGATGACTTTTATCGTGATATGTACGATAATTTAACATATTTTGATACTAGCAATTTTTCAATAGATAATCAATATAACATACCAAGAATTAACTCAAAAATCCCTGGCCTATTTAAGGACGAAATGGGGGGTGATGTAATTACAGAATTTACAGGTTTACGAGCAAAACTGTATTGCATTAGCAGTTTAAACACACGGATAACAAAAGCGAAAGGTTTGTCTAAATCTGTTACTAAGCATTTAAAACAAAGTAATTACAACGATTCTTTGATATTAGATAAAAGTCAATCTTTTAAAATGAATATTATAAGATCTATCAAGCATATATTGTACTCACAACAAGTTAGTAAGCAAGTACTAAATAGAAACGATGACAAAGTTCAGATACTTTCAGATCAAATTCACACTTTGCCTTGGGGATTTTATGATGCGATGATCTAAACCAATGTTCGTTTCACTTTTTATTCAACTTATTACGTTTAAATTGAGCACCAATTAAATATAATCCACATCTTGAGAGCCACTGTTCTAAATTATATTCATTTGAAGTATATGATTTAAAATACTAAAATAAGAATAAATTAATGTATTATAAAGAAATGATGTATGATAATTATTTTAGAATAAGTTATGTACTATTATTTGAACTTATAATAAAATGATATGTCTAAAACAATGGACTTTTATTCAAACGTATTCAACTTCCTAAACGTCATCATCAAGTTCACGCTTGTTGTATGATGAGGTTCATGTAGTAACGACTATATAAGTGTATGTTAAGCGGTAATTAGATTAATATGCACTATGAAGTTGATCAAACAACCCATATCTCTCAATGTTAATAATATAAGATTAAGTGACTCTGTTCACCGCATCAGACATAGCGCTTTATTGCCAAATACCATTCGTTGTATAATATGCGGTCCATCAAGCTGTGGTAAAACGAATGTTATGATTAGTTTACTGCTGCATGAAAATGGGCTCAAATTTAAAAATCTGTATCTTTACTCTAAAACTTCTTTTCAACCAAAATACCGTTTCTTGACCGAAGTATTAAAAAGAGTGCCACAGATAAACTTTTACGAGTTCAATGATGATAAAGATGTCATTTCTCCGAGTGAAGCTTTAACAAATTCTGTTTTTATTTTTGATGATGTTGCGTGTGAAAATCAAATAAATATCCGCAATTATTTCTGTATGGGTAGGCATAAGCAAATAGACTGTTTCTATTTATCTCAAACCTATTCTAAAATTCCGAAGCAATTGTTACGTGATAATGTTAATTTTCTTATTATATTTAAACAAGATGATGTGAATTTAAAACATATTTATGAAGAGCATGTTAGTTCTGATTTACAATGGAAAGAGTTCAGAAACATTTGTCGAACTGTTTGGAGTAAACCTTATAATTTTCTACTTATTAATAAGGAATCGTCATTAAATAACGGAAGGTACAGACAGAACTTTGATATGTTTTTTAAATTCGACTGACTGTTTATAAGTACATATAAGTAATTAACATGCAAAATAAAATTCAGTATAATTTGTACTATAGCTGGACGCAGTTGTTATAATATAAAATGGAAAAAAACATTAAAATAGAATTAATGAAGTCTGTAGACTCCATAAAGAATAAAATAAAACAAATGAAGGATCAGGAACACTCAATGAACTTGTCACTCGATAAAATGCTAAAACCTGTCACAGACCCCCTTAAAACTCTAGTTGATTCGAATATAACTATGGAAAAAATAAAACATTTAGAAAATACAACACTTACTAATTCTGGAGGTATTGAATTGGATGAAATGGATACTAGCTCATCTACAAAGTTTGTGGACTGTTACGAACCAAAACCTAATTCTACACAATTGGTTAAAGAGTCTCCTGAAATGGTATTGCCAGATGATTTAGAGATATCATTAGAGGGTCAGGATATCTATGATATTTATGACGGTGTAAATATACCGTTTGGAATAAGAAGTGAAAACCAAACTTTATTGATGGGGAATTCAGTAGTAACATTTTCTAAAATTGACGGTTTGAATAATGAAAATGTCATTTTGATTAAAATCGGTGATAAATCCTACAATTTAACTCCTGGGCTGAAAGAACTTTTACTTCGAAAAAAACCTGATTTAAAAGTAATATCCAACAAAGATAAACTTGTTTACAAGGATATATTGTATTATACAAATGTTCATAAGAGAGACTTCAATCCTAGAGGTCAAATAAAAGGTGATAAAGGAATAAAATATCGTGAAATAATCAGACCATTGTTTTCCGAAACATCAAACGATAATATTCACACTAAACTTGGGGGATACTTGCCAATGTTAAAGAAATATAAAAAAAATACTGACCTGGTATATTGGGATGACCCAAACGAATTAGTTGAGAGATTAAAACTATTAGTTGCTTCAAAAGATGCTGGCAATACGAACCATGATAATGAAATACTATCGATAATTGAAGAATTAAAAGAAGCTAACATAATTAAAGAATAAATAGTAGCAATAACATAATTTTCATTCAGTATCATTTCTGGATTCACTACAAATGTTTATATACTGAGTTTTGAATATGAGTAAAGCTGATGTGGTAAACGAAATTCATAAAAATGCGAGGGTAAACTTTCCACGAAGACATGTTATTATGAAAGATATAGATGACCTTTGGCAAGCAGACTTAATTGATATGCAATCAATTTCCAAAGAAAATAAAAATTACAGATTTATTCTTACTGTTATTGATACATTTTCGAAATACGCTTGGACCTTTCCTTTGAAAATAAGACAAAAGATGTTGTATGCAACTCTTTCAAGATTTTGTTGGATAAAGGGCGTGTCCCCCAAAATCTACAAACGGATAATGGAACAGAATTTTATAATAATAAATTCCAAAAACTTATGAAATCTTATTGTATAAACCATTATTCAACTTTCTCAACAAAAAAGGCATCAATAGTTGAGCGTTTTATCAGAACATTAAAATCTAAACTATATAAGGAATTCAGTTTAAAAGGTGACTATAATTGGATAGATAATACCCTCAATAATGTTATCTATAAATACAATCACACCTATCATCGGACAATTAATGAAATCCCGGCAAACGTGGACAATACTAATAAAACACGCATATTAGGGAGATATTTCAGGTTGATAAAAACCGATACTACAAAAAGCAAGTTTAAAGTGGGTGATTATGTACGTATCAGTAAATACAAAGGAACATTTGAAAAGGGGTATACTCCCAACTGGTCGACAGAAATATTTAAAATTAGAAACATACAAAATACAACTCCTATTACCTACTTAATTGAAGATGCAATCAGAGGCCAACCCATTTTAGGTGCATTTTATGTGCAAGAGCTGCAAAAGACGAAACATCCCAATTTATATCTAGTCGAGAAAGTTCTTAGAAGTAAAGGAAATAGAGTTTTAGTAAAATGGTTAGGTTTGTCTTCATCTGAAAACAGTTGGATTGATAAATCGAATATTTATTAAATGTTCAACTCATGATACATCAGTCTTATGATGGGTATTGGAGAGAGCAGTATTCTCAATTGGCTTATAAATAATTTACCAATTGAATTACATTTACCAGGATACAATTATTGTGGGCCTGGCACTAAATTAATTAAAAGGCTTACTCGTGGGGATAAAGGTGTTAATAAATTAGACGAATATTGTAAACAACACGACATTGCCTATCACAAGTCTTCAAACTTAAAGGATCGCCACAAGGCTGATTTAGTTTTGTTAAATATGGCTAAAGAGCGAGCACTTGCCTCAGATGCGAGTGTAGGGGAAAAATTGGCAGCGTGCTTAGTAAGCAGCGCTATGTCAACAAAAGTTAAAACTGGGTTTGGCCTAAAAAAAAAAAATAGCAAAAAGTGTTCTCCTAAAATTAAACCTGGAAAAGGGTTGAAAAATAAATTTAAAAATGTTATTAACAAAACGAAGAGACAGATGGAAAAATTAAAACCGAAATGCAAGAAAATGGCAATCGAATTAGCTATGGCCGCTGTCAGAGAATTAGCTGATGATTCGTCTATAAAACTTCCTCGTGTAATTCCTATACCAAAAACTGGTGGAGTATTGCCTTTGATTCCAATTTTTGCGGGATTATCGGCCGCAGGGGCACTAGCAGGCGGTGCAGCTGGTATTGCTAAAACCATAAATGAATTCAAGATGGCTAAAAAGTTATTGACTGAATCGAAGAGACACAACGAAAAGATGGAAGCTCTGTGCATCGGAAAAGGACTACACCTTAAACCACATAAAGCTGGGCTTGGAATTTTTGTATCGAAAGAAAAAAACTAAGATATCGGCTACCCAAACGAGCCTTGAGTAATTTAGACATTTTGAAGTATGGAAATAATATTCCCTATTTCAGAGGTGTCTTTATGAGAGATAAGCTCCCTAAACACCCTTTTAAAAAAGAATGTGGAGTTATAAATTTAGATAGCTCTAAAAATCCTGGTTCTCATTGGGTAGCCTATGCAAAATGCAACGATTATATTGAGTATTTTGATAGTTACGGAAATCTTAAGCCTCCAAAGGAATTTATTAAATACTTGGGATCCAAAATTAACTATAATTATGATAATCTTCAGCGTGATCACCCTTTTAATTGCGGACATCTTTGTTTAAACTTTTTGAAGAATTTTTGGTGTAGTGAAGGAATAAAATAAACAGGATCTTCCGAAAGAGGCCAGTATTGAAGCATGTCTGCTACGGTTACCATCTCTGGAAATAAATCGGAATTGGTTTCATACTTTCAACCACCACTGCATTTGTCAGATCAATACGAGTGCGGTTTGATATATTTTTCAGTATTAAAATCAAGACCAAATATTCCCATTATTAACAGAGGTCTGTCTGTAATCAGAATCGAATGTGATCTTGTTCACGGTTCGTACTGCAACGGATTACCAACTCATTTTATTCATGAATTTGTGTCTGATACTACTCCAGGTCATCAGTGCATGGAAATACCACAAAATGTTATTTACTTTCCAGTAAATAAAAATATAATTTCATCGGTATCTGTTAAGATTGTAGATCAATTTGGTCACTGTATTAACTTTGGAGAGGAACAAGTTCAGTTACGTCTTCATTTAAGAAAAACAAAATGATAGTGTATTATAAAAACACCCAAGGGAATGAAAAACGTCTTAGTTCTTCTGCGATTGCTAAGGTGCAAAGACGTAAGAAAAAAGTTAAGAAATTGACTAAAGCAAATAAAGATTTTCTTAAAGCCCTAGGGTTTAAAGTATGAATATACTACAGATTACTGAATTACCGCACTACGACACTTCGATTGAAAGTTATGAAGTCCATTCATACAATCCCTACAATAACAGCTTTAGAGAAAACGATGAAATCAGAATTCCCATCCACCAGCAAGACATATACGTGCTACCATCAGCCAGTTCAATTTACGTCGAAGGACAAGCGAAGCTCTTCGGTAAAGATGGGAATCCAATCAAGAAAACTGTTACGTTCACTAATAACCCTGTTATGTATTTGTTTCAAGACATCAGATACGAAATGAATGGTATTGAAATAGACCGCATAAAAAATTCTGGAATAACATCAACAATAAAATCATACATCTCATTAAATGAAGCAGAAAATAAAGTTGCTGCCCTATGGGGTTGGAGTTTAAAGGGATTTCAAAGTGATGGGCGTTTTAGTGCTGTGATACCATTAAATAAGGTTTTAGGGTTTGCAGAAGATTACAATAAAATAGTGATAAATTGCAAACATGAACTTATATTGAACAGAAGTAACAGTAACTTAAATAGCGTTATCCTTACTGATGATATTGTTCATTTTCAAATAGATATACAAAGAGTCCAGTGGAGGGTGCCACACATAAAAGTATCAGACCGAGAACGACTGACACTTTTAAAACATTTAGAAAGAGATAAACCTATTCAGATGGCGTTCAGAAATTGGGATTTATATGAGTATCCGTTACTGCCTAAAACCACAAAGCATTCTTGGTCAGTTAAAACTGCTTCACAGTTGGAAAAACCCAGATATGTAATTTTTTGTTTACAAACCAATCGAAAAAATAATAAAACTAAAGACAGTTCAGTATTCGATCATTGTGAAGTAACAAACCTTACGCTCTTTTTGAATTCACAATATTATCCATATGAACCTTTAGGCTTAAAGTTTTCTGAGAACAAATATAGTATATTATACGAAATGTTTGTGAAATTTCGTCAGTCGTATTACAACTGTCCAGTAGACCCGTTGCTTGACCTAAAAGAGTTCAAAGAAAAAGCCCCTCTCTTTATCTTAGACTGCTCAAGACAAAATGATAGCCTAAAAACAGGTCCAGTGGACGTGAGGTTGGAAATTGAATGTTCTACAGAAATACCAGATAATACGACTGCATATTGTTTGATTATAAACGATCGACTTGTGGAATACAAACCTCTCAGCAACATTGTGCGCAGGTTATCATGATTGCTATTGTGGATGTTCAAGGCTTCAAAACAGAAACAAATGAATTTATAATAAAAGAAATCGCTATATTGTATAATAAAACATTACAAGTGTTTTTAATTAAGCCACCATTTTCATTTGGAAAATTAACGAAACAAGAAAAAAAACAAGTTAGTTGGATTGAACGTAACAGAAAGATACACTGGCGTGAAGGATTTGTACCCTATTCTAATTATCAGAATTTGGTTATAGATATTTTAAGAGATAAATGTATCTACGTCAAAGGTTCAGAAAAAGTGTTGTGGTTAAAGCATATTTTAGAAAATAGTAATTGTAATGTATTCAATTTAGAAGATAAAGGTTGTCCTAGTTTGATAAGTTTATACGATGAATATAAATATTCTCAAGATTTATATAACTGTATTTATCATGACTCTGTATGTGCTTTAAAAAATGTATTGTGTTTAAATAAGTGGTGCTTTGATAATAAAATTTTAAAATAAATATTTTCTTGTTTTCTTTCTTTATTTAGTTAAAACACATCTTAGCGTTTTTTATCCCCACCTCTGTCCGGTCTTTATAAGTTGTTGACAACAGCGGGACGATATCATTATACGTTTATAATTGAATAAGAAGTAAATAGAACATGTCTCAAAATGAATACAAACCTCGATATGACATGTATAACACGTTTAAAATGCGTGAATTTTCATTTAATTATTACTGGAGGACGTTTAATAAAAAGAAAAGATTAGTGAGGGAAATGGCTGACGCAGGATTTTTTTATTATGGAAATAGTATAAATGATATTGCAGCATGTTTCTCATGTGGAGGTGTTATCGAAGATTGGGAGATTTATGATGATCCTTGGATGCAACATGCTATACATTATCCTGAGTGTTTTTATTTGAACGCTGTGAAAGGAAAGGAGTATATAATTAAATACGCATATCTCCATCACAGCATTAAACTTTTAGCATTGTAGTGTGATGGTTCGATCTTAATCAACGCTTGCTTCATCATGAGAGAATAAATTAATATTATTCACATTATGCTCCATTCATCGAAATTTGATTTGGAGGGCATTTCTAAACTTATTTTCAAGAATGCTAGTGGTGAGATTCTATTTAGTCAAGACATAGCTGACCAGAAAATAATTAACACCAGTTCATCAAAACTTCAGGATAATACAAACAACACAGAGCAAAACTCAGCAAATTCCACCTTTGAAAATATGCAATATCTTACACTCAAGAGTTGTCACAATGAGTTCCTTACATTTGCTCGAGTTGGCAACGCACATCCTGGTCCTGAAAAATCCTCATTAGAAGTCGTTTCATGTGAATGAAAAGAGCAGTCAGTGTAGTTGATAGAGCAGTTAATCATCAATACTTATAGCGACAACATGTATCAGTTTATACAACCATCATATACTCCATCGATTCCACTCTTGCATTTTGAACTTTGCAAGTATATGTATCAAGTTTCCAGCTCCACGATTCCATATATTAAAACATATTTGAAGCCATCAAATCAAATCAATGGATTACTGGAAGAGTGCATTGATATTGCTAATAGGATAACATTAAGTAAAGACGAGTGGGGCATGATATTTATGGAAAACGCCTCTGACATATCAGGATTCTTCACATCTGGTTCAATTCCTTTACCAAAGCAGCAGCCGCAACGAGAACGACAAGTGATCAAGTATATAAACCTGCCTGAACATGAAGAAGGAAGCAAAAAATTCGTCACAATTGACATTGGAACCAAATCGATCGTCATCTGTTGTGAAGAGTGGTGGTGTCTGAATCATTTACTGAATTGCCTTGATTCACGTTTACGTCACTTAACTAGGGTAAAGGGTTACTATGAGAACCGTATTAATTTCTTTAGAAAACGATTCAAGCTCGCCCAACCGAAATCAATGTCTGAAGCCTATGCAATTATGGAAAATGTCTATGATGAAATGTCAACAGTGGATCAAGAAATCAAATGTTTTGTAATCGATTATTTATTCTTCTCATGCTTTTTATGAATAATGATAATAAAATGTGTTACTTAGTTGACAGCATACTTTGTTTCTTTTTTCACGATACCAACCACAAACCAACCACAAAAAGTAAAAAAATATTATAAATTGATTATTCAAATCATTCAGTTCCTAATACAAAATAACACTAGATCAGTCTTTCGAATAGAATGTTGAATAGAAAGTATGAAATAATATTTGAATGATGAAATGAATAGTAAAATTGGGGTGACCTGGATCTCCCTGATCCAGGTCCCCCAATTTTACCCTACTGACGTGTTATGATATTCCTAACAACTTTTATTCTTAAAAAATTTCGTCTAAAGTTGATAGTTTGTCTTGAAAAAAATTTATTAGTTTTTTTTGTATGGAGCGAATCACGTTTCATTTTTTTTCTTCAATTGTACTAATATGTTGAGTGTGTGGCGGTGAGTATATGATAGCTAGGGTCATTCTCTATCCATGAAAAAAAAAATCAGCGCCGGCTATCTGCGGCATCGCGAGTAATCATTCGGTAAAAAAAAATTATTTTGTATGAAATTTTTTGCCATTTAAAATAAATTCAAAGTATATTTTTTGTCTCATTTGGCTGTTTTGACCTTCTTTTTAGTTAAATATATAGTTTTAATAGCGCATAGTTACATATAACTAGTAATTCTGGTAGAGATTTAGTTATTATTGCATGTTATCGGTAGCACCTGCATTGTGATTGATGACTCATTTGTTTGTGCGCTCGGCTAAGCGCATAACTAATGAATTTTCAAAAATGCTCGTCTCTGATTGGCTGAATAATTTTCACTCACTGTTATGTCCACTACTTGAGTAATTAAAACTGACTATAAATATAAAGACATTCATTAAGTCCATCTAGTTTCGCTCTTGTCGCTTATTTGTGAACACAGTGAAATACTTTTATTTTTATATTTACATTAGAACTATGGCTGGATTTTGTACCAACCTAGATCTTTTTGTGAAATTAAGAAGTGGCGGTGATCTGAAAAATCATATGTTTCTATATGAAAGTATCATTTCTGTCTTGACTACCGAAGTTTCTGAAGAAGACAAGAACCGAATCAAGGAGTTCTGTCGACTTTTTTGTGTAAATCTAAATAAAAAGTGGATAGAGTCATGTAGACATCAAAAAACTTTTATGAACCGTGAAAGTAATCGCAAGTGGTTGGAAAAAAACATCAAATGGCCTGTTTGTGACACTGTTGACCTGAGAAGTGAGATGGGCTTTTCAGACGCAGCCTTATCTGAGCCTGTGGATATAGATTCCCATGTTCCTACTCTTGCAGTATGTACTGAGGAAGCGGGAACATCTACAGAAAAGGAGCACAGAAAACCGTTCGAAGACTTAAGTAATAGGAAAAAAAAAGACGTTCTACTTCCATAGTAGAAGAAAATTCCGAGGAAGAGTTGCAGCACTGGCACATAACAAAATTGAAAGACAACGGCAAAACGAATCTGGCAAAAGTGGTCGAATACCTTTCCAGTAATCCAGATGCGCTATCCGAAGTAGATGAGCGACTATTCAAGAAGCAGAGCTTAAGTACTGTCTCTGAAGATAAGTGTTTAGCTCTTTATACATCACTTGCGCTCTCAAATGGAAATACTTAGCTCTTCGACAATTTCTGAAAGAAGAAAACTGTGCTGCCCTTCCATCTTATCCAAATCTTTTAAATGCCAAGAAAAGATGTCACCCACCACAAGAGAGTATGGAGATTACTGAAAAAGGAGCTCACATTAAATTGCAAGCGCTATTGGACCACACTGTGAAGAGGATTTTACTAGATATGAATTCTGTTGATAGGTCTCAAAATGAAGAACTCAAGTTAACCTGGAAATGGGGACTTGATGGTTCTTCGTCGCAGAGTAATTATAAACAGAAAACGTCAAACACAGCTACAGAGTTCGATGATTCATCAGTAGTCATGATAAGTATCGTCCCTCTTCGGCTAGTGCCTACTAGCCCATCATCTGGGAATGAAAATATAGTTTGGGAGAACCCCACACCTTGCTCAACTCTTTACTGTCGACCAGTGAAGTTTACTTTCACTTCAGAGACAGCTGATTTTATAAAGTCTGAAGAGTCTGAGATGAAAAAACAAATTGATGAACGAATATCTACACAGTTTGGAAATATTATTGTATCACATGAATTGCATATGACCATGATTGATGGAAAAGTGGCCAATATTATTGCTGAAGTACCATCATTTGCAACGTGTCCCATTTGCTTGGCAAAACCGAGCGAAATGAATAATTTAGACGCTTTGGCTTCCAAACCACTTCGTGAAGAAATTTACAAACAAGGAATTTCTTCACTGCATATGAAGATTCGATGTATGGAATGTCTTCTCCATATATCTTATAATCTGGATTTTCAGCGATGGACTGCTCGAGGCGAACATAAGGCTTTGAAACAAGCTAAAAAAAATACCACGCAACAAGAATTTCGTGAGCAAACTGGAATGCTGATTGATATAGTCAAACAGGTATGTATTTAATTTTCGCTCTTTTTATGTTGTTTGTGTACTATATCTCTATATATTGTATATTACAGTATTGTTTTCCCATTTTAGGGTTTTGGAACTACAAATGACGGGAATACTGCGAGGCGCTTTTTCCAAGATTACAAAAGATCTTCCAGAATAACGGGAATTGACGAAAATCTGATTTTCAGGATAATGTGATCCGGCTCTAGATTATTCCCACAAAAGCCCATCAGGGCTAGGAATATGACAAACAGCCCTTTTCATGGCTACAATTACTTCACAGTTTCATATTGGTCATACGTACGATAATTTATACTATAATATACATACGCTTGATTATGTAGGTAATTATCAATGACTTGCCCGTACAGATTTGAATTATTTCACCTATCATTAACAAAATTAGTATAACCTGAAACTTATTCGATATTTATTCAACAATAGATAACATGCAGTTAAAAAAATAACACAGCCAATCATAGACGAGCATTTTTGAAAACTCATTAGTTACCTATGCGCTTAGCCGAGCGCACAAACAAATGAGTCATCAATCACAATGCAGGTGCTACCGATAACATGCAATAATAACTAAATCTCTACCAGAATTACTAGTTATATGTAACTATGCGCTATTAAAACTATATATTTAACTAAAAAGAAGGTCAAAACAGCCAAATGAGACAAAAAATATACTTTGAATTTATTTTAAATGGCAAAAAATTTCATAAAAAATATTTTTTTTTTACCGAATGATTACTCGCGATGCCGCAGATAGCCGGCGCTGATTTTTTTTTCATGGATAGAGAATGACCCTAGCTATCATATACTCACCGCCACACACTCAACATATTAGTACAATTGAAGAAAAAAAATGAAACGTGATTCGCTCCATACAAAAAAAACTAATAAATTTTTTTCAAGACAAACTATCAACTTTAGACGAAATTTTATAAGAATAAAAGTTGTTAGGAATATCATAACACGTCATATAAAAAAAAATCGCATCGATATTGGAACTTTGTTGCCTAAGTCCACAAATTTTCAGTATGGGCCCACTGTGCGGCGCAGCGAAAATTCCGTAATCATTTTAAGCCAGCACGATCGCCCGATTTGAGCCCATGTGACTTTTTTTTATGGGGCTACTTAAAGAGCATCGTTTACCGAAACCAGCCGACCACCACTGCTCAACTGAAAGAAAATATCCGGACCGAAGTTTCGAGGATTTCCAGCGATCTCTGCAAACGTGTTTTTGAAAATATGCGTGTGAGATGGGAAGAGTGCTTGCGTCAAGAAGGCCGACATTTAGAAAACGTTATTTTTAAAAAATGAAACTCACATTAATGTACCGTAAATAATAATAAAAATAATTCAGGAAACTTTTGTATTTATTTTATTATCAACCTTTGAAATGTGAAAATTGCCACCGGACACCCTGTACAAGACCCTGACACTAGTATTGACACCATAGACCAGAAGTTCTTAGTATCAGGACATTCTTATCTTCCCAATGATGGGGAATTTGGAATCATAGAGAGCGCTAGTCGCCGCCGTGGACAAATTTATAGCCCAGACCAATGGGTCGATATTATAAAAACAGCCAAACGCAAAGAACCTTATTTTGTTGTTACCGAAATGAAAAATGCCGAATTTTTAAGTACCACTGCCTTAGAAAATTCTATTACAAATAGGAAAAAAACAACGTGCGGTTATGATTTTAATTGGCTACATATTAGATGGCTGAGGTTTGAGAGAAATTATCCTTTACAATTTCAATTTAAAGAAACACTAAATCCCGACACACCCTTTTATAATGTAGATTTATGTAAAAAAAATCAAGGAAGACCGGCCCACTTATACAATATTCGACAAGACCCACTCTATCCATCAAGAAGACCAGTTACGAATGCAAAGAAGAAAGATATGCTTGATCTTCTACCATACATTCCGCCAATTTACCACCATTACTACAAAAATCTTCCCATAGATATTCCAACTCGGTCAAGCACACGTAATACCGATGAGCGTTCATCTGATGACGAAATTACGTATGATTAAATCACAACATGTCACTATAACAGTGGTGTAACTCCAGAAAAAAAAGTTTAAGTTCAGTTTTATTATATTAGTTTTTTTTTATTTTCTAAGTTACTTCAATTTCTTATATCTTTGATTTGTATTAAACAATATAAAATATAAAACAGTGAGTGAATGCTTATTTCTTTTTTCCTACACTTTAATTCGCAAAAAGCTCGCCATTTCAAAATTCAGTTACAAGGAGATAATTCACTATTACAATGAATGACACATTACACTCTTTTATAATTTATATTTACAAAAAATGAAATTATTATTCCGACAGTCTCTTTCACAATATTGTGGCTTTCAATATTTCTTTCTAGGCTGCTACTGATAACCCATTTAAACTATCCAACCTGGAGATCAAAATTCCAGTTGCAGTTTCAACTACTACAACTTTTAAAAATATTTATATGATAATTACTTTTTGGAGGAACACTGAATCCCAAGTCGCAGGTATAAACCTAGTTTTGGAGCCACGGTACCTATGTTTCAGATATTACTTCTGTATGTTGTAAATGTAATGTCTGTAACTATGTTGTCACATTTTTAGGGTTCCGTACCTCAAAAGGAAAAAACGGAACCCTTATAGGATCACTTTGTTGTCCGTCTGTCCGTCCGTCCGTCTGTCAAGACCCTTTTTCTCAGGAACGCGTGGAGGTATGAAGCTGAAATTTATATCAATTACTCAAGTCTACTGTCCCTTGAAGCTGTGAAAAAATCAAACTTCTAAGCCAACGCATTCAAAAGATACAGCCGTTTATGCCGCAAATTTCTGCAAATTTTCGAAACTCGCACGGGAATCAAAACCTACAGGGTACTTCCCGTGAACTTAGAATCTTGAAATTTGGTACTAAGTAACGTCTTATAGTACAGATAAAGGAAAAATTGCGAAAACCGTAAATTTTTAGTTACATCATATAATAAAAAATATTTTTGAAAATTTTAAAGTTACTTCTTTTCTCATGAACGCGTATAGGTATTAAATTGAAATTAATATCAAATACTCAGGTTTATAATACCTTGAAGCTGTAACAAAATGAAACTTCTATGTCAACGCAATCAAAAGAAACGGCAATTTAAGCCGCATATTTTCAAACTCGCAACTACTCGCAAGGGAATCAAAACCTAAAGGGTACTTCCAGTCGACCTAGAATCTTGAAATTTGGCATGAAGCAATGTTTTATAGCACACATAAAGGAAAAATTCCGAAAACCTTAAATTTTTATACGGAACCCTCGGTGCGCGAGTCCGACTCGCACTTGGCCGGTTTTTTAAATAATGAAATTATACATTTTTTTTTTAGGTTTATGTCGAGTCACTCCATGAATCGTCACCCAACAAGCAAACACTTTACAGACATGTTCACATTTACTTGTCCTGCACCCACCAACCAAAAAAAAATTTAATAAAGTGACGGTGCAGTAAATAGTTATTCATTTAGTATCATTTCAGTGAATTATATTCCAGTAGATTTTAAACCTCTTTTATTTTCACTAAGAATAAAATTATTATAGTCAATATCTTGCTCAATATTTTGGCTTTCAATGCACCTAGCTATAAGGTTACTAAAGTTGCTGCATGCTTGCGAGGTCTTGATGATACTTTTCAACGCTAGCACTATTAGCTATACTCCATAGGTTTAGGTAGTTAAATAAAGGTAAACAAAAAAACCACATGACTTACTTAACTAAGCAAACATATTAACCAGTCTATTCAGTTTTCATGCTATGTTACAGTTGTAGTCTTCAATATAGCAACGTTATTAATGAATTATAACATTGCTAAATTGAAGAGTACAACTGTGACCTAGCATGACAACTGAATAGACTGGTATTACGTTTAGTCGGTTAACTAAATCACATGGTTTTTTTGTTTACCTCTATTTAACTATCTAAACCTATGGAGTATAGAACTGTTTTATGTATGTTATTATGTGCCATTCAAATAAGCAGTCCCACCTGATGGTATGCACTGACAATGGCTTGTACGCAACAACGGGAGCATCGCAGGTGCATTACCATTCCAGAAACAAATATGTAACACACACACACACAAACAAGTATGTAGAACACAACAACTACACGGAGGATCCACTGACCGGAATTTCAAATACCACTAACTGTATTAATATGCAATGTCATGAGTTATGTGCTGAACAGACTAATCACTTACCTAGGTGTATTACGTTTTATCAAATATGCCAACATACATTAAACATTACATTACTACACAACATTACATTATTAGACCAATATGCATTAAATTCAAAAAAGTTAAATGATTTCACTTGAAGCAATAACCAAATTTGATTTGGACCCCTGCAAGGTCTGCGTGTAGGGTACCAAATCAATATAGAAATGGAACGAGATGTACACCACCAGTGCTACCCTTGTGACACATCAACGTAGTATTAGAAAACAAACAACACAAGGCTAATAAAGCATGAGGCTTTTAAGATGACCACTAAAGCCACTGTAAATATCTGGTCAACATGTGCAAGGCAAAACCTCAATACCACCAAATTACAACACAATCAACATCAGTCTAAGCTTTAACTAGATGAAGTAACAGGACATTCTGACAGACTTATCTTTGACAATGTTCGGTCAGTGAGTATCCTTGGGGGTCCACATGAACGTATGTATCCAATAACCAATCTGTAACCATAAGTCTAAAGTCCATCATTATGGTACAGGATAAACTCGTCCTAACAAAGACGGATCGGCTTCTAACCAATGGTACAACGACACAACGAGACAGGAAAACTGATTACGGACAAAAGATAACATTTTTTGTAGGTATCCCCTGATCACCTATAGATTTTGCTTTACTACTTTTCACTGCTTACGTTTAACTATGAAAGTACGCAAGTCTCGCCACTAAAGAAATATCAACAAAGTATGGGTCGTCTTAGGGGCGGTTCAACAATGGTTTTTCTTGCCTAAAGGCTCCTTCCTTGTTAAATAGCAACGTTTACACAGCAAAACCAAAAATCACAGAATATAACGAAGAGAAACTAACAATAGGTTAATCCAATAAACGCCAAATAATAATTTTATTAACACATGTCCATTAAACCAAATTCACTTTTTAGATAATGTTTCACGAACAAAAGATACCTTTACAAAGTCAAAGCCATGTGGAATGTGGAAAATGTTAAATGAAATAGATTATGGACGAATGGAAGAGTGGAAGACACGGAGACGGACACGGAGTGACAACTGACACGTACTACGGACCAGTGTTGCCATCTAAATTTTTTAAAGAGAGCTAGATCACCTTCGAAAAAGAGCTAAAATAGAGCTAAATTTTTGGAAAAAAAAGAGCTAAAATAAAAGGAAGTTTAAAATTCAAAATTTTAGTTATTGATAAAGAGAAATGTAACATGATATTATATCTTGTTAGATTAATAAGAGAAATATTTAAAAATGCGATTATTCATCGAACTTGTGTGTCAAATTCACTAATTCTAATCCACTTGTGCTTGGTCTTGAGTTTTCCACATCAAAGTTGCCATGGTAACAATTTTTTTAAATTCGCACTATAAATAAACAAATAAACAACACAGTACTCCACCACGATCATACATCAATTACCAAAATCAAGGAATGAATGATTGAACGAAACGAAGTACTTAAATGAACCGAACGAAATAAAACAATACGAGGATTCCCCGTAGTTCAAGTCGTAGACTAAATATGGCTCTATGTATTAATTTACTCGTTGGTCTGCATGAAATTTGGATAAACACCTAATATTTTGAAAGAAAAAAAACCAAATGTGTCATTTTCATGTTTTAATGGATTGGCGGCTATGTCGTCACATTGGCCATTTCGTCGCCAACCCTAATAGGTCACTTTCACTAATACGTCACCTTGTGCATCTGGTCAGTTTCTTAACTCGTCTCATGCTGTATTTCGACTCATTCCCAACTCGTCCGATGGATATGTACAACGTACAGTCAGCGTTAAAAATGTCGGGACGAACAGACTGTTCACAATGATCTAAACACCTAATATTTTTTTTTTTTTTTAATTAATCGTCTAACTTTAGGCGATTCTGTGTAAATTAAAATGCTAGTTAGGTACCTACCTATTTATGTTACAAGAGAGTCCATTTTTATTTAAGTTGAGTTTATTTTTTTTTTCTTTATTGTGTTTCTAGTAAAAATTCAAACAAGATTGTGCGAGTACTACCTCATTTATAATAAAATTTTGTTGTACTGAAAATGTTTGTTTTTGTGCTTAATTGTACATATCCATCGGACGAGTTGGGAATGAGTCGAAATACAGCATGAGACGATTAAGAAACTGACCAGATGCACAAGGTGACGTATTAGTGAAAGTGACCTATTAGGGTTGGCGACGAAATGGCCAATGTGACGACATAGCCGCCAATCCGTTTTAATGGAGTTAAAATTTTAAAATTAAAGAGCTAAAATAGTTTTTTTTTTGGAGCTGATTAATTGAAAATAGTGCTAAGCTTAGCTCTAATAGAGCTAAATTGGCAACACTGCTACGGACAATAAAAAAAGCAATGCAATAAAATGAAGCACAGATAAGATATTAGTAGCAATGAAGGAATTTTAACCATAGACACTTCAATGATACAGGGAAGAATAAATGTCAGTAAGGATTTTTCTTTGTGGCAACTCAACCCAAATACTTCTCGATCGTACTACTCGAATTCAAATTCAATTTCTTTATTGCAAACTAAGTGTACAAAATTATGAATATGTTAAGAAACTCGACTTGATCCTTTACTTCGAGTTATAGTACTTACTAAATCCATGATCGAATACAATACAATGCGCTACCTATCAAGAAATTACAAGAAAAGATTCAAAATCTATAAAACCATATATACTTTTAGTCTATGTATAAAACATTTTCATAATGTTCGTTCTTAATTTCTTGTGTTATGTTATTTTGAGAATATTACTACCGTCTATCGTCAATTTTTTTTTATAATTTTTATTCATGACCATAGATACAAGTCTTTCATAGTTTCTCTGTCTACGTTTTGATACGTCGAGCTTTTTGGCCTGTCGGCGGCGGCGCGGCGGCGCTTGGCCAATGTCAGAACCATAGACATATAGAATCAGAAGAACTAACGCCGCCATCTTAATTTTTCAATACATTTCACAAAACAGTATTGTATGTGTAATGTTTAGAAAAGCAAAAGTGCCAACCTGTCAACATCATTCGATTTTCTGAACTGTTATGCATTGTTTTTCGACCTTTTTATTCTAGAAAATGAATGATGGATTGGCCGAATCCACTAACATGCTGGGACTAGAAAAATCTAATAAAACGTAACTTGAAGATACAATAAGTCACACAAAATAATAATAATAAAAACGGAACAACACAAGACCGCACGGAACACAATAAAAATTTAGATTTTTGTTTTCTTTTACTTGTGGTTGTGAACTATAGGAAGTCTACGTTGTCTATCTATTTACGTCAGTGCCGGTAGTAAAAGCAGAATCATGTTAAATTAATAATAAAGTGGCTTTACAAAAACTCTTTACTGATCAGTAACGTCAAATTCTGCTGATCGCTCTTTTATATAATTCGATTGATTTTGATTTATACAAATAATAATAATAAAAAAAGAGACAGGAGTTCATTGGGCATCGAAAAATTCGTCCGCATCGCTGTCAATGGGATAAGTGCCCAAAAGGCTGGCAGCATTGCCACGTTGGATTATTAATTATTATTTAGCAAAAGCAAATATTCTGTTGGCGTTGTTTGAAGTATCTAATAATATAATCTTGGCTCAACCTTGAAGGTTCAACGTAGACCAGGTACCAGGGACCACGCTATTTCCGATACCGTAATACCATCTCGTGATAATTGCCACTTTCATTGCATTTATAGTTTTTGCTGTTTGTTTTATTATTGTTAAAGTGTTGCTGTTGCTTATTCTTTGGGCTAAAAATAGGCCAGCCCTCTGGTCACGCGAAGAGTCAACCAAACGCTTGGCGATATCGCGAAATATGCGATGAGCACTCGGACCCCAAGGCCCTAGAGTTTCAACCCCAAACGGCTCAAACATATAGCTCCCAATAAGGTTGTTATATTTGCGCCGTTTGAGGTTTTCTGCTCCTGCAGCAGCCGCCCCAGCACCGCCCGCCGTGCTAGGAAGATGGGATGGCGCGAGGGTGTCGACACAGGTTGCATCCCACACCAAAGGCCTACCCAACTTCCAAGGCATTATGGTCATTCCATCTGGCCTCTTCCCATCGTCACGTGCCAAGCCATTGGGTTCTAAAACAGCTGGCACTCCGGCGGTGACAAGAGCCCGACGGATTATGTCGTTAATGCTGGCGTGCCGTGCCATCCGACCAGCGCTCTTGCTGCAGGATAGGCCATGGTGTCCGAGGCATTCGACTGCTTCACCGCATTGGCAGCGATGTGGAGCTCCGCAAGGAGCGCCCAGACGCAAACATGTAACGAGCCGGAACGTGGTGTCATCCAGCATAGTGCCTATGTTGGGTGACGGTAGCGCCTGAAGCCAGAGGCCCGACTCCCATTCACCCACAGCCAGCAGGCGGGCACGCTCAGCAGTATTGGTGGACGTATTAATAAGTTTATTCCGTACCAACCTGCAGAGCGGCTCGTCCCACTGTCTCTGGGAAGACGGGTTCTCGGGCTGAACCGTGTCCGGGCAAGCCACTTTCCAGGCGTTCACCGCATCGGTCAAACACGGCACTTCAGAGTTAACCTGAGCAGGAATCAAGATTCGTGTGGTTAACTTTTCTGTGCTGTGGACCGAGGATAGGAACGCCGGTAGGCTTACACTAGAAATTTTTCGGACGCCGAGCCCACCAAAACGAATGGGTAGTGTGGCTTGTAGCCACGCGCGGTCGTCCAAAGCCACATTTAAAATGGATGTAAGAGTGCTGCGAATAATATGATCGATTTTGTCCAAAAGGTGTGGCTGCTTCCATAAAGAGGAAGAGCGGAGGAAATACATGAAATTTGGACCGAAACAACAATATCTGATAAGGGTGAAAGCCGAATGTATATTAATTTTAGATAGTCTATCCGAAATATCGTTAAAATTATTAATTTTTTCGTCGACGAATGGAGAAAAACTGTCTTCTAAAATTGGGGAACCTAGGAGGTGCAATGAACTTTTTTCCAAAACTTTGATGTCTGGGGCTATTGTGTTATATTTCTGTATAGTCGATTGTCTGTCAGTATTGTCACAAATGAAAATTTCACATTTTGAGTAGTTGAGGTCAAGGCCGATAGATTGGAACTGCTGCTTTAGGAATTGAAGATCTCGTAGAACGGTGTCTACGTCCTCCTAGTGTTCCATCATCTAAATACCACACATTGAATTTTGAATTTAGTTGTTGTATTATGGGATGGATAGCCAAACTAAAAATGACTGGCCCGAGAGGATCACCTTGTTGGCACCCGACTGCAGATTCCAAAACGTTGTCTTTATACAATAATTTTGTAGGGTGCCTGTAGCACTGCCACATGAAGCTATTATTATTTTATTATTATTTGTATATATATACAGTTGTGGTCATATAATTAAGAACGATTTGAAGTTCCAGAATTTTTTATCTAAATCATGTGTTCCTTCTTAGAAGTAACTAGTTATGTTATGAAATAGCCACACGAATAGAGCAAACGGGATTAGAAATATATAATAAAATCACTAACTATTTTGTTTACAAATTTTGTTTATTCTCTATAGTAACAAATTCAAATAGTAATGAAGCTGGACAAACAATTAAGAACGATTTATTAAACTGCTCGAGAGTTATTTTATATGAAACTTAGATTAAATAAATCACATTAATGTGAAGTGCGTAAAGAAAAAAAGCAATTGAATACATTTTAACATAAAATTAATAGTTAGTAGCATGTCCACGGCTTTTAATTACTGCTTTACGCCGGTGAGGCATTGACTCTATCATTTTTTGACATTTTGCAAGAGAGATAGAGTTCAATTCTTTTAAAAAAAACGTCGTACAACTCTCTTAAATTGCCACACTGTCGATTTGAAACCTTTTTCTTGACTTCGCACCAAAGATGCTCTATTGTGTTTAGATCTGGGCTGTTAGCTGGCCAATCTAAGACAGAAACTGATTGCGATGTGAGAAATTCCTTAACGGTGCGTGCAGCGTGCTTTGGATCATTGTCGTGCTGGAATATCCAAATAACCAGAAGCACGTCATCAGCATAAGGTAACATTGTTTCTTCCAGTATATTTTTGTATTGGAATTGATCCATGTTTCCTTATATCAGCTTAACAGGTCCAATACCATGTCCAGAAAAGAACTCCCAAATTTTCACATTTCCCCCATCATGCTTTAATGTCTTTTTTGTGTACTTAGGGTCGAATGCTTTATTCGGAGGGCGTCGTACATATCGTTTTCCATCAGAACAAACCCTGTTTATTTTTATTTCGTCAAAAAAAAAAGAACATTTTTCCACTGTATAACTGTTCAGATTTCAAACCTTCTTGCAAATGCAAGCTGGGCTTGCCTATGGCACCGTTTCAACATGGGCATCTTCCTTGCCATCCTTCCGTGCAACTTTTCTTCTACCAAACGCCTTCGAATAGTGCGTGCCGAGATTGCTGAAGGGGCGTTTTCACCAAAATATTATTTTCTTGGCTCATCAGACCCTTTAAAAGGGTTTTTTTTTGCCAAACGAACGATATTTCGATCATCTCAACGAGATGACTTTCTCTGTTTAGGTACACGCGGAACATTTGAAATAGTTTGATACGTGGAAAAATGCTTCACAGCGTGGAAAACCATCGTTTTTGAGCATTGCAGATGGTCGGCTATATTTTTATAAGACCAATTCTTCTCACGCAGTTTTATTATTACTTCCCTTGTAGATTTATCACAAAATTTATTTTCCCTATAGTAACAATCACCTTTATGACTCTTACAGCACTTAATGGCGCCAAAATTATACGAATAGTGACCTACAACCACAGAGTTATCTATTTAAATTTGAATAAAAAAATAAACTATTCAGCGTTCTTAATTATGTGACCAGCTAGTAAGTAGTAATACTAGGTTCAGATCTAATGTATGAGGTTTATCTGTTTATTTTTTAGTCAATCATGTGTATCAACGAATGTACCACTAGTATGGAAAAGTTTTGCGATACCGAGAGAAACACAAAAAAATACATACAATTAGTTATACTTGTTAGTTTGAAAAATTCTTCCCTTTAAATAAGCGTTCTTAATTATATGACCACCACTGTATATATTACTTTGTGTGTACATTATGTAAGTAATTTTGATTTAGGAATAAAATCGACTAAGATTTTAGAAACCGTGTGGACATCTCTAGAAAAGTGAAAATTACAAATGCGTTCCGAATTAAGACAAACTATTGTTTCCCCTACTTTTAAAATAAAATTTCACTCCTCTTGCTTAAAAAGACCGCCATTGTAGTATCGGGATAGCCTCAGAAGTGTTACAGAAATAAAATCCAGTGATAACTCCACAGCAATTTAATCACAAAATTCACCTTTTTTGTATTTTACAACGGTTGCGCGATGTCTGTCTGTCACAACGACTGTCAGTTATGACATTAGCTTCGATTATAAATACACTATCTTAAATTAATATAATGGCTATTAACAAACAATTATTCATCTACAATTAGTTGATCATTAATAATACATTTAATTATTATCATTTAGATTAACAATGAAATATATTTCACTATAAATTAAAAATGTTTAAACTTTAACATCTGTTGTACCTGATGCTACTTAATACAGTCAATACAACATCTATTAAAGGTATAATAATTCCAGGATTATATAGAATATTAATCAGACCGCAGACGTACATTATACTAATTAGGCTTACAGTAGCATTTGTAGCGTAGGTAGGGGAGAGTTGGATAATACCGCGCGGTCACAGTATAATATACAGTAAGTTATCTAAGGCCGCCCGCCGAGTTATTAGCCTACTCTTGCGTTGATCCCCAGGGTTGTCACTTTTACTTTTAGTAAATATTTTCGAACAAGCAGCACTTGATCTAAATTTATGAAATAAAAAAGCATATTATGATTGAATATTTTACCAATTTATAAATTTAGTAAAAATAAAAAGCCTTTATTCACATAACATTTATAATACTAAGTTACAAATTTGATACCGAGAAAATTTTTCTCCTGTTTCTGCACGTCCGGAACGCTTTATTATTATTTGTTAATGTAAAGTAAATTCTCATTCTTATGTAAAGTTTTTGTAAAAAGCTTTTGGGAAAGCATGGACAGGGCATCTTAAATTCTATATCATTCAGTTGATCGTAAATTGACCGGCCAATTTTAATGTTGATGTCATGTTGATGTGGTCCTTTTCGAACGCTTTGCGAAACACCTGCTCCATCCTTTCTACATTATCGACAAAATCATCAGGTGGGATCATGAGTAAATTTCGATCTTTGCCGTAATTCCTGTAATGGGTGTATAAGACACCATATTTGGATTGAACAACACATCAGACAATAGAAAAAATAATAATTTCAATAGTAATTAATTTGCAATATTAATTATTGTGAAATTGCCCTTATTACATCTATACGCGACAAATACGTTTACCTAAACGATGTTTCGAACTCAATCCTCTGTTTTATAGTAAAACTAGACTTCTTAAAATAAACTTTAGCTCTAAACATAGTATTCAGAAAGTAAATTTGGGAATACATTTATATGGAAAAATGCGACTCGGCTACGCTCTTAATAAAGCAAATAAACTGTGAAATAAACAATACAATACCACATTTTCTAATAATATTTAAGTATAAGTAGGTACTTACATTTCTGGTTGAGTAGGAACTATGAAGAATGATAAGTCCGGGTTTGCGAAATCATTATTGAGGCACCCGAAAACACTACAATATTTTTTTCCCCTTTTTGAAGTCATGATACTCGTAATTTAAGTGGCCGCCGCCGGCGAGAGTTGACGAACGCAAGCGGTCATGTAGCGCGCGTGCTCACAGTCGCGCTGCACAGCCGGCACTGCCGCCACCTTATTCCCTCATATATTATGCTAGCGTGTGCGTGAAATCGCGTGCCGACATGGCGCGCGGCGCGCACGCACACATTCAAACCGAGAGCGGCACGTTTGTATGAAGATGTTCTACTGTATATTATATCTACTGTGGCGCGGTTGACAATTCCGCGCGTCAGCTTAATTCAAAAACTATCCACTAGTTCTGCGATCCAGTGCGTATACATCGAAGCGGGACATGCTTACACCCTTTCCCGCGCATCGCCATTACGGTCCGCGCGACGACAGAGATAGCACGCCCTGTCGACGTTTTTTTCGTCACTCCTTGTAATTTTTCGTGTACTTTCGAGAAGAGGTAAGTAATACTGTATTTATATTGTAATACTTTGATACCATACATTTTTAATGTTTGTTTATTGTAGAATTAATGTCAGAATATGTTTTTACGTACTTACTTTAATATTTTCCATATAATTTTGAGGTTAAAAAATAAAATGATCAAGTTTGATAATTCCGCGCCTAATACTTACCCCCTTATTCATAAAACTTATCAAACCTATTTTAGCTAAAATGGGGTTTGTCTCTTTCTTACACACAAAAATGACAACGTGACAGATAAAGACAAACGTTCTATAAACCTATTTTAGCTAAAATAGAGATAAAATAGGATTATGAATAAGGGGGCTAATATACTGATTTAATTTCTAGAAAAAGATTTGGGTCTCCCTATCTTCACGCAAGAAAATTACTTAAAAGAATATATATATTTTTTTATTATTACTTTTATTATTTACCCATTTTTGTGCAATTAATGTGGGCACGATATTATCAGACCAGTTCGACAATACCGCGCCTTTATTTTTTTTTGTAAAGTGTCAATAATTACTTTTTGTTTAAATTTTGGAAGTATTTGTTATACGGTATGCGTACCTGAATAAATGTCCTACTAATTACTCAATTTTGTTTCTTTCAATATCAAACAGTTTCCTAATAATAGGTCCAATTCCTTAGGGGCTCGGTATTATCCAACTCTCCCCTACCAGAGCGAGGAAAAAATTGTATTTCTTCCTCTAGGGGAAAAAGTTCTTTTTTTAATTTTTGTCTGTTACCAACGAGCCTACAAAAACGAAAGTATTCATATGTAGAATAATCATGAATAAAGACTCGACTTATTATTGTTTCATAAAATAAACATTTTATTTTTGAAAATGGAACCAAAAGCGGCAATCTCTTCGGTAGAATGCATGTAACATGCATTGCGTTGCGGCTACAGAAGAAATAAAAAAAAGATATTGGCGCGAAATCTTTAGAATGTTTCTCTCAAATTGAATTGATGACCGTCATTTATTTTACAACAGTGAAAATGTCATCATCTAGTGAGAATGTAGACTCTAATTTGAAAATGGAAGAGAAAGGAAAATAAACGATAGGTTACGATACGGAATGCTTCAATATTCTCCCAACTAGCCCACGACACGACCGCGTCTTTATTAAATATACCATATACCTATCTTGTGGGGACGCCAGTGACGTCACGGACCTGGGGCGGCCTGGCCGACGTCGGGTATAATTAGGAGATCACATTTTCGAGTTACTACCGCTAAACGTACTTTACCAAGATACCGCTACTCGGGTATATTTAGTAGTACCAGTGATTGAAATTGAATGATTCATTAGGTACTAATGGCGATATTGGGTACATAATGCGAGTATTTAGGGTGGGGAATATCACGTGGCGGGTCTAAGTTGGTTTACAAGCAATAATAATAAGACGTAGTCGACGGAGATGACGGGGGCTCGTTCGCTCGCTTTACTCGCTCACTTGAGCCCTCGTCATCTGCATCCCTTTCGAACCTAACCTGTCCGAGTCGGGGTGCCCCAAGTCACGAGCTCGCTTCGCTCGCTTTTGCATCCTACGTCCTCATTGCGTTTTACTACGTCGAGAACTCGAGATATATGAATGTACAGAATATTAAAAATATATTTAGTATGATAACATTAGGTACAGCACAGGAATGCGTAATGCCCATGGAGCACATCAACCACTGGTTGTTGTGCTCCATGGTAATGCCCGACGTTTCACAACCCTGCTGAATCCTTTGCTCTGCACTCGTACAGTCACGTCTAAAAGTATGTATACACTTGGCTTTATTCAAAGGCGATTTTCTCCTTTATTTTTGACTGAAATTTTATGTTATTACGAAAATAGTGTTTTCGAACCCATAGGTTTATGTTAAGTGTCGTATTTCAACGTTGCATTCGTTATTTCACGAAAAAATCGCAATTGAAAATTACCAAGTGTATCCATACTTTTAGACGTGACTGTACGTAGTTTGCTTTGGAAATGACGAGCATTGTATACTAATACAGTGAATGAGTGAATGCCTGTGTTGAAATACCGTACATTTTGTTCTTTAGTGTAACGAGCACAAAGCGGTCCAGCACAGGCTATGGATGTCTGTGGTAATACCTATACCTACAGTCTGGCATTAGGTACACGGTCGAGTATATTAATTAGTAGTACGTAAGATCACGCAATGCTAGGTCCTAAATATACCCGATTAAGATACTCAAACTCGGGTATATTTAGTCCTTAATTAGAAATTTCGAAAGCCTCATGCTGACTACAGGGTGAAATTAAATTCATGGGCATCCTTTTAAGGGGTCATTGCACTCATCATTATAAACAACTTTTACTATGGGACTAAACCTAACTCGTCAAAATGTAGGGAAGAGCTGATTTTTTTTCACGATTTCAGGTTTGATCCCATAGTAAAAGTTGTTCATAATGATGATTACAATGACCCCTTGAAAGGATGCCCATTTCCTTTGGATTTAAATACGATGTTTATTTATCATCAAACGAGTTGTTTTGACAGCTGCTGTGGGTTGACGTCACTGGCCCACGTGCCCGGTTTCACGTAAATGGCGTGAACCCCTGTGACGTAAACACGCAGCCTTTAGGTACCGCCAGCAACAAAAGTCGATTTACACCGTCGGATGACGAGCTTAGTTTGTGGCTCACCGAATTTGCTTAAGGGCGAATTTCACCAAACTTTTATAAGCCTAGAATAAGTCTTATCCTGAGAATAAATTTTTAATTAGTAATAGCTTTTCCATACTAGAACTTTCAGACGTCAGTTTTATTACACGGCTAAAAGATATTTTTTATTATAAAATCGCACCTGAATTGTACTGTTACCTACTCTTTGATTAATAAACTGAATCATTTATACTAACATTATAAGTTTGTTTATAAGATTGCATGTAGGGGGTAATCTCTGGAACTACCACCAGCCGGATTTGAAAATTTCTTATTGCGTTTGAAAGCCCATTTTCGAGGATTTTTTATTTTTGGTCGGCTCTATGGGCCTAGTCTACTAATAGCCCTTAGAAGCTGAGTAAAAAAAAATAGTCGGAAAGCACGACAGGGTAAATCGAGGTGATAGCGCGGGCAGGCGAGGCGGTGCGATCGACGGGTTGGGTCGGGGAAAGAAGAAATTTCACGCGGACTAAGCCGCGGGTATAAGCTCATAATAATACATTATTATATCGTAGCTTCCGTTTCTACATAGGGTGGCAGAGTGAAACTTTTCTCCCACAATCTGGTATGTATGGTCATTCGTTTGACTATTCGGAACGCCAGCGCAATCTGGCGGCGCTTGACAGAGTCTAGCCTGAGTTCGTGGGGAGAGTACAAGAGAGCGTGCAGCGAGGTGGAGCGGCCCTCTTGGACGTCGGACATCATACGAACAGATGCGCTCAGAAACTGTCCCGCGTTCCGTATCTGGTTGTATCGTGTTCCTACCTATAGTGTGTGATAAGCTAGTGTGATTAATTTGTTCGTGAAATTATAATCTGATTTGAACTGCAAACCGTTTTTCTATTGCGCAATTACCAACACTATACCCACAGTATTCACCCACAGTAGTTAAAATATGGGTGATAATAACGAGACACACATGCTTTCATTGACTTGAATGTGCTCTGGCGGCTGAGAGTATGTCATGCTCACTCAAATGTCTCGCTGATGGTGGCGCATGTGTTGGATCATTTAGCTCCCTTCAAAATGGTTGAGCTGAATGGTGCTGATGCATGCGTCATGTTCGTGAACGGGCGCCGTCAGTAGGGACTGGTCATCTCTTTGCTGCCATGGCTTATTTTAATTTATTATTTGAATTGTTGTTTTTTCTCATCTTTTCATTATGGACGCTTTTAACGTTCTGCATCGTTCTCACATGTATAATTTTTAACATGAATGATGTAACCAAGACTTTGTAACCACATTATTTTGATTTAAAAGAGTGTCCATGGAGTTTCTTGCCCGTTCTTCTCCATAGGTACCTACGCTTTGGAATGGGCAACTAGCTTCACTTTTTCTGACTGACTGACTTCTTGACAATTCAAAAGTGCCTGTAAATGGTTTAATTGAAATAAATGCTTTGAGTTTGAGTTTGAGTTCTCCGTTATATAAGTAATTTAATAAATAAAATATGTTTTTCACACCAGCTTCTCGCTAACGTCAATTTATATGTCATTAAAACCTTTACTTTTTTTTATCTTTGAGAATTGCTCATGCATTCTGCACTACCACTGGGAGATAGTGCAGTTATGTGGGACTCTAACTCACTAAAACTCCACGGTGTCCTCCTCTGCTGCTTACGGCGGGAACGCGGGCACACGTTAGCACTAATCCGTGAACCCGCCGCGGCTGTCCGTCACCGGACCCTCCCCTGGGCAGGATTCCTTATCACCGGCGCACCAGAACACATAGCACGCCGTAACCACCCCAGGGACCAAACCAGCACATGGGCGCCAGACGACCCCGTGTCTGGGCACGCTTGTTCCCCCTGCGACGGGTCAGGTCATTGGCCCCGCCGCCTGCCAATTTTCGGCCGCAGGGGATAGGGAGAGCGGCCAACGTCATACCAACACTCTTCCACCCCTGCGGCCCCACCGCGTCCGCCATCAGACATAAACAATATTACTTTCTTCTTTCATTATCTACAGGTACTACTTATATTATAGTATACAGAGAGCAAGCGAATTTTGTAAGTTTGTGTATATGTGGTGGGAAGGGGGGGGGGTAATCTCCGAACCCTAAGACACTATTAGAAAAATTCTTTCACCATCTGAAAAGTACATTATTCGAGATGGACATAGGCAATACAAAAATGATACTATCTTGAATTCATGCAAGCCTGGTACTTTTTGGTAGGTTACTGCTCAGAATTTGTGCACAACGTGTCGTGAGCAGAATACCGTCTTCCATTGCAGCCATACGAAGCCGGGGCGGGTCGATAATTTTACTAAAAAACAACGATCAAAATTAAATTTTATGTGGTCCAAAACTCCAAACTAGCTCAAGACAGACAGGAGTGAGTGGAAAGGAAAAAGGGAGGCCTTTGCCTCAGTGGAATAACAACATGACTATTGCTGGGCTACAAAAAAAAAAAACATTGGATTTGCGGCTAAGTTACGGGTCGATCGATCAAGTTAAGCTACGCTTGCCGCGGTTGGTCCGTGGATGGATGACCATCTTTACATACCAAGAACCCTCCGTGCCTCGGAAAGCCCGGCTGTCATTCATGGATCTTTGACAGTCGTTACGGGTCGTCGGAAGCCCCAAAGTCTGACAACTAGTCTTACCAAGGGGTTTCGTATTACCCAGTAACTGCAGTAACTGGGTTGTGGAGATCAGATAGGCAGTCGCTCCATGTAAATACTCAGCTGCATCCGGTCAGACTGGAAGCCGACCCCAACATGTCGGGAAAAAGCTAGGCAGATATAATGCATGCCATTGTATCCTACACAATTTCCATGGCTACTCGTGGAAGCTATTTTGATCGATCATCGTCAGAGAGTAAAAACCCATTTAAAGGGGGTTATCTGAAGAGGGCTAAATGCTATTGACATGTAATTAAATCCTCTTGGGGACGATATAGGACGCCAGGCGCCTCCCTTTCGCCTTGAATATCTTCTATGGCATCTGTCCCTACTAGATTCATACAGTCTACTGTAGGTTGTACCAACCTCTACTTTAATGTTATAATAACATTTTACAATTCTATTTTTCACTTTGTAGTTTTTTTTTTTATGTCGGTTGTTTTTTTTTTTTTTTGTAAAAAAGTTTTTCACTTTGTAGTGTTTTTTTTTTGAGGTCGGTTATTTTCTTTGTAAAAAAGTTTTTATTTTTCACTTTTTAGTTGTACCTATATCCCACACAAATTCAATGAACACTAGTGCATTGAAGAACTGAAGACGCCACACGCGATCAAAATTCGCATAGAAATTCCGGAGATGCAGTACATTTATGCATATAACTTCGTACATAAGAATAATTACCTAATGTAGTATATACTATAACCTTCCTGAAAGTTTGTAGATCACGTTAATGAAAGAATTATCAAAATCCGTTCGTTAGTTTTTGAGAAAATCGCGGACATACATACAACATACGGGTCGAATACACAACCTCCATTTTTGAAGTCGGTTAAAAATGTTCAGTTTACGGTATGGCCGTTTTAAGTTTTTTTTTTGAAGTACCTATTGTATGGGTCTCAATCATCATCTGCCTAGCCTTTTCCCAACTATGTTGGGGTCGGCTTCCAGTTTAACCGGCAGCCTAATTGCGGAACGCCAAACTGTCAAATGATTCTGATCAGTTGGCTTCATTTCTATCACAATTGGCTTCATTTTACGATTTTCGAATTGCGAAACTCTAGTTTCTGCGCAGGGTCTTAACGTTCATAATTGGTTTCATAATAAACTAGAGTTTCGCAATTCAAAAATCGTAAAATGAAGCCAATTGTGATAGAAATGAAGCCAACTGATCAGAATCATTTGACGATTTGGCGTTCCGCAATTAGGCTGCGGATGCAGCTGAATACAAGTATTTCACATGGAGCGACTGCCGATCTGACCTCCACAACCCAGTTATGGGTCTCAATATGGAACTTAAAAAAAAAAATAAAGCTTTGTGATCGGCTTAAAATAACAATTTAACTAACGCTGTTTCTGTATCCAGTGGCATACCTACAATAAAATATTATATGTGTGTGCGGCATACAATATAAAATGTCATTTTTGTATAGTGCCACTTATGTTTTAAGGGTGCGAACTTTTGCCCGCGATTCACTCGTGTCCTAAGGAAATCTTCATCATGTAGGTAGATGATGTATATAGATCTATGTACTGTTCCCCATCCGGGTAGTATTGTACTGCGTACAAAAATATATCATTTGTTATAATCTAGGTGCTCCTATGTCGATACTGTGTGCTCATCCAAATCAGCACCACAGAATCGCGTAATGCACTATCATTTTGAAGGAACCCCCGCTGTTCAGCTAATAGAGCGTGATTGACTACTACCTAATCATCTAAACTGACCACCATACAAATTTTCACATACAATAATGTATTATTGTATGGGGTATATCCATTATACCCATTGATGTACCCTACACTATTTGTTCTGGGTATGGTAGGGTATAACACTCTAAGAGTACGACGGGAGTTTTCGCTCGTAGCGTATAGTGAAACTACTACGTGGCGTGGCGCATAACCCGGGAGTGCTGCGACACCTACAGCTGTACGTGCCCGACCGGTACGTGTGGAGGCGGCAACGCCCGCCCCTGCTCGCTGTGCCTGCAGCCAGGACCAACCTACTGGCGAGAACTCCTCTCACTAGAGCCATACGCGTAGTGAATGAGCTTCACGGGAGGGTTGATGTATTGTGGTGCAACTTGAGTGAATTCGCAAAAGTTACACTATATGTAATAAGTTATTTAGATTAAGATATTTTTTAACTAGGTATAAGGTGTAGATTTAGGATTTAGTTAGTAAGGCCCTCGCATTGGATCATAGATCTGTAATGATAGTGTAGGTAAGATTGTTATAAATAAATAAATAAATTAGTTGGATAAAAAGGCTCTTTGTGTATAAAGTCAGTCCACTAGACAGTGAGTTGTGCAAGGTCGCCTCCCCTTAGCCTTAGGCCCTTAGGCCCGCGTGCGCCATTCTCAAGGTGGAACGCTCACAAATTGTTTAAACTGGTTAAAAAATTATAGCCGTGACGTCTTTCGTTTATTAACCGACTTCAAAAAAGGAGGTTCTGTATTCGACCCGTATGTATTGTTACGAGCTTGGGGTTCGTGACAATAAAAACTGCCGATTTAAAAACCAAAAATAGACACTTTAATTAAAAACAGCAATTACAACTTTAACACACTAACAATAAAACACAATCGCACTACAAGATCACTTGAAAGTCGCACTTGAAGATCGCTTCGATGTTTTCGCTTGTATCGCTTATCCAAGACTGATTGCCGGCTCGCAGGCACACCGGCCTTATATAGGCCTCGGATAGTTCCAGAACCTTCTACCGTAGAAACATCTAGAATGTTCGAGTACATACCGAACCCGACGGACCAGACGTCGATAGTTCTGGAAAGTTCTATCATCGAAGTTTCTAGAAGGGACCCGAATAATTATAAGTTCTGCTACTCGATACTAGATGGCGCTAGTGGTAGCTAATGTCGCCATCAATTGTGGCGCGAAACACTGCCCCCTCCTAAGACATGCTCGTCCCGAGCATTATTGGCCCCATAATAACGCGCCAGTCGATCCACATGGACGATCTTAGGAGTACCTCTTGCACCTTTCTGTATCCGGTAGGTTACGTCATTGATCTTTGTCACAATCCGGTACGGTCCGTCCCATTTAGCTTGAAGCTTAGGAGATTTCCCTTTGCTGCGGACTGGATTGTGCAACCACACTAGTGATCCTTCGTCGAACCCTTTATTGTTCATTTTGCGGTCATAACGGGTTTTCATCTTCTCAGACATTTGCTGGCCCGATTGTCTGACGTGCTCATAGATGTCATTCATTTTGTTCCGCAAGTCATTCGCATAATCGGTTATACTGCGTGGGGCGTCAGGTGGTATTCCGGTGATCAGGTCTGCAGGCAGCCGTAATTCCCTTCCAAAGTTTGCGAAAGCTGGTGTCACCGATGTACTTTCGTGAACAGCACTTCGATATGACAACAAGAACGGTTGTATGTGCTTATCCCAATCTCGTTGCCGATTTTCCACAACTTTTGCCAGGTATCTCTCCAATGTCTGATTAAATCGTTCTACCATTCCATCCGACTGTGGGTGGTAAGAAGTTGTTCTCGTTTTATGTGTACCCATTACTCGGCAAGTTTCCTGGAATATTTGGGACTCAAAATTCCTTCCCTGATCACTGTGAATCTCTAAAGGTACTCCAAAACGGCAGAAGACTTCATGGACTAGTTTATCTGCGACTGTCGAAGCTTCTTGATTTGGTATGGCGAAGACTTCCGGCCACTTAGTGAAGTAATCCATTACAACCATGAAATACTTGTTACCACTATCACTTTCCGGAAACGGTCCCGCAACATCTAGGGCTATCCTCTCCCATGGTGCACCAACATTGTACAATTTCAATGCACCTCTACTACGAGTCTGAGGTCCCTTTACAGCTGCACAACTTGTACATTTCCGACACCAGTCCTCGACATCGTCCCGACAGTGGACCCAGTAAAACCGTTCTCGTATCTTCAGTAGAGTCCGTTTTACTCCCAGATGACCTCCTGAACAACCATTATGGTACAGCTGTAGAACATCAGGTACTTTAGCTTTAGGGACAACCATTTGAAAATGACAGCTGTCTCCTCGAGCATTTTCCCATTTACGGCACAGGACTCCTTCCTGAATCACCAAGCTGTCCCATTGGGCCCAATAGCTTTTTGTGATCGAACTCATCGCTGAGACGTCGCTCCACGTGGGCTTAGGTGCACTGGCCTTTATCCACTCGAGAATCGGCTTGAGGTCTGAATCTTCCTGCTGGGCACGTTGTAGGGTTTCCTTCCACTCGTTGCTGAGGTCTGTCTTGAGCATCCTCACAGGTACGACTTCTTTACTTTCTTGCCTAGTACAATGCTTGCAGTCTTCAGGACAAGGTCTTCTTGACAATGCATCCGCGTTGCCATGAGATTTTCCGCTGCGATGTTCGACCACGAAGTCGTATTCCTGCAGTAGTTCAATCCATCTCGCAACTTGACCTTCTAGATTTTTGAACTGCAATAGCCATTTCAGTGCAGCATGGTCAGTTCGTAAGTGGAATTTCCGCCCCAGAAGATATTTGCTAAAATGCTGCAATGACTTTACCACAGCAAGCAATTCCCGTCTCGTGACACAATAGTTCCTTTCCGGCTTTGACAACGACTTGCTGAAGTACGCTATTACAACCTCTTGATCACCATTCCGTTGAGACAATACACCACCAAGTCCTATGTCACTTGCGTCTGTGTCAACTATAAATTCCTTGCCTGCATCAGGGTACCCCAAAATAGGTGTTTTGCACAGTCGGTCCTTTAACTCCTGGAATGCGATGTTGCAACTTTCATCCCAGCAGAAATGTCGCTTCTCCTCGGTTAGCTTGTGCAGGGGTTTGGCTATATCCGCAAAGTTCTTAACAAATCGCCGATAATAAGAGCACAAACCCAAAAATGCTCTGACCTGCGTCTTATCTTTCGGAACTGGCCAATCCTTGACAGCGGCGATTTTCTCTGGATCCGTGCGGATACCTTCTTCCGACACTACATACCCCAAAAAGCTAACTTGTCGTTTGAATAGTGAACACTTCTTCGGACTTAACTTGAGGTTGGCACTCTGGATCTTCATGAGCACGCGTTCCAGGTTTTGAAGATGTTCTTCAAACGTGCGGCCTACGATGATGATGTCATCCAAGTAGACCAGACAGGCATCGCCAATTAGCCCGGTAAGTACAAGTTCCATCAACCTTTCAAACGTTGCCGGAGCATTGCACAATCCAAACGGCATAACTTTAAATTGCCAAAGACCCTTTCCTGTCGAGAACGCAGTTTTCTCCTTGTCCTTGGGATCGATTTCAACTTGCCAGTAGCCACTTTTCAGGTCTAGAGTGCTAAACCACTTTACTCCAGTAAGCATGTCCAGCGTGTCATCAATTCTTGGCAAAGGATAGCTGTCCTTCTTCGTAACGTCGTTCAGACGACGATAGTCAACACAAAACCGCATGCTGCCGTCCTTCTTCCTTACCAGCACTACAGGTGAACACCATGGACTAGATGAAGGTTCAATAACACCATCCTTCACCATTCCTTCAATCATGGTTTCCACTTCCTTTTCACGTGCTACCGGCAATCTCCTTGGCCGCTGACGGATAGGCAACTCTTCTCCTGTGTTTATTTTGTGTTGAACTAAGCCAGTCTTCCCGATGTCAGCATCGTTTGACGAGAAAACATCGGCGTACTTGAGTAACATCTTCTTCGCCTTGACCATTTCATTTTGGGACAGAGCGCTGCGGCAGTCTTCTAAAAGTGTGGACACCTTCGTTTGTACATCCTTGCTGAGGGTCCCAGTCGATAGATATTGGCATCGTCGCAACCAATCCACTTCCTCGCAAGTACCAACAAGTGTGCCTTTTTCTATAATCTGTTCCTGATCACAAAGGTTCAGCACACGTACCCCTGAGATGTCGGTGGCTCTGACCAAAGTTCGTGCCACTTTCCATGGAAGGTCATTGTCTACCCTTTCCACGAGTACACAACGATTAGTTTGCCCAGGATTCCGAGGAAGACTAACCGGCACAATCGTTTCTGATCTCGGCGGAAGAACAATCTTTTTAAGGCTGTACACATTCCCTGGTAATGCCCCTTCCATAAAAAGTTCCTCTTGTCCACATTTCAAAACACCTTGCTTGACGTCAATCTCGCAATAATTCTTCCTCATAAAGTCAAGGCCCAAGATGCAATCGTCCATTATATCAGCCACGATGACATTATGCAGGTAGATTCTGTTGCCTAGCTTCAACTCCATCTTCTTCTCTCCATGGACGGGTATACGCTGACCGGTGGCTGTTACCAAATTAATGCGTTCTCGGTTGTATGCGGAGTCCCCAAGGAACCGACTTATAAGTTGGTAACTGACGACCGTACGAGAGGCTCCAGTATCTATGGTCAGCTTACACGGCGTTCCGTTGACCTCGCCCTTGATGATTAAGCTGTTCCCGTCATGGGTTTGAGTGATCGAAATCCTTGGGGCTCTTTGAGCATCAGCCAGCACCCGCCCCGCAGTCCTGGCTATTACTCGTTTCCCTGCTGCTGGTGCTGGGCGGTGCTGTTAGCCGCACTACCCTCTGGAGCTCGGTCTTCTCTTTCTTCAGTTCGCTTAGGGCAACTAGATCGAAGGTGGCCCCTTTCCCCACAGCCATAGCACCTAGGGCTGTATCCTCTGTTGCGGTCGCGAACTGTAGCCGCTGCAATTTCCCTGACGCGATGGGAACGATGATCCTGCCGCACAGCTTCCACCTCCAGTGCATGGGCCAAGGCGTCCTTAAGGGTCCCGTGGTGACCGAGCCTCACAGCAGCTCTAACTTCAAGGTCACGGATGCCGTCGATAAATACCTGCACCAGGTTCCCATCAATAAGCGCAGGTACAGACTGGTATGCTTTCCGAACCAGCTTCTCAACTTCAAGGGCCCACTGCTGCAGGTTTTCGTTATTGCGTTGCACGCGATCCTTGAGCTGCGCACGAAACACGTGTTCCAGGTGAGCGTCGCCATACCGAGCTTCCAATGCCTCAAGGAGCTGCTCGTAAGTCACTTCTTTGCTGAGAGCTTCCAGCACAGTTAAGGCCTGATCGCGCAGGCCTAGGGTGAGGGCAGTCATGGCCTGACTCTTATTCCACCCGTTCGCCTTCATGACAGCCTCAAACTGGATCTTGTAGGCCGACCAGGAAGAAGTTCCGTCGAACGGTGGCACTTTGAATCCCCGTAGCGAAGGTGTTGTAGCTACGACGGGGGCTGCGATTCCATCCTCAAGTTTGAGGTAATCCAGCGTTTTCTTCACGTCAGCCATTACGGTTTTCTTCACGTCAGCCATCACGTTATCAACCCGATTATTCACTTGGTCGATTCGGGTTTCAGCTTCCAACAGGCGGTTGTCGTGTTGAACAACCTTATCCTTCACCTCCTTTATGTCTTTCCCGAAGGTAGCGTGAAGTTCCTTCAGAAGGAGCATCTGCTCTTCCTGTCGGCGGGACTGCTCCTGCTGACGGCGGGCCTGTTCCTCCTTATCTTGCTGGAGCTGTTCTTCCAGCCGACGAGCCTGTTCCTCCTGTCGGCGGGCCTGTTCCTCCTTGTCCCGCTGGAGCTGTTCTTCCAACCGACGAGCCTGTTCCTCCTGTCGGCGGGCCTGTTCCTCCTTGTCCCGCTGGAGCTGTTCTTCCAACCGACGAGCCTGTTCCTCCTGTCGGCGGGCCTGTTCCTCCTGACGGCGAGACTGCTCCTGCAGCATCATCATCAGAGCAGCAAAATCTGGTGCTGATGATGCTGGAGCAGCTGTGGACGGGCCGGCCTCCGTGATTGGTAGTTGTCCCTCCGACGTCTGTGGCGTTGCTCCACCGAATCGCCTCTGGTCCGTCTCTTGCTGGCGTTGACTCCGGGTACGGATACCCTCCGTGTCGTCCTTCGGTAGAATCGGCATGATTTTAATCCTTGCTTCTGACACCAATTGTTACGAGCTTGGGGTTCGTGACAATAAAAACTGCCGATTTAAAAACCAAAAATAGACACTTTAATTAAAAACAGCAATTACAACTTTAACACACTAACAATAAAACACAATCGCACTACAAGATCACTTGAAAGTCGCACTTGAAGATCGCTTCGATGTTTTCGCTTGTATCGCTTATCCAAGACTGATTGCCGGCTCGCAGGCACACCGGCCTTATATAGGCCTCGGATAGTTCCAGAACCTTCTACCGTAGAAACATCTAGAATGTTCGAGTACATACCGAACCCGACGGACCAGACGTCGATAGTTCTGGAAAGTTCTATCATCGAAGTTTCTAGAAGGGACCCGAATAATTATAAGTTCTGCTACTCGATACTAGATGGCGCTAGTGGTAGCTAATGTCGCCATCAATTGTGGCGCGCAACAGTATGTATGTTTTATGTCCGCGATTTTCTCAAAAACTAATGAACCGATTTTGATAATTCTTTTATTAATGTGATCTACATACTTTCAGGGAGGTTTTAATATATAATACATTAGGTAATTATTCTTATGTACGAAGTTATGTGCATTAATGTACTGCATCTCCGGCATTTCTATGCGAACTTTGATGATTCTTCTAGTCGGTGTCTGTTAAGTCGGTTGTTTTTTTTGTAAAAAAGGTTTTTCTCCTGATATTTTTAAAGAACTTGGAGGAGTAGAAGACTAACATTTAGGAATGTTGAGGTTTTGAAAACATCATCATGAAACCTAGCACTGGACGAAGAAATTGTAGTGGGTAGTAAGTAGAAGCAGACAAATTCGAACAAAAGAAGCAATGGATTAGCAATATCCTTCAAAATGATTCACATTGTGGTTGATAATGAGTTACGTAAGTAATTACGATTAGCGTGCAGCATAGCTATTCACAAACACTCGATACGCTTCCGTATCGTATCGAACATTAATCATTGTTATCGTAGGAGTCTTCTAAACGCTGTTCATAAGTCCAACACCCGAAAATTTTGTCAGTTTAAATCAAATAGACGCCCGCTATTCTTGCAACACCTATTTGCTGTTGAGGGTAAGTCAAATCAGGTTATCGAAATGTCAGGTTTTCGATACGATAGGCTGTCGTATGGTTGTGAATCAGGGCTCTGGTGAGATTTGATGTTGGCGTTGGAATTGGTGTTTTTTTTTGCAATCATCATCATCGTCATTTCCGAAAGACTCCATTCACAGCTGGACTTTCATTCACTGCATTATTTTATCCTTATAAAGGAAAAGTAATTTTTTGAAACAAATATGGTAGTTCCAGAGATTAGCGCGTTCAAACAAACAAACTCTTTAACTTAATTTTATTAAGTACAGTCAACAAAAGAGATAAGTATGCAGGATCGTCGGATATAGTTGAAGTTTAGTAAGAAACCGATGGATGTTCTCGAATAAAATTTAATCTATATATATAAAAATGAAACCCGTTTTCCGTTGTCACGACATAACATGAAAACGGCTGGACCGATTTCGATGAAATTTGGTATAGAGATAGTTTGAGTCCCGGGAAAGGACATAGGATAGTTTTTATCCCGATATTCCCACGGGATCGACATTTACGCGGGTGAAACCGCGGGGCGCAGCTAGTTTTATTAATAGAAAAGAAAGAGCTCATTTACAGTCGACGACATCCATTGGTTTCTTACTAAACTTCAACTATATCCGACGATACTGCATATATCTCTTTTGTTGACTGTATCTATAGATGTTAGATTAAAACGAGATACTTGAAGGCAGTAGTAGTAGGTGTGAAAGCTTTTTACTATGGTACCCGGTAATTAGGAAAAGAAATCAGATGCTCCATACGTCTATGGTCACATTTAACTCGACATTTTGGGAGCTGTTTTTTTTTTTCTTCATATTTTAGTCAGGTCCCGTAGTAAAAGTTGTTCATTTATTTTTATGACTAGTACCCACCCTTGAAGTAGGTACGTCGTAATGTACTTAATATAAAGAAGTGTGAAGCATGAGAAATCAATGATCACAATTAAACCTTCAAGACTGGAATTTTCTGCAATAGGAATTTCATTATTACCTATTACCTACAAGGCGCATAGTTCAGAAAAATACTTGCGTCCGTTAAATAATAACAAATAAGAGTGCGGAATGAATAACGTACTTATGCATAGAACAATGCAGTCATAAAGGTTCACGTCTCGTCCAAGACCGATAACATTCGACCTCTCCTATAACCCGACCATACGAAAAATATCTGTCGAAATAGAACCTCATTTGGACCAGACAACCTGCCAAGTTTAGTCGGTTTATAACTGTCTGTCGAGCCTCCACTGCCTCCAAAGTGAATGCAAAGTAACGATCACCACCGAAATCACCCGAACTACTTCGGGCCCCCGAGGTTATATATAGCTCTCACTTGGAAAATGACTCTTCAGTATTATTGTGTGTGCGGTAAGGGAGGACGCTTTCCGCGCGTACGGTTCGCCCGCCAACAATAACATTGCACATATTGCACATTATGTGAGTAACGTATTGTTATTTAAACAGTAAAATGCCTGCGGACATAATGTCGAGCACATGTCGTGGTGAAAATTTCGGCAAAAGTTTCAGTAAAAAAAGTATTGAAAGTGAAGTAAAATCTGGTTTCTTGGTACTTTTGGGACCAGGCGGGATGCGGCAGGATGTGAGAGTCGTTGTGTACAAGACCTCTTTGGAGCATTTCGCGGTGATCTATCCCAGGAAGAGGGTTACGAAGCCCATTGGCGTGGTGAACTTGAGGAACACAGCTGTCGAACAAGCCGAATCAAACAGCGGCTTCATTGTGCGACAGAAAGGCTACGACAACACAATATCCGCGAAGTTTGTGTGCTCCGAGCGCGAAGTTGAATCTTGGATGTCTGCGTTCACGTCGAGATCTTCACCGCACTGCGTGCACACCAGTCTCCCGGTTCTGGAGGAGACTGAGGAGAGCTAAGCAAATATAAGATTATCTAGCCGCTAAATGGTCTGGGTTATCTTCCTAATTTTGACGCGCCACGTCAAAACGAGGTTATGTTTGTTTTGCAATGGGATGCGAAAGTGAAAGCCGCGTTTTTTGCAACCGCTCGAAAGTGTCTCGGCTGCGGAGCTTAATAAAAACAAGTGCTACCTACAGTGTTCGCCATGACTCATCTAGGTTACTCCATGTTATTGTCTGGGTCTTAGAAGCCGCGGTATTTTGCTTTGCAAATGAGAAACGCGATTGTGTTGGAACAGCTACGTTGGATGAGGAAAGAATAGTTTGCGAGGTTGTTTACCTTGCACGTTTGTTTTCGTCCCGATCCACGGTGCATCTGATGAATGAAGACAGAAGTTTTGGCATACGTTCTAAGTTTTTGCATTGACCTAGTCGTGTTTTTAACTGAAGAAAATTACGGAAGTTTAACTAATCTTATGCAGATCAGATACGATTAATATTATAAGCATTTTAATACTTAATTACTCAACTAGTAGATATAAAAAAGGGGAAAATATAAGATGGACTTGAAATCTGTATCAGGTTCCTTGTAAACCGCAATCCAATGCTGTTTGTGGTTATGTTTATACCTAATAGATACTTTCTAAACAGAAGCATATCGGTTCCTTTTAGAAATACTGGGGTTGCTAAAGTAGACGTCGAGGTAATTGTTGATGTTATTGTGTATTAGTACCTACCTAGCCTATACATACCGTGTAAAACTAGTACAGTCTGTAATTTTTAATGAGTACGCCATTATCTATGGCAAAACATGTAATCACCGTTCGCGATTTATTTGCCAAACATGTAAACAAATATGAATATTTGGAAAAATAACCTTAATTCCTACACAATAAAGTTCAGTTTAGTTCTTCAAACATTTTTATAACTTTTTAAATAGTGCTTAGTCACTGTGAAATCAACTTAATTCATACTAAAATAAAGTTGATATTTGTTTAACTTGTCCAACAACAATTGGAAACATGCATTTCAATAGGCCATTCATCATCATTATCATCATTTCAGCCGAAAGACGTCCACTGATGGACATAGGCCCGAGCACCACCTCTTCGACCCTGTTCTAGTACTTAGGCTATTACGTAAAACTTAACACCTTGCCTTACGAACTCCAATTTGTACCGTATACTCATATCTTTACAAATAAATCATATTTTTTATCTTTTTAAACAAACAGTAGGACTTCAGAGGAGCAATTATCAATCTGTCCAAAATACTTCTAAGTTGCCTACATTTTTGACAAATTTTCGACATTGATTGTCGATGAGATGAGATTGCGACTATTTGCGACTAGATTTTGAACGTTTTTATTTATGGGAATTCGCGTTCAGGTCTTTGTCTCCAATAAACATTGGTGCTTGACTTACAGTAGCGCTTTGTACAACATCTTTTCCAATTTGCAAATAATTATGCTCTTCCCAGAATCCCAGTCTAGATACATCACCTACTCCATCACCAAGCTTAGCTAGCAACTTGAGCAGGCTCAAAATCAGAACACTGAATGTGGTCGGCATTAATATTTATGCCATCGGTACTATACAGGTTGAAATTGAAAACATGCGACAATTTGAAATGAAATGGGAGATTGTACTCGTCATTTAGAACAATTTTTACTATGAGACCAAACCTGAAATCGCGAAAAAAAATCAGCTGTTCTTTGTCGCATGTTTTAAATTTCACCCTGTATCGTGTATTGTTTCGCCTTCCTTAAGTCGACAGGCTGGTCGGTATTAGGCTTCCGTACCCAAAGAGTGCCAACGGAGCCCTATTACTAAACCTCCGCTGTCCGTCCGTCTGTCTGTCAGCGGGCTGTATCTCATGAACCGTAATAGGTAGACCGTTGACATTTTCACTTAGTGTGGATTTCTATTGCCGTTATAACAATACATAATACAAGAAACTTTTATTTTCGGCGTTCATTGCCGTGGGTGCGAAACCCGTCGTGTGCATCCGACTCGCATTTGGCCGGGTTTTTCTTGTTTCCTAATGCACTGCGCATGAATTTTTTGGAGATCTTCGCTTTTTTCCACACTACGAGTATTTCAGTAACTAGATAATTATGTTTACCGTAAACTTCTTTGCAATTGAAGTTTGTTTACGTATAATATTTTCTGTGGTCGGGCGGGACGGAAGTCAGTCCGTTATTCCCACACTTATCTTAATAGTCATTGCAAAGCAATTTAACTTTCTCAAGAACTATCCGACCCAAGTGTCACTACCATTTCTTTTGTTCTCTCACGTTACCTACCTACTTGCATAGATTTTTATTTCCTTACTAGCTAAACCGGCGAACTTTGTACCACCTCAGAATCAATAAGAACGATTGAATGTATGAGAAAATGAATTATCTATTTTTTCGGTAATAGTTAGTCTGCCATTCGGGGCGGAGAAAAATCCAATAAATCAAAGATCAAAAAAGCGGTCCAGACGTTCTTGAGTTATACATGGTGTAACTAACCCGAGTTTGTTGTATTTATAAAGAAGAATGAAGATGTATGAAGGCAATCTGGACAATGACACAGCTGTTCTGAATAAGAAACACATTTACTTCTTTCTTGAGGGATCTAACTTATTGTAGAACAATTCTCAGCTTTGAACTACAATTTTTCATTTAAAAAATGAGCAGTGGTACTGGTGGCCCAGTTGTAAAGGCCGCGGCTTACGAGTTGTACTTGTAGGTTGTGGGTTCGAACCCAAGCAGGCATAAAACTTTGTGTACATTATTTCACCAACACTTCTCTCAAAACGGTGAAGGAAAACAACATGTCCGAAATCGACACGTCCTAAAACCAAAAAATTCGGAGACATGTTACATCTACCAACCCGCACTGGGCCCGTGTGGTGGATTATGGCCCACTCTCTCACAGAGAAGAGGCCTGTTTCCCAGGAGTGGGAACATTATGGCTGATTATAATTACTTATAACAATTCTCAGCTTCTGCTTTTACTACTTCTGCAACTACAATTTTTCATACAAGGTACCTACCTACTCAAGTACTCAATCTCAACTTAAATCTAGTTTTACCTCATCATGACTAGAGTGACTACCTAATAATCACACCCCGGACACTCCATACAACGCTCGCAAAATAATTACCTACTACTACTACATTAACAAATGACGTTTGTATAAGTATGAATGTGTGCGTGAAATCTAGTAGGGCTGGCAGTAGTGCGTAGGAAGCTATGGTCTTAGTGCGAGTTTTAATATTTATTCGATCGTCAACTTATACTGCGTAACACACTATTAATCTCAATCTGAATTATTTTGAAGAGTATTGCTAATACATTGCTTCTTATGTTCGAAAAATGTGTCTGCTCAACAACGTAAATAACGCAATGAATGTTGTTGAACTGTCAAAATGAAACCCATTGCTACTAAGTGTGTTACGCAATTACCCCGTATAAACGCCACCCGCACCCTGATTGCGTAACACACTTTCTGAATCATTTTGAAGGATATTGCTAATCCTTTGCTTCATAGATATGTATGTCCGAAAAACAAATCTGCTCAACAACGTAAATAGCGCAATGAATGTTGTTGAACTGCCAAAATGAAAGCCATTGCTACTGATACCTAGTGTGTTACGCAATTACCCCGCTGGTGACAATAATTGGGTACAGACGCCAGCACATCAACCTACGTCAAATTTCCTTAATAGATTTTCAACTTTATCACTAAAACGTAAGGTTCAAAGTTGATTGGGAAAATGTGACAGTTTGGTGTAGGTTGATGTGCTGGCGTCTGTACATCATTATTCCATACAAATTTACGTACACACGGCTACACATCAAGCTATACATAACCAGTATAAGCTGACTTCTGAAAAACCTATACAATGCGAGGTCAGTTAAAACGGGAAATGTACAGCTTCATGTGTCGCCGTGTGTACTAAGTGACGAATAAGTATCAAAAGTCGGCCCTCTGAAGCATATTGAGATGATATTAAATGAGCTTATGTGTAACCAATATTGGAGGTTGTTGAACTGATTTTGTCTGTATTTGTAAATTATATACAATGAATTAATATGTAGATATAATGGTATTTAAATATAGCTGTTCTACTTGGTCCCATGAATAAATTATGCTAGATCATGTGTAGCATGCATGTGCGAATGCGACAATTTGTGAAACTAAGAATTTTTCATTTACCAGAACAAAATAAATGACATTTAGATTTTAGGAACCAAAATTAGAATTTTAAAATACCTACTCGTTGTGTGCCTCGTTGTGTGAAATCTTTATAGTGGAGTAAACGACCCTTAATATGAGGGTAAGTGGCAAAAGTTTTGAGAGTATCTATGTAAATGATTTTTTTTAATGTGTATTCAGGATGAAATGTTTTTTAATGTACCTACCTATAGTCAGGAAAAATAACTGCTTATAAAAGAGACTATCAACTTCAATAATAGGTAGGTAATCATTTTATTCCTCCTTGTGCCTACTTACCGAAATCGTGATTAATCCTTGACAATCGTACAATGGCTATAACACCGGAAACTGGCACAGTAGGTATATTAATTATTAATCTGTTAACCAATTAATTTTCCTGACTGTTCAAAAATGTTTGTATATTATTGTTTTTTTTGTACCTACTTGGTCGTTTATTAGACACGGTAAACCTACCAGTATTGTATTGCCAAATTAAATATTTAGCGGTGTATTTAATGACTGATATGAAAATAACCTTGTTGGTTAATTAAGTACTTATTTTGAAAACTTAACACCTGCGGGGTAATTGCGTAACACACTATCAGTAACAATGGCTTTTATTTTGACAGTTCAAGAATATTCATTGCGTTATTTACGTTGTTGAGCAGACAAATTTTTCGAACATGTAAAGCAATGAATTAGCAATATCCTTCAAAATGATTCAGATTGTGATTGTGTTACGCAACTACCCCGCTGGTTTGTGGAACGAAAATCGACGTTCTGTCAAAATAAAACGCATGTCATCCGATTGGCTGTTTATAATTCGGCCAAACAATCTCAGCAGTTAAACCAAAACTACTTAACAATTATTGTGTTGATTTTCGTTCTAGAAACCGTTCAGTATTTGTTGTATAATCAATAAAAGTTCCTTACAAATCATGAAAACATAGAGTTTCAGCAGTGCTATTCTGTAAAAATCTCACCGAAGAAAACTTAGGTGAAGTGAGCTTCAAGTGAGCATGAGCTGTCAATGTGTTCATCCCTAATATCAGTGGGATGACAGCTCACTTTACCTAATTTTTTTCGGTGAGATTTTTACAGAATAGACATGCAGAAATACAGATGATCAAATAAATATAATTTGCTAAACACTAACGTTAATTTAACGCCATTTCGGGAAGGCGGTTAAAAATACTTTCTACTAGGAAAAGAGTTATCTGTAATACTCGTAGTATCCGGAACGATAATGTTAATAAATAGAACGATTAAAGACATTACCACGAAGTTATTCTTTTATTTTCGTTTTCCACCGACAATTAGTTGTTTGAACACATTTCATTCAAAGCCTACTGTGCTCATAGTTTGTTCAACGAAATCTCCAAACGGCTGGTTGACACTTCCCGTGACCCAAGGGCAGGGCCCTTATTCACTGATTCCTTACTTCGAAACACGTCGATTCCTTAACTAATCACAAGTCAGGACATATGCTAATAATATTATCTATGACACAATGAACGAAACCGCACGAAAGAACGCGAAGTTGTCGTGGTTTGAACTGTCAAAATACCACGCTTGACACCCGTACGTGGTTTGCAGGTTGCAAGATTACGCTAGAAATAATAATTACCATACAAAATTGGGGCTCTGGTCTGTACCTTGACCAGAGGCTAAGTATTGTAATACAACGTGGCAATGCCGCCAGTCTCTTGGGAAAAGTCGACAGCGATGTGGAGAAATTTTCCTACGCCATATTTTAGTTTGTTCATAAGTACTAGTTTCAGTTACTCGTAGGTTAAATCTATGAAAATAAAAGAAAACTGTTTGATTTCATACCTAAAATCTATAGCCTCCCTCATATTTTATTCCCTCATTTTTATTAGATTTCAAAATCTATAGCCTCTCCTTTATAAAGTTCTAAGGCCTCATTTACGGAGGCGCCGGGCGTCGCGCGTTGCGTTGAGCGGCGCGGCCCGCACTGAATTCAAATATATGGCGTTGTATGAGTGCGTTTACGGAGAAGCGATTTTAGACGCGTTTGTTTGAATTAGGGCGTTTTTTGCGGCCGAGCCCGCGGATGGCACCGACGCGTCCCACGCGGCGTTTATCGCGGCGGCGCACGCAGCGGCAAATCTCGATGAAGCTATGTCCGAGGCTTCGCCGCGGGCGCCGCGGCGGGCACCGCCACGCTTCCCGTCTCGCTTCTCTATGAACATGGTCGTATATTGCTATAAGTTTGTGTTTACGCGTGCGATGATGCGTGCCGCTTCACGCGCCGCCCCACCGTAAACAGAAAAAACGTCCGACGCGCCGCGAGACGCCACGCCAAACGCGACGCGAGACGCCCCGCGTCTCCGTAAATAAGAAATAAGAACTTTTGAAGAATTAGTAAAATGGTGGGTATTTTTACCCGACTGTGCGACAACAAAGACGGTTATTAAATAATTAATTAAAATAAAGGTAGGTACTTAAATAAAAGTTCTTTAAACTCGTAAGTAGCCAAGTACGTAGAGGCAGTCATGTTTAATTCATGTATGTAAGTACGTTAGTCTGTGCCAAGGTCTAAAGTCTAAAGCAACACATTAATTTGCCAATAAAAACTAAATACCATGACCGGCAAGTCGAGGGACAAAACCACTCATTTTTTAACGTTTTTTCGAATTCTCTGGAAGTCATACCTACCTCCTAGCTATCTGCTTTGAGCAAAAAAACTGTACAGCCATGGTTTAACACTCTCCCTGCCATGGGAACCGCCGGCGACCCCCAAAAAATTTAGTTCAGCAGGCCAAAGCACATTTTTTAATACTTTTATTCGCGGGCCATAGGGTCCGCCGGCAGCCCCCATTTTTTTTGTTCGGTACGCCGCATCTACGTACGTATAGTTTTATTAGTTTTATTCTTTAATCGCCTGGCCGTGGGGGCCGCCGGCGTCTAGACGCCGGCGGCCCCCACGGCCAGGCGATTGTCCTTTTTTCAGCGCTTTTTCATCGATAACAAATCTAAATCGCGTTTTTCAATATGTCGGACGACTCTGACTTAGATATGCCAACCTGGTGAGCATAAGTTCGGGAAAAATCCTTTAGCTGACCATCGTAATCGGATTGTGCGTCATAAGTGCATACACTGTTACGAACAACTAAGATTGCAAGGTAAAACAAGTGTTGACGCCAAGAAACAAACTAAAAAAACTAACACCGTCTGCCTTACTTGCCCATCGAATCCCAGCGTTTGTGCCTCGTGTTTTGCGACTATTCATACAAAAAAGTAATTTTTAGGACATTATAATTATTTTTTGTTATAAAAACTTCATTAAATACGTAAATATTCATATTATGATTTTATTTTTTTACATCACTGTCAAGTCTCATAGCAACTCAATTACTGGTCCTATTGACTTGCTTCTTTTTTAATTTTTAGCTAAGTTTCATGTACACGCACGAGAAGTATCACATTTTCCATAACAGCACGCCAATAGTTGTAAAAATTATTTGAATTTGGGAGGTCAGGGCGGATCCCACGGCGTCTTCAAAGATTTTTTTTTGGACCCGCCGGCGGCTCCTACGGCCTCTTGTAATAATTTTAACTTTTGACTCACGGCGTTCACAATCAGCAAATTTGGGACCCGCCGGCGACCTCCATGGCCTCCTGAACTTCAAAAGCTTTATATATTGTCGGCAGGGAGAGTGTTAATAACCCTATTAACATAGATTTATAATAACGTCCAGATTGAGTGTTCCGTACAAAACGCACCGTTCTTATTGAATGCATTTAGTGATACGCGTGTGCGTTGGTACCGCCCACCGCAAGTGTATTATTATCGTTTCTGCAGTTGTGTGCGTGACGTTTTCTAATACCAGCGCAAAATGATTACCCCAAAATGTGGGAAAATTCGTGTAGTTTTCTTATTCATATTCACTTAGGTAATTATATAGTTACTATATGTGTACAAAATGAAACCCGCCTTTTACATTCATACCGATTGACTCTTATGATAGTTTTTGAAGATTGTTATAATTTTATTTTTAACATGGTTTTCGTAAACATGTGTGAATGAACAAAAAACTTTTAATATCATAGGTACTAATATTATAAATCAGAAACTTTGTGAGTGGTACTGGTTTGAGAATTATCGCTAAACATACGTTAATGTGGGAACATTATAGGCTGATGATGATGATGATGATACGTTAATGTAGCAAACATACCTAAAATATTGTTTCGCTCCAAATCCGTTTGTTGACTCAATAATATCGTAGTATTAAAAAAGATGGTAAAAGTATTTCATACCCTTGGCAACCATTGATATCATTTTGTTGATAATAATAATGTTGATTTCGTAACATTATACAATATTAAAATATCGCAGCATAAAAAAAGGGTAAAAATATTTCATGCCTTACCTTGGCAATACTCAAATATTATGGCGTCGTTTTGTTTTTATTTTGTTTTCGTAATAATTTCAATGAAATACGTAGAAATTCATCATAAAATTGCAAACTTACCTGTGAAATGTGATGTTCGTATCCTTGTCTTTTTTTGGAGTGTAGTTTTTACACGATTTCACTGCACAAACCGTCATTTTTTCAATTATATTTAACAGCGTTTTCTGACGTACACGCGTTGAACGTCTGTCGCGTAATGGCGGCCTGTGGGCGGGGCTAACGAACGAATACACTATTTTGGTGTCTGTGAATTCGAAGCATTTTGACAGCGCGTACTAGGCATCTGGACGTTATTATAAATCTATGCCTATTAACTATACTGACTAGTCGGGTAAACTAGCAGGTAGGTGGATAATACTTATAGGTACCTACCAGAAAGACTTATTTACAGATGTACAGACGCCAGCACATCAACCTACCCGAAACTGTCACATTTTCCCAATCAACTTTGAACCTTATGCTTTAGTGATAAAGTTGAAAATCTAGTAAAGAAATTTGACAGATTGTAGTAGGTTGATGTGCTGGCGTCTGTACATGTTGGTTTCGAAAGTCCACAGGACATTGAAATGTCCTAAAGTTTTACTAAAGTAGTCCTTGAACCAAAAATTCTAAGACATTGTGTTGTGACATCATCACATCACCATCACCAACCCGCACTGGGCATGCGTGGCGGATTATGTCCCAGTCCTCACAGAAAGGAGGCCTGTTGTGTCCCTGCAGTGAGAACGTTTTATATAGGCTGATTATGATTAAATTTTGGCGACGTAAAACTGGTGGATGCCAAGCTTCATAGCTTGGCTCATCGCCGCAAGGTTGCCTGCCTGTCGGTCTTCTACAGACTATACTTCGGTGAGTGTGCCCAAGAACTCCACGACGTCATTCCACCGACCCCCTTCTACCTCCGAACATCCAGACGCACTGCAAGTTACCATCCCTACCTGGTTGCTATTCCACCAATTCGCACTAAGCGTTTGCAAATGTCCTTTATAATGCGCACAGCAAAAGAATGGAACTCTCTACCTGCGTCTGTTTTTCCGAGCGCATACAACCCGAATCTCTTCAAAGTGAGAGTGAACAGGCTTCTTCTGGGTAAGCTCGCTCCATCGTCGACTTTGTCTCTGTCACCTTTGACCTAGACTAGAGTCAAGACCAAGTCCATTTCAAATAAAAAAACCGGCCAAGTGCGAGTCGGACTCGCGCACCGAGGGTTCCGTACAAACCTGTTTAAAATATTTTTATTAGGTATATGATATGACTAAAAATTTGCGGTTTTCGCAATTTTTCCTTTTAATCTGTGCTATAAGACGTTGCTTCGTACCAAATTTCAAGATTCTGAGTTCACGGGAAGTACCTACCCTGTAAGTTTTGATTCCCTTGCGAGTGTCGAAAATTTGCGGAACGGCTGTATCTTTTGATTGCGTTGGCTTAGAAGTTTGATTTTTTCACAGCTCCAAGGGAGCGTAGACCTGAGTATTTGACATAAATTCCAGTTTGATACCTCCACGCGTTCTTGAGAAAAAGGGTCTTGACAGACAGCCGGACGGACGGACAACAACGTGATCCTATAAGGGTTCCGTTTTTTTTCCTTTCGAGGTACGGAACCCTAAAAAAAAATATCTAGCTACTGCTCACGACTTAGCCGCGTGAAACTTTTTTTTCCCCGACCCACCCTGGCGCATCGCATCGCCTACCCGCGCTATTACTTCGTTTTCACTTAGCGTTCTTTGTGATTTTTTTTGTTTTTGCACGGTTCCTAAGAGTCCTAGATCATCCGTGATCCGTGATGTTAAGTAGCCTTCCTCAAGAATTGGGTTGTCAAATGCAAAAGCAATTTTTCAAACCCGACTGGTAGTTCTAGAGAAATCTAGGGATTAGCGCGTTCAAACAAACTCTTTAGCTTTATTATTAGTATACTAACGCCAATCGATTATTTCAGGCAAATCCGCTAGTTCGTACTTAACTGTAATAATGCTAAAACGTTAACACCGCGAAACACTTACAGTATATTGTAATTTTATTTTAAAACTAGCTGTTAACCGTGTCTTCGTCCGCGTGTAATTTAACAAAAAAGTTATTGTTCAGTTTTAATTTTTTTTTGTGGGACCCTATGATTATTTCCTTTTTCTAAAATAAAAGTAGCTTAAGTTACTTCTTATTACATAAGCTATCTGCCAGTGAAAGTCCCGTCAAAATCGGTTGAGCCGTTTCAGAGATTAGCCGGAACAAACAGACAGACAGACAGACAAAAATTGTAAAAAATGTTATTTTGGTATATGTAGCGTGTGTACATCCATATGCATTTAGTAAAAAGCGGTTATTTTAATATTACAAACAGACACTCCAATTTTATTTATAGATAGATGTATATTATGTAGATTGCAAAGCGCACGCGGACGTCCGCGTCGTGCGGAACGGCCTGGTTTTTATGAAACACGCTAATATAACTTCATTATATTCTTTTAAATTCGTATGGCCTTTTTGCAAGAGATATAGGAGTTTTATGTTTAACTGCAGTTTACCCGTCTTATAACGTATCTCCCGGGGCCCCGACTTATGGTAATAGAAGGAACAGTGAGGTTTTAGTGGGTAGGAGTCCGACACAACCAAGAAGATATGCAATTATTAAGTACCTAACAAGGAATTGACAAAATGTCATGCTCTAGATGCATGTCTCGCGTGTGTTGGATCATTCGGTTCCCTACAAAATGGTTGAGCTTTTTTTTTATGGATGGGAAATCATCAAGTGAACCCTCCCGCTCTGGGTGGAGCGGAAGGGAGTGTCAGACTCTTACTGACTAAAGCCCATTCGTGTTCCTTCCTTAGCCCTTTATGTTCCGGGGTAGCGGTAACCCTTTCGCACAATCCCGCACCCCCGGCAGGCTTCGGCCCTGACAGGCCCCTTCCTTTTTTCTGAGATCTCTTTGAGGCCCGCGTGGAACACGCACGCGCCGTCTGGAACACGTTACGTACGCGCCATCAAAATGGTTAAGCTGGAAGGAGCTGATCCACGCATCATGATCGTGAACGGGCGCTGTCACTGTTGAGACTAATTTTGTTTTTTTTTTATACATTGTTCTCACAGTAGAAGCAACAAGAATAATGTAGGTAGAGAGGCCAGCACATCAAGCTACCCCAAATCTGGTAGCTTGATGTGCTGGCGTCTGTACCTACCTAGGATTTTGTAATATCTTGATTTAAAATAATGTCCTTGGAGTTTTTTACCCATTCTTCTCCATAGATATCTACGCTACGTTTTGGAATGGGCAACTAACTTCAATTTTCTGACCGCCTCCTTGACAGTTCAAGTGCCTGCACCTGGTTTAATTGAAATAAATGCTTTGAGTTTGAGTTTTGAGATAAAATCACAAGAGGGCTTCTCGTGTCCTTGTGAACACTTCACAAAAGTTTCGCAGGGTTTTCAATACAGATTAAATCTTCACAAAAGATCTAATTTTCCAGACTAAAGTCCTATAAATATTTCATGAATGTCCGACGGCCTTGCGCCGTCGCGTCGTACCTATTCAACATTTTAGTTATTTGCCAAGACGCTTGAAACCGTAGTTCCTACAAGCCGCGTTTTTTTCGTGTCCGTCTACTTAAATGTTGCTTATAATGTGAGCGCAGACAGTTATGAGTCATATTAATGTATTGGCTCAAGTTATTGTAAACTAGCTGTGCCCGCGACTTGGTTCGCGTACATATTAGTACATGGATATTTTTTTTTGCGCAGTACCCTCATTCTTTTTTCAAAAATAAAACCCGTTATGCTTAAGTTACTCCTTATAACATCAGCTATCTGCCTGTGAAAGTCCCGTCAAAATTGGTCCAGCCTTTACGGAGATTAGCCGGAACAAACAGACAGACAAAACTTTTAAAAATTGATCTTTTGTTATAAGTACATACCGTATACAGGGTAAAATTGCGAAACTCCGCAGACGTGCTGGGTATCTATGTAGGTACCTATATCTAAACATGATAAAACAATTAATTTGATCATGTGTTTTTTGTTTCATCTACCGCAGGTAACAGTGTAGTCCCTTGATATTATACAGGGTGGGCCAAAAATTTTTGCACTTTTGAAACATGAACAAAACTGCAAAATGTTACTTTGTTGACAATTTACTGTGGTAAGCTCGAATTTTCAGGTATCCCCACAAGAAAAAATGACAAAGTGTATCGGTGATCGTTCCTTACGGAAATTTCAACCAGCTGAACGTTTTCATCGCTTCTTCTTGAACGTGGCCGCCCTGTTTGTTTAATATTCGTTGTGGAACCAATTTGCCCAAACTTCTCGATCCAAGCTTTGATTAAATTAACACTTGGACACTCACTTACACGACGTAATCCGTATTCAATTCTAAACAGGCGTCGTACAGTCACGTAGGTACCGATGTTTTTGTAAAAAAAAAAAAACAAAAAGCACTGAATCGCTCCATCGTGTATTTTCCCGCCAACTGCGCGCTCTACTGTCAAACGGATTTCGAGATATTCTTGTTGCTATTTTCAAAAATTTTTGGCCCACCTTGTGTCATAATAAGTCATTTAATCATTTGTTCATATTGGTACAGTTCGCTTCAAAGTAAGGGAACCCCTTTTGGGAATGACATTAAACCCATTTAAGGTTTTGTAACGTATTGTATATGGCGTGTTGGTCTAGTGGTTAAGACAGCGGCTTAACAATTCGATGGTCTCGAGTTCAAATCCTCGGACGAGAAGTTCTTTTTTTGTTTTTTTTTGTTTCTTTTATAGGTTATTATGTGATTTTTGTTAATTATTATTTAAGAAATCAAATGTTGAAGTAGGTATGAGGTTTGTAAGAAAATCTAGGCATGTTGCATAAACAATATTCATTTATTTCTCTAATTACATTTCTAAGACTTCATGGAATCCACTTCACGGTTGAATATACAGTTTTCTATGTGTGTTAAATTGGGGTTATTTACTTAGAATATTAACTAAACACAAAATAGATACCCTGGGTGAGGTTTAGAATGTTTAACATTAGATAACGGTTCATTTATAGATTTTTCTAGAAACAACTACAATAATATTTATTCATTTAAAGTTGTGAAAACATTAATTTTTTATACTTTGTATGATCTTATCGGAAAAAAAGATTAAAAAATTAAATGTTGTCATTTGTGCCTGTGAATTACAGAGGAAGAACCAACATGCTAAACTATAAAAGTATAGCAATATACATCTTTCTCTTTTATCACATTTTCTGATAACCCTTATTTAACACAACATTAGAAATTATAAAAATATGTGAGGTCAGATGGTGCATCACACATTACAAGACTACTTGTAAACAAAAGCATCTGGATTGATAATAATAAAGGTTGTTTATTTTTGATTAACTACGAATTAATGATTCCACAAATATTGGGAATTATTAACACTTGCTCATACGTTCCAATGTAATTTTATCAGATCAGTTACACAATAAATCTGCCGAGTAAATTGCTTATTAATAACGGAGAGGATGGCCGTCACTGTCTATCACTTCTTGAAGTCACACTTGAACGCGTAGTTTTGAAGGGTGTCACTGAGTGAACTTCCACAATATTACGGTGTCGCCCCGATTCATTAGTGTAAACAATTATTGAGCGAGGGCCTTGGCGATCACATTTCACATCACCAGTTGCATGATACCTTTGTATCCATCTACGAACTGTTTTTCTCTGGAACGAAAATAATAATATTAGGAATACATAAAAAAATCCAACTTGTCAGTAATAATGCAACATGATTGCAACAATAAATACATATATGTGTATAACGTAAATCTTACCGTTATGGCCATATCTCGTTCTTTATGCTTTGTTCCTGTTCCCAGAGAACAACAATTTTAGAGTCCGCGTATCACTGGTCAGTTTCCCTCAGTCGTCAGTTTATTTAATTCTAGCCTTCAAAAAGTTATTAATCGAACAATACTATCGGTTAATATAATCAACTGTTCAAACACTTAATAAATTGGATAATATTTCGACGAAGATAATTACGCACAAGCGGATCGACACGAAAACGAAACGATTTGAAAAGTAATTATACCCTCAATCACAGTTTAGTAAATAAGGCGAAGAAGTATTCTAAATTCAACCTTAACTCGCAGTTCATACAGCTAGTTAAGTTTCTGAAGTAAAATTACGGTAGGTAGTGCAACAATCGGAATCAGGCACATTCTATTCAACCAAACAAGAAATCTATGCAAAATTCAACCTTATCTTTTAGTAAATTGAGGAGTTACGAATTGCATTTTGTAAAACAAGACGGTAAGGTGTTAGTATTTATAATACGTGGTGGAAGTTGAAATTTAAACCTTAATATCTAGAAGATTAGACCGTTATCAACCTTGTTCGATAAAAGGAGTAAAGCTATTCAAATTTTCGTTAAGATGGCTAACTGATTCAATAGTCTAGTGGTATAAGGCGCGGTCTATGTGATCGGCTGGCGCCTGGTGATGCGGGTTCGTATCCTCAATCGCACGGAAAGTGTCTTTTTGTAAGTTAAGTTATTCTTGGGATACGGTTCGGGCAACAAGCCGAAAAAATACCATATTATAATTATTTAAAAACTTGCAAATAATATTTGAGTGGGATCGGTGGATGCTCGGGCAGAGATGGATGCGCCGCGCCGCGCGGCAGCGGGGGAGGGAGTTGCTTGAGGCCAGAGCCACGTGACGCGCCCGAGCGCGCGCGCTCGAGCCCGCCATCGCTCGAGCGACGAGCGACGGCGGGCTCGAGCGCGCTCGGGCGATAATCTTTAAAGTCTTGGGGGGTTCCTTTTCTCTGAAGCTGATCGTACAATAAATAGTAGTAAAATACAAGCGCGCAATTATTAGTTAAAATATCTGTTTTTGAAGTGAAAACTTCTTTAGGCGCGTTGGGCATTTTTTGAGATGGGAAAAAACCATTGAATTCGCGCCACTGTTACCAAGAGCGACACCGCTTTGGATGTGTTCGGCTGTCCTCGGGATGTACTCGGTTTTAATGTATTTTCGATATGTCAGTGAGTGATGGCAAAGTGTTTGTGTTTTGTTTAGGTATTAGTAAAGTGTTTTGTTTATGACGATTAAAAAAATACACGCGTAATTGTTCAAGTTTTCACTTCTGTCGGCACTCCCGGAGTGCCCCTTTTTTTGTATTCTTCACAGACGTGATGTGTAGGTATATCGATACTGGTTCGTGATATCGATCTAAACACAATAAAACAAAAGAAAACATATTTTCTCAACACATACTTCAAGTAACAACACTACCAGCCGTCGTTGACCCCAAAAAAAAACGAACATCAAATCTTGATTAACGTTGAAAAGAACATTTGGGAAGTGGTTACGGAGTCGTCACAGCATGTTTTGCCTGATTCCATGCTAATAAGAAGGTATAATGATATTTGGTTTATTTTATCGTGTTTCAGATATGGATAACCATCACGTATGCGGTATGCGGAGTTTAATAGCTAATTTAGTTTGACCCTGTACGAGTATACTACAGGATGAAATTGAATTCATGGGCATCCTTATAAAGGGTCATTGTACTCATCAAAAAAGGATGCCCATGAATTTAATTTCATCCTGTATATTAAGCATTTAGTAAAAAGTTGTTATTTTGACATTACATTACAAACAGACTCTTCAATTTGATTTATTTGTATGTATGTATGTGATTCACAAGTCTGTCCTAACGTAATACCTACATCTACAGTGTATAGACCATAGATATATGACTATGGTATAGACTTGTCAGTGTCACACTGGTATGTACAGTGCCCATACAAATATTTGCAAGCCCGATTACTTTTGACGTGGAGTCATGTTACTGAAAGCTAGGATAGCGTATAGAATGTACCTACATACCTACCTAACAATTCGCCATTCTTTCATAAGATTTGGATACTTTCACTTCACCTGTACCGGCTGTACCTACCTAAATAATGATTGCGAGTAGTCGAGTAGATTAGTAGGTACTTATACCTACTTAGAGATAGTATCAATACACTTCACTCTCGCCTTTTAGTCTGTCGAACGCGAACTAAACAGAAATCAATAAATTTAAGTGACATTTTAAAATATCCATATCCATACTAATATTATAAATTCGAAAGTAACTCTGTCTGTCTGTCTGTATGTTGCCTTTTCACGCCTAAACCACTGAACGGATTTCGATAAAATTTGGCAGAGATATAGATTGCATATCTCGGGGGAGGACATAGGCTACTTTTTGTTTCAAAATATCCCTAAAGGCCCAGGTTTCCTATACAAACTTTCATCCCTAGGGGTTGAATGTTTGTATGGGAAACCTGTTATTTCTTCAGTTAGGGATATGAAAATTTGTAGGGTGTGTTCTTTGTGAAGAGTAAAATTTAATTTTATTAATAGAAAACAAACAGCTTCTTTATCAAATTAAATTTCAGTCGAAAATATCCATCCGTTTCTTACTACTTCAACTATATCCGACGACCCTGCATACTTATATCTTTAGTTGACTGTACGTTTTCTGATCCATTTGTTTACATTTTCATCAGAACAGACAGGTACCTGCACTACCTACATTATCTAAGGCTGCCTGTCCATTTGAGCTGGAGCGGTGCAAGTAAGCGGAGAAGTAGTACCTGCTGTGGCGAAGTGTTCTTGTGAATTGAAGCGTGAATGGTGTAGATTTTGTGGGACTCTATTGGTTAATTTCTTCCTAGGTAGGTAAGTCAGCCCTTCTCTACTTCTCTCCAGTCTGCGTAAAGTAAAATAACGAAACAGCAAGCGATATATTGTCGTGAGTTAGAATCTCATCCGTTGCGCAAACCTATCGCAAGTAAATCTATAGGTACCATCGAGGACTTTCCCGCGCCCTGTTAAAAAATTTTTCGCCTAAATCCTGCGGCGGCGCGCGGCGCCAAGCCACGCTCCCTTAAAGTTTTCTTCTATTAGGCCTGCGCTGCGCAGCTTAGTGACGCATCACGCGTATTCGTTTTGTGAATTTACGGACGAACTATTTGCCGTGGCGCGCTTAATTACTAGAGAGCGCTTCTATTTTTTGAGTGCAAGCAAAAATGAACTTAGTGGTGGTCAGGAGGCAGAAGTGTCCGCGATAGTACCTAGCTTTGTTGGAGAGGTTTGAATTTGGTAGGTCTTAATTCATATTGCTAGATATAGCCCAGCCTTATTCAGTCAGAAAAGCATGTCTCCTAATTGTGTAACTAACAATCAAGAAATAATTGTTAGTTTACACTAGGTACACTATTATTATTAACTAAATAACTACTAACGAGCCATAACTAAGTTATCGCGAATAGGTACGTGTGGTATACAATCCATATCAGGATTACTAACTGCTTTTAATTATGCAATAGGTACAGCTCTGAACACGTCATTCTTATTTTTGTAAGCTAGTTTCGCTGCCCGGTTTTAGGTACCTACTTAAAAAATTATGTAGACGAAGAAGGTAAGAAACGTAGATAGTTTATACATACTTAGGAGTCAATAAAATAGAGGTTCTTGACGAGAACGACCCAATTCTCGTTCTCTGCGGAGAGCAGTGGTGGCCCAGTGGTATCGGCCGTGACGTACGAGGTCGTAGGTTCGAACCCAGATAGGCGCTTTACTTTGTGTAAATTATTTCATCACCACTACTCTCACCAGTGAAGAAAACATCGTGAGGAATCCGGCATGTCTTAGAACCAAAAATTCGAAGACGTGTGACATCTACCAACCCGCACTGGGCCCGCGTGGATTACAGCTCACTCCCTCTTACAATGAGGAGGCCTGTGTCCCAGCAGTGGGTACATTATAGGGTGATTATGAAGCTGCGCTTGCCGCAGTACAGATTGGAGGTAGGTATAGACGCCAGCACATCAAGCTACTAAGTACAATCTGTCAAATTTCTTTAATAGATTTTCAACTTTATCGCTAAAGCATTAGGTTCAAGCTTGGTTGGGAAAATTTGACAGTTTCGGGTAGCTTGATGTGCTGGCGTCTGTACAATCCAGACCTTAGGGCAGCACGTTCAACGTCAGGCTTATCAGTCATGCTAATATATCTGTCGGATTTTCAGAAGCCCTAAAGTGTTCTAACCACTGACTAACTGGTCTGGTATTCGTAGGCAGCTTGTAAGACTAGAAAGTATCTTAAAAATGGTTTGTGGAGGTGAGATGATAATCACCCCCCGTTAAAAATTCAGCTGCATCTCGACATCCAGGCTGTAAAGATGGTATGGTATGGATGAAGAGAAGGTAAGTCAGGTTCAGGCATATAAATGATAAATGATTGTATTCCTGTAAGGCTGTAGGTAAGTAGCTTTGTACAAACTCTGTCACGTAAATCAAACATATTTTAAAAAAGTAGATGAGGTCGGCGTTTCCTATTCGACTACTCTGAGAAGAAAGGCCGAAACAAACTCAGAGGTCAGTCCCTTTTAAAGTCAAAACATAATGGTGAGATCTTATGAAGGCCATGTAGATTGGTGTCTGAAATGATCTTTTGTGGAAAGAACCACACAGATTGAATGGACCTGTCCAGTCAGTGCACGCATTTGTCAGTAATCGTGCAGGTCAACTCAGTACGTAAGGAGCTCAAGCTAAGAGATTGTGTAAGTAAATAGGTACCTATATATTCTGTTTATTTATGACAAATGACAATTGTCTTAGATGTACCTATATATCCCACGCCAGTACCTAGCTATTGGTATTTAGCTATGTTGCATATTATTTTATTCAACATACAAACAGTCAATATCTATAGTTAGGTCCATAAACCACAATTACCTGACTTGCGCTAACGACCAATTAAAACCAGCCAGTTACTTTAAAATGAAGACTAAAACAAAACGCACGCGAGAGCAGGCGCCCGCAAAAATGCAAAATCTAGTTACAAGCGTCCTTTTTGTATTATTCGCCTTCGCGTTTTATCTTACCATCTCCTTCGAGCCACTGTCAAAAGAAGAACAGATGAAGAGATACAACAAAATGACTGAGGACGTGGAACCATTTAGAAAGAACTTAACGGAATGCGCGCGCCAAGTAAAAGCCTCAATGGCGGACGTCGAAAACTTTTTAAAACGAATCCCGCAGGCGAATTTGCAAGGAAAATGTTTCGTTGCCTGCATACTAAAACGTAACGCAATAATAAAGAATAATAAGATTAGTAAAGATCAACTGTTGGATGCTAACAGAGCTGTCTACGGGGAGGATAGTGAGGTGATGGCTCGTTTGAAGATCGCCATAAGGGAATGTACGAAAGCAGTTGACGGTATCTTTGAAGTTTGTGAGTACGCGTCAGTGTTCAACGACTGTATGCATATAAAGATGGAGCATATTTTAGATCAGGTGATGATGGAGCGGCGTATGGATGCAATAGGTCAGATCACGTCGAATCCTGACCAATGGGGCGAAGCAGAAGATGAGATCATGAAGTTGGTGAAGGATGAACTTTAGTTGTAAGATTTTTATGTTTTAAAAACGGACTGTTCTTTTTCATTATTAACCTTTTGAACGCCAGAATATAAACGTATCGCCGTACCCCTGACGCCAGGCCACTTTAACAACACACACACACACTTAAAACAACAAATTTCTCGATATGGGTGGTTTATTTATATTAGTTTCATGCAATACAATATAGACGGAAGCTTAAACTTTTAAATTATATAAATAAAAACACACAAAAGTAATGATTAAATTGTTTATTTCATAATATCCGACGACGACGACTGACGTGTATTTTGTCATATTATATTTGTGACGTTGGCGTTCAGGGTAAGATTTCGTTTGTCACAAATATGTGACAATGGCGTTCAAAAAGTTAATAGGAATAAGGGTGAAATCATACTTACACGCACGGCAGCATTTATGTGTCTCGTATCTCCTTTAGAAGCGTCATTCGCTAGAGCGAGGAGTCAGCTCGCGAGCATCCGCATCGACAGCGCTATTTATTACGTGCGCATGGACTTCTCGTTTTAATGAATTAGGTACATGAATAGTGAACTAAATAACAGCTTCTAACATGGCATAACATCACACTTGTAATCCCTGAAGGGTTCAGCAGAGGTGTACCTATAGTACACCCACATTTCGCCAGTCATGTTTAAGTCCGATGTAATAGGTACGGGGCGAGCCTTTTGCCATCAAGCGGGCACAAATCCAGACTCTCTGCTACTGAGAAATTCCTGGTTGAAATTACCGTCACGGAACGTCCATATGTGAAAAATAAAAAAGAATGGCGTCATACTGTTTGGTGTTACGGCATACGAGTCGCGTCAACAGACGTTTCAAATTAAAAAAACACGTAACACTGACCGGCTCGCGGGAATCGAACCCAGGTACCTCATACTCAGTACCGCATGTAACCACTAGAGCAACGAGGCAGCTTCTAAGTGGTAGCATATATAACAACAGCAGCCCAACAACAAACATCGGGCGTTTATTCCCGGTCGTCCCCACTGGGCACAAGTGGGAAAAATCCGTGAAATCTCTTATTGAAATACCCATTATTGCATTTTGACTCTCGGTCTATAGCGGAACAAGTGGGAAATAAAGTTCCAATCGTCACCACTAGGGACGAATGAAACTTTTTTTTCCCCACGCGTGACCAGTGGGGACGACGAGGCGGGGACGACCGGGAATAGAGGACACCGGGCATTAAGCGCTCCAGACACAACACTGCATCGGTCGGAGACACTTCCCACTTCGCTTCTCTCCTCTAAAACAAGCAAAAAGAGAAAGAGGAAAGGGTTATATTCTGACCTGTGCGTTTAAAATGTGATTTCATCCTTAGGCTGCTTACGTAAAGAAGCGGGTGTTCGAGCCCGACTCCCGGTAGGTACAGAGCTCTGCAGGTTGATCTTCGGAAAGAAATGGTTCCATGTTTTACCTGTTTCTTTATGTGTGAGCGCAAAGTCAATGTGGAACTATTTGACCTTCACCGATCGGTACCGACTTGTCTTTACCGGGAACCCGCTTCTTTAACAAGCACCTTTAGACAGTCTTACAGCCTGTGTTCGTCTTTTGTTTTAAGCAAAGCCAAGCGCATTTTACAGCCGCAGCGGGCCGCAGCGCAACGCATTTTCATACAGAAAAGTGCAGCGTCTAGTAGCGCCAAGTAGTATGCGTTGGTTCATAGAAAGTGATGAAAGAAGATTTTGCAATGCGCTCTGTTGCGTCGCGGCCCGCCCCAGTCTGCGTTAGCCTAAATAAGTAAGTGAATCGAATCTGCATTTATTCCTGTGCATGTATGTCTCAATATTATTTAAACGTTGCGTATGTTTGTGTGAATAAATAAAACAAAACTTGTTACGAAGAAATTTTAATTCTTTTCGAAATCACCTAATTTATAACTTCGATATGATTCACTTAAAATTTACAATAGAAGCGCACATTACAAAACAAATTGGACACAAACTTGCTCCGCTTTTGTCAAATAGTCATTTGGTGGGTACATCGCATATTTCTAGGGGCAACTCTACAGTTACGTTAACATATTCAACTGTTTCTAGCAAATGATATTCGATACAAGGGACCTGTAGCTCGCTATGAGGTTGATGTTACAGAAATATCAAGGAAAGACGTCGGCATCATACAAATCAATTGTCACGTTACAAAATTACAAAATATTGCATCAAATTATCAATAGATTGAAAATTTAACTGACATTTTCTTAAAACATTTTCGAAAAGTTGTTTAAATTTTGTCTAGAGAAACAACATTTGTGTCCCAGTTCCAGAGAAGAGCATCGAACAAACTTCGTTGTTACAAAGGTACTTATCAATTTATCATCTAAAAGTACAAGTTATCAAATAAAATAAATACGTTAAAAAATCAGTTCACAACAAAGTTTCGTGAACAATTAATGTTCACTATTTTTAAGGAAGAGTGTATTTACACAGTCCCGCTAAAGTAGGATTTATACGACGACACTAGACATGGGTTTCTTTTGTAATCGGAAATAAGTATCACGCTTAAAATCGGGAGATATTCTATTTCACGCAAACCACACACATAGAAAAAAAAATAGTTTATCACATTTATCAAGTATCAAGATCAAGTATTTTGTAGCGGTATCTACAACGCCACATGCGCCGCGCAACTAGCATAGATACAACTGCCCGATGATTCATGTCGGGCTGTTGTATCTATGCTAGTTGCGCGGTAAACTCTGCTTGCGAGATGCAGGATTTGCGTGACGTCAGTATGACGCGTTGTTTGCATGTGGCGTTGTAGATACCGCTACAATTTTATAACTGGAAATTGGTAATCATAGATTCCATGATAGGTGTTTACAAAGACATTGTTACAATAAACAATACATAAGAAGGCCAATTCCCGTAATTAAAAACGTTCCAAATCTCGTCACAATCACAATCACATCAACGACAATCAATGTCAAAAACTTGTCAAATATGTTGGGAAATTAGAGGTATTTTTGACAGATTGAGACTGAGTTTAGACTGTGAACGTTCTTAAAATTAAGAGATTTGCCCCTCACGAAGTTATTACTAGTGTCGTCATCGAAATCCACGAAGAAACACGCTACATAAACAAAGTGCGCTTTTCTTAAAGTCACATTCAAATATCAAACAAACTGGTTTGTCTAAACTAAAGGGCTAAATACCTGTTTCATGCACTTCTCTTTATACAAATAGATAGAAGACATCGAATGTACAATTGTTCCTATATTAACTAGTACTAGAACTAAACCCAGTGGGCTCTTGAGCTCTTGTTCCAAAGATACAAATAAATACACCATTTCTGACGTGGACTGATGTTCAAAATATTCAATTTAATATAAAAAAAAAAAAACACTACATTGTATATTTTAATCTGAAAAGTGTGCTACTAGAATTAATAAAACAGTATTTTGAATTTGATTTTTTTTTTTGTAATTTTGAGTATTTTGGTCAACATACAAGTCAGATAGACTAAATACATAGTTTATTGGCTCAAATATTTCTCTAGCTACGAGTAAATTGAAGTAAAACCTGTAGTGAAGGTAAATATTATATCGCTTTCTTTGATAACACCAAATATCGGAAAAATCTCAAACAAATATAAATTCAGTGAAAAATTCATATTAATAAGTTAACACACATCAGACCACAAAATGGGTACAACAACGAACACTTCCAAATATTTATCTTATAACTTATTACGAAAAACAAGTAATCCATACGAAAATGGTTAAATACGCTTACATTATTACCAGATGATACCTATTAACATTACATTCTAAAAACTAAGGTATCATACAGTCTTAATTTCATCAAAATTTATTAAAAACCCAAATTTTATGTTAAAACTTTTTATATAAATTACTATTCACTATATAAACAGTTTAATCAACCATTTGTCTTAGCTAAAATATATAACTACCCTATTCCTTGAAGTCATGTATAGTACTTACAACTAATATCCTTAAAAGAAAATCAAAGCTATAGAAAACGATAATATGGCAGTGTCCTAAAACAAAAATAATATAATGTTGTTAAAAAATAGTAAGCGTATATTGAATCCTAACTTTTAATTGTAAAATTATAGTTAAAATAATGTAAAACAATATTATTCAATTCATTTAAGGGTAAGTTAGGTTTTAAGCTCAAAATATTAAAAATATCGTCTATTTGTTTGCAATTATAGTGGTATCTAATATTTAAACATTTCGTTCAAAATTATTATGGCTAATTGAAATATTTTAGTAAAACTATTCGATGCAGTTTACATGCACGCGAGTGTATTCAAAGTTAACAATGTTTTACAATTAGAGACAGTAGAAAACAAATGTCACTCACAAGGCTGACCATAAACTTTCTGTGAAATAAAATGGCCACAACTTTGAGCTTGTAGATCTCCTGGCCGGTCCAGTCGCAGCTTCGTTGTGTGGCCAGTTTTCAAGTAAACAAACTGCAGACAGATTTATTTGGGATGAAAATAAAGGTTTTCAGGATTCATTCAACATTGACATCCTCTTGGGCTCAGGCTAGAGTTAAATTAATTTACCTATTTCATTTATCTGTTTTCATCTGATTAAGATAATGACTTGGGAGACAGCCCGCATTAGGCCGAAATAACATTTCACAATTACTTTGTCAAGTCGTCGTAAAATGAAGAGTAAGAGGTATTAACTTTTTTAATATTACCACAATAAAAAAATATTTTGTGTGATCAAAAATGTGATATTAAATATATTTCGTGTTATTAAAAATGTGATATAAATATAGTTGATTCAACATGTCTCTAACTGTCAAACACCTATTTACTAATAACAGCTATACAACTAAATTAAGATCAAAATATACACGCCACACGGAGCGGCCATTATCATCGATTTAATTTTAATACTACAAAAATACTTCATTTTTTATGGACTCTTCTTTTTGGCCCACATTGTTTTATTCAAAAAATAACTTTTTCTAAATAAAAAAGGAATAATATTTACAGAAGTGTCGGCAGTAAGGTTCAGTCACGATACAATTTTAAGAAAACTAGTCTAGAAAAAAAAGTACTTTGTAAAATAAAAACGGAATCCAAATATTTTATTTAAAAACAGTTCGAATCGAGTATTGAAACATATAATCGTTAATTTAAAAATTATAAATATTTGATCTAACAATAATTTAGAAAAGGGTATAATAAATAGATCATTCAACATTTCACTATTGTTTCTAAACATATTAAAAAATGGCGTAATATTTAAAAACTGCCGTATTGTAAGCATTCACACTTATAAATATTATATTGTGACATCTAAAGTGCCAATCAGTTCACTGCTACGTTTATGTGTAACTCGTAACTATATTCCCTATTACAATGTTGTTTAGGGTTGTTATTTGCTAATGAAATAAAAAATCTGCTCAAATAAGAAAGGGATATTTGATTTGTAAAAAAATAAATACTAAGGCCAAAGCATTATGTGTTTATTTTCATATTTTGGATAGCGTAACAACCTTAGTTTGTAGAGAATTGTTATTACTGACGCACAAGTATTATTAAAAATATAATTTGTGACCTAAGATTGAGTAAATGAGCAGGCATAGAGAAGACGACCAATACTTGAGCATAGCTTGAAAGAAAACACTGTACCCTTCCTTACTGTAACTTTTCTAATTTCAAACATCAACCATAAAAGATTGGTGGAAATTTTTGCAAAAAAAAAAAAACTTTTTTCAGGATAATTACTTGTTAACTGTCAAGCTAATTCATGTTTATAAATCACAGCATAAACATCAGTTGCCTGGTATTTGGAAACTGCTGTTTTTTTTTCTTCTGAATAAAACGAAGAGTTATAAATATTGGGCCATATATTTTAACACCTGTTCCCATCAAAATTTATGTACTAGAATAAAGTCCCAAACCTCGAGGGGGTAGGCCTCTGTCATTCCGGCGGGCAGCTTTGAACGAAAGAGGCCGGAAATAGGCCGGTCCGGCCTGTTCGCTGTAGGGTACCTTTGTACCAGCCGTCGCCTCTCTTTTTCGACACTATCACTATGTCATCCACTTTTAGTTCTAACTCGTATTCCGAGTTTGGCGGATACGGGACTATGCAGCGGAATCTGAAAACAATAATTAGTACTGTAGAGATTGCTTATAGCAGTGTTCATAATCTCAGTTAAATTTACCATCCATCTCCACTAAATCAGTTATCTACTTTAGTGAAATGTATTCTAAGTTGATTTTTGAGTGACAATTTGTAACAAAAAGGTCCTAATAAGTTTTTGGTTGCAATGGAATTTGAACTTTGTTGAATATGACATTCAGTTTGTTGTTCCATAACTTAAAAATTATTTCAAATTCTTAATTCAAATATAGTCAAACTGAACATTCGCGATAGTTGACCGTCGATATGTTTTTTTTTTTTAACTCTTGGTTCAAAACAGGAGTCATATGTGACAGCTGTTGGAGTATAGCAAAAACAAATCGATCCTACTTCAACACTATCGTCTTTCTCATTCTAACTCATAAATATTATTTTAAGTATCCGAACCTGCCCTTACCACTTGAACGAAATCCTTACTTTCGTATAGTGACACTACTACTCTATTAGCCTTGTGTGGGATCACACGTCTCACATAATATTAGTAAACATACCTTTCAATATTTAAATAAAAGGATAATTATTGAAAATCCTTAGAACGGACTTTCCTTTGGTGCTCCTCCATTAACCCTAACAACAGCTTAGCGAAAGGTAGTAATTATTTTATCGTTTATGGTTTTTTTTGGAGCTAAAAATATCTATATAAATAAAACATAAACATAGTCGGGTTAGTTACACCATTTATAACTTAAGAACGGCTGGACCGATTTTATGATCTTTGATTTGTTAGATTTGTCTCCGAATACTCGTAGCAGAATAACTATTAAAACATGGGAAAAATCCACGAAAAAAAAAATTAAAATAATCTGAGGCGGTAGTATAAGGACTACAGAGGGAGCTACTAACTCCTATCGGATTTCATAAGATAATTATTTTAGGAGTTTTTTCATTCAATACATAAAATTAGCCCATCTTATTTTTACACGTAAAACCTACAACTCATTGAATGACACACGCTTAAACGTTCGAATGGAACATGCCTTGTATTTCAAAATATAGAGAACCTCTACAGTACGAAGTTCCCCGGGTTAGCTAGTTATTTTAAGTATAAAAGTATATTAAGCTCTAACATTTATTAATTTCGAACCAGAGCCCTGATTTACAACCATACGACAGGCTATCGTATCGAAAACCTGACTTTTCGATAACCTGATTTGACTTGCCCTCAACAGCAAATAGCTGTTGGAAGAATAGCGGGCGTCTATTTGATTTAAACTGACAAAATTTTCGGGTTTTGGTCTTGTGAACAGCGTTTAGAAGACTCCTACGATAACAATGATTAATGTTCGATACGATACGGAAGCGTATCGAGTGTTTGTGAATAGCTATGCTGGTTGGAACCATATGGTTACAGTATGTTCCGAGTTTTATCTTGGACTTTACTGAAATCGGCGAAGGAAAACCTCGTGGCCCGCCTACACTTATAGTCGATATAAGTCTGAAATCGCGAACCCGTCTTGAGCAAGCGTGGTGATCAATGCTCATGCCTTCTCTGAATGAGAAGAAGCCTTTGCCCTGCAGAGGTAGGCTGGTATTGTTATTTAAGGTAATGTAGATATTTTTCTCGGAAACGTTTGTATAATTATAATTTACATTTCGGAAGGGTCATGACTACGGGATGTCAGTTGACAACGAAACGCAAGTGTGAAGTTGGCGCACTTAGGCGCTCCACACACTGCACCGCGCTCCGTCGCGGTGAGCAGATAACGCGCCCCCGCGCGTGATGTTTTACATCGCGGGGTGCAGTGTGTGGAGCGCCTTATAGCCTGATCTTCGTAAGAGTCACGGTGGGTGGCGTGGCGCAGTTTACTTTACTATCGTACATCGTACGGGCAACAACTGCCTAGAAACTGCGTAATGTTTCGTTTTGTTAATTTTATCACGTTCAAATATAACCAAAATCACTCATCAAATTAAGACTGTTCTTTTTGCTCCGGTAAAATGTTCAAACCGGTCTCCTGTCCCGACGTACCTTTCTTTATTTGGTTGCAAGTGGTGCCTGTCTCGCCTCGAAGCGGTCACGTCTAGCGACTGCGATTTTCGATGTTGGGACTGCCACGGGTTTTCTGTGCCCGCTCTGTAAATACGAACGCTCGTTGATGAAACCTAATATGGAGCTGTTATAACCATCGAAGTTCTTATTTATTTTTTATCAAGTATAATACAAAATTAGGCAACAACTCTATGCAATTCTAAAAAACTTTTAAGTGACAGATGACGATCTGCGACCGGAATAGGTAAACCAACAGAGAGAAAGCTTTGTATGAACAAACGCGCAATGATAGGTTAGGTTAGGCAATACCCCAAAGCGCGGTAGTATAAAGATTAGAAGTTTTACCTCTGCGAGGGGTTCGGAAACACGAAGATTATTGAAGCACAAACATTTTCTAGTGTACCTGAATTTGGTATTGGGTATAACCTGGGGATTGAACCCAGGAAATCGCTTATCGGTCGCTGAAAACCAGCGCTGGGGCTATGTCTCGCATAGGGTCATAGCATTATGCTGAGCGATGGCCGTTTTGCGTGTATGTGGAGCATATTTTCCCCCAACATGTTTTTTTTTTTGTGTTCGTTCTCTGCGGTATGTTTACCGCAACGTATTTACTATCTTTCTTTCTTAAATCGACTAGGTAGTTATTTTGGTGTAATTATTATTGGAACAATTGTAAAGTCGCGAATCGGACCATTAATATATTAATTCATTAGCTTAGCTTGTCAACGATGGTGATGAGTGTGAATGTGAATTAAAGCGAGACGGCAAACATAAAACACCATGCTCAAAGGATCGGGAACGACACTAAATGAACCATACATAAAGCTTATTCATTTGTCACATTTAGGAGTGCTGGGTGCAGTATTGTTTAGAAGTGTATGTGTGTGTGATATATTTACCTAAACTTCGAGGGAGTAAGTAACATAGAGTGGATAATACCTCCTCTAAAATCCCGGCATCATAAACATGACGATTAAGTCCCGGGATTTAAGCAATTGCAAATTATTTGCACTTTGAATACATTCATTGCAAAGTATTATTTGGAAGAATCTTATTACTTTTTAGGGTTCCATACTAAAACTGTGGTTTGAAATCTTTTCAAATATCGATAATTTTATCATAAACTTGCAATATTGGATTTCCGCTATAACCACTTTTTTCAGATTTTGAACTTAAATGTTGAACATTATGATGTGTGTAGGGTTAAAACCGATATCAAAGCGCCAGTGTGTGTGAAAATGTGCACATAATACGAGGCCAGGGCAGACAGCTTCTGGTGTGTGCATGTGGTGGGTGTATGACTGTTTGTGTGGCTGAGTATACAGCCTCTGTAGATAATGGTGTTCGTGCTAATCTCTCCTTGTGCGTGTTTGTGCGGGTGTATGAATGTGTGTCTGTGCATACAACCTGTGCAGATGATGGTGTTCGTGCAGGGCCGCCGGTGCGGGTCTCTCCTTGTGCGTGTTCGTGCGTGTCGCCGGCGGCAGTGCTCGCAGCAGTTGCGAGGGACATGAGCCCGACCTGTACCCACACCGTTAGTACGCCACGAGCCAACATCAAAATATAATAACCACATTCATATTTTCATACAGGTGAATTAATTTTGTTATAGTGACTACCCTACACATAATTTTATCAAATTAGAATCAAGGAACTTGAATAAAAGTGGAAGATTTATACGGCTTTCTTACAAAACATGTTTTCTGAGAAGTTAAAGTTTTATAACCCATCGAGCCATTTTTTTTAATTTGGACTCTTTTTCGACAAAGGTTTAATTACAAAAACTGACGTCAAACCCGAGCTCAGGTGTCAATTTCGTATTAAGAACTTTAGCATGCGATGAATAAAGCTCAAAATACCTAGCTCGAAGGTTTAGGCTTGAACTAAAGTTAGAACTCGTAGTAATAAGACAGAGTGTGTTATTCTCAGACTTAATATAAGTTTTACTGTGCATTCATTTTCGACAAATGACAATTACACACTGAGAATTTGCAGTTGGGCGTATAATTAAACTGTATTTATACAAAACAAAAATAATGATGTAAAAATAATAAAATACTCGATATTGGCTTGTGGCAAGATACACACGTGAAACACAAATGCAGGGACAATGAGTGCTGTTAGAGCAAATAACATTCAAGCACACAAAATATACAGGATCTGGCAGATAATATGACACATCAACAAGAAATGGTCACACATGGTATATTATGTCAGAGATTACGGTCTACTATCTAGGACCTAGGTCTATCTATGTCTGTGGTCTAGAATCATGTGCTGACGTCATGGTTACAGTTAGCGCGTCGATGTCGCTGCAACCCCGTATATTATTTATTTTTAGTAATCATTCTGAAAGTTGATGTGCCATATTGAGGACCAAGTACTGTAGGTAGGTAGACAATGGACCACACAATGCAAAACGATGCACATTCATAAAGGTACTGGCGTTCATAAGTTAAAGGCTTATGACGTTCTGATTTCAAACCTATCAGCCAATACACATACATGAATTTTTTTTTATCACCATCCAAATTTTTACAAGGAGTTCTACCCATTAACTTTCACTATGGGACCAACTCTGAAATTACGAAAAAAAAAAAATCTGCTGTTTCATACATTTTGGTCAACCGGCGGCATTTTCTCCTTTTATTTTCACGTGACGAAAGTAAATGACTAAATTTGGCCTATGGGGCCCGAATCCAGACCGTATGTAGGCCTAACATTAATTAAGCATCATTGCACAGATGAACTTGAAATAAAACAAACATCAATGTGATGCACCTATCCTATGTACGCAATTCAGTTTCCAAACAAATGTTTTTGGAAAAATAACTTTAATTCCCACATTTAAAGTTCAGTTTGCGCTAAAACATTCAAAGTATTTATGACATTTCAATAGTAATAGTCATTCTAAAATAAACTTAATTTACACAAACATATAGTTGATATTTGTGTATTTGTAATGTTTCCAATTGTCCAAATAGCTGAATAGAATGGAATAAGGAATTTGAAAAATAGGATTTGAATATAGAAAAGTGAAAGAAAAAAAAAATTAATTGTGTTTGATTGTCGTGATATTTTTTTCAAAATCACTGATTCTGGATTTGTAACTTGAATTGTGTTTTATTTATGTTCTTTTTTTGCAGTATATTAAGGTACTTTGTTGTAATGTTGTGGTAGCTGACCTGACATGTACAGGATGATGTTGTTGCGTGTTGAAGGTGAGCATCAAGGAGGTGCCGGGTCCGTCTTCGAACACCGGGTTGTCCATACTGTAGCCGGCCGGCGGCGGAGACTTGCACTTTTTCATAGCCGCTAGCCGCTTCATCAAACTCACGCCGGTTGAAATCGAGGATTTTTCCACTTTCACTTTTTCTTTTGGCTATTGAGTAGAAATTAAAAATTAATGGATGTGGAATTGAGCATTTCTTATCTTAACATTAATATCACTATAGATCAAAGTGTGAAAAAAATTCTTTAGAATCTCTTCGAAAAAAATGTGCTAAGAATTTCGAATATACTCGGATAGGATAGTCTTTTAATACCTTTTCAGATCTAGGCGTGTTTTGCTGGGTTTGGGCCGGTGAACACCACGGATACGTTAGTGGTTGGGCTGTAAACAATTACAAAATATAAAGTTTCATTTAATTAGAAAATCAGAGTTAGTATTACGTAAGCAGATTTATTGCTATTATTAATAAAAACGATTCAAACGATTATGTGACTAAATAAAAAAAGTGTTGAATATAAACGTTGATGGGTAGAGAGGGAGAGGAAGGCCAAAGAAAAGATGGATGATTGTGTGAGGAATGATATGAAAGAAAAAGAGTGAATGATAGTCACGGCTGACAGGAGAGAATGACGGGGGAAAATGTGTTGCGCCATGACACTTGGGACGAGGGTAGGAAGATGATGCTGATTCTGTTGATCTAACTTTAGTATGTTTTGTCAGTGAGAGTTGAGTGTTTTGTAGTTAGATAATGACCCATGATCTGCGCAGCATCCCGCGCGCGCGGCGGCGCGTCGGGCGCGGACACTGCGCCCGCGCTACCTGCTGCGGCTGCCGGTGCAGTCTGCAACATAATGTCGTTTTTAAGCAATGTTTATATTATATAATTCTTCTGTACGTGCTTCAAAAGTGAGCTTGTTTTGAACTTTCTTCTTTTTCTATAAATCAGTAAAGTGTACCTTATCGTGCTTAGGACGGATGTTGGCGGCAGGCGCGACGTAGTTCCCGGGGAACACACCGCAGCGCTGCGATCGCTCTGAACAGCCCTTGTACCAGCCGTCGCGACAGCGCTCCGTTACCGTGTAGATACCTGCATACACAACACAGAACTTATGAAAACCTACATTTGATTGATATTTTATGAAATAATCATACAATATGATTATAAATAAACCTATTCGACATCCCCGCGGGCAGAAGCTAACCTAAAAATACTATAAACGCGAAAATTTGTGAGGATGGATGAATGGATAGATGTTTGTTACTGTTTCACGCAAAATCTATTGAACGGATTTAAATGAAATTTGGCACACTGATAGTTTATAACCAGGATTAAAACATAAAATACATTTCACCCCTATATTCTCACGGGATCGAAACTTATGCGGGTGAAACCGCGGGATGCAGCTAGTTATTTCATAAATAATGCGGCAGTAATCACTTGTCATGAGGTGGGCTGTCCACTTATTTTACAATATATTAAAATAAATTAAATCTGACCTCCTTTCTTAAGCTCGAGCTCGTCAGGTTTTTGTGGCTTGTAGGGATAGATGGCGACGTAAGCGGCCGGCAGCGGCCGCTCGTTGCTGCGCGAGCGACGTCGACGCCGCTCCGAGCGTTCAGTTCGCTCCGAGCGGTCTGAGCGCTCCGAGCGAACTTCTGTGCCCGCGTCTAGTAGACTCGTTGCCAGGATCTCCGCCGAATGCCTGAGGGGGAAAAAAGAATTTGATCAAAAGAAAAAAAAAATTAAGTCTACAAGTCCACAAAACAAAAGTGCTCACAGCTGGACATAGGTCTTGCCTAAATTCAGTCATATCAAGCGACTTATAATGCTCGTTTTCACCAACACTACGCGACACCTAAATTAATACCTAAATAAAAACGCACTGTTGTATATTTCACGCCAGGCTCAGAGCCGCAAGTTGAAAATCGAACAAATAAAACATTATACCAACTAACCTGTTTTGCGTATTATGATTCCCTTGTAAATGCGACGAAGGAGTCAAGCTATGTCTCTTCTCTCTTTCTCTATGGTGATGGTCTCTATGCGCTCTGGTCACCATATAATTCCCATCTTTGCCGTGAGAGGGCGACAGCGCCGCTTGAAGGCCCAACCCGAAATTCAACAAAGAATCCGGCCCACTCGAACGCACCACGTTTTTACTAGACGAAGGCGCGTCAAGCCGCGAAGATTCATTATTGGTTGCACCTTCTGGATTTTCTTCTTGATTTTGAGACGCATTACTGGCACCAGATGCATTCAATTTTGGACTCTCTGACGGCGGCAAACTGACATTCAGAGAGGTGTTCGTTGCCGTCGAACTTTCGTTCAAACTCAGCACTCCCATTGAAGTGTTAAGAGACTCGTCGTTGTTCGTTTCTTCTTCTGGCGGATTCTGATTTATCAGGTTTTGACTTTGATTATGAGTCGTATTACAAGCGATTACGGTCGCGTTTCGTTCGGTATTGTTATCGGGTGAGCTTGGAAGGCTTGGCTCAGCGCTTTCGCAAGTACTGGTGTTCGAACTGGTATTAGGAGTGGTCGTGGAGCTAACACCGACCGAAGGAGTATTCATACTCGAACTAGAATCGGAACTGACGTTACTAGTGTTAAAATTAGCAACAGACACGGGAAAATGTTCGTGTGTCCTTACATTTTGGTACGTAGTTTCGACCTTGTGAACTGGGGTGGAGTTATAGCTGTCATATTTCACTGTTCGTAGTCTGTCGTAATTTTCTCCGATTCGTGACACGCTTTGTATGCCCATAGTGCCTTGGTGGGACTTGTTATGCATGTTGGTGAATTGTATGAGGTCTAAAGAGTGTTTCGTTTGTGTTGGCTCCATTATATTCCTCGGTACAGCTGTGGTAGTGACAAGGCCGCCGTGCGAGATCGCGGTGACGTGTTGGTTGATGGGCTGTGGCACCAATATTTGCGCTTGTTGGGCCAACATAGTTTGCGCGGCGTGGTAGTTGGGGTGGGATTGGCTCATGGTCGCCATGTTTTGGTAGTTGCTCTGCACTGTGGAGGGGGTGGACATCGACATCTGTTGGTAACGATGAGTGTGCTGCAGTAATAACAGAAAATATTTGTTTAACGAGTAATACTTAAAGAAAAATAGCTAGATTTGCTTAACTTCACTTACTACAATTTTACCGACGTAACATTTTTACTAGTATATTACCAGTAAAATGTGTGTGTGTCTGTGTGTGTAGAGGACTCTGATATTAGGTCCTTACATATGAAATTGGCGTTTTTCGTACTGGCCACTTTAATCACGAATTTCTCCTCTTTGGTAAGGAATTCCAAATTCAAATTTGTACAGCTATTTACTCATGTATTTGTGCTTCGATGACCGTCATTCATTTGTTTTTTTTCTTCTGTTTTTTCTGTTTGCGTCACTCATTTTACAAAATGGAAAATTTAAAATATCGCATTATTTACGAGTACGAGTTCCGCCGTGGCACTAGTGCTGCGGAAACGACTCGAAGGGTGAATGATGTGTATGGCGGTCATGTTGCAAAAGAAAACACAGTTCGTTTTTGGTTCCAACGTTTTCGTTCTGGAAATTTCGACCTGCAGAACAAGCCCCGTGGACGGCCTGAGACCCAAGTTGATAATGGAGAATTGAAGGCTATTGTGGAAGCGGACCCATCGCAAACCACGTCCGAGTTAGCTGCAGGCTTCGATGTTAGTGATAAAACTGTTTTAATTCACTTGAAGCAAATTGGGAAGATTAAACTGCTGCTGCTTCACGACAACGCCAGACCACACACTGCGCAACAGACGGCTACCAAATTAGAAGAGCTTGAATTGGAATGTCTTAGACATCCTCCGTACTCCTCCGTACCCCGGACTTTGCTCCAACAGATTACCATTTTTTTCGCAATTTGGATAACTTTTTGCAAGGGAAAAAATTCAACTCCGATGGGGCAGTCCAAATCGCCTTCAAAGATTTTATTGATTCCCGTCCGACTGGTTTTTTTAGTAAAGGGATCAATGAACTACCTATAAGATGGCAAAAGTGCATTGAAAACAATGGTTCATACTTTGATTAATTAAATATATTATATTAAAAAATATTCGACTTTTTGTTCCTTCCATACAAAACGCCAATTTCATATGTAAGGACCTAATATAAAGACGAGATATGAGAAATTTCAAATTTTTATAGGAAACTTATTTTTCTCATAACTCGTCTTTAATCTGCCGAGCTCCGCTAATGAGACACAATAAATTAAATCAGTGTCCATTCAAAATATATATTTGGGAACCTAGATATTCTGTAATCCAATCGGAATAAATACACACTACATTAAGAATATTTTAGATTTACAAATTATTTTGGTATTACGTTTTTATGAACTACGCATGCTCCGCCGGCCCCTTAACCTTCTATCGATCCGTGAGGCTGGTATGACTTAGCCACGAGCCCTTCATTTTTTATCATAATACATTTTCGTCATAGTACTACCTGTGCATGGTGTCTGTGGTCAGAGTGCGATGGTCTCGAGTGTTCCGGTATGGGCGGCACGGGGCGGTTCAGCGGGACACTGTAAAACATATTAACTCCTATTAGTCATATTTTGTACTAGCAGTACTCAGTAACTATAGTAAAAGTCCGCAGTGCTACACATCCCCATCCTATTTCAAGTTAAACAAATATCAACTTTATTTTAATGATAATTATGTTGATTTCAGAGTGACTAGCACTATTGAAAAAGTTATAAAAATGTTTGAAGTTGTAGCGTAAACTGAACTTTATTGTGTACGAATTAAAGTTATTTTTCCATTAATTCATATTTGTTTACATTTTTGGCAAATAAATCGCGAACGCAGATTAAAAATTTTGCGTTTGAAATTTCGTCTAGAAAGTCATTATATTATAGATAGTCTTTGTCGTACCAAGACATTAGTGAGCATGAATGAAGATATTCGGAGTATCAAGTAATAAAATTGCTAGTTTTTAATGAAATTGGGGTAATTTTGGTACTAAAACACGGGAATTTTCTATAGCAACAACTTTTTCATTTTTAATAATAATAAGATTTTATTACTTTTTGGTAATGCTATTGCAATACCTACAGTATCCAACTTCCAGATCAGCCAAGGTTTGAAAAAAATGCTGTATTTGGTTTAGTAAGTAGTAAGTTTCATCATTCTCCTGTCCTTTATCCCAGTTTATTTGGGGTCAGCGTAACATATCAAAATATCTTTTTATTTTCCATACTTTTCTATTAGTAGAAGACATGTGACATCTACCAACCCACACTGGACCCGCGTGGTGGATACGGCGCACTCTCACAGAGAGGAGGCCTGTGTCACAGCAGTGGGAACATTATCTATAGGCTGATTATGTTATGTTATGTCTATTAGTCGTCATCTCGGTAGTCACTCCCTTTATTTTTTATTTGAATGTTTATAGACTTAAAAATAATCTCCAACCTGTTCATAAGCTGCCGCGCGGCCTGGTTGAGTTCCACGAAGGCGATGGGGAAGATGCCCACACGCTGATCCAACCGACCCTCCGCCCAGTTGTCGTCCACGCGACGATGGACCGTTATTATAGCACCTGGAACCACAGATACAACATCACACAATGACGCCGTGCAATGAAAACCTCATAAAGATTTTTTTTTCTTTTTTGTTGTATAGAAAACCTCGTAATGTATATTTAGAACAAACGTGCACAGCTCTACGAACCTCGGAGAACGCCAATGACGGCCATTTTTCTGACTGTTTTTATCTTCTCGTGTAAAATTACGTTTATTGTAATCTCGAGGTTTTCATTGCACGGCAACGATATGGGCAAAATGGGCATGTGATGAGGAGGGATGAAATTACACGGATGTCACACTATAACGCGCCCTGCGGCGGGGCGCTGACAACGGAGCCAAATTCCCCGCGCGGAAACGCGTTTTTGCAGAATTTGTATGTAGAAATCACGCGCGGGGGCGAATTATCTGGACCCCGTCGCGTGGCGCGTTAATCTACAGTGTGTGGTCCGCCTTAGCGATTCCTCTGATTAAGTTAGTGCCGATACGCAATTGCCAAGCATATTCCAATGAGCGCAACATGATAGCTCTATAGAGAATTTAGAACCCAGGAACCACAAAACATGGTGCTAATAGCAAAATCTCAAGTTTACCTTTGTCGAACGCCAGACAGCCTTCTTCGTCAGGTGCGGACATCCGGAAGTCGTACAATGCTTTGCACAGCGCAGTGGCGACCGGAAGAGGTACTACCACCTACAAATAACAACATGACCGATTAATTCAATTTTGTAACCAAACCTGAATATTGGATAAAAGGGGGGAAAAACTGCATTCTTACGGAAAAATATCTTGACAATTTTAATCCAAGGCTGTAATTTGGATGGGAATTTTGATATTTAAGTACATAATTATGAGCAAACAATACATGGGATAAAATAACATGAGCTCTTCAGACCATTATGAAAATAAACTATATTGTTTTCGCAGACGAGATGGCGCCCATTCACATGCAACAAGAATCATCATAATCCATACTAACAATAAAGCTGGAGGGTTTCTTTGTTAGTTTGAACACGCTAATCTCTGGAACTACCAGTCGGATTTGAAATTTTTTGCATTTGATAGTCCAATTCTTGAGGAAGTCTATAGGTATAAGCTATTTAACATAACGTAGGACTCTTAGGAGCCGAGAAAAAACAAAATAGAAAGAACGCTAAGCGAAAACGAAATAACAGCACGGACGGGCGATGCGAAGCGACGGGGTGGGTCGAGGGAATAAAAAACACGCGGACGAAGTCGCAGGCATAAGCTAGTAATTAATAAAAGAATTAATCAAATGACGAAAAAAAATATTTAAGAACAACATGTGATGAGTATTTTTGTTTTTCTTTTATTTGCAAACATGTGGTCTTGCACTTTTATAAAATAAAACATTCATGTGCACTTGGGCCATTCGTTTTTACTGTACTTGTCACTTTAATAAAATCATTGCCCTTAGGCCCAGACTCCACTGAAGCGGAACAGAGCGGAGATGTGCAGAAATCAACCAATCAAAATGGCTGAAATCCTCATCGCGTCACTCGTCTCGTCTGTGATTAGACGATTCCTGCACGTCTCCGCTCCGCTCCGCCCCGCTCCGCTTCAGTGGAGTCCGGGCCTTACTTTGCAATGCACATCGCTTCATTTTTATAGCTTGAAATAAGTTAGCGTCGTAAAATCCCTCGCTACGCATCCTTGCTCATCTCTGGTGGAAACACAGCCTTAAGCTGTTGGTCCTGCTCCTGATCTCCCTCCGGTCGTGTCGGATTCCATGCCGTGCCATCGGACTATGAGAATGAGGGAAGAGAGAGTGCACCTATGTCTGCGCACACACTTGCGCACTGTAATATTTCCCGTGCCTAGGGCTAGTCTCCGTTGAGATTGGCCGCCATGGCCGCAATACGGGCCGTCCGGTTGATGGCAAACGGCTCGCATTATTATTTAATTTAGGTATAGAACAGTAATCACGATATTTTAAGATGTCGCCACATCAGTAAAACACCCGTGCGAAGCAGAGGCGGTTCTTAGTATTTAATATTAACTAGCTGAGCCCCGCGGTTTCTCCCGCGTAAATGGGGATCCCGTGGGAATATCGGTATAAAAGTAGCCTATATGTTAATCCAGGGTGTCAGCTACCTCCGTACAAAATTTTATCAAAATTGGTCCAGCCATTTGAGCGTGAAGGAGTAACAAAGGTATAATAATAATATTCCACAACTATCACACAACGCCATCTAGTCCCAAGCTAAGCAGAGCTTGTGTTATGGGTACTAGAAAACTGATAAACATACTTATATATTTCTAAATACATACATATTATAGATAAATTACACCCAAACACAGAACAAATGATCGTGCTCATCACACAAACATTTGTCCTGGGTGGGAATCGAACCCACGACCTCCGGCATAGCAGTCAGGGTCACTAACCACTAGACCATCAGGCCTGTCATAAACACACATACACACTCACAAACTTTCGCCTTTATAATATTAGTGTGATAATGAACAAACCTGAACATATGTGATAGGGAACATGCCAGTTCTTCCAGAACATTCTCCTTGATACCAAAACGGGTCCAATTTCTTTTGTATTAATATCGTTTCACCTTTCTTGAACTGCAGGTCTCTGTAAACATTCGAAATATAGGATGAGCATTTTATAGTAGGTAAGTAGTAAATTAATGAATATAGAATTTCGAAAGTTTCGGATCTGAGCGCCAATTCCCGTAATTACAAACGTTCAAAATCTAGTCGCCATCTCGTATACAGTCGCTATAATCATTACTTAACATAAAACAACAATTAAAAACTCCTGTATGTCTAAATACTAGTATTGACCGATAACTTGAACGAGTATGTATGGTTGATTATCTACACAAATAAATAAAATTGGAGTGTCTGCATATGGATGTATACACGGTACATATACCAAAATATTTTTTTTTTACAATTTATGTTTGTCTGTCTGTTTGTTTGTTCCGGCTAATCCCTGAAACAGCTGGACCGATTTTGACGGGACTTTCACTGGCAGATAGCTGATGTAATAAGGAGTAACTTAGGCTACTTTTATTTTAGAAAAAAAAATCGCGTGTAACAGCTAGTTAATAAATAAAATAATATCGCTTCGTACATTTTAAAGTTGTACAATCTACGTCACTTTAACCTATTCTAACCCCCTTATTCATAAAACTTATCAAACCTATTTTAGTTAAAATGGGGTTTGTCTCTTTCTTACACACAGAAATGACAACGTGACAGATAAAGACAAACGTTCTATAAACCTATTTTAGCTAAAATAGAGATAAAATAGGATTATGAATAAGGGGGTTAGTCTCATCAATTCCCTTAAACAGACACGATATCAAACACTGTTATGTATAATGTAAACAACATATATACCTATTTCATAACACAGTGCACATGTTAACATGCTGCTTAGCACATTGACATTACTAAGCGCATACTGAACGGATAGCCCGTGACTCACTCCTACAATAACGCATCAAGCTCAATGATTACTAATTGAAAATAAGTGGTTCACAGCCCACCGATCCCATCAACTTTAAAGTTCATATTGCCACCAAAGTATTCTTTCTCACTGACTCATACAATTCGGGTAGTTGGCAAAAGGTACTCATTATTCTAGAAGCTACTTGATGTCGAGTTGTTTACTCGTTTATCTTCTCGAAAGTCCTTCAATAGTCCACTGATGTCAGTCGAGAATAACTTCTTTCTCTGATTAGTACTGCTTCTACTTTTGCCTTTTGCTTATAAATAAATATGGATATTTTAATGTCTGAATGGAAATTATAATTTTATTGTTGCTATTTTTGTAGTTGTAAGCAGCGATTTTGATGAAATAAAAAATCCGGAATAGAAAACACATTTGACTTTAAATAAACACGGAGTTAATTTAAACCCCGAAAAATAAAATCTGAAGTTTATACTGGTTTAACCACACCACGTTATAAAACTCCACGTTCATAAAATTATAAGGGTGTTAGAAACAAATTATTGTAAAGGATAATCTCTAAAATTCATTCGTTTACGAGAGTTTACATTAGCGACATGATCAATCTGCCTAGCCCTTTCCTATGTTGGGGTCGGATTCCAGTCTAACCGGATGCAGCTGAATACCAGTATTTTACATGGAGTGACTGTCTATCTGACCTCCACATCCCAGTTACTGGATAGCCAATACCCCTTAGTAAGGCTGTAAAAACCAGCCTTACTAAGGGGTATTGGTTACCTCGATATAAAGACGAGATATAAGGAATTTAAAATTTCTATAGAAAACTTATTTTTCTCATAACTCGTCTTTAAATCAGTGTCCATTCAAAATATACGAGTGTATTCGGGAACCTAGATATTCTGTAATCCGATCGGAATAAATACACACTACATTAAGAATATGTTTGATTTACAAATTATTTTGGTATTACGTTTGTATGAACTACGCATGCTCCGCCGGCCTCTTAAGCAATAATGTTTGTGGTCGCGGAATGTGTCCTTCTCATTAAAGGGGGCGAAAAGTAACCGATAAAAGGCGATGGCCTTTATATCGCAGCGCCTTATAACGTCATACGTGATCTATGAACACCGGTAAATGTCTTGAACTCTACATTATCTCAACAAATAAATCAATATTTATTTACTGCTACAATAAACAAAATGATTCATACTCATTAGTGCTAATGAATAAATTAGTTGGAATGCTTATTTACGAGTCTCGTTGAGTCGAGACTTTAATTAATCGCATTTTTGGGTAGGCAGGTCGATGGCATAATATCAAAATTGTCGGCAATGTCTGAATAGATAGCTTCGAAAACCAGCATGCGCAGCATGACCACCATAGAAACGGGTTTAAAGAATAGACAAAATGACAGATTGTAGAAATATTTGTACGCATTCTACGCGTCTAAGCATAGTAATGACATGTGTCATTTTGGCCATTCTTCCGTCGACAAAACCCGTTTCTATGGTGGTGGAGAGCAGTGGTGGCCAAGTGGTAACGGCCGCGACTTACGAGTTGTAGATCGTAGGTTCGAATCCAGACAGGCGCTTTATTTTGTGTAAATTATTTCATCACCACTGCTCTCAAAACGGTGAAGGAAAACATCGTTAGGAAACCGCCATGTCCTAGAACCAAAAATTCGAAGACATGTGACATCTGCCAACCCGCACTGGGCCTGCGTGGTGGATTACGGCCCACTCCCTCTCACTGAGAGGAGGCCTGTGTCCCGGCAGTGGGAACATTATAGGCTGATTATGTATGTATGTTCCGTCGACAAACCGTCGTCATGCTACGCGTGGACGACCAATTTTTCTCTTCTTTTGACACTTGGGGGTAGAAACATCGTCTCAAGTGTCGGTGTCAGTGTCGAATAGTCTACATCACATTGAACTTACTCCTCGTTGCTACGGAAAGAATAAATGTCTTTGTCTTCATAAAAACGCGAGTGTACGGGTCGCCCCATGCTCGAAGAGGTGTCAAGTTGGATAGAAAGAACTTTGTCTATTTTTGGTAGAATAGAGATAGAATTGGTCATGCTACGCGAGCTGGGTGACGTAAGCGACGTCTACAGTTTTTAGAAGAAACCTTTTTTCGCGCACAACTTCTTTGCATATGTTAAACTGTGCTTGATCTGTCAATCAGTCAAAGTCAAAGCATTTATTTCAAATAGGCACATAAAAGGCACTTTTGAACGTCAAAAAATATCTTAAAATAGAATTGATTCTAGTCGCCCATTCCAAAAGGTAGTTTTTGAACAGTTCTATATTTAGGTCATGAGATTATTAATAACATTCATCATAATCAGCCTATATTGTTCCCACTGCTGGGACACAGGCCTCCTCTCTTCGAAAGGGTATAATTTACCACGGGGTAATAATTTACCACGCGGGCCCAGTGCGGGTTGGTAGATGTCACAAGTCTTCGAATTTTTGGTTCTAGGACATCCGGTTTCCTCACGATGTTTTCCTTCACCGTTTTGAGAGCAGTGGTGATGAAATAATTTACACAAAGTAAAGCGCCTGTCTGGGTTCGAACCTATGACATTACAACTCGTAAATCGCGGCCGTTACCACTGAGCCACCACTGCTCTCTTTTAACCACTCTCTATTAATAGCAATAATATGATTAACAATTAGCGACAATTATTTTAAATACTTAAGTTGTTACTTCATATTTTCCCACTGTTCTATGCAATAAGAGTTAACGCCATCAAATTACACGTATGGGAAATTCTCCTAGAAGGATCGGTGTACTAAGTACTAACACAAATACTCATTATTTCCACACTAACAATAAATTAATGCAAGCTAAACGAAATGGAAAACGGTTGTTATTTATTAGCATAATTGTATTTTCACACGCATACTGTCACGCTTATTAAGATGCACGTGATTTGTTCAGCAATTTTGTAAAAGTAAACATAAATCGAAATATTCGCATAGATATGGGTGTCATATGAATATGAGTGTAGCAGTAGTTACAGTCAACTGCACAACCATGGTAAGTAACAATTTGACATTGACAGCGCCTATAGGTTGTAGCAGTAAAGGTACGACATCTTATCTTCGAAGAACGGTGAGCGCCACATGCGGCCGTAATGTCAAATGCAGATACAGATTTTCATGACGTCCGTCATAAATATGATGGAAACGCTCTTCTACACCGTGTTCCGGACGATATACATAAACTTCGACCAGATGTTCAGACCATGGAAAAAAGCATTTTTCATTATGGACACATTAATTAATTCTTATTTTTTGTTAATTTTCATACAAACTAAATACCTTGACGTAAATCACCCGATATGCATGCCTCTTTATCCGAATTGGCAACGACGTATTTTAATTTTGGCGGGCTGTAACTTGTCAAAACTAAGTTAAGACCCGTTCTTACTGCATAGCTCAATTAAATTTAATTACAAATATCTTTGTAACGAAGCCTTTTTAAGTACTACTTCCTTTGTTAGATTTAATTTGTGAAAGCTATAGAAGCGTTTGACAAAGTTTATGTATAACGTGAAGAACACGGTGTATAGGAAACCGTAACTATAGAGTGGTTTTCGTAGTTCAAATGTTAGCACTGACTTGCCGTTGACTGTAGGTAGTAACGATTGGTGAACTTGTGCCTGGTTGATGACAATAGGCTCACCACCCATTACTTGAGACTTTAACATAACTGACGATACTACGTACTATTGGTACACCTCTGCCTTCGGGGATTGAAGTCGTGATAATATCACACCCCGGACACTCCATACAACCCTCGCAAAATAATTACCTACTACTACTACATTAAAAAATGATTTTTGTATACGAATGAATGTGTGCGTGAGGTACTTGTATTTGCGCGCGCTCTTGTTAAAGAACTGCGAGGAATACGCCGAAGTGCGGGGTGAGGTGCGGTAACTGATGTTAGTGCGGGGAAGGGAGTGGCCTTTCTGTACGTAGTACTTTAAGTATTCTGTGATAATATGTTATGTAAAAAAGTATAATAAACAAAATGAGGTCAACTCACCCCGGTTCCTTAGATATAAAGTCGTGCAGGGCCCTCGCGTGCGGGGGTAACTGCTTACCGCCTGCCTGAACACCTTGTAACGCCTTGAACAATTTACGTAAACATTATTAGTTAAATTATTTGTGCCACTCAAAACGAACTTATGTTTTTAAACGCACGAGTCTTGTTCTTACTCATTTTTTTCTTCATGACAATTGAACTCGTAGGAGTACTATAAAGGCAATATGTACATCTAACATAAAGATTTCAAGGCATCACAGCATCATACAGTCTTTCTTATTAAGAGGAAATGCGGGTGGTCTTTTCTCCATAGAAACGCTCTCGCCTGATTTCTTTCTGGTTAATGACCATAAAGGAATGATTTTTTACAGAATAATAAATATTAACTACTTGTAAGCATGTCTCTATGTTTTCCTTTTTGATGATGCATTATTTATATAAGCACAAGAACCCTCAAAAAATGCTCAAAATTGCCGATTCAAACCGCTATCAACAGAGGCCTAGTGTACAAATTTAACAACGAAAAAAGAAAAACATAGGGACACAGTATATTTTTATCCTTCTTATTCAGTTTATGAAGTATCTTTTAAATTGGTCTAATATTGGAGGAGGGAATAGGCGAGAGCCAAACCTCGAATTATGACTTTTTACTTAGGCTTTTTCAAAAGTCTCTCCGTCCGCATTTCCTCTTAAGTAGAAGATGCTCTCAATCAGTCTTAGTCATTCTTACCTGGGAATGTCCGCTCCTTGAAGTCCGCTGTCCAGTGACTAGCTTCCTTGGAGCAGAGTTCTTCATGCCTTCGAGGATCCTCATGAGAAGGACGTTCGGAGGCAACTCCTCCACCTTCACTTCCACTAAAACCCTGCATTCTGGACATCGTAGCTCCTTGTGGGATTCTATTATCACCTGAAATGAAGAAAATGGTTTTATTTAAATAAATAGGTAGATAACGCCTTTCATTTTGACAGTTCAACAACATTCTTTGCGTTATTTACGTTCTTGAGCAGACGAAATTTTCGAACATATCAAGAAATGGATTAGCAACATCCATCAAAATTATTCAGATCATGATTGATACACAATTAGGGTGCTGGTCCCGCCACATAATTAAATTAAAGTTTTCCCACTGCTGGGACTCAGGCCTGCTCTCTGTGAAAGGGAATGGGCCGTAATCGAATACGTGAGCCCAGTGCGGATTGTTGGACATGGCAGTTTTCAGTCTATGGTTTTTGAAGTACGATGAAGTTCAAAGGGGCCGAAAAAAAAAGAGCTTGACAGAATTACGTAAACAAAATAATTATGATTTAATCTGTATCCTAAGCGACATCTTGTATGATAATGTCTGAGTACTGGCAACCTCGTAAACTTTGATAAGAGCATATAAATTATTTATAATCAGACCTCCGAGGACGCAGAAGGCTAAGTGATGTAGAACAGACTTTCAAAATGGTCCCTGGCAACAGGTCCATTGTCTTTTTTTATACGATATTGGCTGGTAAAGTTGCCAAGAAGCTGGCGGCCCACCGAATAGTAAGAAGTAGGTGGTTAACGCCGCTTAACGGACATCTGCCACACTAGAGGCATCGTAAATTCATTGTCAACCCCGAAACAAAGATTAAATGTCTCATGAAATGACCCTGTAGTACGTAAAGCACTCACACCAAAGAAGGTGTCCCTGCGGGATTGCACTTAGGAGTCCCTGAACCGCCTCCGTATCCAAGTGGGAAGATGTAACTACAGCCTTGTAAAGTAGGGCTACCTTGACGGAGCTGTGTCGCAAACTATGTCTTCTCTTATCCTGCCTTCTGTGCTCCAGAAAATGCAGCCATAGTGACCTTTGCACTGCCACCGACGACGCCGTGAAAGTAACGAAGTTTTGAGCCAACAAAATCTAATTCACAGTCGTGCCATCGACACGACAAAGAAGAAGTACTGACGCAGCACCGGTACGATTACAATTCAAGCCAGAACACAGCGTCGCTTCTTGGTGGCAGAAATAGATAAGGTAAACTTTAACTGAACAACAACGACGTTTTCATCTTGGGACCAACTACCATTCTTCAAGAGTAAAAAGACATTTTAAAGGATTAGTAAGATTGAATTGGATTGTTTAGAAACCAAATAAAACAAGTGGTAGCGACCGGATTTCGACTCGACCGAAATGAAGGGCGTTTATCATCCCACGCTAGTTGGAGTAATAAATTGAGGGAAACGATTTGTCCTAATGCTCGTAGGCGATGGGCTGATTCTAGTGTACTTGTAGGTAAGTACCTATAACCTTTGACCCAGTACATACAATGTCACAAAATATGAAATTGGGATTTCTCTTCTAATTTTAGAGTATTGAAAATGTTTAAGACAGTCATGTACTCTGAAACTTTAGTTCAAGTAAACGATGGAAGTGTTGAGAAAGAAAACAAAATCATTAGGAACTCTTACAAATACAAGTGGAGCATAAACCGCGTCGCGAATTGCTCAGCAAAATGTACCATGTACTAAATAAAATAAATAAATAAATAAAATATTGAAAAGAAAAGACATACCATCAGCTGGGATATATGCACACAATAATTCCAAATACTCAATACTTTATTAGAATGTATGGAAATTGTCTCTCTAAGAAAATAATATTTCTTTTTTTTTGCAACGTATTAAGACAAGATCTGAAAATGTAAATTGAAATATAACTTCGCGTTTGGTAGCATCTGCTTGTTATTTTCTTTTCACTAAGATAAAGGATGTAATTAGATATGGTAGGAGCCTAGAAACGACGCGTTCTTCAATGAAATACGGGGCATAAGCACATAAGCAAATGCACAGAAGTAGCAACGAAGACTTGAAGCGGAAATTTTTTTTTTAGTTTTCCGCCATAGTTTTCTATGGCTCAACTTGGGATTGGCCTTTGGCCAATATAACTAAGCACAAGATAAGTGACTTCCACCAACCCGCACTGGGCCCGCGTGGTGGATTACGACCCACTCCCTCTCACTAAGAGGAGGTCTGTGTCCCAGCCGTGGGAACATTCTAGGCTGATAGACTAGCCAGAATAAATTAAGAAAAATTTATAGAGCACAAGAACTAATCTGGATAATATTTCTACTAAATTACTCCAAAGTCAATTAGGTAGTTCCATTTGACTCAATTATTAAGACAAAAACTGGTCAGAGACCCACATTGACACCATTTATAACAGAGGAGAACCCACTCCCCTAAAAAAATAAAACATAAAAGTCATAAAACTTCACAAAAGCCTGTGAGTCACCAAAACAATTAGCTAATGTGCTCGTGTTTGCGACCGCATCGCATGTCCATCGAATTACGTAGGTGTTGCTGCCAAAACGGTCAAGATCAATGTAGCTTTAATAGGAATGCAGCAATGTAATTGAACAAATTGTTTCAATCGAAAGACAGAGACACTTACAATCCTACGCAAACTGTTGGAATGGATCTCGACGGACTGAAATTAGTCCTTGTATAGTGCATGAAACTTTATGCTCATGTCTATTTTTGAAAATGTCTGTTTATATAATTCCTGCTACGCTAAGATTGTTCTTTTCATCCATCTACGGAAGACAGGATACTTTTGTGGCAATTGCTAATACTATAAACAGTTTTTGGTCGGTAAGCGTTAAAGCATATAATATCGTAAAAAGTCAAAAGTACAAAAATGTATTCACAAATAGAATGGTTAACACAGTGGCAGAGCAATTTCAGGATAATGTTCAGATGACATCGAGAAAATCGAAGGTCGTATCTCTGAGTATTTCAGAGCAGCACTATTTTTTTTAAGACCCGCCTACAAAGCTACTTCGATGGATGTCGTTTGCTAGCCAGGAGGCATACCCAAACGACTGTGTTTGAAGCGATAAAATCTTATCATTATCGACTTCATTTTCTCACAGTAAACCTATTATTATTTAGATTAGCATTTCAATCATAACAAAAGTTATATTGCATAGTTATAGGAAAACATCGTGAGGAGACCGGCCGATGTTTTAGAATAAAATTTCGAAGAATAATTGTGACATCCACCAACCAACCCGCACTGGCATTATAGGCTGATCATACTATATTTTATAACAACTACGACATCATAAACATCTACGAATTTATCTAATCCATCATTTATCAGGAAGTTTAGTAAGTCAAGGTAGAACAAATTGACGAACGTATGTATAATAGGCATGATAAGTTAAAGATAACGTCCTTTAGTTCCGCTTCGGTCCTGAATGGAACTTCACCATTTCGCGTAATTATAACTTATTGAAAGGCAATAACACCTATTATACCTATATATAGTGGTGGTTATTACATTATCAGGCTATAACGTTCCCACTGCTGGGACACAAGCCTCCTCTCTGTGAGAAGGAATGGGCCGTAATCCACCACGCTGGCCCAGTGCGGGTTGGTAGATGTCACATATCTTCGAATTTTTGGTCCTGGGACATGCCGGTTTCCTCACGATTTTTTCCTTCACCGTTTGTGAGAGCAATGGGGATGAAGTAAATTATACAAAGTAAAGCGCCCGCCTGGGTTCGAACCCACGACGTACAATTCGCCGAATGGCCACCACTGCTCTTGGTGGTTATTGGTCAGTAAGCATTACAAACAGGCAATAAATAATACTTTGATCAGTGCGAAAAAAAATCGCCAATTGCTTCCATCCTATACATACTTTATTCATCGGGATTTCTTCGGCAAATTCAAGGGATTAACTTGATAATTCACTGCGCGATGCACCCACACTATCTAGCTAGGCAGTAGGTATGTCCTTACCATTGAAACTAAATGCCTCTAATCTGCCTGTCATTAAACTGCTCACTAGATGAAGATCTTGGAACCTAAACCCACAATTACAGTGTAATACATTCCCTAACTGCAGTAGCAAGTCCCATGTGCCAGAGACTACGACCTCTTTGGCACAGTGCACATGTCGTAATATTCTTAATAGCAAAAAAAGTTAAGATGGCTATATCTCCGCGATTTTCGTCGAGTTCTAGCAAAACAAATGGGTTTGATACACCATACAGTTAATTAGCAATTACTTTTGCCGGTTCTTGATAAAAAAAACTTTTGTTAGTTACTAATAATAGTTTTATACTCAAATTAAACCTTTTTATAAAAAGCGACCGGCAAGGTTTTGCAAGCAACGAGTAAATTAAGCTTTCCTAAATGAAGTTGTGATTTTAAACATTGGCGTGGGTCAGAAATTAACCGTGAAAACAGTACTGTGCTCTTTTATTACTTTATCACCTACTGGACCCAAATTCCCTACTTCAAAACAAATCTCCTTTCACGAAAATAATCTCCAAACAGTCAATGAAGACATTGGTTGGTCCCCGACTGACAGTTCATCTCGTCGCCTCTCCATCACCCTCAAACTTAGGGATCCACAAATAAATACGGTGCTTTTGGTTTGACAGCAAATATAAATACATATTATATAAATAGGATTAATATTATGACGGTACCTTGCCAATTCATTTATGAAAACATTATGTATGTAAGAAAAAATCTACATCTTTTTAATAAAATAAGCGATAGACATAACTTTAATACAAGAAATAAAGATAAAATACATCAACCATTTTTCAGATTAGCCAAAGTACATACATCTTTTATGGGGTACTGTGTCAAATGTTACAATAAAATACCTTGTGATATATTGGAATTAAATGAAAGAAAATTTAAAACTCACATTAAACGTACACTTTGTAAACAAGCATACTATAAATTAGAAGATTATATCCAAGATAAGAACGCTTGGAAACATGCTGGTCCTGCTCCATAGGACAATCTAGAGTCTAGACAAAATCAAACTGGTTGCTAACTTAATTGTTATTTTTTTTTTTATTCGTTTTGTCATTCATTACTCACACCCTGACTTATTATTTGTATTTTTTTTTTATTAAAATTGTTTTGCTTGTACCATGTTTGTAAATATGTGAGCACCATGTGTCTATCAGATAATTAATTTATATGTCATGGTTTCGTTTTTAATTCTTTTACCTGTGGTATAGTAATTTTATTTTAGGTGCATCGTCCTCACATGTTATTATTTAATTAATGTACCCATGCAAAATATTGTACCTAAAACATTTTAAAAGAGTAACGGTGGAGTTTCTTGCCCATTCTTCTCCATACGAAAACTACCTTTTGGAATGGGCGACTAGAATCAATTCTATTTTAAGATATTTTTTGACGTTCAAAAGTGCCTTTTATGTGCCTATTTGAAATAAATGCTTTGACTTTGACTTTTGACTTTTGAAATAAACAATTACGGCCCTAGACGTTAATACACGCCAGTAACAGGGCCGCCATCTATTTATACAACGGCCCCGTCAAATGTAGGTACGTGGATGGACAACCCAGTGGCGCACATCCGTAACTGGGACAATTACTGATCAATACCATTTCTAGACTAGCGTTCAACAAACCTATTTTAACGATTTATGGTTTTATTATCTTTAGACTTCTTTGTAAGCGGCTTTGTGAATGAAGGATGATAGGACAATAATTTATGTTTCAATATCTAGACAACTAAAGATACAAAAGTCAGTGTTTCGTGATGATCAATTGCATTATGCAAAATTGCTTTACCCATCCTAAGAGAACCATTAATAAACAGTAAAATAATGGACAAAGGAGACTCGAATATTAAGCAGCAAGTTGACCACAAACAATTATTATGTTGCAAAAACCTCTGTGTATTGGCTAGACGAGATAATACCGGACATAATATACACAGACACAAATTAGAGGACGCGACGATTAAAAAAAAAATGGGCCATATGATAAATTGATAACATTCAGTATCGTATTCATGATTTAACGTTTATCGTACACTTGGCCGCAATGACATCACAAGCAGTGAGATTACAGAATCAGCCAGTGAAAGTGAACTATACAGACACGCAACAAGCGATCGATAAAGTTTATAAAAGCGACCAAGGCGCGAGTGTTAAATATGCAGAGGATTTCTGTAAATAGGTTTTACTATGCGGACACGGAATGTGAAAAATGGCTTTGAATAGAACGGCATTTTTAGCTGTAACTGTCAAATTTTAGTCGTTCGATAAATTAGTGGCTTGACATCAAACTATATTAGTCCACAGAACAAGAGGAATAGATGAGTTAGCTCGGTTTGGAATGCAACATTTCATACAAATGTTTACATACAACCTTGTTAGGAACTTTACTACCAAAAGCAGAATGGACATATTCCGGAAATACAGTAGTAGCAGATAACTGTCTACTTCTGAAGATCAACCTTCCTTTGGTCGCCACGCCAAACATTCCTGGGAGACCTGCCATAGGCGTCACATTTGGCAAGTTTAGCGAACGCACCGGTGCGTTTATTAGTGCATCACCTTGATATAATTTTAACTAATAACTGTTCTTACATTTTGTAATCACGGGAACCTATAAACCTATATATAACATACATAATCAGCCTATAATGTTCCTACTGCTGGGACACAGACGTCCTCTCTGTGAGAGTGAATGGGCCGTAATCCACCACGCGGGCCCAGCACTGGTTGGTAGATGTCACATGTCTTCGAATTTTTGGTTCTAGGACATGCCGGTTTCCTCACGATGTTTTCCCTCACCGTTTTGAGAGCAGTGGTGATGAAATTATTTACACAAAGTAAAGCGCCTCTCAGGGTTCGAACCTGCGACCTGTATCTCGGTAAGTCGCGGTCGTTACCACTGGGCCACCGCTGCTCTCTCTATAAACCTGTACCTATAAGGTTTGGTAAGAGCTAAAAGATGTAAAATGGATTACTAATGTTACAACCCTCTGTAACTACCCTTCTGCTATTGTTTATGTTTTACTTGTCTAACAAGCAGACGTTTCTTTGATGATTCTTGACAATTATGTCAACACAATAATCATAGCTGACTGGCTTCTGCCCGCGACTTCGTCCGCGTGTTTTCTTGTTCCCCCGACCACCCCGTCGCATCGCATCGTCTGCCCGCGCTATTACTTCGTTTTCGCTTAGTGATCTTTCTGTTTTTTTTTTTCTTTTTGCTCAGCTCCTGTCTCCCAGCGTGATGTTAAGCCTTCCTCAAAAATCGGGCTAACAAAGCAAAAACATTTTTTTTTTAATCCGACTTGTAACTAAGTAGATAAGTATCAGTGCGTTCAAACAATCAAGCAAACTTCAGCTTTATTATTAGTATAAAGATTAGTGATTGGACCATCTGAAAGCGTTTTAGATATTAGGGATTACTCACTCAAATGCGGGTTGATTTCAGTATACCACATGGAGGCCGGTGAGGATGTGTAGTGATACACTCAGTCAGGTTATAGACTACCCGCGACCATAATCATAGATATATGCCATCAATCAAGTCTGGAGTAACCTACCCAATACAATATAATCATGTAGTAAAGTAGAAGAAGACATACAAAACCCACTCCCAGGCGCGGTCAGGCGCCACACTCAATTACAGCAGGGTCGTTTTATTTAATCTTGAAACAGAGTCTCTTTTAATAAGAGTCCAACTGTTATTGGATACTTTTTATCAAATTATTCATGCTTTGGTCGCTTTCCTTGAATTTTGTGACTAATATTTATAAATGGGTGAGGCTTCTACGAAGTAACGGGATCATGGATTCATTATGGACGCTTTTAACGTTCTGCATCGTTCTCACATGTATAATTTTTAACGTGAATGATGTAACCAAGACTTTGTAACCATATTATTTTGATTTAAAAGAGTGTCCATGGAGTTTCTTGCCCGTTCTTCTCCATAGGTACCTACGCTTTGGAATGGGCAACTAGCTTCATCTTTCTGACTGACCGACCCCTTGACAATTCAAAAGTGCCTGTAATTGGTTTAATTGAAATAAATGCTTTGAGTTTGAGTTTGAGTTTGGATATTAACGTTGTCAGAATGACTGGTTATAAGGACGAGATATCTATACTAATATTATAAAGAGGTAAAAGAAGAAGGGTCACGTCCCATACAAAATTTACCCAGGCCCGACACAAAAGGAACGCATCTCAGTTATTTTGTTATATTAAATATAACAGAAATAAATTAACACTATTCTGAATATCAGTGGCTATCGCCCATATATTGCCATTTGATTTTGGTAAGGCAAAATATTTTAAAATATTTTTTTTAATGAATAGCAATTATATCCATTTAAAATGACGCCAATTTAGATAAAAATACAAAAATAGACAGCTGGAGGCTTAATTTATTGAGGCATCCACAGGCAAGCCCGGTTAAGCAGACGATAACCTCAAAGTTAAACTGCGAGATGTCATTAAAAAAATATAAAATAAAATTGGCTTTCTGTGTGATCTGTGAGTTTTTTAACCGACTTCAAAAAAGGAGGTTCTGTATTCGACCCGTATGTATGTTTGTATGTCTGCGATTTTCTCAAAAACAAATGAATCAATTTTGAAATTATTTCACTAATGTAATCTACATACTTTCAGGAAGGTTTAAGTATATAATGCATTAGGTAATTATTCTTATGTACGGAGTTATAGGCAATAAATGTACTGCATCTCCGGCATTTCTATGCGAATTTGGACGATTCTTCTAGTCAATGTCTTCAATTCTTCAATGCACTAGTGTTAATTGGATTTGTGTGGGGTAGGTACAACTAAAAAGAAAAAAATGAAAACTTTTTTACAAAAAAACAACCAACTTGAAAAAAAAAAACACTACAAAGTGATACATAACTTCAATTTCGGAAGTCGGTGTCTAAAAACGAAAATGCGGAACCCAACGACACCGACTTCCGAAATTAAAGTTATTTATCACTTTGTAGTTTTTTTTTTTTGAAGTCGGTTGTTTTTTTCTAAATTGTTGTATCTTCATTGAATTACCTACATACAATTACGAATTTTGTAGGTAAATAGGTATTAAAAGAAAATTGTATATCGCCTGAACAAAAACACAAGGCAATATTTTGGTGTTAGCCATTGATTTGGAATATAAGAAATATATATTTTAGCTATATTTAAAGTAACAAAAAAATTGAGATATGTCTCTTTCGTGTCGGGTCTGGGTCACATATGACCGTTCTTCTTTGTTTGTAAGTTTGTATGTAGGGGGTAATCTCTGGAACTACCGGTCGGATTTGAAAAATTCTTCTTGCATTTGATAGCCCAATTCTTGAGGAAGGCTATAGGCTATTTAACATCACGCTATGACCCTTAGGAGCCGAGCAAAAAGAAAAAAGTAAAAATGAACGTTAAGTGATAGCGCGGGCGGGTGATGCGATACGACGGACGGGGTGGCTCGGGGGAAACAAGAAGTTTCACGCGAACGAAGTCGCGGGCTGAAGCTAGTATTATAATATATCGATGTCATGTCGACATAATCATATTATTTTCGCATACATTAATTGCTTGATAGTTACATGAGAAAGTTCAACTGCACTTTAAATTGCGTAACACACTCGAAATGACAATTCCTTTCTTTGACATTTTGAAATATGAAGTGTGTTTAGATATCCAATCTTCCCTGTTAATTAGATGGATGCCTCCCCAAGCATTCGTATCGAACTGTTATGAACCGCTTGCATACAATGGCTCCCTATATTATTAATACAGCCTAGTTACAATTTAGCCATTGCCTAAGGCGTTGGCTGGAGAATGGCGATCGAAAGGTCATGAGTTGAACCCGTCCTTACCTGCTTATCGTGGTAAACGTACTTCAAATGCAAGCATGCACTTTTAAGCTGGAGGGGGTTAAAGGATATGATGGTGCATTTTGTCTTAGACGAAGGTTACCGTTAGATTGGAGTTAATTTGGATCTGACACTTTGGGCAGACTTGCAATAAATTGCGTAATGCGTGGATTGATAAGGATTTGGATTGATGTATTTTCATCCAAAGTTTTGTCAATCTCAAATTGAAAAAAAAATTGAGGGTGGTAACACAGTGGTTATAATATCCATACTAAAATTATAAATGCGAAAGTGTGTGTCTGTCTGTTTGTTACTCCTTCACGCTTAAACCGCTGAACCAATTTAGATGAAATTTGGTATAGAGATAGTTTGAGTCCCGGGAAAGGACATAGGATACTTTTTATCCCGATATTCCCACGGGATCGAGAATGATGAGGGTGAAACCGCGGGGCGCTGCTAGTACAATATAATGCACTTTTAATTTGCTTATGACTTATTGATTTTTTTTTTCTAAAAGTTTTCGCTTAACGTGTTTTCTTTTGCAAAATCATGCTGATTGATGTGATCTGGCTAGAACTTTATGAAACCCCCAAAAAATAATAGTTATTATCGGTTAAAAAGTTATCGTAACGATAAAACCATTTCTGTAACAAGTGAACATCAATACTTACGTCCAATTAAAGTAATCTTTTTAAAATACTGATCATGAATGATTTTTAATTGGAATGCTGCGTGTGTGATGCCAAAAACTGGTAGCAACTTTCTATTCAGCCAGTATTTCTACCAAACGTATGTATAAATACTATGTAGGTATTATTAAAGAAGGTTTAATGACGTAAGGGGCTGGTTGCATTAAAGGTCAGGTGAAAAGGCATTATAAATAGGATAATGTCCCCCTCTTTAGCCATTGTGTAACAGAGTATTATAAACTGTACTGTCTACTTCTGTTGAGTTTGTTTTGAAAGCATGATTTATAAGCTAGAAATAACTGACTTAAAGCGGACTTCTTAATAGTCAGGTAACTTTTATCTGAAGAATAAATATGACAGTTTGACATACATATTTTCTATACAAAACCTATCAAACGGCAATATTTACTCTTCAGTTAAGAGCATAGATACCCGAGTTAAGAGATATCTAAATATTGAAATCAGCCCTTAAGGCTGACTTTTCCAACACCAGATAATTATATTCGAGGCATAATTTTGAATTTTTGACAGTCCTTCCATGCAAAACCTGTCAAATGTCAATTTTATTTTACGAATATTAATAATCTGTCGATTGAAAAATTAGCACTTAGTCATTTAAACGGTCAAGCCTCATATATTTTGACTAAGGTGTAGAGTTTGTGAAGTTAGGGCTTGTAGAGTTAGAAGCTTGGCCCTACATGAGACCTGATAAGTTTTTGACAGTGCAAGCCATATGTGGTCTCGTCTTGGCAACATCATACATGAAAATGTTTTTGGTGGGATACCATATTTCGAGGAAATAAACGAATAGAAAAGCCGAATGACGCAATACATTTTTATGTGAAAAATTGTACATGGTCAAAACCGCACAATAACGTAAGTGCATCAAAGATATTGTGACCTACGAATTAAATACACGCGGGAACGTCATATAAATTGAATGGCTGCATGATTCAGGCGTGAGTCAAAGCGGTGTTTAGATAGGGCGAGCTAACTACAGTAACTACTGCTTATTTATGATGCCACGGATAAGTCAGGATACGGCGAGGGGGGCACGTGTGATAGATGAACGGTAATATGACGATTTGACGGGTAACGAAATGTTGTGTCTGTTAAAGCCGGCACTAGACATAGCATCGAATACGCAAATACCAAACTATGAAGCAAACAAGCGACAGTCAGTAGTAACAACAGCTTTTTTTTTCCAGGAGTGGAATTCATCAATTGACTCCTCCCGCTCTTGGTGGAGCGGAAGGGACTCTTACTGACTAAACCCACCCGTGTTCCTTCCTTAGCCCTTTATGTTCCGGGGTAGCGGTAACCCTTTCGGACAATCCCGCTGAAGTAACAACAGCTTGTAGCTGACAACAAGTCTTCTGTAGTCAACAATAAGCCTAAGCTTCCAGTTTCTTGTGATATTAGTCTCATAGATTGTATATATCATCCACTGTCTACGCTTTACCCATCAGCACACGTGTGAGCACAACACAAATACTATAAAGCTACCATTACTTATTTCTTTCATTGATTTGAATGTGCGGCTGAGAGTATGTCATGCTCACACTCACTCAAATGTCTCGCTGATGCTGGCGCATGTGTTGGATCATTTAGCTCCCTTCATTATGGCTGAACTGAATGCTGCCACGGCTTATTTTAATTTAATACTTATTTGTTTTTTTTTGTTTTACGGACACTTAACTTTCTGCATCGTACTCACATGGATTATCCATGCGAGAACGATTGTTGTAACCATATTTAGATTTAAATGTGTCCGTGGAGTTTCTTGTCCGTTCTTCTTCATAGATACTAAGCTTTGGAATGGGCAACTAGCTTCAGCGTTCTGACTGGCCGACCCCATGACAATTCAAAAGCGTTTATTTGAAATTAATGTTTTAAGTTTTAGCCCCGGATACCGAATGTGATAATCGTGTCTTATCCTTATGCCGGCCATACGCCATGCTTCCTATCGTCCAAACGGCATGACGCTGCCGATTGCATCAGTTAGAACTTACCGTGTGTGGGCGTGGATTGGCATGACAGATGATGCATGATCATGCCGATTGGACGACAGGAAGCATGGTGTATGGCCGGCATTAGTAGGATCTGTACTAAGAGCTCGGTCGGCGCACCCTGGGCAGCGACCTGCGTTACCATCCTCCTGACTAGCAAACATTTTTCTACGACGTGATATTATTTATTCTCGTCGTGTAGCTCATGCCGAGAGTAAATCTTTCTTACGGAAATAGAAACATTATTTTCTTTCAGAAATATTAAAAGTCGTTTCTCCAAGGTCATCGGAAAAAAGTTCTAGGCCATATACTTTTAGAAAAAAAAAAAACGCCTGTACTGTTCTCATCCGCTTGTATACCGGTAGAGCTTGTTTATATTACGCTGCCCCAATTCCAGAGCTCGAACGTATACAAAAACGTTACTACATTGACTATGATGTTTTAATGGCGCAATGTTTATTGGAAAATAAGCTACTGGCATGTTTGGCAACGAGATGTGTTGATTGACAGATCACTGTCTTTTTTCCAGTACGTTATGAGTGAGGTGACAGGAGGAAGGGCAAGGTTCTCTTTTTTTAGGATTCAGTGCTATATCTATGAAAGTTCTCCAGGCAATCCGAGGTTTCCCAAATACCCTCGCGGTGTACGGCAGCACGTGACTTCTACGTTCTACGTAAAGATGTAAAGGTTTGGGATTCGGAGTTATGAACTTATGGTGGTTGCCGTCCCGGTGTCTTTGTCTCCAACCACGATCGGCCTTTTCCCAATCAGACTGCGCACTCGCAGAAGGAGAAAAGAGAAAAGGTCAGATCACAACACAAACGAATTTATGGCAACGTTCTTTTTTGACAGCAATCGTGGCATATTTCCCTTATGTTGAGGTGAGGTCTTGCGTAGTCTTATTAGTACCGATTGCGCGCTTCTATGACTCGTGTTATTTAGTTTGAATTTATTTGACTTGTTACTCTAACCACAATAACATAAATTATGGATGACATAATTCACACTAAAAATCATCAAATTTTTAAATTCTAATCTTTTTCCGAGGAATCGTCTACGTGCCACCATAAACGTTTACATTTTGCAGAACAGGTGTCTAGAATATACACCTAAAATATGAATTACAGACCGCAAGCAGTTTTTGAATTTATTTCATGCTTTTTCCTTTGAGGATAAATTACCCTGGAATGTGCAATTATTTTAACTATTAATACTTTTACAATTTCCTTGTCTGAAATCTGATGATGTGATTTGTTACGATTGTGGTGGTCAACCAATCAGAAGTTTCATTAGTTTATTTTCGACACGTTACACGACGCAACCAATCATAAACTATTTATTATAGAAAATAGAAATAAAATGTGAAATTTTTTTTTCCTTGCAGTTTTCCTCATGGACACCCTCCGTCTGGGGAGAACGGAGGATTATATCGGACTCCTACCGACTAAAACCCCACTGTTCCTTCTACAACCATAAGTCGGGGCCCCGGGAGGTACGTGTACGTTCGCCGCACCCTCGAGTCCTCGACTAGTATCAGCCCGTCATGCCTAGCAGGCCCCATCACCAAGTGCGGTCGATCTCACGACTGTTATGACATTCTGGCTACTCATTGGTAATTTGAGTTTTGTCGTTGGTAGACGATAGCCCGTAGAAACAGGACGGTATGCCCATCCCCATGAAGTGTTTGTTACTTTACATCTTTAAGACACCCAGGGGTGCCTTATTCTAATCCCGGGCCGATTTATTTTTTGTCTATTCTAAATAACCCATAGTCCTCCGATCCAGTACGGTGTGATCAGACAATTGTACTTAGAAATCGGAAAGTCGGAAATGTAGACGAAGCCTAAAGGTCTTGCCACGAACGCTGTCAAAAGGTTATCAATGATGAACAACAATGGACTCTAAGCATTCCTAGGAAGGATGTTGGAGACCGGAGACTAGAAGTTAATGATATATAATTATTTATTATACTTATAAAGACTTATTACTTTGTTTTGATTCTAGTAAGTAACGTTTTTTTTTCTTGTGAATGCTCGGTATAGAGCTAGTTCGCAGCTCGAATGATCTGGTGTTATAGAAAATCTTTAAACAACGCTTACGCATAGATTAAAACATGTTTAAATATTATAACCTCTATGCTCAGATCTGGTAAAAAAAACTGGAGCAAGTTTCCTTTTCTGAGTGCGTTATCTACCTTTTTTTACTTGATCTGAGCATCTAATTGAGTTTTCATTCATTAAAATTCAAAACGACAAGACCTCATAAAAGTCTATACAAAACCGGTTCAAACCTGATAACTTCTAGAGGGGAAATTCAGGACCCCAGGGGCAATTGATTAAAATGGCCTTAAAATCGTTTCGGATAATAGCATACAAGGCTCATCGTCATTAGGCGATTATTGTTAAACTTTGTCAAATCATTCCTGATGAAGATTGTAGAAATTAAGGAAGATAATAATTATTAATAAACTATGTTATCCCATGCAGAGACAAAAGAGATAGCAGTGGTGGCTCAGTGGCAACGTTAAAGACCGTTATTGTTGACGGGTTCGAATTCGAACACAGGCAAGCAGGCACTTTACTTCGTGCAATTTATTTCATCACCACAGCTCTCAAAACGGTGAGAAGTCCATGAACCAAAAATACGAAGACATGCGAGTGGGACCCACACTGGGCCCACTGACTACACTGTGTGTCCTAGGGCCGTAGATACATGACAGAGTCATTATTGTAACGTCTTGTAGTATAGCTCCATCCCTTTTTCGCACTAGAACAATGGATGGCTTTTACACTACGCTGGGCGTACTTAGATTATTAGATACTCTAGCTAAAGGCATCACTCTTTGCTTCATCTGCCTTAATATTACAACTCACCTTCAAGCATTTGAGGCAGAAGGTATGCTGGCATGGTAGGACACGCGACGAGGTGTCGAGTCGCTCCAGACAAACGGAGCACTCGAGAAGGTCGTTGAGTAAACCCTCATCCATGCCGGTTGGGGCACTGAAAACAAAACACGACACGGTTATTCAAAATCATCACCATAGATAGTTTCTTTTTATTGAGCATATAGGGACACAACATACGTCAGAATTAGGGTTACCATATCAAAATTTGAATCGTCCTAACAAAAAAAAAAAATCGAGCGTAGGGTTCGATAAAAAAATATTTTCTAAAAAAAGAACCCCATGTCGAATAGTCCGGACGAAAGACAAGGCCATCCCTCCTACTTTTACGCCATACTTTCCAGTTTCGCGCCATAAAACATGACATAAAAAATATTATCACGCCTATATTACCCGAAGGGTTAGGCAGAAATGTACCTAAAAGTAGCCAGATGTTTAAGTCCCATGTAACAGGGGGTGAGCATATTTTCATCAACCGGGCTGCTACTGAGAAATTCCAGATGAAAAACCCAATAATACTTTGCCCGACCCGGGAATCGAACCCAAGACATCATGCTCAGCAGGCATTGGATTTTTTTTAAATCTCTTAATTAATGCATAAAAATTCAAGAGAATTTTTATGAATTATTTTTGTTGTAAATTGATATAAATGGTCCCGAGGTCTTTATTCTGAGAGGGCTCTCTTTAACTGTTGCCTATCCCCTCTAGTCATTGATAAGGACAGTAAACTACTAGAAAACAATAAACTATAGGCCAACCGCTTAACTGAGACGTTGCCTGAGGTAGCTGCGCGGTGCGCTAGGGATGATAGATGTCGCAAGTTGACGAATCACTGAGCTCTCGCATCACGTCACCACACCCCTCCCGCACCGCGCTGCTACCTCAGGCAACGTCTCAGTTAAGCGGTCGGGCTTTAATAAAAGTGATGCAATCTTAGCAGGTTGATAAAAAGCAAAATTAATTCAGGTAGCAGATTTGTCTTTTTATTAAGAACATTCACTTCTGCTTTATTCAATTACATCTCTATCCTGTTATCAACAGCATTCATACATAATCAAATAAATTCAGAGCTTATCTTAAAATACATAATGTACCTACACATTGCATACTGTACTCTTTAATTAAGTCTTTTATGTCAGAGAAAAAAGGCAAAAAAAAAACGAAGGCAGTCATACTTATTCTTAGCCAAACAAAATTCTAAATACAAAGGCAAACATTGAGACTCAGGCCAGACAGCAAATTGCACATAGGAATTTTGCCAAGTATAGTACTAACTAGTCTGTTGATAAGAGCTAATTAGGTACGCAATCATTTTCATTGGCTTTTGAAGACATTGTTAATTAAGACCAGTATGAATGCAGAGTGCAGATTGATAACTTCTTTTGTAATTTTCATAACAATGGTGTGTTTCCTTGGAAATCTACACCTGTTGATTTTTTCGCAACACTGAATGGATTTGAGAGAAGACACTTTGGTACTGTTGTTGTTTTACGCTTTTAATGGACTGACCTTTTCATTTATAATTTGATGTCTGAGTTAACATCCAAACTAATATTATAAATGCGAAAGTAACTCTGTCTGTCTGTCTGTCTTTTCTTCACGCCTAAACTACTGAACCGATTTGTGTGAAATTTGGTATAGAGATAGTTTGAGTCCCGGGGAAGGACATAGGATAGTTTTTATCCCGATATTCCCACGGGATCGACACTTATGCGGGTAAAACCGCGGGGCGCAGCTAGTATTTTATACTTTGATCGAATTCTTATCCTTGGGTGTATTCCAACAACAAATTCACAAACTTACCAAACACCACTTTTTATTCTTATTTCTTAATTTTATTTTAATATTGTACATTATATACACATACTTATTGCATTGTACATTATTGTGCTATTTTATTTCTTTGTTGTGTAAGCTTTCTCTGTTACTGTCATAAATATGTCTTTATCAGAGCTCTCAATAATGTATGATAAGGAGACCAGGAGACCTGTAGCACAGGTTTTACTTAAGTAAGGGCTACTTACCTTACCTTACAGAGGCTAAAAGTTTGAAGATGGGAGATGGGAATCGGCTCCACTGTACTTCCTCACCCGTTTATTCGAAGCTTCACAATTTTAATAGTTCTACATTTCGTTATGTTAAACACTTTCGCAAAATCCCGCATTGTGAAAACTTATAGTTTTTGAGAAAAAAAATCTTAAAGTTACGGAAAATGTATCATGTGTACATAAATGTAACATGTTTATGTTTTTAAGGGTCTATTCTATCCAAAAAAACTACCTACTATCAAAATGCGCCGGGTGAGGAAGTACAGTGGTTCCTGGGAATCTCCCATCTTCAAACTTTTTGAAATATAAAACTGTGTATATTTTAATTTTGTGGGAGACATTTATTTATGAATACACAATTTTCATCAGAAAAGGCATTAAAGGCGACTGGTAATAACAGCATTATTGAAACAATAACTACACAAATGCAATAAAATTAAATATGGATGATTTGTGATAGCCTAATTCTGTAAAAGACCAGACTTCAAATAATATTATAGCTGAATGATTTATCCTCTTATTAACTAAGAAAAATATACCAAAAGCAGAGCAGTAAATGGCCTTTCTGCTAATTACTTATCATGCTAAGATTTGTTATTAAAACTCCACCAGTGTACAGTACATGTAACTATCTACACGGTGGAGCGGTCATAGGGCTATTGCTAACGCCAACATGCTCAACAGTATACAATGACTGACTGTAAGTATCAGTAGCAAAGAGGTTAGTAGTATGGCAGCCTATCTTCTAGACATAATACAAAAATTATGTATTACTAACAACCAACTTGAGAACAGTGGAGGCCCAGTGGTATGTTGCGAGTTTGAACCTGGGTTCAACAAAGGTAATACACAAAGTTAAGTCTACCTGGGTAGACTTAACTTTGTGTATTAAATATCATCACCACTGCTCTCAAAACTGTGAAGGTAAATATTGTGAGGAAATGGGCATGTCCTAGAACCAAAAATTCAAAGACATATTGTGACATCCACCAACCCGCACTGGGCCCGTGTGGTGGATCACGGCCCATTCCCTCTCACAGAGAATGCCTGTGTCCCAACAGTGGGAATGTTAAACGCTGATTATGCTTATGCTAACAAATAAGTGAAATAGTGGTAGTGCAAATAATTAAGCATTCATAAAATTAAACAATTTTTACACAGTACTGGGTGTGATTTATGCTGATATGCTAAAACAAACATACTTCTTTATATTACCACAGGAAGTGATATTTAATCTTTGTATAAACATTTAGGATTGACAACAGGTTATAAAAGATGAATAAATGAATAGAATAGAATAGGTACTCTTTATTATGTACAGCATGTAAATAACACAATAAAATAAAACAATAGAATGGTAGTAGTTATAGTAATATAATAGAATTACTAAATACACAAAAACACTATACAAATATTGGTATAAATTTTTAAGCAAGTGTATAATTTTTACAAAACTTTTTGCTGAAAATGAATCAGGTAGTTAAAATTTGTGCCTTTGTGCCAAAAAGTTTTAAACATAACCTTGTATGGAGACCCAGCAAAAGTAAGTTTTCTTTGATAAAATTAAGTTATCTTATATGTATCATGTACAAAAACATTTTTCTAGAAGCTACTGAGTAATAAATTACTCACTCAGCCGATAGATGAGGTTAATAAGTACAACATTTGTTTACTTAGTTTCTCAGCTGTTAGTAAACTTTTTGGTCATCAATTTCCTTAGACTTGACATTGACAAGGCATTATTTTGTGAATACTGTTGCCAAAACAATGATAAAGTTACAAAATAATTTTCTCTAGACTTGCAATTTAGTAAATATTGAAATATTATCTTGAGTGTTATGTGATAAAATGATAAGAGTGTGATAAGAACTTGGAAGATTTTAATATATTGAATATTTTTGTTTATAAAAACATGGCTCAGGTTGTTTGCATGTTACAGGGTTCATGTTTTGCTTGCATGGCTATTTCTAAGGAAGTGCAAATTCACCCCTAAGACGGGTCGTCTTAGGGGTGAATTTGCTGACCAAGTGCTTAACTGATTACAGTTACTTTATTTATTGTCAACATAATCAGCTTATAATCATTATTTTGTTACTACATTGCTATCAGATTTACAAATTATCTACTTATTGGAGGACTGAGAAATGTATAGGCATTATAAGAGTCTAGCTAGAGGACTTTTGTGGGTCGAATTTCACGATGAAAGCATGTTGATAGGTGGTAAGAATTTTAAAAATAAAAAGTTAGATTTCCAAATTCATGTTTGCATTCCTCAGAATACACGGAAGTGTCAGGAAAACTAATATAATTGAGTATAAATAGCCCGACTAACACGATACCGAATAGAACATCGCTACAATGCAAGTTTTCTTGGTATTTTTAGATCGACATGCACGTTCTTGTGAGATTTACATCTAACGTTAAAACTCAAAATGTTGATGACTCACCGAATGTTTTAAATTCCAACGATGTTAGCGGGAAGTCTGACCATTATTGCTAAAGCACAATGAAACAAAATCCACGGGATACCACCCCAAACCAGTCACACAAAAATTCTTCCGACACAAAACTATCTAAAACGGCACATAGTTCAACACTGTGAAGGGATAATTACACCGGGGAACTATAGGTCGGAGGGTGAAGTTGCTACTGTGAGAAATATGCAGTTGTTCACATAAAAACTGATACAATTTCACGCACAAATGCCATTCTCGCCGTTTCTTCGTTCGACCGGACGGTGAAGCGGGGGCGGGAGCAAGCGACTATCACCTTTTGGGGTGTACATTCTATTATTACGAATTATACCAATCGAATCAATGGATGGAACGATTACCATTTTAAATAGATTACATTATAATATTTGAGGATAATACGTCAAAATAATTACTTTTGATGACATGAAAGTATTTCATGAAATAGTTTGTGATTATGAAAATGAAAAGTCTGTGAGAAACGACTTACAGTGAGTCAATACAGTAGTAATATAAAGGTTTTAGATGGCAACATTCTATAAAAAAAGACGGGTTGCACTCCGGGAGTGCCCGCAGAAGTGAAAACTTGAATATTAACATTCAAATAAATCAATTATGAATTGAATTAATTTAACTAATTTTTTTTCACTATTTCTGCGTCACTTTTTCATTAATCGATGCACTTTGTTCAATTTCCATATTTTAAACACTTTATACACGAATTTTACGAATACACAGCAGTGTGGCTACTACACAGACGGTCGAGCCATCAGCTGTCCATCCATCCATCCACATCCACGTCCACCATCACCGTCACCGTCACCGTCACCGTCACCGACACCGTCACCGTCACCGTCATCGTAACCGACACCGTCACCGTCACCGTCACCGTCACCGTCACCGACACCGTCACCGTCACCGTCACCGTCACCGTCACCGTCACCGTCACCGTCACCGACACCGTCACCGTCACCGTCACCGTCACCGTCATCGTCTCTGTCACCGTCACCGACACCGTCACCGTCACCGTTACCGTCACCGTCACCGACACCGTCACCGTCACCGTCACCGTCACCGTCACCATCACCGTCACCGTCACCGTCACCGTCACCATCACCGTCACCGTCACCGTCACCGACACCGTCACCGTCACCCTCACCGTTACCGTCACCGTCATCGTCACCGTCACCGACACCGTCACCGTCACCGTCACCGTCACCGTCACCGTAACCGACACCGTCACCGTCACCGTCACCGTCACCGTCACCGACACCGTCACCGTCACCGTCACCGTAACCGACACCGTCACCGTCACCGTCACCGTCACCGTAACCGACGCCGTCACCGTCACCGTCACCGTCACCGACACCGTCACCGTCACCGTCACCGTCACCGACACCGTCACCGTCACCGTCACCGTCACCGACACCGTCACCGTCACCGTCACCGTCACCGTAATCGACACCGTCACCGTCACCGTCACCGTAACCGACGCCGTCACCGTCACCGTCACCGTCACCGACACCGTCACCGTCACCGTCACCGTCACCGTCACCGTCACCGTCACCGTCACCGTCACCGTCCGTCCGTCCGTCCGTCCATTATCGTGTCTCACTTGGTTCACTTCGGTTGGCGCCGCCGCGCCGTAGAAAGAGGGGTGGGGGGGGGGGGAATCTCTCCTGACGGTCACGTGTCCTGACGCGATGTCCTGACGCGAGTTTAACATTTTTTCCCCATACAAAAAGTGTCCAACGCCGCTAAAGAAGTTTTCACTTCAAAAAAAACTGAGGACGATTTCAATCCTGTTTCATAATATTTTCGTAAATGATTAAAATGAAAGCTTTTCGGTCTTATTTTCCTAATGATTCAATTGGTAAGATAACTGTGATTTTGTATAATGCATTAAATTGATTGATATCTCATTAATTGCATCTCATTTTGTACCCTGAAAATGCCTGAAACAATAACATTGAAATTAAAAGATAAAAAGCTGTAACAAACAAATCATCAGATTAACTAAACTGCTTACTACAAGTACAACTAATTTACAATTTGAGCCATGCCTTGTGTTTTGGCCAAAGTTTTGGCCACTGAAACCTTTTCTGAAAATCGAGTTGCCTGCTTTGATGGACTTTGTACGTAAAAAAATTAACTATTTCTACAGTCAATGTGTAGAAGCTTGAGGCGTCATCTTTTGAGAATTATGAATTTTTTCATAATATTTCATGAGTTCCTGACTAAGGTAGTATGGGAAAGTTATGGGAAAAGAACGACCCGTTATTGCACGGGTTTCTGATTTTTTACATTTCTAAACGTACACTTAAACGTCGGCTCAGCTCACCCACCAGTCAGCTACTGTCAGTGTCAGATTAAATGCTGGGCTGTCAAAATATGTCAGACTTTTTGCGTAGATTTTTATTTTCTTAAATTTCTCAAAAATGTCACGCGATAAAAGCGTGTGGTTTGCAGAAGAAATATTGCTGGATGCCAAATTAATTAATTTTCAATTGGAAACGGGAGAATGGGACGCTGTGGAGGAAATGTTACGAGCAGAGGCTCAACTTTCCAGAGATGCCGAGACCGGACGATTGCGCCCGTAAGTAATACAAAACATGTGGAATAATAAAGTTTATTCATCTGTTTATAGGCATTAATTTTTTTTTAAGTTATAAAGTTAGTTAAGTTTCATAATTCGGCATAATGAAAATTACCTGGTCTTTCTCTTACTGAAGAATCTTGATAACCATTTTATCAAAATGTGCTCGATTCTGCTCTCCACTCACGGCTCCACTCTTACGGCTATTTATTTTGAAATCATTGGTACAATAAAATTGTAGATTCTAAACCTCCTATTATTACATCATCCATACCCTTTAATGAATAAAATGCAATATCACATATTTTTTTGTTTATTTACCTTTTTTAACATTTTAGCTAATCTATAATAATATGTTTGTCAACATATTCTCTTTTTTTCCAACAACAGCAGTTAAATTTGGGTTACTACAGACAGCAGAAATATATAATTAAATATTTAACTTTTATATTTCAGGAAAAAGGCATCAGAATATACATTACGACTTATAGCAGAAGTTCTACATATAATGCGTCTTGATGTTGAACAAGCCTCATACAACAGAAGTACTCTAGCAGTTGCAGAACAATGTCTGCGCTTGGTCCGTTCCTGCGCCGCAGCTGGCACAAAGATGCAAACATACATCTCTAAAGAACTGTCCATACTAGACTCTATGCTCATCTTAGCAACAGAATACCAACATCCAAGTGTTGACTTTGTAAATGAAGAGCTGCAGAAAAAGTTTGAATCATGCATGACTGTTCTCATGCAAACTCTAGGAAACTTGGTAGTAAACAATCCGTTCAACCAAATTATGATTTGGAACAAATTTGACGCCAATATCCTCAACAGCTTTGTTGGATCAAATGATAAGATTGCTACCGCAGCTGCTATGATCGTTTACAACATATTATTAGGCCAGCCAAATGTGTTGCCAGATGATGTCATGTTATTGAACTCATTAGCGTACATGTACAGTAATGGCAACACTGAATACCCACATTTAATTATAGAATATTTAATTGGTGTTGAGAACACTTACATTGAGAAGTTATATTCGAAGTTGGAACCTGAATGTCGGATGCTTGTACTGAACTTGGCATACAATATTTTGATGTCAACGGAATCTCAAGATATTAATGTGTCAGTAAATTTTGTTAAGTTTATGGCTCATGAGTTCAAGGGTAAATCCGATTGTATATTGAAGACGGTTGATAAGTATGTGAATTCTATTGAGCCTCAGGAGGTGGTGTTTCTATTGGAGATCATAGCCACTGCGTCTAGCATGGATGCGTATATGGATTGCTTGCAGTCGGATAGCTCATTATTTATTAATTGTGCATGTAAGTATAATACTATTTCATCATCTTCCTGCCCTTGTCTCATTTCTATTCTATTTTTGAGGTTCTGGCTCCATCGATAATGTTCGATGATTTTGCCAATGTCAAGGTATGAGAAAGTAATTATCGTAAACTGTAACACAACTATTGATCAGTGTCTGTAGCGGTGGCATCCATGGATCCCCATGCTAATTGCTTGCATGTCTCATTTACTTGGGGTCGGAGCAACACATTTTCTACGTGCATTCTCCCCTGTCAACTGTCACACTATAGCTCGTGACAGTTTCCTCTCCCTTCTCTTCCCCAGAACTCCCTTCTCTTTCATATCATTCCTTAGGGGCTGTTCATTTATTACGTAAGACGATTTGAGGGGGGAGGGTATCCAAACAAGTCTTATTTTTTCTTACGTGGGGCTCGTATAGACCTTCCCAGGAGTCTAGATTATTCTTACGTAACATCAAAAAAGTAAGTAAAAATTATAACTTTTTAATTATTTTGCTACTTTGTCCATCTTTTATTTGGCCTTCCTTTCCCTCTCCATTCATATATACATTTATAGTATGATTCTATTTATTTCGTCATAATATTATTGTAACATAACATCACGCCTTATTTCTATGAAGGGTTGAGCAGAGGTGTAGTGTACCTATAGTACACTCACATTTCACCAGTTATGTGTAAGTCCCATGTAATTGGGGCGAGCCTATTGGCTGCTACTTAGTGATTCCAGATGCAAAAACCCAATAACATTTTGCTGGACCCTGGAATCAAACCAGTACAGCACTTGTAACCACTAGACCAACAAGGCATATTGATATTGAGGCAGTAATATTACTAATATTATCTGTAAAAATCATAATATTTGAATGAATTACAAATAACCATAATGCACAATTTCATTTCAGTTCTTCTCAAAGCGATTCACAAGTTAGGCAAGGAGAGCAGCAACTTTTTTTCCTCGCTGAACAAGTTGTATGAGGCTACCGGCAGGACGTTTATCGATGATGAGAATGAGAATATATCTGAAGTACCAGTCAGCAGTCCATGTGAGAGTGAGTTACCTGTTCATTTATAATTCTATGTTCTACTAGCTGCGCCCCACGGTTTCACCCGTATAAGTTCTGATCCCGTAGGAATATTGGGATAAAAAGTAGCCTATATGTTAATCCAGGGTGTCAGCTACCTCCATACAAAATTTTATCAAAATTGGTCCAGCTATTTCAGTGTGAAGAAGTAACAAACATATAACCACACACACACACTCACAAACTTTCGCATTTATAATATTAGTGTGATGTTGAGAGGGTTTAGTTTCCGCACTTAGTCCTTCAGTTGGACCATTCTACGTGGACCATGGCGACCGTCGGTGTTTATTCCAACCAGCCCACCTTTCTCCAGAAGGTGATTACATCTCCTGGTCTGTTAAGAACATCTGTGTAAGTTCTGGGTTCTGTTATAGTTCTGTCTGTATTAATTAATTATCAAGAGGGGACTTGTGGTTGTCATAACAGCCGCATGGTTCGATCGATTAGGTTATGCTACGTTTGCCGCGGTCGGTCCGTAGATGAGTGACCATCTTTACATACCAAGGCCCCTCCACGGAAAGCTCGTTAAGCCGTTGGTCTCGTCTGTCATTCGTGGATCTTTGATAGTCGTTACGTCGGTAGTCAGAAGCCCGAAGTCTGACGACAAATCTTACCAAGGGGCATCGTATTACTCAGTAACTGGGTTGTTGATGTCATATAGGCAGTCGTTCCATGTAAAATACTTGTATTTAGCTGCATCTGGTGAGACTGGAAGCCGACCCCAACATACTTGAAAAGAGGCTTGGCAGACGATTTTGACAGTGTGGAGTTATTATTCCAAATACGTGTAGGCAAAGTTGAGCATGCAATTATATTTTGAGTTCAATATGCACTCTAATAAGGCTCCTCAAAGTCCAAAAGGGCGTCGATCTTCGCCCTAACGATCGAATAGTCGTGTTACTTGCGTGTTTTCCTTATCCGATAAAGTAAAGTGAGCCTTATCGAGCCTCCCGATCGACTAAATCTCTCACATCTATAAGCACCTTTCAAATGCATAGTATAGAGGCACGTGGGCGTAAATAAGACAATCGAGAACTCGATGCGTCAAATTTCCGAACGGGTACTGTATATCGTAAGAAATTTTAATCGTATTATCACTGAAATGTGTGAAATAAGCACTTAAATCGTATAGTTTCACGGTGTTAATGATAAAACGGGTAACCGACTGACCGTGTAATCGAAAATCATGGTTCTACAAACACCGCCTTTAACAAACTATTGAAACTAATTGATGAGCGTTACAGAGGTGGAGTAGCTAGGAAATGAAATACTCATACTTACCTATGTATATTTTTGAATCAATTTCCATTCATCGTATTCCAGATGAAAAGGACAAAAGAAAGTCTTCACATTGAATGCCTATAATATCATGTTTCTTATTTCTTAAGAACATTCGTGTTACCTTTAGGAGTATGTTAAACATTAAGAACCCTATAAAGCATTAAGTATTGCGTTACGTCCGCCTCTGTATATTTGTGTGCGTAAAGTATTAAATAAACATAACAATAAAATAACCCCCCTAAAGATCCCTTTAGAACACCACTTTTTAACTTAATTTACTTATTTATTGATATGTTTATCGCAACTTTTAGTGGGGACCAAGTGTCAATCGCAATTGAATTGTACAATTTGAAATCCGACGTCCATCGACGTCTACAAGCTCCATATTTACTTTTTTTTCTTTTTTTTTTTAATTCTTTATTTAACGTAAAACATATACAAATCTGTAGTACTTAAAATAAGTAACAGTTACATTAATATAATAAACAACACTTCTACAGGCTAGGATCACCTTTATAAGTATATAATAGTGATGGTTACAAACTTATTACAACATGAGGCATTCAATAATTAAACCTTACATAATATTATAACTGATGAAATTATTGTAACTAATTTCATTTACTTATAGAAAATAAAAATGAGTCCATATTTACTAAAACACTCCATTTACTAACTAATCTGTTACCACTTACAGATCCCCTAACTAAAAACGATTCAGCCGACAACATGCTATCGTGTAACGAAACCACATCGGAATGCACGGAATCCGAAAGCAGCGAACAATACTTTGAGTGCAACGAGAACCCTCCATACATGGACAAATTCGACGCCGTAGACAACATGCCACCGCTCAAATTCGCCGAAACATATCCAGACGTGAAAAACGGTAGAAGCAACTCGAACTCCAACGTTAAAATCGACACAGATATGTCGAAAGTCGCGTATAAAAGAAGCAGTTCGGTTCCGAAAAATGACGACCGTGTGCCTTTGCCTACGAGGCGGATAAGTTTAGAACATAAAATTGATATAGGGGATGACAATGAACCTCCTTTGATCATTGATTCCGCGTCACCTAACGGCAGTATGAACACAATAGCTGAAATGATCCCTGTAGCGTTACAACCAAGGTTGGATCTTCAACCAACAAGCAGAACTGAATCCCAAGACAGTTCTCCAAACGATCCCCCAACAGAAATACACATTTCCAAAGAAGAGTTAAAATGCGAAGTGAAAGCTTCCCCAAGCGAAATTTCACCACCGTTAGCTGAGAACGTACCAGAAACGGAGTCGCAAAAACATTCGCCCGATACTCCTAAGGAAGTAAAGAAAAGTCAAAATTTGTCGACGGATTTCGATCTTAGTGAGCAGTTGCAGAAAATTCTTGGTATATCGTCGGAGAAAACTCGCGGTGATACGGCTAATGCGGAGAAGAAAAGTGAACCCGTTAAAGAAGTGAAGATTGCTGACGATGCCACTAACAAGGTGCCAACAGTGAAGATTGACTCACCTGAAGGGACTAAGGCTCGGTAAGATCCATTAAAAAAAAAAAACTTTCACAATATTGTTGGTGCTAGGACATGCCGGTTTCCTCACTATGTTTTCCTTCACTGTTTTTAGGGCAGCTGTGGTGATGAAATAATTTACACAAAGTGTAGCGCCTGTCAGGGTTCGAACCTACGACTAATAAAAACGACATACGAATTAATTGGGTTCGAACCTAGGCGGACGCTTTACTGTGCGTAAATAATTTTATCACCACTGCTCTCAAACCGGTGAAGGAAAACATCGTGAGGAAACCAGCATGTCCCAGAACCGCGTGGTGGATTAGAGCCCACTCCCTCTCGAAGAGTGGTGGCCTGTGTTCCAACAGTTATTATAGACTGATTATGCTATACTTATTCCTTTGTTTATATTATGTTTATGTCATTGCAGGCTAGGCGCGATCGACATGACGACTCCAAAGAAAGCCATCACGAGTGTTGAGACAGTAGAGCGACACGTCGCGTTCGGCTTTAAAGCGGCGCTTGTACGGACGCTCGCAAACCTCTGCTGGAAGAACCAGGAGAATAAGAAGATGGTGAGGTTTCTTATTTTACGTCATATTTATACGTGGGGACAAGCGTATCCTACACTCCTACAGTAATTGCGCGAGTTCATTATTTACCAACTAGCTGCGCCCCGCGGTTTCACCCGCGTAAGTATCGATACCGTGGGAATAACGGGATAAAAAGTAGCCTATATGTTAATCCAGGGTGTCAGCTACCTCCATACAAAATGTTATCAAGATTGGTCCAGCCGTTTGAGCGTGAAGAAGTAACAAACATATAAACACACACACACACACACACACTCACAAACTTTCGCCTTTATATTATTAGTGTGATAGTGTGATATTTCCTGCGACACAGGGTATCCCAGTGCGGGATCCAGTTTCATACCTAAATATTGTAACACTTGTTTATGAATCAATAAAAAAACTTATTATTAACTTACTATATTAGTGTGATAAAGAGTCTTAATCGTCGCAATAAAAGTCGCAGCTCTACTCGTACATTCAACACATCTTTTCTAAACCTATGTTTTTTTACAGGTCCGTGAACTAGAAGTGATCCCAGTACTTCTAGATTGCTGCAACATCGATGCTCGAAATCCTTGTATCCTTTTACAAATATAACAAATATAATTTCTTGCAGCGCGATATCAGTGAGAGCCCATTTAATTAAAACAGTCTATAGTCTGACCGACTGACCGACGAGCTGACCTTATAATTGTTACAACCCGAATCAAACTATATGGCGGCTCGGAACATGAGGCGCGTCGTACAGACGTCAGCATATCAAGTTACTAAAATCTGTCAAATGTCTTTAATAGATTTTCAACTTTATTGCTAAAACATAAGGTTCAAAGTTGATTGGGAAAATTTAACAGTTTCGGGTAGCTTGATGTGCTGACGTCTGTACTACGCAGCGAGTAGCGTAGTTCAGAGCCGCCATAAAGTTTGAATCGGGCTGTAAATATAGTAATTGAAAAAAAACGTAACAAAATTTGAATTTCGCGTGCTACCCTGGGGCTTTCCCCTTAAGCTTTTGTTTCCAAAGAAAGCGGTGACCGGTCGTACAATAACGGTTGTCCAAACGTAACGGCTGTTGTATTTTGACACCATTAGGGCCCTATCTCACTAGGACACCAGTGGCGTCGCAACCGTGGTCGCACTGCCTAAAAATATAAAGGTTGCTTGCTCATCCGAATGGACGCCTGGTGAGATAGATACCTACCATAAAGCTTTGTATATTTTGCTGGCAGCGCGACCATGGTTGTGTCCCAGTGAGATATAAGAGATATAAGTCATAATGTCAAATACTGGTGAAAATGACTGATTTTATGACGACCGCTATAATATGACGGAACCACTTTCCCAGGATGCCAAAACTTTACTTATGTGAACAACTAGCTTAATATTTATTTATTCCACCGTCACATTGATATTCCTTATGTAGTATACAGTAATAATGCAGTGGGTCATCTTCGCTGTTCGGAACTTGTGCGAGAACTGCCCGGAAAATCAGGTAAACATTTTTTATAAGAGTTTCGGCATTTTTTTAATAGTATAAACCTAAAAGTAATCAGTAAAACTTGAGTATTCTTAGAAAACGCCGCAGCGCCGTCGTATAACGACTGCAAAATGACACAAAATAATAGTACAATACAGTGTTTCTATCTCACGAAGTGACGAGCGCTTTACTCGTGGTTAGTAAATGTACAAACATGCTGTGAATGTGTGTGTAAGCGCAGGAGCTCTCGCTGTCGCTACCGGTCGAGACAATGGCAACGTCGGAAGTGTGTTTTTGCGTGTGTCCGTGTATGTGTGTTCATGCACACATCCACAGCGTATTTGTACACTTGTTTACCAAAAGTAAAGCGCGCGTTGCTTCGTGAGATATAAACACTATACCGTTATAGAACGACACCACTAGACAAAACTCAAGCAATAAGTTTCAATAGTTACAAACTCTCAACTTTTTCTGCAGGAGGTAATATCAAAGATGTCGCTCCAAGCGCCAGTGGACAACGAGCTTCTTCAAGAGATGGGGCTGACCCTCCACACAGACAATCAAGGCAACGGCATCAAAATCGTACCGATGTCCTGCGCATAGACTGAATATGTTCATCAAAATATACTTACGTTCGCAGCGGAATAATGGCACATACGGTTTTATTAAAAAAAAAACGGCTTTGTAATGTCGTCCTTGTCACTCATCTCATATGTGTGTGACAATCTCTTTATAAAGTTCAATGTGTCAATATTGGTAATTGCGCGTTGGTTGGAAGCATAAATTCGTGAAATTACATTCGGGGGGTTGGATCAAATGTTTGATTTGGCTGCTATCGAGGTAGGATAGAAATCGCATTTCATTGGCCCTACCTTGATCCAGTTTCTTATCAAGTGGCAATAGTGCTGCAGAGTGTGATTGTTATAGATTTTGTATAGGATGTTTGGGGGTGGTTCAGCTAATCATATAGCTTGGGATGTAAAGCCATTCGTGCTGTACTCGTATTACGCAAATATATTGAACTATAATAGTTTCCTTTGCTTGTTGCAAGTTCTACATTATTATAATATCCAAGATTCTATTCTTACGTGAGAAATAAATTACGTATACATACAATTTGATATTTTATTTTTACCTAAGCCTTCACAGAAGTAGTCACAGGTGCCGCAATCATGCATGCGACTAGAATATGGTGTAAAAGAATTCTTTGATAAAAAAAAGTAATTGATAAATATTGTTACTGATATTTAATTAGATAGTGCTTAGATTAAAACTGTTTATAGATATAGGATTGTTTATCTATGTAGATACATTGTTGTTATTGATGCTAGGTGGTGTCTGGCATTAATGCTGAAATGAACCTTTTTGGCGCAGCCGTGAGGCACACGCTATTGTTGTCTGAAACATTTATTATTGTTATTTATTATAAGCCTGTATTGTCCCACTGCAGGGCAAAGGCCTCCCTTCCCTCTTTCCACGTTTCCCGGTCTACCGCGATTGTGGGCCAATCCTTTAAGGAGTCCAGCTCATCCCGCCATCTCTTTCTGGGCCTGCCTCGCAGTCGTTTCCAGTATTTTTTATTTTATTTTTTTATTAACTTTGTGTTTCACGAACTGTGTCCAAATAAACTTTTTTTTTTTTTTCGATATATTCTTTTCTATAATTCCCGCAAAAAGACTCGTAACTATTTCATATTTCTGCATACCAACATGAGGTGAATGACATTTTGACTTTAGCAAGTTGACATTGACATGTGAAGTAGATTTTATTATCGGCGTTCCGTTGTTGTTTCCTAATTTTCTACACAAAAATACAAATATTAACATTGCAAGATGGTTAAAATCGCTCTTCAGATCAAAGCAACCTTGGAATGCATCGAAAAATTATATACAAACCATCCATACTATCAATGGTTCTTAAAACTAAAGTGTGGTAGTTGTGGCGAAGTGACTGAGAAGTTCCACGACCTAACTGAGGCAGAGAAAATACCGCAGAAGCACAATAGGTCGGAAACTAACTTGCTGATAAAATGCAAACTGTGTTCTAGAGAGAACAGCATGGATATTATTGAAGGCAGCAATGGTAGGTTCAAACAATTTGCCATTCAGCGTAACCTTTTCTAGAGGCACTGTCCTGTCTGCATTCACAGTAACAGTTATTACTCTAGCCTCGTGTTGTTACGAGCTTACTCAGAAGAAGGGATAGTTCTACACAATCCTCTGATTCTGCTTTGAAATTCGCTTTCCTTGTCCAATTACCAAGTTCACAATTATTTTGACTTAAAATCTAAAATAAATTGGAGAATAATCATTACAGTGAGAGCTTTTATACCATGGTTAACAATTACATATAAGGTTTCTATAGTAGTTCATTTATAATACAAGGGGCTAGTTCACAACACATACTATCAATATCTGCATGCAAAGAGCAATGATTCTATGTAGAACTAGCTGTGCCCGCGACTTAGTTGGATTGGATTTTATGGGTTTTAATTTTTTTGCATGGAACCCTAATTCTTTTTATAAAATAAAAGCTAGCTATCTAACTTGGCTTAGTTACTCCTTATAACATCAGCTATCTACCAGTAAAAGTCCTGTCAAAATCAGTCCAGCCATTTCAGAGATTAGCCAGAATAAACAGACCGAAAAACAGAAGAAAATTGTTTTTTTGTTATAAGTACAGTATATACTTTCATCTGCATAGTAATAAGCTGTTATTCTGACATTACAAACAGACACTTCAATTTTATTTATTTGTATAGATTATGTCTATTTTCCCACCCAGTTAACAATAGAGTTAATGTAAAATAATTCGAAGGATATAATTTTTACACCTATGTGTACAAATAAATAAATTTGAATTATTTTTAATAATTCCATTTTATTTTACTCAATGTTCCAGGTCAGTTTACCAGCAATGATGAGGGCAAGTTCAAAACATTAGTAATATTTGATTGTCGGGGAGTGGAGCCAGTTGATTTTGAACCTAAATCTGGATGGATAGCAGTGGCTGAAGATGATGGTAAGCTATTAATAACTAGTGTTAGTTAGTAGTTCCCATATCTAGTTATGACTAGATATGGGAAACTGAGAAAGTCAAGAATTTAAAAATCATTTAAAAAAAATACTATTCTGCGTTCACTATACAGGATGGATTTTTAAGACATTCCAGGTAAGTTTCTCAAAAAGTTAAGGGCAGTTTCCTAAGACTGTTTTCCAGTAGCTTTAATGGTTAAGGTACCTGTCCTTACTGCCCCATATCGAAAGTATGGTATTGTCATCGGTTTGGACATTTCTAAATGAGTTAAATAGCTTATCTGGTAGATGATTTCATACAAGTTCTGTTCCATGGTTGAATTTATCTGGGATAAATTATAATTTTTTATAAATTTCTGTTCTTTCTCCAATAAATATTTAAACAATTAAATTAATGATTTAATAACCTATTATGTTTCAGGAAAAACCTTTGAAGATGTAGACTTGACTGAAAAAGAATGGGTGGATTATGATGAGAAAAACCAAACCTCAGTTGGAGTTTATGAATTGGAATGGCAATTTGTTAAAGTCAAATAATTTGATAATATTTGAATAGTTATACAATCAGAAAATCGGAATGGACCCTAGAGCTCATCTAGAAGTCTCTACTAAATTGCAAAATGAATTTATTGAAGTCCTTTCAACATTATGTAGATATTATCTAACTTACATAAGTTACAATGCAATATGTTTACATAATAGGAATTACGTAAGTGTATTTAAATAAAATGTTAAATAAATCATTTTAAGTTTTCATTTACTATAGACGCTATCAGGCATCTACACTCTGATTTTTAATTTGCTGGACTAAAATGACAGCTGCATAGTAAAAAATACTGTCAACACGACAAAAAAAAGGTTGATTGCAGTTGCAGCTGTCATTATGGTCTAGCAAATTAAAAATCAGAGTTTAGTTCCAAATGAAGTAGCGTAGTTTACCTAAGTAATTTTGCTATTATTTAATCATTTATGTACACACATATATATACAGACAAGAAAAAAAAAGAACAAGAAAAATAGGTTAGTACAAATCACAGTCCATCGCGACCATCGCAACATCATCGCAAGCGCATCGTCGTTTCCGTTTGGTGCTATCTTGTGCGCAAAATACGCGCATTGACGTGGAGTTGCGGACACCAGCACCTATTACCTATTTGGTGCTATCTTCGTGAAGCAAGTGTAATGTATTTATAATTCTCTTTGTATCGAATCAGTAGGGCCCAGTTTCTGCGCTCTTGATAATTTGCCACATTGATTTTGCGATAATTTTCGAAACTGAACTGAACTTTAGGAACTGGCCCTAGCTGAGCTAACGACGCATGCTGGGGGTTGCACGTTCAAAGAAGTATTCGATATTCAAGTATTCGTTTACAAAAACAAATCTCACAATACACAAACAGCTAGAATCGGAACATCTATCTGTAGGCTACGCGAATATAATATGTACCTAGGTATATCATGTTCCGGGCGGGAATCAACCCGCGATAAAAGAACCAATCGCTTATTCGAACACGAACCTTATGTAAACACGCCATTTCATTTGCATGTTCTAACTAGAAATGATTAATTCTACGCGAATGTAATTGCTGCTTCTGTTGTTCCATTTTTACTTAGTTCGATACTTCCGAAAGACGTTCACCCACACGCGATGTATGCCGTGGCATACATTAGAGATACAATAGGTACGTACCCATCAGGAAGCGACAAAGTCACGGCGTTTCCATTGGGTTCACTTTGTAATTGGTACGAAGTTATTTATTTTGCACTTGGTACGTGATTATTGTTGGACTTTGCTGTCCGTAACTACATCCATCTATGTAAGTAGCGTAGCAGTAGCGTAGGTAGTTAATACTTAGGGGTCCCTGTTCCAAAATATTTTGGGGGCCCTTCTTACCAGACTGCTACGAAGCTCAGGGCATTGTTTTATCTACAAAATACAGGATGAAATTGAATTCATAGGCATCCTTTTAAGCGGTCATTGCAATCATTATTATGAACAACTTTTACTATGGGACCAAACTTGAAATCGCGAAAAAAAAATCACCTCTTCCCTACATTTTGTCGAGTTATGTAGGTAAACATAAATGCAAGGAACAGCTGATTTTTTTTCGCGATTTTAGGTTTAGTTACATAGTAAAAGTTGTTCATAATGATCAGTACAATGACCCCTTAAAAGGATACCCATGAATTTAATTTCACCCTGTATAAAATAGTCGGGTGGTGGAGTGTGCTAAAGCGTTATTATCATGGTGAAGAAGGATCACGCCGCGCTTTAAGAGCGCAGAGGGCGCTGTTGAAAAAACAGGCAAAGAAATAATAAAATTACCTACTATGATCATAAAAGAAAATGCTTCTCTGTAAACGATGTTAGAGAGGTTGCTCGCCCCTGGAAAGAGCTCCTACATAAAGTTGCCCGTGTGAAAAGCAACCCATTTACTCTGGATCAATAATTCTCTTTGCTCTGGATAAATTCAGCACCGGCCGCCCTCGAAAACTACGAAGATGACACCCATGAAGAAAACTTCGGACATGATTTTTATTTAGACCTCTTTTTACTACCGAAAACCATCCTACTTCCTACTAATAATATCACACTAATATTATAAAAGCTAAAGTTTGTGAGTGTGTTTAGTATCTTTGTTACTTCATCACGCACAAACTGCAGAACGGATTTGGATGAAATTTAGCACGCAGATAACACATAGGATATAACCAGGATTACATAGGATACTTTTTATCCCGATATTCCCACGGGATTGACACTTATGCGGGTGAAACTGTGAGATGCAGCCAGTTATACCTAAATGCGAAAGTTTGTGGGGATGGATGGATGGAAGGATGGATGTTTGTAATTCTTTCACGCAAAAACTACTGAACGGATTTGGATGAAAAGCACACAGATAGTTTATAATCAGGAGTAACACATAGGAAACTTTTTATCCCGATAATCCCAAGGGATCGAAACTTATGCGGGTGAAACCGCGGGGCGCTCCTAGTAAAAAATAATTTTGAAACGGTGGTACACCCCCGCTTTTTACCCGACTGCGCCAGAAGGAGGGTTATGTTTTTCTAAATGTGTCCATCGTTACAAAAAAAAAATGAAACCGACTTCCATAAAAAACACTACTAAGTACAAGTAAAACTGACATCTGACATTATAAATCTAAAACTGTTTGTCATTATACAGAGTGGTCAAAAGGTCGTGAATCAAACGTAATGGGGAGATAAAGGAGGTCATAGACTAATTAAAAAAATGTGATATAAAACAAACGGTGTTGTATTATTAGATAATGTATCAGCACTACAAAAGTTCTATTGCAGCTCTGGGTACCTTTCAACAGCAATGAACTTTTTTCCAAAAATTCTGAAGCGTTAACAAAAATTATTTCTCACTTTAAAAGCGTTGGAAATGACCTCCTTTATCTCTCTATTTTGTTTATCTATTTTGTTTTATCCACGACTTTTTGACCACCCTGTATTTAAAACTGGCACGTTTGAATTTCACTTGGAATGTTAATTAATAATTTTTAGTTCTTGTATTTGTATGTAAATTGCGTCATTGGTAAGAAGATAGTTTGTAAAGTACCTACTTAGTGTAAACGACATTGGATAACAGCTTTCAAACATGAACCATTATCCAACAAACCCCAGTCTAGTCCACTAGTGGATTATGTGGTGGATTACTCGTAAGCTGTCGATGCAACTATGATTGACGTTGATGTTTTGCTTCAACTAACGTATTGCGTCGGAATGAATGAATCATATGAGTGTGACGTTTATGTTTTCGCGCGCCAACTCAACTGTGACTTCACTTTCGATCGACACTTCCTATTCCGCACTTAATCTTCGTTTATTAGCGTTTTAACTGTTTGATTTGTATGGCTTTTCTAATGAACTTGCTGTTTTAGTATGGGAGTTTATACCGTTTGCTGGGAGACTGTCGTGTTGTGGACCTAGCCAGCTACCTAGGTTAGATGGGGCTTTTTTATTGGGCATATGCCTACGACCTACATAACATAATCAGCCTATACTGTTCCCACTGCTGGGAGACAGGCCTCCTCTCTGTGAGAGGGACCTACGACCTATCTAGTTTGGAGTAACCTTCAGGAGGAAACTGGAAGGACAAATCGTCGCTAATCTAACTGACATATCTGACATTTTGGACTAAGCCGACCTATAGTAATTACCGACTTCACAAAAAGGAGGAGGTACTATGTTCGGCTGTTTGTATGTTTTTTTTGTATGTTTGTTCATCGAATACTCCGCCAATTGTCGACGGATTTTCAAAATTCTTTTTTTGTTCGAAAGTAGATAGTTGTGAGGTGGTCCCATTGTCACCAAGTTAGGATCTGATGATGGGATCTTAGAGAAATCGAGGGCAACCCTCAAATTTTATAGGCTCACTTATTGTTTTTCGCATATTTTATGAAGTATCTTGTTTATTTGCGTATGGTTGTCACCATCTCAGGTAGCTGGGCTGATGATGGAAGGTACAACTCCTTAACAGTAAGAAGTTACTCAAACAGGCAAGAACTGTTTTAGTAAATTGTTTTGATGTTTGATAGGGCATTTGCCACATTTGGTCTCATGATCATCAAGTCATGACCTGATGCTGCAGTCAGTATAGTCTGCAGAGTACCTAACTCCTCGACAACTAACAGCAGATATATCGTGTTTAGGCTCATTGAAAAGGGCTCGATGTGTGGATAAACGTACTGTTAATGAGGAACACCGAAGTACATAGAGACCTGATGCTGAAGCCAGGAGAATCAGAAAAAGTACAAACCTTGAAATAACAGCACCGTAGTCGTGTTTGGGCTCATTTTAAACAGGACTAAATTTTAAGTTCAATGCAATGTTGACATAAGTCTGGCCTGATGCTGCAGCCAGGATTATCAGCATCTAGTCTAAAAACATCAGGTCAGGATTTGATGATGGGATCCTGGAGAAATCGAAGGAACTCTTCAAATATTATAGGAACACCTATAGCGATTTGGGTATTTTTTATAGTAACTCGTGCACTTGCTCTCGGAAAGCACCATTTGGTGAAGTAGAACTGATGATGAAGACCACAGATGGCCACCGGAACTACTCAATAATATCTAAGTATTTTCACGGGTGCGATTCGATTACTTTAATATGGTTGCTAAGCAATTTATGCTCGTCACAATGTGAATGGTGATATATGGAGCTGATGATGGACCTGGAGAACTCCTCAAAAATTAACTTCCCTGCATCGAGAAAAGCAATAATTTGTTTGTAAAAGGCGATGAGCACTAAGCTATTGTAACTTAGATAAATTATAAGCAGACCCACTAAAAAGCGTGAAATAAAAACTTTTTAAGAAAAAAAAAAACGGACTTCAAAAAAAACACTACAAAGTGAAAAATAACTTTAATTTCGGAAGTCGGTGACAAAAAACTAAAATACAGATCCAAAGACACCGACTTCCGAAATTAAAGTTATTTTTCACTTTGTAGTGCTTTTTGGAAGTCGGTTTTTTTTTTTCTTAAAAAGTTTTTTTTATACATTTTACAAGTCGCATCTGCTGTCTGATCATGTATTCCGAACAAAATAAAAACAAAGATCTCACGAAGTGACTGTTAAAATATTTATTATTAACACGATGTACTGTAAAATATGCTACGAATCAGTTAGGTACGTCACTTGTTAGATTAGCGACGAAATGTGTTCGAAATCCGTTAGTACGTTTAGATGAGTGATATTAAACCCCGGTTTACTTTTCCAAAAACGGATCGTTCAATCATATATTAGTAAGTACCTAGTTAATATGTTTTCAATTGTCATGATCATTTTGTCTGACCACAACTGCTTGGGTGAAACAAAAGTAAATCACCCAGTAAATCCGACGATTTTCTACGAAATTCTTGTACATTTTTAATCTGTCGTGAAATCGCGATCACATTCACGTGCGTGTATTAATGAAGTCGTAAACGGTTCGTTGCGAAGGTGAGTGACATATAGCAGCATATAATTTTGCGCTAGCTCTGCACCGCCCAGCAGCGTTACCATTGAACTTGATCGATCTACTGTTAATAGCCTGTCAGGTATATTAAGGTAGTTTACGTTTGTCTTTGGCAAAAATCAAATAACGCTACTGAAAATAAATGTTGTTTTCTTCTGCACTGATGTCAGCATCCCCAGAGGCCATTTAGCCGAATTTTATTATTATAAGCCTAGGTTGTCCCACTGCAGGACAAAGGCCTCCCTTACCTCTTTCCACTTTTCCCATTCACTGCGATTGTGGGCCAATCGTTGGCTTTAATTGTAACACCCATCCTCGAAGGAAATTTGAGTTTACTTGAGTCTACTGAACTGCCCAGTAAATGAAAATAAAAGTGTCCTACAAAATGACAACACGGTAAATATCACAGCACCATACATTTACTCATATCCAACTTATATTATCATTACATCACACACACCACAATAACTTATCAATAACAAGGTACAGTATTCTAGTGGGTGGAGTACTTTCCACTGTGCTTTAACAACTTTGAATATTCTATTTATAAGTTCGTTATTTAACTAACTGGTGTAGTCGATGTCGTTGTTTCCTCTTTGTCAGAACGGGACTGGAAACCGTTGAAGCCCGTGTTCCCGTGCACTGTAACCGTGTGATGCGGGGTACTAGAAATTACAGGCGTGCCCTGAGTAACAGAATTTCCCCCGTATTGAGAGCTGTACTGATCATCAGTATATACTTGAAACGGGTGATGAAGGTACACCGGCACTTCTACAGGCACCTTTACCGGCACTCTAACAGGCACCTTGACTTTAACAGGGTACGGAACTCTGACCGGATAGGGAACCTTCTTTTCAACCGGGTAAGGTTTTGGCACGTAAACGGGCACTCGTTTTTCCACTTCTATTCTCTGTGGAACAAGCACTTCGACTGGCACCGGCACTTTTTTCTCCACTTCGACTGGATAAGGCACTCTTTTCTCGTAGGGTACCGGAACCGGATGCGGTACCTTAACGGCATACGGTTGGGGATACGGTACCTTTATCGGGACGTGTTTTATTACTTCGACTGGCTCTTTCACTTTCACTTGGACAGGATAAGGCACTTTCGTTTCGACTGGGTACGGCTGTGGAACGAGGACTTTTACAGGCACCGGGTAAGGCACCCTCTTCTCCACTTGGACGGGCACTGGGACGGGTCTGTCCACTGGATACGGTACTTTCACTTCCACTGGGTACGGCACCTTCTTCTCCACTGGATACGGCACTTTCACTTGCACGTGTTTCACTACTGGCACCTGGTGAATTACAGGATACGGTTTTGATACGTACTCCTTTTCGACCACTTTTACAGGCACAGGGTGTGGTATTTTGATACCTATTGGATAAGGAACCTTTTTCTCAACGGTAACCGGGTACGGTACCCGTTTCTCCACCAATTTGATCTTCTCCACTGGTACTGGAACTCTCTTCTCCACTTGCACCGGGTATGGCTTAGGAACCTCGACTTTGTATGGTACCTTGACAGGTTTCTCAACAGTTTTAATGTATCTGTGGTGGTGGTGGTGATGGTGGTGTTTGATTTTGGTGACGACTCGTGGGCGACTGTGGCTGCCATCGCTCTCTAGGTCCCCGTACACGTAGTGCATCGGTGAGCGTCCCCGCTTCCCACTGTAACCAGAATAATACGGGTTCAATTGTCGTTTTCGTTTAAAGAAAACCATTTTTTTTCTGCCCATAATATTTAATGGATTTTGAGAACTCGGCACTGGGACAAGCCCAAAAGATTGTAAGTACATCATTTGCTTACTTTGAGGCGCGGCGGGTTGGGCAGTGAATAAGTCCGATCGTTTAGTGATTGGTGTCGGCGGGGGCTTCTTGAATTTAGGATAATGTGAGGGCAATATCGGCACCCAGTCGTTAGGTTCGATTTGAGTGAAATTGATCGGTGGTAGATGCGTGGTTGTTTTGACTTTAAGCTTTCTAGTGACCGGGCGGTAGACGCGCGGTGTTGATGGCGTGATTGGCGTAGTAGTCGTCACAGTCGTAGTGTTCCTGTATGCGTATCTAGTTCGGTGGGTGATGCTCTCTGAGGTGTCACGATCAGGTTCGTCAGTGGTGTTAGTTTTTGTTAGAGTCGTGTTGTCTTTAGTCAATGTCGCGTTGCCTTTAGTCAATGTCGTGTTGTGTATAAATAAAGTCGGGTTCACTTTGTCTAGTTCACGTTTGGGCCATATTCTTTTCGTCCGCAGAACTTTTTGGGTAGTCGTGGTGGTAGCTTCGGTGGTAGTACTGGACGTGGTCGTTGTTGACGTCGTATTATTATTCGTCGTATTAATTTTCGGCGGCCTGACAAAGTCGGATCGGATGCCATTGATCACTTGGACGGGCAAGCTGAACTTAGGGCTCTTTGCAACTAGGGGTCTGCCAGTTGACGCGGCAAACACTAACGGTCGGCTAGTCTTGTAGTAATATTTCCTATGGTGCGGAGGTAGCGGGATCACTCTAGGAAACTTGTAAATAGAGTTTGGTGAATGATGCAGCTTCACAGGTTGTTTAGGATAGAGGCGTGGCGGCGGTAGTTTTTGTATCTGCCCGTGGTGAGGTCGAGGAACATCGAATTTGTGATTTTGTTTCACTAGCTTATCAGGAATGTTGGGCGGTTTACTTGGCGGCCTTTGTTCAGGTTTGTGAGTAGGCAAGTCGGGTCTCGTCAGTGATTGGTTGTTAGGTTTTGGTTGCGCTACGTACTTTGGGTTATGTATTATAGTAACAGCTCTGTTCTTCGACTCAATAGCGAGCGGCTCGTCTACATTGTCATCTTGTGCCGTCACGCCACTTCCTTGATTGACGACGATCACTAACGAAATGATCAGGAATGCCGTCTGAAAAGAAAAAAAATACTTATCAGACAAAATGGCGGAAGTCGGGTTTTATTTTTTTATTCGGGCTCCGTGTAGTTATGGGAATCTAAGGTTGGAAAATTGGCACCGTATCGAAAAAGTTATGTTCCGTCCGCGTGCCATTTATTTGTTTACCAACATCAGTTTGGCGCTAGCTTATCCCTTGCATGTTTAAAGTTCAAGAATGGTAGAGTCAAGCAAAACCAATACATCAACGTCTTTTCAATTCAGCTCATGCCAATGATAAGAAATTGAGAAGTGCAAAAAGACAATTAAATAAGGCGTGTTTACTGCAAATATCTCGTTGTTTTATATATTTTTTAATCAGTTTTTACTATCGACATCGCCGGTGCGTGCGAGTAGTTGGCACGCGATCCATCTTTCCGTATTCTTCCATTTTAGGTGACGAACCACGTTTGGTATGTACATACCTACCTATATGACAGCAAGACGCTGGGAAATTCTACATAATAGGTACCTACCAAATATATGAAAAAAAAAAAATATATATTTGAATCTCTAATAAATAAAAAAATACTTAAACATAATATACAGGGTTATTGGAAAAACACCAACAACCTCTTAAGAGGTCATTGTACTCATCATTATGAACAACTTTTACCATGGGACCAAACCTGAAATCGCGAAAAAAAATCAGCTGTTCCCTACATAATGATGAGTACAATGACCTCCTAAGAGGTTGTTGGTGATTTCCCAATAATCCTATATAGGTAGTTATGTGTACAAACAAATAAGAAAACACCTTTATTAATCATTACGTATTTTCTTTTGTTTTTGTTCTATTGAACGCGGCTGTCAGTAGATAATAATGAATGGCCTAGATCCTCTTCCTGATGCGTAATGGAAAACTGTTTTTGTTTGAAGTTATCGGAATATGCTTAGATCATCATACATAAACGTAGATTTCCTACAAAATTTTTGTAAGTACCTACCTAAGTAATAAAGCGAGGCAGTGGCGGATTTACCAACAGGTTGAGTAGGCTGGAGCCTAGGGCGGCAGATTTTATGGACGGCAAATTTGGGTTTTTTTTTTTTTGGATGGGAAATCGTCAAATGACCCCTCCCGCTCTGGGTGGAGCGGAAGGGAGTGTCAGACTCTTACTGACTAAAACCCATCCGTGTTCCTTCCTTAGCCCTTTGTGTTCCGAGGTAGCGGTAACCCTTTCGGACAATCCCACTACCCCGGCAAGCTTCGGCCCTAACAGGCCCTTTCCTTTATGCTGACATCTCTTTGAGGCGCGCGAGGAACACATACGCGCCGTCCGGCACGGGCCTGGTCCTGATCGGACGGTGAGCTACCCATTACTCTCCGTCCGCAGGCCCGCATCTACGGTGGCCGGGAGTAGTCGCGCGGCTCCCGACACCCGGAGCGTCTCCCGCGGCGGCTGGGACGTGAGGCTCTTCCCTCAGCCATCCCGCCACCTCCTTTGCTAGCATGACTGCTTCGCAGAAGGAGGTGACTGCCTCCCACTCCCTCTCGCTCCGGACCATGGCTTGAACCAGGGTCGGACGCGAGAGGTCGCCGCCGCTGCCGATCGCCTCTACGAGGACACGGCGGTGATCCGCCCAAGCGGGGCAGACCTCCACCGTATGCTCCACCGTGTCTTCTGGGCGATCCTCGCAATGGTGACACCCGGGCGTCTCCTCCCGCCTGATGATATGCAGGAACCTCCCGAAACATCCGTGTCCGGTGAGGACCTGCATCAGGCGGTAGGTGAGAACGCCGTGACGTCTCTCTAGCCACTCCTCAAAAAGGAGTCTTATCGCCGCTATCGTGGTGTGCCCTGCGCTGGATTGCGAAAGTCGCTCTTTCCATTCTACAATAAGATCGCGCCGGAGGTCCGTCCGCTCCGCCGCGACTTGCCGCGGAAGCGGAGTTTCCCCCCGGCGTAGTGCCTCCGCGCGCCACTCATACAGGCGCGCGAGGACTATCGCTTGCAGATCCCATGGCGGCAGTCCGGCAAGGAGGCTTGCCGCCTCGCCCGAGATCGTGCGGTACCCCCGGTCCATCCTTACGGCTACCACCTTTTGGGGCGCGTTCAGATAGTGGGCGGCTCGCCGCCGCAGTGAACGCGCCCACACCGGGGCCCCGTATAGGGCCATGGACCGCACGAAATTTAGGGCTAACATTTTTTTAATGTCTTACTGAAATTAAAAAGATTAATATTTCGCACCTTCAGAACAGTAGTGACGCATCTCAAAAAACCCCTTTTTTGGGAAAACGAAAACAAAGCTTTGAAACTAGTTACCATCCCTACCTGGTTGCTGTTCCACCAATTCGCACTAAGCGTATGCAAATGTCGTTTATAATGCGCACAGCAAAAGAGTGGAACTCTCTACCTGCGTCTGTTTTTCCGAGCGCATACAACCCGAATCTCTTTAAAGTGAGAGTGAACAGGCTTCTTCTGGGTAAGCTCGCTCCATCGTCGACTTTGTCTCTGTCACCTTTGACCTAGGCTAGAGTCAAGAGCAAGCCCATTTCAAATAAAAAAAAAAAAAAAAAAACTGCAAACTTTCAACTTTGAATTGATTTAATTAATTATTTTTTTTATGTTAGGTATATTGATAGTTGAAAGTTTGCAGTTTCAAAACTTTGTTTTCGCTTTCCCAAAAAAAACGATTTTTTGAGATACGTCACTACTGTTTTTTGGAAAGAATAAACAAAGAAAATGCTCAAATTCAGGCTTCTACCGTAGATTTTTGATCAAAGTTGCCGATCTTTACAAATCTCATTGCAAGTTTTTCGTAGCTGAACGTGAACATTTACCTATTTTGAAGAAACGGCGATGGAATTAATCGTATCGAAGCAGTATACAAAAGACATCCAAACTAATACATATTATAAATGCGAAAGTAACTCTGTCTGTCTGTCTGTCTTTTCTTCACGCCTAAACCGCTGAACCGATTTAGATGAAATTTGGTATATTGATAGTTTGAGTCCCGGGAAAGGACATAGGATACTTTTTATCCCGATATTCCCACGGGATCGAGACTTGCGCGGGTGAAACCGCGGGGCGCAGCTAGTGGGACATAATTGTAGATTTCGATAGGGACGGCAAAATTTGAATAGCCTACTGGCGGCAATTGTGTAAATCCGCCACTGAAGCGAGGACAAAAATATTTTTGAATAACATTGACAAACCGTATGTTTTATAAGTATATTTTTTCGGTTAGAAATTTAATGTTCTTTATAAAGTAAGCCCAAACCTCAGACCAAATAAAAAAGTCAAGACATAGCGCTGCGAACAATACAGTGAAGCATGCCAAAACTACACCTTCGCTCTGTGCATAATACACGCTCACACGAACGCATTTACAACCATTTACAATCAAACTACACCTCACTAAGTGCACCCATATTTACGAAACCACGTTTACGAAAACATTTATTTAGTCTGAGGCCCAAGCCTAGCTGTTCATAAAATGGTGAACCTAACTTGGGTTTTAAATTGAATCAATGTTGAAATTAGCCACATCTTAAAATAAAATACTTCTTGTTTCGTTTTAAATACTTTAATACGACATTTAATTTTACATTTTTTTTTTTAGGTAAGTGTAGGTCCTGTATACAGTTAATGATTTTAACCAATAAATTATTACCCAAAAAAATCAGACATCCTTATTGATCCCCAATTCACCACCAACCATTCAGTGGACGCATTGGAGCAAAACTATTTTTTTACGAGTTAACTAATTTACAAATGAATGATCAGAGAAGATATTTCTTTAACATTATGTTCCTTGTTCACACTTAGCAAATATTTTTATAAACAATTTTACTATAGTTAGTACTTTACCGCACTCCAAGACACATTTAATCACAATAAACACAATTCACACTGATCAGGATCACAAACAACATTTCACTTGCACTTTTGAAATAAGAACCTTAATTTTTTTTTCACAAGACACTCACTGTTTTCCCGCCAAAATACGTCGCACAATATTGGAATCGTTTTGTTACTGCAGCGAAATGTAAAAACCCTGCATTTATTTTCTAGGCAACGTTTAGTTAATTTTGTACGTTTCAAATTCTTGCGTTACTACTATAAAGAACGTTTATTTATAATTGATTTACCTACCGATAAGTGTTGCATATTGCGGTGCCTGCGGCCGATGCAGACACGAACGTAATGATAGGTCTGAGGAAGCGCCACTCACTTATATAGCATTCGCGTAATGGGTGGCTGAGTTCCAGGACGACTACTTTCTCTGCCAATGCCAATATCATTGGTATCCCATAAGGGTAGAAGCGCAGAACCATAAATATAATAGGAACAAATCGACTTCAAAAAGAAATTAACTCAAAATTATTAAATAACTTTAACTTCGGAAGTCGGTGTCTTGCGATCTGTATTTTAAGTTTAGTTTTTTGCCACCGACTTCCGAAATTAAAGTTATTTCACAATTTTGAGTTAATTTGTTTTTGAAGTTGGTAAAAATATTCTAGAATGTGCCAGTGCATACTGATTTGTAGAGCATTATTGTGCTTATAAAAGAAATGGTGATGAATGATGTTTGTTAAATGTTAAACATCTAATTGAACGTATCTCAGATGCATGAGTTCAAAGATAAGTTCAGACCTTTAACAAATTTATTTATTTTATCATTATAGACAAGCGTAAACTATGTCCCTCCTATCCAGCCCTCTGTGCACTAGAAAATGCAGCCATACATAGTGACCTTTGCGCTGACCGTCGCGCGTCGATGCCGTGGAAGTGGCGAAGTTTTGGGCCAACAAAATTTAATACACTGTCACGCCATTGACACGACGAAGAAGAAGATTACAGACAAGCATTTGTTTATCTGTTCCAGGAGTGTTATAATAAAATTGTTTTGAATTTTTTTGTGTCTGAGGTGTCGCTTCGTCCACTTTTTATTAAGTATCCTATCCGGAGCAGGGTAGGTAGGACTTCTCGTAGTCTGTAAGTGGGGACTAGGGACATCTCGATTCTTTTTTACACAATTTGTCAACAGTCATTAAAAATAAATTATTATCTACGTTTTCAATTTGTCCATAAGAAAATCACATTTTCACGTTATTCTCCAATAAATCAAATCTTACATAGCAGAATTATAACTAAAACGGTTAAGAATTTTTCAGTAATTATCTAAATTACTGACATATTTGCGTTTTATTAATTGCGCATGCGTCTGAGTTCCTACACCTATAACTGTGATCTAAGTTGTAGCGTGTGTAAGATTTAAAAATTACGATGTTTTCCCGCCAAATCTGTTATCCAACAGTGGATAGTTGCGCGCTGAAATGTCTGTTATATGCACTTTCCTGCTTCCGTTCTGCCTCACGCACCAAAAGTAAAATTGTATTGAGACTTTATGCAACCATGTAAATAAAACACGCAATTATTGGTTCAGGTGGTGTTTCTATTGTTTCTCGTATTTTCCACGTAGGTTATTAATTTATTTCAGACACGCATTTCGTACATACCTCTATTAGAGTAGGCTACTCCATCCCTTCCGTTTAAAAGGCGTCTAAGAAAGCGTTTTCAACCTTTTTTTGGTCAAGTTTTGGCTTCCTTGGGAGCCTTCCTTCGTCAAGGACACCTGAAAAAAAACAATAAGTAGCCTATACAGGGTGTTACGGAAAGGGTATATCAATACAAACGGGTTGAAGAGTGTATCTGGTCTAGAATCTCTGTACAAAATTTCAGCTCAAAAGCAGTAACTTTGAAAATGCTTAATATTTTTTTATTTCGACATCACGGCGCTGCACTGGCGCGCTTCGGCGTGATGTGCGTGTACTAGGCGCACAGATACACTACAGATAATGGATAATGACCCTCGTGGTGCGGTGACACGTTTGTTATGATTTCAATTTAATAAACTATCGAAATAAAACGATATTAAAAAAATTCAAAGTTACTGCTTTTGAGCTGAAATTTTGTACAGAGATTCTAGACTAGATACACTCTTCAACCCGTTTGTATTGATATACCCTTTCCGTAACACGCTGTATATAGGCCGCCCGACCGCTTAATTCTCAGGGTGCGGGAGGGGTGATAGTTGTCACAAGTTGACGAATCACTGATTTCTCGCACACGTCATCCACACCACACTCCTCCCGCATCGCGCTGCTACCTCAGGCCACGTCTGAGTTAAGCGGTCGGCCTATAGGTGCGTTATTTTTTGAGAGAATGATAGAGGAGAATGGAAGAATAAAACGTGTTGCGTCGACCCCAAGTAACATGGGTATAAGGCAGAAAAAAAACATCAGGACCGTATACCTCGCAGGAGTAGGTGAAGGTTGGGTAGAGGTGTATTATGTTCACCCGAATTTCACCAACAACTTCTCATGTTATAGGGTCGGGGGCGAGCCTTTTGCCATCAATCTGGTAAAAAATCAGGCTCCTGGGATCATCGTCATCAACCACAGCCCTGCGACTGCTGGGCATAGGCCTCTATTTTCTTGTGTCAATCCCCACGCTCCTATGCCAGCCTCATTCAGGTTTTTCCCGCGATGTCAACAATGACATCATCTGCACATCTCGTCTTCCAGTCATTGGACGCCACTCTGTCACAGAGAAATATACAGGGTTATTGGAAAAACACCAAAGACCTCTTAAGAGGTCATTGTACTCATCATTATGAAACTTTTACTATGGGACCAAACCAGAAATCGCGAAAAAAAATCAGCGGTTCCCTACATTTTTGTTCGTATAACTCGTCGAAATGGAAAAAATCAGCTATTCCCAACAGCTGATTTTTTTTCGCGATTTCAGGTTTGGTCCCATAGTAAAAGTTGTTCATAATGATTAGTACAATGGCCTCTTAAGAGGTTTTTGGTGTTTTTCCAATAACCCTGTATACGTACACGTCGAGATACGAAGACGTACGAAAGTCTTCGCTATAGGAAAGCCTATCATGGTCTTATGAAACTTAAATTGAGTTGGGCAGGATGCCTGACAAGGCGCAGTGATGGCAGGTGGGGAAATTCCTAATAGAAAAACAGTGCGCGACCTGGGGATAGGAACAGGAAGAACGTGTTATTCTTGTTCTTATATCCGGCGATCACCAAGCCGTCTGTCGAACATGGCGATTATTGGTTATTTAGCGACCGCTACCGGTCACTGTCCTAATATTCAGCAGTGGTTTACGAGCAGAATTAATGGCGCATTTCGTAAACAAAGTCTAGTTAATCATTAGAACATAAGCAGTATTAATCACGCTGTATGATCAACGTTCACACGTCGTTTAATAAATACAAGTATGTAATAGTGTTAACACAGTTCCTACGTTTTTATTACATACAATGTAACTGTTATGTAATTGCTAAATAAATATACGAAATTATAATCTAAAGTTAATCGTGTTGTTACAAAAGGTAGGTATAGCGTGCCCAGTGTATCTTAGAATGCGGTAACGTAGAGGAATTAAATGTAGTTTTTAGAAACCATTAGTTGACTTTGGAGCTACCTGTTTATCAACAACGCGACTATTATATGACTATTAAGAACTCAAGATAAACCTGGCAGTCTTACCTGTGTAGGTACACGTAGTTACCTATGTTAAAAATAAGAAAGGTGTACATAACATACCAATATACTGTCGCCAAAGCTGTGTTTCGGTTTTAGTCGGATTGCAGATACACAAGACATTTTAGCTTTGTGTCTTGGATGTCAATGTACCTGAGATGGCACAGCATGGTATTGCACATGTTAGTAAACTGTGACCAGGACTAATTACCATTAGGTCGGCGGTCTGTTCCACCAGTCGGATAATAAAAAAGTAGTTCCAGCTTCGACCAAAAAAGAGCGCAGAGCACAGGATTCCTTAATGGCATTGAAAAATAAACTTTGTTACCGGCGGTGCCATAAAGTGTCGCTCATGGAGCTGTCAGATATCTACGTCGAAGTTCGCACAACTTTGCACTTAATGTCTCTTACAATAAAGTGTATTATTCAATGTCAGCAGAAAGTTCTTTGGCTCTGCGCGGAGCTTTACTAGATGATACAAAATGAAAACAATTGTTAAAAAATTTAAAAATATATCACTGTATTTCCTTTAATATCTTAAGCCTATATTTATCATCAGGGAACCTCATTTTCACAATCTGTCTGACTTCTTCGCAGCTGTAGTTCTTAAACTGATCTCTGTCTTTGTTCCATAAGTCCGATATCTCTAGCAGTTGAGCTTTTAGTAACTGCGACAGTTTCGTGAACTTCGACCAAATATTGATCTTTGTTTCAAATTGTATGGGCTCCTGAAAAGAATGATAGATTTAGGATTAAGGGACGGTTGGTTAACGTAACATACGTACGTCAAATAATAACGATTACGTATTCGTTATTATTTGACGTATGTCAAGGCCATAATTTTCTGAAACAACGCTTTTTTTGGTTTGTCGATAGTTAGCGCCATTTTTGACGTATACACGTGCGTCACGTGAAACAAGGCGCGGGATTTAGGCTCAAATCACACCGAGATGGCAGCGAAGCGGCGAGCAGTTTCTATGTCATATAATTTGAAGCTTTATCTTCATTACTATAATACATAGTATCGCTTGAGAAACTTGAGTCGTCGGAGTGCTCGCGGCTTCGCGGGCGGTCGCGCAACCTTTTCAAGTAATTGGACGTGAAACAACCCGCCCTAAATGGGTACAATATGTAGGTACCACGGGCTATGATTTGGTTTTCTAGGAAAGCGGTTCGGTTCCGTCATGTTATCCCTGCCGTCATAAAAATCGGTAATTTTTATCAGTAAGTATTTGACATGGAGTCGAAAAACGTTCAGCATTTGGACAGTCGTTATTGTGTGACCATTGATCGTTTTCTTAGCAATCCAAAGCTGATTGAAATAACTTTAGGCTACTACTGAGAAGTCTCTTTTTTGCAAAGAGCTGGAACTGGACTGCTGCTGCTGGGCTGGCTGGCTGGGTCTGGAGCTGGGCTCGGTGATAACATAGGAAACCCAATTACTTTGGCTGAACTGGGAATTTAAAACAGACTAACGGGACACGCAAATGATTTAAATTCAACAATAATAACCATAATATTTACAAGTGCTTACAAACTTAATTCAAATAAAAATAAAATTCCGTTTCGCTTTCGCGTTTCGCCTCAGTCCCCTCGAAGTTTATTATTACCTACTATAATGAATTTATTTTCTATAATAACACGTAATAACAATAATTATTTAAGTTCGTGTGTTAGTGTAAGCATATTTCAATAGATTTTAAATGTAGGTATCTATTTTAAATGATAATCATTTGTTATTTAATTCAGAATAAAATCCCACAGACAATAAATTATCGATAGTTAGAGCGGTTTCACACTATATCCGATCTGAATCCGAGAAATGCTGGTCCGAAGTGACCATTGTCTTATTTGTATGAGGGGTTGCGCTCTAGATCCGAACAAATAGGACGATGGACTATTTCTCGGATTCGGATCGGACGTAGTGCGTAACCGCCCTTAGTAGGTAACTAAGGTACAACTAGGTCTCGGTCGTGGGACGTCGACCAGTCGATATTGATCACCTCAAAGTTCAAAACATAATCGTTTGTCGATGAACATAATCCGTATCGTGTAAGGAATGACCGCAATCTAATTCACCTTATAGCTGTGTCCAAACGGAGGCGCATCCCCTGCGGGATTCGGGACGAAATTCGCTCGCACTGATTGTTTTAACTGACTTGTATTGTATTGTGTTCAATCTGGCGTGAATAGTAGTTGGAAATCCTAATCATTAAAACTATTCACGCGCGCAACCGCGTCTCGCACTCCGCGTGGGTTTCATCTCAGTGTGCCCGGAACTGTAGTCGATAACGATAAAGCAACCCACGAAATAACTCGAAAAAACTCACCTCAAAAAGTGTAAAAACATCAGCCACAGTACTCTCCACTCTCATTGCCAACATATACACCAGTTCTTCACTGACCGGCTTACTGTCCGCCAGTACTCGCTCCAGCACTGACTGGCACAACGTCTGTACTAGCGTACATACTGACATCTCATACATGCGCGCGGGCAGTACATTGAGCCAGCAGGATCTTAGGTCCTTCATTAGGGCTACAGCGTTGTTGATCGCGCAGTCGAATTGCTCGTAAGAATCGTGGGTCCATGCAGTTCCTGCAATTTGAAATTGCTTTGATCTCCCGTAGGTGTCATAAAGATGATCGACCAGCGCAAATAACAGGATGGAATAAAGAATTCGAAAAATATATTTTTTGCAGTTAGCGCTCATATTTAGTTGAAATCGTCACAAAACTTGACACAGACAGTGCTGTAAGGGGCTTGGATGTGTAAAAGATTATGTGGATTTTCAATCAAGTACTAATTTCGAATATTTAGCAATGAAACTCTAAATATAATATCCAATGAGGAATTAATCCTACCTATACAGGGTGTTGCGGAAAGGGTATATCAATACAAACGGGTTGAAGAGTGTATCTGGTCTAGAATCTCTGTACAAAATTTCAGCTCAAAAGCATTAACTTTGAAAATGCTTAATATTTTTTTATTTCGACATCACGGCGCTGCACTGGCGCGCGGCGGCGTGATGTGCGTGTACTAGGCGCACAGACACACTACAGATAATGGATAATGACCCTCGTAGTGTTGTGACACGTTTGTTATGATTTCAATTTAATAAACTATAGAAATAAAAAAATATTAAGCATTTTCAAAGTTACTGCTTTTGAGCTGAAATTTTGTACAGAGATTCTAGACCAGATACACTCTTCAACCCGTTTGTATTGATATACCCTTTCTGTAACACCCTGTATACTAGGTAGGGCTAGGGCCATTACAAATAAAGTCGTAAATCACTACATAATCAGCCTCTCTTTGAGAGGGAGTGGGCTGTAATCTACTGCGCGGGCCCAGTACGGGTTGATAGATGTCACATGTCTTCGAATTTTTGGTTCTAAGACATGCCAATTTCCTCACTATGTTGTCCTTAACTTTTTTTAATTGCAGTGGTGGTATATTAATTTACACAAAGTAAAGTGCCTGTCTGGATTCGAGCCTACGACCTACAACTCGAAAGCCGCGGCCGTTACCACAGGGCCAACAGGGCTTCCAAAAAAAATTAAAAAATAACATAGCCGAAAATACAGCATAATATTTACCATTAGCCTCAATACTCTGCGTGATGCTACTTTTCTGGTTCTGTAAATACAGGGATATCTTTTCAAGTCCCAACACCCTCAGGTCTTGGATGCACTCCAGCAGCACCACTGTGAGCTGATCAGCCAGGGTCCTGGGCAAACTGTTGCACCATGGAGGTCCGAGTAGACCATGGGCTAAGTAGAAGCAGTTGTTGAAGAATAGAGCTGGAAATATAATTATTTAAGGATGATGAAAGTTTTCTTCTGTTTCTGCCATAATTTGGAAGTTACGGAATTTTGTTTATTAGCAGTATTGCAACTTGCAGGATGTACAAAAAGCATTTTTAAGTGACTATCAATATTATAGTCCGCGCAGAACTAGTTGGCCGCTGAGGTGGGGACAGGGGTGAGGCGGCGGTTCGCAATGCACGTACTGAGTAATGCGCCCCCTCCCACTGCTCACATACCTAAGGCGTGGCCAATTAGTTCCGCGCGGACTATAGAGATTGTCGTTTGTTTTCATTAGCAGAGAGATACCTTTCAGAAAACTTATGGTTATTGACAACCACATAATATTCCGTATAATTTATTTATTTATTTAGATTCACCAACATTCGTATACACTACAGAAATCACAGGAAACAACATAAAATACAGAACTAAATGTAACAAACAGTTATAGGTAAATACTGCATTTTCTTATTATTACCTACTAAGTGAACAGTCTGAAAGTAGAGTAGTTACACAATTATTTTTAGTGAACATAACAAGAGTATACAACCATCTCATATTGTGTCGTATATCGTGTGTTTCTATGATATCTTAATAAAAAACAAAAAGTAGAAAAAGGAAAAAAAAAATGAGCGCACTGACACTATTATTACCTGCGACTGCGAGACAAATGATCGAGAAGTTTAGATCGGAACCGACCAAGTGAGTCCATATGCACATCTACTAGATCACTGCACTCGTTCATAAGCCTACACATTCTTGGCAGCGGGGAATTTGCTCCGTACACGGTTTTTCGGCGCGGGGGATAGAAAGGAGTGATACGGATGTGGGGATATCTAGCTAATATATGATAATATTGAAAACTTAACATGGTGTGATACTAACACCTGTATTGTCAAAAAGGGCAAGCAGAACTGTATGGTGGATTAGGTCTGATGTAATATGGGCGAGACTATTGCTATAAAGACACATAAGCAACCAATCTCCAGGATGCTACTGAAAAAGAGATAAAAAAATGTGTTCTTACCAATTTCAGCAGGACAGCACTCCAAATTAACTTTAAACTTCTTTGGAACCAAACTCTGATACATAACAGCTATATCCTTTATATAACCAACCAGCTGTCTACTGTACTTCACCGGTAACTTCGCACTCTCCTCTAAATGTTCCACAATCAAGGACATGATAGCTTTCACATTTTGTGATATCACACATTTTGGAAGGAATAGAGGCTTAGTTATATCCCAAATAGCATTGTTGTCCGTTACATCTAATACGGAATCATTTTCGTTATTCGGGTCAGAGCCGACAGTAATAACACCATGAGATAAACTTTCTTTAAGCAGAATTCGGACATCAGAAAGTAATTTATCACATTTCTTGTTGTACAAAACGCATTCCGTGTCATCTATGTATTTATTCAAAGGTGATTCATCAGCTTTTACGAATTTCAAGTCAATTAGAAACTTGTTAAATGAGTCCAATTCAATTACTATGTTTTTATAATTCTGGTAACTGCTGTCACAAGATGGTAAGTTCATTCGAATGCAGTCTTCAATAATCTTGTTGAAGAATTTCTGGCGGATTGTCTCGGCAAAGACTTCTGTGAAAGTGTTCTCACTTTCAAATTGCGAACCCAACGTTGAGTGAAGAAATTCAAAGATAGCCGTCAAATTATTAAAAATTGTTTGGTAATTAGGTTTTTTGGGGTCGTTAAGATTAATTTTGATGTTGAAAACAACAGCTCCGGTGTGATCTTCTGTGAATATATCACAGTTATGTCTAATTACATTGTGAAGAAGGTTATTTATAAAGAAATGTGAGAACAGACCAAGTTCGGCATGCATTCTCTCAGTAGCATATAAAGTTTTCAATATTTTCTGAAGCAGGAATGGGTCACTTTGTTGAACAGACAGCGAGTAGGTTAAGAATTTAAGGCCTTTTTTCTCTGACCATGTGAAGATGTCCTCCCATTCAACACTCAACTGGGCAATGTACAAGGCCAGTTGGTTCTCTGCCTGTGCATTGATGGTCGTTAAAGCCTTCGCCATATTTCCTTCAAATTTCAAATTCTTCAGTTCCTTTTTTAATTTTTTCACTGCTAGCATAGCATCACTGTAGTAATATCTACCGAATTCATGATTTGCTTTCTCTAAAATACGTTTACCATCAACAACAATGCATAAATTGTTGAGAATATCTAACGATTTGTTTAATTTCTCACAATGGCTTCTAAATTCTTCATCGCTCACTTCGTATCTTTCATGTAAAGCTTTTATATCTTCAACGCATTTTGCATGATCAGAGATTATATTCGCCTTTCGATTGTTATAGTTTAGTTGTTCTAAGCTCTTTGTTATAGTAAAATTAACGTAAGTATCGATAACTGTTTGTTGTAAAGCCCAAGATAGTAGTTGCACTCGTTCAGTTAAGTCTTTTATAGTGGGCAATACTTGATCACGACTTTTCTTCAAGTCCTGGGTACTCACTTTGTCGGCCTCTTGCAGAACAGCACTTAATAAACTCATTTTAGTTAATTTAATTACTGTTAACTGTGATAATTAAAAATAACTTTTGTTTTTCGGTTACTTAGATGCGATTCAAATTCAAAAATTGAACTTTGTTTTGACATTAATAACATTAAACGTCTTGACATTTACGTCACATGCGTTATGTATCTCGTCGGTGGTGACAATGTTGCGTTTCGTTGTCACTAGGTTGAAGTAAGAAATGACGATGCTGATTAAATATTGTGTTGATGATGGAGCATACAAAAGCTTTTTAAAAAATAGCGCATGGCCATATATAATCATATGATTGAATTATTTCACATGAGAGTACATTCCCTGAAAATTTTGAAAGATTCAACTCAGACGAGTGTCTAAAAGAGATAGGTATCCTTATTTTAGCGAATTCGCGCCCATGTAGCTAATTAGCTTTACCTTTTGCTGTTGCAGATTATGGAAATTAGATGTAAATAAACTGTTTGGAGGGCTGTATCCTTAACTGGTTGGTTGCCATCGTTTGTTTAATCAATTAGAAGCTCAAGGGCATTACTGTGTTCACTACAGCACGGTAGTCGTCAATAAGTGTTCCAAAAAGTAGCCAAAAAAATTGCCACAATGAACGAATGTGAAATTGAAAGTTTGAAAAATGAATTGGAACATGAGAAAACTTGTAGGTCAGTAAATTGTAGATCCATAGAAGTAGTGGTACTTTGGTTAAAAATTGCTTGCACAGACTTCACACAGAAGTTTTCTTTGTAATTTTAACTTTGTTTTTGTGATTCCGTGGAAAATGTTGTTAAGTATATAAATAATTTATCTCAAGTAGTTACCCTATATTATAGGTAGGTAATGCTGCAGAATATACATAATATAGTTATACCTACGTACCTCTTACCTACTTGACCTACCTATGCGACCCATACTCAACCTACTTAATTTTGGCCTTATATTCTAATGGGTCAAGGCTATGAACACCTAGCTCACCAACCTACTTGCTGCATGTGATCCAAAAATTATTAACTTCTCTCTCAGCCTCGGGTAACTGATTCCTAAACAAATGATGGGATCTAAAACGTGTTTGATTATACATTTTTTTCTTGTTAATTTTGACAAAAAGGTGCTTTACAACTCCGACCCCCTTTCGTTTACTTGAATGATTCAATGTCGTCAAGTAATACCAGTGACGGATTAAGATTACTTGATGCCCTAAGCAATCCACGTCGGTGGGCCCCCATATCCGTATGTCAACTAGAATCGGTCTTTAAACCTTTACCGCCTAAAAACATTAGTTTTTTGTAAAATAAGATGATGAGATGTACCGTTTATTTTCGTTGGATCCCACTTTTGAATCCCATTTTTTAGGTATTAACGATGGATCCCGTTTGCTATTTCCGTTGAATCCCATGTTATAACAACATGTGTACATTTCAGAAGAAAAGTGATTTACCTTTATCAAACACTAGCTTCTGCCCGCGACTTCGTTCGCGTGGAAGTCGTAAGACACCACAATATTGTAAAGTAATAGCCGCATTTTATAAAACATCCCTGTAAACTTGTACGTTTGTAGTTTTGGTCTCAGCAGCCAAAATATAATAGAGAGTTAGGACTGGTGACGCGGTAGCAAGCGACATACTTATAAACTAAACTGATAATTGTTTGTTTAATAACGTGTTATTTAACAAGCAATTCATTTTATCTCATAAAACAACGTTTGGAATAAAAACGTTTTACATATTGACTTATCATTACGCAATTTCCTAAAAATGAAACTTATTCTTTCATCGACTTGCGCTAATAGAAGAAAAGAGATTATTTTTAGTGGGTTACCCGGAACCGAACTACACACATCAAAAGTGTCTAGGGATCAAGCATTTTTATGCGGATTTCTTGAGATTGAGATGTGGCTTTGTAATAAATTTATGATTTTATAAATTTATATGGATCCTTTTTGGTGCATTTCATAATTTGAATCAGGAACTGTGAATCAAATTCGAGTAAAAGATGAAAATCAGCTGTCAATATTTTCCCTATAAAAACATACAACGCATTGAAGACATTATTAGTGCTACTGTTTCCCTACTACTGATTAAAACCAACGTTATTATGGAGCGGCGACGTCATTTAAGCAGGGAAGAAATGCTCAGAGCCGTGGGAATGATAGAAGCTGGTTCCCGGCAACGTACTGTGGCTTTAGCTCTGAATACAAGTCAGAGTGTTATCAGTCGACTTTGGACACGTTACCGAAGCACTGGTACCGTGGCTGAGCGCCATGGAGGACGGTATCGCTGCACCACACGGAGACAAGACCGATACATTCAAATCTTAACTCGAAGAGCTCCAACAATAACCGCCATGATGTTAGCCGTGAGGCTTCATCACTCTTCAGGGAACTTAATTAGCGACCAAACAGTCAGAAACCGCTTGCATGAAGTGAACCTTCATTCCCGAAGACCGCTACGGGTACCACCTATAGCAATGCACAATCGTAGGATTCGATATCAATGGGCTCTTGAACACAGAAATTGGGCAGAAGAACAATGGCGTTTCGTGTGCTTTTCTGATGAGTCTCGTTTTGGTATGAGACCGGATACAAGACGTATACGACACTGGAGAACCCCTGGACGCCAACAGCGATTAAAATCCTGCCAGGAAGTCCATCCTTATAGTGGTGGAACCATCATGGTATGGGCGGGTATTTGGATCGGCGGAAGAACTGAGTTGATTTGGATCAGAGGCAACCTCAACGCTCAAATTTATGCTGAGACGATTGTATCAGACGTCATCGTTCCTCTACAAGTGCAAATCGGTCCCTTATTTCAGATAATGCATGATAATGCACGACCGCACACCGCAAGAGTTGTAAGACAGACTCTCGCCGCAGCTAACATCAATGTCCTGCCCTGGCCTGCTCAGTCGCCAGACTTGAACCCGATTGAGCATGCATGGGATATGCTACAGAGAAGAGCTCTGCCGAATATGGAGGGTATCCAGTCGCAAGAAGACCTTTTTTTGTTGTTGCAACTCATTTTGAGTATGCCAAACCGATGTTCTTGTGTTGTTAGTGTTCGCGGTAGAAACACGGATTATTAATTGTTTAAGTTACCCAATAAAATTTTAAAGAAAACTGTTATTTCAGTCTTTTTTTCGAACTTTTGTGTTAGTGGTTCAAATGTCAAAAATCCCTTTATTAGGAAAATGGCAAATTTCTTTATTAATGCAAAGGTGACTTGGTTTATCGTTACTGTGACAAACGAAAACACTTTATTTGATGAATCCTTAAAGAAAATTTTAATTAATATCAATCAGGAGAAAAGTTATTGCAAAAATATATGTTGATCCCTAGACACTTTTGATGTGTGTAGTTAGATTAGGTTAATTATTAAAAAAAAAAACAATGTTAGGTTAGGTTAAAACTGTGACCCCTACGCACGAGCCGAGCGAGCGAAGCGAGCGGTGCCGCGGTAGCGGCCGGCGAGTGCCAGAAACGACTAGATTATATAGAAAATGAGTTTTTTGTGAAATAAATAGTATACGAAACATTGGTTGTAAACTAAAAATTTGTCAACGGAGTTTTGGTGAAACATTAGTGAACCCCTCATTTTATTATAAACAATTTTGTTGTTGAAAGTACCCGCATTCAGATTTTTTTAAGTATTCGGGATCCAACGGAAATACTTTTCGGAATTCAACGACAATAAAACGTAATTATCTTGCATTTTTTAAATTCGGGATGCAACGGAAATACATAATAATGTTTTGCGGGATCCAACGCCAAAAATATTAAACTGGGATTCAAAAGCGGGATCCAACGAAAATAAATCGCCAGGCAGGGGGCCCGCGGGAAGGGTTGGTTTGTGATTGGCTGATCGCAATTCCGGTACATTCGAATTGCCGAATGCACTAGCGGGCAGCAAGTGGGCAAGCGGGAGCGGGGTTATGACTAGGCCGGACTCTATGTCAACTTAAAACGCGCGAATTTTCAAATTAGTCCTAGAAACTTTTTTTGGTGTGGTTTTTGGTGACGTGGAAGTGAGACGTGATGCCCTAAGGACGGATTTTATTGTGCTTCTTCTGGTGCCCCCCCAGACGTGATGCCCTAGGCAATTGCTTAATTTGATTAAGGGTTAATCCGTCACTGAGTAATACTCTATACTTAGTCTTAAATTAAACATTCTCGTTCACCGTTGTAGCTGTACGTAATGTCTTCAACGAGGATCAAATTATTTATACTTTTGCTTAGACTATAGATGTCGCTAGTGGACGGCATTGGCCCAAGCAGTATGTTATAGCAACCAAAATTAGTTCAATGGGGTGGACTCTTGGCTTTAACCCAGTGGGACGGTTATGGACTGATTATGCCCACGGTCCAGATTAGTATGGTCCCGTTGTGAAAGATCTCGGCCGGGGAAGTATGTAGGTAGACTAGACACTGTAAAGTACTAACTAAAGTCCGCGCGGAACTAGTTGGCCGCTGATATGGAGATAGGGGTAAGGCGGCGGTTCGCAACGCACGTACTGATTAATGCGCCCCCGCCCCTTCGTCCCACCGCTCGCATACCTAAGGCGCGGCCAACTAGTTCCGTGCGGACTATAGCTACTCCCATTCTTGTCATCATATGAATAGGAATTAACTAACTCCTAAAATATGTTCAAACCTTTATCCGCGCAGAGAAACAGCAGCCTGGCAGAACGGGGAACTGGAGAAACAGATAGTACTGGTCCAGGATGAACTGCGCAACACTGACTACACATGGGACCATGACGACGAGCTGATGAAGGAGAGCGCAAGACACAAGGTGTACCAGGACACCATAGAAACGTTGAGGGAACAACTGCCAGCCTTGAAGAATAAGATTAAAAACGCTAAGATTTGCGGGTTGGGTAAGTAAAATGGTACAGACGCCAGCACATCAACCTACCCGAAACTGTCAGATTTTCCCAATCAACTTTGAACCTTATGCTTTAGTGATAAAGTTGAAAATCTATTAAAGAAATTTGACAGATTGTAGTAGGTTGATGTGCTGGCGTCTGTACCTACTTTTCAGCCAACTGTGATCTTTCTGCTTGTCTCTGCAACTAGTTTCGGGGTCGACTAGCAACTAAGCCGCGTGAGTAGGGCAGCGGGGTAATTGCGTAACAAACTTTCAGTAGCAATGGATTTCATTTTGACAATTCAACAACATTCATTGCGTTATTTACGTTGTTGAGCAGACAATTTTTTCGAACATATGAAGCAATGGATTAGTACTATTAAGTATTCTGTGCCAGTAGGGTGTTTGTTTTTTTTAAACCGTTTAATCACAACATTATTTTTTTCACATTCCAGATTGCAAATTGAAACATGATGACCTCAATATAAATCTGGATATTCTTACACCGGTAAGTCGCCTCACACAGTGGCACAGTGCCCACTCATAGCAGTGTCTGATCCTTTTCCCATTTTAGACTTTTTATGCGTTTGTCTTGCGAAAGTTATGTTACATTGTAGGTACTTAGATGCCCAGTCGATTCTTGAAAGAATAGAATCATATTTATTTATGTGGGATATCAAATGCTGGGGTAGACAAGAACTGTTTTATTATTTAAATTTTGAAATGACTAACTGCTCCTAATCTTAAGCAGGGCTTGGAATCGGTACCAGAAGTACAGGTTCTGTACCCGTACTTAGCGGTCCATGCCATTTCAGTACCAGGGTAACGGTTCCGGACGGGTCCCGGCACTCCACACAACAAGTACCTAGGTACCGCTACAGAACCTGTACTTTTGGTACCTGCCGGTTCCAAGCCCTGCTAGTAGCAAGTTATCGATCAATACAATTAGACACAGTGCTCTCTAAAAGTTAGTTCTTTGACATTTTTCTGCTTCAGCTGTGATGCCACATTATGATTTAAAAAAAAAAAAAAAATCGGGTACTCCCAAGGGATTAAGGTACAGACGCCAGTACATCAAGCTACCCCAATCTGTCAAATTTCTTTGATAGATTTTCAACTTTACTACAAAGTAATAAGGTTCATATTCAATTGGGAAAATTTGACAGATTGGGGTAGCTTGATGTGCTGGCCTCTGTACTTGATTATTTTTTATGATAAGACTGATATAGGTGCTTGAATTAGTTAATAAAAACGTTATAGTAGTGCAAAAATGTCAACTAACTTTTGAAGGCCACTGTACGTAACAAATTGATCACGGTAAGTTTTACTTCCATTCACAGGCAGAACTGATGCGGACGGTGAAAAGGTTTGAGCGTCTCAAAACCGACTTGATAAGCACTCTGCGAAGCAAAGAGTGGCGCTTGGACTCGGAATCTAAGGTACTTATGAACTACTTGATGATTGATTGATGTGTAGCTTAACGTTAGTGTACGGACAGCGTTAGAGAAAAGGAACCCCCTTTGGTAACGAGTCGTTACCAAAGGGGGTTCCTTATCTCTGACGCTGTCTGTACATACACACGAGCGACACGCGTCGACGACAGCCAACTTCAACCGCCGACGTGTCGGTGGCTGCCGTCGACAACGTGTCGCGTCACTAAGCGTCAACTCGACTGGCTGCTAAAACGGTTCCTCCAGCAGTAGTGTGGGCATGTATGTTCGGAGGTGTCGATTTTCTTTTGTCTTAATTCCTGCCGTTTATAAAAACAATCCTTTGTAAATAAAAAAAGACGGATTGCACTCCGGGAGTGCCGGCAGAAGTGAACACTTGAATAATAACGTTGTGTATTTTTCTTTGTTCAATTTCCATATTTTAAACAACTTTATATACACGAATTTTACGAATACACAGCAGTGTGGCCACTACACAGACGGTCGAGCCATCAGCTGTCACCATCCATGGATGCGCGTGGTACGCTGTAACACACATGAACATTCGCGCAAGCGCCCTGCGCCGCCTAAACGAAACAGCAGGCATACTGTTTCGCCGCGCCGTAGAAAGAGAGGGGGATACTTCCTCTCCTACGCCGCGCCGGCTGTCTACTCTCCATCCGTCTTACGAGAATTTTCGATCAGCATAGCTATTCACAAACACTCGATACGCTTCCGTATCGTATCGAACATTAATCATTGTTATCGTAGGAGTCTTCTAAACGCTGTTCACAAGTCCAAAACCCGAAAATTTTGTCAGTTTAAATCAAATAGGCGACCGCTATTCTTCCAACAGCTATTTGCTGTTGAGGGCAAGTCAAATCAGGTTATCAAAATGTCAGGTTTTCGATGTACGATAGCCTGTCGTATGGTAGTGAATCAGGACTCAGGTCACTTGTCCTGACGCGATGTCCTGACGCGAGTTTAACATTTTTTACCCAATACAAAAAGTGTACAACGCCGCTAAAGAAGTTTTCACTTCAAAAATAAAACTGATTAAGTATACTTCTCGTATTTCAGTTGTTCGTGAGAGTGAACGACCAAAGAACTTATTTGCAAAACGAGCTGATGATATGCCAGAACAATATAATGAGACTACAGAAGAATAGCGCCTACTGGCAGTAAGTATTAAGGGAAATAGTAACCAAAATAAAGTAGGGAATGTTATTCTAGGGAAGCTTGTAAACCCCTATGATATCTTTGGTACGGTTGTACTCTGCCTGTCTATTGCTACGGCCAACCAACTTGTATTCTGATTTGCAGGGGAACACAATCTCTCTCTAGAGGAAGATATGGCAGATTTCTATTCGTAGCAATAACTTCGTAATTTGGCAAGCAGGGGTGCCCAACATTTTAAAATGTTGCCCCTTCTTACAGGCACTTTGTTCTTGTTGTATTAATGAACACCACAGATTATTACTAACATGAAGTGATAAATCAGCCACTAGCCCACTTTTAAAATAATGTCAAATTTTCAACTTTCCATTTGACGAAATGCACGAATTTGTTGCATAAGACAATAGGACTCCTTGGTAAATCTCTTACTAATTTTTTTTTTTTTTGATAAAATGGGACTACAGTTCAGGTTTGATTCGTTCTTATTCCTACTGGTATTACGTTCCAGGAATGTTGCCAGAAAGCAGGACGAGCGAGTGCTGGACCCAAAGCGAGGACATATAAAGAAGATTGTAGGCAACGAGCGGCTCGCACCTATTGCTACATAAACAAACATTACTACATACACCCGTAGAGTTTATTTTCTTACACAGAAGGAAACAGGAAACATATTATAGGTACATTTTAGAGTAGATGAATTGTGATCCTTCATAAAATATTGGTATCAATGGATAAAGAAACCTAGGTACACTATTTACTGGGCCACGCTTTCTATTCCACGGTCATATTTTTTTTTTTACTATTTCATTGTGCCGTATATGAACGCATCACAAAACGAGTCATATACAGGGTGTTACGGAAAGGGTATATCAATACAAACGGGTTGAAGAGCGTATCTGGTCTAGAATCTCTGTACAAAATTTCAGCTCAAAAGCAGTAACTTTGAAAATGCTTAATATTTTTTTTTATTTCGATAGTTTATTAAATTGAAATCATAACAAACGTGTCACCGCACTACGAGGGTCATTATCCATTATCTGTAGTGTGTCTGTGCGCCTAGTACACGCACATCACGCCGCCGCGCGCCAGTGCAGCGCCGTGATGTCGAAATAAATAAATATTAAGCATTTTCAAAGTTAATGCTTTTGAGCTGAAATTTTGTACAGAGATTCTAGACCAGATACACTCTTCAACCCGTTTGTATTGATATACCCTTTCCGTAACACCCTATATAGGAGTCAAACACATCAGTTATTTTGTAGAATTTTCAAATTTACGTAGCAATATAGGTCGCAATTGCCAGCTCCTCTAACGCTCCAGAAAACGATAATGATAACGTATAAGTATAGTACTCGGGCACACAAGTATGAATGACAGAGACGACGCGACGCGTTGCAAATGACTACAAATCCGAAGTTTTCTTAAACTTAATGTGCCACGATTTACGCGGGTTATTATATTATGAACACTCCATTTACTCACTACTCAGTGGCTTTGTATGCATGAAAGATAATGAATTTAGATACATATTATTATACATAGGGATTCTAATAAAGCATGTGACTTAGATTAATGTACGTAGTAAAATGTATAGTATTGACTGCAAACTAATGAATTATTTATCCCTATTTTACAAATGTCTATAAAATATGAAGAGAAAAATATTCACATATTAATTGTAAGGAACACGTAGAATAAAAATAAATAGTACAAAATTACAAGTCTTTTATTTCCATTCGAAGATTTTCACAAAATAATTTAATTCATTAGATACTAAATTCTAAATAATATTCGGAACACAATGGCACTTTGAACACATTTTTTGAGGTAAGCATAGCCATAGAATAAAAAAAAAGAATTGGCAAAATTATATTGAACTAATGATACAAATTGTTAAGTATTCCTGATAGGTTTCTTGTACCTGGTCGGGAATTCTATGGTGGTACTCAGATATTCATCTTCCAGCTCTCCGAGCGGTCTCCGGTATAACGCGGCTGAAAAAAAAAGCAAAAAGGTAGGTAAGAAAAAAATTGCTTTTTGTAGTTCTGATTATGAGACACATTAATCTGAATCAAATAAGGTTCACATAGCGCCACATATCACTAAATACCTTATCCGATAATAATTACTGTCCCATGCCAGCTACTGTTGATTGGCAAAAGATGTTATAAATCTTTTAAATAATCGCTATAATGTATTACAGATTCCCCAAAGAAAAGTATGCGCTTCGGGAATCAGCGTCTATCTCAGAAAATTTGGATGCACGGTCTGTTACAACTACCTAGAGCCATGAAATACTTGCTTTTTTGTCTATGATTACACACAACAACAATACAATTACAAAAATACAAGTACAATTTTAAACAATTCCAAAAAGTTTTTGAGTTACAGATGACGATCTGCGAACGAAGTACGTGCCCCGACAGAGAGACAATTTCATACAAACGCGCGGCAACCTTAGAAGTTTTGCCTCTGTGGGAGGTTATTGTGTGGCGCGACGTTCCTACTAATTCCGAAACATTAAGATTACCGAAGTGCATACCGTTTCTGGTACAACTGTACCTAATCGATTTGTGGTGCAAGCGGGATAGCATATAAAGGGATCAGGGAAGGAACCACTTTTGTCACCTAATGAACAAACTGAGATATTACTAATTAAAAGATAAGATCTTAATAAAATAGTGTCATTTATACCCACGGCACTTTAACTGTAATAGGTATAATGGTACAGGGGGTAGGGGTAGGTATAGCTGTCACAGTCGACCACTGACAACGGTTGTGTTTTTCCTGAACGGTCCGTACCAGTGGCGAAGGGTGAATTTATGACAGAGGTAAGCCGGAGCAAAAAAATATGCCAAAAAAAATTTCAATTATGAATTGACTATAGTATGGTTATGTTCTGAATTTTCGAAGGGAAGCCGGTGGGAATCGAGTTGTATGGTACCTTCGCCACTGCCGTATATTGTATGTTTTTTCCGTGTATCGATATTTTAAAAGCAAAGCTCGGAGACTATGGATGTTATTGCCCTGTTGTTTTTGACAGAACATTGCGACAGGTATAACCATTAAGACTGCATTGCCAGTTGAAAAAAATTAAAAAACTGACAAAAGTTGTTCTTTCCCTGATCCCTTCATATAAAATTGAGACTGGTTGGAATCAAATCCGATTGCGGGGTACTGTTCGCTTAGTACTCACGTGTAACACAGTGGTGTTTGTCGATGTGTAGTCTTAGATGTCGCGGACAAGCGCACACGTATCCGCCGGCCGTATTGACGCACGAGTGCGAACACCCGTCCGTCTCCAACTCGCACTCGTTTACATCTGTAAACAATCATTTATGTAAGTAATTTGCGTTTAAATGATGGGAAGATGACATAGGGAAGAGAAGACCGGCTAGTAAGACTTGTACTAGACCGAAGGATAAGGGAAAATTGGAAAACATTGGAGTAGGCTTTTAACAAAAAGAGAATTAATACTGAAAAGTTATGTTTTAAAATTGTTCACTGTTACTCTGAAATCCATACTAATATTATAAATGAGAAAGTCTGTCTGTCTGTTACCTCTTCACGCTTAAACCGCTGAACCGATTTAGATGAAATTTGATATAGAGATAGTTTGAGCCCCGGGAAAGGACATAGGATAGTTTTTATCCCGATATTCCCATGGGAAACTTATGCGGGCAAAACCGCTTGGCGCTGCTAGTAAGACTAAAAATAAATAAATGTATACGATACGACCTTAAATGATTATAAGACAAAATACCTCTATCGTACGTGAGTGCCTCTGACTCGTCTATTACTCACCCAGACACCTCTGCCCGGCCGCTAGCGACAGGTACCCGGATGAACACTGGCAGCGGTACGCGCCCTGTGTGTTCACACACAGCTGCGTCGAGTGACACCGATTCGTCTCTATTAAGCACTCGTCCACATCTATAAAAGTGAAAACTCACATTAAAATTGTGCTCTTAAAATTATGATATAATAATAATAATAAGTATTTATTTTCTCACCACAATAAACATTACAGACATTGTTAAACATGATATATTAATTGGTTTAGTTTACTGTGGGAGACTGGTGCCTTTTTTTTTATGGATGGGAAATCATCAAATGACCCCTCCCTGGGTGGAGCGGAAGGGAGTGTCAGACTCTTACTGACTAAAACCTATCCGTGTTCCTTCCTTAGCCCTTTATGTTCCGGGGTAGCGGTAACCCTTTCGGACAATCCCGCACCCCCGGCAGGCTTCGGCCCTGGCAGGCCCCTTCCTTTATGCTGACATCTCTTTGAGGCGCGCGTGGAACACGTACGCGCCGTCCGGCACGGGCCTGGTCCTGATCGGACGGTGAGCTACCCATTACTCTCCGTCCGCAGGCCCGCGCCTACGCTGGCCGGGAGTCGTCACGCGGGTCCCGACGCCCGGAGCGTCTTCCGCGGCGGCTGGGACGTGTGGCTCTCTCCCTCAGCCTAGGGAGACTGGTGCCTAAGCTAGGCTTTAAGGGCCTGTGTTTCAGGTCACCAGGTCTCCGTCGTCTAGCAGTTCGATACATTGCATGATAATAATAATAAAAGTGATTTAACAAATTTTGAATTAGGAGAGGTTGTATAATATCTTTTAGAGTCTGATATCGAAAACAGTAGCTTTCTTTTCAAAACAAGACCAAAATCTTTGACCTTTTATAAATGCAAAGTCAAAGTTTACGAAGCAAAAGTAAAATAAATTAAGATTGTCGAAAGACATTCCCTGCTGGAACTAGGTCTCCCCAAGGATTGTTAAGAGGCCTCTTACAGTCCACTAGCGCCGCCAATCGAAAAAATGTCATAACTCGTAAATAGAATCAAAAATACAAAATATGTTCTATTATTACTGTGGAAAAGGCAATAACGTAATTGTATAACACCTTATCAACACTTGAAATATAGCTAAATCGTGCATTCAAAACATAAACGGCCGTTTTTGTTACAAATGCACGATTTAGCTAAACAGCTATATTTCAAGTGTTGACAATGTGTTATAAAATTACGTTATTGCCTTTTCTACAGTAATAATAGACCACATTTTGTATTTTTGATTCTATTTACGAGTTATGACATTTTTTCGATTGGCGGCGCTAGTGGACTGTAAAAGGCCCCTTAAGATGTGTAAGTTTGACTATTCATTTAATCTTTTAGCTTTTATTGAAATACATTCATTGAATTTGCGTTCACAATGCCCAGGATGCGCACATATCGAGGGGGGTCATAAGCTCACTTTGAAGCACGCGGTATCAAATTCAAACACTAAGTATCTACATATTTACAGGCACCTTTGAACAGTGTGTCAGTCAGTCAGATGGATGAAGCAAGCGATCTTTGGACATAGCAATCGAACATCGCCCAATAGAACATACATTTTCTTAGAACTTACCATCGCATGATTTAGCAGTCTTGTTGTGCCTATATCCAGGGTCACACGGCCCTCTGTCACTGTGGTCGAGGTTCTCCGTCACACTCACGTCGTAAAACACCGTTGGAGATTGTGATCCTGAAAATATAACCTTATATCAATGGCATAAGAGTCATAGGCCATATCACATCACACTAACATTATAATGGCGAAAGTTTGTGAGTGTGTGTGTGTTTATATGTTTGTTACTTCTTCACGCTCAAACGGCTGGACCAATTTTGATAGAATTTTGTATAGAGGTAGCTTACACCCTAGATTAACATATAGGCTACTTTTTATCCCGATATTCTCAAGGAATCGACATTTACGCGGGTGAAACCGCGGGGCGCAGCTAGTTGTAATATAAATTCAAGACCGTGTTTTTTTTTTTGAAAGGGTTAGATTATTCTACAGGGTGTTACAGAAAGGGTATATCAATACAAATGGGTTGAAGAGTGTATCTGGTCTAGAATCTCTGTACACAATTTCAGCTCAAAAACAGTAACTTTGAAAATGCTTAATATTTTTTTATTTCGATATTTTATTAAATTGAAATCATAACAAACATGTCACCGCACTACGAGGGTCATTATCCATTATCTATAGTGTGTCTGTGCGCCTAGTACACGCACATCACGCCGCCGCGCGCCAGTGCAGCGCCGTGATGTCGAAATAAAAAAATATTAAGCATTTATGCTTTTGAGCTGAAATTTTGTACAGAGATTCTAGACCAGATACACTCTTCAACCCGTTTGTATTGATATACCCTTTCTGTAACACCCTGTATAGAACTAAAGCCCCAACACGATGCAAGTTTCTTGCCTGTGGTACATAATAAAATTGAAGTAACAAATGACGGTGCATACTTTATTGTAGCTTCAACTTATGGTATGTCACCAGCAAATAAATTGCATCGTGTAAATCAGGCCTATTCGAGGAATATAGGTAGTTTACCTGATGAATCGTAAAATTCTTCAACGTCCGGTGAGAAATGTGAGTTGATCATCTCTGGCTGCATCTCGAATGTTGCGTCTGGTGAGTAAGAGTCCTGCAAACATCATTCGGTGTTTTTATACCATTTTACACCGACTGTACTAAAATTATTTCGACCATGAATAAAAGTATCGAGAAGAGAAGAACTAGCAAGATCGCTTTTAATAGGCAAAAAAAACCTATAACAAAAACCTAACCTATCTCAAATTATTCCCATTTTGCTCTAATACAATGACAGCACTCTAATAGAATGAATACGTCCCTTTTTCTGAATCTAAAAAAATTACTTGTTGGGGATCTAAAAATATTTAAGAGCTAAGTAACTGCGACCAATTTGGATGTAGCGCTCGCCGAAAGCTACCGCGGCGCCGCTCGCTTCGCTCGTTCGGGTCGCGCTTGGTTGGTTACAGTTCAAACCTAACCTAATCTGTTTGGTCGGGGTACCCTAGCTTAGTTATAGTTATGGTAAAAATTAAAAGAAGGCTAATTTATTTTAAAAGGTGTGCATCATTAGAAGCCTGAAAATTTTTTAGAGGCAGTTAAATATTTCCCATTTTTTCTTTCCAAGATGAGATGTACGGCCCTCACCATGAACAAATATCATCATCATCTTCATTGCAGCCAAAAGACGTCCACTGCTGGACATAGGCCTTCCCGAAGCATCGCCAATTCGAACAAATATAAGCATAGTTAAAAAAATAATATACTCACTTCATCGCCGTTATCGTCTTTGCTGTCAAAAACGTCGTTGTCAGCTGCACTTGAGGTAGGATTACACACGGGAAGATCAGCGCATTTCTTGATCTGAAAAGAAAATGGATTAATTGGATGCTAGCCTAAAGAACAAACAGATGAATATACAGGGAACTAGCTTGCAACTACCTACTTTTAAATAACGCTGTGGTTTTGCTGAGTATTCAATTCATTTACATCATTCTTGTTTGACTGTAGTTAGCTTACTAACAAAAAATCTGTCAAGTGCGAGTCGCACTCGCGCACCGAGGGCTCCGTATAAATTTGTAAGTGTGTAAATAGAATTTACGGTTTTCAGATTTTTTCCTTTACTTGTGCTACATGACATTGCTTCTTGCCAAATTTCATGATTCTAGGTCAACGGTAAGTACCCTATAGGTTTTGATTTCGGAACAAACGCCCGTATCATTTAATTGCGTTGACTTAGAAGTTTGATTTTATCACTGCTTCAAGGGATTGCAGCTTTGAGTATTTGATAATAATTTCAACTAAATAACTCCACGCGTTACTGAGAAAAAGGGTCTTGACTGAAGGACAGACAGACGGACAACGAAGTGATCTTATAAGGGTTCCGTTTTTCCTTTTGAGGTACGGGACCCTAAAAATGGTAAATGTTCACAAAAAGAAACAGCCCGGAACCTAGATTTGTGCCCTGTTGATGGCAATTTTTTCGCCCCCTATTACATGCATGGGACTTAAACATAACAAGCCAAATGTGGGTGTACTATAGGTACACCTCTGCCTGACTCTTTGTGGACTACAGGCGTGATGTTATGTTAAAAGAAACACAACCTAACGCAAGCTAGTCGAGTCTAGACCCATTGGACCAAATTAATTGTTTTTTTTTTAAGTAAAAACTTCTTTAGGCGCGTTGGGCATTTTTTGAGATGGGAAAAACCATTGAATTCGCGCCACTGTTACCGTAACGAAACCGCTACAGATGTGTTCGGCTGTCCTCGGGATCTACTCGGTTTTAATGTATATCCGATATGTCAGTGAGTGATAGCAAAGTATTCTGTTTGTGTTTTAGCTTACCTGTACGTTATCCCCATCGCACTTGGCCCTAGTCTTGCAGCGCCTGCTCCGCGCCTGTGTGCCGACGCCACACGTCGCCGAACACTCCGACCAGTGCGACCACATCGACCAACGGGGCTTGGACTCGTCCACCTTAAACATTATGTATAGACAACCGTATATTATATTGGGTCATCATCATCATCATCATCATCATTTCAGCCGAAAGACGTCCACTGCTGGACATAGGCCTCCCCCAAGCACCTCCACTTCGACCGGTTTTGTGCTTCTCGCATCCAACGAGTTCCTGCGGCCTTCACAAGGTCGTCGGTCCACCTTGTGGGAGGCCTTCCAACGCTACGTCTTCCGGTACGCGGTCGCCACTCCAGAACCTTTCGGCCCCATCGGCCATTGTTCTGCGAGCAATGTGCCCTGTCCACTGCCACTTAAGTTTGGCAATTCTTCGGGCTATGTCGGTTACCTTGGTTCTCCTGCGGATCTCTTCATTTCTGAGTCGATCCCGCAGGGAAACTCCAAGCATAGCCCTCTCCATTGCCCTTTGGGTGACTTTCAGCCTTCTAATAAGGCCCATTGTGAGCGACCATTATATTGGGTAATAAATTATAAGTTAATAGCGACCCGCCCCTGTATCGTACGGGTGTGTTGGATCATTCGGTTCCCTACAAAATGGTTGAGCTGGATGGTGCTGATCCATGCGTCATGTTCGTGAACGGACGCCGTCGGTTGAGACTGGTCATCTCTTAACTGCCAAGGCTTATTTTTAATCTTATTTCTTGTATTGTTTCTTCATTTGTGTGTTTTTTTACATTGTCTCACATATAGAAGCAACAAGAATAATGTACCCAGGATTTTGTAATATCTTGATTTACAAGAGTGTCCATGGAGTTTCTTGCCCGTTCTTCTCCATAGAGATCTACGATTTGGAATGGGCGACTAGCCTCAACTTTCTGACTAACTGACCGACTACTTAATTTTGACAATTCAAAAGTGCCTGTAATGGTTTAATTGAAATAAACGCTTTGAGTTTGAGTTTGGTGCGATCTACTGATGTAGCGACATATCAAAACATGTGTAATATTTTTAAGATTTTATACACATAAATAATATAAGCTTCGACTAGAATTCAGCCACTTCGACAGCGTTATCATTGGCCTAGCAAAGGTCTTCCGTATTGCGGGTGTTAGTGCACTGAAGTGGGACATAGTTTGCGATGTGGCTCCACAGTCGCACTGCGGCTCATCGGAGTACCAAGATGACCAAGTTGTGCTGGCAGCGGCCCACCTGCCTTCTTACTCGGTTAAGAGATATCGAGGTGTGCCATGGCAGTTGGTGGCCCGCTGGAAGTCTTTCTGCAGACTCAACATAATCAGCTGGAGGGGGATGTTGTAAAATGTTGTCTCACCTTTGTATGTGCTAACGAAACAGTGTTTAAAAAAAAAAATGAATTATGTACTCACATCACAGGGAGGCATGTGACATTTCCTTTTATCGACTGTAGGGCCCTTACACGCAGACTCGTCTAGAATAATCTTCTCTGACTTTGAAGAACTGTCTGAAAAACATAGTAAAAGGACTTCTACAGTCAACATTTTTAAATGTAACCCACACTTGGACACATGCCGCTCAATAATTTTGGATTTTTAATGAAAAAAATAGATTCACCAAATTGTGAGGTGTGTGGCACACTGGAAGATGTTTTACATTTACTGACGGAGTGTGTTAGATTTCAGCCTGCAAGACAGGATTTAGTTAGAGAGCTCAAGATAAATATAAACGATGTTTGTATGTTCCATCATATTTTGTCGACACCTAACTCCGGAGCTGCTTATAGTTTAGTTAAGTTTGTTTTATTACGCTTTACGTTATAAGGGTCAATAAGTTTGGTTATTATTAGGTTATTATTAAGTAGTAATATTAAGTTACAAGGTCCGATGGGACTGGCATATACAATTTTATAAAAGTCCCTAATAATAAATAAAGAAAAAAAAAAAATGTGGGTTACTTATAGCTTTTTTAGGACAGCACCGTTGGACTCGGAAGTTACCCTTGTGGTACACCCCAGAAAAAGTAAAATTTGCCCTCAAACTACGAAACTTTTAATACGTTTTATATCAGACATATTTTATTAAAAGGGTTTAAAAAAACATTGCCATATTGCTTACTTATTACTGACTGCTGTTTGGCTAAGTAATAACAGCCGCATGGGTCGATCGATCAGGTTAAGCTACACTTGCCGCCCTTGGTACGTGGATGGGTGACTGTCTTTCCTTACCAAGACCGCTCCGTGCCTCGGAAAGCACGTTAAGCTGTTGGTCCTGGCTGTCATTCGTGGATGTTTCACAGAACAGTCGTTACGGGTCATCAGAAAATTTGACAACTAGTCTTACCAAGGGGTATCGTATTACCTATTATAGTAACTGGGTTGTGGAGGTCAGATAGGCAGTCCCTCCATGTAAAATACTGGTATTCAGTTGCATCCGGTTAGATTGGCAGCCGACTCCAACATAGTTGGGAAACGTCTAGGCAGACGATGACTGTTGTTAAATAAAATTGAACTAAAGATTACTGAAAAGATATTTGATTGTTTTCATTGATAGATATTATGCTTACCAATAGTATTGTTTTTATCGTCGATGTAATGGCAGGACCTGGATCTCTGCTGGTACCCCAACCCGCAGGTAACGTTACATAACGACCATTGTGTGAACGGAGTCCATTTAGCAGGCACTAAAACAATAAATGAAACCAAATATTTAAATGACATGACCAAGGAGAAGATGGCAGGACTAGCTTGATGCGTACAGACAGGATTGGTCCACACTAGCTCAAGACAGAGAGGAGTGAAAAGAAGAAAGGCATTTCTTTGCCCAGCAGTGGTACAAAATAGGCTAAAAATAAATAAAAATGAAATGACCTAAAGATAACCATCGCTACTTCAGACATGATTTCTAAATTGATCAGTCTGTTTGTTGAACTATGTCCAGCAGTGGGCATAAACTAACTAATTTGTAGTTCATGATGGCTAATCTTAAACCTGCACTATACTACTCGCGAAGTTTCTTCGACGAAGTACTGGTCGAAATTGACCAAAGTCGGCAGTACAGTTAGCACCACGAAATATGAGACTTGACCCCGCCTCCCACGCTCTTTCCGCCGCCCCTATGACGTCCGGTCCCGTCCCGCGCTCAGACCTCATACCGCTAAAGAAACCTAAAATCATGTAATGTGCAAGTCAAACCACGTGGTGTGTCAAGTCTCATCTTTCGCGGCGCTAACTACACGTGACTACACAATCTTGCTAAGAACTACGGGATGCTTCGAGTCCTTTGACTCGGGCGCAAAAACCCGAGGCAAACCGAGGTTGGACGAAGCGAACGGCAGTGCCCGTCAACACTCTTATATTCGCTTAACTTCGATCAACTTCTCGAGTAGTGTAGTGCAGGCTCTATGGCTATCAATCCGTTGCCTAGTAACTGATATCTCACCTTGTATGGCGATGTTGTACCTCCGATGCGCAGTGCCAGCTTCGTTCTCTACTACACAGATGTACTGCCCTGCGTCTTTGACGTCAGCGCTCCATATTGCTAGTAAACTATTGCCGAGCACTCGCTGTATGTTAGATAAACTCTCACTGAGTGCTTGTGTGTCCTAAAAATGTTGAAGATTTTGAGTAAGATCGATTTTAACAAATACTAGGATATTAGAAGAAAAAAAAAATTGTCAGACTTGCTTAAATCCTACTCCTACGAAGCAACAGAAAAACTTGTGGTAACATAACACTTACATTCCTGTAACATCAATCTCATTACATAAACACTACCCTCCTCACTCACGCTCAATACTCGCATACCCCACAATACACACACACACATCCTCACTCACACACACTCCCACACAACAGTAGTTAGTACCTTTATTTTTATAATTTTCTTTCTTTTTAATTACTAGTCTGGAACACATGAACCAAATTTTTGACCTGGGCGTTGATAGCTGCACGCCACAGTTTAACTTTTGTAGCTATCTTCGTTTCCTTTTGTAAATTTCTGTTCTGATACTTGTTCCAAATAAACTTTTATTATTATTATTTTAAATTACATAAAATTACTTCAATCAATCAACTCAGCCTATTGCTGTCCACTGCTGGACATAGGCCAAAAAATTACCATAAAAAAAATACTGCCATATGCCATAAAATTACTTATCTATACTAATATTATAAAGAGGTAAAATTTGTAAGTTTGTATGTAGGGGGTAATCTCTGGAACTACCAGTCGGATTTGAAAAATTCTTCTTGCATTTGATAGCCCAATTCTTGAGGAAGGCTATAGGCTATTTAACATCACGCTATGACCCTTAGGAGGCGAGCAAAAAGAAAAAAAGTAAAAAAGAACGTTAAGTGATAGCGCGGGCGGGTGATGCGATACGACGGAGTGGCTCGGGGGAAACAAGAAGTTTCACGCGAACGAAGTCGCGGGCTGAAGCTAGTTTGACAATAAAGCGATAAATTATGGGCATGTGCATCCTTTCCATTCTGACTTAGAGATCCCAGACTTGGTCTTTGACAAACATTCAAAATTCTAAATTCAAGGTTTGCCAACGTGCAATGGAGCGCAGTATTCTAGGCGTCAAATTGACAGACCAGATTCGCAACACCACACTGCGCTCCAAAACATAGATTACGGACGTTGCTCAAAAAGCCGCTAAGCTGAAGTGGGACTAGGCTGGTAGCGTTTGCCGCATGCCCAATGAGCTGTGGGCCAAAATAACCACCACGTGGAGCCCTGACACAGCTAGATGGCGTCGCGGCAGACCCCGTAGAAGATGGCGGGACGAGCTGGACAAAACAAACGACCACTGGTCCGCTTTAGCCCTGGATCGAAAGAGCTAGAAGTCATGGGGGGAGGCCTTTGCCCAGCAGTGGGATGATGCAAGCTAACAGTAACAGTTACTTATTTACATATTCATATGTACACATTTCTAAGGGTGCGTCTAGATTATGTTACATAACACATAAACTTATGTTATATACCACGTCCAAATTATTTAACATTGCTAATTTCTCTATAGAAACGTGCTATTATTGATTGAAGATAGAAACATGTGATATAACTATGTTTTTTAACATGTTCTGATACTCTTTCCTAAGATACAGACAGGTTTTTCTGCCTAGTTTAGGAAAAGGGAGTCCTATGACCCCTGTTATTGTTGTACTGATTTTTCTTTTAATTACATTTTAGTTATAAGACAACTCTGTATGCCATGTACAGACGCCAGCACATCAACCTACTACAATCTGTCAAATTTATTTAATAGATTTTAAGCTTTATCACTAAACCATAAGGTTCAAAGTTGATTGGGGAAATGTGACAGTTTCGGGTAGGTTGATGTGCTGGCGTCTGTACAAACTACATACTTATAAATAAAAATTTATTTATTTATATAGTATGGACACACCTTGAGGTATAAAATATTTAGGGATTCAAAACCGTGTCTTAAAAAAACTTTAATATCAATAAAAATGGGACACCGTCAAAAAGTTCAAACGTTTGATCGAAGACGTCATAGGAATGGCACTGGTTCTGAAGGTAAGAGAAATTATTACAAAAAAAATAATCCCCATTGCGGTTGGGTAAGAAAACTACCTTTAACCATGAAATCTTAGGCATCGGATGACCATCAGCCTCACATTTCAATACAATGCTTCTTTTCAACGCGACAACGTGTCCTTCCACCATGTTAGTGCCAACATTAGCAGCAATGGACGGCGGCTTTTGTATAGTGACGTCGAATATAACCTCCGTGGTGCCCACTTTGTTCGTCATTATGCAGGAGTATTTGCCGCCGTCGGTTACCTCTGTTTTGTTGATGATCTGAAAGATAAGAATATGAAGACAAAAACAATTTGTCACTACAGTACCCGGCGATAAATATTGCTCATCGACCTTTGGAAAGAGACAATCGGCTAATTTCGGCTTCGTAGAGCGTTATCTCTGTCGCACACTACCTATGTGACGTTTTGTCAGTCGTTGTTCAAGTGCGATAGAGTGCGGTCGCGTCCAGTTAAAAATATATATTTAGAGTTGTTAACACCCCCAAATTTAAATAATTTAAAGTTGTACTATGGCATCTTTAGGAAAAAGAGGGAAACCTTTACGAGGTCAGTCACGCGAAGTTATCATTTATAGAAAAATTGGTGTATTTTATAAAAACTTTTTTACAAAAAAAACAACCGACTTCAAAAAAAACACTACAAAGTGATAAATAACTTTAATTTCGGAAGTCGGTGTCGTTGATTCCGCATTTTCGTTTTTTGACACCGACTTCCGAAATTAAAGTTATTTATCACTTTGTAGTGTTTTTTTTGAAGTCGGTTGTTTTTTTTGTAAAAAAGTTTTTATTTTTCACTTTTTAGTTGTACCTACCCCACAAAAAAGTAAACAAAAAGATCGTTAATGTAGACAATGTATATAAATTTTTAGGTTTTTGTTGATTTTTCAAAAACCGCTTGTCCGATTTCGATAAAATTTTCATGGGACCATTTGGGAAGTATACCCTTTCTAACAAAAAAAGAATTTTTCAAATCGGTTGGTAAACGACGGAGTTATGCGCGAACAAACATAAAAAAAAAAAAAAAAAAAAAAAAAAAAAAAATACAAACATTCGAATTGAGAACCTCCTCCTTTTTTAGAAGTCGGTTAAAAAGAATTATCAAAAGAAGCAAATCATCATTGTTTTAGCAGCTCCTAATAGATACCGGACTGTTTGTATTTCGTGCGACAGAGATAACGCTCTACGAAGCCGAAATAAGCTGATTGTGTCTTTCCAAAGGTCGATGTGCAATATTTATCGCCGGGTACTGTACACCAATTTATCTCGTCTGCTCGACGTCCGTATGTCACTGCAGGGATCCAGCACACCGCTACCTATAGCAGTTTTTTGAAGTGAAAACTTCTTTAGGCGCGTTGGGCACTTTTTGTGATGGGAAAAAACTATTGAACTCGTGCCACTGTTACCGTAATCGACACCGCTTCGGTAGTCTTCGGGATGTACTCGGTTTTAATGTATATCCGATATGTCAGTGAGTGATAGCAACGTACGTTCTGTTTGTGTTTTGTTTTCACTTCTGTCGGCACTCCCGGAGTGCCACTTTTTTTTATAACTTAGACTTACATAGTAACAGTTGTTCAAGACAATTTTTATGTTCTTTCTCCAGAATTTGCTTACTGACAGGTTATATGAGTTCATATAATTGTTTTTTTTTTATTGTTATTTTTTTATTTAAGAGTTTTAGCCTATTTAGTATTGTATAAAATCAATTATTTTCTAACTGAACAGACAGCTGTGCTGCTGGGGAGTTTGTTCCGCCACTTCTTCTCCCCAGCGAAAGCACCAGGAAGTGGTGAAGGGCGGGCGATTTGGGGGACTGTCTTTTGTAATTTTGACGTTCGAAAAGTGCTGATTCTCAGCCTAGTTTGAATGACTTTTGATTTTGAATTAAAGAGGAAATCTCACCAAGGTAAAGTTATCATCAGTAAGTAGCAGTCTCTTGTCCCCACTTATTTCAGTGTAGGGGTGCTTGATCCACATGACGCTGGGCAACGGACTGCCCACCGCTGGGCAAGTCAACTCTAATGTGTTTCCGAAACCTGCTGTCACCTTTTTAGAAGATTCTTTGGGTGTTGGTGGAGGTACTGAAATAAAGTGGTGCGTAGGTAATAAAGAATGAATTAATGACGACTTATTATTAATGATATCACCAAAGACAGTCACCAAAAGAGATAAGTAACCAGGGTCGTCGGATATAGTTGAAATTTAGTAAGAAACTGATGAATGTTTTGGAATACAATTAGATTTGATAAATGAACTGTTTGTTTTCTATCGATTTAATTTCATTTAATTCGTACACTTACATCGGTTTCTTGCTAAACTTCAACTATATCCGACGACCCTGGTTACTTATCTCCTTTGGTGACCGTACCTGCAATTCTGCAAGTTAGTCTAATCTGAACCGAAAGTTAAAACGGTCTTCAAAAATACTCGTAATATTAAAATAATGTTATGTGTGAATACGTTTTGCAACCCAGCGCCATCTTATTTTTTTACTAGGGACTTTTCGCACTTAGTATTATTACGTTATTTTAAACCAACTTCAAGAAAATTCTCATGTGTCACAAGTGTCTATAGGTTTATGAATGAATGAATGAATTGCACCGATCCCAGCATGGTTAAACCAGACTCGATTAATCGAATGAACCCCAAGATTCGCACTAGCTCCTGTAGCCTCATGTTCATGGTGCTACAGCGACCATTGCATATCAAGGAATAGACCGGGGGGCGCGGTAATGGTAGGGAAGACGTGCCCGAAGGATAGGTAAGGATTTAAGAGCCTACCGGATATGCATCCTAGAGCAAGCATTGGACTAGTGGAGAGATGGGTAATTATATCTATGGATGGGCATCTTTTAACGACCTTGCCGCCAGGTTGGTTAAGGTCGAGCTTCATAGTTGAGTCTTTTGGCATGGTTCTACTGCTTTCTCGGTTCTTTTGCATGTTGCTGCTCTGCTGTGTTGTGCTAGATGTTGCTGTTTTCAATGTCATCATCAGAGGTTTCGCTACTATCCGTTTCCGGTTTTTTGTAAATTTCACCAGCAGCGACCTTGATCTTATTTCTGTCTTCCGCTGTATCCATCCAAAACTTGATTTCCTTGTCAAAGTACTTCATGTCCTGTTTTAAATTGTCGTTCCATGTGTAAATAGGTCGGCCGACCTTCTTGGATTTGGCCTTGTACTGCATTGCTGCATGCAGCAGGTGTGGTTTGCGGCGCCTGTAGACATGTGCGAGGTAGCACATCCTGTGGTTCTTGATGCGTTTGGTTACTGTTTTTCCGTCTAAGATTTCATGCATTTTCTTTTGTTTTGGTTTGTTCCTAGAGTGGTTAATCAAGTCTCTCATGATAACTCGCTCATATCTTCTGAGTCTTGACCTGTTGGCTTTAGTAAGTGCCGATACTTTCAACCCATGTATCATGCACGGTACGATCACCATTCGATACATGAGTCTGGCTAATTTCCAGTCCATATTTGAGTTATTTATGAATGGTAGTAATGATTTAGCGTTCTTCATGGCTTGTTCGCAACGTTTTTTTATAGTCCTTTTTCTGCTTAATGTAGATGTTATGTATGTACCTAAGTATTTAATTTCATCACATGTCGATATATTTATGCCATTAAGGGTCACTTGTGTCGTTATCTGTGTAGCTATGGGTGTCTCATGTGTCACAAGTGCCTATAGGTTTATGAAATAAAATATTATGTATTTAAAAAAAAAACTTTAATTATATATACTTACCCGAAAAAAACTAAGTACATACTAAAACAATGTTGTATTATAACTAGGTGGCTAATTGGCTATGCTATGCACAATACATTAAAACCCTGATCTCCGAACTAGGGGTGTCCCTGTATCTTAGAGATCAGTTTTCCTCCGCAGCAAAGTCACAAGCCAACATTTTTAACTCAGAGGTTAAGTATTTATTTACATAGTTAAAAAAAAGAGAAAAAAAAATACTTTAAATTAAAAAAAAATATATTAAAAGTACTCACCAAGCACATCAACCAAATAAACAACGCTAGTATTGCCAACTTTATTCCTCGCTACACAAGTATAGTTGCCGGCCTGTTCCTCCAACGCTTTCTTTACAACAATGACTTCACCAAAGTTTGTGGAGACCATAGACTCGTCAAAGAGTTTTAAAGGCACGTCGTCTTTGAACCAGTAGACTGAGGGCAGCGGGTTCCCGTATGGATGGCAGTGCAGGTAGAACGCTTGGCCTGATAGCACTTCTATGTAAGCCTCGTTTGTACTTGTGTTTGAATTTTGGAATAGCGTTTGGAAGATTTTTGGTGGTTCTGCAAAAAAGTATGTAAGTACTGGTAGAAGTTTGATGTTGGTGAGGTAGACAATGTCTTCACCACAGTATAGTATTCGAAAATCTGTCGTGAAGGTACTCAGGTTATCAGTAAGCCTATTTCTATTTTTCGGGCACAGCTAGGTCTAGTTAAACCCCTAAAGTGTTACTGAGATTTTATGAACAGAAAAAAGCTAATAGTCTGGTCGAACTGAAAATTTAATGTAGAAACCAAAGGCCATAAGGCCATAGATACATTTCAGCTAGCTGCGCCCCGCGGTTTCACGCGCATAAGTTTCGATCCCGTGGGAATATCGGGATAAAAACTATCCTACGCCCTTTCCCGGGACTCAAACTATATCTATACTAAATTTCATCTAAATCGGTTCAGTGGTTTAGGCGTGAAAAGGTAACATACATACAGACAGACAGAAAGACAGTTACTTTCGAATTTTTTTTAATATTAGTATGGTTTATGCAGTCTACTCGAAAACAATATGTGACTTATCTACCAACTCGCACTGGGCCCGCGTGGTGGATTATGGCCCTCTTCCCCTCACTGAGAGGAGACTTGTGTCGTAGTAGTGGGAACATTATAGGCTAATTATGCATGCAGGATGACCGCTGGACAAAAGTCTCCACACAATGGGTGTCCGAAGATCGACGAAGCCGCCGAGGGCGGCCCAGAAAGAGATGGCGAGATGACCTGGACGCGTACCACGAAGGCTGGTTCAAGATGGCGGGAAAAGAGTTCCTGGAAGGATTTGGGGGCGGCCTTTGCCCAGCAGTGGGACAAAATATACCAAAAAAGATGTTTTTAGTCAATTACGAACTCACCAAGAACATCAATCTTCACGTTCCTCTCATCCGTACCCCCTTCATTAGCCACCACGCAGGTATACACGCCCCCTTGTCCCACCTGAACATTGTTCAATACCAGGTCTGCATAGTCGATGTCATAAGAATTCTCGCTGACGACCCGTCCTTGCTTTATCCACTGAATGTCGGGTATGGGATTCCCTGTTGCTTTGCAAGCTAAGCGGGTGCGGGATCCTTGCTAGAAGATTAGTTTTATGTTGCAACATAATGGCTGAAAATGCTTGAGCATTTTGCTGCTCTGTCTGCAATGACCCTTAAGCAGTATTGAACAGTACACCTACTTTTCGCTAGTGATGTTATCAGTAGGTACCATGTAATAGAGGGCGACCCTATTGCCGTTAACCTTTTAACTGCCCGACTATAAATCAGATGTCGTGGCCCCAGCGCCCGAAAAAAAAAAACGAAAAGTAAATACCGATTAAACTAGCTGTGTATTGTATTTGGTCGTATACGACCCTGCCGGAATGGACACGATAATATTTGTCGGATTAATCCGGCGTAAGCGGTTAAAAGGTTAATCCAGAATAAATAAAACAAGAATAAAAAAATATGTAAAGGCAATTTGTAAAAACCGTTTATCACCACAATTTCCACGTTCACATGGACAGTGACCCCTTGAAAATGTCCTTGACCTTGGGACCTTGGGAACTGTAAACACTGTAGTAACTATCGAACAGAATGTTTCACTCACTACAATTTCCACGGTCCCATCGACAGTGAGCCCCTCTCCATTGCTAAAGGCCACAATGTCCTTGACCTTGGGAGCAGCGACTATATTCACTCGATACAATATATGCGATGCCCCCGCTTTGTTGACGGCGTCACAGCGATATAAGCCTTCTGATTGGCTAGTTATGTTGGTACTTGATAGACTGGAGTTCTGTTGATGCCAGTTTGTGTTACTGGAAAGAAGACAGGTTTTTTATAAAAAAAATCAGGTGTTCCCTACATTTACGTTCGCATAACTGGTCAAAATGTAGGGAACAGCAGATTTTTTTCGCTACTGATTAGGTTCATTTTTTGTATATCGTCAGAAAAGGCGATAACAAGTATGTGGTATAATTTATTTTTCACTTCTCATGCTCTAAAAGTTCGTCTTTATGTTGTGTTTAGGCGACATAAAATCGCTTTTTATGTTCTAGTGCATAAAGTAATTTTTTTTTCTGAGACTAAGGTAAAATCAGGCCCAACAGCCACACGCACAATAAAACTTCGCAGATTAAAGTCGTGATTTATTTCATTTTCTTTAATTTATACCACTTCCGTGTTTTCTATCGTTAATTTAATAAAATCAGGTAAAATAGTTGTCATTTATTATTTAAAAACGCAAAGAAACGTTTTTATGACTTGCCAGTATGAAGTACCCAAGTCGAATGACAAATGTTGAAATTAAAAAAAAAAAAACTTTTAAAAAGTTTCGTGGCGGTATTATCTGTGGTGGCGGGAATTAGCTATGCTTTGCAACATTTTTGATTAATTATGTACTGTATACTTTATGCCTGTTTCATTTTCTCGCAATCGAAGTGAAAAGCAGAGTGTATAACTCAAGCATAAACGAGCCATTTTACCCCTCGACTTAACTATCCACCCTCGCCTGCGGCTCGCGTGGATATAAACGTCTCGGGGTAAAATAGCTTCTTTTATGCCTTAGTTGTACAATCTACTAATGTGGTTTCCATACTGTCAGGGTCAAATCAAAATTAGTTAGCGAAACTCCAAAAACATGACGGGTCTAACTAGTCTATAAATATAGTTGCGCAGTTTTAGTTGATCAGCGGGTATTACCCACTGCTCAACTATTCATAGTTGAGCAATTACCAATTGAGCCATTGGTATTACCTGCTGCTCAACTTTATGCAGTTGAGCAATCTAGTTGAGCAGTGGGGAAGAAGCGGTATATCCATACCCTTCATGTTTTTGGAGTTTCGCTAGATATCCAGGTTTGGTGAGATATCCATCTAACCATGGTACAAGAGAAAATGATTTGATGAAATTTTTGTGGGGTCATCGACCGCCTGGTTGACTGTTGGTGGGTATGAGTTGAGAAAATCAATTTTTAGCTAGACAGATGAAGCAGGCTTTGACTATAAATCTAGAGAGTTTTATTGAGAGAAAAGAGTTTGTTTGTTTGAACACGCTATTACACTTCTAACTTTTAACTTCGCTTCTTAAAGGGAGACTTCTCTTCACCCTTAAGAGTCGAACATAAAGAATGCTAAGCGAATTCGAAGTAATAGCGCGGGCACGCGATGCGATGCGTCGGGGTGTGTCGGGGAACAAGTTCACGCGGACGAAGTCGCAGGTAGGAACTTGTTTGAGATATTGAGATTGGCCGTGTAAAGGCAAACAATACAGGGTTATTGGAAAAACACCAACAACCTCTTGAGAGGTGATTTTAGTATGGACTAAACTTGAAATCGCGAAAAAAAATCAGCTGTCCCCTACATTTATGTTCGTATAACTCGACAAAATGTAGGGAAGAGCCGATTTTTTTTTTTTGAGATTTCAGGTTGGTTCCATAGTAAAAGTTGTTCATAATAGATGAGTACAATGACCTCTTAAGAGTTTGTTGGTTTTTTCCAATAACCCTGTATAGGTAAGTAAGTAAAAGTATCCATACTTGTAAGTCCATGTTAGATTCGGTGCAGGCGTTCCTTTAACATTACACTCTAATGTTGCGTTTACACCTTCCTTTAATTGAACGTCTAGCATATCGAACTCAGAGATGAATGGTGGCACTGAAAAAATAAAACAAAAGACGACTATTTAAAAAAAAACACAACAAATAAGTATAATTTCCTAGACTTCACGCCTTTATCTATGTTCTATTGGCCGAACCAAGAGCACCTAATATCAAGTTTCTGAGACAGTTGCGAGTGATTTCAGGTCAGTTTTTTTTTGTAATTATAATGGATTTGTAACAAGGACTTATTCAAGCTAATCTGTGATTGGTTCCCGTAGTTAACCAATCACAACATATTTTGTTAAAATACATGAGATTTGTCTGCAAGTTTATTGATCGTGATCTAGTTTCCAGATATAGTGTTTTTACCTAGCTACCAGATCACCCGGTAATGAGTAAGAGCGGTTTCGCACTACATCCGATCCCAATCCGAATTAAAGATCCGACTTCAATCTGAATTGGGAATGTTCTAAATTCTGATGGATAGAGTTCGGATCTAGTGCGCAACTTCTCATACAAATAGGACTATGGTCACTTCGGACCGGCATTTCTCGGATTCGGATCGGACGTAGTGCGAAACCGCCCTAATCCTTCTTTTTTTATACTCTAATTAGCTGCGCCCCACGGTTTCACCCGCATAAGTGTTGATCCCGTGGGAATATCGGGATAAAAAGTAGCCTATATGTTAATCCAGGGTGTCAGCTACCTCCATACAAAATTTTATCAAAATTGGTCCAGCCGTTTGAGCGTGAAGAAGTAACAAACATATAAACACACACACTCACAAACTTTTGCCTTTATAATATTAGTGTGATCAACTAGCTCACAATTTTTATGTCTACTATGGGCATTGGGATATTTTGCCACAGTATAAAGATTTTACCATAAAGCTATGCACATGACCATCATTTAGTTTGTGGTAATATTTAAAGAAGAACTCACCTAGGACGTTTAAAGTGAACTGCTTGACGACAGTCCCGTGAATGTTGCTGACGATACATTTGTATAAGCCCGCGTTGTGCGGCTCAATGTTAATGAGCTTCAAACGGTCTGAGTCTTCAAATACTAAGGGCTTGGAGTTAAACACCCATTTCGTCTGAAAGAGTACATTTTGATTGGATAAAAATACCTACAGAGTCATGTTTGGATTAGAGGGGTCCGTGGCTAAATAATAACAGCCGCATAGGTCGACCGATCAGGTTAAGCTACGCTTGTCGCGGTTGGTCTGTGGATGGGTGACCATCATTACATACCTAGACTCCTCTGTGCCTCGGAAAGCACGTTAAGCCGTTGGTCCCGGCTGTCATTCGTGGATCTTTGACAGTCGTTACGGGTAGTCAGAAGCCCGAAAGTCTGACAACCAGTCGTACCAAGGGGTATCGTATTACCCAGTAACTGGGTTATGGAGGTCAGATAGGCAGTCACTCCATGTAAAATACTGGTATCCAGCTTCATTCGGTTAGACTGGAAGCCGACCACAGCATAGTTGATGAGCTCGGCAGATGACGAGTTAGAATATACTAACCTTTCCTCTAGGTTTCGCGTCCACAGCGCAGTCGAAGTACCAGTCATTTCCTCTCACGACCTCCACCAGTGTAGACTCATTCTTAACAAAAGATGGCGGCCATTCTACTATGACTTGTACTTTAGAGTACGCGGAGCCGACAGCATTGGTCACTACGCAAGCGTATGTAGATGCGTTGGCTCGAGATACGTTTGATAGGTGAAGGGGTCCTGATGATATTAGTTTTGCGTTCTGTAAAAAGGAAATAAGACTTTATAAAAAGGCTCGTTAGGTGTATTTTGGTTTGCGTAACAGTGATCTTCTTTTGTCTTTGTTTTATGACGTAACATTACGATTGCAATATTTATGATGTAAGGCAAAATGAGACTTATGTTTCATTAACAAGGAAGCCAATTTCCATTCGTTTAAATTCATACAACCACAGGCTGCAGACATTTATTAATGCCACCAATTTTCTTACACTTTGCTTGTTTGGGCTGAGAGAACACCGATTGGGTTCCACTAAACGCACGACGCCATCGCGGCAGGCCGAGACGCAGATAGCGGGACGAGCTTGACCTTGACCCCTACCGAAAGGACGGGCTGGTGGCACTCGCAAAAGACATAATTGTGTGGAAAAGGCAGAGGGAAGCCTTTGCCCTGCAGTGGGACAGTACAGGCTAGTTAGTTATAGGCCGACCGCTTAACGGAGACGTTGCCTGAGGTAGCAGCGCGGTGCAGGAGGGGTGTGGTGACGTGATGCGAGAGCTCAATGATTCGTCAACTTGTGACAACTATCACCTCTCCTGCACCGCGCAGCTACCTCAGGCAACGTTTCAGTTAAGCGGTCGGCCTATAATTAGTTGTCTGTCTCGGGAGTCGAACTCAGACCCCGACGCTGAAAAGCCACGCTTGTGTCTACTAGATCAAGGAGGTAGTTTTGCCCGTTGCTATGTTAAAATTACTTTACATTATTACACAGTAATTATTATAAGTATTTTACGTAACACAGTCAATAATTGTTTATTAATGTAAATGCTTTGTAATTTCATAGTGTAACATCGAACCTTATACCATTTGAGTGTTTGCGCGCTGCGTACGGGACACTCGACGGACGCGTTCGTTCCTTCAAGCAGCGTCACCGAGGTCAAACTCTCTTCTGATTGCATAGGAGTCGGGATGGCTGGGAAATGAAATAATATATTTTACTAGCTGACTCGGCGAACTTCGAATAGAAACTGAACTCTATTGTATAGGAATTAACGTTATTTTTCCATTAATTCATACTTGTTAACATTTTTGGCAAATAAATTGCGAACGCAGATTAGATGAAGTGTAGAAATAACTTCGTTCATCTAACAATTACTCACAGTATATTTCTACAGGCACCGTTTTATTGACTGCCCCCACTGAGTTCTTTACGGTACAAGTATAGTTGCCGCTCATGTCTTCAGAAGGAGACTTTATACTCAACGTACCGTCCACGTCTATGGCGTATCGAGGATCTGAAATTTTATATTTATTATAGTTTTACCGTTCGCGTGGAAGTCGTAAGACACCACAATATGCTAAAATAACAGTCACATTTCTTGCCTGCGTAAATATATAAATAATAAATTATATAATTAGAATTATAAACGCGCACGTCAAAACTTTTATAGGCAAAATGTTGATACCTTGGGTTAAATTATTTTAATTTTCGTAGTTTGATTGCTCTATATAGGTATTTAATTACAGCCCATGTTACGCGCTGATAATGTAGCTTCAGGTGAAATAATTTTTAAAATAAGTTAAGTATTTTTTGAGTTTATCCATTACAAACACACATACAAAAACTCGTATCTTTTCTCTTTATTATAATATTAGTTTAGGTAATTTTTCTCTTCATGTTGGTGGACTTTAGAATAATCTCACTTAGTCGGTTGCCCCAATTAGGGTATTTGGCTTTACTCGGAATCGGGCAATACAGGGCATTTGAATTCGGGTTTACGATAAAAAATGTAAATATTACGTCTAATTCATAATTTAGGTACAGTATTAAAAAGTTAGTGTTCATACCGTTATTCAGATAAAACTCGTCCTTAGACCATACGACATAAGGTTTAGGTTTGCCTGTAGCTCGGCAGGCGATTGTGAGCACTGTATCCATATTAGTGGCCAAGTACGGCCCAGTGTAGTTGTCTACCAAGATTTGTGGAGGCTCTGAAAAATATAATTATTTCAACAATGCAGTATAAAATGAGAAAAACGTGAATTTTTGATTGTCTTTTAAAATGGGCTTTTCAACGAAACAAAAAAAATCACCCATTGTTTATTTATTTTATTTAATTAAAACGGTCTAAAACCAATTACATTAATTAAATACAAAAAGACACACATAAAAGAAACATAAAATATTAAATCATCAAATAAAAAATAAAAAAAGTTAACAACACTTTCATAAATCTCTCTCACAGTAGTACTTCTGACATGCCGACCAAATCTTCGTCCATTCGTCCGCAAACATATCGTTTGTTGGTTTAGAGTCTAAGAGATCATTAAGTGCGGTCAGAGTACGTGGTACTGGGGACTTAGCACGCGCAACCGTGCGACAAGGTACAGCAAAAAGCTTTTCTGCCGCGGCAGTAGTTGTCTGGCACAAAGAAGCGGGCCAGCACAGCATTTAGGTCAGGCGCGTCAATAGTGCCACGGAGCGTCTTACAGGCTATGGTAAGCTGGTCTTTTACTCGCCTTACCTCTAACGAGTTATATCCGAGGCATCCCAGTAGAAATTTAGTCGGATAGAGGTAAGGGTAATAGCCGTGTCACCCTATGTAACATAATCAGCCTATAATATTCCCACTGGTGGGACACGGGCCTCCTCTCTTCGAGAGAGGGACACTATGTAAAATTTTTATATTTATACTGAAATTCATATGGTGTACATAATAAAGAGTATTCTATTCCAGCACGACGCGACGTCGTATCGTGTTTATGTGTTGGAGCCCTAAAGAAAGTGGCTGGGGTAGACTGGAGTAATACATTACCTACCATAAATTTTGATGTAAGTAGCTTGTTCGGCCACACCTCCATTGTTCTCAGCGATACAGATATACAATCCTTCGTGCTTTGAGCTCGCGTTCGATATGTAGATATTACCGATATCGTTGAAACTAGAACAATCAGAATAAGCTCGTTCAGAAAAAAAAAAAAACGGATTTAAATTACAACATTCAGAAAAAAAGTTGAATTCAGAGAAGAATAGAGAGAACTGAATTTTTTGTGTCAAAAACAAAATGCACAGTTTAGAAAATAACCATTCGATTACCGCATCAAGCGTAAAGGAATAAACATGTGGTAAATCCAGCAAAACATGATGTGCAATTGTGCACTTTTTATAAGCCTTGTAATAATCGGCCACGTATTTGGCATCGTTGAAACAAACACTTCGGAGATTCTGACTGGGTTGTCAGGAAAGTTCATTGACATCCACCGTCAATCTGCCGTGTACCATTTCATTCAACTCTCAAGGAAAGACAGTTGTGATTTGAATAAAAGGACAATAATTAAAGTTGGTAAATAATTAATTTTGCTTAAAAAATAATTTTCCTTGACTTTGGATTTTACGGGTATTTTTTCTTACCTCAAATCCGTCGTATTTTCCGTCAGTAGATCGTCTTCGAACTGCCATTGTATGCTCGGTATCGGGAACCCAATGACGTCACATTGCAGCGAAACGTTGGAACCGAGGAGAACCTCCTTCAAGTTTTGTAACGGAGGTGCTATGTATGGTGGTACTGAAAATAATACGGGTAAGAAGTCAGTATAGGTGCTATGTGTGTGTGTGTGTGTGTGGGGCTTGTGGCTAAGTAATAACAGCCGCACGGGTCGATCGATCAGGTTAAGCTACGCTTGCCGCGGTTGGTCCGTGGATGGGTGACCATCTTTACATACCAAGACCCCTCCGTGCCTCGAAAAGCACGTTAAGCCGTTGGTCCTGGCTGTCATTCGTGGATCTTTGACAGTCGTTACGGGTCGTCAGAAGCCCGAAAGTCTGACAACCAGTCTTACCAAGGGGTTTTGTATTACCCAGTAACTGGGTTGTGAAGGTCAGATAGGCAGTCGCTCCATGTAAAATACTGGTACTCAGCTGCATTTGGTTTTGAAAGATTTTTTTTTTCACGATTTCAGGTTTGGTCCCATAGTAAAAGTTGTTCATAATGATGACTATAATGACCCCTTAAGAAGAAAACGGTGATTAAAATTTCACCTGTATGTGCCAGTTCATAATAAAATAAACGGAATATAACAAAACGATTTACCCCAAACATGTAGCATGTAGGTTAGAGATGTGTTTCCATATATATTTTTAGCTGTGCACACGTATTCTCCAAAGTCAGTCAGGTTTGCAACAAATCTGAAAATATATGTTGATTTGACATAATATTATGCATCATTAATTACAAAACACACGGAATTATTACTACTTGTTAAAATTTTAGGAAGATTATCTGTTTTAACAATATTTGTAAATATGTGAGCAGTTGAGCACCTATCCATAACAAAGTTAATTTACCTGTCATTGCTTTATTTTTACCTATTGCGGTTTAGTAATACTATTCTAGGTGCATCATCTTCACTTTAAATTACATAATTATTGTATACAAAATTTTACATTTATAAAATTTACATTTTTAAGAGTAACGGTGGTGTTTCATGCGCATTCTTCTCCATACGAACCTACTTTTTGGAAGGGGCGAATAGAAACAATTCTATTTTTTTGTAAATTTTGACGTTCGTAAGTGTCTATATGAAATAAATGATTTGAATTTGAAAGAATAAAAAATAAAACAACATATAAGAATAAAAGAATAGAACAGAACATTGCTATCTTCAAAGTAAATTGATAATTTCTATCACTGATTTAAAGTCGATTTCGGCTCGATTCATCATCATCTCTCATAGTTCCGTTTGTAAGTCTACCTATATCTTACCTAGGAGTCATTTGATGATTTCCCACACTCTCAAAAAAAAAAAAAACTACCTATATAAATGTAAAGCTGTCTTTAAGGTGTACGTACAGCTCTGATTACAGTAAAACTTTAACAGGTAGAGAGTTACACTATTCCTGAGTTACATAAGATTACCATAGTCGGACTTGGGCATGGAGGGGCTTGTGGCTAAGAAAGAACAGCCGCACGGTTCGATCGATCAGATTAAGCTACGCTTGTTGCGGTTGGTCCGTGGATGGGTGACCATCTTTACATACCAAGACCCCTCCGTGCCTCGGAAAGCACGCTAAGCCGTTGGTCCCGGCTGACTTCATGCATGGATCTTTGACAGTCGTTATGGGTCGTCAGTAGCTCGAAACATGACAACCAGTCTTACCAAGGGGTATCGTATTACTCAATAACTGGGTTATGGAGGTCAGATAGGCAGTCGCTCCATGTAAAATACTGGTATTCAGCTGCATCCGGTTGACTGGAAGCCGACCCCAACATAGTTGGGAAAAGGCTACGCAGATGTTGACAAGATTATTATTGCCATGCGGGTGAAATCGTGAGGCGCAGTGCCAGTTAGCCATACTTTTTTTTAGCCTTACCTCAATCCATCCTCGTCAACATACTTCCTATGACCGGTGATAGGTTCTCCATTTTGTGTCCACTCCACTATAGGTAAAGGTACTCCTTGGGCAGAACATGGCAGTTCTACCCTCTGTCCTTCTAACACTTCCATAGCGTCAGAAGTGATGGGTTTTATTGTGGGCGGGTCTGAAAGTTATTGGTGAGTTTCTATTCTATAATCTTATAGGCATGTACGTCGTACGGTAATATAAGACTACGTAAAAACTAGCCCCCTTATTCATAATCCTATTTTATCTCTATTTTAGCTAAAGTAGGTTTATAGAACGTTTGTCTTTATCTATCACGTTGTCATTTCTGTGTGCAAGAAAGAGACAAACCCCATTTTAACTAAAATAGGTTTGATAAGTTTTATGAATAAGGGGGTTAGTAATTAGGTAAATACTGCTTTATAGCGCGTTTTACAGCGCTGGCAGCGCGACCGCGTTTGCGACACCAGGCTGTTCCAGTAATAGCTCTAAGGCTGAGGCTACAGTAGGCAGCGATTTGCGATGCGACTGGAAGAGCGAAACGAGATAAACATGGTATGGCTACATTATAAGCGAAAATCCGGCGTATATTCGGCGACGACGTGGCTACAGTACACATGCTATCAAATCATCCATCGCGGTTTACTATACGCATAATGTAGGTAGCCACACGCATATTTAGTAGCACTGTTGAACTAGTCGTGTAAGTGAAAAATTTTCTAATAAATTCGCTTCAATTTCGCTGATATGATGATGTAGCCGATGCCGTGATTTCAGTAATGTTGTTCCTATCGCATAAAGAAATCAAAGATCGCTAGTAATATTTGATGTACGGCGTCTATACGTGAGCATTAATTTATATGTTTTAATCGCTCATGGAGAGCTAAGGAGAGCAGTGGTGGCCAAGTGGTAACGGCCGCGACTTACGAGTTGTAGGTCGCAGGTTCGAATCCAGACAGGCGCTTTACTTTGTGTAAATTATTACATCACCACTGCTCTCAAAAACGGTGAAGGAAAACATCGTGAGGAAACCGGCATGTCCTAGAACCAAAAATTCGAAGACATGTGACATCTGCCAACTCGCACTGGGCCCGCGTGGTGGATTAAGGCCCACTCCCTCTCACTGAGAGGAGGCCTGTGTCCCAGCAGTGGGAACATTATAGGCTGGTTATGGTATGGTTATGGTAATCGCTCATGTGTGGCAAGTCGCGTCGCGGCCTAATGTAGCCTCAGCCTAAGGGTTTATTTACCGTATACGATCAGTGTAAAGTTTTTGTGTGTGGAACCCATCGTGCTTGTTGCGTTGCATGTGTAAGTCCCGGAGTCGTATGCCGATACCTTCTTTATTACTAATTCGCCGGTATTAGTCAGAATTCTGTAAAAAATAAATATATATAAACTACTAACAAGTACCTACGCAATTTTCAAAAAATTATTATAAAACAAAAAAATAGCTACTTTACTTTAATTGTCATGTTTGTGTACGATAGCGCAATAAATAAATATTGTATTCTACCACATAAATGATAGTACTTTTATACTGATAATTAAAGCAATTCGTGCAAAATTATTCCCTAACCATTCTAAAATATCAAAAATGCACAACGTTAATATTCAAGTTTTTCACTTCTGCCGGCACTCCCGGAGTGCAACTCGTCTTTTTTTTTAAAGAATGCATATTGGAAGATCAAAAGCCTATTACAAATAGGTTAGTGAGAATAGCCGTTAAAGAACAGTATTAAGCTTACAAGTTATCAGTGAATACGAGTGGGTGCGCATCCTTAGTCCATACTGTAATGGGTGGCGGCAAACCAACCGCATCGCAGGAGAACGTTACTGTCTCTCCTAGCTTTATTTGTCGAGGTTTCTCATCCCCTTCTGCAGGTTTGTCGAAACGTGGTGGATCTGAAAACAATGTAGGTGTGCACGACAAACTGAGGTATGAGGTCACCTCGCTCCAGGGCGGAAGTAGTGCCGGCACCTTTGTGCATTTTTTGTTAACTTTGTGCAATAATTTAGATTCATGTTATGTAAAATTGTGTTTTGTGATAATCCTATGTGTGTTAACGTAACGAAGTAATGTAATATATAAGCCATAGCGTTAGCCGACCCTCTTGTATTGTTAAAACGGTAAGAAAACTAGTCTCTGTATTAAAATTAAGCCTAAATGTTAAAATTGTAGTTTTACGTAATATCAAACTGAAATTGTCGTCTTTAAATATATAAGTTAGATACTTACTGTCATATACCATGTTTACCTATGTACAAATAAACAAGTTTACCGTTTTGCGTTTCATTCCCTTGCCTCTACGACGGTCACAATTCAAATGAGAAGCGCGCCGGGGGGCCCGCCGTTTTAATACGGGGTAGCGGGGGGTAAACAATATTTATACCTCGGCGCGCGAAGAATCACATTCCTGTGACATGGGCCGTCGTAGAGGTAAAACAATTAGTAAATTAAGTAGCCAGTAGGCACTTATGTAAATAAATAGTAATAAGAATGAAAATTGTAACATAGAAATAAGGAAAAACAATAAAAGTTTGAGTGCGGGGGAGGGGAAGGGGAGCGACGGGGGCGGTAACGCGTTCTGTATAAAAGAAGGCGCGTTTTGCCGCCCCACACACTCCGTTCCAGACCTCTACAAGCAAAAGGCGAAGCTCTGTCACTCTGCTTCCCCACCGCCGCCTCACCTCCCATAAAGAAAACCTCCGTGTATTTTAATCATCACCCCAACACCAACATTAATGGTCCTTCGGAGTCGGATAATCATCGTAAATCAGCAAGAAAAATGGTTTTAACGCGGAGCAAAGACGGGGAGAGAACAAGGCGCCGGCAGGAAGAAACGAAGACGCTTACGGCCACAGAAGAGGCCACGCCAGAGGATTCTTCGGCCAGTGGCGAGACGAATACCGCTACCGACGCGTCGGGCAATAGCAGCGGGAATAGTAACTCGACCGCCACGGAAGAAACAACCACCGGGACGGATGTCACCAGCGCCGCGTCCAATAAGGATCAAGAAGAAACGTCGCAGCGTACTGTAAAACCCGCTGACGTTCGGTCACGCCGCTCAGTAACCTCCCATAAGAAGAAAACGGCTACACTAGAAGCGAGAGAAAAATTGGCCGAACTAAAGCTGAAACAAGCAGAAGCTCAACTGGAACTGCAGAAGATAAGGGTCCAGCGCCTCCGAGCAGAAACAGACACATCAGAAGATGAAGAAGAAGAGATGGAAGACGACCTAGCTTCAGTCCGCATCAGCACGTGGTTAAAACAACCTGAAGCAAGTCAACCACAGCCAACCCAGTGCAACACGCGACAAGAAGAGGCCAAGAAGAAGCAAGAAGACCCCGTAGAAACGACACCAGCGCAAGAAGACACACGTCAACCGTTAATAGACGTGAAAACCCTCGCCGCCGCTCTCTCTCAAGCGGTAAGAAGCACAAGGGAACCCCCGAAGTACATTCAAGAACTACCGCTATTTAGTGGAAACTGTGCAGACTGGCTCGGTTTCAAGGCGACGTACGAAGAAACATTGAAGTACTTCACAAGAACAGAAAACTTAGCGCGAATACGTCGAAGCCTACGTGGGACTGCAAAAGAAGCTGTCGGCTGCCTAATAGTGAGCCAACCAGACCCAGAAGACGTCATGGACGCCCTGCAAAGAAGGTTCGGAAGACCAGAAGCACTCATTCACGTCGAAATGGAGAAGCTCAAGTCACTGAACCGGGTCACAGACAGCCCCAGAGATCTGTGTATCTTCGCCGGTCGAGTGACGAACATAGTGTGCACCATTGAAGCATTAAGAAAAACGCAATACCTACACAGCCCTGAAATGGCGCGAATAATAACAGAGAAGCTCAAACCTATATTAAAAAGTAAGTGGTATGATTACGCCGCGATGAAAAGAGAAGATACGCCTGAACTAAAGAAGATCTCTGTGTTTTTAAATGAAGAAGCGGACAAGTGTGGTGCCTACGCCCTACCAGAAGTGATCAGCGACGACGCCGCGGGAAAAGATAGAAAAAACAGAAGAGCAGAACGTACCTTCGCTGCGGAAAAAAGAACATCGTCAGACGAACGCTGCCCGCAGTGCAAACAAAACCACAAGTTGCCTGACTGCCAGCAGTTCGTCGCCCTCGATACAAACTCAAGGTGGGAAGTAGCAAAGAGAAACAATATGTGCTACCGCTGCCTTCGAAGCAAACATCGCCGACTGCAATGCAAAGCGTCGCCGTGTGGAAAACATGGATGCACCATGAGGCATCACAAGTTACTGCATCATGAGAAGAGTCAAGGTACAGCAAGCGACACGACCCAGGGGGAGTCAGCAGCACCCGCAGTAGAGGTCACATCGACAGCCAAACCGTGTGACCGTCGACGTGCATACTTGAAGATCGCTCCCGTCATATTAAAGGGGCCGCACACCAGCATTGAAACATATGCACTATTGGACGAAGGAAGCACCGTCACATTAGTCGACGCATCAATAGCTGACGTCATCGGAGCCGACGGTCCAACAAACACTATGTGGATTCAAGGGATCGGCAACGAAATAAAGCACGACAGCAGCAAGGTCATTAACCTCAGTATCAGGGGAAAATACGCGCAAGAAGAATATAAAATAGAAGCAGCGCGCACCGTGGAGAGATTGAACTTCACACCAGAAACAATATACGATCGTCATCTAGAAGACTGCGAACACCTGATCGACATCAAAGATCAGATCGCATACGAACGCGCCTCGCCCAAGTTGTTGATTGGTCAAGATAATTGGCACCTCATAGTGTCAAGAAAACTACGCACCGGGCGCCGTAACCAACCAGTTGCATCCCTCACGCAACTCGGCTGGGTTCTTCATGGCTGTCACAACTCGCACGCAGCCACCGTAGCATTCTGTGGAAAAATCAGAGAAAAAGAAGATGAGTCATCAATGGAAGAAACAATCAAGAACTACTTCAAACTCGAATCCTTATGCATCGAACCAAAGAAACCAAAAGAAGACCCAGAAGAGAAAGCTATACAAATATTAGAAGAAACCAGCAAAAGGTTACCCGACGGCAGATTCGAAACCGGCCTGCTATGGAAGGAAAAAGACTTCCAGATACCAAACAACTACAACGAAGCCGAGCGACGCCTGCGTTCACTAGAAAAGAAACTAGATAGAGACGAAGATTTGAAGCTAAAATACGAAGAAAGAATAGAAAACTTATTTAAATCCGGTTATGCAGAACAAGCACCCGTCCCAGCTCCAGAAGGGAAGACATGGTACCTGCCCCATTTTCCGGTCATTAACCCAGCGAAGCCACACAAACCGCCTCGACTGGTACATGACGCAGCAGCAAAAGCCACCGGCATCTGTCTCAACGACATGCTGCACTCAGGACCAGACCTGCTGCAGTCACTCCCTGGAGTAATAATGCGATTCAGACAACACGCATATGCTGTCAGCGGAGACATAAAAGAAATGTTCATGCAGGTGAAAGTCAGACAAGAAGACAGAGACGCCCTAAGATTCCTGTGGAGAGGCAAACGGCGGGAGGGCAAACCGGAAGAGTACCGTATGACGTCAGTCATATTTGGGTCTACGTCATCACCGTGCACCGCTCTGTACATTAAGAATAAAAACGCGAGCGAGTACGCGTCCACTTACCCAGCAGCAGCAGCAGCAATACAAAAGAACCACTACATGGATGACTACCTGCAGAGTTTCCCCACAATTACGGAAGCACAAGAGACAACAAAGGCGGTCGACTTCATCCACAAGAAAGCAGGGTTCGTGTTGGATGGGTGGACATCAAACGACGTAAGAACAATAGAAGAGTTCGGCCCACCAAAGCAAAACGAAGCAGCCACAGTAAGTCTAGGTGGCGCGGAAACAGAAAAGACACTCGGACTACTATGGTACGTGAAAGAAGATCACATCGGGTTCAACACAAACAACATGAAGATGCCAGCAGAAGTAAAAGAAAACAGACGCTCTCCTACTAAACGAGAAGCGTTGAGCATCATAATGGCACTCTTCGACCCGCTGGGGTTGATATCACCCATCACTACCCCAGCCAAGAGAATATTTCAAGACACCTGGAGCTACAAAACCGATTGGGACGAACCCATACCAGCAGAATTAGAAGACAGGTGGAAGAAATGGATGACGTCACTCAGCACAATAAAACAGCTGAGAATACCGCGATGCTACGACGTCGAACAAAGTACCTCACGTCAACTACATACCTTTGTTGACGCCAGCGAGCAAGCCTACGCGGCGGCGGTGTACTGGAGAACAGAGCGAGCCGACGGCAGTGTACACGTAGCCCTAGCGGCTGCCAAGAGTCGTGTGACACCACTCAAGCCCATCTCCATGCCCAGACTCGAACTACAGGCCGCTTTACTGGGTGCACGCCTCGCACAGACAGTAATAAGAGAACACGAGTACGAGACAGCGAGCCAGACTTACTGGAGCGATTCACGCACAGCACTAGTGTGGATCCGGTCAGAGCCACGTACCTACAAGTCATTCGTAGCTCACCGACTCGCTGAAATAGAAGAAACCACGAAGAAAAACGAATGGCGGTGGCTGCCAACAAAGGACAACGTAGCGGACGACGCGACGAGAGATACGCCAGACGACTTCACGGCCGCTCACAGATGGTTTCAAGGACCCTCATTCCTGAAAAACCCCGAGTCACAATGGCCAAAAGAAGAAAAAACTGTGAAATATGACACAGGAGAAGAAAGAGAAAAATGTAACCTGCAACAGCTGAAGAGTGACTACAGTCTAAGTTCTCTTCCACGCATAGAAAAGTTCTCAAAATGGCATCGACTCATAAGAACGACAGCAAGAGTACTACAGTTCGTTGAACTGTGTCGACCCCATAGAAGTACCGTCACAGCTGTTCGAAAACGCACGAAAAAGGCGGAGGGCAATGACCCCAACTGGCGAGTTACAAAGAAAACACCAACCCCGGCGCAAGCAACAAGAAACTCGCCCCGCCCCACCGATCGCTACTACGAGTTGCCCGCTTCATACCTAATAAAAGCGGAGCAACTATGGATAAGAGCGAGTCAACAGGAAAGCTTCCCAGCTGAGGGGGAACGAATAATAAAAGGCAACGCGCCCGGCAACAACGATCGACTAAGCAAGTTTAGTGTGTACATCGATACAGACGGCATCATACGCCTGAAAGGAAGAGTGACCGCGGCACGAGATATAAGCGAAGACACCTCCAATCCCCCAATATTGGAAGGTAAACATACCTACACACGGTTGTACATAGCTTATGTACACGAAAAACTACATCACGGCGGTATAGAAACGGTCGTAAACGAATTAAGACAACGACTATGGATATTAAAAATACGCCCAGCCGTAAGAAACATAGTGAAAAGCTGCCTACTGTGTCGCATAAGAAAAACGAAGCCAGCGATCCCCCTCACGGGTGACCTACCTGCAGCACGCCTGGCACACCACACGCGGCCATTCACCTTTACCGGACTCGATTATTTCGGGCCGATAGAGGTCACAGTCGCCCGACACCGAGAAAAGAGGTATGGCGCGCTTTTCACATGTATGACCTGTAGAGCGATCCATATAGAGGTCGTACACTCGCTGAGTGCTGACTCAGCAGTATCAGCATTAAGAAGATTCATGGCCAGAAGAGGATGCCCTAAAGAAATCTGGAGCGACAACGCGACCTGCTTCAAAGCAGCTGAAAAGGAACTCGGAGAAGCCGCACTCGAAGCCCTGCAACACGAAACTACGTGCCATCACATCAAGTGGAAGTACATCCCACCCTCTGCGCCATTTATGGGAGGGACCTGGGAAAGAATGGTACGGTCAGTAAAAGAAGCGTTACGTGTCACACTTACCGAGCGATGTCCGAGCGACGAGACGCTAGTAACACTATTGGTTGAGGTCGAGAACACAGTAAACTCGCGCCCTCTCACCCACGTCTCTGTCGACCCCCTAGAACCAGAAGCGCTGACACCGAACCACATACTCATCGGGCCAAATCCTCACGTTCCGGTACCTGGTCACTTCGAAGAAAAGGACATGACAGCTCGCCAGCAATGGAAGCGAGCCCAAGTACTAGCAGATGTGTTCTGGAGAAGATGGGTCAAGGAATACTTGCCATTACTGCAACACCGGCGGGAGCCCAGCAGCACAGGTACCCAACCTAAAGTGGGTGACCTAGTCATCATCTGCGATAGCAACCTACCACGCAACGCCTGGCCACGAGGACGCATCAGTCAGCTGTACCCTGGAGCCGATGGAGAGGTACGAGTAGTGGACGTCATCACCAGCGGCGGCCACGTTCTACGCCGTCCCACCAGGAAGATCGTCGTGCTACCAACAGAGTCGCGGCTTCGCGACGGCGGGAGAATGTGCACGACAAACTGAGGTATGAGGTCACCTCGCTCCAGGGCGGAAGTAGTGCCGGCACCTTTGTGCATTTTTTGTTAACTTTGTGCAATAATTTAGATTCATGTTATGTAAAATTGTGTTTTGTGATAATCCTATGTGTGTTAACGTAACGAAGTAATGTAATATATAAGCCATAGCGTTAGCCGACCCTCTTGTATTGTTAAAACGGTAAGAAAACTAGTCTCTGTATTAAAATTAAGCCTAAATGTTAAAATTGTAGTTTTACGTAATATCAAACTGAAATTGTCGTCTTTAAATATATAAGTTAGATACTTACTGTCATATACCATGTTTACCTATGTACAAATAAACAAGTTTACCGTTTTGCGTTTCATTCCCTTGCCTCTACGACGGTCACAATTCAAATGAGAAGCGCGCCGGGGGGCCCGCCGTTTTAATACGGGGTAGCGGGGGGTAAACAATATTTATACCTCGGCGCGCGAAGAATCACATTCCTGTGACATGGGCCGTCGTAGAGGTAAAACAATTAGTAAATTAAGTAGCCAGTAGGCACTTATGTAAATAAATAGTAATAAGAATGAAAATTGTAACATAGAAATAAGGAAAAACAATAAAAGTTTGAGTGCGGGGGAGGGGAAGGGGAGCGACGGGGGCGGTAACGCGTTCTGTATAAAAGAAGGCGCGTTTTGCCGCCCCACACACTCCGTTCCAGACCTCTACAAGCAAAAGGCGAAGCTCTGTCACTCTGCTTCCCCACCGCCGCCTCACCTCCCATAAAGAAAACCTCCGTGTATTTTAATCATCACCCCATCACCAACAGTAGGTATTTTTTTTTTTTGAATTCGCAAGCGACCTCAACGGTCGCGTCCTAACCAAAACGACGTTTATTTTAATCGGCAAACCCAAAAGCTTGGTCACGTTAACAGAGAGCGCCTTCCGGTTTTCCGAACAAAATAATATTTACTATTATTTTTTTCATTGTTCTAAAAACAATGTTACATTTTATTTTTTCAACGCCAGAGCCTGGCACCAGTCCACCATTTTGTTTTTTTTTTTAATGGCGGCCACGCATGAAACCTATATCGATATCTGACATCAATGCAAACGAAATAGGACCAAACCCCGTAGTGTCACGTTTCCGAGTCATTTTTTGAACTAGCTTACAGCTTGTTGCTTAGATTTTTTAAATAATCACTCTGAATAATTAAACATGTATGCAACAAGATATTTTACGAAAGCTCAAAAAAAAATATAGATATCACGTGATCAACTTTGAACGTTGAACGAAGGTAGGTATGCCACCTTCAAAGCCCTTTTGCAGTCTTATATTAAAACATTTTTACTTACATTGAACCACCAAACTGGCATCATATTGGTCTTCCCCTATCACATTCACGGCTACACAGCGGTAAACACCCACATGGTCTTCTGTGGTATCTGATATAATCAGTTCCTTATCATTCGTTATCACGCCTTTAGGGAGAGGAGTGAAGTCTTTAGCAGAGCCGTGTTTGTACTGCCATGATATTGTCGGCTCTGGGTTGCCTTGGAGGACACTGGAAACAAAAAAAAAACATAAAAATAAAGAATGTAATCTGCGTTCCCGATTTATTTGCCAAAAATGTAAACAAATATGAATTAATGGAAAAATAACTTAATCCCTACACAATAAAGTTCAGTTTACGCTACAACTTCAAATATTTTTACAACTTTTTCAATAGTGCTAGTCACTCTGAAATCAACTTAATTTTCATTGAAATAAAGTTAATATTTGTTTAACTTGAAATAGGGTGGGGATGTGCAGCACTGCGCTCTTTTACTATAAGTGCCTTGTTCCATTATAAGGGTCAGCTAAATCTGAGCAGCAACATGCTAGAGCAATTTTCATTAACCAATTGATAATGAACTGAATTACAACAGGATTAGAGTCAAAATCGCATTCGTGAACATGCAATTTTCAACTCTATTTTAGCAGTGACTCTATTTAAACAGCAGATCACAGGAAAAATAATATTAAAATTGATTAATAATATACTATTATATGTTTTTCATTTTATCCCTTTATTTTTTTTCTTTTACGAACGATAATTTTCTCAGTTTAGATAAGGTTATATTAAAATTTAATCTATGGTATGCCCAGCAGGACGGCTGGTAGCAGCTGGATGAGAGTTGCCGAAAATCGAGTTCAATGGCGTGCAATAGGAGAGACCTATGTCCAGCAGTGGACTGCTATTATAGGCTGATGAAGATGCCCAGCAGAGGCAGTGGCTATGATAATGTTAAACACAATGCATGGAAGAAGTAAGTTACAACGATACATAATCTCACCTACATGTGATTATAGTAGGGCGTCCTGCGCGCGCTGTTAATGTTGCTGGCTCCTTAGATAATATTGGGGATGCTGCAAGAAATAATCCTCATCTTTATCATAGTACTGGATTTTGAGGGTCGAGAAATTGGAGTCGCTTCACAACACGAACTTCAAGTCGTTCGTGGTGCGTGTTCCGACACATCATTTCGAGAAGTTCCTCAAGGAAGAGTTCTGGCCAAAGGGTGTTGTGTACCGCCGGTTTCGTGGCCGGCTACATGACACCAGTCAGCGAAACACGACGCAGACACTTCGTGTGCATTAGTTACTTTTTAGTGTAATTATAATGTTGTATGTATTTATGGTATTTTTAAGTTATATTAATATTGTATTGTATGTGTTTATATGGGCCTTGATGCCTGAAATTAATGGATAAATAAAAATAGTATAAAACAAAATTGCTTTTCGTGTGTGTCTGTGACCGCTTAGTTTTTCTAAACTGCACTATTGATTTTGATGTGGTTTTCACCATCGTGTAGACAATTTATTCCGAAAGGTTTATGTGCATAATATGTAAATATTTGACGTGCATATATCACAGACATCTAGATTATTTAAGATGTCGCCACATCCGTTCAATGCACCCGTGCGAAGCATGCCATATTCTTAGATAAATAGATATTTATTTATTGTAATAAAATATCATCAAAATAGCGGACACAAGTTATTTTCTTAGATTAATTGAAAATGTGTACCTACTCATATATATAAAAATATCGACTTCATACCAAAAATACTAATTGAAAATAAAATGACTAATCTTTTAAAAGTCAGCGAGCCCCTATGGTAATACGAAAAAAAATTTAATATTCGCACCTAAATTTTATGTTAGAAATTAATAAATAATATCTTACCCAGTCCAGTCACGCTAACAATCCCTTCTACAATCAAATTCTCGTACCCATTATCAGCTTCACACACATAAGGTCCTAAGTCCGTAAAGTCGATTCTCTTCAAGTACACCGTCGAGTTGTCTTCAGATATGTGCACGTTGGTACCAGTGGCTAGCTGAGTACCATTGTGGTACCAAATAGTGCGCGGCGGGGGGTGGGAGTCTACGACACAATGTAGTTCCACTTGATAGTATAGTTGGACGGATTGGTCTGGAAAATATACGAGTATAGCATTGAGTTGTCTTTTTTTATACAGGGTGAATTCATGGGCATCCTTTTAAGGGGTCATTGTAATCATCATTATGAACAACTTTTACTATGGGACTTAACCTAAAATCGCAAAAAAGCCCAAAGAAATCAGCTCTTCCCTACATTCTGACGAGTTATGTGAACATACACGCTGGTCTTTTAAATTTTCGGATACGGAGCAGAAACTTGGAACTTGAGAAAGGCCGACCGAGCTCGTATAGACACCTTCGAGAAGTGGTTACGCGAGCTCAGAATAAAGACCAGACTCTCTACGACGTGTCGCCGCAGAGTTTTGGAATTTTTCGGCCATATAGCGAGAAAAGATGGCAATAACCTCGAACAACTGATGGTTACCGGCAAGGTGGATGGTAAACGTCCAAGAGGTCGCAGCCCTTTGCGATGGTCCGACCAGATAAGCTCTTCTCTTGACACGAAATTTCATGATGCGCTTCACTTGGCCAAGGATAGACAGAGATGGCGAAACATCGTCAGGGAAAAAATGTTTTCAAGGGAGGATCAGGACCCTCAGTAATGAGGAGTACGACTTGAGGAGGAGGAGGATGTGAACATAAATGTAAGGAACAGCAGATTTTTTTTGCGATATTAGTTTTAGTCCCATAGTAAAAGTTGTTCATAATGATAAGTACAATGACCCCTTAAAAGGATGCCCATGAATTTAATTTAATCCTGTATAGGTGGTGCGGTAAACGACACGTCAGTCACTTGATCAAAGAATAACAGTCTAAGTGCTACGAAATAAAGGCATTGTCCTAGTCAAACAGCTACTATGGACGTGAGGTTGACCGTACCGGTATGTCGTTTTTAGGGAGTCGACGTTGAAAATGAATGGATTTAGTGGTCGCAAACGTGACTATATAATGAGTGGAGTTTGATTTAGGACCGTCCCTGAATCAAACTCAAAGCATATACAGGGTGAAATTAAATTCATGGGCATCCTTTTAAAGGGTCATTGTACTCAAAATTATGAACAACTTTTACTATGGGACTAAACCTAAAACCGCGAAAAAAAATCAGCTGTTCCTTGCATTTATGTTCACATAACTCGTCAAAATGTAGGGAAAAGGTGATTTCCCCAAGGTGATTTGACCTATTCCAAAGCGTGGTAGTTTAGGTTCCTAGGATATGGAGAAGAACGGGCGATATGGGCAAGCATGGACACTCTTCACTCCGTGGAGTCGACCCGCGCTATGGATAGTGTTATTGGGACAAGGAAATTCTGAGTCTGAATTTAAGCCCACTCGAGTCTGAATCTGAATTACACAGAGCTGACATATATACGTGGCGAAATCAGGTGTGGTGGGAACGAGCGGGCTGTTATGTCAATTTCGTGTATGTACTTGTACAATGATTTTTTGGCGCGTGGCTAAAATCGGAACTAACGCCGCCATCTTGTTTTTCCAATACAATAAAACAAAAAATTACCAACAGCGCCCCCAGTCAATGTTATTCAAGCGCCGAATGATCCATTTAGCACTGCATTTTCAAATATACAGATTAGCCGTAGATTTTGCCAGTCTGACGGGTAGAATCACCGCTCAACTTTTACAGTGGTCGTATTGGGATTTTGGGAAATGTTAAAATTATCATTATTTTAGGGTGAAAAAGAGATGGCACTATAATGTCCTGTTTAGCGCCATCTCTTTTTTCAAAGTTGCCATCTGGCTCTGTAAATTGCAAGCTTGTACTATGATTAGATGTGTGTTATTGACCTAATTAATGAGTGCGATATTGACCCGTAAGATGTTACCTGTAAACCCCTGTCGCAGCGTCATTTTCCTCCGAACGTTGACAACGACACTGTCCTGATGAATTCCTTCAGAGTTCTCCCCGAAACAGAAGTATGTAGCGTTGACGGCTTCTGCGCTGGAGTTCAGTCTTAAGACACTTCGGTACACGTTCGGTTTCACTTCACTTATCTGGAAGTGGCAAACAATCATTCATCATTCTGCCTAGCCTTTTCCAATTATTTTGGGCTCGGCTTCCACCGGGTCCAGCTGAATACCAGTATTTACATGGAGCAACTGTCTATCTGACCTCCACAACCCAGTAACTGGATAACACGATACCCTTTGGTAAGACTGGTTGTCAGACTTTAGAGCTTCTGATGACTGTCAAAAATCCAAGAATGACAGCCGGGACCAACGGTTTAACGTGCTTTCCGAGGCACGGAGGGTTCTCGGTAAAGATGGTCACCCATCCACGGGCCAACCGTGGCAAGCTTATCTTAACCTGATCGGTCAAGCTGTACGGCTATTATTACTTAGCCACGAGCCCAAAGAAAGTCGCAAACAAATCATTTAGAAATTGGTAAGGAACTAAAAATTTAAATTCTTTTTATCCGTCTGCAATGAAGGGCTGTGTTTTCGCACGTGTTTTAACATTGAGAACGTTGGGCACTTGGCTTAGTTACATCGACACGTGACGATCGATAAGGTTAAACTTCGCCTGCCGCGGTCAGTTTTTCTCAGAGCGAAAATAACAGCAAAAAAACTAAATTAAGTTTCTATTGGTTATTGGCGAAGCTGGTCATATAAAACTACTAAATAAACCATAGTTAATATTTATGTGACTTCCTCAAATTAAAAAAGAATCGCGTTAAAAATCACGGAGAAATCGTTGTAAAACAAACGTATCGATTTCTCCCTTCTCCTTCGTTAAAGTCAGTAAAGAACACGTCTAATTTTCGAGTTTAAAACAAGTTTCTGGTTCGACAATGTTGTCTACTCACAGAATTATTCAAGAAGGCGTCAGTCTCTCGATGCCACAGTATCCTGGGCGGCGGCTTGGCGCGAACCTGACACGTCATCTCGATCACAGAGCCCTGCACTATGCTGATGTTCCTAGACCCGATTATACTCACTACGGGTTTAATTAGTACTGACACTGTAACGGCATCTGAAGCTGAAATAAATTGGTCGGTTGTTATCATCATCATTCAGTCGAACGACGTCCTCTGGTGGTCATAGGCCTCTAACAAGAGCGGTTACTTGCGAGTGAAATTATTGTTGATATAAGTCTAAATATATGAGATCTATCCAGAGGTTAGGTAGGGAACAGATTATGTCCCAAATACAACAGTTCGGGATATAATTTTAAAGGCTTTGGTTATCTAATCGAATATCTATACGACAGGAATTGGTTCCTAGATCAAAAATGGCGACTATGTAAAACAACAAATTATTCTTAATGGGAAATTAAGCCTTAAAGAGTTGATGGCGACCATTACAAAGGTGTTGGACTGCCTAAAAAAAGATGAGATTTTTATTAATTGTATTTTCTTTCTTTTCTTTCTGTGCGGGTTAGTGGATGTCACATGTCATCGAACTTTTGGTTCTCGGATATGCCGGTTTCCACACGATGTTTTCGTTCACCGTTTTGAGAGCAGTAGTGATGAAAATCATTTACACAAAAGTAAGGTGGCTGCTTGGGTTCGAACTCGCGGCCGTTACCACTGGGCCATCACTGCTCTGCACTGTTGATATAGCTTACTTTCAAGATTTAGAAAAAAAAAATTGATTTGTAGAGCGCCATCTCTTTCCCTCATACCATTGTCACAGTTTCTTTCTAACACTTTATGTGTCATATACCTACCTTTACGTTCCCCCCTAATCGCCGAACACGTCCAATCACCGTCTTCAGTAACATTCTTCACATCCAACACATAGTTAGAGGTCTCGATGACGTCACGTGACGTCACCACGGTCCCGTCAGGCGCGGTCCACACGACTGACGCCGCGTTCTCCACGGTACACACGAGTTGGAAGTCTGAGTTTATCTGCTTTGATAGTGTGTGGGGGCCTAATATCTGGGCCGTAGGGTTTAGTTTTGCTTGTATGTGTGTGGATTGGTTTGCTTTTCCTCCTAGAAGGAAAGAAGCATGATTATTTTAAAGTATTTTTTATGAAATGTTAAGTCATATGGCGTGAAGAGAAGGAGTGAAAATAAGGGTTTTTGCCTTTCAAAAATAATACAGGCCAAAATAAAAAAAGATTTTATTTTTTGCTGCAATGGTACAGAGTGGTTTCATTTTTATATTACTTTGGTTTTCCATTCCTAGTTCAATCAGGCGCATAAAAATTCCTCAAAATACTTCAAAATGTAATTCATGTCTCCGTTCGACATTTCTACACGTATATTACAGATAGTACTTACAGATATCGTACATACCTCTATTAGCAGCGACACAGGAATATACCCCGACATCTTTTTCACCGACTTGTATAGTTTTGTTGAACGTGTATACTCCTTCAATGTTCGGCTCCTTGTTTATATCAATAGCTGTAAACAGAGGAAACAACAAGGTATAGAATAGAATAGGTACTCTTTATTTATGTACACCATATAAATAAGGTAAGGTATAGTTATAGAGGTATGAGGAACAGGGTGTAAAGTTCACTCATCCTCCATAGAAAATGGAGGATCCTCCGACCAGACGGGTGTTGTGTCTGGCGGGCAACTGCCCAATGATTCATTTCGGCCCGTTGCATCTTTGCTAGTTGCGCGGTAAACTCAGCTTGCGAGATGCAGGATTTTGTGTGACGTCAGTATGACGCGTCGTTCGCATGTGGCGTCGTAGATATGCCTCGATCATTATTACCCGACTGCGCCAGAAGGAGGGTTATGTTTTGTTAATATGCCTCGATCATTGTTAGTCACTTAAAAATTTGCACGACTGGAAAGTCGAATATAGTGAAACCATATGTCACTTTACCATAAACTATGTACCTATATTCTGGCAAATAAAGCATTCATTCATTCATTAATTCATAGATACCGCTACAATTACTTCAAAACTTTAAATATGGCCCACGGTCGGTTAAGCAGCCTTTTTGTATCGACACAAACCAAATCGGTAGGAAATATTATAAAATATTTATAAATACCATAACGTGTCTGTGTGCCGTTGTAGAGCAGTCGATTCTCTAACAGCAGCGCTTCACTATACACAGTGCACGATATTGTGACCTTGTCGCCTATCTCTACTGTGGTGTTGCCAGGCTCTATGGTGACTTGTGGAGGTTCCACTGAAACATAACAAATTAATCACACTAATATTATAAAGGCAAAAGTTTGTGTGTATATGTTTGCTACTTCTTCACGCTCAAACGGCTGGACCAATTTTGATGAAATTTTGTATAGAGGTAGCTGACACTCTGGATTAACATATAGGCTACTTTTTATCCCGATATTCCCACGGGATCGACATTTACGCGGGTGAAACCGAGGGGCGCAGCTAGTACATACATAAACTGACGCCTTCTTCTCGTGGGGGTAGACAGAAACGCCACCTGCTACGATCATCATCATCATTTCAGCGAAAGACGTCCACTGCTGGACAAAGGCCTCCCCAAGCACATCCACTTCGACCGGTTCTTTGTCCTTCCCGTGGGTGTCGTTTGTTTCGTTGGAAAAATTCTTTATTTAACATAAAACATATACAAAGCTGTAGTACTTAAAACAAAGTAACAGTTACACTAATATAATAAACAACACTTCTACAGGCTAGGGCCACCTTTATAAGTATATAATAGTGATGTTTACAAACTTATTACAACATGAGGCATTCAATAATTTAACCTTACATAATATTAACTGATTAAATTATTGTAACTAATTTCATTTACTTATAGAAGTGGTTGTCGTAAAAGGCCACTAAAGGACGTACCAAAGAATGGGCAGCAGCGTTTTCTATGCATTTTATCATCATACTGCGATTGCCAACCCGCCTGCCAAAAGCGTCGCGATTATGGCAACCCCCCTTCCCCCTAAGTATTCCAAGCACAAAAAACCTGCTACGAAACTCCTAACAAATTATTCTTTCCTATGAGACCAACATGTCGCATGCTTAATGGAACATTGACCCATTAGTAGATAGGTCTGAATTGAGTTACAGATTTTTTTTACTCAGACCTCATCAATAGTTAATCATAGACGTTTAAAATACAAGCATTCATGATTAATTAATCAAGTCAAATCAAATCAGTTTTAATTTTACGCGTCAACAAGTAGGATAAGTCCTCATAGCAAGATCTTCTTTTGCGATGTCCCAAAAATCTTCTTTTTTGAGTTAAGTCAGTATTCCATTAAGCATGCGATGTGCTAAGCGACAAAATGTCGTCGAAACAAAAAGAAACGTTATGACATGACTATAGGTTTAAAAAATCAAAATTAAAAGTAAGTACAGTGTTTCTGTCTTAAGAAGCGGCGCGCATTTTACTTGTGGTAACCAAGTTTACAAATGCTGTGAATGTATGCGTGAAGATGAGTAGCGTCAGCATTTAACACACACGCACACTTCCGACTCCGCCATTGTCTCGGGCGGTACCGAAAGCTCCTGCGCTTACACACATTCACAGCGTATTTGCACATTTGGTAACCACAAGTAAAGCGCGCGTAGCTTAATGAGATAAAAATATTATAGCAAATTTTAAAAGCTACAAAAAAAAAACAAATACAAAAATTATGCTGTGAAATTGTAAATACTTGACGCTCGACTTAAAACAGAAAAGTTACACTTAATTTTATAAGAACCACATCATATTTGAAATTTGATTAGAGTTAAACCCCTACCACCCCTAATATTACTATTTAATAAACGCAAAATTAGCCTTGTCTGTCTGTTACAGCTTAACGGCTGAACGGATTTCAATGATATTTGACACACCGACAGACCAAGATCTGGGTTAGGATATAGGATACTTTTTATCCCGGTAGTACGTTCCCGTGGGATAATTCCGACCTCCACGCGGACGAAGCGGCGCGGCGGGCTAAAGCTATTACCTATAAGCGTAAGTTCGGTGGCAGTCTTGCTAACCCCCGCCACATTGTGTGCAGCGCATCTATACGTCCCGACGTGTTCCTCGTTCATGTTCTCAATCACATAGTCTAAGGACGTAGTTTGTCTGAAAAGAAAACAAGAATTTAAAGAAATACATTTATCTATACACATAAATAGATTTGAAGTGTCTGTTTGTAATGTCTAAATAACAGCTTTTTACTAAATGAAGTATATACGGTACTTCTCACAAAAAAACTATTATTAAATTTTTTGGCTGTCTGTTTGTTTCGGCTAATCTCCGAAACGGCTGAGCCGATTTTGACGGGACTGGCAGATAGCTGATGTTATAAGAAGTAACATAAAATCCATGAAATCTTATTTGTTTTCCGACATGCACGCGAACAAAGTCGCGAACCACCAGCGGACGGTCAAGACGCTTCCAACGATACCTCATTTGTTTAATTACGACAAGTACTTTAGAAGTTATGAGGGAACAGATGAACATACATACATACATACTGGTCAAAATCATAACCCTCCTTTTTGCTTCGCCGTAGTCGGGTAAAAATAGTGAAAAACTCACAAGCTAGATATCTGCTGCTGTATCCTCGACGAGTCCTTGGTCCACATGGCAGTGACCGGCACCAAACTTTCCACATTACACGACAGTACTACGCGCGAATGAGAATGGGCTTCCACCTGAAAATATACTCAAAAAGCCTTAAAACCCGGCCAAGTGCGAGTCGGATTCACGCTCGGAAGGTTCCGTACCATCGTACAATATTGAACCCTACATTTAAAAAAAACATGTTTTTATTATTTGTTGTTATAGCGGTTACACATTGAAAATTTCAAGTCTACCTAGTACAAAAGATCACAGATTATGTGACAGACAGACGGAGGGACAGTCCCGGTGGCACCCTTTTGGGTACGCAACCCTAAAAAGAAACACTGTTCCAATCGTAGGATTTGTTCGCTTTTCGCCATTATTGTGGTGGCCATTAGAACTATAGATATACCTATATACGGTTCCAATGACCACAACATCATTATTATGAAGTGATCAAAATGGAACCTAAACTGAACGAAGTAATACAAAAGTTTATTCTTACCTTTCGGGGTGCTGTTAGATAAGGAACATCTGCAAGAAAAGATTATTGAGTAAGAAACTTAATAATCCTACTAATATCTTACTAACCCTACTATCCTACTATCCTACTAACCCTACTATCCTACTAATCCTATCCTACTAATATTATAAACGCGAAAGTTTGTGAGGATAGATGGATGTTTGTTACTCTTACACGCAAAAACTACTTATCGGATTTTGATGAAACTTTACAGTAATATAGCTTATACATTAGAATAACACATAGGATACTTTTTATCCCGATATTCCCACGGGATCGACACTTCTGTGGGTGAGGCCGCGTATATAAATATAATCTTTATTTCGGACTTCTCCCAAATTCACAATCCAGATAGTATTAGCAGTAAACATTTAGAGACTTATCTTATTATCTACCAACCCGCACTGGGCCCGCGTGGTAGATTACGGCCCGCTCCCTCTCACAGAGAGGAGGCCTGTGTCCCAGCAGTGGGAACATTATAGGCTGATTATGTATTTAGAGACTTAAACAACTAAAAATGACGCGGCTCTACACACATTGGCACGTGCCTCCGTACCCAATGCCTTACAAAGGGACTGTCTACTTGCCTTTGTCTAATAATGTTTTCAGGATGCTTAAACAAGCCAAGATCTACAGAGTCTACAGTTACACCCCATAAATAGAACATGAACATTCAATATGAAAGAATGAAATCAAATGTCTTTATTTGTGCACACAGGTCAGTTTTTATTTTATTTTTACAAATGGCATCTCGCAGGTTAACTTAGGACTTAGGCGGTTATCGGCTGCTTATCTGGCCTTTCGTGTGGGCTGTGGGTACTTCAATAAATTAAGGCCTCCAGCCAGGGCATAAAACTTATAAACTAAGCGACTACACGCTAAAGGCACACCCTGCAGGGTACGGACCTTGGCTTAGGGCCTCGCTGGTAGAAAACCGATCCAGCCTGTCCCTTGCCAAGTTAGGAGGTTTTACAACAGTATAAATTAAGTATCTCTGTGTCCTGCAAGAATAAATACACCGTGTTCTTCACGATATCCATAAACTTTGTCAAACGCTTCTATAGCTTTTCCAAATTAAATCTAACAAAGGAAGTAGTACTGTGAAAAGGCTTCGTTACAAAGATATTGTAATTTTATTTAGTGAAATTTAATGGAGCTATGCAGTAAGAAAGGGTCTTAACTCAGTTTTGACAAGTTTCAGCCCGCCAAATCTTATAAATGAAAATACTTCATCGTTGCCAATTCGGATAAAGAAGCATGCATATCGGGCGATTTACGTCAATGTATTTACTTTGTATGAAAATTAACAAAAAATAAAAAATAAGAATTCGTTAATGTGTCCATAATGAAACATGCTTATTTCCAAACTCAAACTCAAAACTCAAAGCATTTATTTCAATTAAACCAATTACAGGCACTTTTGAATTGTCAAGGGGTCGGTCAGTCAGAAAGATGAAGCTAGTTGCCCATTCCAAAGAGTAGGTACCTATGGAGAAGAACGGGCAAGAAACTCCATGGACACTCTTTTAAATCAAAATAATATGGTTACAAAGTCTTGGTTACATCATTCATGTTAAAAATTATACATGTGAGAACGATGCAGAACGTTAAAAGCGTCCATAATGAGAAGATGAGAAAAAACAATTCAAATATTAAATTAAAATAAGCCGTGGCAGCAAAGAGATGACCAGTCCCTACTGACGGCGCCCGTTCACGAACATGACGCATGTATTAGCACCATTCAGCTCAACCATTTTGAAGGGAGCTAAATGATCCAACACATGCGCCACCATCAGCGAGTCTTCCATGGTCTGAACTTATGGTCGAAGTTTATGTATATCGTCCGGAACACGGTGTATAAGTAAATAGTAGAAAAAAAAATCGCCTCTTTACCTGGCAGCTGTGCCTGAATAGCAGTTGCTCCGATCCTCTTTAGATCTTGTTTATGCTGATCCTGACCATTAATCTGGAAGTTGTCGAAAAAATTGTGTGAGTTTATGTTGCATAATCAGCCAATAATGCTCCCACTGCTGGGACACAGGCTTCCTCTCTGTAAGAGGGAGTGGGCAGTAATTCTCCACGCGTGCCCAGTGCGGGTTGGTGGATTTTATAATACGAGTTGGTTATTACGCGATAATTCAGAGAACCGATCCATTTAATTGGGCGGCCGCTGTTTTTTGGCGATTAATTCTGACCTAAGAGGTAAGTCGGGCTATGGATGGTGATGATGGGCTAATTTCACCAATTAAACTGAAAGCGATCTGCATATCTTAATGGCGTTCAAGCTGTCGGTGTGAATATTACACAACGATAACACTGATAACTCTTGATTGCGGTTTAAAGGTTATGATCGCGTTCACTTTCATTGGCGAAATTCGCCTTTAAGGTTCAACTAAATTAAGGTCGATCGATCTCCAGATTCGAAATCTGGATAACGGTTGATCGAGCTACCGGGCGGGCGGTGAGACTGGGAGCCGATCCCAACATATTTGGGAAAAGGCTAAGCAGATAATGATAAACAGACATAAGGATGAATATTGAATTAACTCACAGCTATATAAAAGAACTCGTCTGGCGGTACGAACGGGTCAGCGACATACACGTTGGTATCTGTCTGCTTGAGGGGCAACTCGAACAGCGTGCGACCCGACAGAGTAAGTACCTCTGCGTACTGTATGTTAGCGGTCACGTTCGGCGGGGATAAAGATATCATCATGTGGTTGTATGTGCCTTGAAACAAAACATAATCATCACATACTTTGCTTTTAAAAATACGAATTAGAACGCACTACATCGTTGGTCTAGTAGTCGCAAAGCACTAGATTCGATCCTCGATTCGACCAATAAAATAGGGGGCGAGCGAAACTTTCAATTCGATAATTTTCGATTTAAATACATATTTCGCTCACTTTTGTTTTTCGCACCTTCGTGAATTATGTTACGCAAGGAAATTTATTTTTAGGATTTTTGGCTTTGACGTGCAGTTTGTAAATCAAGGGGTTAGGTTCTACTTCAAAAAAAGGATTGGGATAACCCCCGTCCATTTTTTGAAGTAGATCGCGAAAGGCATTGAAGCTTAAGTCTTAAGGTCTAAGGAAGTAATATTTAATAGGATGAGCAGGTTTTTAACTACACTTAAATACTCGTACCTGCTCATCCTATTTGTCTGGCTCATCCCATCCTTTTGCTGATTATAGTCATATTAGCAGATGTGGGTGATTTTTATAGTAGTATCTATAGTTCAGGAAGTGTTAGGAGAGGATAACAACTTCTTATCTGGATTATATTGATAACGTACTAAAATCTCCTAGCAGGTAGAAAAAAACTGATTTGCTTTACGACTAATGTGGCTATTAGGATTCCCGATGATCCTTGCTAAATATGCTTACCTTTGAGAGGCCTATAGCTGGTCTCCTTCATAGTGCGGGGCTTCTCAACTGAGAAGCCGTGGTTAAACGTCACATTGGACAGACCGACGACCTTCACTGAGTGTTCCTCTTCGCTGCCCACTGTGATCGTCCAGTTGCCTGGCTCCGGTTGCATTACCTTCACAATCTGGTTTTAGAAAAGAGATATGGGTTAGTTGGAAATATCTAGTACGTTTAATAAATTGTGTATTCTAAACCCTAAGGCTGGATTTAGTGCTCGACCGACGGTCAGCGCTGACATCGGTCGAACGTGCTGTATGAATGAAAAAATATGAACAACTACAGTGCAGCGCTGATGAATCGCTACGCGCGTACAGCTACGTCGCGCTGAATAAGACCGTCGGTCGGACGTACATCTGTTGGTTGACTGACGCGCTATGTCGGTAGGTATATGCGGGCAATTAATGCGACGCTGACCGAGCGACCGACCGTACGCGCGCGCTCTTGTAGCTTCCCTTGTGAGTACTCAGTTCTCGTGAGTACTGAGTACTCAGCAAGATAGCCAGCACGCACGGTCAGCATATCGACCGTCCATCGAGCACTAAATCCAGCCTTACTTATGAGCATAGACTAAAAATTTTCTGACTGGTGGCGTCGACCAAGAGAGGTTTTTAAAGGCTCTGCTTGTGGGCCGGCCGAAAGTGCAGTGTGCTGTGCTTTGTAGAATCAGCTGATGAGGCTGAGGGTGATGACCAGGTATGCGCGGTCGCTGCATGCTGGTGGTCAGGATACCCGCTGAAGCCCTATTCTTGTTCTAACGTGGTTGACTCACCATAATCTCGGACAGGTCAAGCGTGGTGATCAATTTGGGGGGTCCAGTGAGCTGCTCGCCCTTAGGGTCTACCACGGTGATCTTCGGCTTGGCCCCCGACACAGACACTGTGACCTCCCCCAAAGTGCTGTCCACTGGGATCTAGGGAACAGAGATACCTCTTTGGTAGGTCATTTACAACATATTATAATGTAAAGTCTGGGAAATGAATTGTTTTTTTTAATTTTTTTTTATTATCTGCCGTGTAGGTCACCGGTGACCGCGAACAATAGATTTTCTATTGTGTCTGTTGTCTGGCAGTCAAGGTGGTACCTACCTGACCCGACCGACAGACGTCCTGTCCAAAAAAATCCCATAGAAAAACGGACGTTCAGTTTTTGCAGTGTAAATTTTCCGTGATATTTTTCCAATTTTTCTTTCCATAAAAACCATTTAAAAACAAAACATAGCCAAATCGGTCCAGCCGTTCTGAAGTGAAGCACTTACCAACAAACAGCATTTGATTTTTGCTTTTAATCGATACTACACTAATATTATAAATGCGAAAGTGTGTCTGTCTGTCTGTCTGTTACCACTTCACGCTTAAACCGCTGAACTGATTTAGACGAAATTTGTCATAGAGATAGTTTGAGTCCCCGGAAAGGACCTAGGATAGTTTTTATCCCGATATTCCCACGGGAAACTTATGCGGGTGAAACCGCGAGACGCTGCTAGTAGATTATATTAGGTCCTTACATATGAAATTGGCGTTTTTCGTACTGGCCACTTTAATCACGAATTTCTCCTCTTTGGTAAGGAATTCCAAATTCAAATTTGTACAGCTATTTACTCATGTATTTGTGCTTCGATGACCGTCATTCATTTGTTTTTTTTCTTCTGTTTTTTCTGTTTGCGTCACTCATTTTACAAAATGGAAAATTTAAAATATCGCATTATTTACGAGTACGAGTTCCGCCGTGGCACTAGTGCTGCGGAAACGACTCGAAGGGTGAATGATGTGTATGGCGGTCATGTTGCAAAAGAAAACACAGTTCGTTTTTGGTTCCAACGTTTTCGTTCTGGAAATTTCGACCTGCAGAACAAGCCCCGTGGACGGCCTGAGACCCAAGTTGATAATGGAGAATTGAAGGCTATTGTGGAAGCGGACCCATCGCAAACCACGTCCGAGTTAGCTGCAGGCTTCGATGTTAGTGATAAAACTGTTTTAATTCACTTGAAGCAAATTGGGAAGATTAAAAAGCTCCACGCCACTGCTGCTTCACGACAACGCCAGACCACACACTGCGCAACAGACGGCTACCAAATTAGAAGAGCTTGAATTGGAATGTCTTAGACATCCTCCGTACTCCCCGGACCTTGCTCCAACAGATTACCATTTTTTTCGCAATTTGGATAACTTTTTGCAAGGGAAAAAATTCAACTCCGATGGGGCAGTCCAAATCGCCTTCAAAGATTTTATTGATTCCCGTCCGACTGGTTTTTTTAGTAAAGGGATCAATGAACTACCTATAAGATGGCAAACGTGCATTGAAAACAATGGTTCATACTTTGATTAATTAAATATATTATATTAAAAAATATTCGACTTTTTGTTCCTTCCATACAAAACGCCAATTTCATATGTAAGGACCTAATATTTGCAATGGCAACAATTAAGCAAACTTGCTGCCAACCTAAATTGTGTTTTGACAGGGCCGCGACTCCCCGGCCTAACCGGATGCAGTTGAATAAAAAATAAATTTCATGGAGCGACTGCCTGTCGGACTTCGACAACCCAGTTACCAACTGGGTAATTCGACCCCTTGGGTTACCAAGGGATATCGAATTATCCAGTTGGTAAATGAATGATTGGTATAGCCAGTATTATACTGGCCCAACCTAGGGGTATCTATTTAATAACTTAATAATTCAAATATACTTAATCAATTTTAAAGGTACCTCTTGCGTGTAGTTGTATCCCGCCGGGTTTGAGACAGAAACGAGGTTCACCATCCGACCTTTTATGGAACTCTTCACAAAATCCAGCATCTGAAAAATAAATACACTATTACTGACTTGTGGGTAGGAAGTAGCTTTAAAGGTCATTATTTAGGTACGTTCGCACGGACGTAATTGCGCACTGGATTTACGACTCTCGGTATTGGGCCGAGCATTTAGAATCCAACAGAGCGCAGGAGAACCAAGATAACCAACATAGCCCGAAGAACTGCCAAACTTAAGTGGCAGTGGGCAGGGCACATTGCTCGCAGAACAGATGGCCGATGAGGCCGAAAGGTTCTGGAGTGGCGACCGCGTACCGGAAGACGTAGGCCTCCCACAAGGTGGACCGACGACCTTGTGAACGCCGCAGGAACTCGTTGGATGCGAGAAGCACAAAACCGGTCGAAGTGGAGGTGCTTGGGGGAGGCCTATGTCCAGCAGTGGACGTCTTTCTGCTGAAATGATGATGATGAGAGCGCATCCCAGCGCGTCTAAAAACATACTATTGGATTTTCAACTCTCAGCACTGGTCAGAGCGTTAAAAATCCAGTGCGCGAAAAAAAAATCGTCACGGGAGAAACACGCCCTGGGCTAAGACTCGTTATGAAACTAACTTTCATGGCCGACAGAGCAATTTATTACCTAACCCTTGGTTTTTAACGAAGTTTATGATTTTGAACTGTCACGGACAACTCGTTGGTTGGACTCACTCAAGCGCTAACTGCTGTGTCTGTGGTCCTGGTTTCAATCTCCGTGTTAAGAGTTACTGGGTTTTTTATAGAAGAATGATCAGTAGCAGTCCGGAGTACCTTTCCCTTCGAGTCGGGAAATATTAGTGAGATGTTACGTTATCATAATTACGCGTTACTCACCATGTGCACATTGGTTTTATTCAAGTTGAATATTTGTCCGGAACTAGCGGCTGCGACTTCCTGATACACTTTGTACGAAGGCCGGTTCAAATCGTTGCAGTGACCCGTCAATATGAACACCACCTGGAGACCATTTTAATTTCATGGATCGTCAATTTACTTTATTCTGACCTATGTGGCCTGTATTAAGGCTTAGTTTAGTGGCCGCAAGCGCGACTGATGACCATAGATTCCTGTCCTGGTCCGATAAAGTATTATTACGTTTTCCTTTATGAATTTTCCGGTATCAGCCCGGAGTCTGAATATGTGTAACATAACTGGCAAAATGTCTGATAATATACACCGCAAACACGGGCAAATTCACAACATGCCTGTACTCCCTAGAGGGTTAGACGGATGATTCTGTCTAACCTCATAAGGAATACAGGAATTTTTTGAATTTTGATAATATTCCACATCTGACCTGACTCTATTGCCTCGCTCTTTTCTGTACGTGTTCACTGACGCCTGACACACGCATCAGTGAACACGTAGGTACAGAAAAGATCGAGGTCTTCTGACGTTCAGCGCTAGATGTATGCTAGTGAGAATATCTAAAACGTTTCATTCGTCTCAACATGACGCTGTCAGAATAGCCAACAGCGGTTCAAAGAAGAAAGCTGTGTATTATTAGCAGTGGCGGATTTACCAATAGCCTGAGTAGGCTGAAGCCTAGGGCGGCAGATTTTAGGGACGGCAAATTTGGGGCTAACATTTTTTTTAAATGTCTTACTGAAATTAAAAAGATTAATATTTATATACCTACCATGTTTTTTTGGAAAGAATAAACAAAGTGAATGCTTAAATTGAGGCTTCTACCGTAGATTTTATCACAGTTGCCGATCTTTACAAATCTCTTTGCAAGTTTTTCGTAGCTTGTGAACGAGGACATTTTAAGTATTCTGAAGAAAAGGCGAAGCAGTATACAAAAGACATGGGACATTATTGTAGAGGTCGGTAGGGGCGGAAAAATTTGAATAGCCTACTGGCGGCAAATGTGTAAATCCGCCACTGATTATTAGGTACTGTAACAAAATAATACTCAACCATCTAACCTGACTCTGTTTCCTCTGTATCGTGTCGAGAACTTTCCCGACGATGCGATGATCGGCAGCTGTGGCGTCAGTAAACACGTACAAAAAGGAGCGAGGTCTACTGACGTTCAGCGCTAGATGTATGCCAGTCAGCGACTTCTCCGGACAGTCGCCCCCGCCCTGAACTTGCACTCTGCTTAGCGCTCTCTTAAATATTTCTTTCCTGCGAGTTACTGTCACTGGGCCTACGGCTGTGAATATAGGGTTTCTTGATATTAATTTGCGTTTTTTAAGCGTAAAGTATTAGAGCCATACCTCACCGGGACGCCCGCGCCATGGTGACGTCACTAGGTCACGCTGCCAAGTAAATGTATACGGGTGTATAGTCGGTGGCTGTCCTGACGTCCGTTTGGTTACGCAGCCAACCATACATTTTGCTGGCGACGCGACGTGAGGTATGGCTCTTTAGAGCTCTGAGTATGTTTTTCATGTATTTTCAAAGCTTATAGGTAAGTTGATAGTAAACGTTAATCCTAGTCCTGTGACTAGCTGTGTCCATTCAAAACACTACTAGAGTTAGAAGTTCATAAGGTAGTTTTTCGAATGCACAAGAATAACAACCGTTTTGAGTTAAAATATAATAATGTAAAACTAACCAAAGAATCAACCATCAACTTCATCATACTCTTTGTCAAACCTATAGTTTAGTTTATTTACTATATAACTGTTTGATGGTCCTATTATTAAATACCTGCCACCACTTTGACCTAATTCACTTTCGAACCAAGGAACATTTTTAGAGGTTGCAAGGAAGTACTTACCGGGATCATGAAATGGCACAAACACAAAGTCAGCAATCACATCACTTTCCTTCAACGCAGTATTGAGGATCATTTCAGCCCCTTCGCGCAACTGTCTCAAATCATTATACATCGAACCCGTAGTATCAAAAACAAATGCCAAACTGCTCTTCCCATCATCCTTATCTTGCGTCGCTCTCCTGTTTAATATCTTACACTCAATCCCAAATAAAAGTATACAAATTAACAAGATTAAACACTTCACTATCCCAAACATGTTTAGAACTAACACATGGTGCAGTTTCAGTAAATGTTTTTTTACTTGAAGTGTAGTGGCTGTTTTAATGGACTTATCTGTAACCTCTGACCGAGTAATCAATGTGGGTTGGAGCAAGGAAATAATGTACTTGAGTGTATTTATGTTAAGAATGGTTGCACATGAATTTCGGGATGTCCCGGAAATAGTAATTGAGTATTTATATACTCAATTATATATAGGTAGTTGTAGAAAAGATCATAATCAGCCTATAACGTTCCCAATACTGGGGCACAGGCCTCCTCTCTGTGAAGAGAAGTGGGCCATAATCCACCACGCAGGCCCAGTGCGGCGGGGTAATTGCATAATACACTATCAGTAGCAATGGGTTTCATTTTGACAGTTCAACAGCATTCATTGCGTTATTAACGTAGTTGAGCAGACACATTTTTCGAACATATGAAGTAATAGATTAGGAATATCCTTCAAAATGATTCAAATTAAGATTGATAGTGTGTTACACAATTAGGGCGCTGGTTGGTATATGTCAGAGGTCTTCGAATTTTTGGTTCTAGGTCATGTTTTCTCACGATGTTTTCCTTCACCGTTTTGAGAGCAGTTGTGATGAAATCAATTACACAAAGTAATGCGCCTGTCTGGGTTCGAACCTACGACTTACAACCGTAAGTCGGGGGCCAATACTGCTCCTCCCTTTAGAAAAGATAATCGTACTTATATCATTACATATAGCGAATGTGCATAGTGCCCGATTTAACCCTTTTACCGATAACGGCAATATACCTACGTGCCACCGTCAATTAGGCATATTAATTAAAGCTTAATTTTGGTAAACCATACCCCAAATTTTATTTTGCTGCTACACTTAGTTCCGACCTCATCTAGCTTTAAAAAAATATGATTGACGTGTAAAAGTGTTTGTTGTACAAACCTACTTACAGAAATAAAATCATTTATCATTTATCCTTCTGCTGGTAAATGGGTTAAGATCGAACACACAGCGAATATAATCGAATGATATGCAATCTCGCACATCTTTTTCGCTGTTTCGCCTAAATGCACAAGACATTACCTACCAGCTATAGAAATTATTAGGTTTACTTTCCGTATAAACGCTACTTGAATAACTTCCCAATATTTTGAAGGGCATCCTTGCCAAAACTACGTGTGTCAATCCTTAGTAGGAGTCAATAGTGTCATACTAAGGACGTAGCCCTGACCAAAACTCCGTGGATGAGAGAATTCGAAGGACCTCATAGTTTTTTACCGAGGACGCAGTTACCAAGCAAGAGCAAGATAGTTACATAATATGAAGTGCCTGCATGTTATTTAATGCATTTCTTCTCTACCCTGTGTAAACGGTTCGCAATTGTATACTAACTCTAAACAGGGAAATAACTCAATCATATAAACTTGAGTTTGCGTTGGAAGCTTCTTATCAGTAAGTCATATCATATCTAATGTGGAAATTACGAACAATTACAAATATACTAGGTCAAACAATTTTTATTTTTTAGATATAAATAAAAACTGCTGGTCCTAGTAAGGTCATCGTTGCAGTCAAAATGGAGCCGATATCGTATTAGACAAAAGTTTTTGTGCTTTTTGAACAACGAAAGACCGGAAGTATCTACAAAAGTTCACCTTCCATCTGTATATCGGAGTCAATCTGTTTTCACAATAAAATAAAAACGACAAATTAAAAATAAAATCTTTATTTAAAATTCACACTCGACATCTGTATAGAAGACATTCTGGTCGACTTAAATACGAAAAACAACCTATTCACCTAAACTACAGCTCAAAATTTGTTTCTTACACATTCGTACAAAAAGTGCTTTGTGTGGAAGCATGTAATGTAAATAAAATAGACTACATAGACAAATTTTTGAATTACTGAAATATAGAATATTTTGGCACTTTATTTTTATCGCTTATTTATTTATTTATTTTAGGATCTCCAACAAAAGATATACACAAAACATTATGTGGTTAATGGACGACAAAGTATTTGGTAGGTGTACTCTTTCAATTACAGGAGACTACAGCATGCACAATAAAATGAACAACTAAGCTAGCTATTGCTGTATTTTATAAACAACAGTTATGAAAATCTGATATGAATCATGTTCCAGACCTAGCAAAAAAGCCCTCTAGGATTTACAGGACATGCAGGTATTCAGGTGCATCCGGTTAGACTGGAAACCGACCCCGACATAGTTGGGAAAAGGCTAGACAGATTGACTGCACTAAATACTCATCAGCTATAACTACCACACAGTTTCTGAAAGGCCAATCAAGTCTCTGAATAGTCTGTTGACATTATGTCACTTGACATAATGTTTGGCGACAGATTCAATTGACGGTAAAACAAAGGTGAATGTTCTATATACTTTTACTGCTAGTCTAGCCTGCTTCCACACAAGGCAGTAATTAACATGATGAGTTAAACAAGACACGTTATCAGTATTCAATTCAGTTAGACTAATAGCACTTTACTCTAACATTGTTTTTTACATAATATTTGAAATGCGTTGCGTTCCCGTACTTGTGGCGTTGTTTTATGGTTAGCTACTTCGCGAGGTGACTTTATTTTATAGGTACATATTTGTTCGTCCAATTGTTAGTTTCTGTACTTAAGTAAATATGAATTTAATTGTAGCGGTGTGCAGGTGGTACTTGCAACAAATGTGATGATTGCACTTTTTACCCGACTGCGGCGAAGCCCAAAAGGAGGGTTATGTGTTTTTCTTCTTTGCGTGTCGATGGAAATCTAAATGGACTCGGCTAGTTTGGCGCTATCACTAGCGTCCATCAGTTCCTGCTTCTAGCATAATGTTTTGACATAGCGACATTTCCGTCTGTAGCCAAACATTGCTTTAACTGCACCGTAACTAAGAATATTATTGTTTATAGGTCAAAATATTTCCGTAGAACCAAATCGCGAAGTTGCTAATATAGTACATTACGATACGTGTATAAATAAACGCCGTACATTATTAGATTAGTTCGCACGAAAAAGTGCTTTGTGTGGAAGCATGTAATGTAAATAAAATAGACTAAACACTGATACATTTTTGAATTATTGAAATATAGAATATTTTGGCACTTTATTTTTATCGCTTATTTATTTATTTATTTTAGGATCTCCAACAAAAAATATACACAAACATTATGTGGTTAATGGACGAAAAAGTATTTGGTAGGTGTACTCTTTCAATTACAGGAGACCACAGCATGCACAATAAAATGAACAACTAAGCTAGCTATTGTTTTATTTTATAAACAACAGTTATGAAAATTTTATATGAATTAAGTTCCCGGCCCAGCAAAAAAGCCCTCTAGGATTTACAGGACATGCAGGTATTCAGGTGCATCCGGTTAGACTGGAAACCGACCCCGACATAGTTGGGAAAAGGCTAGACAGATTGACTGCACTAAATACTCATCAGCTATAACTACCACACAGTTTCTGAAAAGCCAATCAAGTCTCTGAATAGTCAGTTAACATTATGTTACTTGACATAATGTTTGGCGACAGATTAAATTGACGGTAAAACAAAGGTGAATGTTCTATATACTTTTACTGCTAGTCTAGTGTACCTGCTTCCACACAAAGCAGTATTAACATGATGAGTTAAACAAGACACGTTATCAGTATTCAATTCAGTTAGACTAATAGCACTTTACTCTAACATTGTTTTTTACATAATATTTGAAATGCGTTGCGTTCCCGTACTTGTGGCGTTGTTTTATGGTTAGCTACTTCGCGAGGTGACTTTATTTTATAGGTACATATTTGTTCGTCCAATTGTTAGTTTCTGTACTTAAGTAAATATGAATTTAATTGTAGCGGTGTGCAGGTGGTACTTGCAACAAATGTGATGATTGCACTTTTTACCCGACTGCGGCGAAGCCCAAAAGGAGGGTTATGTGTTTTTCTTCTTTGCGTGTCGATGGAAATCTAAATGGACTCGGCTACGTGTTTGGCGATGCTTCTAGCATGTTTTGACATAGCGACATATCACTCTGTAGCCAAACATTGCTTTAACTACACCGTAACTAAGAATATTATTGTTTATAGGTCAAAATATTTTTGTAGAACCAAATCGCGAAGTTGCTAATATAGTTATAATAATAACGCTAACGTTTTACGTTACGTTAACGTAACGTTGCTAGTTGTTACATTACGATACGTGTATAAATAAACGCCGTACATTAATAGATTAATTCAATCACACGTATCGTATACTTTTTATAGCTTCAGCGCACGCGCACTTAAGTCACGATGGACTACTTAAGTCAAAGAAAAGCGTGACTTGAGTGCGGGTTTAGGTCACACAGTGCTATTAAATAAATAAAACAACACTAAAAGAGCGGCAACTATTACAGAATTAAATTAACGAGGACAAAGAGATCTTAAAATACTTGTCTGTCTTTACATTTTGAGCGTCCCTAAAATACATATAAATCTAATTTTATAATTACGTTATAAAGGAAATCTATAATGTATTGCAATTAAAATCCATAGACATTAAATAATAATTAATTTATAAAAGTCCAATTATTAAAATAAAATCGTTTTTTTTTTTTAGTCAGCTTCAAGCAAAGATTAATACATAATATTAATGCTAGTTCATATTTATTTTATAATGAGATTTTTACTGCTTAATTTAGAAAAGAATAGACATCAAACCATAGGATTATGGATATCAGTTAAAAAAAAACTTCATAATATCTTAAACCGAAGTTAAGGACACAGTTTGAAAAAAAAAGACCTTTACTTGAAGATGACACACAGCTCTTAAAACTATTATGATATTTTCTCGGTGGATGTAGCGAATTGCTCAAAAATGCCAGATGAAAAAATAAAACTGTCTAACAAAATAAATATGGGCCCGACTAAAAATATAAAATGACTCCATGTACCGCTCATAAACTGAGCGGTACACACAATGTTAGATGCGACGTGAAATTAGAAGAAAGTATTAGCCTTAAATTAATGAGGTAAATATTATAGGCACGTATCGGCGATGCAGGAACGAATATATTAATTAATTTAGGGACAGGACAGTGAAATTAAAAAAATGCTTGGAAAAAAGTATTAAAGTTAAAATAAATAATCTGGCGAAACTCCACAGACTTTATAAAACAATGAAAAATGATTTTCTAAACACTTTTTTTTTGCAGCTGACCTCGTAATCAGCTGTATTCATTTGACCCTGAGTTTAGAAAAATTAAGCAATTTTTCTACTATCAACCCGAAAGTCTGACAGCCAGTCCTACCAAGGGGTATTGTGTTATCCAGTAACTGGGTTGTGGAGGTCAGAAGGTCAGATAAGCCGTCGACTCATGTAAAATACTGGTATTCAGCTGCATCTGGTAAGACTGGAAGCCGACTCGAACATAGTTAGGAACAGGCTAGGCAGATGATAATCCTTCACGTTTATAAAGTTACGCTAATTGATTTAATTTGACCTTGTATACTAGATAACGGACACCATTTATATAATAAAAGCCTGTATATTTCTAGCCGGGCATAGCACAAAATATGTTAGTATCATTACACTTTATGAATAACTTTGGCAAGCATATAAACTACATATGTATATGTTTAAGGTTTGTACTTGCGTCCTGCAAATATCAGTCATGGATATATTGGATAGCGGCGGACTGATGATGATTATGTTCACTCACACACACGTCACATTATCGTATTAAATTAAATATACTATTATAATAATTGAACATTATTCCGATATGACCACAAAATACTTGTATTAAAATTCGATGAAATAATAAGTGAGTAACGTACGCGCATACGTTCTTTGATGGACAATATGACAATATTAATTAAATAGGAACCACTAGTATTTAATTCACAAAAGTGTTTGGGCTGAGCCCATGTCAATAAAGGCAGTACTGTTGTTAATGGCATTTTATCTATACTAATATTATAAAGAGGTAAAATTTGTTTGTAAGTTTGTATGTAGGGGGTAATCTCTGGAACTACCAGTCGAATTTGAAAAATTCTTCTTGCATTTGATAGCCCAATTTTTTAAGAAGGCTATAGGCTATTTAACATCACGCTTGTGACCCTTAGGAGCCGAGCAAAAAGAAAAAAAGTCAAAAAGAACGTTAAGTGATAGCGCGGGCGAGTGATGCGATACGACGGGGTGGCTCAGGGGAAACAAGAAGTTTCATGCAAACGAAGTCGTGGGCTGAAGCTAGTATAGTATAACCTAGTAACGTATTCTCTATGCCAAAATAATAAACTGCGCGAAATTAACGCGCGAAGTTGTCGTAATTAGCTAAGGAATTGACGTGGTTTCGAAGTAAGGAATCATTGAGTGGTCATAGTGAATCCGGGCCCTGACTGGAGACCATTTTCTATGTTATCTTCGATCTACTGATATGATTGGATGTTTTTATTTCGGGCAACCAATTACAACATATCATATCACCCAGTCACAGGCTTGATCTGGTTCCAATAAATTGCACGAACGCGACTGCCATGCCAATCTAATACACTGTAACCTTTGAAAACCACATGCGAGATTTTTGACGATATACAGTTTTCCAGCATATTTTAAACCTTAATTTGAAAGTAGTACAGTGTTTTTTAGCTTGCCATATCTTGCAAAATATACATTGAAATGAAAAAAATGTTGGTCAGGGGTACTAAACAGACTTAATGAAACTGATTGGGCTTTGTTGAGCTAAAACACTGTAAGTTATGTTACAGTTTTTTGAATTGGCACGGCAGGCGTGCATGAAAAATTGTACGTTATTTTTTTACGTTATTTATTACGCAGACATATCGTATGTCAAATTGGTCACAGTACTTGAAAGTTTCCTTATTTTATTTTATTCTTATGTATTTCACTAAAAAATGCGTTGTATTTAACTTACAAAAAGGATTTACATACTTATTGCAGTATTTAAGAATCATTATATTGTGGCCTTATGAGTTATTGTATAAACTATCCATGTATAACATATAACATAATATTATATAAATATTATAAGTGTACAATTACATATAAAATACATAATAAAGTGTAAATTTTCTATTCCGAACACATTTTTATGGGAAAACATTCCCAAAGAGTCAATAATTAATTAATTAAAATTTAATTTAATACCAAAAGCTAATTAATTTTAGCCGAATAATAATTCGAGTCATTAAAATAAGAATGAATAGGGTCGAATTGTATGTTTTGCTATAGCATCATTTAAAATCGTTCTACATAGCAACTAATGTTTATAAGCATAGACTTGTTCATAAAGCTGGAATAACTTTGTTACACTGTACCCGGATTTTTGTTATTTTTAATGTTAGGAGGATGATACACGATTTGGGATCAGAAAAACTCGTGTTAAACAACACGAGTTACCTTGTTGTAATGTGTGTATTATCGCCCTTAGAGCTTAACAATGGGCACAATCTCCAAGTCATCAAACAACTGATAAACAAGGATTTTGGCACAATATTTTGTTTATACAAATAAAAAATTGACTTGTTTATCAAATACATCGAGAACAGTCTATGCATATAATCGAACTCGCACTATTATGGTTCTTATTTCTTCAGTTATAAGATCCACAATTGCGTGCAGTTGTCAGTAACTACGTCGCTATAGAATTGGGTTCACTAACATGAACACGCGATGGTGATACTCGGAGGAAGTTACACGACGTCATCAGCCACAGGCTTGGGTTGACTCTGCGCCTTTTGGTATACCAACACATTTTCGCTCACCTCGCCTTCCGGGAACTGAGAAGAAAAGATAAGTTATGTCAAATTAATGATGAATCTGTGTGGTTCTTTCCTACATGGTCTTCACGTGATCTAACCAAGATTATGTCTGGACTTTAAAAGAGATGGTGACCTCTGAGTTTGTTTCGGCCTTTCTTCTAGAGCAGACAGATAGGAAACGCCGACGTCATCTAGTTTTTAAAATATGATTGATGTGTATCAGTGTTTGTATAAACCTACTTACAAAAATAAAATCATTTATCATTGAATGCAGTAAGCTAATGGCCGCCACTATTCAGCAACTCCTTTTTTCATCATCATCAGCCTATAATGTTCCCACTGCTGGGACACAGGCCTCCTCTCTGTGAGAGGGAGTCCTCTCCTCCACTCCTCCTTTTTTCAATCCATACTAATCTTATAAATTCGAAAGTAACTCTATCTGTATGTTACCTTTTCACGCCTAAACGACTGAACGATTTCGATAAAATAGATTGGTAAGGAGATAGATGGCATCCTAGGGAAGGACATAGGCTACTTTTTGTCCCAGTACTATGTTCCTGTGGGATAATTTCTGACATCCACACCACCAGACCGCGGACAGAAGCTAGTATATCATAATATTTGCTATACCCTTATACCCTATTAGTCATTGTCTGCGAGATAAATTCCTTTCTACCCACATCACCTTTCAGACCACCCATTTATCTTTTAGTTGATCTGCCATTTTCTTATAGCTCTCGACATTTATAATGAACGCTGTCTTGTCGTCATGTGTCATACCGATCATCATAATATGAGTATAGTCAGTGGGCTTGTGGGCCTAAGTAATAACAGCCGCACGGGTCGATTGATCAGGTTAAGCTACGCTTTCCGCGGAGGGTCCGTGGATGGGTGACCATCTTTATACACATACCAAGACCCCACGAGAAAGCAAGTTAAGCCGTTGGTCCCGGCTGACATTTGTCAATCTTTGACAGTCGTTACGGGTCGTCAGAAGCCCGAAAGTCTGACAACCAGTCTTAGCAAGGGGTATTGTATTACCCATTTGAGTTGTGGAGGTCAGATAGGTAGTCACTTCATGTAAACTACTGGTATTCAGTGGCATCCGGTTTGACTGGATGCAGACCGCGACATAGTTGGGAAAAGGCTAGGAAAATGACGAGTATAATCAGTGGACAGTGCATAGGATATTTACCTGTGTGTGTGGTATCTCATGGATCAACTTGTATCCTGTCAGCAGAGTCTCGACTCTTCCTTTAAGCCTGTCGAACAGCACCACAAGGTCGGGCGTCTGTCTGTTGGCATGTTCGGTGCGCCACCAACGCTGAGGGTTGTTGAAAAACGCTTCCGCTTCGGTGGTCACGCCGGTAGTGTTGATTGGCGGGTCGCAGTTCAGGTAGCGTGTCGTTATGTTTAGGTGGAGGTGGCTGGAAAATGTAAGGTCATAAAATTACTATTCCCGAAGGTGTGACCAGATGTGTATTGTAAATCTACATTTTACCAGTTATATTTCAAAGTTCACTTAAAAAAAGGGTCTGTGCCTATTGCAGTGGGTAAATATACCCGGGCTAAAATGAGTCCATGCTGCCACTGAGAAATTTGTATTATAAAAGCTCAATAACACTGCCCAACTTAGGTATTAAACCCGTTCAGCAGTCGCGCTTGCGTCCACTAGATAACGAGATCAATGAGGCAGAAAAAAAATATTCGTTGATTTTATTTTTCGTGCCACGTTTAGGGTATAACCGTATAATATAAACAAAAATCATCTTGTGTGTTACAAAATAGTCAATTATGAGATACGTTATAAGTTTAATTATTTATATTTATTTAACAATTTATTGTACACCACAAAACAAAGGGACACACAAAACTGATGTATAGACGCCAGCACATCAACCTACTACAATCTGTCAAATTTCTCTAATCAAAGGTTCAAAGTTGATTGGGAAAATGTGACAGATTCGGGTAGGTTGATGTGCTGTTGTCTGTACAATGTTTTATCGGATGTTATAAGTTCTGATTCGCAATTCCTTACCTATAAAGCGGCGTGGAGTGGCACGGCATAAGGAACGTGATAGCGCTCCTGTTGGTGGCGGCGTCCCTGAGCAGCGGCATGACCTGCAGCGTGCCCGCCTGGTGCAGCGCGCCGAAGTACGCGGCCGGCAACAAGTTACCCACGAGGATCGCACTGGCTAGCAAGTTCAGGTGCATTCTGGTGGAACAAATAATAGTTAATACATAAAGTCAAAGCATTTATTTCAAATAGGCACATAAAAGGCACTTTTAAACGTCAAAATTTACAATAAAATAGAATTAATTCTAGTCGCCCTTCCAAAAGGTAGTTGTATGGAGAAGAAAGGGCATGTTTTTTTGGCGTTACTCTTATATGTTTTTATAACAATATTCTGTATACATTAATTTGAAGACAATGCACCTAGAATAAAATTACTATACCACAATAGGTAAATGAACTAAAAATGAAGCTATAACAGATAAGTTAATTACGTGATGATACATAGTGCTCCTATATTTACATACATTGTAAAACTAGACAATTTTTATAAAAAAAAATAACAAGTAATAAGTCATAAATAGACTAACTAACATGCAATAGCAGTAAGCCTATTGTTAGCCAGAGTGAAGCCAGACTTCAGGGTGCTATTGGGAAATTCGTAATGGAAAAATCTGACATATTACCCTAAATGAGAGATGGAATTTAAAACCCTAGCTCAAAAGTCGCACTAGGCATTAGGACGTGTGATGCATGCGATTGTAACTATATAACACTAAAAGTATAAAAAAAACTTACTTCTTAGCCTTCCTGCTCCACGGCACTATGACGTCTTGTGCCAAATACATGAAGATCGGCAACAGAGGTAACACGAAACGGAACTCCTTGTGTGGAATGAAGCTGTAACAATCATAATTATTTTAATTTTGTTGTATTTCAACATAATGACATTTACACCACAATTAATTAAGGAATGCATTCCTGGCACCTGTTAGTTGGACACGACTAGGAAATAATAAAGTTTAAATTCGTAAAGCACGTATTCAGCACTTGCAGTCTTTTCAGTATTTTACCTCTGGTTTAACATTTATGATTTGGATATCTTCCACGACCGTCCCACGCGCTTCAGATCAAAGATTATAAATGAGGGGAAGACTGCAGACAACGACAATAACAACAAAACAAAATAATATGATTAGTCAATGTCAATGTTTAATGTTTAAGTCGATGTATATTCTGAATATTCTCTCTACTACCGAGATTTTAGCTAGAGTTTTTGTTCTTTTTTTTGTTCTTTTGCTGTTTTTGTTTTCTTTTATTAGTTTGTTATTATTATTTTTTTTATTTGTAGCGTGAATGCTGTGTTTTTTTCTTCTCTTTTATTGTGAATGTTGTGCACGTCTGTAATTGACGTAAACACTAGTCCATGTCTCTGTTCTCTTTTATTTGTAAATGTTTGTGCTTGCGTTGTTGATGTGCCTTAATAATAAATAAATAAATAAACATCACATTGATCTTTATCGTCGTTGCTATATGGTTGCAATCAGATGTAAAATAACTGTGAAGGTCAGTATTAACTGACAGGTGTCAGTAACGCATTCTTTAATTCTTTGTGGTGACGGGGCTGATTTCTCAATCGTCGTCGGATCACTTTTATCTTAAGAATAAATGTGGCGGGTCGACATGTTGACAATTTTATGCAATTTTTTTTTTGTTTGACAATTTTATGTGTCAACAGCTAGTTGATACATAAAATTGTCAAACACTCATTCCTCACAAAAAAGTAATCTGAAAAATTAGGTTAGACAAATCTCGGAGTGATGATCGATTAAACATCGAGACCGCGGCGTAGATTATTCTGTGTCTGTAACATTGAATCCATAGAGACTGTTTTTCTAAATACTGCTTTGGATTCGTAACTCTTGATTTTGAACCTTATTTCCTTACAACTAAGCCACATACCTGTATAAAGCAACGTGTAAAGTAGCGGCAGTAAGGAGCACGCCTCCTATTCTGTTCTCTTTCGGTCGTCGCACTATTTTGTAGATTGCCCATAGTACTGGCAACAAGTTAATCCCTAATACCGCTGGAATGCCTTGCGTCAGGTACCAGTGCCTGTAAGAAAATAGATTTTAGTTGTATCTTGAAATCATCAACCATCCTTTCCTCCAGGCAACATCGCGGTCAAGAGTAGGCAATTAGCAGTTAGTATAAGTTAGTCCCAATATAAGTTATCAATAGCCAATAAACTCACTTGAAAACAGATTAAATTAAATGAGACGCCACTGCATGGGCAATGGAGAAGTATCAATTCAATATATACCAGGGGTGTTGTCCGTAGAAGGAGGCAATGTCATGCAGGACATTGAACCTAAAGAACTCCCAGGGCGTGACGACGAGGCTGCCGTGGTAGTACGAGTCTAACGCGACGAGGGCGCCACCGGCGATCAGACTGAAACAATACGCATTTGTTTTACATATAGACACATGTTTTATGTTTCTTAAAATATATCTGAAATCAGCCTTCAAGCAAATGTGTTTAGATCATGGCGTGGTTTATGCAGGACTTCAGCGAGCACCGCACACATGGTAAGTAATCATTTTTTTTTTTCATTTCATCTTTTTACTATGTGATTTAACCTAATTTTATGATTGTATGACATGTGTAATTACTAACATTGACCAATAACTTGTATGTGTGGTGCAAACTGTCAATAAAAGTTGGTTATTAATAAATAAAAAAATAAATTATTCAGCTCGAGGATGTGGTGCCTTTTGAGGCGCTTGGTGATATTTTGTTGTTGTTTTTTGTGATATTTTGTAACTGATTTGGTTGGTTTAGTCTATCCTTGTGTGCATTTTCTGCCATCAGTATATTGTCATTCACTGTGTTTACTTTTTATTGCTCATGAATTTCTGCTTTGGTGATGAACCATGGGACATTGGTTACTGATTTCAGAGTTGAGTTTTATGTTTATTGGGTGGGAAATAAGTCGACTATAGGTATATCAATGATAAAGTGCTCCGCAAATGTGGTCACACTAGTGGTCAGGTTAAGCCACCTTTCATTAATTTAGCGGCGGTGACAAGTGGCAGCTGCATGCTAAATAGTATGAATAGTGGCTGCCACTGACCTCTAATGTGCCAGTGTGTCTATGTTAGCGCAGCGCCTATATGGTCCTACCAGTGAAAACAGACGTGTCTTGTGCCTGTAGTTACGTCGGCACCCATACCAGAACCCAGGAGTGGACAAACTTACGCAATAGGCACGTATGTGCGTACAACAAGCTTCAGCCGTCCTTGGTTGGTGGTGAGCAAGTTGTAAGCCCCGAGCACGACCCACAGCGGCGCGGAGGTGGGTCGCACGAACACGCAGAGCACTGCCAGCCATATCCACTGAGGATTTTCTGTAATAAGGAGAAAGTTTACTTGATATTTGCATCCATTTACCAAGCAAGCACTGGACACCGCAAATAGGCTAGTTTCTTAAAAAATTCTAATTAGTCCGTCAGTTAGATTATCGAAAAATAATGGACCCGTATTTTTTCTTTTGTCAATCAAACAAAAAATGACAAAGATAAAGCGCGTCAAAATTTGGGAGTGGGGGGTCGTGACGTCACGCCGTGCGACACTTTTTAGCACGGCGTGACGTCACGACCCCCCACTCCCAAATTTTGACGTGCTTTATCTTTGTCATTTTTTGTTTGATTGACAAAAGAAAAAATACGGGTCCATTATTTTTCGATAATCTAACTGACGGACTAATTAGAATAATTATTTTTTTACCCAGGAAACTACCCTATTCTTTTAAAAAGTATTTGATGTTTGGAGAGAGGTTGATGAATATGGGTGCCCGGAGAAGGCATGCTTACACAAGGTTTCTGTAACGAAAATCAATGCTACATCCAAATTCATGTCAAGAGATCTGACTAGATGTCCAAATTAATCATTGGGGTTTTTTCATAAACATCTCTTAAAGTTAAGTAGTGATTAGCGACTGTTTAACTACAAATTTTTGACGTTTAAGCATCTCTTAACTATAAGCAATGTTAATGAATAAACCCCAACATTTGGACAACCAATACAGTAGTTTAATTTGTTTGTAAGGGTAAACAAACAGTAGTATATTAAAAAAAATGGGAATAATGTAACCACTTTTCACCCTTATACCCTTGATAAGGGTGAAAAGTGGTCGACCGCCATTTTCCGCGGCTGTACCTCTCTGCCTACCTCAAATTGTTTTGTAAATAATACAAAATCCCTTTAAAAAAAAAGTATATCAGTATCTGATCTAGATATTATGAGCTTCTTTTTCTCTAACTCCGAAAAATCTGTGTAAATTCTTTGTAATGGTCAGTTGCGTTACATAGCAGAGTAAATTATGATTTACCTATTAGTAATCTTTGAAGTTGTGTGTGCGACTTTACTGCCTAGCTAAGGTAATTGAAGGATACTCGATAAATATTATTGTGTTTGTACAGCATGAACAGGATAACAACTAATCTGAGGCCAATTATTGATGTTTAAAGCTGGGCACCACAAGATTGTTTTCCTGTTATGGGAACTACAGAACAATGACCATTTTATTGTTTACTAGCTTCAGCCCGCGAGTTTGTCCGCGTGGTTTTTGTTCCCCATCTCATTGCATAGCCTGCCTGCGCTATTACTTTGTTTTCGCTCAGCGTTCTTTCTGACTTTTTTGTTTTTCTCGGCTTCTAAAGATCCTAGCGTGATGTTAAGTAGCCTATAGCCCTCCTCAAGAATCGGGCTATCAAGTGCAAAAAGTTTTTTTCTTAAATCTGACTGGTAGTTCTGGATATTACCCCCTAAATACAAACTTAAAAACAAATTTTTACATCTATAATATTAGTATTGTTTATTTATGCTCTGATAATAACTAACATTGAGGAGGCTAGAAATTCCATGTCAATAATATTATATTTTTTTTACCAAAAATAATGTTTTTATCAGGTTGTTTTAAATAATAAAACAGAGGAACAATATATAAAACAGAGGAACAATCTGACTTTCCTGTCCTTAAATTACCTTTTTCATAATATCCCAGCTTTCCACCCTTGAATGGGAACAGGGACAAGGCAATAGCAACCAGCGCAGTCTCCAAGGTCTGCAGCAAAGTTCTACCGGAAGTGTAGAACCAGAACCATGATGTGAGGATCAGGAATAAGGCCCATTTACGATTGCCTGTCCATTTGTAGAAACTGTAGTCTGCTGCAGTACTGACAATAGCTTGCAGGATGCGAGGCAGGAGAATCTATAAATAAATATTGGTTTACATTATTTAAGTCCATGTTTCGTTGGAAATTAATTAAATTTATCAAGATAATGCCATGTTTTGTCTCTGTATCACCCTAAGGTTGACTGGTAGAAATGCCTCAGGCATTAATAAGTAAATAAATACTGTAGAAAGGCGGTCTACCGAAGGTATAAAAACTTTATTTTTATTAATATATTTTTTTAATTGTTATTGTAGCGTGATTTACTTGGGGCTAATTATTATAATTTTACGAGCATAAACAGTAAGACAGCTGTTCTCTCATTTTATTAGTCCATATTAAGAATCCATGACAAAACTACAAGGTCTACAAGCCATTCTGCAACTTTGTTTTATAAACATAACTTTGTAGCTACACAAGACATACTTACTAAGTTTTACAGAGAACCTACTCCATTACAGATATTAAATAACAGTTACTCATGTTACAAACTAGTATGGTAACACAATATAAAATTAGAATGTTCTGTAAAAGGACTGCTTATCATAAAGTCTGAACACTGTGTGTCTGAGATAAAAACCTATGACTTATTATTACTTTGAATATATTTTTGGTAATTTATGGAACATTTAAATCATTGTGTTTCCCACACTACAAAAAAAGATAATGAGTTTTATTTTTTATTTTCTGTCGGACACTTAGTCACTACTACATAGCTTTTGATAAATGATCAACACAGTTGAATTAAGTAACAAGATATAGACCAATCTAAATATTTTGCTTGGTCATGGTGAGCCATTATTTTCAGTCTGGCGTAGGCCATTCCAGTCAATTTAGTACATGCTTACCAGAGCTTCAGGGTAGTCCAGACCAGTGAACTTAAGCAGAGTGTACAGTGCAGCTACTACACTTGGGTACAAATAGCTCCTGATGCCTCTCTGCCATTCCCAAGTCACGGCTCCATACCCAAACACTTGCTTGTGAGCCACTTCCAAGGTCTGCCAGTACTCATCAGGCACATACCACGTCTGCACCAGGAATACAGACAGAATCCTCACAAACAATATCACGGAAGCCACCTGAAGAGGCCTCAGGCCCTTTGCCAAAACCATTCTCCCGCCTAAAACGAAAGAGGTTACATGTGAATTGTCTATAAATAGAAAGCCATAATGTGCTCAATAAACATCGAAATTCTAAAAGGCTTGACCAAGATTAACACTTCATACAATTAACGTTATAAAAACATCGTTCTAATTAGAAATATTGGTGTTGATAACTTTATCAAACGAAACAAACTTTACCCACAAAAGTGTCAACTAACGCGTCCTTATAATTAACGCTGGAATTGAATGAACAACAAGCTTTTAACACAATATAATTATGTAACACTGTTTCATAGTTGTATTCAAAGCATTTTAATCGATTGATTTATCTAAAAATAAACACAAAAACACTTTTATCGTAATTATTATTTCACTAACCTCAACAAAACCCGCCGCCACCGCGAAGTAGTGCTGTGCTAATTAAAATTAACTATTTTTTTTTTTAGTTAATTAACGGTATTTTGCTTTAATGTTAGATACTTTTTTTACGTTTATTATGATCAAAATAAATATCAATATTACGACACTAAAAGGCAAAACAAATGAAATTTTCCCATACTCAGCAGTGGGTGGAACAAGCCTGCTGATGATAATGATGGTGAATGCCAGATTCACAAGCTTGGCATCTGCTGCAAACTGCTAACCTCTATAAATCCAGAAATGTGTGGAGGCATTCAAGCATAGAATCTCCCATGAGCAGAGCAACGGTTTGCAAGCCCACACAAGCCAAACAAAACGCCCTAATCACCGTTTGAATTTGTTTATAACACAAAATTTTTTCCAAGTTGGAATCGATCGTTAACTCAAACAATTAATAATCGTCTAAATAAATCGATTTAACCAAACGTTTTACTCACTCTACAGTCTACACTATTACGTCAACTATGCCCATCCGCCATGTTCGGTTCGTCTACTTGCCTTTGTTCAGTCGTGTTCGGAAACTAATAATTTGGTTTATTTCATATTATAATGGCAAATTATTCAAAGCGTAGCGTGATTCACAATGTCGTTTATTGTTTAAGGATAGCTAAGAATTGAATCGATAATAATTCGTTTAGAACAAGCAAATAGGAAAGATTTATTAGGAATCAACTGAAAAAATTAAAAACGTCCGGCATCATAGAATCTTTGATAGCAAGCAATAGGTTTTGAACGTCAATCCAGTATTTTACGATGCTCTGTGACGTCAATGAATGTTGATTTTGTTGGGAAAATTACTCATGAATTCTTTGATAAATAATTAAGATGTGGTGTTAATTCAAGAATGGGTAAGTAAGATATTTCAAGATGGAAAAAACCCACGTGGATCAAAATTATGATATTGTGGTGTTTGTTTACAGATGAGGCGAAAAAAGAAACGGTGGATCTTTCGAGGCGTGGGTTGAAGAAAATAGAGAAAGCGCCCGCAGAGGAATCCAAAACGATTATTAATTTAATCCTCGACCAAAATGAACTGCAACGGCTCGATAACATCGACACATACAACCGCGTCGAAAATGTAAGATACTACGAAGTTTATAATATTATTTTACTTGGTAAAGTGTCTACTTTGTTGGAATATCAACTCGAAACATTTTAATATTTTTGTTCATTGCATTTATTATTCTCAGATAACCTAACTTTTATTTTTGCCCTGATATAATTTGTACCTCCCATTTCACTAGAAGCACTAAACCTACTCATGTATAAAAAAGAAAACATACAATGTTGAAATGTCACTACAAATCAATTATGTGCATGGCTGTATTTGTTCATAAACTATAGTGGTATCATCATAGATAACCATACAAATTCTGTTTGTGAATAGTTATCAATATGCAACAACTTCCTGCTACGCATGCACGGTGTGTCCAGATTGACAAACCTCCGAATACTGGCCCTGAGCAACAATGGCATACTACAAATAGAAGGACTAAAAGACCTGATATATCTTAAAGTTTTAAAACTAGCAGGTAAGCATGTACAGTAGAAGTAGTTGTCTGTGCAAATTCCTTTTTGATTTAAATACTAGGAATATAGTTTTCCTGTTGCATTTACTGTGTTGTAGTTTGAAGGTTACAGGATCTATTTTTAAACAGATCTTTTAAATGGATGGTTTTTTCAAATAGGTTTTGGACTTAGAGGCTCAATTCCAAACACTGTGTTGCTTCCAAGGATGATTATCTTAAGCTCATAAGAAAATTAAGTCTGAAAATGTAATAATACAAAAAAGAAAAAAGATTAGTTCGGAAGAATAAATTAATTTTTTTTTCCATTTGCACTGAGCATGCTTATAATGAAACTCTCACCAACTCAATATTTGCTGGGTTAGTAGTAGTTAGTTTTTTCTGTTTTGGTGACTGAGCTGATGTTGATTATTCTGGCAGTGACAAAGTAGTTAGTAAACACAGTTAACTAATCAATGATAGAGCATAAATGGTATTTATTATAACTAGAAACTGCCATCCATCAATTTGATATCATATGAACAGGCTTCTTCTGGGTAAGCTTGCTCCATCGTCGACTTTGTCTCTGTCACCTTTGACCTAGGCTAGAGTCAAGAGCAAGCCCATTTCAAATAAAAAAAAATATATATTATGAACTCATCACTGAGATATTTTGGTACCTGAGGTGATTTTGACTATTCTGGCAGTGACAAAGTTGTTTGTTAATACATAATCAGCCTACCATGTCCCTACCGGTGGGACACAGGCCTCCTCTCTGTGAGGGAGTGGCCCATAGTCCACCATGCAGGCCCGGTGCAGATTGGTAGACGTCACAGGTCTTCGAATCTTTGGTTCTAGGACATGCCGGTTTCCTCATGATGTTTTCCTTCACCATTTTGAGAGCAGTGGTGATGAAATAATTTACACAAAGTAAAGTACCTGCTCGGGTTCCAACTCACAACCTACAACTCGTAAGTTGCAGCCATTACCATTGGGCTACTACTGCTGCTCCTGTTTGTAAATACTGTTTAGTAATCATTGATAGAGCATAAAATTAATGGCATTTATTACCAGTAGCTGCCATCCATCAAGTTAATAGCATAAAACAACTCATCACTGAGATATCTATGCTACATTAAGTATGACTTAGTTTCACCAACATGGAAAGTGAATATAGAATGCTCTACACTTAAAGCTATTTGCTTTAAGAAATGACTGTTTGTAATTAAATTCTTAGTTATCAATAGTCATTAACCGGTCAAGCAGCGCGGTTCGCCGATCGGCGACGAAACAATAGAAAATCAATTGTATCTCATTAGCAGAGCTTGACAGATTAATTGCTGAATTAGACTTAGGATAGGCCGTCAATATCTTTGGGACAAAGTGATATATTTATACAAGGGAATATTATGGCTTTTTCCTTCAGAAAATTCTATTACATAAAACTTTGGGATAACAGTCTAACAGAACTAGTGAAATGTACTGTGTAGGTGTGCTTAATACCTCTTACCAACCCCTTTTTGAAATACAAACAACAAGAGTTTCATTAGAACAGTTTGCATTTTTGAGGGGCTTGTGGCTAAGTAATTACAGCCGCACGGGTCGATCGACCAGTTTAAGCTACGCTTGCCGCGGTTAGTCTGGCGATAGGTGACCATCTTTACATACCAAGACCCCTCCATGCTTTGGAAAGCACGTTAAGCCGTTGGTCCTGGCTGTCATTCGTGGATCTTTGAGTCGTTACGGGTCGTCAGAAGCCCAAAAGTCTGACAACCAGTCTTACCAAGACGTATTGTGTTGCCCAGTAACTGGGTTGTGGAGGTTAGACAGGCAGTCGCTCCATTTAAAATACTGGTACTCGGCTGCATCCGGTTAGACTAGAAGCAGACCCCAACGTAGTTGGGAAAAGGCTAGGCAGATGACGAGTTTGCAGTTTATTATAAGGTGAAGACTAACCATTACGTCAGCTTAGGAATTTAAATTAAGTCATAGTCAATGAGATTTAATTTAAAGTCAGGGCCTTATAATGAAGTCATCCGAAGGTGTTTAATCTATACACACAAATACATACATAATGACTTATGCTTTGACGACATAATGCACAGATGTCAGTGAAGCTGAAGAGTTGGTTTGTTTGTTTGAACGCGCTAATCTCTGGAAGTGACAGTCGGATTTGAAATATTTTTTTTGCATTTCATAGCCCAATTTATCAGGAAGACTGTAGGCTACTTAACATCACGCTAGGCTAGGACCCTTAGGAGCCGGGCAAAAACAAAAAAAAAATGGCAGAAGTAACGCTAAGCGTAAACGAGTAACAACGCGGGCAGGCAATGCGATGCGACGGGGTGGGTTGGGGCCGCAATTTTACGTGGACAAAGTCGCGGGCAGGATCTAGTCGGTTTATAAGTAACGAGAGTGATCAACGTTTACTCTGTCTCTCGTTTGTTCTGATATTTTTAGAGTATAAGTGAATTGTTCTCGAACATTCCATAAGCCTGTGCTCTCTTTTACAGGTAACAACATAAAATCAATAGAACATTTGAATCACAACATGCACTTGGAGCACCTAGACTTGTCCAACAACCAGATATCCTTCATAGCTGATATATCTTATTTGAAGAATTTGAAGGTTTGTATTTTGTAGTAACATACTCTGTTGATATGAAACATGTTTGTTCTTCTTCATGGGTGAAGTCAGGTCCTGCTAGCTTGTTAAAAAACTCATGCATGAATGAAAGTGATTTGCTCATGCAAGTTGTATTCAATTAAATTCATAATACGGAACTATTTGACACAAAATAAATAATTGTACTCTTGTTTTTGAATATCTACATACATACATAAAATCACGTCTTCTTCCCATGTGGGTAAGCTGACAGAATACCAGCTACTACAATCCTTACATACTCTAATTACTATAATCATAATCGTTTATTTGCTAAGAAAGTAGGTATATAAAATAAAGGTGTTTACAAACCTCTGATCCCTGTGCAATCTACCTTAAATTAGGCATACAAACATTGAAAATAATTTTTTATTAAAAAAATAAACATGTCTTTAAACAATTCCTGACTCTTTTACTAACAATTGACATCTTGCTTCAATGAAAAGCGTTGTTGTGTATCTGTCAAATCAGTTATCATAAAAAATAAACAGAGTATAAAAATGAATCTAGCCAAAGTTCCATACATAATAATCATTAAAACATTTTTCAGCACTTAAATCTAGAAAGGAACAGGATATCAGACCTGAGGCAGTGTGACCGCTACCTTCCAACACACTTGGAACACTTAGGGTTAGCTCACAACACTATCCAGGACCTGAATGAGATCTGCCACCTGGTGCACCTGAACAAACTAGAGAGCTTCTCTATCCAGGGAAACCCGTGCGTCGCGATGGCTGGGAAGGACAAATTGTATCCTTTTTAATCACACCGGTAGTCTTTGTAAGGTCCCATTCAGGTAAAAAGCAAGCAGCATAGGTTGTCAGCGCTGGTCATCATACCTTTTTCCGAACCGGCAAATTCTGACCTGAATTGGTCCCCTACTTACCGTCAAAGAATGAAGTAAAACCATTAGAAAGTCATTGCAATATAACTCTTATCTCATTGTTATAAATTATAAATTAGACTGAATGCCATGAGTTTGACAAACGGCAGTCATTGTAATAGTAATACTCTTATCCTGTAAGGTAAGGTACAACATAATCTTACAAAGATAGAGTTACATTGGTGCAATGGCTTAATAATTTTACGTCGATCCTGCATGTCCTACCTTAGATCGCCGCCAGCTGCTTTTCACCGGAATGCGGTCGAAGGATGGACCCACATTCCGCGAAACTCATAGGTCGAAACTAAGGGCCGGTTGTTTCAAGTGGTTGGGTAACGTCATAATCGTTATTATTTGACGTACATCAAGGCCATAATTTTTTTTTGTAATGTAATTTAAAACAACCTTTTTTTGGTTTGACGATAGTTAGCGCCATTTTTGACTATAGTTAACGCCATTTTTGGCGATAGTTAGCGCCATTTTTGACGAGTACGCGTGCAGCAATTGGACGTGAAATAACCCACAAGCTAACTAATAACTAACAATAATTATTGTTTTTTTAACCCACTTCAAATAAAAACGTGTTTTTTTTGTTTAATTCCTTGGATTAGTTTAACTTCGTTTTACGTTATACAACTTACGATATCAGTGATAATTGATAACATATTACATTCCACATACATATTAGGTTCATAGTGCTCTAAAATCAACAAAAATGAAAATTACTCCTTGACCCATCACCACAGAGGATTTGATTACCGTCCGTTTGTACTCAACTGGATAATGAGCGTCAAGTCTATTGACGGCTTCGTCGTCAGTGCTATCGAAAGGTAAGATTTATACTATATGTTAAGGGCCGATTCTTCATTCGTCTAAAATAAATAAATAAAATTGGAGTGTCTGTTTGTAATATTAAAATAATCGCTTTTTACTAAATGCATATGGATGTATACACGGTACATATGCCAAAATAACATTTTTTACAATTTTTGTCTGTTTGTTCCGGCTAATCTCTGAAACAGCTGCACCGATTTTGACGGGACTTTCACTGGCAGATAGCTGATGTAATAGATTTCACGCGGACGAAGTCGCGGGCAGCAGCTAGTTTATTATAAGCCTCTATAAAGAATACTTTCCTTTTCAGTTTGAAAGCAGAGTGGTTGTACAGTCAAGGCAAAGGGCGGCATTACCACGCCGGGCAGCATCAAGAGTTGTGCGAATACTTGGCGTCTACCTGCCCCCTAACAGCTGATGCGCTGGAGACCGAGGATCAGAGGAAACTGCGCCTTATACTTAGTAAGGTAAGGTCGAGTTTAAAATAGTGATGTAGTCAATAGTTAGGCTGCATTTATATTTAAATTGTATTATTTTTTTGATACTTTGTACTTCGTTACGATATATGAGACGTCAATAATTTACTATCTGACTTCAAAAAAAGGAAGAGGTTCTATGTTTGTCTGTATGTATTGTATTTTTTGTGTATGTTCATCGATATTTTCATAAACTATGGATCGATTTTGAAAATTCTTTTTTCATTTAGTAGAGGAAGCTTGCGCGGTTGTTCCATATAAGTCTTATTAACTTTGCCTGGGTAGTTTTTGAGTTAGCTTCAATAAGAGCTCTTACACACGAGCGGCATGTTCCCAACGGCAGAGGTAACTGCAGCCGTCGACGCGCGCCGGCGGCAACCGTGGACGCGTCGACGGCAACCGTCGACGTGTCAACGGCAGCCGTCGACATTTCGACTTTGAAGATATAGGTCGACGGCTGCCGTCGACGCGTCAACGGTTGCCGTCGACGCGTCGACGGTTGCCGTCGACGCGTCCACGGTTGCCGCCGGCGCGCGTCGACGGCTGCAGTTACCTCTGCCGTTGGGAACATGCCGCTCGTGTGTAAGAGCTCTAAGACGTATTCAATTCACCATGTATGTTGATGATGTTACAAAACTTCCTGTCACTGTTGTTTACAGAGCCAGTAGTGGTAAACAAATAGATGTATGTTAGGTACCACTACTAAAAGTGAAAAATAAAAAACTTTGCAAAAAAGAATAATGGTCTTCAAAAAAAAAAAAAAACACTACAATCTAAAAAGTAATTCTGGTAGGTGGTGGTAAAAAACGAAAATACAGAACCAAAGGCTTCCTAAATATTTTCATACAACACTGACGACTAAAGTCCTTTGTACACACACGTGTACAAAGGACCTAACGGAACGAACGAAGAACGAAGGGCTGACGAATAAAACGTTTTATTCGTCGTGTCCAAACACGATCGTCAGTTCAGTTCGCCGGACCGTATGCCATAGACTATTAATCAAAGTAGTTTAACTTAGCTTGGAATGATACACATTATTATTAGTACTGAATAAACCTGTTACTGGGCAAAGGCGTCTCACACAAAATTATTACAATGCAGGCTCAACATCACCAACAGCAATTGAAAGATCAAAACCACAGTCCATTGAAGCCCAAGTTGCAGTCACCGAGAATGCAATGTAAGTACTATGATGGTACGCTTTTATTAACGTTTCACTTCGAAACTCATTGGTTTGTAGAAAATGTAAGTTACGTAAAGGAATTTTTGACCTATTAATTAAAATAATTAATTAAATGATTTATCTTTCAAATTCGTCCAATTATGCTTATGTAGCTAAAAGGTTTTCTAGGCAAGCATTTACAATATCGTGTCTATGTCAAGTAATCAGTATGTGAATAATATCCACAGACGATTTTTATAAAACGGAACCGGTCTCTCGAATCGCCCCCGATTACATGCGTATTATGTGTATGAACACGAGGCAACTGCAACCGTCGACGCGTGTAGGTGACAGTTGTCGGCGGCAGCCGTCGACAACATGCCGCTCGTGTATTTGAGATATTTGAGTACGTACTCAAATACACGCGTTGACGGTTGTCGCCTACATGCGTCGGCGGTTGCAAATGCCTGTCGTCAACGCGTTTCGCTCGTGTGACACACTTAAACATAAGTGAAATGTTCAAGTCTTCCTAGCTCTTTGGGGATTCTATAATCGTCGCATTGTGATTATTTTTGTGTATGAAGTGAAGTTAAAGAGTATTTTTTCTCTGTATGCACGAATCGTCTGTAAATCAATACTCGCATCTCGTCTATTGTGTGATTGATGCGAAAACTCAAGATTTCCGTATCGTGTTTGTTTACCAAACAGGCAATGATTTCCTTTCCCTACTTCTTTGGTAAACTAACACTAAACTCGTTCACTCATAACAAAATGGGAGTCTAGTATTAGCATATTATATCTGCTAATACTAAACTCCAAGCTAACCCTAAACCTAATAAGGTTTTGGTGGCCGTCAATACTTAGCAATGGCCACTTATCTGCAGATACTTTATCGTCATAATAACTTGCAGCGCGTATATCAACGCCCCGCCACATGGGCCGGTCTCCCGACCGCCTCACTTCGAGCTACCACGCAGCGCTAACCAAGTCTTCGTCGCCATCCCATCAAATGACGTCATCACTGTGTGGTGACCTCCCCGGTATACCCACGGCTATGAGCCAGAGCTTCGACTCGCCCGGACTCATGTACGCTACGGAGAAACGAGACAGCGCCAGAGAAAAGGAGAGGGAAAGAGTACAAGGTATTTTAGCGACATCAAGTTTTAGATAAAGTTCGATGTGTCATATTAACGGCCGCGTCCTCTATGTATTAGGATTTTGATCGTTTAATTCTTTAAAATTATTAACCTATGAAGACTTACAACTCTTTAACTTTCACAGAGATACCGCAACCAAAGCCAGTTAACCATTCACTAGAAGCTGCATCAAAAATGGTTCCCGTACCCGAATCGTTAATGAGTCCCGACTACCAAGACCCTATATACGACATCCAAAGATCAATACCAAAGCCGACCAATAACTCGATACACAGCGTCTCGAACACGTCATCGCAGTCAAGTAACAGTAGCATTCATGAAGACAAGCCACGACACCCCAAAAACATGAAAGGTTCACCAAAACTACCAAAGAGCGCTACGTCTTCACCCAAACTGAAAACGAGAATGGAACAACGGAAAGGCAGCTTGTCAAAAATAGAAGTGAAAAACGACGAGAAAAAATTAAACGGCATCACGCTTGATTCCGAGAATCTCGGTGCCGATATTATGAAGTTAGCGTCGAATCAGAGACGGCAGAAGAAAATGAGCGTGGAATCTATGGCTGCCGTGACCATACAGAAGATGTGGAGGGGCTACAGAAGTAGGAACCTCAATAAGGATACGCTGCGGATACTGCACGCCATACAAGCGGCGAGGGCCAGACAACATATACAGTGAGTTTTTTTTATATATTACTAGCTGCGCCCCGCGGTTTCACCCGCATAAGTCTCGATCCCGTGGGAATACCGGGATAAAAAGTATCCTATGTCCTTTCCCGGGACTCAAGCTATCTCTATACCAAATTTCATCTAAATCGGTTCAGCGGTTTAGGCGTGAAAATGTAACATTCAGACAGACAGACAGAGTTACTTTCGAATTTATAATATTAGTATGGATATGGATTTGTTAACATGTCAAAAACTGGTGGCATGCATTCAAATTTCAATCATTCTTGTTGTATTTCATAACCCAATTCTTGAGGACGCTATAGACTGTTTAACATCATGCTAGGACCCTTAGGAGCCGAGCAAAAAGGTAAAAAAGTCAGAAACATCGCTAAGCCAAAAGCGAATTAATGCAATGCGATCCAACGAGCTAGGTCGGGAAACCAACAAATTTCACGCGGACGAAGTCGCGGGCGGAAGCTAGTTCTTCAGATAAAAGTAATATTTATAGAATAGAATACTCTTTATTATGTACACCATATAAATTACAGACATAAATACAGAAACTACAATGGGTGACACAATGGGTGGTCTTATCGCTAAGAGCGATCTTTTAAAGACAACCTTTGGATGGATTAAAAAGGGGAAAGACAGACAAATACTATCAAAAAACTGTCAAATGCTTTTTTTCATGTTTTCTTAATTGTTCTAATCCTCCGATATTTCGGTACTGTGTCAAGCGCCACATTTATGTATAAACTTAAATTAAATTGTATTTTTCTAATTCGTAGGAGGTTGACGTGCGACATGGAGGCGACGAAGGCCGCTTTGGAGTCTGAACGAAAGATACAGCAATTACAGATGCAGGCTATCAATGCGTTGTGGAAGAAAGTGTCCACTTTACAGGCTGCTGGTAAGTTGCAGTTATACCCTTGGTTTGAGAGTTTGATCTGATATAAGTTGCACGCCCACTTTGTCGTCACTAGCAGCGTCGGCATTTCGTTTTACATAACATAATCAGCCTATAAAATTCCCACTGCTGGGACACATGCCTCCTCTTAGTGAGAGAGAGTGGGCCGTAATCCACCACGCGGGCCCAGTGCGGGTTGGCAGATGTCACATGTCTTCGAATTCTTCACAGCAGTGGTGATGAAATAATTTACACAAAGTAAAGCGCCTGTCTGGATTCATTTCGTTTTATTTCACTCAAAAAGACGACCGGCGTCGAGTTTCATTTCGAACCATAATTCTAACCCCTAAAACCTAATTTAGTCTATTGTGTTTGCCTTTAATTTTAGATAACCAGAAGCAAAGGCTATCGGAATCAGATGACAGCACAGACGCGCTGCGACAACTCTCGGAGACGTGTTTCAGTCTACAGGCACAGGTGTGTACCAATTGTAATGTAAAACTTCCCAGAATCCTGCGCAGATGTTGGGTTTTTATAATATTGACTCAAATTCATATGTGACAAAGTTCAAATTATATTGTAAACAAAACATTTAGTACCTTTTCATTACAATTGGTTACTGAAAAATCAACTTAAATTACATAACTCTACAGTAGATAGTTGAATGTAAATTGTCTTTGATTCTGAATTTAAATACTTGAGCTCTTTGTGGAGATGTTCGTTCGAGGAAGTACTTCTACCATATTGGTTTCTGCCGCCATTGTCTGATACATATTTCGTTTGTTCCTAGGTAGCGGAACTGCAAGGTTGTATGCAAGAAGTTTTGAAGGCCGTGTCTACTAAAAACCACGCGGAGCCGGTCGCAACACAGACAGACATTACGGCTATCATCACACCTCAGGTAAGCGAAATTACACTGTCATACAGACGACAAACAGCCTTTACTTTGCACGCTGTTATTATTAAAGAGCGTGTGTTGAACAAAAGTTTCTGAACATTGTTGTTGCAGCATGTTTTTCATGTTTTTGTGTTGTGTCGCGAATGTTTTAAGATTCTGTGAGATGATGTATGAGATAGATATGTAAATTATAGTACTATTTTCTTGATTTATTTATGTCTTTACTTTGTTTTTCTTATTTGGTAAATTTTCTTAATTTCTCGTGTTCTTTTTTATGTTATAATTTTACTGTACAACGCCTTAGATGTATTTAAATCTTTTATGTTGTGCGGGTATATCTTAAAGAGGATATGTTGCTGAAATAAGTACTTTTGTGATTGTATGCAAAATGTTTCCAGCAACTACATGCGTTAATTTTGTCGACGACATATACAGGGTGAGATTGAACACATGCGACAAATCAAAATAGGCGATTGTACCTACTCATCATTATGAACAACTTTTACTATAGGACCAAACCTGAAATCGCGAAAAAAAAAAGTCAGCTGTTCCCTACATTTTGACGAGTTTTGCGAACATAAATGCTGCTGTTTTTTTTTTTCGCGATTTCAGATTTGGTCCCATAGTTAAAGTTGTTCATAATGATGAGTACAATCTCCCTTTTCGATTTGTTGCATGTTTTCAATTTCAACTTGTATAAGTGTTTTTTGAGAATTTTGTAGTTAGTCAATCGCTTAACGTGTATGTTTGGTTCAGGAGGAGCGCTGTACGTGGCTGCGGCGCCCGCAGTCGTTACCGCTGGGCGGCGCGCGCGCGGACCCGCCGCCTGCGCCGCTGTCGCAGCGGGAACACAAGTGAGTCACACACACTTATAGTCCATTTACTATAGCATTAGACAGAAGTTAAAAAAGGCTCTTTTAGGGGCACACTTTGTAATAAAAGTACAACAAATATAATTACAGTCAAGATTCATGTGGAGTTAAATATAATCAATTTAAATAACAGCAATCACACTTAATTGTACTTATTTAACCTATCTACCTTCTGAACTTACAAGACTTTCATTTAATATTATTCAGTTTTTACATAAAATACTGTCGTGTCAATGTTTAAAATGTAAAAGAAGCAGGGACAGACAGTACCGGGAACGTTTTTCATGTCACTATAACTCTACCAAATCTAAAATGTTACCTATTCCCTTCATAAGTTGTGGCAGCACGTGTTTTTTTATTTTGTCGGTTTATATAAAGTTGTTTTTAATAAACTGATTGTTACTAAAAATTGTTTCATATTATGTACCTATCCAAGAATCGTGACGAGTAGATAGATAGGATATGCTTTATTGTATGCCATACATTGTTACTTATAAAAAAAGCACAAACATTATTTATTAAAATTGTTTGAACTTAACTTGAAAATAAAAGGTTTCGTACTCCTGCTTCTACGAGCCTCTTTTTTCTAATGTTATAATAAATGGACTATAAAAACGAACATTGTGTTGTTACTATAAACACATGCGACGTTTCGACAGTTCACATGACATACTCTTGTTGCAACAAAGGACGGTACTCACCGCGAGCATTCACTATACGAATTGGTGTTGCAAACATACGTTGCGCGAGCTTTTGTTACGCGAAGAACATTCATTTGCGAAACGAACGCTTTGGTGAGTGCGTGAATCCAAACACGAAAAACAAACTAATCGCTATTCTCCCGAACGAGTGTTCCGTACCTACCGAATAAATATGGTATATTTATTCAAATCAATCGTGCAGTTGTGTCTTTTGTTGCACTAAATAAACGTTTTATCTATCTATCTAATGCATTCTGAGCGAACATTTCTTACGTTTGTATAATAGTAACATCACGTATTATCGTCAAAGATCATCAGTAGTATGAATACATGGAAAATCTCTTTGTAACTTATATTTTTCGACGTCTCTTGTGCAGTGCAAAATCGAACGAAACGGCTGCTCTGGGTATAGAGCGGACCGAGTCCGTTATAGAAGAGAGCTCGGCGGAAACGGCTGAAGTGGATGTCGACTCAAGGGCATGTGACGTCATCGTCGACTGATAACGCAGGCAAGTACGTATTGATCAGAAACCCCTGGGTTGATGTTGACACCCAATACCGTTGTTATATTTGGTTAAAGAGATAGTATACTCCTTAATAATATAATATGTTTACGGCTAACCCTATGTGTCGATATGAAAGCTAATTGAATCTGTTGCCGAAACTCTAGTCAACTAATATGAATGGTTATAGTCCTTGCAAAGCATGCTTGAATTATGTGACATAAACTTTCTTCTTATGAACATTGACGTAAGGTGCAAATTACAATGACAGACACGCGCTTGGAAAATACAAATAGTTATTTCGGCCAACCAATCTTATCAGCTACGTGAGTTTTGACACTAGATTTACTATTATTATTATTAAATGGCTTTTGACAAACTGGGTGTAAAATTGACAACATTTCAAATATCTGATTGTAATATTATGTTAGTGTATAAAATAATGACGTAGGTAGCGTAGAAATATGGTGTGCAGCTAAATTGCCAAAGATATAAAATCTGTTTAAGAGCTACATATTTTGAAAAAAACCTGAACAATGGTGGTTTTTCACAATAAATGATCGTAAACAAAATTTGAGTACTCAAAACAAAACACGCAGTATACTGTCTCTTTAGTACCAACTAATTATTTAGTGACCTTTAAGTGTAAGAGAATTCGTAGGTCTCGGGATAAAGCAAATTGAAACTATTCATAATAGTCGTAAGGTTCATATTCGTGGTACGCTAAAGCAAAGCTTGGTCTGTAATGTGGGCTTGTTAAAGAATTAAGGTATGATATGATATTTTTGTGAGAATGTTAAATCATGGTTAAGTTATATAACGAAAGCATCTCAAAGGCCTTCAAAGGTCTCTTTTACATTTATATTTGCACTTTATTTCTTACCGCAGCTGCCTGTATACATGCTGCCACTATAAATATATAAATATTTTATTATCAGTCCAAACAACACTTCTCTATACAAAGTGGCATGGAAATCGACGCACAGCACAACCTGTAACCATGCATGATTCAGAACACAACTGAAAATTTTCGTCGGTTATAAAAAAAAATCAGAAGGCCAATTCTCGTAATTTAAAACGTTCAAAATCTAGTCGCGGTCTCATCTCGGCGACAAGCAAATGTCAAAAACTTGTCAAAATGTATCGAAATTTTCAGTATTTTTGACAGATTGAGACTGAGATCAGACTGTGAACGTTCTTAAAATTACGAGAATAAAATTGCCCCTCTGATGTTGCATGCATGTGACCGCGTAGGTATTCCACTTTTCTATGACTCAGCAGATTTTTTTAAAATAACCGACGATAAATTTCTACCCTAGGGAGTTTAGATTCATGTGCTGAATTCATGATTATAGTTTGGGCGTTGATGTCCCTGCCATCCTGTATATGTGAAAAATAAAAACTTTTATAATTAATCCGATGGGGTTTGCTTGAAAGTTTGAAAGTAATGCTGTAAAGTTGATTCTCTGTTATATACCAAAGAATGTGATAGAAAGCATTATGAAAGACAAAAAAAAAAAAAACAGCACCAATTTTTTTTCCAACAAAAAGGGTTGTTTTTGATACAAAGACACTAACATTATTCTATTCTAGAAAACTATCTCAAGAAAATTAGACTGGTTGAAGTAAAATAAAAAAAAATGTTTATCTTTAGATGTAATTATGTGGATTAAGTGAGATTTTATCATAATCTGAAACAGCTGATAGAGAAGCAAGACGAATTCCAAAAAGAATACCTAATTACAATTGTTCAAGTTCTATAATCGCTTGCTTAATAGAAGTGTTTTGTATCGCCGAAGCTTGGTCATTATTCTTGCTTTATACAAGACCAATTGGAAACAAGACTGGAAAAGACGAATGTTTTGTTGTTCGCTGATATCCTTGCCAATTTGAAATTACCGCTTGTACAGACGCTAACATATGAAGCTACCCGAAACTGTCAAATTTTCCCACTCAACTTTGAGCCTTATGCTTTATCGATAAAGTTGAAAATCTGTTAAATAAATTTGACGAATTGTAGTAGCTTGATGTGCTAGCGTCTGTACATACAGGCTATTGATTTAGTCACCTGAATCAGTTAAGGGCGGTTCTACATTTCTATTCGACACACATTCACGGTTTTGGCTTACGAGTTGGGTCGTAGGTTCGAATCCACACAGGCGCTTTACTTTGTGTAAATTATTTCATCACCACTGCTCTCAAAACGGTGAAGGAAATCATCGCGAAGAAACCGGCATGTTCAAGAATCAAAAATTCGAAAACGTGACATCTGCCAACTTGCACTGGGCCCGCGTGATGGATAAAGGCCCATTCACTCTCATAGAGAGGAGGCCTGTGTCCCAGTAGTGGGAGCATTATAGTCTGATTACTTATGTATCGCTGATGTTGGTGGCAAGTCTGCGAGGCTGAAGTGGGACTGGGCGGGTCACACTTATAGGATGCATCCAGACAGATGGGCCAAAGTCGTCACACAGTGGGTGCCTGAAGACGGGCGTCGTCACCGAGGCAGGCCTAAGAAACGCTGGCGTGACGACTTAGACTCATTCCTAACCGACTGGACGGAGAAAGCACAGCACAAGGAGAAGTGGAAGGAAATGGGGGAGGCCTTTGCTCAGCAGTGGGACAATACAGGCTAACGGAAAAAAAAAAAAAAAAAAAAACTTATGTGTTTACACAATCACGTGAACAACATTCCCATCACATTTTTTTTTTCACGAGTTTGTGATGCGTTTCTAAACAAAAGCTATTTCATTATGATGGGAACTGTAAAGTACCTTAACGATGGATACATGTGAGTAAATCAACAGCCTGTACATAAATAAATTAAATTAAAATTACGTTCTACGATACGAATATACGTTTTTTTACCTAATTGCCCATAGTTTTAACAATGATAAATTTCGTTAAATTCTTTTTTTTCTGTTGGTTGACTGACCTGACGATCTGTAAATTACGCATAATATTATTATTATAGTTTTAATTAACACTTTAGTAAATTCTAGAATTATTTAAACGTTCACAAAGACGTGGTTGTTTATTTTCAAACGTAATAATAACGAGTATTGTGCTATTGTAATCAAAGTTGCTCATAACAGTTTGGTTCTTGTACACTGTGAACAAATGAAAAGTAAAGGCTTGCGCCTACTGCAGCCGCGTTGCGCAGCAGCGTATCGGATTGCAAAACAAATAAACCCAGTGCGGCCCGCCTGTTGTGTTGTGCGACGGTCCATACAAAAAGAAAGAAAGTGATTGAAAAGGACTTTATCGTTGTGTTGCGGCGCGGCTCTCAGTGTGCGCTAGCCCTTATAAAACAATTGCGACGGATATTTCTGTCAACGATCTACGGTCGCTCGGTCGGTCGGTCGGTATGTACTAAGAAATATAATGTCGAAAAATAGGGCAGCAAAATTTCCTTAATCTGGAGAGTCACAGTGTATGTCACTTAGTTAACGCACTGACTTCACTGCCATTTTGCAAATAAACCATTGAATTTTTACATTTTTACGATTCACAATAATTGTACACAAATCGGCTGATAAGGCAGTATTTTATTGTTAAAAAAAATATTTATTTCTAGTTGTGTGGTACATAAATGTTAATATTTATTTAGATTAAAATTATACAAAGAATAGATGTGAAGTTCTGGAGGATTCTAGAACATTTCTAGAGCTTTAAAACGATCTGGTAAACAATGTCACTTAGAAAATAAGGTATAAGTTCAGATTTCAATGATTAAACTACCTACACAGTCTTTGCAATCATAAAGCATCTATTTAAACATGTTTATACACCATAGAAACCGTTTTATTGGTATGGAAGTTAAATAGCCCCACTTTTAGTAGAAAACAAGAAGGAAAAGTAATTATGTGCCAAAATAAGTTCTCTATTTAGTGCAGAAATCATAAACATACAGCACGATGCATTTGGAAGTGAAACAATGGGTATTTTATGGTTTTCGACTTCAAGTCTGGGAAAATCGCACTTGGTGATAAAATAAATAAAACAAAACATGTGAAAAGTATGTGTGAACATATTGACTGTATTGACGTCACTAAACATTGTGAGGGCATATTTTATTAGCATAGAGCTTACGAATTACTCGGCAAAACTGATGAAGATCTTGCTACAAAAACGGCTAAAACTTGAACCAAAAAACAACAAAACCAGCCATATATTAGCAGATCTACACAAAAAGTCGAAAATAACTAAGAAAGTTAACCCCCCCCCCCTGCCTGCTGTTGCCTGAGCTTGAAAAAAAAGTCCAATGTCGATGATGATTTTAAAAATGGCGTCGTTGATATGCGTCAATATTTGGCAGGAAGAAGTGATCTTACGAAATTCGACTTGCCATTAGGTTTAAGTAAAGACGAGATAATTTGAATTAAGCATTTGACTATCAAGTTAAAATGATTAGAAGTACAGACGCCAGCACCACAAGCTACTCGAAACTGTACAATTTTCCCAATCAACTTTGAACCTTATGCTGTAGCGATAAAGTTGAAAATCTATTAAAGAAATTTTACAGATTGTAAGTGTTAGAGGCTGTCTGTCATTAAGAAGGTCTAATATACTTTGAAGTATATAGCTGTACGCTACGAATAAGTATTACTTATTCGCAGGCTGTACGAGGATCTTATGGCGCTTGGCCAAAATCGGAACTAACGCTGCCATCTTGTATTTTCAATACATTTCACAAAACAATTTGCACAATTGTTTACCAACAGCTCCCCTGTTAACGTCTAGCAATGTACAGACGCCAGCACATCAACCTACTACAATCTGTCAAATTTCATTAATAGATTTTCAACTTTATCACTAAAACATAAAATTCAAAGTTGATTGGGAAAATCTGACAGTTTCGGGTAGGTTGATGTGCTGGCGTCTGTACCTACCTTGTCCATCTTATGATTGCCAATGCTCACATGCCAATGCTTATTTTAAACCTGCCTGCACATTTGTGCCATTTCAACGGACTGGATAATGTGACCGTGACAAATACGCGTGGCGAAATCCAATGTGACAAAGATATCCATTCTGAACCTTCATAATATTCATTTATCTCGAGAATGTTGCATTCATTCTGAATATTCTTATTGCTTTCATTTGTAAATCTTTGATAGTCGTTACGGGTAGTCGACCCGAAAGCCTGACAAAGTCTCACCAAGGAGTATCGTATTACCCAGTAACTGGGTTGTGGAGGTTACATAGGTAGTCGCTCCATATAAATTACTGGTATTCATCTGCATCCGGTTAGACTGGGAGATGGCCTATTAAATTAAATAATAATACGTTAGAAAACTGACATTATTCCTCTACTAGATGGAACACTTATTTTGGTACAATTAATATTCATTCGGAAAAATCATACTCTTCTTTGTTATCTAGTGCAACAGTGCCCGCTAGCGGCTGAATTTGGCAGTAAGGTTATATTGAGAATAAACTAATAATCTCTCATGACATTTACGTTGCAAGTAGAATGTCGCAACCAAAACAGCAATTAGAAAAACCACTGTATTATTAAGAAGTTATAATTAGTTTTATTGGTAATTATTATAAAAAGGTAAAAAACGAGATGCCTTGTGTATTGAGCTTTATTTTTCGCGATATTTTTTTAATTTTCTATTTTTATGGAGTGTGTCTAGTTAACGAATCTCTACGCTTGAATATTTTTTGGAATTGTCTTTATTTTTTTATCTGTAATAAAATTGTGACTATTTGAATTTTGAGTACGTAACGGAAACTGAGTTTGAATAATGGGTTGAAAACCGTTTGTTACATGTGATTGTCCGAAGCAAATGTCAACTTTTGACTGTATCTTGGTTCTGTTTCAGGGTTCTTGGCCAACTTGTAAGGTAAAATTATTTTTGACATCGGATATATGGAATTCTGTATGTTCTTAGCAAGTACAGCTGGTTTTCCGGGACAGATTGCTGCAGGTTGATGAAAAACTACCTGTTTCTTTGAGAGTGTGCAGACCAGTTATTATTATACGGTACTGACTTGTCTTTACCGGAAATTCGCGTCTTGATACAAGCACCCTGAGCCCCCTGATTACTTCCCTGCAAACTTATTGGCAACTATCAGAAACTCAGATTCAAATAGTCCCAACGTATAATGGAGTTCTTATATGCTAAGTACTAGTCATTTTTAACAACGCATTGTCATTTTATTCTTGGTGGTCAGTGCAATTAATTTTTAGCTTTGCCTTACATGACATTAATGTGTTCATAAAACTTTGTTTTCTCATAATAATTATATAGTTCGTTAAGTGCGAGTAGTAATAGATTGTGTAAATGTGTTTTTCTGTACTTTGTCACTCTGTGACATAAAACAAAGTGGTTAAAGATTTTTGTATGGAGCCTGGTATACCAACCTGTTCGCCATTTTTTTTTAAATTGTAGCGCTTGAAATCTATGTAAATCGATAGCTGACATCAGTTGATGCAAAACAGAATACATATTACGTTTTCTTTTTACATTGATGTCATCAAAAAAAAAAAAAATGGCCGTCAGGTAGGTATGCCACGGACTTTCAAAGCCCTTAAGGAAAGGAGTGTCTGTATTGATAGACTCTGGAAAACTGGTTGAATAAAGTATGTTGTACAGTTTCTTATTGTGATTGATGTTTACAATTTATGTTTGTGTTGCATAAATATTAAATATTATATTGCGCTGAACAGACATATTTAAATCTGTCTTCAGTTTCAAAGTACAGTAAAACGCGTTTTTTTTTTTAACTAGAAAATATGACCAACATTGTGAACGGAAATGTTAACCGTATAAACATAAGATTAACTCGATGTAAGATCTTTTGGTGTCTTCACAAATATTCGATATTGACGCATGAATGTAGCTTCTTATTTCATTGAACTTGAATTGCATCAAGGCTCATTGATACGGAGAGAGTAAGTACCTCGCTCAGAAGATGCAAGGCGAGATATTCGCTCGGCGTCAATAAACTTTAAATGTGAGTAGAGTGCAATAATCACTTAAAAGCATACCTTAATTATTGAGTGCACATTCTCGCCACAAAACTTACGAGTTCTTGCCCGTGTATGTCTTTATTTTGAGTTCATAGCCGTACCGACTTAAAATAACTCAAAAGTTATCACACTAATAAAATTATAAAGGCAAAAGTTTGTGTGTTTTTATGTTTGTTACTTCTCCACGCACAAACGGCTGGACCAATTTTGATAAAATTTGGTATGGAGGTAGCTGACACCCTGGAACTAACACATAGGATACTTTTTATCCCGATATTCCCACTGGATCGAAACTTGTGCAGGTGAAACCGCGTTAATTTAATTTCGGTCGGTTCGGCTCACACAAATATTAATTTTAAATAATTGTGAAGTCGCCATAAAGTTCCAAAGACACTTGCCGTCCTGTGTAATTTCAATTTCATCGCAAACCCACCTATTTGTTGTCCATTACGTTATAGCCTGTATTTATTATGTTTTATAAAACGATTTTAAAACATTTGCCGGCTTTTATTCACACCGTAATAGCCTGCGCAGACGACGGACTTTCGTCCACGGATTTTTTTTGTCCGCGGCGATAGAACGTATGGAAATCTATGCAATAACGCACACGAAGGACAAGTAAACTGGTGGGATTTCCATACATTCTATCTTTGCGGACAATTTCTCCGCGGACAAAAGTCCCTCGTCTGCGCAGGCCTTTAACGACAACTCTGTTACTTTTCAGGTAATTACTTGGGCAGGAACCGAAAAGGGGAGTGTTAAAATCATTATTGTTCCAGTGCGAAGAAGAGCAGGTTCGCTTTTCGACTGAATTTTTTCCTTGCACTGAAATTATTATGATTTTACAACACTTCTCTATGCCCTGATAATTCTAAATCGCTGACAAGCAGAACTGTTATCTTATTAATTACTAGCTTCTGCCCGCGACTTCCTCCGCGTGAAATTTCTTGTACTCCGGATCCACCCCTTCGCATCGCATCGCCCGCCCGCGCTATTTCATCGTTTTCGCTTATTATTCTTTCTGTGTTTTTACCTTTTGCTCAACTCCTAGCGTGATATTAAATAGCCTCTAACTTTATTCAAGAATTGGGCTATGAAATTAATAATAATTTTTCAAATCCGACCTGCAGTTCCAGAGATTAGCGCGTTCAAACAAACAAACAGTTCAGCTTTATTATTAGTATATGTAGATAGAAGATATAGATATCAACAGCGTCGTTTTGGGTTTCGTTGTGTGTCTATGAAATATTTCGAGTGGTTCTGCACTGTGTTTCGTGTTTCTGGCATTTATGCAGTTTGGAGTCGTTGGAAGTAGTTTTTTTTTGTGGTCTCTGATTTAAATGTCGAAAGTGTAATCATTGAAAGTACATATCTTAAAATGCTGTCTAAAGTTTTACTAGGTACACTTTTTTGTGAATGGCTCCGTGCTGTCTCAACTTCATATATTTGCAAATAAACAATTTTGTGAAAGGGCCGTTGTTTTATATTTTTGTTTTTAATAAGTATGATAGATCTTTATTGATCTACTGAACGAAAAAGCTTGCAATACTGTATTTTGGTCTGAGGTTTCACAAATTGAGTTGTTGGTGTCTCTTGTGGTGTCCTGTCATTGTTGGTTCTTTTCTATTATAATAAAAACAAATGGAAAAATCTTAAAAAAATGTTTGTATTTATGTAATAGTCGATATAAAATCTTCTGGTAGATAACGAGTGCATATAGTACGAAGGACAGCGCTTTCCATCGGTTAGTGGAAGAAAAATAAAATTGGTTTAATCGCTTTGTTTCAAATGTTACTGGTTTTATCATAGTCTGAGGAGAAAGTTTCTTAATTACAGAAGGTTTGCGTAAAATGGTCTGGGTAAGCTCGCTCCATCGTCGACTTTGTCTCTGTCACCTTTGACCTAGGCTAGAGTCAAGAGCAAGCCCATTTCAAATAAAAAAAAAAAAAAATGTTATATGTTGTATATGTGTATACAATGTTAAAAAAAAAAATCTAATTAAAATTAATATTTGATGGTAAATCTACATATTATCTAATAGTAAAGCTGAAGGGTTTGTTTGTTTGAACGTGTTAATCGTAAGGCTGTGTACTCGATTTGAAAAATTATTATTGCATTCCATAGTCCAATTCTTCATGAAGGTTATAGGCTATTTACCATCACGCCGTAGCGTGTGTGTAGCGTTCCTTTTTTATTTTTACTCGGTTCCTAAGGGTCGTATCTAGAGAATACAATCCCGAGCATGTTTTTCGATCCCGGGATTACGGGATTCTTATTGCGTAATCCCGGGATCCCGGGGCTACCCCGGGATTAGACTATGTGGTTTCTAATTGGTCTCAAATGTAAAAAAAAGAGTAATTTCTTGAAAAATATTTTTAATTTTATTGCACAACACAAATCACAATATAGTAAGAAAAGAAAAAGACAAAACAAAGATACTATACTTTGTAAGAAATAAAAAGACAAAAGAAAACTTAAGTATTTAGAATTTTGAAAATATAATCGTAGAAATATCAATGCATTCAAGGTTTGACTTCCAAGCCTGCTTCGTAGTTTATTGCCAACATAAGCAGCAGCTGAGAACGCTCGTTCAGGTTCAACACTGATTGGAGGAATAGACAATAGATACTTATATGCTGTTTCTAAGTGATATCCACGAACTCCTCCAATTTCAAACAGGCTCATTTCACGTCTAATACTATTTGCCAACCCCGGTTCATTTTGTATTTGTACTTCATGATCTGGGGATTTCATACTCTTATCAATTTCCAGCTGTAACTTTTCCTTTAGTGTCAATTGGGCGAAGTTCTACGACAAACATATTAGGGCTGTATCTACGTAGTACGTATCGTAAGCGTATCAGTGTTTTTTTTTTTTGGCGATAAGTAAAAAATGCTATTAATATAATCTAGGCAAGGTCATTGTCAAGGCGCAACGGACTACGGAGTGCAAACTATACCTGTTTGTGGCAATCCCGAAAATCCCGAGATTAGCCAAGTCCCGGGATTTTCGGGGTCAGAAAACGGCCGGTTCTTTTCTCTTATAATAAAAACAAATCGAATTAAAAAAAAAAAATTGAGTATTTATGTAATAGTTGATATAAAATCTTCTAGTAGATAACGAGTGCATATAGTACGAAAGACAGCGCTTTCCCTCGGTTAGTGGAAGAAAAATAAAATTGGCTTAATCGCTTTGTTTCAAATGTTACTGGTTTTATCATAGTCTAAGGAGAAAGTTTCTTAATTACAGAAGGTTTGCGTAAATGGTTTGTCAAAGTACGTTTAATAGGATTGATGAAAATTTTTGTGGATAGCAAGTCTGCAGGTTGTAGTCGTATTTTGTATTCTTTTTAGAATGTAAAAAAGTTATAATAATGTAAGTATTCAATATCAATCGTCTCTAGTTGGTTGTTATTCCCAAAATAAACTTCATGATTTTTTTGTATAAGTTTGTTTTGGTGGTTTTTGGTTTGCTTTCATGGTAGCTATTTAAATGTTTATTACTTATAAAAAAATGTTCCGTCTAAGGGTTGTCCGTAGTTATACATCTGGAATCTGTCTGAGCGTTTTCCGCGCATTCTCTTGGTCTTAGTCTTTTCATAGTTTGAATTTGATAAACTTTACTCTTAAAGAGGCCCCATAGAAAAAATCCATGGCTTTGAGATCTGGCGATCTTGGTTGCTAAGAGATCCCCGAAAAGGATCAACAATATGATTAAAAAAAAAATGCCGAGGGCGAGGTATCTAGCCTAGCTCTATTCGGTGTGGCGCCATCTTACTGAAACCATGTGCGTGAACTAAAAGAAGTATGTTGTCTCAATCTTAGAAGCAAATAAATCATTGATCATGTGTCGTCTATAATTTCCGCCCAAAGAGTTTGTCCTCGAGAATGGAAAAAAAAAATAAGTGCCATGATGCCATGGACTGATAACGCACAGTTGACGGTCGGTCCTGTTTGTATATATATAATGAACTGGTCCTGGTAATTGATACTAATATTGTACATTATGCGCACTGCTTGGCCTAGGCTGGTAAACAGGATTTGACGGCGGTACATGTGGCGCGCTGCTTGGCCCAGGTTGAAAAGCAGGATCTGACGGCAGTACGTGTGGGGAGCTGCTTGGCCTAGATCGGGGATGGGGAAACTTTTTCCTTCGCGTGCCAATATAATACTAACGAAATATATGGCGGGCCAAGTTGTTTCATTTTTGGCTATGTTAATTACTGAAATAAAAATTTTGATATGTATTTTTGAAACACTAATTTATTGTGGAAAGTGTGGAACTCTCTGTCGGCATCTGTGTTCCCTCCCACATTTAACCCGTCTGCCTTCAAATCAAGAGTGAACAGGCATCTTCTGGGCACGCTCGATCCATCATAGACCTCATCTATCGCTTTCCATCAGGCGTGATCGGGGTCAAGAGTGCGCCCATTTAGCAAAAAAAAAAAAAAAAAAATTGTGCAATATTAAAAAATAATTATTGGAATAAAAAAGAAATTGGAAATTGTAATTAAATTCAACTTTTAAGTTAGCTGCGAAGTAAAAAGTTGAGGAGCGCTGGTCTTTGTGGGGACATGTGACATGTGGAGCTGTTTTTGTTTTTCCATGATTTCATCATAAACCGGGCTCCATTTGTGATGCTGAACATTTTAGTAGTGAATAAAGGTGGTCATCCGAAAGCCTATTACGAAGACAATTTTTTTTTTTTTCTAAAAGATGGACTCGCAGGAGGTGGGGAGGAGTGAGCATGTGAGGAGGGTCCCTTGGGAGAGGTTGGTGTCAGGAGTGTGTCTACTTGTCCCTCCTGCTCCTCTTCCTGCGGTGTGGTTGGTCCTCGTCGCTCTCGGAGTCTGTGGCCTCGTGGGTCCTCCTCGAGGTCGGATACCCCAATTCTTCCAATTTCTTTCTGGTGTCTTCCGACAGCTCTCCCAGCTCCATGGCGGCGGTCTTCTTAACGTATTTATCAATCAGGGCGGTGTGTGTCGAGCCGTGCGACTGCGAGATTTGAAAGTTTTCTCCTATCAACTTCTTAACCTTGGCATATGCTATAGCCGCATAGTAGAGGTCGGGGTAGTGAGCGTGATGGAGGGTTTGGTGGGCATTTATGTCGCGCACTCTGCTGTAAGCTAGCTGGGGGTCTGCTTCGTTTGCGGCTGCCCATTTTGCTCGCAGGATCAGAGCCTGGTCTAGAACGGCAGGTATCTCCAATGCCCTACAATGAGACTTGATAAACTGTTCCATGTATTGCACTGCTTTGAGTGATGAGAACTCCCAAACTAGCTTGATTTGTACAAGAATGGCCCCCGCCACTCCTGTTTTGCTGATGCTTGTCGCCCTGTCTACGATTTCACGGCGTAGGTCCTCCCGACCCGCTACTATGGTGGTGAATCTGCCCGCCAGAGATAGTTTTATAGGCCACTTTTCTTTCTCTACTAAATCTGTGACCTTTGCTGAAGCCATTGCCGCCTTCCACCTTTTTGTATAAGCGGGGGCGTTTTCGGGCGTGATGGGTTTGGCTAGGGTCATAAGGGAGGTCAATATTATGGCTAATACTCCCTGATCTATGACTTCCTGGGGCGTTGGTGTAGATCGCTTAGCTGCTTCTCCTGCCCGCGCATTGGTGATACAGTCCACTTTTATAGGGGCTAAATAAGAGAGAACCACAGATAGTAGGAGGTCATCTGTGTATTTTGCCTCCCCCTCAACTACTTCTCCCCCGCCTGCGTGACATAGTGCCCAGTTGCTTACATACTGATATGTGCGCTGGACACTGACTGAGAGCGTGGTTTGGTCTGCCGGTATAGTGTAAACCATGTTGCATGTAGGATGAGTCTGCGTTCCTGGCGTGACCTGGGACTTGATATCAAGTAGGTCAGAAGACAATTTTTTCTTAATTTCATTATTGAAAAAGTTTGTTCGCACAAATAGCTTGTACCAAACATAGCCATTATTTTTTGGGCGTGGGCAACTACACACATCAAAAGCGTCTAGGGATCAACATATATTTTTGCAATAACTTTTCTCCTGATTGATATTAATTAAAATTTTCTTTAAGGATTCATCAAATAAAGTGTTTTCGTTTGTCACAGTAACGATAAACCAAGTCACCTTTGCGTTAATAAAGAAATTTGCCATTTTCCTAATAAAGGGATTTTTGACATTTGAACCACTAACACAAAAGTTCGAAAAAAAGACTGAAATAACAGTTTTCTCTAAAATTTTATTGGGTAACTTAAACAATTAATAATCCGTGTTTCTACCGCGAACACTAACAACACAAGAACATCGGTTTGGCATACTCAAAATGAGTTCATCCAAATCACGCTGTGGAATGGCCGCCCATGTTCGTTGCAACAACAAAAAAAGGTCTTCTTGCGACTGGATACCCTCCATATTCGGCAGAGCTCTTCTCTGTAGCATATCCCATGCATGCTCAATCGGGTTCAAGTCTGGCGACTGAGCAGGCCAGGGCAGGACATTGATGTTAGCTGCGGCGAGAGTCTGTCTTACAACTCTTGCGGTGTGCGGTCGTGCATTATCATGCATTAACTGAAATAAGGGACCGATTTGCACTTGTAGAGGAACGATGACGTCTGATACAATCGTCTCAGCATAAATTTGAGCGTTGAGGTTGCCTCTGATCCAAATCAACTCAGTTCTTCCGCCGATCCAAATACCCGCCCATACCATGATGGTTCCACCACTATAAGGATGGACTTCCTGGCAGGATTTTAATCGCTGTTGGCGTCCAGGGGTTCTCCAGTGTCGTATACGTCTTGTATCCGGTCTCATACCAAAACGAGACTCATCAGAAAAGCACACGAAACGCCATTGTTCTTCTGCCCAATTTCTGAGTTCAAGAGCCCATTGATATCGAATCCTACGATTGTGCATTGCTATAGGTGGTACCCGTAGCGGTCTTCGGGAATGAAGGTTCACTTCATGCAAGCGGTTTCTGACTGTTTGGTCGCTAATTAAGTTCCCTGAAGAGTGATGAAGCCTCACGGCTAACATCATGGCGGTTATTGTTGGAGCTCTTCGAGTTAAGATTTGAATGTATCGGTCTCGTCTCCGTGTGGTGCAGCGATACCGTCCCCCATGGCGCTCAGCCACGGTACCAGTGCTTCGGTAACGTGTCCAAAGTCGACTGATAACACTGACTTGTATTCAGAGCTAAAGCCACAGTACGTTGCCGGGAACCAGCTTCTATCATTCCCACGGCTCTGAGCATTTCTTCCCTGCTTAAATGACGTCGCCGCTCCATAATAACGTTGGTTTTAATCAGTAGTAGGGAAACAGTAGCACTAATAATGTCTTCAATGCGTTGTATGTTTTTATAGGGAAAATATTGACAGCTGATTTTCATCTTTTACTCGAATTTGATTCACAGTTCCTGATTCAAATTATGAAATGCACCAAAAAGGATCCATATAAATTTATAAAATCATAAATTTATTACAAAGCCACATCTCAATCTCAAGAAATCCGCATAAAAATGGTTGATCCCTAGACACTTTTGATGTGTGTAAATACAAACATAACGTACAATTACTCTACACAGATACCGATTCTTTCATCTATCAAATCACAACTGAAAATTTTTATGAAGATATTAGATGTGACTTAGAGGCTAAATTTGACACCTCTGATTTTCCCATGGACAATGTTTATAATCTACCATTAGTCAACAAAAAAGTGATTGGTCTTATGAAAGATGAAACCAATGGTTGTATCATCAAAGAATTTATTGGTTTACGTTCTAAAATGTATAGTTATGTTTTACAAAATGATTTGACTGTAAAGAAAAACAAAGGCACCTCCGCCGCTATTGTAAGAAAGTTAAATTTTGAAAATTATAAAAAAGCACTTGATCGTGACTATGTAAAATATGATAACATGTATACGTTTACTAACGATAAGCACCACGTTTATACACAAATTAAGAGAAAAAAAATTATTTGTGGTAATGATGATAAAAGATTTATTACTGAGGATGGAATAAACACTTTGGCTTGGGGACATTATTTAATCAAATAAAATACATTGTTTGTTGTATACAGTTTTTTTTGTTTCCTTTTTTTACCTTCCCACTTATTCTCACATAAAACACGGGGTAAGTTTCTTTACATAAGCACAACCACTAAACCACTGAACATGTTGCTGCCAAGGATCATCATCATATTCCCAATCTTTTAAGCCTCCACCACAATGAAAACACATGGTTCTATCTCCGCTACCAGTATAAAAGAAACCAGCTTCTGCAAGATCTTCAGGCCTCTTCTCTTCTTCAGGTTCTTCTTCTTCTTCTCGATCTGTTGTTTGAAATTTTGCGATCGTTTACTCGGCCCGGCACTCCTGCCGCCTCTGGCCGGGTCAAAGGGCTGGGGTTCATATGACCAGTCCGTCAGTTAAGAATCCCACAGATCTAGTTGTAACGGGGACCACTGCAGCAGTGGTCTGAACTGAAAACTTTGCTGCTTCTGCAGCAGCGATAGCATCCCCAAATCCAAAGAACAATTTCTTGTCAATCAAATCTCGTATTTCTTGTTCGCTTTGCTTGAATCTTGGGTTAGTCTGACGGAATTCATTGTCTTGCCTGATCTCGTTTCCGCGCTGATGGAGGTTTAGGCTTAAATGGTTTTCGCGATTGTGCAGGCGGAGGTTCTGCCTCATCGGCTGGCTCACGCCATTCGCGGTTAGGTGGTGGTGGAGGGCGGCTCGTGCCGCGACGTTGGTAATTACTCATATTGAAGGAAATGTTGATTTTCTGCGATACCAGAAAATAAGGTTGATAAGTTTAACAACCACACTCAAAACGGGTTGTATGTCAATAGCTGCTTTACACAACACATCTTGGTGTATTAAACGGTGCAGAAATAATACGTTATTATTAGGGTTTTCTTTGCAAAATAAACCCATAAACCCCAAATTGCTACCCACCATATTTGGTGCTCCAACCGTGGTTATGTTACATAATTTGTCCATAGGCAAGTGAAACTTTGAAAGACCCTCAAAACAAGAGTCTTAAATATTTTTTCCATTGGTTTTTCCTTTCAACGATTGTAAGCATGTTAATTCTTCGGTTATGTTGAATTCTGAATCAATTCCTCGAATAAAAATCAGCAATTGGGCAGTATCGCTCACGTCTGTGATCTCGTCCATGGTTAGAGAAAAGTATTCAAATTCGTTACAGTTCTGTTCCAGCTGTGACGATAATTGTGCAGCGATGGCGTCAATTCGATCAGTTATCGTTCTCCGTGATAAAGCTAAAGATTGAAACTCTTTACTTTTTTCTGGACAAATAATGTTGCTTACAGCCACCATGCAATCTTTTACAAACTCACCATCCGACAAAGTTTTGATGCTTTTTGCGATTTTGTAAGCTACAACATAACTTGCCAGTGTTGCAGCTTGCAACTGAGTATCAGATTGTTTCGTGAACAGAGAGAGACCATCTAGGCCCTAGATGGTCTCTCTCTGGTTCCTGGTGAATTTGGCGAGGACGAAATGTCTGAAAGTTATGTAGAAATGTCTGAATTATGAAAAAAATTTTCGCTGCCATTATTTCAGTGCGAGAGCTTTTTTTACTTTTTTATTTGCAACAACTTGAAATCTCGCTTGAATCTAACATTACTTCTACAACCCAGCGGCATATGGTGACCAGTCGTGACTAATTAGCTCCTTCCGTTGTGAGCTGATCAGCGCGGCGATCTTTAGTTGCAGGCATATACGCCGAGTAGTTGAAACGTATCAAATACGGCAGAGCGTCTCTAAACCCGCGATCGCCAGGGCGAAAAAACCAATGAAATGTACCTTCAACGTTATATAACATTCTTTGTAAAATTGTGGAATCTGAGTCAGTAGCCGCATATGGCCCCCTAAAATCTATTATGTAACCGTCACAGCTTACAATAATAAAAGGTTTGAATACGTGTGCAAACTATAACTATCTTTTTGAAATGAAAAGTTCGAACTTTTTTGAATGTAAACATATGTTTATTATATATGTTCTGTCCATGATTACTATAGCCTTTCTTTCTTCTATTGTTGAGTTAGGATTCCCAAACAAAGCGTTTGGTATAAGAAGGTTGCGTTCGTAACTGTTCTTCGATTTATATGGCCAAAACCCAGGTGCCTAGGCACAAAGTCCGCACATATTATGCAATCTCTTGCATTTTTTTAAGTGCCTCTCCAGCGTTCTCCTGCTCATTTTAAAGAGAGTTGCAAGTCTTTCATTGCTTTCGCCACTTCGCATCTTTATTAAATAATTGGCCAGAGAGGTTTTCGCTTGTAATCCAGATAAAGAAGGCGTCAGTTCCAGTATCTCATAAAAATGTTCTCTACTTAGACCCAGTCGAGCGTAGATTTCGTTGGTGTCCATATTATTAATGTTTTCGAAGTCTATAATAGAGCTTCTGGTTACCACTGCTTTCATGAGATTTAGCATATCACAGAAATGGGTGCTATTAAAATCATGTCTGAGATTTGGATTGTCATTGACCTCTTCCCAGTCATTGGATCTTAAATGTGTTTACTAGCGCTTTCCGGTGTATATAGGTTGAAATCCAGCAAAAGCGTTATCTTTAGATTTTCGGGAATTCGGTGAAGTGTAGTTCTTCTGCATCTGAGGAACATACAGTTGCTTGAAGTGCTGGGCACTTGCGAATACTCTTCATGTTGCAGTATACATTCGTGGGGGGCAGCGTTTTGATTGGGTTGCACAGCACGTTGAGCTCGTGCCGTCAAACATATTCTTGACCATTATATTCAACCTGAAAAAATAATACATATGTACAATGTAAACTCTACATAGCGACACTTATGGGATTGCGCATTTCATGGCGTTTATGAGAGTTGTCGACTTGCCGTTTCATATGAAAAAAGATATTACATTTTTTAAAGTTTAGGGATGGCTGATCAAGGCAATAAAAAATACTTTTTGAAAAATCCACTTTATTTTAACGTTTCATTGAGATCAGATATTATATTAATTGTAAAAACATAATTAGGAACAATAATCAGTCAACATCTTAAATGTTAAATTAAAATAGAAAAATATACAACAATCAAAACAGTTTCCTTGAGATCAGAAATATTAATTGTACATAATTAAGAACATTTATCAGTCACCATCTTAAATCTACATTTCTTGAATATTAATTTCAAATGGAAAAATAAAAAATTCACCCTCCTCTACAGGTTTTGGTAAAAAAGATACAATAACGTCGTGATCTATTTCAGAAATATCATTCGGAATTCTTTTAAATTTCTTTTTATGTCCAGCTGATTTAAAACCTTCAACAAGTAAAGGATCTGTTTCAGTAATCTGGCAAACATATTTGTGGGTCTTTTTACCACATCTCGAATAGAATTTCACCAATAAGAATCTTCCTAAAGTGCACTCTGTCTGCTCGTGTTCGTATTCTACTATATCTTCGTCAGGATCATTTTCAATCAGTTGTCTATTCGGGATTTCCTCACTGTGTACACCTGCAGCTCCGGCTTGAGATGAACCCGATTCAACCAATGCTTGAATTTCTATTTCTTGATGATCGGAATCTGAGGCGTTCTGTTGAACTTTGTCTGTTGTTACTTTGCTGATTTTCAGATTGGAACGCCTTTCAAAGTCAAAGTAATCGGTACTTTTAATTTAAAACACTAGATGGCCCACTCTGTATTTAGCAAGAAGCGGTGGAAGTGGAAGCAGCTTTAGGTTTCACTTTATTATTCTTCGTGCCGAGACAATATCAACCCAAAATTATTGTCTTACTATTTTCTTATGTAATTCGTTTCCTATAATGTCCTTGGGAAAACAATGTATTTTTTTCTCATTTGGGTAGAATTTAACGCCGTGGTTATTTGAGAAAATACTGATGACACCGTTTGTTGTGCCACAGAATGACCACCTGTGTATGACATATGTCTCCAATTGGTCTTTGATAATACCCTGTGGCATAGAATGACGATGCAGTCAAAACCTTCAACAAATATTACAACAATAAATTGTACATTTATTATCCAAACTAATATTATAAATGCGAAAGTAACTCTGTCTGTCTGTCTGTCTTTTCTTCACGCCTAAACTACTGAACCGATTTCGATGAAATTTGGTATAGAGATAGTTTGAGTCCTGGGAAAGGACATAGGATAGTTTTTATCCCGATATTCCTACGGGATCGAAACTTACGCGGGTGAAACCGCGGGGCGCAGCTAGTGGTTAATAAACGTTGGAGTTGTAAAATTTGGATATAAGTAGTTTCTCAAATTTCTCACAAACAATAACATAGGCTATATGAATTAAGTAAACTAAAGAGATAAGAAGTAATGTTAGGTTATCCTACCTTGTTCTCTAAGGATAAATCCGTTGACTTGACAAGCTCAACTCATCGCACAAATCGAGCACTAATTCTTTGGATAGCTTGTAGCGCCTAATGAATTCAGCATCCGTAACTGGAGCCTCTTACGTTTTTGAGTATAGTGCGAGGCAGAATCTTCCTCCATCTGTTAAAGAAAAACAAATGCGGTTAAACAAAGGCAGATATATTATAAGATTACACTTATATTGGTTTTTGTAAAATTCCACTAAAAACTTTATTTCCGTCAATAATTCACCAAACGTTTCAGTTTATGTGAGAGAAATAGTAACTTTTATTGAATCACTTATTTTGACAGTAGAGCGTTTCAGTTGAGCTGCTCTATGGACGTCATGGTACCAAACAAGTACAAAATTAAATGAATGAAACCAAAACTTGCGACTCAGTTTGGGACAATCGCTGTCAGATGGCATGGCCTAAATTGAATCGTTAAACTGACTTCATGGTACGAATTAGAAGAACAGTTCAGTTTAGGTCGTAAAATGGATCGCGTTAAGAGCTCGTGGTAGGCCTCCTGGCCTTTTTCTTCGAATTTGCTCTCAAACACAGCATAACGCTCAAATAGGTAATATACTTTATTTACCGTTTGACCTTCCGGTAAGAATTCCGGGTGCACAACACCGCGATAGTCAAAGAAAACAGTCAACATGACTGACTTTTGATCGACTGGCGTGGATTTTTAGGTTTCGGTTTAGTTGGAAGGCGCCACTCCAAAGCTTGTTGACTAGTTTGCGTGTCAAACTCGTAAACCCACGTCTCGTCACCTGTAACAATGCGTTTCATGAATGTTGGGTAGGAATTGAGTCGTTGCATGTCTTCAGCGACTCTTATGCGATTGAGTTTTTGGAGAAAATTCAGGTCTTTTGGGACTCGCCGAGCGGCAACATGTTTCATAACCAAGTGTAAATAGCATAAAAGTGTAAACAAAAAAATAACACCATTCAAATATTGGTTCATTAACTATGAGAAGAGCGTCTGTTGAATAAACATCATTTTTGACATGACCCACAAGAAGAAATTCAATGGCGTGAGGTCCGGTGACCTTGCTGGCCACCGCGTTGGTCTATAACGGCCAATCCACTGCTGTCCGAACATTTGAGACAAACGCTCTCTGGCAGACACCACTGAATGAGCTGGTGCTCCGTCTAATTGGTACCACATCCGGCTGTGTACGTCTGACCTAGCGAAAGCTCGTCCGTGTACTCGGAAACGGGTCCATTGAGGAGTTCTAAAAACTACACTATTCAAATTGCCATCAATAAAAACCGGACCAATTATGGTATTCCTTTGTATGCCAGCCCACACATTGACAGCAAATCTGTACTGGTGCGCAGTCTCCCGTAGGTACTAGATGCGGATTCACGCGGCTCCAGTACTGAAGATTCTGTCGGTTCCATATACTTAGTGAATAGTCCCGGGAAATCCGGGAACCGAAAGTTTTTATGTTTTTATCTTGCCCTGTCATTTCGTCTTTCTCTTACTTTGTCCGTTTCAACACTTTCAACTCTACTACTACGTAGCAAGTGTATTCCACGCCAAATTAGAAATATTCTAAACGCGAAGTATCATTTCCCGAAAGTATCGAAAGTACCGGGAATCCCGCTTCCTTAGCCAGAAGGTCCCAAAAATCCCGGTTCTGCATTCCCTACATATACTGTTCCTTGTGAATGTACTTTCGTCAGTCCACATCACATTATACAGGAAGTCGGGGTTCTCTAAATTATTTGTTTCTATCCAGCGACAGGTTTCTCTAACTGGCTTGTCTCTATGTAACAACGCCTGTACTTTCTTGTATTTAAAGGGCTTCCGTTTGTCGCGTTTTAAGACTTAGTGTATTGTTCTATGATTTACACCAAAATTTCGAGCTGCCCTACGTAGACTCGATGTTGGGTTGTGTTCAAAATAATTTAAAATTCGTTCGTCTCGGGTCACTGTTACTACTAATAATTTAAAATTCGTTTGTCTCGGGTCACTGTTACTACTGGAGTAGCATTATCCAAATTCGGGATTAAGGGTACATTTTCCCGTATCCTCTGGACAGCTTGGAAAATAGTGCGGCCATTGGTAGGACACACACGGGTGTTCCCATACTTCTCTCGATATGTTTGTATTGCTAAAGAGGCACTTCCTTGACATTCCTCATAAATTAAAATCATATCGACACTCCGAAGCTGTGTAACTAAAATGAGGCATTGTTATTAAAAAAAAACGATTAGGTGACACACAATGTACTAAGCGTCTAATTTCGCACAATTCACAGAAAAATTTAACTAGGTATCTATTACTACGTTACGTGTCTTCATCATCATCATCATCATTTCAGCCGAAAGACGTCCACTGCTGGACATAGGCCTCCCCCAAGCACCTCCACTTCGACCAGTTTTGTGCTTCTCGCATCCAACGAGTTCCTGCGGCCTTCACAAGGTCGTCGGTCCACCTTGTGGGAGGCCTTCCAACGCTACGTCTTCCGGTACGCGGTTGCCACTCGAGAACCTTTCGGCCCCATCGGCCATCTGTTCTGCGAGCAATGTGCCCTGCCCACTGCCACGTGTCCTGTCACTATAAAAATAAAGCGTCCAATTTCGCACAATACATTTTACAATAGGTAATCACAATTTCATAAACACACGAACGGGGGAGCGGCGCGTCTTCGCGTAGAGAGTTCCGCATTTTCTTGAACAGATCGATTAACCTCCCGAATCGCTTGCTCTGTGCGTGAAGTACAGGAGCGACCTTGACGTCGCATTGGTAGCGTCCAACCAGTTTCTTGGAACCTCTTCAGCCTTTAAGCAACTGAGTGTTAGGACACTGCCGGATACTCCGTAAATTGAATTTAACTCTTCAATTTACGGAGTATCCGGCAGTGTCCTAAAGTGTGTATTTTGCGTAATATACAGGGTGTAAGGAGAACGCTTCCGAAGCCTGGACGTAGATTATATATGCAAACGAATACCAATAACCTTTCGCTTTAAATTGATTATTTTCAAGACTTCATATTTCGTAAACGCGCAATGGAAACCGTACAAAACGTGAGGTCACTGACACGCATGGCAACGTCGCGCCACCACGTGACCACGCGCCCGCGCGTCGCGGGCGCCGAGCGCTCCGTACAGCCGAGTCACGGGATTTATACGGAATTTACAAACATCACTTTCAAAATGCCTACCCTACGACACTTCACAAAATTATGAATTTTAATCGCATTCGTAGCCCAGTGTTAAACATTAAAGCTGACAGAGGCATTTTACGTACCTGTCTAAATCCTTTGCGACCTTATGAGGTTTGGCTCGAACTGCGCTCCATTCATTTCAATACAAAGCGGGGCCCGTCGCAGTGTCGACCGGTGAACACGAGAAATTAGTGTAGGGTCCTCAACACATTCTTCACGTAGTTTATTAAAAACGCTCACTATTCTGCCCCGCATTTCGTCAGCACTCACATTTCCGATCAAACACTTTCTTTCATATACCCCCACAAAAAGAAGTCCAGAGGTGTTAAGGCGGGTGAACGAGCTGGCCAGGCATGCGGCTTCAGCCTTCCGATCCAGTGGTCATCAAAAAGCTCAGTGAGACGCTCGCGGACGGGGCGCGTAACATGCGGTGGAGCGCCATCGTGCTGGAACCATGCTCGACGAAATTCAGCCAGCGATACATTATACAGCATATCTTCTAAATTTCCATTTATAAAATTAAGATATGCTAATCCATTGAGGCGCTGCGGTAGAAACATTGGTCCTAGAATTCGTCCATTAAAAACACCAGTCCATACGTTGACGGACCATCTGGTCTGATGGCCGGTTTCTTGAGTGGCGAACGGGTTCACGTCTGACCATACATGGGCATTCCTCCTGTTCCACATCCCATTTCTTGTGAATGTGGACTCTAATGTGCTCAATGAAGCCAGGCACACGTTGTTGATTTAGCAGCCAACGACAATACGCACGACGACGAACGCAATCATTTGGTAGTAAATCTTGTACTTTGTGTATTTTGTAGGGCCGCATTCTGTTCCGGCGCAAGACTTTGTGAACTGTCCAGTGAGAGACGGTCGGTACGCCCCGGCGCCGCAATAATTTCGCCGTACTTCGTGTGCCCAGGCGTGGATTTTTAAACATTTGCAACTCGTATATAACGTTAGTTAAGCTTGATGAGCTTGGTCTTAAGTTATTAATTTCCTGAAACACATCTATCGTTCTATTCCATGATTCATACTGCTGTTTTAGGTTTTTTTTAATTTCTAACCAAGTGAAGTTATGAGGGTAGCCTAGCCGCATTGCCTGTTATCTTTGACAAGATTATATTGACTTTCTGCGCATCTGTGCCAGAGGTTATTTGAATAAAGCGTTCTACTGCGGTGATAAAACCGTGTAGGTACCTTTCTCCACCTTCTCCAGAGAACTGGGGAATAGGAATATTACTTTCTGGTCTAATTTGGGAGTTGCAATCTACGGGTGGCGTCATTATTAATTTTGGGGTGATTACTAATTTTCTACCTGAAGGAGTAAATGCCAGTTTTTGAATTTGTTTTAACCGGGAAATAATCCCGTGTACTTACAGATGTGTTGTGAGAATGATGAGAGCTATTACTGTCTTCATCTGGATGTAGTAGAGGCTTCGTAGAGTCGGGTCTTTGAAGTTCGTCGATTTACTCCGATGAGCTTCTATACTGCGATGTACGAAGAGAAGTTCTTCTTGGCCAGCGTCATCTTGATATGTACGGAGAAGAGTTTTTTTGAGTCAGCGTCACCTTGCAGGAGAAGTCTTGAATCTTTTTCTTTATTTGTAGGTTCTGGGCAGGTTTGATAGATTAATCTTCTTGGTTCGATGTCTGGTAGCGGAGATACAGCAATTCAGCACGTCGCCTTGATTGATAATTTCTTCAAGAAATGCCCGTAACGTTGGGCGCCAGTTAAAAGACAGACTCGTGATGGAGATAAAAATAATTTTATTCTCAAAACGATTTAGTAGTACAGTGGTATGTTATAGAGCTAATACAATAATGCGCCCTGAATTATATTTAGGTTCGTTTATATACTAAGTCTTATCAGTTAATACAGTGGTGGGGAAAAGATGTTTGTCACCACAATTCATTTATCTTTATCACTTTATTTATAATCGATGCCGCTCATTCCGTTGTCATCGGGCAATGGCGTTATCTTTATCGCTGGCTGTCTGGTCTTATCTTGACTCACAATTCATTTATGTTTATCACTTTTTATTTATAATCGATTCCGCTCATACCGTTGTCATCGGGCAATAATAATAATAAAAATATTTATTTCCAGAAGTAATGTACAGAGTAGGTATGCGCTACTGCGCATACCTACTCTGTACATTACTTATGTACTTGTCCTTGTATACTTACAAGGACTAATAAATCCCAGACCGCTGCTCCGGTTTTCCTGGTCTTGATGTTGTTAGATAGGCCTCTGCCGCGTCTCTGGTGTATCGTTTGCAGAACGACTCCACTGACCTTCGGTGAGATATCCGCTGATGAAGTTGCGGGGGTCCTGCTCTTAAACCCGTGGAGGTAGACACTTGCGCACACGTATCCTGTTGAAATGACACTGCACAATTCCACTGAGAACCTTTTCGCGAACGTAACTCAACGCGTTGAATTTTAGTGAATGTTTAATGCGGAGCTGATGTTAATCGTGCGATGTTTTATCGGTTACTCCGTTATAAGGCAATGGCGTTATCTTTATTGTTGACTGTCTGATCTCGTTATCTTGACTCGCGCGTTAGACGCGCCTGGCCGACGACCACACCTCTTCCATGGTGCGCGTCTATCGCTCGCGTCAGATGCGCGCTTCCGACTCCCCACCCCTGCTCGTGTATCGCTCCAAGTCCGTGTTGTTCGTTGATCGTTCATCACTTGCAGTCGTGTAGTTATTTGAGAAATGGCGCTATCTAATCAAGTATATCTGGACATCCTTGAAGAAGAGGAGGAGGATGATGAACTGTTATTGCTTTATTATGATAGGATAGCTTATACAGAAAACCAATTCATCCGATGTTCAAAAGCAGAAATATCGAAGGATTTTATCGCATTTTAATTGAAGAATCTTGAAATCTGACGAGGCAAAGTTTCGGAAATTTTTCCGATTAAATAAGAAACAGTTCAATTTCGTTCTTTAATTTACGAAGATATAAAACCTAAAACATGCTAACAATATGTCCAGAAGAATAGTTATTTTTGACACTACGGTAAGTATTAAAAATTTGCATTAGTATCATCATTATCAAACAAAATATCCTTCATGCCTATCAGGGAAAGATCAGCTGGTTCTGCCTGATATTCGGGTGTAACATTTATAGGCGCATATACATAAACTGAACCATCAGTAGTTGGTGCAGCTAGACTGCTGTTATCATTGGAAACACTTGGTCAATCGTACATCGTAGTAGCACTGTCTGAACGTGATTCTGATGTCGATAGGGATGGGAAATGCCTGGCTCCAGAAGAAGAGTATAGCAAGCATCTTATATTTAGTTAGTCTCAAAAACTTCATCACTCACTTAATTTACTACTAAAACAACACAAAATCTTAATTATTCGTTTTATAATTATTTTCGCGTTGAGATACACATAGTTTCTGTAATTACGAAATTTCTTTATAAAGCACCATGATGTCACTCCGCAAGTGGTGTCAGAACCAGGGCTATAGACATATAAACCCGGTGACATTATCTCGAGACCTGGCGTCAATGACGTCACGTCGCGTCGGCGCTCTGATATGGTGCGCAAAACAAGCATCATCTAGTAGGATATTATTATAAACAATAAGATTTCCAACAAAACAAATATTGTGTTAATTAATTTAATGTAGGTAACATTATTATAATGATATGATTAAAATGATGAAAAATAAATGAAACAATCATGGTTAAGTGGGTACAAGAAGTGTTTATTACACAAAACTACAGACTAAAAATCTTCTTCAGAATATATGATTGGCTCGATGCCATCATGTCTCATTATCGCTATCGCTGATCTCACTGTCCGAACTCTCTTCGCCTAGGGATATAATTATTTCACGAACATTTTCTTCAAGGTGGTCTTTCTCCCAATACTCCTGTTGTAATCTTTCAACGTGATTTACTTCTTTTTTCTAGTCGGAAGGTGTGATGGAATTAATCGCATCTCTTGTTAATTTTTCTATTTCTTTTTCTGACTGGCTAACATTTTTGTCTGCCACCCTTTGCTTCACTAGATTCCAGATATACACACATCAACACGGTCTAGGGATATTTCATACTCAATTAAATAACTCGAAAAGTACTGGCCGCATTGGAATCTTTTATACACCGATTTGTTTGTAATTTATCTCAGACTAATTCCAAATTTAAATTTTTGAAAATTCTTTTGTTTCGGTGGCAAAAAATGTCTTGATGTATAGGAGAGGGAATTTTCATTTGTGCGAAATTTAGAAAACAATACGAATTACGTTTAGTTACAGTTTTTTTTCATTTTTAAACGAAAGATAAAGTTAAAATTGAGGTATTGTAGCCATGCAACGCCGACATTTGACGAGGGCGGAGATGTTACGAGCTGTGGGAATGCTGGAAGCTGGATCTGTTCAGCGTAATGTTGCTGAGGCCATAGGGACCCATCAAAATGTAATTTCAAGATTGTGGACACGCTATCGTGCCACAGGTGAAGTAGCGGAGAGGCACCGGGGGCCAAGTCGCATCACTACCCCCAGACAAGACCGATTTTTGCAAATTACTGCGCGAGCACAACCAAATGCAACGGCGACTCAATTGGTCCAAAGGCTGCGAGTGGAACACCAAGTGCTTGTGAGTGACCAAACTGTAAGAAGGCGACTGCATGAAAGCAATCTACGCTCTCGTAGACCACTCCGGGTCCCACCTTTACGGAGAGGCAATCGTGGACGACGATTAGAATGGGTTCGGAACCACGTGGACTGGGGCCGTGAGCAATGGTCCAATGTGCTGTTCACGGATGAATCCAGGTTCGGCTTCCATCCAGATTCACGAAGGACGCGTGTTTGGCGAGTTCCTGGACGATGGAGCCGTCTCCAGAACCCTCAGGAAGTTCACCCATACCAAGGAGGAACAATTATGGTTTGGGCAGGAATTCGTCTTGGAGGACGGACGGATCTCGTTTGGGTGCGGGGCAATATGACGGCAGAACGATACGTCCAACAGGTGCTGGGGCCCGTAATCTTGCCCCACAGAACACAAATGGGGCAAGATTTCCTGCTCATGCACGACAATGCCCGGGCACACACGGCGAGAACGGTAGCAGCTTGGTTACATACACATAATGTTAGGGCCTTAGACTGGCCTGCTCAATCGCCAGATCTAAATCCCATTGAGCATGCGTGGGATATGCTGCAAAGAAGAGCTCTGAAGGAAGTTCCTGAAAATCTGGCTACAGAAGATCAACTTTTTGCGCACCTCAGAAGGACATGGGACAATATTCCGCAGCAAGACATTGACAACCTTGTTCTGAGCATGCCGAATCGTTGCCGATGTGTTATGAACATCATGGGCGCTTTCTCAGACTACTAACTTCAAGTTTATAAACACAAATTAAATGATTTTTCTATTTTTTTCAGTTTTTACTCACAAATTAAAAGTTCATTCATATACGATTTCCGTCTATGCTTCATTTTTTTTCCATAAAATCCTGAAATTTTAATCTAAGTACCTTAACCATTATTAAAAAATGGTAGAATATTAAATAACGTATCTTTTAAATATATACATGTCATATAAATAATTAACACATTGGTAGTAATTCGCTTTTTTAAAAATATCCCTAGACCGTGTTGATGTGTGTATTCAATCGGATTTAAGTCACAGTGATAGGGTGGCAGACGTACTATTTCCTGACCATTCTCTCATTAATTCGTCTACGACGTATTTTTTTGGAGGCTTTGTCCTTAAAATTATCGAGTACAATTCCTTTTTCGTCATATTCTCGTCAAACGGAACGTTATTGTCACGCAACTAGTTTTGCATAACAGATTTGAGTGATGCACTCGTGGGTGCCTTTATTGATTGAGTTGAATGGTAAGGTGCATTGTCAATGACGACTACGTTAAGTTAGGTAGCAACTTTTCTTTGAGCCATTTCAAGAAATTATCCGTATCCATCTCATGATGATAGTCGCCTGTTGTCTGTTTGCATTTATATAGTAATTCTGCGCCTGGTATGAAACCGTTTTCTCCCCCAGCATGCACAAAAATCCATCTCTGTCCGGGGTTAAAATTTTTTTTTACGCTGCTGTCACCGCTGTCGGTACTATTTTGCCAACATTTATTAACGGTGTAGTGTGAGTGAATCCATGTTTCGTCTAGAAACGTAACCGGTTTTGTATCTGTGCCAAGGTCATTGTTTTATTTCATCCGGCGCAGGTAGCGAGCCCTCCACGCGGCAATATCTGGCTTTTGTATTAAGATTGTACGGGCATTTTTACATTTTTTGAATTTATATCCCAAATGGTCAATTAAAATTTTTCTAAGGTAACTTCTTTCACCTTTAAAATTTATATCCCTTTTAGCGACTGCCAAGATGTTCTTTAATGTTGGGATTTCTTTTCTTACAGTATAAAAACTGTTAATAATATTACGTATGGCACAGATGTCAAAATCATCAATTTCGATTTTTTTTGTACTTCTTGCGCTTTTTACCTGGTGTTGACAATTGAGGCCATGAGAGCCAGAGTGGGCTAATTAGTTAAACAATAGTTTTCAGTAGTAAGGAAAAAACACAAGCCAAGATTAAAAAAAAAATTAACTTTACAAATTTAATATATTTTATTATTCTTTGGTGCTCAAATCTCTTAATATGTAATATTCTTTATCTTTTAGGAATCATGTGAACCCTAGGCACCATCATAATTTTTTTTTTTTTAGATAGGCCACTTTGGCATTTGGGTTTTAAGATTTATTGAAAAAAAAAAAGCAGTTAATCCAAAGTATTTATTATAATAAAAGTATCCTTACATTAATAAACCTTTCTTCGATGCATCAATCGCTATCTATTTCTTCATCTTCCACATGCAAATCATTCCTTACTGAAGCATTGTCCTTAATATTAGTATAAAAGTCTGTTTGAATGGTCTAGGACACTTTTTGAAGGCACCGTCGCAAAAGAAGATTTTCCAGTTTTTAACCATTCACGAATTCCATCTTTGAGGTCTTGAATCGACGCTAGGCTGTTGGCGTAGACCTTCTCTTTCACGTGGCCCCAAAGGAAGAAGTCGCAAGGTGTTAAATCACACAAGATCTCGGTGGCCAATTGTGATCACCTCTTCGAGAGCTAACACGGTCCGGAAACTTTTCCCGTAAAAGGTCAATGGTTTCGTTGCTTGTGTGGCACGTAGCGTCGTCTTGTTGAAAGTAAACGTTGTCCAGATCAATACCATCCAATTCCGGCCATAAAAAATCATTAATCATCCTCTCGATAGCGCAATCCATTCATCGTAACTGTTGCTCCAGCCTCATTTTCGAAAAAGTAAGGTCCAATGACTCCGCCGGACCATAAACCGCACCAAACAGTCACACGTTGAGGATAGAGAGGCTTTTCAACAATAACTCTTGGGTTTTCTGAGCCCCAGATGCGACAATTTTGCTTGTTGACGAAGCCACCGAGGTGGAAATGGGCCTCATAACTCAAGATGATTTTTCGATGGAATTCCGGATCATTTTCATGCATTTCAACGGCCTAATCAGCAAAGACACGATGTTGTTGATGATCGGCCGGCTTGAATTCTTGTGTTAACTGAACTTTATAAGCCTTAAGACCCAAATCTTTATGCAAAATACGGTGTAATGACGTTTGTGGAATGCCTAATTCCAAAGAACTACGAGGAATGGACAAACCTGGGTTTTCTTCAACACTTTCGCTACAGTAGCAATATTCTCGGCTGTTCTTGAGCGACGTGCACGGGTTTTATTCTTCACTTCAAGTTGTCCCAACAGCTCGAATTTTTCCACCAATTTCTGTATTGCGGTCCGACAAGGTGCTCCACGACGACCCAAAAATGTTCGAGTTTTACGAACCGTCTCTGCCAAATTTTCACCATTTTTATAGTGAAATTTAATAATTTCAATGCGTTGTTGAAGCGTATATCGTTCCATTTTTATTAATGGCGTAGTTTCTGCTTGTCAAATGTCAAAAAATGACGCTTCAAAAGTGACATCTACCGAAATAGCGGGCGATTCAAAATAACACCTCTTTTTGGAAAACCCTTTAGTATCACTTGTCCCCCATGGGACAAGTGATACTAGTCCCATGACTAGTGGACATTATTTAAAAAATGATAGTATCAATTGTCCCATAGGACTGGGTCAATGGGACTAGTGGGACGGACCGAAAGGATTGCGGCTGACTGTCATTGTGATATGCAGTTGCAAATACCAAGTAAGACCAACGAGGTTATCTATTTTTATGTTTAATCAAGAAGTTTTAATATCTACGCTATATTTGATCGAGCAGTGATTTGAAAGGCAAGAAATACAATCGCATTGTTGCATATTTTTAAACTACAAAAATCGATAATTAAAACATTCAATCTCTACAAAAATGTGATTTCAGTGCGACAAGATAGGATGGTAATTGGTATGAAGAGGGTCTAGTTATAATAATAATTGTGTTGAAGAATACCTGACCTCACCTCATTCATCATATATCATATGAGCGAACCGCTTTCCGGTTTAAGCCATTTTCTAATAAGTAGCATTGCTTTAGTTTAGCGTAGCAGAAGAAACAGGCGAGCATCAAGCCTACGGTCTTCAGTTACAAACTGCAACAAAGCTTGTCTAATGCGGGCCATAGACGTTCAAGTAATTGATTGAATTGACTTAACTGGCTGGTTCAAACAGTTTTACCAAATTGCATGATCTACTCTAGCGAGTATACACCTTCATGCAGGCTTGAAGCGGTGTCACTTCTGCATCGAACACAAGACTGTTGCAGTAGTGTCCAATGATTTTATCTCTGCCTTGTAAACTATTATCCAGCAAGATGTAAACGAAATATATGCGGGTGGTTTGATGTCGCGAGTGTATTTTAACCCTTGCGAGCCAAGGATTGAGAGCTACAATGTCGAATTGGGTGAGATTATAATCAATTTCTAAATCTTCATACACTTCGATGAAAAATGTACCATCCTCTTTAACGTGTTCGCCGCATAAAATGATTGACAGCGCGCCGCGAATATTAAAACTGAAGCCACCTTTTTATCTGTGTGTATCGAAGGATTGCAATTTGTTAAATTTTTTCCCTATAATTTGGGGATATTTGTGTGGGTAGCAATTGCATAATATTGTACGAGTAAGATATTGTTGAGTATGGTATTGTACCTCAATTGTTTAGAAGGACTTCTATTCCAAAAAAATAATGACTCATCTATATTGTATTCAAAAAGACCACCATAACAAAATCACTGACTCTAAAGAAAAAGTAATATAAAGATAAATGATACCGAACGAAAAAATATTCCCTTTTAAAAACCTTGTTGTTGAGTCAATTTTTCAAATTGCTGCCCTTCAGATTTTATTGTTTGTGAAATTGTTTCTAGTTTGGAAACGTGGTGAAATCATATTATAGTTAAATATTTTTCAATACTTAACACATTTTAATTAAATTGACTTTATGCTCATTACCTGCAACATTATGGTCAAGAACAAATTTTTCAAAAGGTTTATCGCTTCCTCAAAATTATTCTAAAACTTTTGTTATTATTTTGTACTGATTTTCTTTAACCAAGTCATTTTTCTTATTATAACTTCGCACACCAAACATATGTCGAATACATCCTTGGAAGGAAAACATAGTCCGTCCTTGTTTTTAGTGAAATTAATTTGTGAAAATCATATCTGTCTCTAGCTAATAAGCTACTAAGACATTTTTCACGTTTATTATTTTGGAAATATAATGTGCCGTTCCTCCTGCAATATATCCTATTATTAGATTTTTATAACGATCAAACTCTGGGAGATTTAGTCTTTTAGCAAGATCCTTGGTATCTTCTTTATTTCTTGAAGAAACTCCAAATTCGTTCCTTCCTCTCCTTCTTCTTCATGTCTATAAGACGTTGCGGTTGTATTAATGACAACAGTGGAAGATGGACAGTTCAAAATCGCAATGCTTTCCAACGGGACACAGGTTGTGTGTTGTCAAGCATTTTACTTTCAAATGACAAAGCAATTTTTTGTAGCTCTCTTTACTTTAAACTGGCGTACATTTGGGTTGTCGTTAAAACCACCTTGCATTCTAATCGATGTAAACATTTCTGTAAATAATAATTTGGACAGACCCAGAAAACACTGTAATGTAGTAATCCACTCTTCAAGGCATGGACGACGAACATGGAAGGAGGACGAACATGTCTCGGCTTTGCAGTCTGCCTAGCCAATTTACTATTGGTGTCAATATATTTAATATTTTTTAGGGATTTCATTGCTTTTTGCCTAAATTCTTGATGAGGGGAATTAGGTTTCACTGCGCAAACGACCATACAGCCCGTAGACGCCTAATCCTTGATCTTAGGCACCAAAACAATTCTGTCAACTAGCTGAGGTATGAGGAAGCGGGGAACTGCGTTCTGATTGGCCCTACCAAGGTCATTACGTCTCACTAGAGATGGACAGGATTAAATAAAACACGAAGGTATCGATATTTTTGTATGTCCTTACCTTTAATATCTATATTTAGTTGGTTTTTTTACCTTCCTACTTCTTAATGTTATTTTAACATGTACTTAATGTAATTAATATACTTAAAGTAATAACATAAATGTAAAAAAATAAAACAAATTAATTAATAAAATTTTCGTATTTATTTAAAAACATAACATAATGATTTAAAAGAGTCACATGGAGTTTCTTGCCCATTCTTCTCCATACGAAACGGGGATAAATATAATGACCACCAAACAAATATACTAAACACCAAAAAATTAAGTCCTTAAACCTTTACCTAGAGTATTATATTATCTGTGCCTTTACACAGAAATAGGAGGGATATATCAAGGCACCTTTGTCTCTGTAAGCTATTAGGCTACTTTGGTTCTGATTTAAGGAAACTAAAGCTCCAAGACATGTCTTGCATTTGATACGTTTGACTAACGAACTAGACACAAACCCCGCAATATACTCTACTGCCCTTTCAGCTAAAAGCGACAAAGTAATCCATTCAAGGGCGCGATTTAAGTCGTCATGATTTTCAGTTTCATCGATGCCAACATCTTGCTTGTCATCCAACGTTATCGTCAAGTTAATTCTACCCAATGCTGATGAACAGTTCAAGATAGAGATATGTTCCAAACGAACATAGTTGCTAGTTGAGACATCCATTAACTCCGTGTGTATTAATATTTTTTTATATATCGCTTCGAATAGTCGCGGAGTTGGGTTGTCATTACTACCGCCGTGTGAACGTATATTGGCAAAAAACAGTTCTATGTGACCTTGGGAAATTTTATTAAAAGGTATATATTTGATAGAAGAATTATTTTTATCTATTATATCATTAAACATTCCGATAACACTCTGAATTGCGACACAAAACCCTACGAATCCTGTGTAGCGTGGCGAATTAATAAGTTTTACGGTTCTGGTGTCATTTAATTTCACAGTTAAGGTAACAATATATTTTTTACATGCCTCTAGTTTCTTTAAAACATTGGAAGAGTCATCTTTGTTAAGAGCTCGTTTAAAGCCGTAGCCATGAACTCTCGAGTCCAGTATGCCAAATAAGTCATTAATCATTAATAACATTTCTACAGTAGCGTCTACGTTTTGAAATTCTTGAAGTTTCAGTTCCGATTTGCAAAGGAGATGGGAAATCCTAGGCCCAGCAGTTAACTAGTTGAAATGGGTATTAAAAAAACCGTTATATTTTTCTAAAGGAAATCACAAAATACAGTACCAAGTTTCTATCTAGGAAGCGAGAAAAATTAAATTAAGTTATGAAACTAAATAATCGATTAAGTACATGCCTGAATTCTAAGTAATCGATAGTGAATAAATCGGTAAAATCTCAGAATATGTTTGAAAATCGAGTGGCAAATGCTTATCAACCTTTTCGTGGAATCGATTCATAGGGAATCGAGTTCCTTTAATTTTTCTTCTGTTAGCAACACTGGTCACTCAGTATAGTCTAAAATAATCTGTACTGGTCACAGTCTGTACCGTCCCTCCTGCAATATATCCAATTATTAGATTTTTATAATCATCAAACACTGGGAGATTTAGTTTTTTAGCAAGATCCTTGGTATCTTCTTTAATTTCTTGAAGAAACTCCAAATTCGTTCCTTCCTATTCTCCTTCATGTCTATAAGAGGTTGCGGTTGTATTAATGACAACAGTGGAAGATGGGCAGTTCAAATTCGCAATGCTTTCCAACGGGACACAGTTGTCTGTTGTCAAGCATTTTAGTTCCAAATGACAATCCATGTGCAATTTTTTGTAGCTCCCTTTAAACTGCCGTACATTTGGATTGTCGTTAAAATCACCTTGCATTCTAATCGATGTAAACATTTCTGTAAATAATAATTTGGACAGACCCTGAAAACTGTAATGTAGTAATCCACCCTTCAAGGCATGGACGACGAACATGTCTCGGCTTTGCAGTCTGCCATGCCAATTTGCTATTGGTGTCAATATATTTAAATTTTTTAGGGATTTCATTGCTTTTTGCCAAAATTCTTAATGAGGGGAATTTGGTTTTACTGCGCATCTAAGTTTGCCCCTTGGTTGACCTGTAGGCTTAGCCAAGTTGACAATCTACAATCGTTAACGCTAGTAGAAAACTAATCAAATGTATAGGAATGACATCATCTTAACGTTAAGTCACGTGGTCAGTACGAACGAATAGAAAATTCGTAGCCAAGTTTACTCGTTCAAAATGTTAGAATAGAATGTAATCGTTTCTACAACGTTGATCGCTACATCCCATACAAATGGTAGCCAAGTTACACTTTTGACAAGCGCTAACGAAACGCTGTCGTAGTTTTTGAACGATAGCTAAGCGATCGCCGAGACCCAAGAGAAAACGATAAAAAATGGCGTCTATTATGATACAGCTGTGTTAAGACCGAGAAGTGTTTTGTTTATTTACCTTATTTTTGGACTATATTTATCATATAGCATTTAAAAAAATATTTCAGAGAAACAAAGGGTCTATTGATTAAGTAGTAAGGGTCAATTGTTTTGTTTGTTTCTTTCGTAAGTATTAGTTCATGTTGCGGATCACGTCATTGTTTATGTTTCAAACTTTCAAGTGCCCGCGAGGTGGCTCGAGTATGATAGATTTTTAAATAACAAAGGAAGATTTTTACGAAACAACTAATAATTTACGTACCTTTCCATGAATTCCAATAAAGCTGCGAACTGTTCTGGGCTTGCTCGAGATCTAGATTCCATCCTATACTTAAAAGTTATCACTTCATTTTTTAAGGTATCTTTCATTCATAATATTATACTATGCAGAATCATATTATAACATTTCGAGACGCAGTAATATTTAAAATTACATTCCACACTGTGTTATAATAATAAATCAAATATAAGAAGAGCTTTAACTTATTTCGCTTACATTCAAATTTCAAAACACTTAAAAAAACAATTATTTGCCCGCGCACTAAGTACACAGCTGTGACTTTGACGTCTATCGGAACGCTCACCATAGACTAAAGTATGGGTTTTTTCTAAAGACGTTGTAGAATGAGCGTTCGACTCGGTCATGTCAACTTGGCTACCAACTTATCGTTTTCTATAATCGCTTACGCCGAAGCGTTAACGATTGTAGAAAGAGATTCGATATGAAACGTTTGTAACTTGGCTAGGCCTACTGGCGATCCATTGACACTATCAAAGAGGTCGTTAAAAATGTCACCACTACTGCCGTAGTCTCTATTGACTCTATATGAGACAATGGAGACTACGGCCGCTTATCTGAAATATTTAATTTGTTTTAAATAAATATTACCGCCATTTATTGCTTCAGGTAGGGACAACTTTTTTTGTTAAATAAAACTCTTCCTAAGTTAAATGTTGTCTGGTTCTGTTGTAAATTGGACTTCAGGTTGAATGTTCTAAAAAACAAAATGTGTTTAATAATAATACATAATATGCATTCAAATATTATACATTTTAGTAAATAACTTACAAATACAGGTACTCTGTGCTTAGTATCATCATAAACAGCTTGTTCCCCGATGATAGCCAAGATTTTTTTTATCAATTTCTGATAGATCTTGGTTGCTTGGACCACCACCAGTACCTCGAGCATCCTCTCTCCGTTTGGCTAGTATGGTCTTGCTTTTATGCTTTAGGTCAGCCCAGTACTATAAAATCAAAACAAATAATATGGTAAATCTATCAAAATTAGTTACAAAATTAGCATGCAGTTATTAGAAACTGTTGAACAGTTAACTAAGTATACCATTTACCCTTTTCCACCGGTCGCCCGTCTTTGGTGACTCAGAGCCAAAAGAATTCAGCTTGTTGGCAAGATCATTTCACTGCCTCTCCACTGTTTCCTGGGATCTTGAGCCAAGGCCAACACACCTGGCTAAAGCGGGATGCTCAGCTAGAAAATCTAATAGTTCTTCTAGTTGATCATTGGACACTCTATTTGCCATTTTATACTGAAACAAGATTATGTATTCTTAATTTCAAAGTTATTTATTATACCTTTGTTTCACATCAATAATATTTTAAAACTTGTTGAACAGCCGAATATCGCTTCGAGTCCAAGTTAACACTGTTTTCACCCACTTATGCACCTTGTAACCGGTGCCAAGCTATTTTTGGTAAATTTTAAGACGGGTTTAAGTGGTTTATAAGTTTTTTTCGTAACAAAACTCGTAACATTCTTCATGTGATTGACAATTAACTTTAGTTCCGAAGTTTGCTACATAATGGTTTTGGCGCTAGTGTCATAGCGATAAGTGCATAATAACAATAGGCGAGCGATCAGCGAACGATTTTTATATAATACCGATTTATTTAGCGTTTAGCGATTGATCGCGCGATGACTGCGCGATAATTGCTGGTTGTAATAAGTCTGCCGGTGACCCACCGAACTTGTTATTTGCTCTAGATCCTTCTTTAATAACGCGATCTTCTGTCCGGTAAAAACGTTTTGTTGTTCTAAGTATCCCACATTAATCCCAAGTAATCTAGGCAGCGAGTTGTTGGATTCGAGGTCTTGGTTGGAGTTGGAATCGAGTCTCTATAGTGGGAGCTATGATGAGCTTTAAGACCTCCGCGCACAATTAGACTTTTTTTCGGTACTTCTCGGAGGCTGTTGATCAGAGGATCAGATGTTAAAATCAATATATTGAGCAAGTCTCTATTCGTGGCAAGACGAGAGCACTTTCTGGTGTTCTGCTCTCTAAACCTCCGGCAATCTTTGTTTCTCGCTTCTTGGGCTTCCTCTGAAAGCTGCCCTATTGGAACTATTGCCGTCTTAATCATCTCTGTACTGTGAATAAGCAATTTATGCACAGTAGCAGGCATGTAGTACCACGAATAGATACTTAGATAAAGTCTTCTTGTCTCGAGACAAAGCTTTTTGAATTCAACAAGATTTATCTCGAAGCCAGAAGACAATGTCCTCAACAATACATCAAAGTGTTTGATGATTGTAACATCCAATCCTGTGATCTGAGCACTCAGTTCGGGGTTCCCGAAAAACCGTCGAGCTGTGTTTTTATCATTTGTGGAAGCAAATCCTGGCTTTGGCTTGTCCACAATTAATCCCATTTCATGCTTGAATCGTTGTTTGATTTCGTCTGATTGTTGTTTTGCACTTGCTTTTTCCTCTGAAGATCTAGCCTCGCACAGTCGTGATGTCCGTGACTGCCAGGCTGGTTTTGAAGTGTGTGTTGAAGTCGGACCACTTTGCCTTCTTGGTTTTATAGATGCGCGTCGAGATTGGCCTTAAGGGTTCCAAGGCCTTTTCTAAGCGCATCGAGAAGGTAATAGCGTTGTGGTCTGAAGTTGTTAGACTTCTTTCTACACGCCACTCTTCTACCTTGCCCAACAGTGACAAGCTGCATGCAGTCACATCAACGATGCTCGTGCTCGTCACCTGTCTCCTCTATAGTTCTCGAACGTCGGCGTTTGACCTGTGTTAAGGATATGGAGGTCTCGCTCATTGAGGAAGGAGCTGTATGCTGCCCCGCGATGGCTTTCGGAAACACTTCCCCACCACTGGCTCCAGGCGTTTACGTCTCCTTCCACCAGGATGTTGTTGGTTCTGAGTTTGTTTGTCGTGTTGTGTGTTTCGGAAAGGTATGGTTCGATGTCCTGGTCGCCCTCGAAATAGACCGACAGCGCCCCGAAGGTGAGCTGGCCTACCTTCAGCAAGACGGCGGCGATGTTCTCAGTTACTAGCTGGTGGCAGTGGATGAGCTTTGAGCGCTGAAGATTTACCTGAAGATCTGATGATCTTACTGCCGGTCTTGATGCGATTTCGGGGGGGACTGGTTGGTTTGGTGAAGTGTTCTCGTTGTCACCCTTAGCAGTAGGAAACGCGCGACCTTGCTATTCCATCCCATTTTTGGCGTTCCTGGCAGTCTTCGCTGAATGCTGCGTGTGCCAGGTCGCTGGCCGATCCGTGTGCTGTTTTGCAGTTTATACATGTGGGCGGTTTGCCGGCAACTCGCGTGAGGCAGTCCCGTATGTTATGTGCTCCGCTGCCGTAACTGCAGACTTCCTTTGCAGCCTTTCATATGGACTTGTTGTGTCCATATCCATGGCACTTTGTGCACTGGACTAGAGGGGACTGATCCTCAATTGAGCATCGCTTGATGCCCACATGTACCTTCTGGACTGCCGTGTAGCACTTCCAGAGCTCCGGAGAGAGCTCCAGAACTGAGTGGCACTCGTGGGGGTTCCTCGCACGCTTCCTGTACCGCACCTTAAGTGTCAGTCCATCTACAGCGACGTTCTGCAGAAGATGTTTGTTCTGCGCCTTCAGGAGATCGACGATCTCCCCGTCGCTGTAGCTGAACAGCATTCCCTTAATGCAGACAAGCGGGTTCTGAGGTTTTGGCTCCTGGACCTTGAGCCCTGCGTTGGTCTTTGATGATGTTCAAGTCTGTTTTGGTTGCGCACCTGAGGACCACCTTCTGGTTCCGCGCTTTCCTCACGGTGTCAACTCGGGCTCCACTCGTCTTGATGTCCAGGGCTGTCCTGATCCTCTCGATCACGTTGTCCCCGGTGTGGTGGGGGTTCGTCGACGAGACGATCAGGGTGTGGTTTGGTAGTGTGTGTGGTTTGGGGGGCTTGGGTGTACTGGCGGCCTGGGCAAAGGTTTTTGGGCGTTGCTGATGTTGTGTTGGTCTGTCCACTTTGCCCAGGTCCGCTACCCCCTTTTGAATGTCCTGGAGCGTCTTTTTGACCTCGCCGACTGCGTGTTCCACCTCCAGATTTAGCGCCGGGCGCGCCTGGATTGAAGGCTCTTTGTCTTTGGCTTAAGGTGGTTGGTGGTGTTTATGGGTGGGTGTGATCGTGGGGGAGACGGTACAGGCTTATTGGCGATTGCCTGTAGTTGATTCTTCAGTGCCTTGATGGCCTCCTCGAACTTTGCCGTGGTGGGTAGGAGGTCTTTCTCCTTGCTACTCGGGTCCGGATCCGTGCTTTTGTTGATTGGTCGGCTGAGGTCCTCTTTGAGCCTTTCTAGGGCCTTCCAGAGCACGTCGAGGTGATTGGACACGCTGGTCATATTCGTGTCGAGGCGTTTTAAGCTGGCCCTCATTGTCTCCTACTTGGGATCCCCCGGGGCTCTTACACTTTCTGCCTGGTCTTTTCGTGCTCCTTTAAGCTCTTTTGGCTCGCGACTACGATCTTGTTCTTGTCCTCCTTGATGCCCTTGAAGGCCTCAAGGGTTTCGTGACCCAGCCATTCCCGGATCCCTTTCGCCTCCTTCAGGGTGTCCGAGGCGTCCGTACGCACAAAGGAGAGCTCGACTTTCATGTTCATCAACTCTCGAGTGTGAGCTCTCTCGACGCGCACAAGCTCTTGTGCGTGTCGAGAGCGCTCCTTCTCTAGGTTGTACTTATGACGAGCTCTCGAGTCCGCCAGTGATAGGACCACCTCGTACAGACCCTGTAGGCTCTCGTGGGCCGTGGCCTTGCACTCCCGCTTCATATTCCCTGCGGCTTCCAGGGCGTCTTTCCCCTTCTGGAGCAGGTCATTGGCCTCTCTTGTAGCCAGGTCCATCTCTACTCCTGTGTCCCTTCTCGGTTTTCTATGTAAAAGGCTCGGCCGTCCATTATCGGGGCGGTCGGAACGGCTGATGGGGGGGAGATGCCACACTGCTCCCAATTTATCACCACTTCCGATATCCTTGTGCGATCCTCCGGGGTATGTAATAATAATAACAATAAAACCAGCAGGGCAGCATGTGGCGAGCTGTTGGGCAGTAGCGACCCCACGGACCCTATCTCCTGGGAGGAGTCTTGTTCCTCACCTCTGGCTTGCCTTTATTGGCCGGCTGGAGTGAACAATGACGAGGAACAGAGCTCCCACCTAATTCTTGCCTTTGTTGGCCGGCTTGAGTGGAGATTCGCAAGAGCAAATGTGCTCGGAGGAAGGAAGTATTTCAGTAAGATGAAAGAAAGAAAGAAAAAGTATTTATTGCGACTCGTACAGGAAGATCACAAAAAAAAAATATATAAAAATAAATATTATTTCTAAGTAGATGGACTCACGGATGCTCCGCTGTTGTTCTGCGTCTGCTTGTCCGGTGAGGAGCCCGATAATTGCTAGGGCTCGATGTGCTGAACTCTGTGTGTGCACTGGTGGTGGTCCTCAGTGGAATTCCGCTGTGCCGCTGTTTGGGGATGTTGCTACCTATGCACTTTTCAAACATGGATTTTGCTTTGTTTGCAACTGACAGTACTTTTTGTAGCCGTTTTACTATGGCATTTGGCTATCTTTGGAGTGATATGACTTATGAAACTTGTTGAACATATCAATGAGTTTCTGGCGCCATCAACATATTAATTTGAAAAAAAAAAGAGGATATTGCTGGGTTTGCTTTTACATGATTCATTGGAGCAGCACACAAATACACTTTGCATATATTACAAATGTAACGTGTTTCTTTTCTCTGATTTATAATTGCGCAGTGCTTACATCGTTGGTATTTGCCCATAAGGGTCGGCATGTGATCTTTGTAGTTTTTCGGTAGTAAGCAAAGTAGGTTATGGCTACTACTATATGGATCGAGGTAAAGTATTGTGACTATGAAAATTTTTTATAATTTGTCGATTATTTTTAGAATAATCTAAAACTGCTTGTGGCTTCATAACTGGTAGCCCCGCTGTATGAAAAGGAAAATAAATCTTTTGTGTATTGGACAAATGCGACTCCTTCTTCTACAAGGTGTTGTCGCCAATACAATTCCAATTTCAAAAAGAAACTACAGAATCCACGAAAAATGAAATTGCTAGAATGGAGTCTGAAATAGCAAACATAAATTAAACTGTTATTAGTTTAAAGGAAAAGACTTACAAAGTCTACTATAAACTTGTGTTCACAATGATAGATGGCAAAATAGCGCAGACAGTTACGGACACATCCTGTGCAGTGTGTTTTATATGCAAGTCAAAGCCATCAGAAATGAATAACCTTGATCAAGTCCGAAATAAAACTGTGGTTGCGGGGCTCTCAAGGTCGGTTTATAGCCGCTTCACGCACGGATTAAATTTATGGAATGCATATTACATATTGCGTACAATATGTCATTCACCAGTTGGAGAACAAACGCAACTACCAAACAACAAAAAGATAAAGAGAAGAAAATAATCCAAAGTGAGCTGTTTCAACTTTTAGGTCTAAAAGTGGATTTTGTAAAGCAAGGAATGGGAACACCTAACGATGGCAACACGTCTAGAAGATTTTTCAATAATGCAGACATTGTAGCTGAAGTCACAAGAGTTGATAAAGAACGTATTGTCGGTTTGGTATAATATTGCAAACAATTAATTCTAGTGCATTAGTTGATTCGGATAAGTTTGGTAGTTATTGTTACCAGATTGCTGAACTATACTAACTTCATGACACACATAATAGATATCTGAGGTCATCGGAAAACCTGAGACTAGAGATGATTCCACTAGTTTCTATGATAAATCTTTTACTGTGCAAGCAGTACGGTTATGGAATGACTTGCCCGTGTCGATAAGGCGTGCTCAATCTTTGTCCACTTTTAAGACTATGATAAAAAAGCACTTTCTCTCTCCTTAAACATTGTCATTGTATTTTCTTTGCTCCTGTTTCATGTTTGTTATTATGTATATGTATATATTTATATAGATTAATAGTACTTTATGTATATTTATTGTATTGTGTAAATGGTACACCACAGACTACCTACAGTATTTGTCTGTCCTTCCCGTTTTTAATCCATCCAAAGGTTGCCTTTAAAAGATCGCTCTTAGCGATAAGACCGCCCATTGTGTCACCCATTGTAAAGTTTTCTATATTTATGTCTGTAATTTATATGGTGTACATAATAAAGAGTATTCTATTCTATTCTATACGTAAGCCTGTACAGCTGGTATAATATGCCAAATACAGTGCACAAAATCTTGTTGCATGGCGAAGAAATAATAAGTGCTGCTGCCTTACCTATTGGGATGTTATCCGAGGAACCTCAAGAAGCGCGAAATAAAGATTACCGCAATTATAGGTTAGGTCATTGAAGAAAATGTTTTCGTCTATCATGTAATGAATATGCTCTTAGCTACCAGTATGCTTAGTGCGAGTTTTTTTTACGTATCGAGCGCGTTAACGTTTACGCAAATTTGTATGGCGCTGCGTAAGCGCCACCTAGCGTCATACGTGAGAACTAAATGTTGTGAGTGTAAGTTTTAAAATTTACGTCGTCGATAGTGACAATCGAGTGCCTCTCGAAAGTGAGGACCGTTTCGAGCACATCGCTATACGTTTGCATGTCTAACGCGAGTGCAAGTTACAATTTTGACAGTTTTGACAGCTCGAATACGAAACGCAGTCACTTGCGAGCGGGAAAAGTTGTCACTTAAAGTTTTGTGGTGAGAGCGTCGTGAGAGTGGTGAAATAACAAAGTGATTTAACGTAATTTCTTAGTGTGAATAAAAATTACAATGGCATCTCGTATGTATTTCGCTTGGAGGATGTTTGAGACCGCGAGAGCACAAGATGAGCGTAATTTGACGTCCACTGGTCGTGCAAGAGCACGTAATTCGAGCAATCCGCTAAGAGACCTTCCGGAGGCTGAATTTAAGAGAAGATATAGGTTTCCTAAGGCAGCTGTCAGGTTTTTGTGCCGAGAGCTGAGGCAGCTGGCTGGTTTAAAGTCTTCTCAACGGATATCCTTGGAACATAAGGTAATTTATCTACTTTTGAAACACTTTTTTCAACCTGCCCCCTGACACAATGTCCATATTTTCTATGTTTATTATTTTAGGTCCTTACAGCCCTGTTTTTTTATGCAACTGGGTCTTACCAGCGCCCAGTGGGAGTTGCGAAAAACGTCTCACAAAAAATGTGCAGTGTCTACATTGAAGAGGTTACCAAGGCTCTGACACATAAGAACATAATAAGAAAATATATTCGGTTTCCTAATACTTCAATTACCAGGCAAACAATCAGTCAAAGGTATGGTCTACATGATTTATGTACTGTAAATAATAAATTATACATTATCAATATAATGTGAAATGCATATTATTATTATTATGAAAGTATGTTGTTTGTTTCAGGTTTTGTGACAAATATGGAATAACCGGAGTAATTGGGTGTATTGATTGTAGCCATTTTAGAATATTTGGCCCACCAAAACATGAAGAACATCTGTATTATTGCCGCAAGCACTACCATTCAATTAATGTTCAAATGGTAAATAGGGAATAATTTAATTAGGTAGTTAGCTAAGATTTATTCTTACCTTCTTTAAAGATTTATTTTTCTAAACTTTTTATTTTACAGATTTGCGATGACCGTTATAGAATATTAAATGTAAATGCCAAATTTGGAGGTGCAAATCACGATTCTTTTATATGGGAAAACAGTGACATCAACCATTATATGCAATCCTTGCATCAAAATGGGGAGGTAGTGTGGCTTTTTAGGTAAGCTCTACCCAATAAAATATTGTTAGAACAACATTGTGCATTGGGCTAAGGTAAATAAACTAATACATTGATCATCATTGTAGGAGACTCTGGTTATCCACAACGACCATGGCTGATGACTCCGATTTTAGACGCTGCTCCGAACACCTTGCAAGCCATCTACAACCATAAGCATGTGGCAGCCAGAGTTGTCATAGAAAATACATTTGGGCGGTTGAAGAATCGATGGCGATGTCTAAACAAAGATAGAGTGCTCCACTACAAGCCACTGAAATGTGCAAGAATTATACAAGCCTGCTGCGTTTTACATAATATTGGCATTGATCTTAATGTTGTAGAAGAAGAGGACATGATTGGTATTAATAAATAAATAATTCAAAAAAGTAATCAATAGCACAAATTAGTTTTGAATATTAAATTATTTTTGTTTTTAGGATTAGAACATGAAGAACAAGACAACAATGAGCCCATTCCCACAGAGACAGTAATAGGTGCTTCAACGTCTGACCTAATCAGAGGAAGGATTCTAAGGGAGCAATTAGTTAGAAGACTTGCACACATTTAATTTTAAAATATAATAATCATGGTTATGATAAAGGATATGTTGTTGTACATAATAGTTTAAGTTAGCTTAGTTTTTTTTTTGTACACTTGTGTAGAATAGAAATAGTTTTATTTTACCATCTTTATTTTGTAAAAACTATAATTTTTTTTAATTCTATTTTACTATTATAAAGTTTCTTAGTATGTTAGTTATATAATTGCATACCACATGTTGTGCGAGTAAGAACCATGTTCCTACTATGAAGCTAGTATTTTCTAGAAATGTATTTGTATCTTGCTGATGGTGGCGACACATTGGATCCTTCATATCCCTAAAATGGTTGAGATCTATTGACTCTTTATTTAGTTTCTTAAATTAGATTTCTATGTATACATATAAGTTAAGGCATTGTAATAGTGACTGATTGGTCTAAAAAAAAATATGAAACACTTGTATAACAATATAATCTTGTTTTCCTAACCAAAATGGTCTGATTTTATAAGGCTTCCAATCTTAACTTGATGCTGCTGAATACCTATGGTATTTTTATATGGATCAACTGCCTGTGTAATATTACACACTACATGCTAAGTAAAAAGTTTAGAATTTGTAAGAATAAATAATGAAGCTAAGCTACTAATATATAATAGAGGAACAGTATTAAAATACCAAAAACTAAGGTTGCAATACTTTTATTAACATAATTCATTCTTAAAATAAAATTATGGTTGAAATCAGGAACTTTTTTTATTTGTATATTTTTACAACACTTCAAATATTAGATAACTATTTACACAATATCTATACTAATAAATAAAATTGGAGTGTCTGTTTTTAATATTAAAATAACCACTTTTTACTAAATACATATGAATGTATACAAGGGACATAAACATACTTATACCAAAATAACATTTTTTACAATTTTTGTCTGTCTGTTGGTTCTGGCTAATCTCTGAAACAGCTGGACATATTTTGACGGGGCTTTCACTGGCAGATAGCTGATGTAATAAGGAGTAATTTAGGCTGCCATTATTTTAGAAAAAAAAATTTGGGTCACACGAAAAAAAATTACGCGGACGAAGTCGCGGGTAACAGCTAGTAATTAATAATAACAAGTTAATAGTTCTAGATACATGAGAAACACAAATAAAATCTCCGCACACATAACACCTGCTGCAGTGCATGATATAATCAGACATTTATTTGATAGTATTTTACTTAAGACTATTTTGCAACATTTACCATTTAAAGTAACATAAACAGTTATCAAGGCACTCCAATCTGCGGAATGTAAATTAAATCAAGTGGAATAACATCATAAATATCACTCAAATGACACAATTCCACAAAAAAAAATAAAGTGACTCCATAGTGCACTCAAACATAATGAATTGCTCTCTTGGACTAAATGTAAACGTTTTTTGTACCCCTCAAAAGAAACAAACATTGGAAACACATGAAAGTTTTTGTTATCACAAGTAGAATATGCTAGATAAGCATGATTTTGTGTTGCTGAGTCACAGAATGTATAATAAAACTTTTCTAAATAAAATAACAATAATCTATTATATTAAGGGCGGCTTGCGCATCGTCTTTAAATACAGTTTAAGAGCGACGTAAACGCATTTAGTCTGTTAATTATAATTAGCGTCTTGCACAACAAAAATTTAGTCACTTATCACGTTTAACGAACTGTCAAAGTTAAATACCCAAAGATGGCTATTTAGCGTCGCTAAATACGTTTAGTAGCAATCGCGCGTCATCATTTTGAGGTTATAGAAATTTTACTAATATTTTATAAAAAATTGTAAAGAGTTCGGTAGGAAGTTTGTAAGATGGATTTGTGGGAATTGTATTCTGACGACGATGAGGAGATTATAGAATATATCAACAGACCGAGGGAATTGTTTGAGAGAGCAGACTTATTTGGAATGTATTCGGACGACAAATTCTTCAGAAGGTTTCGTCTAACGAAAGAAACCACTATAATTTTGTTACAGCAAATAGCCTATACATTTAAAAACCAGCAACAAGTAAGGAAGTGTACCTACTCATTATTAATGAATATTCAATAAATACACTCAGCGGCACGGAATCTTGGCCAAGCGCTTATCTCGCGATAGGAAAAGTTTTAAGTGTTTCTGATGAATGTTTGTTGTGCAGGTATGTCAAAAAATGTTTACTTTTAGTTCAAGAGGGTAATCCATTATGTTTAAATGCACCACAACGAAACTTTTAATTTACAGTTGAATCGGGTCATTTGAGCGACTAAGTTCTGAAAAGTTTACTGTTCGGTTTTTGAATTATTGTGATTTTATGCTTTTAATTCAATAAGTAAAGGTGCTTTAAAAGCAATAAAAATGCCTCTAACACCAGCACAGGTTTCACAAGCCGTTGCGTTAATTAACCAAGGGCTGACACAGCGTGAAGTTGCTATTGCTCTTAACGTACCACGGTCATCAATGCAGTATGCCCTTAAAAGATACCAGGAGACAGGCCAGTACACCCACAGGCCAGGCAGTGGAGGCGTAAGGTGCACATCGGCCCGAGACGACCGCTTTATTGTCCTGGAGATTTTGAGAAACCGCTACCTGACCGCTGTTGAGATACGCCAGCGGCTTCAAATTGTGAGAGGCGTTAATGTTAGTGAGCGTACGGTGAGAAGACGAATGGAGGAAGTCAATTTAAAAGCTTGTAGACCAGCACGAGGTCCAGAACTTCTCAGAGAGCACCGCAAAGCTCGACTTCACTTCGCACGAGAACACGTTAACTGGACCCACGAGCAATGGGCTAGAGTACTGTTCACAGACGAGTGTCGAATAGCTTTACGTTCTCCAGATGGTCCAGAACGAGTGGCGAAGAAGAGGAGAGCGGTTTTTACCCATTACTACCACTCAAACAGTGAGTTTCCATGGAGGCTCAATAATGGTATTGGGAGGTATAAGTTCCGACGCACGTACAGAGTTGGTTATCGTCGATAATCGGCTAACAGCTGTTCGATACATCGAGGAAGTTCTTCAGGAACACGTAATGCCATATTCGGGGTTCATTGGACACGACCAATACCTCCTAATGCACGATAATGCACGCCCACACGTTGCACATTGCGTTGAAGAATATCTGGAAGAGGTTGGCATACAAAAATTGCAATGGCCAGCTCGTAGCCCAGACTTAAACCCAATTGAGCATATCTGGGACATGCTCAAAAGAAAGATAAAGTCCAGCTCCAACGCGCCGGAAACTCTAAACCAGCTCCGAACTGCAGCGCTGGCCGCTTGGCGCAGTATACTGCAAGTTGATGTCCGAAACATCATCCAAAGTATGCCAGATCGAATGCAGACAGTTATCAGGGCTAGAGGAGGAAACACCCGATATTAAAATGTATAGACAATAACAAAAAAGACCTTAGTTTTTATTTTGTAGCGTTTTTAAATTTATAGTGAAAAATTCCTAATTTCAGTGAAAGTGCGTGATTTTAAAAACTGATTTATTGGTGAGGTAATCTTTTAATTTCTAAGTTCTTAAAGCATAAGAGACACGTACTAAAGCCACTTACCCTTAATTTATTGTCATAAATGCAAATGCAAATTTTTTTATGCAAATAATCAGCAAAATCACGAGTGGCCAAGTTTCCGTGCCGGTGAGTGTAGATAGGTAGCTAATTAGCTATTTTTGTTTGTTTTGCAGGATCAAATCAGTCACTCCTATGAACCAACTTTTATGTACGCTGAGATTTTATGCGACAGGAAGTCAGCTAATAACTTGTGGTGACATGATTGGTGTACATGAAAGCACAGCTTGTAGAATAGTGCATCGTGTTACTCATGCCATTGCATTATTGTATAAGATGTATATAAAATTTCCAAGCACAACAGAAGAGCAAAATAAAACAGCGTATGATTTTTATAGAATTGCAAAGTTCCCTAGAGTAATTGGTGCGTTAGATTGCACTCATGTGAGAATATTATCTCCAGGTGGTGATAACGCTGAAATATATAGAAATAGGAAAGGATATTTTTCAATAAACACCCAATGTGTAGCTGCTGCAAACCTTATGTTTTTAGATGTTGTGGCAAGGTGGCATGGATCAGCACATGATTCCAACATTTGGGATAACTGTGCATTAAAACGCAATTTTTTGCAGGGTAAATATAATGATAAATTGTTGCTAGGTGACAGTGGCTATGCCCAAACTAACTTTATGATGACACCTCTGTCAGAAAATAATGTGAATACACGAGGAGAGACACTTTACCAAGAGTCACAAATAAAGACGAGGAATGTGGTTGAACGGGCATTTGGTATATGGAAGAGGAGATTCCCTATATTATCCAGGGGCATAAGTATTCACCTTCATAGAGTACCTGGCATAATCATAGCAACAGCTGTACTTCATAATTTAGCTATATTACGAAAGGAAAACATACCCCCTGAAGATCAAGAGTTTTCTGTTATTATGGAAGGTAGGGATGATGATGTTGGACCAGAACGGTATGGAAGAGGAAGCGCTAATTTGCAACGAAGACTACTAATAGAGGGATATTTAGCATCATTGTAAAAAAAAATAAAAACAAAAATATTACAGCTCTGATTGTTTCTTTTTTATTTCTAAATCCTTAAGTAAAAGTTCTTTTTTGTACATTTGTTCATTAAATTCCTTTTTTTTTCATTAAATTATCCAATTCTATTTCATATATTTTTTGTTTATGTTCCATATCCATTTCCAGTGACAGTTTTTGTAATCTGACCAGCTCCAACTTCTCTTCTGATAATATTTTAAAACTCTCATTTGCCGTCTTACTTTTCTTAGTTGGTAGTTCTTCAGTAGTATTATTTTCTGGAATAAAGAAAAGTAGTTTAATATGATATTACTATAAGCCAATTGTGAATTCGCAAAAAGATATGAAACTGAATGACTTGAAATAATAATTTAGGTACCTTTGTTAAAGAGAGCAGATGCCTTCCTTTTTCTTAAAATGTCTATCCTGCTTAAACTTTCTCTGACTTGTGATTGTGCTAACGGTGTAGTATTAATGCCACTCGTAGAAGGTCCATGGTCATTGTCAGTTAAATCTAAAACAAACCATATAATTAAAAAAAAACTGCTATTTCTATAAATATATATAATATATAATTATAAATTATGGTGATAATTAATTACCCTTGTTTGTCAGCACAGTTACTTTCTTCCGTATTATCTCCATCTTACTAAATTTATCTCCAGCTCGAGATTGCAATGGTGTGCTTGGAGTAGAACCACCATCATTCTCAGTAATAACTAAAAATAAATATAGGTATTTGATAAATGTACATTTTGACACATTTTGTTACATGATTGGTCTTAAAAGCATCAAAAGTATTTTTGTGTACTATTTAGTTACCTACCAGTATTACAATCAACCACAAATGTAGTTATGTTTTCAAGACTTTTCAGGTAATCTTCTTCGATGGGTGCAATTCGTTGTTCTTCAGGAAGACTCTCTTGAAATTGCTTCATGAGCGTGGCATCTCCTTCATACATACTATAAAGTCCGTCCATTTGTGGCTCTATTAACTTTCTTACTGCATTAAGTGGGTTGTCATCATCTGAAGGAGGAGGGCCTCCACCTAAAAATAATAAGTTTAACTTGTTTACAATTGTCTCGTTTGGACGAGAATATGAATCTCACTCTCCGAAAGAATTAATGTCATGAACTTATGATTTTAATCAGTATTGATAGGCAGCTTATAAAACACCCATAAATGGAAAAACACAACACTACTATGATATTTTATATGTACCTGTTCCCATCACAACCTTCTTATACTTGGCTTCTTCTTTTTTCAATTCGACTTGCAAACTGTCGAAGCTTTCCTGGCAAACCTCAATAGGCCTATTTATTGTGGAGGCGATTGCTTCCCAGTCTTTGCCATTTTCTTCTAAGGCACTTAAAAAAGCCTGTTTTTGATCAGGATCTGTAACATAAATAGACATCTGTGTTATAAATAGCAAATACCAGCGGTACTACGGTTAATAAAAGACATTACTGAGCAGTATATACAAGGGTATGGTAGTCTGTCCAGAAAAATAAGTTCATCATGTTACTAACCTCCCAAGTAGCACAAAACTGCATTATAAGATGTCACAAGAGGTAACATCGGTAACTTTAGCACTTATGAAGAGTTATTATAGGACACTCGACTTGCAATAGGTGAAAAGTGAGCTTTTACCTGAATAAGAACGTTATTATGCGTCACGGAGACCACACTGTAACGCTTGCAGCGTTAATATAGGTAACAAGTTCAGTATTATACAGCTTTAAGCAATTTAAAGGATTTTTGTGGACTTTAACTAAGCTATATTCTGAATTGAAGACCACAAGTGTAACCTTAGACAACTTGCATTTTAAGAAAGAACACGTGAGCTACTATAATGTAATCAGTTATTCTGTGGCTTCAAATAACAAAGATATAATGCCTTTTGCTGCACACAGTGGAACTTGTGTAATGTTAATCAGCTTGTTACACGCAATCGTATAATAGCTCTTGTAAAGCCCACATGGTCACTATGGGTGAACATTATACTACGATGCTAAGTTAAAGCAAACTGCTCTATATTAGCTCACATGTTACCCATAATCTCAGTGAGAGCTGAATACTTGTACTATCGTTGACAATTAATCTACTAGTGCCGTTAAATAAGAGCTTGAAGACTTCTTTATTCAGCGCTTCGTAGGTAAGTAGATAATCGCGTCGTTTAAGATATTGTGATATGTGGAAATATAAAAAAAGGACTGGCGGAATTCGCCGAAAAATTAATGCAGAATATTTGAGGATTCTGAACAGAAATACAGATCGACACCTCCAACGTATGTTATCGTAACTATCAAATTAACGAAAATTACATTTTTAGATTTACAACTACTTTATAACATAGATTATCGTATGATCTAATAAAAAAATATATATTTACAATAGAACCAAAGATACTGAGACTGCATATTATCGCATGTTCATCTTTAGCGTAGTAAAATATTGTATAGTGCAGTTAGGGCATCGTACGCGGGGCGCGGGGGGCCGCTGCACCGCGCGACCCAATAGTAAGTATTAGTACCGATTAAATACGCGGGAGTGGTGCATATTCGCTGTCGAGCGCTGTGCTCGTCGCAATTTTTTAAATTTTGTTGTGATTGATAGACTAGTAAGATACTATAGCTGTTAACCATGTCATCTAGGTCAAAACGCATGATTGATGCAGTAATTCGGCCGTTAAAACAATATGATACGTTTGATTCTCATGAACCGGCAAACGCTAGTACTTCAAATTGTAGTGATGATTTGTGTACCTCCAACCCTTTTGTGGAAGATACTACAAGGATACAAGGTAAGTGACACGTTTAACAATATTAATAACGAATAAATGATTAATAATTGTATAAATAACATGAAATGGTTTAATACCCATAGTAAAATATCGTAAGTATAACTTACGATAATATACATCGAATTAAGATACTTCACAAATATCGTAAGTAAATAGTTACGATACTTTACTATTGAAAAAATGTATAATTTGTGTTCTGTATGTCTACTTACGATAGTTTTCGTTGGAATTTCTTTCTCTTTTTATATCCTATGTTGCACTTGAGATATTTTACTTCGATATGAAACGTAATTTACCATAGTATTCTTTTGAAAAAAAATTAATAAAAAGATATTCTTGTTTTTATTTTACAGAGTCGCCACTTCCTTTTGACGCAGATAGTGATGAGATAAACCAATTAATGGATTTGTTAACCGAGTCAGATGAAATACGTCATAGTATTTCACTCACGGAACAAAGTAAGTGACAGTGTATTGATACAATAATAGCGTGTCTTACGTTTGTACCTAAAGTTTAAAAATCCTAATTAATTTACGAGTCGTAATTTTATGTAAGTTTTACTATATTTTTCTTTGAGTTTGTTTCAATCGATACTAATATTACCTATAAAGTAATGCGAAAGCTACTGTGTCTGTCTGTTACGCTTTCATGGCTAAACGCTTAAACTACTTAATTTTGATGATATTTTATATTGTGGTACATAGGTTACTTTTTGCGACTTACCACGCGGTCAAAGCTGCGAGCAGAAGTTAGTATTATTGTAAAACTATTTACTTATTCTTTATTTTAGACCCCGGTGAAGAATCTCCATCAGCTGTTGAGAATATAACACGACATCCATCTCCGGACTGCACAACAATAAATCATCTGGATTTTGATTGTGAAAACCACTTTTGTCCCTGGTTTGTTGAAAAAGATATTCCGCCATTACATTCTGTTGATTCAACTTTCACTGATTTAGTTTATACTCCGCAAGCAAACACGCCTCTATCTTCGATGTCAGAAGCGACACCACAAGCTTCCAGAAAACGGAAGACCAAACCGAGGAAGGACAAGGGAAATATCAGACGTCGCCATGTTTCCGAATGGAAAGACAACAAAAGGAAAATGCTAAGAAACTTGGGCAAGGAGTATATGAGTCGTGATGGTACTGTAAGGCATGGTAAAACTTTGGGTCCTATGTGTCCTATGAACTGTAGGCTAAAATGTACAACAAAAATAAGTGATGATGAAAGAATATTGCTTTTCAATAGCTTTTGGGATTTAGGGAACCGTGAAAAGCAATGGACTTTTATTGCAAGCTTGGTTGTCAAACAAAAAAAACGAAGGGTTTTAACTGATATGGAATCTAGGCGTAAGTTTACTTTAATTTATAGACTGCCAAGGGCTGTTGTAGAAGACCAGGAAAACTATTTAACTGTGTGCAAAAAGATGTTTCTAAACACATTTTCATTAAGTGAACAGTTTGTCTATACATCTTTAGAAAAAAAAGATAACATAAGTGGCTTGATACAAGCGGATCTGCGAGGGCGTCATTCTAATCATCGCAAAGTAATAACTGAGGATATTATTAAAAGTGTATGTGATCACATAAAATCCCTTAAGCCTGTAGAATCTCACTACACTCGCCAAAGAAGTAGTAAACTTTACCTAGACGGAGACCTGAATTTTCATCGCTTGTTTGATTTATATAATGAATGGTTTGACGCACTTGCATACTCGTCAAAAGCTAGTTCTGAACGGCAATATCGCGATATTGTGAATGAACACTTTAAGATTAGTTTTTATGTTCCTAAAAAGGACCAATGTGATAAGTGTCATATTTATAAAAACATATCTAGTCCGACACAATCTGAAACCCAAATGCATGAAGCGCACATTAAAAATAAAGAGGTAGCTCGCAAAAAGAAGTCGACAGATAAAGAACTTGCCAAAGTATCAGACGGTAAAATACTAGTCGCCACTTTCGACTTTCAAAAAGTTCTTACTGCTCCATACGGTAATATAAGTATCCTTTATTATAAACGGAAGCTTTCAGTATTTAATTTTACAGTTTTTAATATGGCTGAACAAGAAGGTACTTGTTTCATGTGGCATGAGGGGCAAGGGAGACGCGGGGCAAACGAAGTGGCTAGTTGCTTATATAAGTACATCTCCAAATGTAAGGATCAAGGTACAAACGAATTTCGGTTTTGGTCTGATAATTGTGTGGGCCAAAACCGAAATCGTATTGTTTATGCACGTGTACATGCACGCCGCTCTTATTTTTCAAGTGACAATACATCACTGTTTTTTAGAAGTTGGTCATACCCAAAATGAGGGCGACAGCGTCCATGCTTTAATAGAAAAAAGTGCCAAGAATAGACTCGTTTATACACCATTTGAGTGGTTTTGTTTAGTACGCTGGGCTAAACAAAACGGAAAGCCGTATATTGTTGAGGAATTAGAACACACAGATTTTTTTAATTACAAAGCATTGTTAAAGGGCAATTGGGTTAAAAGTTCAAAAGGAGAAAAAGTGCAGTGGAATAAAATAAGAGAAGTATTTATAAAACCTGAAGACCCTTATAAATTATTTTATAAATATGATTTAGCTGCCGATGACTACCATATATTATGTAATAAAGCGTCTACCAGGAGACAATGTATACCAAATATTGATGCACTGTACACAAATAGTCTGCCTATACCTAAGGCGAAAAAAGACGATTTGATGAATATGTGCAAGTCTCGAATCATACCCACTATTCACCATGATTTTTTCCAAAACCTACCTGAAACTGGTAACGAAATTATTTCGGATTCAGATTCGGACTAATTAAAAAATACATAGTTTTAATTAATTGCTTTTTAAGTTTTGTACTGATTTTAAAAGACTGAAGAATTTAATTATTTTTTTTATGAATATAATTATAAGTTTATCTTTTTAAGTTTATGAAAGAGGTTTTTGTTAAGTTGATAAGGAATCTATGGATGAATAAGTAGAGAATTCATAGTAATATTTCATGTTTTTTGAGAGGTTTTGTTTGTTGATTTTATTACATATTTTTTTAATAATGCGGGTAGTGTTTTAACAAAATTCTATTTACTTTGGAATATAAGCATTTGTATGATAAAGTTTTTATTTCATTTTGTTAATTAAATACTATATTAAAATACTAATTTAGCGAAAATACCATTGATATATATTTTTAAATTTTTATTTTTGTCTAACAGAGATTGTTTATTTGGATTATTTTGATTACGAAATACAACAGTATGTTTCATAATAATAGAAGTGATGTTTTATTTTAATTGTACCCGTTAATAGCACTTACGATACGAATTAACATTTTTGTTCCGTTGTATATTATGGTAACTGTAACCTACACCACATTATCATTTTATTAGTTCCAAAGTAAGTTATCGTACGTGTAACATACGCTACTTAATCCTACACAAATATCGACGTAAAGTATAGTAAGTACTACATACAACCAAATAACACTGATATTTTCCATAGTAGAAATCCGTAAGTGACTTTTAAGAAATTCTAATAACAATTTCAATAATCCTTTTTGAAGGTAACATTCCATTCCTAAAAATATATCTGTATGCCAATTTTGGTTTCTAAATGAGCTTATTTGACTTCACTATCATCAATAAACTGTTTGCATACCTTTGAATTGCGATACTGTAAAGTTGATCAAATTCAGTTACGATATTATACGTAGGAAGTGTCGAGATGATACAGTGAACATTGAACAGGCTACACGTTTTGTGAATAATGGTCCAAGTGTGAATGAAATTTTAGAACCGGAGGGTTCCGTATCCGAAAATGTTGGTGTAAAAGCACCTGCAGATTTAGATGGACTAAACTCTTCAAGTATACAGCGAATGTTAAAAGATAGTGGTAACGTATTGTGCAGTAATGACAATGAATATAGACGGGCAGATAGATCTAACTATTCTGCAAGTTCAGACAGTGACAGTGTATGTAATAATTATGATAAAAAAGAAAAATTTCGAGAAAATATAAGAAAGTGGGCCATTGAAAAAAATATTGCACACACAGCTTTAAGAGATCTGTCAAAAATTATCAATGAATTTATTCCAAATACATTACCTAATGACCCCAGGACTATTTTAGCTACATCCAGACAAATCACCTTAAAAATAATCGATGGAGGTGAATATTGGCACAATGGAATAATAATACCTTTGCAAAAAATATTGCTTTGTTGGGAAGAAGCTCCAGAAACAATTTCGTTGAATATAAACATGGATGGTTTACCAATCTTCAAAAGTTCCAAAAAAGAGTTTTGGCCTATACTTTGCAACGTTTTCGAGAATCCTTGCTTCAGACCATTTGTTATTGGCATTTATTTTGGAATAGGGAAACCGAAAAATTTGAATACTTATTTAGAAGATTTTATTAACGAAATGGAAGTATTGCTTCGGGATAGTATTTACATGCAGAATTCTGGAAGAAAGTTCACAATAAAGATACGGTGTTTCATTTGTGACTCACCTGCCAGAGCTTATATAAAAGGTACCTACTGCTCACATCAGTTAGTCGAATTTTAACATATTTGTCAACATGTTATAAGTACCTACTTTTCTATCTGTTACAGGTGTTTGTAATTTCAACGGGAAGAATGGTTGTCTGAAATGTGTTACAGTTGGAGGTATTCACACACTTCGCATACCGTAGTCTTTGCCGACTCCAGATGTGCCGATAGAACTGATGATGGCTTCCGGAACAAAGCTTATGGTGCGCACCATAAAACTGACTCACCATTGCTAAGACTTCCCATTGATATGGTAAAGAATATTCCAGTCAGCGACTCACTACACCTTGGGGCCTAGACAAAATCCAAGCGTTTTCCGTTCACGCGTTTTCCGCACACGCTAAGGAATTGGCGTTAGCGTGATGAAAATGGTAGACAAGTTACACATGAAACGCAGAACGCCCATTCCGCAGCGTTACCCGAAACACTCTATAATAAGTCTATGGAATAGTGTGTGGCAAGTGTCACAGTGACATTGCGTTTAACATTCTCTCTGTCACTGTCAAACGCAATCGCGCGCTAACAAAAATATTCAAAAGTGTTGTGTGTGTTGAAAGTAATTGAAGTGTTTTATTACAAAGAAAGTAAGTAAACGGCTTTAAATAATATTTCAAGTTAATGTAGGAATTGTGATCTAATTAGTAGGTATCTTTGAAGAATTGAATATTAATATTGTTAATAGAAAAAAATGTTTTTATTGCGGTGGGTAATCAATATTTTTTTTATTTTTATATTAGATGGATTCTAGACTTCGTGCGAGTCCCGAGCAATTTAGTTTGCTGATAGAATTTATGGAAAGGCAGGTTTTTACGATATTTTTTCATTTATTTCAAATTCCTATCCCATTTTTAACTAGCATTGGGCCTACTTGAGATTATGGAATGCATAATGTAAACAAACTCTCAATGGTGCAGTTATATGATTGTGGTTCTTACATTTGTTAATACTTTAAAGATAAACTCGATTCCAAACCTTATTAGTTGTTTCTTAAATAGGGTATTAGAATGTTAGTAGCAAACTTTGTTTACTGGCTCTTATTCTCACTGTACACTAACATGAATATTATTTTTAGCCATGGTGATCTTTCAAGGCTACAACCTGGACTTCAAGGAAAGGTACGGAGTGAACGTCTGTGGCAGGAGATAGCTGAACTTTTAAACTCAGTGGGTGGAAGTGGTGTTAACAAAACAGCTGACAAATGGAAAAGGGTAATAAGATTTGAATTAGTATGTATAGCTGTTGCATAAGATACCTATACAGACCATTTATTTCAATGTATTGTTTTATATTTTACTACAGGTATGGTCTGACTGGAAAACAAAAACTAAAAAGAAAGCCTCCCTTATAAATCGGGACATTCATGGCACTGGTGGTGGGCCTGGTAGGGGAAAACCATTAAGTCGACTTGAGGAAAGGGTATTACGTGTGATTGGGGTCAACTCAATTACTGGAAATCAAGACATACAAGAAGCAGGCTTTGAAGTAAGTGAACCCTTCATAATTATATTAATGTGTTTTCTTAAAAACTAAATGCATATTTCTGGTAAATAAAAGTTTATTTTTTGTACTCAAGGAATCACCTCAATCTCAAGTAAGGCATGCAGCTGATACAGAAGATGAAAGGGTACCATCACCAGTGGAAATAGAATATTTAGAAATACCACCATCTTCAGAAGACACACTCACATCAGTGCCAGCAGATTTAACTGCTTCACCAGCCCGTCCTGTCAGTCCTGTGCTAGGTCCTTCAACTTCAAATACTAGACCTATACAAGGAGGTAATTGTTACAAAATTATTATTGTAAAACTATTAAGATAACAACTACTAAATTATTCAATAATTATTAAAAAAAAAAGTTATTGAAACTAATAACATCATTAAATAACTTCACTTCCACCATATTTTGTTAGTTTTCTCCCCATGTTAGATTTTCTATTATTCAATGTCTTTTATCTGTGTTCACAGAAAGGTCGCCGGTATCTGCCGGCCCTTCTACTCCGCGTCGTCGCCTCAGGCAGCGGAGAGTCCGCCAAACACCATTCGACCGAGCCACCAGTGAGTTTGTGGCAGTTGAACAAAATCGGCTGCGATTTGAAAGGGAGAGGGATGCTCGTCTTCATGACTTGGAAACCGAGCGTCTCAGAATTGAAGCGCAGCGCGTGCAACTCGACAGAGAGCGGGTAAAAGTAGAGGCGGAGCGCGTTCGGGGCGAAGAAGCCCGCACCCGCATAGAAGCAGACCTAAGAGACTCGAACCAAGCATTAAGTGTACAAATAAGGGCACTAATTTCATTATTCGAGACTCGTGATTTGAGACCAAATTAGCATTTAAGTATTTATAAGTATTTGTTTTAGACCTATTAGTGTATATATTTTTAATATTTGTTTTCATATAGACTAGAGTTGTTAGTTTAGAGTGCATAGTGTATGTAGTATTTATTGATGAAACATATTTTAAAGAAAATAACACCTTTTAATCTTGATATAGTCATTTATTCAAAGTAGGCCGAGAATCAGCACTTTTCGATCGTCAAAATTACAAAAGACAGTCCCCCAAAACGCCCGCCCTTCACCTATTCAATTATTTGCCATATGTTAGCTAGCCACACCAATATACCAACAAATACAATAAAATCTATGCATACTCAAGCAAAAAAATAATAAATCAAAATTAAAAATGTAAACATAAAATTACTACCTAAATAAAAGGCTCCAGGTATAATTGGTGTGACAGCTTACATATTTATGCAATGCTGGGTTCTGTTCACATAGCTGTAACTTGAAGTCACAAATGATCAAACAAGTTAATACTAATAACAACAATAGGCATGAATAATATGATCAATCGTAGAGGTCGCTAGCTAACCACATATTGCAACCAACTCATTAGAAAACATTGAAATGAGTAGATTATGTCAATAATGTCTTCAATTTGGAAATGAGTGCTTTCACAAAACACACATACTAACATTTACTCACACATTACTAACCATAACACATTAACACTCCGTTATCCGCGCCCGTATTTAGCACGTAAGTGCTCGCGCGCTCTACATAATGTAGAACAATTTCAATTGTAAGATTAATTTAGGAAATTTTAATTAATTGAAAATTAAAAAATTAATTGTTACGTGAATGCTCACGCATTCTACTATTGTAGAAATCTAGTTTTGCAGCCTGATATCTCACACATGGGCTGCGTCGGAAACCGCGGAGTCACTAGTTGTGTTCAATTCCAGTTAGCAGTGGAAGAATACTGTGAATTTGTTCGTTGACTACCCTCAATTTACATTGAAATCATCGAAAATGTATGTGTGTTCTACAATAGTAGAATGCGCAGGTAACGGAGTGTTAATAACTAAGAAAGACAGAAGACTATGCCTACTAAGACTGTTAAAGTCTGGATAAAAGATTATTCAGTGCTGCCCTGCCTTGGAGTAGCTCACTCTGACTACTAGCAGCACCAACATCAGATGCATTATGAGGTTGAGCATCATCTTCATCTAATTCCATAACAGCTGGAGGAGGTAAATTAGCCTCTAAAGCCATATTGTGTAACACACAACAGGCAAGGACAATTTTCCCAGCAACCACAGGATGGTAATGTAAGGTCCTGTGTTTTAATAAACACCTCCAACGTGACTTGAGCAATCCAAAACAGCGCTCTATACAGTTCCTTGCTTGTACATGTCGCTGAGTATATGTATCTTCAACAGAGCCAGGAACTGCATTTAATATAGGAATCATCAGCCAGGGCCGCTGAGGATATCCAGAATCACCTAAAAATAAAGCAGAAATAGCAGTGTTATGTAATAATTATTTGCAACACAACAACAAATTATTTGTGACATTTATTTTTTTGTGCATAAAATGTTTTCAAACACAGGCAAAAACAGCTTGCTGCTGCTGTAATTAATAATAAAGATAGTTTAAATCTTATTTTTTTATTATGTTTATAGGTGCATAAACTTCAGTCATTAAGATTGTTAACAGGGTACACCGTGTGCGCATAAATTAAAAAAAAAGATCTAATAATATACCATATTAATTTTATTAACATACCTAATAACCACACTTGTTCTCCATTTTGGTGCAATTCTCGCATAAATGTTTCCATTCTGCTAGATGCCCATATGAATGAGTCATGGGTGGCTCCACCAAACTTTGAATTAACATTAATAATTTTTAAATTACTGTCGCATACCTGTAGACAAGGAAAAAAAAAATATAGAACACATAATAATAAATGCATATATATGCATTTATAGCAATAATATTATTACATAGTTTAGCCACAAACAAATGTAAACTTACCATTTGTACATTCAATGAATGATAACCTTTCCGATTAAAAAATAAATGCTCTTCTTCTGATGGTTTGACAATTGCCACATGGGTACAGTCTATGCATCCAACTATACCTGGGAGTCTAAACCGCCTCTGAAACCTGTTGTTTTGGAAAATATAATAATATTTTAGTTACTAAAAGGACAGATGTTTTACTAGTATTTAGAACCTAGTGTGCATACATGGCTCCATGAGGAGTTTTCTAAATACCTATTTAAAGAAGGTATATTGTTTAGTGTGAAGTACCTACAACATCAGGAATATGCTACAAATAAAAACTACTTATACTATATGTATAATATATGTTTTAGTTGTCATTAATTTACTTACTCAAGTCTTATTTGGGCTCGTTGTTGTTGCGTCCTCGGAAACACAATCCATTTATTTATAATGGCTGGATGGCTCAATGCTTCAACAACATGACGTATGCACCTACTAGTTGTTCTTTGTACCAATTGCTGCGATAGTCCAACAATGCGTTGATATGAACCCGTAGCTAAAAAGCTAAGAGTACACAAAACCTGAAACATGATTAATTAATTGAGAAATGACAATGGGCACTTTATATCTTAAGTAAGGTTGGAAGTACAAAACTTGCCTTGATTTGTAAACTAATTTCCCGGGTGCCTTTTAATGAAGTTAAACGCCGAAGATCATCACAAAGATGCCGAAAACTTTGTTTATCTAACCTAAAACGATGAACAAATTCCAATTCCGACATCTCCTCAATTTGCTCCATGTTACGACGATGTATTCTAGTTTGACGTCTTTGCAATGTTGCTTCATTGTTAGCTGCCCATAATAATCTCAAAGTATGCATTTCCACTAATTAATTTGAATTGAATAAGTACACAAAAATTGTTCACCGATAACTTTTTTAAGCGTTAGCGTGAGGGTCCGATCTCCCGCTAATAAAGCGTGTTGCGGAAACGTCAAAATATCATTAGCGTTTGTCAGAAGTGGCACTTGTCTACCATTTTGATGAAATTTTTGTCGTTTATCTGTCACGCTCGCTTCAACGTTCCTTTCCGCATGAGGAATAATGACTTTGTCTACGAATTTAGCAGCAGTCACGTGACATCTGGTAAGCAAATGTCAACTCCATACAATTTAATTTTTCCGTTGGCGTTAACGCTTACAGAAAAGGGATTTTGTCTAGGCCCCCTTATCGATTTAGGGATCATGAAAAGAATGCTTATAGGTTGGCGTGATGGTAATTTTGGAAAATACATCACAAAATGGCGTGCCACTGACATTGAAACAGTAAGGAATTTTTTAAACCAATGTAAATTACCATTTGAAATTCACCGTTCAGTGCGGAACCTCGATTTTTTAGCGTATTGGAAAGCGTCGGAATTTAGATCTTTCTTTTACTATCTCAGCTTAGTTATTCTGCGTGATGTTTTGCCATCTAATGCGTATTCACACTTTTTGATGCTCTACTGCGGAATAACCATTTGTTCCAGTGAAGCTCACCATTATTTGTTACCTGTGTCTGAAGAACTTTTGAGACACTATGTTAAACATTATAAAGATTTCTACGGAGCGGCATATGTAACAAGTAATGTCCACAATTTACTGCACGTTACTGCTGAAGTTAAAATGTACGGAGCACTAAATACTTTTAACGCGTATCCATTTGAGAACAAATTATATATGATCAAGCAAATGCTCAGGGTTGGCAAAAATCCACTGTCACAAGTGGCCAAAAGGTTAATTGAAGATGATGGGAATTGTGTCAAAAATACTGATCTAGAGAAAAAGAAGTACGCTACGTATCCATTTATCTCGAGGAGTAAAAAAAACATCCCCATTTTAAATTATCAAGATTTTAGATTATCTTCAAAAACAGAAGACAGATATTTATTCACAGTACATAATGATATTTTCGAAATAAGTTCGATTGCTGAAGAACTTAATGTTGTGTCCATAAAAGGTTACCGGTTAAATAGCAAAGAGGATGTTTTTGAATATCCTATCAAATCTTCTCGTCTTGGTATATACAAATGCTTACGAATTGGCGATACTACTATGGTTGTTTTAGATCCCAAAGAAGTAAAATACAAATTAGTTTGTATTCCTCATGGAGAATACAACTATTTTATTCCATTAATACATACAATGTAAGAAAATAAAATACTTGAGGTACTGATTATTTTGTACTTTTATTTATTATTTACATCCTTTCCACATAAGAAAATATCACATCCAAATAAAATCACAAAAATAACAATTTTAGGTACCTAGTCGTTCCTGACGTTTATTAATGTTTAAAAGGCAAATTAAAGCTAATCAGTGGACTACTATTTTTATTTAACTAGGAGGTAGTATACACGGTAACATTTTCTTATTTTAAAAAATATTGTGAGATAGGGTAGTTGGTTGGAGATACCCGTTAAGCCTCCTCTACCCGTCTACAGACGCGTCCGCGGACGTTGGCAGATGCATCAGCAGACGGATCACCACGATCCGTCCACACGTCTGTAGGTCGATCAGTCTATGCTTATACTCGACAGACGCAACTCATACGTAAGATTCCAAAAATGGATAATGAGACCGTAGCTGCCGCAGCTATTAATTTATTTAGTACTTTTATAAATATTATGTATTTTACATTATTTATATGAAATTTAAAAATAAATACCACAAAAATAAAAATGTTGTATGTGTACTATTATAACATACATAGTATTTATAAAAGTACTAAATAAATAAATAGCTGCGGCAGCTACGGTCTTAACTCAACATCCATTTTTGGGATGTTATGTGCGAGTTGCCTCTGTCGAGTATGAGCATAGACTGATCGACCTACAGACGTGCAGACGGCTCGTGGTGATCCGTCTGCTGATGCATCTGTCAGCGTCCGCAGACGCATCTGTAGACATGTAGAGGCTTTCTCATAGTAGGAACAAAAACCCTTTTCATTCGCCCGTTATTCATATCTATCTAATAGGAAGTTTTTCTTATATTTAACAAGTAGGTATGTAGGTACCTACATAAAAATTGTTCAAAAATCACACTTAGGAATCTAGTTTAGAGCAATTATTATTAATCAGTCGTTACTTATATCTATTTAGTAGAAATAATTAACATCAGTCATCTTCTCTTGAGTCTAGCATTTAAAACAAAATATATTATAACAAGATTTCTCTTTTACGAAACGTTTCCTAACAATTTCTGTAAATGATTTCACAACTGTTCAAAAATCAACGTAATAAACAAAAACAATAAAAAATAACAAAAACAATAATTTTGTTAAAATGACAATTTTAGTCCAATTTTAGTTGGTGAAGTGATCAATTTCTATGATCTAGCCACGACATATATGTAAAACATGTGTGAGCATGCATTTGTGTGCGTGTGTGCATGTTGTGTCTGCGGTGTACGAGTATGCTTAAGTGTTGGCATAAAAATTAGCATAGGTCCATACTTTCGTCGCTTCTCGTCTGTTCGTTGTTGTCACCATTTGAAGCTGTTTCAAGTTGTTCTCTTTTTTTGCCTGCTTGAGGTTCTTCTCCATTATTACCATTATCTTCATCACCAACTTGAAGTTCTTCGCTGTTATTACTGGCATTATAATGTAATTCCTCTCCGCGGTTTCTACTTTTGCGGGTTCGTTTTGAAGACTGTCGTAACCCTTTCATTAATTTACGTTTAGAAGCATTCCTTATGGCTAGTTTCAAAAACTTTTCGGCGTCATCATCCGTAAAGTTTGAGTCCCAAGAATTGACAATTACAAAGAAAAAATTCCTAATGTTCTTGTAATTTTTAAAGGGAATTTTAGAAATTTCTCCCTTGCTACCACCGGACCATGAACACTGACAAAGAAAATTCTTGGAGAAAAGTATGTCCAGTAGTTTGTATGCGCACGTCGTGCCGCTGCCCACTTTAGATGAGCACAACAATGATAATGTTTTGGAAAGCTTCTTTTTTTTGGCCTTATCAGCTAGATCCGTTTCCAACATTTCAAATTGCTGCTGGTTTTCAATGGGCTTTATAGAAAAACTTTCATTCTCTTCTTCCGTTCTTAATTGGTCTTGCAGCAATGTAACATTTACTGGTCTTTCCTTCTCCTGAGATATTGATGCTTTTGTTTCCTCCAATTGTATTGTTAAGGAAGCCAGCTTAAGTGCTATTTTTTTTTGATTTTCCACGACTACATTAAGCTTTTCTAACATCGCGGCTTGATTAGCAATCACAGTTTGTATATCTTCTGAGTTGAATACCTGAATCGTGTCTTGCTGCTGACAAAATACATTTGTTGTCAAAGTGTGATTGTCGCTGGCTGACGGTTGTGGATTATCCTGTAACATGAAGTGATTAATCTAAATGATTAAATAAGCACATAAATTTAATTTGTGATGCAAGCACATATTGAGTATTAGTTAGATACCTAATACGTAACAGATACATCACTTCCTTTCAACTAACACGGAACATGTACGCATCGAAACATTACTCTTTATAATATTAGTTTAGACTTTGGAAATCCACGGGAATGAAGTCGCAAAGTGCTAATAATTTACGTATACCTGTTCTGGTTAATATAAACTTTAATTATTGTGAAGTATCTTTTAATAGCTGGATCTTAAAGTCATAACTTACTACAGACACTACAACATCAAACAAAAATCTTACCAATTGTGTCAAATCTTGCGCCAATGCGTCGAAATTTATTTCGCCATCAGCGGCATATGGATTCGATGTTCCCGGCACGCTGCAGTGGGCATTGTCGTCGGTATCCGTATTTTGTTCCATTCGACGCAATTCCTTATCTGCCTCTTCGTATGTAGGTATAAAATTTCTCTTTAAAACACATTTGTACGAGTTCCATTCTGGTCCTGGACTAGAATGACCGTCTTTTATTAATTTAGATGCAAATTTGATATTTTTTGGTGGCCAGCGGACAATCCCTTTCGATTCCCACAGCGTGGGAACGATGGTCAGTTTAGGTACATCGTACTCGATCGTCTGTACTATTTTAAAAGCCATAATATTTCTCTGAAAAAAAACAATTGATAATTAAATAGGTATAATGTACGTAATTTCTTTTTTACCTATCTACTGTGTATGGACTGTTCCATCCCAACGCTCCATGCATAAAACTAAATAAGACGTACCAACTGGAATTAGTTCACGATTGAAATAATACGTCTGTGCACGAATGAAAGTAACGGTAAGTCCAATCCGCGATACACACCCGACTGCGGTCCGTCGCACGTCGGCCGATAGGATAGCGAGACGAGGTGTGTCAAAGGCAAGGGGGGGGTGCTCCCGCGCCTCACCTCATAGGCGTACATTACACGGTCATGCAAGCGTCAATCATTCCCATCAATCATGAATGATGGTTGAATGACGGAATTTTATCGCTTACAATTTTCGTCATGCAAACGTCAATCTTCGCATTAGACGGTAGGTTTTTCGTCAATAAAAATTTTGAGTGTGGCAAAACTGACAGCAAAACCTATCGTGTAATGTTCGCCATAGACTCATACTCTGACTGCACTTAGATCGCGCGCATACTGTAGGTACTTAGGTACCTTACCTAAGTTTTTCATTTCACAATGACCACAATGTTTAAAAGCCTGAGCTTTTAAAAAGTTTTACCTAATTATGTCTACTTTGGCCTAGAAAACTTTGATACTTACTAGGTACATGATTAACATACGGTAATCCAAAAAATATAGGATGATGTGATGATGATTAGGCTTTATCCACGGATCCCTAAAATTCCTGCAGAGTTTATCGGTTCACTGATGATTACCTACAGTTATTTGCGTACATGTTACCCACTATCAAGCTTTACTTGAATCTGTAGCTGACTTGTGTAACACAAGAACCACTCGTAACAGCTCGTTACTGATTTATGTACCACGAGTGGACACTTAAACAGCTTATGCCGTTTGATTGTGGTTAATACGGTACACATTGCTTGTCTGCCATTTTTTAGATTCTAACCTATGTATACAATATAATAACAATTTGTTTTTGTTCAGTCAACGAAAATAACAACAGAATTTGAATAGAAAATGTAATGATTTTATACGTAAACAGCTTATTGTCAAATTACAAAGGACAAATAAAAAGACTTAATTTTTTATAATAATATCATCAACCTATTTTATATTATAATTTTCAAGTAAACAGTGATATTTTGAGAGCGCATGAAAATTTTCGTCTATAATTATATAGTATTTGACAATAAACTCTCTTTCCCATTCGAATTTCAAGCACATGGAGGAAAAACAAAGTTTTACTTACCGATAACATATATTGCCTATTTCTCACAAACACTTCACAAAATGGTTCACACAAAACATATCAAAATAATAAAGTAGTAGGGTGAAAATTATTCACAATTTTGCCACTTGTGAATTGTCAGCTCCATAAAAGAGTTACTAATATCCTGGAGTGTATTTTGTGCTGAAAAATAGGTAACAAGTACTCTATTATTCAGCCATTGTGGTGTATAAAAGGTAACACATACCCTGATAATCAGTCATTATTCAGCTCTTGGGGCGACTGTTACCTTTAATAATGCTCAAATAACGCTGATATAGTGCAACCAGCTACATTATTCAGCTAACAGCTGATTAATTTGTGCCCAAATCAGAGTTATATCAGCGGAGTAGGCGCCTCTAATGCTCTTATTCAGCAGGTTTATTCAGCAGAAGATTCCATTGTGAACAGTGATTCAGCTACTATTCAGCGCTTCTGTGCTACTTGGGCTCTCAACAACATTTTTGATTCTGAATGTTTTTTTTTTTCAATTTGCTTTTAATGTTTCTATAACAACTTAAAAGGTTTTCGTCACTTCTTGAAACTCCTTTTGTGTTGGCATTAAAAACATGAGCGATTTTGACCCAGGCATTTTGCTTTTCACTCTGTTTAATTTGGTCGGTCTTTTTGCACTCAATAATATGGGTGTACGGTTCCATCGCTGCAATCAGCAATATTTGTTCTTCTTTTGTAAAATTAGGCCCCCGGGCCCTAGAAGAAACACTTTTGTTTGCCATGGTAATTATCACTGAACTCAACTAAAACAATTATTATCAATAAAATTACCACGAGAAATAGCACGAGAACACTTCACAAATCACAACAACACAATTTGTGTGACTTGACAGCTCGGTTGACTTTTTTTTTTTTTTGATGTGACAGTTGAAAGCTCGTCGGTTCATATCACGCATATTTTTTTTAAGAAATGCAACCATTTTGCTCTAAGTCAAGTGTACAACGCACGAAAACGTAAAAAGGAACGCAAGAAACTGCTTTACCGACTCCCTAACTACGATTAGTTAAATTACCATCCGAACGGACGTGAGCAAGACCTTTTTAATTGTATTTAAGCTAAACATATTTAGCAAGATAAACGCATTTAACTAAATTCTGTTTAGACCAAATGTTGCGCAAGCCGCCCTTAACCTAGCTGATAAATACTGGAAAAATATTTTTTTGCAATTAATCTTTACAATATTTATCAGCTAGTTTTTCCAAAACATTTACAATTCTTCCGCCTATAACTTGCCAGTCCCTCTGGGTCTGTATCTCCAATTCCCTAATTCTAATGTTGTCATTGTGCTGCTGTTCTTTAAAATTTCTCCAAAAGGAATCAGCTTGGAGAAATTGTTGTGCTGCCTGGGGGGCTAAAAACGCCACTTTAAGCAATTCCTCTAAATGAAATTCATTTCCCGAATTCCCAGCAGATCATTAGCAATTTCTCTAATTTTCGTAAAATGGTGACACATAATAGCAGAATCGCCTACAATTCAATTCATATTAGAATCATATTTGGTGTAAATATTACCGCATGAAAAAAATAAAAACCGTAATTTTGTCGGTAAATTTTTCTTTACAGTTTTTATAAATTAAATTGGTTTTTAATTTTTTATTTCTACAGTTTAAATGTTATTAAATTATAATATGTCTTATAACTGCTAAACATACCGCAGATAAGCCCTGAAAAGGGAAATTAGAAACAATAAAAACTTTTTAAGCTGGCAACGCGTACAAAGAAGTTTTCAGGCCGCATTCCGAATTAGCTATAATCGCTCACAGCACTCACATCATGTCACATGAGTTCCGATTTAGATATTACGATTATTTATCCATTTATTTCAGGCATCAAGGCCCATATAAACACATACAATACAATATTAATATAACTTATAAATACATACAACATTATAATTACACTAAAAACTAACGTATACGCAGTGTCTGCGTCGTGTTTCGCTGACTGGCGTCATGTAGCCGGCCACGAAACCGGCGGTACACAACACCCTTCGGCCAGAACTCTTACGTTAAATTAATTAATTAATTATGATGGCTGAGAGCTGTCAACAATTCGGAACGCTCGTGAACGCGCTCACAGTGCTTACTCAATGTCAATACGGTATTATTTACAGTATTTCTTTGTATAAACACCATATTTCTTCTTCAGTTCTTCTTTGGTTAGGTGGCGACTGTCAGCCAGAAGCACAATTTCGAAAATGCCACATTTGTTTTATATAAAGATATGATGCAACACAAAACACACTGACACATCCTCACATTTCTCACACACTCAGTCATTTTTGACAGCGCTCACGGTGATATTATTATAAGGCATGGCCGGCATTATCGCAAGATGGCGCATGTCATGACGTCATCTATGAAGATTCACTGGACATCGTTTTCGCGCTTACGCTAATTCGGTACGGAGCACGCTCAAATCGATTACATCCCAACTTGGAACGCACCCTAAAGTTCTCCCTTGAGTTATGTCAACTATTGTCATTATTGTCAACATTAGTCAACATCAAACTGAATCTGCTTCTGCTGATTGCTGCAGCCACAGATTACTTTTTGATAGACTGGCTGCAGCCCCATATTCCAGGCTCTAGCCAGACTCGTGCGTCAGCCCCTACCAGTGCCGAATTCGATGCTACAACAGTGCCTCTGCCTCGTCGAACTCGGCAAGCGAGATACCCCAGTGAGTGGATTTTTCTAATCCTACAGCTATTCATATTGGGGTTAAGACATAATGACTATTGAAAACTATTAAGTAAGGTATTTTCATTACGTTTTTTAGGTCACCCTCTGGCTGCACTAGATGAGGCTCGGAGAGTTTTACCTCAGGTGGAGATGAAACAGCTGATATGGCAAATGAATAGTGCAGAACCTTCAGAGGCTTGCTGATGCAGTCGAAAGACTATTTATTGGTGTCCTATAGAGGTAAAGTATGAGTTTTTTGTACATGCAATAAAAAAAATAAGTATAACATTCATATAATATAATTATAAAGAAATACAAAGGAAAAAATACTATATTTTAACATTTAAATACCACAAAAACTTTAACTTTGCATCCGGTTAGATGGAAGCCGACCCCGACATAGTACATAGTTGGGAAAAGGCTAGACAGACGATGATAATGATTTGACTTACTAAAACCCACAAATTTTTCTTTTCAGCCTGGTGGAGTTGTTCCAAGTGGGTCTTAAGTGGATGGTGATTCCATAAAAAGGAGACATGGTTTGCCCCTCCGCAGCTAGCATCGACACAAATAAGAGTCGCACTCGCAAACCTAAATGAATGAAAAAAAGGCTAATTCATTATTATGTTTTGTATTCGTTTTTTAATATAAGAAGATGAGATTGTTAATATAGTAAATACAATATTTTTCATATCACTATTGTTTTATTTTAGTGAAAGGTATAAGGTATCCTCTTCTACGGTCCTCTTATATACAGTGGACCCCCGGTAATCCGGCCCCTGTCTAATCCGGCACCCCCTGTAATCCGACATGGTCCATTATTTATTATGTAGGTATTGACATTTTTTTTGTAAGTTCTATAGCATTCATGACATTAATTTTATAATAAACCGTAAGCTCTCTATTGTGTCGTTTAATTTACTAAATTTGACATACATAATGAAGTATGATTTGTACTTCAGAGTAAATATATACATATAACATATGGGATCTTATCATTGGGTCTGTAATTTGTCGGATTACAAGGTACTCTTTTGTAAACGAAAAGAACCACCCCTAGTCTATATGCGCGTCACGGATATAGCGAGCATACATACTTATCATTATGCTCGATCTCACTCCTCGAAGTTCAAATACACGCAAAGTATCTTAGTTGCAACATACATAACTAAATGTCACTATCTTGACCAAGAATATTTAATCCTCTATGGTTTTTTAAAACTATAGCACTCAAAGCCGTTAATGAAGCGCGAATTTAAACACGATTAACCACTTCCAGACCTAGGGAACTGGCCGCCCGGTCTGTGCTAGACGAACTGCGGCACTAGAAATAGGTTAATCTGTCAATAAAATCATGCGCGTTACAGATTTTGCACAGTACGACTGAGCTCTGCAACTGGGCGTTGACTTCTGTTTTTCTCTCTCTTTCACGCGCAGCCGTCATTTTACGGAGCGATTCCAACAAGGCGATTTAAACCATGGATTTTTATTAAATTCTTTGGAGTAGAAAATCCAAACGATGTCTAATTTCACTATTTCGAACTTTGATTATTAAATATTGCAAAATAATTAATCCGCAAGCGACCGTAATAGATTCTATAATTAGATAATAGATATATACATATAATAGATATAGACGAGATACTTCGTTACGTTGTGTTTCTGGGAGTCTGTAGGCTCTAAGGGATACAGGATTTTGACCTGACAATGTAATCCGATGTTTAATTGCATTAAACGAGGTTTGTGAAACATCGTCGGCAAACACATCTTCGTAATATTCTAATATGGATGCTACATCTTGATCTTCAGGGATATCAAATAGATTTAATGGAATGACATGGTCTAAAGTTGAGAGGTTTGACTTTGCTGGATTAATGGTTATATTATTTTCTTTCATAGTGTCCCAACCAATTAGATAGTCGTATTCTTTATTAAAGTCTAATATAGGCTACTTCCCATTTGGTAAACTTCCCATTTCGTAAACCTCAAACTGTACCTACTAAAAAGTTGCGTTTGGTAAACATTATACATTTCATACATTTAGTCCCATTTCGAAAACATTTCAATATTTTTTTGTGTTATATCCCATTTGGTAAACTTTCAGATGAAATGGGTACAGTCAAGTAAAAAAAGAAAAACGAAACTAATGATAACATTGTCATTTATTTTGTTAAATATTTTTAATCACAGGTACAATAGTCGGATTATGTGTACGTATGCCATTTACACATATTGATATTTAAAAACAGAAATAAAAAGTGGGGTGTACAAATAACTTTCAAAAAATTTAAGAAAAATCACAGTTCGATTTGACTATTTCGATGACAAGTTTTATTTTTTTAATAACATAAGTCAATCTAGATGCGAAATCAACTTATATAAAAAAACAATAATCACAGATTTGGTACTATCTTTTTATGTTAATGTACATTAACATAAAAAAATACATACGAAATCAACTACTTATAAAATATAAAAATAAACAGTCACTGATTTGGTACGTTAACGTAAAAAAATACATACTAAATCAACTATAAAATATAAAAACAATAATAATCACAGATTTGGTACAATAACATAAAAAATACATGCAAAATCAACTTTTAAATATAAAAACAAATAATAATCACAGATTTGGTACATTAACATTAAAAATTACACACAAAATCAACTATAAAATATAATCACAGATTTGGAATATTAACATAAAAAATTTACTACCTATACTACAAAGTTAAAAATCAATAAATAAATTATAAAGTGATACAAGCAATTCTTGATAATTCGTTCAAACAATTTTCCAATGATATTTTTCCACTTTTGTAATCGCCGAGAATATTGTTAATTCGTATATCATTTTGGATAGATTTTTTTCTTCGTTTTGATATACTTTCTCCATTATTATAAAAGCTGTAAAAAATTGTTATGATTAATTAAAGTAATAATGTATAATTTTTATCATATGTGTCGCCTAAAAATACAGGTCATTGAAACAAGTACCTTTTCAGAAGATTTTCATAATGTTTAATATTGCCTGATATCGTTTCGAAAAATAAAAGAATTGATGGCCTTTTTCCAATTTCACTATTGAAACTCCAATTCCAAGATTCCATGAGGTTTGTAGTGCGGTGTCTTTGTGCGTAGCAGCACCAAATATTCATCATATCTTCATTTTCCAACCACTGATCCACAAAGTAATCATTGAATTCAGTTATAGCTTTTTCTTCAAAACTGTAACAGAATTAATTCGTTGAAGATTATGATACGAAAAACCATATATTACCTAGTTTCTAACGCATAAAAATGGCTGTAGAAAATGGCGGTAGAAGAAATATCCAGAACTAAACGCGTTCATTTCAATACTGCAAAATTAATTTACCTTTGACTCATAACGTATAGCCATCCATCGTTTATGTCTTCTTTTGGTAAATGTGCCAGAGCCATACATAGTTTGACGTGATAGTGAGATTCTTCATGTTGTAATAAGCCAAGAGATTTTGCCTTTCTTAATAGCGCTCTGCCAAAGTGAACAAAACACCCCTTAACAATTATGTTTGGAAATGTCTTTTTAATTGCATTTATTGGAGCTTTTTCGAAATCCAAGGTAATAATATCGGCTGTCCACTCTGGTAAATGAAATTTTAGTTTGTAAAACAGTCTTTCATATGTAGTTTCTTCTTTGTTTGTCAACACTGCATAAAAAAATGGTACAATATTTGTCCCAGTTTCTGTACTTCCTATGTCTCCGTGTACAACGTATAGTTGAAGAAACGGCTTTGCACAACATTTGAACGTTCCGTCCGCAAAGTAGTGACGGACGTCATTTAAATGTGCAATTGCACTCTTTGAACCAAACACAATCATTCTATTTTCACCGTCAATCTCATCAAACAATAAATTGTCTTTAAAACGGTCAGGAATCACGATTTCTGTAGAGTTAGAGTGCTGAGATTTTGTGGTTCCTAGTTGTCTGTTGTTTAGTTGTCTACCGGCATGTCCTAGAACCAAAAATTCAAAGACATGTGCCATCTACCAACCCGCACTGGGCCCGCGTGGTAGATTACGGCCCACTCCCTCTCACAGAGAGGAGGCCTGTGTCCCAGCAGTGGGAACATTATAGGCTGATGATGATGATGATGATGAGTTGTCTATTTCTGTGTCTATACAAACTGCTTTTAACTTTGTCAAAATTTGGTAATTCTTTAATAATTTCATAACCATTATCTTTCAGCTTTTTAGTACATTTCCTGTATGTAGCTGGAATCGGCTTCAGATCTTCACATATAGTTTGTTTACATTTTCGATGGCTACTTTCACTTCATTTTTTTCAAAATTCGGAATACAAGAACTGCAGTGAGCATTTTCTCTTAATACATGGCTTCGATTTGAATTCAAAGTTACACTTGCTGAACATCCATCTTTTCTATTAACACAGCGCCACCAACTTGAGTCCTTATTATTTTTCTGTTTATAATATTGATGCCCAGCGCGTAATAAAATTTCACCGCCTCGTGTACTATTAATAATTTTTAAATTCACTGCACCACTAGAAGATCCCTCACCCGACATTGCAACGACCTTGCACTATGCATAAAACGAGTGAACTGATAAGTTAAACCCGGTAATAGATATAATTTACGTATACTTACTTATGTCTATCTCATTCACACCTTTTGTTAAAAACGATGGTAAGGACAATAAATCCCTACCTGAGAACCCGCTCGGTGCTTCTTTTGCGGGAAAAGCACGTGGTATTTTTAGTAGCATCGTGGTATTTTTACAGACTTTAATACGTTTTTTTTACTTCTTCTTGATCAGCCATTCTTTTTGATGGTCGAGATACTATCTCAAGACTGAAGCATTTAAAAATATATACATCTCTAATTTAATACTAATTTGACACTGACTGTACCGTACAAAAATAACAATACTAACAAAGTTTACCAAATGGGATTAAATGTATGAAGTAACGAAATGTTTACCAAACGCAACTTTTTAGTAGGTACAGTTTGAGGTTTACGAAATGGGAAGTTTACCAAATGGGAAGTAGCCCTAATATATAGAACTCAAAGGGTTTAATCACAGAATTACCAAAGATTTTATTCCATGGTGGTGTGATTATTTTTCCATAATGTGCAGTAGTTTTATGGGCAGTTTTAACAGAAAATGGGGTATTTAAATATTGAATAGAAGAATTTTGCAAGAGGTTTTGTGCCACTTGCGAAGAGACAAAGGATCGGGTTCTACCGGTGTCTATTAGTACTTTACGTCGAGGAGTTAATTGAATAAAGGGTAGCGTTATACTAAGGTTATTTAATTTTAATCTTTCAATTCGTCGGGAGCTGGTTCTTCGAAAAAAGAATCACGCTTATCGTTTTGTGTTAGAGGTTGTTCCTCTTCATAGTACTCGGGAATGTACTCTTGTTCGTAATAGGGGTCGAACCTATATTCTTGTAGATGATTCATTTCGTTGCGGGGACGTTTGAGTAGAATATTGTTAGGAGCCGTTCGCATTGAGACGTCTTGGTTCTGGTTTCTACTTTGATTGTTAAACTGAGGGCGCGGGGCTGGTATCCACTGAGTATTACGCGGAGTAAAGTTAGGAGAATGAGAGGACTGTATCGGTCCATGAGTCTGTGCCATGAAATGATCACGACAGTTAGGTTGAAAGGGACGATTAAAGAAATTATTATTATGACGAAGTGGATATGCATGCGTGTACCGGAGGGGAATAACGTATAGGTTGATGTTGAGTGGGATATTTATTTAATACTAGCGGATTAGTTTTATTTTGATTTTACATATTTAACTTTAAGTCATATAGTTCTTGTTCTTGAAGTGCTTGTTTGAACTCGACCCAAGGTAAATTATTAATTCTAAGATTCTTAGGTATATGTTTAATAATATTGAGTTTAGCCATAGTCTGGAAGTCTTCTAACTTCTCGGGGTGACTAAGGGTAACTTTATGAACTAATATAGCCAACTGATGAATAAACGTAGTAATGTTATTACTTAACTCTTGTATCTCTATTAGAGATTGAACGAAAGGTTTATACCTCCGTGTAGATTCGTTAACTTATTTCTAATGGATGCCCACGAAGGGTTTACACAAGGGACTACGACATCTGCCGCGAGACTCTAATGATTAAGAAGAAGTTTTCCTGGACATCAGGGTTTAGGAGTCGGTATTGTTCCACCTATGCCAGAAATCTATGAAGTGTTTCTGCATTCCCATCATATTCCTGTATCAACTCATGATAGTCACGGGGATTTTCGTTAGCCATTTTATGGATCTCTTAGGGACTGATTTTCTACGGGAGTAAAGTCAAGTCGTCAAGTCGATCGTTAAGGATTACCCTCCTATTTGTCTTTTGTCACCAATTTACATAGAACAAGGGGCGTATTTGTGTACGGGAGCACAATTATGTCGGTTAGTAAAAGGGACTTCAGAGATAGGTAAAGGATAGACAGTCTGTACTCCCAAGGTCGCGATGATCAGCAATTGCATCTTCTTTAACTTATTTCTTTGGTGTTGGTTCGTGCACGGGCAGGCAGTTCTTTGATTTCTGCAGAGTGATTGAAGAGTTTCTTCTTGAAGACCAGAGGTTTCTTTTGAAGACCTGCCCCACTTTGGGCGCCAGTTAAATTTGTGGAGAACACTAAAGACTTTTTAAAAACAAATCTTTTATTATTTGTAGAATACAAAGACTATACTATTTATAATTAATTACAGTATACGCTTTTGCGCTGTGTCGGCAGAGGAGTCACAGGTCGAGCCTGGTATAATGCAATGCGCCGAGTCCTTATCAATTATGACTTATATAGGTACTAATGAGTCCTGAAGAGCGGGGCGGCGGCGATAGCGCTGATGTTGTTTGCTTAACAAATATTTCTGGCGGAGATAATGTTGTTATGATCTTATTTGCCTCATGAGTCATCTTCTGCGTCGTAGGTTCTGGAGTGTAGGTAACGGTGAGAGGGTTGCATCTCGTAACTAGCGCGAAAAGAACCGCCCCTAGTCTATATGCGCGTCACGGATATAGCGAGCATACATACTTATCATTATGAAAAACTTTTTCTGTGGGCCAAGCCAGCCATCCGTGAAAAAAAATCTGCTGTTTTCTACGTTTTGTCGAACTATGCGCCCATAAGTGTAGTAACGTCGGTAGTAAGGCAGTGGTAAAATCATATAGTTTCATAAACTGTCGCATGTACCTACCTAACTCGAACAAAAAAAATCCTGTAAAGTCGCTGGTACTCACTTGGATCTCACTCCTCCAAGTTCAAATACACGCAAAGTATCTTAGTTGCAACTTGCTTGCTTGCTTGTTGATTTCGCTAGTGACGAGTTCTAAAAGGGCTTTTTTGGCTTTCTCAGCAGCAGACATATCTTTGAAGCAGTGCATTTTGTATCTGGGATCCAACAATGAACAAATTGAAAAAGTACCACTGTGTTCTATACAGGGTGAAATTGAATAGATGCGACAAATTTAAATATACAATAATACGTGTTGTCAAGAAAATGTAGAACATATCAAATGTAAAATTAAAAAATAATTGATCAGTGTTACGAAAAGCGTTAAAATAATTAAAGTATCAAAGAATTTCGCGTACTACCGTTTTCGTGTAGCACGATTTAGGTACATTATCGCTATGAATGAATCGCGCCGCCCCCGTCCGCCCGGCCGCCCGCGCGCACGATTAATAAAAGTTTTGTGAAACCAAATTTTCCTTCATACTTTTGTCGGCTTAGGACGATCAAAAATACAATAAAAGTAATAGTGAAAAAATGGTTTAGTATGAGGTATAACCTGAATAATGTTTGTTACAACAACAAATCAATTATCGTATTTTTGGCGTATTTAAAAAGTTAGAATCACAGTATTTACAATAATTATTATGAAATCAGTACACTTACGTGTATTTTAGTAATTGTTCAAAATGTCCACCTCCGTTTTGTAAACACAATTGAGCACGGCGGCGGCGCGCGGCGCCGCAAAAAGTCTGTGATTTTACACTTTCGAATGCACTAATGATTTTGTTTTTTAGTTCGTCTAAAGTTTCGGATTCGCGTTCGTAAACGAGTCTTTTAATTTCTCCCCACAAATAAAAGCCCAACGGTGTTAGGTTAATCGAAATCTTCGCTGCGTTTCACGTAGATTTCTTACGGTGTTGTATCACACGACAATATCGAGATACCGTACGATTGTTAAAGGTTCATGACTATTTCGTCTCGTCCTAGGCATTGTTATGACACAAACACAAGACAACAATACAAATTATTCGCAATACGTAAAGTAGGATTTGCGGAATGCGCGCGCGACCATGACCTACAAACGTTTTAGGACGACTGATGAACGAAGGAAGGGTGGTGGGCGGCGGGGCGGTCGCCGGGAATTTCCTTAGTCTGAGCCGGGAAGGGATGTCAGCGCTGGCGCTCATGCGAGGTTTGGCAACGTCGCGCGATACTTACACTAGAAAATAGGCAAAATTAGGTAAATGACCGCTATGAACGGCAACGTTTAATGACATGAGTACTCCACGACGATTATTGAGCACTGCGATGAGATTTTTTGATACTTTAATTTTTCTTATTTATTTTGCTATTAATTATTTTGCTGGAATACCGATAATTCGTATTTAAATAAAGATAATAACATCAATGGACCTTTTGAAAACGATAATCACGTAATTTTTTTTAACGATTTAGATTGTAGAAAAAACAGTTTATAATTACTATGTTACTGTAACTGAAGCTCCCATTTCTTTTTGTCGCATTAATTCAAATTCATCCTGTATGTCCCAATCTTCTTTTCAACTGTCCTACAATGATCTCAACGGATGTGGCTACATCGGGGTGGATTGTAGTTGTAATTTTATTTTCATACACAGTTAAAAGGACTCTTGTAAATACAATGATGAGACTCCCGGTTACATATTCGTCACCACTCATCAGAATCTGTTGAGTGACTTCTTGTAATGGCTTTAGAATGCTAAATAGGCCCTTGCATATTTGCCATTCTTCTACAGATAACATTGGTACGTATCTGTCCAACAAGCCCGCCGTGCTTCGTAGTGCATCTTGCAATTCCAAGAAACGTTCTAACATATAAAACACGAGAGTTCCACCGCGTAGGAACTGCTTGAAGAAGCCTCAAAGGTTGCGCGAGGCCTGTTTGGATTTGGTACCTTAGTAGCTTCTCCATAGCTATTCTCCATAGCTATATTGCTTCGTTTATAATGCGCAACAATAGCATTAACTTTTTCTATTGTTGATTTTATAGTGTCAACTTCCAAAGTTTTCTCCACCACTAGATTTAGAGTGTGGGCAAAACAGCCAAAATGTTTTAAGCCCAACTGCTGATTGACAGCATTTTGCATATTAGTGCATTGTCGGTTGTTACCATGACAATTTGTTTTTTTTTTTTCAATGCCAAGGTCATCGATTGTGCGGGATATTTCCTCTGCGATATTTTGGGCTGTATGAGAGCCGGGTAAAGATGCACATTCCAGTAATACATTTTTAAACTTAAAATCTATGTCTATGTAGTGCGCTAATATGGCAATGTAGCTCTCTTGTGACACCGACGTCCATAAATCAGTTGTTAAATTTAACGGAAGTGATGTTTTTTATTTCTCATGTACGAACTGAAATGTCCTCAAAAATCCATCAGCTATTTCAAACCACGGCCATCTTTGGTTTATAAACAGATTGTGTACTGGCACCGGGTCGGAAGCTAGCGTCAATTTTTTTTCTTTCTTTTATGTAGGTAGACCGTAAATTTTTTATTTTCATGCTTATGACTTGCAATGAAAGTGATGGCGTATTCAACGAGTCTCTGATTCTTGCATAGGCGTTATCTCTTGCTTCTCGACTTCTGTACGACTTATGTGTAACTTTCCATAGAACTTTGTTTTCCCGATACAATTCTACCAAGTGCGTCATTTCCGAGTCACTTAATTTTCGAGAGGCCATTTTAATATGCACAATCGTGCGCGTGCGGCGGACTGGCTCGCGCTCTTCGAACTGAGCTGCGGGCTGCGGGCGGCGGGCGACGGGCGGGACACGGCGCACTCGACATCGACAACGGGCTCGACCGAATACGGCCAAACGAATACCTGTTTATATTAGTCGGTGACCGAATACGGCCTGCAGCCGAATACGGTCTAACCGACTAATGTAAATGCGCCATTATAATTATATATGTTTTTTTTTTTAAATCAACTTTTTGGTATCTGTATAATATAACAAAGCTAAACCAATATCATTTTTTATTTATTTTGGCCTCAAAGGCACTTAGGACAGGCACTGACTTATGCTCAATACAAAAACGAACAATATTTACTCAATACAAAAACGGACAAAATGAACAATATTTTCTTAAAAATAAAGAGGCAGAGTCATAATTAGGTACATGCCTTAATTTTCACCGTTAAACTGAGAAAATAAAGTCACCATGGACATGTTTTCGGTGGAAAGTGAACCCGATAATTGAAGGCTGGCATCCGAGATTTGCGGGTCTGGCCTAGTTGGTGCATGTGAACGTATTTGATGAAAATATGTCGGTTGACTCTGCTGAGATTGTAAATTGTAATTTATATTTCTGTTATTTGAGTAAAGGTTGAGTAGAGGTTCCGATAACATCTGCTGCTGATGGATTTGTTGTGGTACCTGATTTAGCAGAGTTGAACTTGTGAGCTTGTGTGATATCGTTAAGTTACCAAATTGTGCCTCAAATAACGTATCACTAATATTTTTTTCTGCAAACAATCTCTGTTCTCTGGCAAGTCTTTGGCAAGTCACGCAATTTTATTGCCACCATTTTGCCAAAAACGTCGCAACCATCTTCGGGTACAGCCGGACGTTTGAAATGATCACGCACCGACAGAAGAACATCTTCAGTTACGGAATCAGAATTTGAAGTCCTTTTTGTCGGCCTTGACCGGTTTTGGTGAAGTTGGGATAGCGGCTTCTCGAAGGACCAACACGCGTTGTGTAATTTAGCGGGAAAATAATTTTTATGCTGGATCGAATATTGGATGACACAGAAAATTGAGCAAAATGAAAGTATGGGAAGAATATGACTTACTTCGGAGCACTGCACGTGCGTTCTCTGATGGTTTTTGTCACTCGCGCCCGGTAAATCGATTGTATTGTCCCACTTTTGTCACTTTGTGTCGGCCAACACGTTAAATAGTTTATAATATAATGATGGTACAGCGGTTGAATTAAGTGGTGTTATGCGGTTGGCTGCTTGAAGAGAACAGTGCGAATCCTCATGGCGACCTCTGTCAAGTCACTGCGGCGGAAACGCTTCTCATTGGTGTTGCGGTGCAGCACCTTTTTGCGGCATGGGGGTAGGATTGGAAAGGAAGCCAGAGTATGATTGGCTCAATACTGTGGTCCAATATGAATTCTGGCCTCAATATGTGAGACGCGTTTGGATACATGATACCAAAATTATTATATTGCTAGCTTGCGTAAGCAGGTTTCTTGAAGGTGTCGGTGGGTGTAGACTTTGGACGACTGTAGAAGACGTCGATGCTTGTGGACTTTGAACGGCGTCAGAAGAAGACTCAGTGTAGATTTCAACTCCATCAGTTTCAACTCCCTCTGTTACAACTCCCTCAGTTTCTTCTGTCTGTAACAATAAGTTAAATATAAGTATTTTTTTATTAAAAAAAACATAGGTAAAAAGTTTAAGTACCTACAGGGACCTCGCTCACTTCGCCTTTATTAAGAGTTACTTTCATATTTGTTTCAGTTTCCGAAAACAGAAGAAGATTTGAAAGATATCGCAAAAACCTTTGAAGACAGATGGAATTTTCCTCACTGTATCGGCTCAATCGAGGGGAAACGTATAGATATTATTCCACCGAGTGAAAGCGGATCTTATTATTACAATTACAAAGGGCGGCATAGTATGGTTCTGTTAGCAATTGTGGATGCCAAATATCGATTTATTATGTGCGATTTTGACACAAATGGCAGAGTATCATATGGCAGTGTTCTGCAAAATACAGTTTTCTACAAGAAACTTGAAAAAAACCGAGTGTGCTTATGACCACACGACTGAAGTGAAACTTCAAACGTATTTGGCTATGAGAGGAAGAGAGAAAGAAAATGTGCGCGCGCACTGCTTTCTCTTGCTTATATCCCTCACTCAACCCCCGTTCGCCTCGCCCATAGCCCGTAGACATGGGTCGTACTTGCAAAATCGAGTACCAGGGCTTCCAAGTACGTCCACCTTAAGAAACCAGGGCTCGAGATACTTTCAAGTATTTTCTATCTGCATCGAAAATTGATCCATAACTTCATACAAATAAGAAGTACAATCGCGTAATCAAACAAAAGCCCTTTTGGAAGTAAAATGTACTTGCATAGGAAATTTATCCGTGAATCCTATAAATAATGGGCACAATCGCGTTTACAAATAAATACTTTTACAAACCATTAAAGTAAAAAAAATACTTGCATACGAAATTGTTCCGTAGACTCTTACCACACCTCGGACACTCTATACAACGCTCGCAAAATAATTACCTATTACTACTACATAAACAAATGACGTTTGTATACGTGCAAATATCTGCGTGAAATCTAGTAGCGTAAAAAAAAATGGCGCGGAAAGCAATTTGTGTCGGGGAACCGAACGACGTCGGCGGCGGCGCTGCCCGAACGTGTACATTATTATGAAGTGACCATGTAGTTCAATTGTTTATTTATATAGTCGGGTTCGTAATGAAATAAAAACACTAAAATAGTTTAGTTTAAATGACTTATCTGTAAATAATCGGTTATTGAATCGCATGTTATTAAAAATGCGAAATCTTACAAACAGTATATGTAAATACGAGTTCGGAAAAGCATCACAATATCCAACCATCGTGATTAAAACTCAAATAAAACTTTTAAATCGCATAATTGTGTATCAGCAATACAGCGCTGCGGTTCGCGAGCGCCCTTGCTAAAGAGTCGGCGATGAATACCTCGAAGTGCGGGGTGAGGTGCGCTATCTGATATGAGGGCGAGGAAGGGAGTGTCCTTTCTGTACGTAGTACTATTAAGTATTCTGTGCTGTTATTGATAAGGAGTATGATCGCATTTGCGAAAACAAACGCAGTTGTTGAACTATTTGAGTACCTACGTACTCGAGCGTCGAGGCACGACGGAGCGAGATACTTTCAAGTATTTTCTATCTGCATAGAAAACTGATCCATAACTTCATACAGATAAGAAATACAATCGCGTATTCAAAAGCCCCGTTGGAAGTAAAACTACTTGCATAGGAAATTGATCAATGACTTCGAATAAATAAGGAGCAAAATCGCGTTTACAAATAAATACTTGCAAACCATTAAAGTAAAAAAAACTTTTTAAGAAAAAAAAACCGACTTCCAAAAAAAACACTATAAAGTGAAAAATAACTTTAATTTCGGAAGTCGGTGTCTTTGAATCTTTATTTTAGTTTTTTGCCACCGACTTCCGAAATTAAAGATATTTTTCACTTTGTAGTGTTTTTTTGAAAGTCGGTTTTTTTTTTTCGTAAAAAGTTTTTATTTCACGCTTTTTAGTGGGTCCGTTTATAATTTATCTGAGTTACAATAGCCTAGTGATCATCGCCTTTTACAAACAAAATATTGCTTTTCCCGATGCAGGGAAGTTAATTGTTGAGGAGTTCTCCAGGTCCACCATCAGCTCCATATCATTCACATTGTGACGAGCATAAATTGCTTAGCAACCATATTAAAGTAATCGAATCGCAACCCGTGAAATACTTAGATATTATTGAGTAGTTCCGGCGGCCATCTGTAGTCTTCATCATCAGTTCCACTTCACCAAATAGTGCTTTCCGAGAGCAAATGCACGAGTTACTATAAAAAATATCCAAATCGCTATAGGTGTGCCTATAATATTTGAAGAGTTCCTTCGATTTCTCCAGGATCCCATCATCAAATCCTGCCCTGATGTTTTTAGACTAGATGCTGATAATCCTGGCTGCAGCATCAGGCCAGACTTGTCAACATTGCATTGAACTTAAAATTTAGTCCTGTTTAAAATGAGCCCAAACACGACTACGGTGCTGTAATTTCAAGGTTGGTACTTTTTCTAATGCACCTGGCTTCAGCATCAGGTCTTTATGTACTTCGGTGTTCCTCATTAACAGTACGTTTATCCACACATCGAGCCTTTTTCAATGAGCCTAAACACGATATATCTGCTGTTAGTTGTCGAGGAGTTAGGTACTCTGCAGACTATCCTGACTGCAGCATCAGGTCATGACTTGATGATCGGAATTATTTAGGGGCGAATTTAATACTACAGGCTCAGCGGCGCGGGCTGGCTCTAGCTAGGGTCGGGGTGGACAAGTTACGGGACGTCGCGACGGGCGTCCTCGACGGCGAGGACGGCTGACGGGTCTTATTTTTGTGTTTTCTAAGAGTATTAGTGGCTTTACTACTCTCCTGGAGGAGAGTGGTGGCGTCGTCGGGGATAGTGAGAGCATGCCTTGGTCGGCGAATCCTACTTATGCGGGGAGGAGTGTATCGGGAGGCCGCCGCGCCGCAATCAGGGGATTGGGATGCTTTATAGCATTTTTAAAGAAGCGCTTGGAAAGGCGTTTCATGAATTGCTGAACTGTGATTTCGGACATAGAAGGGGGCTCCCGTAACCTTTCTAAGGAGGCGGTTTTGGAGGGTCTGCATTCTATGCAGATGACGAGGCTTGGCGTGTGCGAAGACTATGCAAGCATAAGTCATGATGGGGCGGATGACCGCGCTGTAGAGGCGCAACTTGCACTTGAGTGACAATTTGCTGCAGGCAGTGATTAAGGAATGGAGCCTACCGAGAGCGAAAGCGGATCGCGAACGAGCCGTCTTTATGTGCTCTTTGAAAGTGAGGTTGTGGTCGAGAATGACACCTAGGTACTTTGCTTGCTTACCCCAAGTAGGGCCAGAGAGGGGGGGGACGAACCTACGCGGTTTCCAGATGAGAACCTCCTGACTCTTAACGGGGTTGACCTCTATTCTCCATTTCCGGAACCAATCGCCTAAGGCGCTTGCGGACAATTGGAGACTGCGAGCAATAGAGCTCTGAGAGTTGCCAGAATAGTAAATGGCAGTATCGTCGGCGAATAGAGCCAACTGTGCCTTATTACTTTTTGGAATGTCGCTAGTGAATAGCGTGAAGATGAGGGGGGATAATACAGAACCCTGGGGGACTCCGGCACGAATGGGATGAGGGGGGGAAGAGAGGTATGCGGTAGCGAAAAGTACGATCCGACAGAAAGACTCGTAAGATGAGTACGAGACGGTCTGGCACACCAATATGTTAGAGCTTATACAGGTTGAATTTTTCAAGTGGGCGTGGATGGCCAAATCCGAAACTATGAGGACTAGCGAAAAGTACTTAATAAAGGAGTCGCGGGCTCGATTTTGATGAAAACTGAAACTGCATCATTGTATTTTTGAAAAATCATTATTTCTAGCCAGGAATCGAACATGTTGATTTTGAAAAAAAAACATGCTATACACACCATTCGATAGTGTCGCTAATAAGGATCGAATTCTGGGAAGTAATGACATACGGCAAACTAAAGGAAAGAGCAAATTTTTAACAAAATACTATTTTTATTTTTCTTATGTTACCTAACTCATTATCATAAGAAAAAAGAAAGAAAGAAAATGGGAAGCAATACTTTGCCCATAATTTACAACTGGAAATTAAAAAATATCAAAATTACACACCATAATAATCATATTCCAAATTAAACTATACATACTCGTACATACATAATCAGCCTATAATGTTCCCACTGCTGGGATACAGGCCTCCTTTCTGTGAGAGGGAGTGGGCCGTAATCCACCACGCGGGCCCAGTGCGGGTTGGTAGATGTCACATGTCTTCGAATTTTTTTTCGGTTCTAGGACATGCCGGTTTCCTCACGATATTTTCCTTCACCGTTTGGAGAGCAATGGTGATGAAATAATTTACACAAAGTAAAGCGCCTGTTTGGGTTGGAACCTACGACCTACAACTCGTAAGTAACGGCCGTTACCACTGGGCCACCACTGCTCTAAATTACACTATATCTAAATAAAAATCTAAATTTTCTGTATCCGCTTTGATTGAAAGAGATGTAATATTAAATACGGAAATGATGTAAGCAAGAAAACTTTTCATAGTAAGTACCTAATGATTTTTGGCAACGAAAGTTGGGACTTTAGCAAAGGGTATCAAATACATTACGTACGTATACATGTTACGTTATTTTGTGGTAGTTATAAGCTGGATTAACAACAACATTCCATCAGGCGTGATCGGGGTCAAGAGCGCGCCCATTTAACAATAAAAAAAAAATTGGTATTCTATGATAGAATAGAATACTCTTTATTATGTACTTTATGTGTACGTTATGATAGCATGGAAAGTACATAAGTAGTAGGGTTGCCAACATTTCTTCGACGAAATATAGTATTATACAAACAATGCTATATAAAATCACTTAAAAAAATAAAGTATTTTATGGAAAAGGCAAAAAATATACAGATATTTTTTTGTTACTTATTGCTTGAGGTTCGGACAGTTTGCTAAGTGCCGCTTCATCGAGGCCGACAAACAGCTCCTTCTTAATCTCCTCTTGCCTGGCGTTTAGATTCTCAGTCCCCTTCTTTCTTCTAAAGTTGTCCATTTTAACTTTATTGTGGGCCTGATGCCCTGGGTTTCGACGAATTCGATGCCTTTCCTCGTCAGGAGGCGGCTCATAATACCGATCTTGACGGATCTTGTCGGTCTTCACGGTTATACCGTGGGTGCTGGCGATTACGAAATGTACGCGCGGTAGTACTTGAGAGCATTTTGCTGGCTCCAGAACAGATATTTATGTTGAATTCATTACATTTTTCTATTATTTGATTGATGGTATGGAGATGATCGGTTGTGGAGAAATGGGGACGAAATCCAGCTTGTTCGGGAGGTTGGTGAAGGTCAAGCGTCGGAGCGATACGGTTCTCTATTACTTTGATAAACAGCTTGTATAAATGTTTAACAAATGTAAACAAATGATTGACTTTTAGCACGAATTCGGCGGTCGCTTTTGCTTCTTCTGGTAAAGTTTTATTAAACATAAGAACATTTAATGCAACATAGACGGAGTTACTAAAAATGTGAGCGGGGCGTATTTAACTTGCATTTTTTGAAAATTGTTCGGTTTTGTGTGAGCTTCCGTGATTTAAGGAATAAATTTAATTTTTTTTTCATGTTGCGTAGAATAAAGTGTATCTATATGTTCCCAAGAAATTTTTTTTCATCGTGTACAAGATTATTTGTCAGTAAGTTATTCCTGATACATTTAACCTTTTGAACGCCACGGTCGTGTATAGCCGACAAATGAAAACGTGCCCAACACGCCACCGTCGTCTATAGACGACAAGAAAACGACATTTTTTTAAAACAAAATAAATATACTAAATTAAGTTTTCTGTGTTTCTTTTTCCTATTATTTAAAACTACATTAAAGTTGCCTGGCGTCAGGGGTACGGCGGGCGATACGTTTATACTCTGGCGTTCAAAAGGTTAATTAAATGTGCGACATGGAATATGTAGTAAATTTTTTTACCGTTCAATAAAAAGTAAGGCTTCTCAGCTGTGACCTTTTTCACTTGTTTAGCATAGTTATCGAAGTTTGATCTCTGATCAGATACAATAGCTTTAACTTCTATCCCTATAATAATAATAATAAGACATTTATTTCAGACGTAGTCCATATACTATTAGTAACACAAAAAAAAACCTTATAAAACTATTGTTAATACATACAAAAACAAAGCCACAGAAAGAAATACCAAGATGTTAGTAACATAAATACATAAAAACTTCTAGCTACCCCTATAATAATAAGACATTTATTTCAGACGTAGTCCATATACTGTTAGTAACACAAAAAAAAACCTTATAAAAACTATTGTTAATACATACAAAAACAAAGCCACAGAAAGAAATACCAAGATGTTAGTAACATAAACACATAAAAACTTCTATCCCTATAATAATAAGACATTTATTTCAGACGTAGTCCATATACTGTTAGTAACACAAAAAAACCTTATAAAACCTATTGTTAATACATACAAAAACAAAGCCACAGAAAGAAATACCAAGATGTTAGTAACATAAACACATAAAAACTTCTATCCCTATAATAATAATAATAAGACATTTATTTCAGACGTAGTCCATATACTGTTAGTAACACAAAAAAACCTTATAAAAACTATTGTTAATACATACAAAAACAAAGCCACAGAAAGAAATACCAAGATGTTAGTAACATAAATACATAAAAACTTCTATCCCTATAATAATAATAATACGACATTTATTTCAGACGTAGTCCATATACTGTTAGTAACACAAAAAAAAACCTTATAAAAACTATTGTTAATACATACAAAAACAAAGCCACAGAAAGAAATACCAAGATGTTAGTAACATAAAAACTTCTACCCCTATAATAATAATAATACGACATTTATTTCAGACGTAGTCCATATACTGTTAGTAACACAAAAAAAACCTTATAAAAACTATTGTTAATACATACAAAAACAAAGCCACAGAAAGAAATACCAAGATGTTAGTAACATAAAAACTTCTGTCCCTATAATAATAATAATACGACATTTATTTCAGACGTAGTCCATATACTGTTAGTAACACAAAAAAACCTTATAAAAACTATTGTTAATACATACAAAAACAAAGCCACAGAAAGAAATACCAAGATGTTAGTAACATAAACACATAAAAACTTCTATCCCTATAATAATAATAATAAGACATTTATCTCAGACGTAGTCCATATACTGTTAGTAACACAAAAAAAAAAACCTTATAAAAACTATTGTTAATACATACAAAAACAAAGCCACAGAAAGATATACCAAGATGTTAGTAACATAAAAACTTCTATCCCTATAATAATAATAATACGACATTTATTTCAGACGTAGTCCATATACTGTTAGTAACACAAAAAAAAACCTTATAAAAACTATTGTTAATACATACAAAAACAAAGCCACAGAAAGAAATACCAAGATGTTAGTAACATAAAAACTTCTACCCCTATAATAATAATAATACGACATTTATTTCAGACGTAGTCCATATACTGTTAGTAACACAAAAAAAACCTTATAAAAACTATTGTTAATACATACAAAAACAAAGCCACAGAAAGAAATACCAAGATGTTAGTAACATAAAAACTTCTGTCCCTATAATAATAATAATACGACATTTATTTCAGACGTAGTCCATATACTGTTAGTAACACAAAAAAACCTTATAAAAACTATTGTTAATACATACAAAAACAAAGCCACAGAAAGAAATACCAAGATGTTAGTAACATAAACACATAAAAACTTCTACCCCTATAATAATAAGACATATATTTCAGACGTAGTCCATATACTGTTAGTAACACAAAAAAAAAACTTATAAAAACTATTGTTAATACATACAAAAACAAAGCCACAGAAAGAAATACCAAGATGTTAGTAACATAAAAACTTCTGTCCCTATAATAATAATAATACGACATTTATTTCAGACGTAGTCCATATACTGTTAGTAACACAAAAAAACCTTATAAAAACTATTGTTAATACATACAAAAACAAAGCCACAGAAAGAAATACCAAGATGTTAGTAACATAAATACATAAAAACTTCTATCCCTATAATAATAATAATACGACATTTATTTCAGACGTAGTCCATATACTGTTAGTAACACAAAAAAACCTTATAAAAACTATTGTTAATACATACAAAAACAAAGCCACAGAAAGAAATACCAAGATGTTAGTAACATAAACACATAAAAACTTCTATCCCTATAATAATAATAATAAGACATTTATTTCAGACGTAGTCCATATACTGTTAGTAACACAAAAAAACCTTATAAAAACTATTGTTAATACATACAAAAACAAAGCCACAGAAAGAAATACCAAGATGTTAGTAACGTAAAAACTTCTATCCCTATAATAATAATAATACGACATTTATTTCAGACGTAGTCCATATACTGTTAGTAACAATAAAAAAAACCTTATAAAAACTATTGTTAATACATACAAAAACAAAGCAACAGAAAGAAATACCAAGATGTTAGTAACATAAACACATAAAAACTTCTATCCGGTGTCACCTTATTAAAACATATCTTTAACGCATGGGAAGAGGCACAGGATGCAATAGGCATTTTTTGCGACTTATCCAAAGCATTTGATTGCGTGAATTACGATACACTGCTCTTGAAACTTGAGCATTACGGACTCGGGAAACTTGCTCTTAGCTTAATAAAATCATATTTAAATGACAGATTTCAGCAAGTTCAAATTAACGGTGTGAATTCATCGGGTTTGAAAGTCAAAATGGGTGTACCGCAGGGCTCAATATTGGGGCCGTTCCTATTTTTAGTATACATAAATGATTTACCTCGTTTACTGATAAACCGATTACAAATGGTGTTATTTGCTGATGACACATCTCTGATTTTTAAAGTAAGCAGACGTGCACAGGAGCTTGACGACGTAAATAACGCTATGCTTTTGGTCCATAATTGGTTTACTGTAAATAATTTGGTATTAAATGAAAAAAAAACTAAATGCATTAGATTCGCTTTACCAAATGTTAGAAGTAGTGAGTGTCACGTTGTATTGAATAAGGAAATACTTGCATTCGTCGAAAATACGGTTTTCCTGGGGATTACGCTTGACTCAAAGCTGCAGTGGGGTCCGCACTTAACATCTCTTGCAGGGCGGCTAAGTTCAGCCGCTTATGCTGTTTGGAAAATCCGCCAATTAACAGACGTGGATACCGCGAGACTGGTCTATTTTAGTTACTTTCATAGCATCATGTCTTACGGTATTTTGTTGTGGGGACGGGCTGCAGATATTGATTCTATCTTCATCCTGCAAAAGAGGGCTGTCAGAGCCATATACAAGCTGAGCAGACGCGATTCTCTAAGGGAACTGTTTAAAAAAATTAACATCATGACGGTTCCTTGTCAATATATATATGAAAACATTATGTACGTTCGAAAAAATCTACATCTTTTTAGTAAGATAAGTGACAGGCATAATTTTAACACAAGAAATAGGAACAAATTAGATCAACCGCGTTTCAGATTGTCTAAAGTAAAAACTTCTTTTATGGGTTACTGTGTAAAATGTTATAATAAAATACCACTCGATATTCTTCAACTAAATGAGAAGAAATTTAAAACATGCATTAAACGCACACTATGTAGACAAGCATACTATAAGTTGGATGATTATATCGCAGATAAAAATGCTTGGCTAAATGCTGGTCCTGCTCCACAGGCACTTGAGTTCACTAGTTAAAATTTCAATATTTGGAAGAGGTGCTTCCTCTATTTTTTCTTTTTTAGTGTTTCTGACATTACGATCTTAATATTTATTTTTATTTTATTCAATCATAGTTAATGCTGCAATACTAAACACCTTTTCCTGTTTGGTATTAAAAATTTTATTCATCTATTAAATAAATTGCAATTTATAGTTTTGTATAATTTAGAAGCATTTTTTCAATTTTTGTAAATGTAAGAACCATGGATCCGTTTATTATGATTTTTTGATGTTGACTTGAAAGAGCATGGCAGTTGAGAATGTGTCATGCTCACTTAAATGTCTCACTGATGGTGGCACGTGCGTTGGATCATTCGGTTCCCTACAAAATGGTTGAGCTGGATGGTGCTGATCCATGCGTCATGTTCGTGAACGGGCGCCGTCGGTTGAGACTGGTCATCTCTTAACTGCCAAGGCTTATTTTTAATCTTATTTCTTTTATTGTTTCTTCATTTATGTGTTTTTTTTTTACATTGTTCTCACATATAGAAGCAACATGAATAATGTACCAAGGATTTTGTAATATCTTGATTTAAAAAGAGTGTCCATGGAGTTTCTTGCCCGTTCTTCTCCATAGAGATCTACGCTTTGGAATGGGCAACTAGCTTCAACTTTCTGACTAACTGACCGACTACTTAATTTTGACAATTCAAAAGTGCCTGTAATGGTTTAATTGAAATAAATGCTTTGAGTTTGAGTTTGAGTATCCCTATAATAATAATAATAAGACATTTATTTCAGACGTAGTCCATATACTGTTCGTAACACAAAAAAAACCTTATAAAACTATTGTTAATACATACAAAAACAAAGCCACAGAAAGAAATACCAAGATGTTAGTAACATAAACACATAAAAACTTCTATCCCTATAATAATAATAATACGACATTTATTTCAGACGTAGTCCATATACTGTTAGTAACACAAAAAAAACCTTATAAAAACTATTGTTAATACATACAAAAACAAAGCCACAGAAAGAAATACCAAGATGTTACTAACATAAACACATAAAAACTTCTATCCCTATAATAATAATATTAAGACATTTATTTCAGACGTAGTCCATATACTGTTAGTAACACAAAAAAAAAACCTTATAAAAACTATTGTTAATACATACAAAAACAAAGCCACAGAAAGAAATACCAAGATGTTACTAACATAAACACATAAAAACTTCTATCCCTATAATAATAATATTAAGACATTTATTTCAGACGTAGTCCATATACTGTTATTAACACAAAAAACCTTATAAAAACTATTGTTAATACATACAAAAACAAAGCCACAGAAAGAAATACCAAGATGTTAGTAACATAAAAACTTCTATCCATATAATAATAACAATACAACATTTATTTCAGACGTAGTCCATATACTGTTAGTAACAGTAAAAAAAACCTTATAAAAACTATTGTTAATACATACAAAAACAAAGCCACAGAAAGAAATACCAAGATGTTAGTAACATAAACACATAAAAACTTCTATCCCTATAATCAGTGGCGTGCACAGAGATTTCAGACAGGGTATGCACAAAACAAAAAATTTACCAGTTTCAGCTTATTTTACCTACCCTACCTACCTGACTCAGGCGCGTGTCCGCTATAATACCAAACATATTTTTTATCTTGATTAATAAACAAAATGCAAGAGAAACAATACAATGTCTTTGTGTGTACACAGCCAGTTAGCTAGGAATACTTATCATAAAACTTTTTATGAAAATAACACGTGGTTATTAGGTACCTTTTCTTTTAGATAAATCTAACCCGGGTACACACCTTCCCTTTGCAATTAATTTAACTTTTTCCTCAAAAGGTAACGTCGAAAACGCGGCCGATTTTAATTTATTAAAACACACATCGCCAGCACAGGTCTCACAGGTATAAATTTCCATTTTTTTTAAAATAAACTTGGTAAATAATTACTCGACAGTCAATCACTTGCGCCAAGAAAACAATAATTAATAAATTCATCTATATTTCAAGTAAATAGGTACTTAAACGCCCTTGCCACACGACATAAATTGATAAAAAACATAATAAATAAATTAAATAAAATCAAATTTAAAAAAAAACAAATCCAACAAAAAGCGACAAACTTTGCAATTTTTACGTTACAAACTATTACGAACAATCCGACTAAAAAAAGTCGACCCTCTGCAATCAACAATAATTAAGCGGTGCTTAAGGGTTCTCAATTTGGACGGTTTGCAATGTAAGCTATGCTTCCAAAACTCCAACACACGCATACATTTTCACGCACACAGTCACACTTTTGCTGTGTACTAAACGAGATACGTTGTATGAAGAAAAAGCAAGGCGTAGTACTGCTTTTGCTCACGGGAGCGCTGCCTGCGCGTTGCGCGGCAGTGGATGTTCGCCGCTCCAACGAGTTATTTCCAAAAAATAAATTAATAGATGGCGCTTAATCTACATTACCATGATTTTTTTAAATTATAGTTATTTATCATTTAGAGGGGCATGTATGTATATATGTATGGGACTACAGCCACTACAGGGTATGCAGAGCTTATTTGCATGTATGGAGTGCACGCCACTGCCTATAATAATAATAATAAGACATTTGTTTCAGACGTAGTTCATATACTGTTCGTAACACAAAAAAAAAACCTTATAAAACTATTGTTAATACATACGAAAACAAAGCCACAGAAAGAAATACCAAGATGTTAGTAACATAAACACATAAAAACTTCTATCCCTATAATAATAAGACATTTATTTCAGACGTAGTCCATATACTGTTAGTAACACAAAAAAAAAAACCTTATAAAAACTATTGTTAATACATACAAAAACAAAGCCACAGAAAGAAATACCAAGATGTTAGTAACATAAACACATAAAAACTTCTATCCCTATAATAATAATAATACGACATTTATTTCAGACGTAGTCCATATACTGTTAGTAACACAAAAAAAACCTTATAAAAACTATTGTTAATACATACAAAAACAAAGCCACAGAAAGAAATACCAAGATGTTAGTAACAAAAACACATAAAAACTTCTATCCCTATAATAATAATATTAAGACATTTATTTCAGACGTAGTCCATATACTGTTAGTAACACAAAAAAAAACCTTATAAAAACTATTGTTAATACATACAAAAACAAAGCCACAGAAAGAAATACCAAGATGTTAGTAACATAAAAACTTCTACCCCTATAATAATAATAATACGACATTTATTTCAGACGTAGTCCATATACTGTTAGTAACACAAAAAAAACCTTATAAAAACTATTGTTAATACATACAAAAACAAAGCCACAGAAAGAAATACCAAGATGTTAGTAACATAAACACATAAAAACTTCTATCCCTATAATAATAATAATAAGACATTTATTTCAGACGTAGTCCATATACTGTTAGTAACACAAAAAAACCTTATAAAAACTATTGTTAATACATACAAAAACAAAGCCACAGAAAGAAATACCAAGATGTTAGTAACATAAAAACTTCTATCCATATAATAATAACAATACGACATTTATTTCAGACGTAGTCCATATACTGTTAGTAACAGTAAAAAAAACCTTATAAAAACTATTGTTAATACATACAAAAACAAAGCCACAGAAATAAATACCAAGATGTTAGTAACATAAACACATAAAAACTTCTATCCCTATAATAATAATAATAAGACATTTATTTCAGACGTAGTTCATATACTGTTCGTAACACAAAAAAAAACCTTATAAAACTATTGTTAATACATACAAAAACAAAGCCACAGAAAGAAATACCAAGATGTTAGTAACATAAACACATAAAAACTTCTATCCCTATAATAATAAGACATTTATTTCAGACGTAGTCCATATACTGTTAGTAACACAAAAAAAAACCTTATAAAAACTATTGTTAATACATACAAAAACAAAGCCACAGAAAGAAATACCAAGATGTTAGTAACATAAACACATAAAAACTTCTATCCCTATAATAATAATAATAAGACATTTATTTCAGACGTAGTTCATATACTGTTCGTAACACAAAAAAAAACCTTATAAAACTATTGTTAATACATACAAAAACAAAGCCACAGAAAGAAATACCAAGATGTTAGTAACATAAACACATAAAAACTTCTATCCCTATAATAATAAGACATTTATTTCAGACGTAGTCCATATACTGTTAGTAACACAAAAAAAAACCTTATAAAAACTATTGTTAATACATACAAAAACAAAGCCACAGAAAGAAATACCAAGATGTTAGTAACATAAACACATAAAAACTTCTATCCCTATAATAATAATAATAAGACATTTATTTCAGACGTAGTCCATATACTGTTAGTAACACAAAAAAACCTTATAAAAACTATTGTTAATACATACAAAAACAAAGCCACAGAAAGAAATACCAAGATGTTAGTAACATAAATACATAAAAACTTCTATCCCTATAATAATAATAATACGACATTTATTTCAGACGTAGTCCATATACTGTTAGTAACACAAAAAAAAACCTTATAAAAACTATTGTTAATACATACAAAAACAAAGCCACAGAAAGAAATACCAAGATGTTAATAACATAAACACATAAAAACTTCTATCCCTATAATAATAATAATAAGACATTTATTTCAGACGTAGTTCATATACTGTTCGTAACACAAAAAAAAACCTTATAAAACTATTGTTAATACATACAAAAACAAAGCCACAGAAAGAAATACCAAGATGTTAGTAACATAAACACATAAAAACTTCTATCCCTATAATAATAACACATTTATTTCAGACGTAGTCCATATACTGTTAGTGACACAAAAAAAAACCTTATAAAAACTATTGTTAATACATACAAAAACAAAGCCACAGAAAGAAATACCAAGATGTTAGTAACATAAAAACTTTTATCCCTATAATAATAATAATACGACATTTATTTCAGACGTAGTCCATATACTGTTAGTAACAGTAAAAAAAACCTTATAAAAACTATTGTTAATACATACAAAAACAAAGCCACAGAAAGAAATACCAAGATGTTAGTAACATAAAAACTTCTATCCCTATAATAATAATAATACGACATTTATTTCAGACGTAGTCCATATACTGTTAGTAACAGTGTCCTGAACTTGTTTCAAAAATAAAGATGCGCACTAATCAGATGGGGCTGCGACAGAGACCACTTCTACATGTACCTTATGCAAACACTAATTATAGACGTAATGCATACTTTTCGAGAGCCAGTTGCAGTTTTAACGAAATTTGTTGTGACGAGGACATTGACCTTTTCTGCACCAATGCACACTAAGAAAGCTATCTATTAGCAAAGCCATTTTTTGTACACGAGGCACCAGCCAGCACTTGAAAGCGTTTGTAGTCCAGATTGGAATAAAATTATAACAAATTACATGGCGATTTTTTACGGAAATTAACCAACTTTGAGGCAATTACTAATGGAAGATAGGATGTAACATGTAGACTAATTAATTTTAATTGTAATTTTGGTATCTATCTGTGGAGGCTTGTAATTAGCAATTTAAGTTATATATTATGTTGTTATAATGTTATTAGTCTGTAAGCCTTCCGAAAATAATAAAAATAAAACAAATAAACACACATAAACACATAAAAACTTCTATCCCTATAATAATAAGACATTTATTTCAGACGTAGTCCATATACTGTTAGTAACACAAAAAAAAACCTTATAAAAACTATTGTTAATACATACAAAAACAAAGCCACAGAAAGAAATACCAAGATGTTAGTAACATAAACACATAAAAACTATGTTAGTAGACATTACCAATATTTACAGGAGCATGTAGCTGACTTAAGTGCCAGATGAAAGGACAATCCAGTTTGTTGGCAATGACACTCAGGAGACTGTTGTTACTGGCACGCACCCTTTGTATCAAGGACGCTGCTCGCTTGCGCCTGATTGGCTTTCCTTAACGTTAAATCTGCATGGCGTTTTCTAAATCCGTATAACCAGTCAACTCCTGCCATTTTTTATCTTCCCAGTTTTTTCTAATCTTCAAATTGTGGTAAACAGCCATCTCGTAAGCGAGTTTGATGCACTCAACCGTATCTAGACCGTAGCACATCTTAGAACAGTTTATTAAATATCAATCTGTTTCTGTTGTGTTTTTGTTTGTTCTTGTTTCTTTAATGTGTTTTCTTCATTGGCACTGAATAAGGCTCCATTAACATTATTTGGAATAAGTGGCAAATGTCCGGCTTCTTGTTCTGAACATTCTTTCTGCTTTTTTAAATATCTTTGCAATGTCGTGAAATTCACATGTTTTTCATTTGCTGCCTTTTGTAGACTCATCCCACTTTCAACCATCAGAATTGATACTCTCATATCATTTTCAGTATGGAGTCCTGTTGAAAAAATAAGCTTGTTAAAAGAATAATGTCAGAAGTATTGAATTTTATTTATTGGAACCGAACGGCTTTTCAATTTCAATAGAAAAAAATAACAAGGTGACAACAATAGAGTAAAGAGTACAAACCATAACTTTTTGTACAGAGGTACACACCTAATGGTACGTTTACACGCTTGCCAAGCCTTGGCAAACTGCAAACAGTCCCAAGCCTCCACAAATCTCGTTTGGCGTTTGAAAGGCGTTTATACGCTTGTGAATGCGTCAGTCTGCAATATACATCCAAGCATGGCGGACACCGAACTTGTGACGGCTATTGCATTTGGTTTAACGTACTTTTATTTGAAATGTAAGCAAAGTGAAATAAAAAAAAAGGAGAGCTCGACGACAGCGAAGATGGTGGATGAAAAAGATTCATCATAATCGTACCAGGTAACTACTATTTTGATTTAACCATTATCTGTTGCAGTTGAGTTATGCCACAATACTTACGATATATTAGGTCCTTACATATGAAATTGGCGTTTTTCGTACTGGCCACTTTAATCACGAATTTCTCCTCTTTGGTAAGGAATTCCAAATTCAAATTTGTACAGCTATTTACTCATGTATTTGTGCTTCGATGACCGTCATTCATTTGTTTTTTTTCTTCTGTTTTTTCTGTTTGCGTCACTCATTTTACAAAATGGAAAATTTAAAATATCGCATTATTTACGAGTACGAGTTCCGCCGTGGCACTAGTGCTGCGGAAACGACTCGAAGGGTGAATGATGTGTATGGCGGTCATGTTGCAAAAGAAAACACAGTTCGTTTTTGGTTCCAACGTTTTCGTTCTGGAAATTTCGACCTGCAGAACAAGCCCCGTGGACGGCCTGAGACCCAAGTTGATAATGGAGAATTGAAGGCTATTGTGGAAGCGGACCCATCGCAAACCACGTCCGAGTTAGCTGCAGGCTTCGATGTTAGTGATAAAACTGTTTTAATTCACTTGAAGCAAATTGGGAAGATTAAAAAGCTTGAAAGCACGACAACGCCAGACCACACACTGCGCAACAGACGGCTACCAAATTAGAAGAGCTTGAATTGGAATGTCTTAGACATCCTCCGTACTCCCCGGACCTTGCTACAACAGATTACCATTTTTTTCGCAATTTGGATAACTTTTTGCAAGGGAAAAAATTCAACTCCGATGGGGCAGTCCAAATCGCCTTCAAAGATTTGATTGATTCCCGTCCGACTGGTTTTTTTAGTAAAGGGATCAATGAACTACCTATAAGATGGCAAAAGTGCATTGAAAACAATGGTTCATACTTTGATTAATTAAATATATTATATTAAAAAATATTCGACTTTTTGTTCCTTCCATACAAAACGCCAATTTCATATGTAAGGACCTAATATTTTATTTGTTACAGACAATTCATTGAAGAGAAATTTAATGAACTTTTATATGAACCATCTGGAGAGTTTGATAACTTCTGCCGAATGAGCTATTCTGATTTTGAGTTTTTACTGCATAAAATTTCACCAATGATATCCAAGCATGATACAGACTTCAGAGAAGCTATACCAGCCAAATTTCGTCTTGCCATTACGCTACGATTTTTGGCATCTGGTGATTCTTACAAAAGCCTTCACTACTTGTTTAAAGTATCTGTCTCTATGATATCAATAATCATTCGTGAAGTTTGCCGAGCTCTTAATGAAATTCTAAAGGATCTAGTTAAGGTAGGAATAAAACAAAACATTATGTTATACATTTATTTAGATTTTAATAGAATCATAGGAAATTTGTTCTATGAATGTATGTTAGCCGACTGCTTTATTGTTTAATTATTTATTAATTTAAATAAGAATTATGTCGACGAATCAAAATCTTCGGAAGCATTCAACATAGCCATGTTTATAATGTTGGTTTCACGTGGGGCTGGGTTGATGATTTGGTCCGATATCATACGAATAGATGACGAGGGTGCTGTTGATGTAGACGGAGCTGGAGCTATTGGAGTTGGTATATGTTTTGCCATGTCTGGCGCTGAATTAGAAGTTTGTGTGTTTGGAGAGGGAAAATACTTTGGTTATTATGGATAGCTTCAGAATAAACACTATTAACTGATGTTGGCCGACTCGGAATGACTTGAGGAGATGGTGTTGAGTATGCACCAGCCATTGACGACGGTCGAGAATAAGAGGGTATGGTGTATGACGCTCATTTAATTTTTGACTGATTCTGTTTATAAACAACCCATCTAGTTGGTACATCATAATTTTTCGTTCATCAGTTGACAGTTCACGTAGCTTTATAGCCAATAATTCTTTGTGAGCAGGTATATTTTCATTCTGCCTTTGACCCAAAACATTTGTTAATTTTCCAAAAGCCACGGCCATTTGCTTTTCAGCCGTTTCAGAAGTAGGGCGACGACGTTTATTAGTAACAGCTTGTATGGATGGTGGTCTGGATGGTGATCTAGATGGTGGTCTGGATGGTGTGGTAACCGTACTTGTACGGTCTCTTATCAGAGGGTCATCCTCTGTCTGATCTGTATCTTCTTCTATTTGTTGTGATTGCTGCAAAAAATAATATACTTAAACTTTCACTTCATTTACTTTGTTTTTACAGATGCCCACCACAGCAGAAGGATGGCTTAATATAGAAGAAGGATTCAGGACTAAATTTCCACATTGCATAGGTGCATTGGATGGCAAGCATGTAGTCATTGAAAGCCCAACGCATAGTGGAACAGAGTATTTCAATTATAAGAAAACTTTTAGCATTGTCCTTTTGGCTTTAGTGGATAGCAAATACAAATTTGTATTCGCAGACATCGGGAGTCAAGGAAGAATAAGTGACGGCGGCGTCTTTAATAATTGTTTACTATGGAAAAGAATAATTAGAAACGAAATAGATTTTCCACCACCATGTCCACTTCCAGGATCGAATATTAATATTCCATACGTGCTTTTAGCTGACGGTGCTTTTGCATTGAGTCAACACGTAATGAAACCCTACCCTGGAAACCATGAAGTAGGCTCACCAATAAGGTTATTTAACCAAAATTTATCTAGATCTCGAGTTTGTAGTTGAAAATACGTTTGGAGTTTTAACCTCAGTTTTCAGAATATTCAGACGCCCTATCAATTTAGAACCACAAACTGTAACGGAATTTGCGATGACTTGTGTATTACTACATAACTTTTTGAGAACTAGTAAAAGTTCTTCAAATCGATACTACTCCTCAGAGTTCGTTTGACGTATATGACATTAGTGGAAATATGGTTACCCCTGGTTCATGGCGTAGAGATAACGACGAATATAATGCATTGCAAAATTTACCACAAATACCACGAAGATCTGAACGGTGAACGCCAGAGAAGTCAGGGAAGAATTTACTTCATATTTTAATAGGATTAGATAAGTTGATAAAAATGTATAAATAAATGTAGGTATAATAACCAACGGTGTTTTTTTTTATTTAGAATAAATAAATTTATTTACCTACTGTTTCGGTGTTTATCCCTTCATTGCAAGTATATACTGGTAGTAAAAATGACTCCATGGTTTCGTAAGCATACCAAGTTGGATTGTATATTTCTTCGGCACCTAAAATAAAATAAAAACATCGAAAATTAGAGCGAGATAGTTGCGGAATCATCGAGAAACTAACCAACGCTTTTAAACATAAGTTACACCTTGCTAAGCAGACTATCAAAATAATTATAAATGTATCGTAGGAACATACCTGCGCCAGAACGCATACATTCACGTTTTTTTTTCAAGTGCTTGCGAAAAGTAGTCATCAATATCTCTTTTTTATTTTTTATTTCCTTTACTGGCCTTCCAGTAAGTTCAGCAAGACGAATCCATGCATCTGCTTGTTTCTTCTTATCTTTATGATTTGCATATTTCGGATTCCAGATGCATGGTTCCATTTGGTAATGTTCCAGAAACGAAAGACTCTCCTCATTCGACCAGCAACTCATTTTTTATTTATTTTTTGTAAAATCAAGCAAGCGTGTACTCGCCGCGAGATCACAATGGCTACTAAACGCGGACCAACATGTAAATGCATCGCAAGCGCTTGCCGTAAACGCCCTTTGATCTGCGTAAAAAAACCGACACTCGACTGGATCGGAAGCAAGCAGGCACAAGCCCACGCAAGCCAAGCCAAACGCCCTTTTTACATGCTTGCGATTGTCGATCCTTGCCAAGGCTTGGCAAGCGTGTAAACGTACCATAACAAGTATGAATATACAACATGCTCTCTCAAAAAGTTAATTACATTGCACTCATAACACAAAGGCATTTAACCTTTTCGACGCCCATCTACATAATACGTGATGTGTCCTCCAGCGCAGCGCCACGCTACAAATGTATAACGTATCTATAGTAAAACGTAGGGATGGGATTAATGTCCTATCGATAAATAATATTATAAGTTGAAATTAACGGTTATTCACCAATTTACGAAGCTAAATAAAAACTGATACCGTATTTTCATATTTTGTTTTATTTCATAAAAAAATCAATATGAAAACCTGGATATATTTCCCATAATAAAAGAAAAGAATTGTAAATTTATTAGACGTGTGTTCTAGAAGGCACATCCCTATTTGTCTCCAAATGTAATCCTTCTACTTCATATCAAGTCGTTGGCGCTCGAGCCACGTCAAAATCCTTTCTGATATAAGGATGTCTAGATGTCGATGTCTATGGTATTTTTCTTTTTTCTATTCACTGTGGTCGAGTTACACGTGCATAACCTCAACCGATTCATGCATAATTTATTTCGTTTACTTACAAAAAATAGAACCAAATACAATCAATAGAAGCTAGATACGTGGTTTTCTACGTGTTTTTTTTTTTAATTAAAATTGAGTGTTAGTGACTGTTTTACGCAGATGTTACAGATCTTTTTTTTAATGGTAGGTATAGGTGTCGCAAAATACTAGTAACGATTTTTCTTGTTTTTAGAAACTAATAGAAAACGGAAGTACATTCCTGAAACGGAAGTTGACGACTTAACGGAATGTCAGGACGACGAACTATTTAAAAATTCTGATTATTCACAAACTTTTTCTTACGATAAATCTACTCAAAAAGAAACAAAATGTAAACATTGCACTACACTAAAATGCACAAAGTCACTATGACCTTGAAAACCGTCCGCTTATGACATCACAGATTTACTTCTATACAAGTTCGTGGCGTTGTGCGCACTGACAACTAGCCACTTTGTAAGAATGGGTTTTTCAAACGGTGTTTCACTATCGACAAAGATTAGAAAACCTATTTATTCTTGATTAAGGTGAATAAAACGTAATTTATAGTTTACAATATTTATAAAATATTATTTATTCACGTCATTATCTTGCAATAATAGTATTTATGATCGTTTTGACGAGATGAAATATAGCGAGGTCTTCGTCGTGTCCCATCACTGGCTTACTTTATATCAAGTACTTGGCGTTGGGGGCACTAAAATATTTTACTAAAATATAAAACAAACAAGAACTTATTATGTGTGAAAAAGTTAAAAATATGGCGTATAACAAGGCAATTTTCCATAAAAACAAAATAAAAGGTCTTGTGAAAGTCGTAAATTTATTTTATACTATTATTACTTCTAATCAAGTAGTGGCGCTGAGGGCACGAAAATCGCGAACTTGTATACAAGTGATTGGCGTTCAAAAGGTTAAAAAAAAGAAAATCAATACGCAAAACTAGGTAGGGTTGCCAACATTTTTTTGTCTGAATATAGTATTTTTTTTAAAAGCCATAAAAAATATAGTACGCTTCAAAAAAATATATTATTATAGTAGGGAAGAATAAAAAAAAGACATAAGTTATATTTTTTTTTCAAACTCAAACTCAAATTCTTTATTGCATTCATGTGTACATAGATGTTATAGAAGTAAATATGTTTCAACATGAAACCCTGTTAGGGCACGGCAACATATTTATTATATTGACAATACAATCAACCAGTCAGTTGGTATTAAAAGTTTTATTGGTATTGTTACGAGCTTGGGGTTCGTGACAATAAAAACTGCCGATTTAATAACCAAAAATAGACACTTTATTTAAAAACACCAATTACAAACTGTAAACACACTAATTGCAAAACACAATCGCACTACAGATCACTCTAGTCGCACTTGTAGATCGCTTCGATGCTTTCGCTTGTATCGCTTATCCAATACTGATCCCGGGTCGCAGCGACACCGGCCTTATATAGGCCTCGGATAGTTCCAGAACCTTCTACCGTAGAAACATCTAGAATGTTCGAGTACATACCGGTCCCGACCGACCAGATGTCGATAGTTCTGGAAAGTTCTAGCACAATAAACATACAGTAAAACATCTTCATACAAACGTGCCGCTCTCGGTTTGAATGTGTGCGTGCGCGCCGCGCGCCATGTCGGCACGCGATTTCACGCACACGCTAGCATAATATATGAGGGAATAAGGTGGTGGCAGTGCGGGCTGTGCAGCGCGACTGTGAGCACGCGCGTACGCTTCATGACCGCTTGCGTTCGTCAACTCTCGCCGGCGTTATCATAGCTATGCTTACAAAAATGCGTTTTGCGGAAATGACAATCAAATAGAATTTTTTAATAAAATGTTAATATTTTTTCAAACATTAAAGTTATATAATCCATAAAACGGTAGCGACGTTACGAAAACAGTCAAGTTTATTGATGATTTTCAAATTACTATCAAATCTATATTACAGTTGTTTGATGATCTTAAACAAGAAGGGTTTGAATATTTATTGACAAGACGTTATCAAGATGTTATTGAAAATTTTTTTGGAAAAATTCGGTCGGGATGGCTACAGAGCCAACCAGTAGGCAATTCATATCTGCATAATTATAGAAAGATTTATTTTACAAATATTACAAAGCCTCCAATAGATGGTAATTGTTCTGAAGATATCACAGAATTTTTGATTAGTTTGAAGAATCACAAACATTTCGAAACAAGTGCCTCAGTAATCGACAAACATCTGACCAGTAGCAATCAAACACAAGGAAATGAAAATATTTTGTCGGAAATCTTACGTTCTGACTATGTACCAATACAACATGAGCTACCGGAAAAAAATGCATTTTTTTTATGTTTGTGGCGCTTTGTTAAAAAAATGTGTTGATTACCATAGGAACTGCGATTTTTTAAATAATTACGTCGACGTTAATCAACGAGCGTGTAATTTAAGTGTAGAATCTAGATACACCCATTACAGGAATTACGGCAAAGATCGAAATTTACTTTCCCAAAAGCTTTTTACAAAAACTTTACATAAGAATGAGAATTTACTTTACATTAACAAATAATAATAAAGCGTTCCGGACGTGCAGAAACAGGAGAAAAATTTTCTCGGTATCAAATTTGTAACTTAGTATAATAAATGTTATGTGAATAAAGGCTTTTTATGTTTTCTAAATTTATAAATTGGTAAAATATTCAATCATAATATGCTTTTTATTTCATAAATTTAGATCAAGTGCTGCTTGTTCGAAAATATTAACTAAAAGTAAAAGTGACAACCCTGGGGACCAACGCAAGAGTAGGCTAATAACTCGGCGGGCAGCCTTAGATAACTTACTGTATATTATATTACTGTGGTTCTAGCATCGAAGTTTCTAGAACGGTCGCGACTATTAGTTCTGCTACTCGATACTAGATGGCGCTAGTGGTAGCTAATGTCGCCATCAATTATGGCGCGCAACAGTATTACAAGTTTTATTAACAAGTTTTATTTTACTTATTTATTTTTTATAAAAACTATATTTCTTTGCAGTTCTTGCATTGTTTAATAATTTCTTGTCCTGAATAAAACTACCATACGATTTTTCACAGTCAAGTTTTAAATTAATACAGTATGTTAACTAACAGAGGGCGTTCCCGTTAACCCGCAATAGTATAGCATCCATACATGCTAAAAAAAATATTACCATTCGAAAACAAAATGTTTTTATTTTTTTTAATATTGAAACATACACTAAAAATGTTAAATTGATACGTAAAAGAAACACGCTGTACACGCGTACTTGAAGAACGGCAACGTCGCAATTTCTTTATGAATGACGGGCTGCGTGTGCGGCGATCTAATTGATGTACCTAGCACCGCCCCCTACCCCCGAATGTCCTGTCTACCTAATTTTAGTCGGAACTAATCTCACGCGCTGACCGGACGCGCATTATTTTCGCATTGCAACAACTTGCGTCATTCTTGTGTGGAAAATGCCACGTTATCAGTTCAGTGCTCAGGAGTATGTGAACATGGTCCTCATTTATGCTGAGTGTAATTATGATGGTGCACGTGCTCTGAGGATGTATGTTGAGAGGTACCCCAATGCACATCAACCGCAGAATTCTTGTGTTATTGTGAGTGCCCTAGTGCGTATTCGTAATAATGAACCGGTAGTCCCGCGTCGTTCTGGTGGCCCCCGACCCGTGATCTCTGTGCGGCAGGAAGAGTACGTGCTAAGGTATTTTGAGGAAGAGCCCGGTTCAAGCACTAGAAGAGCCAGCCGCCTGTTAAACATGAGTCACGTCGCAGTCTTTAAAATTTTAAACAATGCAACAATGTGTAGACAGAGGAGGTCAGCATATTGAGCAGTTCAAAATCTAGGTAAGTTTTTAACATTATTTAAATGTATCATAATACCTAAAACATTGAAATAAAAAATAACACTAAACGACTGTGCCACAAAATTAATAAGTTCAGAAGGCTCACTCTGGTCAGTGGGTCGTGTTAGGTACGGCTCTTTCCTAAAACTGCTTTTATACTCAGGGAGGGAACGGGGTACCCATTCAACGAACGTGTTACTACTGTGACGTTACACGATTGCTATGAATAAACGCAAGTTCTTAGGTGTTACGAAGGCAACTGCATAAACTAAAAGTGTTTAAATTTCTCTTATTGGAGAAAACATTCACTTGCTAGTGCTACCGTGTAATACCGTCATTTATCATTTAAATCCTAGCCTAAACTGCAACATCGGTCTTGAGTGGCTAGGTAAAACGTTCCGTGAGTGGACCATCTGTACTCTTATTTGTTTATTTTGTGGCCACGCGACGACGACGTGTCGGCAGAACTCAAAAGCGCTGCCACCACCCCGCGTTCATTACTCGGCCGCTGAGTGTAGAATAACTGTCTAATACTCTGTATTTTAATTTTAATGTTATTGAAACGTGGCTTAGATACATGAATTTATGTTTTTTTTTTTATTTACTTTGTTTGCGAATAGGTTCTTTTAAGCCCAAGGTGCCTAAGTGACGAGTTCCTTTGTCAGCCGGACATTTGAGACGGGTTGTTAAATGTTATTGCTAAAACTAAACATACGTACATAAATGTTTCATTTTACTGATAACAACCCGACGACGTGTCTTTCTAATTCATTATGCCGCCTTTAAAGTCGCCGCTCGCCATTCAGCGCGGCGCGCGGCGGACGGTTCGCTCGGCTTCGTGAGCACTCGTGAGTATTCGGGAGACGTTCGGCATCGTGTGCGCATTGTTGCGACGTTGCCGGTTTGGACAATGCGAGTACGCTAGGTACTATTCCGTGCTACTATTTTGATTTTAAACAGGAGGTTTCGAATTTATTGTCAATTAATTATTTTTTTGAATTCGGATTATTTTATGCTTATTTTTCTATGCTGATATTTTTATTTTAATCTATTAATGATATAGATTAACGAGTTTAAGGGAACGCCCTCTGTTATTTAACATTCTGTATAAATTAAGAGCTAATTTTTTATTAAAGCTAAGGATTCTCTGTTTCTTTCTTCCCGCCACTTCGAATTCATAATTGAAAATATCCTCTCTGTGAATGCCGAAGTGGCGGGAATAGAGAGCAGAAAAGATATTATTATTTTAAATATATTAAGTAACATATTTTCGGTATTTTTAAAAATATGCCGCCATTCTTCTGGAATAGTTTTATTAATAAATTCGCTTGAATCTTTTATTTTGGAAAAAATTCGTTTAGTATATTTATATCTGAATAAAGTTCATCTATGTTGATATTAAGTTTTGTCTGTAAAGAACATTGGTCAGATTTCTATAGGAGTTGGACCTGACTTTTGTTTCTCATGTCCCAAAATAAGATTTATTTAGATTGGTTTGTTCTTATGTTGTAAACATCATCCCGTTTGAAAATCATATCTAAATAGCCACATTTTTTTATAAAAACGACAACTATACTTTTGAGGTTAGAATCAACAACTACCTTTTATCCGACTGTGGCGTAGCCTAAAAGTGTACTTAGCGATAAGCAAGGAGGGTAATTAGCAATCCCGTTTCAATTGCGATTTCTCTCAAAGAATTTACCAAAAAATGGGACATCTGTCAAAGCGCACTAACATCTAGTCTGTTCATCAGACTCGATGTCAAAAAGAGCCGTCTGTCAAGCCGACTCTTGGAGTCTTGTCCGCTTCGACACAAGATTTTGACCGATAATTCAATGAAAACTACACCTATATTGCTTGAACTTGCCACTACCTGTAGTGTAGAAAACAAGGATGGCATAACATTACACGTGAAGTTTTTCTTGAAAGACTTCAAGGCTTTTTTGTGGTTTAATCACTTCAATTCTGGCTAAAGAGAGTTAGTCGCTAGATACGTAATGTCTTTCAGTCTTCAATGCTCAAGATGAATAGATATTGACAAATCGAGTACTGGTAGGATACAGGGGTAAATGAAGTGTAATGATAGGATTTAGGAGTGCTTAAATGAAAGAAATAGGCTACACAAAAATACTTTTTATTCTTCATCATCTCTTACAACTACAGCATCGAGGAATGCTGCTGGCGCTGATATTGTCGCCTGATGCCTGGCCCAACCAAGAAACCACACAAGTGTCATAACATGTGCACAGCACCCAACCGTTCTTCTACCAACTAGACAATTACAGCAATACTCTTTTATTGCTTCCCTTCCAGACACATTATTTTCAATTAATATATAAACATAATATACTTTTCTTGAAATGTGTCTGGATTTAATTTTGCCTCTTATTAGTGAATTATTTCCACTTCCTCTCAAACGATACTCTGTTACATTAATGTTTTCTCTGCTTATTTCAATTTGATACCCTCCGTGAAACCTGACATGTTCACTATAATAGGACCTTGCCTGTCGGATCTGATATGTTCCTAGGGTAAATAATATAATTTCACTATATTCTTGACGGGGGAATATAATATTAGAATTGGAATGAGCTGTTATACTAGTAAAATCAGATGTTCGTCTATTCATATCCATAGTGTTTATAAAATCTGATAAATTATTATTTAATGGAAATCGTTCTCTAATCACATTTATGGTTTGCTCAGCATCATTCCTATTTTTTAAACGAACACCGAATTTATTTAAAAGGCTTGCAGCTATGGAAAACATCTGCATCATGTGAGGAACAGTTTTATTAAAAAATCTTGCCGGAATATTTTAAAATCTCTTTTGAAGTATCCGTTTACAACTTTTACCACCCAACGGCATATAGTTACACACCGACTCCTGTTAGCTTGCTCGGTGGTGAGCTGATGTTCACCCTCAAGCAGGGATTCTAGCATATATGTTTTGTAGCTGTCTTTTTTTTTTTTTTAAGAAAAAAGTGTATCGTTGGTGCCTGTACTAATGAAAGAAAATCATTGTATCACAGACACCAGCGCCTTCCAAGACAGGTTACATAATAAAATTAAAATTCGAACGTGTAATATATAGGTGAACTCTTAAAAAAATATAATGAGGTAATAAAATAAACAGAAAATTAAAATTAAGCTACGTATTTACTTATGTTTTATTTTGTGCGTGTGCGTGCATGAGAATCTAAAATGTAGCCATCAGGTGCCACCAGCATAAACGGTTTTAATAAGTTCCTATACTTATGTAAAGAATAAGTGTCCTTTTGGAACATATAATTCGAGCTTTTATTAATATAAATATAAGTCCCATCACATATCATTATAGTATTTTCATTATCTTGATTATAAAGTGAATTTGGAATGATTAACGGTTCTTCGAAGACTGGAGGATTATTGCCTGAAAGCTGTGCATTGCGGATATTAAAGTCGGACGGGCCTGCATTATGGATGTTATAATCCAAAGATCCTATATTGTGGGTGTTATAACCCGAAGGTCCTGTATTGTGGGTGTTATAACCAGAAGGACTTTCAATATCATTATTGTGTCGTGAAGAACCAGCATAAAAATTAGTTTGTTCCTGGATTTCTTGTAATTCAAATTCAGACACCATGTTGAATATTTTAGACTTCAGAACAGATTGGCTGTAACGATTTAATCTTTTTCTTTAAGTAAATATTGTAAAAGTTGAGCTGATGCTGAGGTACATTCTTGACTTTAGAGCTTTAGTTCTTTTTTTAACTTGTAATAATTTCGCTTTTCGCCAAATGGCTCGTGTCCAGTGATAATAGCATCCTATAATTTTAGATCTTAGACAAACTTGTGAATTACTGCCTCCATCTCATAATCGCAATGTATTTTTAGGGGATTAAAATCCGGCAATAGCGATTTGATGAGATTGAATAATGTTATATAAGTTTTTTTCTTTTTTACCAGGCAATAACGCAAAAATGAGATTTGCGGCGCTGGCGCAAAAGCAAACGTCGGCGGTCGGCACTATTAGCCAATGCCAAAATACGCCACCGCAAAGTAGGTACAGAAGGCCTCATTGTGGCACACACACACACGCACACTATTTTAAATTAAAAAAATAAACAAATTGAATCAAATCAACAATAGCGGAAAGAGGTGTCGTTGTTCGATGGCTTCACAATGGCGGTTCGATGGCCAAAACACGATAGACACAACTGTCAAATACACTTAAAAATATTACAGACTACCGTAACTTTGGCCATCACGATGCCATAGACACATTAAAGTGGACCAGAATACCAATTAGTACAGTCGTCTTACTATGGCGTCTCAATGGCACTACAGTGGCAAGTCAATGACCATAAATAATTTGCAGAATACCAAATGTCAATGACTATTCTATTGAGACACTACCGACCAAGGACCCATTAATCGGATTAAAAGGTTAACCGGTTAGACGTTTAAGCCCTTTATTTGATTAACCTTTATACGGGTTAACCTGTATACCATTACGGTTAATCTATAAAATATTGCTGATTAATCTGAATGAAAGAGACAAAACTGTAAGCTGCACAATCTCGGCCGCGTCGCGGTAATTTACGTCATACGCGGCTGTTTGTTACTCGCTCGGGTGTAGTGTTGTCGGTCGCTTGGTGAATTTTGCGATAATTCAAAATTTAAAGCAGACAAAAAAAACGAGTTACAAATATGGAAGAAAACTATTGTAATTCGAGTTTATATGGACCAGATTATCTGTTTGATTCACAATCTGTATTTGAAGAGGATAAACGTGAATTTCCTACCAGTGAGTATTCTAACAACCAATATTATGTAGGTATATCGTAACACTATTTAGACTATTTAAATTATCTACGAAAGCCATCCTTTGTTGATATGTCTAATGCATAATAAATCTACCGGGGCATGGTTGCTTACCGGGGCATAGTTGCTTCCGAAAGGAAACTTAACCCCGATATAAAGGCAACGAAGGAACGGGGTGAGTTTTTTAGTCAGTATACGTCGCGCAACGAGTTATGAGCGCTGACCTTGAAGAAAACAGACGCCACAAACCCTTATGCCTTAGTAATAAGGGTTCGTTTCGCTTGTTTTTTTTCAAGGTTAACGCTCATAACTCGTTGCGTGACTTGTAAGAGTCTGACACTATCTCCCGTTCCGCCCAAGGGCGGGAGATGTCATTGGATGATTTTTACCCACCGGGAAAAAAAAATGCATAATAAATTAAATCACACCGACTGCTGGTGTAACCACGCACAGTGGAATGAATGTTTGGTAGGTAAGTATAATAGTGAATATTAAAAATTCAATGACAAAAGCAGATTGAGAAATATAGGCAAGTAAATAAGTACCTAGGTGTCCTTTTTTAGTAAGTAGGTAGACGGCAGAACAGGTTAGGTATCTTTTTTATGTATTTTAGTAGGTATATTTATTGCTTTACTTTGTTAGAAATTTCACACCAGCCAGGTATTCCAAGATGGGAATGTTTTATCGGACTGCCGAAGGGAAAGGGCGTTTGTATGTCTGTAAATACCTACACCTACAACATTCTTTTTAGTGTATGCGAAATATAAATATAGTTCGTTCAGAATAAGTAACTGAATCGAATCTAATATTTTTTATACCATTTTATATTTCGTCCTAAAAATATTTAAAAACAAGTTACAACTAGCATAGGTATAAGTACGTAATCATAAGGGGCGCAACACAGGTCATGCTGCGCGGTACAAGACGCGCATGGCGCGAACGTGCCACGTGGTGACAGTGTTTTTATTCATGATAGTTTTGAAAATTTTGTAGGTACATAATATTTGATTTGATTCTTTACATAAAAATACTACACATATTTGGGGTTCGCATAAACTAAAAGTAATGTATTTATTTGTGCCGATCTGCAGGCTAAACGATTTGTCGTATTTTATTTAACATTTATTATGCGATGTGGTTAGATTGATATTAATTGTGTGATCTAAACAGCGAAAAACCCAAATAAACAAAAACCGGTTTTATAACTGAATCACATCAGACATCGATCGCTAATTGATTCATGTAGTTATTATGATACCTACTTTTTTTTGTTCTAATAACTGCAGGTAACATAACCATACCTGAATCAGAAGACAGCTCGAGTGATGAAACGCTACATTCAGAAGACCCACAGAATTTACCAATAATTGCCGTCCCTCCTTTAATAGACCCCGAAGCGTCTACTCCAGATTTATCCGATGCTGAAGATTCGAATTGTGATACTAAATCTGATCTAATAATTGTCAACACTGAAGATGACGTTCATGAATGTTATATGTTTTCATCAGTTGTAGCGAAAACTTTATGCAAAATTGAAAGAATTAGACGCCATGAGTGTATGCACGAAATATTGCACTTATTAATGGAGAATTGTAAAAAAGGAGATTAGAAGATATTTTACGTTTAATAGCAAATTTCTTAAAATGAAAACTATGATAATAAAACAACCATTAAATCAACCAAAACATGTTTTATTCATATGACTACTCAATCAATACTCGTTTAACTCAACAAAAACAATTATAAAAAATCTACTTAATTATTTTTATAATCATATAAAAGACACAATTGACGTATATTCTATAACTCAGTAACTATTGCTCTAGTTTATGAATAGTAATAAAGCAAATAAGTAGTGAGTTAAACAGTTGTTTATAAAATATGTGGATTTTTTTTTGTTTAAACTGACCTCGGATTAGATTTTAAGATAACTTAAATCCTCGTAACTTCTATTACGTAGGTATTGGTAAAAGAGAGAGATACCAATGGCTGGCGATTATTGAGGATAATGATACATTTAATCAATTATAGTCTCCAAGGCTTTAAGAAAAAAAAAGAAATATATATAAAAGTTAAAAATGTGATTAATCAAACAAATCCTGATTACATCTAATCACCATAATGTTTTCTAGAGTACTTTGACTCAAGTTTGATCTAAGGGGTGATAAAATAAATTTCACTGCAGAGAAAGTTCTTTCGACGGAGACTTGTGTTGCTGGAGCTGCCAGTACGCATAGTGCTAGTTCCGATAATTCTGATGTGGGTTTATTATTCCAGTATTGGAGGATGTTTTCTGTACTTGGTAGCCTTGGGATTTTCCTGATTTCTGTTAAAGCAATGCCCATTGCTCTGCTACCATGTTGACGCTCTAAACCTCTTTGCAATGCTGTTGCACGCAGTATCTTTTCTGCGAATGATTCATTGGCACTTTGCCCACTACTGCAACTAGCGATATCCAACTGCCTGTCAAACAGACCGTCCAACACCTTCGCAGCAATGGTCGCCAAGGAGATAGGCCTATAGTTGTTCTTGTCACTCGTATCTCCAGTCTTGTTTTTTATTATAGGAACGACAATCGTTTTCATAAGGTCCACTGGAAGATACGAGTGACTCATACATACGTTAAATAAGAGAGCTAAGACACGTGGCAAGTGCTTACCTGCATAACGCATGTGTTCTACGCTTAAGCCGTCATGTCCAGGAGACTTACCCCGCCTCATGCCCTTCAAGACAGACCCAACCTCCCTAGCGGTAAACATGATAGGCGTGCCCTCAGACCCCTCCCCTACATCCGACCCACCCGACGATGGACCCAGTGGTGACTCTGCCCTGAACGAAGCCATAAATAAATTGGCAATAGCCTCAGGTTCGTTTACGCCACCGACGTACACTGGCAGACCCGACTTGGGATTCAAGCTGTTGGTGGCTTTCCAGAAACTACTAAAATTTTTAGTTTCGTGATGACTCGCAATTTCATTCATCTTTAATTGATCTGCATTGTTTTGACACCACTTTAGCTTACTTTTGAAAAATTTTCTACTTGTTACCATACTTTCATATAGCGACCCCGTTCTAGGCTTACCAGCTGCCGTCCAGCTCAGAAAATCAAGCCGAGCCCGCCCGTGCGCATCTTTAACGTGTTTATTCCAACCCGTTTTATTATATTTTTTGCGCTGAACTCGGTAATTGTGACTAGTAGTTGCAGCTTCGCAAAGAATATCTACAATATTTTTATATAATTTGTCAACTACTCTATGATGTTCCACGTTACTACAAATATTTTCACTACGACTACAATTAATAAACTCTGGCGGAAAGTCAATTTCCCTTAGCTTCTCATTACAATGTTTGGTATACATAGCCGTTTGCGTAGGGTCCCTATATCCCCACTTTACTGTACTACACTGAGACTGAACAGAGCTACATTTAGGTAATAAAGATAATATTTTTTTTAATGAAGGATCTTCTGCTTTTAACATCGTAAAAAACGCTTTTGCACGTCTTTTGTGCACAGTTTTTGCTGCCATCAGCCGAGTTTTATCACTTTCACTCGCCGTTTTTAATTTTTCAGTCAACTGTAAATACGTTGAGCACACGTCCACTCGCGGACTACCAAATCCCAAATTAAAAGAAGTATTAAAAATGTGTCGGAAATAAACCTAAGGGTTTTACTTTGAGGTGTTTATACTAAGTTCTGATGGTAGATACAAACGTTTAGTACTACCTCTGCAATAGTGAAGTTCGAGCATTTAAAAGTTTTTATAAATGAAATTATAGCTTGTTTTTTGTCTATGTACTTATGAGATCTGTGGTCTCACCACGATTTCTTGGGAAATTCCATTTTAAGTAATAATTTTTTACCACGTTTTCTGTTCGGTACCTCTTTATATGCAATATTTGCAAAAAACCTTTTTGGCAAACGAAAATCATCTTTTTTGGGATCTACTGCAAACTCTATATATCATTTGCATAGCTCTAGGTTTGTAGTGGTTAGAATTACTCCTAGAACGTCGTCGTTTTATTTTTACAGCTATTACAAGATCACCACGTTTCTCTAAAATAGCCGCTAAGTTATTAAAATCCTTTGACGTAGCATCACATAAATAGCAACGTAATGTAGACTTACGGCCGAAATTAATAACCAATCTAATCCAATATCTCTAGATTAAAGATCGAAAATTCAATCCAGATTTGTAGTAAAGTGTAGGAAAAAAAACGATCCGCGGATTGCAATTGCAATCTTTTCAACCAATCTATCTTTGAGAGGACGGATCACAGATTACAGATTGACCTCTGTTCGAAAATGACAGTTTGAGTGTGTCAATAACCTATCCGTTGAATTAGACGTTTGTTTTGATCGGTGTAAACAATCCAAATCTTAATCTTAGAATTTCCTTGGATATAAGATTGACTTCACGGATTTCATTTCAAAAATGGCACTGTCAATATTCTCCAGTGATAGTGATATGGAAATTCTGGATCAATTATCGGATTGGGATAATACCGATAGTGACGCTGGTGAAGAAATGAGACGTCAACGTGCTTCTGCGCGGAGAATTAAAAGGGTGAACTACATGCAAAGTCTGGATGATTAGGAGTTTACCTTTAGGTTTAGGCTATCAAAATTAGCAGTAAATTTACTGCTGACTGAAATTACGCCTCTCGTCCGTGTAAATAGTTTAAAAAAAATATTTCATTCTATACCAAAAATGAACAATATTATTACCTATCAAATATTCACATGTATGTTATGATCTCCCCACAAAATATCTAATGGTGTTGAGTTTTCCCGCAGTTTGGGAAAATTCTTACAAATTGGCAACGCTGCTACTCGGGCACCACGCCATAGACAAACGCGTCCTGGCTTTAGCCGTGTCGTGACATTCCTTTTTACATAATACGTATTGAATTTATTACAATTTTTTTCGTATTAATAGAATTGTTACGTCGTTCGGTAAATATATGTATTAAACATCCATAAAATAAAATTATAAAACCTGTTTATGCTTAGCTTTTTTTATTACAAACGAACCATGTCTATTTTTATAAATTTTTCTTATAACGGAATGACGAAGAGGGAAAGGATTTCAAGATATCTGCGGATTGAGCGACAGCAGGATCGTCATTTTTCGATATTAGGACGCGGGTTGGAGATCGATGCATAGATTGGTATATATCGACGATCGATTTATATCTTGGCTCATGGATTCGATATTAATTTCGGCCGTTAGTGTCAGTTAGCGAATTACATACAAGGCTGCACTAAAAGTATCGGGAATGGAATATTTCCACTGTTCCTGTCATATTAAAATATTTTTAATTGAAAACTCCTTGGTTTTAAAAATCGAATACCATTTATTTATTTAAAAAAAGATTCTCGGTCTTGTCACAAGGTTTTGTCAAACTTGTTTAGTCGTTGAGAAAATGGAATTGACTCGAGAAAATTCAAGAGCGATGATTTATTATGACTTTCGAAGTGGTTTAACTCAAAAACAGTGTGTTGACCGGATGATTTCTGCATTTGGTGATGAAGCCCCATCCAAAACCACAATTTATCGCTGGTTTGCTGAATTTCAACGTGGACGTGTCAAGCTCAGTGATGATCTCCGTCAAGGTCATCCAAAAACTGCAGTCACCCAAGAAAACGTTGATGCTGTGCGTAAGCTGATTGAGGAAGATCGACATGTGGCATACCGCGAAATTCAGGCAACTTTTAGGTGTAAAAAAGTGGTTTTCCCGATGGATACCGCATTCGCTCTGTGAAGAGCAAAAAGCGGCTCGCGTTACTTGGTGCGTCAGAACTCTCGAAAGATTCCACGCAGGATCCTCAAATGCTGTATACAACATCATATCAGGTGACGAATCCTGGATATACGCGTACGAACCCGAAACAAAAAACCAGTCACGAGTTTGGGTGTTCGAAAATGAGTTAAAGCCAACAAAAATTGTTCGTTCACGGAGTGTTGCAAAAAAAATGGTGGCCACGTTTGTCTCCAAAACCGGCCATGTTACGACTATTCCTCTTGAGGGACAAAGAACGGTTAATGCAGAATGGTATGCTAGCATTTGTTTGCCACAGGTCGTTTCTGAACTCCGTAAAGAGAACTGCAACCGCCGCATCATCCTCCATCACGACAATGCGAGTTCTCACACCGCGCACAGAACAAAAGAGTTTTTAGAGCAAGAAAACAGAATTATTGGACCATCCGCCGTACAGCCCCGACCTAAGCCCTAATGATTTCTATACTTTCCCTAAAATAAAGAATAAATTGCGTGGACAGAGATTTTCACCACCTGAAGAAGCTGTGGACGCCTACAAAACGGCCATTATGGAGACCCCAACTTCCGAATGGAATGGTTGCTTCAATGATTGGTTCCATCGTATGGAAAAATGTGTCAAATTTCGCGGAGAATACTTCGTAAAGCAATAAATACATTTTTAAATAGTAATGTTGTGTCACTTCCTTGATTCCCGAAATTTTCAGTGCCGCCCTCGTATTTTGCCATCAATCATAATAAAAAGAGGTGTATGTGTGATGATGTATTCTTTTTTTCACCAACCATAACTTTTCTATCTATCAAACTATTGATCTGATTATCCATCTTACGTTTTTCTTTTTTGTAAGCTCAACAGTTTCCTTCTCATATTGTAATTTGATGGGCCGGCAAAAACGTGGAGAAGAATGCCGTGGATTTTGCCATAACACGATAGTTTTTCCATTTTCATGGTCAGCTATCAGTCGAAGCGGAACTAATGATGATAGAAATATATATTTATCATCACTCGTCTCTGATGCGAATTTTTGCATGTACTGCGTGTGGCTAGAACTACCATCGAAGCCCCATTTAGAGACTAAAGAAAACTGTATAATGTTGGTGCTGGTTACAGCTTCTTTTTGTGTAATCATTAAACGATTAGCTGTGTGGTTCAATACAGACTGCAGTGGAACCTCACTTTCAACCTCAGTGGTTCCCATTTTTATGGGAAGGAAATACATCCTTGGCGTAATTTCTTATAGTATTATATTGCCTCCTACTTAACTGTGCCTCCATCATTAAAGATAGTGCTCGTTCGTTACTTAACTTGTGACATTCAGGTACAATTCATTCGAAAGATGTATTTGGACTATCAAGTTCTGGCTTCCTTGCGTTTTCCACTAGCTCGCAAGCTCATTTGTGCTGCGTATGTTAACTCTTCAGTAGAATGGCTATGACGAAGTTCTGCAGTTTTCCTGCGTTTTGACTGGTCACTAAATTCATCAAAAGATTTCGTCGACTGTCATACTGAATTTCGACAGTTAATTATTTCGACACGGTCCCAATTTCGAAAAACAATAGTTCGACTACTCACTGCTTCGAAAGAACATATTCGACTAGCATTAGTCCGACAGAACATACTGCGACAACACACACCTTCGAAAAACACTACTTCAACAGAACCCTTCTTCGATATGCACTTGTTCGGCAGATCTCTATTTCGACGAAACATACCTATTACATTCGACATAATACTGCTCTGAAATGTGACATTAATAATAAAATTGAAATTCGCTTTATGATTTTAGGTACAAAATAAAAACATAAATAATCATTAATTATATTGTTTAATTAACCAGTAACAAACCTTTGTACAGTTTAACCATTGTTTGGGCAGTGAAGACAGGGGGGCAGGCAGGGCTTCTTCAATAAGGCTCGAATACGATTTTATAACGTTTTATTCTTCGTTTTTGCAATAATTATTTTGAAAAGTCACTGGTCACGTACGCACGTCGCGTTGCACGGTTCGGGTTCAACGATGGATTGCGCGCGGAGCGTGTCGGTCAGTTCCGCGAACGAACGTATCGATGGCGCGCGGGTGTTTCCTAAAAGGTACATACAGCAGGTGGCGTTGATTGACGCAACATTCGCGCCCGCCGCGTAGATGCAGAGTTTTGATGGCGCGCGCGCTTCCTCAGTGGAACACTAGATGGCGTTACTTGACGCAACAACCATTTCTTCAGATAACTTAAATCGTAACATAATATTAATAAGTCTTCTTGTGTGCGAGACGGGCGTTATCCACGGACGTGAGGAGTGAGGGGAAGTTGTATGTTTCCCCGTCGCGTGGCGCTGACGTCCTGCACCTATAGGTTGGAGTCTTTCAGGAATCTTCTATAGACGAAAGTCTTGCGGATGTGTACTGAATACTAGTTTGATTAGCGGCTATCTTCTAGATTTCATGCGCGAAGGGATTCTTGGAATAAAGTGCACTGTCAATCTTCATAAGTGTTCAGGAAGTTGCTTTGAGTTTCTTCAGGTTTTCTTCAGGAAATAATCTTGCCGACGACTACGAAATTACAATTTTAAAACGATTACTTAAGTGGCTCGAAACTATACCGTGAAGAGGACCCGAAATTTCCTCCTGATTTTGAACTTTAATTTCCTTACAAATGTACTTTGTCTTAAAGCTATTATAGGCCTGTATGCCTATATCCTTAACGTGACCTTAACGTGTCGCATGTCGTTAGATTCGTCTTCAAGTCATTTATCCAATGAGATACCTATATCTATAATGGCTGAAAAGTTATTTCAGGAGAAAGGTTAATAAAAGACGTGTCATAAACACTTTTATGTATTACACCCTTACTTATACAACTCTTAGGTTGAAACACAAAAGACTAATCTATTCTCGAGGCTTCGTCATGAAGAGGCTCTAAATTACAAAACAAACCCCTATTATATTGGTACTGCGTTATTCGCGACCACAAAAGTCTCTAAATTAACAAAAGAAGCTAATCATTTCAACTGACGAGCCTTCGTGTTAAACAAAATAGTATAATAATTCTTATTTTAACTTAAAATACGTGACTCTAATGACTCTAAGTTAATAACAAGCCCTACTTGGTTACGTGTTATTCGCGGCCACAAATGATTCTAAGTTATATTCTAAAGCTATAATTAAAATAGATAACGCTTCGTCGCGAACATCTTGATTATTTATTAGACATGTGAGTAACGTATGCTATTCCGCTTAGTAACGAAATTGTATCCATGTCATTTTTCAGTATCAAATGTTTTTGCAGCCTTTCGTTCTGCTGTAATTGTTTTTTTCTTTTTGGTTTCTCAATTTGAGCCAAAATTCTCTGTATTTCGTTCTGTGTGCTTTTTACTTCCTTTTTCACTTCGGCCAAAGTTTTAAAAATGTTCATTTTTTTTCTATTGAGCAGAGTAATGCACCTCATATGCCAGCTTTCGATTGAATTTTGAGTCGAAGGAAATCCACATTCAATGGAATCTGCAACCGACGACCACATTTCTGGTGGATATGATGGTGGTATTTTTGGTTCTCTGCCTTTTCGCCGAAAATTGTTTGCCAGATTTTCACTTGCCAACTAACGTTTCGCTGAATTTTATTTCGCCGAATAATCATTTGCCAACTTATTATATAATTTTGTTTTATATCCCAACCTCACAGTTACCAACTGTACGTTTGGTCTGCTTTTCATTATGACACTTTTTAAAATGCCAACTTTCAAGTATAAAGGTCAATGGGCAAATAGTATGGAAGAAAAACCCACGGCGGACAGAAATGAAATTGTGAGGATATACAGGGTGGTCCAAAAGTCGTGGATCAAACGAAATAGGGAGATGAAGGAGGTCATTTCCAACAAAAAATCTTTCTACAGCATGGTCATAATTCAATTGCCCTAAAAGTTATGAATATTTGTGTATACCGAGTTCTTGTACAATTAGACGAATTTAAAAAAAATGTGATATAAAACAATAAAAAATACGGTGTTGTATTACTACTAGATAATGTATCAGCACTACAAAGTTCTATTAGGGCTCTGAGTATCATATTTCAAGAGCAATTTATTTTTTTCCAAAAACTTTGTAACATTACCAAAAATTATTTCTCACTTTAAAAGTGTTGGAAATGACCTCCTTTATCCCCCTACTTCGTTTGATCCACGACTTTTGCACCACCCTGTATAGATAAATGTCTCTAGTTCATCATGGTAAGGGTCGCTTTCTTGCGGGTGGCGGGAATTTTGAATAAAATAAACTTATTTTTATTTCACGTTATTTATTCGGCGTGATTGATATCTACTGTGATTTCATCTAAAATTGCCGCAGGGGCGTCAATTTGTTCTTGGTGCCTAGCCCAGGATAAAAAATAAACTATACTGGCAATATGCGCGTGTGAGAAAGGGTTATTCCATTTAGATTATGATCAATGTTTCTGAGAGAGATAGAGCATTTATCTAGGTAGATTGACTGTGTGTGGGGGGTTGTGTGTACCTGACTAAGGGTTTAGATTATAAAAACAACAAAATAGGCAAGACTAGATATTTATTTAGATAAGTAAGTTTGCTATTCATATAGGAAGGGAATTTAAAGCTAGTCGCTCGTTCCAAAGCTAACTCCGCGGGAGAAGAACGAGCAAGAAACTCCCCGGTTTATTTTTGTCGTTAGATATTTATCATTCCAGAATCCAACTCGAACATCATAACATAGTATACAACACGAATGTGCATGAAACAAGATAACAAAGATCAAGTTCAGATTAAAACAGGGCCAATAATAAACTATAAGTATGATAATTATTATGGCAGTATAACACAGAATACAATATAGTAATATTATAAGATTGTTTTAGAAAATTATACAAACAGACATGGTGGGTACTTAACTTACTTGACTCTTCGGGGTTTGCCCCCAGAAAAAGAAGGCACCCCCTCGCGCATTCCCTTTTGTTTACTCTCTTCCTGTCCTAACCGTCCCACATTATCCCGCCTTTTTAAACCAATCATATATTTTGACAGGATAACTTTTAATATTAACAATCTTAAGCAAATCTAGTTTGGCAGAACTGTTTTAAAATATTATAAGTTATTAAATGTATTTTTATCACAATCTATCCGACCACACTTACATAAAGTCTCTTAAACATAACATTCACTGAGTTTACTAAATTTATTAATTATAATATCATTTAAAATAATTGTTCGTTCGTGCGATCGAATCCAAGATGTTATGAATTTTATTCTTCATCAAACCCAAACTGTCTCAAGAACTTCTCCTCAAAAGTTAACATAAGTTTCCCCTGAGACTTATCATACTTGGACATATCCACTTCCAACGATGTAGCCCTTGAGATATCTAATGACCCCTTGACGCAAATTTCACTGAGAAGTTCATCCAACTCATCGGGTGCAAGACCGGTATTGACCACAATATGATCTAACAACATAGGCAACACTCTATCAACTAATTCTCTAAACATTGGACAGTAATTAACGTTGACTGATTTTTCACTATAAGCTATTGTCTGAAGTGCAGCATAACTATAGGGTGCAGAAGTATCTAACTGTGGTTTAACAGTTGATTTAATCATAAAGTTATATATATGATGCGGTCTAACTAGAATGTCCTCCGATTGCTCAATTTGCGTCAAAGCCTCTCCACTTTGTGTCAGTAACCAATTCCTAACAGAAACAGAATTCGGCAAAATTTTATGTTTCTTATATACGTCCAAAAGATATAACGACGAAGGCTTTAATAACGAATTAAATCTGTTCAACATTATTTGCGCCAAGGCGTCAATATCGGCATAACCCCCAAGATCAGGAACGGATTGATTTCGCTTTATCATCGCCAATATAGAGTCAACCTGCGTGTTAGGTCTATTAACGGGAACTGCAGTGCGCAAGTTTGGTCTGAGCTTATCAAATCTTACTGTTTTATAATTGTTAAATTTGTAATCTGGGTTGTATAACCTCTGTTGGTGGTATAACCTCTTATACATCAAGAATTGCACATAAAATAAAGAAATATTTTAAATACTATGTTTAATTCTATTACCCTTACATTTTAGGTGAAAAGTAAAATAAGTTATTGTATTTATTCGGATTGACTCACAGATTCCCGGTTTCGTTCGGAATTCGTTTCATTCTTCCGTCTAGAAACATTGACAGTTAAGCAAAAATGTAGTACATACTAATTCTATGCTTTGTTTTGAAAGTACATACTAATTCTATGTAATCTAGGAAGATTGTATTCTCTACATAGTCCGAGACGCGCAGCTCCTGACGGTACGGCGGCCGTGTATACACGAGCAGTAGTAGTCTTAAAAAATATAAGTGTACTATTGTCGTGCTCTGACACGTCGCGACTGTATTTGTCCTCTTAACAATATTTTATTGTTAATTAAGCCTTGGTGCCGATAGAGCTCTATTAAGTAGACACCATTTGGTCTCGTGTGTTCATGGCAGTACGACCTGGCCAGTCTTAACTGATAGCTGCCTAATGTGAATAATATCAGTTCTTCAAATGTTAACTGAGGGAAATCTCTAAAATCTGGATTGTTTCCATCTAATGGCATGACTGCAACTCTTTTTCTATTTAGGTTATTTTCAATTACGTATTGCGCCAGTTCGTTTTCTCTATTCATGTTTTCATTGATAATATTAATAAACTGCTCGAAGTATGCACAATCTTCGTATGGACGCCTGGTAGCATTAATAATTGTGCCGTAATTTTGAAGTCCGCCATCATATTTCGCATAGCTACATTGAAATATGTGTGTCGAAATATTTTAAAATCTTTTTTAAAACGGCCATTTATGGCCTCGATTACCCATCGACACATAGTTATTAAACGTGACTTATTGGCATCTAATGTCGTCAATTGTTCTTTTCCTCTGTCTGGATGGTGGGATATGTGGTACATAATCACATTCTTCAATTATAGGAATTGAATCTCGAAATCCACGATCTAATATTAGGTCCTTACATATGAAATTGGCGTTTTGTATGGAAGGAACAAAAAGTCGAATATTTTTTAATATAATATATTTAATTAATCAAAGTATGAACCATTGTTTTCAATGCACTTTTGCCATCTTATAGGTAGTTCATTGATCCCTTTACTAAAAAAACCAGTCGGACGGGAATCAATAAAATCTTTGAAGGCGATTTGGACTGCCCCATCGGAGTTGAATTTTTTCCCTTGCAAAAAGTTATCCAAATTGCGAAAAAAATGGTAATCTGTTGGAGCAAGGTCCGGGGAGTACGGAGGATGTCTAAGACATTCCAATTCAAGCTCTTCTAATTTGGTAGCCGTCTGTTGCGCAGTGTGTGGTCTGGCGTTGTCGTGAAGCAGCAGTGGCGTGGAGCTTTTTAATCTTCCCAATTTGCTTCAAGTGAATTAAAACAGTTTTATCACTAACATCGAAGCCTGCAGCTAACTCGGACGTGGTTTGCGATGGGTCCGCTTCCACAATAGCCTTCAATTCTCCATTATCAACTTGGGTCTCAGGCCGTCCACGGGGCTTGTTCTGCAGGTCGAAATTTCCAGAACGAAAACGTTGGAACCAAAAACGAACTGTGTTTTCTTTTGCAACATGACCGCCATACACATCATTCACCCTTCGAGTCGTTTCCGCAGCACTAGTGCCACGGCGGAACTCGTACTCGTAAATAATGCGATATTTTAAATTTTCCATTTTGTAAAATGAGTGACGCAAACAGAAAAAACAGAAGAAAAAAAACAAATGAATGACGGTCATCGAAGCACAAATACATGAGTAAATAGCTGTACAAATTTGAATTTGGAATTCCTTACCAAAGAGGAGAAATTCGTGATTAAAGTGGCCAGTACGAAAAACGCCAATTTCATATGTAAGGACCTAATATAAAAATATCATTAGGTCTTAAAAACCAATGCCAAGGGGATTCTTCACTTAACAGATGATTCAGGATTGAGGCATCTGACGTTGTCGCTGGATATGGCCCCACAACGTCGTTTATATTTGTCATCTACGAGACATTGGTTTTTGTAATATGGCTATCCCCTGACTAACGATAACGATATAGCTTGATCAATGTTATTTATATTATACTATGTAACCCGGCCCTTGAGTAGTTTACAGAAATTAATTGGAAACAAGGTGATGATGGTTTCTATTTGAACTATACTACTCACCACCGTGCTAAAGTAAATTTATAGGGTATATTCTGCTAGGAAAAGATTCAATTAAACAAGTACCTTCTTATACAATACAAAGTTTATTGGAATTATAGAAAATTAAGGTACACAAACAAACAACGTGGCGAGCAACTAAAATAATGCATCTCCCTGACACTACGGCATTCACCCACACAATTAGTCTCCGTTCCTAGTGGTATCGGTGAACACCTGCAATGAGTCAATAGCAGTTTCTCAGAGTCGCTATAGCGAGTCCGCGAGGGAACAAGTTAACAACCTAGCTCATCGTACATGTGTCGACCTATTGGGACTGTGCTCATATGGGGAAAATAACTAATATGCTAAGCAAATCCGAGACACAATATCTTTATAACAACTGGTCTTAACACCTAGTTTTTACAAAAGGCCTAACTCTCTTATAGGTTAAATTATAATCTTACACTGATAACCTCTCAGTTTTGAACTCAGTCAGTTGACTCTCTCAATTTACTCTCTGTTGAAGTCTCTCTCAATTCTGAACTCAGTCAGTTGACTGATCTTCGGTCCTTGGCTTCGCTCACAGGAGAAGCCTGTGAGCACAAGCGAACGTGGCCTACGGACTAGATGGTGACGCTTTCGTTACCTGGTTTCGTTTTTGTGCACTGGTTTAATGGCATAGGGCTTATATAACATATATTTGGACTCGCAGCAGTTTTGTCTGGCAAGGAATTTGTAACTGGCAAAGTTCTCGTAATAGGCGGTGTGACTAGTCCCTCTTCATCCATAGTAGCATTACTTATATCATTAGGCGTAAACCAGTGCTCTGACCGAATTGGGTATTAGGTTATCAAGAATAGGCGTAGCAGGTTTTTCAGCTTGTGGAGGTGACACATGTGGGTATTTAGAGACAGACACCATTGTTGATAGCTTACTCATTAATTGCTCGATAACCGAAGAAGATAATACTTGAGAGTAATTTCCATCTATTCATTGATCAATAATCGAAGGAGACGGTGTTCTGGGTTGATCTTCATCTACTGACAATGTCTGTTGTTGCTGTTGATTACCAGATTCTGTCGAGTGTTCTATACCAGGCGGATTCTCCATAGTCGTTGCAGGTAAAAAATCAGCATCATCAATAATAAATCTATTTGGAGGCCATAGGCCTGTTTTTTCGAATCCACTGACTGCATTATGGGTTGTTACCGCTCGCAAACAAACCGGCAACGTGTTTTTGATTGATTATCCGACCCACGTGAGTTTTCTAAAATGTCGCCACACTACGCTCAAAATATGTTTTAACAGCCCATAAACGCAGAAATCTAGTGGTTGCATTCGATGTGTAGGGGGAAAGGCCAAAACTGCAGGTGTGTCTATTGAAATTATTGAGAAGACTGCTGGCTGGTCCGATATGTCCGCTATCTTTGCCAAACATTATAATCTACGCCAGTTATTTTGTTGACCTGCTAATATCTTGGTCATTCCCTGACCCAAACAGGTAAGGGCTATGCCCAGTTGATGTTGCTTGGCTCTTAGCATATCATCCCGATTCCGGGCTGATTCAGTTATAGCCACCCTGATTTCAGCATTGAGCTCTGGTGCGTCCAGGAGCGGGCAGTTCTTTGGCACTTTATATCCATTTAAAATGTCTTTCATTTCATCACTATCATTTAGTAAGATGGTTTCCCATCGTGAGGCTATTAAGTAATTCATGTTCGGTCCATACCTTTCGTCTTTGGGCTTTTCATTGCCTAAAGCGACTAGCAAGGCTTGTGAAATTTCATCCAGGTTTGGGGTTTCCAACATGTTTGGAATTTGATCCAGGTTTAGGGTATTGTCCAGGTTTGGGGTATTGTCCGGGTTTGGAGTTTCATTCGGGGTTGGGGATTGTACAGGGTGTCCGGTGGCAGAATTTGGATTTAAAATGTAAATAACAAAAAAACTACAAAATATATACATTTTTATTTTTAATCATTTTAAAATAGACAAATGCGGGTTTTATTTCTTAAAAATTATGTCGTCTAAATGTTGGCCGTTACGTCGGACACATTCTTGGAATCTGGCTTCAGTATTCCTTGCCACTCGCTGGAGAAGTGCGGCCGGGATGCCATGAACTTCGCGAACGATATTTTCTTTTAATGCTGAGATAGTCTCCGGGCTTGTTTCATACACTTTACTTTTAAGATACCCCCACAGAAAAAAGTCCATGGGGGTAAGATCCGGAGACCTGGGTGGCCAGGGGATGTCACCGAAACGGCTTATCATTTTGTTAGGGAAGAAATCACGAAGTAGCGCCATGGTCCCTAGCAGTGTGAGGCGTAGCGCCATCTTGCTGAAACCATGTCTGCGAAGTGAAGGCAGGATGTTCTCTCAATGTTGGAAAAAAATATTCGTTCAGCATTCGCCGATAAGCAACACCGTCCACAGAAATTGCTTGCCCTTGACGATTTTCAAAAAAATAGGGTCCAATTATTCCCCTGCTTGATAATGCACACCAAACCGTCACTTTGGGACTGTGAAGTGGCTTTTGATGTTTTAAGCTGGGGTTTTGTTCTTTAGGGGACCAATAACGACAATTCTGTTTGTTTACACTTCCATTTAAATGAAAATGGGCTTCATCACTCGGCACTCCAGAAAATAATATTCACTGTGCGAAATCGCTCCAACATTGTCTCACATACATTTTTGCGCATATTGAAATCATTAGGCTTAAGCGCTTGCACTATTTGAATTTTAAATGGATGAAATTTAAGATCTTTCTTCAATATCTCGTGCACTATAGTTTTTGGAAGCCCCAAGGCAGCCGCTCTCTTGCGAACGGACTGACGCGGATTATCGCGCAAACTGGACGCGACGAGTTCAATATTTTCATTTGTTCTCGACGTCCGGCTGGGCCCCGGTCGTGGGCTGTTTTCTGCTGAACTTGTTGCCCGAAACCTTCGCACCCATAATCGAATTAAATTTTCACTTGGGGCGTCACGTAACCGTCGAATATCGTAACGTGAACAAAATCTTCGACGAGCAATTGCACACGAATCATTGGCTTTGAAAAACGCTTCGATTGCGAACGCACGTTGTTCACCCGTCCACTGCGACATCGCGACTAAATAACCCGCACGAATGACGAAGCTGACGACACCCCCTCCCCGCTTCTCCGCTTAACGGTTACGGAGAAATTTGAAATTTAAATCCTTATTCTGCCACCGGACACCCTGTATCTTTACTTCTTCAGTAACCGGATCTGAAATAGGTACGTACTGTTAACTTTTTGTAACTCTAGACCAATATACTTAAAGTACACTTGAGAGCAATAAAATCGCACACCTTGACTTTTTTTTGTTAAGGCAGTTTATTTTCATGCATCTAAATAAATATTTTAAAAAACACACACACTAATTGAAAGTCTACCTAATTACCTTTTTAATGATATCAAATACAGTGTAAAAAATACCCATAAGAGGTTTTACGGCACAAAACCCAACACAACAAACGAGTAAAATTACCCAATTTCGCTTAAGAAATAATGAAAATCAAACTCAAAATTCTTGATCAAATTTTTATTAATAAGGTGTGTTCCCTCCCCTAGCCTTAATTACAGCTCTTAATTGGTTTTTCATGGACCGTATTAATTTTACCATGAAATCTTGTGGTATAGCGTTCCACTCCTCTTCAATGGCAAGTTGAAGCTCTCGGAGGTGCGTAGGAGCAGGGCTTCTTGCTCGAACTCTTCTTTTTAGCTCATCCAGTGGCGTGCACTCCATACATGCAAATAAGCTCTGCATACCCTGAAGTCCCATAATACATACATGCCCCTCTAAATTATAAATAACTATAATTAAAAAAATCATGGTAATTTAGATTGCGCGCCAACTATTACTTTTTTTTGGAACTAACTCGTTGGAGCGGCGAACAACCGCCGCCGCGCAACGCGCAGGCAGCGCTCCCATGAGCAAAAGCAATACTACGCCTTGCTTATTCTTCATACAACGCATCTCGTGTAGTACACAGCAAAAGTGAGACTGTGTGCGTGAAAATGTATGCGTGTGTTGGAGTTTTGGAAGCATAGCTTACATTGCAAACCGTCCAAATTGAGAACCCGTAAAAGCACCGCTTAAAGGCCTATCCGCACACAACAGTGCCGACACGTGAGAGACAGTTCCGTACCGTACCGTTCCGTGACGTGCTATTCATACATGTCAGCAGTACCGACGCGACGCGTGCAGTTATTTTTAGTACCTTGCAGCAGTTTGAAGTGCTTGTAAAATGCCTCGATATTCAAGATCACAGTTAGCAGCAATTGCTTTAATATTAGATGAAGACGAAGAAATTCATGTGAGAAGTAGGAAATGGGTTCATAACGCGTGGAGGAAAAGAGAAGAAGAAGGAGAGTTCGCTACCCTATATAAACACCTGATAGATGATGAATCAAAGTTTTTTGAGTATTTCAGGATGTCAAAACATTGTTTCGACATACTTTTATCTAAACTTACTGAAAAGTTGAGAAAACAAGATACTCATTGGAGAAAAGCTATACCACCAAGGGAACGTCTAGCAGTCTGTTTGAGGTATGTGTCAATAAAACAACAAATAATAATCAAATTATTTTATACTACCTTAGGTTTATGTTTGCTTGAAAGAATTGTAGAACCCCTTAATTGTGTATTTGTTATTGGAATCTTTGACGAGTACAATACGGTTATTTAAATTATTGTCCATAACAACAGTTTCATAGTTAATCGCATTAGCTATGTCTTGGCTCGTAATGGCTCTTCCACGATCTTCCACCACAACAGTTTCATAATTAATCGCATTAGACCTATCTTGGCTCGTAATGGCACTTCCATGATCTTCCACCACAACAGTTTCCAAGTTAGTTACATTAGACCTATTTTGGCTTGTAATTGTGCTTGATTCAAACGCACGTCTTGAAAATTTGATTTTCAATAGTTTTGATTCGTACTTTTGAACTATCGCAAACATTTCTGATTTAGCATTAAATAAATCACAAGGGTGCAACTCTTTTAATGTCGGAGCAAGAGATGCCAAAAATACAGGGTGAAATTGAATAGATGCGACAAATTTAAATATACAATAATACGTGTAGTCAAGAAAATGTAGAACATATCAAATGTAAAATTAAAAAATAACACTAGTTTACAAAATATAATAAATTTCATGTCCTTCCAGTGAATTTCATATCGTGTTATTTAGTGACAATAACTAAACGCAAACATATATTTGTTTTATTCTTATGACGTCAAAGAATCAAGTTATCTACACACTTTATTTTAAGCCTACCCACAAGTTGGTTCTGAATTCATTCTAAAATTTTGTTGCATTGTAGTGTTCAGTTGAATAAATATTGTTTTTAAAATATCAAAAAGGTTGTGTAAAGTACATCCCGACCGATTTTGTTACGTTTGTGGTGAATTTATTATATATAACAAAGGATATCCCATAACAGAATCTCTGAAAGAAGCATATTTTTGTTATTTAATTTTAATTGCTGATTTATTACACAATTTTCAACGAATGGGTGTCAACATCTCTCTAAAAATTCATTTTCTTCATTCGCACCTCGATTTCTTCCCTGAAAACCTCGGAGAATTCAGCGACGAACATGGAGAGCATTTTCATCAGGATTTGAAATTTTTTGAACAAAATTATAAAGGATACTGGGACCAAGCCATGTTAGGTGATTACTGCTGGTCTGTTATAAGAGACACAGACACAAATAAATACAAGAAAAAAGCTAAGGCAATTTATTTTTAATTTTTTTTATTATTTCTGTAGGCATATTTTTGTAAATCAAAAATAATAAATAGTTTGGAAACGTGACGTATTAAATTTTTTTCCTATTTTTTTTTAAACTCAGTACATCTCAAATGATAAGAAAAAACACAATTTATTTCAAGGACAAAACCCATGTAAACTAGTGTAATTGATCAGTGTTACGAAAAGCGTGAAAGTAATTAAAGTATCAAAGAATTTCGCGTACTACCGTTTTCGTGTAGCACGATTTAGGTACATTATCGCTATGAATGAATCGCGCCGCCCCCGTCCGCCCGGCGGCCGCCCGCGCATCTCTTTCCCGCGCGCACGATTAATAAAAAATTTGTGAAACCAAATTTCCCTTCATACTTTTGTCGGCTTAGGACGATCAAAAATACAATAAAAGTAATAGTGAAAAAATGTTTTAGTATGACCTGAATAATGTTTGTTACAACAACCAATCAATTATTGTAATTTTTGGCGTATTTAAAAAGTTTGGAATCACAGTATTTACAATAATTATTATGAAATCAGTACACTTACGTGTATTTTAGTAGGTAATTGTTCAAAATGTCCACCTCCGTTTTGTAAACACAATTGAGCACGGCGGCGCCGCAAATTGTCCTTAAGTTTAATTAATACTAAAGTTTGTGATTTTACAGTTTCGAATGCACTAATGATTTTGTTTTTTAGTTCGTCTAAAGTTTCGGATTCGCGTTCGTAAACGAGTCTTTTAATTTCTCCCCACAAATAAAAGTCCAACGGTGTTAGGTTAGTGCGTTTCACGTAGATTTCTTACGGTGTGTACCACACGACAATATCGAGATACTGTACGTTTGTTAACGGTTCATGACTATTTCGTCTCGTCCTAGGCATTGTTATGACACAAACACAAGACAACAAAACAAATTATTCGCAATACGTAAAGTAGGATTTGCGGAATGCGCGCGCGACCATGACCTGCAAACGTTTTAGGACGACTAATGAACGAAGGAAGGGTGGTGGGCGGCGGGGCGGTCACCGGGAATTTCCTTAGTCTGAGCCGGGAAGGGATGTCAGCGCTGGAGCTCATGCGAGGTTTGGCAACGTCGCGCGATACTTACACTAGAAAATAGGCAAAATTAGGTAAATGACCGCTATGAACGGCAACGTTTAATGACATGAGTACTCCACGACGATTATTGAGCACTGCGATGAGATTTTTTGATACTTTAATTTTTCTTATTTATTTTGCATATTAATTATTTTGCTGGAATACCGATAATTCGTATTTAAATAAAGATAATAACATCAATGGACCTTTTGAAAACGATAATCACGTAATTTTTTTTAACGATTTAGATTGTAGAAAAAACAGTTTATAATTACTATCTTACTGTAACTGAAGCTCCCATTTCTTTTTGTCGCATTAATTCAAATTCACCCTGTATATCAACCGGATGCTCATTTTGGCGAATTAAATAATCCATAACGTCTGATGAAGCTGTTCTAACAGAATCTTTATTATTCTCCTTGCGTCCTCTGGATCCAAGACTTCTTGATGATAATGATGACCCATATTGATTCGTTAAGGAAGCATGAGAATGTTGAGAAGCTGGTGATGGAGTCGGCGAATATATTAGCGAATCAATAGGATGGGATTCAGAAGCGGGCGATATTGCTTGAGTCGGCAGTGAAGATTCTGAAAAATTAGATTCATCGTTTTGTGGTGTAATATCTTCATCATTGACATTTTCAATGTTATTTCTGTCGTCAAAAAAATTTACCAAAAAACTTAGTTGCTCATGATATTTATATGGCTTTGTTGACTTGCGACCTTGATCACTTATAGTAACATTCTTGTGAATATTCTTTCTAAAGTTGTCCCTTATGTTTGACCATCTTGATTTACATATTAGACCTGAAACAAAAACACCCGTTTAATACAAACATACCACAATAATTTTAACTTAACATAATTTATTTAATTAAAATACCAATGCATTCTTTTAAAAAATATCCTATAAATTATATTTTTATTAACCTATATGTATTTCTTTTATTTCAGATTTTTTTTTCAACAGGGGACTCATTTAAAACTATATCATTCAGTTTCCGTTTAGGGCACACCACAGTACATGAAATTGTTAGTGAAACCTGCAAAACAATAGTGGAAACTTTGATGGAAGAAATGTTACCAAGACCAACACAGGAGATGTGGCTATCCATTGCTAATGACTTTTATACTAACTGGAATATTCCTTATTGTTTGGGAGCATCATCATCATCATCATCAGCCTATAATGTTCCCACTGCTGCGGACACAGGCCTCCTCTCTGTGAGAGGGAGCATTAGATGGAAAAACACGTTACTATACAGGCTCCTGCCAATAGCGGGTCCATGTTCTTTAACTACAAGAAAACCTTTTCAATCGTCTTGTTAGCACTTGTAGATGCTCGTTACAATTTTATTGCTGTCAGTGTGGGTTCATATGGTAAGAACAGTGATGGTGGCATATTTGCAAATAGCAATTTAGGCAAGGCATTAGAACGAGGTACTTTATCTGTACCACCAGATGCACCATTACCAGGCACAGATACACCAACTCACTATGTAATTCTCGCAGATGAGGCATTCCCATTAAAGCCCTATTTGTTGCGACCCTATCCAGGACGAAATTTGGATGTATCTGAAAAGATATTTAACTATCGTTTATCACGAGGCAGAAGAGTCGTAGAGAATGCCTTTAGGTTATTGGCCCAAAAATTTCGGATTTATTTTAGACCAATTCAAGCTAAGGAAACCCACGGAAACGTAGTACAGGGATAAAAAGTATCCTATGTCCTGATCCAGGTCAAGTTCTACCCATTTATCAAATTTCATCCAAATCCGTTCAGCCGTTTTAGCGTAAAAGCGTTACAAACAAACAAACTCACTTTCGCATTTATAATATGTATACTAGCTGACCCGGCGAACTTCGTACCGTCTAAATATGTGAGATATATTCGAAAGACACGTAGCGCCATTTATTATCATGATAACGTTATTGTTTTCCTCGGGAACAGTACTTTTTTTCGGAATGAAAGGTACCCTATGTCCGTTTCTGTACACCTGACAACGTATATCCAAAATTCCAGGATGATCGGTTCAGTGGTTTAGGCGTGAAAAGGTAACAAACAAACTTACTTTTGCATTTATAATATTATATATTAGGATTCTAGTTTAAAAATAAAACATTCCAATATCAAAATATTATTTATTCATAACAATTATAGCACTTGTATGTAGATTTAAAAAAATGTTTCCCTTTACCGACTTTGTTTTATACTATGTAAGGAGAAGGAAGAATCTTTCGTAATATGACTACAAGGTCGTGCTCCGTAATGGCATCGACCTAGACTTACGTGGGTCAACAATTTCTGGAAACAGGCACATATTATAATATTCTAATAATCTATTTTTCATTGACTTTTCCCGAAATTCGTTGTCTCGAGTAATTTTTTCCACTTTCATGGGCAACTCAAACTTTTGTTTTTGTTTTACTATTAATTGAACACATGAAATGTTTTCTTATTAACTTAAATTATTGTTATAGGTTTTAGTTTAAATAGCATAGTTTGTAAAGATTATTATTTTTTATGTGTATTCCGTGGAAAATGTTGTTGGTTACACATTTGGCCGTATCTTTTTTGTATTTCTTCGTACAAAATGTAATGTGTCACTGTTTGTTTTCCCTAATAAATAAAAAAAAAAAAAAAAAAAAAAACACTCTTTACCCGTCCAGACTGCAAATAGACATGATTTTTTATCTGCAATGTGTAATTGCCCTTGCACTTAAAAAAACCATTCGTGTTTTCGGTTTAGGGTCCCATCTGAATGCCAGAATTTTATTTTTTTATCTCTGATGGCGTCGTCAGCATTAATACCAAATGCTGAGATCGGACACTTAATTTCAACAATACCTTCCTCAAATACGCCATCGGGTGAAGCCCCGAGGAAAAAGAAATCTTTGTCGATAAAGAGGCCACATTTACGTATTTTAATATGCTCTTGGTTTTCGAGTTGTGAGATTGCAATTGCCTCGTTGGTTTTTCCGTGCCTTATACTGCTTATATGATCAAGAGAATGAATACAAGTGGCTTTTTACAAGTGGCGCAGAGCTAATATTTTTTCTTCTTTTGCACACTTTGCCGAATGATGATGCCGTTAAAAGACAAACGACACCTTCGCAATTCCAGCCAAAGTGCGCTTTCTGCTTGAAGAATGGTGTCTCTTTCCACTTCTTCTCTATTGTTGACCTAAAACATAATTAAAAAAGTTTGATTCATTCAAAGGGCAAAACATATGAAATGGATGTGTGTTGCAATTAATCAAGCGTTTACCGTTCTTGAAGATTTTGTAGAAAATTGTTTCTTGCAACCTCGTATTCATCTTTGAGCATATTTGGCTTTTGACATTCTTCACCATAATCCGCTTTGTCATCGAAAATGAGTCGTCTCTTGGGACGACGAATTTTCTTTCCGGACTGTTTCCTTTTGAGTCGTGCCATTTCAATCCGTTTTAGAGAGCTACCTAGAGAAAAAATAATCCCGTTTTAAAATATTGAGTATTCATTACAAGGAATAAAAACTTAGTTAAAGATTGGGACTACATAAAGAGTGTACCTGGATTACTTGGATTTATAGATGGCGTACTGAGGCCGTGCGGAATTGAATGAAACTACAGCGGCATGGCATCGGACAGCGTACGAGTTTTTTAGTGAAAACTTTATGCGCTTGCCTCCTACCAACTTTGCCACAATGCTGTTGAACTGTTCAGCTCTATTGTTGGTTACGTTACAAAGCAGGCTCTTACAGTGGGAAGCTAGCTGGGTTGCATACTCCATATTTTTTTTTAAATAAGTAAAACTTTTAGCTTTGGCTTCAAATTTTCTTCTTCCTTTCTATTTTCTGTACAAAAGTAATTCTTACAGGCGCGATGATCACCAAAAATGTGAGAGGGGCTATTCAGAATATCTTTTTTCAAATTAATAATTTGCTCAGTATGGCTTAAATTTTGTGCCTTTCGAAAACGTACAACGTGTTTGACGGCCATCCGAAGCCGTTTCTGACTATCAGCAGTAAGAAAACGTCTTTCTTGTAGAGGTATTGACGTGTCTTTGCAGAAGTTAATAATTTTGCCACTGTAGTTTCGGAGCAGGTGGTTGCTGCAATCGATTTTCTGGACTTGATAGTTTGGATACGGTCTGCTTTCTAGTATTTTTTTTATAGGTGCTAGCGTCGCCGTCTGCAATCAAAGTGCCATAAATAACATTTTGCCTCGCTACTGATGTTTTAAAGCCTTCTACAATCACACTCTGTTCCATACTGGTAGAAGAACCAGTGTGATTTTTGAAGCACTCGTGATTTGCAGGTGGTACACTTTTGACTGCTGCTCGAGCACAGATAACGCAGTACCTACTTATTTTTGACACCCATATACAGCACTTTACCCGTCCTGTATCCAATAATAGCGGCGACCCCTGACGCAGCAGAATAGTTCGTCTTGTAAGATCTTTTGGACCAACAACAGTCTGCTACGACAGTTAATACTGGAACACCATCTTTTACGTCACCACATGTAATAGCTTCAGAAGCTTCTTCGTGCGCAGCGGCTTGCATGCTGTCTTCTGCAGCTGACTTCCACTACGTAGCTATTTCATCGTGACATTTTTCGTATGAAAATTGGGTGACAGTGGGCAAATCTATGGAAGCTAACAATTCATTTAAATTTGATATTCCTAATCTAATCATTAATGCCCCTGTCACAGCACCTTGATTGACGTCCATATTTGCAGCGCTAGTTTTAGCTCAGAAGAGCTGAAACTGCATATTACACATGTTGCATTTCATGGTAAATGACGATTTTAGACTGTCCTTGCGCTCTTTAATGATATTCAAATTATCAAAAGTACAGCCTGTTGCGCTATTATGGTTATTTAATGTTTTAATTTGATCTATAAAGAACTGAAGATCAATTATTCTCCGACCTTTAATAACTACACTGGTTTCGAGCGGAACCTCTGCTTCGAGAACCTGAAATTAAAACATACTAATCTTACTAATATACGTATGATAAAATAGTGAAAACAGTCTAATGTCAGTGCATGAAATTTTAGTCAAAAATTTTATTCTCTCTAAAGTTTACACACCCGAGGTGCACAAATGACCGTATAACAATAAAATGAATATAATTTCTCCTTTAACGGGTGCTAATGGATTATTTGGAGAGTTTTTTTTACTAAGTCAGACGCTTCTATAGTTTGGGATGACGCGGCTGCTTCTGGGCTGAAGCTGGTTTGCGAAGATGAGGCTAAGTCCTGAATAAAAAAAAACCGACTTCCAAAAAAACACTACAAAGTGAAAAATAACTTTAATTTCGGAAGTCGGTGTCTTTGGATCTGTATTTTAGTTTTTTGCCACCGACTTCCGAAATTAAAGTTATTTTTCACTTTGTAGTGTTTTTTTGGAAGTCGGTTTTTTTTTTCTTAAAATGTTTTTATTTCACGCTTTTTAGTGGGTCTGCTTATAATTTATCTAAGTTACAATAGCCTAGTGATCATCGCCTTTTACAAACAAAATATTGCTTTTCCCGATGCAGGGAAGTTAATTGTTGAGGAGTTCTCCAGGTCCACCATCAGCTCCATATCACCATTCACATTGTGACGAGCATGAATTGCTTAGCAACCATATTAAAGTTTATCTCAGAAATCGAAAGCAAAGGGTTAGAGTGGGTCAGTATATTAGTGGGGACATGGCAGTGTCTTACGGAGTCCCCCAAGGGAGCGTATTGGGGCCCACGTTGTTCCTTATTTATGTGAACGAACTCTGTAACATGCGTATTGCAAACGCAAGAATTTTTTCGTACGCTGACGACACTGCAGTAGTGTTCACGGGTAACTCTTGGCGAGATGTTCAGCTTAGTGCAGAGTCGGGATTATCTGAGATTGCTGGATGGCTGGGACAGAATTTGCTCACACTGAACATATCTAAAACTAACTACATATGTTTCAGTGTGTGCAATCGTACACAACCCAGTACTGATTTTATTCTTAAAGTTCATCTATGCGATGCTGGAAGTCACTCGCACTGCAGCTGCTCAACTATAAATAGAGTACCTCATATCAAATATTTGGGTATTATTGTCGACCAAAGATTATCTTGGTATCCCCACATTGATCAAGTTGCTAACAGAATCAGAAAACTAAGCTGGATTTTTAAGACACTTAGACATATAATACCTATAAATGTATGTACTCCTTCAGGCAAGAATAAAAACTTCCTAAATTTGATATATTTAGCGCTTGCACAATCAGTATTGCTATACTGCATCCCTATTTGGGGGGGGGCTTCTAAAACAAAATTTTTAGAATTAGAGCGAGCACAACGAGCTCTCATCAAGTGCATGTATTTTAAAAAGCGTAGATATTGTACTGAAAAACTTTACCAAATCAGTAACCTTTTAACGGTCCGGAAGCTTTACATTACTCAAGTTGTTCTCACAAAACATAAAGCACTAACCTATGATCCCAGAATATTGGCTAGAAGAAGAAAAGACATTATATTAAAAATACCACAAACAAGAACACTATTTGCCAGTATTCAACTTTTTAAACGATCTGCTCAGCTTTATAATGCTATTAATAAACACACTTACATCTACCCTAAGAATTTTTATGAATGCAAAAAAATACTAACGGAATGGATAAGAAAGCTAACCTATAGTGAGACTGAATCACTTCTACAATAGATACACTAATACTATACTAACATAATACTCCACAAAAACATACACACCCTCACACACACACACACACACACACACACACACACACACACACACACACACACACACACACACACACACACACACACCCTCACTTACACACCCCGCCCTCATTCACTCAATTCACCTTGTTTATTGTTTATTTTTTTGTTATTTTTTATTTTTATGTACTCGTATTGTATAGTTTACACTTTTTGTTTTTGAAAGAGCGGAGTCTCCTAATACAGGCATCTTTTGCTTAAATGGAGGCTCCAATCTCAAATTTTTTTTGTACGATTAAGGCTATCAAAATAAACTATTTCTATTTCTATTTCTATTTCTAAAGTAATCGAATCGCAACCCGTGAAATACTTAGATATTATTCAGTAGTTCCGGTGGCCATCTGTGGTCTTCATCATCAGTTTCACTTCACCAAATGGTGCTTTCCGAGAGCAAGTGCACGAGTTACTATAAAAAATACCCAAATCGCTATAGGTGTGCCTATAATATTTGAAGAGTTCCTTCGATTTCTCCAGGATCCCATCATCAAATCCTGACCTGATGTTTTTAGACTAGAAGCTGATAATCCTGGCTGCAGCATCAGGCCAGAATTATGTCAACATTGCATTGAACTTAAAATTTAGTCCTGTTTAAAATGAGCCCAAACACGACTACGGTGCTGTTATTTCAAGGTTTGTACTTTTTCTGATGCTCCTGGCTTCAGCATCAGGTCTCTATGTGCTTCGGTGTTCCTCATTAACAGTACGATTATCCACACATCGAGCCCTTTTCAATGAGCCTAAACACGATATATCTGCTGTTAGTTGTCGAGGAGTTAGGTACTCTGCAGACTATCCTGACTGCAGCATCAGGTCATGACTTGATGATCATGAGACCAAATGTGACAAATGCCCTATCAAACATCAAAACAATTTACTAAAACAGTCCTTGCCTGTTTGAGTAACTTCTTACTGTTAAGGAGTTGTACCTTCCATCATCAGCCCAGCTACCTGAGATGGTGACAACCATACGCAAATAAACAAGATACTTCATAAAATATGCTAAAAACAATAAGTGAGCCTATAAAATTTGAGGGTTGCCCTCGATTTCTCTAAGATCCCATCATCAGATCCTAACTTGGTGACAAAGGGACCACCTCAGAACTATCTACTTTCGAACAAAAAAATAATTTTGAAAATCCATCGACAATTGGCGGAGTATTCGATGAACAAACATACAAAATAAAAATAAAAAACATACAAACAGCCGAACATAGTACCTCCTCCTTTTTGTGAAGTCGGTAAAAATAGATGTTAGCAATGCCATATATAAATATTATGAAATATTTAAAAAAATACGTTACTTGTGCTTTACCTTTTTTTCATTTTGGATTTCAACATCTTCCGTGCCCTCATCAAATGTTTTTTCTTTACAATGCCTAAAAATAACCATAAACCAGTGTTAGTAAATAAAAGTCGTAAGCCGTTGGCCAAGCCTCAGTCAACGCGAGCGTAGGCAAATTGATAGAAGGCGAGTGCTACGATCATAATTATCAAACTGTAAAATATTATATAAGGTACTAGGGGTCGATTTTGCTGCTCATATGCAACAACTTTAGTGTGCAACCAATCTAAAAAAAATAATATAAAAACCGGCGAAGTACGTGTCGGGCTCACGCAGTAGTTCCGTAGTTGCTCGTACTACCCACAATATGACCGCTAGACTTTGTCCAGGTTCGATATTTGTTAAACACGACCTCGCTAAGTCGTAACGTTTAGCCAGGCAGTAGTACAGCATCTCCTCGAAGAGCTGAACACGGACGGCATTTTATTGTTCATATTCTTCTCAGCAAACCCTTTCATTTCATACCCTTAGCATGGGAGTGCATAAAAATAACTAGTCCCCCATATTGGATTTAGAATGACGTCACTTCATGGTTAGCTAACTTAACGTATATGCAAAATCAGCTCAATCGGTTGTAGATAATTACTTTAAAATAGTTGCAAGATTTAAACCGAACAAACATATATACAAACATTGCAAATAAAATAAAAGCTTGTAAAAAAACTGGTATCAGATGATCGACGGTTTAATTTGAGGAAGTATTTTTTTTGGAATCTCGATGTTGGTCGCATAGAAAAAAAAACAATATACAGGGTGATTGGAAGATGGGTGCAAAGCTTTAAGGCGAAGATAGTACAGACAATTTAGAACCATTTAAGCCATGGTTGTCTTAGACGAAGTCTTACCAAATATTTTTAACCAAATTTTTAAGTTTTTTTTCGGAAATTCTCAAAATTTAATGTAAACTGCATAATTATGGCCAAATTGAATGATAAATGAATTCATTTTTTATTTATTTAATTAAAGTAATGTGTAAGCAATCAAGCAAAACATGTTTTAGGCTTCTGTGTCATTAGACATTTTTTTTACAGACATTTAAAGATCAGAAAAAATAAAAAAATTGTACAATACGTCTTTTAAACCTTATTCAAAAAAAAAAACGGAGGGTGCTTTTTTTGTTCAAACCTTTTTGAAGACATGCTTGATAATCGCTCTTTCTTTTGAGGTATCATTTATGCGGATATCTTACAAATTATTGAAATTAGGGCCTACAAACCAATTTGAGGGAGAATTTTTTTTATTTTAGGCAGACTAATTAAAACAACATTTGAATTAAAATTAATTATTTTTCATGTTCAAAATGATGGCCGTGATTCCTAATACAAGCACGGCCCCGTCTTCTAACTTCTGTAGTCGTTATTTTCAACATCATCTCCTGCTTCATTGTCTCAAACGCTGAATTTATTCTTTGTATCAATTCTTCTCTAGTGTTAATTTCTTTGTTGTTATACACCAGTTCCTTGGCCCGGCCCCACACGAAAAAGTCCAACGGGGTCAGATCTGGGGAGCGAGCGGGCCAAGGGATGGGTCCATCCCTGCCGATCCAGCTATCAGGAAAGCAATTGTTGAGGTGTTCCCTTACATTTAAAGTCCAATGCGCTGGACAGCCGTCTTGCTGAAAGATGACTGTTCGGTCTCTTTCGAAGATCGGGACACCTGATTCCTCTATCAGCAGTGGTAAATCAATTTGCAGAAATTGCAAATAATTTTCGCCATTCAATGGATCAGGCAAAAAGTGGGGCCCAATCAATGTTCTGCCAATTATTCCAGCCCATACATTCACAGAGAATTTCATCTGAAATGACACCTGCTTCCTAAAATGTGGATTGTTGTCTACGTCGGCCCATTCATGGATGTTGTGAAAGTTTGTAATACCTTCCCTTGAAAATTTACTTTCATCCGTCCACAAGATTGATTTCAGAAACCACGCATCTTCGATGTCTCTGTTGAGGAGGAAACGGCAGAACTGAATTCTTCTTTGAGGATCTTGCTCTACTAGACCTTGCACACTCCTGCCATGGAACGGATACTTATCATTTTGGTGCATTGTATGCCACACCTTCCATTGAGAAATGTTTAAATTTCGAGCTACTGCTCTAGTACTGGTAGTAGGATCCGCTTGAAATGCTGCTAAAATGTCTTCGTCGACGGCAGTTTCGTGTCTGCCCGGGTTGACTCCAGGTTCCACGCGGTGAAACCCATCTTGGGCAAGACGACGAAACGTGTTGTAAAACACTCGGACATTCGGTATCCTGCGATTCGGATAGCGCTCTTGATACATCCGTCGCGCCAAAGATCCATTGCCGTCTGCTCTACCGTACATAAATACGATATCCGCATATTCTTGATTGGAAAAAGTAGCCATAGTCACTTAACAATTAAGAAAAACGGCGTAGGAGCGCACTAAACGTCAACTCAACACAATTAAGTCAAAAATCAACACGTGCAGGAGCGCGAGGCTACGACTGGACACGGTGAAACAAAAAAGTTCAAAACTAACGCAAACAACACGTGCAGGAACGCAAAGGGCTACAACTGAACACGGTAAATTGTGAATCAACACGACAACGTCCACTCACAAGGGCAGTAGTTTGACTAATAAGTAAAAGATGTAACGGCTTCATCACAGACCGACTGACCCTGACTAAAGAAAAACGACTTTGTTGCCTCAGTAACTAAGACCATTTTGCTGTAAAAACCAACTCTTTATCGCTTTTTGCTATTCATTGGGCGTTCTACCTGGAAATGCCGTCGCACCGCGCTCGGTGGCCATTGTTTAGAGAATCCCCTCAATGGGTTCCCCTCAATTGGTTCCTGCATGTGCCAAAAATTCTTAGAATTGAACAATGTTATCATTTCGAGCACATAAAGTATTCTTTTAAGCAAAAATTTTGTGTTTTGTTAGACTGCCTAAAATTTAAAATTTCTCCCTCGATTTGGTTTATTAGGTCCTAATTTCAATAATTTGTAAGATATCCGCATAAATGATACCTCAAAAGAAAGAGCGATTATCAAGCATGTCTTCAAAAAGGTTTGAACAAAAAAAGCACCCTCCGTTTTTTTTTTAAATAAGGTTTAAAAGACGTATTGTAAAATTTTTTTATTTTTTCTGAGGTTTAAATATCTGTAAAAAAAATGTCTAATGACACAGAAGCCTAAAACATGTTTTGCTTGGTTGCTTACACATTACTTTAATTAAATAAATAAAAAATTAATTCATTTATCATTCAATTTGGCCATAATTATGCAGTTTTCATTAAATTTTGAGAATTTCCGAAAAAAAACTTAAAAATTTGGTTAAAAAAATTTGGTAAGACTTCGTCTAAGACAACCATGGCTTAAATGGTCCTAAATTGTCTATACTATCTTCACCTTAAAGCTTTGCACCCATCTTCCAATCACCCTGTATATCTGAGCAGTAGAATGTTCCCCTAGAAGGAAAGGTTAATAAACGAGGATCTTATTTATAGCAAATTAAGTTCTATTAAAAATATTATTTCACCAAACTTTTGACCCTAGCTTTAGTTAAAGCCTCTAGATTAAATTTCTTCTTTTTCCTCGATAAAACTAGTTTTGTTTTTTTTGTTTGTATTCCCCATGGCATCTGAAACAATTTTTATTGTTTCGAAAAAAAATTTTGTCAGTCATCTAAATAAAATTAAATATTTTACTTACCAAACTAAGATCGTTAGGTCGCACAATAAACTCACTCGACGCCAAGGGTCAGGAGAGGTCACGCGTAGAGAACCGAGCGATACGTCCACTACCTGAAAGGCCTCGCGACGGACTGATTTGAAACGATTTTTTTTTTTTTAGAAATGGCATCTCGTAGTTGACCTTGAGAGGTCGTGACTATTAACCGGACTATCCTGTGGTTGCCTTAAGTAAACTCAAAGCCTCCAGCCAGGGCTAATATCTACTATATTAAGCGACTACACGCTAAGGGCACCCCCTGTGGGGTACGAACCTCGGCTTAGGGCGTCGCTGGAGAGGGCAGCAAGATGGGACAGGCTGGATCAGATTTTTATTATTTAAGCTTGATGGGGCCGGCATTTCCTATCTGACTGCTCTGAGAAGAAATGCCGAAACAAACTCAGAGGTCACAGTCGGGAATTTAAAGCTAGAGGCTCAGCTGCGGCGCGGGCTGGCACTTCATCGAGCAAGGGTCCCGGGGGGGGGGGGGGGGGGGTATTTAATTGGGGACGTCGCGAGGGACCTCGTCGGCGAGGTCGGAATGTCGGTTTTTTGTTTTTGTATACTGTACTGGTTGCCCTGTTACTCTCCTCGAGGAGGGTAATGGGGTCGTCAGGGTCTAAGAGAACATGCCTTAGACGGCGACATTTGCTGATTTGGGAGGGAGTATACCTGGCGGCCTCGACAACCAGAGGGTTGCGATGCTTGGCGGCGGTATCAAAGAAACGCTTGGAAAGGCGTTTCATGAATCGTTGGATAGTGGGGATTTTGAGGTCAACGTGGAGGATCTCATTTCGGACGAACCAAGGGGATCCCGTAGCCTTTCGGAGGAAACGGTTTTGGAGGGTTTGCATCCTATGGAGGTGGTGGGGCTTTGCGTGAGCGAAGACTACACAGGCATATGTCATTATTGGACGAATGCACGCTGTATAAATGCGCAATTTGCACTTTAGTGACAATTTGCTGCGTGCATTGAGAACGGAGTGGAGTCTGCCTAGAGCGAAAGCGGCGCGCGAGCGGACCGTTTTTATATGCTCTGAGAAGGAGAGATGCCTGTCGAGTATAACACCTAGGTATTTGGCTCGCTTTTCCCAAGGGATCGGCTTGCCGAACATGGTGATAGGTCGGGGGGCTATGGGATTGCGTCGCGGTTTAGAGTAGAGAACCGCTTGACTCTTGTCGGGGTTGACTTCTATTCTCCACTTCCTAAACCAAGCAGCGAGTTTGTTGACTGCGGTTTGGAGAGTGAGATATATCTGGACTAGGCTGCGGCCGGAGTCAAAAATGGCAGTATCGTCTGCGAACAAAGCCAACTGAGCCTTTTTGTTTCTGGGGATATCGCTAGTGAACAGCGTGAAAATGACTGGGGCGAGCACAGAGCCCTGGGGGACTCCCGCTCGAATAGGGTGTGGGGAGGATAGCGCTCCTTCCACTTTATAGCGGAAGGTGCGGTTCGACAGAAAGTCTCGTAGGATGAGCACGAGACGGTCGGGCACACCGAGTTGGTATAGCTTGTATATTAAGCCGTTGTGCCAGACTTTGTCAAAGGCTTTCGCTACGTCGAAGTAAATCACACCTGTCATATATACGTTGGAATCCCACGTGTATATGTTCGGTGATATAATACATATATGTATAATGCCGGTGTTAAGCTTTTTGCCAATAAATTTTCTATAGTTATAACACTGTCTTCGTCTATAGGTATAATTTGTACACCATTACTATTTTCTTCTAAACACTGAATCAGTTGTTGGAAGTTTGCTACATCCTTGCCCCTAGCTACAGATTGGTCTGCCGTTCGTTTTACTGTTGCACCAATACCATCCGGCGAACCTTTGCCATGCCCAGCTTCATTATAATGCCAGACTAAGTTCTGAACATTTAAATATACGGCAAGAAAATTTTCCATTAGAAAAAACATAGATTTATTACGATACTGGGATGAAGGTCCATCACTTACAAAGTGCATTGTCTTTAAGTTCGGATGTAAGGTTTTAAAAACTAACTATATACACTAGATACTAAAATAAATGACTAACTAACTTACAATACAAATATATAAAAATAAAAAACTTAGGCGTCGAAGTATTCATCCGCATCGCTGTCATCCGGAAACGTGCCCAGAAGACTGGCAGCATTGCCACGTTGAATGGCAATGCTAATTCTTTGGCCAAAGAACGACCCAGCCCTCTGGTCACGTGAAGTATCGACCAGCCGGCGAGAAATTTCCTTAAAAAGGAGACGCGCGCTCGGGCCCCATGACCCGAGCGTTTCGACCCCAAACGGCTCAAAGCTGTAGTTGCCCACAAGGTTACAGTATTTGCGCCGTTTGAGAGTCTCAGCAGCTGCAGCAGCGGCGCCAGTAAGTACAGCCCGCAGTGCTAGGAACATGAGATGGCGCAAGGGTATCGACACATGTTGCGTCCCACACCAGAGGCCTACCCACCTTCCAAGGCAACAACGTCATGCCGTCTGGTCTCTTCCCATCATCACGTACCAAGCCGTTTGGTTCTAGCACCGCTGGTACGCCGGCGGTGACAAGGGCTCGACGAATAATATCGTTGATGCTGGCGTGCCGTGCTATGCGACCTGCGCTCCTGCAGCAGGACAGGCCATGGTGTCCGAGACTGTCGACAGCTTCACCGCAGTGACATCGGTGCGGAGCAACACAAGGTGCGCCCAAGCGGAGACAGGTAGCGAGCCGAAACGATGAGTCATCCATCATTGTGCCTATGGTGGATGACGGGAGCGCCTGAAGCCACAAACCTGACTCCCATTCTCCCACAGCCAGCAGACGGGCACGCTCAACAGTATTACGTGACGTGTTTACAAGGGTATTCCGTATAATACTGCAGAGCGGCACGTCCCACTGTCTCTGGGAAGACGGGTTATCAGGCAAAACCGTATTGGGACAAGCCATTTTCCAAGCATTCAACGCATCGGTCAAAAACGGCACTTCAAAATCGACCAGTGAGGAAGATAAAATGTTCCTGGTTAATTTATCGGTACTGTGGACCGAGGAGAGGAAGGCTGGTAAACTAATTGAAATTTTGCGGACGCCGAGACCGCCCAAACGAATGGGTAGTGTGGCTTGCTGCCACACACGGTCGTCCAGGGCCACATTTAGGATGGAAGTTAATGTGTTTCTAATAATTTGGTCTACTTTTTCTAAAAGTTGTGGATGCTTGCATAGATGAGAGGAGCGAAGGCTATAAGTAAATTTTGGTCCAAAACAACAGCACCGAATGAGTGTGAAGGCTGAATGAATATTAATTTTGAAAAGTCTTTCCGAGACGTCATTAAAATTTTGTATCTTCTCCTCAATGAACGTTGGAAAGGATTCGTCAAAAATTGGGGACCCTAGAAGGTGAAGAGAGTTTCTATCCGTAATTTTGATATTTGGAGCTATTGTACTAAATTTTGCAATGGTTGTCTGTCTGTCAGTCGTTTGGGGAAGATAAATTTCGCATTTTGAAAGGTTAAGGTCTAGGCCAATGGAACTGAATTTTTCTTTTAAAAACTGTAAATCTTTTAAGACTGTGTCTACATCACCTCCTAGGGTTCCGTCATCCAAGTACCATACGTTGAATTTAGAATTTAGTTGTCGAATAATTGGATTTATTGCCAAACTAAAAATGACTGGCCCAAGAGGGTCACCCTGTTGACAACCAACTGCTGATTTCAAAAGGTTGTCTTTATGAAGTAATTTAGAGGGGTGCCTGTAACATTGATAGAGAAAACTGTAAATTTTGGGTATTTCTTTTTGAACTTCTGTCAACAAGGTGTCCCTGTTTACGGAATTGAAAGCATTCTTAATGTCAACCTTAAGAATGACCTCTCCTTTATCGCTATTGAGATAGGTGGATAATGCATGTACCGCAGCCTCACAGCCCCCTTTAGACCCAAAGCCTAGCTGTCGGGGCTGGAATTTGCTGGCTAGTGTTTCGCTGTAAAAAGCACAGCAAATTTTGGCTGCGATACGACGGTAAGTGGACCCTACGGCAATGGGACGAATGCCGCCATCCTTCTTGCGCAGGGCACATAAATTTGCCCCATACAAAATATCAATGACGGCTTCGTTCACATTGCCGGAGAGCATGAGATTGATGAGGGCCGTCAGCTCCTTCAAAAGAGACTCACCAGCCTCCCCGGCGCCTGAACACATTATGTCCTTCAGGTGTTGAGGTGTCAGGCCGTCGAGGCCGCCGGCGGAGCCACTTCGAAAAGAGCAAACGGCCGCACATACTTGTTGAGCTGTAATTTCAATTGTGTTCACTTCCGGATCGGGTGGGTCAGGGAAGGAGAGGTCATCTGCCGGGGTGGGGTGTTTGCTCTCCAGAGCTGTAAGAGTCTCTGGAGAGTACGGCGCAACCACATCGCTGCTAAAGATGATTCTAGCTGCGCCTCTGATATCACCCTCGCCTAGTTTAGATTCCACATGGTGCAATAAACCTCTTTGGGGGAGGTGCGCTGTTAATTTAGGGTCAAAACTTTGGGCCGAAATGTTACAATTATCCTTGATTTGTGCTGTTAAAGTTTTTTTATTTGCCAAATTTTTTTGCACATGTAGAATTCTAAACGGGAAGGTGAGTAATTGCTCCCAAGCACTTTGAGAGTTTTCTCGGGCGGCGAGGCGGATGCAACGCGCTAAACTCGAAGCCACGGATGGTCTCGCGCCACGAGGAACTCTCTTTAAAACTGGGGTCGACGTTTTTAATTTTGCAAGGGTTTTCCAAAAGGGTTGAGCGGGGGGTGAATTAGGTGTTAGGGAAGTGGGTATTGTCGGGCATGATGAAGGCACATTGTGGGGTTTGTGTTTCTTCCCCAAATGTACCTTCAAGCCTCGTTCACCCTTAAAAAAACGTGCTTGGGGACAATGAGGGCATCTCACTAGGCCATCCAGCGATGTGGTAGGTTGACTGGCGCTTCGCACGGCGTCACTACTGTCGTCATTATTAAACATTTAAAAAAAAACTTACACTACTTACATGATTTTGCCCACACACACACACACAATATAATATAAATTAGAAACTAAAATTTAATAAAAATAACAAAAGTGACATAAAAAAATTGTCAGCTTGACTGAAGCCCGCCGATGACAGGTGGCGCAGTCGCGCCGGCGGCCTGGGGCGCCGCGCCGCCAGCGGTTTTATGTTGAGTTAACACCACACACGATACGGATATTCTTCAACGTTCTTGTATATATGCCGCAGATGAGTTTTAGAATCAGCTGTTTTACAAAACCGCTACCGACGTTTAGATTATTATTAGGTAAGTAAAGAGTAACATGAGGTATTCCAATCAGAGCACCGATTTATTTATTTATTTTCTTTTCTTTTTTATGTCTTTAGCACTTCTTTTAAAGTACTTGAAAATGTGGGTTTTAGTATTTTTATTCTAATAAATTAAATTTTCATAAAAACATGGAATGACATTTCATTTCATGTCATTGTTCCTCCATTTAAATATTTAAAATTGGAATTAAATGATTACATATAAAAACTGGATCATGTCTTAGGTTTTCAGAAATAGTAAAAAACGGAGTAATTATCGAATCATTCTCTCCAAAGTGGTATAGTACTGCAGTATGAAGCGATATTTGAGGCTTAGATGCCCCAAAATGGACCGCTTGTACTTCTTCAGCATTGTACTTCTTCAGCATATTTGCAAATATAATTTTCTGCAAAATCTATGTGCAATACTGCTGTTTCTTGACCAACCCTTCTCTTTGCATGATTTATAGCTTGGTATTGATGGTAGATGTTGTTTAAGTGAATCATGAATACTGGTAGCTTTAAAAGCAAATGATCAACTAAATCTGTTCTTGAACTCAAAACCTTTTCTTTGATGGTTTTTTGACATAATTTTTCTGCTCCTTTTATAGTCACTGGAATTTTTTTGGTGATCCATCTAAAGTACGTTATTGGATTATTGTTATTATTTGAATTGAAATTAACTGTCTTGTCTCTGCAATCGTTACATTTTCTAAGCAAACATTCTTCTTTTAATTTTCCTTCACAACAGATTGACAAGAGCTACAGGGGTATTTTCATTAATTATTTTAGCAGTTTTTAATGCCGTAGTAATTAGTTCCATATTTGTGTGATGAATACATAGACATGTGTCTCGCTGTTTTGCGTTAGGAGAAATTATCCAAAAAGGGCGATAGCGACAGAATAGGAAATAAGAAATTTTACGGTTTACTGTAGATTTGAATTTTGCATATAAATTGAGCAGTGAATCGTTTAACAAGCGTATTTGCTTTTTAACTTTTTTTCTTGTAATCGTTTCTTTGGTTCCTGCTGTCAACCTGCTACATTCATCATTTTCTAAAAAGTCTGTAATCTGTTGCTTCACCTTATTTACACTACGTTTTTTGTTAAATAAAATTTTCAGTCTGTTGATGAATGCGTTGCAATGCTTTTTTATTGTCTCGATATCTTTTAGACCTTTCTTTCCACTGTTTTCTAATTATTTTCTGAGTACGTGGAGTAAATTGATTAATAGATTTTACCTGTCCATCTTCCTTTTTCCGTTGGTACTTTTCTCTGTCTTTCCTTCTTTTTTCTTCTAGCTGTTGTTCTGTTAACTTCTGTCGATGCCGTCTCATTGCAATTTTTACTTGCTCCCTACGTTTCTGAAGTTTTTTTACCTCTAACCTATTGTCCTTTTTGGATGCTCGGCGTGTACGCGGTGCCATGTTGTAGATATAGCTAAAATAAAAAAAATGAATGAACTTAAAGTAAATCACAAAAAAAAACTGGATTTTTTAAAAAAAACAAAAATCTAGAAACCAAAATTTTCGGCCAAATAAATTTCGTATAAACGTGTGTACAAAACGAAAATTAAGTTTTTTTCAAGGACATTCTGTACCTACAGACGTATGTACAATCGGCGCTCAAGGGGTTAAAGTAGGTATCCTGTTCAATTTTGTTTTTAATTTGGTTAATTAGTCAGTGTCATTGATATATAAAGGAATTAAATTACAATAAATCTAAAATTTCGTCACTTCGGTGATATTACACCACATCTGTTATTACACAGATAACAGATGTGATGATCACAGAAATGACGAACTTTAATATTTGCGGCCATATTTTTTTACTGTTCAAGTTCAGACTTGCTTCTGCACTCAATCGCGATTCTGACATGATAATACATACATGCTTAGCAGTTTTATGATTTTATTAATATGTCTTACCTTAGTACAGCTAAAACAGATGTGATGTGCGAAGTTTTACACCACGAAAACCCGAATCAAAACAATTTTTCTCAAAAAACACAGACGAACTTTTTCTTATTTGAAGCCGGCATGCGAATGACAGGTATGTGGTGTTGCAATATTATAAAAATTAACCGAACTAAACGAATATTGCTAGATACTTTTTTCTAATTTATAATAGATAACAGAAGTGACGAAGTAGAATCAAGAGCGGTGACGAATATACTTTACTGAATTTAATTTGCTTAACGCAACAGAAATAGGACTATATTTGAAAGCTACTAAAGGTTATATAAGTAATTTTCGCCCACAAATTGTATTTTTTTAGTACGTCCTAAGTCAACGATGTGTAAATTACACAGATAATAGAACATGACGGAAGCCGTTAAAAAGAAGTTTTTTAATATTAATTTATTACTGTATTACATAATGTGTTATAGTCAATTATACTTGAGGTAGATTTCTATCAAAAGAGCTATGAATAAAACTCTGAATTCCATTCGATTAATTAATATACTCAATGCACACTTTTTGTCTGTAGAATAGAATGACCCAAAAACATGTTTTTTTAATTACTCCCAACAACTAATAAAATATTTTACCTAGGAAAATAACTACGGGTATAGGACCTATAATTTGCATATATCTAGATTTTGAAACGTTTGGATTTGATGAGGTACCCAACTCGCCAATCTCCTTTTATGACTGGTTTCGGATATTTCAAGCTTCGAAATGACCACTGTAAAAGGAATTTAGAAAACACTGTTCATTTATCTGGTTAGAATTAATGAATACTCTATTAATGTAAAAATGTTCTCACCTAACTTTTTAGAACAAAATATATCCTACAATAATTAGTTATTCACACTTTCGTAAGATACGTTTTATGAGAGATTAAATGGTTTGAAAAGTACGCTTTTTGTGTCAAACAGCCAAAATCGGCGTTAACGCTCTTAAGTTTTCCGATATTGTACACATTGAGATTAGCTTTACTAAATTGTTTGGCGGTTCTGAACCAATATAATAATAGACAGAAGTGTGTAAGGTTATCTGCGGTTTTGAACCGCCAAAATGAGCCGATTGGATTGCAGCAGAATACTTACACATGTAGTTTTCAGAGAAATCAATGTGTAACAGACCTTTACGAGGGTGTTAAATTTTCTTTAACACGTTCCCTGCGCCATCACTTTCAAAGAACTTTCAGCTGGTGCTTTGGAGACCTAAAAGATCTCGAAACTAACCTACCTTTTGGTGCGTTTGAGACCTAATCAGTCTCCTAAAGATACAGTTTTGAAAATAATTTATATCTTCCAAAAAAACAATCAAATATATTTTGAAGTTTTTGTGGGTGAAAGATAGCCTATTGCTTTATATTTTGCTAGGTTCGCACGCAGTTATGACATTTGAATAAACTACAAATACCAAAAAAAAAATGATATCGATTGTATCTCGTACCGCAACCGAAGATAGTTCAATATGTGTAGTAAGTAGTAATGGGAATAAAATAATGTCTCAGTTGTCGATTGAAAAAGTTTATTAATTATGCAAAGTGTTTTTCATTAAAACATGGTAAGCACATTGATTGCTTGCATTGCGCGCAAATGGTAACAATTCGTTTAGTTTTTTTAGAAGCGTCAGTGATGTTTAATGTGCGTCGTAATTTTTCGTAACAACCCACACAACGTCTTTTTTTAGTGCTGCGTGTGCTCCAATAGAAAGGTTCATCATTTTCTTTTTAGGTGCGTCAAATATTTCATAATCAGAATCACTGTCATTATTAGCCAATGGGGGGCAAATTTGAACATTTTCCAAAATTTTTATTTTACTGGACGATGCAGCAGTATAATCCGGCGTTGATTTTTTGTTAGAAATCTCACCAAAATAAATAGATTTTTTACACTTTTTTCTTTTAACACGTAGGTATATACGCGAGTGTTATTTCGCAAACGTGCGCGCGACCTCCCTCGTCGATGCTAGGACAACACTAAAACGAGTCACGCAGCGCCCGCGCCGCCCACCTTCCCTCTCTTGCGTCTACGAGGCGTACGATTCCACGACTACCGACATATCTCCTAACGCAAGGAATGAAAATAATTACAGTACTGTGCGTTAGGGACCTAATCCATCTCTAATTTCTTTTTTAATGTCCTTGAATTCAGCTTTAAGTAGGAAGCAAATATGTATATTTGTCCTACTCATACCTAAAGAACTTTACACGTTAGATCCTCCCGCAAGGAGTGAAACAACACGATTATGTTCAACGCACAATACAAAAGTCCTGCAAGAGATCTGGGCCTCAAGTCTGCTATTTTTATAAATTTGTCATTCCAACACGATCGCATTGTCATTTTGCTAAAAGTTCGTAATCTGCTAAATTCATAATGGTCGATCATTGGTCGGTCAATGATCTCGTAATAGAATTGTAGTAAAATGACATTGCTGTATTGCCATTATTATAAAACCCTTTAGTAGTAATTATTTTCGAAAAACTACTACCTACTAAATTTGAACATTTATTCATGCTAGATTTTATTTATATTTAATTTTACAAATTATCTATTAGTGTTATAAGCAATCTGAAGTAGTAAGAAGTTCGTAAACACCAAAAAACATTAATTAAATGTGTAACTGCAATATTATTTTGTCTGTTTAGCTGTCAAAGTCAAATGTGACATTAACGCTAACTGACGTTGTACAGTTTTGTTTTTATTTTTGTTATTAGACCGGCGTTTCAATGTTTTGTTTTTATTAAGTATTTATTTTTATAGTGTTTATATTATTGTTTGTGTTTTGTGTTTGTATATAAAAAAATCAAAATGGTGATAATTGAGCAAATTTCGGCTCTTATCGATTTTCTGGAGAACCACCAAGACCTGGCGCTTGGCCATTGCAGCCGCACTAATGAAGGGCGCAGTCCGTCGAAAAGGTACTGGATGGAGTGCGCCCAAATATTAAACTCAATTTCGATGGACTACCCCAATAAAACGCCGGCAGAGTGGCGCACAGTGAGTACCTAAATACAGTACTTATAATTAAGTACTTATGCATCATAAAACCTATAAATTGTATTATTATCTAATATATGCTCTTTTTTTAGTTCTACAATGAATATAAGAGCAAAATGCTAAAAAAAATTACTAGAATATTTAATTCACTGCGATCAAGTATTCTAATTAATTTTATTTAATTAGAATACTTGATCGCAGTGAATACATTCTTGGATGCAATAATATTTCACAAACAAACACGATATAAAAAGACTAACAAATGCAAAAAGTTTTTGAAGAAAGCAATGATTGCACAATGACGTTCCAATGGTAGGTCATTGATCAAAGGAACTGTCAAAATTTTAGCAGATTACCGCATACGCCAAACATTCATCTGTCATTATGTACGAGATTACCAATAGTGTCATATCTTTCAATGGAGTGTCAGTGGTTGACCATTGGAAAGTCATAATGACGCCATTATATTAGTAGATTACCAAACTTGTCAAAATCGACAATTATGAAGTCAATGATAGACCATTCTGACACTATTGTAATAGCAGACTTGAGGCCCTGATAGATCTCGTAATGCAACGAACGTGTTAATGAAACTAATTGTTAAGATTGATTTATAATGTTGGCACAATGCTGCATAAAAATAGGAATATTAGAAAAAAGAAGATTCACAACGACCTGATTTTTAGGGTTCCGTAGCCAAATGGCAAAAAACGGAACCCTTATTAGGGTTTGGATTCGTCATGTCTGTCTGTCAGTCTGTCCGTCCGTCCGTATGTCACAGCCACTTTTTTCCGAAACTATAAGAACTATACTGTTGAAACTTGGTAAGTAGATGTATTCTGTGAACCGCAGTAAGATTTTCACACAAAAATAGAAAAAAAACAATAAATTTTGGGGTTCCCCATACTTAAAACTGAAACTCCAAAAAATTTTTTTCATCAAACCTGTACGTGGGGGGCCCATCTATGGATAGGTCTTCAAAAATGATATTGAGGTTTCTAATATCATTTTTTTCTGAACTGAATAGTTTGCGCGAGAGACACTTCCAAAGTGGTAAAATGTGTGTGTGTCCCCCCCCTCTAACTTCTAAAATAAAAGAATGATAAAATTAAAAAAATATATATAATGTACATTACCATGTAAACTTCCACCGAAAATTGGTTTGAACGAGATCTAGTAAGTAGTTTTTTTTTAATACGTCATAAATCGAAAACCGCAATTTACCTTTCACAAAGTTACAACGAACTACAAGAACTTTTATATTATGTTACTTGCTGCTACGGAACCCTTCATGGGCGAGTCCGACTCGCACTTGGCCGGTTTTTTGTGTTTACTATTTCTTTAAGCGTCTTTTTGCAAGATTGTTCATGTCCCTTAACAACAATAGTGACAGTTTTTGTGACCCATCTACTATAAGAGATCGAGTCATTCTTATTAAAGTCAGTTAATTCGATAGATTTCTCAAAACACATTCGCCATTTTCTTTCTAAACAATTAACACTGAGGACATTATTGCAGCATAAACTTTTAGCAATTTCAGTAGAATTTTTGTGTGAAATGATTTTTGAATTTCGTAACGCATGAACAATCAAATTAATATTAGTGTGTAATGAACACAAACAACTATCACTTGATAAGACTTTTGTGAAGATAACCCAATTTTATCATTCTCTTATTTTAGAAGTTAGAGGGGGGGGGGGACACACATTTTACTACTTTGGAAGTGTCTCTCGCGCAAACTATTCAGTTCAGAAAAAAATGATATTATAAACCTCAATATCATTTTTGAAGACCTATCCATAGATACCCCACACGTACAGGTTTGATGAAAAAAAATTTTTGGAGTTTCAGTTGTAAGTATGGGGAACCCCAAAATTTATTGTTTTTTTTCTATTTTTGTGTGAAAATCTTAGTCTCTTTTTTGCCAGCTGTGAGTCTACTATACTCATCGTCTTGCAAAAACTCATGTATTTTTTTTTTTTGAAGAATGACTTTGATTTATTGCCAACAGTGACCTTGTTGTTGTTATTTGCAGTTTTTTTGCTAGCCCTACCTAAGCGCATTTTGTATTTGGCCAATTTAGACCCTAGAATTGTTAACTTTTTCTTAAGGTAAAGATTCTCAGCCTTTAATTTTCGCTTATTGCGGGCTGTCACTGCTCTGCCTACTGCAACTCGAAAATGGGATGAAACAGAAGAGGTTGACGGTGTGCAACAGTTTCTTAATTGTTCATTTTGTTTGTTAATTGTTTTTTCGCTTTATCTCGCCACATCTTTCTTATTTCACGTTGTTGACGTGGTGTATACTTGTTGTAGTGTTCACTGTAATCTACCATTAGAAGCTTATGGGTTAGGAATAAAACAACCGAATTATCAGTAAGTACACAACCACCCAAAGGGAACGTCCTGTCGCGCCAACGGCTAAAGTAATAGTGACAGCTGCAGTGTTACCAGTGAGTTGAGTCTACATTTAATAGTACATCACATCTCTTCCTTTTTATATAAGTTAATTAATTAACTTATGAAACGTCAGAAGCTAGGTGCACGGTTCCAAATGGTCGTTTCCTATGGAGAAGAACCGGCAAGAAACTCCATGGTTACTCTTTTGAAAATAATTGGCTTTTACAATGTTTTCAAATTACAATAGGTATGAGGACAGCGTAGGCCTATCAACAAGTAGGTACCAGGTACTTGATGAAATAAAATGTCTACCGATCTAAAGTCTACCAGGCCTACCAAGTCCTCACATTTACACTTTTAAGTACAATACAGTAATAGCATTTATACTAAACTCCCATATCTGAATTTTCGTTATCTTTAACTTTCCATTTACCTTCCTTCCTTTCCTTCCTTCTTTATTTCCTTTTCCTTATTTTTTTGTTGAATTGTGTTGTCACTAAGTTCTGAATTTCGTAGCTATTTTTGAGATCTGTTAATCCATTTGTGTCTTGCGTACAGGTAGATTCCATGATTTCAATCTCTTTGGATCGATTACAATAACATTATTAATGATCACGGAAAGCTTTCGCCGTCATTGTTTATTTTCGGCCACCAGACCTTAGTGCGTAACCTATCCTTCATGTTGACAGTGCTTTGTTGGCGTTGCCCTTCATGAGCTGCTTCTGATAGGTACCTGTTTTCTTAAATGAGTTAAATGACTTTTTAACCGGTCAAGCTCGCGCGTCGCCTATCGCCGACGAAACGATAGAAAATCAGTTGTGTCTCATTAACGGAGCTTGACAGATTAATTATATGTTTGTAATCTAAGGATTCATCACTTGATTTGCGTGCGAAACCGTGATTTCGTGTCAAATATAACGTCTAGAGTCCGTCATTGTTTATTATGGACATGGCACTTTGACATTTTAAGTGTATTTTGACATTTTGGTCTTATTTTGACTATTATGTATTTATTGATTGTATTGAACTGTTATTTTATTTTTATCTGATAATTGTGTTTAAAATATTCTTATTTATTATTAGTTAGTCATTCATTTAAATTTTGCATGTCGAATCTTAGGCAGAATGTATGGCTCAACTTTAATTCTTCACGACTTTATTTGCCTGCATTCTAGCAAATAAATAATTTGATTCGATTTTTTTTTTTTTTTTTTTTTTTGAATTTATTCGATGGTTTCCGGTGGTCTACATGTCTCAATTGCTTTGATGTATTTGTCAAGTGGTTTAATGCTTGATGATGAAAGCTAGTAACCCAGAAAATAAATAGCTTTTCGATAAACATTTTTTTTTTAGTAAAACATGTTGCCTTCGAGCTATGTTAATAATATTTTTTTTTTTTTTTTTTTTTTTTTTAAGCACCTGGCATCATGTCCTTTTTATCACATCCAACACAATTAAGACGTCATCTACTATTGTCATGCGAACGCAGAGTGAGCATGACAATAACCATAACGGAAAATGATCAGCTCACTGAGATCTTTTGATTGATATTATCTCAGGTAATAATGCTTTATTGGCAGTATGCATATCTAATTATTCCAACAAGTACGAATGTCATCATCAGGCTTTAAAACCGGTACCATCGGAGAAATCGTCAGTGTTATTAGTTAAGTACTAACATAGGTTAAGAGTATTGTTACTAACCCAATGGATCTCTGTCATCTGAATAACTAATAACAATAATAAAATCCAAGAAGATTTTTGAGTTTGAGTTTGAGTTTTTTATTTACAGGTTCAGTTATGTATAAGTCCGCCTAATTTCTTATTTAGCTTTGGTTCCAAAGGAATGGGGACTTGCTATTAGGCTGACTAACTGAAAGAGTCATTTTATCAATAGTGGTATCCTATTGAACATCATTAAACTTGGCAAACTTTGTTGTGAATAATAAATATATTTGCGAGGCGTTAGAGGTATTATTTTATTTGGCCTTCATCTGCAGTGTTTTAGGCAGGGACTTGGAACGATTTATCACGCGAACTTGTTTTATCACGCAACCTTATTTTATCACGCTGCTAAATATTAGCATATTTTTGGCATCATTTTGATAGTTCACACTTGATGTCAGTACTAACTGCTGACTATTTGTGCCTCAACACACACATATATAATATATTTTTTAACGTTATATTTTTTAGTATCATTACAAATTTTTTGAACGATAACATTAGTAGTAACGGAACGAAATTCATTTCGTTTTCAAGTCCGTACACACACACGTTTCACACGTTGTTAGATACTATTTTGGATATTAATATAATTATGTACTTGTATGTGTTTGCGTATTATAAGTAACTCTGCATCTAAGCAAACTAAAAGTATAGGATCGGGACTAACCCTGATTTATTTTGTTACATTGCATATACTGGTCGGTTACACCAATGTATGCACTCGATGAGTTTTCACCCATTGATTGCACAACTAGTATAGTTTTATACCAATGTATGTACTTGATGAGTTTTTACCCATTGATTGCATAACTAGTATAGTTTTATACCAATGTATGTACTTGATGAGTTTTCACCCATTGATTGCATACACTGTGATTCGTTCCCGACTTGGCTAACGCCTACGGGCAGTATTTTTTGTTGTTGTGTAGTTGGTAATTCACATTCAATTCTGACTCGTTTCGAAGAGTTTCTTTATTTGCGAAGGTCTATCAAGCGGCCATCTCACTTATTTATTTATCAGTATTTTTTGTTTATTTAATGCAATGTTACTCAATATCATACTATTTATACCTATTCGTATTTTATTTTTTATTTAAGTATGCATACACACTTCACGTTGCAGTATAAAACTGATTTACATCCGTCACCTCACACACCAGGTCCAGTTGAAAACTAGCGTCAGGCACTAGTTGTCTGGCATTTTTGCTGAACTGGGCCTTTTTAGCGCAACCGTGAGGCGCACTTTCCAGCTTATTTTTTTTTCTTTTTACATCGGACTTTATACTGTTTATTTGACCTTTATTTTTTATTTTTGTTTTTATCTTATGTACATATGTATCTGGTGTATTGTGTGTCTTTTATTTTGTGCTAAATAAATGTATTTTATTTCTTTTGTCTTTCAACATTATAATAGCAGAAAGCCGTAGAAAAATCCAAACAAGCTGTATTATATATAAGCAGAATAATTAAGTCAAGTCGCACTGATAAGTTTAAGAAGCATACATACTATGAAATTATTTTACATAAACAGTTTGTATTTACCATTTACTCATAAATGGTAAATCCATTCATCAACTGGTTTACGATCGCTTACTCTGAGTGTGCGGTATTAGTAGAACATTATGCAGGTATTTTTATTACAATCGACCAACTACACAACAATGGAACATTTGTATTGGTAAGCGTTAACTGGCACTGTTTTTAAAGCCTGCTTACTTGAATTAGATTCAATAATTTATCGAATATATCAAATATTATAACATTGTTTCCGTTTTCAAGGTTGGAACTTGTTTCACTTGTGCTCTGGCTATCGTTGAACTTGTTCGAATGCCGTTCTGCAGATCTTTGGAAGTTTGCTTCTGCTACGACTTTTTTTTCCACGATTTTTTTTTTTTTTTTTTTTTAATATTATTTCTTAAGTTTAGTCAAGCTGCTGTACACTTCATCTGTAATCAAGAATTTCGTGTTGTGGCAAGCTGTAATGAATTCTATGAATTCTTTTGTTGATTGCAATTGCCAGTGCAAAATGCATTTGATTTTACTAAAATTAGTTCAATCATTAACCTTTGCAGATTTCATGACACTAGTTACTTTACTTCGATTTTATCGAAGTGGAACTTTTGTTAAAACTGGTACTTATATATACAAGGATATATACAAGTTTATCCATTTATCTGGTACCTTTCAGAGATAACTGAATTACCACTTTAACAACAACAAGGATATATACAAGTTTATCCATTTATCTGGTACCTTTCAGAGATAACTGAATTACCACTTTAACAACAACAAGGATATATAAAAGTTTATCCATTTATCTGGTACCTTTCAGAGATAACTGAATTACCACTTTAACAACAACAAGGATATGTAAAGTTTATCCATTTATCTGGTACCTTTCAGAGATAACTGAATTACCACTTTAACAACAACTCATTTGTTATGACCAAAATGGAACGAAAGAGATTAAAATTAAAATACTTTGTCAGTTTCAAACAGAACAACTGGGCTATAGTTACTATCAAAAATATATTATTATTCATTCATATATAATATAGTGTAATTATAGTAAAACAATTGTCTGTATTTAATTTGGTCATCATAAAATATGAAGTAATACTTGGAAGGTAGACCGAACGTACCAAAGAAATATTGTTCGATGGTATGTTTTACTTTTTTTTTCTTTTAAGTTTAAAGTACTTAAGTGTATAATATAATTACGACATTGTGGGTAGATTAATTAAACTTCAAATCTTGTTGAAATTATTAGCCTTACAAAGGACATGTAAAATTAAACAGAATGTATGAGTTATTGTTCACTTATAGGTACCCACTATTAATTTAATAGTTTACCTTTTCAAATTACTTCGTAATGTTTTGATACCGATTATAATACCACATAATCTATCAGTATCGCGACGTCCGCGATCTTATTTGCCTAATTTTAGGCAATTGTGTTAACCAAACATTTAATGGCTTAGTTGGGTTGGCACCTATCAACAAATGAGGTTATACGCTGTTAAATGCTGTACAAATAACCTCCTCCTTTTTGAAGTCGGTTAATAACATAGTAATTTGTTTTCGACCTTGGATTGAGTTAATTATTTAAGTAAAAATAACGGGTGCATTACATAATTACGAAAAAAAAATCGTCACTATTCCGAATTTCAAAATAACGATTTTCAATAGTAGAATTACGCGCCAATTTTCCATTATTTTTACGATAGGACGCACCGTTTTTTAAATATAAGCAAATTTAGAACCAGCTACGACTCCATGACGCGCGCTCGCTACGCTCGCATGTTCCCGAAAATAACACTTGTGCGTTCCGTGTTTACAAATTTAAACTCAATAATGCTATATTTCACCACTCATTATTTGGAGGGACACTTTATTTACTATATAAAACCTCATTCGTTAATTTGCCAGTATAAATCGCAACCATTAGGTTGTTATTTTTTTTTTTTTTCATATATCTGCACGACATACCTTAATCCTCGTCGCCAATGTAGTGTTCACTGTAATCTACCATTAGAAGCTTATGGGTTAGGAATAAAACAACCGAATTATCAGTAAGTACACAACCACCCAAAGGGAACGTCCTGTCGCGCCAACGGCTAAAGTAATAGTGACAGCTGCAGTGTTACCAGTGAGTTGAGTCTACATTTAATAGTACATCACACTTGTCAATAGTTTTCACTAATCCTTTCTCCTTTTTCTTATGATACCTTTCACGATCTTTTCTCCTTCTTTCTTCAATCGCTGCGTCATCTAATCGTGCACGAGGACGACGCATGCTTTTTTTGCACTCGACGTCTTCTTTTCTTTTCTTCCTCAGTAATTTTTTTTCTTGGAGGCATGGTTGCTAAAACAAAATAAGCTAGATAGAACAAGCAATACATAAAAACAAAAAGTTAATACAAAAGAACAGCTACACACATAGCATAGCTTCTGCGAAATAAGTCATTAGCACTAATATTATCCATGCTGTTGACAATCATCCCTTCTGTGGACACAGAAACACAGAAAAGAATTCCACAGAAGGGACTGCTTTGTACGAAATCCAATTCACCGTCATATTTTTTCAGGTTAGAAAAGCAACAATGTGAAATTCTTAAAAAAGTTCATTTGACGCAACCAGTCAGAGTTTTTCATGTTAATTCAATGCACACTTACCAAAATATTTAACACAAAGGAAAGACACATGATCTTTGACAAAAAACTTATTTAGTACAATTTGACAGCTGCACAGAGTTGCCAGTGTCAAAACCAAAATATCGATTCGAAATTTCGATAATTCGAAATTTGTGAAATCGATTCTAGACTCCGTGTTTTTTTATTCTACAGGATGGGAATTCTGTAACGAGTTGTTTAATCTGTTTTTTCTTAAAAATAAGTGAAATTAATTTTAGAAATGTCAGGAATATATAAGTTCATTATGTTAGTTATTAATTATTCTAAGTCTGACTATGATAGGAAGAACAGTTGATTTTATACAGGGTGTCCCTGGAAGTATGGATCAAATCGAATAGGGACGTGGGCAAGGTCATTTCCAAACGTTTTAGCAAAAAAAAAAACACAAAAAAAAATACTAAAAAAAAGAGAAGAAAGATCGAATTCGTGAAAACTATCAGGGCTATCAAATTTTTTTTTAGATAGCCCTGATAGTATTTTTTTATGATTAATTTCTTTGAACACTAAGCGAAGTAATTGAAAAAAAAAAAATTAAATCGGTTATAACTTTTGAACCGTAAAAAAATTCACTGACATTCTCAGGGTTAAAAGTTTGGAAATAACCTTGCCCACGCCCCTATTCGATTTGATCCATACTTCCAGGGACACCCTGTATAACCACGCAAAGCTACGCACTCCTACTAGTAACAAGTCTACAGAAGGATATTTTATCATACTGTGTGCTTATTAAAAACAAGTTTTACTAAAAATATATTTAATATTCTACATCACGCACATAGCTCAGTCCACAATTCGTACCTCAGCCAAAAAAAAAAAAAACTTACCAAGTCAATTGAACGTGGAAAAAATCTGTAACAATTTTTTTTTACGAGTTTTGATTATGGCCCTGAATGCATTGGAAAGGACATGTCCAGTTTCTGCCCTCTGGTAATTCTGGTATAGATAAATGTTCATGATTTTAGGTTTTTCAGGAAGAATTAAAAATTTTGATTTAAATTACTATGGATTAATTAATTTAGTATTACTTCCGTAACATAATTCTCAAAAAAACAGTACTCAATCGTAGCTTCCGCTTTGCCATTTTAAACGGGAAGTACTAAAAATGTTTTTGACGTTCCATTTTATCCCGTAATTATCTTTAAATAGTGTGAGCAATAATTATAAGCCGCTTATTTTAGATGAAAGGAATATTTTAACGTATTTGCGTATACAGGCTGAATTTTCCAAGTGGGCGTGGATGGCCAAATTCTAAACTATAAGGAATAGCGAAAAGTACTCAAAGGAGTCGCGGGCTCGATTTTGATGAAAACTAAAACTGCATCATTGGATTTTTGAAAAATCAATATTTCTAGCCAGGAATCGAACCTGTTGATTTTGAAAAAAAAACACACGCTGTATTATTACACCATTCGATAGTGACCCTAATAAGGATCAAATTCTGGGAAGTAATGACATACGGCAAACTTAAGGAAAATGTTGAATTTTAATAAACTTCATATTTTAAAGTATTCGTACCTACATTACGTACCTTGTTCGAAATGATGCTCAATATTTTTATGAACACACCCGCCGTGCAGTAACCTTCACAACATAATGTTTTTAATTCAAATTTTTCTATTACGATCTTTGGAAAATATTCTAATGGAATCAATAATATTTTAATGCTGAATGCAGTACAATCCTTGAGACGTCGAATCCAGCTATGTATTGAAAACAATGGTCATAATTTTGAACAATTAATCAGTTAAGGTTTAGTAGGTAGGTAACATAACCCGGGCCCGGCTAAATAATAACAGCTGTACAGGTTCAATCCATCAGGTTGCCGCACGCTTGCCGCGGTTGGTCTGTGGATGGGTGACCATCTTTACATACCGAGACCCCTCCATGCCTCGAAAAGCACGTTACGCCATTGGTCCCGGCTGTCATTCCTGGATCTTTGACAGTCGTTACGGGTAGTCAGAAGCTCGAAGGTCTGACAACCAGTCTTACCAAGGGGTAGGGGTATCGTATTACCCAGTAACTGGGTTGTGGAGGTCAGATAGGCAGTCGCTCCATGTAAAATACTGGTATTCAGCTGCATCCGGTTATACTGGAAGCCAACCCCAACATAGTTGGGAAAATGCTAGGCAGATGATGATGAGGTTGGTAACATAAGAAAAATAAAAAAAGTACCTATTTTGTTAAAAATGAGCTCTTTTCTTTAGTTTGCCGTATGTCATTACTTCCCAGAATTCGATCCTTATTAGCAACACTATCGAATGGTGGAATAATACAGTGTGATTTTTTTTTTCAAAACCAACAGGTTCGATTCCTGGCTAGAAATATTGATTTTTCAAAAATCCAATGATGCAGTTTTAGTTTTCATCAAAATCGAGCCCGCGACTCCTTTGAGTACTTTTCGCTAGTCCTCATAGTTTCGGATTTGGCCATCCACGCCCACTTGAAAAATTCACCCTGTATAATACGACAATATTACTAAAATATTTTAGTATACACATCAAACGTGTTTTTCTTCGGATACCCACTTCTTATCTTGGAAAGATCGCAGAGAGCTGTATTGAAGGTGATTCACCACAAGCCTCGATTGTATCCAACCACTTAACTATATGCTGAATGCCGTGTACTGACCGTGAGGCAGCTATACGTACAAAAAACCATTATCCGAAGACACCTCCGGCTACCTCTAAATGAAATAACCAAAAAAAAGCGCTCTGGTGCAGTTGTATGTCCCGGCGTTAGCTGCAGAACAGCTTTTGCAAGCCGCCAATATGAGGTCGCTAGCTCAAGATTGTACAATGAGGTAAATAAAACACTTGCAATATACAATTTAACCAAACGTGAGGTTAAGCATAAGTTGAATAATTGGTTATTAACTTTGACTTATGATCAGACAGAATTACTTTTAATAGTCAAACAGTAAGTAGGTATAATAGGTATATTAGTTGTCTAGATTTTGTTTGTATATTTAAGTTCCAAATATTTATTGATATCATTTTGTACAACTTTATAGTATGTTTATGTTTTTTGTGTTTAAGCAATAACTCTTTTTATGTTCTACCGTTTGCATATAGTTCAAGGTTGTGTCTAAGTCAACAGCTCACTAACTCCTATAATACAAGCTTGACTTAGTTTAGGAGTTAGAGAATTTCATAATTTTATGTTACAGCGTACAACCTCTAAACTAAGATCTAAATTGTTATTAGATTAAGAAATTGTTGTACCTACCTTGATGGAAATAAATATATTATTATTATTACTTCCTAACATGAAGGTAAGTATTTATTACTTTTTTGACATGGCATTGACATTTATTTTTTGGTTGTCAATTCCAAGTTGCGTGTATGCGTTTCTTGCTTACTATGCGATTATTTTCTGTTATGGACATTTTCTTTAAACGATCATTGCTATTCTACACGGAGTGACATCATCTAGACACGATGACTATTGCTATACTTGTAGGATTCTGCTTTACCTTTCGATTTGGATATTATGATGAGGTGCATCGCTGTGCTGCGGATTCGCAGACATATCGTGTCAAGGCTGGCGTTACCCCTGCAAGTCAGACTTGCTCGATGGTTATCAAATCAGGTTGGCCTCTATACTACGGCAGTCGTGAAAACCATGCAGGAAAGGCAGTACATTGAGCAGTTGTGTTATAATTTGAAAAATACAATGACGTCTTATTGTTCCAGCTCCCATTAGATGGATACGCAAGTGTCACGATTGTTATAATTTATTAAATACCAAAGCTGCTGACAATGAGAGATTACTAGGTCATACAATGGTCTGCCACGTCATGACGCTAGTATGGTATCTTGGCTGGGCAAGGCATCAAAATAACGTGCTAGCACCAGCTACATTTTTGGACAATGTTTTGGTGTCTCTAGAAGACGTTAAATTTTTTTTTACATTTTATTTAAGAATGTATCTACAATATATTAATTTGTTTTGCAATAAATACATACATAGTTTTATTTATTATAACCCCAATTCAGTATCAACAAGAGCTACATATAAATAATATTATGGGTATTGAAGATAGAAACCAAAATACGGAATTAAAGATGATGCCAATATAATATTATAATATTGTGACAAACAATAGGTGCTTAACATTTTTGTTACACAAATAGAAATATCCAAAAAACTGTAGAATATGATCTCAGACCAACAACATGTTTCATTAACCTCACAAAGACATACCACCAATTAGTACCTGTATTCGCTCACAGATGTCATTATACTAAACAAAGTTAAGAAAAATCCCTTGCGTATAATCCTTATTTTGACCAGTTTACGCAAGATCCTGACTCCTGAAACTTATTAAGGTGAATGCGTAGTGGTAGCCCGCGAAATTCAAGTTTTCTTACTTTTTTTGCAATTTGCAGGTCAGTGTCAGGTTGTATCTTGATAAAAATTTGATTCGCGACTATAATAGACATGTATTTACAGAATTATAGTCATTAGAATCATTAATATATCTCTATAAGTTAGATTTCTACCACTAACACTTTTCCATACGAGATTTGTTCTTAACGGTAGAAATCTAACTCAGAAAGATGTATTAATGATTCTGATGATTATAATTTTGTAAATACGTACCTGTTATAGTCGCGAATCAAATTTTGATCAAGATAAAACCTGACACTGACCTAAAAATTGCAAAAAACGTAAGAAAATTTGAATTTCGCGGGCTACCACTGCGCATTCACCTTAATTAATAAACTATAAAATACGACGATTACAATAATATAACAATCATTACTTCTTTGACTGCCTAGACATTCGCCCATTGCTCCACCAGACATGTCCTTTAAAACGCATGATCATTTCTTGTGTAAAATCTATAGATAGTGCTATAAAACAGACGAGCTTTTAAAATACTAGAAAACAAACAAAAATGTTGTATAATAAATTAATAATATTGCAAATTAAACAATGTGGCATTTAAGGTTTCTGCCGACTACACCGTTTCATACCATGTACGTGCTAGGACCGTATCAAACACGGAAAGTGACACGATACGGCTTGCTATGCCCACTGAAACGGATTGACTGCGTTTAATGCCCGTATGTTGCCGGTGTGCACCCCGTATGATGCCCGTGTGCAACCCGTATGTTGCCTTTGCGTAATTTGAATGACGTCTCCACCAAAATCGATAGGAAGTCGTTTCATTCTTACATGTGTATCGGTAATGAATGGACGTCTGCGGAGTGCTATCAAGTTTTAAATACAATAGGTATAGCTATTAAAAGATTAACTGTTAGACAACTGACAATGATATTGGATGAGGAAGAAGAAGAGAATCAAAAAACCACTCGACGCTACTGGATTCACGATTCTATAAAAGAACGAAAAACTGAAGGAGAATTTTGGACGTTGTATAAGCACTTAGTTGAAGATGAAGAAAAGTTCTTTCAGTATTTCCGAATGTCTACATATCAACTTAATGTGTTGCTGAAAAAAATTGATAATTACATTTTTAGAAGAATGTCTGTGTTTAGCCGTCCTCCGACGGCGACGTGAGGATGCTTGGATCAAAATATTTCCTGCAACTTATATTAAACTTAAAGGGCCAATATATATTATTATTTTAGTTTAGAGGTTTTTTTTTTGAGTCGGGGGTTTTTTAAATTTTCAGTTTAATTTTAAGACATAGTGGGCAAACAATTTGAAATTAATCTTGAGAAAAGTATTTTTTTATTAAAGATGCATGTTTAAGTTTCAGGATATCATTTCTATTCTGACCAGTGTTACCAGATTAAAATTATAAACTACCGTGTTGACAGGTTAGAATTACGGTGTTTCGGCTCCAAATTACCGTGCATAGATTTAAAAAATACCATGTAAATTACCGTGCAAAATAAAGAGAAAATGCAATGATTTTCGATATTTTTTATTTAAAATTTAGTCATCTAAAGATTCTAAAGTAACAACTTCTTTTTCATATATTGCTGCAGTCATTTTTTGTATCATTGCCTTGGATGGCATAAAATCCACACAGCTCGTTCCACTCCGGTGTATGGATTGCTGAGCAAGAATATTTCCTTTTATGGTGTTTGTTATCAACTTATTTCTTTTTTTTGTTTTAACGTCATTTACTTGACTAAATATTCTTTCACAAGCGGCATTTGAATGTGGTAAAGACAGGATGTATCCAACATCAAACAAATCGAAGAAAAAAAGAGTGTGAGCAAGCGATTCATTCATTCATTATTATGCAACCAATTTTCATAAACATTGATTGTTTGAATGGACATGTAAACTAACACACTTTTACATTTAAACGTATTGTGATGAATAAAATATTTAGGGATTTCCCCGGTAGTAGTGAAGCGAAATAGCGGCGACTTGATGTTGCCATGACATATAGAGCTGGATTTTCGTTTCGTTCTACGTATCTTTTTATAAAATTAATACTTCTGAATAATTATTTACATGTTGACTGTCAAGGTAATTCTTAATAAAAATACCGTAGAAAAGTACACGGTAGTGAAACATTACCGTAGACCGTGTTTTAGCCAAAAATACCGTGCATCTACGGTAATTACCGTGTATCTGGTAACACTGATTCTGACACAAGAATGCCTCTGGTGTGAGGTATTCAACATCTTGTGCAGGATTTAAACGATATGTTATGATTCTGTTTTTGAAAGCACTTGCAATTATATAAATGTTTTCAAATTGGCTTTGCAATAAACTATTAGACTTGTGAATATTTGTTCTCAAGTGATATTTGAATTTATTACTCGGTAATTCAATGAGACATGTTTTACATTCTGTATATTCTGGATTATTTGTATATTGCATTCGGTGAGTAGTTGAGGTTTGTACTGTAATAAAACAAAAAGATAAAATTATAGTAACATTTCTGCATATATTATGATTTGTGACCCTTTTTACGTACGCATTATATTAGTATTAGGTAAGTATATTACGAGGGTGAATCAAAAAGTTCTTGGAATCAATATTAAAAAATGCCAAGATGTAAACAAAAATATTTTATTTTTCTACTTAATCTCCCTCCAATGCAATGCATTTAAAATAACGCGTTTCTAACTTCCTTATTCCTTGTGAAAAAAAATGTTTTTCTTGACTCTCGAAAAACTCCTCTACGGCAGCCATGACCGCGTCATTATCGTGAAATTTTGTTCCACGAATTTCCTCTTTTAATTTTGGGAATAAGTGGAAATCACTTGGGGCTAAGTCCGGTGAATATGGTGGGTGGTTAAGGAGGTTGAAGCCAGCACAGCGGATTGCATTGAGCGCAACTTCTGATCGATGAGCAGGGGCGTTATCTTGAAGAAACAGCACGCCCAATGACAGTTTGCCACGACGTTTTTCTTTAATCGCTTCACGCACTTTCGGGGTTAAATTTGCATAATAGGGTCCAGTAATCGTCTGACATTTTAGCATGTAATCAATAAAAAGGATTCCTTCACTATCCCAGAACACTGAGGCTATAACTTTGCCAGCGGTAGGAGCAACTCGAAATTTCTTAATGGATGAAGAGGATGGTCGTTTCTAAGACATGCTTTGTCTCTTAGTTTCAGGATCGAAATGGTGGACCCACGTTTCATCCATGGTAACAAGGCGACGGCAAAAATTATCTGAATCACGCTGGAACATTTCGAGATTACGCTTACAAAATTCCAAACGTCGCTTTTTGTTTTCGTCGGTTAACATTCGTGGCACCCATCTTGCCGACACTTTTTTGAACCCCAGTGAATCGATTAAAATGGATTGAACGCTACCAAATGATATCTTTAGGATCTCAGCTATATGTTTTAAAGTTATTCTTCTGTCTTCCAAAACCAGACTCTCAGCCTTTTTGACATTTTCTTCCGTAACGGAGGTTGAAGGCCGCCCAGAACGCGGGTCATCTTTACAGCTTGATCTACCTCTTTTAAATTCAGCCACCCAGTACGCAACCGTAGAATAGGGTACACCATCATCCCCTAATGTCTGCTGAATGTCCGAAAAAATTTGCTTCGTAGACATTTTTTTCAAAATGAGATATTTTATCACCGCACGTAACTCACTTTTATCCATAATTTCGGGTTTTTAACAACTCGTTGCACAAAAAAAAATTACTACATGCGAACGAACTGACAAAAACAAGGGACAGTTTGCATAAATATTGTGTAATAGACGCTCTTAAATTTGAATATCGAACTTGTCCCAAAAAGGTTTTATATATGACGGCGCGTCGATTATGGATTAGTTTTAGTTATAAAGTACGCAATTATTACTTTACACTTTGTTGTTAATCATAACTCGATATTTCAATGTTGTTTTAGTTTTAGTCGATTTGTTTATCGATAACATAAAAATTATGAGCGGGTAACCCCGAATAGAGTAGTAAGTGTCACTACGAGCAATGGCGGCGGTCATTGGATTGACAGCTGCCGAACGAAGTGCACGCGTGCTAACCTATTGGCTCACAATCTAGTTCAATCTCGTTAATTGTGTGTGATTTTGCATAAAGTTGTGAGAAAATCAAATAATAAGAGATTGGACAATACAAGTGTGCTTTTATTTTTAAATTCCGGTCGTTACAACGCCCACGATGGATAGCGACAGCCAAGACCGCTACGAGGCCCCTTCTGACGCTCCGGCATATATATGCATTTCTAAGAACTTTTTGATTCACCCTCGTAGATACTATAATTAAAGTAATTAGATGAATGATTAATAATGATTAAAAACAAGTGAGAAAGTATTAGAACAGAGTTGAGAGAATATATCTACTAAAAATAACTGCTGACATAATCTATGGGACAGTGCTTGAACTCTTTATGAGTTTCTTTCAAAAAGTCTTTTATATGCTTCCATGCTGGCGTCTCATCATTAGTACGATTTTTTACAGTTATGATAGCATGTCTCCATCGATTTATAGAGGCTATCTCACTGTGATCACTGATCATAGATCTTTAGTTCCACATAAAATTTACCCTTTTTGCTTTCATGGGTCTGTTTACTTATACCGTTGGCTACTCTACGGGTATAATACGAATGTAACGGTGCTATTTTTTTACCCAAGGTGCTTCCGACGGTCTCCTCTTCCTGCTCGTCGTCGCTGTCCGTCCGAAATAGATCATGCGACGTGGGTCTCATGAGGCGCTGAGGCTTGATTGTGGTCTTGTTCTTTTTCTTCTTCTTGATCTCGGTGTTCATCGATTCTTCCTCCGCCAACCTCTTGACAGACAGTGACGAAGATGATGCTCTGGCGTCCTTCGGTTTTTTCAGCTGCTGCTGATGCTCGGCTTCATCATCGGAAGAGAAAAGTTGGGTAGCTGTTTGTTTCGACCTGTAAACCTCCTCCTCCTTTCGACCTGTGTGTATTGATGTATTAGACATCTATTAAAAACGTTACGCAAAGCACAGTTCATTACAGGATGGGATTAAATTGCTTTAGTTGAGAGAAATGATTAAATGCGTAAGAAAAGGTAGGTTAATTATTTGACTGAAATAGATTAATCGATTATTAAATAATTTGCGAGATGATGAATAAATTAAATGAAACAATGGACAAAATAAAATTATTGAGTCGAGGAATAAATGAAACGGTTGAATAGATAAAATGAGTGAATAGATGAAATTATTCATCAGAGGACTGATTGAAAAGATAATAAATTACTTGTCGTAGAAGAGCAGATATCATTAAAACACCCTCGCGCACTGCACTCATGGTAACGACTGGCACAAAAACTCGATATACAATTCTCGCTTTGTAGTTCTGTTTACACGGACGCAGATATATTCTATTGCGTGGCAATTGTCGCCCAAGAGGCTGGGCAACAATCGTGAATTGGTGAGGGTTTGTCGATGGTGGTCTAATTTTTTAATTTATATTATTAAACTTTTTAGGATTAAATTTCATGTCAAGGTTAGGAATAGTTTAAATTTATCTAGATATTATATAAGTGTTATTGTTTCAGAATAAAGTAGCAAACGTCCAGGCTTCCTCAGGTGAAAATTATGGTCAGGCAGAAATTAATATTGAGCCAATGGTAATAACCATAAGCGCAGAGCAAGTGTTACCATCAACTTCCAGACATGACATCGAGATTGCTAACAATAACTCACCAGTCGTGACATACTTGAATAATTTCGACACCACCACAAGTGACTCCAATAGTTCTAATATCAGAGAATCGATTTCAGATAGGTACGTATGTTAATGTAACACAAAACGAAGTTTTGGCACAACTCTTGCAAAACCAAGAAAAAATACTATCACATTTGGCTTTCTTACAAGCATCTGCTGATTTCAAATATAAGGTTAAAGCCTACTAAACAGTCTTTGAATAGGTTGCCTTTCTATTCAGCCCCTCAAATCCAAAAATGACTGCGATGAGCTAGAATTAAAATTAAAGGACGAAATATTTTACAATAAAGTAGGTAGTTACTGAATTAACATTTATTTGCGGAAACTCTGGGAAATGTAAAGGAGTAGATTCGTGCTACAAACTTGTCGATAATTTTTTCACGAGGCAGATTTTTCTGCACTGCAATTGGACCGGGTCCACTAGAGACTCAAATGCCGAAAGGAAGATTCCGTTTATATATTATTTCAGAATAAGAAATTGTTTTTTTGATATTATTAGAAAAGCAGGCGTAACTTTCACAGAAAATGACGCTGACAGATTTTTTATGGTTATAATAAAAAATGCCAAGTCAAGATTACTAAATAAAGTCAATTCTTTAGCAAGGGCAAGTAAGTTACGTGTTAAGAAACAAGTTATTGATGGTCGTAATATAGAGCAACTGCAAGGAAATGGTGAATCCTCTCCATCTCAACAAGTATTAAATGAAGAGGCTATGAATGTACCCTTGCAAAATGATGTGTTTCTGCTGCAATACAAACTTCATAAGTGTGTGGAAGGAAACTTTAAGCCTCCTTTATCTCTTAAGCCAATTAACTTATGAAAAGCTACAATTTTTTGAATCTTGACAGTTTTATTTCAGTTTCAATAAGTATTTGTTTAGGAATGCTGTCAGCTTCTATCAGTTTTACAGTATTTAAATATTTTCGCTGCTGGTGAATCTGTACGAAATGCCCTTGTACAACGGCTTTGGTCAGCACGAGCACGACGATAAATTGAGATGGGTAGTAATAAAAGCTCCGAAAAAAATTTAAATATAAGTTTTCCGTGTGTACTGTGACTACAGTAACTCACACACTTGTTAAAATTCTAGGAAAATCATCTACTTTTACAATATTTGTAAATATGTGAGCACCGTGTATCTATCACATAATTGATTTACCTGTCATTGCTTTATTTTTAAAACACTACTTTTTGGGACGGGCGACTAGATTCAATTTTATTTTATTGTAATTTTTGGCGTTCAAAAATTATCAAGTTAGGTGTATTTTTTCGGAAACTATTATTTCCCTAATTTTATTATGTCTTCATGTTATTTAATTTTCCTCATTGTATCTTTTTATTACATCAATGTTAATAATATACTTGTTTTGTTATTATTGCTTGTACAATAAATTCTTACTTTACCTCTATGGGACACCAATATGGGATAAGAATCTCTCTACTGCATCAGCAAGCCTCCCAAGGTTCTCTCCTATTAGCTGATTCGCACGAGCATTCGCTCTATCAGCTGCAGCGCGTTGCAGCTCCACCTGTGACAAAATTCTCCGAGCCTCATCCATTTCGTTTCGCTGGCGACTCGGCAGTAAGTACGCGGTCGGCGCGCTCTGTAAGCACGCGATCCGCTAGCTTGCAGCGCGCGGGCTGCAAATCGAGTTGTATGGTAGCGGAAAGCGCGCTGACTGTCCGCCGTTGGCTTTTACATATTGACATTATAGGATTAGAAAATTCCACTCACTGCGGTATCTTGTCAGACGACGTTGTCGAGGCAGAGGCACTACTGCAGTATCGGCCGGCGTAGGGGGGCTTGGTTCTGACTCAAGAGTCTGGCTAGGGTTTGGGGCAGCAGTTGTTTCCATAAGGGGCTCAACACCGGAAAAGCCCACAATTTCAGCGTTGACCATATCTTCAGTCACAATCACTACTACCTCTCTAAAATACACAAAACAAATTAGTTTCTTATTATTTTAGTCACACAGGATTATATACAAGATAAACTACTCACTGTAATTGTTCTACATCCAAATGTTGCATATCTGCTGCAGTTGACTGTTGATTCTAAAAAAAAGTTACATAGTAAGTATTACAATACTTTATTTGTTAGCCAGATTTTTGCAAGATTTTAGTGTAATTTCAAATTATTACCATGTCTGGTAAAGGGTTGACGGCTACTGCAGGGGCATTCTGGCCAAAACCCTGTCCCATTATTGATAAAAAACGCAGCTCCGTATCCGTTAAATAATCTCCACTAGGAGGCCCTCCGCCTGTTCTGTTTGCGTCGGCGTTTATGCCAGCAACAATTTTTTTTAATTTGCTTTTGTAGTTACTGACATACTGGCTTTTACATATTGACATTATAGGATTAGAAAATTCCACTCACTGCGGTATCTTGTCAGACGACGTTGTCGAGTCAGAAGCACTACTGCAGTATCGGCCGGCGTAGGGGGGCTTGGTTCTGACTCAAGAGTCTGGCTAGGGTTTGGGGCAGCAGTTGTTACCATAAGGGGCTCAACACCGGAAAAGCCCCCAATTTCAGCGTTGACAATATCTTCAGTCACAATCACTACTACCTCTCTAAAATACACAAAACAAATTAGTTTCTTATTATTTTAAAGTCACACAGGATTATTTACAAGATAAACTACTCACTGTAATTGTTCTGCATCCAAATGTTGCATATCTGCTGCAGTTGACTGTTGATCCTAAAAAAAAGTTACATAGTAAGTATTACAATACTTTATTTTTTAGCCAGATTTTTGCAAGATTTTAATGCAATTTCAAATTATTACCATATCTGGTAAAGGGTTGACGGCTACTGCAGGGGCATTCTGGCCAAAACCCTGTCCCATTATTGATGAAAAACGCAGCTCCGTATCTGTTAAATAATCTCCACTAGGAGGCCCTCCGCCTGTTCTGTTTGCGTCGGCGTTTATGCCAGCAACAATTTTTTTTAATTTGCTTTTGTAGTTACTGACATACTGCAAAACAATAAACATACTATATTAAAAAAAAATCAGCCAAGTGCGAGTGGAAATAAGATGAAGTTGTGATGGCACTATGAGAAATGTGAATATTCAAATACAACTGACCAATCTTTGGGAGATTTGGTTGTGCCACTTCCCTCGGCATTGAGCAATCCAGCTATCTCGGACCACTGGCGAGAGGACTCTGCTCTACCTCGGGCAGTATTATTATATCCCCGAGCCCTAGCCAGGTTGGGGTTACGCTCTAAGAAGTCGAGCAGAATGCTCCATTGAGCCTCCGACATTCTAGCTGCACGTCTCTCCATTCCTAAAAAATATTACGTACATTTGAATACTTTTGTATGAAATTAAATACTTATTTATCTAAGATAAACAAGTGTACACTTACTTTGCATTTAAAAAATGATCCCCAACACGCACGAATTATTTTTTAAACTTTTAAATTTGCCACCTTAATGTAAGTAAACGTACTAAAATAGTTGACAATGACGTTGACATACCTCAAGGCATAAACTAAAATCGCCTTTGTACGCGTTGCCAGCCTATAAAGTTTTTATTGTTTCTAATTTCCCTTTTCAGGGCTTATCTGCGGTCTTTTTAAGGGCCCCCGCGCACTAGGCAGCCTGGCTGCCGCAGCCAGGCTGCGGCAGCCAGAATTTTTGCGCAGCCAGTTATAGCAGCCAATCAATGACTAGTCTAGATCCTTCCGTCGAGCGATATGGACGTGGAAGAACTTATAATTGTTGCTTACCTATCTCGTAAAAAACGCAAAACAAAGAAAAGACACTGGATTCATCCTCTTTTTCTAGAAAGACACTCAAAAGGCTTATTCCAAACCTATTTCAAAGATGTTCGCGCATTCCCAGACCGGTTTTTTAACTACACGAGGATGTCAGTGCAATCGTTTGATTACCTTTTGGAAAAAATACGAAATTCAATCAAAGGCCAAATACACCTATGCGAGCTTGTATAAGTCCTGAAGAAAAACTGGTGATAACTTTGAGGTGAGTACGAAAATGAAAGATATTGTTAATTAGTCATAACATTTATTATTTATTTCTTAATGAATTACCTAGTTCAAGTTATCCTGTGTAGTAAATAATTCTAGTAATTCAGAATCCTGAGACATATCTGTTGCATTTGTGTCAGTTGGTGATAACGCATCAGTATAAACAGTAGGGTGGTCCTTATTCCTAAGAAAAAAAAATTTTTTTCTTTAATTTCGCGGGGCACCACGTAATTTGGTTATATACCATAAGAAAGTATTTCAGTATTTTTTTTGAAATTTTTAAATGACATTTAAGGGTCGCTACCAAGGTTTGAATTTTAAATAAAAAGTATAAAAACTCAAAATCTGTATTTGTTAGAATTCTTTATTTTTATACTCAGGTCTTACAAAATATTATGAAATTATTGTTATTGTTATTCTTCAATGCTTCTGAACGTTTTTTCTTGTTTTCTTTATTTTTTTTAGATTCTGCCATTCTTTGAACAGTTTTTCAATTTTACTGATGACGTTTTTTTAATTGAATAGGTATGCCAGTTTTTTAATGTATTTATTACTTTTAATATAACCATCCAAAATATATATAGACACCTAAATTAAAAATTATTGAAACCTTTATGTAAGCTGTCTTTCAACGCTATTTGTAAAAATTTTGACAGCCGGTAGCGACCTCTAAATCTTAACAAAAACAAAAACATAAAAAGACGTATTTCATATTTAGAGGTATATAATCAAATGAGAAAGTGCCCCGAGGATAATTCAAAAGTCGAAAAATAAGGACCACCCTAATAAACAGTATTGTCTTGCCTGTCTGGAACAGCCGTAGAATACCCACGGCGGCTTTCAGTGGTCGAGGCTTCTGGTCTATAATTCGAGTGTGTCGAGTATCCATAGCGATACTGCCCACTGCTTGTGGTTTCCGGTCCATATTCAGTCGAGTATCCTTGACCTTGGCGATTTGTCCACTGAATGATGTTTGTGGTCTATATGATCTGGCGGCCGATGTCCCTGGTTCATAATCAACATAACGTTGGCGAAACGGACTAAATTCGGAATCGTGAGTTTCCATTTGAGCTCTTTTTATAACTTCAATTAACTCCATTTTTGTAGAAAGCTTACGATGTGTCGGGATGTTTTTAAAATCATTTAGAAGTGAAAGCATAAATAGTCTATCTGAATCAGACTCTTGCTGTCTTTCACGCTCTTCTCTCATTACAATACTTTCCCTTAATACCTGCACCAAATTATCGTCGTCACTTGTCTTCTTCTTTTTGGAAACAGGTCGTTCACCTTGAGTACTACCGCTGTTAGCGTTGGTTTCGGCAGTGCGTGTTTCATCCATGCTATTTTGAGTTTCATTCATTATTACGGTGGGCCGAAGAAAATGAAGTTGTTCGAAATGTACGTATGGACTCTTGCGCGAAGCTGCTGATCCACTTTTAATACCAGCTCTGCGTTTTACTTCCCTGCTGTAACTAGTCCTGATGTTCTTCCACTTGCTCTGTAGAGATTTACCTGAAAATTATATTTGTTCTTTGTTACAGATATCTTGCTACAGGATGTTCTCTAATGGAATTGAGTCATAATTATCGGATTGGACATACAACTGTCCGAGATATCATATATGAAGTTTGCATGGCGATTTGGGAGAATATGAGACAGTCATCGTTTCCAGAATTAAATGAAGAGAGGTGGCTTGAAATAGCAAAAGGTTTCAATGAAAATGCAAACTATCCCAATTGCGTTGGTGCCATCGATGGAAAGCATATAAAAGTGATAAAACCCAGCGATTCAGGATCACTGTACTATAATTATAAAAATTATTTTTCCATCGTTTTACTTGCTGTATGCGATGCAGATTACAAGTTCACATATACAGGATGAATTTGAATTAATGCGACAAAAAGAAATGGGAGCTTCAGTTACAGTAACATAGTAATTATAAACTGTTTTTTCTACAATCTAAATCGTTAAAAAAAAATACGTGATTATCGTTTTCAAAAGGTCCATTGATGTTATTATCTTTATTTAAATACGAATTATCGGTATTCCAGCAAAATAATTAATATGAAAAATAAATAAGAAAAATAAAAGTATCAAAAAATCTCATCGCAGTGCTCAATAATCGTCGTGGAGTACTCATGTCATTAAACGTTGCCGTTCATAGCGGTCATTTACCTAATTTTGCCTATTTTCTAGTGTAAGTATCGCGCGACGTTGCCAAACCTCGCATGAGCGCCAGCGCTGACATCCCTTCCCGGCTCAGACTAAGGAAATTCCCGGCGACCGCCCCGCCGCCCACCACCCTTCCTTCCAGCGTTGCTAGATACACTGTAATTACAGCAGATTTACTGTATTATCACCCGATCTACTGTCTACTGTAATACTAAAATTACAGTGTATGGAGAGCACTGTAATTTTTCTACAGGCAAAATTCAAAATAGTTTAATGTAAACTGAACGCAGCCTTTGTGAAAAGAAAAAATAACATGAACATAACAAAACGCTCGCGCCACCTCTCTGCATATGTCACAACCCTTGTTTCTATTGAAATAAGAACGAATATGTCTTACTTTAAACGGGAATTTCCCGTCATAGACTAATGCCCGTTTTCACCGACATCCCCTATACTACCTCCTAAGTATGGGACCCTTTACTTAAAAGCTCCCCTAAACAAGCCCCTAAATAAAATTTCGTTTCACCATCATTTTTATCATCTAACTAGGGGACACATAACTATGTGACGTTTTGTTTTCGATAAAAGTGACTGATTCGTCTTTGAACTTATCGATACTTTTAAACAATATAAATTTTTATCAAATTCTCTTTAGTATACACACAAATAGATACAGTTTGTAATAAATCATGTTTTGATAGAACTAATAAATATTATTTCATTCATATTCTTAATTAATTTAATATTATCTTGCATATTCACTCTGTGTATTACATTACGAAACTCGCGTTTAATCTGTGGTCATATTTGTATTTGACACTTCTTTCGTTTGTGTTCGTATGGTTCGTAATTGTTTGTTGTGATCGTCTGCGTGGTTATTTATTAACGTTTTTGTCAATCTTTCGCATTCGTCGTATACGGTATAATAAAATGGCAGAAAAAAGAAAGCGTAGTCAAAATTTCACAGTGGACGAGAAAGACAAGTTGGTGAAATTGGTGTATTCATACAGAAACATCATTTTAAATAAAAGAACAGACGGTACAACTAATCAAGCTAAAAAGGAGGCTTGGATAAACCTCTGTAACCAATATAATTCAACGGGAAATATGTACAGGTTAGTCAACATTTAAATAAAAACCAACATACCATATTTTATCAATATGAAAATGACCACATGTGCAACTATAGTCATGTTTTTTTTATCTTAGGAGTAAAGATGCTCTCATACGAGTCTGGGAAAAAAAGAAAAGTGAAGCAAAAATGTACAACTCAAGAAACAGGAGTTGTACTATTGGAACAGGTGGAGGACCATCAACTTCAAAAACAGACCCAATACTGGAACAAGTCTGCGATTTAATGGGTCGAGGTTGCAGTGGTATTGCTGATGTTTTAGACTCTGATTCAGTCATCACTATACCAATAAATACAGTCACAGATTTAGAAATAACCAACGAAGAATCGCAGACTATAAGTTTAGATGCTGAACTAGTTACAGTAAGTACTGGCAGGTATATTATTTACAGACTTCATTTATATTGTGGGCAACCTTTTTACTGTACTGTGACGTATTCCTTTAGTCCCTGGGTTAATCGTGAAACGACATCTATCTTTCTGTTTGTTACCTTTTCACTTAATAAACTTCTGGAGCTGATCTGATATTGACTAGCGAGATAGCTCACATCTGGAAGCAGGACAGGCTACTTATGTTAATTACATACAGACAAAGTTACAGTAAGCTCTACTCAACAGCTCTACTTACAGTTAAATAACTTAATATACTTTGATTATCTTTAATATGATTTGATTGTTTTTAGGACAACTCAATAAATGAAGTAAAGGAAGACGAAGATAAAGTAACAAACACACCATCAAGTTTAAAAATAACAACTCCTCTTTGGAAAAGGCGTAGGCCTATACTGAAAGAAAAAAACCATCCACAGTCGGAAGTTGTGGCTACCCTGTGTACAGGATTTCAAGATGTGAATAGTAAAAAAGTTGAAATCGAAGATTTGAAAAAGAAATTGTTGGAAGAAGAAATTGAATTTAAAAGAAGCCTTTATAATTTACAACTAGAGTCAGCAAGAAAAGACCTAGAAATAAAAATAGAAGTACTTAATCAAATAAAAGGTATTTTATAACATAAGAACATTTAATAACAACCTCAATAGTACATTACATATTACATTAATTTATTACATGTAACAAGTTATCAAAATAATTTGTAATTTGCAATCTTCGAAGCCCATATGTGTTCTGGACTGTTATGTTGGTTGTGACATTAGTTATTTGCCCATTTGAAATAAGTTCTTCTATATTTGGAACAGTATTTTCATTAATTGGTTCGTCTTCATTTCTTAAAATACACATGTTGTGTAAGACACAACACGCAATAATTACATTGATAGCATTTTTTAATTCCAATCTTATACCAATGGCTAAGACAGGAAAACGTCGTTTCAAGACTCCATACTGCCTTTCCACCACATTCCTAGTTTTTATATGAGCCTCGTTGTACTTTTGCTGTCCTCTTGTTGTAGGATTTAAATAAGGAGTCAACAGATGATTCTGAAAAGAAAATAATATGTCTGCTGTGACGTTGCAAAACTAAATAGTAGCGACATCTGTCGTGGAATAGCAGCGGGCGTTTGTCATGGTGGTTTACGTTACGCAAAGACGGTTTTTTGTGTTTAGCAAATTAATTGCAGTTTAACAGTTAATTAAAACAAATAAACAAACATACATAATTCACCATATTTTTAATTAAAAACATAGTCGATTGTATTAAGGATAAAAATCGATAATAATCTTATATAGTCTGTGGAAGATTATTCGAGAAACTGTCAGATTGGTTTGGAAAAAAACGGGGTTCCGTGTCCGGTCTTTTACGACCAAGAACACGAGCCTGGGGGCTGTTTGAGAAGGGACTTTATATCCTGAGAGGAACGGGATGTGCCCAAATAACCCGATGGGGTTTTAATATAAATTCCAGTAGAAGCAGAATCCTGTGAGTATTCAACCATTTGCTTTATTCTTGCTGGACAGCCTATAGCCCAGGTCTCTTGCATGTGTGTTCTGACACGAGGACGTTGTTACAGGTCTGGCTTGTTATGCTAGCCTTCATTTTGATTTGTGCTATGCGCAGCTAAATTGATGCCTGGATGTTGCGCCGTTGTGTGATGATTTGGAATTCATCAGAGCGCAGGCGGCTTTAAGGTTATCCCTTACGGTGTGGTCATCCGACGTTCAGGAAGGCCTTACTTAGCCGGTTCCCGGTTATGAGGGAAGTACGCCACTCCAGGTAACGAAAGCGTCACCATCTCGTCCGTAGGCCGCGTTCGCGTGTGCTCACAGGAACCTCCTGTGAGCGAAGCCAAGGACCGACGATCCGTCAACTGACTGAGGTCAGAACTAACTAATGTGGTCAACTGAGAAACTTTAACTGATTGGTATTAACTGAGTTCAAAACTGAGAGGTTATCCGTGTAAGATTATAATTTAACCTATGAGAGAGAGAGGCCTTTTGTAAAAAGGCTAGGTGTTAAGACCAGTTGTTGTAAGATATTGTGTCTCGGGTTTGCTTAGCATGTTAGTTATTTTCCCCATATGAGCACAGTCCAAACAGGTCGACACATGTACGTGAGCTAGTAAGGTTATTGATCTATTCCCTCGCGGACTCGCATAGCGACTCTGAGAAACTGCTATTGTCTCATGCAGGTTTTCACCCATACCACTAGGTACGGAGACTAGTTGTGTGGGTGAATGCCATAGTAGCAGGGAAAGAGGCATTATTTTAGTGGCTCGCCACTTTGTTTGTATGTGTGCCTTAATTTTGTATTAATTCCAATAAACTTGTATTGTGTAAGAAGGTACTTGTTTAATTGAATCTTTCCCTAGCAGAATATACCCTATAAATTTACTTTAGCACGGTGGTGAGTAGTATAGTTCAAATAGAAACCATCATCAGCTTGTTTCCAAATAATTTCTGTAAACTACGCACGGGCCAGTGTTACACTGCTGTTTATAAGTCCATAATATTATGATTTACTTTACAGGTGGAAACTTCAATCTGAAGAATTTATTTGGTGTGCCAAAGAATGATTAGAGACCTACGACAAATTGTATTTTTTTAAGTAAATAAATTACATAATACTTAGATAATATTATTTATTTCTAAACATATCTTCCTATTATATTATTCCTCGCACTTAAGCTATATTTTTACCTGATTGCTAAACTAAACCATTTTACCTTCAATGGGTATCCACTGTCACCCAGCAAATAGCTGTCAGCATAGTCTCCTCTTTCAAATTTTCTATATGTATTGCTATTTTGATAAATAGCAGAGTCATGTGTTGAACCCGGCCAACGTGCCACAACATCTCTTATCAATAAATTTGCTGATGCTACTGTTTGAACATTTATGGACATGTATCCCTTCCTGTTTCTAAATAGCTCTGCATCATCTCCACCTAAAAAAATACATACAATTAAATAGGTAGGAGTACCTACAGTTTAGTTTCATAGTAAAGTAAAATAAAACTCAGATTTTTCAAACTATTATACCTAGTGTATTGAAGTTTTACCTGGTGATTGAATTTTCACATGTGTACAATCAATGCATCCAAGTACATTGGGACACCTTGCAATGTTATAAAACTCCATCTTTACTTTTTCTTGCTCCTCACTTGTATTCGGAAATTTTACAAACTCTGGACGTAGAGAAACAATTGCTGCAGACACTCTTTTTATTATTCGACTGCAAGTAGCCACACTGATCCCACCCATGTCTGCTACAGCCAACAAATGATTACCCGTAGCATAAAACCTCAATGCTATTAATAACTGGTTTATTGGAGATATAGAATTATTTCTGGAATAAAATAAAATTTATTATGCAAACAAAATAAGGACAGCATTCATAATAGGTATTATGAATATTATATTTATGTTGTATACACAAGCGTATTAGAAACATTGACATATCGTCGTTGACTAAACCAAAAAAAATACCATGCGCATACGCGCATGGTATTTTGGCCCTTACCTATATTTCTGTTTAATTTATTTTAAGGGCCACAATTAAAACTTGGGATTACTCACCTATTATCAGGAAATTCTAAGGCGTGTTCAATCTTTTCCAATAAATACAACACTGAAGATTTACATAACCTATATCTCCGAAAAAAGTCAGTTTCATCAAAACTTTCGAAGTAATTTGGTCGTTTTCGATATATTTTTGGTCTACGGATGTTATTTACGTCAAATGTAGTAGAAACAGTTTCTAAATTTTCTAAAAATTCATATAAATCACTATCCATCTTTGTTGCTGAAAAGATCACTTACGTAAGTGCCGGTTTATGGGCCAAAATTTCGACTACCTAAATTTAGGGGATCTTTTAGCGTTTAGTTGACCCCTAACAATCGGTGAAACAGAAACCAACTTTTAACGGCCCCCTAGCCATGTTTAGGGGATCCCGTAAACTTAGGGGATGTCGGTGAAAACGGGCATAAAAACCACTTCTTAGTGTTAACCATCCAAATTGTGTCAACCGTGTTTTAATTTAGTTTTGAAGCCTATTGGGACTAACTTAAGTATGATTGTAAATTGGTTTCGTATGCAATGCATTACGTTTTTATTTGGCTCTTTCTGGTGCAAGTGGTTATTTTGTTTGAGGACTTGAGAATTAAAAATGCCTAATTCATCTGATGATAGTGATCAAAGCGGACCATCAACTCCAAAAAAAGCAAAAAGATACATTATAAACAAAAATTCAGAGACGAGTGGTTAAAAGACAATAGTTTTAAAAATTGGCTGAAACGTGACCCAAAGACCCGTATCGTGCATTTTGTGTTCTGTGTGATGCAACATTGATAGCTGACAGAGTAGTGATAAAAAGACATGGTGAAGGTGCTCAGAAACGAAATAGATTAATAACCAGGACAATAAGAGGCCAAATATTAGCGCAACAAACCATTCGGCGTCACAGCACCAGTTGCGTTAACTTTAAACCAACTGAGAAAATGATAAAATCATTTAATTCTGGGATCTACAAAAAAGAAGCGGATATCGGGCTATATGATAGTGACAGTGATTGATATATTTATAATATTGTATAATTATAATAGGTATAATGCTTATTCTAAATGACAAAATGTGAAATTAAAACAGTATTTTAGTTTATAAAAGTTAATAAAAGTTTCTTGAAATCTACTGTAAAATTCACTGTATTTTTTTTTCCTTTTACTGTAATTTTGTCGTAAACACTGTAATATCATTTTTCTCATCTGGTAACACTGCTTCCTTCGTTCATTAGTCGTCCTAAAATGTTTGTAGGTCATGGTCGCGCGCGCATTCCGCAAATCCTACTTTACGTATTGCGAATAATTTGTATTGTTGTCTTGTGTTTGTGTCATCATAACAATGCCTAGGACGAGACGAAATAGTCATGAACCGTTAACAATCGTACAGTATCTCGATATTGTCGTGTGGTACAACACCGTAAGAAATCTACGTGAAACGCACCGAAGATTTCGATTAACCTAACACCGTTGGGCTTTAATTTGTGGGGAGAAATTAAAAGACTCGTTTACGAACGCGAATCCGAAACTTTAGACGAACTAAAAAACAAAATCATTAGTGCATTCGAAACTGTAAAATCACAGACTTTTTGCGGCGCCGTGCTCAATTGTGTTTACAAAACGGAGGTGGACATTTTGAACAATTACTAAAATACACGTAAGTGTACTGATTTCATAATAATTATTGTAAATACTGTGATTCCAAACTTTTTAAATACGCCAAAAATACGATAATTGATTTGTTGTTGTAACAAACATTATTCAGGTTATACCTCATACTAAACCATTTTTTCGGTGCCCTGTCAGTTCACCAAAAATTAGTTTACAAATTTTTACTTGACAAACAACGATTGGCAAAAACATGATTTGTCATTTCATCATTATACAACAACAAGTTTGCCAAATAATTCACTTTACAAAATAATCACCAGATAAACTTTTGTTTAATAACGTGTTATTTAACAAGCAATTCATTTTTTATTCATTTTATTTCATAAAACAACGTTTGGAATAAAAACGTTTTAAATATTGACTTTTCTAAAAATGAAACTCATTCTTTCATCGACTTGCGCTAATAGAAAAAAAGAGATTATTTATAGTGGGCTACCCGGAACCGAACAAGTTAGATGAGGTTAATTATTTAAAAAAAAATGTTATGTTAGGTTAGGTTAAAACTGCAACCCCCTACGCACGAGCCGAGCGAGCGAAGCGAGCGGTGCCGCGGTAGCGGCCGGCGAGTGCCAGAAACGACTAGATTATATAGAAAAATATACTAGCCTGAAAATTATTTGACCCAAATGGAGAATACCGTCATGATCACTTTGCGACTGGTTTAGAAAATCTTTACATAGTATAAAACAAAGTCACTTCCCTGTCTGTAAGCTTAGATCTTTTAAACTACGCAACGGATTTTAGTCCGTTGCAGTTCTTAATGCAGTCGCTAGTGTATTATAAAATGATATTTTGAATAAACGTTATTTTTCCAAAGGAATCTAAATATTAAATGAAAAATGTATAAATGATTAAATATCATCCGTAACATTTGTAAAGAGAAGCATTTGCCAAATAAATGTTTGCAAAGCGAGTGTTTATAAAATAAAACATTTGCGGAATGAGTTGTTTGTGAAATAAATAGTAGGTATATACGAAACGTTGGTTGTAAACTAAAAATTTGTCAATGGAGTTTTGGTGAAACATTAGTGAACCCATTTTTTCACTATTACTTTTATTGTATTTTTGATCGTCCTAAGCCGACAAAAGTATGAAGGAAAATTTGGTTTCACAAAACTTATTAATCGTGCGCGCGGGAAAGAGATGCGCGGGCGGCCGGGCGGACGGGGGCGGCGCGATTCATTCATAGCGATAATGTGCCTAAATCGCGCTACACGAAAACGGTAGTACGCGAAATTCTTTGATACTTTAATTATTTTAACGCTTTTCGTAACACTGATCATTTATTTTTTAATTTTACATTTGATATGTTCTACATTTTCTTGACAACACGTATTATTGTATATTTAAATTTGTCGCATCTATTCAATTTCACCCTGTATAGATGTTGGGGCTTATGGAAAATGTAGTGACTCATCTATATATAAAGAATCCATTTTGTATCAAAAACTTGTCAACAAAGATATACAAATCCCGGAGAAGCGCCCCATATCAGATAATGGAGTACCGATGCCATACGTCATAGTGGGGGATGAGGCATTTGGCTTATGTGAAAATTTAATGAGACCTTATGGAGGTAGGAGTTTAACAGCGGAGAAAAGAATCTTCAACTATAGACTGTCTCGGGCAAGGCGGTACATAGAATGCACGTTTGGGATTTTAGCCAACAAATGGAGAATTTTTCATCGTCCACTAGATGTCCGACAGGAACTTGCAATTGCCATAGTACAAGCTTGCTGTGTCTTACATAACTACGTGCGCGAAAGAGATGGGTATAGATTTCAAGACACACTGTACGTTCCACCAGAACTGGAAATAACCGGTGGACCCACAAATAGAGGCAGCCGATCATCAGCATCTTATAGGGATTTATTTGCGGATTTTATTAATGCAAATCCGTTAGAATGGCAAAACAGATATGCATTAGAATAGTGCCTACCTATTTATCTAAATAAAACCAATGATTTCAAAAGAAAGGATACGCTCATCTGAACATTTTAACTAAACCTTTTTCGTACAAGCACACCCCGGACACTCCATACAACGTTTGCAAAATAATTACCTACTACTACTACATTAAAAAATGACGTTTGTATACGTATGTGTGCGTGAGGTACTTGTGTTTGCGAGCGCTCTTTGTTAAAGAACTGCGACGAACACGCCGAAGTGCGGGGTGAGGTGCGGTAACTGATGTTAGTGCGGGGAAGGGAGTGTCCTTTCTGTACGTAGTACTTTAAGTATTCTGTGGTACAAGCTAACAGTAGCGCCATCTGTTATAACTGATACGAACTACGTGGGTGCCGCGTTGCGTAGGTCGACGACGTAACCTGTACGTGCGTGCATACTTTTTTTTATCATATTTTCTATGAAATAAGTAAATTACAAAGAAAACGTAAGTAAAACCATTTAATTTTAATCAGCTTTATTTTAAATTGTAAACAAGTTATTGGTTTACTTAAACAATAAGGATAAAAAAATACAAAGAAACGAAAGAATACAGACAGTATACCAAAACTATTGTCCTTTAAATAATACGTTTTTTTTGAAGTGAAACTTCTTTAGGCGCGCTTGACTTGGGGAGTAAACTGGCGAATGCGTTACGAAAACGTGTGATCGCGAGTAGGGAAGGTACGTAAAAAATAGCTGGAAATACCTGTTGTAAAAACCCGGTCCCGGTCGCATAAATATGCGACCGGGTTTTTACACCAGGTATTTGCTTCCAAGTACGCACACCGGGTACCGACTCAAAATACTTGCAAGACTATTAAGTATCTTATACGGCTACTCGCTCAAATACGTAGGTACTCAACCGCGTCAGTTTTCGCAAATGCGATCATGCTCCTTTTGGAACAATTTCGTATGCAAGTATTTTTTACCGACTTCACAAAAAGGAGGAGGTACTATGTTCGGCTGTTTGTATGTTTTTTTTTTTTGTATGTTTGTTCATCGAATACTCCGCCAATTGTCGACGGATTTTCAAAATTATTTTTTGTTCCATAGTAGATAGTTTTGAGGTGGTCCCACTGTCACCAAGTTAGGATCTGATGATGGGGTCTTACAGTAATCGAGGGCAACCTTTAAATTTTATAGGCTCACTTATTGTTTTTCGCATATTTTACGAAGTATCTTGTGTATTTGCGTATGGTTGTCACCATCTCAGGTAGCTGGGCTGATGATGGAAGTTACAACTCCTTAACAGTAAGAAGTTACTCGAACAGGCAAGGACTGTTTTAGTCAATTGTTTTGATGTTTGATAGGGCATTTGCCACATTTGGTCTCATGATCATCAAGTCATGACCTGATGCTGCAGTCAGGATAGTCTGCAGAGTACCTAACTCCTCGACAACTAACAGCAGATATATCGTGTTAAGGCTCATTGAAAAGGGCTCGATGTGTGGATAAACGTACTGTTAATGAGGAACACCGAAGTACATAAAGACCTGATGCTGAAGCCAGGAGCATTAGAAAAAGTACCAACCTTGAAATTACAGCACCGTAGTCGTGTTTGGGCTCATTTTAAACAGGACTAAATTTTAAGTTCAATGCAATGTTGACAAGTCTGGCCTGATGCTGCAGCCAGGATTATCAGCATCTAGTCTAAAAACATCAGGGCAGGATTTGATGATGGGATCCTGGAGAAATCGAAGGAACCCTTCAAATATTATTGGCACACCTATAGCGATTTGGGTATTTTTTATAGTAACTCGTGCATTTGCTCTCGGAAAGCACTATTTGGTGATGTGGAACTGATGATGAAGACCACAGATGGCCACCGGAACTACTCAATAATATCTAAGTATTTCACGGGTTGCGATTCGATTACTTTAATATGGTTGCTAAGCAATTTATGCTCGTCACAATGTGAATGGTGATACGGAGCTGATGGTGGATCTGGAGAACTCCTCAACAATTAACTTCCCTGTATCGGGAAAAGCAATATTTTGTTTGTAAAAGGCGATGATCACTAGGCTATTGTAACTTAGATAAATTATAAGCAGACCCTCTAAAAAGCGTGAAATAAAAACTTTTCTTAAAAAGTTTTTTTTACTTTAATGGTTTGCAAGTATTTATTTGTAAACGCGATTTTGCTCCTTATTTATTCGAAGTCATTGATCAATTTCCTATGCAAGTAGTTTTACTTCCAACGGGGCTTTTGAATACGCGATTGTATTTCTTATCTGTATGAAGTTATGGATCAGTTTTCTATGCAGATAGAAAATACTTGAAAGTATCTCGCTCCGTCGTGCCTCGACGCTCGAGTACGTAGGTACTCAAATAGTTCAACAACCGCGTTTGTTTTCGCAAATGCGATCATACTCCTTATCAGTAAGAGCACAGAATACTTAATAGTACTACGTACAGAAAGGACACTCCCTTCCTCGCCCTCATATCAGATACCGCACCTCACCCCGAACTTCGAGGTATTCGTCGCCGACTCTTTAGCAAGGGCGCTCGCGAACCGCAGCGCTGTATTGCTGACACACAATTATGCGATTTAAAAGTTTTATTTGAGTTTTAATCACGATGGTTGGATATTGTGATGCTTTTCCGAATTCGTATTTACATATACTGTTTGTATGATTTCGCATTTTTAATAACATGCGATTTAATAACCCATTATTTACAGAAAAGTCATTTAAACTAAACTATTTTAGTGTTTTTATTTTATTACGAACCCGACTAAGTATATAAATAAACAATTGAACTACATGGTCACTTCATAATAATGCACACGTTCGGGCAGCGCCGCCGCCGACGTCGTTCGGTTCCCCGACACAAATTGCTTTCCGCGCCATTTTTTTTTACGCTACTAGATTTCACGCATACATTTGCACGTATACAAACGTCATTTGTTTATGTAGTAGTAATAGGTAATTATTTTGCGAGCGTTGTATGGAGTGTCCGAGGTGTGGTAAGAGTCTACGGAACAATTTCGTATGCAAGTATTTTTACTTTAATGGTTTGTAAAAGTATTTATTTGTAAACGCGATTGTGCTCCTTATTTATAGGAATTCACGGATCAATTTCCTATGCAAGTACTTTTTACTTCCAACAGGGCTTTTGTTTGATTACGCGATTGTACTTCTTATTTGTATGAAGTTATGGATCAGATTTCGATGCAGATAGAAAATACTTGAAAGTATCTCGAGCCCTGGTTTAAGGCCCTGGTTTCTTAAGGTGGACGTACTTGGAAGCCCTGGTACTCGATTTTGCAAGTACGACCCATGTCTAAGGGCTACGGGCGAGGCGAACGGGAGTTGAGTGGGGGATATAAGCAAGAGAAAGCAGTGCGCGCGCACATTTTCTTTCTCTCTTCCTCTCATAGCCAAATACGTTTGAAGTTTCACTTCAGTCGTGTGGTCATAAGCACACTCGGTTTTTTTTTTTTTCTTTCAGTTCCTTTTCCGGTGTTTTCCGTGATAGCCTCATGATGCATTCTGACGTTTATATATTTTTTGATAATGGCGCGAATCAGATGCACAAAATGACGTCCGTACAAGGTTAGTTCGTTAACTTTTCACGCGCTGGTGACAGCGCGCGATATGGCTGCCGCTATGGATTTCGGTAGGGCGCATTCACACGGGATACGTCTTTGACGATTCGGTATAAAACACGATTCGCCTTGACGGATAGATGTTCACATTGAATACGGAATCGTGTTTTTTCACGATTCGTCAAAATATCCGAATTGATGTTCACATGTTGTTTCGTGATTGTGTTCAGTTGAGAGTAAACTACCAAAGACAATGGACGTGAATACTTTAATTTTGTACTGGTATTATCGTCGATCTAAAAAAAGAAAAACAAGAAGAATACACTGGGTGCATCCAATTTTAAGGCAAAGACAAAGTGTTGGGGATTTTTATACTTTGATGAGCTCGTTACGAGAAGATGATACCAAATTTTACACTTATTTTAGAATGTCTAAAGATACCTTTGACTTCCTTCTCCAAAGGTTGGATACGGATTTGAGAAAACAGGATACATGTATGAGAAAGGCCATTAGCCCTGAAGAAAAGTTGGCGATAACTATAAGGCAAGAAAAACTAATTATATTATTTATTATTCTTATTTATTGGTTATATTTATGATAATTTAGAACATGTTTTTAGAAATTTGATAGATCCAGATAATCACTTAATTGACTTAGAGCTGTAGATAGTGCCGGTGATGCACTTGGATCATCGCGATGGATCAGCGATGTTCCAGGTTGTAGAGGGGTGGGCGTTTCTGCAGACACTTCTGCATTTACTATCGATGAACTTTCAGGAAGAGGCCGAGTATTATTATTATTAGACGTTCCTCCCGGTGATTCTTGAGGCTTAGTATAATAACCACCACTATTATAGTTGTGATGATGTGAATTGTAATAATTTTCATGCCAATTCGAATAGTTTCGTCCAGTTTTAATACTCTGTATTAGGTTAATGACCCCAGATTGGAATTCCAGTATTTGATCATCATCAAAATGCTGAAGGGATGGCAGAACCCCCTTAAAAAAATTCATGTTACGGTCATCACTTCCAATTGTGTTTAATTGATGATCAACAAGTTTCATCATTTTATCATCCAATACGCTGCCACTATCCATTCTTTTCTTTTTTGATGATGATTCTAAGTGTTTCTCTTTCTGATTTTCTTGTTGATCTGCATTTTCTCTTTGGGCTTCATCTCTTGTATTTGGATTATTGTCATATGTTTCACCTGGCTTAATAATTGGCTTCAAAAAGCTCATCTCTTGATTATATTTGTAGGGCTTAGATTTTGTACCAGACCCAGATTTTTTTGTTTCTTTGTTTTCATCTAATGATTTCCTCCAAGTGTCTCTCAATTGTGTCCACCTTTTCATCACTGAACTTCCTGAAACAATAATTCATAAAACTGTATGAACGGTTTTATAAGAAGATTTTTATTTACATCGCATTATTCCCAATATTACAAAACAACCACAGATGAATATATATATACTAGAAAACAACTGTAATAATAAGGACACGGTTTCGAAACACGTCACGACAAGACGAGCGGTCTGTTGTCGGGCGAATATCTATTCACAAACGCCGTTCGCTGTCCGTCTGTGTATTTATGAATTATTATACATAAATAAAATATACAGGGACCTGATCTGTGGTTGTTTTGTACGGGCTACGTCCCATACGTTTTATAACGGTTTTTGCTTTCGTAAAAAGAGGATGCTTAGTAAGCTGAATTTGTATAATTGAAGAAGCGCTTGAAGAAGTTGTATTTTCATTTAGACTAATCTATCCCACTAGGCAGCCAGTCAAACATATGAAATCGTTTGGGTGCCTAGTGGGAACGCTTATTCTGAATGAAAATACGACTTCTTCATCCCACTAATTTGGTTTTAATGAAATATTTTTTTAGGTATTTGGCGTCAGGACTTTCCTATGAAGATCTTCATTTTAGTTATCGAATTGGCAAATCAACCATTTCCACCATCGTAGTAGAAGTGACGCAAAGTATATGGAATAATTTATATGAAGAATTTATGCCACTTCCTAATAAGGAAGAAGAGTGGTTAAAGATAGCAAGTGGATTTAATGAAAAGGCCAATTTCCCTCACTGCCTTGGAGCAGTTGACGGGAAGCATATTAGGCTTCGAAAGCCGTCAAATAGTGGTTCAGTATATATGAACTACAAAGATTTCTTTTCAATAGTGTTATTAGCAGTCGTAGATTCAGATTATCGATTCGTTTACGTCAGTGTAGGTTCCTATGGAAAAGAATGCGACTCATCAATATTTAAAGAGTCAAGTTTTTGGAAAATGTTGACAGAAGGCCGTTTGAATATACCCGAACCAAGGCCTTTATTTACAGAATCAGAAGTTCAAGTTCCTTACGTAATTATTGGCGACGAGGGATTTGGTTTACACACACATTTATTAAGACCTTTTGGTGGAACGCATCTTGACAGAGGTAAACGAATATTTAATTATCGTTTAACCAGAGCGAGAAGATACGTGGAATGTGCGTTTGGCATTCTAGCAAATAAGTGGAGAATTTTACATAGACCCATAGACCTTAAACGAGAAACAGCTATTTCAGTAGTGAAAGCTTGTACTGTCCTCCACAATTTGATTATAAAAAAGGAGGGAATTGAATTAGAAAAAGAATTTAATTTTGAAAATTTACTACCCCAGGAAGTATCACCGAGTGTCGGAACTGGCAATTCAATGAGAAATGAATTTATGACCTACTTTCTATCAGAAACTGGATCAGTACCATGGCAAGACAACAAAATATAGGCAGTATAGATTTGTATTTAAAATTTTCTCAATAAAAACTTACCAAACAACTGTCGGTCCTTTTGATCCATTTCTTCAAAATCTTCTTTCAAAATTATGCATATTTCCCGCCATGCTGCTGTTTTAGCGGTTTTGTCCTTATAAATTTCCAAAAATTTATTCCATAAAACTGGCCTGTCTTTGATTGCAGCAATCAAAACTTCGCGATTTATTTGTTGGTCATACAATTTTTCTTTTTCTTTTTTCGACATGATTTTATTGAAGCGCAGCGCTACACGTCTTAACAAGTCAAAGGAATGTACTGAATTGAGCGGGCGCGCGGCGGGTGGGGCAGACAGGCGGGCGGAGCAGGCAGGCGCGCGGGGCGCGAGCGCCAATCACGATTCGAGATTTTTAACGAATCGTCATTCTAATGACCGTAGTGACCGACGTATCCGTCTACGTCTTTTTTCACGATTCGTGAAGCGTGTGAACATGGGTATATAAAAAGCATTGCTCCCGTCAAAAAAAATAACGAATCGTGAAAAAACACGATTCGTGAAAAATCACGATTCGTCTTCGTGTGAATGAGCTCGTAGTAAAATTACCGCTATTAAAATGTGTTTACTTAATGGTTTGATTGCAACTAAAGTAGTATAAGGTAACATACCGATGATACGATATCCCATGTTCCTTTTTTATCTTCCTATCGTAATTTTTGCACCCTTTTACCACGCAATGAGGCATCTTTTTATACGAGCAGAGTTTGCGCGCGCGGATCGTGATCGACTGAATTGCGTTGGTGCCACAATTGGCATTGTAGCCCCAACGCGCTGGTGCCTTGGGGAGCGTTCAAGTATTACGTAACGCAATTTGGGGGGGCGGGGGGGTCTCGTAAAACGTTACGATGCGTTACACGGGCGGGAGGGGGTCCTTCTTACAACACGTTACGTAACATTATTTCTTTTTTTATATAAAAAAATAGGGAAATAAAACTCCCAAATTGGCAACCCTTTTCGTTTACGTTTTACGGGGAATCTCTCGATTGTATTAGTCTGGTCGCCATTTTTAATTTGTTCTCGCATGTTGGTAAACCTTTTCGTTTATATTTCACGGGGAATCCCTAGATTGTATTGTACGTCATTTAATGTTGTTTTTGTTGTCAGTATTCGTTATGGTAAGTATACACGATGACACTGACACTCGACAGAAATGTCAACACCAGTGTCGCTTGCGTCTACACGGTAAGCAATTTTTTGTGTCGACATTAGTATATACATTTAGTGTACCGGTTGAAGTGTATTTGCCGTCTACACGATTCAGTTTGGGACATTTCATCGCCATGAATAGACGTGCTGCTGCCGCGATTGTCGCGATATGTGTTTCTATTAAAATGCGTCGGCGTAAAAAGAGATCTGTATGGGTTAAAGATTGGATTAAAAGAAGAGCGCAGCTAGGGGCATATAACCAATTGTTGTCTGAATTGAAAAACGAAGATCCAGAATGTTACAAAAACTTTCTTCGGATGAAACACGACGATTTTCAATATTTATGTAACAAGATTTCACCTGCTATTAAGAAGCAAGATACGAATATGAGACTAGCTATTAGTGTGGAAGAACGTTTGGCGATAACATTAAGATTTTTGGCGTCAGGTAAATATTTACTATCATATTTTTACACCATAAAATATCTATAACCACATTTTTAATGATAAATTTTATTCGTTACAGGAGATTCGTATCGATCGCTCTCATACCTATTTCGGGTACCACAACAGACTATCTCCAAAATAATACCAGAATGTTGCGATGCTATTTATAGATTTTTAAAACCAAATTACATGGAGGTAAGTAAATAAAAAAATATTTATATTTAAGTAATATTTTAATTTAGTTATTAATATGAAAAGTTTAAATTTGGTGAATCGACAAACTTATAAACTTATTACAAACTTTCGTACGTTACATTAGTGTCTTCCGAACTTTCCCAAGTCGCATTTGGCAGTGGAGTAAGGGGACCATAAGACTGTGAAGTAGATGGACGTGAATATTGATCGGCTTCATCCAATTCTTCCATGTCTAGAATGATACGTTGAATTTTACGTTTCAATTCTCTTTTACGGGCTTCTGACCTCATATTCCGTATCGCAGCAGCCACGAAATCACCAAAAATGGCAGCATCATCAGATTTGTCTAACACGCTTATCGCTCGCTCTAAAGCTTCGTCTTCCTTCTTTCGTTTTTTAGAGGTTCGTTGAGATCGAGAGAGGTTGTCGGAGTTTGGTGAAACTGTTGATTCCAAATTTTCGCTATTAGTAGGAGAATTCTGAAAATAATAATAATAAATGTTTATTTTAAAAACTATATTAATGCTCATAAAGTGGGTAAAATATTATTTATTTAATATTAAATGATAACTTTTATTAATTATTGTTTTGTATTACAGGTACCTTCATCAGAAGATTGCTGGAAAAAAAAATCAGAAGATTTTAAAAACAAATGGAATTTTCCAAATGCTATTGGAGCACTAGATGGAAAACACGTGGTCATAAAAGCACCCCAACATAGTGGGAGTCTGTACTATAATTATAAAGGTACATTCAGTATTGTGTTAATGGCATTAGTTGACGCTAATTACAAATTTATTTATGTAGACGTAGGATGCAATGGGAGGATCTCCGACGGAGGCGTGTTTGCAAATTGTTCACTTTCAAATGCTTTAAGCAACGGCAGTCTTAATATACCGCCACCAATGCCTCTTCCCGGTAGGGCTAAATATGTACCCTATGTCATTATAGCTGATGATGCTTTTCCATTGAAGCCTTATCTAATGAAACCTTTTCCTTTTCGTAACCAACCTGGACCTAATCGTGTTTATAACTACAGACTGTCGAGAGCTCGACGAGTGGTAGAAAATGCCTTTGGTTTACTTGCAAACAGATTTAGAATATTAAGGAAACCTATAGAACTATGTCCTGAAAAAGTTATAAAACTTGTAACTGCAATCTGCGTGTTGCATAACTTTCTCTTGGAACGGAGTTCACGGCATGTGTATGCACCACAAGGCTCCTTCGACGAGGAAATTGATGGTGTAGTAACTCCTGGCAGTTGGAGACAAGACCCCCCTCCGGATAATATATTGTTCTCAAACAGACCACTGGCATCCAACATGTCTAATGAAAGTAAAGAAATCCGTGAAGAATATAAAGAATATTTTGTATCTCCAGAAGGCGAAGTTAGCTGGCAGTACAGATACATAAGTTGAAATTAACAATAAATAATAAAGACAACTTACCAAATTTTGTATTGTTTCATTTGCTGGTAAGGTACTCGGCATTAAAAATTGTAAACTTGTGAAGTAATCCCAAGTGCTTGCGTAATTTTCATCTGTGCCTTGGCCACTCTTCTTTTTTTTAAGTTTTCTCAGTTCGTTATTAAACTGCGTTCGTAAATTGTGCAGTTTTCTATTTATTTCTAATGCAGAAGTATTAAATTGTTCGGCCAGACTTTCTACCGCTGCTGCTTTCTTTACTCGATTTTTATAATCGGGATTTGATATTTGCCATAGCTCTGGCAGCGATTCATAATATAAAATCAATGATTTTATTTCCTCGGTTGACCAAGCTCGTGACGTCATTGGTCTAGCTAAAAATTTCGCGCAGGTTCGAAATTATCGACACTCGTTGCGGACAGCGCGTGCGTCCTGTCTCCACGGCAGCGACACTGACACTGAGCGACACCGTCATTACATGTGCAACTATGTGTCGCGGCGATGTACACACACAGACATTCGATGTATACACTTAGTGTCTGGTGTCTGGTGTCGTCGTGTATCCTTACCTTTAGTGTTTATGCAGAAGCAAATTGCTGTAGTCGCTGTTATTAAAGTGAGTTCATAGTGTTCATACTGTAATGTCCTCAAAAGAAGGAGATTTGTATCATCAGCTGTTCTTGGCCTATAAAGGCTCTCATACTGTAATGTCCTCAAAAGAAGGAGATTTGTATCATCAGCTGTTCTTGGCCTATAAAGGCTCTCATGCTGACTTGCCAGCGCAAGTATGTCAAAAAAATGCCAATGAAATTTGGAAAACGGCTAAAGAAAAACTAAAAAACAAAGAAAAGTTTATAGAACATATAAATGATGTTATACGAGAGTTGAAGGTGAAGGCCACGAAGAAGAAAGCAACAATGCTTAGTTATTTTACACAAGTAAGTTTACTACTAAAATGTAATAATGACATAAGTATTATATTTAGTCCAAACCTTGATTTTTCATAAAAGAACTGGTCATAAGTATTTTATATTTCTAGCTACCTATGCAAACATCAAGCACGCCAGCAACACTATGGCCCAATGCTCCCTCGTCTTCGCGTGCTCCTCATCAAAAACAGGTGCATCTGCTTATATGTGTTGTATATTATGTTCTTTTTTATCGCATGTGTCAATAATACCTATTCTTAATTAATTTTCTCTTGGTCTATAGGATTCGAATGTTGTAGCTTCATCCACGTGTTCATCTCTCATGGAATCGATTGTCGCAGTCGCTGGACATGAAAGCACTGCCGTCAAACGAAAGATGAGCGATATCCACGAGGAGCAAAGTCAGAATACTGATGGGGAAACTGTGGAGACATCGTCTACGGAACCAGACAAGACTTTGGTTGATTCGGTCATCACTAAAAATGTTCCAAGCAAACCGGCTCAAGAAACTCTTATGAAGAAAATTGGTCTACTGCAACAAAAAATAAATGTTCTCACTGAAGCAAGGGACACTGGTATAGCCAAAGATGATGTTCATGACGAAATAAAAAAGCTACGCAAAGAGTTGAAAGAAGAAGAGAAATGTTTGAAGAAAAAAAGAGACTCTGCTAAGCGTGCAAAAAAATTTCGAGCCAAAGAAAAACTGGAGAAAACTGAACGTCAGAGAAACAATCCTGCTGCAGCACAACCTCGAACTGGCCCTGGACAGCCCTCTTTAGTTGACTCGCAACCTGCTCTCCTAGAGACCATAATTAATATTGCCATTCATGGCAGCGCTGCTGATGAACGCCGCCGAACAGAGATGATTAGGAGTTGTCTCACTCTGTCCGACCTGCATGAAAGGCTGTTGTTAATGGGATTCCAAATTTCTCGAAGCGGCACATATCTTCATTTACTCCCACGCGTTTCTAACACACAAGAGGGAAGAAGACACGTACGTACTGTACCCGTAAAGTTAGCAAGACCACAGACCGAGATGCACAAAAAACACGAGGACGGGGAATTTTGCACTGCTACAATCAGGTCATTGGAATCTCTCGCTTCGCTTCTGGGACCGCAGCAAGTATTCGTTCTCTCACAAGACGATAAGGCACGTGTACCGATAGGTTTACCGGCAGTAAAAAGTCAGAGCCCTCTTTTAATGCATATGGAATACAGAATACTTTTACCTGATCATGACTGGGTCGTGGCAGAGCGGCACAAACTTATTCCTTCTGTATACGCCGGCGTCAACGTAGAACCTAACAATTTCGGTAGGGAAGAAGCTGTTGGGTACAGCGGGCCGACACACATATCCATAAGGAGCGGGAAACACTCATCCTCCACAGCGAACACCCACGCTTATGATTTCGAATCACTTTTATCAATACCTTCATTCAAATCCTTAATGATGACAGAATCGAACACCGTGAAGCCAGTAATCATCATCTTTGTAGATGGTGGGCCGGACGAAAACCCGCGTTATCGCAAAGTCAAGAACTTTGCGATTGAACACTTTAAAAAATACAACCTGGACGCCCTGTTTATAGCGACTAATGCTCCTGGGCGGAGCGCATATAACCGAGTTGAGCGTCGCATGGCTCCCCTCAGCAAACGACTGGCAGGCGTCATTTTGCCTCATGAACATTTTGGTTCTCATCTCGACGACAAAGGAATGACTACGGATGATGATTTGGAAAAACGCAATTTTCAGCACGCTGGGGAAACACTTGCAGAAGTGTGGAGAGAAATGAAAATTGATAATTATGACGTTTCGGCGGAGTATAGACAGCCCGAAGATAGCATGCAGGATCCAGCAGAACCAAATCTGGCGTGGTATAGCGTTCACGTCCGTGAATCGCAATATTTCTTACAGGTTATAAAATGCGCAGATGAATCCTGCTGTTCACCACCGAGAAGTGCATTGAAATCTGTGTTTACGGATACTTTCATGCCGCCACCTTGCCCAATACTTCAAACCCCAAGCAAGCTCGTAGTACCCAGTTTGGTAGACAAAGGAAAATCCAAGTTTTCGCCACTTCTTGTAAGGTTGTCCGTTAATCTGTCACCTCCTCTAGAAGGGTTTAAGCAGATGCCTTACGATTTCTTTTGTCCATCTGTACAATCCGACCTAAAGAAAAAAGTATGTCCAACCTGTGGGATCTATTTCACATCTCACAGGAGTGTTCAAATGCACTGTCGTTACGTGCATGGCAAGACTGTCCAAGACCATTGTGAAACTAGAGTACGGCCACAGCGCCTTGCTGCCAGAAGGGCAAATGAGCTTCTCTGCATTGTGCGTCGTTATGAAACATCGTCTGAGGATGCTGACTGGCTCGACGAAGACGAAGTTGATGCAAGTGGCTTAACAATTCCAGAACCGTCTTCGTCTGCACTCCAGGTGCCAGTGATGAAAGAATCTGAGTGGCTAGCAAACCCGTGGACAGAGGAGCAGTAATTTCAATCGAATTGTTTTTATAGACCTACTTAGATACTTGGTTAATAGTTGATTATTTTTTAATTTTGTTAAGAATACGATTTTATTTCGAGTAAAATGTTTAATTTCAGTTGGGTTTCTGTTTATAATTGCATTGCCAAAGGTTAAAATAAATATGTTATTTTATTTGAAGAATTTATTAGTAAAAAAGCTAAAATACTTAGGAGAATGAAGGAGAAAAACAATTGTGTTTTGTAAAGCCAAAAATTTATAAAAAAATAAACAAAATACGCAGGTGTTGCGAATTAAAAATCTCTTGTTTTATTATAAGGCAATTAAAACTATACGAAGGATAAAAACTATAACAACTTTTTGCGACTTCAGGGTAAAAATGATGACTTGAGTGTTACGTAACCTTTAGAGAGGGGGGTGGGGGGGTACAGAAAAACGTTACGGAGCGTTACAGTGGGGGGAGGGGGGGTCAAAAATCTTCAAAAATTGCGTTACGTAATACTTGAACGCTCCCTTGTCGTCGCGCGGTTGGCCCTGTCCTTACGAAGTAATATATAAGTCAATGAATAAAACGGGTACATATTTGAATGTCGAACATTAAAATACCTACGTGTAAAATGTCAACGTTCAAAACATCGAAAATTTAAATATCGGTTATATCATAATATCGAAAATTGTTACACCTAAGCACAAAATGTCTAACATTGAAATGCCGAGTTATAAAAATATCTAATGATTAAAAACATCGATAATCATTATACCTAAGTTCAAAATGTCAACATTCAATACACTTTAGTTCATTATATTTACGTTAAAAATACCTACTAGTTAAAATATCGAACTTGCAGGCAGGCATGGTTCAGCTCACCGTCCGATCAGGACCAGGCCCGTGCCGGACGGCGCGTACGTGTTCCACGCGCGCCTCAAAGAGATGTCAGCATAAAGGAAGGGGCCTGCCAGGGCCGAAGCCTGCCGGGGGTGCGGGATTGTCCGAAAGGGTTACCGCTACCCCGGAACATAAAGGGCTAAGGAAGGAACACGGATGGGTTTTAGTCAGTAAGAGTCTGACACTCCCTTCGCTCCACCCAGAGCGGGAGGGGTCATTTGATGATTTCCCATCCATAAAAAAAAAAAAAAAAAAAAAAAAGGCAGGCATGGTTGCAGGATGCAAGAGAGAGCGAAGGGCACCCCGGTGTTAGGTTAGGTTACTTTGGGTTCCCGCATTGTCGAGGCGGGGGGGCTCAGTAGCCGTGGCTTGGACACCCACGGTGAAGCGAAGTGGAACCCGAGGAGGGGCCGCTCGTCAGGGCTTTTGCCGGTAAGCCGACGACGTAGCGGCCAACAAGTAGGTTGCGGTGCCGCTTGAGCGACATCGCAGCTGAGGCGGGCCGCGATGTCGTATCGGAGGCATCGCGGCTGAGGGTTGGAGGCCGCGGTGGGAGAGGAGTGCCGGTATTGCGGTGCGCCGCTCTCCCTACCTTCCGCGGCCTTGACGGGGTCGCCACCGTCCGATGGCGGACGCGGTGGGGCCGCAGAGGAAGAGGAGTGTTGGTATGACGTTGGCCGCTCTCCCTATCTTCTGCGGCCGAAAATTGGCAGGCGGCGGGGCCAATGACCTGACCCGTCGCAGGGGGACCAAGGGTGCCCAGACACGGGGTCGTCTGGCGCCCATGTGCTGGTTTGGTCCCTGGGGTGGTCACGGCGTGCTATGTGTTCTGGTGCGCCGGTGATGGGGAATACTCCCCAGAGGAGGGTCCGGTGACGGACAGCCGCGGCGGGTTCACGGATGAGTGCTAACGCGTGCCCGTGTTCCCGCCGTAAGCGGCAGAGGAGGACACCGTGGAGTTTTAGTGGGTTGGAGTCCCACATAACTGCACTATCTCCCCGTGGTAGTGCAGAATGCATGAGCATTTCTCCACGTTAAAAAAAAAAAAAACAAAAAGGTTAGGTTACTTTAAACCCTTTACCCAGAAATAGGGGCCCCGCGTAGCGGGGCTCCGTCGACATAAGATGCAAGAGCGGGCGCGGCCTACAAATGTGTTTTTTTTTTAAGTTATTTATTATGTGAAAATAATATTACTTGAGCATGCAGAGTGCCAGCGAGCATGCATCATGCAGCAGGCATGGTTTCTGTCACGGCTCCGGCGCTGCGGGGCTCCGGCGGTCCCACGCGAGCTTATCGTCGTCGATGGTTTTAACGCTCACCACCGCAGCTTCGGCTTGCTGGCCGGCTTCGCCGGCCAGCCTCAGCCGCGGCGGCGGGCTTTAAAGCCACCTCCGCCTCAGCTCGCGGGCCGCCTCGCCCCTCTGCGCCTACGCGGGCTTAAATTACACTCTAGGGGTAGGGCAGACAAGACCACGTGGAGTCGGTTTTGCAGCGATTTGTTTCTGTCACTAATTTTTTTAGCACAACATATAAATAAATATCGATATTTAGGACATTCGATACTCTGTACTTCGATATTTACATCATTAGATAATCTGTACTTCGATATTTAAGCCTTTCGATGTTATGTTTGTCGATAATTAGATTTTAGATATATTGGACGTAGATTATCTAACCATTCGATACTATAAACTTACGTTATTTTAATTTTCGGTTTTATGGTCGTTCGATATTTAAATTTTCGATGTTTTGAACATTGGCCATGGAATTATTATGTACTACGTACAACTGGAAGGCTTACTGGTAAAATCCTGTCAAATAAAATTGAACTCTATTTGTAAAACGATATCGTTGTTTTTAGAATATCCAAATAAACAGTAAAAAACGGGCTCGAGAGAGAACAATTTAAGCTTCGTTGTGTCTCTTTCGCACGATTGCCATGTAAAATATTTAATTCCTTTAGTAGAATAAGATTGTGTAAGAAACGAAAATTAAAACGTATTATTTGCATAATATGATAAACTTATGTGAGTACCGCATATGTACTAAAACGAATTACCTAATATCGCTTAGGTTTACTTATTAAGAACAAAAATATTTCTCACAATAGCACTGTAGGTAATTAGTAAATATTATAAATTTATTACTAGCAATACCGGTAAATATGGTTGTCATGTCAGCTGATGTAATTTAGTGGCGTCTTGTTCGTTGTTGTAAGTGTTTTATTTTTATGCTTTTGATGCGATTTGAGAATCGATGCGACTGTTGTTTTTTTTTTAATGGTGAATACTTTCTGTGGTGTGAGTGGGTGTCATAAATAATTTTACCCTGGTTGTGGAATATCCTTTCACAGGTGAGTTGTTTTTGTAATAAATAGGGTGAACATACTAAATGTAAAATCAGAACCTAACAAAACAGTTTTTTTTTCTAGATTGCCGTCGAATGCCGAAATAAGAAGAAAAGCTTATTCCTGGAAAGCTGACTGATACTCTGTAATAATTATGTAGCTTGCATTTCAAACCCGAAGATTACCTGACAGATGCTCGGAAAAAATTAAACAAGCTAATTTACTGCTCGCTGCCATTCGATATTTGGGAGATATAAATATAAACGTTAGGTCTCTAACATGTGATGGCACTATCACAAATTTGAAGTCCTACGAACTTTTGGGTTGTAATTTTTCATTACAAAACATGAAAACATAAGTATTTCGAACATCCTCAGAAAAATTATAAAGTATATTGTCTATTAGACCCACCTAAATATATTGTCTATTATTTTATTTGAAAACGTACAAACATCCTTGCAACCTCGCACCGACAACAAAACATGTTCCTAACATCTATCTAACGCAATCAAACCCTCAAAGAGTGATAGACATAGATAGCTGTTTATAACATGTTTTGTTGCCGGCGCGAACCTGGGGTTAGATACTATAGGTAGTTGGGCCCATCGCCTATCGCACTGAGACGATCATCGCGTTCATCGCTATAGGTAGGGGCCTCCGTTAGAAAGAAACACGTCACGGCATGAATTATACTTAATAGGGGTAGAGAGAAGCACTTACTAGCATGTTTTGAATTATTTCTCAAATTCCCACCGACAAATCACCCTTGGGATTTAATGATTTTTTTTTCCTAAAATCCCCACCACGACTTATATCAAATTTCAAGGGGATTTCAGGAATATAACATGAAAAATCCCCACTGGATAATAATGTTAAATTAAACCCCACCAAGGGTGATTTGTCGGTGGGGATAATTCAAAACATGCTAGTAAGTACTTCTGTCTACCTCTATTAAGTATAATTTATGACGATGAAAGACAAGATGGAAAATGATGACGTGAGTGGTCACTGTAATTTTAAAAATATACCTAGTGGCTACGATTGAAAATGTCATGGTACTAGGTGCTGATGAAAAGGCATGTAACATAAAGAACATCAAGAATCGACGAGCTTGTATAGGTAGAGTAATTATAATTATAAGGTGGCCTAGTAAAATCCGATGTACCTACCTATTACATAAAATATGGTTACCCTACTTTGACAAGGACGGGTGAAGTTTTGAAACCTCTCTTTCGGCTCGCGTTTATAATCCGAGTGAACCTTCCAGTTGTACGTAGTACATAATAATTCCATGACATTGGCATTTTAACCGTAGATATTTAAATTTTCGAAATTCAAATATGTACCCGAATAAAACATTGAAGTGAAAATACCTAGTTAAGTACAAAAAAGAACAATAACTAATACAGAGTTATTCTGCGATACCTTACAAAAATATTGATTGGTGTTGCGGAATCACCCTGTATTATACTGTATGGTTAAAATTTCCATTAGGGGACCATTGATTTATGGGGTGGTGAGGGGGGAGGGGGGAGGGGGGCTGCCCCCTGTACCACCCCCAACCCGCGGAGCCCCATGGTTATGGAGATATCCATGGTTAAAGTTTTGAGGTTAGAATAAAAAATTCCATAAATGTCCATCGAATTATGGTACGGGAAGGCCCGGCTACCCCCCTATACCATCCCCATCCCGCAGAACCCCATGGTCATGGAGATATCCATGGTTGAAGTTTTTAGGTTAGAATAGCGCTATTTAGTCAAACTTGGGGGAGAGCTTCCCTTTTCCCCTAGTTTGACTCCGCCTTATCTCCGGCGCTGCGGGCAGAGCAGCCCTCCCGCCCTTGCGTGACGAAGCACGGTCACAGCGGGCGAGGGCTGCTCTCCCTCCGCGCCTCCGGTTTTTTATATACACTCTAGGGGTAGGGCAGACAAGACCACGTGGAAAGTGGGGTGCTCTGATTCGGTTTTGGGTATTTTTCGGATATTCATATAATGAGAATAAAACACAAGAAATTTTGGCGTCGCTTTACGTTCCGTTCCACAGTTTAAACAAAAATTAATTATTTTTTGTGTAAAAAAGTCGAATGTAATTGCATAATACAGCACGATTATTGTGCACATTAATTACACACCAAATATAATATGTGAATATATGAAAATAAAATAAAATTTAAATAAAAAGTATGACATAAAATTGAATTAAATACACCTCTACGTCTACCATGACAATTTATCTAACCTAAAAATTTGCAAATGGCGAGCTATTTTCCAATTTGTATGGAAACTTTAAAAAATTATATCTCGTAAACTGTGATACTCCGCGGTTTGAAATTTTGTAAAAAGCTTTCTATTTTTGAGTACTATCTACAAAAAAAAATTAACTTCCAAATCGATGGTCCTTTAATGGAAATTTTAGCCTACTGCATAATCCAGATAATAAAAATACATGCTTACCAAATTCATTTTTTTCATTTTCTGATAAATTTTCCGGGAAAAATTTGTTCGTGATTTCTTCCCATCTTCTTTTCTTTAAATCCCGATCACTGTATTCTTCTGATGTTATATCCCAAATTGCTTTACGGCTTTCAATTTCCCGAATAAATTTCTCTGTATCGAAAGTCATCTTGAGTTCGGAACGCAAAATACGTCTGGCTGCTACAACTAGTGCGCGGAGACTGACCGCAGCCACATACATTCGCCTACACACGTTCTGGCTGCGCGCAGCCAGCCGGCTGCCGTGCAAACAAGCGCGTTGTATTGGCTGCCGCAGCTGGGAATTCGTGGTTGCCTAGTGCGCGGGCTCCTATACAACGTCATATGTTTTACTGGCTGCCGCAGCCTGGCTGCGGCAGCCAGGCTGCCTAGTTCGCGGGGGCCCTAAGATGTTGACTCGGCTTGATGCGGTCGATGCTTATACTTGTTGTGTATAAAGTTGGCTTTTATATTGAGACCTCATTGGTCCTTTGCGTATTCTTATATCCACCATTGATATAAACAATTGACTGTTCATCTTAACGAATAGGGCTACTTCAAGTATGTACAAGGAAGGAAATGTTAAGATCTTTAGTGATTTAAAACTAGGTTTACAGCTTTCTATAGGTTTAAGACCTGTCATTGCTTGAATGCAACGTTTTTGGGCCCTAAATATTCTTTCTCTCTCACTACAGTTTCCCCAAAATATGACACCGAACCTCAGTAATGAAGCAACTAAATCGTGATAAGCTGTCACTTACGTATTCATATTTAACTTCTTTGAGAGATTATGGAGAACATATGCGTTTTTACTTAGTTTTTGGCACACGATTTCAGCATGGTTTTTCCATGTCAGTTTATCATCAATACGGAAAGGGTATATCAATACAAACGGGTTGAAGAGTGTATTTGGTCTAGAATCTCTGTACAAAATTTCAGCTCAAAAGCAGTAACTTTGAAAATGCTTAATATTTTTTAACGTTCATGACTCATACAACTGGGGCTTCGTTGACTCGGGGACGGCGCGCAGAGTGAATTACGAGATACATTCAATAACTCTGAGTTATTGGTTTCAATATACCCTCCTCTTTTGACATTCACATTCAAACTTGGTAACGGCGCCGGCGCCGGTGGCGAATTGCTTCTATTCAATCTCATGTTTTCGATCTGATCTTTAGTAACATAATCACTTTTGATTGCGTTAACATCTGACCGTAGAACCAATAAATCCTTCAACAACTTCGTCACGTTTACGTGATCAAAACAAACTGGTGGCAATTTATGAAGGTCATATGCCACAATCACTGGGATTTGTTCGGGATCCATGGTTTTAAACACCGTAATCATGTCCTCTTGGTCTTTTTGCTTTTTGTTCTTACGCCTCGACACGAGTCTTTGGCTTGTCTTCGTAGAAACAAACAATAACTTTTTTGCCTCATCAATATTTTCCTCGGAAAAAGCCGATGAGGATATTTTTATTAAACTTTCGTTGTCCACTACATCATGCATATTTCGTATGAAGGCTAGGACCTCCGAGATAACAACATTGCAACTCGTACACTTGACTGTATTTACACTGTTCACAGACATTTTTAACACACAAATCGGCGACCGCTCATTAGTGCGCGCGCACGATGACTGAGATGATGATGAGATGTTTAGGGTCGTAAGGACATTTAGAAAGAACAAATCAGATTGGCTGCCAAAAGTATAATGTCAGTAGGGTATAATTGGGGGTTCTGGATCACTTACTCTCGCTTCGCTCGAGTGCGTAATCCAGAAGCCCCCAATTATACCCTACTGATATATTTTGATCTGATCTGATCTGATCTGTTTTCTGGATGTATATTTTAAAAATTTTGGAAATATAAGCTAACCTGATCAGATCTGATCTGTTTCGTGAGCTTAATATTTAACGGCTGTAAAATCTTTTTTTTTAAATTAACGGTAGTGAGAAATATAATTACAAAAGAAAAAACCAGACCGAACAAATATCAACTTGTTCGTGTGGGAATCGAACCCACGACACTTTGTTTAGATGGTTGAAGACCGTGTTATACCTATTTTATTTAATTGTGATGTGACCAGGTCTTTTGTTTAGATGGTTGAAGACCGTGTTATACCTATTTTATTTAATTGTGATGTGACCAGGTCTTAACCACTAAGCCAAACGTGTTGTCAAACATGTAACAAAATAGCGAACCACTTCATGCATTTTGTTTACTTAACGATGTATTGTATGACATCATTTATTCGATGCGCTTCTGTATATGGTTTTCATCTCAGTAAAATTCTTTACGATGTTTTTTCCACTTATTGATATAATATTCTCCCCGTTATTGTGTCTACTGATGAAAAATTGGCGGAAAATGAACTATGAGCGGCTGAGGTTTTTTAATTATTGTAGAATTAAGACCACTTCCCCTTTGTAAATAAAACAAGAAATATTTATTTAAAAATGTATTATATAAATCTTCACACATTTATATTATAGTCTTTACACCATTTTTTTAAACAGATAACGTTTTTTAAAGCACATATTGAATCATGATAAATACAGGTGTACAGATCTTGAGAGTGTTCATATTGTTTGTACAGGTTTATTAAACTAGGACATCCCTTATCTTCTAAGTTATTAATATTATTATTATTAATTACAATATTTTTTAACCACGACACTTTTTCGGAACCTTTAGTATAAACACATTTATCTCTTAAAATACTTATAATCAAATTCTGATAATTCGAGTAAGGCACAACGCCTTCATTCCAGTATATTTTTCTATTTCGTTCAATCCAACTTACTTGTCGTCGTTCTTCTTTAGTCAAATCGTAAAATGGGAATGGGGCTTTTATAAGAAAAACCTGAATTTTTTTATCACATAGTATAGCAATTTCTTTTATTATGAATTCGTTTGCTTCTGTTTTGAAACCTTGTACATCTACAATAGCACTCATGATAACCTGCGCACAATGTTACTTAAAGGTTTGTATTCCACAAGTCGATCGTTTATGATCAAACAATACGCAGTTGTGTTATCTGGTATCAATGTTGAACACTCAAACTCCAATCTTACGTCTACTGGACCCGTTTTTAAACTGTCGTTTTGTCTTGAACAATCTATGATGAAAAGTGGAGCTTTTTCTTTAAAATTTTTCAGATCGAGCAAGGGATCGACTGGACTGTTGTAATATGACTGACGAAATTTCACATACATTTCATATAATATACTGTACTTATTCTCAGAAAACTTTAAGCCTAATGGTTCATACGGATAATATTGGGAGTTCAAAAAGAGTGTAATATTTGTAACTTCACAATGATCGAAGAGAGAACTATCTTTTAGTTTATTACTTTTTTTATTAGTTTGTAAACAGAAAATAACATATCTAGGTTTTTCCAATTGTGATGCAGTTTTAACTGACCACGAATGCTTTGTTGTTTTAGGTAATAAAGGGTACTCATATAAATCCCAATTTCTAAATGCCATTTGAATAGGCTTATCTTTTTCTAAATTTTTTAAAAGTGTTAGTCGTTCTCGATCTGATACTTTTATGTGTGGAACTCTCCACTGTACTCTATCAAGATTTATTTGGAAGTGGGAAATATCATCTGTCAGTATAACGCTGTTTAAATTAGAGTTACTTCTGTTCAATATAAGTTCATGTTTACAATTTATCACTATTTTATTATAATCCTCTGCAAAGCCCAATATCTTATTTAACGGTATAACAGCACTAAAATGACCATCATTTTGAAATCCGTTTAAGTTCCAACCCCATAAGGCAGCAACTTTATTTTCGGCTTCATTTAATGAAATGTATGACTTTATTGTTGACGTTATACCCGAATTTTTGATGCGATCTATTTCAATACCATTTATTTCGTATCTGATGTCTTGAAACAGGAACAGAACAGGGTTATTAGTAAATTTAACAGCTTTCTCAATCGGTTTTCCATCTTTTCCGTACAACTTTGTGTGACCTTCGATGTAAACTGAACTGGCTGATGGTAACACGTATATGTCTTGCTGGTGGATAGGTATTCTGATTTCATCGTTTTCTCTAAAGCAGTTGTTGTAAGGATTGTAAGAATGAATTTCAAAACCTTCGATAGAATTATCGAAGCTCGGTAAATCATTAATTTGTAGTATATTCATACTTTAAAACCCAATGCTTTTAGAAAGTCTTTATTTGTTTTAGTTAATTTTTTCACTTTTTTCTTACGTCTATGCACCTTACTGGTTGTAGAAGAAGTAAGGTGTTTCATTTTGAGGGCTGGCTTTATATTGTATACTATCATTTTACTTTTCTTAAATGAAGTCGTAGTTGAATATGTTCTATAAAAGGGATGCTGTAGCCGAACTCATCAACAACCTTAATAGATATAGATGTAATTATATTTTTATTCACTGGGTAGTAAATAACATTCTGAGGCGTTTCTATGTAATGATGTCCTGCAATATTATTATTAGCTATAAATTCATGAATAATATGGGTTGGTATACCGTTACTGTAAGAACCATATATTAAATCACATTCAATTCTGATTACAGTCGGAATATTGTTAGAAAGCACGTTTGATACAGAGTTTGATACTGAATAGTACAACAAACCGCACTCATATTTTTCAGATAAATTAAGAGGTGGTTGAAAATATGATTCTACTTCTGATTTATTCCCAGAGATAGTCACAGTTATAGACATAGTTGCATACTGAACACTTTCTAATAATTTTGTTTCTTATATTCTATGTCTACTCCAAAAGTTTGTTAAAAAATGTAAACAAAGATGTCCGCAATTGTAAGGGTGATCACCCTGTATATTTTCATAATTATAGTGGATTTTCGAGCCTAAGTATTTTATAAATTCCTTGGGGGGCTTTAGATTTCCATAACTGTCAAAATATTCAATATAATCACTGTATTTTGCATAGGCTACCCAATGAGAACCAGGATTGTTAGAACTATCTAAATTAACAACTCCACATTCATTTTTATAAGGATATTTAGGGAGTTCATTTCTCATAAAGACACCTCTAAAGTAGGGAATACTATTTCCATATTTTAAAATGTCAAAGTTAGTTAGAGCTCGTTTGGGTAGCCGATGTATTAGTTTTTTTCTTTTGATACAAAAATTCCAAGTCCATCTTTGTGCGGTTTAAGACGTAGTCCTTTTCCGATGCAAAGAGCCTCCATTTTTTCATTATGTCTCTTCGATTCTTCGTACAGTTTTTTAGCCATCTTGTATTCATTTATAGTTTTAGCAATACCAGCTGCTCCACCTGCTATAGCTCCCGCGGCTGATAATCCAGCAAAAATAGGAATCAAAGGTAATACTCCACCAGTTTTTGGTATTGGAATAACCCGAGGAAGTTTAATGGATGATTCATTAGCTAATTCTCTGGCAGCAGTCATAGCTAATGCTATCGCAGTTTTTTTGCATTTTGGTTTTAATTTTTTCATATGTTTTTTCGTAACAGATATTACAGTTTTCAATTTCTTTTTAAGACCTTTTCCACTAGTAATTTCTGGTGAAGAGTTTTGGCGACGAGTTTTTTTTAAGCCAGTACCGGTTTTAATTTTCGCTAACATAGCGTTCTTTACTAGATGTGCTGCGAATTTTTCTCCTGTACTTGCATCAGGAGCAACTGTTCGTTTTTTTGCCATTTCTAATAGAACTAGATCAGCGTTGTGACGATCCTCCAAGTTTGACGACTTGTAGTATGCAATATCGTGGTCTTTACAATATTCATCCAATTTATTAACGCCTTGGTCTCCACGCCTAAGTCGCGCAATTAATTTTGTACCAGGGCCACAATAATTATATCCTGGCAAATGTAATTCAAAAGGTAGGTGGTTTATTAACCAATTAAGAAGACTACTCTCTCCAATACACATCATTAGACTGGACAATCAAGGACTTAACACTTTATATATTAAGGAGTTTGGTAAGTCAACTATGTTTATTTATATCTCAAAGCACATTTGTCTTATCTATCCAGCTATTTTCATTAGAAGGCAAGCCAAGCCATTTTACGAAAACTTTATTCCCTTTCCTTTTAAGAACTTTCTCAACTAAATATACATTGGGGTGTTTTGTCTTCTGAAGTTCTTGCTCATAAAATGCTCCTAGGATAGGCTGTCCTCTGATCGTATCTTCAATTAAGTAAGTGATAGGAGTAGTATTCTGCTTGTATCTAATTTTAAATATTTCTGTTGACCAATTGGGAGTATAACCCTTTTCGAATGTTCCTTTGTACTTACTGATACGAACGTAATCACCCACTTTAAACTTGCTTTTTATACTTTTTTGCTTTTTCACTAAACTATTAAATCTTTTTAATATTTCTTTCTTATTTACATTGTTGACATTTGCTGGTATTTCATTAATTGTTCGATGATAGGTATGATTGTATTTATGAACTACATTGTCCAACGTATTTTTTATCCAATTATAATTACCATTTAAACTAAACTCTTTATACAGTTTAGATTTTAATGTTCTTATAAATCTCTCCACAATTGAAGCCTTTTTAGATGAAAATGTTGAATAATGATTAATATTATACGACTGCATAAGATATTTAAATTTGTTATTATAAAATTCTGTACCGTTATCTGTTTGTAAATTTTTAGGTATGCGATTATCTTTCAACAGAATTGCAAAAGCATTATACACCTCATCTTTGTTCTTACTTTTCAAAGGAAGCGCCCAAGCATATTTTGAAAATGTGTCAATTATGGTAAGAATATATTTATAATTATTATTTTCTCTCGACACTGTTTGCATATCTATTAAATCTGCTTGCCATAGATCATCTATATCCTTCATAATAACATGCCTTCGCGGAAAGTTCACCCTCGCACTTTTATGAATTTCATTTACCACATCCGCTTTACTCATTTTAAAATAATATCTTAAATATATTTTATTTAGATATTTATATGTATATGCCTATACATTGTATATTTATATATTCATAATGAATGACGTCGTAATACTGAATGAAAAGTTTCCTGATCGTCAGTATTTATTCTTTAATTATATTAGCTTCTTTTAATTCTTCAATTATTGATAAAATTTCATTGTCATGATTTGTATTACCTGCATCTCTTGAAGCTACTAATAATTTTAATCTTTCAACCAATTCATTCGGATCATCCCAATATACTAAGTCAGTATTCTTTTTATATGTTTTAAGTGTCGGCAAACTGCCTCCAATTTTTTTTTGATTGTTTTCAAAAAAAGTCTCAGAAAATAATGGTCTGATTATATCTCGATATTTGAGGCCTTTGTCACCTCTTATTTGACCTCTAGGATTAAAATCCCTCTTATGGGCGTTGGTATAATGTAGTATATCTTTGTAGACGAGTCTATCGGCGACAGTTACAATCTTTAAATCAGGTTTCTTTCGAAGTAAAAGTTCTTTAAGTCCAGGGGTGAAATCATAACTTTTATCTCCAATTTTAACCAAAACTAAGTTATCTCCGCCAATATTTTGAATTTTAGAAAATGATACTACGGAGTTACCCATCATTAAAGTTTTATTGTCGGTTCTTATTCCAAATGGCACATTTACACCATCATAAATGCCATAGATATCTTCACTTTCCAACGAAAGTTCCAAATTATCTTTTACTTCTTTTTTAGGAGAGCTTGAAAAATTTATATCAGCATCATGAAAATCTTCACATTCAGTAGGAGTGCTTTCACAATTTGCATCTAATTCAATAGGTACAGAATTATTGGACACGTTTTTATTATGCTTAATATTTTCGATTAATCTTTGAGAATTTATAAAAGTTTTTAGAGGGTCTGAAACTGGTTTGAACATTTTATCTAAGGATAAGTTAACTTCATGTTCGTGATTTTTCATTTCCTTTATTTTATTTTTTATGGAGTCGACAGACTTCATTAATTCCATTTTAATATTTTTTTCCATCTTATGTAATCACAACTGTGTTCAACTAAGAGAGAAATAACACTAGCAATATTTCTGTATAGAATTCATTTATATGTACCACATACAGACATCTGCGTTCATTAGAATTTAAAAAATGTATCGAAATTCTTTCTGTACCTCCCATTATTCAATGTAGACTCTTTGTTAATAAGTAAAAAATTGAAAGGATTACTCCAAACTGTTTTACATATTTCTTTAAACTGGTTCCAGTTTAAATCAGGACTGACATGTTCCTCATAAATATGTTTTAAGTTCACATCATCTTGTCTAAATACTATAAGAAAATTAGCATTGTCACGTAACAATTGTTTCGGAATCTTTGAATAGGTCTGAGATAAATAAAAACAATCAATTTGCTTATGCCTCCCCATACAAAAATAATTGCGGATATTCGTTTGATTTTCTGTTGCAACATCGTCAAAAATAAATATAGAATTTGGTAATGCTTCACTGGGAGATATAACATCTTTATTGTCGCTAAACTCATAGAATTTAATTTGAGGTACTCTTCTTAACACTTCACTTAAAAAACGATATTTTGGTTGGAAATTCGTTTTCGAGTAAAGATACAGATTTTGAAATTTGAGACCATTTTCATGTAATAATAAACTGATCATAACGTTTGTTTTACCGCAATTTGAGGGCCCACATATAATACAACGAATCGTATTAGGCAATAAAGCACTGTGTCGGATCTGACAACTGGAGTCATTAAAATTAATATTATTTACATTTAGAGATATGGGGTGTTTGATCAACTTCATCTTGCCTACTAATTGCACTTTTCTCGATCCTTCAATATATATATATATATATATATATATATACATATACATACATGATAATTATAATAACAGCTATAGTTTCGCTAAACTAGAATTCTTTTCTCAACTATTAAAGTATTTTTTGTTACAATGAATCATTTAATAGCTGCAGCCAGTGCAAGACAGTCACTTGTCAATAATTTTCAAATTAAATATTTTTTTTTTTTTACTGAAGGTAAGTTTTGATATAATTATTATTGAAAGTTTATATCCAAACAACTTTTGACTAATTTATTAACTTTTCAGAATAATGTCTCTTTCACCATCATACAGTCCTAGTGTTTGGGATAATGAGATTTCTGCAGGACACGAACAATCGCGATTACACGAGGTATGTATCTAACTAATAATGGACAAATATTTACATCTTTTTAGATACCTACAATGATTTTTGACATTCAACAATAATAAATGCTATTAAATATTAAATACTATTTTTGACACAAGAATGTGTCAAAAATAGTATTATTGTATCGCTGTCATATTTATACTTTATTTCATTCTCTTTACAGAAACTGAGTGATCCTTATCTTGTGGATAACGATGCTGTTGTTAAATCATTTTATTTTACTCAAGATCTGAATACCTCCAATATTCCAGTTATCAAAACTGTGTCACAAAAACATCCAACAGAAAAAATAAAAGAGAAAAAAAGGAGGTCTGCAAATATGAAAAAAAGTAAGAAATCTCAATTTTATTCAAAAACTATTATATCAGATAATTCATCTTATATTATTCGGAAAGAGCCAGGAAAAGCTCATCATTTGATAAATATAACTATTCATGACATGAGTGACAATGCTTCCGGAATGAGCTGCAGTGAAAATGACAGTGCTCGTGTAAGTGTTCAGTACCTAGTCAGAAACAATTGTGATGAAATAATGAATGAAACTGAATATTTGATTGATAAAATAGTGAAAAAAATTAATTTGTGAAATTGATTGTGAATCTTATTTCTGAGGCTGTGAATCTTATTTTTTTTAATTTAGTGTGACCTAATAAAACAAAATAGATTCTGCAAACTGTGTTTTGAATTACCTGATTAATTAATTACTAGATGATACCTCTTATTAATAAACAATGTGCAAACAGTGTATATAATTATGTCAAAAGTATAATTATACTAATGTTATTCATGATAATAATCTATACACATTGTTTAAAAGAGGGAAATCCTTCGGAAAGGGAAAAATAAACGAATAAATACAGAGTACACATTTATTGATTAGACATTTTAAATACAGAGTACACATTTATTGATTAGATATTTTAAATACAAAGTACACATTTATTGATTAGATACATTTTATAAAATTATATCCTTATTACATTTCTCCTTATTATATCCTTATTACATTACACATTTAATTCAATTGTATTCAACTTAGTAGAACAAATAGACACATGTACTAAAGTATTGAACTATAATGCCCCCAAGGTAAAGTGTTAAAACAACCTTCAATCCTTTGCCTTTTGTCATCATCACTGTTAAGAATGAGCTTATTTAACTTTTGTGTAAAAACTTGATGATTTTTTGATCTTATAACATACATATCATCTCGAAGGTTATCATTTGACATTAATGCTCTTTTATATTTTTCAATATCCAATTTTTTTGTTACCGACTTTGTTATTCCCTTTGCTTTCTTTATAGTTTTATTTTCCGTGCGTATACAATACAACTTAGCTCGCAAACCTACAAATTCTGAAATAATCTCTCCACCCAATTCGTCTTTGAAATAACCTGGTATTTTCATATTAGCTTTAGGTAATCCATACATATTGTTATCCTCAAAATTGCTCGTGTCAAAATAACGAATATTGTTTTTCATATCTTCATAAAAATCTTCAGTTTTTACCAAATAAAGTAAGCTGTCAGTATCAGTGTAACATAAAATAACATTATTTCCATATATTTTTTTAATTACAGAATAATGAAAATTATATAAATGCGTTTTAGAAATTTCAAGAATAGAAAATCCAATATAAATAGGGCGGTCTAATATAACTTTTGTTTTATTCAATTGAATAGCTACTAAACTTTCCGAAAAAATTGACAAGTCCTTGAAATGCGGTGCGCTAATATACCTTTCAGCACCATGCAATTTGTTGGTTGTATTTAACTTATCTTTCCATAATTTTACAAGCCTAACATCAACTTGTTTCCGCTTGTTTTCAATTGTTTTTCCAAAAATAGAATTGTTTTGTTTCTTAAAAAAATCTTTTTCAAAATCAGATTTAGCTTTTTGCCTGAGAGAAGTATTTAATAAAATATATGGTTTTAAAAAGTTATCTTGATAAAATGATAATATTCTGTATATTTTTAACAATATTAAACCATTTTCTAAACACTCTTGCAAATGCATATAATGGATAACAAAACGATGTTTGTTATACAAATTTGCAATTAACTTTTTACATTTGTTTTGCATAGGTGAATATTTTTCGGCAGCAAAGGGAAGATCCGAATGAGCATTATGAATGTTAGGTGGGTAATATAAATCTACCTCCAAAATGTATCCCTCATCACCGTTTTTGTTTACGACATTTATATCGAATTTATTTATTTCATTATCGTTAAGAAATCGGAAGTTACGCATTGGAAGTTTTTGCATCATTGCAAAGCCATATAAATTCACACAGTCAAGATAAATAAGGTATGAGCTTGCCTCGTTCTTATTATACGATGATTGATATTTGTTATTAGCTTTGGCATATCTTAATGAGCATTGGGCAAGACCTCCGCGAATTCCATTTTCTATCATTTGGTACATTTCTACGTCAGATATTAAATCAAGCTGAACTTTAGTGTACAACAGCATAGCATCCCAACTTAACGATGGTGATGAAACATAATAACATGGGTCTAAATTGTAATAAAATAAACTCATTTCTCGAAACTTCTCAAAAATATCACATAATAACAGTACATCACATTTTAAATAAAGGTCTGTGTACTCTCCTAAATTTTTTATTTTAAAAGTTTGCCATATGTTTAAAGCATGCTGATAATCTTCAGTTGAAATATTTTCTCCCGTTAGTTTATTGAAAAATTTTGACTTTGCAGGCAGCTGGGTTTCATCATATTTTTCCCATCTGTCTACATAGTCATAACAATATACACCTTTTCTACATGCTAAATTGAATAAACGATCATGATTAAAAAACAAGCGCATGTGTTGAAAATCATCTGCGTGTAACATTTTTACCAATTTATCTAAACTAGTGCTTAAAAAGTTAAAAGAATCAATAAATTTTAATTGAACTGTAGTTTTATTATCGATGGGTATGATTTTTGTAAAAGATATGTACTTTTCTTTTGACTTAGGAATTAAAGTAATTTTGCCAATTATATCCGACAGCTCTTTTATAAATAAATGGCAATCATATCCAGATAAATTGTGAAAAATTATAGGTATGTATTGACACTGTTTTAAATTCAAATTACAAGCATTGTGTGCAGCACCTCTATATTTACCGGTGAAATGATCATGATCTTTAACTTTTTTATCAGTTTGTGTAAACTTGGTTTTACATATGTGACATAAATCAGCTATTTTGAATGAATTTAACTCATCAGAAGTAAGAGGTATCATTGACTGTTTATTTTGCAAAATTTTGTACAGCCTTTTTACATCATTTGTAATGGTTTCAACAAACTTTTGCGCGCAGTTTGGGCCTCTATAACTAACAAGATTATTTAATTCAGGTTTGGACTTGCAACAAATATAATAAGCATGCGATGATGCTTGATGTGCCTGCACAGATTCAGTAAAAAGCGATTTATTTTTGTCTGAGTAATTGCAAAGCAAACTTTCAAAATCTCCGTATATTACAATTGGGATTCTTTGCGTTCTCTCAAAGTTTGAAAATTGTAATTTGCTATGTTCATCAGGCAAAACTGTTTTTATTTTGCTACAGTTGTGATTTAATAATTTATCTTCATCATCATGATACAAAAAACACTCATCACATAAAAATAGTTTAGATTTATGTTTGGTTAATTGTCGATGCACAAGGCGACCAAAATTTTTTATTAAACAAAAATGGGCTTTATCACCTTTAGTTATGTACAACAAATTGACATGTATAAGCTTTCGTTCACTTGTCAAATATAATGGACCTGTTACATGATTACTAGCTTCAAGACCATATACATTTACACTTATAGAAGGATTATTTTTCTCAAAGATTTTAATATCATCGAAACTTGGTGGAAAAGACATATCATTTATGTTTAAAAGAAACGTATAGTGTGGGTACGATTGCATTCTATTAGCGTTCAATTTTTTAGGAAACATGTGGGCAATAATACACCACAAAAAACAATGATTGTCATTGTTACGTATATTCAAACATGACTTTGTGTTTTTTATAACAGTAGGCAATTCTAAGTAAGTGCCAGCTCTCAAAGGATTGTATTTGTTTATGTTTATTTCCAAATGGCTTATAAAATTAATAGTCCACCCAGATTCGGCAAGTTCAAATTCTAAACATTTAGATATTAATTTTTCAGAGCATTGAAAATAGATGTCAGGAATATTTGTATTCGGAACTGCTATCATATATTTGGTGTTGAAAGATTTCATAGAGCTTTCATTATTTTTTGGCAAAATGTATGAAACAAATAATTCAAAATTGACTTTAATTGCTTTATGTTTTTGAATCATAAGATTGATAATTTTACATACAGATTTTGAAACTTGATTTAAAAATATTTCTGGAGTTATTGTTATGTCACTGGGTTTAATTGGATTCACTTTGTAACTTATGATTCTATTCTTAAAGGCAGTGGCAATAATTTGAATATTATCGAATTCGGAGCAGAGCAATACATTAGATTTATGAATATTTGTTCTACTATGTGCTGATAATTTTGAAACATAAATATTACAGTCTTTACAAAAAAACATGTTCATTAACAATTGGCTAATACTAATTTTATTATTTCTCAGGTTTTAATTATATATGTATATAATATCAGATTTTAATTTTAGAATTTCTTATTTCGGGTTTTTAAATTTCTCAGTTTTAATTTCTTATTTCAGGTTTTTAAAATTCTCAGATCAAGTTTCTCAGTTTTCTCAGTTTTTTAATTTCTTATTTCAGGTTTTTAAAATTCTCAGTTTTCTCAGTTTTTTAATTTTTTAGTTTGAACCTCTGAAAATTTTCTTAGTTTGAACCTCTGAAAAAGTACATATGTAATATAAAATAATTATTTATTTAAAATTTTGCAATACAAAATGTGCGAAATGAGAGTGTCTAAATAATCTCAATTTTTTTATAAAGACTGTATATGTTTCCATAAACGAGATTAAACAAATTTATAATTAAAAAGATTAAACAGATTTATATTATAGTTATTCGCAAATTAAAAAAAAAAACTTGCACAAAAGAGCGCATAAGTTGTACCTATATACAGGGTACGAAAAGTAAATATTAAAAAAACAATTGTTTTTTTTTTAATATTAAATCTAGGAAGGTTTACTGTACAGAACAGGCTGGATTTCTTTAAATTCAGCCCTTCCGGTATTTACAAGGTGTGTTAAAGCCTTCCACACAGCATTATCTTTATCAGTCGATAATTTTAAAGTTACAAAAGAATGTTTCCAACGCTCGTTTGGCGCAAGTTTTTCCACTTCGTCAGTATTATAGACTCTTAATTCAAAATAATACTTTCCTACCCTTCCTGGATCTGACTGGAAGGTGTAGCCAGTAGCTACTCGCTGAGTGAAGCAGCTCTTTAGGGTAGCAGCACGAATCAGCGGCCGAGACGATTCATCCTGAAATACATAAAAATAACTAGTTTTAATTAAAACAATAAGCGTGAAGGCAAGTAATTAAAAATAGAAACTTTTTAGACTTCTACGTTGTTTAATCTATTACTACTTTAATTATAGATATCTATTAGAAAGTTTATATAAACTCTTATGTTCACAAACAAGTATAATTTTAATGGATAAAATCACCCATTAAAACACTAAATATTATAGTTCATGAATGTTTAATCAATGAAATGTTTTAATACGTTTGAAAAAATACCTTACCTCAGAATCTGAAGCGGTGATATTCCGCTTTCTTTTTGGAGCTGATGTTGCAACAATTTGCTGTCCGTCGCTATCAGACTCTGTTTCTGAAGCGAATGGGTTTTTAGAAAGCAAAGTCTTCTTTTTTTGAGACACTTTTTTGTCTCTCTTCACAACTTTTTTTTTCGAGCCTCCGCTTATTTTTTCTTTAGTTGCTCGAGATATTGGAGGGGTGGAGTCGTCTTCTTCAACCCAAAAAGGATTATTCGTCGACTGAGCCCTGAAGACATAATTAAAATGCAATAAATATTTTTGTTATACCAACATTCCTAACAACATGAAACAACAGCAGTATACGAAAGGTTTCCTGTTAGAATTTCTTTTCACATGAATGTTTCGAATATCGAATAGGGAATAAAATTTTAACAATCTCAAAGAATACTTTAAATTACTTAGAAATCAATCTCAGGTCTTGTATGTTATACCAATCAAATGAAAATAAGCATTCGATAGAATTATATTAATACTAGCTGTTTCCCCACGGTTTCACCTACATCCCGAAGGAACTACTTCCCGCGCCTGTGTGTTAATCCAAGTTAACCTCTATGGGTGGGTGTGTGCCAAATTTTATGAAAATAGGTTCAGCAGTTTTAACGTGAAGGAGTAACAGACAAACAAACAAACAAACTTTCACATTTATAATATTAGTAGGATTAATTAATAATATGTAACTAAAAATACAGCGCAAGTAGGTACATAAGTAAAATATAATACTCACATACTTTTTCTGCAACACTTGTAGTGCAACACATTCAACTAAAAATAATCACGATACCTCAGTGAAATGCTTTTCAGCGCAACAATGACAAAATGTAAAGAATAATCTCAGATGCTTATGTATTTTTATAGACCTAAATTATAAAGCCGCAGTCATAATGTTACTTTCCAAAAATAATTACATGAAAATTATAATTCAAACTATATTTGTTAATAGAATTTCATCTCTATTACCGGAGCACTTAAAGTAGATTTTATTTTAATCATTTCTCGTAATGAAATCGCCCTGGGAATGCTTCCGAATACTCTCGTTAAGGAAAGTGCTCTCACAGCACTTTATCCTTATTCGAGTTTTCTAATGCAACTGGAGACGAAAATCTTAAAAGGAGTGATATGTCAAATAGCTTTGGTGGAATAGAAACAAATATATACGAAAACCAATAAAATGAGATCTCCGCTAGTTATTTGCTATGTATACAGAAATGCTGGCTTATTCTGTAAAGTCTCAAGTCATAAAGGCTGTGTTAGATATAGCTATCCTGTTCATTTTAATGTTAATAGAAAGAGATGTCAATGGATTTCAAAGTGATATTCCCTTATGCAACTCTTATTTGATATTACAGAATCAGGCTGCGTGAATATTGAACTTTGGTAAATGAAACAAACAATTTTAATTTTTAAATATATTAATAAATCTTCTAAGAAATAACAGATTATCTACATTATGTGTAGGTATTTTTGTATTAAAATAAAAATATCATAACAAATTATTTCGAATATGTTTGGAAATTCAACTAGAAAACAAAAAAAACTATTGCAAGATTTTTCTGCAACTTTTTTAATTTTCTTTTAATTTATTTTGCATTTTCTTCCCATCATGTCTCAATTTTATACAGTTTGACCACTTTGTTTGAATGTATCATAAGCATGCAATGAAAAGTATTTTCTTTTTCTTTCTTTCTTCCTTATTTTAGCTATTTTATTTTTAGACTTAGGTTTACTTTTTATTTTACACATATTTTTTATTTTATTCATTTAAACGTTACAATTTTATTATACTTATAAGTTATGTAGATTTATATGATATAGACACACATTATAATGTTTATTACAATTAAAATATAGTTAAGAACTTACATCTACACTTATCAACTAAGAGTCTTGTTGCATATTTTTATGAATTTTTTCAATTATTTTTTCTATATCTAAATAAACATCGCTACTAGTAATATTATTAACGACATATTGCACACATTGGTCTGCGCTGCACTTGCATGGTTTTTTAGGCTGATTAACAGTTTGATAAATTTCAATTTTGATTGTCCTTGATAACGGAGATATGTTTCCAGCTTTTGTTTTGGTATATGAGTATGCTGGAATCTTCTTGCGCTTTTGATGGGGTGATGAAAATTCCCCCTTTCTCTTTAAATTGAGTTTTTCGGGCTTCTTTGGTTCATTTTGCGAATATGGGATAAAATTAAAAAGTTCCTCAGAATCCTGAAACAAAAAGAAAATATAAATAAATAATTTATATAAAATATAATAATTTAGTAATATTAACATAACATTATCAAAGTAAAATAATCATACTCACCGACATTATTTGAGTATCTTACACGTTTACACGAGCCGTCTTGTCTGAAGCGTGCCCGCAACTTGACGCGTGCAGGCTGATGAGGCAACTTCGATGACGGTCGGGGAGGACAAGTTTAAACACGTTCCCGTGCTACACACTAATAAATTAGTAAGAGTAGCGATGCATGGCATCGGTCAAATTTGACGGTATTGTTGTTTAAATTATAATATATAGGTACCTATATAATATTAAGTAATCGATAACTTGTATCAGTAGGGTATAATTGGGGGCTTCTGGATTACGCACTCGAGCGAAGCGAGAGTAAGTGATCCAGAACCCCCAATTATACCCTACTAATGTCTATATTTAATACGAAACAAGTAAAATAACATAAAACGCTAATTAAGCATTAACTTGATACATCATTATAACGGAGCATACATACACAATAGTGTAAAGGAGAGCATACACTTCACCTCCGGAAATTAAGAAAAAAAAAGACGGGTTGCACTCCGGGAGTGCCGGCAGAAGTGAAAACTTGAATATTAACGTTGAAATAAATCAATTATTAATTTAATTAATATTACTCATTTTTTTTCAATATTTCTGCGTCACTTTTTTCATTAATAGATGCACTTTGTTCAATTTCCATATTTCAAACACTTTCGGTCTTATTCATAAAAAAAGCCTATTGAAGGTTAGTTAAAATGCTCAATAGGCCTTTAAAACATTCGATAAAATTTTGTATTCATAAACGCTTCATAAACGTTCTATAACTAGAATGTCCTACAACTTCTAAATGTTGCCATTATAATGAAGTCATCCAACAAATTGGCCAACACATTAAATCGGCATACGAGAATATCTGTCTACGAACCGAATATTTGTGTCCATAGACATTATTACGAAAAACTAATTTATTGTCTACAGTTTCAACAGTTTTGACGCGACAACGTCATGGTCGTCATGGAAACAATATGAATATGTCAATGAATGAATTTGATATTGTATGTGTCAAACTAAAAAACTTTTGAATATTTTTTTTGTATTTAAAATAAATGAAATTAAGACCGGAGACTAGTTGCAATAAAGGGCAACGAATTGAATATTGGTTGGAGGAGGATAAGGTGTGTACCTACTGTTACAGCTAAAATGTGTTCAAAGTAAGTTATGTTTTGTAAACATTCTCAATTTCTTATACTTATGCTTGCTTTTGCTTCTAATCCTTAGATTTTTTGGAAGAATTGGTCAGGGAGAGGTCTCCTTATTAGAAAATAAAAACACTGACACAAGCACTAACGCTAAACAGGGGCAGCCTGGCATGATTTACGAATTAGGTGCCTATCCAATTTACAATTTTACGAAGAACTTCGTTTGCCTGTACAAAACTCATTGTAACAAAAAAAAAACCGCCATAAGAATAATAATGACTGTTATTTTGATGCCGCTACTGATTAATTAAATCAGTATAAATAAGATAATGAAGAGAAAGAATTTATAACATTAGTTTTGTATTTCAGGTCAATAGGACTAGTAAAGATGGTGCTTAACTACGAATAGCAGAAAACGAAACGGCCTACAGAAGAGATGGCACAGATGGCAAATGAAAAGCAAACATTTTAAAAATGTTGTTCTGCTTGCACAAGTTTTAGAAGCCAAATTAGAGTTAAGAGTATTGTTCAGCCGTGAACAGGCAAGAGTTACATATGCCAGCGTCAGCATCAAGAGCGACATACATTCGTTCCACATAAATTAGTAATTAGTAAATGAATAATTAGTCACCAAGCTGGAGTAGAGTTTGATTCATCTTCCATAAGTCCTCTCACTATGGCCAAGACACCTTTAGCCATCACCAGTTCTATGAGTCTGTGGGACCGGCAATGACAAAACTATTTCCTGTGTACACATTGCACGACGTACACAAACCCCTATTCCTACCCAAATTCTGTCTGTTCCCGTAGGTCTCCCGTAGGCTTGTATGATAGGTTAGAGTGTTAGGATAACTAGGGTGTTAAGTAGTTGCTGTAGGTTTATAATCAGTAGGGTGAGGTAACCATAGATACCAGGCTCAATTGTTACAAACTTAGCCACACTGTATGCATTTGGAATAACAGCCGTACTAAGCTGTAAGTCCCGGTGCGTACAAGTATTATAAAAATAAACTGATATTTGTATACAAGCTTTTTATTAATGAACTACTCCCTAAATTTCTTCTCTTTTACTTTAGATCTTGTTGGCTCAAAATATTGCCACTTCCACGTTGTCGTCGGTGGCAGCGCAGAGGTCACTTTGACTGCATGTTTTGGGTAGGACAAATAAGGCAGGATAGGACGTGGAGCATGTTTTGCAACATAGCTTCACAGCCACACCCTACTTGAGCATCTCCCTGCAGGGTGTAAACTTCCGTGGTCGACACGGAAGCATTGTTTTCACACAAAAGCAGCAATGTCCCACAGTATTTCTTGTTGCTATAATGTGCTTCGTTATATTTTTCGTCGCTTCTATTTTGTATTGTAGGTAGGTATATAATAATAAACTAAATTGGTTAAACAGAAGTTCAAAATAAATTAAATACAACTGCGGCTCCTCGAAGTACTATTGTTTACGAAACTGACTTTTCAAACATTTGTACGTCAAATGTCATTTTCTTCGGCCATCTTTGTCGTGTCTCACTTGGTTCACTTCGGTTGGCGCCGCCGTAGAAAGAGATGGGGGGGGGAATCTCTCCTGACGGTCACGTGTCCTGACGCGATGCCCTGACGCGAGTTTAACATTTTTTACCCATTACAAAAAGTGTTCAACGCCGCTAAAGAAGTTTTCACTTCAAAAAAATCATTATAATTATTTTATTTTAGTTTTCACAAAACAGTCAGGATACAAATAGTTTAGTTCGGTTTTTGTGAACAGTATCAATTTTATTATTCTTTTTTAAACATTTTACATTACATTAATAGTTGATGCTACACCCACAGGCACAATTAACCGCCCACCTCTATCATTCGTCACCCTGTTTGCTTATATTACCCTAACAGATTTAACAAAGACAAACGCTGTGTGGAATTGGGGCAGTGAACAATGTAATAGTTTTGAACAATTAAAACAGTGTTTGTGTACAAAACTCATACTTTCTTTATATGGCCCTGCACTTCAAACGGAGGTTCACACGGATGCATGCAAATTAGGTATCGGAGGCATTTTGTTACTAAAGTTAACACTAAGCTAGATGACATTTACTAAGGTCCGTACATCGTAACCAAGGTGGTTGGCACACGTGGCTTCCAATCTTCCCAGGAATAATCGTATTCATCAAGCCGATTGCACCATCTTCTAGCTTGACCTCTTTACCTGTCTTGCAGGTAAAATGACTTCGTAGTTTCGCTCCAGCCATGAATCTTGCCGAGCTGATCGATCTTTTTGAGCCAAGCTGACGCAGTAGTGCATTCTTCACTGTCGGGTCAAACTCTGGTATCAGTGAGGCCGCGCGGAGTTATTTTCTTGTGGTGATGGAGGGTATCTGTTCGTTTAACTCACGCATGGCTTTTTGTACCTCGGTTTATAAGTCTTCTAAGGATTTTCCGGACTGGAGGCGTGTCTGTCTGGTGATGTGACATCTCGGTTGCTGCTCGTTTCGGATGCTTCTTCACATTGGAATTCACGCCTACCTGTCTTGCGTCCTACGCTTGCCGCATCGGCGTGATTACGCTTCATAGCTTGCTCTAATTATCCCACTTCTGAGATGAAACAGAAGGGCATATATAAAAAAGGTAGACTGTATAATCACACTGATTTAATATTATTTAAATACAATCAAGCAGAGTCTTAGCTTAATCGTGTAATCGAAGCAACAAGAGAGCGAAAATATGCTCTCAGAGCCTTGTATAGCTTTCCCCACCGGGGGCGTCTGGTAGTTATGGCGGTGGCTTGATTTGGCTGGGATTGACTGGCTTGAGTGGCGCGCTGTGATTGGCAGAGGCAGTGTGGCGTAACAATTCATTATGTGGAATCATTTTGAAAAAACCGAACCGAAGATAGCGAAATGTAAATATTGCAGCTAAATTTTAAAAATATCGTCTAGTAATCTAGGAAGATACATGCAAACTAAACATCCCACTGTTCCACTTGTCGCCGGAAGGCAAGAAATTTCGGTATCACAACAATCACAACCACAAGACTCACAAGAGCTAACCCAGCCAATGCAAGAAGTGAGTAGTGGATCTAGACTTGATTTGATTTCCTTTCGTTCTACCTCTTCTCAATTATCAATTCCAACGCAGCCGTCAATGATATCACACTAATATTATAAAGGCGAAAGTTTGTGTTTGTTACTTCTTCACGCACAAACGGTTGGACCAATTTTGATAAAATTTGGTATGGATAATGAGGATGAAGCGTATTCACGGCAATTAATTTATTTTCCTCTACATTTAGAAACCGATGTCCTATATCAGTAACGAATCGCTTGGTCAAATCCCTTACTGTTTGGGGAATTTTTGAGTCTTAATGGTGAACGCCTCATACTCTTTTTTTTTTTTTGAGAAAATTCGCTAAAACTATTATTTTCAATACAGTAACATGTTTTTCTGCACTCATATTTCAGTGACAGATTTAAAGTGTCACGACATTTGGTCAAAATTTCAATGTCGTCGGGTATCAGGCGTGTTGAGATAATTGGTGGCAATGGTGCAAATCACACTTTTTTAAACTCTAAAATCCTCTCGAATATATCGAACTGAACGTAGAGTTCCATCGTGTTATCACGTCTTGTTTGACTTTTAACTGTTTTTCCCCTAGCTGCTTTTGCATGGCAGTTAGGCGCTCACTAGCCAAAACACTCCAGTTGAAAAGTTCCACTATTGTTTTAACTTTATTTTGTATTTCCTTTACTTCGGATAACCCCGCTTGAACCATCAAGTTTAAAGTATGAGCAAAACACGGTACTTGCTTGTAATTTAATAACTAATTGGCAGCTAGAATGTTATTAGCATTGTCAGAAGTAACTGACACTATTTTATCTACGATATTCCATTCGGTGCAAATTGTTTTGATCAAAATAATCAGCTAAGTTCTGTGCGGTATGTCGTTGTGCGTCTGGAATACATTCTGACATTACCGCCTTAATGTTGCTGTTTTCAATAAAACGTGCTGTTACGGCAACATACTGTTGATGAGAAGCAGAAGTCGAAGCATCCGTAGTTAGGGCAATATATTCCGCTTGCGCTAGTAATAAGTCACGTCTTCTCTTACGATATTATAAAATTTCAGTAATATCGCATTTGATAACGTCTTTCATCATGGAGCAAAATACGAAGGACACAGTTCTTGTATAAATGCTCTAAATGAATCGGTTTCAACGATTGTAAAAGGCAAATAATTTTTGACAATCATTTGAAGGAGCATCTTATTAATAATTTCTGTTTTCTTTAATGACAGCGGTTTTCGCAAAATATTGATTAACTTGATTGTTATTTCGATTACAAACTAGAGTACGGCGATTCGGAATGGCAGTTACTGGTACAAATTTAGTGAAGTTATCTGGGCAGGCTGAAGACGATTCACCTTGAGATGTAGATAGAATCGCAGATGAAAGAGGTGTAGCAACACTAGCATCGTTATTTAAATCACCAGTTATCAATGTTTACATTTAGCGCGAATCAGGAAACAAAAATGCATAATCCGAAAAACATAATTTTTACATCAAATACAGGGTGAAATTGAATTCATGAGCATCCTTGTAAGTGGTCATTGTAATCATCATTATGAACAGCTTTTACTATGGGACCAAACCTGAAATCGCGAAAAAAAATCAGCTCTTCTCTACATTTTGACGAGTTATGTGAACATAAATGCAAGGAACATCAGATTTTTTTTCGCGATTTTAGGTTTAGTCCCATAGTAAAAGTTGTTCATAATGATGAGTACAATGACCCCTTAAAAGGATGCCCATGAATTTAATTTCACCCTGTATTTGATGTGAGTGTTGTTGGATTGAAGAGTGCAGCCGTGGCGTGGCATGGTGGCTGAGTGGACTAGTATTGCGTTTGGTCGGTTGTCTAAGACGCGTGGTTATCTTGTTTACCTTTATTTGGCTACCTGAACATATAGTATTTATTTATTTAATACTTTAAGCAAACAAATGTACAGAGGCGGACTTATTGCCATAGACATTTTCTATTAGTCAATAATAAATATAATAGTTATCCCTGAGTGCATAGTTGGTAGTTTTTAAGGTCAGTATTTACTATGTATATGTAACAGGCGCTTCTCGCTATCAAACTCGAAAGTTTGGCGAGTGATATTGTAAAAGAAAAAATACTGTATTTCTCTAGAAAAAAAAAAAAAGTAAAAATTATGTTCAAAAAACGTCATCTTTTACTACCCTTACTACTTTCAAAGGAAAATCAGGACCAGTCCATACAGCAAATAAACACGTTTTTTTTCGCAATGTGCAACTGGCCCTGTACCTGGTAGTACCAGTCATGATTTTGGTTTATTTCTATTTGAGATTGCCTGTTCAATTTGAAACATTTTAGTTTTTTTGCTTGTACAGCGGTATCAGGATCGATTCCGAAAAGTGAGCTAGGACATTTCATTTCCACTAATTCTTCACTGCATAATCCATCTGGTGTTGCACCTAAATAACAATGTTCCTCGTCTATAAAAAGGCCACATTTATCTATGATTACGTTTTCTTGCACTCTGAGTTGTGCTAAACCCGTTGGTTCGTGGTCCCTACCATGTTTTATTGAGGCGATATTGTCCAACTTGTATGAATACAGAATGGATTTCACCAGTGGAGCAGAGTTTTGGTTCGCTCGCCTTTTGCAAACTTTCCCAAAGGAGGACGCGGTGAGTATGTACCTTCTAAGTTCAAGCCACAAAGAACTTTCGGCTTGTAATACAGTAGGCCTCTCAATTTCATGGCGATTTGACACCTGTTCTCTCAAATTGTTTAAAAATAGATGCTTTCCTTGTTCATAATATGTGGCGTCCATATCGTTCATAATATGTGGCGTCCATATCCGGTTTTTCACATTCTTTTCCGTAATGAGCATCTACTGGATTGTAATTTTTTTTTTGCGAGCACTATCTCTACGAGTCATTACTTCTAGAGTATTTTTTGCATATCTCCCGGCTTCCAACGATTTTAGTGATTTTCCTGGACGAGCGTGACAGATTGATTTATAAAAAGTGTATTGTGGCTTGCCGGTATTAAACGATACCACTGCTGCATAGCATCGTGTAGTGTAGGAGTCTTTCAACGAAAAGTTGACACGTTTCCCACCTACGAGTACCATCTTAGCCACGATACTATTGAATTGCTCTGCGCGATTATTGGTGTAGCAATGTAAAAGACTCCGAGAATTGTAGGCGAGTTGAGATGCGTTCTTCTTTAGTTTTAAAAGTAGTGTTGGTATTAATGGGACTAGATTGGGCTCTTTTTTCTCTCATCTGTACAGTAATAACTGTCACATTCTAAATGGTCCCCAAAGATGTGTCGTGGGCTATTAATAATGTCTTTTTGAAGATTTTCTATTTTATTTGAATCTGAACCATCGTCCTGTTGTCTATGTCTAATAGCAGCACGAACAGCAGTACGTAGTCTTTTCAGCCGGTCCATATTTAAAAGTTTACGTTCGTTTATAGGAATTGCTGTATCTTTTTGAAGCAACAAGTTCTTTCCATTGTAATTCCTCAATAAATGGTTTGTACATTCAATTTTTTGTATGGGTATATCCGGATAAGGTCGACTTTCTAATATACTTTTATACGTACTAGAATCGCCATCTGCGATTAGTGTTTTATAAGTTAAATTTCTTTCTCTAATGGAATTTTTAAAACCTTCAACTAATATGGTTTGCTCCATGCTGGTAGACGACCCCGAATGATTTTTTGTGCATTTGTGAGCTTTTGCTGGGCTGCCTTTTTTGTTAGCTTGAGCGCAAATAACGCAATATTTATTGCGTACGCCAATGTGTAGCACTTTACCAGTATGTTCATCGATTATGGCTGCAACACCAGAAGGTATAGAGTAATTATTTTTGTAAGAGCGTTTGCCCCAACATGCATCTGCTTCGACCGGTATCATTCCTATACCTGAATCGCTCACATCGCCACGTGATATTGCCGCTTCAATTTCCTGTTTGGCAGCATTTAACATTGTCGTTTTAGCAGCAGTCTTCCATATGTTGAAAATAGCATCATGTATTTGACTGTATAATCGAAATGGCATTGTTGGCAAATCCATCGATGTAGTGATCTCATTTAAGTTTGAGAGACCAATTTCCGTAATGATTGCACCTGATACCGCTCCTGCATTAAGGTCGAGTCTTGATTGCTCAGTTGTGTCAGTCTCCGAAGTTTTTAGAACAAAGCGAGATCCACACATCATACACTTCAAGTCAAATTTAGATATTTGCCGCCAGTAGGCTATTCAAATTTTGCCGCCCCTACCGACCTCTACAATAATGATTGTGTCAGTTGTTAGATAATATACCCCAACGATTTAGTTAAGATTGCACAAGAAATAGTTTTTGGCGTATATTTCTGGGCTATTATAAGCTCAATCATATACTAGATACTAGTAAGGCGGGGTAAGGTATGTACTAACACAATAATGTACATTCGGTAAACAATATTCATTTGCTTTCTTTAAAAACAGTATATTCAATTATATGGTATGAATTGAATTTTACAGTACCTTTTTGCGCGATTTTTTATTCCCTAAATCTTAATATCGTATCTTATATCAATTATATGAAATCTTTATCATTAATTTTGACTCTGCACAGAAGAGCTAAGGCGTTTAGCTTTTCTTGGCTCAAGGTAGACCTTAGATAATTTTTCACCCGTTTTAAGCAAGAACAGCTTCTCTCACCCAAACAATTTGTCGCTGGTGTACATACAGGCGCGGTCGCAGCCCAAAATTTTGAGCGGGGTCACCATGGGTGCTGAGGAAAATTTTTAAGGAGGTCTTGTGGTCATAAGCGCTACTGCTGAGCATAAGGTTGTGGGTTCGATTGACAGGTCAGAATGTGTTACTTATTAGATTTTTTCACCTGGAATTTCTCAGAAGCAGCCGGGTACTTAATATTGCTGCTAAATTGGTTGCACCATTTTTTGAGAAATATTAGATATTAGAACCACAGATTATGAAGGGGGCGTGTTTTCGGAAATGTTCATTTTCAATCTTATTTCAGCAAAATGATTACAGTACTTTTGCAAGTATCTTAACAGTTTGGCTAAAAGACATGGACAAAAAAGTACATTCCAAGTACACATACATACATAGTAAATAATATTGTATATTAAAAATAGAAAAATGAATTAATACGTTGTTTTTTACCTCTCTGAACTCGTCAGTGTTTATTTCAAAATATTTAGTAATGCACGATGAATTCAAAGTACCGTTTGTCAACTTCCGCCATAGTGGACCATAGAGAAAGATAAATATATTAATGGGCGTTCCATACCATGAATACTACTTGTAGACATGTGACGTGGACGACAAAATGCTCATATTAGGAACATTTTATTCTTACGAAACTATCTTCATTGGTATTTGTTGCATTTAATAAAATTATCTTTTCATAATATTGATGCGTAAGATAGTTTTTTTTTATATTTCACAAACAAAAAAAATCATAAAACGGAACGCGTTTACTTATTTGACAATGACAATGTGCGTTGTCTATGTCGAATGTCAATGTAATGAAATAATCACAAAGTAATAATAGCAATTTGATTGGAATTAATGTTATTGCATATTCTTCATTGCGTACCTACTGTGTTTATGTTTTCGCGAATATTCCTATTTGTCCCCTGCTTATTCCTACGGACTGATACCTTCTACCACTCAATTACCTTGCTATTAACACTGGACTCTGATTTGCATTTCGTTTCGGATTTGTTTTGTGGATCAATATGAGGTGCATCAACTGCGGAATAGCCATGCAAAGGTTGCAGAGGCATCTCATATCCTCGCTTTCTGCACACCATCAAACAATTAAGAGTTTCGCGTTGGATAACCAATGCTCAAACCGAGGAAGCTGTCTGTTGGAAGCTATTTTAGGGTACTATTGTAGTTGCCTTGTAGGAAACAGGACCGTTAGTTGTTGTTGTCACGTTATGACAATTATCTGGTACCTTGGTTGAGCAAGACACCAAAACATTTTTAGACAACATATTATTAACAATTCAAGAATATTAAAACAATCTAACAAAAGGCTAATCTTGAAAACCATAATTACAATAATAACTGTAAAACAATAATATATAAATATGCTTGTATTTTTTAACATGTCTGGTTATGTTTAAAGCAGCTATTTATGTAATTACTAAAGCCCTATACTTACACTTAATCCAGGTTACTGTATTTGTGAAATAAAAATTCTCTATTTTACACAAGCTGGTTGATTGACCTCACTCGGTATCTTCATTAACACTCACTATCGCTGCAATTTATGTTATTTAGGTAGACATTTAAGATATAATAATTATAATATAGGTAGCAAAATATTTTTATTATTTTCTCTAATAAATAAATAATTATTTTTACTCTTTTGCTTTATTTTGTGCTTCTCTTTTTTATAGTATATTGAACTACCTATTTAAAAAAATATAAGGGTAATCTATAAAAATGTAGGTACTTTAAAGAAAATCATTAATTTCGAATATACTTTGTTAATTGTTATTATGACTGCCTCGTTGGTCTACGCTACTGCTGAGCATGAGGTCCTGAGTTCGATTCCCAGGTCGAACAAAGAGATATAAACCCCATATCTCTCTCTTAATTTTATCATCAGGAATTTCTCAGTAGTAGCCCGGAGTCTGAACTTGTGCGCTTAATGGCAATCAGCTCGCCCATGGGACTCAAAATAACTGGTGAAATGTGGTTGTACTACACCTCTGACCAACCCTTCGAGGAATATATAGGCGCGATGTTATGTTATGTTTGTTATTATTGTCACATTTTTTGAGACTATCACCCAGTTTCATAAAAATGTTAATCAATATGCAGTTTAAAATCCTTCATTTAGGTGGCCATCACTTTGTTTAAATGCTTAATAATATTAAAACCATATCAGTTATACGTAATAATATAATTCACAACTGTTCGCTATTTTAAAGCGCCTTTAAGTGTTTTAATAGCAAAATTATAATCTATGCACCTTATTGCTAGCGATCTGATTAAAAGGTTTAATGAAACTGTTTTTTGTCTAGTTTGTTGTACTGACAAGTTCTCTGAGTTTTTTATTTGTAGCAATTTAATGAGCAAATATTCACGAATATAAAACACCAAAAATCATAGGTGTACAATAAATTCGATAACTATGCCGACGTCCTTACAAAAACTGGCCATGTCCTTTACACCGCGCTTTTGGTTGATTTTTTTATTAATTTCTGAATAATGTGATTCCACAAAATTATTTGTTTTATTCTTTTCACCGTAACATGTAAAAGAGAACGGGCATTCTAGCCTACGAACCAATAACAACACGCGATATATCATTGGAAAGGTTTTTTCACGTACTTTAACTATTGTTCTGGTGGAAAGTCCCAAATCGCTGTGTGGAAAAAGTTATTGCACAATAAAGCCAGACTTGAGTAAAAGTTTTGTTTTTCAGCCTTTTATCATAAAATGGTATAACAACAAGCAATACCTTCTTTTATGTAGGTACTTTCAGGTAGCCAGTACCGACAAAAATATCAAACTGTGTCATTAAGTCAAAATCTACAACTGTCTGTGTCAAAATGTATTCTAACCGTAACTTGTCTGTACCACTGGTTTCTTGTGTTTTTCCATACCGCGTCGTTTTCCACCATTTTCATTTGTCATTATTATTATTTGACTACGACCTTTGGCTTTGTTTATCTCTTTTTATGATGTTTTAATCCTCGATAGAGGTTTTCGTGATTGTGTTCCGGGCTTAGAAGCTTGCGGTTATGAAGTTCATTTGCCACCAACAAAGGACAGAAATGACACTAAACTGTCTACCGAACAGGCCAACAAATCGAGACTTGTTACTTTGTCTCGGTGGGTAGTTGAGGTCATTAACGGTCGTTTTAAACGCGACTTCGAGTTACTGCGTCAAGATTATTTTAATACAACACTACGGAATCTGTTTCCCGATTTTAAAATTGCAGGTGCCCTTATTAACTCTTTTCGTGAACCTGTGACTGATAATACAATGTGTTTCGGAGGGATGTGACCAAACTTGGGGGTGTGGTACAGGCCATCAAACTGAACAACTTTTACCCGGGGACCAACATCGTAATCGTGAAAAAAAAATCATTCGTCACATACATTTGGTCAAGTAGGTATTGAAGTTTTGTATGGGACGACTGATGTCTTTTTCAAGATTACGATGTTGGTCCCCGGGAAAAAGTTGTTCAATTTGATGGCCCGTACCACACCCCCAAGTTTGGTCACATCCCGCTGAAACACATTGTATAGACGCAGAAATGATATTAAATTCAATGAATCAAAGGATCAACATATCAAATATTTTATATAATTACGTAAATGACAAGAATCTTAATAGACAAAGAATCGCGTTTATGGCGATAGATGCAAACCAACAATTAGATGACTTTCCTCGTTTGACACCAAGTAATTTAAAGCTTTTCACTCTGGGATCATATCAGCTTAAACTAGCCAAATCATATTGTGCAGAGCATTTGCACAATGGCCTATTATAATTAAAGTGGAAAGAGACTTGGGGATTTGCAACGGTGCAATATGCCTCAAAATGTCTGGTCGCTAAGAGGCCGTATACCTACAGTCTTGCCATGTAAGGGTAAAATATATTTATGTTACCTTTTGGTTATTAGAGACGTGATTGTTATTAGTGCGATAGCACAATATTATTGCACTTGCTTAATAGGGCGCCGGAAAATAAGGAGTTGTGCCCATATAACCTCTATTGACTGGTATCTAGGTGTAGGAAGGCATGAGCCGTTTAATTCTCCAGCTGGAGATTTAACTAGTATTATAATTGATGAAGATTGAAAAGTAGTTTTGTTATCTTACTGTAAAACTTTAGTATTATCTGACTACCTAATAAAAATTATTTACAAAAAAAAAAACAACCGACTTAAAAAAAACAGTACAAAGTGATAAATAACTTTAATTTCTGAATTCGGTGTCGTTGGTGCCGCATTTTCGTTTTTTGACACCGACGTCCAAAATTAAAGTTATATATCAATTTGTAGTGTTTTTTTTAAGTCGGTTGTTATTTTTGTAAAAACGTTTTTATTTTTCACTCTTTAGTTGTACCTACCCCACAAAAATTCAATTAACATTAGTGCACTGAAGAATTGAAGACACTGACTAGAAGAATCATCAAAATTCGCATAGAAATGCCGAAGATGCAGTACATTTATGCATATAACTTCGTAAATAAGAATAAATACCTAATGTTTTATATACTAAAACCTTTCTGAAAGTATGTAGATCACATTAGTGAAAGAATTAATTATCAAAATTGGTTCATTCGTTTTTGAGAAAATCGTGGACATACAAACGTACATACATACATACGGGTCGAATATAGAACCTCCTTTTTTGAAGTCGGTTAAAAATAATATGTATTTGATTTATTAATGTATTTTCATAAGTGTGTGGGCACGATGGAGTATTAATACTTTTGTTTTCCTTTCAAATCCTTTTACTTGTATCTATTGTCACTAATGAGTAATGACCGTCTCAAATGTTTCTTTAGCCAAGTTTAATATTATAAAAGGTTTAAATTCATTGTTATTGATGATAAATCTCATAAATGATTTTTTTTCCACTTTTTTGCTTTATTTTGTAGAGCAAGATCGTAGGTCCCCCAAAACTTACTTAGTTTCTCAGAAATAAAATGTCTGGGATAAAGAAGTTTTAGTATGTAGGAGGTAGATACTTCGAGTTTAAGCATACCAGCACCCGTAGCATCAGAAAAGTGAGCCTTGGCCAAAAGTATTAGGCACCCCTATAAAACACCTGCAAATAACAAAGTATAACAATAACAGAACTATCTGTTAAACAATACTCCACGCTATGGTCGTTGTTCCACGCAGTGTATTCAAACATAGATATGGTATTTTGAGGTGCCATAGAACACCTGGTCCACAATTAATGAAACGGAAATGGAAATGGCATTTTTGCATTTTTGTGAATTAAGTCGAGCTTTGTTGCGCCATAACTTTGTCCACACAGCGATTTGAGACTTCCCGCCATAACATTAGTTGAAGTACATAAAAAAACCTTTCCAATGATATATCGCATGTTGTTATTGGTTCCTAGGCTGGCTTCCATACATTCTTGCCCGTCCTCCTTTGGTTTTCCAAAATCGGTGTTCTAACCATTGAGAAACCATATAATCATTAAATTTTGTGATATTTTTGTCCTGTGGAGACTGACTCATTATATAAAGCCATAACTCATCTAAACCTGTGACAGGTAAATGAGGTAATAAAGTGCGTAAAGCAACATGTTTCCTAAAAATACTGTTTTTGGATAAGTCTATCCAAAAACAGTATTTTTAGTTTCCGAGATTTTCTTTGAAGCGCTTGTTTATAATGATAAAAAGACCCACTTGCAACTGCATTTGGAAACACTGCTAGAAAACCGCTGATTGCGGCTTCCTCAAAGTCGCTTTTAAAAAAATCCGCTTGCATATTGGGTACTGTTGTTTTCAATTGAAATAATAATTTGTATGTTGATTTCTTTTTATCACACAATAAAGCATACGCTAATGGTTTCACAACGCCATCAATGTCTCCATGGATGCTGTAGTGTTGTTTGAATGGTTTTGGCACACTTTTAAAAGTCCCGTCGCAATATAAATGACGACACCTTCCTAGTTCCTCTCTACTCTTCTGGGTTGCAAACAAAATGATCCTCATTTTACCGTCATTATAATCCGCAAGGATGAAGTTGTAAAATTATTTTGGCACCTAAAACAAGAAAATGCTTTTTATTTATGGTCATTGACAGTGATCGGTTATTTACAAAAACGTTGACGAAAATAACGATGTTGACAAGACGGGTCTAAGCGCCTAAGCTCACAGAGCCACTTAGTTTTTGAAATGATTATTTGTCTAATTTTTTGTCTAATGACAGGACACTTCAATGATCATTTCTTTTTGTCTTTCATTGGCACGTTTTATTCAAGAATTTAAAAAAAATATGCAAATGAACTAACTAAAAAACTAGCAATCCGCCCCGGCTTCGCCGTGGTACATACATAGCCTATAGCGCTCAAGGATAACTAAGCTTTCCAACAAACTTTTCAGCTTTATAATATTTATAAAAAATAGTATAGAGCATAGATTAATGTGACTCTAAACGCCAAGGCATCAAATAAAATATATTTTTATATTAATTACTTACTTGCACATCTGTTGGAGATTTCCCAAACAAACGCTTAACTCCAAGACTTTTATTCCTTTTATTATGCAGTCCAGTTTTAATATTTTCAAATTCTGGTATTTCGCGTGTCAAATTAATTCCCTGGTCTAGTACGAGGGCGGGATGATAAGTAACTAGCCTAATAAGAAAACACTTAACTTTCCGTGATAAAATTAATTTTATTTTTCGACATAGTCTCCGTGAACCTCTACGCACTTATTCCATCTTCGTTCTAAAGCAGTAATGCCTTCCATAAAATTATTTCTTTCGAAGCCTGCAAAATACTCCTCTACAGCGGCTATGACTTCATAATTTGTGGCAAATTTCTGTCCGCCCAAAAAAGTTTTTAGCTTAGAGAATAATTGGAAGTCTGATGGCGCTAGATCAGGCGAATAAGGTGGGTGGGGCAGCAAATCATACTTCAATTCGTTGATTTTTGCCATAGCTTTAAAACATGTGTGAACCCTAGCGTTGTCTTGGTGGAAGATGATTTTTTTTTCGCCAAACCTGGTCATTTTTGCTGAATACATTGATGAAGCTTATCTAGAAGATTAGCATAGTATTCTCCATTAATTGTTTGACCTTTAGAAGGTAATCTATCATCAAGATCCCATCTGCATCCCAAAAGCCGAGCCATCACTTTTCCAGCCGACTTTACAGCCATGGCTTTTTTTGGAGCCGGGCATCCCGATTGAGTCCACTGTTTTGATTGTTGTTACAAATCGACGTAAAAAATCGACCTTATTACTCTGAAAACGGTCCAGATATTCTTTTGAGTATTGCACCCGAATCCTTTTTTGATCGTGCGTAAGCAATCGCGACACCCAACGGGCCGATAACTTTTTCATATTTAATTCCTCACTTAGGATATTTTATGATGTACCCGTTCTTTTGAGATACCTGTAGTGTCAGCTATTTCAGATAACTTCAATCGTCGATCTGCTAAAACCATATCATGTACTTTCACGACCATTTCCGCAGTCGTGACGCTTTTTGGACGTCCGGGGCGGGCTTCATCTTGGACACATGTACGACCGCGTTTAAACTCAGCCACCCAGTTTTTTGCTGTGGCATAAGAAGGAGAACATTCACCCAAAACATTCTTTAACTCTTCATAGATATCTTTCCCCTTCATGCTCTTCATATGAAGAAACTTTATCACCGCTCTTTGTTCAATTTTATCCATTTTGAAAACAGTTGACGAAATATATTTTCAAATGACAAAAGAAATAATAAAATTTTCACGCCACCAAATTCAAATTTAGAACACATGTGGCCAGAGATACGAATTTAAAAATGACATATATATATTTTTTTTATTTTAACTTTTTAAATAGCAGTGGCTAGTTACTTATCATCTCGCCCTCGTAAATAATGATTTACAAAAAAAAACTTGATGAAAAGAAAACTTAATGAAGTTTTCTTTTATAAACCTCAGGAAGAGGGTCCAAGGTGGACATGTCTTCTTGATGACTATCATCCACTACTTCCCGTACAAATTGTGATGCCTCATTACGCCGACAAGAATGCTCGTTCTTCTTTAAAATATTTATTTATTCATTTAATACTTCAAGCACATAAATGTACATTGGCGGACTTAATGCCATAGGCATTTTCTACCAGTCAACCTTTGGGTGATGCAGAGACTAACAGTGGTCGGTGCAATAATGAAAATTGAGGAATAAATATTTTAAATGTAAAGATACACATAAACCTATTAAAACTATGAATATATACCTAATTACATATAATTATAAGCACAAATAAATATAAATAAATCATATATTTATGTATACTTATTTGTGTTTTATTATACTTACTAAAAAGAAATAAGACAAACAATGAGAAAATATTATCGTTGTGATGATACTGCCAGCTTCTTGCGAATGTGCTCGCGAGCCTTAACTTTAAAGGATAATCGGCTGGATGCCATCCTTATTTCCTGGGGGAGCGCATTCCACAGAGAGATAGACTGAACGAAGAAGGAAGAGTGAATGAAGTCTGTGCGGTGTGTGGGACATTGGAGAAGACGATTGTGTGATCAAAGTAGATTTCTATTGTAGTTGGCGCAAATATATTGAAAGTGGGGGGCTCGATAATCAGGGGAAGATGGAGAATTAAGAAATGAAAACAAGGTGGTCAGCGCCCTTAGCTCTCTGCGCTGGCGTATGTAGGGTTACCATCTGACCGGATAAAGCCGGTCTAGACCGGATTTTTACGTGTTAGACCGGACTCCGCCCGGATTTTACGTCAGACCGGATTTTTGTCATACTTGCATGTTCTTCCGCCCACTCAAGCGGGTGCCGCACGCACTGTTCCCGGAACGCAAGCGCACCACAAGCACATGAGTAAATAAACCGTACAGAGGCAAAGCTTCAAACAACCGCTCGAATCACACGTTCTCAGGAAGCTTTGCCTCTGTACGGTTTATCTACTCATGTGCCGCACTTGCGGCACGGGTCGCGGGCGCGGGCGGCGTGTCGCGCCGCGCGACACGCCGCCCGCAACCCTCCCTCATATGATTGCATCGCACAGACCGCAAATCAATGTAAACAAAGCTACTTGTGTTAATTTCTCGTCGCACGCATCGTAATAATGGCGTCCGCAAACAAAAAACGTTGTAAATTCACGGATGTGTTAAAATCTAAATATCCTTCTTTTACTGAGGGTAGAAATGACCAAGAAGTGAAGTGTACTATTTGTGATTGTTTTGTGTCGATTGGATACAAAGGTGGAGCTGACATAGAAAAACATTTAAAAACAGAAAAGCACATAAAGAAGAACCGATTGTGCGCCCGTACAAGTAAGATTGATACTTTCATTACCCAAATAGGTAACAAAAGTAGTGCTGTTGATGCCACGCTTGCTTTTCATGTAGTTAAACACCACCAATCTTACAAAAGTATGGACTGTACTTCGCAGTTACTAAAAAAACTATTTCATGATTCTGATTTGGCAAAAAATCTAGCATGCGCAAGGACCAAAACAGAGGCTATTATAAATAATGTAATTGCACCGTATACTATCGAAATTCTACTTGAAAAACTAGAAGACATTGTGTTTTTTGGATTGTCAACCGATGCCAGTAACCACAACGCTGATAAAATATTTCCGATAATCATTCAATACTTTGATTGGAAAACTGGCATGGAAAGCAAAATGCTTGAGTTAACATCCTTGGAAAATGAAACTTCGCTGACTATTGCTAGTTACCTACTTGCTGTGATGTATGTAGGTACACGTAAATAAAACTCAGACACGTCCGTTCCTTAGCACCGTATATTCGAGACTGTCTCATGACAAAATACCCACAATACACTACACTCCTCTATACTTAATTTAAGGTATAATTCCGTATAATAACATAAACACATAACCATCACCTAATTCTTACTTAATTGATACATTAACAAAAGTACATAAGTACTTATTACTCTGACAAACACTTAATATCTACTAAATAACTTATTCTAAACAATCGACTTAATATCTAGTAAATAACTTATTCTAAACAATCGACTTAATATCTAGTAAATAACTTATTCTAAACGACATAATAACTTATTCTAAAACTTGTATGTTGGAGGCCTGGCTACCCTACACTGTCTAACCCGGCGGGTCTGAGACGGCAATGCGCGCGTAACGTTTGCGAGTGAGGGCGGGCTAGGCTTAGGTGGACTCATCTCCTTTTCTGGAGTTACAAAACAATCCTCCCCTTCAGCCATGCTTCGCGCCGGTGACACTGACGTTGGTGGCTCTGTCCCTTCTGACCGCTGCGACCGGACCGTACCCGATGGTGATACCGGAATGTTATTCTTAGGAAGAATATTATCTTTGTCCACTGTTGGACAAACTAACGAGCTCCTTGACTTACGCCTTAACTGGTCGATATGCCTATGTACTACGTTACCGCTGTCATCTGTCACTTTATAGTCCGTATTACCTAACACGCCAGTCACTTTTCCAGGTTGCCATTTTTCCCCTTTTAGATACTGCCTGTACCAGACTTCCTCCCCTACATTCATACTCCTATCAGATCCTCCTTTGGTATCTATTTGCCGCTGTTGAGAACGCTGTACCTTGGCCATCTGATCTGGCATTAATAAGTCCAAGTGTGTTCGTAGACGTCTACCCATTAGCAACATAGCCGGACTTTCCCCTGTTGAGCAATGTTCGGTGTTCCGATAATACAGTAAGAACTTGTTGAGTGTTCTGTCTATATTCTTATTTTCATTGTACGCTTTTTTTACTACCCTTTTTACAGTTCTTACTGCATTCTCGGCTGCACCGTTAGATGCGGGATGGTAGGGCGCTGTAAAAATATGTTCTACACCTTCTAATTTTAAAAAATCCTTAAATTCACGGCTTGTAAAGGGTGGTCCATTGTCACTGACGACTTGTTTCGGAATCCCAAATCTACCCCACAATTCTGACAACTTACCTATAGTTGTCACCGCCGCCGTACTAGGAACTGGGAATACTTCTATCCACTTGGACTTAGCGTCCACAACTACCAGATAAGTTTTCCCGTAGATAGGTCCCATGAAGTCGAGGTGAAGGCGCGCCCAGGGGCTCGCGGGCCAGGGCCAGGCGCGGGGCGCGTGTTGCGGCGGTGCGTCCGCCTGCGCCGCGCACACGACGCAGGCGCGACACGTCGCCTCAACCGCTTCGTCTATGCCGCCCCACCACACGTAACTGCGTGCTATTGCTTTTGACTTAATTATACCCATATGGGGCTCGTGTATAATGTTTAAAACTTTTACTCGACATTTTTCCGGTATGACTACTCTGTGACCCCACATGATGCACCCGAGTTCTTCATACAATTCCTTTCGTCTATTGTAATATGGTTTTAAACCATCAATATCACATTCGGTTGGCCACCCATCTCTAATGTATCTGAGAACCCTTCCTAACAGTGGATCTGTAATTGTTTGTTTTTTTATTTCCGTGTAATCTAATAACAGCGCATCTTGCGCGAAATGTAGGTACGTTTGTTCCGGAACCGCTACTAAACTGTTTTTTTGTCTACTGTCGGGTAGTCTTGATAACGCATCCGCACAATTATCCTTTGTGTTTACATATTCTATATCGTAGCTATAGGCCGATAGTATTATTGCCCACCGCTGCATCCTACTAGCTGTCATGCTAGGAATTCCCGTGTTAGGCCCAAATATGGAAACCAACGGTTTATGATCGGTTCGTAAGACAAAACGCCGCCCGTATAAATACTGATGGTATTTCTTTATACTGAAAATGATAGCGAGTGCCTCACGATGGATCTGGGAATAATTTTTCTCTGCATCGCTGAGTGTGCGCGACGCGTAGGCAACGACGCGCTCGCCGCGCGGCCCCGGCTGCGTGAGCACGGCACCGAGCCCGCGCGCACTCGCGTCACAAGTGACTATCAATGGTTTACCCTGGTCGTAGTGACACAGAACGTTGGCACTTGTTAACATCTTCTTTACTTCGGTGAACGCTTGTTCGCATTCCCTACACCAAACCCATTCCATACCCTTCCGCAGAAGATTATATAAAGGGAAAAGTGTTGCACTGAGGTTTTTAATAAACCTACCGAAAAAATTTACTGTTCCTAGAAATGACCTCAGTTCTGATACATTCCGAGGCTGCTCCATATTAATAATTGCTTCAATTTTCGATTTATCAGCCTTTATTCCTTCTCTCGATATTATATAACCCAAGTAAGTCACCTCCTCAGCTAAAAAAACACATTTGCTTTTTTTTAATTTCAACCCGTTATCTAATAAACGTTGGAAAACTAACTTTAGTGCGTCTATATGTTCCCTTTCCGTTTTCCCTCCTATGATCACGTCGTCTAAAAACACTTGAACGTTAGGTATACCACTCAATATGTTTATCATAATACGCTGGAATATACCTACGCTCGAGGATAACCCGTAAACAAGCCTGTTGTACTGAAATAGCCCGCGGTGAGTGTTTATAACTGTATATTTTTTTGTCTCATCCAGTTCTATTTGGTTGTAGGCTTGTGACAGATCGATTTTACTGTAATACCTATTCCCATTTAGATTTACTAAGACATCCTCAATTTTAGGCAGTGGGTAACGATCGACCAGTAAAGACGGATTCAATGTGGCTTTATAGTCTGCACAAATTCTAAGTGAGCCATCGGGCTTATTGATAGGTACCAGCGGGGAGGCCCAGTCGGAGCAGTCGACAGGCTCGATGACGCCGGCGCGCAGCATGGCGTCCAGTTCGGCGTCGACGCGCTCGCGCAGCGCGTACGGCATCGGCCGCGCGCGGTGGAACACCGGCACTGCACCCTCCCTCACGCGCAGAGTCGCCTTGCCGCCATTGTACCGCCCCAGCCCGCTGCTGAATAGTTCTTTATATCTGTGGATTAAATTTTTGACTTCTGTATTTGTGTGTTCACAACTCACTTGATTCAGTGAATCACAATTAAATTTAGGTATTATTATGCCTAATTCTCCCAGCCACTGCCTTCCCAGAAGGGAAGTCGTACCGCCTTCTATGACAAACAATTCCAAACATTTACTAAGGTCCTTGTACCGTACTGTTGGCTTAATTATACCTACTGGTTTTATTTTTGTGCCGTCATAAAATTTAAAAATAGTGTTATGTTTTTCAATCGGCAAGTAACTAAAATATTTATCATACGTAGACTTGCTAATACATGAAATAGCCGTACCCGTATCTATTTCCATCGGAATAATTCTATTGTCTATTTCAATAGACATACTTACTGGTTTGTAGTCGTTCAAGCATAAGTGATGTAGTTCTTCCTCGATGTCCCCGCCGATGTCCTCGTCAGACTGCTGCTCGGCCTTGCCGAAGTGCAGGCGGCCCCGCGCCGGGCCTGCTGATGCAAAGTCAAAGTCAAAGTCAAAGCATTTATTTCAAATAGGCACATAAAAGGCACTTTTGAACGTCAAAAATTATCTTAAAATAGAATTGATTCTAGTCGCCCATTCCAAAAGGTAGTTTTCGTATGGAGAAGAACGGGCAAGAAACTCCACCGTTACTCTTTTAAAATGTTTAGGTACAATATTTTGCATGGGTACATTAATTATATAATAACATGTGAGGACGATGCACCTACAATAAAATTACTATACCACAATAGGTAAAAGAATTAAAAACGAAACCATGACATATAAATTAATTATCTGATAGATACATGGTGCTCACATATTTACAAACATGGTACAAGCAAAACGATTTTAATTAAAAAACAAAATACAAGTAATAAGTCAGGGTGTGAGTAATAAATGTAAAAAAAAAGAATAAAAAAATTTACAATTAAATTAGCAACCAGTTTGATTTTGTCTAGATGCTGCCGCCCGGTGTCGGTCCCCTCCTCGCGATGCTCCAGATGCTCCCCAGTTCGGGCATACCCGTCGCAAATGTCCCACTTGTTGACACTTGCTGCATTCGTAGTTCCGAAAACGACATGTTTCTTGAGCGTGATTGTAAGCTCCGCAAGCAGAACAATTATTTTTCTGTATACCTCCACTTCGTATGTTGCCGCTCGTGCCGCTGCGCATGCCGACGTCACGCGCTGTCGTCGAGCCAGCGCGTGCGCCCCGGCCGCCGCCGCCGCGACCACCTCGGCTCCCCGACCGCCCGGTCCCTGCCGAGTTGAGCGCATGGATACCCCCGGGTGCCCCCGCCGTACCCTCGCTGTGTGGTGCTTCTACAGCCGCTGCGTCCCGTTCCGCTGCTTCCAAAGAGGTTGCCAGTTTCACTGCCTCTGCATACGATATTGTATCCTCCGCAAATAACCTCTGTCGGATAATGTCGCTGCGTAACCCACAAACGAATTGGTCTCGTAGGTTATCGTTAAGACTAGTTCCAAACTTGCAAAACCTAGATAGCTTCTTGTGTTCTGCTGTATAGGTTGCTATATTTTCTTCTTGTCCCTGTCTCCTTTGTCTAAAACGGTATCGCTCCGCTAATGACGACGGTTCCGGTTGAAGGTGCTGACGTAACAAATTGACCGTGTGCTCATACGATAATGTCGACGGCTTGCTCGGACTGGCCAAATTAACTAGAAGTTCATAGGGCTCGTCCCCCATTACGGCTATCAGAGTAGGTAATTTCAAGTCACCTGACACGTCATTTGCCGTAAAATACATTTCTAAACGGTCGATGTAAGATGACCACACCCCCGTTTTCATATCGAAAGCGCTCACTTTTCCGATAGACATTTTGAAGTTACGACCACAGTTCCCGGACACAGTTTTTGCACTGATAACACCAATTATCGTCCACAAGTATTTTCCTTGTTCTTCGTATTATCCTCGTCGCCACTGTGATGTATGTAGGTACACGTAAATAAAACTCAGACACGTCCGTTCCTTAGCACCGTATATTCGAGACTGTCTCATGACAAAATACCCACAATACACTACACTTGCAACTCTCGAAAAATACAATTTAAAAGGTAAATGTGTTTCTTTTACGGGTGATAATGCTAATGTCAACTTTGGAGGTGTTACACGAAATGAGGGAAATAACGTTATCACCCATTTGAACCGGAACCTAGAGCAACAGATAGTAGGTGTCGGATGTCCTGCTCATATTTTACATAATGCAATACGCCACGCAACCGATTTGTTAGACATTGACGTTGAATCGTTAGTGATGAAAATCTTTAATCATTTTTCGGTATACACTATAAGAACAGAAAAGCTAAAAGAGCTATGCAGCTACATAGATATAAACTATGAAAAACTCCTTTATCACAGCAAGACGAGATGGCTTAGTCTTTTTCCAGCTATAGAAAGGATTCTCAAACTATACGAGCCATTGAAGGAGTATTTTACAACGACGGAAAAAGTACCTGTTCTGATAAAAAAGTTCTTCGAAAATGAAACTAGTGAGATATATTTGTTCTATCTGCATTCTCTAATGGCTATATTTCACAAAAGGATTGCTTCGCTAGAAAAAGAGAAAAACTCAATCGCCGAAGTCCTCAGTGCATTAAATGGAACGACAGAGTCACTCAATCAAAGAATCGAGCAAAATTTCATCCCTTTGAAAGTACGAGAGCTTTTTCAGAAACACAATATTACCGCAGCTGACCAAACGAAGATAAATAGCGAAATAAAACAAATGTACGAAGAATGTATCAACTACATAAACCTTTGGATAACACCCTTACAATCCTTAAAATGCTTCGAATGGATGTGTTTAAAGAAGGATCTGCAATTTGAAAAAATCACAGATGCTCTAGTGTTTTTGAGGGACAAAGGAATTCCTGTAGATGACGCAAAACTATTTGAAGAGTTCTGCCTGCTTAAGAATTTTCTGAACACAAAGCAGAGCAATTTTTATGATGAGCTCGCTGAAAAGCAATGGTGTCTCTTTTTTAATACAATTAACGACTGCTCAAGAGTTACAGAATTTCTGAAGATTTGTCAATATTTCTTTAGTATTTTGCCACACAACGCAAATGTGGAGAGAGTCTTTTCTCTCATGACTTCTCAGTGGACCAAAGAAAGAAACAGACTTTCAGTGGAGTCGGTGAGAGCCATATTGCTCACGCAATATAACTATAAACACGTGACGTGTGAACAATTTTATTGCGAAATAGCTGGAAAAAACAACTTTTTGCATGCGGTTGCTAGCAACCAGAAATATGGTTCTAAATAATATAAGTAAATAAAAACGTACTTTAATACTATGATTTTTATTTAATACAGGTGCGTGACCGGACTTTTTTTTCAAAATCAGGATTTTTAGACATGTCTGACAGGATTTTGCATTTTTAGGCCTGGTAACCCTAGGCGTATGGGCAACCACTTTAAAAGCGACCGATGCGCAGAAACATGATCATGCGTCGTCTAAAATTGTCTCAGACCAAATAAAAAATTAATACATAGCGCTGTCATTAGTGATGTGGAGTTGGTTTCGATAACGTGTGTGCACTACCGCGCGGTAAAATAAAGTTTAGTTTCATTGAAATTGATTGTAAATGAATGCGTGTGAGCGTGTACATGCATAAAGGTATAGGTTTGCATGCTTCACTGTATTCTTTGCAGCGATGTACCTTGATTTTTTATTTTGTCTGAGGATCTGGTATTGATTTTGCAATTATCTCTAATCCCTACAGTCACCTGTACCTTAAAAAAACTATCTACTTTATGCAACGTATTTTTCTTTTGCAGTATACGAGAGGATTTTACAGCAGACTTGACGAAAACTCAAAACACTGAAGAAACCAATAAAAACATTGAAGAGGTAAGTCTCTGATACCTTCCACGTGTGTTTTGAGCTTGGATAAAAGTTGATTTTGATTTCGACCATTTGTATTTGAAAATTAATAGCAGCTTCAGATGAAAAACAATCAGATAGTTGATTATTGTAATGTTTTTTTTTTTGGGGACTTAATAAAAGCATTTTTTTTTTTAGTTTCAAATTTCATATGAAGAGGAAGCAGAACTCACGAAAAAATTATAAACAGAAGGATTATTGATGTCAGCCACTTCCTTTCCGAATTAAAACGCATTTCCAACCATGGACCACTTGGATACAGCTTCACAGAACTTGACCTCGTAGCTGAAACCCTAATTGCTCTACAGTCAAAGTTTACATTTAGATGTAGGCTTTGCAATCAAATATTTGTCATAAATGGAGACAATTGCAGTGACAACTACCTAAATATTAATACCTGCGCTGTCGCTGGTAGTATTGCAATAGGTGGGGGGCGTTCACAGCTGGATGAACTTGTCAGCAATCAACCTCCCGTTGTTATCTGAAAAGACGTATTCGGAGAACCATGAACTAATCAGTACAAAATGGGAAGATGTTTTAGTAGAATCCATGAATAAGGCTGCAGAAAGAGAAACAGTTCGTTATTACCGTTGCAAGAAATTTCATATCCTACCACTGTATGAAAGGCGAAAAATATCAGATCTTGTGTTTCTTTTTAAAATTGCCAATGGAACAACTGGTGTTACCGAGTTGTTACATAAAATCGAGCTGCGGGTTCCGTCTGTGTTCTTACGTAGACCTCATTTATTGCACACCCCAGTGGTGGCCACTACATACAGACGGAACTCGTACATGATAAGAGCGAGTCGTTTGTACAACGCAATCTGCCAGGAAGCTGATATCGACATTTTCAATACTAGTGTTGCTAAACTGAAGAAAATTTTATCTAATTGCTTCTTCGAGCGCAAATAGCATCTTTTTCTGTTCTATCTTATATATTTATAGTCTATTATCAATTATCTGTTTCATAGGTTATATAATAGTATATACTATATTATATTATTATATATATATATGCTACACGTGGAAACTTGTAATTGGCCTTATTTTATTTGATCTTTTATTTACTGTATCTGTTTAGCTGTAAGTTTTCCTAAAAATAAAATAAATAAATAAATAAATAAAATTGCTGACGGTTGCTGGTCCAAACGTAGTTATAAAAATAATTATAATGCTCTTTCGGGTGCAGCTGCCATAATAGGAAAACACACAAGACAAATACTAGTTTTAGGTATTAAAAATAAATACTGCTTCATCTGTGCCCGTGCAGAAAACCAAAATGTTAATCCATTAGACCACAAATGTTTCAAAAATTACAGTGGCCCATCCACTAACATGGAGAGTGAAATAATTGTAGAAGGATTTAAAGAATCCATAAGCATGTATAATTTAATTTACGGAAAACATATCCGATGGTGATGCGAGCACATACTCTAAAATATTACAGGCTCGCCCGTAATCTGACTTGACTTTTAAAAAAATAGAATGCCGGAATCACATTTTAAAGAATTTTTGCAATAAATTACAAACACTCGCCACAGACACTAAGTACAAAATAAAATACCGCAAATTCATTTCAAAAAGAGCTGTGCTACGAACAAGATTTACTATTTGCAAATTAATTAGAAAACATAAATCGAGCTCAGATATTCAGCTTTTATTTGACAACTTATTAATTAGCCACCTCCATGGCTTCGGGGACCATACCAAGTGCCAATCATATTTCTGTGATAGTATTGGCAAAACGGATCTGCCAAATGATTTTGTTTTAAGCCCTTTATGGCAAAGAATATGCTTCATTATAGAACACCACTACTAAAAGATCATATGAAAAAAACTTACAGAAGAGTTAATGGACACGATTGACTTCACCGAGGCGAAGGAGGAGGCGATCCGGGAGAACTGGACAAAGAGGCTACCCCTATACGACAAGGAGTCAGAGCAAGATGACCTATGCGAATCATCTGGGGAAGACCCAGTTACAGAGAGTAAAACCAAGGGTGAGGTTCTAGTGGAAGAGGAATGGAGGAGAGCCTTCCACGGTGTCGGCCGGGCCAGCACGATAGGTGACACCCCGGATGATGACCCATACATCCAGTCCGAGGACCTCGACGATGATGAAGATGACGGTGCCATCGAATCCGCCTATGCCGCGGAGGGGGAGGTCGAGTATGCCCGACAATCCGGGGTCTTCAAAAACATAGTCGGAGGGATCTTAGCTTCAGGGAAATCTGACATTAAAGTCATCAGTGATCGAAAGATACAGGCGGATCTCTCCTTCCTGGGACACCCGGATCACATTGAGCGAGTGATGAGGATGATGGAGGCCTCCATTAAGAAATTCTCGACAATACCTGGGAAAGTGGAGGTGATAAAGGTGTCAGATTCAGGTGTGTTCACATTCAATGTTTCAAATCCATACCTCTCCCCGACCTCTGACTCCTCGGATAGTCCTGCACCCCCTCGAAGGGCCAAACCAACCCCCATAGACCCAGATCCACTCCGATCTACAACGAGTTGGTCAAAGGAATACAACTCATACCCAAAGTTCCGGGGCTCCCTCTGAAGATAATTCGCTATGGGGAATCCGGGCTCACTCCGGAAGGAATCAAAAATCTACGGGTGAAGAACCCGGATCTCCCCCGAAATGAAATAATCATGATGGGCCCTCAAATTGTCCGGGACTTATCGGCAAAACTTAAACCTGTACACTTGTACAGACTCCCATAGAAGGGGCAACAACAATCAAACAATATTATTCAAAACCTTGCAGAACATGCTCGGGTCAATCCGCGGAAATCCACTAACGGCGAATATATGCTAATAATAAATTAAATATCATAGCTGCATTCTTTTTTTACTTTATATGACATTTCTTACATGTTTTTACGTATGGCGCCGCTATCTAAAAAAGTATAACACCTTTATTTAATTTATTATTGCAATCAACACGCACCAAATGTCCTTACCATTTGCAAATAAAAGTCGGCCTAATTGAGCGGAATGGCCCGCTCGCAGTCTAATATATGACGTTGATAGCAACGTGGTTGAAAGATTTCATAGCGTGGTGGCTAAGTTGGTTGGTGGCAAAAGAATACATTTTTCACTAAAAAACTCTTATCAAACTAGATGTCACGCCGCGCGCCGCTGCCGTAGCTTTTAATGAAAAGAAAACTATTTCCCGGCTATATAAATCTATTAACAAAGGCGACAGCCCTCAAGGCAAAATAAAACGGCTAGAAAGTAAAAGAATTAGTAAAAATGCAAAAAACAAGCAAAATATGAATCCGAAAAAGCGAGCTTTACACTTAGAAAATCAAAACAGGACCACAATTATGGTCAAGATTGCACTAAGCCAGACATGCCAATAGATGTTTTTAATAAGCTTAAGGAAAATTTTATAGAACATTTAAAAAAAACTGATGAGGAAAGACATTTAATCAAACGGACAACCGTTTTACAAAGCGAATGCAGTGAGTGGCTCGAGTTGCGTAGGTCAATATTAACCGCTTCGAACTTTGGAAAAGTTGTCACGCGGCGAAATGACACAAGTTGTCATAACTTTGTACGAGACATCTTGTACAAAACTAACATTGACCATGTGCCATCAATAAAACATGGCAAGGATAGTGAAAAAATTGCCATCAAGCAATTAGAAAAACAAGAATATATTAAAATCCAACCTTGTTTATTGACGAAGAGTTGGCATTTTTAGGAGCCACTCCGGATGGTTTATGTAGCAACGACACAATCGTCGAAATTAAATGCCCAATAACGGCATTCAAATTGGGTTTAGACGAAGCCTTAAAAAAAGGAAAGTGACGTTGTGGAAAAGCACAAAAAAAGGGCTGGAAATCAATAAAAACCACCAATGGTACTATCAAGTGCAGGGGCAACTACACGTATCTAAAAGATCAAAGTGCTTATTTGCAGTTTGGTCGAATGAGAAATCCCGGCTAAAAACGGAATACATCGAAAGAGATGATAAATTCTGGAAGGAGAAGTTGAAAGACAAGCTTACATCGTTTTATGTAGGTTGCTTGTTGCCAGAATTGGTGGACCCTCGCTATCTTCGAGGTATGACTATAAGAAATCCCTCATACATTGAAAAAGCAAAAAACACAAAAAAAAAAAGTGAAGAAAATATTGAACCTAAATTAAATGAAGAGGTTGAGGTAACAGCAGATATAGATGGGAGAAGTGAAGGTGACGAACTTTCTGACGAAAATATGTCTACATGTACTCGTTATTTAGATTTTTAGGGACATGTAAACTAGAAATAGATATATTAATAATAATTTCAGTACTTGTTAAAACATAAGGGTTATATATCTAAACACGGTAAAACATAACAAAACAGATTTTCAAAACATTACCAACCAGAACAATCCAGCCACCAGCGGTCGTTGACCCCCAAAAAAAACGTCGAATCTTTTTTATTGTGTTGAGATATCGATATACAGGGTGATTGGAAGATGGGTGCAAAGCTTTAAGGCGAAGATAGTACAGACAATTTAGAACCATTTAAGCCATGGTTGTCTTAGACGAAGTCTTACCGAATATTTTTAACCAAATTTTTAAGTTTTTTTTCGGAAATTCTCAAAATTTAATGTAAACTGCATAATTATGGCCAAATTGAATGATAAATGAATTCATTTTTTATTTATTTAATTAAAGTAATGTGTAAGCAATCAAGCAAAACATGTTTTAGGCTTCTGTGTCATTAGACATTTTTTTTACAGACATTTAAAGATCAGAAAAAATAAAAAAATTGTACAATACGTCTTTTAAACCTTATTCAAAAAAAAAACGGAGGGTGCTTTTTTTGTTCAAACCTTTTTGAAGACATGCTTGATAATCGCTCTTTCTTTTGAGGTATCATTTATGCGGATATCTTACAAATTATTGAAATTAGGGCCTACAAACCAATTTGAGGGAGAATTTTTTTTATTTTAGGCAGACTAATTAAAACAACATTTGAATTAAAATTATTTATTTTTCATGTTCAAAATGACGGCCGTGATTCCTAATACAAGCACGGCCCCGTCTTCTAACTTCTGTAGTCGTTATTTTCAACATCATCTCCTGCTTCATTGTCTCAAACGCTGAATTTATTCTTTGTATCAATTCTTCTCTAGTGTTAATTTCTTTGTTGTTATACACCAGTTCCTTGGCCCGGCCCCACACGAAAAAGTCCAACGGGGTCAGATCTGGGGAGCGAGCGGGCCAAGGGATGGGTCCATCCCTGCCGATCCAGCTATCAGGAAAGCAATTGTTGAGGCCCTTACATTTAAAGTCCAATGCGCTGGACAGCCGTCTTGCTGAAAGATGACTGTTCGGTCTCTTTCGAAGATCGGGACACCTGATTCCTCTATCAGCAGTGGTAAATCAATTTGCAGAAATTGCAAATAATTTTCGCCATTCAATGGATCAGGCAAAAAGTGGGGCCCAATCAATGTTCTGCCAATTATTCCAGCCCATACATTCACAGAGAATTTCATCTGAAATGACACCTGCTTCTTAAAATGTGGATTGTTGTCTACGTCGGCCCATTCATGGATGTTGTGAAAGTTTGTAATACCTTCCCTTGAAAATTTACTTTCATCCGTCCACAAGATTGATTTCAGAAACCACGCATCTTCGATGTCTCTGTTGAGGAGGAAACGGCAGAACTGAATTCTTCTTTGAGGATCTTGCTCTACTATAGTCCATTTATTATAACATTAGAAAAAAGAGGCTCGCAGAAGCAGGAGTACGAAACCTTTTATTTTCAAGTTAAGTTCAAACAATTTTAATAAATAATGTATGTGCTTGTTTTGTAAGTAACAATGTATGGCATACAATGAAGCATATTCTATCTATCTACTCGTCACGATGCTTGGATAGGTACATGAAATAAAACAATTTTTAGTAACAATCAGTTTATTAAAAACAACTTTATATAAACCGACAAAATTAAAAAAGCACGTGCTGCCACAACTTATGAACGGAATAAGTTACATTTTAGATTTGGTAGAGTTATAGTGACATGAAAAACGTTCCCGGTACTGTCCACCCCTGCTTCTTTTAGATTTTAAACATTGACACGACAATATTTTACGTAAAAACTAAATAGTATTAAATGAAAGCCTTGTAATTTCAGAAGGTAGATAGGTTAAATTAATACAATTATGTGTGACTGTTGTTATTTAAATTGATTATATTTAACTAAAACAGTGAAGGAAAACATCGTGAGGAAACCGGCATGTCCTAGAACCAAAAATTCAACGACATGTGACATCTACCAACCCGCACTGGGCCCGCGTGGTGGATTACGGCCCACTCCCTCTCACAGAGAGGAGGCCTGTGTCCCAGCAGTGGGAACATTATAGGCTGATGATGATGATGATGATGATGATATTTAACTCCATATCAATCTTGACTGTAACAATGTTTGTCGTACTTTTATTACAAAGTGTGCCCCTAAAAGAGCCTTTTTTAACTTCTGTCTAATGCTATAGTAAATGGACTATAGACCTTGCACACTCCTGCCATGGAACGGATACTTATCATTTTGGTGCATTGTATGCCACACCTTCCATTGAGAAATGTTTAAATTTCGAGCTACTGCTCTAGTACTGGTAGTAGGATCCGCTTGAAATGCTGCTAAAATGTCTTCGTCGACGGCAGTTTCGTGTCTGCCCGGGTTGACTCCAGGTTCCACGCGGTGAAACCCATCTTGGGCAAGACGACGAAACGTGTTGTAAAACACTCGGACATTCGGTATCCTGCGATTCGGATAGCGCTCTTGATACATCCGTCGCGCCAAAGATCCATTGCCGTCTGCTCTACCGTACATAAATACGATATCCGCATATTCTTGATTGGAAAAAGTAGCCATAGTCACTTAACAATTAAGAAAAACGGCGTAGGAGCGCACTAAACGTCAACTCAACACAATTAAGTCAAAAATCAACACGTGCAGGAGCGCGAGGCTACGACTGGACACGGTGAAACAAAAAAGTTCAAAACTAACGCAAACAACACGTGCAGGAACGCAAAGGGCTACAACTGAACACGGTAAATTGTGAATCAACACGACAACGTCCACTCACAAGGGCAGTAGTTTGACTAATAAGTAAAAGATGTAACGGCTTCATCACAGACCGACGGACCCTGACTAAAGAAAAACGACTTTGTTGCCTCAGTAACTAAGACCATTTTGCTGTAAAAACCAACTCTTTATCGCTTTTTGCTATTCATTGGGCGTTCTACCTGGAAATGCCGTCGCACCGCGCTCGGTGGCCATTGTTTAGAGAATCCCCTCAATGGGTTCCCCTCAATTGGTTCCTGCATGTGCCAAAAATTCTTAGAATTGAACAATGTTATCATTTCGAGCACATAAAGTATTCTTTTAAGCAAAAATTTTGTGTTTTGTTAGACTGCCTAAAATTTAAAATTTCTCCCTCGATTTGGTTTATTAGGTCCTAATTTCAATAATTTGTAAGATATCCGCATAAATGATACCTCAAAAGAAAGAGCGATTATCAAGCATGTCTTCAAAAAGGTTTGAACAAAAAAAGCACCCTCCGTTTTTTTTTTAAATAAGGTTTAAAAGACGTATTGTACAATTTTTTTATTTTTTCTGAGGTTTAAATATCTGTAAAAAAAATGTCTAATGACACAGAAGCCTAAAACATGTTTTGCTTGGTTGCTTACACATTACTTTAATTAAATAAATAAAAAATTAATTCATTTATCATTCAATTTGGCCATAATTATGCAGTTTTCATTAAATTTTGAGAATTTCCGAAAAAAAACTTAAAAATTTGGTTAAAAAAATTTGGTAAGACTTCGTCTAAGACAACCATGGCTTAAATGGTCCTAAATTGTCTATACTATCTTCACCTTAAAGCTTTGCACCCATCTTCCAATCACCCTGTATATCACTTCTGCAGAGTTTCGCTTGGTAATTTCATTTAACCCTATATAAGTCTGACCTTAAAATAATAAATGATGATAAAAGGAGAGTGGGAAACAAATGTATGGGATCTTGGCCCACCCTTCAATAGTAACAAGCGATATACCGTTGGATAGGGCTTTTTAAGCGGAACATTAGTTACTAATAAAAGTGTGGTCAAATGTTAGTACTTTCGGAGATATGACGTCTTAAAGTCGGAAACAAATGTATGGATGGGGTCTAGGCCCAGCCTTCAATAATAACATGCGATATACCGTTGGATAGGGCTTTTTAAGCGAAACATTAGTTACTAATAAAACTATGGTCAAATGTTAGTACTTTCGGAGATATGACGTCTTAAAGTCGGAAACAAATATATGGGTTCTGGGCAGAGGCGGCTCGTGACAAAATTGTATGGGTGTTCACTTGAAAAGTCAAAGTCAAAGTTCCTAATTTATTTGCAGTAAATGTGGTACAAAAGGTAAAAACAATTAAAATACATAGCATTAGCAATACAATTTAATTTATTTTAAACAAAATTACTTATATAGAAAATGCATACGTCTGTCTTTTTGGTGTGCAAAAATATCTATAACTTTTTTGTGAAAATCAAATATCTGATTAATCAGCCGTTTTTCTATTGATATCATGCACAACGCATTTAAACGGTCCTGTGTCATGCTATTACGCGTAAAAGTTTTCACTTTATTTAAGGTGGAAAAACAGCGCTCACTTTCGACCGAGGTCATCGGTATTGTACAAATTAATTTTAATAATTTAATACTTTCAGCAAAAACTGACTCTAGGTTGAACTCTATAAAGTGTTGCAGTAAAGCTACTGCGCCATCCGCGTTATGGAAATCTTCCCTGCTGTAAATAACCATTAGCTCGTTTTTGAGTTTTGAGCTTTCCAAAAAATCGTATGTTTTAACCACTTTTTTGAATTCTTCTTCCGGAAAGTTTTGGTTGTAGTTCTCAAAATTGCCAGTAAAAAATAGTTTTGACGCCAATAGATGATCAGTATACACAAATCTGTCCTTTATTTGCATTCTTACTACGTCACATATTTCTTTACGCATTGCCGAATGACTGACATTATTCGGCCGGCGTTTTTTCGCGGGCGACGCGCGACGGCGGCGGCACTGCGTTACGCAACTCGCTTACTGTTTTTTCAAATTTGCCGACTTCGTTAGTCATTTTTATCGAGTCAATAGATCGGGTCTGTAAAAATTTAAACAGCATTTCACAATGAGGCATCAGTGTTGCGAAGAAATTAAGCCAATACAGGAAGTCGTCATTATTTAAATATGAAAGGAGTGATTGAGCTTGGTTGAATGTGTTCGAATCACTGTTTGGCGAATCCATGATAGCTTGCATGCACTCTTTCAGGGCTCTATGTTATCGTTAATAACTATCACGGTCCGTGTATTATAATTCCATCTAATCTGTGGAGCGGCTGGTATCCTGCGGTTGACGATTTCTTTTAGGAATTCCGATCTTTTCGGCGCGATAATTGGAAAAAATCTCCAAGTATCCCTACCAGTGGAGATACGTCAGTAGGGATATGTGGAACAGGGGTAAAAAACGACGGAAACGCGTGCAGGTTGCAAAAAAAACTTCTTACAGCATTATTAATTGATGCCCCTCTTTCTAATATTAGATTGAGTTGGTGTGCATAACAGTGCACATAATATGCATATGGGTATACAGCATGTAACAAAAACCCTGTCCGATCCTTAAGGGTATTATTCGGCATCGTATGGCGAACACATATACGTAACCATTTAATGGATTTGAGATTATTATTTTTCCCCAGTGAATATAATTAAATTAAAATAAAAAATAAAATCTGACCGAAGGCAACACTGATCGCTCGACAAAGTTCACCTACAGTTTTGTGTCAAAGAAGCCGCGTGAGCGAGGCGGTTTGTATGATCCTTTGTCATGAACTCATGACCCCGCTTTGTCGCGTGCCGCCAAACAAATACCTGCCTACGTGTAGGTATCAGCTGATATTGTTTTGTGGGCATAGTGATTCGGATTTCAGACACACTCTCTGTATTTTGTGTTTCAGACTTTATTCTGTTTATCAAGAAATAATTAATTAAATTAAATGTAGCCCTGAAAAGGGCTTTTTTAAATGTGATGTGCTTTTGGCAATGTACTAACCGACTGCAGGTATCAGCTTATTAAAACGTTCACTGGTTGTTCTTGCATACTTCGGCGATCGTGTTCCACATGTCCACCTCCAACACTAACACACATTCGACACCTTTTCACTAAATTTGCTTGAACACTGCCTGTCGTATACACGCGGTTATGCAGGCGTTGGAACGCACGCTCCGACGGTACTGTCACACCTGGTCTATTCGCGAAACGCACCTCATACGTTCTACGCGCAGCTGCATAATTGCAGTCGGTCTTGCCTAAACACATCAACATATTAAAATATTCCTGATTGGAATACGACATTGTTCACGAAACGATAGCGTGTGATACGTACGGACGTCCGGTCGGAAGCTATCTCCACGAAAGACTGGCAAGAAGTAGCGCGCCGGTAGGCAACGAGTCGGCGAGATCAAAGAGTCGGCGACTAGTTGAAAGAGTGCCTACTACGCGGTAGCGTAGGGCGGTGTTCTTTGAAATAAAAATAGGTAAAAATAAAAAGATTTTGCCGGTGGGTGGAGTGTTGTCAACTTATGAAAATTTGCCATATTCAGTGTTAAATTTCGCATGGATTATAAAAATAAAAAATCAATAACTTTTGGTTTTTATGAGTTACATTTTTATAACCATTTTTTCTAGTACGTATGTTGAACCAGGAATACGCCTTTATTGGATCGGACAGGGTTTTTGTTACATATTGTATATCTTTTACAATTTTCTGCACACCATTTGAATTTCCACTCATAACTGAAGCTCCGTCGTAACATTGTCCAATTAATTTATTTTTATCGATATTTAACGAATCCAGCTCATTCAGTATCTCCACCGCTAATACGAGTATGTCTGCCGTGTGCCCTTTAGGTTGCAAAAATTTTATAAATCTCTCATATATTTTACCATCATGAACATACCTCACAATGAACACTAACTGTTGAATTGTAGAACAATCTGTAGTCTCATCTGCCTGAATGGCAACAAAGTTGGCTTTTTTAATTTGTTGTTGTATTTCACCTATGCAAACCTCGTAGATCGCGTCTAAAATGTCGTTTTGAATTGATTTTGAAGTACCTTTAAAAATGGAGCTGCTGGTTAAATGCTGCTTCATGGCCAAATCAATCTCGGCAACAAAATCTACCAAACCTCTATATATTCCGGGATTCCGAAGACTCATCGTGCCCCCTTAAAGCAATTTGAAATGCACCACAAAATACTACACAATCTATTAATCTTCGTAAAATATGCCTGTTTTCGTCGACACGGTCATTGAACTCACGTATGGACTTTCGGTACGCGGAATCTAGTGCTTTACGAATGTCTTGTCGTCCGATAGACGCTAATTGCAGTTCATTCAACAAATGATTCCGAGATTGTGAATGTTTTTTCATCTTCATTGAAAGATGAGCTAGGTCTTCAACCCCCGTTTCGGTCCAAGCAGTCTCACCTCCGCCGGCCGTGCCCGCTTCAAACAAAAGACACCGAAAACAAAATAGTTTATTACTCACATCACAACCACATAACCACGGTGTTTTCACATATTGTTCGGATTTAAACACACGCGTATATGTTTTCGTTTTTGTCGTACATTTTTGCGTAAGGTTATGTTCAGGCCGTGGCGGTCCCTTTGCCTTCAATTCAAGCCGAATTTGTAACGTTTTTCACAGTTTTTAATGAACTCCACATTATAATTGTCCATTTTAACACTCACTAGTAATAACTGATAAGTATAGTCTATCGCAACACGTTTTAAGCGATTATGGGAATGTTCATATCTGACGGAACATGCGTCGCGTATTATCGGTCGCGTAACGCCAGAACAGACAAATGTATAGAAAAACACTTGACCGTTCACACTCGACGCACTAACGCATCATCGGTTGAGTGTGAACGGTCAAGTGTTTTTCTATACATTTGTCTGTTCTGGCGTTACGCGACCGATAATACGCGACGCATGTTCCGTCAGATATGAACCTTCCCTATTAGTTAAAAAAAATCCCGAATTACATTTGCGCGCACGCATCTAAGTTGACTAGTGTTTGTTTATATCAGAGTGGCAACGTCGCGCGCAATCGCTGTTGTGCCACAGGTCGTGCGGGCGGGCGCGCACGAGCGATAATATAACCGGAAACGTCGCGTGAGCGGCGCTCCAAAGTTGGCTATTTTTTCATAGAAAATCTTTTGTTTCACGCGCAGGACTAAGGCGAAATTTCTCTTTCACTCCTGTTGGATTTCGTATTAGGCAATGTACTGAATCTTGTTTCATTGGAGCGCAATCGTGAGCGCTCCGCTTCGCGCGTTACCTATGACATGATGGTGTATGGGATGACGGGTATTTACAGTAGTTCTTTACGATAGATTTTAAATAGTAATATTATTAATGAAATTATGGAGTATAATTTTATTATTTTATTATAATTATTTATGGGAGGGAGTTCACTGCACCAGTGCTCCTTAGGGCGAGCCGCCTCTGGTTCTGGGCCCCCCTTCAATAGTAACATGCGATATACCGTTGGATAGGGCTTTTTAAGCTATTAGTTACGAATAAAACTATGGTCAAATGATAGTACTTTCGGATATATGATCATTAATTGCTTAGAATGGGATCATTTCATGGCAGTATAATAGTTAGTATAACTCCGAAAGTACTGACTTTTAAGCTTAGTCGTAATACTAAGTTTTATTCTGCATAAAAATACCTATTCATTCATGTGTATCTTATTTCTATTGAGAGGTGGGCCCACCATTACTCATTGTCCTTTACTTTGTTATTTTATTTTTCCACTATTTTCACCGTCGGAATAACAAGTAACTAACCTTTAATCTAAAAAATAAGCACCGCGTGATGTTTATTATAAAGTACCATCAACATTTGTACCAGAGTAAAAGTTGAAAGTATTCATCGACGTGATTATAGTCACTGAATTCATAACGACCAAAAGTATTTGGGCGCACCAATAAACATTTCATAAAAAGAAATGTTTTTTAATTGAATGCCATGTCTGTTAGTTCTAAGGTCTGCAGGCATTCAAGCAATAGGCTGTATTTACCACAAGAATACAAAACGTTGACAAACTTATACCGCCTATACCGAAAATCATGCGAACAGAAAAAGATAAATTACCTGAGCGAACGCGTTTTCGTTAATCTGTTCCATAAGGAATACAGCAACATAACTATTCACGTTCCGAAGAAGGATAAGTGCAACATTTGCGCTAAACATGAAAACAATCCAAAGGAGGCAGAAAAGGACAAGGAAAAGATTAAAGATCACATGGAAGAAAAAATATGCTAGGGGAGACCGGGTATGGTTGTCTCACGGGTTGGTTGTCACAGCGGCTGTAACGGAAAACGGAACGATCGAATGATACTATTGAACGACGTCACTGGAGTGTGGGAGCAGCACCTCCCTCCCTACCTCGCGTCAGTCCGCTCCGGCATGCCGTGACGGTGATACCGTTTATTTTTTTCGCGCAGTGAAAGTAAATTTTTGTGGCTCTGTGTCGATCCTCGTAAGTATAAGTAATTTTTTCATAATAATAACTGTTCCATGCATTTGATGATGATAAATATGTGTTTTATGACATAGTAATATAGTTTTTGAGCTATCTATTATTTGAAATTTATTTTGAAGGTTATTTTTCGTAAACGTGCTCTGGGGCAGGTTGTCTCAGGTTCCCGGAGGCTGGTTGTCACATGTGACAACCTGCCCTCAGGATGCGGGCTGACGATATTTGTGCTTTGGTGTGTTGCTACATATAGGTACTTGTTTGTTTCAGTACTAGTTATAATAATGCCTCGAGTTCACGAGAGGAAGACTACTCGAGGGCTTGTTTCACCATCATTGATGCTACGTGCTGCGAGGGAAGCAAAAACCGATATTGTAAAAAGTTTACTACCGAAGAGATTAGCAACATGGCCATATCAGCACCCTCTACAAAAATAGGCTACCAAAAGAATCGACAGATTTTTACCGATGAACATGAAGCCGAGTTGGAGAAATACCTACTTCTGGCGTCAAGTGTCTATTTTGGGTTGTCCCCCAAGGAAGTTCGGCTTGCTGTATCTAATAAATTGAAGATGCCAAAGTCATGGGAATTGAACAAGCTAGCTGGCGCCGATTGGTTTACGTCATTTTTGAAGCGACACCCTTCCTTATCCATTAGAACACCAGAAGCCACCAGTTTGGCTCGAGCCAGGAGCTTTAATCCACATAATGTCAAAAGTTTTTTCGATAACCTTGAATTGGTAATTAAAGGAAATAATATTCAGGCACATGAAATATGGAACATGGATGAAACTGGGGTAACTACGGTGCAAAAACCGACCAAAGTTGTGGCCAAAAAAGGATTCAAACAAGTCGGTGCCTATATAACGTCAGCCGAAAGAGGCACACTATTCACCGTAGCTGCTGCTGCTTCGGCGGTTGGCAATTCAGTTCCACCATTCTTTGTTTTTCCGCGGGTTCATTTCAAAGACCATTTTATACGAGATGGACCTGTTGGTTGTAAAGGAGGCAGTAATCCATCAGGTTGGATGACAGAGGAGTTATTTGTTGACTTCCTAAAACATTTTCACAATCACGTGAAATCAACAAAGGAAAAACCATGTCTCTTGTTGTTAGACAACCACAGCTCCCACCTGTCTATTGAAGGACTAAACTTTGCGAAAGAAAATGGCATAGTAATGCTATCTTTCCCACCTCACTGCACTCACCGCCTGCAACCCATGGACAAGTCGGTGTATGAGCCTTTAAAGAAGTATGTTAACAGCGCGATGGATCAATGGATGGTAAATCACCCAGGACAGCAAATGACCATGTACGAAATCCCCGGCATAATTGCACAAACTTACCCTTTGGCGGCAAGTCCATCCAATATTATCGCAGGGTTTAAATCCTGTGGGATTTGTCCATTTAATAGGGACATATTTCAAGAGCACGATTATATGCCATCGTCTGTCACTGATAGACCATTAATAACGGCTCATGATGACGATATGACAACCGACGACATTTAAAACCAAAACCATAATTTAGCCTTACATCGACCTATAACACCTGAAAATCACAACACTGGCCCTAATGAACCTGCTATAAGTCCATCTACCCTGGATGGCCCTGTATTAACTGTCGATGATAACCCCGACCTTAGTGTTCGTGCAATGACTCCACAAGATTTGATAACCTGCCCAATGCCAGGTGCATCATTTTAGAATCAAGCTCCAAAGGAGCCTGCAGTGATACCTGGTCCCAGTGGTATAAGAACTTCTCTGATTGTATCGCCGCAAGTTTTGAAACCAATACCAAAAGCACCTCCGCGCAAGTCGCAGCGAGCTGACAAAAGAAAATGTAAATCAGCAATTCTAATAGACACACCGGAAAAGACCTACTTAGAAGAGAAAAAAAAGGAACAAGAAGCGAAGAAAAAGAAAGTATCAAAACGTGTGTTGAGTGAAAAGAAAAAGGTTTCTAAAGGTTTGAATAAGGTTTCGAAGGGTAATAAAAATAAGAAATCTGTTGACAGCGACGAAGACGAGAAAGAGGATGAAGAATTCCGCTTAGTCTGCTTGTCACCATACTCCGCTAGCAAGTCTAGAGAAGTTTGGGTCCAATGCCAGGGATGCAAATTTTGGGCTCATGAAGCATGCACGCTTGGGCTACCAAATTATATTTGCCAAAATTGTGATTCCGAATATTCAGACTGAAAGAACAGATTAAGATTCATTAAGTTAAGAATTCTTTTTTAAAATATTGCGTAAGAGTTTATGACTGATTAGAAAACATAGCGTCCAGAATATTAGTGATTTAACCCTTTACCGCATGGAATTTTAGATTTGGTTCAAATTAATTTACATGGTTCTATGGCATAATAGGTATCCCAGTATTTTTTTATTTATTTTTTCGGACATTAGAAACCGAAATAATTGCTTCGAAACACAAAATCTCACATTTGATACAACATGCAGTCCAGGTAACGGAATATACGACATCAGATGTGGTACAACATGCAGTTGGGGTAAATATTTTGGTATATCTATATATATATATTTTTAAGTTGTCCCTCCGACCAGGATAGACTATAAGAATATTACTTCTGGATCGGACGAGTGCATCCCTTCAACCAACCCTATTGGGTGTGGCCCGGACGACACTGTCCCTCCGACCAGGATAGACTATAAGGATATTACTTCTAGATCGGACGAGTGCATCCCTTCAACCAACCCCACTGGGTGTGGCCCGGACGACACTATCCTTTCGGCCAGGCAATTCTGGATTAAATAGTGCTTACAATAACCAACAGACTCATGCAAGACGTAAAACATAGATACTGGCGACAAACCTATGATTGCGGAATATCCTGTTCATCCCATATTTCGATTTCGTTATCTACAATTCTACATCCCATGTCTCAGGATCAGAGTGTGCACTGACAGTATCTGAATTGCCGGTAATAGTAGAAGAACCGGCGGATATATTGTCAGAGCATGCAGTCAAGGCGTCACTATCGTTTGTGGATAACAAGTCATTCCTAGCATCTACATCTTCTGGCGCCGACTCGGCCTCATCATAATTCAGAAGGTTAGAAGCGATTTCAAGCAAACCTTCGTGTCCGTGAGGTACTGAGCGTAAATTCTCGTGGGCATACTTATAAATTCGATGAGGACTACATAACCTTTTTAATTCATACTAATCGTTACTTAGTACCGCAGTTATAACAAATGGACCCTTAAACTTTCTGTCCAATTTTGTCTGGTTTCGTTCACTATTTTTGAGGAAAACGTAATCACCTTTTGTAAAAGCTTTTATTTTTGCTCGGCCCTGATTAAATCGTTTAATTTCGCTTTCTGCTGCCGCGTCGTTCCGAACAACATCGAGGTTAAGACGTTCTGGTTGACCATGAACTTCTGAGTTTAGCTTCGACATACCTAATGACTGTGCACGAATGCCTAACATAAGTTCTGTAGGGGAATACTTTGTTACGGATGATCGGGTGCTGTTAAGCGCAAGTTGAATATTTCCTAGTTCATCTCGCCGCGTCTTGTTGGGGTCATTTTCGACAATGGTTAACAGGCTTTTGAGGGTCCGCATAACCCTCTCGACCTGGCCATTAGCCCTTCTAGAGCCAGTCGCAATTAAATGGAGATCTATCTTATGTTCGCCGCAAAAATTCTTAAAATCAGAGCTTACGTAGCAGCGACCTTGATCAGCAATGATCCGTTTAGGCGCACCAAAAAGGTAGACTGCTTTTTGCAACGCGTTTACCGCGCTCCTAGCATCAAGAGAAGAAGTATGCTCTAGTAAAATGTATTTGGTAAAACCATCTATAATCACCGAACAGTATTCTTTTCGATCACTCTTCCCGCTAAGTTTTCTTTTAAAAGAGAACATGATGACCCACTATCAAATAAAAAAGGGACTCGCTCACCAGAAGATGTCTCCAGGAAGCTCCTGGAGGGGCGGTGCTCACACTGATGGACCTCCTTGACTGGAGCTCCACTGCCGTTCTTCTTGTCTGGACATACAGTCGCCACGTGCCCAGGCTGACCACACGTGTAGCAGGTCGGGGTCGTCCTTTTCTCCACGGCTCGTGATGAACTCGAAATATCTTGCGACTTCGATCCAATTTCGTCTCGACGTTTTCTACAATCGGCGATACGATGTCCAACTAATCCACAATAGTGACATTTGCCGGTGAATTTCTCCATTATACGGGCCCGTTTTGCTTCAGGTTCTTGCACTTCGGTATCCGTGCGTCGCTTAAGCGCGCGTGCACACGATGCCGTCACCGCGCCGTCGCCGCGCCGCCGCCGCGCCACTACACTGTACATACGAGTCGCGCGAAGACCGCCACCGCGCCGCCGCCGCGCCGCCACCGCGCCACCGCGCATCTATTTGATTCATTCCATTACCGGCCGAGAACGTGCACGCCGCGAGATCGCACGTGACACAAATATGTCTAATTTTGTGAAAAAAAAGAAGTTTGTGCTTGCTTACTACATGTGAAAATGGCAAAAAGAACGTCGAGTCGGAAAGTTGTGGGTACATCCTATGCTGTCGGCACGGGAGCAATATGGTGAATTTCATACACTTTACGAAGATCTCCGAAAAGACGAGGCCAAGTTTTGTGATTATTTTCGAATGAATTACAAGACATTTGATAAATTATTAGATTTATTAAAGAACAAACTGCAACACACAAATACAAATATGCGAGCAACTATATCTGCTAAGGAGAGATTGGTTGTTACATTGAGGTAAAGTATTTAATTAATTATTCTGATTTAATGTAGAAAAATCAAAATCAATCAAGCTTGATGTAGATGGACTTGGGATGCTTTGTAATGAATCGTTTTCAATGCTATAATTCGAAGCCTGTGATTGAACTCTCGTACTGGGTCCAGCAGCAGTATTGTAACCATAGTGTGCCGGGGAGTCCATTGCATCTGTTGTGCGTGAATGATGTGGAGCGCTATAACTATTTTTATATTGAATATTTCTTATAATATTCAATACTTGATACTGGAATTCAACAATGTCTTCGTCTTTGAAGCGTTCCACGGTAGGAGCTATACCTTTAAAAAAAGACATCATTCTACTATTGTCATCTTTTTCTAACGTTTCCATAAACTTAATCATTTTCTTATCTACAGGATTTATTTCTTCGTTTTTCTTTCTTTTGTTGATATTAGTAACTTCAGTTTTTTTTTCTTCCGGCATGTTTAATCCAGATTGGGGTGGCCGTGGGGTAATTTTTTTCAAAAATTGTAAATTATCATAATATTGATATTTATGTATTGGTTTTGCACCTGATCCAGATTTTGATTCACGTATCTTTTTGTCGCATTTCATCCACGCGTCTCTTATATTTTTCCATTTCTGAGATAATATTTTACCTGAAATAATTAATATTAATAATCCATTATATTTTTATAATGTTTTTTTTTTCAATTGCAGATATTTAGCAACCGGAACTTCATTAGCCGATCTTACATATCGATTTAGAATTGGAAAATCAACTTTAAGCGTAATTATACGAGAAGTATGTTCTCTAATATGGTCTGAACTTTACCCAAAATATATGAAAATGCCATGTAGGAACGATTGGCTAGCAATAGCAAATAAATTTGAAGTTTCTGCTAATTTCCCTCATTGTGTCGGTGCTGTAGATGGAAAGCACATCAGAGTAATTAAACCAAATAAAAGTGGATCGATGTTTTTGAACTACAAACATTACTTCTCGATTGTATTGATGGCAGTCGCCGATAGTGACTACAACTTTATTTATATAAACGTCGGTGCTTATGGAAAGGATTGTGATTCAGGTGTTTTAAAAGATACAGCTTTCTGGCACAACATGATCAACAATACTTTGAACTTGCCAGAACCTGCTTCCTTACCTAATACTAACATTGTCTTGCCATATGTATTCGTAGGCGATGAAGCATTTGCACTACATCAGAATTTACTGCGCCCATATAATGGTCAACAGCTTGATACAGAAAAATCCGTTTTTAATTATCGGTTAACAAGAGCGAGACGATATGTAGAATGTACCTTTGGGATACTGGCCAATAAGTGGCGAATTTTTCATCGACCTTTAAATGTGTCATTGGATTTGGCTGTTGATGTTGTGAAAGCTTGTTGTTTACTGCAGAATTTTATACACAAAGAGGGCGTAAAAGGGATGCAAGAATCTCTAAGCGGGTGTGGATTAGAGGAGTTTTTGCCCTTTGATTCAACAGAAATAGTTCCTTCAACAGCTAATGATATACGTGACAAATATAAGGAGTATTTTAATTCTGAATATGGCAATGTACCATGGCAAAATAACTATTGTTAATATGTAGCACGAAACGTGTTTATATCCAGCGGGAATACTTAAGCAACTACTTTACCTGGACTTTTAATTTTATTCAGTAACTTCGACAGTTCATAGAAAAATAATGATACCATACTACAACTAATAGTGTTAGATAATGAACGATTTTGCGTAAGGAACGATATATGAACGAATGATAAAAATGGTTTGATTTAAATAAAATTTTAAATATTGATTTAGAACATGTGGGAAATAAAATTATTATTTTTGAAGTGAAAACTTCTTTAGCGGCGTTGAACACTTTTTGTAATGGGTAAAAAATGTTAAACTCGCGTCAGGGCATCGCGTCAGGACACGTGACCGTCAGGAGAGATTTCCTGCCCTCCCCCCCCATCTCTTTCTACGGCGGCGCCAACCGAAGTGAACCAAGTGAGACACGACAAAGATGGCCGAAGAAAATGACATTTGACGTACAAATGTTTGAAAAGTCAGTTTCGTAAACAATAGTACTTCGAGGAGCCGCAGTTGTGTTTAATTTATTTTGAGCTTCTGTTTAACCAATTTAGTTTATTATTATATACCTACCTACAATACAAAATAGAAGCGACGAAAAATATAACGAAGCACATTATAGCAACAAGAAATACTGTGGGACATTGCTGCTTTTGTGTGAAAACAATGCTTCCGTGTCGACCACGGAAGTTTACACCCTGCAGGGAGATGCTCCAGTAGGGTGTGGCTGTGAAGCTATGTTGCAAAACATGCTCCACTTCCTATCCTGCCTTATTTGTCCTACCCAAAACATGCAGTCAAAGTGACCTCTGCGCTGCCACCGACGACAACGTGGAAGTGGCAATATTTTGAGCCAACAAGATCTAAAGTAAAAGAGAAGAAATTTAGGGAGGAGTTCATTAATAAAAAGCTTGTATACAAATATCAGTTTATTTTTATAATACTTGTACGCACCGGGACTTACAGCTTAGTACGGCTGTTATTCCAAATGCATACAGTGTGGCTAAGTTTGTAACAATTGAGCCTGGTATCTATGGTTACCTCACCCTACTGATTATAAACCTACAGCAACTACTTAACACCCTAGTTATCCTAACACCCTAACCTATCATACAAGCCTACGGGAGACCTACGGGAACAGACAGAATTTGGGTAGGAATAGGGGTTTGTGTACGTCGTGCAATGTGTACACAGGAAATAGTTTTGTCATTGCCGGTCCCACAGACTCATAGAACTGGTGATGGCTAAAGGTGTCTTGGCCATAGTGAGAGGAATTATGGAAGATGAATCAAACTCTACTCCAGCTTGATGACTAATTTATTCATTTACTAATTATTAATATATGTGGAACGAATGTATGTCGCTCTTGATGCGGACGCTGGCGTATGTAACTCTTGCCTGTTCACGGCTGAACAATACTCTAAACTCTAATTTGGCTTCTAAAACTTGTGCAAGCAGAACAACATTTTTAAAATGTTTGCTTTTCATTTGCCATCTGTGCCATCTCTTCTGTAGGCCGTTTCATTTTCTGCTATTCGTAGTGAAGCACCATCCTTACTAGTCCTATTGTCCTGAAATACAAAACTAATGTTATAAATTCTTTCTCTTCATTATCTTATTTATACTGATTTAAATAATCAGTAGCGGCATCAAAATAACAGTCATTATTATTCTTATGGCGGGTTTTTTTTGTTACAATGAGTTTTGTACAGGCAAACGAAGTTCTTCGTAAAATTGTAAATTGGATAGGCACCTAATTCGTAAATCATGCCAGGCTGCCCCTGTTTAGCGTTAGTGCTTGTGTCAGTGTTTTTATTTTCTATTATGGAGACCTCTCCCTGACCAATTCTTCCAAAAAATCTAAGGATTAGAAGCAAAAGCAAGCATAAGTATAAGAAATTGAGAATGTTTACAAAACATAACTTACTTTGAACACATTTTAGCTGTAACAGTAGGTACACACCTTATCCTCCTCCAACCAATATTCAATTCTTTGCCCTTTATTGCAACTAGTCTCCGGTCTTAATTTCATTTATTTTAAATACAAAAAAAATATTCAAAAGTTTTTTAGTTTGACACATACAATATCAAATTCATTCATTGACATATTCATATTGTTTCCATGACGACCATGACGTTGTCGCGTCAAAACTGTTGAAACTGTAGACAATAAATTAGTTTTTCATACGTAATAATGTCTATGGACACAAATATTCGGTTCGTAGACAGATATTCTCGTATGCCGATCTAATGTGTTGGCCAATTTGTTGGATGACTTCATTATAATGGCAACATTTAGAAGTTGTAGGACATTCTAGTTATAGAACGTTTATGAAGCGTTTATGAATACAAAATTTTATCGAATGTTTTAAAGGCCTATTGAGCATTTTAACTAATGAATGGTTTAAACCTTCAATAGGCTTTTTTTATGAATAAGACCGAAAGTGTTTAAAATATGGAAATTGAACAAAGTGCATCTATTAATGAAAAAAGTGACGCAGAAATATTGAAAAAAAATTAGTAATATTAATTAAATTAATAATTGATTTATTTCAACGTTTTCAAGTTTTCACTTCTGCCGGCACTCCCGGAGTGCAACCCGTCTTTTTTTATTTGCAAAAGTAAGTTCCTTGTTTTATTTCTCCTCATATAAACAAAATAGAAGTCATGTCGTTTTACTTTATAAAAAAAAAACCGAAACAAAATTATATAAACAATATTTAAACCTTTTAACCGTGTTTTTAAAATAGTTTTTAAATATAAGACAAAATGTGCTTATAAGTACATTCTTAGGTTCATTCATTTTAGTTCATTCTAACACCACCTCACAATCGTTTTTTTTATCAAAACTTGTTAACTTACTGAATAAAATTAAAAGTCGGGGTATGGCAGCAAGTGATTGCTTGTTTAATTTAGGTATCTATCACTCTAAACTGCTCACGAGATATACTATCCAGAGTAGTGTGTGGATAGTATATCTCGTGAGCAGTTTCGTAAGTAAAACAAAAGTAAAATGACGGATGAATTTCGTGTGTAATGTTGTTTCATATAGGTACCTACGTATCTACATTAAACAAGCAATCACTTGCTACCATACCCCGACTTTTAATTGTATTCAGTTAGAAGTATATAGAAGTACCCTCTGTTGCATTACAATTTAATTAAAAAACATACTGATCATATCTTGTCCCAAAGTTCCTTTAAGTCAGAGCCTACTTATATATTTTGTCAATTGGCCCCACTAGATAGAAACACATTAACAAGAATTAATAAAATTTTGTAATAAGATACTTACCGTATTTACTTTTCTCCGTATCAGGTAGTTCTGCAAAGTTCTCATTCATTATATGGCAGATATCAAACCAAGCTTTTAAACTTTTACGCTTGTCTTTATATACTTCCAAAGTTTTGTCCCATAAAACTTCTCTGTCCTCCACTAAACTTATAAACGTTTCGTAATCAAAACTTTCCATGATAATTTCTTAAAAAGTTATCACGTGCATGTTCATACGCGGCCGGCAATGGAATGAATCAGGATAATGAAATAACTGGGAACGCGCGCGGTGGCGGCGCGGCGGCGGCGCGGCGGCGCGGTGGCGGTCTTCGCGCGACTCGTATGTACAGTGTAGTGGCGCGGCGGCGGCGCGGCGACGGCGCGGTGACGGCATCGTGTGCACGCGCGCTAAGTGATACTCCACCAAGTATTCGAAATAACTGAGCTCGAGTAGTTATTGTTTGTGCGTTTAATTCGCGACGTATCAAACTGTCCTTCTGACACAACACGGATATCGCAAATCCAGTAATTACCTTCTCATGCATCGTACTTTCAGGTATTCGTTCGATGAGATTCCATAACCGAAGAGCAGATTCGGACACAGTCTCTTTAGCGCCTATGTCGAAGCGTAACACATCATCGAAATAGTCTTGCAGAAGTTTAGGTTTTGAAAATCTTGCAATTAGGATTTCTTTAACTGAATCCCATGTAATGGTGTCTAAATTAAGCTTTGTCAAACACGTTGCTGCACGACCTTTCAGCGCCTCCGTCAGGGCCATCAGTAAATTAACACCTTCCAGATTTTTATTTTGCACAATGAAATCTGTCACTTTACACCATCCTTCAATGTCCGAGTCTGGCTCATCCGGATCAAACTTCAAAAGAATTGTACGATTCGTACTCACAAGCGGTGTTTGTTGGACTGCTAAAACTCGAGAAAGCAATGCTTCCATGCTGCTCAATAGCTTCTCAGCAGTTCTAAAATCCGGTTGGTTTGCTTCATTCTGCCCTCCATTCGATCCCACTTCTGATGAAAGCTCAGGACGGCCTTCATCAGAATTCATCTTGCAACGGTGGGTATGTGAGTAGTCCAATCGGGGTAATTTCAATTAAACGTATTGTCTTCGAAACTTAAACGACTTTACTTCTTTAACAAATAATTCTACAATTGCGTAAATGATAATCACAGATATTCTGATCAACACTAATCACTTTAAAATACACTATGATTAAGGCGATGGATAGCGATTCGTCGAAAACGTGGTGCGCTGGCGACCGCTCTCAAGGAAGTCAATCCTAAGATGGCCGCCCCGCTACCATAGACTCGACGCTCCGCTAGAGTGACGTTGACAACCTGTCACTCTTGACAATGGCATTCTAATATGCGCCGACATATCTTTAATAATAAACACTCTTTTGATTTTAATAAGTGTTTCTTTTATAAACTCCCCGTAATTTAATATGTGACTACCTACCCCAGACACTCTGACAACCATCCCTGACCCCGGGGTTAAAAGTCACACTTCTATTTTTCATATTACAGAAAAAGAGTTTTATTTATTAGAATAATTACACTGTCTATAGGTGTACGAATGTCATACCTACATCATGAACTTCGGCAGCAAAATGAAAATATTAAAAAAAAAATGTGACTTCCAACCCCGGTCTCCCCTACTTAATTACTTATGAAAGATTTACTAGTCATCAAAACTATTCTGTAAACAAGGACACTCTAGTGGCAAGCTTTGATTTACAAAAGATTTTAAACACGCCTCATGGTGACAATATTTTGTTATTCTATAGCAGAAAATACACTGTGTATAACTTTACGATTTATGAAAGCTCTACTCAAAACGGGTTTTGCTATGTTTGGGGTGAATGCGACGGAAAACGATGGTCAAAAGAGATAGGGTCCTGCCTTTTCATGTATCTGAAAGATGTTGATGATAGATGAATAAGAAATATTATCTTGTATTGCGATGCTTGCACTGGACAAAATCGTAATAGGACAATGCTGGCAATATTGCATTATTTTTTGTCAAATTCCAAGAATGTCGAAACGATTCAGATTAACTTCTTATTGACCGGTCATAGTTACATGCCAGTTGACAGCGTGCACTCTGTTATTGAACGAGAAGTGCGAAAATTGACTGTTTGGAGTTACACGCAATGGCCTAGTTACATGGAATCTGCTAGAAAAAACCCTCGTCCCTACGTCGTAACCGTTATGGAGCATAAGGATTTCATTGACTGGGAACCCGTTACAGAAAAACTGTTTCCACAAAAGACGAAGGACTTGCAAGTTACGAAAATTTGAACAGCTACGATAAAGAAAAAAGACCTTAAAACCATTTGGTCTAAACACTCTATGAAGGAGGAAGCGGTTGTTTATGTCATCAAAATAAATGGAGAATTGGCAGCCAAAACGATAAGGAGTAATCCAAAACGTAAAAAGTAAGACATCTATTAGTGTGCCGTCACAACTAGCAGACTCCCCTGATATAACAATGGACAATAATTGCATAGAGCTAAGACCTTTGTATAACACCAGGCTGCCAATATCGTTCGCAAAATACAAAGATTTAAAAAAATTGTGCGTGAATGCTATGATGCCCAGTAGATTTCATCAAGATTATTTGAAGCTACCATATTGCGCTAAAGTGATTGACAATTTGAATCAAACGGACGAAGAAGATAATGTTGATGAAAAAAACGTTTATTGATCTCAATTTTATTAATATATTTTTTTGTTTTAATGATTATAATGATTAAACATTGATCTCATGTTGAAGGCTGATTAAGCGGTAGAAGTAAAATTCTTTATTTTAATTTGATTAACAATGCCTTATAGGCTCTATTATGATTATTTGCAGCTACTCTTTTATTTGAATAAGAATTCAAAGTATAAGTAAAATTATTACCATTTTTTTTTAATAATTTGATTATAATAAACATCTTCAATAAAATAAAAATTGTTTTATTCAAACTAATACAAATTGGCTATTACAATGTACAAACATTGCATGTAAGTCAGTGGCGTGCATTGGTGTTCAGAATAGGTAGGCACTAGGCCGGGTCTAGTCTACGCAAACGCGGTCATTAATCTGAAAAACAAGTGAGGTCAAAAGTGTGGTTATTTGAGTAGGCATGTCTACTTAAGGGTGATAAATTACGAAGGTCGAACGTCATGGTATTACGCGGGAGACGTACGTATTTTTAATTTTGTCGTATTAACTTGAACGAGTAAAGACCAATGACAATGTGCGAACAGTACGGGAGCCGAGTAGGCCGTCCGGCGACTGCCTACTGCCGCGCGTGTTTGTATGAAAATTTTGTTTTTTGTGAGGTATGATAATTTAGTGAGTTTCTTAATGGGGCACGCACACTAAAATTTAATTGACAGGCTTATGTTGATATATCGAGGTAGGCACTGCTTATATGCCTATGCGATGTGATGTAAGCGACACACAAAAAAGCACACACACGGTTCTAATACATTTTCATGTCTTTTAATATTTTAACCGCTTACGTCGGATTAATCCGACAAATATTTTCGTGTCCATTCCGCCAGAGTCGTATATATACGACCAAATAACACAGCTCGTTTAATCTGTATTATTATTATTACATCATCACAGCTCGTTTCATCGGTATTTATTTTTCGTTTTTTTTTTTTTGTCGGGCGCTGGGGGCACGACAACTGATATAAAGTCCGGCGGTTAAAAGGTTAAATGATTTCTTTTAACGATTTCCAATTTTAAAATATCCGTACGTCCAAAGTGTGTACTTCATTTTCTGTCAAACATCTCTTTACACTGTATTTTTTTCATACATTTTTTGAACAAGTCCTTTACTTTACTATTTTTTCATTAATAGATTGGATCCAACGTAGAGGTCAATTTAATGTAAGGGACGGGGCTACAAGATACTTGGTCAGTAAGGGACATTACTAACAAAATACGTTGTTGTAAGGGACATCTATTTTCTTAAATAGCTAACTCATTTAAATAAAATTACACATGTAGATAGAGCACTAAAATACAAGTTTATGTTTGAAATCAGACCAGAAAAAGGTTAATAACAAAAAAAGTTATGGGCGATTTAGTCCGAAAAAAAAACTTTGTCGGCCTCTCCTGAAAAATCGTATTTTGTCCCTTACCTCAATTGTAGGTTCAATGGAGGTAAGGGACAAAATACCCAAAATGAGTTGAGTATACAGTTCAGAATTTTTCACTCTATCGAATGATGAATATGAAAAAATTCTAGCTTAAGGAAATGTCCCTTATCATAATGATTTTTGGATCCAAATTTCGAATCAACCCCATAATAACGTCCGAAAAAAAACTTTGTCGGCCTCTCCTAAAAAATCGTATTTTGTCCCTTACCTCAATTGAACCTACGGTCGACGATATGGGTGATAGCCACTAATATTCAGAATAGTGTTAATTTATTTCTGTTATATTTAATATAACAAAATAACTGAGATGCGTTCCTTTTGTGTCGGGCCAGGGTAAATTTTCTATGGGACGTGACCCTTCTTCTTTTAGTTGTATTCGTAAATAGTACGCCAGATGGCGCTAGTAGTATTTTACGAAGTATTGTAAAGGTGGGGTGCGGCGAAGAGGGAAGGTTATTTGCTCAGGGTACGGCCTTAAAGTGCTGTTCAGTCAAGAAAACAGTCAGAAAGCGGCCCGTAAAAAAACACGAGAAAAAGTAGAGATTTTGCGATTAAATACACAATTTACGCAAAATCACTTAAGAAGACAATTCCAATTTGCCAGAAAGTATTTTTAAATACACTAAGGATAACGAAGTATCGTGTTCAGTTCGTCATGCAAAACTTCTTTAAAAATGTGGTCGGGTTCCTACAGAAAAAAGAGGCGATGACCACAAAAAACAGAAGTATGCAGCACAAAGACAATCAGTTCATGGGTTTTTAAAGTCTTTAAAATGCGTTGAAGCACATTATTGCAGAGGATCATCGCAGCAACGTAAATACCTACCTAATGAACTCAATTTAAACTTTTTAAACAAGTGCACCCAAACAGCCCAGTCAAACCATCTTACTTTAGATCTATCTTTAATGAGGACTTTAATCTTGGTTTTGGGAGTCCAAGGACGGATGTACGCTCGAAATGCATTGAACTTAAAAAAAAAACGAAAATGATCCATCGAAGAAAAGCCAACTGATGATAGAGAAAAGGATACACAAACTAAGAGCACAAGCATTTTTTAAACTACTCAAAGATAAAAAAGAGCAAATAAATGATTACGTTCTCATTCGATTGCCAAAAGAATTTGGTACTTCCAAAAGTGCCTGACCAGAGTTGTTATTACAGCAGACAGCTGTATCTGTATAATTTTAAAGTAGTCCAGGGTTCATCGAAAGATCCCTTGAATGAAAACACCACATTTGCATACATCTGGACAGAAAATGAATACGCTAAAGGTTCAAACCAAATAGCTTCCGCTGTATACGATAGGCTCAACAAAACTGACCTGACTAATGTAACCCACGTCCGTTTAGTGGCAGATGGATGTGCAGGCCAAAATAAAAATTTAATTATGATTTCCATGTGCATGCGTTGGATTTTGGAAAATCGACAAATAAAGCAAACGGAACTAGTGTTTCCCGTGACAGGCCATTCTTTCATGCCGCCTGATCGAGTTTTCGGCAATATTGAAAATAGTATCCGAAAAATGGAGGTCATCACTTCTCCAGAAGAGTACGCCGATGTAATCAGTCAACACTCTACAGTTACGAAACTACGAGATATACCCGTGCTTGACTGGAAAACTTCTTTACATAGTATCGTAAAAACAGCGGCTCAAATCCACTTCAAACATTTCTCAGTGTAAAAGATTTATTCTTCGAAGATCCAAAACTCAAGGAAGTGTGTTGGTACGTGGTGAATTGTATTACAATTCTGACACGGGACACCTCAAAAGTTTGTGCAAAGCAGGCAAAAAAGCTGAGGCTATACGGCCAACAATAATTCCTTCTGGCATAGAAGTGAATCCACTAAAGTTGCGAGATGTCAGAAACCTTCTTCAAAAACACTATGGTGACTCTTGGAAAGATCTTGCACATTTAAGATATTTCCACGCCGTGTTGAATATATCGCCTTCGTCGGAATGCTCATATTCTTTCCCTTTTGTACAACGTTCTCTTTTCCCCTTCCACCCCTCTCTATCTCAAGGAACGTTTTCAGTTTCTTTGTGACTCCCTCACGAAATTTTTAAGGTCATCAGATAACTTAAAGCTCAAAATGCCAACGATTCCACAACTTTCCTTGATAAATCCTTTACTGTCCAGGCCGCTCGTTTGTGGAATGTGGAATGCATTGCCAGTTGAAATAAAACGCGCGCAGTCGTTACACGTGTTCAAAAGACTTGTAAAGGAACACTACTTGTCGTTGTGATTTTGTCCTAACTGCAATCATCTACTGTCTTCTTTTATTTTCGGTGCTTATAATTAATTAGTATGTATTTATTTAAGTATCTATAATTTTGGATATGTATTTATCTGTGTATCTATTTTAGTGTATTGTATATATAATATTTGCACCAATGACAGCCCCATTTTATGTCCAGGGAAATCACTGTCCATTCCAAGGTTGCCTGAAAGAGATCGCAGAAAGCGATAAGGCCGCCCATTGTATATTTTGTAGTGTTTGATTTGTTTATTTCATGTTATGTATTTTTATGGTGTACAATAAAGTATATACAGCGTGTTACGGAAAGGGTATATACATACGACAGGCACGGGTTCTTTGAATGATACCAAACGATATTGGAAGGGTTTTTTAATCCTTTCTCTACATGTTCGGAAGTTATGAGAATTTTTAATACATTGATACCAGAAACCGAACTTTTCAAATTGAAATAAACACATCACTAGCACTAAGTCAGCTGATCGGTGTCAGCGAACTATTTGTTAGTAAAAATAAACCTCTTACTCCTGGTATTTCTGAATAAAAGGTTCCGCATGTTTATTTTTTCTTCACAAAATATTATTACTTACTGACTTTTCCTAAACTTTGATTATGTTTGTGAACTAGCTACAATACAATTAAGTAATTGGTCTAGGACTCTAGGTATCAAAATTTATCGAAATTATATTTAGATACCTGCTTGCATTGTCATGTATCATTTACATACTTGTTGGTTTTTACGTAGTTGTCCTTTTGTAGAAGATTACTTTGTAGATAATTATTATCTAATGCCGGCTGTACAAATGGGGCCAAGGTGTTGGGCAAAAATGATGGATAACCAAGATTGCTGTTCACACATTGGCTTACTGATCATTCTGCATTGGCGCTTCAAAGATGGACGTAGAAGTTCTTGCAGCCGCGGCAATTTATTTATACAGTGCGTTTAATTATTACGTACATGTGCACCAAAGTAGAGTGACTAAAAAGAAATGGCGCAAAAGAAGGTGGTGGATGGTGACTATTCATCGGAATAGAACGAGGTAAATGTGTTATTAGTTATTATTGATATACAGGGTGATAATAATTTTGCAAAAAGTTAGAAGGTCAGTGTCACATTTACAATAGGTAACTTTCTCTATGGGAGTCCATGTAGGTATGTACCACATAGAAACATTAAGCAAAATTAAAAATTTTGAAAAAAAAACCCACGACGTTAAAAATCTCAACGAAAAAGAATAAAATAACTCAAAACCCCCGACTTAACTTAGATGTAGCGATAATAATTTTACCATAATACATAACCGAGGAATACCGTCGGGGGCTGCCTTTCCTGTATGAATTTCAACAAAAACTTAATCATACTCATAAGTGTATTTTATGTCGTCGTTAAACATCTACAATTCTTCAATAATTGTATTCACGTCACTAGAAAAACTTTAGCTGGTTTAATGGCAGCCCCCGACGGATATTCCTCGGTTATGTATTATGGTAAAATTATTATCGCTACATCTAAGTTTGTTGGAAATGTTTTAATTAAAAATGTGTTTGATAACTTACTTTGTTTTTATTTTTATGTAGTTCATGCCGTGGATTCCAAATTATTCCTTCATGTCGATACAATTCTATGAATTGTAAAACCTCATTGCTTGTCCACACCGGCGCCGCCATCGCTATCGGAACATGGGAACGTAAAGGAGATCAACCAAATTGGTACTGAGTTGTACATGCCTAAATTTTTAATATTATATCAAGCATCAAATTATGAGCTAACATCAATAAACTGGGAATTGTAACTAGTAGGATAACTAAAAAAATAGGTTTTAAAGGTAATAATTGTGTTAACCAAAAATAACGTGTAAAGGAACGCATAAAATAATGTTAATCGATTTTTTGATAATCGATTTATTCGGCAAAAAGTAAAAAGCTAAGAATTTCGCTCTCATTAATGAAATAATTATTATCATACAGAGTTGATATGACAGAGGGGATAATTACACAACGTAACTATAGGTGTTTAGTATTAATTCAATACGGTCTAAAAATAAAAAGCGCCAAAAACTAGAATTTGTTTTTTTCAAACAAACTAAATAGCTTACAAATTAGAGTAAAACGCAACAGCCTTTGTAAATAAAGTTGACTGAACTTAGATACCTGGGTAACAAAAATGGCAACGTCGCGCGTGCGCCGGAGCGCGGCGTGTGTTATCTCGTGTCGAGGCGGGCGTCCGACGCCGGCAGTGGCGCGGGCGGCGGCTTTTATGTTAGGTACTTAATGTTTTGAAGTACGCGCACAACAACAAAAACACTAAATTTTTAAATTCTCGATGTGTCCTCCATTCACATTAATGCACAAATCATACCGACGGAGAAGATTGTTATTTATTTTTCTAATTATATCACTGTCCGTCGCTAAGAATGCTAAAATAATCCTATTTTTTAGTTCAAATACTGTCTTAAACTTATAATTTAGTGCCCTATCACAATAACTAAACAAAATCACAATAATAATTGTCAGCGCGTGAGTTCGACAAAACAAAAGTGGCGCAGGAGCTTCCGTGTTACATAACGCACGTTCCGAAAGGGTGGCGTCGGCGCACTGAAAAAACATGTTTTTTAGAGGTCGGGAAGCCCCACTTATCGATCGCAAGGATCTAGGATGCAATAGCAACACACTGACCTATTTCTATTACTTTTACGCGCGGGATGTTTTGCTATGATTGTCACTCTCGTAATGAAAGTGCAAGTATGTGTATTTATTGCTTCCTTGTTTGCATTGCCAACTTTTTTGTGAAATATTTGGTTGTACTTGTGACTTGCGTCAGAGCGGCAACAGCGTATTGTAGGTTATACTCAGATTTATCGTTTTAAGGTGCATGACCTATGCGTTAGACATAATCAGCTGTTACGAAAGATACATCGTGTTCAAACGGGGTAAAAACTTAAAAAATCATTTGCGACTAAACTACTGCTGCTATTTAATTGATTTTTGGTACAGAGCTTGGAAATGGTACCTAGTATAGGCAGTTTAAAGGAAAGCCCCTCTGTCGTATCAACTCTGTATATTAATAAAAATAAAATAATATTAAATAATTGTATTTATGTGTGGGAAGATCACAACTTAAACGCTAATTACATTAATAATATATGATCGATAAATAAAATCGATATAATGATCCGATACTTTTTTGTCTGTGGCTTTTATTTTTGACAATCATCCGTCTGTGAAAGAGTGAACTGTCAATCAGTGTCACTTGCGAACGCTTGTTGAAACTACTTACTTTGTTCTTCCAGCTCACTTTAGACATTGGCAGAATAGTCGACATCGGCTTTGCTTGCCATTTATTAAAAATAGAATAGAATAGAACTACTTACTTTGTGTCTTATTTGTGCGATTATTACGATTTTATGCTTGTTTTAACGGATTTCGATTGTGCTTGCGATTTGGATTATTGACGACTGGACTTGATATAATACAAACAGACTACGGCTATTCACGGACTCCGATAATATCACTATTCCGTTATCACATATTCATTCCGGTAAGTAATTTAGAATTTCTATTATGTAAAAGATCCTTTGTTGGATATCCAAGTTGTTTATTGTTATCTATCGTTGTAATTCGCAGATTTGGAAGGAAGTTCCTGTTTGAACTGCGGTATATCATCTCATCGAGAACGACGCTATATGATAGCACAGATTGGGCCTGAAATTGTTCAACGACTACATCACTGGTTACCGCAACGAGAGGTAATTAAGTTCCCTTGTTTTTTTTTTTAAATTAAGTTCAAGGAGCCATGTTCTTATCGCTGTAATGTATCCATAATAGTTTTTTTTAAGTACTTTCTATAATATGTTATGTTCTTTGTGTATCTTATAAAGTACAATATACAGTAAAATGTTTTGGGAACACTTTCATTGTGCATGAGTTTATGAAGTGAAATCCATGCAACCATGCTCCGTCATCAACCACATTTTCACTTTCCATCAGGTCAAGTGCGAGCCTATCAATAATAATATAAATATGATTATAAATTGTGTAATAACTGTGAATTTGTTTTTAGTTTTCAGATGAAGACTTTGTATGCAATTTATGCATGAATGCTCTGCAAAGAAGTCTCGATGAAGCAGAGTCTTCTCAATCTCAGCAACAATTTGGTCACCAACAAGTCTGTGTAGTGTGTGGTCGGTCCATATTAAGTACAAGAAGTAATGCTCTGCAAGACAATACTCCCGAGAGAACATTGATAGCAGCAAGGATTTTTCCACGACAGGTTAGATCGGTTTAAAGACATTTATTTCTCAAAAAAGAACATTAAGGTTCACTTACAAATTGAGAAATGTAAAGAAAATATATAATAAAAGTAGATACAGTCTCTGTGATCACATGCTATACAAAGCAACATAATTAAAAGATTTTAATAGATTTTAAAGGTGACATTCAGGTGTTAGTACTTCGTCCTAACGTATTCTTCTAGCGCTTTTTTATATGTATAACATCTGTCACTGCTAAACACATCATCAGGTATCTCATTATACAGTTTTGCTCCCTCATATAGTATATTTTTCCTACCATAGTTAGTTCTAGGTTTTCTTAATTGTATTTTGTCTCGTCGTCTTGCGTTATATGTGTAAGTTTTCTTTTCAAAGTTAAGTTGCGAATGTGTGTCTTGTGTTATGATTTTATGTATTAGGATGCATGTTTTAAGTATGTAGAGTTGGTTTATTTTAAGTATTTTGGTATCATTATAGATTTTGGTGGTTGGTGTAAGGTAGTTGTAGTTGTAAAGTGTTTTTATTGCTTTATTTTGTAGTATTTGTATATCCTTGATTAAAGATTTTGCTGCAGTTCCCCATATCTCAATAAGATATTCTATGTGGGGTCTAACAAGAGAGTTATATATCATTGCGCGAGCTTTTTTAGGAATGCAAGCAGACATTCGACGCAATGCTCCTACCAGAGGTGATAGTTTGGACTTAATGTAGTCAATATGGGGTTTCCAAGTTAACTTAGTATCTAATATGAGACCCAAATATCTTTCACTGTTTGATTTAGCAATATTTTCGTTGTTTATTGTAAGTTGGATTTGATTGGGGATTTTCTTATTTTTTGCAGCAAATATCATGTATGAGGTTTTCTTTATGTTAATAGTTAGCAAATTAGACAGAAACCATGTATTTAGTATATGCAAATCATCTTGAGCTTCTTTCACTATATCAGTTAGATTGTGACCAAAGTAGAACAAGCAAGTATCATCTGCGTAAAGTGTGATACTGCCCGACGTTTTAACACTGCTGATACTATTGATGTAAATCAAAAATAATAACGGACCGAGAATTGATCCTTGTGGAATTCCGTAGGTTAATTTACAAGGCAAACTTTCATAATTATCAATTTTCACTATTTGTGTCCGATTTTCTAGATATGACTTAAGTATTCTATGTGCGGATCCGGATATTCCTACGTCAGTTAATTTTATTAGAAGCAAATCATGGCTGATCGTGTCAAACGCCTTTTTTAGGTCAATAAATATACCTAGGGCATATTGTCTGTTGTCTATAGCATTTTTTATTTTAGTAGTAAGATCTATAGTTGCTGATAAGGTATTGGATTTTGGCCTAAATCCATATTGTTGCTCAAAAAAGAAGTCTATGTCTGTTAGGTAGGTGTAAAGACGAAGGTAAATAATTCTTTCAAAAATTTTGGAGATTACTGGTAATACTGATATCGGACGATAATTGCCTGGATCAGTCTTGCTTCCAGATTTAAAAATTGGAGTTACCTTAGCAACCTTCAGACTTTCAGGGAATGTCCCTTGTTCAAGGCATTTATTTATACAGTCAGTTAAGTTGTCTAATATTAGGTTTTTAATGCATTTTATTTCTTTTACAGTAATTCCATCAATTCCACTACTTGTATTAGTATCTAGGCTATCGATTATCGTATTAATTTCTTCCTTTGTGGTTGGTTCAAATGTTTGCAGCGTATGTGCTTGTGATAGTGTTCTATTTAATGTAAAATTAGTTTGTGTTTGTGTTATTTTATTGGCTAAGATAGAACCAACTGTGGAAAAGAAATCATTAAAATGTTGGCAGATTTGTTGCCCATTTGTTATTACATCAGTTTCAGTTTTTAACTTTGAAGGAGCACAACTGTTTTTGTGTTTGTTATTTGCTAGCGTATTAATTAAATCCCACATTTTTTTTGGCTGCTTCTGACACTTTTCAAACTTGTCCAAGTAATACTTCCTTTTTGTGTTTCTTATTGTCTTATAGGCTTCATCTCTTATGTGTTTAAAATTTAATTCAGTTTCATTGCTATTAATGTCTTTTTTATGTTCACTCCATGCTTCATTTCGCTTATTTATAGCTTCTATAACGTGTTTATTGATCCAATCTTCTCGAGGCTTGTTTAGAATTTTAACTTTTTTTACTTTGTTTATTTTAATTTGATTTGTGATAAATGCTTCCAATTTCTGATAATCATTGTCTTCATTAATAAATTTGGCTTCTTCAACTGATTTATATAGCATGGTGTAATCTGTGGCTAAATATTCATGTTTTAACTTTTGTGTGACTTTCGGTTTTTTCAGTTCCAAATATATCTGTTTATGATCGGATAATGGAGTGTCAAGTAAAGTCATATGAAAGGTATCGTCTTGAATATTTGTTGAAATGTGGTCAATAATGGTTTTCGTAGATTTTGTTTCACGAGTACAGTAGTTGACATTTCTGTTATTTAATATCTGATATCCGGATTCGTTAAGCATACTTGTATAGATATTGGCTTGTCGGTCGTCATTTAGTAGATTAATGTTGTAATCACCAAATACTAATGCTTTTCGTTTTCTGTCTAGTTGTGATCCATATGTTTCTATGAATTCGTTAAAGTTTGTGCTAGGCGGCTTATAAACCAATCCAACGTGTATACCATATTTTTCCAAGTATATCCAAAGGTATTCGTTTTGCCCTTTACTGTAAAGTCCTGTAATTTCGTATTTGATGCTATTATGTATATAAGCGGATACTCCACCCCCAATGCGCCCCTTCCTGTATATATATACATGTGAATAGTTTGGGATTTGTAGTAGGTTAGCTTCGGCATCGGATTTAATCCAGGTCTCAGTGATTAAAATTATATGTGTGGTTCTCCTTATTGATTTTAACATACATTGCAGCTCATCTAGTTTATTGCTTTTAACGAGGCTTCTAATATTTGTGTAGAGAAATTTAAGTGAAGTTTTTTTCGTACAGATATCTTCGCAGCAAGTTGTATTCTGATAAGTAATATTTGAAATGTTTTCTGCATAATCTAATGGTATTATTTTACAGTTTGCTTCGGTTCTTTGTCGTTTTTTAAAGTTGAATTAATTATTTTAGGAACACCTCCCATGTACTTTATAATGAGGTCAGTTTCACCATTTTTTTGACGTTGTTGTAATTCCGAACGTAGTTCCTTTAAATATTGTTGTTGAAGCGGAGTTTGGTCCGAGTAAACGCGAACTTGGTCTATATCATATTTGTTGTAGTTACGCAAGATATATTTCGCAGTATCCTGCGATTCAAAATACACTTTTAGCGATCGGTTTTTGCCGGGAATATACTTGCCAAGTCTTATTAAGTTGCATGGGCTCGGAGAATCTGGATAAATAGTTTTTATGATATGCATGACCTTGTTTTTGTCATGTTCAATTCTAGCGGTTCTGTTAGAATTATTCGTTTCGGGTATACCAACAAAAATTACGTTTCTTTCTCGGCGATAACGATCTTGCAATTCCAGTATGGTACCTTCGAGAAGCGTTGGCGAGCTTTGGTCTAGAGCGGGCGCGTTAGCGGACTTAAGTTGAGAAACATCGGCTTCAAGCTGGGTGGTTTTTTGTTGATATGTATTGTTGGCTAACTTTAAATCTTTTAGTTCTTGTCGAAGATCATTTTGTTGCGCAGCTAAAGATTCCGAAATTTGTTTAGTATTTTTGATTTCATCTTTTATTTCTGTTATTTCTTTTTGTAGTTGTAAGTGGTTTTCTTGTTGGGTTTTTGTAAATTCTTTGAAAAACGACATTATCTCCAATCGGAAATTTTCTAGACGGTTTGTATACTCACAGTCATTATCGGGTTGTTTCCTCTTCCTGTGGGTAATATTCGGAATTTGCTCTAGTGTACGTAGATCAGGCGCTGATCCACATCCGCTGTCGCTTATGGACTTGCTACCGTTCGGGGATCGCATTAAACTCATGTTTGTCTACCCACGGACGCTCGCCGCGTAGCTGAGTCTTGGAGTGAGCGAGTTAAAAAATATCACCACTCTCGTTTCCTCGCGGGGGTGAAGGGCGCCGCAAGCGCACTTGCGTTGAGGATGCCAATTGATGTAGGTTGTAACTAAATTTTGCACTGCTTTTGTAATTGTGATTATTAGAGATCAATAATAAGGATTCAATTGTATTGACTCGCAAATAAAGAAACGCTAATTATTATATTAACACCTGGACACACGTCTGTTCGCGGCGGTCAGAGAGACGCGAAAAAAGATATAATTCAATAATTGTGAACATACATTTTAATTAATCTTGTTTCACTTCCCTTTATGTTGTTTCTTTGATCTATTAAATGTAGTTAAATGTTATTTGTTATTTTAGCTCCCACAAGCACCACGTGTATGTTATATGCATGTTGGGTTGCTACTAGAAGAGACATACAACGTAATGCAAATGTTGATGTTGCTAGACAATCGATAGATGTGGAAGAAAGTGGTGCTTCATCAAGTGCTCAAGTTGATGTTGTCATGCCGCAACCTCCTGAACAGTTGGAGATTCAGCAACCTGAAATTGAAGCAGTAAGTCCAGCAATACCAGTACCTACAACGTTGCCAAAGTATAAACGTACTGCTGCAACTCCAGGACACTGTATATATCCCAACTGCATCAATGAAGAAAGACTCCGTGTTCCAAAACCAATGAGACTTCGATTATTGTCAGATTTTAAATTGTATGTGCCTAACTCAGCCCGTGTGTGTATTGAACATGTAAGGCTATTTAATTGTGAAGAGGTTGTAAAACAGAATGAATTTATTATGACATTCACTTCAGAACAAATTGAAGACATGCTTAACCTGCTTAGTGATTTACGGAGTGCCTTTAAATTAGATTTTGAAAATATTGAATCGTGGAGTCCTCATATATGTCATTATTGGCTTGGTCATTCTTCAGAGGAAATACTCCAAATAATTAATGAATGTCCTTCATTGAGAACTACACGTAATGCTAAAACAATTATAGGCATTTATTTGTTAAAGTTAAGAACGGGGGACTCTAATGAGAGATTGGGTACTTTGCTCCAAATGCCAGTCACTACAGTCGGACGATATTTAAAAAAAGCTCGTGATATTTTATCCCGTGAATTTGTACCACAGCACCTAGGGTTAGAATGCTTAACTCGAGAAAATCTTTTAAGTAAGAACCTCTTAATTCCAAAAGGATTATTTGTCATTGCAGATGCAACTTATGTTTACATACAATAAAGTTCGAATTATTACTTTCAAAAAAAGACATACAGTCTTCACAAATATAGGAACCTTGTGAAGCCATTTTTGATTGTGGCACCAAATGGACACATTCTAGATGTTTGGGGTCCTTATTCCGCCACAATATCGGATGCAACTATAATGAAAGAATTGTTTGCAGAAGAAAATGGGTCCATTAGGAGATATTTTAGAGAAGGGGATGTATTTATTTTGGACCGTGGTTTTCGAGACGTTATAAATGATTTATTAAGTTACCACTATGATCCCCATAAGCCTGAATCTCTACAAGAAGGGGAAACACAATTGCCAACAATACGAGCAAACAAATCTCGATGTGTTACTATATGTGGATGGGTTATTGAGGTAATAAATGGCAAATTCAAAAGAGATTATAAGCTACTTAGGCAAACATATTTCAATAATACCTGTAGAAATGTCATGACTGATTTCAGGATTGCTGCTGCATTAGTTAATGTGTTTCATACACTTATAACAGATCGGACTGATGCACCAGCAATCCTGAACCAAATTAGAGCTAGAATGAATGTTCCCAATCAACTTGGAGATTTTATTGAAAATCACAATGTAAATAGAAGACGAGCTGCTTTCTTACCAATAAATGGTGACCTGCCTCAATTGAGTATGTTCCCAATGCTGACAATGGAAAATCTTATTTTGTTTGCATTGGGAACATATCAAATTAAACAGGCCCGCTCCTACTATAGCGAGCACATTCGGCAAAATGGCAGCTATAGTATTGACGTTTGTGAGAACATTGAGAGGATTGGGAGCATCACAGAAAATAGCTGTTTTGACGCAAATGATCTGCTAATAAGAGCAAAAATACAGTCAAGGCATCATACAGGGAAAATATATTTTGTCTATATTTTGCTAGGTCAAGCCACAAACACCACGGATAACTCATTATATTTGATTAAAGCATATTACTGTAATTGTATTGTTGGCAAAAGAACTGTTGGTTGTTGTGCCCACACCATGACGGTTGTTTGGTTTTTGGGATGGGCACGGCACCGAAATGTAAATGCACCAGCTACATTCTTGGATGACATACTTGTAAGGGAAGATATGGAGAATGAATAAAAATAAACTATTATCAATAATAATATTAGTGTTTTTTATTTCTTTTTTTTATGACACATTCATTTAGACTCGGCATATGACCAGTGCCGGATTAAGCCAGCGCGGGGCCTGTAGCAAATTCTGTCAAGAGGCCCTTCGTTTGCTATAGTTTCTCAAGTTAAAGGGTATTAAATAAAACAAAACTATTACAAATAAACTTTTCTGCATTTAATATGGGCAAATTTAGAGATAACACTTTCACTATCGACTTCTTTAAGCAAATTATACTCTATATTCATCAAAGTAAGGTGATTAAGACGTTCTTGGCCCATCGTGTTTCTTAACTCGTTTTTAATACGTTTTAACGTTGAAAAAGAACGTTCGCCACTGCAGTTAGTGATCATGAGAGACAAGTAAATGCGCAAGGCAATTTCTACGTTTGGGAAACACGATTCTAAGGAATTATTTAATAAAAGTTTATAAAATTGCAGTTCCAGAGACTCTTGTTTCTTGCTATCAATAACAGTAGCCACATCTGTTTTCAGCAGTTCAGCGAACTGCACTAATTCGTCGCCTAGGCTACTTTCCAAATCATCTTCGTAAGCACTGACCATACGTGAGGCGTTTTCCAAAATCTCTTCTGTTGTAAGGGATTTTAGCTGTCGAAATATTCCAAAAACACCAGTAATTTCATGATATGCTTCCATACGTTTAGTTAAAGCAGACAGTACGTTATCAATAATGACAATAAACACCTGAATTTCAAAACGTTGCCAGGTGTTTGATTTTCAACAAAGTTGTCGAGTGTAGTAGAGCCGGTGAAATGGTCGTACTTTGTATTCCGCTTGCTTCGTCTTGAAGTCTGTTGCTGATACTCTTCACAGTCGGTCAGATCTTTGGCTTTTGCTTCAACATCTGAAAATGTAGATCGCATTGCTTGTACGTAGGCATATACTGTTTCATAAAGGGCGTATCCTGTGTTAAGGTCTTGATCAGACGACTGCAGCGAAGCACTAGTCGCTTGCAAGCGTTCTAGGATTCGGTTCCACATAATTGTCATTATTCCCGTTTCTAACTTATTCATCGTTGAAACTAGTCCGTAAGCTTTATTACGGCACTCTGCTTTTTGATCTACATTATTGAAAATGTCTTCCAAAACTTGCTTAATAGTGATAAAACCACATAAAAGCGCCTTCGTAGCATCAGCTCTGGCTGACCACCTAGTGTCCGATAACCTTTTCAAAATCGGAATTTTTGAAGTAGAATCTTTCAATGCGTTCGTGAGACGACTCCATCGGTAGGTAGAAGCAGAAAAAAACGTGTAGAGGTTTTCAACGAAATCGAAGAAAAGTAATGCTTCTGTACAGCAGTCTGCAGCGCACTTAGCAACCAAATTTAAGGAATGTGCAAGACAGGGAATATATTCTGCGTATTTATTTATTTCCTTAATTCGTGCTTGTAAGCCGCAGTATTTCCCACTCATGTTGCTGGCATTATCGTAGCTTTGCCCACGACAATCTTTGATATCAATGTCTACTCTCACTTAAGAAATCTAATAAACTTTGAGCGAGTTGTTCAGCAGTATGACCTTCCATGTCTAAGAACTTAACGAATCTTTCCACTGGTCCAGATGGTAGAACATAGCGCACTATCAGAGTCAGTTGGTCTATATGCGATATATCTGGAGTAGAATCCAATGAAACAGTAGTATTTGCATCTCTTAATTTCGCAAATTATTTGATCCAGTATGCTTGATGCAATTAGATGAATAAATTCCTCACAAGTTGTTTTTGATAAATATGACGTATGTCCTTTTCCTTTATTAGCATAACTTTGAATATGTTGAGCCATAAAAGCGTCAAATTGGGCTATTAATTCTAATAAGCCCAAATAATTGCCATTGTGGGGGGAACCAACAATTTCGTCACTACCCCGAAACGCAAGACCTCGTTCTGCTAAAAACTTTATTACTGCAATGATTCGTTTTAAGAGTAGCCTCCAATAATTTTGCTCAGTCTCAATTTGGCTCACAAGTTGAGAATCAACACGCGTATTCTTGTTTTTGAGATTTACCAGCGAAATTATGGCTTGTCTATGTGGAGTGCTTTCTTCATGTCTTGTCAACAAATTGTGCGCATTCTTCCAGTCATCTAATCCATCTTTCGTAAACCGTGGTGACGAAGTATCTGAATTCGTAACTTTGCAAACAAAACAGAAAAGTCGTCCTTTGGTTTCCGAATAACACAACCAGTCTCTGACATGAGTTTTATTCGTTAGTTTATGTTTATAGCTGAAAAAGAACTTTTGGCAGAATCGTGGCTTATTTTCTTTTTCGTAAATTTTCTTTGAAGACAAAAAATCGCTATCCATATGTTGCAGTTCGCTGCTTCCTTTTGCAATCCAATAATCTCTATCGAAGTTGCTCGGCCATTCACCAATATCGTTGGAGTATATTTTACTTTCGTTTTGTTTTAGACTTGAAACTGTAGTGAAATCATGAAATAATATACCATCGACTGCTTTTTGGCTTGAACATGACGGCTCTGGATCAAGACTACTGGCCGTGCTTTTAACTTCTCTTTGGCTAGAGCATGATATAACTAAATTAGAAGGAATTGCTGTCTCTTCAGCTACAGCATCACTTGGAGAATGTAGTTTCATTAGAAACAGTAGTAGTACCACTATTATATGTACAATGAGATGCAACTTCTGTATGTTTTGCTTTATTTTCAGTAGATTCAGCAACATCACTCTGAACATTAAAAAAGTCGAACAGCTTACGTGTTTTTGATAAAACAGCTTCGTTCTTTTTTTCCTTTTCGTCTTTTGCTTTACGCTTAGCACTTCCAGAAGCATAGTGTCGACCGGTATCTCTAGATCTGCTGCTCATGTTACCTATGGTTAGACAAATATTTTTTTAATTAATTGTTTATCTCGCCGATATTCGGACCGGGGCCTCAGACGCCGCAGGCAGGCTCACTACCAACCATGCCATTCGTTTTATGTGAAGCAAATGGAGTCTATGTGAAAGGCTCGACTGTACATTTATTTATCCAACGTTATAAATAAATAAAAAAAAATAACTTGACAAATGCTATTTATATGTATTAAATAACTTACAAAAGTTTTATAAAAGGAATCAAATTTAATACGACATTAAAATAATCAAAAATGTTGCATAGAATAATAATTTTTTTTAAAGGACATGAAATGTAACTTTCTTTATACAACTTAAATGAACGAAAATTAATGAGATTGAGGTATTTGTTTTTATTTATATGCGTTTATAAAGTTTGACTCCGCAAATGTTAAGAGTTACTAAAAATAATTTGAAGTGAATATGCAAAACATAACTAGTAAAATACCTATAAAACCTTAAGTGAAATTATTCTCGTTTATGCTTTACTTCATTTACTACGTACAAAAACAAAAACTCTTCTACTGTGTTTTAAAATAGATAATCGTATGAGTTGCTTTTGCTTACAGCGCAAAGTCAGGTTAGAAAACTAAAAACAGTACTCGAAGCAATGTCAAAACAACTTTTCTCAAGAATGGCTCACATCTAAAGTCCTTTTAAAAGTTTTTTTATGTTGTGCCAAACATAAATGTACAGCATTTTCTTATTGTTTGATAGTCGATAGAATCCTATTTTATTTGATCGGGTTGTTACGACTAGCTCGTTCGATGACAATATCAGGGGATTCCCCTGTTAGTTTTGCCGTGCTACCAACTTGCGTGTAGCGCAGTGCAAGCAGTACAACACAACTTTTGGTGTAGCCAGCGCTCAATTGTAGAAACGTGGTAAAATTTTAAATTATTGTTGTAGATTTTGATACCAACGTTTCTCGTGGTAGGTACGTGTATTTTTTTTACGGTACGTGTATTATAAATTGATATTTTTTTACGGTCAGACAGGTATTAGACCACGGGGCCCCCCGAGTCGCGGGGCCCGTAGCATTTGCTACTCTTGCTACGTGGCTAATCCGGCACTGCGTATGACCTTATTCAAAACCTCATTTTTTCGTGCCTCCATTCACTCTCAGTCACCGACTTCTAGCCTAAATGTTCAAGCTATATCTACATTGAAAAACGTTTTGCATGTGTAAAATAACATCAGTTTGTCTTCATTATACCTTACCACTGTATTATTGGAGGAAATATTCAATTTTTTTGCCATTATTCAAACCAAGATATCTCGATATCCCCACTACTTACCAGATTCAAACAAAAACTGTTGGAATACTGGTATAATAAAGTTTTTAATAACAAATATTTTATTAATGTACAAAGAACTTGGCATTAGTGCCAAAGCTCCATAGAAAGTGGTTGATCTCCTTTCACGCACGCGCAACGATACTGTCTCCGCTGATGAGTAACAACGAACTGAACAAGACACCAACGTGTGAACGCTGTTTGCGGAGCGCGCCAAGATCCTTTGATGTGTGCACAAAAAACCGACACTATTCGGATGGCCTGCCAATGTTGGCGCCAACTAGACCAATTAAGCCAACATACCGCCAGGTAGCTCTCTACACGTTGGCCCAACACCTTGGCCCCATGTGTACAGCCGGCTTGAGGTTGGTGTTGGCAAACCATATTCACAGAGTGATTTACCGCCTACTGCTGTTAAGTCTTCCTGAAGAGCTAATAAGCACTGATTTATGGCAAGATCTCGGAAATGATTATTAGTTGCGCCATCATCATTGTGAGATATATTCCGAAGAAAGTCTTCTGCAAATTTTTCTTTATATTTTTCCCATAATTGGACAGGATCTGACAAATGACAAAATGTGAGCAATGTTACAAATAAATGACGTAACCGTCGTGGATTATCACTTACACAGGATTCTGCTAAAGCGTCATCCCAATGCTGATCATTTTCAAGCAAACGACGCGCTTGGCAAGCTGCATAATAAGTTGGATGAACAACATCGTCTACTTTTCTCAAATCTACAAATGATGTTGGTCCTCGCACTGTATGTAATAATAATCTCAAATAGAAACACTCGGCGTTGTTAGGATGAACGGTATACACTCTACCAAGAACATGTTCTTTGAAAATACCTGACTCGCCATCTACAGGCCTGCCACGGCGTCTAAGGTTAAAGACACCTCGTTGCTTATCGTAAGTATAATACGACGGAACTTCCTCATACAAAAGAGATTTTGCAAAATTATCAGTTTGGCAAAGTCGAAAGAATGCTAATAAAGTTGTTTGTCTAGGGTTCTCTAATCGTTCTGTAACATTTTCGGCGTTGAAATATATACGTTGACCACCTTCGAGATGAACATCCAGATGGGTCAGGTGGATATCTTTCGTGGATGTTGAAACTTAAGATCCGCCACACAGCTTCTGAAGAGCTGATATACCTGCCTGACTGAAATCTAGTAACTTCATCATGTTCATTTCTCAACGCAAACGTAGCTTGATCACTGCCCTTGTTAATATACTGGGGTATCCATCATGACCTGTTACAGTTTCATCCACTAATGCTTTTGGATATCTTTTAGTGCAACGACCGTCCTGCATGCAGGGAGCATTCCTGTTAAATGCACCACATGGACCATGTATGAGTTTTAACAATGTCATATAACAGGGGATCTGCAATCGGATCTGGAATTTCAGCACTGATTGAACTGTCTACATCATTAGGTCGAACCTTATCTTTTAACCAAAGCAAGATATGTGCGTGAGGTTAGCCGCGTTTTTGGCACTCAACACTACATATAACACAATACTTTCTCAAAAATGTTATCTTTGGTAAGTAGATCAATCATTGATTTTAATTTTAAATGAAAAACTCTTGCGATAATATCATGGCGGTCATGCGGTGCTTGACCCTCAAGAAGCTCCCGAGTGATTACATCCCACTTGGGATTTGTAGTTACAGTAATAAATAAGTCGGGACGTCCATATTTTCTTACGTAACAAAAAGCGTCTTGAGTACGTTCGTGCATGTAGCGTGGACCACCAGTAAAAGAAGTGGGTAAAATAACTAAACGGCCCATATTCACAGTATCATTATCTTGCTGCATGGCGTCGCGAAGGTGCACGTATTCTTCAGCGCGCAGTTGCCTTTGTAGATCGTAATATAAACTAATCATTCGCTTTAAATTTTTGCGTACATATCAACAATAAACTGATTAAATAAGCCACGAAAACGTTGAAAGTATACAAATCTATTCCGTCTCACTTGCAAGTGGTAACAATAAAATTGAAGGCATGACACCTATTTATTATAATTAATTGCGCCTGTACGCAGATCAGTTTCGTATACAGCGAAATTATAACCATCTTCTTTAAACCCTTTACACAGAAATAGGATTTGGTCAATAGTGTAAGAAATAATTTAAACATTGATATACATCAGACTTTGGTCAGCTGAACTTTTGATCAAATGACCATCGTTATTTTAAACTTTGTTGATTTGTACGTTGTTCTTTTGAAATTTGCTCAGGAAAGTTTTGATTTTCTAATATGCAACCCTTATAAATTATCTTTTAGCTCCATAGAACTTGGCACCCATTTAGATCTCTATTTTTTTTATCGTGTACTTTGTACCGAACTTGACCCCTATTTTACATTTATGGTTTTGGTGGGTTTTAGAGTTCATTTTGCACTTATTATCGCACTGCCTGAACCAATTGGTCGATAAACTTGAAATTTTAAAAATAAAATATTAAATATTTACAGACTTCACTTGCTTAGGTACCTCCTTTAATTATCATTTTCCGTAGGTAAAAATTCAGTACTATCGTCATTCCAGCCTTCTATAAGATTTTGCATTACGTCTTCGTCGTCACTTAAGCTATCGCTATCTTGGACCGCAACCTCTTCCCTTGTATTTCGGACGGTTTTAATAATTAAAGAACGGCGGGTGGTAATAGAATCCGTATTAATTTTGTTTGCCTTTGCTTTAATCTGACATTCGAAATAAATGGATCTGACGTTAGTAGGTTAATAAATATGGGACCAGCATTAAATATTGTACACCTTATAGGTATGTTACAGCGATCCTTTATAATAATCATAAGAACTGATATTTCACCTGTGACAAACAGTAAATGAATTTGAATAGTGCCTGGTTAAACAAATCAGTCATGGTTGTAACTCTACCAAACTTTCGGGTATGAAACTTTCGGGTACTTGCAGTTGTTGTTGAGGTTGTGGTTCAGGTTGAAGCGCGTAGAGAAAAAATCACTTAGTTCCCGTTAAGCTCAGTACACACGCAGCGACTTTAATCGACGGTGACTCGCTAGCGACTTATGACTTTTGTGTCTATATTATAGCGATTTATCAGTATTCGTTTCGCAGTAGAAGGCAGTAGACGCAAAGAGTATAATAATATACAGGGTGAAATTGAACACATGCGACAAATCGAAATGGGAGATTGTACTCATCATTATGAACAATTTTTACTATGGGACCGAACCTGAAATCGCGAAAAAAAATCAGCTGTTCCCTACATTTATGTTCGCATAACTCGTCAAAATGTAGGGAGCAGCTGATTTTTTTTTTTCGCGATTTCAGGTTTGGTTCCATAGTAAAAGTTGTTCATAATGATGAGTACAATCTCCCATTTCGATTTGTCGCATGTGTTCAATTTCATCCTGTATAGGGGAAAGTAGATGTGTATACCGGTGTCTGTTATTAACTTTTTTTATTTGTGAACGTTTCTTTGTAATGTCCGAAGAAAGGCGTCGAATGTTACTAGCGCTAGCAGCCGTTTGCATATATGACAAAGAGAAAGAAAAGAAAAATAGAAGATGTTGGGCGAAAAAATGGTTACTTCAAAGACCAAGATATTCGCATATCAATTTAATGGCCGAGCTAGCACTACAAGAACCGAATGATTTTAGAAACTATTTACGAATGGACTCTTGTACATATCAACAGTTGTTGTCTCTGTTGGAGCCAATGCTAACAAAACAAGATACGTGCATGAGAAAAGCGATAACAGCTCACGAACGATTATCAGCTACATTGCGATTTCTAGCAACCGGACGATCTTATGAGGATTTACAATACAGCGTTGCAATATCTAAGCAATCTCTAAGCAAGATAATTCCAGAAACATGTGATGCGATCATAGCTACATTGCTTGAAGAATATTTAAAGGTAGGTTTAAAGGTGCTTTTTAGTAAAACTAAACTTTTCTGTTACGTATTTACTATGTGCTAACAGTTATACATTATGGTTGAAAATTATTAAAATACATCGTAAGCTTTTGAGATGTTTTAGAATTGAGCAATTGGGTTTCTGCAATTTCTAATGACTGATTGTTAGTCTCCTGAGGAACATGAACTAATTGACCACTCACAGGATCTATCAAAAGGCTTTGTGAAAAAGCATCATCAGTAGTAGCATTTGAATTATCAGCACTTTGAACATTTTCATTTTGAGAAAGCAATTGTATATTAACATTATGATTTACATCAATACGACTTTGACGGGAGAGGGAATTCATTCGTGCTTCAAACAAAACGTCGTTAATTAATTTCTCCGCAAAAATTTGTTGATCATTTGGTAAACTCTTTAAAATACCAGCCCATGATTTTGCTGTATGTTCCCAGCGATCTGTCGGAATAGGTTCGCTGAGATGAGCATTGATTTTACTAAGAATATCTTCTCTTGGTCTCTTCTTTTTATTACTATCACGAGATGCCGTAGTAGACACTGTTGAGGGTGCTGGTGATTGCGTTGACTCCGAAAATATATCAGAATCTACATCTTCATTTCTATTTATTCCTAATTCCTCATCGACAGGTCTCTGAAATAAAATATAAATATTATATAAATACCTATTTTTGTTCTAGTTTCCTGAAACTGAAGAAGAATGGTTAGACATAGCAAAAACATTTGAAGAAAGGTGGCAGTTTCCTCATTGCTTAGGAGCTATAGACGGGAAACATGTAAAAATTGTGCCCCCAGCAAATAGTGGATCATACTACTTCAACTATAAAAAGGATTTCAGCGTTGTTTTATTAGCAATAGCAAATGCAAATTACGAATTTATAATGGTAGATATAGGGATTAATGGCCGAATATCTGATGGTGGAGTTATTAATAGAAGTATATTTTATGAGAAACTAAACACAGGATCCTTAAATATTCCTAGGGCAGCAAGGATAATGAATAGTGAAACTGTTTTGCCATACGTCTTCGTGGGGGATGATGCATTTTCTTTACGCCCAGATTTGATGAAACCTTACCCAGGTCAATACTTAAGTCCTCAACAAAGAATATTCAATTATAGACTATCAAGAGCCCGTCGCATTATTGAAAACGTTTTTGGTATTTTAGTCAATCGATTCCGAATATTCAAAACTTCAATCAATTTAGATGTGAAAACCATTGACAAAATAGTAATGGCAGCAAGTATATTGCATAACTTTTTACGTCGAAATTGTAATCAATATATCCGTGTGGGTGTGGATATTGAAAATTTAGAAGATGGCAACATAAGCACAGGTTACAGAGCCAACAACGAATTGTTAGATTTACAAATAACGAATCAAGGTCAAAGTCAAACCATGGCTAGATATGTTCGAGATCAATATATGCAATATTTCAATAATGAGGGTAGTGTTTTGTGGCAAAACCGTTTCACTAATTTAAATACCTTTACATAATGTTATTAGATAACAATATGAATAAACAAATATAGTATACGAGTCCTAAAGCATAAACTGTATTTTTATTTCGCATCTTACCCGATCTTTGTTTCCTATTTTAATGTTAGTTATTGAACTTCTAGTCGTCTCTTGATCTTTCAAGAAGTTGAGTAAATCATAATACCATAATGATGGAGTAGGAATATCTTCCACAGCCATTCCGGATTTCAAGCTTTTTTCAATCTTTTCGTGTTGTCTTCGCCAAACATCCCTCATATTTTTAATTTTTTTTATCACAAAATCTCGATCAGCGTTTGGCTCCACCTCCTTAAATTTTTCCACTAATATCTCATAGCTTTGTGACTTTAAATCTCTGTTTGAGTAATCTTTACTCTTAACCATCCATAATGAAGGTAATTCCCGGTATAATTCTATAAATTCAGTTACAAAAGCCCGAGAATATTTACGTAGGTCCGCCATTTTAAAATTGCTCACGCACGGCGTACACGTCCACACAGCAACGATGTCGCTGGCGACTGTTTGGCGACTGTTGACTTTTCAGATTTACAGCGATTCGATCGCCGCTTTGACAGCGACTATAAATCGCTGCTAATATTCACGTCCACACACAGATTTTGACATCGCCAGCGAGTCGCTATCGATTAAAGTCGCTGCCGTGTGGACCCTACTTTAGGTTTGTTACGTATAAATAGTGTTTACAAGTAAAACTGTTGACGATTCTAGTCAACACGTTAAACGCCGCCTTGATTTTTGAGTTTTTCTGTTTGGGCCATAGGGGACACCATGTACTCGACATGCGATTGTTCCGTTAGAGCCGCGGGGGACACCATGTGTCCGCGAGCTAGAGGCGACTTTAAACGTTTCGTTTGAGCCGTCAGGCATAAATGTGAGGCAAATATGTATTAGACGTGACCCCCACGGCCCTGTAGACAAATTATTTGCACTTGGTTTTTAGATAAAAATGTGACTTAGAAAACTATTTCATATAATCTCACAACATGTAATGGGACAAGAATTTCAATGTGAGATTGTGTATCATCATTTCATAATTTTATTTAAATAATGTGATAGTTATTATGGTTTTCAAATATTACTAGCCAAAATATTAAGGTTCTACTATAAATTAGTATAAATACAGTAATATAAGTAACTTTACTCATTCGGGGGTAGTTTGCTAAGTGAAACCGCATGTGTAAATAAAAAATGTGACTATTTATTTAAAGTTATTAACAATTAGAAAACAAATAAATCAGACTACAGATTGAGATCAATGGTATTTTATTAAGTAAATTGTTTAATGAATTTTATGGAAACACTCAAAACAAAGAAATGGTTTATTAGGACAGGTTTCACAAAAGGTAACAACCTTTTTAGTCTTGTTTTTGCCTAGAACTCGCCCCATTACTTTTGTATTTTCTTTATAGCACTGCTGACATGTTCGCCGATTATTTTTGTTAGTACCGTCTTTCTTTGTAAGCTTATGTTTCATTCTTCTTGGCCTTGAAATCTCGTTTGAGGTTTGCTCACTTCTCGTCAACAATCCCTTCAACACCTGTTTCCTAAACTCGACTATTTGGATTTTTTTCCCGGTTACTGTTTAGGAGTAGTAACTCAATAAAACAATAGTTTACCAAAACCACATGGATTCACTTTATTTTAGTTAACACGTCTACACATTAGAATGATCGCGTAACGAGTGGCCACGAGTCTTGTGCGCCTTACATTATAAAGTATCCCTTACATACGATACTAGATAGGTACCTACGAGTAACTACATACTGTCGCTATGGCGTCCCTACAGTATTCCCCCCTTTTTTAGAAAAGGAATTGTTTTACTTCTTTATTTCTTACAACAAAAATAGGTATATAATATTGACAATAATGACACTGATTCTTTGTCTCGAGTGTAATAACAGTGGGATCATCTTACAATGTTTGCGCGTGGTAGGTCGAGACTGCTTACGTATCTAACACATGTTGCAATTTTTTCTATCTGTATTTTTATTTTAATTACCATGTATGTTATTATTAGTTATTAGCAAATACACTGTCACTGGTATATTGGGTGCACACTTCACAAGTACTTTTACACTAAGGTCGAGTCTTGTAATTGCAACTAAAAATATTGGAGGCCTTACGTCTCCGGTTGATAATTCTATATTCATAAGCAAAATACATTTTTTTAAAGATTCGTTATTAAGTAAATTTTATGTAGATTTATATCATCGTCATAAATAAAGGAAAGCTGTAAATAAAAAAAATCTATTAAATAAATTTCTGACACAGGCACAAATAGTTGCAATTACCCGTCCTGGCGGGTAATTGCAACTAATTACTAGACATGCGCAAAACAGTGCTTTTGAATGTAATGTAATATGGCATTACATTTCATAACGCGTAATATTACTTTAGAACATCACTTCGAACATCACCTGAGATGTTGCGCTATGCGACGGCCAACCATTCCACCAACACTTCTGTGATGTATGTACTGGTGGCATGTTAGGATCTCATATCACTAAATAGACATGAGATAGCGAATTATATTACAATGCGATATCGAATTATTGACATGCGTTACGACATGAAACCGATAGGAATATAAATGTATCACAATTATTCACGATCACGATGCACTTCTGTCTCGTCGTTATTTATTACACAAGATACACAATACAAACTTTAAATAACAAAGTTGATCTTCCTTCATACTTCAACCTTACGGGATAATTAATTAAATTTGCTTTTAATAGAAGGTTTTCCAGGCTTAGGACTGGCAATATTCATGAATTTAGATATTTTTTTATTTATTAAGGATGGTTTACCAATGACAATGAATATTGGCGTATTTAAAAATCAACTTTATATACAATGATTGTTATTACTATTTTTTTTTTCTTTTTTTGTTATTTTGTTGTTTTTTTTTTTAATTTCCCTTTTTTAATTACTGCTTATAAATACTAATTGCGATAATTTTTTCGTCTTGAGGCGAGTCCGTCTTTCATTTAAAATTAGTCCCGCTTTAGAAAAAACTCTCTCGCATGGCACGGACGTAGCCGTGATGTTTAGGCGTTTCAGCATATATTTATATAGTCGTGGATATACGCCTTTACGTTCGCTCCACCAAAGCAGTGGATTTTCTGTTCTTTTAATGAGCGGTTCTTGTATATATTTATCAAATTCGACTATACCAGCTGCAGTCGGATTTTGGGGAACGAGACAAGCTATTTCGGCGTCAAATTCATCCCAAATAGAGCCAGATTCAGGAGGCTGTGAAGATGTCGACTGTGGAACTGGTAACTCTGGTGTCTCATGGGTTCGGTCTGCGCCAATTCTCAATTTTAGAGCTGATGCAGCTCTATCAAAGTTGCGAAGATCATTAAACCCGCTTTTCTTGAATCTGGGATCTAATATTGTGGCCTCGCAAAGAATTACATTGTGTTCCACTTCGCCAAATCGTGAAATCATTTGTGATTTTAAGGAATTAAGTAGGCTTTCAATTTTGTTGTTGTTGGTGGAGTATTTATTAAGTGTCCTGTTGATTAATTTACAATAAACTATGTATTTTGAAGAAGACACATATTCTTCGCCACTTATTTCTACAGTGACATCGTAAAATGTTTTTAAAACTTCAGTCGCTTTTTGAATCACAGACCAGTCCTCTTGCGTTAAATTCAACTCTGGCCGCATTATTGCTAGCGTGGCTATTAAAGGATCTTTTACTCTCAGAATCCGCATGAGCATGTCGTACGTAGAATTCCAACGTGTTGCTACGTCCTGCTTTAGTTTTAATGGCGAGATATTCATTTGTTCTTCGATCTCCATTAATTTCTTTTTTGCTGGAATAGATCGGTGAAAAAACTCGACGATTGCCTTAACCCTATTGACGGTGTCGGATATTTCAGCTATGCTGGACTGAACTACCAAGTTGATGGTGTGCGCATAACAAGGTATTGAGCGCCAGCCGCCTAACCGAACAGCATTTAAAATATTTGCGGCATTGTCGCTGACTATTGCATTTACGTACCCGTGTATGTTCCACTCGATAAATTTTGCTTGCAAGAAGTCTTTCAGATTCACACTAGTATGCCTTTCTTGGAATTCGATGCAACCAATCATTACTGTGCATACCTTGTGCGTGTCAGTGTCAATAAAGTGCGCAGTGATGGCAATGTACCCGTCGTTCACTATAGACGTCCAAGCGTCAGTTGTTATTGAAACAGCTACCGCTTTTGCTATTTGTTTTTTAGCAGCTTCCAATATTTTGTTATATACTTTTGGAAGCAAACTTTCAGAAAGAGTTTTTCGGGTTGGCAAGGTATACCCGGGATTCAACATTTCTACAAACTTCCGGAACTCAACTTCATCAACCATTCGAAGCGCGTGGTACCCTTTGGCAATCATTCTAACTAATTGTTCGTCAAGCTGTTGCATTCGATTCCTAGGAAGAGTTTTTTTTGATTGTATGTAGTCTGCCATAGTAGGAGCTGTCGGTAAACTTGGTTTATTACTTAATGTCATTGGTACTGACAATGATAACTCACTGGTGGCAGTCTCAACTTGTGCTGCATTTGCACTGCTTGAAGGACCCGGCTCTGAATCCATATCAACATTGTCGGTACGACGCTCGGGTGCAACTGTTGCAGACTGTCTACTGCTGTTAATTCCTATCGTAGGATGGATCGACTTCATATGACGGCTCAGGCTTCCTATTGAGCTCGAAGAAATAGCCAATATACGCGAGCAATAACCACATTTCGCCTTTTTGCTAGGCACAACTTCTTCGAAATGATTCCAAAGAGGACTTATTTTTCTTTTAGTTGCCATTATCCCTAATAAACCAGCAACCTACCTAATATATATGTACACACACTTGATTTTTTGTTAATATTTATTTACAGTTTAAAATCACTATTGATGTTTATTTACACTTGACTCACACACAGTATTTATAAGTACTTAGGTACCTATTTTACTAAGAATTTATAAATATCTAATATTTTGTCTGCGTTTGTTTAAATGTTGACAGTCTTCACCGCACAAAACGTAAACAAACTGTTTTAAAATACTAGCGAACGAAAGTTCTAAGTGAATATCACTACAACATCAACTCAACGTTCGATAACACAAAATTGAGACCTTAATTCAAAATTAAACCCTTAGTTCAAAACATCAAAACACGATAACCATACCATAGTCACTGAAAGTTCGACTGATAATTATTAAATCACAACAATACTTTTTGGCGCGAGAAATAAGATTTAAAACATAGCATAGCACTATTGCAGGCATTAGGAACGAGCGGTGCCAAATAAATTTAAACCTTATTGCGTGAGCAATACTATCAAAGTTGCATTGGAAATCGGGCGTCCCCAGAGTCTAAAGTCCGGTGCGGTCAGACTTCGAGTCAGCGCCTCGGCGGCGGCGTGCGAGAATGAGAGGGAACAAGTGTGCTGTGTGTGCAATGCGTAGGCATAGTTCGAACCCTGCCGAATAGGGCCGAACGAACAACGAAATCAACCGATGTGCGCCGCGCCGCACGCCGCACAGTGGGCTGAAACGGGCCGGTAGAGGACTTAGCGTTTAAAAAAAAAAAGTTTATTTTTCTGAAATTTTAAATAGTGCGTTGGATTTATCTATTGATTATAAGTAATTATTTATATCAGGGTCGTTTAGATAACTTGAGTATTTTCGGAGTTATTAATAACCAAAGTAATTTTTGTATGAAGCAAAACAAAAAAACTTGAAAATCTAGAAATTCTCAAATTTTCTCAAAGAATTGACTTTACGTATGTATAGTACGTATTTTTGTCCTATTTTAGCACCTATTCTCGGGTTGCGATTTTCTGCGATTTGGTCGCAATTTCAAATTTTGTTCTCTATTCCACACCACCATAGAGGTTAAGAACCAGGCGCGTTTTTTTTTATGTAGTGGTCTCCCCGTTAGGCCTAATCTACTAAGGACTAATAAAATAAGTAAAAATCACAATCAGGTACTGGTCACTGCACTTTTTTAATTTAATCACTATCAAGAGTATCCATATTAACGAATGCAAAATTTTCGTATTCGTCATCATCAAATGTTTCCGTTTGTTCAATTATTAATAAACTTTGTGCTTCTTCTGACAAAGTTTTATGTTTTCTGCGAAGTTTGTGGCGTTTCGCTGAGATGAGTGGATCAGAGCTGGTCAACAAATTATTTAAAATGTCTTCATTTGTAGTTTTTCTACTGCATTTCCTGGAATGGTGTTGGCGGTACCTACGAAAGTCTTTATTTCTAGCTTCAGCAGCTTCTTCAGATAGCTGTCCAATTGGTATTAGACCAAAAGTTTCAATAATAGCTGCACCATGCATAAGAACTTTATGAACACTTGAAGGCATATAATACCAGCCATATAATTCCAAATACAGTCGCATGGTCACTTGAGCATATTCGTGAAATTTGACTGTGTCAATGTGGTAACCTGATGAAATTGCCTCTAAAATGGTTGCATCTCAGAAGTCACGTTTGGGTTTGCAAAAAATCTTCTAGCAGTACTTCCGTCATTCGTGGAGCCGTGCCCTTGTTTGACAACATCTATCAGAAGTCCCATTCTATTTTTAAAAGCATCTTGTATATTTTTCTTCCTGCTTTCCATGATGCACTTGTTGTCTCCCTTTCTGTCCATGCCTTTATCGTTAATCTGCATAATAATAAGATGGAAATATATTACCGTCATTCTCGTTAACACTTTTTCTTAAAGTATTGTATTGCCACTTGGTCAGCTTAAGTGATAAAAATAATCCTAAAGCCTCATCCGGAGAAAATACAGATTTTGTTTCTTTAACAGATATGCACTTCTTAACTTTTTTTACATCTTGGGGATTCTTAAGTAAATGTTCTAGTATTTTAGCAATCTCATCATTCCCATCCGCTTTCAACTGCTCAAAATATGCATATTTTATTTCGTCCGAAGATAAATGAAAGTTTTCTGCTCGTCTTTTTTTCTGTTTAAGCGCTAATTCACAAAACGGTTTTCTAGGGCTTTGCTCGGTGGAGACACCGACAGAAACTTTTGCTGGTGATACATACTGAGTTTATGTACTCGGTGCTGGTTGATCTTCATTACTGGTTATTAAACACTTAATAAAGTCTGGCCACATTATGGTTTCTTGTAACCATTCGCTATTTTTAGTTCTGAATATAGTGTCTTTACGATGAGCGTTTTCCCATCTTCTATTTAAATTATTAAAAAAAATTGCAAAAAATAACTTTAAGGTCTTTTCATGTTGATCACTTAATTCGACTAAAATTTAGACCTTATCTCACTACACAAACTTTCATTATTTTTAATACTGCCACTGTTTTTTAAAATAATAAAAAGGTCAAGGTTGGTCACCAAATCTTCATACATTTTCATAAACACAAAATAACTCACACTCACTTCACTTATTTGTATAAGTAATAAATATGTGAGGGTAGTGCGTCTATTATGGTGGGTAATAGAACACTGAAGTACGTTTGAATGCAATAGTACATTTTGTGCCCTATTATCGTTGCACCAATCAGGTAACGACACGTGTCATAACTTGATGTTGCGGTCGCGCATTCCTATCTCTTGATTCCCGGAAATAAGTGTCAAAACAAATTACGTCATACCTACCTATATTACCTATGGTGGTGGAAAATGTCGAACAATTTTTATTTATTTAAAGTACTAGGGTCAATCAACTTTTATTTGTCCTGTAAGTACTATGTTTTGTCCCTGACCAATAATCGCAGTTCTAAAGAAAATTAAGTGTTTTTTTGGCATATATCGCATTTATCTTATTATTAAGCAAACATACGAGTAAATTATTTTAAATAAATCACTAATAAACTGGAATTTTAATGGTTGTCCAGGTGACAAAACATCTGATGTAGTGTTTTTTTCTTTGTCCCCCAGTAGCTTAGTACAATGAAACATTACTTTATACAAAAAAATTCTTAATGGCAATTAATTACGCTTGTACTGTATAATTATATATTAATATCTACTATGATGCTAGCATATAGATTTTTGTTTGCTTTATCATTTTAACGAGTTTTTTGCATGTTCATTTTGGTCCCTATTATATTTTACTATCCCGACGTCCATCGGACAACGGTAAAAAAGTTCCGAAAACAAAACATAGATGGCGTGATCAGTGCCTTGAGAACAAGTCGATCGATTTGGTGACAACACTCATCCAGCCGCCATTTTGATTTCATCTTTCCCGCGGCGTCAGTCGGCCGAGTGCGTTTTGAGAAAGTGGGTGGCTTTTTTGTGTGTCTACCGGACAACCAGCACAAAAACGTAAGTATTTGATATATCGTAGTAAATTAAAGTGAAATATATTCTATTCAATCTATATTTTTCACTGCGCGTAAGACCTAATTCAAAATATCATTAGTTATTACCAGGAAGCGCAAAGACTGATAAATGTCACTCGGACAACCAGTCACTTGGACAACCAAAACAGTTGTCCGTGAGACATTTTGGTTGTCCATAGGACAATAATGATAGAATCAGCATAAAGCAATACTTTTTCTTTCAATAATTAGTCATTGAAGAGCCTCTTACAAGGGCTAGAGCATTTATTATTGTTTAATATAAATTAGATTGATATTTTGACCAATTTCAACTTTCTACTTCTTGACGTGTGGAACACCGAGTCGAGGAACGATCCGATGATCTCTGGTGATCTAATAGTTCTCTATTCTAAATTATTTTTGTTATTATTTTTAGATAATGGGTTTGACGGAAAAAGAAAAATCAAGACGCTATAGAGAAAGACTTAAAGCAGACCCGGAGAAATTAGCTGAGCGAAAGAGAAAAAAAAGGGAAAGCTACCATAAGAATAAAAAACTAATTTCAAGTATGCCGTCAGAAGATAAAGAAAACTGCAGAATTATCTGGAAGCTACGAAAACAGTCACAGAGAAATCGCCAAAAAGCTGTTAGGAATATAATTGAGAATACGCCTCCAAGCTCTCCGTCTATTCTGCAAGAAATAAATCCCGAAGATCAACTTCAACCGATGACACCACCTCCTAGTCCAGCCGTGTCTTCGAATAATGAAAAGATTAGAGGCAGAAAAAAAGTTCGACGAGACAGATCTAAATTATATAGAGAAAATGTAAAATTGCAATCTGAAAGCAAGAAGTGGAAGAAAAAGTTTGAAAAATATAAAAAGAGAGCTCATCGGAGAGAAAAGGAATTAATTAAATTAAAAGAAAAACAGGGAGAAAAAATTGAAGAAAAACAAAAGTACGGCATATTAACAAACGCTATCAAAGATAATTACAGGAAAATTAAAGCCAGAACAGGTAAAAAAATGCTGAAAAACATTTTCGCGAAACTTGGTGCGCAAAATCATGAAATAGTAAAAGACTGTTTGGGCTTACAAGGAAGACTCAGAACAAGTATTAACGCGCGTAATTCAGATACAGAGCTGACAAAAAAAATTAATAGCTTTTTCTTAAGAGATGATGTATCTAGAAATACTGCCGGAAAAAAAGAAACCATCACTAAAGGCAAAGAAAAGATGCAAAAACGGTTTCTATTGGACTCAATGAAAAACTTGTTCAAAGCCTTCAAATCAGAGAATCCCAATGCTAAATGCTCATATTTCTATTTCACTAAAAATCGCCCTTTCTACGTAGTTACACCAACAGTTGATGGAAGGGATATGTGCCTTTGTAAAGTACATACTAATGCAGCAGCTAAGATAAAGGCTCTCAAACAAAAAAGAGTTATTAGTGCTTTTGATCTAAGCACACTGATATCGGAGACAGTCTGTGACAGCACTAAAAAAGAGTGCATGTTTGGTACTTGTAACCAGTGCCGGAATAAGGAATTCAAGATAAATAGTGACAGTGTTCGAGGCAAAATACAGTGGTTTGAATGGGTGAGGGAACAAGAAAGCTATTTGAAAAACGACAAGCAATTTAAAGCCGTAAAGAACGTGAAAAGACCTAAAGAAGATACTATAGAAAACATGGTGAAGAACTTTCAAGAAGAACTGAAGACTATAAAGAAACATATTTTTAATATGAAGACTCAGTTTAAAAATTTCCGCCAATGTGTTGATGAGATCAGAGCAAACGAAGCTGTGATATTAGTTGATTTCAGCGAAAATTATAATTGTAAATGTACCGAAGAAATTCAGGCGCATCAATTTGGTGGTTCTCGTAATCAAGTCACTCTTCACACAGTTGTGGTTTACGTATATGATAAAGATAAAAAATATAAAGCTTTATCGTTTTGTACTATTTCTCCATGCAATATTCATCAACCAGCTGCAATATGGGCCCATTTGCATCCCATTTTGATAAAGATTATTGATAATTACCCTGGCATTGACACTATTCATTATTTCTCCGATGGCCCATTTTCACAATATCGTCAAAAAGCAAATTTTTATTTGGCCTGCACGAAAACATTTAGCTACGGCTTCCAAGCTTTTAGCTGGTCATTCTTTGAAGCCGGGCATGGCAAAGGCCCTGCAGACGGTATTGGGGGATACTTAAAAAGAGCAGCTGATAACAAAGTGGCAACAGGAACGGACGTTACTGATGCTCTTCAATTTTATCAAGTTCTCAAAGAGTCGAGTAAAATTCAGTTATTTTATGTAACAAAAGAAGAGATCGACGCGATTCAGAGGGACATACCAAAGAATCTTTTACCTTTGCCCGGTACAAAAGAGGTGCACCAAATATTTTCAAGGACCCACGGCCAACTAATGTCCAGAAATTTGAGTTGCTTCTGTTCTAGAGGATTATGCGAATGCTTGCGTCCCAAGTTATACTCACCGATACCAGCTACAAGGAACATTCCAACCGCTGTCGACCCTGACGAGGACATACCTCAAGATATGCCATTAAGTCCCATTCCAGCACCACTGGCAAATATTTGGAACGACGACACATTCAGCGATGTTGACGACGTACCTTTGAGTAATTTGCTGTCCTCGAATAAAAACGACAATGTTACATTCCCTGAACTACACGAAGGTTTACGTAAGAGCATATACAAGAGTGTATACGGATCGTCTGATAGCTCTGACAATGAAAATGAGATTACAGAGGAACCACAGCCGTCTACGTCAGGACAAAACAATTTATTGCCTGGTGTAGGTGACTTTTTGCTAGTCAAAGTTTACAGCACCAAAGGTAAATCATACGATAAATATGCGTGCATTGCCGAAACCGATATCGATGAAGACGGTGAAATCAGAGTTACTTTTCTAAAATATGTGAAAAATGGAAAACTATTTGTATTGAATGAGAAAGATAAATCCTATGTAGCATTCGAAGATATAATTAAAAAACTTCCAACCCCGGACATTGAACACAAAAGAGGCACTGATTATTATAAGTTTTCATGTGATATTAATGTTTTTATAAAATAGTTCATGTAGTTTAGTGTAACACCTATGGATCTCTGCTATGATTAAGAAATTTTGTTTTGAAGATTAATTTTTAAGTTTTGTATTTTACTGAACCCTTATGTGATACAAAGAGGTATTAGTCATTTATTAAGACAGAAAAGTACAAGTTAGAGTCAAAAAAGTATTTAAGCTGATTAAAGAGGCTGTTAATGTTTCTAAGTTAATTAGTAAGAGTTTTCATGTTTATAGGTCTGTTCAAACATTTATTGTAATGTTGATTATTTCGTAAAAAAAATATAATAAAACTGATAATTATTGTCCTATAGTTGTTTTTTTTTACATAAAAGGAACAAATACAGGCGATTTTAATCCTAGTATCTCCTTTGGACTCCCGAGTATCCAGAGATATGTCCAGTGGACATCCACTGGACAACCATTTTGTCCCTGTCTTCTAAAGACACATTATCGTCATTTTTACTTTAAAAAAACAGTAAGGTTTACAAAATATTGAAATATGAATATGTAACAATTAAAAGTGAATTCATAAAGACTGTTATATCACGTATTCATTATTATTTTACAAGTTAAATGAAAACTTCGTTACATGTAAAGTTTTTCGTTGTCCAGGAGACAATATTATTGGGAATAACTTATAAATTAAAAGTCGCGTCATTTATTTATGGAAGATAAATTGAAATTCATCCTATATTAAGTGAGAATAAAGTGACGGTTTACAATTTGACTGAATTTCAAATAGTTCAGAAGTCTATTTAGTTAGTTGTCCAAGGGACTATCTTAACTAGAGTCATGTGGATTTCGGCGCCAAATTTACTATTTTATTTAAATAAATCGTTCTGCTATATGTGAATTCTTAAAATATAAATAATTATCTACAGGAAAAATGTTAAAATATAAAAAACTTCAAATAAAATTAAAAAAATAAAATTTATTATTGATGTACACTTAAAAGTTGATTGACCCACTAAGTAAGTATTGAAGTACTTCAGGCCGTTTAGTGTACATTATTTTCAATTTCAAATTAGCAATTACTCATAATGTAAACCTACATTGATACATATCAACATTTCAAATTAATTGGAATAAATTGCTAAACTAAAATTTCATGACTCTTCATACAAATTTGGTATGGCTATATCTCCGAAAGTACGAGTCCAATTAAAAAAAGTCAAAGAGTAAAAACTTTTTAAATTTATGTCTAGATACTAAAAAAATACATTTTAGTTCTTAAGACCCAACCTTGTAATCCCAGCCCACTGTGCGCCGGCCAGTCAGTACATTGCGCTATGGTAATGTAATGTGATGTGTGATGTGTCATGCTTAATTTGGTCGAGTAATAAGTAATGTCATATTACTCGGTCGGGTAATATTACGCGTAATGTATCAATTGCATTACTTACACATGTCTACTAATTACTTTTTTTTTCTTTTTTTCTGTGGGTACTGCTACCGTTATATTGAAAAAATATACCTTGTTCAATATTTCATAATATTTTGATATCTATGTCCAAGTAATAACGTTCAATTTTGCTTAAAATCACTTTTTAGACATGGGTCCGGTAATTGCAACTATTTACCTACAAATAGTGTTGTGAACCTTGTTGTGGTTTTATCGACTAGCATGGTAACAAAATTAAAAGTCAGGAATACAGTTTTATCGATGTTTATATTGAGCTTAATCAAAGGACGACATCGTACATTAATAATTATTTAAATTGAAGTAATTTAAAATACTTCAAGGTGTAATTACAATAGGTAATCTTTTAGTAATCAAATAGCCATTTCTACTTATCTTTGCAAAAAAAAAACAGTCTTATCTCATAGACCTTTTTAGATATTAAAAAAGTAGTACTTAAAATAAAATAGGAAATCATTTACATTCAAATACCTCTACTTTAAAAGGAAATATGACTGTATCTTTTTGTTTATTTAACACGGCGTTGGGCAAATATGAAATCACATCTTCTATATCAATTATGGAAATGTCGTTTTCAACGAACTTGAATTCTCTATTATCTTTTTTAGATTTGAGTCCTTTGACTACAATTTTTTCTTGGTTAATATCCTCAATAAGACAAACGTATTTATACGTCCTTTTGCCTTTAGTCGACCGAAATCCAGCCAAAATGAAGTCACCCACGTCGAGATCTTCTTTTTTTTTTACCTCAGATGCTTGTGGTTGTGGCATTTTATTCTGAAAATAAAATCAAATTGTTATCCTTCCTGTACTACTATATTATAACTTAGAAAGTTTATGATATGTGTACTTACTTCCTTTTGTGTAAATATTTTCTTCTTGGCAGTGTAAGTCTTTCTTTCCTTCACTCTTTCGCTTTTTATTTTAGGTGTCTTTTGTTTTTGTCCTTTAGAAGTAGATGGTAACGGATCATCAAAATCTTCGTCAAACCTTTCTTCCAAAACAGTAGAATGTTCATATAAACTACCCGCCTTCTGAAAATTTGTACTTATTTTATTAACATAGAACATAGATTTCCCACGATTTTATGCCCCGGTGTACACTTAATAATATTAATAACTACCCTGAATCACTTACTTCATTCTGCTTTAATGTTTTTTTCTGCCCTTTATTCAATTTTTCACTTTTTATTTTAGGTCTATTTTCTTCTTGTCCTTGTCTAGTAGATAATGGTAATGGCTCCTGCAAACCTTCATCAATGCTTTCTTCCAAAATATTTTGAAAAAAAATTTCAGGGCCTTCATCTTCTGTAGAATTCATTGAAGTATATGAACAATCACTCTCACTGTCCGAGTCTAAGGTCTTTTTCCTTTTATTTTTCTTTGCTTTGGACTTATTTATCAGAGGTTTTTTGTTCTCATTATAACTTGCTCTTTTCAGTTTTTTTAGCCGTTTAGTTTCTTCTGCTTTTTCCTTTTTCATTTTTCCTTTAGAAGTAGATGGTAAAGGATCATCAGAATCTTCGTCAAACCTTTCTTCCAAAACAGTAGAATGTTCATATAAACTACCCGCCTTCTGAAAATTTGTACTTATTTTATTAACATAGAATATAGATTTCCCACGATTTTATGCCCCGGCACTTAACAATATTAATAACTACCCTGAATCACTTACTTCATTCTGCCTTAATGTTTTTTTCTGCCCTTTATTCCTGGGGCATAAAATCGTGGGAAATCTATGTTCTATACATAGATTTACCACGATTTTATGCCCCGGTGTACACTTAATAATATTAATAACTACCCTGAATCACTTACTTCATTCTGCTTTAATGTTTTTTTCTGCCCTTTATTCAATCTTTCACTTTTTATTTTAGGTCTATTTTCTTCTTGTCCTTGTCTAGTAGATAATGGTAATGGCTCCTGCAAATCTTCATCAATGCTTTCTTCCAAAATATTTTGAAAAAAAACTTCAGTGCCTTCATCTTCTGAAGAATTAATTGAAGTATATGAACAATCACTCTCACTGTCTGAGTCTAATATCTTTTTCCTTTTATTTTTCTTTGCTTTGGACTTATTTATCAGTGGTTTTTTGTTCTCATTATAACTTGCTCTTTTCAGTTTTTTTAGCCGTTTAGTTTCTTCTGCTTTTTCCTTTTTTTCTTTCTCATTTTTCAGACGATGAAGTGCATCTTTGTAAGTTAGTATTTCGCTTCCTTGACTTATCCGTTTCTTTGAAGTTTTAGGTATGTCGTTACGTGAAATAGTTTTTAATAGTAGCTCTTCGAATGAAACTCGTTCTTCTTCTTTGCTTTTATTTATTGTTGAGCTGACTAATACATTATCCAATATTTTTACTTTACAAGAATAACTGTTGGCATTGGTATTGGCATTATTAGGACGTGAAAGTATGAAAGTTTTAGGGTCCTTTACAGTCTCCCACTTTTGAAACTCAACCCGAGTACCTGAGTACGTGTTCATATCAGCCTTTGTACCATTTTCTGTCGGTAGCTTTTTCTTCATATCCCGTGTAATGTTTGCAATAGCCTTATCAATTTCGTCTGGCAATCGTCGTATCTCACTGTTAATTGTTTTAAGGCATACACTTATTAGTGTTGGTACTTTATGTTCTTTCTGACTGTTATCTTTCTTGGTGTGACTTCCTTCAACATTTTCTTCACCATTGTGATCAGTATCATTACGAAGCTGTTTTTTTTTTCTGCTGGTGTTCTTCCCATCTTGACCATGCCAGACTGTCGAATTTTTCTTTTGGGATTGCATCTTTGTTCAAAGGGCATATGCCCGCTTTCCTGAAGCCATTTTGAATGATAACAGGATTTAAATCATCCCATATATTAGTTATGATTCTGGCAAATTCTTGTTTTGGGAGTTTTGCTCCCACATGGAGTCTTTGCCATTTCACAAGTTCGCTGTCCCATTTGTCTTTCATAGGTTTCATTGTACTACAGTCTAATGGCTGCAGTATGTGGGATGAGTGAGCCGGCAGTTTAAGAACCGTAATGTTTTCGGCAACTAGAAGGTCTATGACATTCAAATCTACATGTGTCTTATGACCATCATAGACCAATAAGACTGGTCGTTCTGCTCCGATAGCTGGCAAAAAAACGGCTTTGATGTATTGTTCGAAAATGGTGGTCTCCATCCACCCTTTTTTACTGACAGCGTAAGCTGTATGAATGTTATCATTTTTAAACAGCCACTCGCTCCACAGATGTTTCCCTTGAAATATTATTAAGGGTGGGATCTTTTTGCCAAGTGCATTCGTAGCTAAGAGCACAGTGGTGTTATTCCTCCCAGGAGAGCCTGTCGTTCTAGTAGAGGGAAACCCCATCAGACCCACAACTTTAGTTTTGGTGGGGTCACTACAAAAGCTGGTTTCATCCAAATTATATATACATTGCGGTTTGTCAGCCAAACCACACTCTTGTATTGTTCGTTGTAACATATCGAAATAATCGTTAACTATGAAAGGATCACATGCTTTTTTTCGAGCTATTTCTACAGACTGTGGCTTTTTCAAACTTAATTTGTTTCGTTTTTTAAATCCTCTAAACCATTCCTTCCCAGGATAGTTATCTTTAAATCTCGTAACGATTCCGTTCCTTCGAATATACTCAGATATCAATATTTTTACTTCCTTGGAGGTTAATGGATACCCACATTTTTCCATCACATGGAGATTAGAAGCTACTTTAGTTTCCCACTCTTTTGACAATTCAGTAGGTCTGCCAGGCGTTGGCTGTTTGGCACCGCGTGTTCCGTATAAACGGTGAATAATGGTTGACCTTGGTATTCCGTATTTTACGGAGGCTTGGTAGCTATTAATTTTTTTTTGTCGTACATTTTCGACAGCTTCTATTAGATCAGCTAATGAATACTTCGTCTCTTTTATTCGTTTATATTTTGGCATCTACAAAATAAAATAAAAAGATACTCAAAAACTAGAAAACAGGTCATAGAGGTAAAACGATATTGTTTGGTAGTACAGTAGTACAGACACCAGCACATCAAGCTACTACAATCTGTCAGATTTCTTTGATAGATTTTCAACTTTATTTCTAGAGCGTTAGGTTCAAGGTTCATTGGGAAAAATTTACAATTTCGAGTAGCTTGACCTGCTGGTGTCTGTACCTACATCAAATAAAATAAGGTGACCTAAATGCCAGGATTCCACTTATCAAATACTAAGATAAACTTTAACATTTGTGAATTTTAATATTTGACTCAAAGAGCGACACTAGCGCCAATAGTTTCAAATATATAGGTAAACGAACTATTCAACTACTGCTTAGTATGAATAGTATCCCTTTCGATAAAATATTTTTATCGTAGTAGTTATTTTCACTGTCGCATCACTAGCATTATCATACTTCATATAAAAGTGGTCAGATAAATGCAACTAACCTAAAAATTTAAAAATAGTTGCAATAACCTGACTTTTGATTTTTAGTCTGGTAAATGTAACTGAACCCATAAGTTGGGCTAGATTTATCTTGGAATGAAACAAATAAGTAAAAAACAACTTACCGTAGTAGATAATCACTTCCTTTATAAAGAAACCTACCAAAAACCACAAAAAACAGAATTAAATAACTATTGCGCTCCGCGTTTACGCCGCGTCACTCCGAACAAAATGGCGGTTTGACAAAAAGTCATGTCATTTACACAGTTCAATAGCTATCAGCGCCATCTTAATCTTTTCATTGGAACTTAGGATAGAAGAACAATATTACGCCTGTCGTTGTTCGAAATAGTGATGATAGATGGAGTTATTTAAATTAGTTGCAATAACCATATAGTTGCAATTACAAGACTCGACCTTATTCGTATCCGCTCAGCGGCGCTGGAACATCGAAATTCCCCAACGCCCCGCGGCGCACGCGATGACGTATCGCCACGCGCCCCGGCCGCACTGAACAAAACATTTTTTTGTTTACTAGTTGGCGACGGGCGTAATCTCAAGTTATGTTTTTATTAGAGCATATGAATGTCCCTTTCGGGTGGTATTAAGTGTTTGTTGACATTTCGTCTCTAATTTATTATATTCATTGGTAAATATTGACAATGGTTGAAAAAAAAAAAAACATTATGTGAACTTTAAACATTATTATTTCAAAAAGTAAATCGATACCATATATATTTTATGGCTTTTATTGGTGGAAGGGTTCTATCTTCATACGAAAAAAAATACAAACACACCTCATAGTAAAAAATATTTATTTACGCCTTAAAGTTTTTCTGGAACAGATGTTACGTGTGACGTCGCAAATTCACAGACTGACTTTGACAAATAATTTCTTAACCACAGATACATTTTTGACGGCCGGTGTTGCATTTTTTAAGGCAGATATTCTCGATCGTTCAAATAGAAAAGAGAAAACCGATCCAAAACACAGTGGGTTAAAGGGAATAAGCAATAATATGACGACACAGTACTATCACCCCATATGGGGTGATGCGCCGCCAAGCCTGTCAAAATTGTTCCACCCATTTGGGGTGATGCGCCGCCAAGCGGGTATTGGACTGTCGCTGGCTGTTGACCAGCTTTGTTGAACGGGGTTGATGATATGACCGATTTCAATTCTTCCCTGGCCCACTTTTTTGTTCCTTTTTTGCACTTCTTGACCATGAAGCAGGCTCCGATGATTATTAAAATAATCAACATTATGGATATAAGGACGCCATACATTTCCATCTTTTTCTCTAGGGTGCTGTTACTTGCGTCGTTTGCGCCATTTTGGGCTATTATAATTTCTCCTTCTTTGCTGTATGTCTTTCCCATTTTGGTACAAACGCAATTGTTATAGAAGTAAAAGGTGTAAAACGTTAGCTCGGGCTCGATATTAAATGATTTTATTACTAGTTAGTTCGTACTTATTTATAACGTTATTTTGCTTATTACTACTCTTAATCAACCTACTTAATATGTATTACTATAATGCCATTGTTGTAGTGCTAAGCGATGCGAGTCTATGTTACTGTTTCTCTTATTTTACTTTGACGGTGATTGCTGCCGTATTGTAATCGCGTCGCTTAGCATGACTTCCGCTGACATTGGATTACAAAATATAATAAAAACCTTACTGGCGGTTTTACGACTCGGCCAGAACGTGTAGTGCGACTAGTGCTAGGTACTGGAATGTCAGTGGGTTCGATTCCTGTTTCGTCTTTACTTATTTGTCTATGTGAACCTCCTGCACTGGTATTACTATCTGGCGTGGTATCGCTCAAGACATATGCTGGCTTTAGTCTATCTATAGATACACTAGCTTTCCTTCCAGGCAGCTGGATGATGTAAACCTTTGACTTCCTTTGTAAGACGCGGTATGGTCCATCGTATGGTGGCTTCAAAGGTTTATGTACTGTGTCGTCCCTGACAAATACGTAATCGACCTTGGTTAACTGTGGATGTACGAAATATTAGCGTGAGTTTCCGTGCGATTCCGGTGCGGGCCTAAGTGATTTTATATTTTCCCGTATCTGCTCTACTAAACTGTATGGCTCTGAAATATCTATTTTTGTATCATCGTAGAAATCTCCGGGAAGACGTAATGTGCGACCAAATGTTAATTCTGCGGCTGATATCCCGTTATCGCTTCGACATGCTGCTCGGAGACCTAACATAACTGTTGATAATTCGTCAACCCATGACTTTCCGTTTAATCGCGCCATAAGGGCGGCTTTAAGTGTCCTATGCCAGCGCTCTACCATTCCATTTGCTTGTGGGTGGTAAGCCGTGGTGCGAATCCTATTAACACCCATCATTTTCAATAGCTGTTGGAAAAGCGTGCTTTCGAATTGGCGGCCTTGATCGCTTGTTAATTTTACTGGGCAACCATATCGGCAGATCCATTCTCTGTATAAAATACCCGCGACCTTCTCGGCGGTTATGTCCTGCATGGGGAACGCTTCAGGCCATCGTGTACACCGGTCTATTACCGTTAAGCAATACTTAAAACCATTTTGCGAAATAGGAAGTGGACCGATTATGTCTATATGTATGTGTTGGAATCTATCGACTTTTGGAAACTGTCCTATATCTGAAATAGTGTGGCGATCTATTTTTGATCGTTGACACTCTATGCACGTTTTAGACCATTCTTTAACGTTACTGTTCATGTTTGGCCAAAAAAATTTTTTTCTGATAAGTTTCCGGGTGGCCCGAACACCGGGATGACTGAGATTATGTATACTTTCGAACGCAACTCGCCTTACTTCTTGTGGTATATACGGTCGGGCACATTCGGTGGATACGTCACAATGTATTGGTTTATTACATGTAGGTAAATATAATTTCTTTAAAGTCACACGGCTGCTGTTATTTGCATTGCATGATGTCACGTAGTCGTCGGTTTCTTGCAACTCAGCTATTCGGTTGTAGTCTATACTCGTGGGACAGAATACTGTTTCTATACGCGATAAGGTATCGGCTACTGTGTTGCTATGCCCGCTTATGTGACGTATATCGGTTGTGAACTCGCTGATGTATGATAAATGCCTAATCCTACGAGCGGTTTCATCTGATGTTTTTCCTAATTTTGAGAAGGCGTACATTAGTGGTTTATGGTCTGTGTACACGGTGATCTGACGTCCTTCGAATGTTTTTCGAAGATGTTTTATCGCCATGTAAATGGCCAGTAATTCCCGATCGTAGGCGGAGTATTTCTGTTGGGCCGATGTTAATTTTTTTGAGAAATATGCTAATGGTTCCCAAATTTTATTAACTTCCTGTTGCAAAACTGCACCTACGCAAAACTCAGAAGCGTCGGTCATCAAGGCAAGCGTCGAATCATTCCTTGGATGAGATAATGTAGCAGCCATTTTAAGACCGGTCTTACAATGTTCAAAGGCCTCACTAGCTTCCTCGGTCCATTGGATTTTACTTTTATCTCCTTTTTTCGCGTTTCCGAGATACTTGTTAAAAGCTGACTGATACGATGCTGCGTTGGGCAAATGAGCACGGTAAAAATTCACCATACCTGTGAAACGCCGTAACTCTTCAATTGTCTCCGGTTTTGGGTAGTCTACGATGGCCTTGACCTTTTCTTCTGTCGGACGAATACCATGTGGTGACACGTGGTAGCCTAAAAATTCCAAATTAGTTTGCCCGAATGCGCATTTATCTAAATTTATTGTTATCCCATGTTTGTGTAACCGCTGAAAAATTATGCCTAAATGTTCGAGGTGCTGAATTTTATTCTCACTCATGATCAATGCATCATCTATATAATTGAAAACAAAGTCAAGGCCATGGAAAACTGAGTCCATGAACCGCTGGAAAGACTGCGCGGCATTACGCAATCCGAATGTCATTCGTGGAAACTCAAATAGACCGAAAGGCGTTATTATTGCGGTCTTCTCGACGTCCTCCGGCGCGGTCTCGATACAATGATAAGCCCTATTAACGTCAATTTTTGAAAAAATATTCTTACCGGCCATGTTATTCGTAAAATCTTGTAACCGCGGAATTGGGTATCTGTCTGGTTTCGTGATTGCATTTAGTCTTCTGTAATACCCACATGGCCTAATGTCGCCATTTTTTTTTCTACTACGTGTAAGGGGCTTGCCCAAGGACTCTTTGAAGGTCGACAGATACCTAATTCCTGCATTTTGTTGAATTCGGCTTTGACACGTTGGTATCTTACGGGTGCTAGAGGCCGTGCTCGTGCAAAGACCGGTGGTCCGGTTGTTTCAATAGTATGCTGTACAGAGCTCGGTTTAGTTTCCGCGAATGACATTGGTTTAGTTATGCTTGGGAATTTCAATAAGAGGTCATGATAAGGATGATCGATACTAACAGAAAGTACAGAAGGTTCACTCATGCTTACTATTGATGCTATGACATTTAAATCTGTTACCTGGTCGATGAGTTTTCGGGCGCTAACGTCAACCAAAAGTTTATGGTGGCTTAAAAAATCTGCACCCAATATTGGTTGTTTTACGTCTGCGATTACGAAATTCCATCGATAAGGCCTGCGTAACTTAAAATTTAAAATTAATGATTTTACCCCATACGTTTTTATCTGTGTTCCGTTTGCTGCGAATAACTTATATTCACTGCACTCGCGTGTACTTGGTTTTTTTATTACCGGTAGCACTGACACATTTGCTTCTGTATCCACTAAAAAATATAGTCCGCTGTTGTTGTCCATGATCCTGAGGCGGCGACTCGGTGAAATGGCGCAGAGCTCCGACGTTGTCTGCACCATAGCTAGTTTTCCGGTTTAGTTTTCCACGCGCACGGTTCTTCGCACTTCTTTGCCCTGGTACGGAAGCGAAAATGATAGTAACAAAGCCAATCTGGGCTCTCAGGTGTACGTCGTTGAGTGGAGGGATCACAACTACGATTTCGAGATGCAGAACGCGATCTATAATTATCGCTGTTCCAGCGTCTTTGGTATCTTGGTCTTGATCTTTCCATTTCTGCGACCTTGAAGCTCAGTTTCGCTATTTCGGCCATGATTAACTCCGTATCCTTTGAAGTCGAGGGCTGTTGCTGTGGTTACTGCGTCACTTCGTTTATGCTGTTTGCAGTCCGCGTGGTTTCATAAACGTTGTCCGCTATTGTTGCTAAGCTGTCCAAAGATTTAGAGTCCGACACCGCCAAAACTGCTCGAATCGAACCCGGCAAGTGGCCCTGCCATAAAATTAGCAGTGTATCATCTGGTATTTTATCTTTGGCCAGCTCCCGCATCCGTCGAAGAAGCTGCGACGGCTTCTGGTCGCCAAGTTCCATCTCACTTATTAGCTTCTGTAACTGTCTGTTTTTGGACTTCATATACTGTTAATAAGCGATTCTTCAGCGCGTCGTATTTCTTTGTAGCTGGGGGCTCCATCAAAATATCCGTTACTTGTTCAACTACATCTTTGCTTAACTTTGAGACAACTAAGTCAAATCTAGCGTCATCTGATAGTTTTTGTGGAGCCAAGGTTGCTTCGGCTCTAATAAACCAGATCCTCGGTTGGTCTGTCCAAAAATCCGGTATTTTTGAGGTAAGAGAGATCGCGGCCAACTCAGCTACCGGAACTGGTGTAGTTGCCATATTTGTTGGTGTTACACTCACGTGGAAAGTTCAGTTTTTCTTGTCGGGGTCACCACTTTAGGAGTAGTAACTCAATAAAACAATAGTTTACCAAAACCACATGGATTCACTTTATTTTAGTTAACACGTCTACACATTAGAATGATCGCGTAACGAGTGGCCACGAGTCTTGTGCGCCTTACATTATAAAGTATCCCTTACATACGATACTAGATAGGTACCTACGAGTAACTACATACTGTCGCTATGGCGTCCCTACAACTGTCTGATATATTATTAATGCATTGACAAGTGCAGTATTTAAGAGCAAGTTAATACCAGCTTTTTTATACCATTTGACTGATTTCCTTAATGGCGTGGAATATGCCGCCATTTGGTCAGACAAATCAACTGCTCCTTTTGCTCTGTTATAATCTAGAACAATTTTCGGTTTCAGAACAGTTTTCCCCCGCTTTGTGATTGTCTGAAATTGGTCGGAATGTTTTGTAGATAGAACCAGTACATCTCTCTTATCCTTCCACTTCATGACTGTAATTCCATCTTCACTCTCTCTGGCAATTAGCATCTGTAACTACTTTTGGAATATGTCTTCTGTTCTTTCTAATGGTACCTACGAGATGGGTTTCATTTTTTAATAGATCCCTTGCTAAATCAATACTCGTGTACCAATTATCTGTGTATAAGGTGTGACCTTTGTTTAACAAGCCACTGCAAAGGGATATGAAGACGTTTGCCGGCGTTGTATTGACTTGGTCGTTTTCTTTTCCAGCATAAACGTTGATCTTATATGTATATCCGGGTAGTGTACATAATTTAAATTCTTTTATGCCATATTTGTGGCGCTTCTGCTTGTTATATTGACGAAAAATGAGTCTGCCGCGGAACGGCACAACGCTTTCGTCGATACATAGATCTTCGGCAGGAGTATAATGCTTTGCAAAATTAGTATTCATTACATCCAGTAAGGAAAGAAAGAAAGAAAGAAAAATGTTTATTTGGACACAGTTCGTGAAACACAAAATATAAAATTAATAAAAAAAAATAATGTTTCTGACAACAATAGTGTGTGCCTCACGGCTGCGCCAAAAAGGTTCATTTCAGCATTAATGCCAGACAGATGCTGTCTGACGCTGGTTTTCTAATGAACCCTTTGGGAAAAGTGACGGGGAGTACACACAGTTTCAACATACCTAAGACATACTTATAAATAAATAAACTAGTAATCACGTATATATAATTACAAATACAAATAAGAAAAAAAAAAAAAACATAACAAAACAACAAAGTCTCAGCAAAGCCTGTTTTTCTTTTCTAGATCAATTTTGATAAAAATTTATCCGTGCACGGTGCACTCAAAGCGCAACAGGCCGCCGAGCACGACGGACCGCACGCGCACTTGCGAACAATAAAACTGTGGGTTGTTTGAATAAAAACATGGATAGTCGTAATAATAATAAAAACTAAGTTAAAAAAAATGGCTCATAAACAGTTAATTCAATGCTATTCGAACAAAAAGTGAAATACCTTCCTATAACAATAGATGAAGTAGGTACACATATTAAAAGAAGAAGGTAAGCGTTATTATTTAATACTTACGATAATATAATTAAACAGATCAGCATTCAGCATTGCTATTTTGAATTTCGTGTAATTTATTAATTTATACCCTCTTTTGTTTTAGTAGTGCATTTACCCTGTGTTCACATTAACAAAAAGTACCGTCTTCGGCCAAGATTCCAACAGAAGGATAAATAATAAATAAAAAAGGATGCGTCGACACTAGCTGTGCGTCACAGTCGCAAGTAGGCAAGGCACAATGTGTAAGTACGAAAAACAACGCATTAAGAATGAACAGAGTACGTGATTGTGATGACAAAAAGGAATAATGTGTCCGTTTATGTTTCCCACAGGTCTCACCACTGCGGCGGCAGTTAGGCAGTTAGACGCTGCAGCAGCGCCATCGAGTCGGGAACGTTTGAGACAGCAAAGGACGGGAAAACACCGAGTGTGCCACCGCGCGCATACCCCATTCTATGCATTCGTGACACAATAGGGATTATGTTTAAGCTAAGTACTGTAGGCATTTCATATAAGTGAATGATTTAGGACGACCATATCTAATTTCTGTTGCGAATCTATCAGATACTGCCGTAAACGTGTTCTGAACGTGTGGATAGTGCCCAGTACCCTTAATGGTGGTGGGATATTATTCCACACCTTAGATGCAGCGTATCGAAAGGTGCCTCTGAAAGCTGCTGTTCTATGAGAATGCGTTGAAAGTTGTTGTGCACATTGCCTGGGCGCGCAATCTCGTCTACTAGCCATCCAACTAAGCTTGTCGTATAAATACTTTGGTTTCTTAGACTTAACGACACCAAAAAGCAGGCACGCTAGATGTAACTTTCGTCTCGACTTCATCTTGAGAATAAAGTGTTTGTTAAGAACGGGGGTGACATGACTTCTAGGGGGAACAGAGTAACAGAAGCGCGCACATGCATTTTGGACTCTTTGTATTAGTCGTTCGGTACGAGCCAGCAAGCGAGGGCCGTAAACTGTATCAGCGTAGTTTAATTTAGACAGAACAAGGGTTTCGACTAGCTGCTCACGAAGCTTTTCAGATAAGAACGGCCTCATCTTGTAAAGCAGTTTCAGACGATAGAAGCAGTTTCTTACGGATTCAGCAACGTGTTTCTCAAATCTGAGGCTGCTGTCCATATATAACCCAAGGTTCCGCGCCTCATCCACACGGTCAATAAGCTCACCCATCAGAGTTAAATTCAGACTTAAAGGTATCTTCTTCAACTGCTGCCTGGTACCAAACAACATATACTTTGTTTTCAATGGGTTTAGTGACAGACAGTTCTCGTCTGACCAGGTGGCGATTCTTTCTAGGTCGTCGTTTAGGTCTCTAATGGCCGACTCATAATCGTCTGGACTGAAAGATAAATACAGTTGTACGTCATCGGCGTAAATATGATATTTGCATTTCTGAAGGCACTTTATTAAGTCTGCACAGTATAGAATAAAAAGAATTGGGCCTAAAATTGATCCCTGAGGAACGCCTCTATCTATAGAAGTCAGGGCCGACGTCAAAGTAGTACCATCCGACAAACGCAATTCTACAAGTTGCTTTCTGTTACTGAGGTAGCTGTGGAACCATTGAATGGCATTGTCGTCAAAACCGTAGTACCTTAACTTCGACAGCAATAGCGAAACGTTAATGCAATCAAATGCACGGGAAAAGTCGAGCAGCACCATCAGTGAACACATACCCTTATCTTGGGCTGATAGAATATTGTCCGTAACATCCAGCAACGCCGTAGAAGTGCTGCGCTGTTTTCTAAAACCGGATTGTAGATCAGGTAACACTTCGTTCTCTTCTAAAAACCGAGTTAATTGACGGCACACTACCCTCTCCATTACTTTTGAAAGACAGGGTAGAATACTGATCGGCCGCAAGTCTTTAACTTCTACGGGGTTAGGACTCTTAGGAAGGGGTCTAACTGTGGCAATTTTCCAGTGGTAAGGAAACTTTGATGTCCATATGGAATAATTAATGATGTAGGTGATAGTTTCTAAAGTGTGCGGCAAAGTCAAAGTAAGCATACTTAAAGTTACATTATCGTAGCCTTCAGCATTTGACTTTAGGTCAGAAATAATTCGGGAAATATCATCTTGGTCCACTGGAGCAATTGTGAATATTGCTTCACTATATCTGTGGGTCTCATAGAATGATATAAGTGACGCGCTAGCTACCGAGTTTCCAGGGACATTCAAAAATGTGTTATTTATAAGGTCTGGGTTTCTAAAATGTGGGGGAAGGTCTTGCCCTTGCTTTGAGGGTGCAAACGTGGATTTAATGTTCTTCCATAGTAATTTTGGATTATTTATTTTATTATTTATATTATGTTTAAAGTATGCAATTTTTTCATGATACAAGGAACTTTCTACTAAGGATTTTAATTGTTTATAGTAGTCCTTTTTTGTTCCCGATTTAGTGTTCCTATAATTGGCTAATGCATTGTCCCGTAACCGCATCATGAGCTGGATATTGTCCGTAATCCAGGGATACGATAACTCCCTAATACGACAAGTCTTAACTGGCGCGTGAACATCAAACAGTGATATTATGCAGTGATTAAAAGTATCAACCATATCATTCACGTCAGCGAATTCAGTAACACGACCTATGTTTAATTGTGTCAAATCCGTATAAAAATTATCTCTTATGATGTCTTTCATCGGCCTAAATTTGATTACGTACGGTATAAATTTGTCCCGCTTTATGTGAAATTCACTGACTATAATTGAATGACCTGTAATTGAACCAATCGATTCCACCTTCGTGTATCTTGCCCTAAGGTCTGTGCACAGTAGGTCTATAAGAGTCTCACTCGTATCTGTGAAATGAGTAGGCATTGTGACAAGCTGAACGAGACTTATACAATTTAAAAATTCTTGTACTTTTTTGGTTTTAGTCTCGTTTACGTTGAGCATGTTCACATTGAAATCACCAAGTAATATATAATGATCACAGCTGCCCAACGTAGCAAAGGTGTTTGTGATGGCGTCAAGGAAAAGATCTATGTCAAGCCACGGTGGCCGGTAAGCTGTACCAATTGCAATTTTTTTCCCGCTTAACGAAATTGTCAACCACATCTGTTCGACGGAATCGAACCTGGGATTGGCCAAGCTAGTACAGATGCGCGCGCTCAGACCCCGCCGCAGGTAAAACCCAACGCCCCCACCACGTCCCGCGCAAACAGTTGACGGCCGCGGTGTGTGACGTAGACGATAACCGGGTACTACCGGCGCGCGCCCCTCCTCCCCCGGCCGAAGCCAAGTTTCGTTTATAGCCATTATGTCAAAATTATATCTGTCCACTGCACAAACTAAGTCATCATGGCCTGTACCCAGAGACCCCGCATTAAGGAAGCCGACCTTAAGATATTTCCCACTTTTAGGCATCATGACTATAATGCAAAATTATCACAGTTACGAGTATCACTTGATTTGCCAGCACCTTCAATGCGCGTTTTCTAAATAATATTATTGGCTCCGAATTAAATAAAAACAATTTGTAAGTATTTGCTAATATTGGACAGTTACTGTGAATATGTACTATACTTAATATTATAATAGTAATTAAAAATATAAGAAGGATTGAAAATATTGCTAGATGTAGGATAATGTTGTATATAAAAAAAACAATAATATGAGTATGTCGAAACCGGTCCACGAGCCGACTGAGACGCGCCGCCCGCGCCGACGCCGCCGCGAGACAAACAACATAACATAACACAGTATCACGCCTGTTTCCCCAGAGGGTCGGGCAGAGCGAAAGCAACTGATAATAATAATTAGACGATGACACTTTTGCAACATACAGTAGAATCGTTATTGGTATGTTAGAAACTAAAAATATACAGTAATAATTGGAACAAAAAAAGCAGAAATAATAAAAAATAATGGTAACAGTAAAACAAAAATATTTAGGACATATTTTGGCCGTCGGTAACCGGTGCAGGTATGGGTACAAAGATGCGCTGCACATCAGCCTCACAGCGTATTTGGCAAGCGGCGTCCCCGGGTTTGTAACGGGCAAGTATAAGGCCTCGCTTGCACCATACAAATTGCCAACCAAGCCGGCTACCGGCCTCCCGCGCCCTCCGAAACAACTCACGATTCAGCTTCGTAAGACGTTCGCTGACGTAGAATCGCGCCGGCAGACCGGGCATGTCGAGATCAGCTGAAGTCATACCACGACGTACTCGTGCTAGTACTCGTAGATACTCGTAAGGATCTAATACGGTGTAATCTATCAGATTTGTGAGCATCGTCATGCTGGGAAAAATGAAGCATTTGGAGAAGCAATTCAAAGCGATTACGAGGCATAATCGTTGCAGCAAAACGATGGCCTGTTATTTCGTCCTTAGACCAATAATCTGACAACTTTGGAAGTTTAACCAATCCCATAAATATTATTAATGCAAAAAAGCTTTTCATCTCGGGCAAATTAGTAGGTGACCAGTTACGAATTCGTGCTGCCTTTGAAGCCTGGCGCGTGGCAATTCTGTGCGAACTGATTCGTATCGTCAACTATCTACTGAAAAACTTCATCAGGAACCAAAAAGCAGTAAAAATCTGCAGGTGTTTTCTTAGTCATTGCTAAGCGAAGGTAGGTAGGCAAGCCAGGATTTTCTGTGAAAGGTATTATTTGACGTTGGTTACCTGTAGGCGGTGTCCATGTACGTATAAACTGTGTTGTTTGTCACGAAGTACCTGGATATGGACGCTCTTCTGACTCACTTTCTTCACTTTCGATTACCATTATACGACAACGTTTGCGTGGAACCGGGTGGATTATCTCGTCTTCATCGGAGCTTATATGGAAACTATTATTTAACAAATTAATTTCCAAATCTTCTATTTGTGATAAATCGTCCTGAGTTATCTCGAATTCTTCGAAGAAATCCATTATGAGTAAGCAATATTATTTTTACATAAACAAGAAAATAAACTAGTTACTTGCGAGATAAATAATAAAAACAACGTGCTTCCAGTGTTCACTAACACATAATAAGCGCTCGGGAATCGCGACGAGCAGGCGGCAGGCGGCGCGGCGGCGCGCGAGCACGAGCGGGGATGGCGACACCTCGACCCCCGCGGCCCCCGCTAACGGACATGCGAATTATTTACCGCGTACGCCATGGGGGACAACTAATGAGTAACACTAGTGTTTTAGAAAAATTAAGTCACTAATTACATTTATTCGATGTTTTTTAGGTTATTTACCACATTTTATAACCCCTCGAACAACAAAAACTTATACATGAAATTTTATAAACTTGTTATTTTTGGCCTGGCTCTATCGACTACCTAAGTGAGGCCCATATGTTGTCCCCCATGGCGTTTAATGTGTTAAGACATCTGCCAACTGATTAGAACTGGATATATATTTAATTTTTATTATACCCTCCTCAACCTTTTATAAAGTTATATTTTACATCGATATGTTTAGTTCTTTTATGTAAGATGGGATTATTTATCAGCCTTATTGCACGTTGGTTATCTACATGTAACAAAACAGAATCATACACTTCACCTAAGTCTGATAACAATTGTCTCAACCATATTATTATAATTTCTTTGGCAGACTCACTGGCAGCTACAAACTCTGCTTCAGTAGTAGAGAGAGCAATAGTCTAGCAATAGTCAATGCCTTTGACTGGATGTCTCTGAACAGGGAGGTAGGGGAGGTATTTTGTTATCGGATCGTATTTAAAGAAACACTTATTTCCACATAATAAACATATTACTTTATTTTAATTAAAGAGATAGCTACATTCATTTTTACTCGGTGCAAGGTGCAAGCCATGACAGGAACAGAAAAAGTTGCCAACAGATAAAAATAGAAATGTATACCAGTGTATAACACACTAATATTCTAACACGCCTCCTTACATTTATATTTTATTTTCACATCTAATTACTCTATCAAATTTTTATTAGGCAACATTAATTAGTTATCTTTTACTTTGTACTTATTCTTATAACTTATATAATATTTATTTATACTAGTACCTAGCTTACACACTCTTTCCTTAACAGTATTGTTTATCTTAAATATTAACAAAATAAAATCAAACTTAAAACTTTCTTTCATAACCACATAGTAACTTAAATTTCTTATTTATTAATTAACTTAATGTATCTACTAACTTAACTTTCTTATTCATTTTAGTTTTACATAATATGTAATTCAGTATTCTATTTCAGTTTCAACATTTCTCTAAACTTAAGAAATTTTAATTTACCCAAAGATTTGGTAAGTATATCTGCAACATTTGAATCTGAATTTACCTTTACAATTTCAATAACTTTATTTTTATAGTTTTCATGTACATAATGGTACTGTACTTCTATGTGTTTGGAGTTTTTAGTAAAATTTCCATATTTAGCTATAGCAAGTGCTCCTGAATTATCTTCATAAATCTTAATAGGTTTACATATTTTAATGAACATATCACTAATTACATTTTTTAAGAAATTTATCTCAGTTACAGCCTCAGATAATGCAACATATTCTGCAAAGGTAGATGGTTTAGTTACACAAGTTTGTTTTCTAGATTTCCAGTAAATTGGATTTCCAAACAATTCAATAACATAACCCGTAGTTGACTTCCTATCTGTACTATCTCCTGCCCAATCGGCATCTACATAGCAATTTACAATATTATCAGTATTAAGACTCTGATGGTAAGTTAGTTTTAAATCTTTTGTTAGATACAAATACTTTAGAACTCTCAAAGCATATTTAAAATGTGTTTCATCATAACAATTCTGAAATCTACTTAAATAATTCACACTATAAGATATGTCTGGTCTAGTACCATGACTGATATACAAGAGTGCACCAATCAAGTTTCTATATTTAACATCTTCATTTACATCACATTTACTTAGTTTCAAATTAGGTTCCATAGGTGTACAATTTTGCATACATACAATTTTGCATTTTTAATATTATATTTTTCAGCTAATGACTCTATATAATTTTCCTGACACAATGTTAAGACATTTGTAGATTTATCATAATCATATTCAATATCAATACCAATATAGCTTTTTACTTTATTTAAATCCTTCATTTTAAACTTATTATGCAATTGTTTCTTTATATTATTAATAATGTTAATATCTCTACAACAAATTAATAAATCATCAACAAATAATAGTATATAAACTGTTACATTGCTCTCTCTTTTTACATAAAGACAATAATCATATTTGCTTCTATAAAAACCAAGATTCTTAATAAAATCGTTAAAACATTCATACCAAGCTCTAGGGCTTTCTTTTAATCCGTACAAAGCTTTATTTAACTTATAAACTTTATTAGAAACATCATTATAACCTTGTGGTTGTTTTACATAAACTTCTGATACTACTTTACCATTCAAAAAGGCTGTTTCCACATCCATCTGATGAATGTGTAGACTGAACTGACAAGAATAAGATAACAACAGTTTTAATGTTTGCATTTTGGCAACAGGTACATGTATCGTCAATATTATCCTTTTGCTGAAAACCTCTAACTACTAAAAGAGCTTTAAAAATGTTACCTGGTTTCTTTTTGTAAACCCACTTCACATCTAGAATCTCTTTGTCCTCTGGTCTACTCACAAGGTTCCATGTATTGTTTTTAACAAGGCTGCTCATCTCACAGTCCATTGCATCTTTCCATTGATTGGCCTCATCACATTGCATCGCCTCCTGAAATGTACCTGGAACCATAGCATCACAAAAATTTGCACAAATGCAGTAATATCCGAATTCTTCATCAAATCTGATTGGTCGTCTGATTGGTCTCTTTGCTCTTCCTTGTTTTTTATCATCATTTATCGAGTTGTCTTCAAAATTGGTTCTATTAATTGAGTCTCTTCCGGTAGGTTATTTTCTATTTTTTCCTTTGCTTCTTCTTGTCTTTCTTCCTCTGAATCTGTTTCTTCATTGTTATTCATAAACTTGACATCTTCTTCTATAATATCAACATGTCTGGCAACTATTATTCTTTTATTTATCAATACTTTGTAGCCAACTTCAACGTATCCAAGTAATATTCCTAATTCTGCCTTTTTATCCCATTTTAATTTCCTTTTTTCTTCTGGTATTCTCACATAGACTCTACTTCCATACAATTTCAATTGTTCTATTGATGGTTTCTTATTGAAGAATATTTCATATGGTGTTTTCCTTACTATAGTACTTGCCAAACTTCTATTTTTCAAATAAGCTGCTGTTTTAATTACTTCCGGCCAATAGCATTTATTTACTCTTGCTTCTGCTAGTAGACATCTAGCCATATCCATTATAGTCCTGTTATATCTCTCTGCAGTCCCGTTCAACTCATGTACAGACAGCAGCACATCAAAGTAAACTCTATACATATCTATAACTACGACGCGCCGTATAGTGTTAGAAAGAAAGTATCCTTGGCATGATTGGTGGAGTTTTCAACGTTTCTAAAATTGTCCAATGGTTGCACATACTGATAATTGGGAGCCAATTATCATGTCTCACTAGGAATAAGCCACACCCACATGCCCTTGCGCGTCCGCCACCGCTCCCGGGTTTTCCCGAACGTTTGTTTATTACTTTATTTTTATTCATTACGTCCCTTGGAGTCGTAACAACAGCAACTGCGTCGTGTGCAACTGTGCTGTGCATATTTGGGCTGTGCGTTTAAATAATAATATAAAATCGAAGTCAACAAGAATGCCGCCTGAGTTGACACACATTGAAACGGAGCGCATCATAGCCCTTAGATTAAGTGGTTGCCGTGTGAATTGTGATTGATATTTGTCGGCAGACGGGCATAACGGTGAGTAATACTTTTTGTAATTATAATTTTTAAATTAAAATAAACAAAGGTTACTATTGAAACAAGGGTCAATAGTGTTTTACTATAGAATTTTCGGATTAAGTTAACAGAAGGGATAGGTAGGTAGGTATCTTCTTTGTGTTCTTTCCTAATGAGTTCCCGATATTGTAAGTTTTTAGGTTTAACGCTGCGCGCTGTTTCAAGCGTCATATAAAATGTAGTGTAGGTAACCGTGAAAGCTTAAATTCAGAGTTATACATAAGTAAACAGAATTGGATGAACTGATTTTGATTCCATTTAGTCATGGAACATTGTAAACAAAAGTTATTACAGTAGGTTGTGATTGGATTTTAAAGTAAATACCTACGCAATTACGCACAGTAACGAACGCTGGGCGTGCGAATAGTGAATATTTGACTGAGTTTTTAGATCAGCAAAGTGATAAATAATTTAGAATAGTGTAAAAGTGATAGAATAGGAATATAATAGGATAGTAATTATGACTCTTATGACCCTATCCGCGCTCCAGGGCGTAAGTTGATACGGACTATTACTGTTTTCCTGAGTAAGATTTGAATTTCTAATAAAATAAGATTTAAGTAGGTATTTTGTATTGTTCTAATTAGCTTTCTAACTTGTTTTTATTATTAGTTTTCGTGTTAGTATCTGATAGGAATATTTAACGTAGAATTTTTGAGAATTTTAATGTGAAGAAAAATGATAGAATAATTACGTAACTTGAAAACGAGGTTTTTTGTTTATAGGAATATTTGCGTGATTTTAGTGTCAATTGAGAGTATTATGTTTATAAATGATATTCTAGTTTGTTGTCCACGGGTTTTAGAGATAGAAAAAATTTTGTATAATGAAAACATGGCTAAGTTCGATTTAAGTGAGTTAATGTTCTAGAAAGTTTTTATTGTATAGAGATAGGACAAATGTTGTTACGTAATACAAAAGAGGAATACATAGTCTACATAATATAATGAAATCGTAACGATCAGGCATAAAGAACATTCAAAACAGGGCTTTTAAAGTGTCAGACCCAAGAGAAAATTACCTACATGTAAAAATGGTCTAAAAATCAATGATCTCTTTGCCTATAGTAATTGAGTAATAATGGGCAAAAAAACTATAGCTATATTTCTCGTTCCAGAAAAAAACAGTTTACTTCTGGCTCTTCGGCGGTGGGAAGAATGCGGAAGCATAGAAGCCAACTCTACGCGAGGGCCACTATGGCGGCAGACGATGCGGCTATGGTCGCTGCACACTCTGCCGATCCTTTTCTAAGCACACGAGTGACCTCTACTTCGTACAGCGTGAGTCCATGTGTAGCTTGTAATCACACTTACCTATCACCTTAACTTATTCATCACTAGAGATCGGATATTCGGATGCATATTCACCTAAAGTTGAGAAATTGGCTAATATGGAATGCGCTTTTGTATCTAAAAAATCTGGCGATTCCGAGGTTCTGATTATAGAATTGGATGTATAATTATTTATTTACTTTCAAAAGTTGGCTTATATGGAATGCACTTTTGTATCGATCATCAAAATCCCGCGATTCCGGATTTTTTTGTTTTTTTCCGACTATACATGTATGATTATACTATGTAGAATCGGATGCATTTCTACCTACCTAATATTGAAAAGTAGGTAGGCAGATACCAAACTGCAATAGCAAACAACGTCAAGATAAGATAACGGACTACATATGTTATTTAGAATAATTTTATTTATGTAGTTCCTTCCTTCCATACTATACACCCGACTACTTAGTTATGCATTTCGGGTGTTCCTGGCATCCCGGGATTTTTTTTAAGAAAAAATATATTATGGAGCCGCTTCCAAATTTCAGCGCTAAAAATTCACTTTAGGTAAATATGCATCTGAATATCCGATCTCTATTCATCACTAACATAAAACATGGTTTTCATAAACAGTGAATAACAAAATTGATTAAAATAATACCTACTACCTAAGTGTGCATCCTAAGCAGCGTTGCCAATGCCTATTTTCTAGATTCCCCAAAATCATAGGTGAAAATCCCCGAATTTGGGGAGAGCAAAATTCTGATTGGCTGATTCCCACAAAAATATTTCATAAAATAAACTCATTTCTATACCAAAAATCAATAGATTCAAACGGAACGCAGCCCCGAAGAATCGTTGAAATGACGTAATGCTGCCATAAAAAAAATTGAGCCTGGAATTTACCGGAAAAAATTTAACACAAAATACCCAACGGTGTTGAGATTCCCCGCAGCTTGGGGAAATCCCCACAAATTGGCAACCGCACCGCGCAGGCGGAATGAACGGCGCATTAAACAAATATTTAACACATTTGAGCTTGACCGGACTTTGTCCGGCTCTTTAATTTGTCCGGATTTTTTGGCATAAACATAATATTTTCTTCAAAATAAAAATAGTTTTACGTAAAATGATCAAACATGTCGCTAGTTTCTGGTATAAATATTAATTTTTATATTTTTCAGCTCTTTTTTTTTGGGATCCTTTCACGACGGTCTGCTACCATGCCACTGTAACTAAGTGGTTAATGTTTGGATTTTGTGTCTAAAATGTCCGGACTTTTATTGAAATGTCAGGCTTTTTGTCAGGACTTTTCAAATTTCTAAATGGTAATCCTAACTGGCGGGTGCGCTCATCAATACGCGTATTTTGACTTTTACTCGCAGATAGTGAAGTGAAATGTCGCAAATTAATTTGAATGAAGACTTTCCTGATGTCACTGCAGTGATGGAAAAGCCTCTCATTTGGATGTCTTAATTCTTCATATAGATGTAGTCTAACGTATTCACCGCTTCTTTATTCTGTAGATAGAATTTCCTGCTTTCTTTTTTTATCACAAAAAAATATAGATCATCGGTAAAGAAACTGCTTCTTTCTAAATATTATAAACGTTTGAGTTTTGATATCGACATTATAAAAACCAAAGGAAAATAAACGAAACACGCGCGCACGCATCAATTTCCCGCGTGCACCAAGGACAGGTATCGACGAGTAAATCCGCTCCGCAATCCGCCATACGCGGTGCGCCGCCATCACTCAGGACCCACACTAATAGACAAAAATGTAGTTGGAAGGACGCACGGCCAGCTCGGCGCTCATTCAAACCGGTTTTACGCACACCGCGCAGCCAATGCTCGGCCAGACTTAGTGAATGTTATTACTATTAATACTATTAGTTAAATCTTCAGTTCTTTACAACCATAGCTTACAGCCCACCTCTACAAAGGTGGAAGTTCTCAATTCGACAGATTGTTTATTTGTGTATTTTGAAGAATATTTTTAACCGTCCCATACTTATTTAAAGTCTATTCAAACTTATGTTTCAAATTAATATTATTTCAAGTTAAACAAATATCAACTTTATTTTAATGGCAATTAAGTTGATTTCAGAGTGACTAGCACTATTGAAAAAGTTAAAGTTGTAGCGTAAAAAAAATAATTATTGTAACTTCATTGTGTTATGTGTAGGATTTAATCTGTCAAGCTCCGCTAATGAGACACAATTGATTTTCTATTGTTTCGTCGCCAATGAGCGACGCGCGCTGCTTGACCGGTTAAAGTTATTTTTCCATAAACTCATTTTTGTTTACATTTTTGGCAAATAAATCGCGAATGCAGATTAGTTAAATTGGCCCGTACAATTTCTCATAAGTAATTGACAAAATTTTCTTTGTTTTAGATATCAATGGACACAGTCAGGAGGCGCCTGAAGGACGCCGGTAAGAAATGCCGCCGCCCTGCTAAGAAGTTCATAATGACCCAGGCGCATAAGTTTTTGCCTAGAGTTTTATAATTTTGACTGGGCAAACACATTTTGTTGAAAGTATATTTTAATTTATAGTAAGTAGGTATTTGTTAAGTTTTCAGTTATATGAATATTTAAAAATAAAAAGGTTAAGATTATATTGCTCCATGTCCTTCCTCAGGCTTCAAACTATCTCCATATTTTTCATCACAATTGCCTAGCGGTTTGGCCGCAAAGGCATAGACAAAGTTCTTTCGCATTTTATAATATTAGAATTGATAATTCTTCTAATAATGTGGTAAAGATAGTATGATAATTACTGTAAATTCAAATTGAATACTTCTTTTCGCACCATTTTTATATTCTTGAGAATTTTTCCTTTACTATTGTTGGTGATAATTTAAGTTACGGCCGTCACCCACTAGCGGGACGGCACGACAAGGGATTTTAGTAAGCGAAAATTATTTGAGATCTTATTTTATCATGGTTAGCGTTCACAATTCGGCATGGCAGAACGTGTTGAAATATGCCAAAGCAGGCGGTGACGTAACAATGAAATGTGAGTGTTAACAGTGTTAAATTAGATTCGAAATCATCTGTGGGTATTACAAAAATCCCCTGTCGTGCCGTGTCGCCAATAATAACGCCTTCCAAAGGTCCGGGGCCTGAAGGTCCCTAGCTGTGCAGACAATAAAAAAAAAATCTTTATTCACATAATAAGTTACAGAAAATTTTAATCTATTGTGTAGTTTGGTTTTATTTATAAGTATATTTGTTTTTATGTTTTTTATAAGTTATGTTTATAAATAAAAATATTATGATTGTTATTCCGCATTTATTTTGATATTTTTCCCGCAGTTTCACACGCGTTCCCGTAGGAACCTATCCTATATCCTTTTCTGATAGGTAGGTAATTAGGTATGCAAAATTCCATGATGGTCGGTTGTGTAGTTATGCGCCAAAAGTAGGGGGGTTAGCTACTGCCGTATCTATCATACGGGAGGCCGCGACGGTATATTTATTTAGTTAAAAAAACGTCACCGTCCTTTTTGCAAAAGACCCCGCCAAGATATTTTGATATGGGGCCCCATTATGGCTAGCTACGCCACTGCGTGAAAACTGAAAGCGTAACAAATAAACTCACTTTCGCATTTTATGTGGCTTCACCCGAGTTCCCATAGGAATAGGTTCCTATGGGAACTGACATCCTTTTACAGAAAAGGACATGGGTTTCCATTAAGATATTCATTGAAATCAAAATATAATGTCAAGGGCAATTTTGTTAAAATTAAATACTTGTGAATAGCGTATTTATTTGGATAAGGATTAGTATCATGTAACACCTTCGCAAATAATGCATTATTTTAGAACAAATTTGATTACCATGGATTATAGTGAGTCAACCTTAACACTTTCACTGCCCAGCACCCGGCTCCCGGGTCGAGCGAGAAATTCGTTCGTGTGCCCACATGGTCACATGTATCTACTTGTATATTTACGACTCTGGAGCCGAGTTGTGGACACACAAACGAATTTCTCGCTCGACCCGGGAGCCGGGTGCTGGGGAGTAAAAGTGTTAAAAGATACCTTTTTTAGAACTTTTAAAGAGGAACAATTCTGTCATACATGATTTTTGCGTAACTTTAACCGTTTACGTAGCGTACGCAACGGAAGCTCTCAAAGGGATCATTTTTCCAGTTTTTGCAACATTTTTCATTGACACTCCGCTCCTATTGATCTTAGCGTGATGTTATATAGCCTATGTCAATAAATGGACAAGCCTTTCTCAAAAAAGTTGTTTTTAATTTGAACCAGCAGTTCCTGCTTGAGATTAGCGCGTTCAACCAAACAAACAAACAGTCTTAGTATAGATTTAGGATGTAAAGTAGGTAACGATAGTAAATAATTGATTAGAATTTTATTTGAAAATTAATAACCTTTGAAATCGTATCTTATAACTAGCGCAATAAGGTTGAACTTGCATGTAAAAGCAAACTTCTTGAGGTATAGGTAATTCCGTTACTACGTTCAACCTTATTGTTTGAGTAATAAGATCGTGTAGCGGACGAAACGATCTCAAACACGACGGAATGACAAAAGCCTTTTTGTAGGTATAATTAATTGGCTAAACTTCACACACGTTCGTGATGGAGTAAGTATCCATATTTTTTTCAAATTTCAAGCAGAGATTGTGTTATGGGTTTTCAGAAATTAATTTCGTAAAAATGGAATAAAAGAGCAAGAACCGCGCTAAAACAGGTGACCGCCAGTCCGTTAGTAAGTAGGTAAAAAAACCCGGAAGGGTCATTAAAACCAAAAAAAGAAATGTTTTTCTTACATCATATTATACCTACCTGTCTACTTAACAATATTCATCGAGAGCGTGAAATTTCGCTAGTCAATAATGTAACGGTGTATACCATATTTACCTACCTGTTTAAATGTAATATGAGTAGGTAATACCTACTTAATACTCAGGTAATTTTCCAACAAATATGTAAAAATAAAGGATTAAATAAAAGATACTTTAAATAAAAAATATTGATTATAAGTTTTCATAATTATCTATTTTAGGCATTGCGCGGGCCGCTTGCTTTTATTACCATGCCATTATTTCGATTCGAATCAAGTATTCAACTTGCGACGCTATTTCTTATCGCACAATATTTTATTCTACACGATGACGCGCATACGCACACACTCTCACGTCCGCACTGCAGCACGAAACATTACAAGTAAGAACAGACAAAAAGCTATTTATCTCTTTCGCACGATTCTCGCTGTTGTTGCTCATAAGGCGTTCAAGGTCAAAGTGTAGTAACTTGATGTGCTGGCGACTGTACATATGCCGGGCATGCCTTTATCATTATTCCCTTTTCTCTTACAAAACTATACATCTTACTGTTCATATATTCTTTACCATTGTCACATCTTAATTCTTTTATCATTTTTCCAGTTAAATTTTGAACAGTATTTACATATTCTATAAAACAATCTGCAACTTGATCTTTAGACTTGATGCAATAAACTTTTGCCAATTTGCTGTAGTCATCTATGAATGTCACGAAGTATTTTTCACCACCATATCCTATTGTATTATGTGGTCCATTTACATCTGTATGCACAATCTCTAATATATCTTGAGCTCTTCTTCTATTGTTTTTAAAGGGTAAGTTATGCATTTTGTTCTCTATACATATAGCACACTTCATAAACTCTGATTCAATTTCTTTAGGTATTCCTTCCAGTAGCTGTTCCTTACATAAGATTTCTAGATATTTGAAATTTACATGTCCAAGTGTGCGGTGTAGTTTTTCCTTCACTGTCAATTTACTTTCACTTATATTTGCTTGTACTTTACTTTCAGTATCTATGTAGCTGATCACTTTATATAACCTGTCTTCCTTTTGTGCTATAGCTATTACTTTTCTATTTGAATCATAAATTTTTGCCCATTGTCCTTTTGATATTACCGTGTTGTTATTATCTGTGATCCTTGCATAACTCAATAAATTTGCCTTCATTTCTCTTACATAGAATACATTTTTTACTGTTACATATGATTTGGAGCCATAAACAAGAAAATGTACTTTGATGTCACCAACCTTTGTGGCCTCCAGAATCCGTCCATCTCCAACTTTTACTTGCACTGTTTTCTTCAATATAATTGACTTTTCAAAATACTTGTCGCTGTTGATTATGTGGTCTGTGCATCCACTGTCTAATAACCATGTAATTTGGTTCATTGACTAATTTGCACTCACACTTGATGTCATGTTACTTTGAATAACTGAAGTTAGGAAACTATTTTGTTCATTCTGTGTATTTGATGCACTATGATCAGTGTGTCTACCTCGACCACGATTATTAAATCCACGACCACGTCCCCGATGATTTGTATGACTTCTTCCTCTATTATTATTGTTATTTCTATTATGCTGTCCTCGATTGTACCAACAGTTGCGTTTCACATGGCCTGGTTTTCCACAAATGAAACATAAATTTGAGTTAGGGGCTGACTTTGTTTCTGTTTTAAAGGCATTTGATTTGTCTGTAACTTCTGACTTTTCTTGAGGTTTTTGTGCCAAATATTTTATTTTAATTTTATTTGTTAAATATTTCACAGTTCTTTCCTCTTTTGGCAACACATCCAATAAGTCTCCAATGTGACTATATTCACTGGGCAGTGCTCTTAACATATAATTCAGCTTCTCATTTTCTGATATAGTGGCACCTGCCTGTTTAAGCTCGTTTACTGATCTTTCAAAATCATCAAAAAAGGAGTCTATTTCTTGATAGTTTTTTAACTTTAAATTTTCAAGATTGTTTCGGTAAACTATTTGCAAGGATGTTGAGCCTTTCATGTACATAGAATCAAATTTACAAATTATGTCGTATGCCGTTTCACACTCCGATATATATTCCAATTGCTTATTCGTTATTGCCCCGTGAATGTAGTTTGTTGCTTGCACATCTTTGTCTGTCCATTTTTCTTTGTCATCAGTGCTTTTAATTTTTCTCGTAATAACGTCTTGACACTTTTTGTACTGCAGAAATTTTGTTAGTCTTATTTTCCAATTTGCGTATTCTTTTCCGTCGAAAATTGGTATTGCAATTTGTTGATTACGCTCCATTTTTGATTTTTCAGCACGCACGTGTATGACAGACAATTTTCACCTTTTTTTTTTAATCCTGCGATATTTTTGCAATCTTTTTACATCTTTTATTAACCACGCTCTGCTACCATATTTTGTTATTGGATCGTATTTAAAGAAACACTTATTTCCACATAATAAACATATTACTTTATTTTAATTAAAGAGATAGCTACATTCATTTTTACTCGGTGCAAGGTGCAAGCCATGACAGGAACAGAAAAAGTTGCCAACAGATAAAAATAGAAATGTATACCAGTATATAACACACTAATATTCTAACAGGAGGGATGGGCACTTTTTCACAATTTAATGCATAAAAAATCAGATTTTATAGATAATCAATATTTTTTGCTAATTCTTATTGCACCACACATTTGGCTAGATATCTTAGAAAGAACTATCTTAAAATTATAATCACTCTCAACATTACAAGATAATTTCTGATATAAGTAAAAATGCCCAATGCGGGAGCAATGTTGGTTGGATGCGGTCGCAGATGATGACCTGGAGGAGGCTATGTATTGTGTGTCTGGTGGGAGAGTGGTCAATCAAGTGTTTGAGATCATGATTCATTTAAAGAATGTATGGGGATCTGTGGAAGACAACACGTTTGATTTGTACACTATAGGTGATAGGAAAGTGTGCCATATATTCACTAATGAGCCATATGCTTAGAAACAAGATCGAAACCGGATTCCCTATGTGGGTCATGTCTCATGTGGCCTCCCAGGCCGCACTTGAAACGGGTCCTAGTTGTGTAACAGGAGACCCTTGCAGCATCCCGTACAGTCACAATGGGTTCCTGGCAAATGTAGGGAATGCCGCCACCGTGAGAAGGGAGAAAAGTGAGAACATAGAGATATGGATCATTAATGGAAATCCTCTGGATATACTCCCTCCTGATGCACAGGGATTTGTCCTTACCAATTCGCGCGGGGCCATGCCTGCTCCTTGGCACAAGACTAGCATTTACACTTTCCAGTTCATAAGGGGAAGAGGGGTTGATGAGTGGACTTTGTGGACATACGGCTGGGCCCATGTGACTCCCATATAACGGTCGGGGTTGCGAAAGAGAGGGAAATGAAGAAGAGAAAGGCTAGGTTCTTCGGTAAGTTGTGCCTCGAGATGAGGCTGTTCCAGGTAGCCACGGAGAATAACATCAAGCATATATTTAAATTCATACCCCATCAGACGATGACAAAATCAGAAGATGACCTGTTCAAACATCTTTTGAAAATTACTGAGACCTCATCAACAGAAGATGGAGGAGCGGTTTTTATCTCTATGGACTTCTCTAGTTGGTGCACAAGCTTCCGGTATGAGGGAGTCACACCTCTATTTGAGGAATTGGATAGGCTCTTAGGAGTAGATAATGTATTCGCATACACGCAAAAGTTTCCACTTGAGTCCATCCTCCTCTTCCAAGACCGATTCTGCCCCCCAAGACAAGGATATGATGGCCTTCCCACCAGCGGACCCAGATGCGTTCACGGACCTGAGGCGTGGATGGAAGGCTTGCGCCAGAAGGGTTGGACGCTGGCCACCCTTCTGCTGATCCTCGTTGCCTCTTGGCGTTGTGGGACAATAGCCACTCTAACTGGCCAGGGTGATAATCAGGTTATCTATCTTCGCCTCCCTAACCGAGCCACACTGGAAGGGCTGAGGATGACACGGGACCAATATGTGGCGTGGTTCCAGGACACATTGCTCTCCCTGTGCACCAAAGCCGGCATAACTCTAAAACTAGAGGAGACGTGGATATCCTCGTCTCTACTTGAATACGGTCGAGAGTTTTTCTTCAAAGGGGCCCAGGTCAGCTCTGCTCTAAAGAGGGTCTCTCGTATGGCCAGTGAGGCAAACCAGACAATTCCATCATTTAATGGGGATATAGCAGGTGTTTTCTCCGCAGGGATGGGAGCAGCCCAAAAAGATCATCTTCCTGTTCCTGCATACTGGTGCACCATCATGGAGGCATCTATTATGGCCCATGACAGGTTTCCAGAATTAAGTAGGTATCCCACCGAATATTTGGTTTGCCTATTAAACGTCCCGAGAACTTTGGGTGGATGGCCTATAACTTTATTCCCCAACTTCTGCACTAGATCAGTGCAGGACCCGTTGACTTGTGCTCTACATCTTGTTAGATCATTAATGAGATCCCCACGTCACAGGGAGCATATCCTCAAAATTGCTACTGTAAGAATGAAGAAGTCTGACCCTACAATGTTAATAAAGGATCCTCAATCACTACCATTAATTATTCCGAGACAACCCGAAAATTATCTTAAGAGTAAAATAGCTGAGGGTCTGCCGGCCCTAATAAAGAACAAAGAGCTTAAGCCTTTGTTTGAGCCGGAAATAGAGGCAAAGAAGAAAAGCCTGGTGGATGATCTCATGGCCATAGTACCATGTAACCCAAAGTTACTGTCAAAACTGATGACTTTATCTAATATCGGCAAGCAGGAGGCCCTGATCAGCAAGTTCTCCAGCACCCGAATGCTTTGCATGCATTATGCATGCATTGCGTGTGTTTTGTTTGAGCTAGAGAGGCGTCACAGCGTCCTCACCTATCGCCTGACGCAGGTCCTCACCGGACACGGATGTTTTGGGAGGTTCCTGCACATCATCAGGCGGGAGGAGACGCCCGGGTGTCACCACTGCGAGGATCGCCCAGAGGACACGGTGGAGCATACGGTGGAGGTCTGCCCCGCATGGGCGGAGCACCGCCGTGCCCTCGTAGAGGCGATTGACAGCGGCGGCGACCTCTCGCGTCCGGCCCTTGTTCAAGCCATGGTCCGGGGTGAGAGGGAGTGGGAGGCGGTCACCTCCTTCTGTGAAGCAGTCATGCTAGCGAAGGAGGTAGCGGAACGGCTGAGGGAGAGAGCCTCACACCCCAGCCGCCGCGGGAGACGCTCCGGGCGTCGGGAGCCGCGTGACGACTCCCGGCCACCGTAGGCGCGGGCCTGCGGACGGAGAGTAATGGGTAGCTCACCGTCCGATCAGGACCAGGCCCGTGCCGGACGGCGCATACGTATTCCACGCGCGCCTCAAAGAGATGTCAGCATAAAGGAAGGGGTCTGCCAGGGCCGAAGCCTGCCGGGGGTGCGGGATTGTCCGAAAGGGTTACCGCTACCCCGGAACATAAAGGGCTAAGGTAGGAACACGGATGGGTTTTAGTCAGTAAGAGTCTGACACTCCCTTCCGCTCCACCCAGAGCGGGAGGGGTCATTTGATGATTTCCCATCCATAAAAAAAAAAAAAGGTGGCGGCTGTCGGTTAAGTGGGTAAGACGCAGGCGATGGTCACCGGTTTCGCGCCTAGTAATAGTGTTTTCAATGTTTTAATAATATTTAGTGAATAAATAGATAGTGTTTAGGTATATTGATTGCTCCTGTAAACTGACCCAAAATTTTAAAACAGTGACTTTTTTTCATTGTTCTTTGTTTTCTTTGTGATTTGTAACACACCGGTACCTGTACTGGTCTATTTTACATAAGGTAAGAAATATTTAATTGGTAATAAGTATATAACGCAGTAATTACTTGTATATAAAATACGCTTTATAATATCTTTTGAAGGAAACCAAAAAAGTTTTAAGGGTAAAAAACGTATCGACTTTTTAAGTTTTTAAAACTAGCAGGTAGTAAGAGATATCTTAAAGATTTTTATTTGAAAACTAATTTAAATTTAGGTTTTACAATATTATGTAGATAAAACTGCAAAAAAATGTTAACTATTGCTTTCATTTACAGTTTATAGATACGACGTTATCGACATGTCCGGCCGAGATAGAGATATTGGAAGAAAATGGGAGTCTGGATCAGCAAAAAGAAAAAGCTGAAAGAACTGCAACCAACCAGGTTTTGAGTTAAATATGATGAAGTTCCTCAACCAAAATGCATTTGGTAGTACAGAACCTTCTGAATCGATAGCTTTGACTTATACACAACAAACGTCCAAGATACCGTTGGAAAATGCTCCAGATGCACTGAATACCGAGAGCGAACGTTAGTTAGACGTAGAGCTTGGATCATCTTCTAGCCAATCAAAATTTGACGCTGAAACTCTTGTGCTGTCATCAAGCAGTCAAGAAGAACAGATTGACATAGATTCTCCAATTCGCAGCGACGACGCCAGCGCCATAGTTCAGCAAGTACTTATTAATTCGGATCCGGGATTGTGGACGTTTCCCATAACGGATACACAGCGTCGTGACATAGTTCGAAGCGGCCCCACACAGCAATTAAATAGCGGTGATGAATATTATCCCAAAGGTGATGATAACAGACACTTTTCCAATTTCTATTTCTCGAGAAAACTAAATAATGGTGAAACTCAACATCGTCGCTGGTTAGTTTATTCCAATTCCCAAAATAAGGTTTACTGTTTTCCATGCAGACTATTTAGCAATTCACAAACTCAGGTGGTGCAAGGAGGGTGTTGTGACTGGAAACATTTAAGTAGCATTTTACATAGACATGAGAATACCAAAGAACATATGGCACATATGTTCCAATGGTTAACTTTAGAGAAAGGAATAAATCAAGGCAAAACAATAGACCAAGAAAACGAAAGGTTAATACGTGAATCACAAAAACATAGGCACAACTTGTTAGAGAGAATAATTGACATAATAAATTTTTTGGCCTCTCATAATCTTGCATTTAGAGGTCACAGAGAATCTCTCAAGACAGGTGACGGTATTAAGATTTCCGGTAATTTCATAGATTTATTTAAACTGATATCAAAATTTGATCCTACTTTACGTGAACACATGAAACGCATTAGTGACAAACAACTTTCACACCATTATTTAAGTCACGATATTCAAAATGAATTGATCATATTGATGTCAAAAACAGTTGTCAATGAAATTATTCGTAAGGTTAAAGAAGCAAAGTATTATTCTTTTTTGCTCGATTGCACTAGAGATTGTAGTAGAGTTGAACAAATGTCGGTTATCTTAAGATTTTGTGATACGTCAACTGGTACAATAGTCGAACATTTTATGGGATTTGTAGCTGTTACTCAGACAACTGGGGAATATTTAGCCAATGCTATACTGGAACACCTAGAAAAATATGACTTAAATATTCAAGACTGCCGTGGCCAGGGATACGACAATGGTGCAAATATGGTAGGTGTAAATAGTGGAGTTAAAACTCGAATATTGAATATTAACCCTAGGGCATTTTTCACACCTTGTGGCTGTCATAGTTGGAATCTACTGTTGGTAGATGCAGCGAACTCATCTATGGCAGCAAAAACATTTTTTGGTTTCATACAAAAAATTTATTTGCTATTTTCAAGTTCAAGCAAGCGCTGGGATTTTATAAAAGGCAAATTAAAACTTACTATAAAACCTTTATCAGACACCAAGATGGGAAAGTAGAGTCGAAGCAGTAAAGGCCGTATTATTGCAATTCGATGAAGTGATTGAATGCATCGAAATCTTAAAAAATCAAACGGAGCAATCAGACACTCTCAATGATTGCGATTCAATACTAAATGAAATGTTAAGTTTAGAATTTATCGTATCTTTACATGTGTGGTATGAGATATTATCGCGTGTTAATATAATAAGTAAATTATGGCAATCAGTACAAATTCATTTAAGCATTGCTCTTGAACATTTACACGCATTTTGTGAATGGATAAAAGAGTATCGGGAAACTGGATTTGAGAAATCCCTGTCTGATGTTCGGAAATTTACTGAGCGAAGCTGTTATGACCTGCCAAAAGAGTTTAGGAATAAAAGAGTAGCCAAAAAGAAAAGGATGTTCGATTATGAAAGCAGCGATCAACCTATACAGTCTCCCAAAATCCGGTATCAAACAGATTTTTTTTACGCCATGATTGATTCTATAATAACCAATATGGAATTAAGATTTACGTCTTTAAATGAACATTTTGAAGATTTTGGTTTTCTCTATGATTTAAGCGCGCTAAAAAATATGCCACAGGAGCAAATATTAAAACACTGTAACGATTTACATAACGTCCTGCGTGTGGGAGAGAGCAGTGACTTCCAACCATTTGAATTATATGAAGAATTAAATACAATGATCCCGAATTTACCCAACTTCATTAAAGACGTGAAACAGCTGCTGTCATACATAACAGAAAATAGCTTGAAAGAAATTTACCCAAATATTTACATTGTCATCCGAATTTTATTAACAATTCCGGTAAGTACAGCCTCTGCTGAAAGAAGTTTTTCAAAATTAAAATTAATAAAAAATTATTTGAGAAACACCATGAGCCAAGAAAGACTTTCAGCTTTGGCTGTTTTATCAATTGAATCAGATTTGGCATCTAGGCTGAATATCGGCCAGCATACGAATCGCTGTCAGGACGAGCTGAGATTGTACGTACGCAGAAATCTTATCTATGAAAAAATAAGCGATAGGGCAGACAAATTTTTCCTTTAGAGAGACTATTTGAAACACTAAGGCTTCTGTAGCAAATGTTTCAGAATCGCTTGTTAATATTCCGCCTAAATCAACACAACCCCAATACTTGTCTGACCCTTTATCATATTGCTTGCCAGCTTTAATAGCCATTGCATCAAAAATTAAAGCGACGTTCATTTCATCCTTTTCAGCCTTAACCTTCAGGAATTCCATCACTTCTCCCATAAAACCCACGTTGCATTTATGCGTCGCCAATATCCTTCGCAGAGTTGCAGGATGGGGTAAAGGAATACGATTCCTCAAAAATAAATAGGCTTTACCAGAATAATAATACAATGATAAAGCAAACGATTTCATTTCATCTGAATATTTGTTGGACGTGTTGGATTTTGTCGTATTTAGTCTCGTGTGAATGTTTTCGAAATTATGTTCGACCATCTGTTCGACTTCAAAATAGTTATCACATTTTTTTTTTATAATTTTTAACAAACATTTTAGGTTACCTATAGTTGTATTACGTCTTTTCAGGCGTTGTTGTAAGACTTTGACATCTCGACGTAATTTTTTTTTACGTGGTGTGGCAGGAGTTGCTATAGATGCTGTTTGCGTACAAACACTTTCCGTGGTGCTTATCTCCTTTGTGACACTTTCTTGCAGTTTTATCGTTTTTGATGCTGGTCCTTCCTTACATATATTGCTTAAAACATGTACTCTTTTTTCGCAGGGCATGACCTGCAAAAATATTAGAAGTTAATGGAACACCGTAGACAAGAGTATACTGGAGCAGTGGTGCAGATCAGAGCTTCTACTAGCCATCATTGAGGAGTTTTACTTCCGCTTTCTTATCAGACCCTCATTCATAACCCGAATTTTAAATCTTTTACATACATATTTGTATTGAGACGCACGTAATCTTAATACGCGTCTAAAATTTTATGGAAATCGGTTCAGTAGAATAATGTGAAAAAGGCGTCGCAATATTTGAATCCTCAAGGTTATTAAGTTAATGAACGCACGCACTCGGATGATTTATTCTTACCTTAGGAAATATTGACGGAACAGCATCACGTTTCAGCATTTTCCTAGTATAACCAGGAATAAAATCGTCACATTTAAAATGCTCACTGCAAACAACAGACGACTTTGAGATTTTTCCAGGTAGGTACTGCATTTTCCCACTTCAATTTCTGGATTTCATTCTTCGGAAATCTACAATACAAGAAATATAATTAATAACAACTAACGTCATCGGTGCAGTCGAAGGACACGATAACATAAAAAAAAAAATAATCCTGTAAAAAAATCTAAATGTCAGGTTTTGCCCCTTTTGCACATTGATGATTGACGGTAACCGGTAAATCTCCAAGTTAAGACAGTCAGTACGTCGTATCTTCTGCCTACCTACTACGAGATAGTAAAAAAATCTTTGATCAACAAAATTCATGGTTACCCTAAAGGTTATGATTGTTGTTTTTACTTACCCGTGGAAAGAAAAGCGGCTACCGGGATAAGACTCATTTTTGCACCCTGTCACACAACAAGAATTCACCATATTTCATGAAAAACAAACAGATTGAATATGAAAATTTACAAAATCGCAAATCGAAGCACAAGAATCAACCAAACAACCAAATGAGCAAACCACCATCTTGCATTTAGTGTTACCAAGCCCAAACATTTAAGTACTACTGTTAACTCGGTATTAATGTTTTTAGGGTTCCGTAGTCAACTAGGAACCCTTATAGTTTCGCCATGTCTGTCTGTCCGTCCGTCCGTCCGTCTGTCCGTCCTCGCTTAATCTCTGTGACCGTTAGCACTAGAAAGCTGAAATTTGGTACCAATATGTATATCAATCACGCCGACAAAGTGGTAAAATAAAAATTGGAAAAAAATGTTTTATTAGGGTAGCCCCCCTATATGTAAAGTGGGAAGTGATTTTTTTTTAATTTCAACCCTAACGTGTGATATATTGTTGGAAAGGTATTTAAAAATGAATAGGGGTTTACTAAAATCATTTTTGATAATGTCAATAATTTCGGAAATAATCGCTCCAAAAGTAAAAAACAAGGTGTCCCGCCCCCTCTAACTTTTGAACCATAAGTTTAGAAAATATGAAAAAAATCTGAAAAGTAGAACTTTATAAGGACTTTCTAGGAAAATTATTTTGAACTTGATAGAAACAACAGTTTTTGTACAAAAAAGACAAAAAGTTGTACAAAATCATTTCTGGACTAAGTTCGTAGTATAATCGTATATGCAAGCATTTTTTTTAACTTCGTTTACATATTTTATTATCCTGAACGTATCTTTTTTCAAACAAAAAAAGAATTATTAAAATCGGTTCTCGCAATCCAAAATTACCACCGAAAACTTCTGGCACGTCTTAGATGTATTAATTAGTAACCCAATTCCCCGAGAGATGGCGCTGTAGGTACTTATTACATTGGGTCGGGTATTATCGAATTGTACGTGGGAAAACTTATTGTGACGGACGGGAAACTACGGAACCCTACACTGAGCGTGGCCCGACACGCTCTTGGCCGGTTTTTTTTTATAATACTACGAACTGACTATTAATTATATGGACTATAAAGATATATAAATACGTTTTATAGTTTATGAATTTTTCGTTTTGGTAAAACATAAAAAAGAATAATATTAAATTTTCTACCATTTCTACCAAACCCTATGGTTAGTTGAGCTGGCAAAATGTTAGACAAGGACACACTACCAGCGGGAGCCCTCTCACCAGGACCGCTTTTAGCTAGTTACCGGTTTTAAGAAAATAGCTACCCTAATAGTAACGTTATAGATCTCATTTTAGCAAAACAAAAAATTTTGGTACACTGTCTAGTTTTAGGGTATAAGGTCTTTGTCAATCGTGTATTATATTAACTGATCATTATATCAAATAAAATTATAGGTTCAGTTGTTATATCTTGTAAATGTCGCAGGGAAAGGAGGATATCAGGGATTTCACGAAATCCCTAGGGATATCACGAAATCCCGGTAGATGTCGAATATTCTTGTTAATTACGTTTTCTTACCAAAATTATCTAGTGATATGACAATTTATTTAATACCAATTTATCGTCAGTGATATGTCGTTTCACTAAACTAAATCTAGTGAATCGGCTGCATCTTGACCGCCGCGTACTTCGCATTAAGCGATGTAGTAATGTACGCGGCGTCGTCTGCGTACAGCGCGAGCATTGCGTCCGGAGTGGTGGTCCGTGGGCTCGTGGTGGTGTGTGTGTGTGTTATGTGTTGCATAATGCGGTGTAGGGGAGCAGGGAGGCTTGGACACACCCTATGGGAAGCTTGGGCATGGCCTACAAAACACACTTAATATCTATAATAGAATCCAAAAATAAAAGTTAACAACAAATAAAAAACATCTTAAATAGTATCTTAACTTATCTTAGATTAGGTATAACCCATAAAGGTTTATCAAATGTGTACTTAGAGCTACCACGTTTGGTTTTATTGCATGTCTTTGGTCCTGGCAATTTAGTTTTGATGTCGTTTAGTGGGACACTAGCTATGTCATCTACTTCAGGAAAAAAAAGGTGTTTTTTATCTTACTCAGCCTCATAAATTTTATTGTAGCCATGGTATGACTAATGTCTTCGATTCGGCCGACATAGTGGACAACAGTCTTTTTTGTATTAAACTGAACGAGCACAAAATCATTCATTTGAAAATTTCTGTCAATCACTATCACATCATCTTCATCTAAGTCTTCTTCTGACGTTTCTTCAACAAATGATCCCTCAGAACTGTCAGCGAGTAAAACATTTTCTACATCACTATCACTATTGCTCATTTGCCTTTTCTTTACTTTATTTGATGTTAGTTCTGGTGGAAGTTTAGGAATCTGTTTCTTCTCTGTGTTTTAAGAACCTTTTTTTCCTGCCTCTCTCTTTTAGCCTTGTTCTTGGTTTGTCTTTCTTGTTCTGCTAATTCTATTAGTCTCTTTTCAGGTGTGTCTGTCAATATTCTTGTTTTCCCTTTCTTCCTTGCATTTTTAATCAGTTTTCTTGGGCAAGCCTTTGGGTATGGTCTGACTATTTCAGGGGTCATAACTTCAGTGACTTCAGTTGTTATTTGATCTGTAGCAAATGACGATGAAGAATCAGCAACAGAAATGTTACTTATATTAACAGGATCTGCTTCAATTTGATTTTCTCTTTCAGGCTGTTCTGGAAGGACTTCAGTTGGCCGGATTATAGGGTCATACCTGGACGATGACGCTTCATCAGTTATGGGTGCATCGCGATCAGTGACAGAAGAGCAAAGAAAATCTTCATTTGAGAATATATTTGAATTTAAAGGCCATATCCCAGGTTTTTCAAATCCTTTTTGTATATTTTGTGGTTTGAAAGCTAGAGGTATAGCAATGGCTGCTAGTTTGGGGATATCATAGATTGTTAGAATTTTTCCAGGATTGCTGACCATCCAGTCTGTTAAAGTTTTATTGTAGTAATTTTTTAGTGGTCCACACACTGTTAAGTCAAGTGGCTGTAGCTTGTGGCTACAGTGTGGTGGAAAGGTCATCATAAAAATGCCAACTTCTTTACAAAAGTGTAAGACTTCCACAGAAATATGGCTCTCATGATTATCAAGGAGCAACAACACTGGATTTTTAGGCGTTGGTTTTGCATGTTTCGCAAAATGATGCATATATTTAATGAAATTTGAAAATGTCATCCATCCAAACGGATGTGTTGAGCCATCTGATCCAACGGGGGCATCATGAAGCATGTGGGGTTTGAAGTTTACTCTTGGGAATATAAAGTACGGAGGTATTGAATTTCCAATAGCATTGATTCCACAGCACACTGTGACAAGGGAGCCTCTCTCTGCAGATGTTGCTTGTCCAACTTGTTTCGTGCCTTTTGAAGCAATCACTCTTTGTGTACGCTGAACAGTCGTCAATCCTGTTTCATCTATGGGTGAATTTCAACAAGAGATTTTTATGTATCATTTCGGTGGGATTTTTTTATTTCAATGCAATCTATATATTTTTAGTGACAAATAATACTTTAGTCTATTTTATAACATTGTGCGTGAGTGGACATCAAATATTATCAAAATTTACATAAATATTTAAGGATAAAGTTTTAAGAGTCCACTGAAATTAAAAGTGTCCACCGAAATGATAAAAATTACCACCGAAATGATAAATCCACCGAAATGATACAGCTAAGAACAACCGTGCCCCCAGCCAGGGTTCCGTACTTTGTTAGGTTTGATTTCCACAAATTTTAGATAAACACTGAGACAGGACAGTACACAGTTTTTTTAATATCATCATTAATATACAGATATTACAGTTAGTATTATTACATATATCATTCTTTGAGGTTACAATAACCTCAAAGAATGATATTAATGTAATGTAATGTTTATTATGATATGAATGAATAGTTTCTTTACTTTTATAACCTTTGGTAATTTTTGTGGTTGTTGTTGTGTGAAAATGTTGGAAAACTTTATCGTAAATGCTGGTAACCTTAAATAAATATTTTTGCTTGTTTATGTACTAATACTAATTTACTTGATATATTTTCAAAAGAATCAACGTATCGCGATTAGAAAGCTTAAAGTTTCTGATTAATAAGATGGTTGCATTTGTAAGTTATGCCATTAATAGTAATACCTAATGTCTACCTATTGCACTAAGAGAAAAATGCTAGGTATAATTTAGTTAAATTGGTAACGAGAGGAGAATAGTGTTTCTACAGGTATATCAGTAAAACTTCTAAAATTAAATCAACTCTTATATTTTTAAAATACAATAAATGAATAAGAAACATTATAAAAATATCTTAGTAGTAATAGCTTAGTACTTTTAATCCTTTTACATAAACGTATGAAACATAACAGAAACCTGAGATTGAGATCACTTTATTCTTAAATTACTACAACAATAGAGAAACGAACATATCTAAATAGAACAAAAAACAACAAAGTTTTGTTCTACCTATAACTATAATTCGCAATTATGTATAAGTAATTCTTATACCTAATGCGAATTATAGTTATTCCAATAAAACAGTCTTTCTGGGTACGTATTTACGAGTAGGTTCAAGTATGTAGCTTAAAGATTAATTTTTCATCATGTCACTTTAAATCACACAATTATTTCTCAAATTCACTAATCAGCCTCTTTTCATGACTATAAATATAGGTTTTTAATTTAGATATGTACCTAATAAACAAATCTTCTTTAATTATCACACCACAGCACGTCTTTACTATAATTATTATAGTCATCAGTCTTCTTTAATAAGTTTAACTTCCTACCTAAAACAAGTCATGCCATTAAATGACAGCAAATATTTAAAAAACTAAATATACAATAACAAAAATCAAAAAATATTCAAATCAGAACTGGACGAAGACGAAGATAATCTTCTTTCTTTTCTCTTCTTGGCTGTAATCATGATTTCTTCTTCGCTGTCAATATTTCTTGTCCGTTCATACTTTTCAATAATTTCAGTATCATTGTTTTCAAAAAATGAACACGATGGAGTGCTAAATTCATTGAAGTTTTCATATTTTTCGAGCAATGATTTGGGTATTATCGATGATTCCTGCTCATTCTCTCCTTTTTGATTATTCATTCCATCAAAGGAATGGGATGTTGAGGGCTTAATAATTGATATTTCAATGTTTGTGATTGAGTGTGTGTGTGGTTCATGTATGAAACTATTCCTTTGTAATTTTTTGGAAAGATTCTTTTCATTGAATGGCTTGGGACGTAGTACTAATTTTTCTGACAGTTGAATTGGACGCAGATGTGCTATATTTGTATTATTTGCAAAATTCGTTGATTGAATCCCAGTGAAGTCATGAAAACCTAAATGCTTGCCGTGAGGGCACCTAATAGTTTTATTTAGGCATTCTCTTTCAATACAGGACAGATGTCGAAGTGCCAAACGGTTTCCTGACTCTTTAGACCAAACAACTTGGTGAACTTTCATAGTTCCCGGAAAAGTCTTTAAGTCTTTGGGCAAGAGCCAATCTTTTTCTGTCACCTGATAATCTTCAACTGTTTCAATTTTCACACCTTTAACATAACACTGTAGGTTTTGTACCAGCGATTCAATATTGGTAATATCATGTTGATATGAGACTTGTTTATCTAGCGTTCTCTTTAATACTCCACCCACTCCATCTGCTGCGCTTTTTCCATGACCACACTCACAATAGTTCCAAATTATGTGGGTCAGCATCGGACAATAGGAGGATAACTGAGTTATTATATATAATATATTTTTATTCCTGTATTGCGCAGATGGTGAGTCAGAAATAACGTAAAGTTTACGAACCAGAGGAGCAGTTATCTCAATTTCTTGCAAAACAGGAATGAGGTGTGCCCATACTGCAGCAGCATCATGCCTTAAAGAGGTACTTACAGTACAAAATGACTGAGTTTTGCAAGTTTCGTTGTCGAGTTTGAAATATATTACGACAGTATGCAAAGTGAACTGTTGTCTGCTACCACCAAAATGAAGGGATTGAATTTCGGATCCATATTTGGCATTATAATTTTCACTGAAATCAATTTGTATAATACAGTCTTCCGTAGTCATATTTTCTTTTAACGTTTTGAAAGCTTGATTTTGATTTTTATTATTGACGCAATGTTTAAGGAATGGTTTCAGGCTATCTTCGAATTTTTTTATTAAATCTAGTGGTTTCACCCAACGCCTTACTTTTTCAACTTTAATAGCAGATTTTTCTACATTATTTTTGACATATATGCTTTTATTCTTCTCCCAACCCCAATACGCTATGTTCACTTCATTATTAAACTCTTGATAATCAATGTGTCTATTTTTACAACTTGAGCATATTCTTTGCAGACAATCGATGTTATCTTTACTACAACATAGGCTACTTAAAACGTCGGATATTGTATTTTCTTTGATAAGGCGGTTTCTTTTCATAGATTCAATCAAAAGTTTCATATTTTCGTGCTTTTCACATAGGCATGTATTTCGTGCATTCACATTTGGTTGAGTGACCCAGAAAGGCTTCATTCTTGAAAATGTTGAATAGCTTATCGGTGGTTCTCCTGATCCCAAATATTTCAAGTGTAAATTTTTAAGTGTGTCTGTCAATAGTCTTTTTTGTTTTTTTAATCCATGTCTAGATATGGTGTCATTTTTTCCAGGACACAGTGTTGAATTTTCATCATCTTCTAAAAATTTCACCACCCTCCTGAGAATTCGATTTTTTTTTTCATCAGGTTTTATGACTTCTACTGCTGGTTTTTCTCCTTTTTGGGTACTTTTCTTCAAAATCATATAATTGCTTTGTAGTCTGTTACACCTTTTTTTGAACATTTCTTTTTCCTTAGTGACCTGTAATAATTTGTTTTGTAATTCTGTTATTAGCTTAGTTTTAGTTTTTTGATATTTTCGAAATTTGTCTTTAAGTCCTCGCTTGAATTCTACAGATGTAATTGACGAGTCTGAAACAGGGCTGTTGGGGCATAATGTTGACTCGATACTACTTAGATTTGATGGACATGTTATTCGTTGTACGCCACTTGGTTGTACACAATGAGTGCCAGTTACTACATTGTCATCAATATGATGTTGAATATTGGAACCAATTGTACTATCGCTATTCATCGGCAAGCAGCGCCGAGCCGAAGATGGATTCCCTTGACGAGAAGTGCTTGGACCAGGATTGCTATAGTCAAAATTTACAAAATTTTGATGCGTTGATAGCAGGGTTTGTCGTGGACTGCTTGTGTATACCCGATGAAAGCTTCTAGCTTCTGTAGTATTAGAACGTTGGATTTGGATATTCGTACTAATACTATTGCTGTTCAATCGTAAGCTGCGCCGTAAAGTAGGCAAGAAGGAACTGTGACAGGAAGTGCTTAGTCCAGGACCATCACTTTGATCCCCAATTGTCTCATCCAGAGGGTTAGCACGAGCCGCTATAGGAGCTGGAGCTGCTCTATTTTTTTTTCTTTGGTAATAAGCAGCAGCACTTATTTTGTTTTTTCTTCTTAGGATTCTTAATTTTTTAGGGGTCATTAGATGCCTTGAAACAATTAATCCCGCTGCTTTTTTTCTGGCATACCTTTCTCTGTCTTTTCTCAAAAACTCTTCGCGTGAGACTTCATTGCTCTTAATTCTCTCTTTTCTTCTTCTTTCATACAACCTCCTTTTTTCCAACCTTTCTTCTCTAGTCTGTTGCTTAGGCCGCGGCATCCTAAAATCAAAATACACGCTTTTCAATTTTCTTCTTTCTCATATCCACAGACATACATTCATACACACTATACTATGATCCTATAAAATACTATACCTTCAGATACACCACGCGCTCACACACTAGCTCTCTTGCATTGACTCAGACAAACACTCTCACAGGCAATTTCTCATCACATAGGTATATCTCTTTTTTTTTCATATAACGTTTAAATGCTCTTTAACTTATTTGTTATATCTTGTAAAATTAAGAAATTTTGTAATTATATCAAATATTATTTATTATTGTTATTTACTCGTAATAAATGATATAAAAATAAAGGTAAGTGACTTATATTGAAGGTAAACCCTCGAAATAATTATTTTGTTGACAATTAGTAGGTATAATAATCTACACTGTGGTGACCCACACACTCATCACATTTTCGTTGAGCCGAACAAATGTGTATCTAAAGTATAGTAAACATGTACTAACTACATAGATATATGTATATATTATATATCTTAAGCACAAATATTACACAACAAATACACCTAAATAATCTAATCGACACTCTAGGTAAAAGTAGGTACATTACAAAACTATGACTTTGTATTTGACACCAGGATCTCTAAAACTTTATGTTTTTATCATTTCGGAGATACTTTTAATTCCGGTGGACTGTGATTGGTATAACAGTCCACCGAATCCACTGAAATGATAACACTGAGATGATAAAATAGAGGTTAGTTCTACATTTAACTCCGAAAAAAAATTATTTAAAAAATATGAACACTACTCAAACAAAACAGTACTTACTGCGAATTTAATACACAATTTTGAAACAAATTAAACAAATCTAGCACGAGTTATAACAGCCACCGAAATGAAACTATTTTTGTCCCCATATTACTGAAATGATAAACTTACTTTTTTGGCGGGAAACCGCAAGACGTTGGGACCGGTGCGTTCGCGCCGAGAGCTTAAGCCGGACTGATCCGGAGTGAGAAAAGGTGAAAGGGGCGTAACAACGCAATGTTGATGTGGCTATTCTACTAAAACTTACTGTCCTCTGAAATGATAACTTTTTTCCAGACAAAAGTTGACTGCCTGTCAAATCCATGAGAAAGAAGATAAACAAACAAAAATTGTTTTATTTGATCGAATATATTATAATTTAATGATAACAAAATCAATTTAAATCCATATTACGAATGTATTTGCAGGAGAAGGTATGTTATGAGCGGAATTGGGTTCAGGACAGGTCACCGTGATGATAAAATAACACTTTGTAATTTTTTTTTTTGGGTATATTAGAGGATAGATACCAATGATTTTTTTTGCCAAGGTAGAGAAATACTTACGTTGTTGAGAAAAAATATATAAAATTAATAATCAGCACATTGCACTACCGTTCTCAGGTTTGCCGTGTATTTTTTTGCTTGGGCAATTCACCCCTATATTATATAATATAGCTTCGGGACCAAACTGATGTCGCTGAAACACCGTTATTAAATTTTCAAAAAAATTATCCACGTTTTTTTTGTTAAAGCTTGTTGCACGTGACAACGATGTAGCTTCTGGTGTCCGTATTGACAAGTGAGTTTGCCTAATTAGAAATCCCCTTATCCAGTCCTTAGATGCGATTTTTTTCTTGATCCAATTATTAGGAATATTAGTTTTCTTTATGGCTACAGCATAGTCATAGGCCAATTTACGTGCTTGTAACTTTGTCAATCCATAATTATGTTTAGAACAAACTATCATGTAATTTGACAATTTTTGTTTTTCTTCGTCGGTGTAAATTTGTGAGGTTATAAATCTGTGCGAAGAATCTTTGACAGAATCTTGTTTAAGGTACCGTTGCAGACTTGATCTAGGGATTTGATATTTATCAGCTGTTGTTTTTATTTTTGATCCTTTTGAGACCTCTTCTATGGCTCGTAATATGATATCTTTGGGAATTTCCCGTCGCAAACCTTTCTTTTTAAATTTGAACGGCATCTTTCTGTAATTAAAAGTAATTCAAAGTTTAATTAAAGCAAATCCTCCTATACTCAACATATAGGAGGGAGCATTGGGCATGCCCAAACCTCCCTCACATCAGAATGCCCATTGCTCCCTCTGTATACATTTTCAACATAAGTTACCGGTATTTTTTTTTATTTAGGTATTGAAGCATGAATTTCAGATTAATTTATAAGTTAGTAAATAAACATTACATTTAAGTATAATAAAAAATAGACATACCTTTCGTTAGTTTTCTGTTTATTACGATCCGAAACCACAACAAAATATTTACTTTTACGAGCGTGTCAGAAAGGTGAATGAAAACTATATGATTATGTGTAATATCAGCTTAATTAGTAAGCTCAGAGTGTGGTTGGTTGGTGTTATTTACTGTGTATGGAGGTTACTAGTTATTTACTGTATGAAGTACCTATGAATATAGTGTGTAAGGAAAGGGTTTTATGAAGAAAAGCACAGAAAGACAAGACTAGGCATTTATTTCAATCAAGCTTGTCTGTTGAATACGTTAATCAGAAAACTAGTTGTCCGTTCCCAAACTAGGTCATCATGAAGAAGGAAGGACAAGGAAACTTCATGGTAGCTTGTTTTATAAAGTATTGTATCAACATATTGTACATTTGCTACAATTATAATATTGTTACCTATCACATTAATCTCTTGGACCATTTCTCAAACCTAAGCAACATTTAGGTACAGAGCAACACAGTTAACAGCAATAATATCAATTCACTTACATGAACGGACGGTAGTCCATCTTTCCCCACAGTAGGAATCCAAGAGAGCGAGATTTGGCGGGCCCACACCTTATAAAGTTTTTCCAATATTACTCAAGTACATCTAACATTCCCGCCATTTTTAACAATGATCCTATTTGACCAAATAACTTTTTATATTGACCGTCCTATGTAAATCTATTTTGACAGAACTGTTTTAAAACGTTATAAGATATTGAATGTATTTTTATAACAATTTATCCGACTACAATTAGATAAAGTCTCTTAAAGATAGCGTACACTGAGTTTACTATATTTATTATTTATAACCACTAATACATCAAGAATTGCACATAAAATTAATAAAATATTTAAATACAATGTTTAATTCTGTTACCCTTACATTTTAGGTGAAAAGGAAAATAAGTTATTCTATTTATTTAGACCGACTCACAGACCTCCGGTTACGTTCGGAATTCGTTAATTATTTGATCTAGTAACACTCTCGACATTCTAGCAAAAATATAGTACATACTAATTCCATGTAATTTAGGAAAGTACATTGTATTCTGTATAACTCTACATATTCCCACAGACGTAAAAAGAGTAGCAGACCAAACATTAGCTAAAATTTGTGAAGTCATTACACACACATATGAAAAATTGTCTACCGGGGGCCGGACTAAGTCCGGTATTAGTATTATAGGACGTTATAGATAGGTACCTACATGTTATCAAACTTATCATTTGCAATATACGTTGGTAAGCATTCTCTGTGACCTTCTGTAACAGTCACAAATTTCAATAGTGTTGCGATGACACACTAACACAGGAGACTGACAGACGCAGTAGCACATTAAGAACTGTAAGCAGTGTTCGGAATACCAAGTGCCATTTGGGGTTAACAACCTGAAATATTATATTAGTGTATATACGCCTGCGGGAATGCGAAGTTTCAATGCATTCATATTAGTGAATGCATTGAAACTTCGCATTCCCTGTAACCCCACACAAGGACTCAAAAAGGAAACAAGTTTTATTGACTGCATTTCTTCTAAGGTTAAAAATAAAACACGTTGTTTATATTATTTTTTATTTGACAATGTAGGTACGGAATGTATTGACCCTATCGCACAATAACATTTTTCCAGAACGCTCTTTTAGGGGTTACTGCGTTAGTAGTCAAGTTCGCACCTTTTGTTACATTTTTTCGACATGGCTTGCTTGGATATTAATATTTTTAGACAATATTCATATTTAATGTAACCACAGAGAACTTGTAAACCTCGGATATCGTGCATGCATATCTATAATAATATACCGCCATAGAATCCCGCAAAATGGCACGAACCGATTCGACAATTTATTTATTTATTTAAACTTTTCGCACAAAAAGGTACAAAGGCGGACTTAATGCCTTAGGCATTCTCTACCAGTCAACCAAGGGTGGTGAAGAGATTAGATGGCAGGTGCTTTGGTTGAGAGGAACAATGATAAAAAATAAAAAAAACTTAAAATTAGGTACACAAATACATAAATAAGTTATATACACACACATACTATTTACTAAAATAAATACTTGTAATATATATATATACATACAAATTCAAGGGAGAGAGATGTTGAGATGACTCTACACTATTTGTTTTGAAAATAACTCTGCAATTTCCGCTTAAATGCATACCGACTGGTGGCCGTCCTGATATCAAGAGGAAGTGCATTCCAAAGAAGAATGGACTGAATATGAAAGGAAGAATGAACAAAGTCAGAAGTATGAGAAGGACAGAGTAGGAGAAGATTGTTAGAGGAACGCAGATTCTTAGTGTGAGAAGAACATAGATATTGGAAGTGAGACACGAGATAAGAAGGAGGAGTGGGAGAGTTGAGAAGGGAGAAAAGCGTGGTCAAAGCGCGCAATCTTCTTCTTTGGCGAATTGACATCCATTTGAGCTCAGACCTATAGCTCGATACATGGTCATATTTCCTAAGGTTGAATATGAACCGGATACCATAGTTGAGCAATCTGTCGAGCTTATCCAGCAAAACCGCATTCAAGTCAAAGTAGCACACGTCACCATAGTCGATTATAGGGAAAATCAAAGTCTGCACAAGCATAGTTTTCGTCTTAGCTGGCAAAAAGTTTCTCAGACGATACAGGGATCGCAGAGTACCATTGACCCTTTGACTAACACTAGAGACCTGGCGTTGCCAGCTAAGTGTAGAGTCAAGATGCAAACCGAGATCTTTCACAGTGGGGGTAATAGGTATGACGGTACCATTGAAAATAAGAGGAGGAAGAGAGCTTAGCGTCACCCTACCCATCATGCGTGAGCTTCCAATTATAATGGCCTGACACTTCGAGGGGTTTACTGACACCCCGAAACTATCAGACCACTTTTTGATAGCATCTAAGTCTCGGTTTACATCTGCTATAGCGCCCGACAAACCTTCCACCCGCTCAGCAGTGTACAATTGAAGATCATCAGCATATAGATGATACGAACATCGAAGACAGTGAGTTATAAAATTAATGAAGATGGAAAATAACAATGGAGAAATAATACCGCCTTGTGGAACACCAGCATCCAGGTCACGCCAACTCGACGAACTCTCATCAACGCGAACCGATTGCTGACGTCCCCGAAGATAAGAAGAGAACCATTCCAGAGCCTCGGACGAAACCATAAGGTGAGAGAGGATAGAAAGGAGAATATCGTGGCTGACGGCGTTAAAGGCATTAGAGAAATCAATTAAAACCAAAACGGTAACTTTGGTATCCTCCATCGCTTCTCTAATGTCACCAGTCACTTTAAGGAGAGCGGAGGCTGTACTGTGCCCAGGCCTGAACCCAGACTGAAAGGAGCTAACGAGGTTGTTCCGATGAACAAACCCCGTAAGCTGCTTGTGTACGCAGGCCTCAAGCACTTTAGACAGGAAAGGGAGAATGGAAATGGGTCGAAAGTGACTGGGCAGGGAGGGATTTGAAATTTTAGGAAGTGGGCGGACATAGGCCATACGCCACAGGGATGGGAATTGTCCGGATTCAAGAGAAAAGTTAATGATATGGGTAATCGGAGGGAGTAGGCTATCAAGGATCCAAACGACCATACTACGACTAATGCCGTCATGGCCCACAGCCTTAGATTTTATGGACAGGATGATTTTATTAATTTCGTCCAAGGTCACCGGAGAGAAGTGAAATGGTTCTATGATGGGACTCGCTAGGCCCGTAATGAAATCGACCGTCTGGGACAACATTTGGGAATCCAAATGACCAGTGGTTGAGAAGTGACGGTTGATATCATCAAGGCCAATTGTATTAGGAAAATCCACATGCCGTGGTCTGCCGATACCAAGAGTACCAAGGAACTTCCAGATATCAGCAGGTGAAGAAGAAGATATGTTCTCGAGAATATGGCGGCGTTTAGCGTTGCGTATCATCTGATTACACCGATTTCTAGCAGCTTTGAAAATGTTACGATTTTCTTCACTGCGATCCTTTTTAAATTTACGAAAGGCCCGATCCCTGCGCCTCATTGCCATTCGAACCCCAGTCGTCATCCAAGGAGCTGGAGGACGCCGAAGTTTAATCCGCTTAATAGGAGCGTGTTTGTCGTAGAGAGCAAGGACGGTCTGGTTGAAAATGCGCAGTTTCTCGTCTACAGTTGTTGCCGCTGCCAGGTGTTCCCAATTGAGGTCTGACGCATCCTGACGAAGCATCTCCACGTTCATACGCGCAAAACACCGCATGTGCAGAACTTTTGGGATAGGTTTAGGTGGTTTTAGGACATACGAGAGGAAAATGAGGTCATGATGGGAAAATCCAGGAGCGGGACATTGACCATGAGAGGGAACAAAGGAGGGAGCGGATGTAAGGATTAAGTCGAGCCAAGTATCATCGCCAGAGATATTAAAATGGGTAGGCTGCAATGAAAGTATATGGAGACTAACGGACTCAATGATGTGAAGGAGTTTACGGGATCGGGGAGTGTGATGAGACAGGTCGGTGTTGAAATCGCCCATGATGACGCAATGTGCATACTCTGACGCTACGGGTTCAAGCGCCAATTCGAGGTTGGAAAAATAGTCAACGGCGGGTGGACAATACACCACACCAAGAAGGGTCTTGACACCTTTGACTTGGACCTCCAAAAAGAGGTACTCAACGGAAGCATGGTATAGTGAGGGAGATGAGGCAATGATTTTAAAAGGAAAATCGCTACGAAGATAGATAGCAACACCACCCCCTCCCTTTCCAATTCTATCATTGCGGATAAGAGTGAAACCTGGGAGAGAGTAGGCGGTAGACAGGAGATGAGGTTTGAGCCAACTCTCAGATACCAGAACGGCATGGACATTGGCGTCAGTAAAGGTATCCAACAGGTCACTGTAGTGACTTGGGACACTTTGGGCATTTATATGGCAAACATTAAACAAATGACCTTTCTGTTGGCTGAAACTCCGACGCACAAAGTCACCAAGTGTGTCAGTCAAAGAGCTAAAACTTGCATTAGCGGATGAGCTAGAGGAATCAATGGCAGAGTAAAACGAATCATCATCAGAAAACATAAAATACAAATATAAATAATATAAATATAAAAAATAACTAACAATTAATAAGCAAATAAACTAAAGCTACGACTACTTTCGTTTTAGGTGCAATACCACTATCTGTGCACCACCCACCAGTAGCACCAGTATTACTGTACAGGGATCTCTTGGAGCGTGAACAAAATCAGAACTAAAATGACTTTTCACATAAACGTCAAAGTTATTCAAACGCCAAAACATCCCACTATACAGCAGTAGTGATACAATAACCAGAAACAGACATCAATATAAAATAGGAAGCAGCATCACGGACATTAATTAGCACAAAATATTATACAAGCAACGAACAAAACGAAACATGACAAAGTTACATGAGCAGAAACGGAACGCAATTTACGAAACAATTAAACGTAGTTCACAAGGAAAATGGGACGTCAAAAAGGTAAATTCAACATTGACAGGACAGGACAGGTGACAGTGACAACTAATGACGAAACACAATTATTTTGCTAACACAAACAATTATGAAAATTACAAACAGAAAGTGATAAGAGTAGTTTTGAGGTGAAAAAAAAGAAATAGTAAGCAGGTAGATACGTACGATAACTTTAAAAATTACGCGAATTGACGTCCCAAGCACAAAAACTAATAAATTGGAAAACCACATAAACATAATTAATTATACTTTCCGTACTACACTATCCGGCTTGCCTCTAGTACCAGATGATTCCCCGGGCTTCTTACTCTTAGGGTACTTAGCCAACAAGGGATTGAGCTCCTCTAAAGAACAAATCTTATGCCGCGTTCCATCGGGGGATCTGATGACAATAACCCCGTCCTGAGTCCAGCATGCCGGCATCCCGAAGTGTAGGCGCGCTCTGCTGAATACAGTTTGCCTGGACCGGGTCAAGAACTCCTTGACTGTGACTGTGGAGTCCTTTAATGCAGACTTTGCCTTCCAAACAGTGGACTTCAGGTCAACATTGGAGAACCTTACCAATATAGGTCTGCTAGTTGTTGGACTTTTACTGGATGTTCCAAGTCTGTGACAAGCTTTGATGGAGGATGCAGTGACGTCAGACAGTGACAGTTTGTTCTTCAGAACATCCAACACAAGAGCTTTGCAGTCCTCGTTATCCGCTTCAGAAAACCCAGTGAAGATGAGAGCTTTCCGACGGGATCTCATCTCCAATCCATCAACCACTCTAGAGCATTCCAAGATCTGCTTCCTGAGAAGACCCAGCACGCCGAACATTAGCTCTCGAAAGGACCGGAACTCTTCTGCTATCTTTGCAACGGTGTCTTTTGCGGGTCCCGCAGATTGGATCTGTGCCTCAAGCTCACCCATCTTCTTGAGGAAGCACTCCTCGAGGTTCTTCTGGGCCGATTGGATATCATCCAGTTGAGATGACATTGTGTCAAGTGTGTGAAGTACTAGTGAAAACTGGCAGGTGGTGTAGAGTAAATGCTTACGTTACATGGAATGTATCACCAATGTAACTACTGCTTATTTAGCGGCTTATGCAACAAATGAAGTACTCAAAAGTAAATAAAATACTTATAAAATTAATTTAATTAAAAGAGATTTATAAAGTTGCGTGTTAACTTTTTTACACCTAACCACGAAAAAAAAAAAAAAAAAAAAAAAAAAAAAAAAAAAAAAAACCAACTGTTTATTATACTAAATGACTATGGCACAGTTCCAATTAGTCGTTTCATATGGAGAAGAACCCGCAAGAAGTTTCTTGCGGGTGTACACGTTGAGTAAGTTACACGAAGACTAAAAAAAAAAAAAAAACAGTTTACAATAGTAATACGTATGCAAGGGGGTTTTGGCGGGATTTTTCGATTTAAGTTCAGTGGCTGTTTTAATTATTCGCAAATTGAGTTCTAGTGCATATTGTGATGTAAAATTGGTGTAGTTTTGTATCTCAAGTACCTACTCAACTGGATAATATGTGGAATCATTGAAACAGACAGGATCTCGGTAAAATGGGGCTAACAATTTTATTGTAGTATAGACTAATTCAGTGAAGCTTGCCGAAGATACTGACTCGATACATTTGCAAAATATTGTAGTTTTTGCGCAATACTGCAAAACCATTAGAATGTACACCCGCATTCTAATGGAAAACAAAGTGAATGTATTATGTATCAAAATCGAAATAAAAAATGATTTTTTTTCTAAACTTGACACTCGCTAAATGCACAAATCGTGCGAAGACAAAAGGAAAAAAAATGTATGTAAGGACAGTGTACCAATCAACATAAATACCAAGTACCAAAAAGTACAATAAAATATTATAAATACACACATCAAAAGTGTCTAGGGATCAACATATATTTTTGCAATAACTTTTCTCCTGATTGATATTAATTAAAATTTTCTTTAAGGATTCATCAAATAAAGTGTTTTCGTTTGTCACAGTAACGATAAACCAAGTCACCTTTGCATTAATAAAGAAATTTGCCATTTTCCTAATAAAGGGATTTTTGACATTTGAACCACTAACACAAAAGTTCGAAAAAAAGACTGAAATAACAGTTTTCTTTAAAATTTTATTGGGTAACTTAAACAATTAATAATCCGTGTTTCTACCGCGAACACTAACAACACAAGAACATCGGTTTGGCATACTCAAAATGAGTTCATCCAAATCACGCTGTGGAATGGCCGCCAGTAGTTGTTTATTGGGGGTTCTGGATCACAGGAAGTCCAGCCTAAGTAGACCCGTGAGGGTATGTAGTTAGTGTGGGGGCGAGCGTTCAGGTTATAGTGGTTAGTGGTGAAAACTGGTGTGTCGAGCGGAAACAGTATGTTGATAAGAAGGTGTTGCGGGGGCGCTGCGGGGCGGGTGCGGGGCGGGGAAGTAAATGTCATGAAACTTTGTTGTTGCGGTTAACTGTATGTTGATAAGAAGGCGTTGCGGGGGCGCTGCGGGGTGGGTGCGGGGCTTGGAAGTGTATGAAATGTCATGAAACTTTGTTGTTGCGGTTAGTGTTCTTTTGCTAAGTACGTCTGATGGTGATGTGTTTACATTATAGTACGTTTGTATTTATTTACATTCGGATGGTAGCATTGGTGGAGGAAGGTTCGTGATATTAATTATTATTTGCAATGTCTGATTCAGTGAAATCTAATGTGGAAGACATTTCTGAAATGATTTTCAAGAATGTTCATGGTGAGATAATATTGACTAAAAGTATGCGGACTGCTCAGAAGATATCTAACTCAGATTCATTAAAACATCAGGACAATGATGTTGATGATGATGATGATGACGATGATGGAAGTCGTATGGAAGATTCGAAGACATCTAATGTTGAAAACATACATTACGTTGTATTCAAGAGTGATGATGAGGTTACACATACATTTGTTCGAGTTAGCGATGATGATGATGATGATGATGATGATGATCCTGACGGAATGGATGAGTGTGGTACTGGTTCAGCATCATCACAAGTGAGTAGAACAATAGCCTCATTGATGAGTGAATATAATAGAGATCACAAGCCACAGCACCCGCAATTCAGTTCAAAAACAAAACGTTTGCACACTTTCATAGACTGGCCTCGAGGTATGCGTCAGAAGCCTGAAGATCTTGCAGAAGCTGGTTTCTTTTATACTGGTAGCGGAGATAGAACCATGTGTTTTCATTGTGGTGGAGGCTTAAAAGATTGGGAAGATGATGATGATCCTTGGCAGCAACATGTTCAGTGGTTTAGTGGTTGTGCTTATGTAAAGAAACTTACCCCGTGTTTTATGTGAGAATAAGTGGGAAGGTAAAAAAAGGAAACAAAAAAACTGTATACAACAAACAATGTATTTTATTTGATTAAATAATGTCCCCAAGCCAAAGTGTTTATTCCATCCTCAGTAATAAATCTTTTATCATCATTACCACAAATAATTTTTTTTCTCTTAATTTGTGTATAAACGTGGTGCTTATCGCTAGTAAACGTATACATGTTATCATATTTTACATAGTCACGATCAAGTGCTTTTTTATAATTTTCAAAATTTAACTTTCTTACAATAGCGGCGGAGGTGCCTTTGTTTTTCTTTACAGTCAAATCATTTTGTAAAACATAACTATACATTTTAGAACGTAAACCAATAAATTCTTTGATGATACAACCATTGGTTTCATCTTTCATAAGACCAATCACTTTTTTGTTGACTAATGGTAGATTATAAACATTGTTCATGGGAAAATCAGAGGTGTCAAATTTAGCCTCTAAGTCACATCTAATATCTTCATAAAAATTTTCAGTTGTGATTTGATAGATGAAAGAATCGGTATCTGTGTAGAGTAATTGTACGTTATGTTTGTATTTAGATAGCATATATGAGTAGTGAAAATTGTACATAACATATTTGGAAAGTTCTAGTACAGTGAAACCAGCATAAATAGGTTTATTATACAATATGTTTGTTTTATTCATTTGCACCGCTATAAAATCTTCGGAGAAAATCTTACAACTATGAAAATTAGGATGAGCTATGTATCTTTCAGCACCGTATTTACATTTAGTATTGCCTTTCTCATCACCCCACATGTTACAAAGTTTCACATCAACTCGTTTCCTTACATTCTCTATGGTTTTACCGAAAATCGAGTTGTTCATGAGCTTGTAGAAGTCTTTTTCAAAAGAGTTTTTTGCAAATGTTCTTTTTTGTGTGTTTAAATCTATGTAAGGTTTAAGCCATGGGGATTGCTGAAACGATAAGATCCTATGGATTTTTTTACAAACTAACCCATGTTCTATGCATTGCTTCAAGTTAACATAGTGAATTACATAATTGTGTTTGTTGTTCAGAGTAAGTAAAAGCTTTTTAGTTTTACCGTTTGGTGGTGTTTTTGTTTCAGCACAAAATGGATAGTCATTGTGTAAATCATGTAGACACTGTGGATACTCCAGGTCCACTTCCAAAATGTAACCGATATCTGAATCAGGACGCTGTGCTAATATATTGAATGAGTTGATTTCATCACTCGTTAACCAAACAAAGTTTCCATAAGGCAGATATTGACTCATAGCATAACCATACAAATTATTAACATCCAAATACACAATGAAACTGTTATCCTTTGTAGAATTGTATGTGGTTGGATCTAGAAAGTTATTATTAGCCTGAGCATGTCTTTTGGAAACTTGACTAATACCACCTCGAATACCAGACTGTAAGAACTGAATCATTTCATAATCGGTGAGAAGTTCGAGATTTATTCCTGTCTGTCTCAACATAGCATCCCATGAAAGACTGGGTGCTGTAAGATATCTACAAGGATCTAGTTTATATGCACTCAAACAGATACTACGGAAATTTTCAAACACTTCAGCAAGCAATAGGACATCTGTTTTGAGATATAAATCACAGTATTCACCCAACGTTTCTAATTTAAATTTTTTCCATACAGTTTGCGCGTGCATGTAATCGCTATCGGAAATATGTGTTTGTGTTACGAGGGTGCGTTTTTATGTTCGCGGAATGGCGGGGTTGGAAAGGGGTTAGGGGTCTCATTAGTACCTCAACGTGTTAAGTGATTCATTATTAGTATAAATACAAAGTTTTATTATAATCGGCTCATTAGTCTCTGAACTATCATCAATTAAGCAACTTAATCGGGAAGACAGCGTTCACAATGGAGAAAATCGAGCATCGCGCCTTTATAAAGTTCCTTACCAAGCAAGGAAAAAACGTCCAAACCATTACAGAAGAGATGTCCTCCGTGTACGGAGACTCTTGTCCTTGTAAAACCATGGTTTACAAGTGGCATCGTCTATTCAAGCAATGACGAGAATCACTTGAAGACGATCCCCAGCCTGAATTCATGGCGACCGTTTTCTGGGAAACTGAAGGAATCCTGCTGATCGATTATAAGGACAAAGGCGTTAATATAACCGGAGAACATTACGCGTCAATTCTGGAGCGTTTGAGGGGAAGCAATCAAAAAGAAAAGACGAGGAAAATTGACGAAAGGCGTCTTCCTCTTGCACGACAATGCGCCCGTCCACAAGACCCGCGTTGCGTTGGCTGCCCTGCATAAAGTGGGCTTCGATATTTTGAATCACGCACCCTACAGCCCAGACCTGGCCCCGAGTGATTATTACCTGTTTCCAAAAATGAAAAAAGAGCTGCGGGGTAAAAAATTTACCACCGATGATGAGGTCAAGGAGGCAGTTTCGGCGTATTTTGAAGACAAAGAGAAAACTTTTTTTTATGAGGGTATAAATAAACTAATTGAAAGATCTGAAAAATGTATCCGTCTTGCAGGTGAATATATTGAAAAGGAAAAATAATTTGTTTTTTTTATTTCCACCCCTTATCCCCCATTCCGCGAACATAAAAACGCTCCCTCGTAGTTCACTGTAAAATGATTGTTTATCGGGTAATGATGTATCTTTGAGTTTGGTCCAAGAGTCAAGGTATTCATATGGAAACACACCCTTTCGTGTTAAAAGACTTATTTGATCAGGATCTAAAAAGTGTTCAGATAATATATGAAATTGATCTCGTGAGAGATTTTACACCAGTTTATCTAAACTGGTGGACATAAATTTAAACGAATCAACAAAACGTATTGTTATTCCTTTTTGAGTGTTATCATCATCGCTATCTTTAAAATATAACTTTTGACTAAATGAAATGTACTTTTCCTTATTCTGTGGTATACACTTAATGTGGACACCATCTCTTGCAGCAAGCTCCTTAATGAATAAGTGACTATCGTATCCGCTTAAATTATGAAAAAATATTGGAATATAGTTGGGTAGAAAATATTTTAAATTACATAGCTGATGAGCTACACCTCTAGTTTTCCCTGTGAGATGACAATGATCGATAACTTTTTGATCGGATGATAACAATGGTTGCTCACAAATATGACAATGAGTGAATGTGTTATCCATTATCAAGCTTTCATTTTTATCATAATATAGTATTTTATTTGAGTAATTATCAGCAATATAACGAGTATCCAAATAGATATTATCTACAAACTTTTTAACACAGTCTTCACCACGATATGTAACAAATTTACTTAATGAACTATCATAGTTACAATGTATGTAATACGCAAAAGCGCATGGAATGTGCTCATGAGTGTAATAAGTGGTTTTCATTTCCTCCATTTTGAGGGGGTTTAAAATTGATTCAAAATCTGCATATATGTATAACAAATGGTACAGAAAGTTGATGACTAATATTTTTGAAACTCAAGTACTTATCATCGGGAGTAGGTAGTTCTATTAAAGCTTTTTCACATCCTAACATCTTATGACGTTCAATTTTAGACTCACTAATGAAATATTGCTAGCATCCATCACAGAAAAATATTTTATTTTTATGACCGGTAATTTGAGAGCGTATCAGACGAGACATTTGTTTTATCCAACAATAATGAGATTTACCATTATGTTTAGTATCTTCATAAAATAAGAGATTGACATGACGATTGTTGGGGTTACTCTTAGATATATACATGGGTACGATCTTTTTAGTTTTTTTAATACCATACACATTAATATTGATCTGGTTCAACTCTTCGAAACGTTTGATTCCTTGAATCGATACTGGTAAATTAATTCCTGCTGTTTTGAAGACTGTCTCATAGTGCGGGTATGATATTAGACGATTCGAGTTGGAATCAGCTGGATAGAGGGCGCTTGCTACTGCCCAGAAAAAGCAGGCATTGTCGGTGTTCTGTACATTCACACATGCATGTTTACGTTGTATCCAATCCGGAAGTGGTATGTAAGAGCCGGCCTTTAACGGTACGTATTTGTTGATGTTAATCTCTAAAAATTCAATCTTCTCCAATGTCCATCCGCTATCTCTTTCTTGAAACTCTTCACATTTCTTCAGAATTTTAGCGCAGGTCTCGTTATAGTAATGAGATAAGTCCGATGATTGTTGTAAATGTATGTTTTTAGTGTTGAATGATTTCAGGTCTCTAATCACTTCATTCTCTCTTACTATAATATACGTGCAGAAAAGTTCAATGTTTACCTTAATATGTTTGTTTGATGCTATTTCCATTTTAAGCAATTCTTGAATTTTAGATGCAGCTCCTGCTAAGTAAACTTCTGGGTTTAATGCAGTTGATGATGATTCATTAATACGATATGTCACGATTCTACACTTAAACGCTGTATTCACAACATACATGAAATAATCTCCAGCATCTTGTTTACATAGTAACTTATGACGTTTCGTTCTCGAATGAGTAATTAATTGATTACTCTCCACTTTTGTATTACAAAAAGGACACTCGTACATTGTTATGCTACACTATGATTATAAAAAAAAAACAAGTAGTGATAGCGTATGTTATCCGCAAACGACTAGGAACTGAATGATTTAAATACTTAATTTATATCTACTATTTTTTTTACTTTTTGCGGTTGGGTTGCGGTTGGTATATCGAGATAAAAGAAACAAAGTATGCTGTCAACTAAATAACACATTTTATTATTTTATAGAAAGCATGAGAAGAATAAATAATCGATTACAAAACATTTGATTTCTTGATCCACAATTGACATTTCATCATAGACATTTTCCACAATTGCATAGGCTTCAGACATTGTTTTCGGTCGGACGAGCTTGAATCGCTTTCTAAAGAAATTAATACGGTTCTCATAGTAACTCTTTACCCTTGTTAAGTGACGTAAACGTGAATCAAGACAATTCAATAAATGATTCAGACACCACCACTCTTCACAGCAGATGACAATCGATTTCGTCCCAATGTCAATTATGATGAATTTTTTGCTTCCTTCTTCATGTTCAGGTAGGTTTATATAATTGATCACTTGACGCTGCTGCTGCTGCTGATTTGGTACAGGAATTGGGCCAGATGTGAAGAATTCCGATATTTCAGAGACGTTTTTCATAAATATCAGGTCCCACTCGTCTTTAGTTAATGTTATCCGATTAGCAATATCAATACACTCTTCCAGTAATCCATCGATTTGATCTGATGGCTTCAAATATGTTTTAATATATGGAATCGTGGAGCTGGAAACTTGATACATATACTTGCAAAGTTCAAAGTGCAAGGGTGGAATCGATGGAGTATAATATGAGGGTTGTATAAACTGATACATGTTGTCGCTATAAGTGTTGATGAATAACTGCTCTCTTTCTCTCAACTACTCTGACAGAGTTTATGAAGTTATTTTTCGAACAGCTTTTGTAAGAATACTGTATTCGAAGAGAGAGTCATTTATAATTAAACAATAAGCAGTGGTATCACTCGATACAGGTTTTTTAAACTCTAGCTCCAGTTTGATGTCTATGGTGCCACCGGTGCCGGAACGAAGTGTGTCAGTTTGTCTGGAACAATCGATGACAGCTAGAGGGGTTTTCGTTTTGAAATGAGGTGGGCTTATTTGTACGCTGGAGCTCTTCAATCCATAATAGGATCTTTTAAAGTTTATGAATGCGTCATACAAAAGTGAAAACACACCCTTATCAAAGTCATTAGAGAATGAGTCATATGGATAGTATTGAGAATTGAGATATAAACGTGCATTATAAAAGTGGATGTGATCAAAGATGCTCTTATCTTTGACTGCGTCGTTATTACGTGAATGTTGGAATCCGACTATGATGTAGCGAGGTTTCTCCAACTGTGTACTTGTTTTCACAGTCCAAATATGTTTTTGGGATGTTGGTAACACAGGGTACTCATAAAGATCCCACGAGCGGAATGCAATCGGAATGGGGATGTTGTTCTCCACATACTTCAATAAACGTAGCTTTTCTTTATCAGATACCTTGACAATGGGCATACGCCATGCTATACGGGTTATTTCAAGTTCAATCTTTTTTGTTGAGTCTTTGAGAACTACACAGTTGAGATCAGAAGAGCTTCGGTTCAATATCAATTCATGTTTCGCATTAACTATGACTTTATTGTAATCTTCAGCGAACCCCAACAAATGTCGAAGTGGAATAGTGAAACAGAAGTCACCATCAAACTCTTTATAACCATTCATATTCCAACCGCTATTTTCCAAACTTTTACACTCTTCTTCTCCATAGGATACTGCTCTCTTAATTGTGGTGGTAATACCACAGTTTTTTGTTCTATCAATCTCTACACCATTCAATTCATAGCGGATGTCTTGAAAGAGGTGAGCAGGAGCATTGTTGACGAAAGCAGAAGATTTTGTAGTAGTACCCTCAATTACCAACTGACTCTCACAAGGTAGTACTAACGCATCTTGATCGTTGATACGGATTCGGATCTCATCATTGTTTTTATACGATTCACTATAGGGTAAATATGAGTGATATTCAATTCCCTCTATACTATCATCAAATAAAACACTATCTCCTATATTTAGAATCGATGATGATGACGTCATTATAACTAGGAATTTACTTGTAATCCGAGTGATTGAAGAAACAATGCGTTATCTTTCGTAATCTTCGTTCTTGCTTCTACTTTTGGCTGCTTTTGGTGAGATGTTCTCTCCAGTTGAGAGGTGGAAAGACTATGGCATTGTATTGCCTCACCATTTGTTTTATAGATAATCATGAGGCTATTTTCCTCCTTATATGCAGGCGAAGTGAAATGTTCTCGTTTCTAAAGTTCACAAGATTCCCTTGTTCGTTGGTAATACGCACTTGTAGATTTTGAATTGTATTCGTCTTTATCGGTAAATAGATGAGATTTGGAGGACACTCTATTCTACTCTTATAGTGTTTGTGATTAGAATGTTTATCGATTGATCGGAGTGATGCGCTTGGTTTTTGAGGAGAATTTTCCGAGAAAAACCAAAAATGTTTCCGATGCTGTTCTCTTTCTCAAAGTGTATATCATAATATGGAGAATAAAGTGTACACTTCATAGTATTCGTATTAGCTAGTATATCAATCGTTTTATAAGGGTCGTTACCTGCTTTACTATCGATCTCTTGTTCCAGGTAGTGAATAATGTTATCCAGCTCATAAGAGCCTTCAGGAACCGTAATAACAGTATCTCCATAATGAAATAGGTTGTTGCTCCTATCCACATTAGGAATAGAATTGAATGATTTAAAATAAATCAAAGCACACTCATATTCACCTTCACCCAGTTCTATAGGTGGTAAAAAATCCACGTTCAATAAGGGATCCGTACCATTGAGCGATAAAGAAAAAGACATTATCACAATCTAACAGAAGGATGTGAAATGAATGAATGTGTTTTCTTGGAATAGCATTTATATATTTTATTTTATTCTAAACATATCATTACAAACATTTAACAGAAAACGTAAACATAAGTGACCACAGTTATATGTCATGTCTTTCTGTATATTGTTATAGTTATAACTGATATTGATGACATCATCACCATTTAACATGTATTTGAGAAACTCCTGTGGTGGTCTCAAATTTCCATAACTGTCAAAGTACTCGCAATTTTGATCTTTCTTCGCATATGCTACCCAGTGTGTTCCTGGCCCATGTGAATCGTCTAAATTTACGATCCCCGTTTCATACCTCCACGGTCGTGATTTTCGCTTCTGTAGAGCATCTCGCATGACTACACCCCGGAAATGAGGAATTTTTAGCTGCTTAACATATTTTACAAGCTCATAGTTGAGGAGGGCACGATTCGGTAGGGCGATGTCTAGTTTTTTTGATACGGTGTCAGATAGAGGCCCATACCTTTTTTGTAAGGTGCCATATACATGCCCCTCCCTACAGCTACTAGTGCTCTATCACTCGATTGATCTTTCTTTTTAACCATTTCATAAATATTTTTAGCCGCGGTTGTGACTCCACCAGCAAGAGATCCAGCAGCCGCCAACGCCCCCAGTATCGGTATCAACGGAAGGAAGCCACCACTTTTCGGTAGAGGAATAACCCTTGGATTTTTCACATTCCTCTTATTGTCCTTGATGCTTCTTTTAGCAGCTTTAATAGCGGTGCTTATCAATTTACAGGTAGATATTTTTTTAACCTTTCCACGTTTACCGCTCTCATTGATCTCACCATGATGTCGTTGGTGGTTTTTCATAGCTTTACGTGCGGCTGTTATAACCTTTTTGAGGGGCATCATTCCTAAACCTCTTTTCACTTTCTGTTTCATTATTTTATTCACACCTAGCGCCACCAATCGTTCAGTTAAACTATTTGACTCAAGTTGACGTTTCTTCGCTGCTAATGCCAATTCCAAATCAGCTTTATGTCGATAGTCTAAGGATGAGTTTTGAGCGTATGCAATGTCGTGTAATTTACAGGCCTCATCCAAAGGATTAATACCTACATCACCTCTCTTCAAACGTTTTTCCAATTTTGTTCCAGGTCCGCAATAATTGTAGCCGGGTACGTGTAACTCGAAAGGTAGGTTATTGATAAGTGTATTGACTAAACCACTTCCACCTTTCATAGAAGTTTCGTGAAGACTGACCTTATTTCTCTGTTGCACAATCATTTTAAACTACCTACTACTCTTACCGCTGTCGTTATTGAATTAAGATATATAAGACACGAGCAAGCGATTAAATTGCTTATCAAAATGAAGTTTCAGAAGCAACCCACGTGTTTATCAGTTAAAAGATGGGATATAAATTCGAAATACGATAGTGATAATATACGTTACAGACATAGTGTACTCCTACCTAACAGTATCAGATGTCTAATATGCGGTCCATCTGGTTGTGGTAAAACTAATCTATTACTCACCTTACTGCTGGAGCTAAAAGGTCTGATATTTGAAAATGTCTACTTATACTCCAAATCGTTAAATCAACCAAAATACATGTTTTTAAGCAAAGTGTTTAGTCAGGTGCCTGAAGTGAATTTCTACACTTTCTCAGATAAAAGTGAGGTAGCCTCACCGGAAGAGACTCAAAGCAACAGTATCATAATTTTTGATGATGTGTCGATGGAAGATCAAGAACCTATCCGTTTACACTTCTCGATGGGTAGACACAAGGGATTAGATTGTTTTTATCTATGTCAAACATACAGCAAAATACCTAAACAGCTGGTGCGGGATAATGCAAACTTCATTATACTCTTTAAGCAAGATGAAATGAATCTAAAACACACGTACGATGATCATGTGAATACAGATATGTTATGGGATACTTTTCTAGGAATATGTAGAGCTTGCTGGAAGAATAAATATGAGTTTTTAGTGATTAATAAAGATGTTGAGATGAATAAGGATCGATATAGGAGGGGTTTTGATGACTTTATAATATTATAGTTGTATAAGAATACATGTTACAATGAAGCTGTTTACATTTCACCATGGACTCTTCAACAGTGCAGATCTTTGGCGATAAGGAGCTTAAACGTAAACTTGTTCAGTCTGTGAGTTCAGTTAAAAAGAAAATTAAAGCTTTAAATGAGGGTAAAGCTGAATTAACATCGACCTTACAAGAAACATTTCAACCAATCACACAGCCTCTAAACACTCTATTACATCAGATCAATGTAAACGATAATAATGAGTTAATTGTGAAACATGAAACTGATAAGAAGCCATTCCAAATTAAACAAAAAAATCGACGAAATGCATCTGATAAAATAATACACCACAAAAAAGAAGAGTACAACGACGTTGAAAAGGAGGAGTATGAAGATGCTGATGATTCTCTAAATACAACAACAACAATCCAATCGGAAACGGAAGAGGATTTTGAGTCACATCCATTAGTACGCAACTATTTGGATAGTATTATAATTAATAAAATTCAAAAAGTGCCTTACGGCATTTACCTTACACCGGAGGGGTATTATACAGTATGTTAACTAACAGAGGGCGTTCCCGTTAACCCGCAATAGTATAGCATCCATATATGCTAAAAAAAATATTACCATTCGAAAACAAAATGTTTTTATTTTTTTTAATATTAAAATATTCACTAAAAATGTTAAATTGATACGTAAAAGAAACACACTGTACACGCATACTTGAAGGACTGCAACACAACGGCAACGTCGCAATTTCTTTATGAATGACAGACTGCGTGGAAATCCCCGAAGACAATTTTAGTCGGAAGTCGCTGACCGCGCTGACCGGTCGCGCATTATTTTCGCATTGCAACAACTTGCGTCATTCTTGTGTGGAAAATGCCACGTTATCAGTTCAGTGCTCAGGAGTATGTGAACATGGTGCTCATTTATGCTGAGTGTAATTATGATGGTGCACGTGCTCTGAGGATGTACCCCAATGCACATCAACCGCGGAATTCTCGAGTTATTGTGAGTGCCCTAGTGCGTATTCGTAATAATGAACCGGTAGTCCCGCGTCATTCTGGTTGCCCCCGACCCGTGATCTCTGTGCGGCAGGAAGAGTAATGCTAAGGTATTTTGAGGCTCAAAGCAGTTCAAAATCTAGGTAAGTTTTTAACATTATTTAAATGTATCATAATACCTAAAACATTTCGAAAACATTGAAATAAATAATAACACTAAACGACTGTGCCACAAAATTAATAAGTTTAGAAGGCCCACTCTTTCCTCAAACAGCTTTTATACTCAGGGATGGAACGGGGTACCCGTTCAACGAACGTGTTACTACTGTGACGTTACACGATTGCTATGAATAAACGCAAGTACTTAGGTATTCCGAAGGCAACTGCAAAAAGTAAAAGTTTTTAAAGGAGAAGGGAAATTCTGGGCCCAGCAGTTAACTAGTTGAAATGGGTATTAAAAAAACCGTTATATTTTTCTAAAGGTAATCACAAAATACAGTACCATGTTTCTATCTAGGAAGCGAGAAAAGTTAAATTAAGTTATGAAACTAAATAATCGATTAAGTACATGCCTGAATTCTAAGTAATCGATAGTGAATAAATCGGTATAATCTTAGAATATGTATGAAAATCGAGTGACAAATGCTTATCAATCTTTACGTGGAATCGATTCATAGCGAATCGAGTTCCTTTAATTTTTCTTCTGTTAGCAACATTGGTCACTCAGTATCGTCTAAAGTAATCTGTGCTCTCACCGACTGACAGATGACAGGTAGAAAAAAACCGGCACCTATAAAAAAGTACTCTGCGACCGGCACTCGTTCGTTTTCTTTCGTTGTGAGTGCGCACGTATTTTCCATATTTTATTGAATATCCCACGACCTTGGCTTTGTATATTATAAATTATAATGGACTATTCGACGGATCTTGCTACTTTGAATTACCTGACTCTCTATTTTGGACAACTGATTACGCCTATCGTTCGGATATTGACGACATGGATCGCTGTGTGAATTGTACCATTGAGACTGGTCGCAGTAACTCTATTGGCAGAAGAGTCTTGGACGATGAGGCGGTTTTATAACTTATTCATCAGTGGCGTGAATATCAGCCTGTAGGTACCTATTTAAAACGAGCTTTTAGCCTATCTCGCGAACAAAACCAGACTTATGTACCTACTGTTTACGGCCTCCAGCGTCATGTCTATCGGCTGCCTTTTTGTTGGATAGCATACATTAAAACAATACTTAATACCTAATTAGTTGATTAATTAGCCATATCAATCAATGGAACACTTGCACTCATAAAAAAGGTGTAAGTAACCGTCAAGTCCCGATGGGACCGATTCGGTCCCAGGCTTTGCTGCTTTGAGGTATTGACTGTTATTGGGGCCATTTCGGTCTCGGCTGGGACGTACCGATTTAGTTGAACATGCATTAGGATTAGGTACATGTAATGAAGCTTGATTATGATTGAACAAGATTCAAATAGTTAATTTTTTTCAGGTTACCAGTGAAAACTATGTATGCCAAGCATGTTGGAACTTGGCCCAAGATGATTGTGGTTCTTGGGAGACGTCCGATTGAAGCACTTTTTTAGATGATATTCTCATAATTATTGAAGACGAATAATAAATATTTTATACATATATTGGTGTTTTATTTTACTTCCTATTCTCCCTTTTTTAAAACGTACCTACTGCTTCTAAGTGCAGGATATTAGATGTAGAGACATGTCTTCGACTGTAGCGACTGTCCAGGGCGTGCCAAACGTGTCAGGATCTTCAACACGTCACACATGGAGGCTATCTACTTGCACTCCATGCATAAAACCATTATACAGCCAAAACCATTCAAAAATATTTCGCAAATTACATAAAAAAACTACAATGTTATAATGTAACCTCACTTTTACTATATTTCATGTATAACCTCACTTTTACTATATTTCATATAACTTGATTCCTGGATAGCCAAATTTCACCAAATTTTCAGTGAGGCCTTGTTATTATATCCACTTACAAATAAGGCTAGTTTGATTGAGTTAACACCTGGGCCCAGGAAACTATGTAGTCTTTCCCTTCTCCTTTCTGTTATTGAAGAAAACATTCACTTGCTAACGTGTAATACCGTCATTTATCATTTAAACCCTAGCCTAAACTGTGGTTTAAATAAATGAAACTTTCTCCAAACTTAACCGCACACTTAGCGGTACATTATTTTTTAGGTAAAATTAATTTTTCATAATTAACACTGTAAGCCTGTCGTACCACCGGTCTGAGAGGCTAGGTAAAACAAATTCGCGTACTTGTTCCGTTAGTGGACCTTCTGTACTCTTGTTATTTGTGAGTATCTGTGAGACGCTCGGCATCGTGTGCCGCGCATTGCGACGTTGCCGGTTTGGGCAATGCACTATCCGCTAGGTACTATTCCGCGCTACTGTTTTGATTTTAAACAGGAGGTTTCGAATTTATTGTCAATTAATATTTTTTTTGAATTCGGATTATTTTATGCTTATTTTTCTATGCTGATATTTTTATTTTAATCTATTAATGATATAGATTAACGAGTTTAAGGGAACGCCCTCTGTTATTTAACATACTGTATAGGTGACAGCGCTGTTGAATTCGATAAGAATCATTTAATAATAAAAAATAAAAAGTTTAACTATACACCAGGTCTGATGGAACTGTTATTCAAACGGGAACCTAATACTTCTTTGATTCTACCTGCAGATAGTAACGCCTACTATAAAATAATAATGATGACAAATGCACATAGACGTAATTTTTCTGTAGAAGGTCAGATACAGGGTGATAGGAGTCTCAAATATACTCAATATATAAAGGAGTCAAACCATCCACATTCTACTCCTATTAAAAAATCTGAAATGAAAACAAAAACTGGTGGATATTTAAACAGATCAGGTGAAACAGATAACAGATCAGGTGAAAAAGATAACAGATCAGGGCTGTTCGATGTAATAGGTAACAGATCAGATGTAACTGGTCTGTTAAATGTGAGAGATCTGTTACTAACAGGTAGAGGCTTAACATCATCATCATCATCTACTAATAATAATAACCATTCAAATACAGACACAACTCTTTTAATGAAAAAATACTACCCTAATACAGATATTATATATTGGGACAACCCTAATGAACTAATAGACCGATTACGACTGCTTATCGCTTCGCGAAATGTTGGTAACAATAATCATGATAATGAAATTATTGCAATTTTGGAAGAATTAATAGAAGCTAACATAATTGCATTACCTCATCGACTTTCCAACATACTAAAACATGTACTCAAGTAAATATACTTTCATTGTAATTATGACTATCGATAAGTTCGGACGTTATCTACATAGCACTCAGCAGCAAACGCCACAATTGATTAAGGTAATGAAACATCAGGTGGACTGTGGAAATCGCTTATTAAGGAACGTTAACAAAGGTATTCTAAAAAAAGATGTGGTTATAAAAGAACAACTGGATGAGGTTCTGATTCATTGTTTGTCTAAAATAAAAAAAATCTCTCAAAATCTAGAAAAGATCTCAAAAACAAATTCAACTAGCACCAGTACATTAGTCACCCCCACCACCACCACCACCACCACTAGACAACGAGCACCGGCGGTGGCGATAGGGTCAAAACCTGGAGGAAAAGAAGAAGTTAATAAAAGAAAAATTCGAGGTCATTCGGAAGATAGTAAGAAGCCGATATTATGAGCAAATGGACAGTCGTTCAGGAACTTCACAAGAATGCTCGTAAAAATTTCCCTCGAAGACGTTTCATACAAAAAGGACTTGATAACACCTGGCAAATAGATTTGATTGATATGCAAAAGTATTCTAAGTATAACCGAGGATTTAAGTATATTTTAGCGTGCATCGATACATTTTCGAAGTACGCGTGGGTTCAACCGATAAAGAGTAAATCAGGTGAGGATGGGGGGAATGCTGGCAACCCTGGCAAATGTAAACATAGGCTCCTTAGTTAAAAAATTATTAAAATCTTTAATATGCGATTATACTCGAAAAAAATAATAACATTAAAGTCTTAATAACATAATAAACCAGTGACAACGTTTTCATGTGAAACTATCGAGTTCCAGGACAGTTACTGAAAAAACAATAGTGAACACCAAAACCCAGTAATAAACAGTGAAAAAGTGACTTTTTGCAAATTCTTATAAATAATTACGCTCTTAGTGCATCAAAAGAAGAAATAGGAAACTATAAACAGTGAACAAAACCACTATATCAACCTCAAGTAAGACTTTAACTTTTATGAGTTCGTTTATTTTATTTAAAAACATATAACTAGCGCCAAAACGACATATGTAACCGCCCAAGTGGCGAATGGACGTACTAAAGTGACAGTAAGATAACATGTCAGTTCTACCAACCTAAGCGCAGTTGAAACGACCACTAGCGCCATAACATCGACCAAAACGGTTCACGTGGCGAAAAAGTGAACTGAAATAATAACGCTACTGCCCACCAGGGGCGCTAGATAGTGATTGGGGATACCAGTACACAAAATAATCTTCCTTGTGGTAGAAAAGTAAATTAAATTGAGTAAACCGGAACAAAAAATTGACCAAACTTTTATAACATAAACAGCAAAAATATGGCGGAGCTCAACAACGTTACCCAAAGACGACCAATGCAAAAATGCGAATCATTGGATCAAATAGACATGAGCGCGTCTATAAATTCTTCTTGTTCGGAGGAGTTCTTGGGCAAAAGTCTAGATGTATCTTCCAATATTATAGCGCTGTGTAGAGAGGAAATGAAAAGTGAAATAAATAAATTAAATTTTAACTTAGAAAGCACTCAACATGAATTAGAAAATGTGATACTCGAAAATTCTGACTTGAAGAAACAAATCTTTCAATTGACACAAGAGATTGAAATACTTAAACAGATCTGTAGAAGCCCTTTATCGACATTACGTAAAGTTCAATCCTCCGCAAATAAATATACTGCCAAACGAAGGCTCACTGACTCCTTCAAAGCTTCTCCGCTCACAATGCAGAAATCACCCTCTGTACCGGAATCTAACACTCAAACTACGGTCAACAACGAGGCTATTCAAATTATGTCTTCACCAAAGAACCAGGACTCAGATGTACCGAAACATGCTGCCATACAAATTACCAACAAAAAACAGCCGCGCAAGTCTCCGAATAACAAACCTAAAATAAGTATATTAAGTAGCGAAACTTCGAATGAATTATACGCTCTTACAGAAGAAACTAGCCTTCGAGAATACGAAATATGCCACTATCGCAAACCTAAATGTGGAATAAAACAAATCTTAGAAGCAATTGAAACAAAACTTCAAAACTTTACGATTGAGGACTACTGCATAATATACATCGGCGAAGAGGATTTCCGTACAACTCAAAACTATGTAGATTTAGTTATGTATATAAGAGAAAAACTATTAATGTTAACCCATACCAACATTGTTATTTGTCTGCCTACTTATAAATTTAAATTTAATTATTCTTATACTAAACACCAGTTAAACTATAGCACCACTTTGTACAATAGTCGTATAGAAACGTTCAACAATCTTATTTTTATGGATGCGCAAACGTACGAGTACGCGCACATATTGGACTCCAACCTAAAACTTTCGTACGATCGCGATATGTATAATCAGCGTTCCGGAGCAATAAATCATGTTGGCAAAAAAATTATAATATCAAATTTGGAAGATTTTGTACTATCAATAAGGAATTTAAATAATCCTATTTCGTATCAGGAAACGGCAGATGTATACCTACCCACCAACACGAGCCAATACAAAATTTTTTCGCCACTAAAAACTCCAATCCCAACACTTTACACCTACACCCACAGAAATTAAATATTATTTATCAAAACATACAAAGCTTAAAAAATAAACGATACATCTTAGAATCAATTACAAATGAATACAAAATAGAAGCACTTTGTCTTACAGAAACTTGGATTACAATAATAAAAAAAGACTTATTACAATTACAGGGATATAACTTAGCCGCTAAATACTGTCGCGCGACCCACACGGGAGGTGGTGTTTGTGTATTTTTAAAAGAAAATATTGAATTTAAGTTCCGACATGACATAGCAGACATGTCAGTTGAATGCATGTTTGAAACCTGTGGAGTGGAGATACCTAAACTTAATCTTTTACTTATAGTTATTTATTGGCCGCAGAAGAACAGGGAAACTGAAATATTTTATACTTCCCTAGAAAAACTCTTACATAAACTTAACGTAAAGAATAAACAAAGAGATATAATCATCGGAGGAGATTTTAACATAAACATTTTAGAAAAAAATAGAAATTCTTTTGCTATCCTGAACTTTATGACTAACTACAACCTCCGACAGCTGGTGACGGAACCTACGCGAGTAACAGCCACGAGCTCAACATGTATCGACCTAATATTCACAAACAACCACATTCATGAAATTGACTTAAAAGTTTTAAACCTGGGACTCTCAGACCATAAAGGAATAAAGATTTCTATACCTACCAACGACCATATAATAAGAAATATGACACAAATGACAACTCAAAAGAGACTTTACAACAAACAAAATATGGAAGCGTTCAAAGCTGAACTACGGAAAGTAGATTGAAGTAATAAAATTGATACAGATCAAAACACTAACACAAATTACATATCCTTCCATAACCATTTACAAAAAATATTAGACCAGTGCATCCCGAAGAAAAACATAAGAATTAAAAGTACGCCCCCTAAAACGTGGCTAACTACTGGTTTAAAAGTGGCATGCAAACATAAACGGTTACTAAAAGCACTAATAACCACAACCAATAATGATATACTACATAAACATTACAAACAATACGAAAAAATACTCAAGAAAACGGTAACCTACTCCAAAACACTAAATTATATAAAAAAAATAAACAAATCAGAAAATAAAACCAAAACAATGTGGCAAATAATTAAAGAGCGTACAAATAGACAAAACAAAAAACCAACAGGTAATATGCAATTGCGCGTGAATAATAATCTTATAGATAATGCGAAATTCATAGCAAACGCTTTCAATGACTATTTCATATCAGTGGGCAAATCGGACAGTACAATCGGAGATAGTGCTGCAACTGGCCGCCCGGGGCCCTCACAAAGCGAAAACTCTATTTACATTAGCCCAGTGGACCCAAACGAAATAAAACTTATAATTAAAAAACTAAAAAATAAACGAAGCTATGGACACGACGAGCTACCGCCAACACTAATAAAATTATGCGCTGAGGAATTAGTAATGCCACTGACTCTACTAATAACTCAGTCCCTTGACGAAGGCTGTGTTCCCGACCTGCTTAAAGTAGCAGTAATAAAACCGATCCATAAAAAGGGAGATCAGACCGACACAAATAACTTTCGGCCTATAGCCGCATTACCTACATTCGCGAAAATTTTTGAGACAGCAATGTCAAAACGACTTTACTCATTTTGTGAAAAGTACAAAATCTTCAACGATAGTCAAAATGGTTTTAGGAAAAATAAATCTACTACACTAGCAATATTCAAATATCGGGTTGGCACGAAATTAATGAGACACTTGTGAAACATCGTGAAATATAAGCTTTCATTTGCATTGCTTTCAAGAGGATTCTAGTATGTTGTAGAACTTTCTAGAAGCTTTCGCACCGAGGGTATATAAGCGGGCTCCCACTAACGATTAACTCAGTACAAGTAATAATGGACGAGCGACAACTTCGAACTCTGTACCTGTATGAATTTCTGTTCGGCCACAGTCCACGTGCCGCGGCTAATAGTATTAACGCTGCATTTGGCAGAGGCACTACAAGCCACGCGACAGTGTCTCGCTGGTATAATAAATTTCGTTCAGGAGACAGAAGCCTTGAGAGTCAACCTCGCTCAGGAAGACCACCCGTCCTGAACGATGAGGATTTGCTCCGAGAGTTAAAACAAAATCCCGACGCTAGTACTCGCGAATTATCAGCAGCACTCCATTGCAGTCACCACGCCGTGGAAGATCATCTGCACGCTCTGGGCTATCGGAAAGTTTTGTCTCGGTGGACACCGCACGCTCTCACAGATACCGATCGGGCTGTTCGGGTGGCAATCTGCAAATCGCTTCTGCTTCGACCACAACTAAAAGAGTTTCTGAATAATCTGGTGACTGGGGATGAATCGTGGATACTTTACAAAAATGTTTCACGTCGTGCCTATTGGTTACCTCTACACGAAGAGCCGCCACCTCAACCAAAACCGGATAAAAGCCGCGGCAAAAAAGTTTTACTTTGTTGCTTCTGGGATGCAGAGGGAATGCTATATTACGAGTTGCTATACAATGAGACAGTAAATGCCATTAAATATACAGATCAGCTCAGAAAATTATCCACTGTTATTAAGGAAAAACGACGTAGACGTGCCAGTGTTGTTTTCGTACACGATAACGCTCGCCCTCATGTCGCCTCGACCTCTCGCCAGCAGCTGCAGACTTGGGTTGGGAGACGGTGCCTCACCCACCGTATTCTCCTGACCTTGCACCATCAGATTATTATTTATTCAGGGCTTTAAAAAATGATTTACGCGTAAAGCAATTTAATAATTTCAATGAAATTGAATCCTACCTAGCCAGCTTTTTCGACTCGCAGCCAAAAGAGTTCTGGGCTACAGGCATCCAGTCTTTGCCTAGTCGTTGGCAAGAGGTCTTAGATCGCGAAGGTAAGTATATAACTGATTAAGTCTTTTTTTATTTAAAAATAATAAAATGTATAAAATAGTAAATAATTGTCTCATTAATTTCGTGCCAACCCGATATATACAAGAAGCTCTAAATATTATAAATAATAAAAAACATGCAGTAGGGATTTTGCTAGACATGAGCAAAGCCTACGATAGAGTGTCTTATAAGATCCTTCTAAACAAATTGTATGAAATAGGTGTCAGAGGCACAGCCTACAAATGGTTTTGCTCTTACTTAGAAAATCGGGAACAATATGTAGAGGTAGATTATAAAGATGCACAGACTGGCCTGATAACGCGTGTTAAATCTGATAGAGCAAAAGTAACCATGTCAATTCCTCAAGGTAGTGTTTTAGGGTGCCTATTGTTCCTAATATATATAAATAACCTCCCTAAAGAAATAAATTCATACAGTGTCCTATTTGCTGACGACATTTCAATAATCTTTCCTTATGATAATAACGGGACCCTTAACGAAATCTTAAATGACATTCTTACTAACATAGTGGCATGGTTGAAAGACCATAATTTAGAAATAAATTTCTCGAAGACAAAGCTGATGCAATATGGACCATATCAGAAAGAAAAGGTAGATATCGACTTCTCATATAATAATACAAAATTACAATGTGTAAACGACTTTACACTGCTAGGCCTGACTGTCGATACAAATATAAACTGGAAAGCTCATATACAAACCCTATCAAATAAATTGGCCAGCTTTATATACGCCTTAAGAGAACTAAAAAAAGCAACCGACTTCAAAACAGCTCTTTCAGCCTACTACGCATACGCATATTCATGGCTAAATTATGGAATTATAATGTGGGGAAATAGTGTAGATATAGAGCGACTATTCATTTTACAAAAAAAATGCGTTCGAATCTTAGTAAATATAGAAAGTACGGAAAGTTGCAAACAATACTTTATAGAACATAAAATACTTACGCTAACAGGTATTTATATCCTAGAAGCTAGTAAATTTGTGAGAAAATACCCATCGCTTTATCCGCTAGCAAAACAGCAACGCCCACAGCAACGCAGTCTTAGAAACCGATATCTAAACGAATTAGCGGTACCAACCTCAAAACTAGCTATGTTTCGTTCTGGGCCTCTGGCCATGTGCGTTAAAATCTATAATAAACTCCCGAATTCAGTTAAGGATACAGAGTATGACAACAAATTTAAAAATGACCTACAAAACCACTTAAACTTAAAATCATATTATAGCCTAAAAGAATTTTTAACCGAGAAATAAATAAATTAATATCGACTTGAACACATTACACGTACAAAACTGGGTACTCTATAAAACATCAGTCCGCTACTACCTCATTCCTGTATTTTTAGTGATTACTTTCTATTTTATTTTATCTGAAAATGTGACATATTATAATGTAAAACTAATCTATTGACATTAAATTAACTGAGATAATAATGACATTTAGGCTCATTGCAAATGACGTAAATTGTAGTAAGTATGAGATTATAATATGAAAATGATAATTTATTTATTTTATTTAGTTTATAAGAATGACATAATGTATAATAATAATTAATAATTTTTAAATTAACCTATATCAACAAATTATATGAATAATGATAGCATGTTAAATAAATTAAAACCAATCGCCTATACATTGCTGTGCCCTAGCAGGGTTCATTGTTTGGAACTATCATAATGTAACAACCTGTAAACAACATGAAATGCAATAAATAAATGAATGAATGAATGTAACACAAGCCATGCTCAACCTTTTAAACAACAACCGACGTAAACCAAAAAATATTCAATCCGATGATGGACGAGAGTTCTTCAATGAAAAGTTTCAAGCTCTGATGAGAAAGTTTAATATAAACCATTATTCTACATTTAGTATAATGAAAGCTTCTATTGTAGAGAGATTTATTAGAACTATCAAAAATTGGCTTTGGCAACGATTCGCATTCAATGGCTCTTACAAATGGAATGGAAAAGAGCTTTGTGACATAATAAATAGATATAATAATAAAATACATCGTACTATTGGAGTTGCCCCAGTGACCGTGAATCATACTAACGCTAATGACCTTTTATCTACTGTTTACAATCATATCAAAGTACGAGCTAAATCAAAATATATGTGTGGTGACTATGTACGTATCAGTAAATATAAATCCACTTTTTCCAAGGGATACACCGGAAACTGGAGTTCGGAGATATTTCAAGTGGTGAAAGTAAATAACACCAATCCGGTGACCTATCAGTTGCAAGATGAAAGGAAACAAACAATCTTAGGTGGATTTTATGAACTGGAACTGCAAAAAGTTAAATATCCTGATGTGTATCTAGTGGAGAAAGTGTTGAAGAGAAAGGGTGAGAAAGTTCTAGTGAAGTGGTTCGGTATAGATTCAACGAGTTGGATAAATAAAGAAAACAAGATTAATTAAAGTATAATATGTTTTATTTCACTGACCTACCTGAAGCTTGCTAACATTTTTTTTTTTTTTTTTTCTTAAACGCTTATTATTATTATTACATAAAAAAAGACTTAATAATAACAGTTAATTAGGTATAGACAAAAGTTAAATGTTTATTATTATTGGATATACATGTGAAACACATAATAGGTACTACACAAAAAAATAATAAATGCTACACTTATCGATTAAGTAGATGATGTTCTAACCACATTGAGAATGCTCGCACCTCTACACCACTACAGTGACAGGTGCGAGGTGGTTTTCCTTTATATGCCACATGCCTCGTACAATTCTTAAGGCGGTGTAATTTTAAATTTTCTATAACTACTTCTACCTTCGGACAATTTATTGATTCTAAATTATATGATATAAACCCTAAACTTGTTAAAAAATCTCTTTCAATTATCCCCCCTTTGTAAGCCCATGTGAACTGTTTGTTTGGGTCAAAACTCTTTATTCGTTCTACAAACTCTGAAAAACTAATATCACTGTTAAAATTTTTTAATTGCATACCGTGAATATATCTTGTGACAAACATAATTGTTTTATCATGTTTATAATCTAATAACCATGTTGGGAGTTTTATATAAAACAAATAAAGAATCTTATCCTGAACATTGTAAATTGCCACTTCTTTAAAGTACATATTCTTTAACATCTGAAACCCATCTACATCAATAATATACTTTATATTTTCTAGATGCATAATGAAGTACACAAAAAAAAAGAAAACACTTTCGCAGATATACAAACAAAAAAAAAAATCGCAAGTGAAAACTTTAAAATATTTCTATACCACACTCCCTTACAGCATAAATTAAACAGTTCATTAAATCATTACCTATTTGTTCGATGAATAGTTCGTGAGCGAAACACTCTGACGGTGTGTCACTTAATAACTGAAACCACTCTTTCACTTCCACATTGATATCACCTGCAGTATCCTCCAAATGAGACGTGATATCGTCCCAGATCTCAATCAGGGAATAGGTGTTTGCATCACTGAAATCACTTTTCTCATAAACACTTTTTAGTAAAACACTCACGTCTCCATTCAGCTTCGCAAGGGGTATAGGTCTTGTCCACAGTCGTAGCAATCTGTTTGAAGATATATGTTTTAACCAATTCTTCTTACATTCGAAATACATTGTTTCAACTAGTAACATCATAATCACCATAAATGTGAATATACTATGTCGTCTAAAATTACTTATATCAGTAGGTAGCGTCAGTCACTGTAATATAAAATAATTATTTAATTCCTCAACAGATCTATTCTAAAGAAAAGTTGATAATCCATACATGGATTATCAACTTTTAAACATAACAATAAAGGAGCAAGCGGGAATACATTCCCGCTTGCTCCTTTATTTATGAGATGAATACCACTATTAAGCTCAGTCAGTAGGTCTTCATTTATATCGTTAAATCTTGATGGTAGTGTGACTGTATATCCATTCTCCAGATGCACCACCGTCTGCATTGCGTTTGGTGCATACTTTGAAGACATCCTACTAGCTTCTATGATCTTATAAGGCTTATTTATCTCCAAATCACTTATTTTTCTCCAAGTTTTATTCCCCCAACTATTTAATTCTGCGAGAGCATTATTACTCTTTCCTTGATTTGATGACATAATTTTATTTAAAAAAAATTAACACTTACAGCGATTATGAGACGTAAGCGTACAAGTAACTCCCTTATACTGATGTATAAGACTGTCGTTGATTGTATAAGACTTCTGGTATATAAGACTTGTCACTGTTATTGTACTTGTTACTGTTGTTCTTGTTACTGTTGTTCTTGTTAGATGGTAACTGAATGTATGTTCCTTTGAAATGTATGGGTTTAGATATTAAAGCCTTATCTAACATTATGCGGTTAATTCACTATTTAATTATCTTAGCAAATGAACACTCACCGCAACAACACAGTTTCATGAGATTTTATTAAATATTTTTTTTTTTACCGCAAACAAACAACAACATAGTTTCATGAGAATTTTTTTTTATCTCTTCCGATGTTAGAAATTATTAATTTGTGTTTTATTTAATTATCTTAACAAATGAACACTCACCGCAACAACACAGTTTCATGAGATTTTTTTTAATTTTTTAACCGCAAACGACATAGTTTCATGTGAATTTTTTTTTTATCTCTTCCGATGTCAGAAATTATTAATTTATGGGTAAACTAACTGAACATTCGATGTCGGTTATTTTACGTTCTCTCAATTTCTTCATTTCTGTAGATATCCATAATTGTACACTTTCCATAATTACTTTATAACGCTCGCAGTTTGAACTTAATATAGGATAAGCCGTTGTCGATGTTGATGTTGTTGTTGTAGTAGCAGCAGTCGTCTCCATAGTGTTAACACTCGTATTCTCTCCTGCTCCATCTTCAGATTTATATTGATGATTATGATGACGACGGTGACTAGCAATAACAACTGGACTACCTCTAGGTACTTTCACTATGATTTCCAAACCATTTTCATCTGTATATGTCTGACGAAACACGTCGGATGTCCAAGTTTGACTTAAACTATTGTTCATAGTTCCACCACCACCACCACTACTGCGTTTTGAACGAGGGTTGATAAATCTTGTGATTTCCAGTTTGTTAAACAACAATCTATTGTTTTCACTACATAGACGTAAATTCAATCCATTTTGTTTCTTCCTACTGCTTACAGCCACATATTCATCTATACTAATATTATAAAGAGGTAAAATTTGTAAGTTTGTAAGTTTGTAAGTTTGTATGTAATGGGTAATCTCTGGAACTCATAATCCAATTCTAAAAATTTTTTAACTGGCAGAAAGCTACATTATTCCTGAGTGCTATAGGCTATAAATTGTTTCTATAGCATGTATATTAACCGAGCTATCACAACTTTTGTCTAGCAAGTCGGAAAAAAATACCACATAAAACAGAATTATTTGCGTGCGCTGCCTAAACAGTTGCTTAAAATTAAAAACAATGTATGGCTACCTGGTTCGTCTTCATTATTTCTACAAAAAAGTCCGCGATACCATATCTCTATCTTTTATATTTTATCTTTTATACTTCTTTTATTGCATTAAAAAAAATTTTTTTCGGTATACTTACGTTTGGTTGATTATTTGAGCAACAAAATATTAATTCTTATGACAATAAATTATTTCAGTATCACAAGAACATCATACAGATAAGATTTTCCATTTACAGTATATCAATTGGTCATACAGTTTCGGAGATAATATAAAATTACTAAAACGCAAAATGCCCCTAGCATAACTTTCATTGTGCAGACGTTTTACCTATTTGCCCATAGATGGCGTTCTGCAATTACGTCATTTTTCTGAATCGCGGTGTTAAGACTTTCCGTAGATTGATGACCCTCTCGAATTTTTATGCCCACGTTAGTTGGATTGGAGTTCCATACGAACGATTCGATTATGAGCACGGAGATTATGAGGTATCTATTAGACTATTAGATACCTCACATTCGAAAATATCGTAATTTCGTTGTACGTTTGTTTTCATTGTTTTGTATGTTCGTAGTTTCGTACTTCGTTCTATCGTAATAATCGATACGAGTTAAAGTTATTCGATATTACCGATTACGATTGTTTTGTTTTGTAAAGGCGGACGGTGTTCGAGTCGCTCTCCCTTTGTTCGTAATTGTTTTCAAGTCTGTGCGTAGTTTGTCGAGAGCATGCCTAAAAGGAAATCTCAACTGTCCCGGCAGACATCACAGACAAGAGCCGCTCGAGTACGCCGTACGGAAGAATCTGCCCCTGAAAATGAAAATGAGCAGCGCCTCTCGAGAAATAGAGAAAATATTTCGCAAGCACGCGCTAGAGAATCTAGCTCCGAGCGCTCACAGGGCCTCGCTAGCCAAAATGTGAGGACGTCGCGGGCCCGTGCTCGAGAATCTAGCGCTGAACGTGCGCAGCGTCTATCTGAGTTAAGGCAGCATGTCTCTGAGAAAAGGGATAGGGAGACTAGCGCTGAGCGCTCGCAGCGGCTCGCTAGGCAAAATGCCATAACATCACAGGCCCGCGCTCGAGAATCCAGCGATGAACGTGCACAGCGTCTATCTGTTTTAAGGCAGCATGTCTCTGAAACAAGGGATAGGGAGACTAGCGCTGAGCGCTCGCTGCGGCTCGCTAGGCAAAATGCCATAACATCACAGGCCCGCGCTCGAGAATCCAGCGATGAACGTGCACAGCGTCTATCTGTTTTAGGCAGCATGTCTCTGAAACAAGGGATAGGGAGACTAGCGCTGAGCGCTCGCAGCGGCTCGCTAGGCAAAATGCCATAACATCGCAGGCCCGCGCTCGAGAATCCAGCGATGAACGTGCACAGCGTCTATCTGAGTTTCCAATAAAAACATCATTTGCCCTGACTATTAACAAGTCCCAGTGATAAACATTCTCTTTGGTTGGCTACGAAAAGAATGTTTTTCCCATGGGCAATTATATGTTGGTCTATCAAGAGTGGGATCATCCGAAAAGCAGATTATTCTGTTACCGGAAAATAAAACAACCTCAAACATTGTATATAGAGAAGCTTTAAATTAAATAGATACCTAACTTAAATAAATAAAATAAGTAAAAGGCGACCAAGGGTTAAGTTACCTTGAGCAGAAAAGAGAACTTAGGTAATCTTTGAAGTTACTGATCTGATTCCAAACAATATTTTACTAATAAAATTAAATACAGTAATATCAATCGAGTGTTATCCTATGTTAAAACAAGAAATTTTCCGCGGACGAAGTCGCGGGCAGAAGCTAGTGGTGAAATATATTCATTCCAAATCCACCTCTATTCACATCGTTATCATAATCATTATTCAAATAAAACTTTATTAACCATCTTTTTATAAAATTACCTTGCTCATCTAAGAGCTCCACCTTCTTAATGCGCCACAGTTCATCATCACTACATACACCTTGTAAATCTTCATTCAAGAATCGTGTTATATTTCTTAACACCATTTCACCACCACCGTCATCTCGTTGTAAGTGGAACATTACCACCTATTGTTTTCACTACATAGACGTAAATTCAATCCATTTTGTTTCTTCCTACTGCTTACAGCCACATATTCATGATGAAACATATTCATTCCAAATCCATCTCTATTCACATCGTTATCATAATCATTATTCAAATATAACTTTATTAACCATCTTTTTATAAAATTACCTTGCTCATCTAAGAGCTCCACCTTCTTAATGCGCCACAGTTCATCATCACTACATACACCTTGTAAATCTTCATTCAAGAATCGTGTTATATTTCTTACCACCATTTCACCACCACCGTCATCTCGTTGTAAGTGGAACATTACCACCCATGGTAACAAACTCGTTAAAATCATTATGAATGCACGATGACTATTACTGTTGACAGAACACTTAGCACAAACTGTATGCATTTATTAATCATAATTTTCCTTTTATATATTCCCTTCACCCACTCTCCTGTTTAATCATTTTGTATAGACGCCAACACATCAAGCTACCCGAACTATCAATTTTTCCCAATCAACTTTGAACCTTATACTTTAACGATAAAGTTGAAAATTGATTAAAGAAATTTGACAGATTGTAGTAGCTTGATCTGCTGGCGTCTGTACTATTCATTTCCTGTCCTCCCTTTGTTATATTGATTTTTAAATAAAACATACATTGTATGACTAACCACATACCATCCTTATCAACCCACACTTCCCCGCCCCGCACCCGCCCCGCAGCGCCCCCGCAACGCCTTCTTATCAACATACAGTTAACCGCAACAACAAAGTTTCATGACATTTACTTCCCCGCCCCGCACCCGCCCCGCAGCGCCCCCGCAACACCTTATCAACATACTGTTTCCGCTCAAAACACCATTTTTCACCACTAACCACTATAACCTGAACGCTCGCCCCCACACTAACTACATACCCTCACGGGTCTACTTAGGCTGGACTTCCTGTGATCCAGAACCCCCAATAAACAACTACTGCCGCCCATGTTCGTTGCAACAACAAAAAAAGGTCTTCTTGCGACTGGATACCCTCCATATTCGGCAGAGCTCTTCTCTGTAGCATATCCCATGCATGCTCAATCGGGTTCAAGTCTGGCGACTGAGCAGGCCAGGGCAGGACATTGATGTTAGCTGCGGCGAGAGTCTGTCTTACAACTCTTGCGGTGTGCGGTCGTGCATTATCATGCATTAACTGAAATAAGGGACCGATTTGCACTTGTAGAGGAACGATGACGTCTGATACAATCGTCTCAGCATAAATTTGAGCGTTGAGGTTGCCTCTGATCCAAATCAACTCAGTTCTTCCGCCGATCCAAATACCCGCCCATACCATGATGGTTCAACCACTATAAGGATGGACTTCCTGGCAGGATTTTAATCGCTGTTGGCGTCCAGGGGTTCTCCAGTGTCGTATACGTCTTGTATCCGGTCTCATACCAAAACGAGACTCATCAGAAAAGCACACGAAACGCCATTGTTCTTCTGCCCAATTTCTGTGTTCAAGAGCCCATTGATATCGAATCCTACGATTGTGCATTGCTATAGGTGGTACCCGTAGCGGTCTTCGGGAATGAAGGTTCACCTCATGCAAGTGGTTTCTGACTGTTTGGTCGCTAATTATGTTCCCTGAAGAGTGATGAAGCCTCACGGCTAACATCATGGCGGTTATTGTTGGAGCTCTTCGAGTTAAGATTTGAATGTATCGGTCTTGTCTCCGTGTGGTGCAGCGATACCGTCCTCCATGGCGCTCAGCCACGGTACCAGTGCTTCGGTAACGTGTCCAAAGTCGACTGATAACACTCTGACTTGTATTCAGAGCTAAAGCCACAGTACGTTGCCGGGAACCAGCTTCTATCATTCCCACGGCTCTGAGCATTTCTTCCCTGCTTAAATGACGTCGCCGCTCCATAATAACGTTGGTTTTAATCAGTAGTAGGGAAACAGTAGCACTAATAATGTCTTCAATGCGTTGTATGTTTTTATAGGGAAAATATTGACAGCTGATTTTCATCTTTTACTCGAATTTGATTCACAGTTCCTGATTCAAATTATGAAATGCACCAAAAAGGATCCATATAAATTTATAAAATCATAAATTTATTACAAAGCCACATCTCAATCTCAAGAAATCCGCATAAAAATGCTTGATCCCTAGACACTTTTGATGTGTGTATTTATCTTTTACTTGTTTTGAAATAAAACAATTTTTTTAAGGAAGTTTCTTTGAGAGATATTTGTACCTTTGGATGCCTGTTTACATCTTAAATCAATGTAAAACTTAACAATAATTTTTACAATTAAATGTACATGACTTCTATCATGTTCAGGATTGTTTGAATAAAAAATTGAGAAATCGACATAATCAGACACAAAGGGGTTTGAAGGTTTTGGCCCTAAAATCAGCCGCCATTTTGATTTTTTTTCAGAATCGTGGTGCACAACAAAAGTTATATATTTAGATAGAGGACACTTATACAAACAAAAAATATTATGTAACAAGCGTCAGGTTTCGGAGTTATTCACCGAAATATAAGTCGAAAACAACAAGAATTTTTTGTTTTTTTTTTCCCTCCAGGTAAGCATATTGAACTATTGAGGTAATAGAAACGTTATGAAACCTTTATGGAGAAGAAACAAATGAAGAATAGACATTTTTTAAATAAATAATTAAACACGGCAATTTATAGTTCGTTTTTTTAATCCCAGAGACTATACTAAAAAAAACGAAAACACAAAAGACTTAAATGTCAGATTAGTTCTGGGATTAAAAAACGAACTATAAATACATACATACATAATTAGCCTATAATGTTCCCACTGCTGGGACACAGGCCTCCTCGGTGAGAGGGAGTGGGCCGTAATCCACCATGCGGGCCCAGTGCGGGTTGGCAGATGTCACATGTCTTCGAATTTTTGGTTCTAGGACATGCCGGTTTCCTCGCGATGTTTTCCTTTACCGTTTTGAGAGCAGTGGTGATGAAATAATTTACACAAAGTAAAGCGCCTATCTGGGTTCGAACCTACGATCTACAACTCGTAAGTTGCGGCTGTTACCACTTGGCCACCACTGTTAGCCGTTTATAATTATTTATTTTAAAAATGTCTATTCTTCATTTGTTTCTTCTCCATAAAGGTTTCATAACGTTTCTATTACCTCAATAGTTCAATATGCTTACCTGGAGGGAAAAAAAAAACAAAAAAATCCTTGTTGTTTTCGAATTATATTTCGGTGAATAACTCCGAAACCTGACGCTTTAGGATATTATATTACATTTTTTGTTTGTATAAGTGTCCTCTATCTAAATATATAACTTTTGTTGTGCACCGCGATTCTGAAAAAAAATCAAAATGGCGACCGACCTTAGGGCCACCCTCCATACAAAAATCTTCTAACCCCTTTAATTAAACTATTAAAATCATGACCTTTGTTGATTTTAAAACACTTTTCACAAATTTGCACAACATTGATAAGAGCTTGTGACGGATATATTAACCCGCCTCGGTCTTTAACAGTTATTAAAGAGGACAATAAGTTTTCTTTTTCGCCTATCATTAACAACTGACATATTGAACAGTTAATTTTCTTATGAACTTTCCGTGCGATAAAGCCCGCTACATATATAGTAATTTCTTGTGTGTATTCATCTAAAGGTGTATTAATTACGTCATCCAGAAAAAAAACAATAGTTTCTTCGTCTATATCATGGATCTCCATAATATTTTGCTCAAAGGTGGGAGTACTATCGTTAATAACTTTTATTGGCTCTGCGGTTGAGGTCACAGTAAGGATGGGCAAATCTGATAAGCTTCCTTCGGAATGTAATTTTAATTGAAAGCGAGTAATATTTTTTTTATAAGCTGTACGAAATTGCACAACATTTGGATTGTCATTAAATCCCCCTTTTGCTCTCATAAGACCAAAAAACATCTCTAAATGATCTTGACTAACTTTATACAGGGGCAAAAATCTTAATTTTTCTTCTGTAATCAAATCATTAAACATATTAATAGCACTTCGAAGACCAATAATAAATCCAGTAAATCCAGTTAATCCAGTTTTGCGACCAGACTGTACTACCAAATCTCCATTTGACAGTTTTAAATTACAAAAGTATTCTTCTAATTCTTTGGAGAATACAATACATTTTTGAATATTAGCAGCACATAGAGCTTTTTTAAATCCTGGTACATACGTACATCGGCTGTTTAAAATATCAAAAGCGTCATTGATCATACTTATAAATTTAATAGTGGCAGAACAATCACGAAATTTATATAATTTTAAACTATCTTTGCAAAATTGAAGTGCATCTGCGACAGATCTACTCAGCAACTGTGTGGCTTTTTTTTTTTTTTTTTTATGGATGGGAAATCATCAAATGACCCCTCCCGCTCTGGGTGGAGCGAAGGGAGTGTCAGACTCTTACTGACTAAAACCCATCCGTGTTCCTTCCTTAGCCCTTTATGTTCCGGGGTAGCGGTAACCCTTTCGGACAATCCCGCACCCCCGGCAGGCTTCGGCCCTGGCAGGTCCCTTCCTTTATGCTGACATCTCTTTGAGGCGCGCGTGGAACACGTACGCGCCGTCCGGCACGGGCCTGGTCCTGATCGGACGGTGAGCTACCCATTACTCTCCGTCCGCAGGCCCGCGCCTACGGTGGCCGGGAGTCGTCACGCGGCTCCCGACGCCCGGAGCGTCTCCCGCGGCGGCTAGGGTGTGAGGCTCTCTCCCTTAGCCGTTCCGCCACCTCCTTCGCTAGCATGACTGCTTCGCAGAAGGAGGTGACGGCCTAGCAACTGTGTGGCTAACTTTACCTTCATATTTTGTTTGGTGTAACAAATATGAGCTTCTTTAATTTTGTTAGCAAGATGTAAACCCTTTTGCTGTTGGATGTCATGTAATAATTGTAAATAATCAAACCTAATTGTATTACCATCTTTGTCAGTTAAAATGTTATAATCACCTAAAGTATTTCTCACAAGCTTAATCATATGACATGGATCATAAAATACATTAATTCTCGTATTATTTAATGTAAAATATGGCTTTAATGATATTAAATTTAAATCACACCCCAAACTTGTTGCCATGCTAATATTACTAGCAGCCCCATCAAAAGTTAAACCACAAACAATAATTTTGATGTTGTAAAGCATTTCTACTGCTATTTTTACAAGACTAGCACGTTGTTCACCAGTCATGGACATAATAAAAAAATATGCTATGGGGAACTTCCATGAAGCGTTTATTGCAGTTACTAACATTACTAAGGCTTGTGTCGCAAGCGGTAGACTATCGTCTGATACATCAGTGCCTGTATCAACATACCCTTTGTACTTATTTATGGAACCATCCCATACCAATCCTTTCCTTATGGCCATTTCGTCTATGCACAGATTGACATAAATAGGATATGCATTACTTCTAGAAAACTTTTCTAATGTGTCAAATGATTCAGATGTGAATCCTGGTTCCGCATTGACTTTTTTATACCAGCGTGTAATTGTAACTGGATGAGGCAAAATTGTGTTAAATGTTTCTCTTACAAAATTATATGCCCTAGGCGAATAAAAATGAAGTTGTAAGGCGAATGACCTTAATTGTGGTGAGTATGCTTTTTCAAATGTAAAACCCTTTGCTTTTTTTAGATATCGGACAAGAAAGTCTTTGTTATTACCTGGAATATTAGTTAATATATGAATATCATCTTGATTTAATTTATTCTTCAATTCTGCAATTATATCCGAGAACTGTGATACCTTTTTTCTCAATCGTCTACGTTGTTGTTGTAATAACTTAATTTTTTTATTTTTAATAATCAATTTTCTTCTTAATTTTTGCTCTTCATGTTTGGTTGGAAGTATTTGTTCTGTAGAAGGCATAACTGGAGGTATTGAAGGCGGCGTACTAATGTAATTTGAAGGGCCAGGTAAATTTTCTTCATCCTAAAATTAAAACATTTTATAAAACAACAATAATTAAGCTCAGCTAAAGAGAGCAAATTTTTAATAGATCCCAATGCTTTTTTGCCCACTTTTCTTGCTACCTTTTATACACATTAGCCAAATTAGCCATAAAGTTCCAATTGATGACACTTTAAATCCTTGTAGAAATAACCGGGGAAGTATTCAATATTACATCCATACAAAGCAGGAACTACATGCCCACTACAAATGTTGTTAATTGAATTGTGGTTGTTTATCTTTAATTTATTTGTATCACCTACAGATACAAACTCTACTTACTGCCTACAATGTTAAAAGATAATACTTACTATTACAGTAGTTATATTTGATGAAGAAACAGCAGGTATTATTTTATGTTGTACTTCTTTGAGTACAGGAACAATTGTCCCGGCAGCAGTTCGTTTTATTGGCAAGGTTTTTTGGAGGTTAGTAAGTTTTTCCTTATCCTGTAAACAAAAGACCAACAAAATTATTATGAAGACCAGCATAATATAAAATAATTTGTTGCTCATTTGTTGTTAGCATACTATTACATACATGCATAACCAGAGGCAATTCGTTAAATAGTGTAGGAATTGATCCAGGACGTAATCTTGTTCGAAAGGCGCTGGCATCTATCAAGTGTTCCTCAAAATGCTTCGAACAAAGTACACCAGTAGGCTTGGGTTGGAGCTGCATGTTATTAATCCAGGCTTTCTTTAAATTTTCATCTTTTGGAAACCTGGAACAAAAATATTACTATTATTTTATGAGTTATTATATCTCAGAACCCTGGGGTCCTGGATCTTTAGTTCACCAAAAAACTGCCTTGCGGATTGTATCTCTCATAGTCTGGCCCCTGACCCTAGGTATGTTACGGCAAAGCAAACTCTACCAGTACAGACCTAGGGTTTTTGGAGCGCGCAAGCCCCACCACGACGTCAACGTAGGTATACGGCGATGGGGCTATTATTTTTATTATTATTATTTACAGCACCAAAATATCAAAGAAATATGAGTAGCATAAAATATGAGTATAACCTATGCCTATTTCATATCAACATTGAATTGTGATAAATTGATACATTTATAGGTGTTACATACTATGCCAAGTTACTATTATAAAAAATTAAGTCTGTTGGATTATTTAACTTTGTGGTACTTAATTATTAAGCATATGCACCTACAATAAAAATGCATTAACCCAATATGTAAACAATGATAATTAATATAAAGATTTAACATTTCGCAATACTAAATCCGTCCCCGGTTAACTCGACAAGTACTTGAGCTGTCACTAATTGGAAATATAAGACAATTTTGTTTGTTTATTATTTTTGTTCGATTTATTCTTTGTAAGCGTATTGGCAAATTGTATGACAGTAATGAGGCTACGATAAAAACGATTAAACTTCATCGAAACAGTTGATTCATTTCGAAAAATCGACAAATTGTTTCAGTTTACAACAACGTAAATAAAAACTTACCGATGAAAGGTTAATCCAGGAATTTTGTTAGAACTATCACTGTCACACCGGTACGCACTGCACTTCACCATTTTATTTTACTTTTTTCAAGTCTTAACACGTTAGCTGCGGCACCAATTTTTGCAAACTTTCCGTTCCTGCGGCACGAGGTCTTATCGGCCCGCACCGTGACCAGACGTTAGGGCGACACGAGGTCTATTAGACCCCACCTGCTTTAACAGACTAAAATCCATTTTCTGGCGCGAAATCAAAGATAAATGAAAATTTTGATCCTTATCGATATAGACAGTGAATTGATGAACCCTAATCATAGAGCAACACAGGCCACCGGCGGACCGGAGGGGAGTAGCCATACGCAGGCGTTCCCCTCTGTCAAAGTACAAGTCCAAATGGTCCTATGCGTACAATAAAACTAGTTGCAACTGCACTGCTCACTAGACTAAATCTAGTTGCGTGAGTGAATCGACGACGTCGTAAAAAATGCCGAATTGTTCTGTTTTTTGCTGCAAAAAGAGATCTGCCACGTCAAATTTACAAAAAGATGGCGTTACCTTTCATATGTAAGTAATTTTTAATCACATTATTGCTATTTACTTCTTTTAAACTTATAAACTACAATATTTTCAATCGTGTTTTCCGGATTTGTTTACCAACTAAGGCCGTGCGTCCTCATACAAAACGCGGATCGGTCGAGCGACAGATCCGAGTTTTTTTTCCTAGAATTCGCTGTCACCGAGCGATAGTGTTGTTGCCGGTTTGTTTGTAGATAGTTATCGATGAAAATGTGAAAGGTCAAGTCAAATCAGAGAAATTTTTGAGATTATTGAGATTAGGTTTTCTGATTTAAATGAAAATTACTGAGTGTGAACGTCAACTATAATGTGTTTTTATTTATTTATTGCAGGTTTCCTAAAGATCCAAATTTAAGAGATATATGGAAGACATTTTCTAATAACAGACCAACCTGGATTCCCACAAGAAACAGTGTCATTTGCTCAAATCATTTTAAGTCCTCTGACTTTCAAGTGTTGGCGAACAAAAGAAGGAGATTAGTCGATGGCGCCAAACCAACTGTAACGCAGAACTGTTTTTGTTCCGTAAGTTATTTTTTTTATTCATGGGCAAGGTAAACGAACGTACATTCCACATGATGTACCTCGTTGACTTTAGTCATAGTGGTGAAATGAAGCGTAGATTTTTGAACTTGTAAAATTAAAGATATTTAATCTAATTTTCCAGAATCATCAACAATCATTCAATATACCAGATGAGAGACTATCATCTTATGATTCCATTAATGACACTCGCACTATTCCTAATTCGTTAACATCACCGTGCAGATCGTCAACTCCTCAAAATGTGAGTTGTTTTTAAATCGTTTATTGTAGAATCGCATATTAATAAAATAGTCATTTCTTCTATTTTACTGTTGAGATTAAGTAAAAATTATTTATTTATTTGTTTTCAGGCTCAGTCAAAGGAAACATCTAAAAAATCTGCTTCGATTCCCACTACTGCACTTACACCAAGAAAAAGAAAAATGCAGCAACAATTAGATTATCAGAAAAAAAAAATTAAAAGGCTACAAGCTAAAAACCTTTTCTTAAAGAAAAAAGTTGCTGGGCTAGAAGAAATTCTTCAGAATCTAGATGAAAAAGCTTTGATAGATAAAGAGGAAAGGATGGTCCTGGAAAAAATTGGCGTTGAAGAAGCAGAGCTTATTAAGCGTCAACTAAAGAAGTCTAAAAGTGGGAAGCTCTCACGAGCTAAGTATTCACCAGAACTGAGATGTTTTGCTCTAACTCTCAACTTTTATTCCCCCAAAGCTTACAAGTATGTTCGTAAAACGTTTGGGACGTGTTTACCTGCTCCACGTACTTTAACAAAATGGTATAGTAATATTGATGGACGGCCCGGTTTTACCAAAGAAGCCTTGGCGGCTTTAAAATATAAAGCCGATGCCAATCCACATAGTAAAATTTACTGTACTTTGGTTTTCGATGAAATGAAAATAAAGACACAATCACATGACAATCCAAGTGGTGACAGACGATTCGGGTATATTGATTATGGTTTCGATTTAATAACTGATAATACAGATGAAGCTACAGATGTCCTAGTATTTCTATTAGTAGGCATTAATACTCCATGGAAAGTCCCAATCGGATATTTTTTAGTTAAAGGTACAAGTGCTAAGTTAAAAGCTCAGCTTGTAACTAAAGCTTTTGAATTAGTACATGAAACTGGAATAGAAATAAAAGCGTTAACTTGTGACGGCGCAAAGGCAAATTTAGCTATGGCTACGGAACTGGGTTGCTGCTTAGTTGCAAATATATTGCAAACTACCATATTAGATCCTACAACGGGGCAACGAGTTTACTTTTTTTTAGATCCAAGTCACATGTTAAAATTAATTCGAAACACTTTTTGTGACTACAAATGTTTTTACGATGATAATGAAAATAAAATTCAATGGTTATATGTGGAAGCATTACATAAAATACAGGAAGAAGAATTATTTTACATGGCTAACAAGTTAAAAGCAAATCACATTTATTATAAAACAAAGATAATGAATGTTCGCCTTGCAGCACAATTGTTCAGCGCAAGTGTTGCTGATGCACTTTTGTTTTGTGAAAAAGAATTAGATTTGTCGGAATTTAATGGATCAACTGCCACTTCGAAGTTTATTTCACTGATAAACGACGTTTTTGATATATTGGATTCTCGGTCACGTCAAATTGGTTATAAAAGAGCATTAAACTATGAAAACTTTGAGAAAGCTTTTCGAAAAATGGATGAAGCTCAAAAGCTTTTGTTGAGCTTATCAGCCTATGTAAAAAAACGCGACGGGGAGTCGCATAAAATTAAATTAGTAGATTCTCCTCGATACACGGGTTTTTTGGGATTTTTGATCTGCATTGAGAGTACCAAATCTATCTTTCAAGATTTAATACAAAACCAACAAAATGGCCTCAAATATATGCCACTACATAGGATAAGCCAAGATCACATCGAACTATTTTTTTCCATAGTAAGGAGTCATGGTGGTTATTGCGATAATCCCTCAAGCTCCCAGTTTGAAGCAATTTATAAAAAAATTCTTGTTAATACAGAATTAACACAAACGGGAAACGGAACGAACTGCATTCCATTGGAAAAAATTACGATACTGAATTGCACATCTGCACTAGAAAAAATTAATGCTTCAACCGTACGACAATACAATAGCAATGACGCTACAGACGAAGTCAATTTTAACAATTTTACTGACGATTTGATTGATGAGATTGAAGCTCTAACTTTTTTATCCCCTTTTGCGGAAAAAGTTGTGGAGTATATAGCGGGATATGTTATTTTCTCAACAAAAAAAAAAATTAAATGCAATACGTGCATCAAAGGTTTGCTTGGGCCGATTGATGAAAAAAGTTTAATTCACCAGAAAAGCAAAGGAAAGTTACTGTATGCCTCAAAAGAGGTAATACTTTTATGCCGGATTTGTGAAAAAGAAATAAGAAGACATTTAAGTGACGACAATAAACCTACACGATCTTGTACCACACATGAAGTTGTAACACGTTCCTTAAAACAATTTATTGGCAAAGACTTGTTTCCCTCAATCAGTTACCATTCACACGAAAACGATTTTACAAATCATAACTTGGAATTAGCAAGATTAATAATGCAAAAATATGCTGATACAAGAATTTCTTTCTTAATGAAAAAAACCAACCCCCAAAAATGTATTCGTCATATTTATAGAAAATTAATCCATTTTAAAAACCAGTGATAGTTCCGTATCAGTATCTTATCACTGGTTTTTAAAAAGGATTAGTTTAAATAAAAGATAAATGTTAAGTTTATTTGTTATATGTTATTTGATTATTGTAGTACATAATAAATAAAGTCAATAATAATATCTGCCTTTGAATCACTTTTTAAAGCTAATTTCCCTGACCGAGTTCTTGAATTTATCGATAATGCGTACCTATCGACAGTTGTTACAACTACGGATGTAAGGACTTGTTAGTGTAGTTGCGTCATATTATTATACTATTATGACACGGATTGTTTAAATGTATGTGTGAAATTGTTAGTGTATTTTTCAATTGTCATAGTGTGAGTTTCGTAGTGACATAGAATGTTTTTGTGTGAGAATTTGAGAATGTGTGATTTCCCCCCGCAAAAAATGACAGACAGTTTTGTTTCGGTAAAAAACACAATGGCTACTCCCCTCCGGTCCGCCGGTGGCCTGTGTTGCTCTATGACCCTAATCTACCGTCGCCCCTGGATCTGATAGCTAGTTTGGAATTTATTGGCAAAACAAAATATGGGATCTTATACACCTCGTAACGCACTGAAATAGGGTAAATTTTCGCTAAGATTAGTGATGGGAAAAATAATATCGACGCAACGACGTTTATCTATTTTTGTGTGAAAATCTTAATGCGGTTCATAGAATAGAAAAAAAAGAAAACCAGAAGTAGAAAAGAAACTATTTATTCTGCCTCGGGCTTTTTAAAATACACTTATTAAAACTTGAATTAACATTTAAAAAATCAGTAACAATATACTTTTTTATAAAAATCTCAATTTATATCTTGTACATATTTATGAGTGTTTTTCATTATAACAGGATAGACAATAAGATTTTTTGCACTGAGAGCACTGAGTCAAAATCTTTTTGGATTTTTTGTCAGCTTCACGAGATGGTAAAATTGTGCGTAGTTTCTGGTAACAACCAACACATCTTTTTCTTTTTTCACCCTTTTCGAGGCAATGAGGCGCGCTGCTTTCAGGTGCTGACCTGAACCTAGACAAAGAACTACTGAATTATTAATTAATTACTTACCTGTTTTGTCAACGGCTGCTTTGCGTTTTTTGTGGAGTTTTTCACTACCTACAAAAATATCAATTAAAAACTTACCTGTTTTGGTTCTGTTTCTGGGTTTTTTAAAATTAACTTCTTCCGACATCGTTTAGACATGTTCGGCGATGTAAAAGGACGTGCTCTCCAATCGACGTGATGCACAACACTAATCGCGGGAAGCTCGCGTTGGGTGCGGTACGAGGTCCGGGGGGATATGGGACGTTTTAGCCTCGTTCCGCACTGCATTAAAATTATATTAATTCAGTGCGGTACGAGGCCTAAAACATCCGGTACCAAGGTAGGTATACCACCGAGTCCGGGACCATTAGCGCATCTCCGCATCTCAAATATACATTTATCTCTTTTCTATACTGCACCAAACCAAAGCTATGCCCTTCGCACGACAGAGATGTTCACGTTTTTCCTTGACGCACCACAAGGAAGTTGCATGCGGGGTGATTTAGGCCTCGTATCGCACTTAACGTGTTAAGTGGTGCAAACAATTAATATTTTTTCACTTAACGTGATTGACACCGTAGAGCGTTGTTGTAGGTTATAAATTTATTAATATGGCGGCGCAGAATAACAAGCTTCATGTCAAAATTTGTCTATGTGTGCGGCAGTGTGGCTACAGGTAAAAGAACGAGACGCCATTATTAAGTTGTTGCTTGATAGAACAAGGATAAAGAACGATGGCTATCTATATAAGTATAACTAGGAATTAATGTTTGGTCTGCTACTCTTTTTACGTCTGTGCATATTCCGACAAGCGCATAACCTTCAAACGTGTCTGTGTTTAACAACTGACAGAAATGACAGATAGTCTATGGATGAACAGTGTTGCCAGTCGGTAAAGTAAATTACCAAATAAAGAAAAAATAAAATCTGTGAACGGATCAGAATAAAAGGGGGGTGCCCATGTCTCCCGACTGCCCGTCCCTCCCCATTCCTGAATGGGAAGAAATTGAACGAACTGTTACATATTTACAAACAAAACAAATAAATATTGAACAGACTGAGACCCTATTTAACCAGTTTGTTTACTTAAAAGATTATTTGAATAAGAATAATGACACAATAAAAACACTGAGCATAGAACAAAAGTGGCTGAAATTTTTTGGAGATACAGAACATTTTGAGCAGAAATCACGCCTATTAATGCTGTGTGAATATATATTTGCAATTTCAGCCCACAATGCAAATGTCGAAAGAATATTTTCATTGATGACGGCTCAATGAACGGACGAACGGAACAGGTTGTCGGTAGAGACCATTGAATCCATATTGATTTGTCATTACAATTTTAAAATGACATGCGCCCAGTTCTATGATTATATAAAAAAAGAAAAAGAAGTTATTGCAAAAGTAAAATCAACTTCAAAATATGACTGGGCAAAAAAATAAATACCTGAGTAATTTTATGTTATAACGTTATGAATAAAACGCGTGACTCGTAAAACTTGAAGCTTTAATGGAAGTACACGAAACACGTTATTCGATATACGTTACAATTACGAGCTTAAATTAGGGGCGCGGGCGCACACAAAGTGACACGAGTGACGCGCGCGCCGGATTATCCTTGACTGCCGGGCGCATGCGCGCGGACAGACCACAGAGGGTGGCGGGGTAGCGGGGTAGCGTACGCGGTGAAAGGGGTACCAGGGACGCACTCTTTACAGGGCCGCACTTAGGGCACGTTATAATGTTAATTAAAAAAATTGTCTACTTAAGACTGAATAAAAAGTATGATTCAATAATTTTTGTTTAGTTTATTATATATTATATATCACTTACAATTAATACCTTTATTTTTTAAACACGTTGCCACGATAGCACACCAGTATCAGACCATATCAGAACTTAAAAAGACTTTAGCTGACAATGAAGTCCTTATTCACATAGATTTCAGCGAAAACTATTGTTGCAAATATAACAAAGAGATTCAGGCAGTACATTTCGGAGGTGCAAGACAACAAGTTACTCTACATAGTCAAAAATGAACCGCAAGATTTATAAAAAAAATATATTTATTTTAATACACGTGTGCTCAGCATGAGCGTTATAATAAGAATGAATGCTTAGATCTAGATTACAGTGTCTTATATACTAATGAAGGGTTTACATGTGTGTGTCGGTGGCTAGACCTCACAGTGGGTCAGTAACAGGAAGGCTCCCGTCTGTTATTTCATACTAATTGTTTTGGTGACCATTACTTGGTAATTTTATTGTAGATAAACATTGGTACCTGGAACTTATGGGTGGCATGCGTGATCTTAGTTTATCAAAACAGTTCGAGGAAGGGGTTGGCTACGCATAACTACATACAGGAGTATTATATTTACGTGAAAAAGACACTGTAAAACCCTACACGTTTTGTTCTCTTTCTGAAAATAATAGACGCGATACAATAGCAGTATGGGCACACTTATTACCAGTTTTTTGAGTGGCTTAATACCAGTTTTTAAAAATCACAATCCAAACATTCACAGAATACCAGATAATACCATAGAAAGGACCAGTTTAACAGCCAGTCAAAGGCTGCTTGATCACGGTCAGTTTAGGACCCCGAATCACGCACAAGGGTCTGGCAGGCAGACCTCGACTGGCGGTTGAAATCGAAGAAACCATTTTCGATTTCTTCGAGCGAGATCCAAGAGCGCACAGCTTATAGGTAGGTACACTCTACAGACGTCATTAGCCCATCAAGCAATACATTTTTAACTTTATCGCTAAAGCATAAGGTTCAAAGTTGAATGTGCTGACGTCTGCACATAGCACGTTTCGCTTCGCCACTCGCCGGCGAATAGCCATAAAATCAATTTCAAAGTAGACATCTTTCGTTTACGATAACTTTATTTTTTTGTACAAAGACATGTCAAAATAAAATATAGGTGTTTAATAAAATTCATCTAAGTTTATTTTGGCAAAGTTTGCGCACTGAATAAAAAATATTCCTGTATAATCATAATTATAAATGATTTGTTTCCAGGTGCGACATTTTTTGCGTGGAATTATTCAGAACCAGGCCATGGCAAAGGTGCTCCTTATGGCGTAGGTGGCACATTAAAAAGAACAGCTGATAAAGCGGTGGCTGAAGGCAAGGACATCGTAAATTTGAAATCTCTCAAAGAAATTTTGTTGGCAAGATGTTCTTCAATAAAGCTATTTGAAGTTACCACTGCTAATATCGCGAAGATAGAAGACTTAGTCAAACAGTCAACCATCATTGCTGCATTTCGTGGAACCCAGAAAATTCGGCAATTTGTCTTCAGTAATGATGTTTTGGAATTTAGAAGTCTTTCATGTTGTCAATGCGCAGAAAACTGTAAACATTTTCACATGGGATATTACAAATCTTCAAAACGTTGCATTGAAAAACCAAAGTCCTTTGAATTAAAAACACGAAACAAATCTTATGATGATGGACATTCGTCAAATGATATTATTTGTATGGACAGTAATATCACTTATAATATTGATGATTATGTACTTATCAAATGGGACGAGAATGTTTACCCAGGGGAAATAATACAGTTTCTGAGGAAGGCGCTTTAGTAAAATGTATGAAAAAAGGAACTAAATCTTGGAAATGGCCTAAAATCAGAGATGAACAGTTATATGCCTGGCATGATATTCGGAGGAAGATTGAGCCTCCAAAATTAATCAGTAGGGGTTGTTATTTTATAAAAGACAAACTAGTTTAAAATATCTGATTAAGACTTTAATTGTAACTTTGAGACTGAATCGTTTAAGATTACAAATTTTAAAAGTAGCTAATTTCACTCTTTAATTGTACCTACTAAATAAGAAGTATTTTTTGTTTGGAAAAAAGCCAGTTAAGTTATAGATTTTGTTTTGTTGATTTTGATACTAAACATTCATTTTATCTATGAGACTAAAGTTTAAAATAAGAAGTTTTTCTGTTGTTAAAAATGCTGTTAGATGAATCTTTAAGTTAGCAAGGATTTTGTTGTCATTGTTATTTAATTAAGTGCCTTAATTAAGTGGCATAATAAATAAAAATAAGTTTAAGTTAGAGTTAAGTATGCCAAAGTGCTGCAATAATTTTGTGATTTGCTGGAATTACTCATTGATCTTACTTATTGTTTAAGAACAGAATTTCATTTAACACGTTCGACGCCGCGTCGGACAATGGTGGTTGACACCCCTTTTCATCTGGAGCCAGCCAAAAATGTATAATTTTGCCAAATTTCATCACTGTGTTTTATTGGTTTAAGGGACATATTTGACGTCATAAAACATATTTTAATTCTCACAAGCAACATTTTATACCAATTACAACTGTTAATAAGCGTCACCCACCATTGTCCGACACGGTCTCTGAGCAAGGAATACCGGGAAAGTTACAGGGGGCAGCGCGGGCGCGGTGACGCCCACGCTCACGCACATCGCGCGTACTTGCGCCCCGGCTATATAGTCGCTGTTACTTCGTTGCGCAGTAATCAGATGTTTATAGTTATATTATAACGTAGAGCGTCTTTGTAAGTTTACGTCGTAACGATGGATTTCGATGACTTTGAGATTAGCCAAGAAGACCTGTCTCGAATAGATAATATAGAAATTACTCTCCTTAACCAAAGTTTTCAATAAGCTCTGATGAAGACGACAACATTCAACTTTTGCGACCAAGACGGCGTCGAATCATCTTATCAGAAAGTGAGTCAAGTGAAACTGAAATTAATCGTGCCATTCAAGATTTAGCGGAAAGTTCACCACCCTCGACGTGGACCGATCCCAAAGGTAATCAACGCCAATTGATAGCTTTTACCGAAATTCCTGGTGCATCATTACATGTTCGCAGGCTTATGACTAACAAATCCCCAGCAGAATTTTATGCGCTTTTGGTAACGGATGATGTTTTGAATGAAATAGTGAAAAACACTAATAACTTTGCAATTGCTAAAATACTTAACTCACAAGAAGCTACAAAATGTGCACGCATTCGGAACTGGGCGCCTACTAACCTAGCCGAAATAAAAAAAAAATTGGTTTGTTTTTGTTTATGGGCATAGTGAGATTACCTAAAATATCAGACTACTGGTCCAAAGATGAAATTAAGGGACAAAATTTGCCAAAAACCGTTATGTCCCGTTATCGGTTTGAGATATTGCTTCAAATGCTACATTTTTCAGAACAAGATGAGGAGAACAAAGCTGATCGCTTACACCGGGTAAGAAATTTATTGAATGTAATGAATCACAATTTTAAGGAAAACTATATACCTGGTGAGGATTTATGTATCGACGAGAGTGTTGTGCCTTTTCGAGGACGCATAATCTTTCGTCAGTATAACAAACAAAAGCGTCATAAATATGGAGTAAAACTATTTAAATTATGTACATTGCCAGGTTACACCTATAAAATTAACATTTATGCTGGCAAACAGAATGACGAAATTAACACTACACCTACAAATGTAGCTATGGAACTGTGTAATGACTGAAACACATAGAATATGCAATCTACCCATGGATGTTTCTATGGAAATACATATATTTTGGACTGACTCATAAAAAGTTGTTTCTATAACATTATAAGCAAAATTTTGTTTTATCAAAATACTTACTCCATTGTATGCATTAACAGAATTTTTATACATATTATAGTAGTTTTCATTAGAGAGTTCACATAGACAAGAAGACAATCATAGACACTAGCTTAATACTAAAGGGCATTACACATCTGTATAAGGAGTGTTGCTAACCTAAAGCTTTAACATTGTATCTCAACAATTAAACTACTACTTTTAAGCCAAGTCTCATTCTACAGGCATATATAAATTTTTTGTTCAGAAAGAAAAGTGTTTAATAAGGCCTTCGTACTCTGTAAGATTTGTACTATCACAGTCAGAAGTCGACTTGCAATCTCACAAAACTATGGCATAAGACTATTAGTTGTACAAGTATGACCTTCTTCTATAAGAACGTTTGACAACACTACACATTGGCAACTTGTTGCCCGCTTATGATTGTTATTACAAATTTCAATAAGTTAAGTGAGTGTTACGGTGGCCAAAGTGGTTAGCACTGTGCCTCGCATGGCGAACGTTCGGGTTCGAGTCTCACATCAAACATTAAAAATATTTTTTAAGTATTACATGTGAAATAAGAATGCCGAGTTGCTAACAAATATTTTAAAATATTCCACAACTAAACGAAGATTCTTTCGTTTTACAATTATTTTCAATCTTAGCGTCGTTATTAAAATATGAGGGTAGATTTGAAACAAAGTGATAAGTTCACTTTGTAAATCTACCCTCATATTTTAACTACTTTACTAGTTTACATAAATTATTCCACTATTCGCTGTTGTTGGTTGGTGAACATAGTAAAGGATTTCTTTTGTATAAAAAAATATTACAATGTTACCATATCAAAATTTGTTTCATTTATTATCATATTATAATAATAAATTACCTTTATTATAATATCTATTTGTTCAAAGTAATTTAATAAAATAAATTACTAAAACATACAAATAATAATAATATAATATATATATATAATATATATATAATATAATATATATAAAACATTAAAAAAAATTGGCCCAACGAGGATTCGAACCCGCATCTATCCCGATCACATTAGCGAGTGCAGCCTCATTACCGATCTAGCTAATGTTAACTTATATTCACCTGTTGAAATTTTGCATTACTATTAAAAAAATAATCAGACTGCGATAAAAAAAAACAAGTTACTGATATTGTCATCCTTATCTAGCATTGACCACATCTATGACTACTCGTAGTGCGATGCTACACGACGTTAATTTGTTAGCGTTGGAACATGACTCACACGGATAAAAATATGCGTATGTGTGTATAGGCGCCGCAGCTCGTATAGCGCAGGCGATAATGGTCATTGCGGTGTAAGTGGACTTCTGGCCGTGATAGTACATTGAATTGTGCTATATTTAAAAATGTATCAATCAATTGATAATTAAAGGAAATTGCCCATTTTGTTAGGAGTTTTGGGCCCCTAAAAAACTTCGCACGTCACGGTGGTTTTAACTTGGTTTTGTAGACCTGGAATTACCTTTTCATATCCTGAAATCGATTTTCAATTATTCACCCTAGTTTAAGAGAAATCTTATTTTTTCGGGTGATGAAATTGAGGTTATAAAACAAGTTTGTTTTTTGTTTTAAACATAAGTATTTAATATTAAATATGTATTAATATTGATTCCAGAATTTAGAAAACACTACATAACTTCTTCTCTTGCTAGATATTATGTAGGTTAAACCTAATTCGGTACGGGTTTGAGCACGCTCAAATCGATAATATTGATTACAGTCATAACTCGGAACGTACCCTATGTTAGATCTGTCTAAATGTGACCATGTTAAATATTTTGGTAATCGATTTACCCAATCGATTTGTTATAAATAATATTATTCACATAATTAAAAAGATAATTATAAACTTTGTTTGGGTATGTATGGGAGGTACTAACCTGAGTACTAACCACAATAATGTCTGTGGTACTAACTTTTGTTTTTTAAGAAACTAATCAGGCATGAATGTAGCGGAATATTTCTAACAGTAGGAAATACCATGAAAAATACGATAATATTTTTTTAAGTTTATTTACTACTTTTATTTTCTTTATTTGAGCCCGCCTGTCGTCTACTTCGCGCCTAATCAGTTACATGAGAGTGTTAGCTAGATTACGCCGGGAGAAAAGCTATTGTAGCCTATCTCCGGTCATTTTAGTCGGAGGATTAGTAAAATATCGATATTTTTAATCGATTACAATTATTTTTAATTGACATAGTATAGTCTGTCGTGTGGCAACATTCAGGTTAAGTTTTAATGGCGGAACTGATATAAATTCAATAAAATAAATATTAATTTTGTTTTCCAATGCTAGGGTAAAAGAAATGTCGATAAAATAAACATGAACATGTAAAAATACGACTTAATTTTTGAGAAGTAAATAGTCTTGACACGGCACCAAAACTAGGGGCCCATTGGTTGTCATTCTCCTTTGCTAATAACATTTCATTTATTCTTTTATTTGTTATTGGAATATTATCTTTATTATTACCTAGCTAGACTAATTAGTGATTTTACAATCGCATTATAATCATTTCATTATTTACAATTTCTTCAGCAATTGACTTTGAGTTCTCACCCAAAGTCCTTTCATTTGGTTTTTTGAGAGCTGGGAAAACATTTGTATCAGTCATAGTTGGAGGAGGTGTACTCACCACACTGGCATACGACTGGTTTCGATTGAGGAACTTCTTATTTTCTTCCATTTTTTGCTTCTTGATAGGGCAATCTCTTGAAATTGCTAGGTGATTGACACTGCAGTTTATACAAATAATTTCCTCAATATTACATTCTTTGTATGAATGCCGACCAGCACAAGAAGAGCACATCTGCTCATCACGGCAAGCTCTCGTAGAGTGGTTATAATTTAGGCATTTATAGCACTGTAGCAAAGGTGGTATATAAATATGTACAGGGTACCTAAACATTTGGATATATGCGTACTGTGGCAATGCCGTTGCAGCAAATGTAACTGCTATGGTACCCAATGGCGTAACTTTTCCATCAACTTCATCATAAATCTTTTGATAGAGATGACTTCAACATTACTCTGTATGTTTTTATAAACTTCTTCGTTAGACATGGTTTTCGGTACATAACGGATAACGCGTTGTTTCCGTCATGTGTGCGGGAACGAAGGCTTTTAATTTATTTATTCCTAAGAAATGGTCCATTTTGAGAAAGCTATTTGCCATCGCCGGTGCAAGTTTTTTAAAAGTTATTCCAACTTTGTAGGCATTTACGCGATGTAGTACACCTATGATTACTTTTACATTCTCAGCAAATAATTTAGTAAGTCCAATTGGGTTTTTGTTGCCCAGTTTTTCATTATCTGATGCTTCTACAAAGACTACACAATCGGGAAATTGTCTCTTGTAATTTGGTTTCACGAAGATTTTGCATGCTGTAGACTGTGTCGAATCCATGAGAGTCAATTTTCGCTTTTTGGCCCTTTATCGAAGGGGGCATCGCCCCCATTGCTTTCCGTTCCCATTTTACTATATACACTGAGATTATAATGAACTTTTTAACAAATAAATACAAAAATTACAAAATTTTTACGTAGGAAAAATTTTTAAGCGCCCGCGCAATTTCCTGCCAAGAAAAACTTTTCTCAAGTAGTCATGGTGGTGGTGTCCGCTTATCGTTGAATTTTGGGACACTTTGTATTTATACCGAAGGTCCGTATATAGGCGAGGAGTAAATAATACATGTACTATATTCGGTTATATAGCGTATATTAAAATACTTTAACTTTCGAGGCTCATTTTTAATATAACTGGAGTTAGACAATTCAACCTTTTTTACCGTACTTAATATTTCTTTATGTGTGGCTGTGAATGTATTCCATAATTGTTCCAAATTTTCGAGACGGGTCTCTGCATATGCATAGGTTAATCGCTCTTTAGGAGCTTTCTTTAAATTGGATTTTGCCTTAACCATTTTGGTACTAATATCCTCCTGTATAGCAAGGAAGGACTCCATTTTACAACAATTATGTTCTACCAATTTAACCAAAAATAAAATTAAAGGAGGACGGGCATTCTGGCCTACGAACCAATAACAACATGCGATATATCATTGGAAAGGTTTTTTCACGTACTTTAACTATTGTTCTGGTGGAAAGTCCCAAATCGCTGTGTGGAAAAAGTTATTGCACAATAAAGCCAGACTTGACCAAAAGTTTGTTTTTCAGCCTTTTATCATAAAAAGGTATAACAACAAGCAATACCTCATTTTATTTAGGTACAGGCAGGTAGCCAGTACCGACAAAAATATAAAACAGTGTCATTACGTCAAAATCTACAACTGACTGTGTCAAAATGTATTCTGATCGTAACTTGTCACTACCACTGGTTTCTTGTGTTTCCATATCGCGTCGTTTTCCACCATTTTCAATTTATCATTATTATTATTTGACTACGACCTTTGGCTTTGTTTATCGGACTCTGTGATTTGTTATACGTTATACCACTGGCTTTGTTTATCGGACTCTGTGATTTGTTGTATGTTATACCACTGGCTTTGTTTATCGGACTCTGTGATTTGTTATACGTTATACCACTGGCTTTGTTTATCGGACTCTGTGATTTGTTGTATGTTATACCACTGGCTTTGTTTATCGGACTCTGTGATTTGTTATACGTTATACCACTGGCTTTTTTTATCGGTCTCTGTGATTTGTTGTATGTTATACCACTGGCTTTGTTTATCGAACATAGAACTAAGCTCTTAATAAAAACGGCCTGCTTTGGTCATGGATGGACACTACAACAATTGTGTTATGTGCCAGCGAGGGCTACACAACAGGAGGTATCAGCGTCACATTTTGGCTGAAAATATTCCACAAGATCAACCTGAGCTTGCAGATTATGTACGGGAACATGCACTATTGGAGGTTTGTTTTTTTGTTTATTACATTAGATATATTAAACTATTGTTATATTGTATTCGTTCATCTTCTGTTCATACATAAATAGCAATAAAGACTTAGATTGATAGGTGCCCTTTTTTAACCGGCTTCAAAAAAGGAGGTTCCGTATTCGACCCGTATGTATGTATGTATGTTTGTATGTCCGCAATTTTCTCAAAAACGAATGAACCGATTTTGATAATACTTTCACTAATGTGATCTACATACTTTCAGGAAGGTTTTAGTATATAACACATTAGGTAATTATTCTTATGTACGAAGTTATATGCATAAATGTACGGCATGTCCGGCATTTCTAGCGATTTTTTGATGATTCTTCTAGTCGGTGTTTTCAATTCTTCAATGCACTAGTGTTAATTGAATTTGTGTAGGGTAGGTTACAACTAAAAAGTGAAAAATAAAAACCTTTTTACAAAAAAAACAACCGACTTCAAAAAAAAAAAAACTACAAAGTGATAAATAACTGTAATTTCGGTAGTCGGTGTCAAAATACGAAAATGCGGAACCAACGACACCGACTTCCGAAATTACAGATATTTATCACTTTGTAGTTTTTTTTTTAAGTCGGTTGTTAAATCTCTACCTACTTATAAGAAATGTTAGTTAATACGAGTAGTTGGATTAGTTAATTATTTTTTCTATTTATAATTCTACAATTAGAACTTTTAAAATGGTAGCTAAGCCGATCCATTATCACTAAGAGATTTTCATAAGCAACTGATTGTTTTCTTTCCAGTTTATATTCAACAATACGTATTTTGTGTGCCACCGGTGCTGGCAAAGGGCTCAAAATTCAATAAGAAGACCTGTCCAAAATGTCCACCCAGAACAAAACGAAGCTGCAACCATTGAATCTGCTATTTACAGAAGAGCACCAAACACGAGTGCACGCTGCATTTTTAATAACTGTAGTAACCAAGCGAACTTACGTATACCAGAAGCGATAAAGGTATATTTACTTTGTGAACATAATTTGTATGTACCGCAAAGTGCTCGTTCGTGTCAAGAACATCTCCTAGCCAATGTGTGGGATGAATTAGTGAACTTCTGCAATCTTACACAAAACTTTAACAGTTCTCAATTCGACGATATTTGCGTTAGATTAACCAAAGCACGACATGTTAAACAATTAGATTTTGAAACTGTAGGTGCTATCACTGATGAAGAGATGCATTTTTGGACCGGGTTAAAAAATAGGCAATTTGACATAATCCTACAAGAAACTCCATCGTTGCTAGGAAGTCATAGAAAACCGCGGTTGGCCTTGGGTATTTACCTTTGCAAACTACGAACCGGAGAGTCAAACGAACGACTAGCCAGTCAATTCAATACGTCTCGAAGAAGTATACAAAGAATATTAAAGATAGTAAGATATTGCTTACTAAGAGAATTTGTGCCACGGCACTTGGGTTTTGACCACATGCAAAGAAATGATGTTCTGGAACGTAACCTAACAATACATAAAGGAATATTTGGAAATCAAGAAAATACTAAAGCTATAATCATTTGCGACGGAACGTATGCATACATTCAGAAAAGTTCCAATTTTCTTTTTCAGCGCTTAACGTACAGCTTACATAAGTTTCAAAACTTGTTAAAACCCTTTCTTGTTGTGTGTTCAGACGGTTATATAATAGATATCTTAGGACCTTTTGCTGCCACGAAGTCCGATGCATCCATCATGTCCGATTTTGCAAATGAAGAAAACAGTATTTTTCATTGGTTTTTTGAACAAAATGATGTTTTAATCCTCGATAGAGGTTTTCGTGATTGTCTTCCGGGTTTAGAAGCTTGCGGTTATGAAGTTCATTTGCCACCAACAAAGGACAGAAATGACACTCAACTGTCTACCGAACAGGCCAACAAATCCAGACTTGTTACTTTGTGTCGGTGGGTCGTTGAGGTCATTAACGGTCGTTTTAAACGCGACTTCAAGTTACTGCGTCAAGATTATTTTAATACAACACTACGGAATCTGTTTCCCGATTTTAAAATTGCAGGTGCCCTTATTAACTCTTTTCGTGAACCTGTGGCTGATAATATAGACGCAGAAATCATATTAAATTCAATTAATGAAAGGATGAACATACCCAATCATTTATATAATTACGTAAATGACAACAATCTTAACAGACAAAGAATCGCGTTTGTGGCGATAGATGCAAACCAACAATTAGATGACTTTCCTCGTTTGACACCAAGTGATTTAAAACTTTTCACTCTGGGATCATATCAGCTTAAACTAGCCAAATCATATTGTGCAGAGCATTTGCACAATGGCCTATATATAATTGAAGTGAAAAGAGACGATTTAATTGGGGATTTGCAACGGTACAATATGCCTCAAAATGTCTGGTTGCTAAGAGGCCGTATACAGTCTCGCCATGTAAGGGCAAAAATATATTTATGTTACCTTTTGGTTATTAGAGACGTGATTGGTATTAGTGCGATAGCACAATATTATTGCACTTGCTTGACAGGGCGCCGGACAATAGGGAGTTGTGCCCATATAACCTCTATTGTCTGGTATCTAGGTATAGGAAGGCATGAGCAGTTTAATTCTCCAGCCGGAGATTTAACTTGTATTATAATTGATGAAGATTGAAAAGGAGTTTTGTTATCTTACTGTAAAACTTTAGTATTATCTAACTAATAAAAAACTTTTTTCCAAAAAAAAAAACACGGAATGTCGATTTTTGTGCTTGTGTACTGTACTGATTGCCCTATTTCTCTCCTGGAGGAGGGTTATGGGGTCATCAGGGTCTTTTCTTTACATTTATTTATTTATATATTAGAGATAACAACAGCATATACATTGTAGTTCTTTTACATTTGCTATGTGAATTATAGAATACCCAATAAAAGTTATCCACTACTAACAATAATTATGAAAGAAAACAAAAACACTTAGTTACTCATGCGTCATTGAAAATATTTATGTATAAACTAAACTAGGTTTATGCGTATTTTAATACTCATTGTACACAAACATATTGCAGTATTGTTACAGTGGAACATTAATATGTATTATTCTGGTCAGTGATAAGATGCCATAGCGTGTACTCATGGGTCATTATCGATAATAAGGTTTAATAAATGTTGAGCTAGAGCAATAAACGGCTCATACCTTCCTATGCCTAAATACCATAATACGGAAACGATATGGGCACAGCTCCCGACTGTCCTTCTGCCAATCATACAAGTACAATAGTACTGAATGATTGCGTTTCTGCCGATTTGGTCCCTGTCAATTAAAATATAGGAATAATATGTGCGTGCCCTCACGTGCCGCGACTGTATCCGCACTCGGAGTAACCACACATTGTTTTGCAAAGTATCACATTTATTTAAATCATAATATAATGTATCATCCTTACACATTTCAATCAAATATATGCCATCTCGAAAATGTTCTGCTACATATGATTTTGCTAGCTTCATAAGGTATGTCCCTAAAGCATGCAATATTATACAGTCTTCAGTCAGACGAGGAAAATCACTCAAGAATGGGAGGTTTACTTCCATTCTTGTAAACCTTCGACGTTGTCTGTTAAGGTTTTTCATTTCAACGTAATCATATAAACGATTGGTAGTATTCATATATTCATTAATTAAACTTATGATATCTGGAGCTAGCCTGTGATCTTGAAAAAGGGGATGAAAAGCATTTAACAGGCTTGCACCAATTTTAAAATCGTAAAACATATGGGGAAGAGCTCTATTAAAATATGTTTGTCGAAGTAATCTATAGCATTGTTTTATTAATTGTCTTTCGCTCCTATCTTTTGTAGGCGGTATATGTGCCTCATAGCCACATTCCTCGAGACTGTTTATGCTATCTCTAAAACCTCGATCTAGAATAAAAACATCACTCTGTCGAAAAAACCAATTCCAGAAGCTATCTTCATTACGAACAATCCCTTGCATGATTGGTGCATCAGATGTAGTCACAGCAAAAGGGCCAATAACGACTATTACATTAAACCGTCAGTACACACTATCATGAATGGTTTTAATAAATTCTTATATTTGTGCAAGCTATAAGATAAACCTTGAAATAATAAAAACTTTGAACTTTTTTCAATGAAAATGTAGGCTCTATCGCAAATAGTGATTGTCTTACTATTTTCGTTGTTACCAAATATACCCTTAGGTATCAACGAATTATTTTCAAAAATATCGTTCCTTGAAATGTGGTTAAAACCTAAATGTAATGTGACAAAATCTCTGGCGATTTTTTACTTTCGCTCTAGAGTACGAGACATATTAAATAATGACGCTAAGCGTTCATTACTTTCACCGGTACGAAGTTTAGCTAAATATACACCAAGGACCGTCTTCGGGCGATTATTTTGTTCTGACATAGTTGGTGTCTGATTTAATATAATATTAAACTGCTCATAATTAAGACAGAATCATCTAAATTCGCATAGAAATGCCGGAGATGCAGTACATTTATGCATATAACTTCGTACATAAGAATAATTACCTAATGTATCATATACTAAAACCTTTCTGAAAGTATGTAGCTTACATTAGTGAAAGAATTATCAAAATTGGTTCATCAGTTTTTGAGAAAATCGCGGACATACATACATACATACAGAACCTCCTTTTTTGAAGTCGGTTAAAAATAATATGCATTTGATTTATTATTGTATTTTTATAAGTGTGTGGGCGCGATGGAGTATTAATACTTTTGTTTTCGTTTTAAATCCTTTAACTTGTATCTATTGTCACTAATGACCGTCTCAAATGATTATTTAGCCAAGTATAATATTGTACAAAAAACGTTTAAATTCATTGTTATTGATAATAAATCTCATTAATGATTTTTTTCCACGTGTTTGTTTTATTTTGTAGAGCTTGAGTTCCCCCAAACCTTACTTATCTTTTCAGAAATAAAATGTCTGGGATAAAGTAGTTTTAGCATGTAGGTATTTCGAGTTTATACCAGCGCCTGATGAGAAGAGTGAGACCGAGATACAGCCTTGGCCAAAAGTATTAGGCATCCCTATAAAACACGTGCAACTAACAAAGTATAAGAATAACAGAACTATATGTTAAACAATACTCCACGCGGTGTATTCAAACATAGACTTTTATTTGTATTTATAATTACTTACATATGTACACACAAACTAAAATATATATATACTATATACAAATAATAATAAAAAAAAAAGACAGGAGTTCATTGGGCATCGAAAAATTCGTCCGCATCGCTGTCAATGGGATAAGTGCCCAAAAGGCTGGCAGCATTGCCACGTTGGATGGCAATGCTTATTCTTTGGGCTAAAAATAGGCCAGCCCTCTGGTCACGCGAAGAGTCAACCAAACGCTTGGCGATATTGCGGAATATGCGATGAGCACTCGGACCCCAAGGCCCTAGAGTTTCAACCCCAAACGGCTCAAACATATAGCTCCCAATAAGGTTGTTATATTTGCGCCGTTTGAGGTTTTCTGCTCCTGCAGCAGCCGCCCCAGCACCGCTCGCCGTGCTAGGAAGATGGGATGGCGCGAGGGTGTCGACACAAGTTGCATCCCACACCAAAGGCCTACCCAACTTCCAAGGCATTATGGTCATTCCATCTGGCCTCTTCCCATCGTCACGTGCCAAGCCATTGGGTTCTAAAACAGCTGGCACTCCGGCGGTGACAAGAGCCCGACGGATGATGTCGTTAATGCTGGCGTGCCGTGCCATCCGACCAGCGCTCTTGCTGCAGGATAGGCCATGGTGTCCAAGGCAGTAGACTGCTTCACCGCATTGACAGCGATGTGGAGCTCCGCAAGGAGCGCCCAGACGCAAACATGTAACGAGCCGGAATGTGGTGTCACCCAGCATAGTGCCTATGTTGGGTGACGGTAGCGCCTGAAGCCAGAGGCCCGACTCCCATTCACCCACAGCCAGCAGGCGGGCACGCTCAGCAGTATTGGTGGACGTATTAATAAGTTTATTCCGTACCAACCTGCAGAGCGGCTCGTCCCACTGTCTCTGGGAAGACGGGTTCTCGGGCTGAACCGTGTCCGGGCAAGCCACTTTCCAGGCGTTCACCGCATCGGTCAAACACGGCACTTCAGAGTCAACCTGAGCAGGAATCAAGATTCGTGTGGTTAACTTTTCTGTGCTGTGGACCGAGGATAGGAACGCCGGTAGGCTTACACTAGAAATTTTTCGGACGCCGAGCCCACCAAAACGAATGGGTAGTGTGGCTTGTAGCCACGCGCGGTCGTCCAAAGCCACATTTAAAATGGATGTAAGAGTGCTGCGAATAATATGATCGATTTTGTCCAAAAGGTGTGGCTGCTTCCATAAAGAGGAAGAGCGGAGGAAATACATGAAATTTGGACCGAAACAACAATATCTGATAAGGGTGAAAGCCGAATGTATATTAATTTTAGATAGTCTATCCGAAATATCGTTAAAATTATTAATTTTTTCGTCGACGAATGGAGAAAAACTGTCTTCTAAAATTGGGGAACCTAGGAGGTGCAATGAACTTTTTTCCAAAACTTTGATGTCTGGGGCTATTGTGTTAAATTTCTGTATAGTCGATTGTCTGTCAGTATTGTCACAAATGAAAATTTCACATTTTGAGTAGTTGAGGTCAAGGCCGATAGATTGAAACTGCTGCTTTAGGAATTGAAAATCTTGTAGAACGGTGTCTACGTCACCTCCTAGTGTTCCATCATCTAAATACCATACATTGAATTTTGAATTTAGTTGTTGTATTATGGGATGGATAGCCAAACTAAAAATGACTGGCCCGTGAGGATCACCTTGTTGGCACCCGACTGCAGATTTCAAAACGTTGTCTTTATACAATAATTTTGAAGGGTGCCTGTAGCACTGCCACATGAAGCCGTAAATTTCTGGTAACTCTTTTTTTACTTCAGCCAACAAAGTGTCCCTGTTGACAGAGTTGAAGGCGTTCTTAACGTCAACCTTGAGGATGACCTCACCTTTATTGGCATTTAAAAAACTAGATAGGGCGTGTACGGCAGCCTCGCAGCCCCCTTTGGAACCAAAGCCAAGCTGTAGGGGCTGGAATTTATTCGACATAATGTCGCCATACAGTTTGCAGCATATTTTGGCTGCCGTACGCCTGTATGTGCACCCAACGGCGATGGGACGAATGCCGCCGTCCCTCTTGCGCAGGGCGCATAGATTGGCCCCGTACAAGACATCGACGACGGCATCATTCACACCGCCGTTGAGCATCAGATTAATTAGAGCCGCAAGCTCCTTCAAAAGCGACTCGCCAGCTTCCCCGGCGCCTGAACTCAATAAATCTTTTAAATGCTGAGGAGTCAGGCCGTCGAGGCCGCCGGCGGAACCACTTCGGAAGGAGCTAACGGCTGCAATAAGCCGGGAGGCAGTAACATTAAAAGGCGTTGAATCCGGGTCAAGAGGAAGGGGGGGGGTTGGGAAAGGTGAGACCATCCGCAGGCGCTGGATGTTTACTCTCCAGGGCTGAAAGGGTTTCTGGAGAGTAGGGCGCCACCACATCGCTACTGAACAGTAACCTGGCCGCTCCCCTGATATCACCTTCGCTTAATTTGGATTCTACATGTGAACATAACCCTCTTCCTGATAGGTTATTGAAAACAGGTAATTTTGAATCCAAAATAAGAGTCGAATTATTGCAGTTGTCTTTAATTTGGGTTGTCAATGTTTTTTTCGTTGCCAATTTTTTTGGACATGCAGAATCCTATAAGGGAAGGTGAGTAATTGTTCCCAGGCACTTTCTGAGTTCTCCTGGGTCGCAAGACGGAGACATCGTGCCAAATTTAATGCAACAGACCGCCTCGCGCCCCGGGGAACTCTCTTTAATACTGGGGTTGAATTTTTGAATTTTGCCAACGTTTTCCACAAACTTTGATCCGGAGATGTTGTTGTTGGGGATGTGGGTGGGGGGCACAAGGGTACACTATGAGGTTTGTGAACCTTGCCATAGTGTATCCGAAGCCCCCGTTCGCCTTTAAAGAAGCGTGGCTGGGAGCAATGGGGACATCTCACCTGGACATCGAGCGATGTGGCAGGTTGACTGGCACTAATTCCGGCATCGCTACAGCCTGCATTTAACATAAGTATCTACACTTACCTAAAAGTAAAATATTAGGTCCTTACATATGAAATTGGCGTTTTTCGTACTGGCCACTTTAATCACGAATTTCTCCTCTTTGGTAAGGAATTCCAAATTCAAATTTGTACAGCTATTTACTCATGTATTTGTGCTTCGATGACCGTCATTCATTTGTTTTTTTTCTTCTGTTTTTTCTGTTTGCGTCACTCATTTTACAAAATGGAAAATTTAAAATATCGCATTATTTACGAGTACGAGTTCCGCCGTGGCACTAGTGCTGCGGAAACGACTCGAAGGGTGAATGATGTGTATGGCGGTCATGTTGCAAAAGAAAACACAGTTCGTTTTTGGTTCCAACGTTTTCGTTCTGGAAATTTCGACCTGCAGAACAAGCCCCGTGGACGGCCTGAGACCCAAGTTGATAATGGAGAATTGAAGGCTATTGTGGAAGCGGACCCATCGCAAACCACGTCCGAGTTAGCTGCAGGCTTCGATGTTAGTGATAAAACTGTTTTAATTCACTTGAAGCAAATTGGGAAGATTAAAAAGCTTGAAAGCACGACAACGCCAGACCACACACTGCGCAACAGACGGCTACCAAATTAGAAGAGCTTGAATTGGAATGTCTTAGACATCCTCCGTACTCCCCGGACCTTGCTCCAACAGATTACCATTTTTTTCGCAATTTGGATAACTTTTTGCAAGGGAAAAAATTCAACTCCGATGGGGCAGTCCAAATCGCCTTCAAAGATATTATTGATTCCCGTCCAACTGGTTTTTTTAGTAAAGGGATCAATGAACTACCTATAAGATGGCAAAAGTGCATTGAAAACAATGGTTCATACTTTGATTAATTAAATATATTATATTAAAAAATATTCGACTTTTTGTTCCTTCCATACAAAACGCCAATTTCATATGTAAGGACCTAATATTTAAAAACACACTACACGAAAACACTTACATTACTATTTACATTGCAAAAAAACAAATATAAAAAACCATAATAAACTAATTAAACTGTCACGTCACTTGGTGACATACGAGCTTGACGGCTTCGGCGCACTGGCGCAGACAGGAGCAGAACGACGCAGACGCGCGGGCCTAGGGCGCCGCGGCGCGCCGCACTTTCAATAAGATTCGCGTATGTTAGGGCCAAAGCACACACGCTGCTTTTAGCAACTGCGATAGGCGATTTAGTCGCTTTATAGATACTGAATGCAGCGACCAAACATTCCACACCGCATACTTAAATACGCCAAACGCGGCGATTCAGTCGCTTTTCGGAAGCTCGACACAACGGCTAAACGCTACACTCCGCACACATTCGGAAACCGGTCGGCATGGAATTTCGGCTGTACAACTAGGGTTTCTTGAACAATACGGTTGTTGCGTATTGTAAAGTTTGCGAAATGATTAATTCTTTATCTTTATTGAAAATTCATTCCGCCATCTTCAACGTATTTCTTTTTTCTCTTCTGCATATCCAGGTGGGAAGTAATCACCAGGATTCAACAATAAAGGAAAACCTGGGTCCACTGGTAATTGTCCGTCGGCACGGCGCGGCGGCGGCGTACGCCGGCTCTCGCTGGTTGATTCCAGACGGGAAATGGAAGCGGACACATATCATGAAAAGCCTGTCTTATAGGCTGTGGTGTCTGCGGGTTTGCCATGGTATCCACGACGTTTTGCAAATTGGAATACAAAATACCCAACAGTTGGTCATTTGGACACTGAGTATGATAAACATCTCCGTTGAATTCAAAAGTGCCCATTGCACTAACCAAGTTAACAAAAGGTGAAAAATTAATTCTCGTCATTTTAATAATGTCGCGCTCTTCAATGTCCAATCTCGGACGATAGAAAAGCCCGAACTCACCTGTCTCTAAGGTGTTCAAGTTCGAAGGTTTCCCACATAATAACCTGTATTCGAATTGGGCCAAGGCAACACGGTAAAATGCATAAGGAGTGCATTCAGGGATGCGGTCTTCACGGCGTCCGTAAAGTTCGTATACTTTAACAAAAGTCCACTGTGTCAAAAATCCTACTGCACGTGTTGTTACTGGAACTACAGCTGCTGCTGTCTGTACCGAAAATTTTGCAGCCTCTGCGGCCGCAATGGCGTCTCCAAAGCCAAAGAACAACTTTTTATCGATAAGATCACGTATTTCTTGCTCTGCTTGCTTAAACTTTGGATTCGTCTGTCGGAATTTATCTTGCCTGATTTAATCGCGCTTTCTAGCGGATGGAGGCTTAGGTTTGAATGGTTTTCTTTGTTGAGTTGGCGGAGGCTCGGTTTCGTCGGCCGGTTCACGCCATTCTCGTTGGGGTGGAGGGCGGCTATTGCCGCGACGTTGGTAATTATTCATTATTGGTGGTGTTATTTCTGCGATACCAGAAAATAACATAGATATGGTATTTTGAGGTGCCATGGAACACCTGGTCCACAATTAGTGGGAAATGACATTTTTGTGAATTAAGTCGAGCTTTGTTGTGCCATAACTTTTTCCACACAGCGATTTGGGACTTCGCGCCATAACATTAATTGAAGTACATAAAAAAACCTTTCCAATGATATATCGCATGTTGTTATTGGTTCGTAGGCCAGCTTCCATACATTCTTGCCCGTCCTCCTTTAACAAACACTTAGAAAGTTGTAAACACGTTTTATGTTTTCAAAGTAAACTAAATGATGAAAAGTTGATGTGGCAACTTTTCATCTGTCACTTATCGAGCAAACAGGCGCCGACACGGAGGTCTTCAACTTTACTCAAGGTACCTATTTATATGAATATGTGTGATATTTGTTGTCATATAAATAACGCATACATTTACTAACAAAACAACATAGTTCTTGCATTTTATCTATTACAAATATACGTATTAATTAGTTGTCCGTCACACCGGACCATACCGAAACTACGGCAATGCACGCGACATTTTGCTTGTCCGTGGTAACGGGCTTTGTCAAAAACATTGTGCATTGTAAAAAAATATAATATCGATTTGCCTGTCATGACAGTGCAAGTTATTTAGATTTTTGTAATAATAACCATACTTTTTATGCATATAAATATATTAATACATAGACATACCTACGTACATATTTACACCGGCATGATATAGTTTTTTTATTTTTGGTGATGTTTTGCTTAGTTTTTTTTTTCCTTTTTCTCCTTGACAGTGTCACCTTCATGAACGCTCCAAAAGAATATTAGCACTTGTACCTAGAGAGCGTACACCATCTGAAACAAGTGACAAGTTGGACTCTGGGAATGAGCTTGATGAGCAGCATGATTCTAACTGCTCCTCGCCTGGACCATCGCTGGCTTCCTCTTTAGAGCGCATGAATCTTTTTGATAATTTCACTGAAGCACTACCTGATAACCTGAAACAGACGAAGATCCTGATTTTTCCAACGTTCCCCTTACTCCTATTTCACAAGAAATTCTACCTAGTCCAACACAAGAACCAAACTTTCTAAACTTGGCCTCTATATCATCTTTACCATCTTTGAATACCACCACCAGTAGTACCATCACCAGTCCACCATTTCTAGCTAGAAAGAGGTCAAGGAAACTGCAAAAGGGTACTTTTTTATACAAAGCTCAAATAGAAGATCTGTTGATTACTGAAGATGCACCCGAAGTTTGTTCACCTTTACAATATTTCTTTTCTTTCTTCTCACCAGATATTATAACAGATATCGTAAATTAAACAAATGCTTATTCAGTACAAAGGACTGGCCGATCTTTACCGCTAACAGAGAATATTGACATGACAGCAGGAGATAGATTTAGTATTCGGCCTAATTCGTTTTGAAATTAGAGAAAAAATATATAGAGAAGCTATAAAAAATTTCGATGATTTATTAGAAAAGGCTAGAGAGATTGAGCGTAATTTGGAAGAGCGAGCTGAAGAGAAACAGATGTCTAAAACAACTGCATTCCTAAGGCCAAAACTAGACACACTGTGGATGTCTGTAGAATAGTTATCGTCAGAAGGCTGAGCAGCAGAAACCTGCAGGGAAGCCAGTAGAAACTAAACCTGATGAAACAGTGAAGCCAAAATTTTCATGTTAAGGATGTGGCGAACCAGGAGTCGTGCAAAGTCGCTGTCCAATGTTCAGCGCGTGGGAACGGAAGACATCAATTTCTGTTCCATTAACATCGCTAGCGCCGAACGCCTCAGGCCAATAGTACCAATTAGTATTTGTGGCATTGAAAGGTAGGTACTGGATTCGTAGACACATGTGTTAAATCAAGTGTAGCCTCATATCAGCTTTTCGTTTTTCTGAAGCGAGACTGATATAAGTTCAGAAAGGAGGAATATAACGTCTTTCCGCAGTTTTGACAAGTTACGTGAAAAAAGCCGGACATTTTATTCTCTGATGAACATTTTTCAGATTGGAACTATTTCCCGTTTTATCTGTGTTTTCGATTTGGTAGAGTTTCTTTGCAGTTTGGAACTCATTAGAATTCTTTTCAGCCATGTCGAGCGACATGGCCTGATTGCATGCTTCTTCTAGGCTTATTTCTAAATTTTCAAGTAGCCTTTGACGAATTTTTTGAGACTTAAGCCCGCAATGAAAGCGCCACGGTCATATTCGTTTACCAGAAACAGATTGGAAAGAACACTCAAACACTAGTTGTTGTAACGTGCGTATATAGTCTGACACTGTTGCTTCAGGCTTTTGTTTGGCTGAAGACAGTACATATAGTTTAAAAACGTTTCTTTTCGGTGCCGATATTTTAGCTCGGCGATAGGAGTACCCGGATCCACGTCGAACTTTTCAGGCCACAGTCGCGCAATAGAAGCCATTGCCTTTCTTCATTGCGTTTTTATTTATACAATAAATTGATACGAGAGAATGCGAGATAAATAGAACCAGTGGAGATACATCAGTAGGGATATATGGAACAGGGGAAAAAAACATTAGTGATATATGGTTTTATTGCATGAAAAATTGCAGATGGTATGAGAGCTGTGACAAGGAGGAATTATCTACTTTCTATTAATTTGTTAAAAAGTAAACATAGACAATAGCAAAAAGTATTTACACCACAGTGAAAATGATAACAGTCAGTTCCTTGTGCCTGAACAAGAACAAACCCATGTAATATATACATATATAATATATATATATCATGATGAACCTACTGCCGGTCATTACGTTACAGATAAATCATTTGGTAGGACAGCAAGGCATAGAGGAAGGACATTGAGAACTACATTCGCAACTGTTTGTCATGCCAAAGATATAAATCGTCGAATATGAAACCAGCTGGGAAATCCAGCTGGTTTCAAACAACTGCGATGAACAAAAGGTTTGAAGTAGTCGCTTTTGATCTATGTATTTGGCCCGTTACCTGCGTCGTCCATGGAATGTCCTGGATACTCATCGTTAAAGATCTTGCTTCTAGATGGGTAGAATTATTCCCGCTAGAACATGCAACTGCAACGAGCTGCTATGACTCTCATTAATGAGGTATTTTTAAGGTACGGTATGCCACGACGAATAATCAGTGATAGTAGCACTCAGTTTTTCAGCGCTGTTTTTTTTTGCATTTTTTCAAGCTTCCTTAGATTCCTAGAAACCCCCTCAACTGTTTTTTAAATAATTGCATTTTTTTTTGGGTGTAATGGGATTTGTTGGCTCATAACCACGCGTTTGATGATCATACAAAATGCAAACCTTTTTTTTGTAATTCTGTTGGAAAAACACAGCCTTCAGATATTTATGCAGACTTTCTAACCAGTACATTGTGGTCAAAAATTTGTCTGGTAATGTCAAATGTGGCAGCACACGCCCCAAGTTTAATTCACGACATTGAGAGCAACAGTGTGGAACGCTATAACAGTATTGTGGCTAAGTTTTTCGGTGGCAAAAGACTTAACTTCAGCAACAGTGGCTCTTACCAAGCCAGGTGCCATGCTGCTGTAGAGGCTTTTGACACACACAAAGTGCTGACAACAGTGTACAAATCCATAGCAGTGCGAAGTCCTCGAGGCAGCGTGAGAAAGTTAGAAGACAGAAGAATAAAACGGATGACAGCACTGAGAAGATTTCAGAGGAAAAAGAACAGAATATTATTTGCGAAAGCAGGGGATAACAATTATGGCGAAAATTGTGAAAAGCCTGATATGTCTGCTGAAATCTTTGAAAAAGAAAAAGAAACTTTCGTACAGAACTTGAAAAAGAGCAAAGAAGAAAGGCAGAAAATTGAGCGAGACACCGTTTTACAAAGTTCTTGCTGTGAGTGGTTAGAGCTTAGGCGAATTCTTTTAAGAGGCTCCCCCTTCTCAATGACCTTGAGCGTTTAGTCTTCCCCACACCCCACGTACCCGTACTTCACCTGATAAGTATTACGTAAAGGTCATTATAATTAATAATTTCTCTTCAACCCCCTGTAACTTCTAAAATAAGAGAATGATAAAACTAAAAAAAAATATATGATGTACATTACCATGTAAAATTCCACCAAAAAATTAGTTTGAACGAGATCTAGTAAGTAGTTTTTTTTTAAATACGTCATAAATCGTAAACTGTACGGAACCCTTCGTGTGCGAGTCCGACTCGCACTTGGCCAGTTTTTTTTATTCACCTTCGCCACCATCCACACATTCATCGCCGTCGCCGCATACTTTTTTTGCCCCCAGTTACCATACACAATTAGTTCGCCAACAATTGCAGACTCCAATAAAATCATCTAATAAAGTACTGATACATCAATCATCACCAAACCCACATTATTCACTACAGCGCCCATCACCTTATCGTCACCCGATAGCATCACCCACAATCACCGTACCATAATCATCCTTCACCATCTACATCAAATGTACAAGATCAGTCGCACTTTACACATCGTCATCAGTCACAGCCCTCACAACAAGTGCAATTGGAAGTTGACAGTGTTGACCACGCTGATGAATTTTCACAAATCCTTTCAGAAGACCAGCAAGAAAAACCAGCAATTAGATGATGTACCACCTCAGCCAGTACAAGAAGGTGCAAATCAAGAAGAAGTTTGAGCTGCGGAGGCGGTCCAACAAAAAGAAGTCGGGGATCAACAAGGTCCTGGTTTTACTACGATTACTGGATATAGACGTGTATCAAATACAGCGAGACGCTGTATATTTCTAAACTGCAGAGGTATGACTATACATCGTGTGCCAACCTACGCCAAGTTCTATCTGCAATTTGTATATACCGGAACTTGCTCGAGTTTGCCACCCTCATTTAGTTCAAAATGATTGGGAAGAACTTGTGATTGCCCCGACAACACATGAAGCTTTAATAGTGTCCGACCGAAGCTTCGGCTTCGGCTTCGGCCACCTTCGGCCAAAAAAGCACCTTCGGCCAAATCTTCGGCTTCGGCCAAAAATTTGCCGAAGGTTTGGCCGAAGCCGAAGGTTTGCTAGTTGTCAAAATTTGAAATTTACTGAACGATGCTAGAGTGAGACGGAGAGTGTGCAGAGCAGCAGTGTTTCGCCGCGCCGCCGCCGCACCGGACCAAACGAATCGCAGTTAGTAAACTAAACGAGTCAAAACAAGTTTGAGAGCGCGTCTTAAAATTCTAATAAATGTTTTGTTTTTAAATATTTCATATTTGTTATTACAAATTATTTTATTTATTACTGTGAGTGTGAGTAGTACCTGTGGTGATACGTTCATTATTGTGAGGCACTCTAAGAACCAAAAAACCATAAGTATTGTCTGGTTTAAAATATTTTACAAAGTAACTATCGTATTTCTCAAGGTCAATAGTAGGGTAAAATTGGGGGACCTGGATCAAGGAAATCCAGGTCACCCCAATTTTATCATTCATTTCATCAACATTCAAATATTATTTCATACTTTCTATTCTAATTGATTATTTTTATATTCATTAAACTCAATCATTTACACATGTGCTTAGTTTCGAGTATCTAATATTATTTTAGCTAGCAAAAATTTGATACTTGATCTGCTCAATGCAACTATGATCTCGTGAATGGACGAGCATTGTTGCTACGTGATATTTATAACACACTGTTATGACTAATAGATTTTTTTTCAATGAACATTATTTGCTGAATGACATTAAAATAATGAGAATATACTTAGATTCTTACGGATGATTTAATTTTACAGCTTTTGAAATGAAACTACATTATTGTAATGAATAAGCAAGTATTTATTAGTTCATATAATTACAAATTAAATAAACAATATAATTACAATTAATTAAACAAAATAATTAGGAATTAACAGATGCCGTAGGTGATCTAGGTGCTTGTAGGTGAGGTCCGTTTTTCTTTTTACAAGGATTGATAAAAAGTATTGTTTAAATATGGTAGCATGTCTTTGACACGTAAGTAGATGTTATCAGTGTAAATGTTCTTAACAACATGCTGAACACATATTTCAGCACTGCACTGGCACATAGAATTACTTTCAAATTGGTTTGCATCGTAAATTTCGATCCGTATAACTTTAGTGCCACCGGTCGAGACCGTTTTGTAAAAACTTATCAACTCCTTATTATTAGTTGTATTTGGAACACATGGGGTTCGTTGTCGTTCTTCCTCATCCAAATAATTTACGACTTTATCAATCACGTCAGGTTCTATCATTAACGGAGGTGAAGTTGGTGAATAAACCCAACTCGGTATCTGAAACAGAATACATACATTATTTTTTATTTTCACTGGTTTAACACATTCTATATAATTATTATTATTATAATTAAAAGTAAAATATTTTGTAAAATTAGGTACTTACAGACATTGTAGAATATAACAGTAGCACACTAAAGGAATGGAAGAACTGAAGTGAATTTGTTTCTTATTTTATCCCGATTTATATATAAAATATTTTGTTGCTGATAGAGTTCAAAATAACGTAATGCTGAGTTGAATATATTTATGACTAGGAATTGCCCGCGGCTATGCTCAAAAAAATATTGTTTTTAGCAGTAAAAAGTCATAGTTAACACAAAAGAAACATCTAAGTAATCTGCTGTAATGTGGAAGCAAACCATGGGGAATTTGTTAGTATGTATCATCAAAATTAAGGTGGTCACTGGTCAACCGTACTTATTAATTTATTATACACGTATAATGTAATACAATAAAATATGATTAAAATAAAGTGTAGCAAACAATGTGCCCTTACCCTAATGAATCTATATTTGGATAAAATGCTGACAGAGTTCTACTATTACTTGATGCTAAAAGTAAGTCACTATATTGATTATGGTGTCGGTTGATTTGTTTGTTTGTTGAAGTTTTTTATTGTATGAAAAAATGCAGGTACGATAAGTAATTAGAATGAGTGAAGCCATGGTATTTGCATAGTATAACATAATCAATAACTAATATATTTTTTTTGGATTGGTTAATATGATATCTTGTTTTGCAATATAAGCATTACATCTTCTCGATGACATATTTGGTAGTACAACGTCATAATTTTGCTGTATATAAAGTGCATCGATGCCAGACAAAATCACAAACTGCTCTCCCGAGGGAAACAATCATCACCTTCAACCTTCAACGCTATCGCATCTACGCTTCAACCAGAATCCAGAATCTTCAAAATGTAAGTAGATCATAATTAATATTTTATTTATTATATGTGTATAAATGTGTCATCACAAGGTTTATTCTATGAATGAGTGAATGATCGAATGTATGTATGAATGAATGAATGAATGATTGAATGAATGCATGTATGTATGAATGAATTAATGAATAATTGAATGATTGCATATATTAATGAATGAATGAATGCACAAATTATTGAATAAATAATTGAATGAACTTATAAATGAATTATTGAATGTAGGACAGAACGAACGTATAGATTGAATGAATGCATAAAAGAATGAATGATACAAAATATTTTCTTCCTATCCGACCATAAATAAATCCCACCATTAATTTATTTTTGTATTCAGGTTAATATAATATTTCAAATAATATTGTTTCAGGTCCAAGCCAACTTCATCTACGTTACCTCAGCTGTTTTCTTCGGATGAAGAGTCAGAAATTGAGACGCAGACAAAGCAGAAATCGACTTATTCTTCGACCCGACTCGAAAAATCGACAGCAAACAAGCGGCCCAAAACCGATCGAATCGATGGATCTAAGACGCACGGATCTAAGAAGCCTAGGATACAACCGGTGCCGTTAACCAACAACAAGCTAACTGCACGGGACCTATTCGGTAGTGAGAGCGATGAAGAGGATTCGTCTGTGAAGCCGTCCACATCAACTGGTAAAACACCGTCTCCTCTTCATTCTTATTTTACTAAGAGGGTTAACAAAGGCTATGCCAGAAAAATAAGTGAGACAAAGCAGGGGCCGTATTACGTAGAAGTAAAAGTTTACAATTGTGATGAAATCGCAGACATACCACCAGTAAATAGGTGGCGCCATTCAATAGTTACAATTAAAAGAAAAGTTGATACGGACACGGAGATGTGGCGCCATCTAAAAGGATTTACGTCCTCAGTTGAACAAGATTTTCGTAATTGTCCAACTACCCTTATAAATTCTTACTATTAGTACTTACTATGTATTCTTGCTAGTTTTTATACAAATATATGTAAAACATTTAATCATTACAGAATAATACCTATACATACATTATATTATAAGTAATCTTTATAATATCTAAATACTTGTACCTAAATAGCCAATTGATAAATAAAATATTATGCTATTTAAATCTAATGTATTATTTCACAGTTATACAGTCCAGAGATCGCAGAACACCATTAACAAGACCTCGTAGTAAAATTGTGAAGTGTACCAAATGTGAAACTGAAATACCACGAAACCAATATGCATATCATAAGAGAACTAATATACACAAGACAAATAGCTTATTGAGTACTGAATTCAAAAATGTTTTTATTGTGGCAACAGCATTTAAAAATAGAATAGTAACTTTTCGTCTGAACTTAGCTCAGGATGACGAGCACCTCACTCGTGAGGCGATCCCGAGTAATAGTCAGACATGTATACCTCAGGATGACGAGCACCTCACTCGTGAGGCGATCCCGAGTAATAGTCAGACATGTATACCTCAGGATGACGAGCACCTCACTCGTGAGGCGATCCCGAGTAATAGTCAGACATGTATACCTCAGGATGACGAGCACCTCACTCGTGAGGCGATCCCGAGTAATATTCAGACATGTATACCTCAGGATGACGAGCACCTCACTCGTGAGGCGATCCCGAGTAATATTCAGACATGTATACCACAGGATGACGAGCACCTCACTCCTGAGGCGATCCTGAATTCTGTACATCCAGATATTGATAAATTAATAACTATGATATTGAAAAAGTATGATTGCATAAAAGTAAATTTTGAGCTTTTTGCTAAGTTTCTTCTGCTAAAATCTGACGACGAACAAGTAGAACTGAAATCATTTAACACTAAGTATGATATTATCTATAAAAATACTGATATACACGAGTTCTTTTTGAATAAAATACATGTACTTATGCGCAAAATGTCTGAATTTGAACATGTACAGTCAGGTTGGACATATCTTTCGCTAAGTCATATTGAGATTAACATATGTAAATATTGCCCCATGAGAGGCGGCACGTACATAGAGTTGCCCTCAGTAATAAAAAATACTAAAAGTTGTTTGAATTTACGTAATGATGACGAGTATTGTTTCTTATGGTGCGTCGTAGCCGCATTATTTCCTCGTGAAAATAATGTGTGCAGAACGACATCCTATCCTCATTATAGCCAAGTTCTCAATATTCAAGGAATGTTATTTCCTCTTTCACAGAATGACATCCAACTTTTTGAACGGTTAAATCCTACAATAAGCGTTACCATTTATGGGCTAGATAGCAAATACGTTGTTACTGGCCCGTTATACATGACGAATAAGAAAAAAGAAAAACACGTTAATTTATTATACTTTGAACGGAATGGTAAAGGACATTACTGTTTGATAAAAGATCTTATACGATTAGTGCGACGCCAGGTTACTCATCATCATGGCAAAGTTTTTTTATGCGAATCATGTTTACAATTTTTTACGAATGAAAAGAAATATGTTTCTCACACTTGTTCTAAAATACTAACTATACTACCGGAAAAAGATACCATATTGAAATTTAAACATTATGAAAGAAAACTAAAAATTAATTTTATTATTTATGCTGATTTTGAGAGTTTGCTAATAAATTGCAATGAAAATAGTTCTAAAAATACTAAGACACTAAAAATGCATCAACCTTCAAGTTTTGCATATTACATATGTTGTTGTCACGACAGCAAACTTAACAAGTTTGTCACGTACAGAGGCATAGATTGCGTCGAAGTCTTTATTAAACGTTTAGTAAAAGATGTAAAGCGGATAAACAAAGTTTTGTCTACTCATTTATCAATGAAAACTTTAACTTATAATCAAGAACGAGAATATCGAAATACAACTAAGTGTCATATATGTAATCAGTCATTGTCTGGAGATAAAGTTCGAGATCATGATCATATTACTTCCGAGTATAGAGGGGCAGCGCACTCACATTGTAATTTGATGTATAAAGTGTGTCCATTCATACCGGTAGTATTTCATAATCTAAGTGGTTATGATTCGCATATATTTATAAGAGAGTTGGCTAAGTATGAAGGCTCAATTAAAATAATACCAAAAACTAAAGAAAAATATCTTACAATAACTAAGCTAATTGAGACAAAAAAAGGTACTCGTTCAGTACAGATTAAGTTTATTGATTCATTTCATTTTCTTAGCTCAAGCTTAGATTCTTTAAGTAAAAGCTTGTCAGAAAAAGACTTTGTTCATTTGTCAAGAGAATTTACGGATAAAACTAAACTTAATTTATTACGTAAGAAAGGTATTTATCCATATGATTATATGGACGACTGGTCAAAATTTGATGAAAATCAACTACCCTCAAAGTCCAGTTTTTATAATAGTTTAACTATGGAATCTCTATCAGATGACGAATATGCTCACGCCCAAGATATTTGGAACAATTTTGAGATAACAACGCTTGGCGAATACAGTGATTTGTATTTGAAATGCGATGTTTTGCTGTTATGCGACATATTTGAAAAATTTAGAGAGACAAGTTTACATTTTTACAAATTGGATCCTGCTCACTATGTGACTTCACCTAGTTTGAGCTGGGATGCTATGCTTCTGTACACTAACGCTGAATTAGAGCTCATTAGTGACTTAGAAATGTATACATTTATTGAAAAAGGTATACGAGGGGGCTTGGCACAATGTTTCCTCCGTCATGCTAAGGCAAATAATAAGTATTTACCTCATTATAATCATTTAAAACCCTCGAGTTATTTGACATATTTAGATTGCAATAATCTTTATGGTTATGCAATGACTAAAAAATTGCCTGTTTCGGAGTTCAGATTTTTAACTCAAGATGAAATTGACAACTTTAATGTATTGCATGTTTCAGATGACAGTCCGTATGGTTTTATTTTAGAAGTAGATTTATATTACCCGGATTGTATTCATGATCAGCATAAAGACTTACCATTTGCTGCAGAGAAATTTGTACCCCTAGGAGCGAAATCAGCTAAGTTGATTGCTAATCTGTATGATAAATCAAATTATGTTATTCATTACGTACATTTAAAACAATGCATAAAAAATGGTTTGGTGTTAAAAAAAATTCATCGCATACTAACCTTTAGACAAGATGATTTCTTAAAGAAATATATAGATCTTAATACCAATCGGCGTATGGAATCTAAAACTTCTTTTGAAAAAGATTTTTTTAAACTTTTAAATAATGCGATATTTGGCAAAACTATAGAAAATAAAAGGAAACAAGTTGAGATAAAACTGGTAACCAAATGGGATGATAAGAAAAACTTCACGAATAAGAAACTTTGTGCACAGAAATTGATTTCAAAACCTAATTTAAAAAGTGTGTCAATATTCGCAGAGGATTTTGTAGCTATACAATTGAATCGTGAAAAAATAATATTAGACCGACCAATTTACATCGGATTTACAGTTCTGGAGTACGCCAAAGAACATCTATATCAGTTTCATTATGATTTTATAAAACAGAAATATGGAGATAAAGTTGAATTATGTTATACAGATACTGATAGTTTACTTTACTTAATTCATACAGATGACTTTTATCGTGATATGTACGATAATTTAACATATTTTGATACTAGCAATTTTTCAATAGATAATCAATATAACATACCAAGAATTAACTCAAAAATCCCTGGCCTATTTAAGGACGAAATGGGGGGTGATGTAATTACAGAATTTACAGGTTTACGAGCAAAACTGTATTGCATTAGCAGTTTAAACACACGGATAACAAAAGCGAAAGGTTTGTCTAAATCTGTTACTAAGCATTTAAAACAAAGTAATTACAACGATTCTTTGATATTAGATAAAAGTCAATCTTTTAAAATGAATATTATAAGATCTATCAAGCATATATTGTACTCACAACAAGTTAGTAAGCAAGTACTAAATAGAAACGATGACAAAGTTCAGATACTTTCAGATCAAATTCACACTTTGCCTTGGGGATTTTATGATGCGATGATCTAAACCAATGTTCGTTTTCACTTTTTATTCAACTTATTACGTTTAAATTGAGCACCAATTAAATATAATCCACATCTTGAGAGCCACTGTTCTAAATTATATTCATTTGAAGTATATGATTTAAAATACTAAAATAAGAATAAATTAATGTATTATAAAGAAATGATGTATGATAATTATTTTAGAATAAGTTATGTACTATTATTTGAACTTATAATAAAATGATATGTCTAAAACAATGGACTTTTATTCAAACGTATTCAACTTCCTAAACGTCATCATCAAGTTCACGCTTGTTGTATGATGAGGTTCATGTAGTAACGACTATATAAGTGTATGTTAAGCGGTAATTAGATTAATATGCACTATGAAGTTGATCAAACAACCCATATCTCTCAATGTTAATAATATAAGATTAAGTGACTCTGTTCACCGCATCAGACATAGCGCTTTATTGCCAAATACCATTCGTTGTATAATATGCGGTCCATCAAGCTGTGGTAAAACGAATGTTATGATTAGTTTACTGCTGCATGAAAATGGGCTCAAATTTAAAAATCTGTATCTTTACTCTAAAACTTCTTTTCAACCAAAATACCGTTTCTTGACCGAAGTATTAAAAAGAGTGCCACAGATAAACTTTTACGAGTTCAATGATGATAAAGATGTCATTTCTCCGAGTGAAGCTTTAACAAATTCTGTTTTTATTTTTGATGATGTTGCGTGTGAAAATCAAATAAATATCCGCAATTATTTCTGTATGGGTAGGCATAAGCAAATAGACTGTTTCTATTTATCTCAAACCTATTCTAAAATTCCGAAGCAATTGTTACGTGATAATGTTAATTTTCTTATTATATTTAAACAAGATGATGTGAATTTAAAACATATTTATGAAGAGCATGTTAGTTCTGATTTACAATGGAAAGAGTTCAGAAACATTTGTCGAACTGTTTGGAGTAAACCTTATAATTTTCTACTTATTAATAAGGAATCGTCATTAAATAACGGAAGGTACAGACAGAACTTTGATATGTTTTTTAAATTCGACTGACTGTTTATAAGTACATATAAGTAATTAACATGCAAAATAAAATTCAGTATAATTTGTACTATAGCTGGACGCAGTTGTTATAATATAAAATGGAAAAAAACATTAAAATAGAATTAATGAAGTCTGTAGACTCCATAAAGAATAAAATAAAACAAATGAAGGATCAGGAACACTCAATGAACTTGTCACTCGATAAAATGCTAAAACCTGTCACAGACCCCCTTAAAACTCTAGTTGATTCGAATATAACTATGGAAAAAATAAAACATTTAGAAAATACAACACTTACTAATTCTGGAGGTATTGAATTGGATGAAATGGATACTAGCTCATCTACAAAGTTTGTGGACTGTTACGAACCAAAACCTAATTCTACACAATTGGTTAAAGAGTCTCCTGAAATGGTATTGCCAGATGATTTAGAGATATCATTAGAGGGTCAGGATATCTATGATATTTATGACGGTGTAAATATACCGTTTGGAATAAGAAGTGAAAACCAAACTTTATTGATGGGGAATTCAGTAGTAACATTTTCTAAAATTGACGGTTTGAATAATGAAAATGTCATTTTGATTAAAATCGGTGATAAATCCTACAATTTAACTCCTGGGCTGAAAGAACTTTTACTTCGAAAAAAACCTGATTTAAAAGTAATATCCAACAAAGATAAACTTGTTTACAAGGATATATTGTATTATACAAATGTTCATAAGAGAGACTTCAATCCTAGAGGTCAAATAAAAGGTGATAAAGGAATAAAATATCGTGAAATAATCAGACCATTGTTTTCCGAAACATCAAACGATAATATTCACACTAAACTTGGGGGATACTTGCCAATGTTAAAGAAATATAAAAAAAATACTGACCTGGTATATTGGGATGACCCAAACGAATTAGTTGAGAGATTAAAACTATTAGTTGCTTCAAAAGATGCTGGCAATACGAACCATGATAATGAAATACTATCGATAATTGAAGAATTAAAAGAAGCTAACATAATTAAAGAATAAATAGTAGCAATAACATAATTTTCATTCAGTATCATTTCTGGATTCACTACAAATGTTTATATACTGAGTTTTGAATATGAGTAAAGCTGATGTGGTAAACGAAATTCATAAAAATGCGAGGGTAAACTTTCCACGAAGACATGTTATTATGAAAGATATAGATGACCTTTGGCAAGCAGACTTAATTGATATGCAATCAATTTCCAAAGAAAATAAAAATTACAGATTTATTCTTACTGTTATTGATACATTTTCGAAATACGCTTGGACCTTTCCTTTGAAAAATAAGACAAAAGATGTTGTATGCAACTCTTTCAAGATTTTGTTGGATAAAGGGCGTGTCCCCCAAAATCTACAAACGGATAATGGAACAGAATTTTATAATAATAAATTCCAAAAACTTATGAAATCTTATTGTATAAACCATTATTCAACTTTCTCAACAAAAAAGGCATCAATAGTTGAGCGTTTTATCAGAACATTAAAATCTAAACTATATAAGGAATTCAGTTTAAAAGGTGACTATAATTGGATAGATAATACCCTCAATAATGTTATCTATAAATACAATCACACCTATCATCGGACAATTAATGAAATCCCGGCAAACGTGGACAATACTAATAAAACACGCATATTAGGGAGATATTTCAGGTTGATAAAAACCGATACTACAAAAAGCAAGTTTAAAGTGGGTGATTATGTACGTATCAGTAAATACAAAGGAACATTTGAAAAGGGGTATACTCCCAACTGGTCGACAGAAATATTTAAAATTAGAAACATACAAAATACAACTCCTATTACCTACTTAATTGAAGATGCAATCAGAGGCCAACCCATTTTAGGTGCATTTTATGTGCAAGAGCTGCAAAAGACGAAACATCCCAATTTATATCTAGTCGAGAAAGTTCTTAGAAGTAAAGGAAATAGAGTTTTAGTAAAATGGTTAGGTTTGTCTTCATCTGAAAACAGTTGGATTGATAAATCGAATATTTATTAAATGTTCAACTCATGATACATCAGTCTTATGATGGGTATTGGAGAGAGCAGTATTCTCAATTGGCTTATAAATAATTTACCAATTGAATTACATTTACCAGGATACAATTATTGTGGGCCTGGCACTAAATTAATTAAAAGGCTTACTCGTGGGGATAAAGGTGTTAATAAATTAGACGAATATTGTAAACAACACGACATTGCCTATCACAAGTCTTCAAACTTAAAGGATCGCCACAAGGCTGATTTAGTTTTGTTAAATATGGCTAAAGAGCGAGCACTTGCCTCAGATGCGAGTGTAGGGGAAAAATTGGCAGCGTGCTTAGTAAGCAGCGCTATGTCAACAAAAGTTAAAACTGGGTTTGGCCTAAAAAAAAAAAATAGCAAAAAGTGTTCTCCTAAAATTAAACCTGGAAAAGGGTTGAAAAATAAATTTAAAAATGTTATTAACAAAACGAAGAGACAGATGGAAAAATTAAAACCGAAATGCAAGAAAATGGCAATCGAATTAGCTATGGCCGCTGTCAGAGAATTAGCTGATGATTCGTCTATAAAACTTCCTCGTGTAATTCCTATACCAAAAACTGGTGGAGTATTGCCTTTGATTCCAATTTTTGCGGGATTATCGGCCGCAGGGGCACTAGCAGGCGGTGCAGCTGGTATTGCTAAAACCATAAATGAATTCAAGATGGCTAAAAAGTTATTGACTGAATCGAAGAGACACAACGAAAAGATGGAAGCTCTGTGCATCGGAAAAGGACTACACCTTAAACCACATAAAGCTGGGCTTGGAATTTTTGTATCGAAAGAAAAAAACTAAGATATCGGCTACCCAAACGAGCCTTGAGTAATTTAGACATTTTGAAGTATGGAAATAATATTCCCTATTTCAGAGGTGTCTTTATGAGAGATAAGCTCCCTAAACACCCTTTTAAAAAAGAATGTGGAGTTATAAATTTAGATAGCTCTAAAAATCCTGGTTCTCATTGGGTAGCCTATGCAAAATGCAACGATTATATTGAGTATTTTGATAGTTACGGAAATCTTAAGCCTCCAAAGGAATTTATTAAATACTTGGGATCCAAAATTAACTATAATTATGATAATCTTCAGCGTGATCACCCTTTTAATTGCGGACATCTTTGTTTAAACTTTTTGAAGAATTTTTGGTGTAGTGAAGGAATAAAATAAACAGGATCTTCCGAAAGAGGCCAGTATTGAAGCATGTCTGCTACGGTTACCATCTCTGGAAATAAATCGGAATTGGTTTCATACTTTCAACCACCACTGCATTTGTCAGATCAATACGAGTGCGGTTTGATATATTTTTCAGTATTAAAATCAAGACCAAATATTCCCATTATTAACAGAGGTCTGTCTGTAATCAGAATCGAATGTGATCTTGTTCACGGTTCGTACTGCAACGGATTACCAACTCATTTTATTCATGAATTTGTGTCTGATACTACTCCAGGTCATCAGTGCATGGAAATACCACAAAATGTTATTTACTTTCCAGTAAATAAAAATATAATTTCATCGGTATCTGTTAAGATTGTAGATCAATTTGGTCACTGTATTAACTTTGGAGAGGAACAAGTTCAGTTACGTCTTCATTTAAGAAAAACAAAATGATAGTGTATTATAAAAACACCCAAGGGAATGAAAAACGTCTTAGTTCTTCTGCGATTGCTAAGGTGCAAAGACGTAAGAAAAAAGTTAAGAAATTGACTAAAGCAAATAAAGATTTTCTTAAAGCCCTAGGGTTTAAAGTATGAATATACTACAGATTACTGAATTACCGCACTACGACACTTCGATTGAAAGTTATGAAGTCCATTCATACAATCCCTACAATAACAGCTTTAGAGAAAACGATGAAATCAGAATTCCCATCCACCAGCAAGACATATACGTGCTACCATCAGCCAGTTCAATTTACGTCGAAGGACAAGCGAAGCTCTTCGGTAAAGATGGGAATCCAATCAAGAAAACTGTTACGTTCACTAATAACCCTGTTATGTATTTGTTTCAAGACATCAGATACGAAATGAATGGTATTGAAATAGACCGCATAAAAAATTCTGGAATAACATCAACAATAAAATCATACATCTCATTAAATGAAGCAGAAAATAAAGTTGCTGCCCTATGGGGTTGGAGTTTAAAGGGATTTCAAAGTGATGGGCGTTTTAGTGCTGTGATACCATTAAATAAGGTTTTAGGGTTTGCAGAAGATTACAATAAAATAGTGATAAATTGCAAACATGAACTTATATTGAACAGAAGTAACAGTAACTTAAATAGCGTTATCCTTACTGATGATATTGTTCATTTTCAAATAGATATACAAAGAGTCCAGTGGAGGGTGCCACACATAAAAGTATCAGACCGAGAACGACTGACACTTTTAAAACATTTAGAAAGAGATAAACCTATTCAGATGGCGTTCAGAAATTGGGATTTATATGAGTATCCGTTACTGCCTAAAACCACAAAGCATTCTTGGTCAGTTAAAACTGCTTCACAGTTGGAAAAACCCAGATATGTAATTTTTTGTTTACAAACCAATCGAAAAAATAATAAAACTAAAGACAGTTCAGTATTCGATCATTGTGAAGTAACAAACCTTACGCTCTTTTTGAATTCACAATATTATCCATATGAACCTTTAGGCTTAAAGTTTTCTGAGAACAAATATAGTATATTATACGAAATGTTTGTGAAATTTCGTCAGTCGTATTACAACTGTCCAGTAGACCCGTTGCTTGACCTAAAAGAGTTCAAAGAAAAAGCCCCTCTCTTTATCTTAGACTGCTCAAGACAAAATGATAGCCTAAAAACAGGTCCAGTGGACGTGAGGTTGGAAATTGAATGTTCTACAGAAATACCAGATAATACGACTGCATATTGTTTGATTATAAACGATCGACTTGTGGAATACAAACCTCTCAGCAACATTGTGCGCAGGTTATCATGATTGCTATTGTGGATGTTCAAGGCTTCAAAACAGAAACAAATGAATTTATAATAAAAGAAATCGCTATATTGTATAATAAAACATTACAAGTGTTTTTAATTAAGCCACCATTTTCATTTGGAAAATTAACGAAACAAGAAAAAAAACAAGTTAGTTGGATTGAACGTAACAGAAAGATACACTGGCGTGAAGGATTTGTACCCTATTCTAATTATCAGAATTTGGTTATAGATATTTTAAGAGATAAATGTATCTACGTCAAAGGTTCAGAAAAAGTGTTGTGGTTAAAGCATATTTTAGAAAATAGTAATTGTAATGTATTCAATTTAGAAGATAAAGGTTGTCCTAGTTTGATAAGTTTATACGATGAATATAAATATTCTCAAGATTTATATAACTGTATTTATCATGACTCTGTATGTGCTTTAAAAAATGTATTGTGTTTAAATAAGTGGTGCTTTGATAATAAAATTTTAAAATAAATATTTTCTTGTTTTCTTTCTTTATTTAGTTAAAACACATCTTAGCGTTTTTTATCCCCACCTCTGTCCGGTCTTTATAAGTTGTTGACAACAGCGGGACGATATCATTATACGTTTATAATTGAATAAGAAGTAAATAGAACATGTCTCAAAATGAATACAAACCTCGATATGACATGTATAACACGTTTAAAATGCGTGAATTTTCATTTAATTATTACTGGAGGACGTTTAATAAAAAGAAAAGATTAGTGAGGGAAATGGCTGACGCAGGATTTTTTTATTATGGAAATAGTATAAATGATATTGCAGCATGTTTCTCATGTGGAGGTGTTATCGAAGATTGGGAGATTTATGATGATCCTTGGATGCAACATGCTATACATTATCCTGAGTGTTTTTATTTGAACGCTGTGAAAGGAAAGGAGTATATAATTAAATACGCATATCTCCATCACAGCATTAAACTTTTAGCATTGTAGTGTGATGGTTCGATCTTAATCAACGCTTGCTTCATCATGAGAGAATAAATTAATATTATTCACATTATGCTCCATTCATCGAAATTTGATTTGGAGGGCATTTCTAAACTTATTTTCAAGAATGCTAGTGGTGAGATTCTATTTAGTCAAGACATAGCTGACCAGAAAATAATTAACACCAGTTCATCAAAACTTCAGGATAATACAAACAACACAGAGCAAAACTCAGCAAATTCCACCTTTGAAAATATGCAATATCTTACACTCAAGAGTTGTCACAATGAGTTCCTTACATTTGCTCGAGTTGGCAACGCACATCCTGGTCCTGAAAAATCCTCATTAGAAGTCGTTTCATGTGAATGAAAAGAGCAGTCAGTGTAGTTGATAGAGCAGTTAATCATCAACACTTATAGCGACAACATGTATCAGTTTATACAACCATCATATACTCCATCGATTCCACTCTTGCATTTTGAACTTTGCAAGTATATGTATCAAGTTTCCAGCTCCACGATTCCATATATTAAAACATATTTGAAGCCATCAAATCAAATCAATGGATTACTGGAAGAGTGCATTGATATTGCTAATAGGATAACATTAAGTAAAGACGAGTGGGGCATGATATTTATGGAAAACGCCTCTGACATATCAGGATTCTTCACATCTGGTTCAATTCCTTTACCAAAGCAGCAGCCGCAACGAGAACGACAAGTGATCAAGTATATAAACCTGCCTGAACATGAAGAAGGAAGCAAAAAATTCGTCACAATTGACATTGGAACCAAATCGATCGTCATCTGTTGTGAAGAGTGGTGGTGTCTGAATCATTTACTGAATTGCCTTGATTCACGTTTACGTCACTTAACTAGGGTAAAGGGTTACTATGAGAACCGTATTAATTTCTTTAGAAAACGATTCAAGCTCGCCCAACCGAAATCAATGTCTGAAGCCTATGCAATTATGGAAAATGTCTATGATGAAATGTCAACAGTGGATCAAGAAATCAAATGTTTTGTAATCGATTATTTATTCTTCTCATGCTTTTTATGAATAATGATAATAAAATGTGTTACTTAGTTGACAGCATACTTTGTTTCTTTTTTCACGATACCAACCACAAACCAACCACAAAAAGTAAAAAAAATATTATAAATTGATTATTCAAATCATTCAGTTCCTAATACAAAATAACACTAGATCAGTCTTTCGAATAGAATGTTGAATAGAAAGTATGAAATAATATTTGAATGATGAAATGAATAGTAAAATTGGGGTGACCTGGATCTCCCTGATCCAGGTCCCCCAATTTTACCCTACTGTCAATGACACCTTCGGCTTCGGCTTCGGCTTCGGCCGAAGGTTTTGGTGAATACCGATTAATCGGCTTCGGCTTCGGCTTCGGCCAGAATTGCACCTTCGGTCGGACACTAAGCTTTAATAATGCTCATGTGCTTAACATAATCAACTTGTATAAATGGTGATTAGAAAGCAGGTTTGAAATAGATTTTGAAAATATTGAAACAATTGATGACAACCACTTCCATTTTTGGACAGCTTTAACCTTTTGAACGCCAGAGTATAAACGTATCGCCGTACCCGACGCCAGGCCACTTTAACAAAACAACACACACACACACACACTTAAAACAACAAATTTCTCGATATTGGTGGTTTATTTATATTAGTTTCATGCAATACAATATAGACGGAAGCTTAAACTTTTAAATTATATAAATAAAAACACACAAAAGTAATGATTAAATTGTATATTTCATAATATGGTGCGACCCGCGCGACGTGTATTTTGTCATATATTTGTGACGTTGGCTTTCAGGGTAAGATTTCGTTTGTCACATATATGTGACAATGGCGTTCAAAGGTTAACTAAAAATCAGTTTATAACTATTTTAGAACAAAAACCGTCTCTTCGCAATAGGTCTGATCGTCCTGCTACCAGTTTAGGAATTTATTTGACTAAGAACTGGTCATTCTGATGAGCGCTTAGCTACGAAATTCCAAATATCTAGAAGAACATTAAAGAGGAAGTTAAAAATAGCAAGAGAATGCTTAACTGAAGATGTTGTTCCACGTTACCTGGGCTTAAATCATATAACCAGAGAAGAAGTGGTGGCACGAAATCATCGTATCCCAACCCATATTTTTGGTGGTAGCCAAAATGAACCGGCAGCCATTCTTTTGTTCGACGGAACATAGCGTATGCATATTTACCTTCAGAAGAGTGCGAATTTCATTTTCCAAAGAAAAACCTACAGCCTTCACAAATTCCGCAACCAGCCCCCTTATTCACAAACACACGATATGCTTCCGTATCGTATCGAACATTAATCATTGTTATCGTAGGAGTCTTCTCAACGCTGTTCACAAGTCCAAAACCCGAAAATTTTGTCAGTTTAAATCAAATAGACGCCCGCTATTCTTCCAACAGCTATTTGCTGTTGAGGGCAAGTCAAATCAGGTTATCGAAATGTCAGGTTTTCGATACGATAGCCTGTCGTATGGTTGTGAATCAGGGCTCTGGTAAAGCCTTTTCTAATCGTATGTAGGGTCGAGTTGCCTAAATCGGACCGGTTCGTAATTTGTACCACGTCAAAATCTACCAAACCATAATATTTCGTTTTTAATTGGCAACATTAAAAAGCAGCGCTACCAACATTACGCAATGGCAAACATTTTGGATGCGATGACACAACAAAGTGCAGAGTAGTAAACAAAAATATTTATTACGGCGTTATGATCTTATTTTATGACTGTTTACCTAAGGATTTGTTGTCGCAACGGTAAGTACAACGCAGTTATTATATATGTTTTTGGAAAGTATGCATATTAGTTTATTTTTTGAGAATATAGTTTTATGTTTAGCATTTCGAGGTTATGATGCCGGCTCGTATAAAAATAAAACTTAGTGTTGCCTTATTTGTACCGGGTAGGGTACTCCTAAAATGTACCGGTACAATTTAGGTGTATGGTGGTTCTCCAACTCGTTTGTTAGGTAACTAGATTGAAATATTTATATACCAGAGACTGACTCGAGCAAGGAAATTATTCGAACCAGTACAAGCAACTTCACTGTAAAAAGTATCGGAAACAGCTAAAACTAGGACAGAGACTCAAAAACAAAAGAAAACACCTAAATTAGAGACTAAAAAGTGGAGGGTAAAAAAAGAATCATCCACAAGCAGTGAATCTGAAATAGAGGAAATTGTGCTACAAGATGAATCTGACGATGATGAAGAAATTGATTTAGATGATGAAAATTATTGCTGTGTGTGTAATGGCTATTACTATGATAAAAAGGGACCAAAAGTGGAATGGGTCAAGTGTGTAAGATGCCAAAAATGGTTTCACAAAACATGCGGAGACAACCCTGACATTTGTATAAAATGCTGGAAAAAGAAAAGAATTGATTAACCTTTTCTTTTCAAATAACTCTTGTCTTTTCTTATCTCAAACTTTATTAACAATTATTAAGAATTCTAAAGATGTACAAGTATGTCCCTATATTGAAATCATAAGGCTGATTTTAGTTCATAATATGAAAGTTTTATTTAGACTGATTAAGATTAAAGTAGAATAAGAGGAACCTTAACCCTCTATTGCATACAAAGCCAATTTTGGCTGCTCAACTTTAGTAATTTATTTCTACCCTAATTTTAAACAAAATTATAAAATGTCTATGTAGTAATATTAAGGAATTCAAACTGAACCGAAACGTAATTTTTATTATCTATGGCCAACGTCATGTGTCATTATAACCTCACTTTTCTCCGGTGTGAACGCGACGTCGTTCTTAGTGAAATTTATTGCAGCTTTGTTGGTGGAAATTAAATAGAAAAGGTAAGAAAATTGATGTTAAAAAATGTAAATAATGTTCTGCAAAACCTCTGTTTTGACCCCTATCACAGTTTATTCAAAATATTTGTTCCTTATACTTCATTTTCAATATTTTCTACAGGAGCCAATTTTGGCTTCGCATGCATTTACGATGAAGTATGTTTGCGCCTAAAATGGCTTCGCATGCATTCAGAGTTTTTTTTTTATCTTTCCAGAATGCTTCCTTCACGCTTTTATGGCACTGCTAACTGCATTAAACCTATTCCTGGTGATGGCTCTCTTAGTAACGATGATTCACTATCTGATTCCGATGACGATGTTCCGCTTTCGCGCTTGCGCAACCAAACACGTAAAAAACCTATAATTATTCTACCATCCGATTCCGATACTTCCGATGACGAAATAGTTGATCCTAGACCTAAAAATTTGAAACAGAAGCGAGCAGTTAAGGAAAAAATTATCTGGACTAAAGGAAAAATGCCAGCGTATGATGAAAATAATTTCAATTTTAGTGGTAGCCTGGAATTGCCAGAGTTTACTCAAGAATTAGAATCACCTGCCGAATTTTTCCAATTTTTTTTCACAGAAGATTTGATAACATTTATTACGGAACAGTCAAATCTGAAATCTACTCAGGTCAATGTTAACAAGCCAGCAAATATCACAACTACTGAGATTGAGCAATTTATAGGTATTGTCAAACAATAATCAACAGTGGCCTACTATAATAAGTTTTAAACTTTAGAAACTATCGTGTAACATAACAAAATTGTAAATGTTCTTTAACTTCTCATAAATTACTTATTAATTATAATAATCATATTATTATTTATAGTGTAGACAAAATACCTGGTCAAACTATTACAGAACACAGTATTTACTCATAAATATAAACAACAGACTTGACTATTGGACCAACTCTGTAATTAATATGAAAAACTAGCGGCCCGGTACGTGCTTCGCTACGTATAAAGTGAAATGTGATAAATGAAGAACCGCTCAATCGATTTTGTGCAAACTTCACATAAACCATCTACTAAATAGTTCGAACAAAGCCTAAACATTTTGTTTGGATCGGTGAGCCCGTTCTTGAGTTATAAAATTACAACGAAAAGTGGCATTGATTTTTATATATGAAAAAATAATAATATCAACTGTTCCATACATTTTGATCGTGTAGGTCGGTATTGCATTGTTGTACGGAACAACCGTTTTTTTTTATATTTCAGAGTTGGTCCCATAGTAAAATTCTATTGTTCATATTCATGAGTAAGTGCTGTATTCTATAAAAGTTTGTCCAGGTATTTTGTTTACACTCTATATTTGTCGATTGGTAATTTGTAGCAAATAGTCTTAAACACATGATCGTACTCTTTAAAACAAACAATTTTCCAAAGGAAACGAATTATTTTGATTGATTTTTTTTTAAAAAGGTCGCGTAAACTGACTTAATTGCGTTTAAGCAGTAGGTAGTGATTATATAAATTTTAAACAAAGAAATTGAAATAAATCGTTCTTTTGGGAAAGCTGTCTGTTAACATAATATGTTGGTGTATTTATCACCAGTCACACTAATGAAAACATCTTAGGCAAAGAAAAATCAACTTTGGCTTCGAATAAGAAATACTAAATAACTAAGTTTTAAACTCGCGTAACATAATAAAATTCTAAATTCTCTTTTAAGTCTACAAAATAATAAAACGTTATTACTTGATGTCAGAAAAATGAAATAATAATGTTTAATAATTTTATTTCAACAACATGAAATAGAATCCTAATCCTTTCTTATCCTTCACTCTCAACTACCTACTTACTTAATTTTCGTCACTGTCGCTGAGATCAAAAAAATTTTTAAACCTACCCAGTTTTATAACATCACTTTCTTTTGATTTAGAGGAACATGGTTTTCCTCCTCCCTCTGTGTTTGGCAAAGAAGTAAAATCAACCATTTCTGGAAAATCTTTGGTCAAGTCATTTGACGAAACGTTTTAACGTTTCGGATTTAAAAGGTTTGTTAAGTCATCAAGGGAATAATTGACTCTAATATTTGACAAAATTGTGGGCGCGTCTGATTTTGTTATCGTTTTCTTCATATCAGATGCTAGTTTGGTTCGTTTAATGTTGGTGTTAGATTCCGAGAGTACTTTAGTAGGATGTAATATTGTTTGAGGGCCAGTGTGAACTCGTTTAACTATCGTTGCAAATGGAGCGGATTTCTGGTTTTGTGTTTGTAAACTGGAACCATCGTCATCGGTATCACTGGAAGTTTTTACTAACAAATTTGCAGCGTGAGATCCGGGTTATAGTACTTTAGATGTTCCAGATGCAGCTTTGGATGTAGACTTTTTAACAGATTGTAAAATGAAAGTTTCTTCTTCATCAGAATAAGCAATTTGTCGAGTTGGTTTTCTTTTAGGTGCCATTAACAAGCAATGTTTTTTTAGGAACAAGCAATCGCAAAACCCTCTTTTTCCTGAGCAATTACAGAAACAACTCAAAGTTCTATAATATATGTCATTGGTATGATCATTTACCGCCTGTATTTGGTGTAGTTTTTGCGAGTTGGGTACAGGTATTAAAGAATTCAGGGCAGTTTCATTGCATTCTTTGATAAGATTTATATCTTTGTCATTGACAATGAAAAGTGTTATTCTACATTCATCTTTCAAAAGAGCAAGAGCAGTTTCAGCATCCGTAACATCTCTTCCATGTGAGACTTTTTGGTCTAAGAGTCGTTTTATAACTCCTCCTATACCATCAGCAGGGCCCTTTCCATGGTAAGACTCGGAAAAATTCCAAGTCCCTTTAACAAAATCCAACTCGTTCAAAGTTTTCTTAAATAGGTAGAAGTTCTTTTTTTGTTTGTACTGGGTAGTGAAAATACGTGCAGAATTGTCACTTCAGGGTACTTCCTTTTGATATCCATCAAAACTGGATTCAAATGTGCCCAAATGGCTTCTGGTGCATGATTAGTTGAATCCGAGAATGTGCAATAAGACTGAGGCCTCGTATTTTTTTTGTACACAACACTAGTGTGTAAAGTCATTTGGTACTGGGAAGCGCCAAAGTGGACGGCTTGAATTTCTTCGTGGAGTTTGCATGCGTAATTCTCCGAGAAATCACAATGAAGAACTACTTCGTTATCTTCAAGCTGATCTTTTAGATTTCTGTAGGTTTTATATTGGTGGGAAATATTGAAAACATGTACCAAGTACCTTTTCAATTCTGCTTCAAACAGACATAAAAAGTTTTCTAACCTATCAGATTTTGTCTCTGTCACTACTCGTTTTGACTTCTTAGTTTCGTTATCCTTTTCGTATTCGATTTTTTAAATGACCACTCCAGCCACGAAATATTCTCTTCTTTCCTTAATATGTCATACTGCAAAGATATTTTATTGCACACATTACATTCAGAATACATGCACTCCTTTGATCTTTTATCACATACGGTAGCTTCTACAAGGTCACTTAATTCATGAAACGATGTTAATATCTTTTTCTTTTTCAAAGCAATAAATTTGAATTCCATGTTGGCATGAATTTTACAAACACAAGTATCTTGGTCTCTAAGGAGTGGGCTGACAATATGGAATGGCTTGTGTCTGACAAATGTGACGTAAGATATTTGGATACCCGTATCTTCCTTAAATTTTTTATGTAAATTAATTAAATTGTCAAGAAGATAACGCTTCTGCATCTTTATTTTTTTCTGCGTCTTTGTTTCTTTCTTCCCTGCAGAAGAGCGACTTAAATCGTCTTGGAAATAAAACTGACGAATTTTCTTGGCTATTATACTGCGCTTGGTGAATTGCGTTTTTTGTGTGAACGGATTCTTCCTTTTAAGCCAATGCAGTACCCTAATCGAGTGCGTAATTTATATTTTCCAGCTATGTCTGTGTTAAAAATATTTTTCAAAATGTTTTTTTCCTTATTACTTTTAGCAGCCTTATATTGTTTTACTAAAGCTTCATTCAAGACCATGTTTTCTAGAATAATTCTCTTTACTTTATCTCTATCTTTTTCTTTGTTAATACTCAGTTCTTGCATAATTGAGTTTACTTTTGATTCAGGTGTTAAAATTGGTTCAGGAATTCCTTCTCCATTTGCTTTTGGATCGACAGATTTTTGGCATTGTAAAAGAATTTTTTGTCTGAATACTTTCTTTTTGAGAGCCCGTATTTCTTTCTTTTGTTTTTCTATTTTGCTGGCCTGCTTTTTTAGTCTCTTCTTCAAATTATAGTAATTTCGTAAATATAACTTCCGTGATTTTGTCTGTTTTTCATCTTTATTTATTTCTTGACATTTTTGTTTCTGATTTTTCTTCAGTCTTCTCCAATTCCTTCTTCTTAAAGCTTTTTGACTCTCTGTTAGTTTAAAAACTTTGACATATTTACTTTTGATCCTTTCCAAATTCTTTCGATTTATTTCATTATACTTTTCAGGATTGTTTAACTTGAGTTTTTCTCTGTACTTACGTTGTCTTTCTGCGGGAGTCATCGGCATTCCTGTATAAAATAACACACGTTCTCATTAATCAAATATTCATATTGATGACAAAATTACTATTATTATTAAATTACACGTCCACGTCACATGTCTACAAGTAGTATGCATGGTATGGAACGCCCATTAATATATTTATCTTTCTCTATGGTCCACTATGGCGGACGTTGACAAACGGAACTTTGAATTCATCTTGCATTACTAAATATTTTGAAATAAAAACTGACGAGTTCAGAGAGGTTAAAAACTACGTATTAATTCATTTTTCTATTTTTAATATATAATATTATTTACTATGTATGTGTACTTGGAATGTACTTTTTTGTCCATGTCTTTTCGATGGTGTTTCTTTTTGTAGATCTTTGTTCTGTGACTCATTTAAAGATATCAGCGATGGCAATGATAGTTCAGTATTATCTAAAATGTAATTTTCAATTTCGCCATCTCCTAGGGCTAAACAATCATGAGAAAGAGCCAAAAGACTCGAGGACGGCCTAGGTGGCGTGTAACTTTGGTTCACGCTATTCTTCTCAGTTTCATTTACGATAGTTTCTGGATTATTTTTATCACAGTAGCTTGGGACTTGATCGTCTTGTAGAGTCACTTCGTTCTGTCGACTTAGTACATTACCTCGGTCATATTCAGATTCCTGTATGCGCTCACGTAACGCTAGTTCTCCAGAAGCGCCTGGTACTTGATCATTTATAGTTTCAGACTCTTGTTCCTGCGTAAGCTCCCCCAATGCAATATCTGATATAGCAAATTCAGCATCAGACAGAGCATTTGGATTGACTGGATAGATTCCGCTGCCGCGAAAACCACTTATTGCATTGGCAGGTGTAGTTGCTCGAATCCACGCCCTTGCTATCAGTTGACCAGAATTGTACCGGTTCAGTTTTTTTTGTGGATTGGTGCGAATAAAATTGTTTGTCTCCGCATAATAGTATTTTTTAAACGGTCCGAATACAGATACGCCTAAAGGTTGTAAAGCAGAAGTAGTATGACTAGGTAAACAAAGCAGTATCACATCATTGTCACGAGAAGTTTCTAGCATATTGACAGAACTGGAATGTGATGAATGACCATCTAAAATTAGTAATACCTTTCCTGGAGGCTTGTGGGGTATAAAATGTTCAGTCAGCCACTTGTAAAAAAGTTCTGAGGAAATATATGCTGATTTCTTTTGCATATAAACTTTGGAACCAAGAGGTAAGTCCTTCTTCAAATTCTGGCTTTTTATTTACCCCCTTGATAATTAGAACAGGTGGGAGAAAATTGCCAATAGCGTTGCAACAAGCAACAACGGTAATTGTTTCACCTTTTTCACCGGAAGTAAGTGATTTTACTGCTCTAGTACCTTTCTTGGCTAATACCTTGCCAGGTTTATTGTTGAGTTGGACACCGCTTTCATCCATATTGAAAATTCGCTCCGGCTTATCCAGTAAATCATTATTAGTTAAGACGGTTATGAGCAGATCAAAAAATTTGGCTACTTCGGCCCTGCTTAGACCCTTCGCTCTTTGAATTGATAAGCCCTCAGCTTGCCTCACAACTATTTCGGGATTTCTTTCAAGGAAACTTTTCAACCATTGCGGTCCAGCCATCTTAGTTTCATTATTAAAATTGTGCTTCAATCCTAGTTTGTCGGCAAACTGATAGGCTAATTGGCGAATTAAACTCCTTTCAGGAGGAAATCCTGCGTCTCCGAGCTTCAATATATGGGATACTAGTCTTTTTTCATTTTCAAAGCCAAGGACCGGGTATTTTCCTAAAAATGTTAAAAATACAATTAGATAAGTAGGTAGGTATGTAAATAGATTATTTTATTTATAAGCTCAGTAGAGCTTCCGGAAGAGTGGGTCTTAAAATGAATATGGACAAAACCAAGGTCATGTTGAATGCCCATGTCACACCCACTCCTATCAAGATCGGAGACTACACTCGAAGTTGTTGACGATTATGTGTACCTGGGACAAACGGTCCAGTTAGGTAGGTCTAACTTCGAGAAAGAGGTAAATCGTCGAATCCGACTCGGTTGGGCAGCGTTCGGGAGGTTGCGCGGTATCTTCTCGTCCAACTTACCGCAGTGTCTCAAGACGAAAGTTTATGACCAGTGTGTGTTGCCAGTGATTACATACGGGACCGAAACGTGGTCGCTCACAATGGGCCTCATCAGAAGGCTTAAAGGCACTCAAATGGCAATGGAGAGGGCTATGCTCGGAGTTTCCTTGCGTGATCGAATCAGAAATGAAGACATCCGCAAGGAAACCAAGGTTACCGACGTAGCCCGAAGAATTGCCAAACTTAAGTGGCAGTGGGCAGGGCACATTGCTCGCAGAACGGATGGCCGATGGGGCCGAAAAGTTCTGGAGTGGCGACCGCGAACCGGAAGACGTTGCGTCGGAAGACCTCCCACTAGGTGGACCGACGACCTGGTGAAGGTTGCGGGAATCCGCTGGATGCGAGTCGCATGGGACCGGTCAATGTGGCGCCACTTGGGCTCCCCCCATCACACCATCGTCCACTGCTGGACATAGGCCTCCGCCTATGTCCAGCAGTGGACGATGGTGTGACTGGAGTGGATAGAATTTTAAATCCTTGACATACCTTGGGTTACCAGTAGCTGGTTTCTCTTTTCATACCGTCTTCTTAAGGTTCGAGAGGATATGCCATAAATCCGGGATATTTCGTTGATACTTTTTTGTTTTTTATTTAGTTCTTCGAACGCAAGTGCTAAACTATCTTCTGTCCAGTTGATGTGGCGCGGCACCACGCCTGACTTTCGTTTATACTTGCGAGGCATTTTGCTGTTGAATATTTATTTTATTTAATATAAACTTTAATGAAAACAAATAAAAAAAAATCACCAAGAAAAAATAGTAAAACCAAATGAAAAAATAACTAAGAAAAAAAAATCTGTCTTTGCTCGTCAAAAATGTATAGTTACGGATAGTTGCCCTAGGGCAACTATCCGCAAAAGACAGATAGGCAACTATCCTTTTTAATACGGATACTTGCCCTTTTTATTTACGAAATAAATTAAAAATATTTAACAATAAAACGCAATAAACAGTGCAATTTGAACTCTAATGCATTCAAAGAAATATTTTTTTACGAAAATCGCAATCAGTTATAAAAATATTTAACAGAGATTACTTACCAATATAATTCTGACGCTCGTCGAAGTATCGCCGCGGAAGATTTTTACTCACACGGACAAAACACGTGCGCCTACTTCAACGGCTTACGCGGCACTGAGGCCTGCGCGGGGGGCGCTTTCAATTATAACCGAAAAGAAACACTGTCAATACGTCTAACATAGAGCATTTGAAACTGAGGCATGTATCCGTCCGAGGCAACTATCCGGCTTTTACCCTAATTTACATCACAATTAGAGTCATAAAGATATTGTGCAATTAAAACATGTAAATATGTGAGTAGTTTCTTCTTTATGTTATTTTTTGTAACGCACTTCTGCTTAAGGACACTAGGTTGCTATATGAAAATATTATGAGACTGAAGAAGTAAATATCTTTTTTTTTTTCTTAATTACCTTTTATTATGATCTGAAATGTTAAAAACCATCTGGAAAAAATGTTGCTCTAAGATAATAATACCAGTTTGATCACTTCTTTGCATGTTTTTTGGATAATATTCACTTGGACGTTTTAATACAACAAAATGTACAGAAATGTACAGAAAATGCCATTAGCCATACACCATGATCCTGTGCTTCGCAGGCATGTGTGCTGCGTGGTTCTCAGTGGATTGCTACTCCTGGATCCATAAAACATGCGAGAAGACTCAGTTTGGCATTGGTATCTTAGACCTAACGACGTGTTTCTATTGAACCGTGGCTTTCGGGATTCGATCCCTGCTATTGAAGAACGTGCATATAATCCCTACATGCCGCCAACTAAAGGAAGAGGAGAACAGTTATCTACACCCGACGCCATTGATATATAAAATATATATCAATGCCCGACGCTAATAAATCTCGGTTAATTACAGTGTGCCGTTGGCTGATCGAAACAATTAATGAACGATTTAAGAAAGATTTCAAAATATTTCGACATACATATTTTAATGTTGCGATGCGAATTATTGCTTCACTATGCTGTAGTACTTTCCACTTCCATGCTTTTAGAATAGTTCGTTCTTAAGTTCCGCGCAATGTATGACAACACTAGAAGCGACATGTCTATGATTTAAAAAAATATTATTTTCTGTCACTTTCTTCTTCTGTTGTTCGTGGCGGTCGTTAAAATAGATTGTGACAAAAAAACGTTAAAATATACATATTCAACGGGAAAGCCAGGTAAAAAACTATTTGTGTGTGTTAACCATATGAGGCCATGAGAGCCTGAGTGGCCTAACTACTTAAACAATTGTTTTCAGTAGTAAGGAAAAAACAGAAGCCCTGATTTCAAATAATTTTAACTTTAGTAAATAAATATATTTTATCATTATTTGCTGGCCAAATCTCTTATTATGTAATATTCTTTATATTTTAGGAATCATACTAACCCTAGGCACCATAATAGTTTTTTTTTTTTAGATAGGTCGTTGGCATTTGGGGTTTGAGATTTATTGAAAAAAAAAAGCACAGTCCAAATTATTTATTATAATAAAACTATCCCTACATCATGGTATAATAAAATATACTTCGACTGGCATTCTCTTCCCGTGACAGCTGGGTCACGTGATTGGCCTAAGAATACGTTATCAGTTGCGAAGCGGCTCAAACTTTTTTAGTGGGGAAAAAGATAAAAATAATACAATGGGTACTCAATTTTTATAATTTTTAATAAATCGACATATTATTTGATACTTTTTGTATTTTTTTACTTTGCTTCTTTTTTAAATGATTGCATATTATGGTTTTATTTAGTTCCCTTACTCGTTGATAGGTCCTCGATCGAACTAAACAGAGTACTACTTCATAATCAATTTGAGGATACAAGTCCTTTTTGGCATCATGAACAAATCCGAGTGAAATTTGTGAAAATGAATTTTTCATCGTGCAACGATTCACCGTGGTATTTATTCAATTCTCTCTCCATTATATCAGCAACCATGACCATGACCAATTCGTTGCAAGGGTAAATTAGTTTTCCCCTCGAAACAAAAAAAAATCCAATCACAGGCTACGCTACCTTTTTTTTTTTTTATGGATGGGAAATCATCAAATGACCCCTCCCACTCTGGGTGGAGCGAAGGGAGTGTCAGACTCTTACTGACTAAAACCCATCCGTGTTCCTTCCTTAGCCCTTTATGTTCCGGGGTAGCGGTAACCCTTTCGGACAATCCCGCACCCCCGGCAGGCTTCGGCCCTGGCAGGCCCCTTCCTTTATGCTGACATCTCTTTGAGGCGCGCGTGGAACACGTACGCGCCGTCCGGCATGGGCCTGGTCCTGATCGGACGGTGAGCTACCCATTACTCTCCGTCCGCAGGCCCGCGCCTACGGTGGCCGGGAGTCGTCACGCGGCTCCCGACGCCCGTAGCGTCTTCCGCGGCGGCTGGGGTGTGAGGCTCTCTCCCTCAGCCGTTCCACCTCCTTCGCTAGCATGACTGCTTCGCAGAAGGAGGTGACCGCCCCCCACTCCCTCTCGCCCCGGACCATGGCTTGAACCAGGGCCGGACGCGAGAGGTCGCCGCCGCTGTCGATCGCCTCTACGAGGGCACGGCGGTGCTCCGCCCATGCGGGGCATACCTCCACCGTATGCTCCACCATGTCCTCTGGGCGATCCTCGCAGTGGTGACACCCGGGCGTCTCCTCCCGCCTGATGATGTGCAGGAACCTCCCAAAACATCCGTGTCCGTTGAGGACCTGCGTCAGGCGATAGGTGAGGACGCCGTGACGCCTCTCTAGCCACTCCTCAAAGAGGGGTCTTACCGCCACTATCGCGGCGTGCCCTGCGCTGGGTTGCGAAAGTCGCTCCTTCCATGCCACCATGAGATCGTGCCGGAGGTCTGTCCGCTCCGCCGCGATTTGCCGCGGAAGCGGAGTTTCCCCCCGGCTCAGTGCCTCCGCGCGCCACTCATACAGGCGCGCGAGGACTATCGCCTCCAGATCCCATGGCGGCAGTCCGGCAAGGAGGCTTGCCGCCTCGCCCGAGATCGTGCGGTACCCCCGGATCAACCTTACGGCTACCACCTTTTGGGGCGCGTTCAGATAGTGGGCGGCTCGCCGCCGCAGAGAACGCGCCCACACCGGGGCCCCGTATAGGGCCATGGACCGCACGACCCCCGCGTAAAGCCTCCGGCAGGAGGTGTTTGGCCCCCCCAGGTTGGGCAGGAGCCGCTTGAAGGCGGCCCCGGTCCTCTCCAGTTTGGGGGCCAAACGTAGGAAGTGTTCGACGAAGTTCCACCGGCTGTCGAGGACGAGACCCAGGTATTTCATCGTTGCCTCGACGCCGATGTAAACCCCTCCCACCGTTAGTTGGGATCCCGATGGTGGCCCGTTCCGAGGCCCATGGAAAGACATGGCCTCGGACTTGTGCAATGCCACCTCGAGACCCAACCGCCGGATTCTTTCCACGACTATCGCAACCCCGCGTGTCATCGCGTCGGCCGCCGCCTGATGCGACCTCCCTTGCGCCAGAACCAGCGTGTCGTCAGCGTAGCAAACCACGCTGACGCCATCAGGGAGGTCGGCCCGCAGCACCCAGTCGTAGCCGATGTCCCACAGGAGCGGCCCCAGAACCGATCCCTGTGGGACACCGCACGACATCTCTCGCCGGTTCCACTCCCCGTTGCGACCGGGGTACGCTACCTGGATCAATATTTTGTGTCTCGTCTCCAAGATGTGGATATTTTCGTAAAAACCTGTAAGCAACATAACCGCTTATATATTTTAGACCTTGATCTCTGATTTCTTCAGCAGCTATTTGCGTTTCAATATTGTCAAGTTATAGGTTTTCTTCATTAGTCGGAATATACGAACTAAGATCGTGATTAAAGACTACAGCATCTTCGCTCACTTCGTCAATATCCGTTAGCATTTCTATATCTTTTAGTAACTGCTCTTCATCTGCAGTCGGTTTATACGTGCAGAGATCATTTTCGATTGATGAGATCAAATTATTATCTTCGGACTCAGTGTCGTCATTGTTAGATTTTAAGTATCGATCTAACACATTTGTTATAATGGAATCATTTTCACGATCTTCCAGTGGAGTTACTAAACAGGATATGGCAGGATCATTGCGAGTGTTGCTTGTATATTTGAATACATCTGCAGAATGTTTTCCGAGAATGTATCGTTTTAGTCGGTGTATAAACGAAAGTCCAGTTGGGTGGTCGCTAGTAGCAGCCATGCCTCTTATGTAGAGAAAAAGTTCTCCAAAATGTCCTGATTCAATCGGGAGGTTAAAATATACTCGAAATTTGAACCTAGCCTTTCCTGATGATCAGCTAATAAATTCGTAAGCTATTTATTCGAAATTAAAATTCCTCTATGAAAGGGGAGCTTGTTTGATTTATTTTTGTCGGTTTTTGTATTCTTGATTAAATCATTCACTTTTTCTATCGCTTCATTTTGCAATGACAGGTTTATCCCGTATGCTTTTTTATGCCCCTCGAATTTTAACCTGGCATAAAAAACGTCAAACCATTCATTGAATGTTTTTAAAACTATAGTTGAAACTAGTTTTCATCTGGCATGAACCCTTTTTGACCACACCATTCTACGGCTAAAGCAGTTGTGTTCGAGAAAAGTTGAGCAGCAGGCCGTACCTTTTGTCTTTGTGAACCTTGTAAATTCAGATGATTTGGTGTCAGTTTGTGTGCTAATTTAAGGTCGTGTTGAGACAACGACAATACTTTTTTATCGTATCTTTGACCAATAACTTGTTTTCATACTGAAAACCAAAATCTATAAAATGGTTTCTGGCCAATTTCAATAGGTGCGGTACATCAATAAACACCTGAACTTTTATATTTTCGTCTGATGGATGTTTAACTTTAAACCAAGTTTTTTGGTCTTTTTCAACGCCAATGTTAAGATCGCTGAGTAGCCCCTGATTTCCTGGATCCATATAACACGTTATTGAAACGACAATTAAATTAGAGTTATACAATATTTTTATCAAATCCATTAGTATATCAGAGCCCTGATTCACAACCATACGACAGGCTATCGTATCGAAAACCTGACATTTCGATAACCTGATTTGACTTCCCCTCATCAGCAAATAGCTGTTGGAAGAATAGCGGGCGTCTATTTGATTTAAACTGACAAAATTTTCGGGTTTTGGACTTGTGACCAGCGTTGAGAAGACTCCTACGATAACAATGATATTAATGTTCGATACGATACGGAAGCATATCGAGTGTTTGTGAATAAGGGGGCAGTTGTCATATTTTTATCAAATTTATAAAAAATGGGTTGCTTCCATTTTCCACATAAGCCAGTATTATGTGGTCCAACTTTTTGCTCATTTTTTCGGTCAATTTCTATTTTATTGGAGATATAAATTTCGTCAAAAGATAATGCTACTATTCTTTGAGCTTCCGTGAAATCCTTAGCCTTGAATTGCATTAAAGTTATTACATTTTCTAATGCACCCTCTCCTCAATCTCGAATTTTGATGCCCACTTACGTAGCGTCGAGAATCCTGGCAGTGGAGTCCCGACAACATTCCTCATATACCTATAGCCCTTAGGACTTATTCTTCGGAATGTGATTGCGGCTGCAATATATTCGGCGGACCATCGAATACGACGCTTATTGGAGCAAGTTAAGATACGAATGCTATTCTCATTCAAATAAATTATCGGGAAACAGGGACAGGGTACTATAAAATATATTTTGTCAAGTTCTTTGTAAATTGAAAGAGCTATTTTGCAGTTAATATGTTCTCTTTTAAAACAAGAACGAAAAATTTAATCCAATACGCTCGACGCATTTTTTAAAAGATGGACAGTCCGTGGCGCAAGGAATAAATGAATTACGCGACTACTCATTCCAACACGGCACCCGTGACTGAGAGCACCGCGACTATCGCTTAGGAGTATCGTAGATGCGCGCGTCTGTGTGAGTGTGCCGTTTCGAACGTTTGTACGTAGTTTCTGTACTGTTCATATCTTTCTACTGTGACTTGGTTCTTATTTTTTGTTGTAAATCTTTATATTCTGAAGCAAGAATGGTTACGGTATTTGAACTGAAACAGAAAAATTAACATATATAACGGAGAAGGCATGTGTGTCTCGTTATCATCAGCCATATTTTAGTGTGAATGAGAAAAATACAGCACAAAAGAAAATAAACAACATAAAATTCTAGAAATGCGTTGATTAGTGCAATACTATTCGAATCAATTTGTTTCCACAGAAAATAGTCAAAATAATCCACAGGAGATAAAATATGGTTTAAAAAATGTTTTCATCGCTTTCCTAGCTGCTATCAACGAGCTTTGGCTGTATTTTGATTTTATTTGGTGGTGTCAAAGAAACAGAGTCATCTGAGTAGATATTCTCGAAGTTAATCCTCTTTCTATGAGCTAATGGTTGACGTATGTTAAGTGAAGAATCCGATGATAGAGTATTTAAAGGAGAACACACCGATAGTGGTGTTCCTGGTACTTTGGTGACTTGAACTTTACCTAAATGAAAACTCAATTTCTACTTAACTTATACTTTGAGTTTGATTATAAGATAGTGATGTATTTGCTGTAGCTTTTACATTAGAAAGATGACCATATTTGTATGAGACCCGTCCCCCCCCCCCCCCCCTTCAACAGAACTTTTGTATGTGTTAGTAGGTTCACAAAGGTCTATAAAAAGACTAGCAACCAGTTTTAATTTAAAAATCCATGGGGTTTAGAAATAAAATAAAAATTAAAAAATCGTTTTATTAACTTTTCCTAATTCGCTAGGCCCGTCCCCCGCCCTGCGACAGACCTTTTGTATGTGTTATCAGATTCATAAAGATCTATAAAAAGACTAGCAATCAGTTTTAACTTCAAAATCCATGGGGTTTAGAAATAAAATAAAAAATCGTTTTATTTATTTTTTCAAATTCAACAAACATCATACGAGTACATAGTAAATTATTCACTAATGGGATAAAGTAGTGTCTTCTTGTCGCGGGCGCTATTTTGAATCCTGAACGCAACGAAGGATTCAAGGTTAGGGAGTTAAGACTTGAATCCTGAGTGCAGTGAGGGATTCAAGCTCGCCCAAGACGAAGACACCTTTATCCCCGAGGAGAATATTCTACTTTTCGCACCTATTCCGAGGTAATTTAAACCAATTCGGTTATTTATTTATTTAATGCACAATGTAGGTACACAATCATAGTTACACGCTAGGCTTAAACTAGTGAGTACATGACCCTGTTAGGGCGCAGCAAGATAACATAAAACTAATAATATTGTAGTGAGTATCTATTAACTAATATCACGTAGATTAGGAACTTCACAATTAAAATATTATATTAATTAAACTTATAACTAAGTTTATGAAACTGTTAAACAATCGGGGTATATACCTAGTTATGGCAGTGTCATACACTATTTAACCGACTCCGTGACAGGACAGGGTTATGTTTTTATGCGTACTTAACTATATACTTAATCTTTGTATGTGGAATTATACCCTATACCCTCGAAGCATCCTAACGGCCGCATGGATTTTAATACATGTCGCACTCGAATAATCGCTGATAGCCTAGCGACAAAACTATCGGAACTACACACACGCTGCTCGCTTACTCGTTTTCAGTTGCTAGTTCTACTCGCTACTCGTTCATCGCCGCTGGTGGGAATAGAAAAAATTGGACGAGTAACGAATGACATTTTTTGTTTTTTAAATGGCATCTCTTAATTGATCTTGAGAGGTTTGAAAATCAAAGAATATGGTTTACAAACTGTTATTTTGTGGCAAAAATATTAACATTAAAACATGATTTTTCTCGGAATATCCCGCACTTTTGAGAGATGTCGTCATAGTAAAAATTGATCAGCTTGCTAAGGCGGTTCGAATGAGACACGTTTTAAGTCTGTTGGTCAATGTAAGGGTTGGGGGGACGTTGTGACAATATTAACACTAAAACAAGATTTTCTCGGAATATCCCGCACTTTTGAGAGATGTCGTCATAGTAAAAATTGATCAGCTTGCTAAGGCGGTTCGAATGAGATACATTTTAAGTCTGTTGGCCAATGTAAGGGTTGGGGGGACGTTGTGACGAAATTAACACTAAAACATGATTTTTCTCGGAATATCCCGCACTTTTGAGAGATGTCGTCATAGTAAAAATTGATCAGCTTGCTAAGGCGGTTCGAATGAGACACGTTTTAAGTCTGTTGGTCAATGTAAGGGTTGGGGGGACGTTGTGACAATATTAACACTAAAACATGATTTTCTCGGAATATCCCGCACTTTTGAGAGATGTCGTCATAGTAAAAATTGATCAGCTTGCTAAGGCGGTTCGAATGAGATACATTTTAAGTCTGTTGGTCAATGTAAGGGTTGGGGGGACGTTGTGACGAAATTAACACTAAAACATGATTTTCTCGGAATATCCCGCACTGTTGAGAGATTTCGTCATAGTAAAAATTGATCCGCTTGCTAAGGCGGTCCGAATGAGATACATTTTAAGTCTGTTGGTCAATGTAAGGGTTGGGGGGACGTTGTGACGAAATTAACGCTAAAACATGATTTTCTCGGAATATCTCGCACTTTTGAGAGATGTCGTCATAGTAAAATCCCGCACTTTTGAGAGATGTCGTCATAGTAAAAATTGATCAGCTTGCTAAGGCGGTTCGAATGAGATACATTTTAAGTCTGTTGGTCAATGTAAGGTTGGGGGGACGTTCTGACTCATCGTCCTTTAAAAGGAATTATCGTGCCATAGACTAAATAACAAAATCTATTTATTCAATTCACTATAAGAAGAGTCGTACTGGAAGGGGATACAAACAAAGGGGTATTTTCTACACCCGGAAAACATAGAAACGGTCGTCCCAAAAAAGATTTAGATAACTTTGATTTATGTGCCATCAGGTAAAAAATTACATTTTTTACACCGTGAGAAAACAGGTACATCAATTATTACTACATTTGTATTAAAATTAAACTGAATTATTATTACCACACAAACAGTGCTCAGCAGCTTCATCCGGACATCCGCTATCCCATAAGCATTATTAGTTTTCCCAGTATAAAATGTAGCCTGTGTACTAATCTAGGGTTAGCTATCTCCATTCTAAATATGAGTAGGATTGTGGTTGTAATCACTGCAACCGATTTTTTATTCTGCCGTAATTTATTTTAAATATATATTTTTGAAATCTTTACATGGTTATTTAATTTTCAGGTACCAACCTTGCGAAACCTACCAGTAGTAATAGAAGATTTAAGATTTGACGAAAGCCGTGAGCATTTGCGGAAAGTACTTATAGCCCTAGGTTTCAAATACAAAAAATATCAGTCCGAAAGAACTGCGTTGACGGAACTACCATATATAGCCGCCGCGAAACGGATAGAGTACTTAAAAAGAGGGATCCTTTCTTTTCGCATAATGTTCTTTGTCCTAATATACTTCGGCATAACGATTTTGGCACAATTTGTTTTGGCATAATAATACTTCGGCATAATTTTTTTAGGCATACATTTTATGTTGGCATAATCATCTTAAAGACTAATTTGTTTTGGCATAAATTTGATTCGCATAACGTTAGTAGGCCTAATGACTATTAGCATAACGTTAGTAGGCCTAATGACTATTAGCATAGGTAATAATATTTAGGCATACAATTAATATAATTTATACATAACATTATGTAACTTAAACGATTTTTCAATCGCGAGATAACTTTTATCTGAAGAATATATTAGATGTTTTGACAGTTTTTGTATAAAAAAATATGTCAATCAGTTAACTTCTATTATGAGAAATAAATATGGCGGTTATTCCTCAGATAGAAATTAACTGATTGAAACGGGAACACCCAAATACTCCGAAATATTTTATTCCGAATTTCGATGTTCCGATTTTCATAATACTATTATCATAATGACTATTATTAAAAATCACGAAATTTATTTTACCGAAAGTCATAAATGCGACTTGTTTGTTTTCCGATTTTCATATATTCGAAGAATCAAATGCTCGATGGGTTCGCGGTCCGAAAAACGACATTCCGATTTTCAATACTCCGAATTATTTCCGTTACCGTTATCGCACCCGAACTCAACGAACGCAATAGACGACGTAGGATGCAAGAGCGAGCGAAGGGCACTCCGAGGTTCGATTTGGTTAGGTTACTTTAAACCTTTTACACAGAAATAGGGGCCCCGCGAAGCGGGGCTCCGTCGACATAGGATGCAAGAGCGAGCGATGGGAACCCCGAAGTTCGGTTTGGTTAGGTTACTTTTAACCCTTAAATTGGCAAATTAATTTACTTCTAAAATTTAATGATTTTTTGTTATTTCCTGGTTTATTATGATGCCAGATGACTGAAAAAAAATGTACAAAAAATCTACCTATTACAGTTTTCGCGAAAATCTATGTACTCCGGGGAGTACATTGCCAACTGTAGTGTAAAGCATGTCTTCTTCTGTTTGTACTACGTGGAGCACGTTGCCAAAATATGAATGAAACACATCTTAGTTAAATCTCCACTTTATTAATCATAAATTCTTATCAAACTATTGTATGTATTTATTGGGTGTGAAATTGGCGGAAGCAATTTCTTTTGTTGCTTTCTCCTACCACAAAACACAGATGCATATTGCATTTCACGCAAAAAACTTTGGTTCTTCCCTCTTTGCAAAACCTACAGCGTGATTGCTTATTTGCTGATTCTGGAAAATGTCCGACAGCATCATACCTGACACTGTCCACCGGCCGTTCAGCTGTAGGTTTCTGAATTATTTTGCCCTTCACCTTCTCGATACTTCCACTTGACCTGGCGATTTTTCCAGCCCGACAAAGTCCTTCAAATAAATCAAGCCTAAACTCTTTTAGAGACTTTTTAATTCTCCCATCTCGCCTGTAAAGAAGCCAAGCGTTATTTATGCATATATCTAGCAATTGCGAAAATATACCCAAATACCACCGTCGGCTCTTGAAAGGGGTTCGGTACAAAGATATAAGCATATCTGCTAAATCTACGCCCCCCATATGCTTGTTGTACTGCTTCACAAGTTGAGGGCAGTCAACATCGACCTTGCGTTTGTCTTCCTTCGAGTATCTTCTTATCTTTTCAATAGGATGAGAATCCACGTAGGAACTAATCAGCGTTACCACCTTGTTATCGTTCCACTTGACGATAGCTAACTTATTGTTATTGCACACAACTTGGGCACTATATCCTCTCTTTCTCTTTTTTATTTCTTTTTCAGAGGGTAACAGATCTTGACAACCCCTAAGCCGGTTTGTTCTTATTGTTCCCAGGCTAAATATTCCATATTCTTCTCGCAATAAGTAAATAAGCTCTGGAGAAGTAAAGAAGTTGTCCGCGTATATGATAGATGGCTTCTTTTTTATTGTTTTGCATAATGCTATTACCACCATGCCACCAACCCCAAGTGAAGCTTCTTTGGTTGTGAAAGTGTGTTCACGGAACGTGTCATCTCCACCGTACATGATAAAATCATATACAGGGCGTATTTTGTAATAGCGATCTGCATTCTCCATGCTATTATCCACAAAGTGAATGTTGCGGCGTATTTGTTGGTAACGCTTTAGGGGCATTTCATCAGCTATTAGAGGATATCGGGTTTTTCTTGCCCAATAATCAGTGTATGCTGGCATGTGAACTACACCCATTATTATTTCAATAGCAAGAAAACGTTCTAACTCTTCATTTGTCAACTGTATAGACTTGCCATGTTGTTGAACTGAATATAAGTTTGTATTGTGAACGATATCTGAAATGATGTCTGGTGAAAAAAAACAGCGAAAGTATTCCAATACCGTTTTGTTTTGCGTTTCATGAAGTTCGTGTATTCCTTCATCCACGTAGCCCCTATGGCGTAAACGAGTTTTTTTCCAGCTGTAAATCAGTGAAAATTTAGTTTTCTTAACCTTTTTGACTACTACTGCAGGCTTTTTACGTTTAGATCTAGTGATCGGCACAGGCGAAGCTTTTGACGTGCTAGGAACTGGTGACTGCAAAAGTTCTACAGAGGGAGTGGGTAATGATTGAATTGAATTCAATGTTGGGATGGCAGCGTAATTATTAGTTGACGGAGACGGAAAAACCTCTTGAAATGTTGGTGTTAGTGGTACATCATCAATGTTACAGTCAAATACGTTATCAGAGTCGTTGTGGTCGTCTTCTAGAATGTTCAGTCTTTCAAATGAAGAGTCTAATGAAGGTGGATCAGAGCTGAGCTTAGGTGAAGATGGTGGAAGGATGTGTGATTCGTCATCCGAACTAGAACTGTCATCGGAACATGCATTTTCTTTCGGGATCAACGCTAAAATCTTATGCGATCGTGTCAGGTTCAAGCACTGTAGAAAAAGAAAAAGAACATGCTGTATGACATACAATCCACACCGCAACCGAAGTAATTTTATATAAAAACCAACAAAAAAGCTAGTTTGCATATTTTCTAAGTCATAAGCAATGTACTTCGTGTATACCAAAGTTTATTTTGTGTTCTTTACTACGTACTTGGCAACGGTATTCAGGGAGTACATACAAAGTTATGAACTTATAAAATTGCGATTACATTATTTACACATAAAATTACGAACGATTGATATCATTTATAATGTTCCTATGCAATTTAAAGCCTAATAACCGCAAGTCCCATCCAAAAAAGTGTAGAAAAACTGAAAAAACTTACCCGTGACGCAGATACACCAGACCGCTTCGAAGACATTTTGAATTTGACAGCTATTTTTCGATGTTACCACATCCAAATATTTTTTCTACCAAAATATACAATTATTGCAAGCTAATAATAATAATAAATGGTATTTTTTTTTAGATTAGTACTACAATAGATTTTTTAAAAGTCTATGTCTTTGGTGGAGTACACTGCCAATTTAAGGGTAAAAGTTATGCTTTAGAACTTTATGCTTAATAAATTTATGCTTTACAATATTATGCTTAATCATTATTATGGTTAGAGAAATTATGCGTAAGCTGTTATGCGTAATTATATTATGCGAAAATATAATTATGCCAAACAAAATTATGCTAAGTTATATTAGGTCTTAAAATTTTAAGCAAATGGATAGGGAACCTTAAAAATATTACCAAATAATAGAAATTTGCCAGAAGAGCTTAGAAAAGACATAGTTTATCTTGATGAAAGCTACGTTTACCAATCTTACAAGTTACAAAAGTGCTGGCAGTCTATTGATGTGAGTGGAGTAAAGCACAATGTTTCAAAAGGGAAACGCTATATTATTGTTCATGCTGGCAGCGAAAAAGGGTTTATCTCTTGTTACGTTGTTTTTTTGCACCTACAACGGGTTGGTTTAACACAGCTGCGTTACTAATAGTAAAGTAGCATTTACCTGAAAACATGAATAGTACATTACGAGGTTTCCGAGTAACACATTTCATTGTAGTTTTACAATCGGCTTCCTCACAATAAATCACTTTTCTTAATCCTATTAAACATATTGTATTGTAATTAGTTGCGAATGTTTACATTCCAAATGTCATTCAGTCAAACGTCAGTTTCTATCTGTCAAAGGCGACATCTAGTGGTCGCCGATTCACAGTTGTAGTTTAAATCGATATTTTAACATATTGATTGCTAACCATCGAAATAATGTCGTATGGAGCAATCCTTAACAATTTTCAGCTTTTAGTCAAAAAAAGTCATAATAAACTAAATAACCGTAAATGAAAATTAAATTCATTTTTTCAATATAGACTTCTTTCTAGAAACTTCGTTCGTGTCAAGTTAATATATTTTTAATCTGTGATTTGTCTTTGACGTAATGTGACAAGGGGGGCTAAAAACGCCACTTTGGCAGAATCATAAAAGGATAACATTATGAATCATATTAAAAGTCGTAAAATGGTCACAAACTGACAATTCATAATATTATTTGCGCACAATTCATATCACGCAATTCATCTGTTTGACAATTTTCAATGAAGATTCGTAAAATGGTCCACAAAATATGAATTGCTTTAATGTCAAATAGCTGAATCATAAGAAGTTAGTCAAAAGCGTCAACTCAGAAATCGTATTGGAGGTTTTGTGAATAAAATATTATTATTATGGCAGATTTAGCCCTGTACGAAAATTTTCTGGAGCACGCGCGGGTTACAGAGAGCCTTTTATATCGCCGACGTAATGCAGCTCTTCGAAAAATGGAGATCGCTTTCGAAATGCCGGATCTCGAATTTTTTGGTCTATACAGGCTAACTAAAACTTTTTAACAAAAAAATTAAACCTCCGAAAAAACTGAAAAGAAAAAAATAAAAACCTTTTTTATTTTACCTTAATAAATAAGTTCTTAAACTAATGCAAGTATACCTAAGTAATTTTGAGTCGGCACCAAACAAGCAACTTAATATCGTTGCGAGTGGTCGTGCGGAGAGCGCATTTTTTGTTTGGAATGTTATATTTATCGCTGGAGATTTCTCGTTGCATTATTAATTTGATTTGGTTATTTTTAAGGTAATTTAGTGATCATTGTTCATTGATTGTTTGGCGCCGACTCAAAATTTCTTAGGTATACTTGCATTAGTTTAAGAACTTATTTATTAAGGTAAAATAAAAAAGGTTTTTATTTTTTGCTTTTCAGTTTTTTCGGAGGTATAATTTTTTTGTTAAAAAGTTTTTATTTTATAATTTTTTGAGGCTATAATTTACTAATTACTACATGCTTAATTTTTGACTACTTTTAAAATAGCTACCTACCTTACTTTAGATATTAACTATTATATAATCCTACTTTAATTATTCTTTTTAGGGTTCCGTACCTCAAAAGGAAAAAACGGAACCCTTATAGGATCACTTTGTTGTCCGTCTGTCCGTCCGTCCGTCCGTCTGTCAAGACCCTTTTTCTCAGGAACGCGTGGAGGTATGAAGCTGAAATTTATATCAATTACTCAGGTCTACTGTCCCTTGAAGCTGTGAAAAAATCAAACTTCTAAGCCAACGCAATCAAAAGATACAGCCGTTTATGCCGCAAATTTTCGACACTTGCAAGGGAATCAAAACCTACAGGGTGCTTCCCGTGAACTCAGAATCTTGAAATTTGGTACGAAGCAACGTCTTATAGCATAGATAAAGGAAAAATTACGAAAACCATAAATTTTTAGTTACATCACATAATATATTTTTTTTTAATAATTTTAAACTTACTACCCATTTCCTCATAAACGCGTAGAGGTATTAAATTGAAATTCATACCAAATACTCAGGTCTATAATACCTTTAAGCTGTAACAAAATCAAACTTCTATGTCAACGCAATTAAAAGAAACAGCAATTTAAGCTGCATATTTTGAAACTCGCAAGTACTCGCAAGGGAATCAAAACCTAAAGGGTACTTCCAGTCGACCTAGAATCTTGAAATTTGGCATGAAGCAACGTTTTATAGCACACATAAAGGAAAAATTCCGAAAACCTTAAATTTTTAGTTACATTACAAAATATATATTTTTTAATAAATATAAACTTATTACTTTTTTCCTCATGAACGCGTAGAGCTATCAAGTTGAAATTCATATCAAATACTTAGATCTAATTGCCTTTAACCCGTGAAAAAAAAAATTCTAAGTCAACGCAAAAACGCAAAACGCAAAAGTACAACCATTGATACCGCATATTTTGAAACTCGCAACTACACGCAAGGGAATTAAAACCTAAAGACCACTTCCCGTTGACATAGAATCTCGAAATTTGGTAAGAAGCAATAGCTTACAGCACAGGTAACAGAAAAATTCCGAAAAGCTTAAAATTTTAAGTAGTTATACCACCAAAAAAATTGTGATTGTAGACATAATTGTAGTTACAGCAATGACCGCGAGTTATTATACTATGTATGGGGAGGGCAACATTTTTCAAACGGCAAAGACGACCTCACTCATCGTCATTCAATCCCGATGTTTTGGTGAATGTAGCTGTATAATCTAAATGCGTCCTAACTGCTTAAAGTGTTATACTTATAATTAAATTCAATGACATTATTATATTTCTTATTGTTGGTTATTATCAGACAGCTTGCTTGTATTGTTTCTACTGGCGAAGTTTGATGGGACGCTGGTGGCACGGGAGGCACGCGGGGCGCGGGGCGGGGCATGAACGCGCTCGCACTGGCCCGCGGGCGCGGGGGCAGGCGACTGGCCAAGAGAAGGGGTATCGTCACACAGCGAGCGGCAGCCGTGCGCCATTCGCACGAGCGCCCGCATGCTGTTCGCACGCGTTCCGAAATAAGTCAAATTTGCGACAATTTCTCGTCGATTTTGTTTGTTTCTGCTTTGTTTTCCAATTGCAAAACTTTGTAAAGATATAATTATGGCTACAGTTGCATTAATCGTCAACGAAAATACTATTTTACATAGTATTTATTTATTTATTTATTTATTTTATTTTTAGGAAAACTTACAGCTAAACACATACAGTAAGTAAAAGATCAAATAAAATAAGGCCAATTACAAGTTTCCACGTGTAGCATATATATATATAATAATATAATATAGTATATATTATTATATAACCTATGAAACAGACAATTGATAATAGACTATAAATATATAAAATAGAACAGAAAAAGATGCTATTAGCGCTCGAAGAAGCAATTAGATAAAATTTTCTTCAGTTTAGCAACACTAGTATTGAAAATGTCGATATCAGCTTCCTGGCAGATTGCGTTGTACACACGACTCGCTCTTATCATGTACGAGTTCCGTCTGTATGTAGTGGCCACCACTGGGGTGTGCAATAAATGAGGTCTACGTAAGAACACAGACGGCACCCGCAGCTCGATTTTATGTAACAACTCGGTAACACCAGTTGTTCCATTGGCAATTTTAAAAAGAAACACAAGATCTGATATTTTTCGCCTTTCATACAGTGGTAGGATATGAAATTTCTTGCAACGGTAGGTATAATTCGTTAAAAACGTCCTGGACCGATACTGAATGTGCCTTAAAAACCTTTTCTGTATGCTCTCAATACGATTTATGTAAACATTATAATTGGGGTTCCAGACTTGAGAGGCATACTCCAAATGACTGCGAACAAAAGAACAGTATAATATTTTAATTGTCTTAATATTTTTGAACTCCGAGGACACCCGCAGAATGAAACCAAGTGCTTTTGATGCTTTCTTGACTATATTGTCAATGTGTGCATCAAAGAGAAGCTTAGCGTCAAAGGTAACTCCCAGATCCCTGATAGTGTTGACCCTATTTAGTGCTGTATCCAAAAGCATGTAGTTGTGGACGATCGGGATAGGTTTCCGTGTAAAGGAGCAAACATAACACTTGGAGACATTCAAGTCCAACTTATTATTAATACAATAGTCCTGAAAATTATTAAGGTCTGTCTGTAATAGACGAGCATCAGCCACGGTACTTATTTGTCTCATTATCTTCATGTCATCAGCATATAGTAAAATTTTTGAATACCGGAAAGAAGAAGAGATATCATTAACAAAAATAATAAATAACAATGGCCCTAGCAAGGATCCTTGGGGAACCCCCGAAGGGACATTCACCGGCTTAGAACAGTATCCATTCAGTACTACAGTCTGACATCTGTTCTCCACATATGACTTGAACCATCGGTAAAGATCACCCCTGATTCCCATCGATAAAAGTTTACGCAACAGGATCACGTGATCAATCCGATCGAAACACTTACTGAAGTCGGTATATATAACATCGACTTGGGACCTCTGTGACATACACTCGGAGAGGTAGTCGCTACAGACAGTAAGATTAGACGTGGTAGACCGACCCCTTACGAAGCCGTGCTGACTCTCACTAAAACTGTGCTTGAGTGCCGAATAAACTTGTGCGTGCACAATTTTCTCCAGCACTTTAGCAAACACACACAGCTTTGAAATAGGCCGGTAATTCTCGACCAACGTCCTTGATCCCTTTTTATGTATCGGTGTTATATATGCCGACTTCCATATCTTAGGCACCACGCCAGTAGCTAGCGATTTTTCAAACAGGATGGAAAGAGGCACAGAAAGATCCCTGGCGCAGTTGACGATAAATACGGGCGAAATGTTATCTGGACCCGCAGATTTGTTTAAATCCACTTGCTTAAGCAGCCTACACACCTCACTTAGCCTTATTTCCACTTGACTTATATCATGCGTGTTGTCAATCAGTCCTTCGACTATATCATAAGCCAAAGATTGACTGTTGGCATTACTAGAATCAAGAAAGTTAGAGTGGAAACAGTTACTGAACATGTCACAAATTACGTCACCATCACTGGATGTTACCTGGCCAAATTGCATCACTGAGGGGTAGAAACAAGATTGTTTTTTAGACTTGACGTACCTCCAAAAGGCCCTTGGATTGCCGCGTATATCCGATTCAATTTTAGCTATGTAATTGTCAAACATATCCCCCTCTAGGTCTTTAGCCCGTTGCCGTAGAATGATGAATGAATGATAGTCCGATAAATTCCTATACTTCTTAAATTTAGTGTGAAATTTAGCTTTTTCCTTTAGGATTTTTATTAGCGGACTTTTGTACCAGGGCGGGTATTTCGATTTGGGGACGACAGTTTTTGTCGGTATATACGTGGAATGCAGCCTCCTTATTACTTCATAGAAATATGCTACCGCTTCTTCCATCGACCTACTACTTAACTCCGACTGCCAGTCTACACGATTTAACTCGCCTTTTATATTTTCGTAATCGGCAGACTTATATAAAAATTTTACGTAGGACCTACCTGGTAGTCGATGTAATTCAACGAATTCCGCGGTAATACATAAGGCTCTGTGATGAGGATCTTCAGGCACTAATGGATCATCACAGCAGCTGACGATAACTTCATCATTAGAAAAAACCAAATCGAGGATTCTAGAATTGATGTTCGAGTGACTATTATATTGCATTAAATTACACGTATTAAGATTATCAATAAAAGTAGTCTGAACATTGCCTTGAACATTCGTAGGGTATAATGATTGTCCGTCGCCAGCCCGCTGCCATACAATATTGGGTTGATTGAAATCGCCTAGGACAATAAACTTATCACACGGACGATTGAGGGTAATTTCAAGTACTTTGTCCGAGAAATTACCCAGTTGAGCCGTTAAAGAATTTCCGTGATTCTGACAGCAGACATATACAACACAGATGTGCATTTTATAAACTACTCTTGGTTTTTTACGATGCAGCGTCAACGTAACCCATAGATCCTCTGCGGACGAGCACCATTCGCTGCAGGTGTCAGCGGCAAGTTCACGTTTAACTGCAATTAAGACCCCTCCTCCCATCGTTTGGCCAGTATGAGTGTACTCCCGGTCACGTCTCCAAACAAGATATCGGTCATCAAACAATTCCAGGTCCGATATGCCATCCATTAGCCACGTCTCAGTCAGACATATAACATCAAAACCATTACTGCACACATTCCTAAAGAAAACAGCTGTCTTTGTCCGCAGTCCCCGAACGTTCTGATAGTAAATATTAATCGGCGCCATTATAAGCAATGTAAGGTATATTATGTAATTGAATAGATAAAAATATATAAAGCACATTCAAATTACGGTAACAAGACGTGTAGACGAAGTTGCAATAAAAACAGGCATAATAAAATGAGTTCAAAGTAATAGTAGATAAACAGGTTTCGACAAAGTAGCAAAACACAACGTTAATAGCCAAATAATAGAGCACAATATAATCATAATAGCAAGTAATTACAAGCCATTTGTCACCGAGCGAGCAACGAACAAAAGGCAGGCGAGAAAGGAATGCGTATAAAAAACAGTTACCTGTGTTTCTCAAACTTAGCGATTTTTTATAAGTAAACAGAATACCAGAAAGCCGCATCGACATTCTTAACATAAAAACTTTTTGATATCTTGTTCTGTCTTGATGTGATGCTTAGGAGAAGTGGTGTTATTACGTAAAAATATTTTACAACCAGTAACCCATACAAATTCAAATCCACGCTCCTTGGCTCGAGCTTTAGTTTTGTTTAGGAGAATTTTGTTTTCAAGTGTAAGATGGTCGTTGACATAGATCTTGCTATCACCTTGGAGCCCTAGATTACTGGTGTTAAGATTTCTGTGTTTTCTTGCAGCAGCCACAAAATCATTCTTCAAGTAACAATTTTGCACGGAACAAATGATATTTTTATTTTGTTTATCGTTACGCGTTGGTACCCTTGCAATGTAATTGATCTGCTCCCTAGGGATATGACAGTTGATGATTTCTCCGATCTTGGCCACTACAGTGAACAGGTTTTCATTGTTTGACATCGGCACACCCTTAATCTCGATGTTGTTTATACGGGACCTTTGCTCATAAAAAGGTATAATACCTATGCCTCCCGATGGAAGTTGTTTATTTCATGCAATAGCGTTTTCTATTTACAATTCCACTAATTTTGATCAAACACAATTACTAAGAACTACAATAGTTAATTATATTTATGACAACTGGAACGAGTTTAATTTGTATACAAGCAATGCCCGGGGAGATCCTTTCTCTTCACGACAAGAGTACAAAGCTACGATGCTCCAATCCTCCAGTTATGGCGGTACTGCTGAGGTGAAGGCAGCAGGATTTTTGTATCCAGCGAGGTTCGAAGTGTATGAACGTAATACGGGTATTCTGAGGGGTGTGTTTGGCAGAGAAGGATGTGCAATAAAGCGTTTACTTTTTTCGGGTAATTTATCATCGGGTCATTATGATTTTTGTTCGCCAATCGGGTCCGAAGAATTACTAAATAATACATACGATAATACGCAGGAAAGTTTGGTAAATAAAACGCAAGATTCAAAGGTTGGTCGTCCAAGACGTAATAAAGGTGGTCGTCCAAAAAAGTCTAAAAAAACCCGCTCAGAACAAGTACTTGAAGCTAAACAGAAATACAAGCAAACTCATCCTAAAATTAATAGGCCAGCTGTGGCATATCGTACGGCGACGGACCTCGAGGAATCTCAAGGTCAGCATCTTCAGGTCAATACCGAACTCGTAATCCCTGATACCTCAGTATACTCCATGACCTATACACCTAAGTCACCTACGCCAATATCCATGACGTATACTCCTAAACACTCTGCGTCTTTAGTAGCTGATAAGTCTGGTGATACACTTTCTCAAAAAATTCTATCTATTCCTCGGAAACGAAAATCGTCAGAAGACCTTAAAAAATATAATAAAGAGAAAAAACGTGAATCGAGAAATAAAGAAGACGTTAAAATTAAGGAGAGAATAAGAAACAGACTGTCAAAGAGATTACAAAGGTCACAGGAATCTACACGGAAACGTGATAATGTACGTGCTCGTAACATGCTAGCTCATGGTGTGTTACGCGAAGACCCTGTATACAGAGAAAATGAACAAGCTCGTAACACGGCTGCTCATCGTGTGTTACGAGAGAACCCTGTATACAAAGAAAATGAACAAGTTCGTAACACGACTGCTCATCGTGTGTTACGAGAGGACCCTGTATACAGACAAAATGAACAAGCTCGTAACACGACTGCTCATCGTGTGTTACGAGAGGACCCTGTATACAGAAAAAATGAACAAGCTCGTGACACGACTGCTCATCGTGTGTTACGAGAGGATCCTGTATACAGAGATGAAGAGCAAAGTCATAACACAATTGAACATCAATTAAATAGGCAGGATTCAGATTATGTTGAACGTGAGAAAGATACGCGTAATTTTAGAAAAAATACTTATCTACGTGATTGGATGGCCGTACGTCAAAATTTTTTTGATAATATCGCAGATGGTCACACGAATATCTGTTCCTGTTGCGGTCGTTTGTGGCACAAAAATTCGCTTAGTCATGAGAAAAGAGCAGTTGCCTAAAACATTTTCAAATCAAAACCTAAATGATTTATTTCAAATCAATACATCTGGTGGCTGTGGTTCATTTTGTTACACGTGTCAAAAATATCTAAAAGAAGGCAAAATACCAAGGCTTGCCATGTACAATGGTTTAACTTATCCTGTAATTCCAGATGTTCTGCAACAACTTACTCCACTTGAGGAACGTATTGTATCAAACATTTTTCAGACGTCATCATAGATCCTATTATTCATTCCTCCAATGCAGCATTGTTTGTTGAAACCTGGGGATGTCGTAGAGACACTTTTGAACTTGATGGTTTTTATGAGGTGTGCAGAGTAGATGGTCCAGCTGTATCTAATGCAAATCCAGGTTGGGGATCTATCGCGTATGTACGTCGCAATCTTAAGGATGCCGTGACAGATGGATCATGTAAAAGATATTATTTAAATAACCCAGGCGCTGCAAACGGCCATTGTGAATGCTTGCATTTTGAAATGTTTAATATCAGAGTGATAACTGTATATAGGTCACCACAATGTCAAATTAATGTTGCAATAGAATGTATAAATACAACAATACTCGGCAGCAACCTCAATATGTACACTTCATCTTCTCGTCTGATTGTTGTGGGAGACTTCAATATAGATTTTAGAATGAATCCCCAAAATGGAATTTCCACATATTTTTCATCCATAAACATGTTTCCGTTAATAAACAGTAGCACTACACGAAGTTGTACAACTATTGATAACGTTTTTTCGAACTTCAATGTTCAATGTGGTACTATTCATAACTTTTTCAGTCACCATTTACAGGTCTGGTTCAAATTTAATACTTAATTAATATTTTTGAACCAGATTTCTAAATAGTGACTAAAAAACTTAGTAAATAAATAACTTTAATAAAAGAACTTTCGCAAGTCTGCTGCAAGGCTAGTATAAGTGTTTCAGTTATATTATAGATAAATGATATGTGTTAATATAAAATAAAGGATTACTTAAACGATAAAGAGATCTTTGTCTTAAATTTATGCTCCTCCATCTTTCCCCATTGTAATGTTATGAATTTCATTTTGCAATAAAAATACCATAGTTATGACTCGATTGTCGTAATGAACGAACTTTGTAAACCTTGCAGGTTTGTACGGAACCCTCGGTGCGCGAGTCCGACTCGCACTTGGCCGGTTTTTGTATAATAAAATACTTAAAAAAACAGGCTTTATATACCAACATAGATAGGCCTTTTATTGTAATTGTAATACACAGCTCAGCATTAAAATCTGTGAATGAACAATAAATCACCCCTATTTTCCCACCCTTAGGATAGGATTTTTTTTTCCAAATTTACATGGAACCAACTTCGAGGTATGTCCTATCCAATAAAAAAAGAATTATTAAAATCGGACTATTCTGTAAAAAGTTATGCTTGGTCATACATTACAATCAGTGAGTGAACAATCAATCATCCCCTGTTTTCCTACCCTAAGGGTTGGATTTTTTTTTCCAAATTTATATGGGACCAACTTCGGGGTATATCCTTTCCAATAGAAAAAGAATTATCAAAATCGGACTTCTCTGTAAAAAGTTATGCGTGATCATACATAAAAAAATAAAAAAAAAAATAAAAAAAATGTACGCGTCGAATTGATAACCTCCTCCGTTTTTTCGTCGGTTAAAAAGTGTGTGTCTCGACCTAATACATGAGCTGGAGCCGTATTTAAGTTCCCGCCGAGGTGGCATAAGTACTACGTCCAAGGCAAGTAAAAGGATTATACATTAAGGTGAATGCCCAGTGGTAGACCGCGAAATTCTATTTTTCTTACGTTTTTTGCAATTGTTAGGTTTTATCTTGATCAAAATTTGACTCGCGACTATAATTACAGTATTATAATCATTAATACATCTTTCTAAATTAGATTTGTACCATAAGAACAAATCTCATATGGAAAAGTGCTTATGAAGTGTTTATGGATTCTAATGATTATAATTCTGTAAACACGTACCCGCGAATCAAATTTTGATCAAGATACAACTTGACACTGACCAGCAAATTGCAAAAAACGTAAGGAAAATTGAATTTCGCGGTCTATCACTGCGCATTCACCTTAAATAGTTCTAGATAGACACTATCATTTATTATTGTAGAGATTTACCCTGTACCACTAGTACAATCTTCTATTGACATTTTAGGTGCTGAGTACTCTTAGTTTTTACGCTTCTGGGTCATACCAGAGATTCATAGGAGCTAGTGCACACCATAAGATGCACCAAGTTAGTGTATCTAACTGTGTGAGGGCTGTGACACTAGCTCTTAACAGTAACCATTTCCGGAATAAGTATATCCGTTTTCCGCAAACGCTGGCAGAACGGAATTCCATCAAAACTGGGTAAGTAAGAATAAATTTATTCAATCACTATGTTACGTACATTAGGAAAACTTGATTACCTATACCTACTTATTATGTGGATAAACAGCTCTTCCAGTGTGTACTGTAGAGACTTCTTTGAGGGTTACTGACCTCCTTGCGGGTCAGGCCGCTGCTTATATTTGTAAGAAGTTCCTTTCGAACACTCAAACAGATGTCATATGAGAGTCATAGGTTTGACGTCTATATAATAAGACGAAGATTATAATTATATGTAAATGGGATAAAAGTATCTTAAAATATATCCTGATAAACAGTGGTTGGGATTTTATTCCGTAGAATAGCCCTTATTCGACATTTGGTGGAGGCGCATTTAAGGTCGCCGGATTTTCGCTAAACTTGCGAAATAGTTTTTTGTTTCAGCACTCATAGAAGTGAAATAAGCGAGTGAAATACCTCTCGCATGCCAAGTGAGGGAAAGGATAGTGAGTATAAGAAAAGAGACGCGAAGAAACGTCGCCAGGAGAAAAAGCTAAGTGGCTATATGTATTTTTTTTAATATAAAAAGAGTAAGATGGCTCATATGTATTTTTTTTAATATAAAAAGAGTAAGATGGCTCAAGTTTTTACGGGCACGGACGGTGTATGCCTGGAAGATTTTCTTAGGCGATTTGAAGTTGTTGCCGCCTATAATAAATGGCGTGAGAGCGACTGGGCGCTCATATTAATGGCATATCTTGAGGGTGCTGCCCTAGCAGTCCATAAATGGAAATATGAGGATGACATGTCATTTGAGGCTATATGTGATGTGTAATGGGAAGAGCTTCCATGCAGATGTCACAGAGACAAAAGAATTAAGAAGGTGCAAGTAGTCGAGATAGCACAAGATCTGTCTGAGGAAAGCAGACAAGAAAATATTGTAAATGTAGATAATGATGCTTCTGTATTATTTAGTGGAAGACAAGATGACCCGCTACAGAACGAGCAGTGCTGCCTAGAAAGCAGCGTGGAAGTTGACGGTGATGGTGTTGAGAACGAGCGCAGCAGCGAGGTGTGCATCCCCGCAGAGGAGGAGAAGGAGCCGTTAGAAGTGTTCGAGAGGGAACACACGGATGAAAATAACAAATCGGGTCTGTCTAATCCAGTTATTAAGATAAATAGTAATGTTTCAGAGCCACAGAATGAGCACGATGATCACGATGTGGGAATAAATAAAATTAACATCGCTGCTGATCATTTTGATGAGGATTATGTTTCGATCGATTCTTCCGAATTAGGGGAGGATGACCACGTCGATGTGTCCGACATAAAGGAGAATAGACATTTCGATTTTTCCGAAATAAAGGACGATGATCTCGTCGATTCTTCTGAGTTAGAGGAAAAAGATCACGTCGATGTTTCCGAAACTAAGGAGAACTCTTGTCTCATCATCGATATGAGTGATATTAACAAGGTGGATAGTAATGTTAAGTTAGTTGTGGATGATATGAACTTAGATGCGGTCAGAGATGAAGATATATCGTCGAACAACTCCGCACAGTTGATAAACTCAGTTGATAAGCTTTCCTACGGAGGATGTTGTAATCTTTCATTGTAGTGTTTTTATCAAATATCATGTAGTTGTCCCCAATTTTAATAAGTTTTATTCACAATGTGCCACAAACAATAAAAGAAAAGCACGAAAGAAGAAAAGAATCCCATTTATTAAAAAAGCGAAAACTAAAATATTATTTGCAAAAAGTTTTTTAATAATTGTTAATTTTATAAAAACATTTTTTGTAAACAAGCATCATTTTATAAAAAAGTTTTCGATTTTAAAATATAAATTCAGAAAAAGGAAGTTTAGAGATAGAAACCTTTTTAAGTCAGATTATTTAATTAAAACCTTTTCATATTAGTATGTTAATAGTTGTTGTTGTTTTTTTTTAATTGTCATGTATCTTGTCATGTAATGTAAATATGTCACTTGAATGTAAACATCATATTTTAGTGCATTATTTTTGTTTGTATGATTGTTACAATTTATTAATATGTGTCCATTTGTGTGTTACATATGCTGTGAGAAAATACATCGGACGCGGCCGGGAGAGTGTGAGGTATCCCACCTCCCAGAGGGCTGTGAGGTGCGACCTCACACCTGCAACGGGCCAAAGGGAGGCCTGAATAAATTGTCGACTTCAAAGTGATTGCAAGTAGGAGTAGGACTCTCGTACTCCAGTATTTAATGACGCGAGTGATAGGAGGATAGTTATTGTGAAAACTGTGGTCACTCCTATAGAAGGGGGGGTGACAGACACTCAGCATAAGTTGTCACCGACTTTGCTAACAGGGGTATAACCCTTGCAAAGTGTGTTTGGTTGACACTTTCGGTTCAACTTGTGTTTGAGGACCCACAGTTTTATCAGTATTGACTGATATTAAATAATTGATTTTCGAAATAGGTATTTGACATTCTTTGCTGGAGTACGAGCATAATATATTAGTTTTTTATTGAACCCTGGCCTCTTAAACTTTTCCCTCCCTCTGGCTCAATCCCGTCCGATGGAGTTAAAAGAATCTGATGCTAAGATCGGTTAATTTTCTTAAGCCTCTTCTAGGTCGATGTGAACATCAAGTGTTATTATTAGGAGGCCGCGTGAAATCGATCCCAAGGACAAGGAGAAAACTGCGTTCTCGACAGGAAAGGGTCTTTGGCAATTTAAAGTTATGCCGTTTGGATTGTGCAATGCTCCGGCAACGTTTGAAAGGTTGATGGAACTTGTACTTACCGGGCTAATTGGCGATGCCTGTCTGGTCTACTTGGATGACATCATCATCGTAGGCCGCACGTTTGAAGAACATCTTCAAAACCTGGAACGCGTGCTCATGAAGATCCAGAGTGCCAACCTCAAGTTAAGTCCGAAGAAGTGTTCACTATTCAAACGACAAGTTAGCTTTTTGGGGTATGTAGTGTCGGAAGAAGGTATCCGCACGGATCCTGAGAAAATCACCGCTGTCAAGGATTGGCCAGTTCCAAAAGACAAGACGCAGGTCAGAGCATTTTTGGGTTTGTGCTCTTATTATCGGCGATTTGTTAAGAACTTTGCGGATATAGCCAAACCCCTGCACAAGCTAACCGAGGAGAAGCGACATTTCTGCTGGGATGAAAGTTGCGACATCGCATTCCAGGAGTTAAAGGACCGACTGTGCAAAACACCTATTTTGGGGTACCCTGATGCAGGCAAGGAATTTATAGTTGACACAGACGCAAGTGACATAGGACTTGGCAGTGTGTTGTCTCAACGAAAGGGTGATCAAGAGGTTGTGATAGCGTACTTCAGCAAGTCGTTGTCAAAGCCGGAGAGGAACTATTGTGTCACGAGACGGGAATTGCTTGCTGTGGTAAAGTCATTGCAGCATTTTAGCAAATATCTCCTGGGGCGGAAATTCCACTTGCGCACCGACCATGCTGCACTGAAATGGCTATTGCAGTTCAAAAATCCGGAAGGACAAGTTGCGAGATGGATTGAGCTACTGCAGGAATACGACTTCGTGGTCGAACATCGCAGCGGAAAATCTCATGGCAACGCGGATGCATTGTCAAGAAGACCTTGTCCTGAAGACTGCAAGCATTGTACTAGGCAAGAAAGTAAAGAAGTCGTACCTGTGAGGATGCTCAAGACAGACCTCAGCAACGAGTGGAAGCAAAGCCTACAACGTGTACAACAGGAAGATTCAGACCTCAAGCCGATTCTCGAGTGGATGAAGGCCAGTGCACCTAAGCCCACGTGGAGCGACGTCTCAGCGATGAGTTCGATCACAAAAAGCTATTGGGCCCAATGGGACAGCTTGGTGATTCAGGATGGAGTCCTGTGCCGTAAATGGGAAAATGCTCGGGGAGACAGCTGTCATTTGCAAATGGTTGTCCCTAAAGCTCAAGTACCGGATGTTCTACAGCTGTACCATAATGGTTGTTCAGGAGGCCATCTGGGAGTTAAACGGACCCTACTGAAGATACGAGAACGGTTTTACTGGGTCCACTGTCGGGACGATGTCGAGGACTGGTGCCGCAAATGTACGAGTTGTGCAGCTGTAAAGGGACCTCAGACTCGTAGTAGAGGTGCATTGAAATTGTACAATGTTGGTGCACCATGGGAGAGGATAGCCCTAGATGTTGCGGGACCGTTTCCGGAAAGTGAAAGTGGTAACAAGTATTTCATGGTTGTAATGGATTACTTCACTAAGTGGCCGGAAGTCTTCGCCATACCAAATCAGGAAGCTTCGACAGTTGCAGATAAATTAGTCCATGAAGTCTTCTGTCGTTTTGGAGTACCTTTAGAAATTCACAGTGATCAAGGAAGGAATTTTGAGTCCCAAATATTCCAGGAAACTTGTCGAGTTATGGGTACTCATAAAACGAGAACAACTTCTTACCACCCACAATCGGATGGAATGGTGGAACGATTTAATCAGACATTGGAGAGATACCTGGCGAAAGTTGTGGAAAATCGGCAACGAGATTGGGACAAGCACATACAACCGTTTTTGTTGTCATATCGAAGTGCTGTTCACGAAAGTACATCGGTGACACCAGCTTTCGCAAACTTTGGAAGAGAATTACGGTTGCCTGCAGACCTGATCACTGGAATACCACCTGATGCCCCACGCAGTATAACCGATTATGCGAATGACTTGCGGAACAAAATGAATGACATCTATGAGCACGTCAGACAATCGGGCCAGCAAATGTCTGAGAAGATGAAAACCCGTTATGACCGCAAAATGAACAATAAAGGGTTCGACCAAGGTTCACTAGTATGGTTGCACAATCCAGTCCGCAGCAAAGGGAAATCTCCTAAGCTTCAAGCTAAATGGGACGGACCGTACCGGATTGTGACAAAGATCAATGACGTAACCTACCGGGTACAGAAAGGTGCAAGAGGTACTCCTAAGATCGTCCATGTGGATCGACTGGCGCGTTATTATGGGGCCAATAATGCTCGGGACGAGCATGTCTTAGGAGGGGGCAGTGTTACGCGCCACACTTGATGGCGACATTAGCTACTACTAGCGCCATCGAGTATCGAGTAGCAGAACTAATAATTATTCGGCTCCTTTCTAGAAACTTCGATGCTAGAACTTTCCAGAACTATCGATGTCTGGTCGGACGGGACCGATATGTACTCGAACATTCTAGATGTTTCTACGGTAGAAGGTTCTGGAACTATCCGAGGCCTATATAAGGCCGGTGTGCCTGCGAGCCGGGAACAGTGTTGGATAAGCGATACAAGCGAAAACATCGAAGCGATCTTCAAGTGCGACTTTCAAGTGATCTGTAGTGCGATTGTGTTTTGTAATTAGTGTGTTTCAAAGTTGTAATTGGTGTTTTTAATTAAAGTGTCTATTTTTGGTTTTTAAATCGGCAGTTTTTATTGTCACGAACCCCAAGCTCGTAACAATACACTTTACTTAACTAGCTGACCGGGCAAACTTCGTATCGCCCGCGCACCCCGCCAGCTGCTCTGCCCCCGCTTTTTAAATCTTCATTTTAATGATATGTTGTAAAGGACAATCTCGTAAGGTTTAGCCAGCGTTGGCAATGAAAGCGCTCAAAAATATGTTTTTTACGACATCACATTACAAATCTTTGAATTTGTCGGCTTTTCTCCAGTACAATATGCATGTGTTATACATATAACCTTCCTCTTGAACCACTCTATCTATTGCTGAAAACTGAACCGGTCAAGCACCGCGCGTCACCTATTGGCGACGAAACAATAGAAAATGAATTGTGTCTCATTAGCGGAGCTCGACAGATTAAAATCCGATGCGTAGTTTCAAAGATATTTATGTAAGCTTACAGACAGCGGGAGCAACTTTGTTTTATACTATGTAAAGAAGAAGATGTTATCTTACTTCCATAGGGCCATAAACATAACTGTCGAAATGTGGGTGTACTAAAGGTACACGTCTGCCTAACCCTTTGGGGTGTGATATTATGTTACTTTAGTTTCACTTCAATTTTATTAGGTAGTAGGCACCTAAATTACAAAAATAAAACAATAGAGACAGGAAAAACATTTTACTAAATTAACAACTCTTATAACAATCAGCCTTCTATTTGTAACAACCAACATTATGCCTATTCCTAATATCACATCACACTATATTATAAATGCGAAAGTTTGTGAGTGTGTGTTTATATGTTTGTTACTTCTTCACGCTCAAACGGCTGGACTAATTTTGATAACATTTTGTATGGAGGTAGTTGACACCCTGGATTAACATAAAGGCTACTTTTTATCCCGGTGTTCCTACGGGATCGACACTTACGCGGGTGAAACCACGGGGCGCAGCTAGTAATACAATAAAGACGAAAAACATTTGACTAAATTAACAACTAAATAATAATAACCAGTTTTTTTTTTAGGTATGCGACTCGGATTTAAATATTTTAAGTGTCGATGCCAGTCACGGAGGGGCAAATCATGACTCTTTTGTCTGGAATCACCATCCCCTTAACAGCTACTTGCAACAACTCCATCAGGCTGAAAACGAAAAAGTGTGGTTTTTAGGTGAGTCCAATCGTCAATAATACAAATAAAAATTGATTGATTGATTAATATTAATGATAATGATATAACGGCTGAAGGAATCTAGTGAAGGTGCCAAATTCTAGGCTGACTCGTTCATGCTAAGAAGGAGAAGAATAATATTCATATAACTTTTAAATGAAATTAATTAATTTCATTTGAGTGTTTTAACAATAATATATGTTTCAGGTGACTCTGGTTATCCCCTTCGATCAACCCTGATGACACCAATAGTGGACACAGAACCCGACACCTCTCAGAGATATTACACTGAGCAGCATTGTCGTGCACGAAACACGGTAGAGCGCACCATCGGAGTGCTTAAGTCTCGTTGGCGGTGTTTATTAGTAGATCGGAAGCTGCATTATCACCCCACTATGGCTGGGTATATAACAAACGCGTGTGTGGTGTTACATAATATCGCCAATGCTTCCAGGCTGCCAGTGATGGCATTAACACCTCAGGATGAACAAAATGAAGCGAATATGCAGGTATGAAATTCAGGAAAAATCGAATTCAACCATTGATATAATAAAAAGATGTCACAATTGTACAAAAAAAATATTTTATCCAGTCAGCATAACATGAAACACAAGTAATATTTATAATGAAAATTGAGTTAAAAAGTATTCATCATAAAAAAATATCTGTTTCAGTTAACAAATACTCCAATAGAAGCATCAAGAAGAAATCATCACCTCGCTGCTGGTGAATCTGTACGAAATGCCCTTGTACAACGGCTTTGGTCAGCACGAGCAAGACGATAAATTGAGATGGGTAGTAATAAAAGCTCCGAAAAAAATTTAAATATAAGTTTTCCGTGTGTACTGTGACTACAGTAACTCACACACTTGTTAAAATTCTAGGAAAATCATCTACTTTTACAATATTTGTAAATATGTGAGCACCGTGTAACTATCACATAATTGATTTACCTGTCATTGCTTTATTTTTAAAACACTATCTTTTGGGAGGGGCGACTAGATTCAATTTTATTTTATTGTAATTTTTGACGTTTAAAAATTATCAAGTTAGTTGTATTTTTTTTCGGAAGCTTTATTATATCCCTAATTTTATTATGCCTTCATGTTATTTAATTTTCCTCATTGATCTTTTAATTACATCAATGTTAATGATATACTTGTTTTGTTATTATTGCTTGTGCAATAAATTCTTACTTTACCTCTATGGGACACCAATATGGGATAAGTATCTCTCTACTGCATCAGCAAGCCTCCCAAGGTTCTCTCCTATAAGCTGATTCGCGCGAGCATTCGCTCTATCAGCTGCAGCGCGTTGCAGCTCCACCTGCGACAAAATTCTCCGAGCCTCATCCAGTGGAGCCAGAGGACGACCTAAAATATATAATTAATTAATAGCATAATCGTTTCGCTGGCGACTCGGGAGTAAGTACGCGGTCGGCGCGCTGTAAGCATGCGATCCACTAGCTTGCAGCGTGCGGGCTGCAAATCGAGTTGTATGGTAGCGGAAAGCGCGTTTACTGTCCGCCGTTGGCTTTTACATATTGACATTATAGGATTACAAAATTCCACTCACTGCGATATCTTCTCAGACGACGTTGTCGAGGCAGAGGCACTACTGCAGTATCGGCCGGCGTAGGGGGGCTTGGTTCTGACTCAAGAGTCTGGCTAGGGTTTGGGGCAGCAGTTGTTTCCATAAGGGGATCAAAGGAAGAGCTCCCAATTTCAGCGTTGACCATATCTTCAGTGACAATCACTACTACCTCTCTAAAATACACAAATCAAATTAGTTTGTTATTATTTTAAATTCAAACAGGATTATATACAAGATAAACTACTCACTGTAATTGTTCTGCATCCAAATGTTGCATATCTGCTGCAGTTGACTGTTGATCCTAAAAAAAAAGTTACATAGTAAGTATTACAATACTTTATTTGTAAGCCAGATTTTTGCAAGATTTTAATGTAATTTCAAATTATTACCATATCTGGTAAAGGGTTGACGGCTACTGCAGGGGCATTCTGGCCAAAACCCTGTCCCATTATTGACAAAAATCGCAGCTCCGTATCTGACAAAAAATATCCACTAGGAGGCCCTCCGCCAGTTCCGTTTGCGTCGGCGTTTATGCCAGCAACAATTTTTTTTAATTTGCTTTTGTAGTTACTGACATACTGCAAAACAATAAATAAACTATATTAAAAAAAACCAGCCAAGTGCGAGTGGAAATAAGATGAAGTTGTGATGGCACTATGAGAAATGTGAATATTCAAATACTTACAACTGACCAATCTTTGGGAGATTTGGTTGTGCCACTTCCCTCGGCATTGAGCAATCCAGCTATCTCGGACCACTGGCGAGAGGACTCTGCTCTACCTCGGGCAGTATTATTATATCCCCGAGCCCTAGCCAGGTTGGGGTTACGCTCTAAGAAATCGAGCAGAATGCTCCATTGAGCCTCCGACACTCTAGCTGCACGTCTCTCCATTCCTAAAAATATTACGTACATTTGAATACTTTTGTAAGAAATTAAATACTTATTGATCTAAGATAAACAAGTGTACACTTACTTTGCATTTAAAAAATGATCCCCAACACGCACGAATTATTTTTTAAACTTTTAAATTTGCCACCTTAATGTAAGTAAACCACAGAACACTAATACCCTAGGCGGGAAGAATGTCAACTTCAAACAAACAAAATGGCACCCATAATGCGCGCCATCTCTGTCGTGCCATCTCAAACTTTTTAACCGACTTAAAAAAAAAGGAGGTTCTCAGTTCGTCTTTCAGGTTTGAGCAGGAATTTTGAATCGGCTCAAACTAATAAACGAAAGTGAATGGTGTGGTGTTTTTTTAAATAAAAAAAGTGGTTTTTGAAATACATATAATATTGTTTATTACACTCTTACATGGGACGTACATAACTGGCGAAATATGGGTGTAGGTACACCTGCCTAATTTATATTATTTATTTATTCTGCAGGATATCAATTTTTCTTTTAAGAGCAGATGCAGAGTACTCTTCTGCAAATTGGCGATTTTTTAAAACACAAAATCTTTTGACACAAATGTGAAACACGCTACTAAATAAATAATCAATGTTATTATCTTTATGTTCTGTACATTTATCGAGAAACTCAAAATTTATTGAGTTTTTAAACAATATTTCTAGTGTCCCTTTTCATTTTTTTTTTATATGCCTCTGTCTCTAAAAAGCCATTAATCATTGTAGCACCACTTTCAATACAATTAATGAGATTTTTAGAGGCATATATAAGGGACTTTTTTATATCACTATATTCTTTAAACTCAATAAAAGTATGAGATCTCTCTTTTGTCTCAGACACAAAAATATTTTTACAAATTTCACATTTGTTGTGATTATTTTTTATTATAAACCCACAGACGTACGCACACGCTTGAATTTCGCCACTGCTTTCCTGCAAGCTACATTCAAATGTGGAACTTATAGTTTCTTCCAGCTCAATTGTTAAATTTGTGTCATAAGCAGTGTGTATATCTGTGGGTGGGGACAATAAAGTTTTAAAATTTCTCAAAATTACATCATTTTCGTCATCTTCACAATTTCCGGTACCAATAAAAGATAAGTTGCTAAGGACAGCTGTTTTAAGACCAGCAACAAACTGTCCAGCAGTGGGATTTGTATTGCAGCCGCAATTGGCCCGAATGCAACCGAAAAGGTTTTCTAGTGGGTCCTGCTGGAGCCTCCTTGTTTCCAAACTTTTTATAGATTTATTTCTACTAATATTTCCCCAGATTCGCTCTATTCCATTGATGGACCAAATCCATCCTTCTTGGGATGGAGGGCGTCGTCTGCATTCCAAAAATGTCAAGTCTTTAAAAAAAGTCTTCATAAAAGCGAAATGTTTCAGATGCGGTGAATTTTTTTTCATATTAGTTGAAAATGCTTTCCCCCTTCTTAAGTCGGGTGTGCACGCGTTGACGCTATCGAACAGCTTGTCCATATTTGTAATAACATTGGCTGTAGTGACAGCTTCTGAAGAGAGTTCCCCTGTAAACAAAACACATAATTTAAGATCTTACATAACATAATCAGCATATACTGCTGGGACACAGGCCTCCTCTCAGTGAGAGGGAGTGGGCTGTAATCCACCACGCGGGCCCAGTGCGGGTTGGCAGATGTCACATGTCTTTGAATTTAAGATCTTAAGAATTACATAAATAGGATTTACAGTATGTTACAAGTCAACCCAAAAAAGTCAGTTCAGTAAATAATTATTTGAATCAAACTTACAAGATTATACTTTATAATAATTATAAGTTTTATTTACCTTGTGAAATTTTAGCATACATCCCCCCAGCAACTGAATGGCTTAAAACTTGGGCAGCTAGCTTTACCTTCATCTTCTGCTTTGTGTTCGGGTTCAAATGTTCTTGTTTTAAACAAGGCGCAAATACGAAATTGCGGTTGGTGTTATCTACCTCGTAAAACTCTTTTATATGGCTCCATTTAGCAATACCTGTAACAAAAGTGAGTCTAAAATTTCCAGTAAATTGGAAATATGTATTATATTATGATTGTTATAAAACAAAATATCTTACCAAATCCAATTTGATTGTTCGATGTTATATTTGTAGGACATTTAATATCATACTTTAGAAACATATTTCTAAAGCATTTGAGCAAATGCGGAGTATCGAAAATGGTAACTACTTCTCGATTATGTAACAGAATATATGGCTTCTCTACAGATGCTCCCAAGATACTTAGAGCTCTCTTATTCACACCATCCATATCGCACACTGAAGCTGAAATATTGATTCCAGAGTCAAAACAATGTTGCAGAACCTGAAATGATTAACATGAATCAATATGGTACAAAAATAACTGCTACATATCTTGACAAAATAGAAAATAAAAGATCATAATGCTTACCTCCTTTATAAGAACTGACAGCCTATCTGCAGTCACAAATCCGCTAGAAAAATAGTAAGCAATTGGCTGCTTCAGCTTTTTCCGAATTCCAGCAATCATAAAAACAAGGGCATGTGTTGCCATTTGTGGTGACCTGCCCTGCAATGCATGGTCTTGATACCCCTCAATCAAGTCTTCCTTCTTGTTATAAAACAAATTCTTTTTTATTGACATTTCGTCAAACATCAGGATATATTGGTTTTCTGATGGATTCTGTTCCTTTATTGTTTTATTCAAAACATTAAAAATTTGGTCATTAATACCAACAGTCATGTTGAACTTGTTTAATAATGTTTTTAGTGAACTGGGTGTTGGCAGGCAAATCACCCTTCTTAATAATTTGTAGAAGTAAACGTACTAAAATAGTTGACAATGACGTTGACATACCTCAAGACATAAACTAAAAACGCCTTTGTACGCCTTGCCAGCCTATAAAGTTTTTATTGTTTCTAATTTGCCTTTTCAGGGCTTATCTGCGGTATGTTTAGCAGTTATAAGGTATATTATAATTTAATAACATTTAAACTGTAAAAATAAAAAATTAAAAACCAATTTGATTTATAAAAACTGTAAAGAAAAAGGACATTGCTCTGCGTCCATACATTGTTGGCCCTGGAGCCAAGAGCATCGGATAATTATGTATTGTATTCTCTATCATTTGGAGACTCATAAAAGATCTTGTTTTTATAGCGGACTAGCTGCAGAAAAGATATATTTCAAAAAAAGTATCAGATTTTGAGGTTATAATCTAACCATAACAACGAATATTAAATGTAGGTTTTAAACTGCCAAGTTATCGTTCGAGCGGTACACAGTTCCGAAAATCACAGCCAGGTCAATCGTTTTTTAAACCAATCCGTTAAAATAGCCAAGTCGTAAAAAAGTCCCGAAAGTCACCAAAACACCGAACACAAGAAAAGAACACAGGAAAAAGCACAGCGCAGAAACTGTAACTCTCAAATTGTGGTAACAATGACTTTTTTTTTATAATTTTATGGCATGGCTTTTTGGCCTTTGTGCCATTGGTAACAATGACACGTTCACCGGCAAAACTAGGGATGTAATACGACACCATTAATCGATTTTTCGATTATGATTTACTGTGGTCTTAAATTATTACAGTCTGTTACATCTACTTTGTCATATAAACATTACAAGTATGTATGACAATGGTTTATTTTATATATAACAACACTCTTCTATACTGGTAATAATAATATATAATAACATCTGTATCTAGTTTGCAATATTGTTTTTTAAATAAAACATTAGGTAATTGTGATGTGTTTAGTAAAAATAAGTATTTTTTTCGTTTAATGAACCGCAAAAGGAGCGTTATTTTTGTATTAATTGTCGTAATATAATGAATTAGTTTGAATGATTGTATAGAAATAAAGAAGTTTTGATTATTATATAATACTATTCTTACTACCTATTTAAATTGGAGTATGACTGCATTCATAAAGTATTTTATTAGGTTTTTAAAACTACACTTTAGAAAAAAAAAACACAATCGATTGATTAATAATTCAATCGATCGATTATAATTGATCGGACATCCCTATTTCACTTTTGACACGACATAGCGATGGTCAAAGGTTGACAACACGTAACTGCAATGTATCAAATTTTACAGGAGGGAAAAAAAAAAATTAATTTCTAAAATAAATAAATAAAAAAAAAAAACAAAAAAAGTAGTTGGTAGGTAATCAACTTATTTATTGATATAGCTTAAAACAATAAACTGTCCACATACTTTTTCATTAAATAATCAATAAACAAACAGTTACGAGGTAACAATATTAAAAAAATCTCACTACTAACGTGTTACAAGCAGTCAACATTTACTTTACGAGTTGTCAATTTTTAAAAAAGATTTATCTATTAGATAGATTGAAACAAATTACATGTGCGGCAAATTATCGTAAAAAGCATGATAATCAGAAGGTATTACAGTTTTAAGAGCTTGCAAATCATTATATTTGCATGAAGTAAGTTTAGGCGAATCCTTAAAAAGTTGCTCGTAGGTTGATGTTGGAAAATTAATATTTCTTGGTCTACTTGGCAACAAAGAATAGTTTGTATCGCAGATGTTAATTTTATAATAAATTTTGCCATCTGGTTCATACAGTAAAACTTTAAGATCTGTGACAACAGGATCTCCTTTTTTCTTGCCAGGCCTAATACTTTCGTAACGCATGACTTTTGGATCATCAAATTTTTTGAAAAAATCATATTTTAACATTTTGACGTCGTATGGATCTTTGCGTGATTTCTTAGTTATATCGGCATATTGTGATGGAACATAAATAGCGTCATATTTTTTAATGCCACGTTCGATGGCAGCATGAACGCTATCCACTTCCATCTGCGTATGCCCAGGTTCTAAATATTTATGGTAAATGACCACATTATTCACAGCAGCAAAGTTGGATAAAGCATTTGCTAATACTGCATTCCTGTTCTGATAGGTGCAACCGTCACTCCAAATAATGATAGGCTTTGTTACAAATTCGCCATCGGAGTTGCAAATCATATCATGTAGGTAATCTAATATGCAACTAACAAAGACTGATGCCTGAGTATCACAGTCGACTTCTGAAAACCAGTAACATCTTACTTTTTTGGATGGATATTCATAAACCGTAAAATTATGGTTGATCAACTTTCTTCGGTAATAGGCACTGCTGGCTCTTATACAGGGTGTCCCAAAACTCAACGTCAAGCCGAAACGGGGTGACAGGATTGATCATAACCATCACGAGAAAAATCTGAAAAAAAATCTATCCCATGCAGTTTAAAAATTATGGGCATTTTAAGAAAAACCTAGAAATTTGATCAAACTGTACCATTTTTCGGTTATTGTGGTTATTCTTTTTTATTTTTGTTCATTTGAACTTTGGAAACGTAATCCTAAATAACATTTCTAGAATCCCAATAAAAAATAATGACACAATTGCCTCAAGTTTCCGAGAATTGAGACTATTTGTTAAACTACGAATTTAAAATTTTCAAGATTCGTCGACTTTGACAGGCCCTCCTATAAAAAAAATGTACTAGAGTGCCTTGGCAAGTGGCATTAAAAGTTGGCGCATTTAATCAGAATTCTAAAATGGTACAATACTTGTTAGTTCCATACAATAGAAAAGAGTAAAAAAATTAAAACCTCAAGTAACCCGATTTTTGCTATCTCATTTTACTCAGTTAAAATGTTTTTAATTCACACAAGCTCTAGGTAGGTTCTTAATTTTAAGACAAAATGATGAGAGAGATGGATAATGGGTATGTTCGCCATGAGTGAGCGAGACAGATAGTGACGCCACTTTTACCAAAGTGAAAAAAAGTTAGTAAAATTAGTAAAATAATTAGGTTTGTTGGAATAAAAGTCTGATGATAGAGAAATAACGTTTTTTATTACAATAAATGTTCAAATTGTTTACCATCAGCCTCAATACAAGCCCTACATCTTCTTAAAAAAGATCTACTTATTAGTCGGGCATATCTTCGAGAGTTGATCGCCTCAGCTGCTTGAGAAATGCGTTCACGCAGGTCGGCTACGTTCTCAATGGGCTTTGAGTAAACTTTTTCTTTGAGAACTCCCCAATAGAAAAAATCCAGGGGATTTAAATCTGGTGAACGGGCGGGTCACGAGATAGTGCCCGAACGTCCAATCCACCTTCCCGGATATTCCTGGTCAAGGAAATCTCTTACTTGCACTGCGAAATGCGCTGGGCAGCCATCTTGTTGAAACCACATGTCGCGAAGATCTGCTAGTGGTACGTCCTCTAACAGGGTTGGTAAATCTTCTCTTAAAAAATGTAGGTAATTAGTTCCATTCAAGTTCTCAGGCAGTTCAATAGGCCCAATAATTTTACCGTTTAAAATTCCGGTCCACAGGTTTACTTTAAAACGATACTGGGATCTATCTTCTCGCATTAAATGTGGATTCTCCACATGCCACTCGTGATAATTGTGCAAGTTCATGTAACCATCTTTTTTCAATGTCGATTCATCTGACCAGAGAATTTTTTGGATGAATTGGGGATTCTCATTATGCCTCTGTAGCATTGTTCTACAAAAAGAAATCCTTTCCTGATAATCTCGAGGTAGAAGACTTTGAACTCGTTGTACGTGAAACGGATGCATTTCGGCTCTTTGTAAAATACGATGAGCAGTGCTTTTCGGTATTCCCGTTCTTTCTTCAATTCCACGTACGGAAATACTTCGGTCACGTGCGACCTCTTGCAATACTTCTTCCTGGAAAGGAAACACAGGTCTACCTCCAGCCTGTATTTGATTCGGGAAATGGCCGCCCTCTGTGAGTGAACGGTGCACATTAACAAACACGCGGTGATCCGGGTAGCGCTCTAAATTTGGATATCTTTCACGATAAAGTCTAGCGGCAGCACTTGCGTTGCATCTGCATTCCCCATAAATGAGGTGCATGTTCGCATATTCTTGTGAAGTGTAGCGCGTAGGCATGGTAGATAAAAAGGATGCCAACACAAAAGTCCAGAGAGAAGCCAAAGTTGCCGGTATGTTATCAACAAGTCCAATTCACAAAGATTCAAGTCCAAAAAGAGAAGCCAAAGTTGTCAGTACTAAATCAACACAAGCGAATACGAACGTGCGCAGTAGACGAATGAGCGAAACGTACTAACTGGTTGGTGTCGGACTGGTAGCGTAGCCATTTGCTTGGCTGAAACTAGTGCGAATGAAACAGATAGATGCCATAGCATCTATCTGTTTCATTCGCACTCGTTTAAACGACGCATCTCCGTCTCAATGCGTGGCGTCACTATCTGTCTCGCTCACTCATGGCAAACATACCCATTATCCATCTCTCTCATCATTTTGCCTTAAAATTAAGAACCTACCTAGAGCTTGTGCGAATTAAAAACATTTTAACTGAGTAAAATCTGATAGCAAAAATCGGGTTACTTGAGGTTTTAATTTTTTTACTCTTTTCTATTGTATGGAACTAACAAGTATTGTACCATTTTAGAATTCTGATTAAATGCGCCAACTTTTAATGCTACTTGCCAAGGCACTCTAGTACATTTTTTTTATAGGAGGGCCTGTCAAAGTCGACGAATCTTGAAAATTTTAAATTCGTAGTTTAACAAATAGTCTCAATTCTCGGGAACTTAAGGCAATTGTGTCATTATTTTTTATTGGGATTCTAGAAATGTTATTTAGGATTACGTTTCTAAAGTTCAAATGAACAAAAATAAAAAATAATAACCACAATAACCGAAAAATGGTACAGTTTGATCAAATTTCTAGGTTTTTCTTAAAATGCCCATAATTTTCAAACTGCATGGGATAGATTTTTTTTCAGATTTTTCTCGTGATGGTTATGATCAATCCTGTCACCCCGTTTCGGCTTGACGTTGAGTTTTGGGACACCCTGTATATGGACATACCTTCACAGCTTGAACATCCTGTTCTAAGACAATACATTTTCCTTCATCTGCTTCCTTTAAATCCTTTTCTTTTTCTTCTCTTGCGTTTTGTTTCCTGAGCTGATGATCTTTATACTCCTGTTCCGATATTTGTTTAGTATGGTAACTTAGACACGTATCACATAAATCTTTTTTCGGCTGCTGGAAGCCAATATTTTTTTCTTTTATAATGTTATCAAACATAGTTCGACATAACGGAACCAGGTTTTTTATTGTGCTCGCTTCAGTGTAGGTCCTATACACTTCCACCATACCTCCAGGAATCGGTTCAAAGTATGCCTTAGAGGTATCTTTGCGGCAGTAATGCGAAGGAAGTTTTGGTAAATTTTCAATAAACTCGACTAAAAATTCACGTGACAGTCTTTTCTTCTCTCCCCTCTTTTTCTTTTCTATTTGCTCAGCATTTTCTTTTGCGAACATACCACATTCGGATTTATTCACCCAGCTCCTTACTGACCATTCTCCAATACATAAAGTATTTAAGTACATTTTCTTACAAACTCTCAATTTTATATCCCCTTGTTTCAAGTAATATTGAAGTGACGCTGCTCTTCTGGTATTTCCTTTAGGTCTTAAAGTTTTTATTTTATCAGTAGTGTTAATCACAAACATTTTCTTTTGATCCCAACTTAAACTCCAAAATAGATCAAACAATCGCTGTCTACATTCTGATGTAAATTCGTGGCAGTGGCGTTCTTTGGACGAGCGACAGAAAGTAGAACTGCAAGTCTCTTTCAATTCTTTTGCTGCTCGTGGTGCATTATGCGTATTACACGAATTTTCATTTCTTCTCCACCCTATGTAGTCTTTTCCCTGTTCTCGTAACTTTTTATTCATACGCGCTTTCCAATGCTCTGCTTCAGCTAAGCCTTTTCTTTTCTTTGTCTTCTTTCCAGTACTATTCCCTTCGTTCATACCACTGTCATCATCTTCAGAAGAGCAGGACGTCTGATCCGGATCATAGTTTTGATCATCACTCGTTCTACTACTCGTAGGTACTACGAGTGAAGTTGATGTACGTTGTGTTGATGAACCTGGGTGAGGTTCTAAGATAAAATCATACGGGTTCAAAATAGTAGGAGAGCTTGTATCACTTCGTGTCTCCTCAACAACATGAAAAGTTCCAATTTCAAAATCACATGGTTTCAAAATTGTAGGAGATTCTGCTTCAGGTATGACTTCTACAATATTCTCGATAATGTTTTCCGAGTTATAACGTGGATTGGTAGGTAGCTGAGGCTGGTTTAAAAATGACGAAGTGGTTATATCGTTTAAAACAGTTAGTGATGAATCTGTATCTGTCCCGCCATTATCTTGACAGCTCTGTTCGGTGTTAAATACAGGTGTACAGGGTTGAGAAAGTTCCAGGAGATCATTCTCAAGTCGATCTGATGTATAACTTTTTGCTAGAAGTAACATTTCTCCGTTTCTATTTACCTCGTAGGTGTACAACTGTAACTCGGAAGAGCTCGGTGACTTTTGAAATGATTCTTGTGATTGACTTTCGTACACAAACTCACTCCTCTTATTACGAGAAACGTTTACAGAAACTAGTCCTTGTTCCTTCAAGCCCGTTACAACATCATTAAAAAGCTCTTCTTCACTGTTTTTCTCCATGATAACACTAAAACAAAAGACGTCGAGATAAGTACCTAATTATCCCATTGCCTGCTTAAACGATCCATGTTGAAACACAAGGGCTATCTAAAACAGAAATATTTTTTTAAATCGGACCAGTAGATCCTGAGATTGGCGCGTTCAACCAAACAAACAAACACTCTTCAGCTTAATAATATTAATATAGATAACTCAATACATCTCATTAATTAGTTTTACATACCTACCTATAAAGGTATCGATGATAAGATGGCTTAAAATTTCAATAGTGAGCTTTTATTGAGCGTTCTACGTAAAATAAAAATAAAAACTTACCAATATACCTTCAAGGACACTTTTCGAAAATAAATAGACTAGTATTTAAAGTTGTAATTAAATGTAAAACTATTTTTAAACAATTAAAACCCGCGCCGTAATGTTACTCTGTCAGTGAATTTTGCGAACTGCATTTTGCGTTGACACCGCGTAACTCGCGCAATAGTGAGTTCAAGTTGATACTTGTTCGTTGTGAGTTGGTCAACTCTGGCACAAATTGTTCGAGTGACATTTTTTGAGAATTACGAGTTATCAATAGAAAGATTCGGCGCTTAATTTCAAAATTTTTGACGTACATAACTCATTTTGTGAAAAAATGTGGGTTACGAGTTGTCAACCTATGACCATCGATAGGTGAAGATGGCGATGTAATGTTATTAGTCGCATTAAATTCTATTAAAAATACATTTTGGAATAGAGCTAGTCCGTGATACAGAAGTATTTGCAACTTATACAGTGTGGTGACGACATAACGACATTAAATGAAAATACGACCCCCACTAGTTAACCTAAACACTTTAAAATGATCAAATTAAGTATTACATGAAAATTCAAAAATATAATTTTTCAAACAAACTAAATGCGAAAATAATCAAAATTTAAAACAACATCCTTTATAATATTGTCTACTAACCTCATCTGACCTTGTAGGGATTGCACGTAAGAGCGGCAACGTCACTCCCGAGGGGTAGTTTCATTCATGTACAAGCCCCGCACGTTGATATTGCGATGGAACCTTGTCACAATAACAGTTGCGTGACGTCAAAGTAGTAGCGCTGGCTGATCTTGCGAACGGTACTGACAGTTCGACTACGTCACTGTGACGTCACTAAGATGGCCGCCAATCGCAATATCAACGCGCGGGGCTTGTAGGTACAAATCTAAAAAAAATGGCACGCGGCGTCTATCCCCGCTTCGCTCGCCGCCAGCTGCCTCCCGCGCGACTTTTCTACCAGTAGGTTCACGATTTAAACACAATTAAACATTAAATCAAAACTTTTAATACACTTTTAAATTTTTAATTGCTGAAATTGTCAACCCTTTACTCTAATACACATGTGACAACGTCTTGTGGTATTGTTTCTTACTTTCCTTAACAAGTCACTACTGATAGCCGGCTTTTAATTTATTAAAAGCGTCAATAATTCTATCTCGCAGTTCCTCTACGGTATTCACATCACCAGCATAAACCTCATTTTTAATAAATCCCCATAAAAAATAATCCAGTGGAGTTAGGTCCGGTGACCTTGCTGGCCATCGGCGAGGTCCATAATGGCCAATCCACTGCTGTGCAAACATATTATCAGTAAGGCATTCTCCGGCTCTCACCACAGAAGGTGCAGGTGTTCCGTCTAACTGGTACCATCTACGGGAGTCACCATATCTTTGACGATATGTTCTTAAAGCTAGGGCCGCGTTTCGTTGACACTCACCATAAATCAATATCATATCGGTATACTCCATAGCACTGTAATTGAAACGAGGCATTCTGATCTTATAACTTACAACCAAATAACACAAAGTAACTATCACACTATTGTTTACACATTAGGTATGTACCGTAACCTACGAAATTACACAATCGCATTATCTATCAATAACACAACAGTTGCACTGTATGAAATTGCAACAAAACAATTTTCAGTTTTACAAAACATTATTAATAATGCGCTAAACCACTCTTACGCATCGAAATTAAAACAAAAACATGCTCTCACAAGGGTAGCACGTCACGCACTAGATAGTGGGCCAGGAGCAAATTCCAGGAAAAACCCTAGATGTATTTCTTTCCTTTTCTTGCACAATAAATCTTTTGAATGCAGAAGTGAACTATTGTTGCCCTACACTTACTTTGTTTAAACAAAAACGTCGAATTGGCAACGTCGCTTTCTTTTGTTTACAAAAGGAAATGGCCCTCGGCAATCTTTGTTTGCTTATGATAATAGGAATTTTATGGTCATGGTATTAGGTGTAAATTCAATCACCAATTTTGGTTACGCAAGTAGGTAAATGAAATTGTTTTGATGTGAATGAACTTGCGTGGTATTCACATCATGTGTTAAAATTGTCAAATTAAAAAAAATTCCTGCGACTATACCCTTGATTATAATTTGATAATTTTTGGTATACGTACTACTAACGCGATACCCTGTATGTGGTTTCAATTAATGTCGTATTATCCTCACCACCCGATATAATAAAATAGGCGATTAATTATCGTATATTCTCAAACTCTTCATTGCACAGGGCCATTTTGAACATTGTCTTTTACCGATAAAATTACGGTTTTTATTTTTTTCAAGCGGTAATATTAGGTCCTTACATATGAAATTGGCGTTTTGTATGGAAGGAACAAAAAGTCGAATATTTTTTAATATAATATATTTAATTAATCAAAGTATGAACCATTGTTTTCAATGCACTTTTGCCATCTTATAGGTAGTTCATTGATCCCTTTACTAAAAAAACCAGTCGGACGGGAATCAATAAAATCTTTGAAGGCGATTTGGACTGCCCCATCGGAGTTGAATTTTTTCCCTTGCAAAAAGTTATCCAAATTGCGAAAAAAATGGTAATCTGTTGGAGCAAGGTCCGGGGAGTACGGAGGATGTCTAAGACATTCCAATTCAAGCTCTTCTAATTTGGTAGCCGTCTGTTGCGCAGTGTGTGGTCTGGCGTTGTCGTGAAGCAGCAGTGGCGTGGAGCGATTGACCAGCCTTGGTTGTTTAGCCGCTAGCTTTTCCATCATGGTTTGTAATTGCTGACAATAGACATCAGCTGTAATAGTCTGGCCAGATTTGAGAAAACTGTAATGAACAATACCGGCACTAGTCCACCAAACGCTTACAAGTAACTTTTTTGGGGTTAATTTTCGCTTGGGGCAGGATTTGGCTGGCTGGCCAGGATCCAACCATTGCGCTGAGCGCTTCCGATTATCGTAAAGAATCCATTTTTCATCACAGGTAATGATTCGGTTTAAAATACCTTCATTGTTGTGCCGGTTCAGTAATGTAACGCAGCAGTCGACGCGCGTTTGCCGGTTTGCTTCAGTCAATTCGTGAGGTACCCACCTTTCAAGCTTTTTAATCTTCCCAATTTGCTTCAAGTGAATTAAAACAGTTTTATCACTAACATCGAAGCCTGCAGCTAACTCGGACGTGGTTTGCGATGGGTCCGCTTCCACAATAGCCTTCAATTCTCCATTATCAACTTGGGTCTCAGGCCGTCCACGGGGCTTGTTCTGCAGGTCGAAATTTCCAGAACGAAAACGTTGGAACCAAAAACGAACTGTGTTTTCTTTTGCAACATGACCGCCATACACATCATTCACCCTTCGAGTCGTTTCCGCAGCACTAGTGCCACGGCGGAACTCGTACTCGTAAATAATGCGATATTTTAAATTTTCCATTTTGTAAAATGAGTGACGCAAACAGAAAAAACAGAAGAAAAAAAACAAATGAATGACGGTCATCGAAGCACAAATACATGAGTAAATAGCTGTACAAATTTGAATTTGGAATTCCTTACCAAAGAGGAGAAATTCGTGATTAAAGTGGCCAGTACGAAAAACGCCAATTTCATATGTAAGGACCTAATATTTACACCAAATATGATTCTAATGTGAATTGAATTGTAGGCGATTCTGCTATTATGTGTCACCATTTTACGAAAATTAGAGGAATTGCTAATGATCTGCTGGGAATTCGGGAAATGAATTTCATTTAGAGGAATTGCTTAAAGTGGCGTTTTTAGCCCCCAAGGTCATACTTTCTTAATTTGCCGAATTAAGATTCGAGGAGGTTTACCACAATCACGACAAGTTTTAGTATTGGGAATGACAAATAATTTGTTTGTTGGTCTGGATCATGAAGATTCTTATTGTTTCAGCGATTAAACGTCATGTTGTGCAGTTGTTAGTGATTTTCAAGAATTTAAGTATCTCGGTGTATTATTTATCTTCAGTGATTTAATATTATTTTACCCGTAATCGGGGAGATTTTTGGAATGCTCCGTCTAATTCCGGTTTGTGAGCCATGACAGCATCATGGAACCGTACTTGGCATCTTTCCGCCCTCCGACACGCTTGAGTGATTCCACTAAACTTGCTACATGTTCTAAAAGGTAAGGATTTGGTTGTAATAGTCTTTGGAAGTGGTCTGTGAGCCTTTCCCTGGTTGTTAGAAAGGGTATTGTCGTGATCCATGGATATTTATTGCAGGATTCCAAATTGCGCATACGCAGGCAGCTTTCCAGCCGGTCAAGAATCTTGCAGTCAAGTGCTTTCTCCCTACGACAACCGTGAGTATTTCACCCGCTGACTATTTGCAACTCATCCCTATTGTCCCACCACTCAAGATTAGGCAAACCAAAGTCGTAGCTCCTTATGTTGTCATTGTGAAAAGGCCTTGTTAACCGGCTAATGTTTTAGCCTTATAGATTACCAAGCTCAGTCACCTCAAGGAAGGTGAATTAGTTTCTCTTTATATTATTAGGCCTCCGTATTGTCGATTCCAGGAGAGGCACCTCGAGCGATTCGTCTCGCCGCCAGGACCTACAGGATCGTCTGGGGCCTGGACGCGAGACCCGTTCCTCGAGCACGGCGAAGCCTCGTGAGGAAACGACTGTGCGGCCGGCGGAGCCCGTCTAGCGATCGCGCAGGCGGGGCGGTTTTTTCTTTTACCTACCTTAACTTTTTATTATACATGAATACGGTTCCCGTAGGAACCAGTTGATTGTCTGGGTCCGGTTTTCGATACTGGAAACCGGCCTGCATCAGAATTTAATTTGAGGATCTCGGGTTCGACATCCTACCCCGTCCGGAATCGTATTGGACACCTTCGTCGGCTCCGGGATCCGGGACTCTCAAAGTCCCTGGCGCCCATTTAATAGATTTTAAATTAATCAATAACTGGAAGGTTACTTTCTCCTTAGTTTTGTAATAATTGTTAACTTTTAACTTAAACTCATTTTAAACGGAACAGTACAGGGTTTATCTCCAACCCCCCACGACCTTCGCTCTCTATATTTAATTGTTAGCTGGCTGGCAACAATTTGTTTTTAGTAAACTTATTATGTTATTAATGTTAGTTTACCAGTTTGTTAATAAACAGTGTTTGAGATAGTTGTTGTTTCATATTACCATACCCAATAGTTTGTCACTACAGAAAAAAAATCATATTTGTAACACTCTAATACTTTGCTCATATTTACTGGAGCAAATAAAAATGCTGATTGCCATTCAGAGATGAACAAAAGTAATTTTACTAAATGGGTTGAAGAAAAGCTGATTCCCAACATAACCGGCATCGATTGTGGTTAGATATGGATAATGCGCCGTACCATTCAGTAATGTTGAACAAAGCGCCCACCTCTGCTACCAAAGTAGCCGAAATAAAGGAATGGTTAGTTCAAAATGAAATTCAATTTGATGAAACATTAAAAAAGCCTTCACATTTGATGCTCGTGAAACGTCACAAGCCAGAGCCGATATTTGAAATCGATGAGCTTTTAGGTGCACACGGTCATACTGTGGTAAGACTTCCACCTTACCACTGTGACCTCAATCCAATCGAGCTAATCTGGGGGATAGCAAAACACAAGATTGCCACCCAAAATGTAGGATCGATCGACATAAAGGTATGGCTTATTAGCAGTATGTGATAGAAAATGTTTTACTTTTAATATTGATAGAGGTAGATATATGAATTATATCATCGTTTCAGGAAGCAGTTGAACGTGCATTCCAAGCTATTACCGAAGAGGATTGGAAGAACTCATGCCAGCACGAAATAAAAGTAGAAAAGGAGTACTGTGAAATAGAACGAACTTATATGTACAAGGAAATTGAGCGATTAGTCATAAACACTGAAGATGATAACAGTAGCACCTCTGAATCTGAACACTTATTTTTCTCTTAATTTTTTTTTTAATGATGTTCTTAAAACATAAATTACTGAATATAGATAACGAAAAAAACAACACAAAAAAGGTGACGAAATCACTGTCAACTAAACAACTTCACAATTGAAAAAAATTATATTTTAAAGAAAGCACACAGAAAATTCAAGATCTTTAAATATCTAAAATATCTCTAACAAAAAAAGGAAACAACTACACAATAATTGCACCTATTTTTTTTTAATTTCTTCTATAAATTCAGTCGTTTACATTGTTTCCTTCATTTGCACATGGTTTTTTTTATCTTTCGTCGTGTTTCGCATGTCGACTGTGACTCGGTTTTTGTATTTGAGCTCTAATCCGAGTTATTTCATATCGCAGCTTTAGCATATTTGCCACCTGATGAAATCCCCGCTGCATATCAACTTATAAAAGAAAATGTTCTGCCCAAATGTGCTTGAACCTCTTTGTTAGAAATTTGAAAAAGATTTTATAACTGGAACACGACAATGTGTCTTTAATTCAAGCAGTTTGTCAAAAGTTTGTATTCTAAATCTTCCACCCAGGTTCCCACCCGCCTGAAATGTGGTTCATCTCTGACTCAATTGCATGCAATGTTCCAACAACTCAAAATGCTTGCGAAAGCTGGCATACCAGATGGAACACGCTCTTAAATAGAATGAAAATGAATATTTTTCAAACTATTATAGAGTTAAAGAATTAACAAAGGAACACAGATAATGAAATAACTCGGATTAGAGCTCTAATACAAAAACCGTCATCTCGTTAGTCACCCCCTTTCTAGCCATATCATCTTTCACAAATTTAGTTGTTCCCTAATGTCACCGAATAATTTGGAAGTAGCATCGTGTCTCAGATATATCACGTTGAAGTAAGATATTGTCGAAGTACAGCATGCCGGAGTAGAGTACGTCGAAATTGACTCATGTCGGACTACCATAGTTGTCGAAGAAGCATGTCGTCGAAGTCGCATCGTTTCCTAGTTAAGTCATATCGAAGAAACGCTTTGTCGGAGAACAGTAGTGTCGGACTTAGGTATTTCAAACTAAAGTATTGTCGAAATGAAGACGTGTCGGAGTTCCATAGTGTCGAAATAAAATCATGTCGTATTAAAGTTTGTCGAAATTCAGTTGGTAAGTCTAAAATCTTATTTATCATTATAATCTTTATTATTTGAGTCGTCCTGTCAGTAACAATAGGAATGTGCTAACGACTTGCGAAACGTCGACAGTATGCTACCTGCTTACACGCGGTTTATGAGTCATTTCTTTTGTTTTATTTTGCCTATATACATGTCACTGTAGGTAGACAAAACCGGAGTTACCTCCAGTTTTCCCGTTCTTGAATTAAATATTTACATTTTGATTTAAATCAACTTTTTTCGAACGTACTCTAGAAATATTAAATTTTGAGTCATCAAATATATGAGTGCAACTTGATGAACAAAACAGTGTTTTGAGCTTCAAACTAGCGATGAACTTGAGAAGTCGTATCAAGCAAAGGCATCTCCTGTTATCAGGTGTCTTGCACTATTTGCACGATTGGAAAGACTTCTCCACACAAGATGACGATGATACGTTTCTCAAACGATGATACGTTTGTCAGCACCATTGGGGCTGCAATATCTGATACTATTACAAACTTATTGTAGCAGCTAAACTATAAGCCCAAGGACTCTGATACCATCCCCGTAGTTCTCTCCGAGCGGTCCATGATTGATGATTTTAATAGTACTCATTTCTTACACATAATGGGTCTAATGAAAGCAGCTGTGTCAAGAAGCTCTATTCTAGATTTTGAAAATATTGGAAATATGGACACCAATGAAGTACATATCTGCTTGGGTCTTAGTCGAGAACAATTCTACGATATCTTGGAACAAACGCCTTCCTTGTCTGGTTCACATTCTAAAACTGCTCTAGCCATTTATTTGATGATGTTGAGGAGTAGTGAATGCAACGAAAGACTTGCCACGATATTTCAAATGAGTAGGAGAACTCTTGAAAGACATTTAAAAACAGCAAGAGATTGTTTATTTGTTGAGTTCGTGCCTAGGCACCTGGGTTTCGATCACGTCGACAGAAGAATGCTAGTTGAACGCAATCTCTACGTACCGAACGCTTTGTTTGGAAACCCTAATTCAACATTAGAAGAAAGACATGCAATAGCGATAATGGACGGAACATACATCTACATTCAGAAGAGTTCCAATTAGACTTTCCAAAGAAAAACATATAGTTTACACAAATTCTCAAATCTTGTCTTGTAAAACCATTCATTAAATGCTGCGATGGTTATATTTTAGATGTTTGTGAACCATATGCGGCTACTGATTCAGACGCAACTATATTACAAAGAATGTTATATGACGATGAAGGTACATTTCATTGGTTCTTTCGTCGTAACGATATCTTTGTACTAGATCGTGGGTTTAGAGACGCTCTTCCTGATTTGAGATAATTCAATTGCTTTGCTTATATGCCTGAAAGCAAAGACCGCGGTGCAGATCAGCTGACAACCGTACAAGCGAATAGGTCTAGATTGGTCACCATTTGCCGCTGGGTGGTAAAAGTAATAAATGGTCGATTCAAGCGTGACTTCAAATTATTCCGCCAGGATTATTTTAATCGTGCTTTAAACCATATGTTTGAAGACTTTAAAATAGCAGCTTCACTAATTAACGCTTTCCAGGAGCCCATACATGATAGCGTACATGCAGGCACATTTGTGGACATTATAAATGACCGCTTGAATCGACCAAATCACCTGGCGGAATATGTGGTTCGTAATAATATAAACAGACAAAGAGCAACGTTCCAAAGCATCACCGGTGATCAGCCTATTTTTGACGATTTCCCTAATCTTACAGAGGATGATCTTATTCTGTTAGCTCTCGGTACGTACCAAGTCCAGCTCGCCCGCAGTTATTATGCTGAGCACCTAGTGCAGGGCTTGTATAATAATGAAGTAGTGTACCGAGAGCAGCAAATAAGGGGTCTTAGCGACTACATTGCAGAGCAAGACGTTTGGTTATTAGGTACGTGTCCGAATACAGTCTTATTGACGAACAAATGAACGGACGAGAAGCTATCGCCCATTACTATTGTTCATGTCTGAGTGGAAGGCGCATGGTTGGTTGCTGCGCACATGTTATGTGCGTGGTGTGGTATTTAGGCTGGGCAAGAAATCAAACCAAGATGATTCGGTTACCAGCAGCGGAATTAAGTGCGATTACAGAGCATGATGAGTAGGCACTACTATTATAGATAGGTACTAGGTGATGCCACCAGCTTAGCTCGCGTGGTTTGTCGATAAAAAGTATCCTATGTTGGTCTCCGCCCCTCTGGCTATCTCTGTTATATATATCAGATTAATCGGTTGTTTCATCCACTTAGAATTGGTAGGCAGTTTAAGTACACAAGATTAAATTTTAGCATTAAAACGCTTCATAGCACGTCGTGGAAAGCCATATCAAATCTTTTCAGACAACGCAACGGAAAGAATTTAGTTGGGGCTGAAGAGAGTTGTCAGTAATTTTTTTTAATAATACTAATGATATTTTAGATTTTCTTAATAATAATCAAATTCTTTTACGTTTATACCTCCTTATAGTCCTAATTTTGGTTTGTGGGAGGCGGGAGTCAAGTCCTGCAAGTATCATTTACGGCGGGTACTGGGCAATGTCAAACTAACACGTGAGGAGTTTGAAATGGTATTAACGCAAATTGAAGCCGTTCTCAACCCACACCTTTTGTCCCCTCTGTCCTCAGACCCGAACGATTTTCTTCCGCTTACTATGCGAGCCAACTAAGAATAGGATCGCGCTTGCTGCCAACTTCACACGATAGCTGTCAAATTAGTACTGCCAGCAAAAAAAAAAAATAAAAAAAATGTTATATTTTTTTATTCATAGATTTCATTATTATTTATATCCATTTTTATAAAATGTTAATCTTGAATTCCATAAATAGATAATTTTGGATAAATAATAATATATGGAAAGTTTATGACCAAATGGGAGATTTTTTAGTCTTCTATGAAAGCTACGGAACGAGTCGCTTTGTCAACCGGCGTAAATAAGAACACATTCTCGAAGATTAGGTGTGAAAGGAACGACGCCGAAGCCGCTGCTATGGCTGCAGGCCGGAGTACCCAGGGCACAGTAACATCGCCGAAAAAAAACCACGTGGCAAGACAGTGGTTTTGGATAACTCTGATCTACGTGCTGTAAGCAGTATAATAAACTCGTTTTACTTGGTACATAAGGAAGTGCCAACCATGAATAAAGTTTTTGTTAAAGCTCGGGACGATTTGAATTTTCAAGGGAGCAAAACGATCCTGCGCAGAATAATGAAAACCCAGCTTAGGTACAAATCCAAGAGGTGCGCTAGCAATAGGTCAAAGCTAATCCAAAGGCTAACATCGAAGCTTGGCGTGCAAAATACCTCCGGCGTATACGTCAAAATGATGCACTGGGTGCTGACAAGAAGACCGTCATCTATTTGGATGAGACATGGATCCACTCTCATTACACTGTTGGCAAGCGTTGGCAGTCTAGTTAGAGCTCTGGGGTCGTCAAAAATTCGAGTGCCGGACCTCGATGGAGATGGATCATTGCCCATGCCGGAGGTGAAAATGGATTCGTGGACGAAGCCTTCCTGATTTTCAAGGCTAAGACAAAAACGGGCGATTACCAGGACTAAATGAACAGTGAAAATTTCTTAAAATGGTTAACCCAGCAGAGCTGTTGCAAAAACTGCCTAGTTGTCACTGACAACGCTCCGTACCACAGCTTAGAAGATACTAAGCCACCTAATATGAACGCAAAGAAAGCAGAGTTGAGAGAGAGAACAAAACATTGAATAAGACAACAATTTTACAAAGGCAAAGTTGTACCAAATTATAAAAAACATAAACCTAAAAATTATGTTAATGATATCTTGTTTGCCAGTCACGGCCATGAAGTTTTACGCTTGCCCCCATACAATTCCGACCTCAATCCGACTGAGTATATATGGCATTTGATTAAAAGGCGAGTAGCTGATAAAAATGTAAGTCAGTTAGCAAGTGAGATCGAGGGTCTGACAAGAGAGGCTGTAGCTTCAATCACAGTTGAAATCTACATACAATGGGCTTTATAGAAATGTAACACTTTATATCTATTACCGTAAATTTTTGAAAGAAATCAATTTTAAAATATTGAAGCGAACAGACCTCAAGTAGACATTTTTTAGAATTGACATTTTGTCGTATTAAAAAAAATCCAAACTTAATTCAAGCGAAATTACTACATTATACTAAAGTTCCACTCTTGTAAAGGGTGATTTTTTTGCTGGTATCTTTCTGGCAACACTGTTTTTGACAGATCACGCGTGAATCGTGTCTTGTGTCATTGTCAAACTTGTTCAGTTTGGTCTATAATTTAACCATGAATCGACTTACGAACGAACAACGCTTGCAAATTATTGAATTTTACTATCAAAATGCATGCTCGGTTAAGAGAGTGCATCGCGCACTTCTTCCAATTTATGGGCAGTTTGGTCGGCCTACTGAGGCAGCTATTCGGAAGCTTGTGACTAAATTTCGAACCCAGTTTACATTATTGGACATTAAACCACGAACACGCATACGTAGAGTGAGGACCGATGAAAATATTGCGGCTGTATCCGCCAGTGTTAGTGATGACCGTGAAATGTCGATTCGCCGCCGTTCGCAGCAATTGGGCCTCTGTTACTCCACTACGTGGAAAATTTTGCGAAAGGATTTGGGTGTAAAACCTTACAAGATACAGCTGGTGCAAGAATTGAAGTCACACGACCTCCCACAACGTCTAACATTTGGTGAATGGGCATTGGCAAAGTTGGAGGAAGATCCACTTTTTTATCGAAAAATTGTGTTCAGCGACGAAGCTCATTTCTGGTTGAATGGAAATGTCAATAAGCATAATTGCCGCATCTGGAGTGAAGACCAGCCAGAAGCATTGCAAGAGCTACCACTGCATCCCGAAAAATGTACTGTTTGGTGTGGATTATGGGCCGGTGGCATCATCGGGCCGTACTTTTTCAAAGACGACAATGGCCGAAACGTTACTGTGAATGGCGAGCGCTACCGTGTGATGATTGGCGAATTTTTTTTTGCCCAAAATGGAAGAATTGGACATGCCTGACATGTGGTTTCAACAAGACGGTGCCACATGCCACACGGCACGCGAAACAATGGCCTAATTGAGAGCCGCCTTCGGTGAACAGTTTATCTCACGTTTTGGGCCCGTCAATTGGCCGCCTAGATCGTGTGATCTAACGCCTTTGGACTATTTCTTGTGGGGCCATGTTAAGGCTTATGTCTACAGGGATAAACCAGCAACGATTGACGCACTGGAAGCCAATATTGAAGCATTTATTCGTGATATACCGGCTGATATGTTGGAGAGAGTGTGCCGAAATTGGGCCTTGCGAATGGGCCATCTAAACCGGAGCCGCGGCCAGCATTTGCATGAAATCATCTTCAAACATTAAATTATATTGATCGTTCTATCGATTCCAATAAAGATTTCATCAAATTTTTTGTGTTTTTTTTTGAAAATCAAATCCTATACCTCTTAAAAAATCACCCGTTACTATTAAAAAAAAAATAAAGTGCGGCAGTAACGACCAAGTAAAACGATTTTTGATATGCCAATATTCTAACATTTTCCAATGTGCGGCGGTGCCACTGCAGCGCAACGTGGCCGAGGGAGGGGGCCGGCGCGCGTGGCGGGTCACGTAGTCAGGTGCCAAGTGGTGGCCCCCAGTGGGTAAGAGGAGAGAGATTGGTGCAAGTATATATCGAGCCTTTTCAGAGATCGTAACCGCCATTTTGCATATTTTACAGGTTTTTTTTTTAATATTTCTCAAAATATTTATAGCATCAATTTGAAATTTTTACATAGTGTTTTAAGGGCACCTCCCTATTAATTCAAATGTTAAAATTTGACTCAGTACTCTATAATCACATACATATGTCGCTTACGTTAAAACCGATGACCATTATTATAATATATGTATGTATTTAGTAATATATAAGTACGTTTATCAGTTGTCTAGTACCCATAACACAAGCTCTGCTTAGCTTGGGACTAGATGGCGTTGTGTGATAGTTGTGGAATATTATTATTATTAGGTAGAGCTGGTATGAGTATGTTGATTACGATAATTCCTAAAATCATAAAATAGTAGAAATATTTTTATGTAATTTTTTTTGCAAGCGACTAGTATTTAACTTACGTTGCATAATTTATTATCGTAAGTGCCAGGTACTATACTTACGATCTGTCAGTCGGTGGAGGTTACGTTAAAAAATGGAATGGGTTGTAACTTACGATGAAAATTTCGAAATTAAAAAAAGTTAGTTATATTTCTACTTTGAACTCTAAAGCAAGTGACATAATATGCAAAATCAGTTGATCTGGCGGTTAACATAAAAACAGTTTTTTGGGATTTTTGGCGCTTACGATGTTCTTCCTGATAAGGCTCGATATGTCGCAGAGAAATGAGGATATCAGGGATTTCACGAAATCCCTAGGGATATCACGAAATCTTTTTACTAAAAGTATCTAGTGATATGACAAGATACTAATATAAAGTCAGAGATAAGTCATTTCACTAAACTAAATGTAGTGAAATAAAGAATACTGTTGATGAATAAAGTAATAAAACAAAATTACAAATTAACTGATGCATTTATATTCTTCAAGTAATTTAATTACATTTTCGATCCTTTCTGCAGTCCACAACGGTTTATCTCTCTGTTTTTCCTTCCGAAATTTTTTGAATATCCCGATCAAAGTCTTCTTTAGAAACGAACTCTTTTTGACATTTTACTAGGTTTAGTTTAGTGAAACGACATATCATTGACGATGAATTGGTATTTTGTCATATCACTAGATACTTTTAGTAAGAAGGCGTAATAAACAAGAATATTCGACATCTACCGGGATTTCGTGAAATCCCTGATATCCTCATTTCCCTGCGACATATACAGGGTGTCCCTGGAAGTATGGATCAAATCGAACAGAGGCGTGGGCAAGGTCATTTCCAAACTTTTTAACCCTGAGAATGTCAGTGAATTTTTTTACGGTTCAAAAGTTATGACCGATTTTAATTTTTTTTTCAATCACTTCGCTTAGTGCTCAAAGAAAATAATCATAAAAAAATACTATCAGGGCTATCTAAAAAAAAAAAAATTGATAGCCCTGATAGTTTTCACGAATTCGATCTTTCTTCTCTTTTTTTTAGTTTTTTTTTGTATTTTTTTTTTAGTTTTTTTTTTTTGCTAAAACGTTTGGAAATTACCTTGCCCACGTCCCTTTTCGATTTGATCCATACTTCTAGGGACACCCTGTATAAATGATGATGATGTGCCTGAGGAATTGAGAGTGCAGATCATGCGTGTGGTGAATGCGAGGGAAGTAGCGAGAGTGCGGGTGGTCAATAGAGCTAGAAGAGAATGTGGAAGAACGGTTTGAGGCGGATCACGGCGAGTTCGGGCCCTTTTTTGCTGACGAAGAATCTTCCAATCATTTTGAATGGTCACCCATGGGTGATTATCAACGTGTGAGTGTCATTACTTCCCAGAATTCGATCCTTTTTAGCGACACTATCGAATGATTGAAATTGTTTATTGAAATAATTGATTTATAAATATTTACAAAATAGGGCCTTAAACTAGAGGTAGGTAAGAAATGATTGGATTCCACGTGAACTAGGAATAAACCTGTATCTCAGGTATCTCACTCAAGTGCTTATACATAAGTATTAGGTATCTGAAATTCCTAAAAATTGTTCAAATTGAGCTAGAAGAGAATGTGGAAGAATGGTTTGAGGCGGATGACGGCGAGTCCGGGTCCTTTTTTGCTGACGAAGAATCTTCCAATCATTTTGAATGGTCACCCATGGGTGATTATCAAGGTGCGAGTGTCATTACTGCCCAGAATTCGATCCTTTTTAGCGACATATCGAATGATTGAAATTGAAATTGTTTATTGAAATAAATGATTTACATAAATATTTACAAAATAGGGCCTTAAACTAGAGGTAGGTAAGAAATGATTGGATTCTACGTGAACTAGGAATAAACCTCTATCTCAGGTATCTCACTCAAGTGCTTATACATAAGTACTAGGTATCTGAAATTCCTAAAAATAGTAAATAATTTGTCTACTTTAATTATTATGATTATGTTCAAATTGAGCTAGAAGAGAATGTGGAAGATTGGTTTGAGGCGGATAACGGCGAGTTCGGGTCCTTTTTTGCTGACGAAGAATCTTCCAATAATTTTGAATGGTCACCCATGGATGATTTATCAAGGTGCGAGTGTCATTACTTCCCAGAATTCGATCCTTATTAGCGACACTATCTATTGATTGAAATTGAAATTGTTTATTGAAATAATTGATTTACATAAATATTTACAAAATAGGGCCTTAAACTAGAGGTAGGTAAGAAATGATTGGATTCTACCTGAACTAGGAATAAACCTGTATCTCAGGTATCTCACTCAAGTGCTTATACATAAGTATTAGGTATGTGAAATTCCTAAAAATTGTTCAAATTTAGCTAGAAGAGAATGTGGAAGAATGGTTTGAGGCGGATAACGGCGAGTTCGCGTCCTTTTTTGCTGACGAAGAATCTTCCAATCATTTTGAATGGTCACCCATGGGTGATTATCAAGGTGCGAGTGTCATTACTTCCCAGAATTCGATCCTTTTTAGCGACATATCGAATGATTGAAATTGAAATTGTTTATTGAAATAAATGATTTACATAAATATTTACAAAATAGGGCCTTAAACTAGAGGTAGGTAGGAAATGATTGGATTCTACCTGAACTAGGAATAAACCTGTATCTCAGGTATCTCAATCAAGTGCTTATACATAAGTATTAGGTATCTGAAATTCCTAAAAATAGTAAATAATTTGTCTACTTTAATTATTATGATTATGTTCAAATTGAGCAAAATAGTATGCTACTTTTTGCATCATCGTAAGACATTTTGCAACCATATTCTGTTATGATTTTTGTAATGTTACATTTTTAATAAGGTCGCGTTTACTTTGCCATCAGAAAAATTTGCCATGTCATCAAAATGTTACGATTAGGGGAAGCCGGGGCATTACGGGCCCCCGGGGTAAGACGGGCACCCCCTCTTCCCCGCAGGATAATAAACCGAGACTCTCGGAACTAGTCGGATCGCGTTCCAGTCGACCTCGCGCTAGCGAGAAAAGTGGTTGTGTGCGTGTAGATGTGCGTCGTACGTCGACAGAACGAAATTACGTAAGTTGATGCATTTGATATAATTTTTTGGTTTTAAGTCTGTCTTATAGCTAATTCGTGTTTGTGTTAAATGCCCAGTTATTAAGTAAATTGCTATGTTCAATTATGTGTCTAAATAACTAGAAAGACTTGTGAATGAACCACCACATATTCGTTTGATTTGGATATCATTTATTTTGTTTGACATTGGGGGCATTTTGGGCGGGGCAAAATGGGCAGGGTGCCCGTTTTGCCTCGGGTAATCCTATTAAGTTGATCTTTTTTCTGCAGATATAATTATGGTTCGCCACTACCAAAGGAAGACGGAACGTGCCAAATGGAGCTTGGAGGACATGGAAGCAGCCATAAAGGATGTTGCTAGTGGCAGATTTAGCTGTAAACGGGCCGCTCTTGAGTACAATGTGCCACGATCAACTTTGCAGCGAAAACTCGAGGAGTACAAATCAAAACAGCACTTATCACCAACAAAACTAGGTAGTTTTAGACCGATATTTTCAGCTGCTCAAGAGGAAGAGTTAGCTTCATATATTAAAGACATGGAAGGTAGATTGTTTGGTTTGTCTCCAAAAGAAGTTCGTCAGCTGGCCTATCAATTGGCAACAAAAAATTACATCCCACATAATTTTGATCCGACGACTCAAACCGCTGGCGAGGATTGGTTAGCAAATTTTCTGAAACGTAATTCTTCTTTGTCCCTGCGCAAACCTGAAGCCACATCCGCTGCTCGAGCCATGGGCTTCAATCGCCAAGCTGTGGAGGCTTTCTTTAAAATTTTAATCGAGACAGTCGATAAGTTTAAAATTACAGCGGATAAAATTTATAACGTTCATGAAACCGGGATGACAACTGTAGCAAAAAGCCTTGGAAAAGTAGTGGCCACCAAAGGCAGGAAACAAGTGGGATCATTGTCATCGGCAGAGCGTGGGCAACTGTTTACAGTTGAAATCTGTATGAGTGCTACAGGGGTTTTCATGCCACCAATGTTCATTTTTCCCCGCCAGAGACTCAAGCCTGAATTAATGGATGGAGCTCCTCCCAATTCTTGGGCAGAATGTAATGAAAAAGGATGGATTACAAAGGAAATCTTCTTGAAATGGTTTAACAAGTTTGTGACCTGGTCCAGAGCTACGCAGGAACAACCAGTTTTATTACTCCTAGATGGACACGCTAGCCATGTTAAAAATTTAGAACTCATCGATATTGCCAGATCAAGCGGTGTTCATATTATCTGTTTCCCACCACATTGCACGCACCGGCTTCAACCGCTAGATGTTAGTTTTATGAAACCACTGAGTGCTTATTATGGAGAAGAAGTTAAAAAATGGCTCCGATCAAATCCAGGGCGAGTAGTGACACATTATCAAGTAGCTACTCTATTTTGCAATGCGTTTTTAAAATCTGCTACAATGCTTGTAGCAATTAATGGATTTCGTAAAACAGGCATATGGCCTATTAACCCAGACATCTTTGGTGATGAGGATTTTTTAGCTGCTGACACTACAGATTTGCCTATGGATAATGTAATTGGACCATCATCATCTTTGAATCAAGAATCCCAACCACAACCGTTAGCTATGCATAATCCCATACAAAGTTCAACTGGTTCCCTGACACAACCAAATATCGAGCAGCCGCTTGTATCACCTTCTCCGGGTCCATCAACAATGCTGCAGCTATGTGCAACTCCACCGCCTGGAACATCTTTTCATGTCATGTCGCCTGTAGATATCATGCCAAAACCCAAAGCACGTGTCCAAAAACGAGTCACTAGGAAACGCGGAAAAACGGCATTAATAACCAGTTCACCTTATAAGAAGGATATAGAAGAAGCCCGGATACGGAAACCAGTGGCTAATGAGAAAAAAGGCAGGAAAAAAAAGACAAAGAAAATTGAAAAAAATAAAGAAAACGAATCGGAGGAAGAAGATGAAGAATGTTTGTACTGTGGAAATTTGTACTCAGAATCTACTGAGGGGTTGGGTCACATGCCGTGCATGCCAGAGATGGGCCCACTGTTCTTGTGCCGGTGAAGAGGATAATGATGACGAATGCCTTCACATTTGTACTTTTTGTGCTCGGTTTTAAACGTACATGCCTATTATGCCCCGCATATGACCATTTTACCCCAGACACGGGGCAAAACAGGCAGCTTTTTTATTTTTTTAAAGTTATATTAGCACCAAAGACTGGTAGCCTAAGATGTTTTTTGTGGAAACTGTTTCTGGATTGTGTTGAACTAATTGTATTTTTACTTATGTTTGTTATTGCATCTGTTTGTTTCCCAAATAAAATAAAATAAAATAATAATATATAATAATGAGACCAATAAATGGCAGTTGATTTTTTTCATTATCTTGTTTATTTTAGATTTTATTCACGATTTCCCTTAAGGGGCCCACATTGCCCCGGTTTCCCCTACATGTTTACTTATAATATACCTAAATTGTAAAAACTAATAAAAACTAAAATTAATTTTACGGATTATAACTAGTAAACGACAAAATAACAATAATTATATAACATAAAGTAAAAAAAGGTTTATAGATAAGCATTGGCAGTCTTACGCGACGTCATTATAATCTATAGAATTGATGTATCTTGTCTCAGCTATTTCCTTTGCGGGGCATTCTTGATCGCCTGTTTTGTGGTTGATCGGTTTTTTAAATCGCAAGTATGTTGCACAATGTGACGGTTCAGCATGTTTAGTGTACTCATTCGCCTGATGACCCTGTTCCCCACAATGTCCACACGTATCCTCCCGACAAGTCTTTGCAGCATGTCCATGTTAGAGTTTGTAGTAGGCTATAAACAAAAAGTAAAGAAGAAATTAGGAATGGTTGCCTAGCTACAACTCGTTGACTTGTGATTGGACTTTGACAATATAAAAAGTATTTTATTTTATAGTGATCTAATTATCTTGTGTGCTTGCTGTGACTGTGAACCTCATTCATTTCATCCTCTCATTCAATCTAAACGGAAACTTAAATATTCTGCACTACTGCCTGGAGGTGTTAAGTTGTCGTCAATGCATGTTCATCGGAACAATTTCAGGATAAGGGGAATTGATTCATAGACAGTGGGGCGACAGTGCATATTACAAACAGGAGTGACATATTTCAAGACTTTGTTCATTTTGATTTGAACCACACAGTGACCACTGCAGATGGTACTACCATTCCTGCGAAAGACGTTTGACGTTCAAAAGTGCCTTTTATGTGCCTATTTGAAATAAATGCTTTGACTTTGACTTTGTAGTTGAATCAAATATAAATAGAAGAAAGAAATTAATAACACTCAGCAAGATTAGATAGCACTGATTAGATACTATAGTACTGAACAGAAATCAATTGTAAGTTCATTTTTGGAATTGGTTTCTGTTGAAAGCGCAGATGCAAGATTGGCATAGGAACCGATAATGCATCGGTTATGACTGATATCAACAGTGGAGTACATGCTATCCTTAAACGAGAGTATGGTCTGGAAAATTTAATTCTAATAAGATGTGTGTGTCATTTTCTGCAACTAGCAGTGACTCACGCATCAGAAAACTCACTGCCAAATAATATTAAAGAATCATGGCCAATTTGGACTAGAAAAAAAAAGTGTTGTTAACGAAATGAGATTGTCATCATAACATAATGTATTATCAATGTAATTATATGGTGGGTTCAGTTTATTTTTAAAAGCAGGAGGAAAAAAGATATTCATTTTTTTAATTATTTTTTTTTTCAATAGAACGTTTCTTAATATCTTTATTCATGAACGCATCCGTAATGTTAACATTCATAGAGAAGTCCATACTTTTGAAGTGGTCGATATCGATTTAATTTCTAAATAGAAATGAAAAAGTACATAATTGTTAGATTATAGCTGTTTATGATTTTGTTATTTATTTAATCTGAGATAAGCTACTTACACACCTTTTTGTGTTTTGTTATATGATTTAATCAAGTCATGAGTTAAAAAATGATTTTTGCTTCTAAAAATCGACAGTGCCGTAAGTAAATCGATTGAACGACTGTGTTCTGTGTGATCTTGTGTTTTCCCTATAATTCTTACCATATCTTGCTTTGCTTACGGACTCCGATCGAATCTTCTATACTAGTTAACTTGGCATTCGTCTTTTGGACTTTGATTTCATCTAGTTTTGGATTTGTCAGTGAAGTGAAGTGGAAGTAGTCATGTCTTCGCGCATTCTGTGTGTAAACTGTGGATTATGCGTTAATCGCATTGCACGGCACATTGTCCTAGAACAAGATACTAGAGTGGTGTCTTTTATTGCTGAAAGGATTTCGCCACGTATCGTAAGTATTCAGATATGAACTTACTAGCATCACAACGCATCGTAAGATATTTCATTTTAGTACATCGTCATCGAAGTGTTTTACAAACAGTAATATTTATTTACAGATTGAGGACAGTGATAATATTTGCCAGGCCTGTTTAGATGCTGTGATGATGAGGGTTAATCAAATTATCCATGGAGAAATATCAAGCCATGACAACCAACTACCCGGAAGTAGTCGAACTCAGGTGGTGGGTCACTCTAGCATCTGCTTGATGTGTGGATGTTCAATCCTTCGAAGAAAAAGTGATTTAATATTACGCAGCAATCCTTCAGAACTGCAACAAATGATTACTACCTGCATAATGAATTCTATCCAATCGCAAGAGGTAATTTAAAATCACAAAAGTTTGTAACACTCGATGGGTTTCAATAGAGCCAGCTGTAAAAAACATTTTGACCCAGTGGGAAGAATTAAAATTACATTTTAATATGGCAAGGGAAAAAGAAAATTGTTATACAGCTGACGTGATATATAATATGCTTAATGACGATAGAAATTATTTATGTAGGACATTCCTGAGAAGTGTACTAAATGACGTCCATGTGGCTATTAAGGCATTTGAGAGTGAAGATCGAATCCATTGAAATTGCGAAATACGCTTACGACTCTATTGCAATCAGTGAGCCAAAACATTTTAATGCCAAGCCCAATTCCAAGGAACTTTTTGGACCCTATTACTGACAGAGATATAAACCTAAGGCCATATCTTGGTTATGTGTTTGAAACCGACTCTCGTCATCAACATTTGGACCCTGCGATATTAAATTGCATTACAGTACGGTGTTTCTCATTTTTAGTAAAACTTTATAAAGAGCTGCAGCAAGGATTGCCGGATAACTACCGGTAATTAGAAATGATGGCACAATTGAGCCCTGAAGAGGCAATAACAGCCACAAAATCAAACGCAATCGTAAGCGTTGCAGAGATTTTGGGATTTTCACCAAAAGTTATTGACAAAATGGTTCAACAGTGGCATTTACTACATTTGGTTAAGTGGAAATCACAGGAAAATAGTGCAATTTTGGGTGGAGGTCAGACACTTTAAAAATGCATGTGGTGATAATACGAGTACATATAGGGATATAAGTGAACTGGCTATATCTTACCTTTTACTTCCACACTCAAATGCAGAGGTTGAGAGGTTATTCTCTCAAATGAATCTTGTTAAAAATAAGCAGAGAAACCGAATGAGTCTGATAACTCTAAATTCTATTTTATGTATAAGAGACTCGCTCAGGAAAAAAGGCAAATGTTGCTTCAATTGTACCTTGCCTTTAACAGTTCTCCAACAAATGGGAACCGTGGAGAAATACACAAAATCCCTGGATTCTCAGGATGTACAACCATCTACATCATCTTCCCTAGATTAAGTTATATTAATAATGATGATGATGATGATGAATAATGTTTTACCATAAGTATGTACCTGTAAATATATTACGAAAGTAAAGTTATCCATTACACACATTAGTTTTAATGTAGAAAAACGATTTTAACGATTACCTACTTTAGTTTTTTTTTATCTTTAGCAACTTCTAGCTACTTTTTGGGGTAAGATAATGTGGGAATCTGGCAACTTTTTGCAAAAGATCTAGCTACAGAGGTGATAGTATAGTTGGCAACACTGCCTGCAAGTGCCAGGACTGCAAGTCATTTTAGCAGCAACACAACGACTGCTTGATCACGGCCAGTTCCGCAGCTCACCGCATGCGCAAGCTCGGGGCCGCCCACGACATTCACCTGAACTCGAAGAAAACATATTGAATTATTTTGAACGACACCCGCGACGGAGTACCAGAGTAGCTGCCAGACATTTCAGAGTCAGCCACTACTATGTATGGAGAGTTTTACATGCGGAAGAATTGCACCCGTACCACTACCGACGAGCACTGGCCTTACGGGGCTGAATCTCGAATAGCATTGTGTCGCTGGCTGATTAAACATCCAACCACCAACATTCTCTGGACCGATGAGTCCACTTTCGCCCGAGTTGGGATGTTCAATATCCACAACGAGCACTGGTGGTCAATAAAACAACACACATCATATTATCTGAGAACATTCCCCCCAAAACCGATTTAGTGTGAATGTATGGGCTGGCATAATACGCGACAGAATAATTGGCCCTATTTTCATTCAGGGTAACCTCACCGGTGAATCGCACCTAGACATGGTACAGAACGTAATTCCCGAGTTACTGGAAGATGTACCTCTCTTCTATCTAAGAAATCTGTATTACCAACACGATGGCTGTCCCGCTCATTATTCTCGATCACTGCGAGAACCGCGAGTTTGGTGACAGGCGGATTGGACGAGGCGGTCCTGTGGCTTGGCCACCTCGAAGCCCGGACTTGACGCCATTAGAGATACTAGTATACACCGAAGAAGCACGCAGATTAGAACAATTAAAACAGCAAATAATTGCTGCTTTTGATATTGTGAAACAAGACAGTGACTTTAAATAAATTAAAAAACAATATCCAAAAACGTGCCCATCTGTGTATCGAAAAAAATGGTAGGCAATTTGAACAGTGGCTGCAATACAGATAAAGCTTACCTACTTACCTATGTAAATAAAAAGTGATCATTGAAAAATACATAATAGTAATTAATTGTGTGTAAATAATTCAGTTGATACCAATTTTTTAAATATAAATATAATTTAATTTTTTTATTTATTTATATAATTTTTTATATTTTTTATTTTTTTTATTTTTTAACAATTTTACGATTGGACCAAACCAGTTCTAGTCGCTCATATTGACGAGGTTTGGGAATCATTTCGCGGCTCGGACCTGTATCGGAAAATGATCGCCATTGCTTTGCTCGGAGAAGTAGGTAAGTGTTTCATACGAATATGAACATAATAGCAATAGAAATAAAATTCATCTCGGCTCGACGTGTAGTTTAAGCACATGTGTAGCATTTTTCCGAACTTCGTAAGGCAAGTCGTGGATATTTTGGTCTATCTTAAAAGTTTTTGTTAAATTCCCTTTGTGTTGAAACGCACTTAGGGTCCGACAAGCATCGACCAGCTGTATGGTCGAGTCGAATGCCAACAACGGTTCTCTTTTGTCATCATTTTAAGAACAAAGGAGATTCATTCGTTCAATAATTTTGTATACGTAAGTATTGTTTTTACGGTCTTCTCGGACAAAACAAAGGGATGAGCAATAATCTGAAGCTGCGATGCTATTGGTTGATGAGCGTAAGTAAGCGTTACTAAAGGCTCGGACCGCGCTCTTAACAGGGTGTTTCAAACTACATCATGCGTCATAATGATTTTCTGTTTTTTTTAATTATTAAAATGTTCATAATTTTTTTTTTAATGAATGATTAGTTGTCATGGGATACATGATGTGGGATGCCGTTGTAAGACGATTAAAATGCCACGGTGTATATGTAAAGAAAATATATTTTCTTTATTTTAAATTAAAGGCGGCGCTACTAGCGCCATTACGGTGGCAGACCGTTATGCCTATAGTTAATCTGTGGTCGAATTAGAACCATCGCGAAGATATTTGTTTGCTTTGCTAGGAATTGATATTAAAATTAATAGCATTACGTATCGTTTCTTTTATTACTGGTAAGGATTTAATAGTTAATTGAATGTTATATTTTGTAATTAGTGTAAATCAAACATGTACCTAATAACAAACATTACATTTACATTATTAATTTTTAAAGTTAGGTATATACCAAGGACTTGGGCGCTTCTCATCTATTGATACCACTTTGTTAATATTTAATTGACTCTCTGTTTCCTGAAATAAACTGGACAAATCATAACTATCACGCACAGATTCACTATTCAATTGTACTTCACTAACTTGCATAACAGAAAAATATTCATCATTTGTAATTTCCTGGACCTTCTTGGGTTTGAAAGTTTTGTTACTGTTTGCTTTGCAAACACTTGCCATATGCCCCTTCTTGTGGCATTTAAAACATTCATCTTTAGAATTGCATTGGGGTTTTACATGCCCCATCTTCCCGCAGCAATGACATTTAATGCTCACATGTTTTTTACTTATTTTGTGTATGTCTGAGCTTTTTTGTCCAGAACTGCCAGCAGTTATTAACTTTGCTTCCTTCTCCGCCAGCTCCATGCTCATTGCTATCTCGACTGCTTTTGCAAACATAAAATTTTCTTCACCAAATAATCTTTTAATTAACTATGCTTGCTTTCACTCTTTAATCCATGAACGAATTTATCTCTTAGACATCTTTCTAAATGTGTGGTAAAGTTGCACGTCTGTGCCAATTTCTTTAACGCCACCACAAACTCACAGATTGACTCGTCTGCCAACTGTTCACGTTTCATATACTTATATATTATGTTTCCGCAATTTCTGATTGCTGTGGCTCCAAGTGTTTTTCAACAAGTTCCACTAATTCAGTATACGTTTTATCCTGTGGTGTTTTCGGGAAACAGAGTTCTGATAGCAACGTGACCATGTAAAAACCTATAAACGAGATTAAATATTGCGACCACTTCGTTGCATCCCCCTCGTGGATCTTCATTTTGTTTTCAAACACCGGTTTGTACACCTTAAATGTGCATTTTGCAGCTGAAAACTCAGGCAGTGAGTGCCCAGCAGCCGCCATTTTGTGAAGTTTCGACCGACGTAACAAGACGAAATTATTCTGCTATCTTTCTTTGTAGTTTACACGTAAAACTTTAATTGTTTTCTTTTTATCCTCGTCGCCACTGTCACATATTTGCTAAATATGTGCAGGGCTGCTGGGTTAATTGTTTAAATAAAACTCGGTGTTACATTGCACGTGAGACAACTTATTTCAGGAGAACCCATAGACTACTAAATCACAAACATAGACAATCATTCTAGAGCACAGATTATAATTTATGCAACACTCTGGACGCTTTTAACGCGTGCCTTTTTTTTTTCATCGTTCTCACATATAATTCTAAATTCAACATTAATAATGTAACTAATATTTTTGCAAAGCCAGCAAAAATATTATTTCCATGGAGTCAGCTCGAGTTCCCCTCGGCACTACCAGCAGAGTCTGACGGAAGTCTCCAGCTAACAATACTGTGATTCCACCAATCATATCATCGTTCCCTCTGATATATTTTAGACTTCTGTTAAGTGCTTCAAAACCCCTTTATGCGCCATTGTACTTTCGTCCCAAACTATAAGTTTACAATCTTGCAGCACTTGGGCTATATTACTCTGCTTTGAAATGTTGCACAGTGGAGTTTCGATATGGATGAGATTTAGCGGCAGTTTGAAAGCAGCGCAGCGTGAGCTGTTTTGCCTCCCTCCAACAGTGTAGCTGCGATTCCTGACGATGCGACAGCTAAGGCAATGCCACGATTACGCCTTACTTTCGCCAGTAGCAAATTAATAAGGAAGGTTTTTCCAGTGCCACCAGGAGCATCCAAGAAAAAGATTTTCCCAATTCGACACCGCCTCCCCCAGGGCGTAGGTATCATAATTGATCTCCCTCAGATATTCTCGATTACCCAAAGTTGCTGCAGATGTTTTTGGCTGTGGTAATCCGTATTGTGCCAAGTTTTGTCCTGCTTGAGCCAACACTGCATCTTCGATTCAAGCATCTGTTGTACACTTCGTCTATGAGCAGCTGCGCACTATCTTGCAACTCTCTCTCCAGTTGCCGTTTGATGTCGTCAGAGAGACTGTCTTTGTATTTCTCCCAAAGGCTTAAAGGATCAGAGAGTTGACAGAATACTAACATTGTTGTAAATAGCTCTCGCAGCTTCAAAGGAAAATCGCGCAATGCAGCTTCCTCTAATGTAGTGTCTCAAAATTTGTCATCTTCCAGCAATCCAAGAGCCTTGCGTACAGACTGAAATGTTGGATGGAGGATGCCATTCACAGTCTTCAAGTCCTCAAAAGATGTCAGACCTCTAACCTCATGAAGTAGCAGGCGTAGGTGGTAGCACTCCGTGTTGTTTGGATGAATCGTGTAGACCCTACCTAGAGCGTGCTCTTTCTTTACTCCGCGCCAGCCCTCTACAACTTTCCCATTTTTCCTCCTAGAATTTTTTTTGTTGTTCCAGACAAAGTAAGAAGGGATTTCAAAGTACAGCAGCGTCTTAGCAAAATTGTCCGTTTTGCAGATTTCAAAAAAAGCTAGTAGCGTTGTTTGAGGTGGGCTGATTATTTTCTGTGACAGGTTATTGGAGGTGAAGTATACACGCTGACCGTTTTCAGGATGAACAGCGAGATGTAAAACAGGGGAGAACCTTTCATGAATAGGAAAGCTTAAGATCCTCCAAACTGCTTAAAAACTGCTTATGTAACGCCCGCTTTCGTAGATTTTCATCTCATCTTTCGAACCAGAGTAAAGGCCTCTTGATTGAAGTGTATGTATGCTCCCTAATAGTGCATAACGTAGTAAGTACGCTCCTTTAGAACGTAAGTATAAGTTTAAGCTAAGTAATCACTTTAATGCACATTTCAAAAAATATATTCCTTTATTAACACTGATTAAAGCACATTCGATCGAGTTGGTTGTCTGCTTTAAAAAGACCCTAGGACTCCCAACATTTCATGATCACTACCTTTGTTCACGTACTTACAAATATATTTGATAGATTTAACAGAGTTGCAGTACTCAACATTAATATGAGCATTGAAAGTACGTGATAGGACAGGATTGTAAGGCACTACCCAGCGGTTGTCCAGCTCAATTTCACTATTTTTTATTGTGTGACCACCACACCGTCAGCAGATCTCCTCCTATATTGCGGATATCCATCGTCTCCTGTCTGGGTGTCCTTGAGGAGAGGTCGAGGGTACCTCTTAATGCAGCTACTATCTTTCATGCAGGGTGATTTGTAGTTAAAACTACAGCAAGGACCATGTATCATGTTGGCCTTCACAATATCGTAAAGGAGAGGGTCTTGCTCATGGTCAGGTATTTCTGCACAAATAACATTGTCAATTTGATCTGGTTTGATACGCTGCTCTAGCCATAGCAAGATGTGGATGTGAGGAAGACCTCGTTTTTGCTATTCTACTGAGTATATAAAGCAAGGCATCCCTCCAAACAGTTTGCCTTTGGTAAGAAGAGCCATCATCTTTTTCACCTTTAGGTGGAATACCCTGGCAATAATGTCGTGGCGATCGTGTGGCTTTTGACCGGGTAAAAGTATATCTGTGATCTCTTTCCATCGAGGATTACATGTGAATGTGATAAAGATGTCAGGACGGCCGTATTTGCGCACGTATATCATGGCGTCTTGCGTACGCTCGTGGTATCGTCGCATATAGCGTGGTCCCCCGGTAAAAGATGACGGGAGCACCACTTTCTGACCCAGGTGCTTACCATCAAAGTCCTGCCTCCCTATGGATTCCCTCAAGTGTACATAACTGTCAGCCCTCAGCTGCCCCTGGTTGTTCCTGATATAGGTCAACCTTTCCGTCTCTATTTTAGCGTACATGTCAACCAAAAATTGACTAAAAAGGGAGCGGAAATAAACCAGGTGATTATCTTCTCCTTGTCTAGTCATTATGCGAAAAAAATAAAAACTCGCAGCGGAGACTGCCTTTTTAACCTTCAAGCAGGCGCGCTGCGTCGAATCGACCGCACTCAACATATGTACATGTCAACCAAAAATTTACTAAAAAGGGAGCGGAAATAAACCAGGTGATTATCTTCTCCTTGTCTAATCATTATGCGAAAAAAATAAAAACTCGCAGCGGAGACTGTCTTTTTAACCTTCAAGCAGGCGCGCTGCGTCGAATCGATCGCACTCAATATATTTTCGTTCATGAATAATATCGTTATTTCTTTTCGCATGTATTTGTCATCCCTAGTAGTCTGTTATTGTTTCATTGTGCACGAGATTAACGGTTTACCACCCCTCCCGGCGCACTCCGGAATGCATAGATCGCACTTGTTTTAGTCACGGCGCAGGCGTCGAAAACACGCCAAGCGCTTGTCGTCGAAAAGGTTACGCGCGACGTGCTATGCGAGATATTACTTTTTTATAATATCAAAATAACGTGTTCGTTCCATAAAAATGACTCGTCGGCCGCTAACTGATGGTGCAATACTTGCGGAAATACAACACGAAGATGAAGAGAGTGGATCAGAGCTCAGTGACCAAGTTTCAGAAGTATCGGACCACCTTCTAGTTCCAGAGGAAATTCAATCTGCCAAAGAATCGACTAGATCGGATTCAGATTTTGACGATGGGTTGGATTCAGATGAGGACGATGTGCCTCTATCAGTTATAGGCACATGTTTTACCGGGCGTGATAAGGTAACAAAGTGGCGAAACTCTAACAACTACAGAGTGAGACGGCAAGTTCAAAATATTCTCACGGAAGAGTCGGGTACTCGTAGAAACGGAGTGGGGGTGACAAAGTTTGTGCAAGCCTGGAATTTATTCATCACTGAGGACATTATTGAAAAAAATGTTATACACTCTAATGAATTTATACAAAAAAGGCGCCATCATATAACAGACCCCGTGACTGCAAGTCGACTGATGCTGGAGAAATTCGAGCACTATTTGGATCACTTTACATCGTAGGAACCTTGCGGATGTCACATGCGAATTTAGAGGATTTATATGCAACTGATGGCACAGGCGTGCCTATTTTTCCGACTACGATGTCACTGAAAAGAACGAAGTTTCTACTAAATGCGCTGCGATTTGATGACGCAACCACACGAGTATCCCGCCGGGCTCTAGATAAAGCTGCACCAATAAGAGATATTTTGACAAAATTTACACAAAACTGCCTGTTACCGTATTCTGTGACAGATAACGTTGTTATTGATGAGATGATGGCAGGTTTTCGAGGAAAATGTCCCTTTAAGCTGGGTATCCATTTGAGGCAGCCTCGGGCCGAGCGGCTGCCTCGACCCGAGGCAGATCTAGTGGAGACCGTGCCGCGAGTCGAGGCTTGCCGCGACTTGAACCAAACGAGGCGGTCGCGCAGCGAGCCAAATCGTGTCGGTAAATGGCCATGCTCAAAGACGCCTCAGTTTGAGGCGTGCGTTCAGTGGAGACGGACGTACGTGTGCTCGGCACGCGGCAAAATGGATAATGAATGTATCGAATTAATTAAGTTATATGAAAACCACCGACATTTGTGGGATCCAACTTCGCCGCATCATTATAATAAACAATTGGAAGAAGATTCTTGGAAAATAATAAGCAAGGAAATGAAACTACCCATTTCCGAAGTAAAAAAAAAAATTACTTCGCTTTGTGGATCTTTTCGGAGGGAAAAATCTCGGCATAAAAAATGTCTCGTCACGGGATCAGGTAAAAACTCATTGGTTTTTGAAAATTAGTTGTATATTTCTTATCATTTATTTTATACTCATTTTACTCACTTGTGTTGCCTTCAAAGTCGGGAACATTGGATTTTTTGGAGCGATGGATGCACGAATCAGAATCGTAATGCTATACTTGCAAATGCTTTACTGCAAATCGCTGTCCAAAAAGAAATTACGTTTACCCAAAAGTATCTTGAAAAGGGACACACCCAAATGGAGGCAGATTCTATACATTCCACAATAGAACGACAACTAAGGAATCGAGAAATATACTCCCCGGCCCAATACATAGATATCTGTCGAAATGCACGATTGAATAAACCCTATGTCGTAAATTACTTAGACCACAGCATTTTCCGAAAGTTTAGCTCAATGCCATATTTAAACTCTATCAGACCGGGCAAGAAAGCAGGAGAAGCAACTGTGTTTGATTTGCGTTGCATTGAGTACAGAACTAACGGAACTATTTACATAAAACAAGAGTTCTCCGAAGAATTCGAACAATTACGCCGAAAAATTAAAAAACCAAGAGATTCAGACTCAATGCCTCGTCTGTATGACGCAAGGATTCCTATACCTCGAACTAAATACATCCATTTGCAGGAACTTAAGGAAGTTCTACCCCAAGACGTTCATTTATTTTATAACAGTTTACCCCATGGGTGTCCAGATAATGGGAGAAATGGAAATATCTGCACGTCGTGCAGAAAATAAATTTTGAGCGAAGAGTCTTAAAATATTATGATTAACAATGAGACTGCTTAACTAAGTCTGATTATTTGAGATTAATACTAGTTCGTGGCGTTCGTGCTATTGATTGATTTAATTAAGAAACATTAATGGATCTCACTATTATAGTTGAAGTACTCGTAATAGAGAATGCTATTTTTTATTCCTTGTTTGAAGCTAAAGTACCGTAAAACCACAGTATAATAAATATACAGTAAGTTATCTAAGGCCGCCCGCCGAGTTATTAGCCTACTCTTGCGTTGATCCCCAGGGTTGTCACTTTTACTTTTAGTTAATATTTTCGAACAAGCAGCACTTGATCTAAATTTATGAAATAAAAAGCATATTATGATTGAATATTTTACCAATTTATAAATTTAGTAAAAATAAAAAGCCTTTATTCACATAACATTTATAATACTAAGTTACAAATTTGATACCGAGAAAATTTTTCTCCTGTTTCTGCACGTCCGGAACGCTTTATTATTATTTGTTAATGTAAAGTAAATTCTCATTCTTATGTAAAGTTTTTGTAAAAAGCTTTTGGGAAAGCATGGACAGGGCATCTTAAATTCTATATCATTCAGTTGATCGTGAATTGACTAAATAAAATACCTAGTGTGCAGGACGATCGACCTATTAGTTTCATTAATTTTACTTTCGGTGGTTGGGAAACCCAATTTTATGCAATTTTGAAATAATGATCACGCAGAATTCCCACGGTGCTGGGGCGACACAGGGTAATTATTGGTTTTCCCAAAACTAAAATTCATTGTGTTGTTTTATTATTCTCAACATATTTTATTGCTGGTATTGTAAACCAAATTGTCGGCACCCTTTGATAAAAATATGTCTTTGATAGTTTGCTTGTGTATTTAATCAGTTCCGGCTTAGATCTCGCACAAGAGACTTCAGTAGTAAGTAGTTCTGAGTGATGTGATGTGACAAGCTCTCAAAATAATATCAAGCAAGTAACTCATCAGTTTGTATTTATTATTGATTTAGCTCCTTTGTTGCCCTTATTTATTAGTAAAGAATAAATAAATAAATAAAATAACTACCCAAAATAGCTACATAACCAACAATTATACCGTTTTTAATACAACCAAAAAATAAGATGACCATAAAAAGTACTTAATAATTTTGTGCTCGACTGTACTTGACTCGAAAATGTATGTAGAAGTTCACGTGGATATTTAACATACTTCCATATAGTAAACCAGGTCGAAATTATCATGGTTGGAGACGACTATTTTTTGGCGTTCTCAAAATTGATTTATAAGAAGTTTTCAAAAGTGAGGATTGTGTGGTGAAGGACACTAAAAACTAGACTTCTTAAAATAAACTTTAGCTCTAAACATAGTATTCAGAAAGTAAATTTGGGAATACATTTATATGGAAAAATGCGACTCGGCTACGCTCTTAATAAAGCAAATAAACTGTGAAATAAACAATACAATACCACATTTTCTAATAATATTTAAGTATAAGTCGGTACTTACATTTCTGGTTGAGTAGGAACTATGAAGAATGATAAGTCCGGGTGTGCGAAATCATTATTGAGGCACCCGAAAACACTACAATATTTTTTTCCCCTTTTTGAAGTCATGATACTCGTAATTTAAGTGGCCGCCGCCGGCGAGAGTTGACGAACGCAAGCGGTCATGTAGCGTACGCGCGTGCTCACAGTCGCCCTGCACAGCCCGCACTGCCGCCACCTTATTCCCTCATATATTATGCTAGCGTGTGCGTGAAATCGCGTGCCGACACGGCGCGCGGCGCGCACGCACACATTCAAACCGAGAGCGGCACGTTTGTATGAAGATGTTCTACTGTATATTATATCTACTGTGGTAAAACGCTGCAACTTTGCCAACTAGGCAACTAGGTTTGCCTATTTCGTTTCAATTACGATATTTAGCGTTTGCCTAGTTTTTTCTTATTTTCTACCATTTGGTAGTGGTTTTACATTATTAGGGCAACATATTTTTCAGTTTTTATAAGGGTAACTTCATTGTTACTCTGTCAGTTCGTCGCCAACACCGCAAAGGGGCGAACCTCATACAAACGGTCAAAAATTAGTTAAGTATACAAAAATGCTCCATTTGTTGAGCTCTATGTCGTCACAAAAAGGCGAAGCTCTAAGACTAATAGAAACGAAAAAAGATTGACGGCGTATATCAAAATCAGTTCCAGCAAAATTTTACGAAAAGACGAACTCGAAGTACGCCTTTTAGCGGCGACATCTAGCGAGTAATGCAGAAAGCCCTAGTTGAATTTCGCCCTTTCGTCGCGTCCCGCTTCATTTGTTTACGTCGTTGTTTCGCCCCCGGCTTAGCGGCTGCGCGAGAGTTACATTATTTTCATTACGTTTAGCAAGTAATTACGCATTGTATTTCTCATAAATGTGTTTGTAACATAACAATGTAAGTATAACGTTGTATTAGTTTTATTATATTTTTGTGTGAAACAACAGATATCTCAATATTGCTATTCATAACCGGACATTAATTGAGGTTAGATAACTTTTTAAAACTTTATTCAATTATTGATGAGAGATAAATTACCAAGTCCACATTGTTTCAGTTGTTTCATTCTGAATAATAAGAGTTAATTATACTATCTTATTTCGGCACATTTTGATTATTATGTTTTTTTTAGGTATAAGGTTGAAAAACTATAGCGACAGTGATATAAACTTAAACTTTTTTTTTTTTGCTAAATAGGTAGGGGGAGCTCGGGAGAGTTTAGCAGGGGGGAGACAATAGCCACTGATCATAGAATCCCTGTATGACTAGATATTGCGACGTTGCCACACTTCTCACAGCTCATAGGCGCCTCCCACCTAGCTCACGCGGCGATGTTGCGATCAGTGTCTCCAACAACACCGTAATTACGGTAAACCTACCGTAATTTGAACATATCTACCACCTACCGTAGACATGTTCAATTCTACCGTAATTTCGTCTTTATGAGTGGCGCCTTAAAAATGATATACCCAATCTAACATACAGTTTATTTTTATTTGAAACAATGTTTGAAAATGACAACACTGATACAGTGCTGTCAACACTGATACAGTGTTGTCATTCCCTGGGGTATTCCCCGTACAATCAACTTATGTGCATAGACAAGTAGACGAAACTTGTGCGACCAAATTACGAAGTTATTGAATACAGTACTGCAGTAGAACCTAGCCATACCTTTGCATCTTGTCAACTTTAATTTATGTTTGCCATTTTTTCACAAGTTTGCTCAGCTGATCTTTTATCGCGGCGCGACTAACTATATTTATAAAAAATGTTATCCGACAGTAACAATTCAAGTGACGACAGTGATGGTGGACCTTCCAGTAGTAAGCGCGCTAAAAATAAGTCGTACAAACAAAAATTTCGACCAGGCTGGCTGAAAAATAAAGACTTTTCCTCGTGGCTTCGCGAATATCCAGAAAACCCATTTAAAGCAAAGTGTTCGCTCTGTGATACCACCATGCAGGCTGATATAAGTGTGCTGAAACGTCATAACGCAGGTTCAAAGCATCAAAGTAAGGTAAAGATTAAATCCATTCAACCACCAATTGTAAAAGTGTTGCAAACTTCAAAATCTCATTCAGAAGAAGAAAAAGCTCAAACTAGCAGCGTTCATGGCTGAACATAAGATACCCCATTCAAGTATGGACCATTTATCGGATTTGTTAGTTGATGCATTTCCTGATTCAAACATTGCTAAAAATGTGAAAATGAAACACACTAAGCTGCAAGTTATAATAAATAATGTCTTGGGCGATTCGGAAAAAGCAGCTTTAAGCGCCGATTTAAAATCACAAAAATTTTCTGTACTAGTCGATGAAAGCACCGACATTACGTCTACAAAAACTATGTGTGTGGTTGTTCGTTATTATGACCCGAAGATAGGGCGCGTGGTCAGTCGACTTTGGGACCTCATTGACCTTTTTGGCGAAGATAATGTAGATCACACTACAACTGCAAAACGCCTATTCGAAGTACTAATTAAATCATTTGAAGAAAATTGTGTGCCGCTAAATAATATAGTTGGATTCGGATCAGATGGTTGCAATACAATGATGGGCTGTAACAATTCGGTTTCATCAAGATTCAGGCAGTTATGTCCAGGAATAACCATTATAAAGTGCGTTTGTCATTCGTTACACTTATGCTCGAGTGAGGGTTGCAAAGAATTACCACCCGAATGCGAAAAATTAACACGCAACATCTATAACCACTTTAAAACCAGCAGTAAGCGGCAAAGTCAACTAAAAGCTTTCCAAGAGTTTTGTGATGCAAAAATACATAAAATGTTGCGACCAGCCCAAACTAGATGGCTCTCGTTATCAGCCGTCGTCGAAAGGATCCTAGAACAATGGGCGGCACTTAAACTTTACTTTGATGATAAATGGCTTGAAGATCATGAATGCCCTGAAATACACACTGCTTTGAGAGACCCCATTCAGAAGGCTTACTTTTATTTTCTTTCGTGGATGTTGCCAAAGTTCACTAGAACTAACGCATATTTTCAAAGTGAAAATACAGTCTTACCAGAAATGCACTTGAAAATGCAAGAACATATAGTTCTTGCATTTTAGAGCTGCTTTTGTTAATTATGCCTTCAAGTTATGTAAATAATACACCGCTCGACAGTATTGACCCCACAGACGAACGCAAACATATACGACCAGAAGATATTTATTTAGGTCTTGGTGTTCGAAAACAGTTGTCACTTCCTGAAGTTATTGCTGATGTCAATCCTGTGAAACAATTGCGAGAAAATTGTAAGAGATTCATTGTTCAGGCAGCGGTTGGCATAAGAAAAAGATATAGCCTAGATGACAAACTGTTTATTGCAGTTTCCAATTTTAATAATGAAAATTGCATGTTTGCAACTGAAAAGAGACAAACATCATTAGCTTCAACATTCAACTTATTGCCCCGAATATCTCCCAAGAAACTTGATGTCCAGCAGATTTTAGACGATGAATGGCGGTATTTTCCGAATTATATTGCACAAAACAAATGTGATTTAGACGTTAACGATCCTCCAGATGTATTTTGGCATAAGGTGTCGGAAATCAAAACTAAAGAAGGCTCGCGATCAGTCGGACCATTCTATAATTTAGCACATTTTATGCTAGGAATGCTGTCATTGCCCCACTCTAACGCCGATTGCGAGCGCATTTTCAGCCACATTACTGACTTGAAACCGAAAAAAAGGAACCAATTGTCTACAAAAACTATTGCTGGGAATTTATTTACGCAGCAACTCATTAAGAGAACAGGAAAAAACTGCGTAGATTTCCATCCTACTGATAAAATGATTAAAAGTATTAATGTTTCTATGTACAAAAAGGCTGAAACGCCTGAAATTTAATGTTTGATTGTGAAATAAAGTTACCGTAAATTTACCGTATTTTTCATTTTTAATCTTCCGTAATTTTTCGCCAAATACCGTATTTTTAGACTAGCAACACCGTAATTTTGACAAATAGAGTTGGAGACACTGGTTGCGATCAGCAGTTTCGTTTTGACGTTACAAGTGAAAACACGTTTTTATGCCCGGTAAGTTAATTTTTTCAATTTTCGATATTTGATTACTGTTGTTTACTGTTTATAGATTCCAGCATGTCATGCACACATATCCTTAGTGTAATTATCCTTGTTACCTTTACGATAGACAGTTTTTGCTTAAAGATTATAGTTTTTTTTTGTAAATTAAATAACGGACAGCTTGGCGTGGGGTGGGAGACATTACCATGGCGACGGGAGGAGACTTTACCCAGGGTAATCTCTCCCTCTGTTTCTCTTGCAATAATATTTTCTGTTTTATTTTAGATAAGTATCCACAATGCCCTTCAAATATAAAAAAAAGAAACAACAAGAAACAGAAGCAATTTAGACCTGTGAGTAATAAGAAATGCTGTAAGTGACATTGATAACGGCAAGTCTATTAGAGCTACTGCTTTGGAGTATGGAATAGATCGAAATACTTTACGTAATTATTTAAGAGACAGGACTAAATATTGTCAAAAATAAGTGAACAGAGAAGTCAGTTCAAAACAGCTATGATATTTACGATCGAGGAAGAAAAAGCACTTGTTGAATATGTTCTAACTTGCAGCAAAATGAATTATGGCTTAACCAGACAGGCGGCTATGAAACTTGCGTATGAATATGCAACCATTAATTCCAAAAAGGTTCCTGATTCATGGACTTCTAACAACTGCGCAGGGAAAGATTGGTTCAGAGGATTTATGAAAAGAAACCTTGAACTAAGTTTGAGAACCCCAGAAGCAACCAGTTTATCCAGATCCACCAGCTTCAACAGAAAAAACGTTACTGATTTCTTCGAAAACCTCAAGGCAGTTAGAGATAAATATCAATTTGAAGCTCATAACATCTACAATTGTGATGAAACAGGATGTACGACGGTGCAAGAGTGTCCTAAAGTTTTAGCGAGCAAGCATGTGCGTCAAGTAGGTCAAGTTACTTCAGCTGAACGTGGCAGTCTTGTAACCGTCTGTTTCGCCGTGAATGCTCTGGGAAATGTTATTCCACCATTTTTCATTTTCCCTAGGGTTAAATATAACGAAACCTTTGTAGATAGTGGACCACCAGGGTCACAAGGTGATTCCTACCCGAGTGGATGGATGACGACGAAGAGTTTTCTAAAATTCATGCAGCATTTTGTGAAGTATTCGAACGCATCTCTTCAAAACAGAGTCCTGCTTATCCTCGACAACCACGAAAGCCATGTCAATATTGAAATCGTGAAATACGCAAAATTAAATGGAGTAACTTTGCTGACTTTACCGCCCCATTGCAGCAATAAGTTGCAGCCATTAGACGTTGCCATTTATTCATCCTTCAAGGCTAGATATAACTCAGCCATAAATAATTGGATGATTAGTAACCCAGGCAGAACTGTTACGATTTACAATATACCCGGATTTGTGAACACAATTATGTCACAGGCTTTTAGTCAATCAAATATTTTGAGTGGTTTTCGAAAAACTGGAATACATCCGTATAACCCGGACATCTTTACAGATGAAGACTTTTTATGTTCCGCAGTAACAGACAGAGAAATTATTGGTGAACTTCCAGAGCAAGATGTTTTTTCGATTGCTTCACCCTCAGTAACTGCAGCACTGCCTTCAGATGTGACCACGATCGTTTTACCTACATCGCCTACTTTACAAAGTCAGTCAGAGCCTTCAACTTCAGCGTCAATATTTATAAATGAAACTGCGGAGTCTAGAGCGAGTTCGCCATCAATTTTGACTCAGGAATCTGAGCCAGCAATTGCATTAATAAGAGAATCAGCAGAGTTGCCTTCTACGTCTCAAGATACGGTAGATTCTGTTTCACAACTAAAACCAAAAATAGTTTAACCACAAACGATTCGTCCATTTCCAAAAGCTTCTCCAAGAAAAACTTTCCGCCGTGGTAGACAGCCCGGAAAAACTAAAATTTTAACAAAAACGCCAGAAAAGCAAGACCAAGATGAGAATAGAGATGAAAACGCACCAAAAAATAAAAAAAACAAGACAACTAAACAGAAACGAAAAGGTAATGCAAAGAAAAAGAGAGTAAAAAGACAAGTTTTACAGTCAAGTGATAGTGAGACAGACCCTGAAGACAAACCCAAGTATGATGATAGCTCTGATAGTCCATGGGATGAAGTACCAGATCTTGTTGATAATTAATTGGTATTGTTTCATCTGTGGAGAAAATAAAGTTATGGATATGAGACTTTGCGCTTTTTGTGGTAAATATGTCCATGAGATGTGTGTTGGACTGTCCAAAGATGATAAGGAACAGTTTATTTGTCCTGATTGCTCTAATTAAAAGAGATGATAAGGAACAGTTTATTTGTCCTGATTGCTCCAATTAAAAAAGGAAGACTGATTATTATGTTTTACTGACCACATACATGGTGTCCTACTTTAAACTGATTTGCAATATCTACTTTTAAGGTTTAACTATTTGTAAGTTTGTTATCTAGTTATGACGTAGATAGAATAGGCTCAGACTATTATGTTTGCTATGAAGATACCTAAGTTACCTTTGATTTTTCTCCATTTTGATAAGATATTGTTAAATTTCTAAGATATTTTGCTGTAGAAAGACAGAAATTATTATGCAGTAACAGTTGGTTGTGAAAGTTCTTATTAATAAGGTTATAAGTTATGTTAGAAAGAGTTTCTAATGGTAAATGTTTATAAACACTCACTGTTTTAAACGCAACTACTTATCTTAAGAAATATAATATGTGATAGGTACTTAATTCCTCACTACCTGTATGTCAAAGATACTCAAATTATATAGTTCGTGTTATCATTTACTACGTATTATTATGTGCCATGTTTTTTTATTAAATTTCTTTATTTAATTATAATTTATTATTTTTATTTTGCCTAGTTTTAAACCAGGGTAAAGTCTCCCTTCTTGGGGGTCAAGTCTCCCACCTAGGCGGGAGATATTAGCCAAATCTCACTTTAGTAGAAATCGTTAATTACTCATAAAGTATTAATGATTTATAAAACTTTCTTAAGAAAAAATAAAGCTTAATAATGCAGCTTAGGGTACAATTTGTAGAAAATAGTTTTTTGTAAATATAAAGCGATTTATGAGCATTTTAGTCGAAGGCGGGTAAACTCTCCCGGACTCCCCCTACCTAATTTTAATGTTTAACCCTTAGTTAAATCAACTAGAAGTACTTATATCAATTAGAATTTGAAGATTTCTAAGAAAAAGTAGGTACTTATGCATCTTTCTTTACGGTGCAGTCACTAGATAGTTTAGCCTATCTAACTGGTAACATAAATATTTCAACCCATATGATATAGCTTGTTTACAAAGTAAATTGTCAAAAAACACAATTTAGAGTAGGTATTGTAAGCTCAGGATCGCACGGGCGATTTTTCCCGCGGCGATATTTTTTCATTTTTGATATTTTTACGTCCGTGCATACGTGGGCTTGAGTGTCTGTCTGCTTTACAAATTTTTTTTTTCAATATTCATAGTATAGTTACCTACTGCAGTAATATTGCCTGTGTAGCCTATGTAATAGTATTTATGTATTATTTATATCTGTCTTCTCTTACCTAGTTCTCACAGTACAAGCTCTACCTAGTGTGTCTATCTTGTGATATTAATTATCTCATATTATACGTTTATCAAATATTTTTGGTTTGTTAAAGCATGGATGTCATAGTGACGTGGGAAGACCAAACGAATAATTGCGTTTGCATGTCTGAACTGAAACCCATAATAAAAAATGAGCCCATAACTTTAGGAACCAAAGTTAAAATGCTTTTCAAAACAAAATGGTATTATAGAACTGTCACAGCTATAGAAGACGATGAAACTGGTGAAATAAAAACTGTGAAACCACTTGAACAAAGACAATCAAATGGATCAGAATGCTCTGAGGATAATGTGCCTATTTCTATGCTCATTGATAAAAGTGCCAAAAAAAAGCACCTGAAGTTGAAATGAAAATTCAGACGAACGACGATAGTAATATTACCAAAACTGACGGTAAAAAAGCTAATGAAACTGCAATGGATATTCAGACGAACGACGATAGTAATAATACCAACTGTCCTTCTGATCAAAGTAATATTACTTACTGTCTTTCTGATCAAAATAACTCGGGACTGTTTGAAAATATGGATATAGATGACGTTGATGATCCGGATTACCACCCTGAAAGAGCTTTATCACCCACGGTTTTACAAGACTACCAGGAAATAACTGTGGATCATCCTATGTTACTATCATGTGAAGTACCTCATTGTGGAAATGATATTTTCAATTCTTGCAATACGTGTTTCCTATTTTTGTGTTCCGAACATTTCGTAGAAAACGTATCCTGTACTATGCATGGACAAATTGTCGAAAAAAATGGCTCAATACCACATGATGATATTCGTTCTGATGAAAGAAAACAGGTTATTCAGGCACACTCAGCTAGAATAAGTCCCATATCTTGTTCTGCTTTAGATGACATAGAAACACATAGGAGTTACAACACTGACGAATTCAGATCACAAACTTGTGAAGTTCCTGGCTGTTTAGGCGATGTTTTTAGCTCATGTTTCAGATGCAATATACTTTTGTGCTGGACTCATTTCGACGAAGATATTTCGTGTGAAAACCACAAAAAAAAGGAACAGGCCAAAAAAACAACAGATACTGAAGTTAACATGATTAATCCCGCTGAAAGCTCTAATATTGAAAAACTTTATCCCATTGAAGGTTCCAGACGTGAATTTAACTTAGCCAAGAAAGAAAAACTAGACAAACGCAAATTAGCTAAAATGTTACGAAGTACTGGCCAGGAATATATTTCACCTATAACAAAAAAAAGTGTACCTGCAAAAATTGTCGGTGCATACTGTAATGTTGCAAATTGTAAAGAGAACAACCGCTATTGTTATCGCTTCACAGAGACTGATAGAAAAGTTATTTTCGCAGATTTTTATAGCATGGGTGAAACCACGCTAAAACGGGATTTTATTCTACGACACATTACTGAATGTGAGCCGAAACAACGAACGCAAATACCCGGAGGTAGACTTTCAAGACGTAAGAGATCACTCAAGTATTATTTATCTCTTGAAGGGAAAAAATATCAAGTGTGTAGAACATTCTTTCTGAATACACTTGCGGTTTCGGAAAAATTTGTTCGAAATTCTTTGGCTAAGCCTAATCAGTCAGGAATTCGTTTTCAAGACACTCGTGGTGGACGTGTGGAAAGCCTCAAACAAAGAGACAATAAAGTTAACAACATGATACGGGAACATATAAATCGTTTTCCTAGAGTTGAATCACATTACTGTCGGGCAAATTCAACGAAAGAATATTTGCATTCTGATTTAAGCGTCAAAAAAATGCACCGTATGTTACTAAACGAACTTGAAATACCAATCGAAGAGGCTCCAAGTTTGACAACCTATAAAAAGGTGTTCAAAGCCATGAATTTGGCTTGTCATCGACCAAAAAAAGACCAATGTAGTCTTTGTGCTGCTTATCACGATGGATCACCTGAGACTAAATCGAATTTAAAAGAAAAGTATGATAAACATACTACAGAAAAGCAAACTGTTCGCCAACTTAAAGACACAGACAAGCAAGAAGCTTCTTTCGAAAACCCCCGACTAGTCTGTGCATCTTTTGATTTGCAACAAGTCATGTTCTTACCCATTACAAAAGAAGGAGCAATATTTTATAAAAGACAGCTTTCAGTGTACAACCTCACAATTTACAATATAGCAAATCGAGATTGTTATTGTTTCACGTGGCCTGAAACAGAAAGTAGACGCGGGTCTTCAGAAATAGCTACCGCTGTATCTATGTTCCTTTATGAACATGACGTTGTAGGTTTTAAGTCAATAAGCTTGTATGCAGATGGGTGTGCAGGGCAAAATAAAAACTCGATAGTCGCTTCTGCCTTGCTATACTGCATTAATAACGTTACACATCTACAAAGTACAAACTATAACTTTAAGATTCTTTGCTCCAAGCCACGGACAGAATGAGGGAGACTCTGCACATAGTGCCATAAGTTACGCTGTGCAAAAAGCTGGAGATATATTCCTTCCATCCCAACTGTATCCTATGGCTAGATCTTCACAACCTTACATTCTTCGACCCTTACAATACTCTGATTTTAAAGACTATAAACAGCTATCACAAAACATAAAGATGCTTAGTCCTCGCAGACAATGAATCTGGTGCTTCAATAAACTGGACGGAAGTAGTGGAGTTTAAAGTAGATAAAGAAACCCCGACTTCATTGTATTTTAAAACAAGTCACACTGATGTTGCTTACAGGTCCATTTCTGCTAGAAGATCGCAAGCCAAATTCTTAAAAGAACCTATAAGGCCATTAAATGATTCACAAATAAAGATTTCTAAGCCTAAATTTGACGATTTGCTGAGTTTTTGTTCTGGAGACTGCCCTATCATTAGGTTCCATGAGTATCAACATTACTATGAAAATTTGCCACATGAGTAAATGATAAAGATTATTAACAAACCTCATTGTATAAAATCTAGAAATTTCATGAATACAATTATGTTTAAAACTTATAATATAAGTCACTTAAAGTTTGTAACTATTAATGTTTATGATTTATGACTGAAATTCTCATTGATCTCTTTATAATACTAGTCTTAGTACTTTTCAACTAGAGTTTATAATTACTGTTAATTACTGCAACACCAACGTAATTGCCTATTATAAGATTAATACTGTGACCGTGCCTAAATTTAATACATACATACACACTTTATTTCATACTTTTTTTTTGCAGATGACTGTATTTCAGTAGGTCTAGCATCGATTTATTTTTATTTTGTTGTTATGAACATATATCTGATATTATTTGTTACCTATGTGAAACACTGTAATAATACCAAATGGTTTTTATTTGATTTTAACCATAACATAGTGTCGTGTGTATGTACGCACCATTATATTATTAGTTCATATACGTGTCTTACAGTATAAAACATGTAACATTATTTTAATAAAGGCAGTATTTACTCATCATTCGTCTTGGAATCATTTCGCTCCAATTCCCAACATCACATGGCGACCGTGACGAAATAGTCCCCTGGACTTTGTTTAGAATTCCTATCACCGTATAAGGATACCGTTCCACGATGAACCGCAAATGTAGTCGCAAACAAAGTCTTGTGAGAAACAGTGTTATTTGTGGCATCAATAATAATCAATATTATCATGGGGAAAAATCAGAGTAAGGAAGAAGTTATTATAGCACAAACAGCTTCCGGCGGTAATAACAACGCAGATTTGGAGCAGTTAAAGTACCATACCAGTACAACGAATGTGGTTTTGTTGGTGATTTTGTTGCTGCTGTTGCTGGGATTCCTGTACTTTATGTTCAGGATTTACAAGAACTGTCACACCAAGTGGATGACCAATGAAATTGTAGCGACACTAGCGAGGCGATTTGCTGATTCGCATTTTTGATATCGTAAAGAAACGTCAGAGCCAGGCTCGCCAGTCGCTTACTTACCTCCGCCCAGCCACGTCCTATTTATTGTAATAATAATATAATATAACCGTGTAATTGTGAACATTTATTAAACTTCCATAGTATTCAGTATAAACCAAAGCATATCATTTCTGGACCCTAATAACACGCACAACAAGTGGTGACCCCGAACGTTTGAGGAAATAGTTTAGTGTTTTGTTTTATGCGACGTAAGCGACTCAGTGACGGCGTGGCAAGGGCGTGTTAAGAAACTGCGTGTGTGCAAGTAACGGTGAATAGACTCTAACTTGGTCAAGATGACTTCAACGACACCCGGAGTGGCAGCGGTATCGGTGCAGACAAGGATACCAGATTTTTGGACAGATTTGCCGAAATCATGGTTCTGTCAGTTCGAGGCTATATTGGCACCACAAAAGCTGGGAGACGCGCAGTTGTTCGACATAGCAATCGCCAGGCTGACCCAAGACACAGTGCGGCAAGTTACCGATATAATCGAAGCCCCGCCAGAGTCAGGCAAGTACGCAGCATTGAAAAAACGTTTATTGGCGATTTATGAAGAGAGTGCGGACAAGCAATTCCAGAGGCTAATGGGAGAGACGGACCTGGGAACACAGAAACCATCGCAGCTATGTAGAGCGATGGCGGCCCTAGCTAAGAATTGCAACGTGACAGACGAGCCACTAAAAAGGTTGTGGCTGAACCGATTACCCCCAGGCGTGCGGGCGGTCCTGGCAGTGACCAGAGACACGAAGCTTGAGGACCTTGCAGCAACGGCAGACAGAGTCATGGAGAACATAGGTACCGGTGAGGTTGCGTCAATATCACCGAGCACATCGGAGGTGACAGGCGACACGAAAACGGAGTTGGTGAAGCAGCTCAGCGCATTAACGGTGGAAATGAAGGAGTTACGCGGAGAAATAGATGACATAAGGAAACGAGACGGAAATTCATTACAAGATCAGAGGGGGCGGCGTTGGCAGCCGAGGGGCTACAGGCCCAGAAGTCAGTCGAGACCGCGACGCACACCTAGTTCCTCGGATTGGCTATGCAGACACCATTTTCGTTACCGGGAAAACGCGCGAACGTGCGAGTCACCGTGCAATTGGTCCAGGAAGCAGCAGGGCGCGGGAAACTAGGGGCGGTGCAGTCATCATCGGTGGGAGATTGTACCGCGGGAAACCACCGGCTCTGCGTGCGAGATTTAAGAAGCGGAATTGTATATCTAGTGGACACAGGAGCTAACGTATCAGTGATACCAGTGGGAAGAGTGAGAGCCACCAAGGTCAAACGTGAGTGTTCGTATAAGCTGTTCGCGGCGAATAACACTGAAATAAAAACTTATGGGGTAACTAACATAGAGCTTAACTTAGGTTTAAGAAGGAGTTTTAAATGGACATTCATTATTTGTGATGTAAAACAACCTATATTAGGGGCAGATTTCCTAGAGGCGCACCAACTTATAGTAGATTTACATAAAAAGCGGTTGATTGACGGTTGTACTAAAATAAGTAGGGAAGCATCCGTCGTAAAGTATACGGAACCGTCGGTTTCAAGCATACAGTTAGATAACCCATACCGAGAAATACTAAAAGAATTCCCGGGCATAACAAAACCAGTATCTTACACAGAGCCATCTAGTCACAATGTTTACCACCATATAGAGACAACAGGCCCACCAGTTTTCACGCGCGCTAGGCCATTACCACCGCATAGATATAAATTAGTACAGGAGGAGTTTAAGTTAATGCAAGAGTTAGGTATTTGCAGACCATCCAGCAGTCCTTGGGCGAGCGCTCTACACGTCGTGCCAAAGAAGGACGGACAGATCAGACCCTGTGGTGACTATCGTGCACTCAACGCGATCACGAAGCCAGACAGGTACCCCATACCAAGACTGCAGGATTTCACATATGGTTTAGCAGGTAAGACAATTTTCGGGAAAATAGACATAAACAGGGCCTACCATAATATTAGTGTAGCACCGCAAGATATCGAAAAGACGGCAATCATTACTCCGTTCGGGCTATTCGAATTTCCGCGAATGACGTTTGGTTTGCGAAACGCAGCGCAAACGTTCCAAAGATTTATGAATAACACAGTGTTGCAAAACATAGAATATCTCAAGGACGGCCAAGAAAGCTCATATTTATTCAATTATATCGATGACCTTGTCATAGCTAGCACCAACGAACGACTTTTCAAAAAACACTTAAAACTAATTTTCAGTAGGTTCGAGCAGTACGGAATAACAATCAATTTAGCGAAATGTGATTTAGGAAAAACCGAAATAGAATTTTTAGGCTACAGCGTAAATAGGGACGGAATTAAGCCACTACAGAATAAGGTTGAGGCTATACAAAATTATCCGCGGCCGGAAACGATCGAACAATTGCGACGGTTTCTGGGTATGGTAAATTTTTATAGGTCACATTTAAAAGGGGCGGCCGAAAGCCAGGCGGAGTTAAATAAATATTTGCACGGAGCCAAAAAGAAGGACAAGTCAAAAATAGAGTGGACCGATACAGCATTGGCTGCGTTCGAGCAGTGTAAGGCAAGCCTAAAAAGCGCCATTACACTAGCATACCCGGGCGAATCAGGCAAATTAGCATTAATGTGTGATGCATCGAACACTTGCGTGGGCGCGGTGTTACAACAAGAAACAAACGGAAAGTGGAAACCGCTAGGATATTTTTCAAAACGGCTATCAGCAGCACAACAAAAATACAGCACATACGATCGCGAGCTAACAGCAGTTTATTTGGCAATTGTTCATTTCAGGAACATGGTAGAAGGTCGGGAATTAACCATCTATACCGATCATAGGCCTTTAACATACGCGTTTACTAAAATAGGTACGGATCGAGAAACATCCATGCGCACACGGCAGTTATTGTACATCAGCGAATTCACGAGCGACATACAATACGTCACCGGCGCCAAGAATGCGGTTGCTGACGCGCTATCACGGGTAGAGTCCATAGTTTGTAACACAAACATCGATTACGACGAAATCGCGCGAGCACAGGAAACAGACCCTCAAATGTCGCACATGTTAGCAAATTCGCGAGGCAACATTGTTCTAGAACAGATTCAATCACCATTATGTAAAAGAAAAATCTATTGTAATATAATAAAAAACCAAGTAAGGCCATACATCCCATTACAGTTTAGAAAAACAGTTTTCGACAAAATCCATAACATAAGCCATCCAGGTGTTAGGGCCACGCGAAGGATGATCACAACACGTTATTTTTGGCCGGACATGAATAAGGACATCGCCACATGGGCGAGAGCGTGTATTCAATGTCAGAAAGCAAAGGTACACAGACACACAGTTTCAAAATTAGGTACATTTCCGATAACAGAACGATTCGAACACATACACGTTGACATAGTAGGGCCACTACCGACTACACAAGAAGGTTATCGATACTGCGTCACCATCATAGACAGATTTACACGGTGGCCGGAGGCATTTCCAGTCTCAGACATTACTGCTGACACGGTAGCTAAGGCGGTCTATGAAGGATGGATATGTAGATTTGGGTGTCCAAAAACTTTAACCAGCGATCAAGGTAGACAGTTCGAGAGCGAGATTTTCAGCAGTTTGATGAATATGTTAGGTATAAAGAAATTACGTACGACAGCATACCACCCACAGGGGAATGGTATGGTAGAAAGAATGCATCGCTCACTTAAGGCAGCAATAAAGGCTAGGCTATTAGAAAATAGATCATGGGTTGACGAATTACCTACGGTATTGTTGGGACTTCGTGCAGTCTGCAAAAGCGATCAAAATGTAAGTTCAGCAGAATTGGTTTTAGGACACACGTTGCGTTTACCTGGCGACTTTTATCACGAGGCAGAAAAAACGCAAATTGAACTTTTACCGACATTTGTAAGCAAGCTTAGGAATATTATAAACAACATGCGGCCACAGTCACGAGCGGATAGCGGTTCGCGAAAAATATTCGTTCATAAAGATTTGAGCACCTGTACACATGTATTTATTAGGAACGACATGGTAAGAAAGCCATTGACACCGCCGTATAGTGGCCCACACCAAGTTATTAGCAGAAACGAAAAGACATTTGACATACAAATAGGCGATCGTCAATCAACCGTGTCCATCGACAGATTAAAACCAGCGTATATTATTAACGAAGATACGATACCAGAAAGTTTAGGAAATAATAGCAACAGTGAGGCATTACCGAAACAGCAGGTTGAGCAAAACTCGCTACCGCCTATGGCTACGACCACGCGCTCGGGCCGAGTGGTCAAGAAGCCCGTGCGATTTTTGCTCAACTAGCAAAATTAGTTTAAGTATCTATATCGCAACTGTAAGAACACCTTGTACAATTCACTAAATACAGTAGTCCATACAAGCAAAGAGCATACAGAATTATAAACATGTGTCAATCACAACATAAGGAATATACACTGGTGGACAAAAAAATTAGGCCACTCATATTTTTACGATTTGTTAACTAATTACGGTCTGTTTAAAAATTCAAATAAATAATACGTTTCTGAACGTTCATTTGCAATCTTAGTAGAGGGTATATTGATAAAATTATCAGGTAAAAATGTGTCAAATGTCATTTAATCAGATTTTTAGGTACCCACACTTTTATTCTTTTATGTTTAATGTCCTGTCGCTAGGACGCTATTTAAAACTATCGTTAAATTCGTATTACTGATTTAAGTTCTGTGTGTCCCACTTCCTTTTCACCGATAAATATGGATCTACGCGAAGCAGAAGTGGTTCGAATCGTAACGTTGTTACAAACTGGAATGAGCCAGCGAAATGTCGCTCGACAATGTGAAGTTAGTCGATCAACGGTTCAATATGTCTACAAAAGGTATCTGGAAACCGGTGGCTACATCAGAAGACCTGGATCAGGTCGAATAAGAAAGACGTCTGAACGGGATGATCGATTTGTAGTGTCAGCAAGCCTCAGAAATCGTCATCGTTCTGGAGTAGAATTGCAACACCTGCTCAGAGATGTCCGAGGTGTCGCTGTAAGCGATAGGACAATAAGAAGGCGCCTTAAAGAACGTGGTTTAAAACCATACAGACCCGCAACAGGTCCTAAACTTACCACAGCTCATAAGGTAGCAAGGTTACATTTTGCTCGTGAACACCGTGACTGGACTTTGGCACAATGGGGGCAAGTACTCTTTTCTGATGAGTCCCGTATGTGCCTTTATGGTGCTGATGGTCGCAAAAGAGTATATCGTAGACCGGGAGAACGATATGCACAATGTGCCATATCTGAAAGGGTAAGCTTTGGAGGTGGTTCAGTTTTGTTCTGGGGAGGTATAAGCTTAGAAGCCCGTACAGAGCTCGTTATCGTAGATAGAGGAACTGTGACTGCTGATTCGTACATCACTGACATTCTTGAAGAGTATGTAGTGCCATACTCAGGATTTATCGGTCAAGAATTTAAATTAATGCACGATAATGCCCGCCCCCACACTGCGATGTGCGTTAGAGATTACTTGCGAGAAGTGGGGATCCAGGTTCTGGACTGGCCAGCACGAAGTCCAGACCTTAATCCTATAGAACATTTATGGGACGAGCTAAAACGGCGAGTAAGACAGCGAGAACCAGCTCCGGAGAACATGCAACAGCTGAAAGCCGCTTTATTGGAGGAATGGCAAAACATACCCCAATCTACCATTAAAACGTTGATAAAATCCATGAACAAAAGGATGGTATGTGTTATCAAAGCCAGAGGAGGCAATACTTCTTACTAAAGAAAAATTAACATCAGCGAAACCATTTTAATTTTTTTTAATCAGTGTGAAGTCGTTTTAAATTTTTCTTCATTTTTCACTTTTCTTGTATATTGCTTAAAAAATAAAGTTTCTTAATTAAGAAATGCATTGTTTCATTTAAGTATTAACACACTTTCAATAAAAATAATATTAAAAACGTTTTTAATTTAAAATACAGTGACGACAACCAGTTTGGTAGGTGGCCTAATTTTATTGTCCACCAGTGTATATCAATAGCCCAAGCCCAGGTAGCAGCTGGACAACAATTAGAACACAAACTGAATTATTTTGGAATAATACTAATCATTATCGCGGTAACATTGGGAATTATGCTATGTTACGCTATAAAAAGGGGCTGCATGGGCCAACTGAGAGGATGGCTGAGACAGGAGGTGACGTCACTGACTGGGGCAGCGGCAATGCCCAGAAACACGGGTAATCCGGCAACCGTTGCAGGTTACGCGTAAATAATGTGCGAAAAGTGAATTGTGCAAGAATCATCTAGGTTATTTTGTGGGTTATTCAGTAAGTGTTCGGTGACGTAACAAGCGAACAATGTATTTGTTATTGTAAACTATTTACGGTTGCATCAGTGCTGGTATCGTTTCATGGTAAAGCTTATGTGGCTACCTATTGTGATTATTCGTATTTATTAGACTGGCGCTGTCATAACGGAAGCTGCCGGCCCCTAGTGGTGTTTATTAAATATTGCAGAGCGGACGTTATGACAGCTACCCTTAAATATTTTGATGTTTATATATATCTTATAAAGACGGCCCAGACAACTGGAGACCGCAAATGTATCAGGATTTTGCGTATTTAAAGATTAAGATAGCGTGTAAGGAATATTACGCGACATATTGAATTGTGTAAGTGATGTCGTACAAGTAAAAACCAGTGTATATGAAAAATTTGTATTTAAGTTAATAAAATTTTTGGAGAAAGGGGGGGTGTGATGTAGCGACACTAGCGAGGCGATTTGCTGATTCGCATTTTTGATATCGTAAAGAAACGTCAGAGCCAGGCTCGCCAGTCGCTTACTTACCTCCGCCCAGCCACGTCCTATTTATTGTAATAATAATATAATATAACCGTGTAATTGTGAACATTTATTAAACTTCCATAGTATTCAGTATAAACCAAAGCATATCATTTCTGGACCCTAATAACACGCACAACAAAATAAATCGACACGCATTGCGAAGATCAATTTCATACTTTCGGCGAGACCCAAAAATAAATGTGGGAATGGAGAACGTTTAGCAGAAAATTTGAAAAGGATCAAACAATTTGAAAAGGCATGGACAACGACACGAAACATATACATAAATAAATTAGTATTCATGAGTATGAGCAAGAATAAGAAGACAACTGCATGCTGATACCATCCCTCAAGCACCGAAGTGAAGGAAAATAAAAAAAAAGTGAAGTGGTAACGTTAAAATAAAGTGAGTGACTACCTATTTTACAACCGTGAAAGTGCCAACAATTTATAGTCATTACTCCGGTTCGACAGGATCCAAAGGTGGAACTTTAGACATTACTAATTAACCCTAAGTACGCTATATACATTTATGTCTTAAACATCTAATAATACGCCTAGATAAGTGTATCAATTATTACTTAATATCGCTAATTGAAATGTACCCGTATTGTGTATGTACGTAAACAGCAGTACCAAATAAGTAAGAAAAAAAAAAAAAAGCCTCAGGGTTGTAAAGGTTTCTTTCTATATTTGATAATTATGCCATATGGCTCAAGATCTATCAGATTTACTTGTAAAGATAAAAGAATTAAGAACATATTTAGTGAAAATAGGAGCCACAAGGCGAATAGGTAAAACAATTGAAGTAAAGCTACAAGAAGCTAACCACTTATATGAAGAATATCAAAATATTTTAGGAAAATTAGAAGCAATTAAAGGCAGCATAAAGGAACAAGAATACTTGTTAGTAAAAAAGAATTGTGAACAATTTAATATAATTTATAAGGAAATATTAAGCTTGTGTTCTGTGAAAACTGAGGAAAGCCAAAAAATGGCCAAGTTTGATTTAAAGATAGCAATGAATTTATTGCCTGTTTCAGCCGACGATGAATCCAGTATTAATCGTCTTATAGATGGTATTGAATATTACAGCTCAGAGCTCGACGGCGACTCCCAGAAAAGGTTAGTAAACTTTGTTTTGAAAAATAGATTAACTCGGGCCGCGAAATTGAAATTATCCCCTGATTATTCCAGTACTGATGCACTTATTAATGATATGAAAATTCAGCTGTTACCGAAAAAATCGGCGACTGCCATTCAACGCAAACTGCAAAGTTTCAGACAGGATGATCTGTCAATTGATGAGTTTGGTAATAAAATTACAGAAATGTTCGTAGACCTGACCATTTCTCAGTCGGAAGGTAAGGACCACGCATACAAGGTTTTACGTCCACTAAACGAAAAACTCGCTATAAAATGTTTTGCAGACGGATTGAGAAATCGCAGACTCAGTACAGTTATTACAGCAAGGAACTATACCTCGTTAAAGGATGCCGTTCAAGCGGCTTTAGATGAAGAAATATCACGACCCATCGATTCAGAAGTTCTGTATTTCAATCGCAATAACTATCATAATAACAATTACAGGGGTTTCGGGAATCGTCAAGCCAATATGAGGGCCAGAGATACGTCACACGTAGCTGCAGAAGAGCAAAACAGTGAGAACTTCGGTTACCAGCAGGGCACAGGGCGCGGTTGGCGAGGTCAGCGGAACACAGCGCGCGGTGCAAGGCGATCATCCTTCAGGAGCAGAGGTAGATCTAGTTATAGTCGCCAAGCACAATTACATACTTTGACAAACTCAGACCCGATATCTTTACAGGCAACCGAAACTTCTTTGCAAACGGCCGAATCTTCTTTGCCATCCAACGAAAATAATGAGTTTTTTCGTGACTAAAAGAGCAATTCTTTTTACAAATAATAATTCTAGTACCCTTTATTTAAATGGCCGCAATGGTTATCCATATAATTGGTTAATTGACACCGGTGCCTCCATATCGGCAATAAAATATAAACATGTAATGGAACAAAACATTCCAATCCATAAACAGAACATTGACGTATTTGGAATGGGGGGCAAAGTGCAATCAATTGGATATGTTTATCTAGCATTGAGTTCTAAAAATCAGATACTTAAACATAAATTCTATGTTTTTAATTCCTTGCCTTGTAAGACCAGTGGCATAATAGGGCATGACTTCTTAAACAAATACAAATCAATTCTAAACCTAGGTAACAATACTTTGTTGCTATGGAATAACAATGTTGAAATTTCTTTTCCATTATGTTTTCCACGCAAAAATATAAACATACCCGCGAGGTGTGAATCAATACATTTTATTAGTGCCCAGCCGAGGTACGCATTTGAAGAAATTGTTATTTGTGCATCAGAACTGCAAAACGGAGTTTTTATAGCTAGCGCATTAGTTAAACCCAAAAACGGAATGTTTCCGATCCGAGTCCTAAACACAACGGATAATGATTTAACCATAGAAGAAATTAATCCCATTATTCAAAAATCGACAGAATACAATATCTGTACTTTTGAAAAAACAATCAATAACGCGGATAGGGTTAAAAAACTATTTTCAATTCTAGATTTAAATCACCTCAACAAAGAGGAACAAATATCGATAGAAAAAATTTGCGCGAAGTATTCCGATATTTTTTGTCTTGCAGGGGACAAAGTAACGACTACAGACTTATATACGCACAAAATTAACTTAAAACCTAATGTAGCTCCAGTATATTCAAAGCCATTTAGACTACCATACTCACAGAAAGGAGAAATCGACAAACAAATAGAAAATTTACTTCAGCAAGGTATTATAGAAAAATGTAACAGCGAGTGGTCAAGTCCAGTTCTACTAGTACCCAAAAAACCAGACTCAGCGGGGAATAAAAAATGGCGATTAGTTATCGATTATCGCAAACTTAACAGCTGCATACAAGATGATAAGTTTCCTCTGCCAAATATAAATGAAATATTAGACTCTTTATCGGGCTGCATTTACTTCAGCCATTTAGATCTAAATCAAGGTTTCTATAATGTATAATGTAGTGTGTGTATAATGTAGTGTGTAGTGTGTGTTGGTTTGTATAATGTAGTGTATAATGTGTGTTATAATGACAAAGAATCCAAAGTTACTAAGTAATTTGGTTTGTTTAAAAAATATTTTAAGGTCAATAAGTTTGTGATCTCATAATAAATTTTTTGATTGTATTGAATATAGTTTTAAAACAACGCATATTATCATAGCGCATCGAGGCGTAACTCTAAGAGAATATTAGTCATTGATATACAGTATGTTAACTAACAGAGGGCGTTCCCGTTAACCCGCAATAGTATAGCATCATGCTACAAAAAATGCATGCTAAAAAAAATATTCGAAAACAAAATGTTTTTATTTTTTTTTAATATTAAAATATTCACTAAAAATGTTAAATTGATACGTAAAAGAAACACGCTGTACACGCGTACTTGAAGGACGGCAACGTCGCAATTTCTTTATGAATGACTGGCTGCGTGTGCGGCGATCTAATTGATGTACCTAGCACCGCCCCCTACCCCCGAATGTCCACCTAATTTTAGTCGGAACTAATCTCACGCGCTGACCGGACGCGCATTATTTTCGCATTGCAACAACTTGCGTCATTCTTGTGTGGAAAATGCCACGTTATCAGTTCAGTGCTCAGGAGTATGTGAACATGATGCTCATTTATGCTGAGTGTAATTATGATGGTGCACGTGCTCTGAGGATGTATGTTGAGAGGTACCCCAATGCACATCAACCGCGGAATTCTCGGGTTATTGTGAGTGCCCTAGTGCGTATTCGTAATAATGAACCGGTAGTCCCGCGTCGTTCTGGTGGCCCCCGACCCGTGATCTCTGTGCGGCAGGAAGAGTACGTGCTAAGGTATTTTGAGGAAGAGCCCGGTTCAAGCACTAGAAGAGCCGGCCGCCTGTTAAACTTGAGTCACGTCGCAGTCTTTAAAATTTTAAACAATGCAACAATGTGTAGACAGAGGAGGTCAGCATATTGAGCAGTTCAAAATCTAGGTAAGTTTTTAACATTATTTAAATGTATCATAATACCTAAAACATTTCGAAAACATTGAAATAAAAAATAACACTAAACGACTGTGCCACAAAATTAATAAGTTCAAAAGGCCCACTCTTTCCTAAAACTGCTTTTATACTCAGGGACGGAACGGGGTACCCGTTCAACGAACGTGTTACTACTGTGACGTTACACGATTGCTATGAATAAACGCAAGTTCTTAGGTATTACGAAGGCAACTGCATAAACTAAAAGTTTTTAAATTTCTCTTATTGGAGAAAACATTCACTTGCTAACGTGTAATACCGTCATTTATCATTTAAATCCTAGCCTAAACTGCGACATCGGTCTTGAGTGGCTAGGTAAAACGTTCCGTGAGTGGACCATCTGTACTCTTATTTGTTTATTTTGTGGCCACGCGACGACGTGTCGGCAGAACTCAAAAGCGCTGCCACCACCCCGCGTTCATTACTCGGCCGCTGCGTGTAGAATAACTGTCTAATACTCTGTATTTTAATTTTAATGTTATTGAAACGTGGCTTAGATAGGTAGGTACATGAATTTATGTTTTTTTTTTTATTTACTTTGTTTGCGAATAGGTTATTTTAAGTCCAAGGTGCCTAAGTGACGCGTTCCTTTGTCAGCCGGACATTTGAGACGGTTTGTTAAATGTTATTGCTAAAACTAAACATACGTACATAAATGTTTCATTTTACTGATAACAACCCGACGACGTGTCTTTCTAATTCATTATGCCGCCTTTAAAGTCGCCGCTCGCCATTCAGCGCGGCGCGCGGCGGCCGGTTCGCTCGGCTTCGTGAGTACTCGTGAGTATTCGGGAGACGTTCGGCATCGTGTGCGCATTGTTGCGACGTTGCCGGTTTGGACAATGCGAGTACGCTAGGTACTATTCCGCGCTACTATTTTGATTTTAAACAGGAGGTTTCGAATTTATTGTCAATTAATTATTTTTATGAATTCGGATTATTTTATGCTTATTTTTCTATGCTGATATTTTTATTTTAATCTATTAATGATATAGATTAACGAGTTTAAGGGAACGCCCTCTGTTATTTAACATACTGTATATGTTACACTAGATTAGTAATTACAGCGCCAAGGCGTTGCCACTTGACATAAGGCCACAGCCGTATGAGCAGCTAACGTCAGTTCAGTGCACTGTGTGGCGCCAAATTGAACTGAACGGAGTGACACGCGACAAAAATGGGTAAATGCGCTGTGAACGAGTGCGATTCCAGATCACAAAAACACAAAAAATTAACCGGAATTACTTTCCACACGTAAGTTTATTGTTTCTGTGTTTATATCAACGTAAAAACGCAATAAAATGTAGAATTTTGTAAATTAGGGTCAGTGTTACCACTAAAAACTTAGTTTCAGTTTCCCACATTTATGGGAGATTTTTTTATTTGAATGGAATAAGTGATTTTAAACATTTTTTTTAATAATAATAACGTTGCAGGGTGCCTAAAGATGCAGCACGCCATGATAGATGGATGGAAACAATACGATTGATTCCCTTTTATTAATAAATGCCATCATTTATAAATACTTCAAAATAAGATTGTATCACGAAAGCAAATTATTCACTCAAACCTACAAAAAAGAGTCTACAAACCTACAAAAAAGAGTCAAAACTAATGTTACATAGCGGAGTATGATTTCATTAATAAAAAATATTCAAAAGGACAATGTCTTCATTATTTTCATTCGTTATAAACTTCTAATACACATCCAATAAGAAATACATAATTCAAATATTTTGAAAATAATTTACCGTAACGTTTTTTTAACGTTTAACGTTTTTAAACGTTGTTTATGGCATAAAAGTTGGGTAAAATTTTGCATGGGTAGGCAACCCCATCCTGCCATTGCATGTTTATATTGCGGTCTTTGTCTAATCTAAGTGACGGTATTATTCTTGCGACTTGTGTAAGTGAGACAGATATATGTTTACTTTTAAATGTTTAGTGGTTTCAAAGCTACGTCGTCGCGTTCAAATAGTGCCTTACACTTTTTTGACACATTTTATTGAGGTTTGCTTCTCTAGTTATTTAACTCAATGATATTAGTTAAACGGGTTGTCTTGTTGATAAAGTGGCGCGACGAAAAGGCGTATATACGCCTTTTCAAAAACGCGCCTTTTTTAAATATAATATTTTACAATGCTGGGTTTTTCGAGGAAAAGCCGAGAAAATAATATTATTTTCTCGGCTTTTCCTCGAAAAACCCAGCATTGTAAAATATTATATTTGTATTAATTTTGTAGTCCTGTTTCCATAGTGTACCTTCGCGTTTGATTTTTCTGATTATTGTATATATATTTTTTAATATCATCAAAATAAGCGCGTCATCGGGAGAAAAAAAACGTTTTTTGGCTCTCCTGTAAAATTTTCTCATTTGAGGTTCGCCCCTTTGCCGCGTAGGCGACGAGTTGTGCGACAAACACCGGAGCGCGTGGGTGACAATTTTTAGTGTCGTATAACTTTTGAAGTTTTAGCTAAACAAAAGGTGTTTTCGTGTGGCTATAACATCCCAGGGTAAGAAAATACTATCTACTTTCCGTATTGCTTGATATTTTTATTAAAAGGACACGATTTCATTAAAATAACTTAGTAGGCAATATTGTGCAGTGTTTTGGAAACTTGACTGACACAATTTTGCCTGGGTCTAGGGTTGTCACTAGTCGCATTTTAATAATGATAATATATTTTACTATGTAAATGTCATATTTGCATGAAATTTACACATCTTGGAACCCAATCAAATTGAAACTCAAGAGCTTGCACGCACTAAATCCCCGATTTACGATATTGTAATTTGATTGCATTTTTTTTTTTTGTTTTGCTTACACTGTCCCACTGCTGGGAAAAGGCAATCCCGCTTGACCCTGGCAGCCTTCCTGCCATATAAGAATATATAGTCATCGAATACATGATGAAAAATCCTGAAGTAGCCGCTAAATTAAATGAAACGCTTAAGAAACCAGCGAAAACAATCATATTTACGCCAGAAAAGGCACTTGGATTGCTTCTTTCGCTAAAACTCTCAAAGTGGCAATATATTACGTTGCGTGAGGCTGCCATTCGGGAAGGTGCTAAGGATATTTATCCATCTTACTATAAAGTGCAACAAACTAAGCTTGATTGCTGCCCTCCGAAGCAATCAGTGACAGTTACTGATTCATCGGCTAGGATTACACTTCAAGCTTTACTTGATATCACGGTTACAAGAATCCTTCAAAGCCTTTCTAACGAAGAGCATAACAAGCAGTTGAAGCTGATATCCAAGTGGGGATTTGATGGTGCTTCTAACCAAAGCCGATACAAGCAGAAAATTGAGGGTGAGGAAGATGACTCGAGCATTTTCATGACCTCCTTGGTGCCACTAAAACTCATAGATGGAGACAACATTTTATGGACGAACCCAAAACCATGCTCAGTTTTGTATTGTCGTCCAGTTCAGTTTACTTTTGTAAAGGAGAGTGAAGCAGTTGTCCTTGAGCTGAAAAAACAAATTGATGAAGAAATTGAGGCCCTTATCCCCACAGAGTGCAATAATAATAATAAGGTGACTCATCAACTAATGATGACGATGATCGACGCTAAAGTCTGCACTTACCTTTCTGAAGCTAGATCAAATGCATCGTGCTACCTGTGCTTAGCAAAGCCTACAGAAATGAACCGCTTAGATGCTGTAACATCAAAAATTGTGTGTTCGGACCTGTATGAGTTTGGCTTGTCATCCCTACACGCCCGTATAAATTGTATGGAATGTCTGTTACACATTGCATACAGGCTCGACTTCAAACGGTGGGCAGCGAGAAGTGATGAGCACAAAGAAATGCTACAGACAAGGAAGAAAATAATTCAAAATAAATTCAAAGATGAGCTCAATCTGTTGATTGATATAGTAAAACAAGGCTCGGGAACCACAAATGACGGGAATACTGCAAGAAAATTCTTTGAGTTTCCTAATAAAACCGCAGCTATAACCGGTTTGGACGAAGACCTCATCAAAAGATTTGCTGTAATTTTACAAGCAATTACATCAGGAGAGCAGGTCGATATAATAAAATTTAGAGATTATGCTTGCAAAACAGCAGAAAAGTACGTATTATTATACGACTGGTACTACATGTCGTCAACCGTTCATAAGTTATTAATCCATGGGGCTGACATAATCGAGAAAAATAATATTGTGCCGATTGGGACTCTCTCGGAAGAAGCCTCAGAGTCTCGAAACAAAGATTTTAGGAGGTTTCGAGAACATCATTCGCGGAAAAGAAGCAGGCAGGATTCTAATCAAGACATTTTAAATATGCTTGTTGTTTCTTCGGATCCTTTGCTAAGTGCACAAAGGCCTAAGTTAGATGCCAAGAAAAAGCAGAGCTTTTTTGATGAAACTCTCGACTTAATTCAATTTCAGGAAACTGAGTTCGAGTTTTTGGATATATCCAATCTGGATGCTGACTCAGAATTGGAGTCTGACAACGAGAGTGATAAGGAAAATTGTAAAAAAAAATATATATGTACATATTTGTAAATTTGTATTTGAGTGTGTTTGGGTTTTTTTGTAATATTTAATGATATTTTTTTTTAAATTATTTATTTTACTTTATTTTACAAATGCGTAGTGTTAATTCCTTAAATTAAATTATTTTGTATATAATATAACTTTATATGTTACTTTAATAATAATTTGTTAATCTTTTTTTATTTAAATTAATATAAATGTGTCAAAAACAGCAATTTTTTTATTTCATTTTTCTTGATTCGTGTGTTCTTAATATTTGGGTTAATAACATATCGAACTTTTTAACTTGGACACTAAAAGGGATCGTTTTACATGTAAAAATAAATAAAAATATTTTGACGATTTTTTAAAAAAAAACGGCATTAAATTTTTCGTCCGATCGCCAACCAAAAAATCATAAATAATTAGCACTATGACCACCTCCAAGGATATTACGGTTAAACATGCCGTTTAGGAGATAATTCGATTTTTCATACTAGCTTCATACAAATTTTTCGTAAAAAAATTATATTTCCTTCGTTTTTGGGCAGAATTAACTCGGGTGTCATTTTTGTACATAGTAATGACTAATAGAAGCGATATCCGACATAAAAACAAGCACTTGCAAATTGAAATCCCTAAGTCTATGAAAGCCGATTTTCAGCCCACCGTGCGCCGGAGCCCTGCAGCGCCGGAGCCGTGACAAAAACCATGCCTGCTGCATGATGCATGCTCGCTTGCATTCTGCATGCTTAAGTAATATTATTTTCACATAATAAATAACTTAAAAAAAAACACATTTGTAGGCCGCGCCTATAGTTGCAAAACTTCTGAAAAATTCTGAATAATTCCGGAATACTTCTGGGAAAGTTTCTTTAAATCAGAATTATTCAAAATGAATTTTATTGAATTTTTTTTTTTTTGCTGAAATATCGTATTTTGCATCGATACTAGCATACAGATGCCTCATCCCATACAAAGAAATGGCCCGACGTAAAGAGCAGATTTCATCTGGCAATTATTCTAGCTATTTTAAAGGGTTACATTATACTTTTATTCCGAATAGATGACGTTAAAAGCACAATGTACTTTTGTACTGCTGCTACGTACTCCTATTAATTATCAGTGATATTATTAAACAAAACAAAATTTAAAAAATCGAGATGTTAACCTTTGAAATTTAATACAGCGCCATCTACTGGTATAATTATTAATTGTGCATTCCAATCATCTTTGAAATTTGAAATAAAAGCTTATTGTTACATCATTTGGTGTGTATAAGAGTTGATTATGTATGAATAAACCTTATAAGTCAATAAAAACTTGAAAATTACACTTCAACCATTAATCAATAAATGTCGTGCCATCTAGTGACATTTATTTGAAACTCTTTGTTAGCGGTGATGCAGGCGATGGCGGTGCGGGGTGCGGTAAGAGGGGAGATACTCCCCGGAGAAGTTTTCGCCCCCGGTGAAAGATTCATACCCCGCAATCGAATGTTTCCGCGGAATATTTCGCCCGAATTATTCAGGAATAAACGTGTTTATTTGTTGTGTGGTGGGTGAATTTATTTTTCACTGATTTTTATTGATTGATTTTTATTTTTTGTGGCACATAAGTAAGTAAAATATAAATGTTTATTTTATTATAAATATGATTGATTAAGTATAATATATTATGTTGATATTTTTGTAGGTAAATATGTTATCCTGCGATTAACAGGATTTTTATTTCTTTGTGCTATTTTTGCAAATGCTATTTTTCTAAATGTTAGGTACAGTCACGTCTAAAAGTATGTATACACTTGGCTTTATTCAAAGGCAATTTTCTCCTTTATTTTTGAATGAAATTTTATGTTATTACGAAAATAGTATTTTCGAACCCATAGGTTTATGTTAAGTGTCGTATTTCAACGTTGTATTCGTTGTTTCACGCAAAAATCGCAATTGAAAATTGCCAAGTGTATACATATTTTTAGACGTGACTGTACTTGGTTGTGGAATAAAAAACCACCGAGCATATTTGATTTGTTTTTTAAAAAAGGGTTACCTATGTTTTTGATTAGTTTGTATATAGCTCTTCTGTTCGCATCCCGAGTATTCGCGAGTCACATAGATAGGTATTAATCATTACTTATCTACTTAACGCGTATAAAAGTCAATAAAAACAAATAAAGGCAAACCTTGCAAGCAAACACGTTTTGATGCGGTTTTCAGAAAAGTACCTATTTGCTGTACTTAGGAGTATGTTTTGATATATATTAACTGACTTCAAAAAAAAGGAGGTTATGAGTTTGAACCGTATGTAGGTGTGTATATTTTTGATCTTAACCCATCAGAGGTAACTGTACTCAATTGAGTACAGCCTTATCCCGAAGTGTAAATTACAGATCTTGTAAATTTTAAGTGATACACCTTATTATTTTACTTTGTTACGCTGTACTCAATCGAGTACAGTGACTTTTAATAGGTTAATACAATTTTCCCGGTTTTTTTTTTGACAATTGAAATATTCCCAAAGTTTCAGAATATTTCGGAATACTTCCGAAGTATTCGACGGGAATGATTCGGAATTTTTCCCGCCAGCATCTATAGCCGCGCCCGCTCTTGCATCTTATGTCGACGGAGCCCCGCTGCGCGGGGCCCCTATTTCTGTCTAAAGGGTTTAAAGTAACCTAACCTAACACCGGGGTGCCCTTCGCTCTCTATTGCATCCTGCAACCATGCCTGCCTGCAAGTTCGATATTTTAACTAGCCGCTCAGCGGCGCTGGAACATCGAAATTCCCCAACGCCCCGCGGCGCACGCGATGTCGTATCGCCACGCGCTAGATGGCCGCACTGAACAAAACATTTTTTTTGTTTACTAGTTGGCGACGGGCGTAATCTCAAGTTATGTTTTTATTAGAGCGTATGAATGTCCCTTTCGGGTGGTATTAAGTGTTTGTTGACATTTCGTCTCTAATTTATTATATTCATTGGTAAATATTTACTATGGCTGAAAAAAAAAAAAAAAACATTATGTGAACTTTAAACATTATTATTTCAAAAAGTAAATCGATACCATATATATTTTATGGCTTTTATTGGTGGAAGGGTTCTATCTTCATACGAAAAAAAATACAAACACACCTAATAGTAAAAAAATACTTATTTACGCCTTAAAGTTTTTCTGGAACAGATGTTACGTGCGACGTTGCAAATTCACAGACTGACTTTGACAAATAATTTCTTAACCACAGATACATTTTTGACGGCCAGTGTTGCATTTTTTAAGGCAGATATTCTCAATCGTTCAAATAGAAAAGAGAAAACCGATCCAAAACACAGTGGGTTAAAGGGAATAAGCAATAATATGACGACACAGTTACTATCACCCCATATGGGGTGATGCGCCGCCAAGCCTGTCAAAATTGTTCCACCCATTTGGGGTGATGCGCCGCCAAGCGGCTAGTAGGTATTTTTAACTTAAATATAATGAACTAAAGTGTATTGAATGTTGACATTTTGATCTTAGGTATAATGATTATCGATGTTTTTAATCATTAGATATTTTTATAACTCGGCATTTCAATGTTAGACATTTTATGCTTAGGTATAACAATTTTCGATATTATGATATAACCGATATTTAAATTTTCGATGTTTTGAACGTTGACATTTTACACGTAGGTATTTTAATGTTCGACATTCAAATATGTACCCCCGGAGACGCTGCCCATGTGTTTGGCGCAAGCCAGAATTACGTGTGGCAGCTCCTGCGCAGTGAAGGTTATCATCCCTTCTATTTCACTCGGGTCCAGGAGTTGCTGCCTGAGGATTACGCGCCGAGGGTCGAGTTATGCCGTTGGCTGCTGCGGAACCCTACGTATAACGTGCTGTGGACAGATGAGTGCACATTTACGCGCAAGGGACTATTTAATGTGCATAATGCGCATTACTGGTGCGAGTACAATCCACGGGTTATCCGGCCGGACCACTTCCAACACCGTTTCAGTGTAAATGTGTGGGCAGGAGTGTTGAACGGCCAATTACTGGGACCCGTTTTTCTGGACCGACTGACTGCGGATACGTATCTGCAGTTCCTCCAGCGAGACCTACCAGAGCTGCTGCTGGATGTGCCTGTGTGGTGCCGCAGGTACATGTACTACCAGCACGATGGCGCGCCGGCGCACTTTAGTGTGCGGGTACGCGCCTACTTGGACGAGGCGTTCCAAGGGCGATGGATTGGGCGTGGTAGCGTTATCCGCTGGCCGCCACGTTCACCTGACTTGACGCCGATGGACTTCCACGTGTGGGGTAGGGCCAAAGACCTAGTGTATGGGAACGACGGCCATACAATCCGTACAGTGGAAGAATTACGTGCGCGAATTGTGAATGCATTTAACGTGATGTCCAGTGACCATCAAGTGCTTACTGAAGTGCGGAGGCATTGTCTCGATCGCGCTAGACAGTGTGTGCGACAACAAGGGCGTCACGTCCAACAATTGATGTGATATGTGTAAATAACTAGTAAATTGTGTAAATAAGTGTAAATCTGTTAATGAATTTTGACTATTTTTAACACGCCAAGTTAATGCAAAAAGTTAGGTGAGTTGTTAACATTTTTACATTAATTCAATACTAAAAAAAAATAACAAACTGTATTAAATTGTTGTATTGTAACTTGGAAGATATCAAGTCTGAAATATTCGCTTTTGTGACTAATGAGCAATTAGAACAATTTACTTCAAAATATATTAATAAGAAAGCGCAGATGTTACCCGTCACTTCGCGAAATATAGGCATTTCGACTGTTTCACTATTACATACAGCTAACCAACACAGAGAAAATCTTCAAATGCCAAATGTGTACGCTATGTACAGAGTCTTTCTAGCAGCTTTCGAAGCAAAAATAATAACAGGTTCAGAGATACGAACAAAAAACGTCAAAATCCGTGCAAAGTTGCAGCATTTTACGGTACCTAAACTTATCATAGGTAAAATGTTTATAATATAGTCAAGTAAGGCGGCCTTTAGACGCTTAGTCTGACTGATAGATGACTGACTGTGGTTTGAGTGACGCTTGACTGAGCGTGTAAGCACGTGACTCAGGTCACAGTGACTCAGTCATACATCAGTCAACGTACTTACACGCTCAGTCAAGCGTCACTCAAACCACAATCAGTCAGTCATCCATGTGTTCTTTAAGGCTTGGCAAGTTTATGAAAGGTAGGCGTAGGTTTAATTTTATATTACTTATTATAATTTCTAAAAATGTTTTCTTTTGTGATCTTCTAATAATATGATGTGATAATTTTTACGCATCTTTGCTAGATAATGGAGACATTTAATACTTTGTTTTCGTTTCGTTCAAAGTTTATACTTTTGGAAGTTTTTATTGTGTTTTTTCTAAACATTTTATTTTGTTTAAATAAATACGCATTACAATCTTTGCTAGATTAAGTACCTATTAATATACGATATTTAAATATTATTTCTTATTTTGTTTTGTTTGTACAAGTTTATACTTTTGGAAGAAGTCTTTTCTTTTATAACGCCTTTAAATTTAAATGTTATTTAAATATTATTTCTTATTTTGTTTTGTTTGTACAAGTTTATACTTTTGGAAGAAGTCTTTTCTTTTATAACGCCTTTAAATTTAAATGTTATGGTGTGTTTTATTGTCCCCTTACGTAATACTATTATTTTTTCGTAAACATGGCAAGAAAATACAAACTGATTACCAAAACTGTACATTGTTTTAATTTGAAAACCTTACATAATCTTACAAAAAAATATTAAGTTGTGATGAAAACCTTGTAAGTCACATCAAACTTATGTAGGCACACGATAATAGAAACAATGTGATACGTACCTAAGGAATGCATAAAATCTAAAAAAAACAAAAGGTAATATCTTCTCCACTCATACATTTTTTTTTCAGTAGACAGTTTTTTCTTCCTCCTGTAAAATTTATAAACACTTACGTGGTTTTCACTGCTGGGCGACGATCTGGACCTTAAACTGCACCCATACAGGCTTCAAATTGTGCAGGAGATGAAACCAAACGATTACATTCAACGTAAGTTATTTGCGGACACTATGCTGGAGCGTTTCTCTAGCCTTGATAATGTATTGTTTACGGATGAGGCCCACTTTCACATCAATAAGCAAAATTGTCGATATTGGAGCAGGGAAAACCCTCGCCTTAAACACCAAAAGCCACTTCATTCACCTAAAACGACAGTATGGGCTGCCATATCAGCTAAGGGCATAATTGGTCCGTATTTCTTTGAAAACAATTGTAGCGGTATCTACAACGCCACATGCGAACATCGCGTCATACTGACGTCACGCAAATCCTGCATCGCGCAAGCAGAGTTTACCGCGCAACTAGCATATATACAACAGCCCGACATGAATCATTGGGCAGTTGCCCGCCAGACACAACACCCGTCTGGTCGGAGGATCCTCCCTTTTCTATGGAGGTTGAGTGAACTTTACACCCTGTTCCTCATACCTCTATACAAGGAAATAACGTAACTGTGACTTCAGCGGAATACGTTAAGATGTTGCAAGAGTTTTTGACGCCACAGTTACATGAATTTGAAGGATACAACAGCAGGACCTGGATGCAACAAGATGGAGCAACATGCCATATACGTGAAACGTGACTTTACCGGTAGTCAAACAAATTATGTAGGCGGAAAAAGAGTTAATTATGCATTAAAAGGGTCATACAGTGGACGATGTGCAGCCGCAGTCATATCTTTCAACACCGGCGGCACACTTCAGACAGACAAGCACAATTTTATTTTTGGGACTGATGCAAACGCACGAATAATTCAGTTAGAAACAGAACGCAAGGAAAATAACTATAAAAGAAGAAATGTTAAAAAGAAAAAGTCAGTTAAAAATGTTACGGCAAAAGACGCCCATTATGGCGAAATTTGTCAGAAACCTGACATGGATGTACGTATACGACAAAGCCAAAGAAGAATTTTTAAAATCATTAGTCATATCTACAGAAGCGAGGCAAACTCTTGAAAGAAGCACAGTTTTACAGAGTGCAAGCCCGCTCTGGCTAGAGACCAGAAGGAAACTTTTAACAGCATCTTGGTTTGCCAGAGTTTGCGTGCAAATACCAACTGTGCTCCTCTTGTTAGACAAATTTTATACGGTAACGATCTCAGCAATGTCGCTTCAATAAAACATGGTAAGAACAACGAGCATACAGCGCTTCAACAACTAAAAACTGCTTTAAATTTGGACATCCAAGAATGTGGATTGTTCATTGACAAAGATTTTTCATTTCTGAGTGCTACTCCAGACGGCAAATACGAACATGGCATTGTAGAAGTAAAGTGTCCATCATCTGCTTTTAATATGGAACCCGAAGAAGCAATAAAGCAACGGAAAATTGACTTTTGGTTGCGTAAATCAGACGGTTTCATAGTCAATAAAAAAAGCAAATGGTACTACCAAGTCCAGGGCCAACTACGTGTAACTGATAAAAGTAAGTGCGTATTTGCGGTATGGACAGGCGATGGCAAAATTAAATACGAATTTATATCAAGAGATAACCAGTTCTGGAAGGAAAACATGGAAGGACATTTAGTATAAAAACTTTTTAAGAAAAAAAAAACCGACTTCCAAAAAAACACTACAAAGTGAAAAATAACTTTAATTTCGGAAGTCGGTGTCTTTGGATCTGTATTTTAGTTTTTTGCCACCGACTTCCGAAATTAAAGTTATTTTTCACTTTGTAGTGTTTTTTTGGAAGTCGGTTTTTTTTTTTCTTAAAAAGTTTTTATTTCACGCTTTTTAGTGGGTCTGCTTATAATTTATCTAAGTTACAATAGCCTAGTGATCATCGCCTTTTACAAACAAAATATTGCTTTTCCCGATGCAGGGAAGTTAATTGTTGAGGAGTTCTCCAGGTCCACCATCAGCTCCATATCACCATTCACATTGTGACAAGCATGAATTGCTTAGCAACCATATTAAAGTAATCGAATCGCAACCCGTGAAATACTTAGATATTATTCAGTAGTTCCGGTGGCCATCTGTGGTCTTCATCATCAGTTCCACTTCACCAAATGGTGCTTTCCGAGAGCAAGTGCACGAGTTACTATAAAAAATACCCAAATCGCTATAGGTGTGCCTATAATATTTGAAGAGTTCCTTCGATTTCTCCAGGATCCCATCATCAAATCCTGACCTGATGTTTTTAGACTAGAAGCTGATAATCCTGGCTGCAGCATCAGGCCAGACTTATGTCAACATTGCATTGAACTTAAAATTTAGTCCTGTTTAAAATGAGCCCAAACACGACTACGGTGCTGTTATTTCAAGGTTTGAACTTTTTCTGATGCTCCTGGCTTCAGCATCAGGTCTCTATGTACTTCGGTGTTCCTCATTAACAGTACGTTTATCCACACATCGAGCCCTTTTCAATGAGCCTAAACACGATATATCTGCTGTTAGTTGTCGAGGAGTTAGGTACTCTGCAGACTATCCTGACTGCAGCATCAGGTCATGACTTGATGATCATGAGACCAAATGTGACAAATGCCCTATCAAACATCAAAACAATTTACTAAAACAGTCCTTGCCTGTTTGAGTAACTTCTTACTGTTAAGGAGTTGTACCTTCCATCATCAGCCCAGCTACCTGAGATGGTGACAACCATACGCAAATAAACAAGATACTTCATAAAATATGCGAAAAACAATATGTGAGCCTATAAAATTTGAGGGTTGCCCTCGATTTCTCTAAGATCCCATCATCACATCCTAACTTGGTGACAATGGGACCACCTCAGAACTATCTACTTTCGAACAAAAAAAGAATTTTGAAAATCCATCGACAATTGGCGGAGTATTCGATGAACAAACATACAAAATAAAAAAAAACATACAAACAGCCGAACATAGTACCTCCTCCTTTTTGTGAAGTCGGTAATAAAAAAAAACATACAAACAGCCGAACATAGTACCTCCTCCTTTTTGTGAAGTCGGTAAAAATTCTTCAACAACTGTTTACTACCAGAACTAGTTGATCCTCGATACACAAGGACTATGAATCTAAGAGATCATAGTTCACACATACGCACAAAAATACTGACAGAAACAAATAATGCGTAAAAGCTTATAATAATGAAAAAAAAAAAAATTAAAAATGGTTTATTATTTTAAACAAGTAAACCTTAAAAACTAGTGATTGGAACCTCCTTTTAAGCAGTTAAGCCTGTGTTAGGAGACTCCGCTCTTCCAAAACTTAATAAATATTGTTTAGTTACTTGTTTTATGCAAAACTAAAGTGAATAATAATACGTAAAAAAATAAAAAGAGAAAATTAAAGCTAAACATGCAGCACGCACGCAGGCATGCGAGAGTGTGAGTGAGAGTGAGTGTGTGTGTGAATGCGGATGTGAGGGTGAGTGGATGCAAATGCGAGGGTGAGTGGATACAAATGCGAGGGTGAGTGGATGCAAATGCGAGGGTGAGTGGATACAAATGCGAGGGTGTGTGAATGTGAACACGAATGAATCCGAGTATGCATACGGCTATAAATAGTGCAGGCATTTTAGGCATGTGTAGGGATATAAATTATCCTAACAGCGCCTCCGTGTCATCATAGGTTAGTGGTTTTATCCAATTAGTTACAATTTTTTTTAATTCATTTTGTGTCTTATTATACACGTAAGTCTCTTTGTTAAGTCTATTGTATAGTTGAGCTGAACGTTTTTTGAATTGTATACGGGCGAACTTGGTTTTGGTTTGAGGAACTTGCGCTATCATATCTTTTCGTCTTTTCAAAGTTAAGTTGTGGTCAAAAGGAATAGTTTTATGTTTCTTTAGAACGGTCTTAATTATGTACAGTTTGCGAACCGAGAGTAAATCGCTTATTTGGTAAAGACTTTGTGTAGGATATCTAAGGTTTTTAAAGTACATTACTTTTATTAAAGCCCGCTGTCCCCGCTCAAGGTCTATGAACTTAGTCTTAGCCGCACCCCCCCAAACGGGGATGCAGTACACTAGAACGGACTGCACTAAAGCTACGTATATTTCGTTGAGTAGGTTTCTGGGGGTATTTGTGCTGGTGGGTAAATTTTTTGGTACGATGTACCTCAGTGTTTTGAATATCCAGCTTAGTTTCCTGATTCTGTTAGTGACCTGTTCAAGCTGGGGGTACCACGATAATCTCTGGTCAACAATAACACCTAGATATTTAGTTTGTGACACTTTGACTAGAATTGGACACTGACAGTTATTTGTATCACCGCACATATGTACTCTTATGTTAAAATCTGTATTTGGTTGTGTTCTGTGTGATATACTGAAACATATGTAATTAGTTTTGGACGTGTTAAGTGTGAGCAGATTATTTTTGAGCCATTCAGCTATTTGGGTCATACCGGCTTCAGCACTTGTGGCAACTTCACGCCAAGAATTTCCGGAAAAAACTACAGCAGTATCGTCAGCATAAGAAAACAGTCTAGCATTATTGATTTTAAGGTTACAGAGATCGTTGATGTAAAGCAGGAACAACGTAGGGCCCAGCACACTGCCCTGAGGGACTCCGAATGTGACATCTGCATCATAACTCACATGTTCTCCCACCTTAACCCTATGCTTCCTATTAGTGAGGTAGTCCTTAAACAGTTTGAGCGGAATTCCTCTTACACCTGACGCTTCCAGTTTGTTTATGAGAATGGGAACAGAGACGGTGTCAAACGCCTTTTTTAGGTCCAGAAAGACGGTCAAACAATTTCTACCACTATCCAAATTATCAGCCACTAGCGAGCTGAGGGCAGTAACTGCATCCTCGGTTGATACTCCTTGCCTGAATCCAAATTGTGAGCTACTTAATGTATTAAACTTGTGTAAGAATTTCAAGAGCCTGTTATTTATTAGTTTTTCAATAATTTTTGATATAGCTGGTAAAATGGAAATGGGTCTGTAATTGTTGACATCGTCTCTGTCCCCGCCCTTGTGAACAGGAATGATGATAGATTGCTTGAGTGGCGCAGGGAAGATACCCATTGTAAAACAAAGATTAGCCAGATGGGTTATGATAGGAACAATTTCCTGGCTTATGTGTCTTAAAAATCTAGTGGATACATTGTCCCAGCCAGGAGCGCTGTCAGATTTAAGGCTCATCAGGATGCTACTCACTTCTTCAGGGTCAGTGTCTAAAAGAACAAACGAATTTACTTGTGCCAATAATGTTTGCGATCGAGAGTTTAAATTATGTGCTGAAGGTTGAATTTTTTGGGCTAGCTCTTTACCAATATTTGCAAAATAATTATTAATGAAATTTACAGACTCAGTTGAATTTGGTCTCATGTGTAGTAGTTCTGTATTCTGACTTTTAGAATTATTTTTGTAAGTTAAAGTTTTAATATTTTTCCATAATAATTTATTGTTTGTGACGGAATTAGCAAGTAGCTCCCTTTCAAATTTTCTTTTTAATTTTTTAATTAGGTTATTACAATAGTTGCGATACCGACGGTAGGTTATTTTTAAGATGTCATTAAATGGATCATTTCGGGTTTTATTTTGCAGTTTGTTGCGGTTCTTAATGCATCTTAATAAACCGGCAGTCATCCACGGTTTAACGATACGCTTGCTATTGGGAATTATTTTGATAATAGTGTTGTGATTAATCGAATCATTTAATTTGTGTAATAGTAAGTAAGTTAATTGGTCCGGGTCGTTACAAAACAGCAGCTCTGCTATTTTATTTTCTTTAAGATATTCAAGAGCCTGTTCGAAATCAATAAATGAGGTACTCTTATTTACAGTTTGTTTAGTTTTTAGCTTAGCTATTGATAGAAAAGTAGTGAAATGGTCGGTGATAGAAGTATGTAGTATAGCAATAGATGCTGATACTTTCTTTTTGTCTATCTTGAGCATAAAATGATCTAAACAGTTCGATTCACGTGTAGGTAGAGTATGCCCAGGTAGTATGCCGTATAGTGATAACATATTTAGGTAGTTTACCCTATTTTTATATTCATGAGGCGGCTCATCAATTATTTTATCTTATTTTTCACAGTACCAGCTTGGTACCAAAGTTTTTGTAAGATATTTTTTTAAAGATATTAGTATTCTTTAGTCCTCGATATGACTAACTGTCGTGCATTTAGTATTGAACTAAATGTAGAACGCCACCTGTAGGCTATGGGATAAATACACCCAAATAGGCTCGGATGGAACAGTCGATATTAGTGCAGGATATCAAGTCAGGGCGGCGGCTGATAACATCTAGCACGTCAAAGGCGGCGCCCACGGACCCAGTCAAGTTGTCCACTGTACACCCACCAACTCGCACTAGACAAGCACGGTGGGTTAATTTGTCTAAACCCCTACTCTCTCATGAGAGAGTAGGGAGGCCTTTGCCCTGCAGTGGGACGTCACAAATAATAATTAAAAAAAAAATTGTATTCTCACGGTTGCATCACATTATTCAATTTTTATTAGGCAAAATACTTGTATACTAAAAACAGTGATATTCACAATATTACTACTAGAAATAAGGACAAACTACGCGCTCCCTTTCACCGGCTTCATAGCTCATTTGTTGGGCTTGGTATAACCTTTTATAACAAGCTACCCTCTTATTTGCTAGATTTGCCAGAATCCCTGAAAGTTGCGAAAGTCAGCCCCATATATAAGTCGGGAAACAAATCAGATCCAGGTAATTACCGACCGATATCTATATAACCAATATTATCAAAGGTGTTTGAAAAAATATTACACAACCGACTTAGTGCATTTCTAAAATCAAAACAGTTCTTATATGAAAAACAATATGGGTTTCGGCCAAAGTCAAACACGGTTACAGCTGCAACCGATTTAGTGACAAAAATCAAATCCAATATTGATAGTAAGAAAATAACACTGGGAGTATTTGTAGATTTAAAAAAAGCTTTTGATACTGTTAGTCACGATATACTTTTGTTAAAACTAAATCATCTAGGTATCTCAGGTTCTGCTCTTAAAATGTTAAAATCATACCTTAGTAACAGATATCAAATTGTGAGAATCGGTGAAGTCCAAAGTGGACCTCGACAAATCACCTACGGAGTCCCCCAGGGTTCAATCCTCGGGCCATTATTATTTCTGATCTACATAAATAACATCCATGAAATCGGTCTAAGGGGGGATGGATATAGCACTGTACGCCGATGACATGAGCTTATTTTACTCAGGTACCTCAGTATGCTCAATTATAGAACAAGCTCAACATGATCTAAACCTCCTACATACTTGGCTTAAATCAAACCTACTGACGATAAATATATCTAAAACCAATTATACAGTATGTTAACTAACAGAGGGCGTTCCCGTTAACCCGCAATAGTATAGCATCCATACATGCTAAAAAAAATATTACCATTCGAAAACAAAATGTTTTTATTTTTTTTAATATTAAAATATTCACTAAAAATGTTAAATTGATACGTAAAAGAAACACACTGTACACGCGTACATGAAGGACGGCAACACAACGGCAACGTCGCAATTTCTTTATGAATGACAGACTGCGTGGAAATCCCCGAAGACAATTTTAGTCGGAAGTCGCTGACCGCGCTGACCGGTCGCGCATTATTTTCGCATTGCAACAACTTGCGTCATTCTTGTGTGGAAAATGCCACGTTATCAGTTCAGTGCTCAGGAGTATGTGAACATGGTGCTCATTTATGCTGAGTGTAATTATGATGGTGCACGTGCTCTGAGGATGTACCCCAATGCACATCAACCGCGGAATTCTCGAGTTATTGTGAGTGCCCTAGTGCGTATTCGTAATAATGAACCGGTAGTCCCGCGTCATTCTGGTGGCCCCCGACCCGTGATCTCTGTGCGGCAGGAAGAGTAATGCTAAGGTATTTTGAGGAAGAGCCCGGTTCAAGCACTAGAACTGCTCAAAGCAGTTCAAAATCTAGGTAAGTTTTTAACATTATTTAAATGTATCATAATACCTAAAACATTTCGAAAACATTGAAATAAAAAATAACACTAAACGACTGTGCCACAAAATTAATAAGTTTAGAAGGCCCACTCTTTCCTCAAACAGCTTTTATACTCAGGGATGGAACGGGGTACCCGTTCAACGAACGTGTTACTACTGTGACGTTACACGATTGCTATGAATAAACGCAAGTACTTAGGTATTCCGAAGGCAACTGCAAAAAGTAAAAGTTTTTAAATTTCTGTTATTGAAGAAAACATTCACTTGCTAACGTGTAATACCGTCATTTATCATTTAAATCCTAGCCTAAACTGTGGTTTAAATAAATGAAACTTTCTCCAAACTTAACCGCACACTTAGCGGTACATTATTTTTTAGGTAAAATTAATTTTTCATAATTAACACTGTAAGCCTGTCGTACCACCGGTCTGAGAGGCTAGGTAAAACAAATTCGCGTACTTGTTCCGTTAGTGGACCTTCTGTACTCTTGTTATTTGTGAGTATCTGTGAGACGCTCGGCATCGTGTGCCGCGCATTGCGACGTTGCCGGTTTGGGCAATGCACTATCCGCTAGGTACTATTCCGCGCTACTGTTTTGATTTTAAACAGGAGGTTTCGAATTTATTGTCAATTAATATTTTTTTTGAATTCGGATTATTTTATGCTTATTTTTCTATGCTGATATTTTTATTTTAATCTATTAATGATATAGATTAACGAGTTTAAGGGAACGCCCTCTGTTATTTAACATACTGTATTATATTCGCAGCAAAAAACAAAAAGATTGGTCAGTACAGTAACTTGCATATTGATGGTCAAATGCTAAAGAGAGTTCATCAAGAGAAATATCTTGGTCTTATACTTGATGATCAATTAACGTGGAAACCTCATATAGAGAGTATCAAAAAGAAGCTCGCATCACTAACAGGTGCGCTCCGTGGTATAGTGCGATGTCATCCTGGACATGTGCGTTATACTATATATAACTCCATGGTTAAATCGCACTTGGACTATTTGATTGAGGTCTGGGGAACTGCTGCCAAATCAAATTTAAAAATACTTCAAATTGCCCAAAATAAAATAATCAAAACACTATTTAGGTATAACTACTTAACTCCTACTGAAAAAGTATACAAAGAAACACAACTTATGAACCTCCTTCAAATATATAAGTATAACACATGCATACTCGTAAGAAAAATTCTAACTAAAGATATACATTCTCAGATAACATTTACAAAAAGAGCACAAACTTATAAAATTTCAACAAGACAAGCTAATGACATCTGCTTAACCCAGCCTAGGACTAAATATGGAAAGAGGAATATTATGTACGGAGGGGCCAACTTCTATAATAAACTACCTAAAGACATAAAAGAAATCAAATCGTCATACATTTACAAGAAAACTTTAAAAAAATATATATTAAAAGATCATTCCCTGCGTTTCGATTAATCAAAAATAAATAAACAATGATAGTCTACATATATATACATAAAATCATATATAATCATAGTCTACATAAATATGTACAAATATTAAACGAAAAAAAATAATATTAATACATAAAACAATTTAATAAATCGCTCATGTTCTGCACTGTGTCGTGGGCCTTAGTAAATACGCAACGACTGTTAAATTGCACCCTACCCTCATTACTCAAAATTGTGTTGTTTCTTGTGTGTAACTTACCTTCTTCCGATTTGTTTATTTTGTACTTGCTAAAACGATGTATGTATGTTAAGTCGAAGTTTTATTGTAATGTTAGTTTTAAGATACATTTTTTTTTTGTTGTTTTTTATCTACGTTTTTATCTACGCTTACTGGCAGATAACTTTGTTCTAAAACCTATTTATGTTTTCTCTATAAGTGAATTGTAATTCTTTTGAGAAAATAAATATCTTTAACCGTATTTGCTAGATTTGCCTTTTAATGCATTTAAAGCTTAAGTAAAACCCAAGCTTTGTTCAAAGGCCTACTATTCCATCAACGACTACTTAAACGATAAAAATAATTAGTCGCCCTAATTAACTCAAGACAATGTTTATGTTCTTTCTCCAGAATTAGCTTACTAACAGGTTATATGAGTTCATATAATTGTTTATTTTATTTAACTGTATAAGTCAATTCAGTGTAATTTTATTTTAATTTATTATTGACATGATCTACTCATTTCAATGTTTTTAATTAATGAATTGATTACAATATATGGTTAGTCAGCGACCTCGACAATTGATCATATTATTCTTGCTTGAGCAACCGGCAGCAAGTTAGTCATGCTCCCTTAGATGTCACTGCTTGCGGTACCGTCGAGGGTCGGGTTGCCTCCTTCCCTCAAATATGGCGTGGGGGATAATGGCTGATCTTTGCGTTATGCTCGTGAACGGGCGCTGCTTGTGGTGACTGGTCGTCCTGCTGAACATGGTTTTATTGTTGTTTTTAGTAATAACTTGTTTATTTATTTTACTTCGATTTCTAGTCCGAGTCCGATCCTAGTCCATTCGTTCGAGTCCTAGTTTATCATTAGTGACTTCAAGTGACAACTACGTGAACAGAACCAAGCATTGCATAAATATGTAAGCTGTCACGCCTTTTTTACTTGAAGGCTTTTATTTAGGTAGTAAGTTTTTGTTTACATTTTAATTTAATTTTTGCCTTAAGTACGTATAGTTTTTAATGTATTTGTTGGTATATTGGCGTGCCTCGCTGACATATGGCAAATAATTTAATTTAATGTTCTGTGTCTTGTAATGTTAATTACTTTGCATACCTAGTATTGTATACAATCAAGTATTTTCTGACTGAATAGACAGCTGTGCTGCTGGGGAGTTTGTTACGCCATATCTTCTTCCCAGCGAAAGCACTAGGAAGTGGTGAAAAGGGCGGGCGTTTTTCGGGACTGTCTTTTGTAAGTTTGACATTAGAAAAGTGCTGATTCTCAGCCTAATTTGAATAAATGACTTTTGATTTTGATTTACTTTTGTTTTAATTTTTAAGTAAATAAAATACTGTTTTCATAAGGGAATGAATATTTTTAAATATCACAACGAAATTCTACGATATACTCCCAGGCTAGTATTTGATTTTGTAATGCTCCAACAATAGTCATCAAAAATAATATTTAAAAAAAAAATAAGAAATCATCCGAATTGAGAACCTCCTTTTTTGAAGTCGGTTAAAAGTACGGAAGGTGGTACAAAATGATCCCTCGAGGTAAAACGATCCCTGACTCCTTTACCGACCTAATAGCGCCATCTAGGATATTTTATGTGAATTTCTGGTTCCTACGGCCTAGCTGTACAATCTGTGTTAGTGTCATGACGTTGTTCGCTGTAGAGAAGTTTTTATCACAAAAAATTCAAAATTCCTGTGTTCAATCTAAGGTAAGCTGTTATTTGACATTATGTAGCTTTAGTCTATGTACATATTATGTGACAGGTATGTTTGTCTCGGGTTTTGCTGTCAATTAGCTATCGATTTAACCGTCTTTCATTACAGTATTTAAAAATCATAGGTTATGTTTCGATATTTTTCGTTAATGAGGCATTTGGGACAAAATGATCCCTACATTGGGTGGGCAAAATGATCATGGATCATTTTACCCCGTGCCAATTGTGTTCAGTTAATTTTCAATAAATGGGTGTATACATTTTAAATAGGGACACAATCATAACGGATATCTTTCTGGGCCGATTTAGGTTTTGAAATGTTTGTCGTAGTTCAAGGAAGGTTTGAATGGTGAGAAAAAAAAAGTAGGTATGTAGGTAGTAAGTAGTGTAGTGTAGATTTATACAGAGTTGATACGACAGAGGGGCTTTCCTTTAAACTGCCTATACTAGGTACCATTTTCAAGCTCTGTACCAAAAATCAATTAAATAGCAGCAGTAGTTTAGTCGCAAATGATTTTTTAAGTTTTTACCCCGTTTGATGACACGATGTATCTTTCGTAACAGCTGATTATGTCTAACGCATAGGTCATGCACCTTAAAACGATAAATCTGAGTATAATCTACAATACGTTGTTGCCGCTCTGACGCAAGTCACAAGTACAACCAAATATTTCACAAAAAAGTTGGCAATGCAAACAAGGAAGCAATAAATACACATACTTGCACTTTCATTACGAGAGTGACAATCGTAGCAAAACATCCCGCGCGGAAAAGAAATAGAAATAGGTCAGTGTGTTGCTATTGCATCCTAGATCCTTGCGATCGATAAGTGGGGCTTCCCGGCCTCTAAAAAACATGTTTTTTCAGTGCGCCGACGCCACCTTTCGGAACGTGCGTAATGTAACACGGAAGCTCCTGCGCCACTTTTGTTTTGTCGAACTCGCGCGCTGACAATTATTATTGTGATTTTGTTTAGTTATTGTGATAGGACACTAAATTATAAGTTTAAGACAGTATTTGAACTAAAAAATTGGATTATTTTAGCATTCTTAGCGACGGACAGTGATTTAATTAGAAAAATAAATAACAATCTTCTCCGTCGGTATGATTTGTGCATTAATGTGAATGGAGGACACATCGAGAATTTAAAAATTTTGTGTTTTTGTTGTGATTGTTGTTGTGCGCGTACTTCAAAACCTTACCTAACATAAAAGCCGCCGCCCGCTCCACTGCCGGCGTCGGACGCCCGCCTCGACACGAGATAACACACGCCGCGCTCCGGCGCACGCGCGACGTTGCCACTTTTGTTACCCAAGTTTCTAAGTTCAGTCAACTTTATTTACAAAGGCTGTTGCGTTTTACTCCAATTTGTAAGCTATTTAGTTTGTTTGAAAAAAAAATCTAATTTTTGGCGCTTTTTATTTTTAGACCGTATTGAATTAATACTAAACACCTATAGTTACGTAGTGTAATTTAATATCCCCTCTGTCATATCAACTCTGTATGTTGCAGTGTAGGTTAGGGTAGTGTAGTGTAAAGTAGTATAATGGTAGTGTGTAGGGTAGGTTAGTGTAGGGAGGGGTAGTGAAGGGTAGAGTACTGTAGGGTAGGGTAGGATAGGGTAGTGTAGAATAGATTAGTGTAGGGCAGTGTAGTAGTTTATATTCTGAAGTGGTACGGAGTTCCCGAGGAGGCAGCTAGTATATATGAATATAAACCATGAATTTAATAATCTGATAAGTTTTTAAGACCCCTTATTTTCTTGCTAAAAAAGCCGGACTAATTCAAAATTATTTGCTTTTAGAAATCATGCCACGAAATTATATTCGAAAAACCGTTCGTCAAAACTGGAATGAAAACGCTATGTTTAACGCCATAAATGCCGTAAAAGAGGGCATGCCATATAAAACCGCCTCCAAACAATTCTCAGTTCCACTTATGGCACTTAAAAGAAAAGTTAAAGGAAAAAACGTTCACGCAGTGGGTGCTTCTAAAGTGTTAGGGAGCTTAAAAAAAGTATTTACAGATGAACAAGAGTTGGAACTTGTACAACATATTCAAGATAATGAAGAGACTATGTACGGATTTACAGTTGATGACGTCCTTAAGTTTGCTTTTGAGTTAGCTGAAAGAAATAACATAAAACACCCGTTTTCTACTACATCTCGAAAAGCTGGCAAAGATTGGCTAAGGGGGTTTCGACAAAGACATCCGAATATCACTCTACGTGCACCGGAATCATCTTCAGCGGCACGGGCGCGAGCTTTTAATAAGCCGATTGTTGATAAATTTTATGACAATTTACGGAAAGTTCATGAGAAGCATCCCTTTCCACCTCATCGCATTTTTAATGTCGATGAGACCAGTTTGAACATTGTCCCGACCAAAAATACCAAAATTTTTGCTAAAAAAGGGCGCAAGCAAGTAGCTCGCATAACGTCTGCTGAAAGAGGCGAATCAACTACAGCAGTAATTTGTGGATCAGCTGGAGGAAACTTCATTCCACCAATGTTAATTTTTCGTCGCTTGAGAATGAAAATAGAATTGATGGATGGGACTCCACCAGGTTTAGTTTATGCGTGCAATCCAACCGGTTGAATGAATATTGAGGTGTTTTCACAATGGTTTGAACATTTTTTGTCGCATACTAAACCATCTTCAGAAGACCCTATACTTCTGATACTAGACGGCCATCTTTCACACACCAGAAATTTAGACGTCATACTAAAAGCGAGAGAAAACAACGTCACAATTTTGTGCTTGCCTCCACACTGCACGCACAAACTTCAGCCACTCGATGTTGCCGTAATGTTTCCACTGAGCGTGTACCATAATCAGGCTTAAGAAAAATGGATGAATAATAATGCGGGTCGTGTAGTTACCGTATTTCAAATAGGTAAAATTTTTGGAGAAGCATATTTATTAAAAGCTGCAGTACCCTTAAACATTATAAAAGGATTTGAAAAATGTGGAATATGGCCACTCAATCCAGACGTTTTCAGTGATGTAGACTTCGTTGCTGCCAACACTACTGATCAAGAATTGAGAAGCGAAATCGTGGAGCCTCATCCGACAACAACTGCAATGCCTTATAGAACCCAAGTTACCGATGAAAACATCCATAGTAACTTACCAGGTCCAACCTTCACGACTCCCGTTCTTCATGCGGATCCATCGACAAGTGTACCAGTTGAAGAAATAACAATCCAAGGCTCTGTGTCGCCTTCTATTCTTTTGTCCTGTGTAGCGTACGATCAAACAGAGAACAGCAAATCTCTTGAACCACCACCTTTAATAAGTGTTCCACCTGATACCAATGAACGTATGGATCACAACCTGACAGCAGCCGATATGGATCTCGGTTTACGTACCATTTCATTGCCCTGCACACCAGTTAGAATACCTTCCATCTATGACAATATTTCACCTTCAACATCTATGGAAGCAACACGATCGCTTATATCACCAAGACCATCTCATACAGCTTTTGAAAATGTTGTAATACCATCTGTTGCATAAGCCGCCCAAACGTCTTGTAACATTTTCTGTAGAGACAATAGCTGCCCTTTGACATCACCAATTGCGTCCACGTCTTTTAGCATCCCTCCAAGCCAGATTCGACCTTTGCCAAAAATGACAGGAGTACGTCAAAAAACCAACAGAGCTCGGGTCTCCACAGCGATTCTTACAAGCACGCCTTATAAAAGTTTCTTAGAAGAAGAAATTAATAAAAAAAAATGAGAAGATATGCAAGAAAAACAAACGCAACGACAACAAGAAAACAACAAATGCAAAAGTTTCTTTAAAAGGAAAAGGAAAAGAAAATGTGACAAAAAATATTAAGGGAACAAAACCTAAAAAAAGGAGGATTTCAATAAATGAATCATCTTCAGAAGATGAAGATGATGCAGAATGTTTGTTCTGTAATGAGCTGTTTTCAAATAATAATAGAGGTGAAGGATGGATCCAATGCTGTGTTTGCTTAAGATGGGGCCACGATGCTTGCGCTGGAGTTGATCCCGATGATGCTGACGAATTCACTTGTGATTTTTGTGCTGATAATCCCTTTGCTAGAGCTCGGAAACAGTTAAGACTGTAAAACCTGAGACCATAGTCATGACAGCGTAAATTGAACTATTTTTATAATGATCAAGACGGTAAATTATACTGGTAACTAAGAGAGCTTTGTTAAAAAAATACTTTACATTTTGAAATAATTTAAGACTGTACACTAGTTAATAAGAGAGCATAAAGCATTATTGATTGAGATTATATTAAAACTGTTAAAGACGATGTTTATAGTTGAGGAGCGTCGGAACAAAAACCGATATGTCTTAATTAAGACATTATTTATTTTTAATTTTTTTCTGTTACAAAATGTTTAATTATACACCCTTCAGGAAAGAAATCAATTAAAAAACAGTTACATCCATCTTAAAAAAAATATCAAAATACTGTGATCAAATCAAAACCCGACAAATAAATTTTTAAATTCAACAGGTTCTTGTTGTTGTTTTGACCTACAACAAGTTCAGCCCCTCCCTGAAACTCCTATACAGGATGCATTTTACTTGAGGCAGATCTCATATTATAATCTATGTATGGTGGGAATGAATTCTAAATGCCCCAAATTTTATCAATGGAAAGAAATACAAGGTGGTAAGGGTTCTACGGAAGTGGGTTCAGCCCTTTTACACTACTTGGATTCTCTAGACTTGGAAGGAAAACAAGTATTGAGGTTGTTTTGTGATGGATGTGGGGGGCAAAACAAAAACTCCCACATCATCCAGGCTTTAATGTTTTGGCTAGTGAACAAGGCTCCTAAATATATAGAGGAAATTAACATAACATAACCAGTAAGAGGGCATAGTTTTTTACCTGCTGACAGGGTATTAGGCAGAGTCGAAAAACAGATAAAAACTATACCTGTCATTACAAAGAAAGAAGACTACGTGGAAATTTATAAAAACCATGGAACAGTATTGATACTAGGACTGCATTGGGAGCGACTGGATATTAAGAGTTTAGAAAAATTCTACAAGAAAATTGACAGAATAAGAGATTTGAAAAGAATTAAGGTGAAAATGTATGAAGTACGACAGGGCAGGAATAGGAAAAAAAAATATTTATCAGCTAGAGACTTACCAGAACTTCATCAATGAAAGTGAGAAAGAAAGGAAACCATTTTGTATCCTGAAACGTGGAAAAAGTCATCCCCGAACTATGCAAATAGTGACAGAAAAACCAAAACTATTAAAAAAGAAACAAGATGTGAGAAATTTACTATCAAAACAGGTTGGAGATGGCTGGGAGAACAACAGAGAATTACTATGGTATAAACAAGTCCTAAACGATGAAAATATTGATGAAGATGAGGAGGATAGTGATGACGAAATTCCAGTTTGTGAAGATGAGCATTGCGATTGCCTAGAACCCGAAATTTTGTATGCCACTTAATTTTAAGTTTTTTAATTATTCAGATTTTGCATTGAAATAAAAAGTATAATATTCATCTAAAAGCAATTTTATTTACCAATTTACTTACTGTACAAAATAAATCAATATAATTCGCACATGGATCCAAATACTGTCATAACTCAAAATTGTAAGTTGCGAGTTAACGTCATTTGAGAGTTTAGAAAATTAGCATGTAAATACATACTTAATTTAAGAAATAAGATACAAAACTATAATTTGGTTTTACCAAAATCCGATAAATCCGTTTTGATCATATCAGATACCGACATATCCATTTTGGTTTCGTCAAAAACCGATATATCCAAATGATCGCGTCAAAAACCGATATATCCAAACTTGTCCGCCAAGTATCTCGCTAAATTAAGTATCTACCCTCCGTCAAGTTTGACACATCAATCGATGTCACTTTAACTGCAAATTGACATGCTATAATTTTCCACTTTTGTAACATTAAAAAACTTACAAGCTTTTTTTTAATTTGTTAAAAATATGGTAAATTGGATATATCGGTTTTCGTTCCGACGCTCCTCAGTTATAAGAGCGTTGATTGCAAAAAAATCTATTTTGGAAACACTATTAAGGCCGTAACGGCAGTTGATATTATTTGCTAAAAAAATATTTTTTTTTATTATTTTTTTTTATATGAATATAATTTTTAAGGTTGTTATGCCAATGATACTTGTTCTATCGAGTTGTTTTTCAGAATGATTATGCTATAGTAAAAATAATAATATAAATACGATAAAACTGGAGTTACTGTTATACCTAGAGATTTACGAAAATTAAACAATATTATTTGATTTTGATACTAAAACTGATTCTACAATAAAACTGTTTGAAACTTATATTTATTTTACTTTTATTTAACTTATGTTTCATTTCTTGCTTGAATTTTAAATGATGCGGGTAAAATGATCCCCGGATCATTTTACCCGCACATTCGGGATCGTTTTGGACACAGGGGTGTACAAAATGATCCTTACGTAGACCTTTACGAAAATATTAATAAGAATTATTCCTTATAGCTTAAGCGACTCAACGCATACTCAATTTGTAGTTCGATTAAATAGCTACTCATTTAATGTTTTAAGTTTATTGGGGGATACCTAATCGTAGACGTTTATTGTAATACGAAAATGTTAAGGTCGTTTTTGAGTACCTACGTAGGTAATGTACGTAATGACTGATGAACTTCAACAATACTAAAAACATGATTACCTATCACGCAGATAGTAAGTACTAATAACATTTACCAAATTCAATTGACAACATTTCAAACCTGACACGACCTTAAAACAAAAATAATATTTCTTTATTTTCGTATCCTGAGTTCAAATATATTTATTTTTTTTTTATTACTAAATTTCTGAGAAAAAAAATAAAAATCAAAAAACATGTGATGACGTCACATAAACGGCGGAATGAGGTAGTTACCTTTGCGCATTCCAATGTCTTTGATTGAAAACATTACATCAAACAAGACATGTCAATGTCACCTAAGAAGTGTAACTAGAAAACAACTAAAAACTGAATTGAATTCAACAAATTTTTTTCCTATCAACTCGACACGCTGCTTACTGTTAATATTATTAATTTTTGATTGATATTTCGCCAATAAAATGGATCCCAATGAAAAATATACGCCAATGAAGGAACCAAAACAACGACTGAGACAAGTGACATCTAACAGTTTTTTTGACGGGTCACAATAAAGCAAAGGTAATATCGCCATTCTACGGTAAGCCTGACGTCATCTGGCACTTACGTCTTTTTAGAATACACCAAATTTCAAAGTTAAAATTATGAATGAAAAGTACATAATTTCGAAAAACGAAAAAATATGAGTGCCCTAGATTTGAATTTACTTTTATATAACGTAATAATACATGCAGGTTAAAAATATGAAATGTTGTCAATTGCGAAATTACAACTAACTTTCCTCAATAAATACCAGTAAAATTAAAAATTAAAAAAAATATATCTTCTAGTACCAAGATTAGTTACGTAACGTATAAAAATCGAGCGAACAATGGTTTCAATGTGTGCGTGCGCGTAATGTTGCTGTGTTGCGATTCTGATTCAATACCTAAACTTGAGCGAGATAAAAATGTTATAGCGTCCTTAAAAGATCTACTTAGAGAAATAAACATTTTATTTAGATAGATAAATGCTTTATAGAACATCTAAATTAAAAACTTCGAACTTTGTTATTTTCTTTTTAAAAACGGTGGTGTTTTGGAACAAAAAAATTAACAACTAGGTACTCTTCCAATTTCCAAACCGACGATTAACAAATGGAACAACGAGAATCTGAAAGTTGTTTAAAGACGAACAAAATAATCAACTGCTGCTCTTTATTTTTTTTTCCAAATCTAAAATTATCAAACAGACCAACGAGAATATATATTTTTTTTTTAACTAAGCACAAACTAAACAACTGCTTTATACTTAAAACTTGCAAACCAACGATTACTATCAAAAGGACTAGAATCTACAAAATCTTTAAATGACGTAGAAAATATACAATTTCCAATTTTTCCAAACCATCGATTATCAAATGGTACATCGTGAATCTAAAAACCTTTTCACTCACAAGTACAAACAAAAATAAACAAGGCCTGTTTCCAATTTTTCCAAACCAGCGATTATCAAATGGAACAACGAGAATCTCTAAAATCTTTGATTGACGTTCAAAACAAACAACTGCTATTTCCAAGTTTTCCAAACCAACGATTATCAAATGGCGCATCATGAATCTAAAACCTTTTAATGACAAGTACAATTATTAAAAAAAAACTGCTAACAATTTTTACACTTACAAGTTGAGAAACGAAAATCGAAAAAGCCTTATAAACCGAATTAGGTAAGTACTGCATATTTTATTTCAGAATTTTAAGCCACAATTTTAGTGCCATTTTTTTTGTTGTTAAATTCTAAAAATAGCTAAAGATATATTTATTGCATAACTGTAGCGACGACGAATACGGAATCTTATTTTCCCTTGTCTTCAATCTTATAGAATTTTACGAAATTGTAAAACTACTTCGTTAAACCATTCAGTCATACAGGATGCAGCTGAATACCAGTATTTTAAATGGAGCGACTGCCTATCATACCTTCACAACCACGATATCCTTTGCTGAGTTTGGTTGCCTTTCAGGCTTCCGACTGACCGTAACGACTGTCAAAGATATACGAATGACAGCCGGTTTTAATATAGTCCGCGCGGAACTAGTTGGCCGCTGAGGTGGGGACAGGGGTGAGGCGGCAGTTCGCAACGCACGTAATGAGTAATGCGCCCCCGTCCCTCCCCACCGCTCACATACCTAACCGCCCGGCCACGAATTTTGGCGTAGCGGCAAGCGGCGCGGTGTCTACTGCTAGCGTTGACGCTGCGTCGTGGCATAGTTCATACATTTTTGTATTTGTTTTTACCGCTCGCCGTCCCACGATAAGCTGCCGCTGATAGCGGCAAGGTCGTAGCCAGGTCGTAAGGCGCGGCCAACTAGTTCCGCGCGGACTATAATTAATAATTATTTTGGTAAAAATAAATCAAAGAAAATTCTTAAAATCAGTTATTTCACATAAACGAGAAAAACTAAAAAGAAAATGTTTATTTACAAAATGAGAAGATTTTACAAAATCTAGGCAAATTTAACTGGACGCGCGAACATAATAATCGGCAGAGCGTATTGTCACAATACGACTTTATACCCAATACAATATTTTTCCCATGGCAGTGTTTACAACTTAAAAACTAAGTACAGCCAATTGTCATTCCTAAAATTATACAGAGTGAAATTAAAAAAATTGCAACGAATCATGAATAATATCACTACTCATCTACATCTAAATTTTGTTCATAGATTGCATTTTTTTTTTACTATTTATCATTTTGATCGAATCTTTTACATTGTCATTGTCATATCAAAGAGATTTTTTATTTGACATCTGTAGTTATATTTTAATACTATATTATCAGATTCATATGACTGTGTGGCTGCTGTCATTTCTTCTTGTTATAAGTTGATTCCTACGCCTGCATTATTTTCTAGTACCTATATAATAAATTTAAATACACGAGGAATGTCCAATTTTCCATGTCCAAGTTCATGTAAAGTCGACCTCATAATTACTTTACCATCCTTAGGTTGAATGTCACTCGCACGTCATAAAAGGGGCAAGGTCTTAAAGAAGTTTCTAAGAGTTTTTGTCAAAAGTGGAAAAGCATTTACAAGAGCGACTATACAAAATCATATATGTAGGAAAATATTGCATTGGCACAACCAAAATAATTCATTAGTTATCAATTACAGTTCAATACATAGATGCTTATTATTTACGTCCGATAAATAAGATTACGTATAAAAAAAAACAGAAGAATTCCTACGTCCTTTTATCTAAAAGGACGTAGGAATTCTTCTGTTTTTTTTTTTCTGACGCGACCTCCGTTCATTAATATTGAATTTCTGATTTTCATCATCTACTTTTGCTGTTGACTGTACTACAGACACATTTTTTTCCGTTAGCCTGTACTGTCCCACTGCTGGGCAAAGGCCTCCCCCATATTCATCCACCTTTCCTTGTGCTGTGCCTTCTTCGCCCAATCTTAAACAAATATAACGAAAAAAAAATTTGAAGCGTACGTACGCAACAACGTACACCACCAAACGTACGTAACGTAAGTCCGGCCGCGCCAAATTTGCCAAAGATGTAAACAACAATGGCCGCTCGAAATTGAATAAAATCGATGTACATATCAATTTTAAAGAACATTTATTTTTAGTAATGTTTGTTTTTGTCTAGTTAGCTCGGAGATTTAGACGAAAACTAAAGTGTTTAATTACATAAAATGGTACCTAATAAATTCTGTACAGACGAAACAAAAAATGTTTCAATGATTGCGTTATTCAAAATAATAAGGACTCAAATTGATTTCGTTATAAAAATACAGACTATTAAAAAAACATATTTCAGTAAGGTAATACACAGTTACATACAAATCTCAATAATGAGCTATCATTGAGGATAAAAAAGCAAGTTATTAATTTCACCCTGTTTTAAACAAATTAATATCAAATCTCATACATAACTTATAGCTTTTTTTGTTTGATTCGGCTACTGAACTGTAACTTATTGAAGCTTCACAGTCTGTGTAGTGAATATTCATGGTCATCTAAAACATGTTAGGGGTGTTACAGTATTTTTATCTCCAACCAAGTGTACAAACAGGCTGGGGATGTGTGCGTGAAGACGAGTAGGGTCTGCAAATAAACACGCGCGCACACACACACATCCGACTTCGCCATTCTCTCGGACGGTACCGAGAGCTCCTGCGCTTACACACACATTCACAGCGTGTTTGTATACTTGGTAATCACAATTCAAAAGTAAAGCGCGTGTCGCTTCGTGAGATAAAAATACTATACGCACTTGTACAAGTCGGCACTATTGGAACGTTTTTATAAACGAATACAATTTAAAGAAATGTCACTTGAGTTTGAAGTGTGTGACAGATGAATTCTGTCATGGCTTGCTAAGAAAATTATTGTATTGTTCTCTTGATTAAATCTTATTCAATCAGTTGTATTGAGCTTCTTTTACTGAAAACCATCAGGTTATGGGCCCAGACTAGTAGCGAGTTATCATAAATCAAAGAGATTTAAAATAATTTTAATGTCTTTGGACACAATGAACATGGCTGCTATGGGACTGCAGATTGAGAAGCTGCGAGGCATCGAAGACTATAACCAATGGAAGTTCATGCTAAAGAACGTTCTTATGCACGAAGATCTATACGATTGCATAGAAACCGAGAAAGGGAACGTAGACCCTAAGAAAAATCAAAAGGCGTTGGCTAAAATTTGCTTATCGGTTGGTCCGTCCGCGTTGCCACATATTCGTAACGCGAAGACGGCATATGAAGCGTGGAATAGCTTGCAACGCGCTTACGAGGATAAAGGTTTGTGCAGGAGACTAGGATTACTAAGAGCGCTGTTTGGTGTGAGGCTGAGTGAGGCGGAGAGCATGCAGAGCTACCTAACTAAAATAACTGAGCTTGGGCAGCAGCTTACAGACATTGGGAATGCATTTGATGATGAGTTTTTAGCTGTTATTATGTTGAGCGGTTTGACCCCAGACTTTGACCCCCTTATCATGGCTTTGGAGAATGCTAATACAAAGTTGACAAGTGATATGGTTAAGTCTAAGCTTTTACAGGAGCAGCAGCGACGCGATGGTAAGCGTGATGATTATCAAGAGCTGAATGCGTTGGCGGCAAAGAAACCTCCAAAGTGTTTTCGCTGCAAGAAAAGCGGTCACATAAAGAAAGATTGCCCAAAGAAAGCTGAAAGTAAACAGAAGATGACTCCCAAGGCAGAGAAGTCATTGTTAACAGCGTTATCTGTGAAACTGCAGAGTGATATCTGGTATGTGGATAGTGGGGCGACCAACCACATGACCAATAACAAGGAGATCATGCAGGATTTTCAGTGTACTAAATCGCTTGAAGTTAACGTGGCAAATGGAGAAAAAATCATGACTGAAGGACTTGGTAATGTGCAAGTACAGTTAAAAAAGGGTTTAAAGACAATAAGTAATGTGTACTATATTCCTAAACTTTCTGCAAATTTATTATCAGTTAGTGAATTGAATAGGAAAGGTTTTAGTGTAATTTTTAATAAACAAGGTTGCAAAATCTTGGATGATAATGAGGTTATAGCTACTGGTACATGCTATAGCGGTGTTTATCAACTAGACACTGTACAAAATGTGAGTTGTAAGGTAAGATCAGAGAGTGCCATGAACTCAGTCTGTGAGCAGGTTCAACCTGTGAAGTTGCCAGTGCACGATGAAGGCATGACTGCTTTAGTGTCTGCCGGCGGTTCTGTCTCACATGAGATTTGGCATAAGAGGTTGGGTCACCTTAACTCGAGGAGCATGAATGTTATGAAAAATGGATTGGTCAAAGGTATACATTTTGATAATTCTTTGTTTAGTCCTTGCGTAGCTTGCATAGAAGGAAAGCAAACTAGACTGCCATTTCCTAAGAAAAGTCACAGTAGGTCAACCAAAATATTAGGGTTGGTGCATACTGATGTGTGTGGTCCTATGCAGGTTCCATCATACAGTGGATCGCGTTATTTTGTAACATTCATTGACGACTTCAGTAGAAAAACATTTATTTATTTCATAAAGAAAAAGGATGAAGTGTTTCAAAAATTTAAAATATTCAAAGCACTAGTTGAAAATTTTACTAACAAGAAAATAAGAACTTTAAGAAGTGACAATGGCGGTGAGTACATTAATTTGTCTTTTCAGGAGTACTTAAGAACTTGTGGAATTAGGCATGAAACTACGGTTCCACACTGCAGTGAACAGAATGGTGTAGCGGAGAGGGCTAACCGGACAATTATGGATAAAACCCGTTGTATGCTGCAAGATGCTGGACTGGGAAAACAGTATTGGGCTGAAGCGGCTAACACAGCGGTTTACCTAAAAAACCGTTCTCCCACCAAGGCAGTCATGGGTACGACACCTGAAGAAAAATGGACATCTAAAAAGGTGAATGTTGCACATTTACGTATTTTTGGATGCATAGCATATGCAGTTGATGAAAATGCCAGGAAGCTGGATCCTAGAAGTAGGAGATTTATTTTTGTAGGATATTGTGAAGAAACTAAAGGCTACAGACTCATAGATCCATCTTATCCTAGGAAGATCCATAAGGCGAGGCATGTCACTTTCATAGAAAATATGTTATTAAGTAGTAAAATTGTGTCACATGATGAAAATAAAAATACTGATGTTAAAGTAATAGATACATCTGTGTTGTTGAGTGAAGACAGAACTGTACAACCAACTACAGTACAACTATCACCAATAGGAGTATCTGAGCCTACTCAGACTGTCCAGGGCGAACAGTTTTCCCAAGTAAATACCTCTATAGATGACAATTCACCTTCTGATGGCACAAGGAATCCTCGTAGGCAAACTATGTTTAGTTTGGATGATGAAGAGGATTCTGAGGGTGCAGATTGTTTTTCGTCCGATGTAACATACTATCCAGGGAGGTCGAGTCTTGATTCACAGGACAGTGAGCAGTCATTGTTTCAAGATGTTCCTGAAGCAGAGTATGCTGGGCTCACAGAGATAATGGTAGAGGAGCTGCCGACTACGCTGAAGGAGGCATTGAGTGGCAGTGAAGCTAAACACTGGAGTGAAGCTATAGCAGATGAGTATAACTCTTTCATAAAAAATAAATGCTGGACCCTAGTTGACTTACCTGTGGGGCATAGGCCAGTAAAATGCAAGTGGGTCTTTAGCAAAAAGAGAGGATTGAATGGTGAGGTACTCAAGTATAAAGCTCGCTTGGTGGCGAAAGGATACACACAGAAGTATGGAATAGATTACCACGAAACATTCGCTCCAGTTGTAAGGTATTCAAGCATTAGAATACTACTGGCTCTGGCTGCTCAGTACGACATGATAGTTGAGCATCTTGATGTAAAGACTGCATTTCTCAATGGAGACCTAGAAGAGTCAGTCTACATGGAACAACCTGTAGGTTATGTGGAAAAAGGATGTGAGAAGAAAGTTTATAAGCTACATAAAGCAATTTATGGCTTAAAACAGTCGGCGAAAGAATGGAATAAGAAGATTAATGATGTTTTAACCCAAAAATTGAAATTTAACAGGTTATCTTCGGAATCATGTGTTTATGTATATAGTCATGATGGTGAAATCATGATTATTGCCCTGTATGTTGATGATATAATGTTGTTTACATTAAAAACATCACAACGAAGGAATATTATAAAGAAGAGACTAATGGATGAATTTGACATGAAAGATTTAGGTACAGCCCATCATATTTTAGGTATGAAAATAGAAAAAACAGCTGATGGGAGCTTCACCTTGGATCAGTCAAGTTATATAAAGAAAATATTAGAAAAATTCAATATGTTAGATTGCAAACCAATGAAAACTCCTATGGAGGTTGGAATAAAGTTGCAGAAGGAAAATAGTTCAAAATGTAACTTTGATTATAGAAGCCTAATTGGTTATTTAATGTATTTATCTGTATGTTCCAGGCCTGATATCGCTCACAGTGTCAGTTTCCTTAGCCAGTTTAACAACTGTTACGGTGAAAGTCACTGCAAAGCAGCAAAAAGGGTTTTAAGGTATTTGAAAGGAACAGTAGATTATAGTCTTATTTTTCAGAAAGGAGAAATGAATATTGTGGGTTTCACTGATGCAGACTGGGGTGCCAATCAGGTGGATCGTCGATCTTACACCGGTTACATATTTTGTGTTGGAAAGTCCATAGTTTCATGGGAAAGCCGTAAGCAGCGTACAGTGGCACTCTCTAGTACAGAAGCTGAGTACATGGCAATCTCTGATTCTTGTAAAGAAGCTATGTTTTTGAAAACATTTATTTCCGAATGTACTGGCATTGTTTGTAAAGTTTTGATGTTAAATGACAATCAGTCAGCACATAAACTTTGTAATAATTCTGTATTTCATGCGAGGTCAAAGCATATCGATATAAGACATCACTTTGTAAAAGATTTAGTAACAAAGAAACAGATTGATTTAGAATATCTTTGTACTGATGAAATGTTGGCTGATGTTTTAACAAAGCCTCTCACTGCCGAAAAACATTTAAAGTTTGTGTCTCAAATATTAAAATGTTAACTTTATACATTGACCATTGTTATGTTATGTGTATTTTCAGATACAGTTATATTTATGTTATGGCGCCTAGTATTTTTTGCTTAATATTGTATTAGTTTAAGGCCTAGTATTGGAACGTTTTTATAAACGAATACAATTTAAAGAAATGTCACTTGAGTTTGAAGTGTGTGACAGATGAATTCTGTCATGGCTTGCTAAGAAAATTATTGTATTGTTCTCTTGATTAAATCTTATTCAATCAGTTGTATTGAGCTTCTTTTACTGAAAACCATCAGGCACAATTCGAGCGAAGCCAAGCGGTTTTTTTTTTTAACATATACCATACGATTTAGCCGCTCGGCTATGCCGAATCATGCCGACCCGAACAAGTGACTGACTAACTGATAAGTGACTGACTGACTAACTGACCGACTATTTAATTTTAACAATTCAAAAGTGCCTGTACATGGTTTAATTGAAATAAATGCTTTGTTTGAGTGTTTAGCACGCCTTAAAAATTACTTAAATAAACATCAAGCCTGTTCCTGTTCGAGTTGAATGGCGTGGAATAGGAGAGGCCTATGTCCAGCAGAGGACTGTTGCAGGCTGATGGTGATGAGAAAAAGCTTCACCTGTTCTCCAAGAGGTTGTGCAGAGGTGCATAGTTCACAGTATCCTCAGGTAACACCAGGTAGCTTGATGCCATAAAAAGTGACGTCACAGTTACAATAAATTGATTTGTTATGTTGTATGATAATTATATTCGTCCCAATGTGATATTCAAGGCGGATTATGGCAGAAACTGGGAATGTGATTCCAAACTAAAGTTAATGTGATGTATAATTGTGTAACAATAATTTCTAAGCGACGAATCGGTAAAATTTATTTTATATATTTGTATAAATTGTGTTTTTTTTATCTGCATTTGCATGTCGAAAGATTATACATATTATTATAACAATGGTCAAGCCAAGACTGTGATATAACATTGATACATGATTGTAAAACATGTACGTACATGTTGTTTGTGTCCCCATATTTGCGAGTAAATTATGTAGAATTTGAAACTTACTTTGAAATAAAGATGCTTAACGGTAGGCCATAAAATTCAGAATTTCTTATTTTTTTTTGCAAATTGCAGCTCTGTGTTTATCGCTAGCGAATCACATTTTGATTAACATTCGACATGTTGATCAAAATGGGATTCGCGACAATTATAATAACACATTTACAGTCAAACGGGGTGAATAGGGATGAAGGGGTGAATCGGGACAAAACTTTAAAAGGGATTTTAACAATTAAAATAATATAGTTTGATGTCAATAAGGGCACGTAATCGTTAATTAAATTACAGTAAACACATTAGGGTCCTTTTTGGCCACAACACTATATTATTTTAATTGTTAAAATCCCTTTTAAAGTTTTGTCCCGATTCACCCCTGCATCCCTATTCACCCCGTTTGACGGTAATGCAGAATAAAATAATCAAAAAACGTTAGAAAATTCGAATTTCGCAGGCTACCTTAGAGCATTCACTTTACACAGTTTAGTAACCAACAAAATATAGAAACGATAATATTGACATTTTATAAACCTTGCGTTCATTACACAGACTGTGCGCATCTTCTAGTAACGCAGCATCACTTAACTTAAACATTAGCATATTACTTAGCAAATACGTAATTATTACAAAGAGACAAAAAAATCATGTCATTTGTGATTCTTCTCAATTTCATAAAACCATCCACGAGACCATAATAATACAGTTTTATTTCGCACATCAAAAAATTTAATACCAATTCGATGGCAGCAAAGTAGAAACGGACATCTACATTTTTGCGAAAATGCTTTTTTTACAAAAATGAGCTTATTTCAACCCTATCTACAAGTCTGTATTAAAATTATTTCAAATTTCATAATAATTAAGAAAATCTGCCACGTAAATAAGGAAAATTTTTAATTAATTTTTACTAAATCAGCTATCCTGTAAAATTGTGATTTTGTACATGTCCGTTTCTACTTTGCTGTCATCGAATTAACTGCTTCTACTTGTTTACAGTATTTTATACGCACCTACGAATAATGGGATTAAACTTCAGTCCATATTACGTTAATAAAAATCACTGCCATAAATGGAATATAGTGGTCTAGAAAAATAGACACAATAACTTCGGCATTTTCATGAATTCATTCAAATTGCCTTCAGTGGCAACATTAGCTTAGTACCTTTTCAAAACATTCTAACTAACACCCCGAACCAAATGGCCACCACATTCGATGTTGCCGGATTTTAATAACAATTTAAAAAAATCTGCATAAAATAAATGTCACAAAAATAAAATAGTTGCTATTTAAATTAAGATTTACTTATAATTTAGCTGTCACGAGTCAAAATATACCCTGAAAACGGCGAAACAAGATTGTGTCGAATTTGACTATTTTAAAATCCGTATTTGTGGCAACACCAAGAGTGGCCGTTCATAACGACCTCAAAAAGCGTATTGTCTACATAATCCTACGTATAACTACTGTCAGTCTTAGTTCAGTGATCTGCGATCGTATCGGCGGTGATCTCATGGGTGATCTCACATGTGATCGCGATAAACGCCTCGTTCTCTTTTTGCTCACGAAAAAATTTTGACAGCCGTTGTTTTTGAATATCATTATAACTTTTGTTTGTCAACCTTACTTCGTCTAAGAGTTTTTGCACAGCCTTATTGTTGGGCGACACTTTGTCCGCTTGCTTTAGGTCCATGAGAGCGTCGTCGTAGTTTTTAAGGGCGTAATTCGCTTGGCCACGCCTGTATAGAGCCTTTTCATTCCTTGGGTCTATTTCTAGTACCTGAGAAGAAGAAGTCATTATAAGAAATGTATAACAAGGCCTAACAATAGTAATAAAAACGAATATAAGGGTCAGTTCACACCGCGACGCGACGCGACGCGCAGTTTTCAAGATAGCAATACAATTATAGACCTTATCTACTACACAAAAAGGTACACATCAGTGAGGGCCGCGCGGCGCCGCGCGGCGTAGCTCGACGTAGTAGACACACAGAATTATGTACTTTTTTGTGTAGCAGGTAAGGTCTATAATAATTGTATTGCTATCTTGAAAACTGCGCGTCGCGTCGCGTCGCGGTGTGAACTGACCCTAAATGATTAACCTTACCGGCCGGAAATACAGGAAGATTTTTTTACCACCATCCAAATTTTTACAGGGTGTCCTACCTATGAATACGAACAACTTTCACTATGGGACAAACTCTGAATCACGAAAAAAAAATCAGCTGTTTAATTAATACAAAAGTTCAATACCTACTTGACCAAAATCTATGAAACAGCTGTTTTTTTTCGTGATTTCAGAGTTGGTTCCATAGTTCACTACAACAACAACTTTCTAGTTGTTCATATTCATGGGTAGAACACCCTGTAATTTGGGTGGTGATAAAAAAATCTTCCAGTATAACACAAACGAGTTTTAGACAATGTTATGCATTATAGACGGTCATCTCTGTCACTTACATAGTATTTTTATCGCGCGCTTTACTTGTGGTTACCAAGTGGAAAACACGCTGTGTGCCATTTAAAAAAAAAAAAAACAAAATGGCAGACAGGTAGTCATGCCACGGATCTTTAAAGCCTTTTATTGTCTTTCTTTATATTGTTGCGGCCTAAAACTTGGCCAATTTGAATTTTAAGTAATTTTAATATTTCTACACCGGCAACGGTAGTGAATGTGAAACTGTTTAATATTAAGATCTTAATGTACCATATACTCAGAAATAAATAAATGTAATCTAATCTAATTTAAATTATGAATTACTTACCGCCGTACTGTATTGAACAGTGGATCTGTAATCTTCTAACTTCATGTAGCATGCCGCCATGTTAAGGTTACATTGCGATACGTATGTTGTTCTTATTTCTTGTACTGTGGACAAGCAGACAACAATACACACGTTAATATACGATGTTTCCAGCACCTAAATCGCTTCAATGTGCCTACAGATTTGCTTTATGACGATCATTATTGTTGCTTGATATGTTTTGACGGTCAATAATTTTATCGATCATTACTATTGCCTGTTAACGATCGATAAAATTAAAGGTTAAAATCGAGCATCGCTTGTTGTTTTACGGTTTAAGACAATTTATTTCACTCAAAAAGAATACAATCGCCAAAAACGATTCATTAAAGAGTATTCTGTTCTATTCAGTGTAAATCGACAAAAAATGCGATGTCGATCGTCTGTTGTTTACACATTTAATCAATTTTGTTTGGCCACAGACGTGTCGTTTGTCAACATTCGAAAAAACCTATAGGCACCGTTACGCACTCACCAAAACATGACAAACAAACAAAACAATATTCATAGCTGAATGTTGTTGCAAAATGAAGGGGATCGGTTGCATCAACAATGCCATATAATCCATTGCTTCGACGACTTCACCAAATGGTTCGGCTTGGTTAAAATGATCACTTGTTCTAAAATGGCTAACAATTGTCTGAAAAAAAAAATCTTGGACAAACATTGGCAACCACAAGCCATTTTATAACAAGTGATCATTTTAACCGAGTTCGATTATTCAATGCGCGTTTTATTGATGTTGAATAGAAATTGAAAATACCGCAAGAATGCGCCGTTGTAATATGACAATAACTCGTGAATTCGTTATTGATTCCGTTCAACTAGCTTCATCTTTCTGAATGACCGGCTCTACATGGTTTAATTGAAATAAATGCTTTGAATTTGACTTCGTATCGGTCAATCATCATCATCTGCCTAGCCTTTTCCCAACTATGTTGGGATCGGCGTCCAGTCTAACCGGATGCAACTGAATACCAGTGTTTTATATGAACCTATCCATCCTCCATAGCCCATTTTATGGGTAATACGATACCCCTTGGTATGACTCGTTGTCAGACTTTCAGGCTTCTGACTACCCGTAACGAGTGTCAAAGTTCTACAAACAACAGCCGGAAACAACGGCTTAATGTGCTTACCAAAGCACAGAGGGGCCCCGATATGCAATGGATCACCCATCCATGAAGCAACCTCGGCAAGCATAGGTTAACCTTCGATCGAACCGTGCGGCTGTCATTAAGAGGAAATGTGGGTGGTCTTTTCTCCATGGAAACGCTCTCGCCTGTTTTCTTTCTGGTTAATGACCATAACGCAATTATTTTTTTTACAGAATAATAAACTTGTATGTCCCTATGTTTTCCTTTTTGATGATACATTATTTTTGTAAGCGCTAGAACCCTCAAAAAATGCTCAAAATTGCCGATTTAAGCTGTCAACAGAAGCCTAGTGCACAAATTCGGCAACTATTAATGAAAAAAGAAAAACACAGGGGGACAGTATTGTGGAATAAGGGTTATTCTACGGAATAAAATCCCATCCACTGTTTATCAGGATATATTTTAAAAGACTTTTATCCCATTTACATATATTATAATAATTCTCGACTTAAATATTCGACGTCAAACCTATGACTCTCATATGACATCTGTTTGAATGTTCGAAAGGAATTCGTTACAAATATAAGCAGCGGCCTGACCCGCAAGGAGGTCAGTAACCCTCAAAGAAGTCTCTACAGTATATATCCTTCTTATTCAGTTTATGAAATATATTTAAAATTGGTCCAATATTGGAGTAGGAAAGAGGCGAGAGCCAAACCTCGAATCGTGTCTTTTTACTTAGGCTTTTTCAAAAGTCTCTCTGACCGCATTTCCTCTTAATTAGCCACAAGCGAACGGACAGTTTTGAATCCTGATCAGAATAAAAGGAGATCCTTTTATTCTGATCAGGAAACAAAACTGTAAATAATCTTATTAATAATAATGTAATAATCTAATAATAATAATAATGTATTTATGCTAATAATAATATAATAATAATAATAATCTATGTAATGTATTTATGTAATAATCTTATTTATAGATATTTTATACTTAGTTGCTATACCTTTCACACCTTCAGAATAGTAGTGACTTAACTCAAAAATCTAAGAAATCGAGTTACGGTCATAGAGAGTCACTAAAAGGTACGCACTTTTAGGTGAATATTAAAGAAGCGACGTTTTTATGGTAGAATTATATATCTTATTTTTGAGTTAAGTCACTACTATTCTGAAGGTGCGCTTTATTCAACATACTAGCTTCTGCCCGCAACTTCGTCTGCGTAAAATTTGTTATTCTCCCGCCCCACCCCGTCACATCGTATCGCCTGCCTGTTCTTTCGTACTTTTTTCTATTTGCTAGGCTCCTAAGAGTCCTAGCGTAATGTTAGCCTAATGCCTTCCTCAAGGATAGGGCTATCAAATGCAAAAATAATTTTGCAAATCCGACTGGTAGTTCCAGAGATTCAAACACAAAAAAAAACTTTTCAGCTTTATTATTAGTATAAGAAAGAAGTATAGATTAACCGATATTTCTACTATAAAAATAATAGATTACATGTCTAGACAGAAGCAAGGATAATGAGCGTCATTAATCTACATTGTATCTCCTAAGATCTAGGGCACCCAGATGGGACGAAAGTGGGTCAATATCCTAATTTAGTACACTTTTATATGAAGGAAAAAAATATTTTCTAATTCGACCACCATGTGGTTTGATTGACCTAATAATAGAATAAAAGTCACGTTTTCTGTTACTGTGTTTTCTCGCGGGTGTATAATGTTGGGATCAGCTGCTCATACGATAATTTATATTAATAATAAAATGCTGTTCATTGCTAAGCACATCACTTCAGAATGGCTGGACCTGTTTGGCAAAAATAATGTTCGTAATAACGAACATTTTAAAACAAAACAAAACAACAACAAAAAAAAATCGAGTAATCTTTAAAATTATTGCTTTTCATAAGAACCAAAAAATCCAGGAAGCTGGACTTTCATTAAAGGAAAGAAATATTTCAAGAGTATCCCGGAAAAATTTCAAATTCGGGATAATCTGAAAGTGCTTTTTTCTATGGATTATAATTTGGACAGGACAACGTCTATCGCGTCAGCTAGTACAGTAAAAAAAATATATAAAACGTTCCGTGAAATGCCGTCTGAGCCCAACATTATACAGTGAAATATTGTAAAGTTCAATGTTGTGTGAACGCAACAAGCCTTGAAAGGTGCTTTAATAGAGGGCGAGTCTATTGTCAATAATTTAACAGAGCACAAATCCAGGCTAAGCAACTACCTGATAAGAATTTCCTAAAGTAACGTATTTCTTAACGTCTTTATTTTATTATTTGCCTCTTTTTCCCGTTTTCACTAACACTAGACGACACCTAAAGTTGAAAATTCAACAACCTGCTTTTATTTATCCATTTAATAAATAAAAGCAGGTTGTTGAATTTTCAACTTTCGGTGATGAACCGAGTGTTGAAAATCCAACAGCGCGCTTTTATTCGTCATGTCAGTGAAAACGGGCATTAGTGTTATATTGGTGAAGGTTTACCAGAATAATAATTCTATACTCACTCTGTTCCTTCGTATCCACGTCCTTCACTTCTTCTAACCTAAAAAACGCGTGTTCCAAATATCTGAGGCACTTGCGGTACTTCCTAATAGCTGCCTTGTATTTGCCCTCGCCGAAGTAACAGTTGCCAGCAGTCTTCACGTCTCTTATAGACGATATTAATTGTTCTACCTGGAATTAAATTGATCATATATTTACTATACCTTAATTACACGTACCAAGTATCTAAAGTCCATTCAAATCCTTGTTTCCAATTAATATTATCTCGAATTAAACAAATATCAACTTTATGCTAGTGTAAATTATGTTGACTTTATAAAGGTTAGTGCTATTGAAAAAGACTTTAAAAAAAAACTTGTAGGTCAAACTGAACTTTATGTAAAACACTTATTTGTGTACATTTTTGGAAACTAAATTGCGAACGCAGTATACACTACACAGTGAGAAGACAGTGCCAAATGCCAAGACAAAGCCTCGACCTCGACATTTATAATATAAAGGCTTACCAACTAAATACACAGCATTTACCCACACTACGACCTTAATAGTAACTATTGATCTCGCATGTATCTTAATTAAAAGAAAGCACGGCAATATTTGCGATTAGCGATGATATTCAAACATTTTTATAACTTTTTCAATAGTGCTAGTCACTCTGAAATCAACTTAATTGGCACTGAAATAAAGTTGATATTTGTTTAACTTGAAATAGGGTATGGATGTGCAGTACTGTGCACTTTTACTATACCGTTATATTTTCATCCCTGTAGTCTTCAGGGTACTCGGGCAGTTTGTCAGCCGTGCCATCTCGACAGCAGACGTCCCAGTCATTGGTTATGATCTCACCACAATCCTCAATCACGCAATCCTGCCAGAAAAAAAAAACCATCAGTGAAAGTTTAAAATGCTTGAAGACAATAACAAAATGATCTGTAGAACAAAGAAAATTAATCTTTATATCAATGAAACAAGGAGTGTTTCAGAATGGACACACTACTAGAAAACTCTCATTCTGACAAGAATATTAACGTTATTATTATAGATGTTCTTAGTTGTTTACATAATTTTGTTCATTCCGTTCGTTTCTATTATTTTCGCGAGGATCGTACTTGCCGTACTTGGTCTTTATTAAATTAGTTTAAATTCACCTTAAGAGCAAGAGAAAAAACTTTATTCAAAGAGCAAAATACAAAATGTAAACAAAAGCGGCCTTATTACAAAACGAAGTTATGTTTAGACTCATGTGCACCATGTCATGTCATGTGCAGACAATCGAGCAATTTTTTAATTTGGAATTTCATTCCGACAAAGTTAAGGTTCGAATTACAAAAAAATAATAGTCCCTAATTATTAAAACGGAGTCTAAGTCACATGAGTAGACAAACGGAACAGAGGCAAAGCTTCTTAAGAACGTGCAAAATTGTTACCTATTTTGGTAGGGTTGTCACAATAAGTTAAGACAAATTAAACAAAACATTTGTTAAATAGTTTTATTATTCAGTATGATTTACAAATTACTTACTCTAATAATTTTCTTTTTATAATTTTTGTTTTTTAATCATTTATTGTTTCTTTTAATGGTGTGGTAAATGCTTTGAGCTGAAACAAAAATAAAATGGAAATGCGAACCGAACACTATTATACAAAAGACATAGGTAGACCTATAATTATTTTAAAGATTATATGTATACCTATTATTTAAATATTTATTAAATTTCAAGACCTACTAGTAGCGAGAAATAAGTACGATGTAGGTATTAATAATAAGTTTCGATTAAAAATGTTTTTTAAACTCGTATTCAAACTTTCATGATCATGCTATTACGGCCATTGAGGAGTTCCCTCGTGAGAAGACCTGTCTGCAGCAGCAGTCTATGGTGAAGATCATGTTTAGCAAGCAAAATTGAATTTAAATAAAACGTTTCACTTTCAAGTCCATGCTACTAACCGTTAAAGAGTTCCCTCGTAAGGAGACAATACTGGCTGCAGCAGCAGTTCATGATAAATATCGTGTCGAATTATCAAAATTCATCTATCATAAAAATTTCGTGATCGTGCAGAACCGTTGAAGAGTTCCCTAGTGAGGAGATAATCCTGGGTGCAGCGTCAGGTTATATCTTATTATTGCATTATCACCGAAGTTACGCAGGTATACAAAATTTCAGCTCAATTAGACATCGGGAAGTGGTTCAAACCTTACTTGCAATATTTAAACTTAACACACATACCTACTACATACCAACCCATCCACGTACTACAAATATATATTAAAAACTTGTAATAATAATAAAAAGGTAAAAACACACCGTGTACAACCGTCTTCTTATCAAAAAGGTACTTACTTGAAAAAGAAGTAATCAAATATTTACTTACCTATTGTACTCCTTGGGATAGTTGCAGTATGATATATCTTTATTTTTTCTAGTATTATTCATACACACAGTACAATAAACCACCATTATTAACAATAAAATACCACGTTTTTACATTAAAATATTCAAACTTGGAACTAACAAAACAAACAACGTGCGTCGCACTGACCCTGAGATTGTCAACTAGCTGTGCCAGCGTAAACCGGTTTTTTCCAGTCTCGCCGCGTACGTGACAAGCGGCCAGTGGTCACGCACACATGCCCCGCGTGCTTGTAGTAGTGCAACCGATTCGCGCGGTTGTTTGAAGCTTTGTATCTGTTCCGTTTGTCTAATCATGTGTCTAAGTTGTCAGTTTTGTATTAAGAACTTTACATTGCTCAATTATCAATTGTATACAGGTATTGCGCAATTAATTAATTGTCCGTGTAAGTATGTCTAAGAAGCAGTATACTGTATATTAACTTAAGACACTACGCAATCATCTACGCCACGCGCCATTTTGAAATCGGTCAAGTTACACCTCCTTCGTTTACATACTTTTTGCTTCTTCAAATAACAATAAAAAAAACATTTTAAAAAGCATCGATTACCAACATACCACCGTGGGGCGGCAATGTTCTCCTTGTCCGAATTTCTGTATCTCTTTCACAATACCGATACCGGCCATAACTTCGCCGAACACGACGTTGGTACCATCTAAGTGGGTGCACGGGACCGTTGTGATGCAAAACTGGGATCCGTTTGTGTGGGGCCGTCCACTGTTGGCCATACTTAGGACCCCTGGATCGTGCTACAAGAGAAATGAGGAGGCTTTAATTTTCGGTAATTATTTTACTAGGATTGTGAACGTTTGGCCAAGATGCGTGCCCGCATGCGGCAGTGGCCCTGCCCGCATGCGGCAGTGGCCCTGCCCGCATGCGGCAGTGGCCCGCATGCGTGATATATTTCTCACTAATGTTGAGTATTAAATAGTAGAAGTGAATTTAGGCGGTGGAGCTGATCCGCATGTCTATAAACGCCGTGAAGCCTTACTTTAATTTAAAGCGCTATTGCTCTCTGCGTTTGCCCTTAAATAACTCAGGAACAAATTTTACAATTTACATGTTTTTTAGATACGACAATCTATGAGAATAACAAAACCCTCTGGCTGGGTTTTTAGTGCTGTCCGATTATGATTATTATGTACAGACGCCAGCACTTCAAGCTACTACAATCTGTCTTTCTTTAATAGATTTTAAGTTTATCGCTAAAGCATAAGGTTCAAGGTTGATTGGGAAAATTTGACAGTTTCGGGTAGCTTGATGTGCTGGCGTCTTTACATCAACAATACAAGCAAACATAAAAATAGTCTAGTGTAATCTATGACTCAGTAAACAGCGACACAACCCGCCGCGACGCGATATGCCGTTGCAGTAAACAGTGTATATAGTAGTGCGACAACCATTAAAAAATACCAACGGTCGGGTCGTTGGTATATTTTAATGGATGCCGCACAGCAAGATAAGATTTATCAAGCAATAAATTGTGGTTGGTTACTATTACTAACATAGTTTAAGTAATACTAACAAAGTTATATAGAGCAGTGGTGGCCCAGTGGTATCGGCCGCGACTTACGAGTTTGTAGGTCGTAGGTTCGAACCCAGACAGGCGCTTTACTTTGCGTAAATTATTTCATCACCACTGCTCTCAAAACGGTGAAGGAAAACATCGTGAGGAAACCGGCATGTCCTAGAACCAAAAATTCAAAGACATGTGACATCTACCAACCCGCACTGGGCCCGCGTGGTAGATTACGGCCCACTCCCTCTCACAGAGAGGAAGCCTGTGTCCCAGCAGTGGGAACATTATAGGCTGATGATGATGATGATGATAAACAAAGTTATGGGTAATATGCCTGAATTAAAAACAAATAAAATCGGTTACCTTGGTTCTCCTGCGAATCTCTTCATTTCTGATTCTGCGTGATCGAATCAGAAATGAAGAGATCCGCAGGAGAACCAAGGTAACCGACAGAGCCCGAAGAATTGCCAAACTTAAGTGTCAGTGAGCAGGGCACATTGCTCGCAGAACAGATGGCCGATGGGGCCGAAAGGTTCTGGAGTGGCGACCGCGTACCGGAAGACGTAGCGTTGGAAGGCCTCCCACAAGGTGGACCGACGACCTTCTGAAAGCCTCGGGAACCCGTTGGATGCGAGAAGCACAAAACGGGTCGAAGTGGAGATGCTTGGGGGAGGCCTATGTCCAGCAGTGGACGTCTTTCGGCTGAAATGATGATGACGAAATAAAATCTGTAACAGTTTTTTAAAGTAGATACCTTTAATTTAAAATTTTCATCTTCAAATACGGGTCCGTATATGCTTTCACCCCCGCTGCCGTCACTGTTGACTGTGTCACCTCCTTGGATCATAAACTGTGACACGGCTGAAAAGAAAAAAACGTAGCATATCTTACTACTACTGACTGCCTCCTAAGTCTAGTAGCGCAAGCGCAACTGCTGAGCATGAGGTTCTAGGTTCGATCACGAGGTCGGGCAGTGTCATTGAACTCTTGTCAATAAAAGCCCGGAGTCTAGATTTGTGCCCGGTTGAGGCAATAGCCTCGCCCCCTATAACACGGGACTTTATCATACTGGTGGTACCTAGATACTATGGTACACCTCTGCCTAACCCGTTGGGAAATTACAGGCGTGATGTTGTGTATTTTGTATGTACTACTACTAAATTTATTTTAAAGGAGAGCTTGAGTATTTTGCTTCACATTATAAGTAAATGATTTTATTTCTGTAAGTAGGCTTGTACAAACACTTTTACACGTCAATCATATTTTTTTAAACTAGATTAGGTCGGCGTTTCCTATCTGACTACCCTGAGAAGAAAGGCCGAAACAATCTCAAAGGTCACAGTCTCTTTTAAAGTCCAGACATAATCTTGGTAAGATCATGTGAAGACCATGTGTGGTGTCTGAAATGGTCGTAAATTAGATCAATAATTGTGATTATTTATTTAACAACTATCCCGGAAGTCACCTGTCATAATCATAAACCAAGATGTCTTATTTTTAACAGACTTCAAAAAAAGGAGAAGGTTGTGCTTTTGATGATGTTGTTATATTCACATAGTAAGTAGTGGTACATGATTTAGTGTGGGGTACAACTAAAAGTGAAATGTAAAAAGTTTTAAAAAAATCCACCAACTTCAAAAAAATTACCTATAAAAAAACGTCCTACAAAACGGAAAATAATCTTGGTTTTTTATTTACCTTTGTGAAACTTCGTGCCTTTAAAGTGTAGTGGTTTCCCATTAGTCCCGACTCCCTTCTCGCCCGTACAGAGCGCTCGGAAATTTTCCGCCGTCTTTGGCACCACATCACTTCTTAACTTTATGACAATTCGTCCGGCTGAAACAAGACGAATAGGTACTTGCTTTGATAAATCGACCCTTGCAAAAAAGAAAGCTCGTTTAAGAACAACACAGTAAAAAAAAAACTTTAATTTATACATACAGGGTGTCCCTGGAAGTATGGATCAAATCGAATAGGGGCGTGGGCAAGGTCATTTCCAAACTTTTTAACCCTGAGAATGTCAGTGAATTTTTTTACGGTTCAAAAGTTATGACCGATTTTAATTTTTTTTTTCAATCACTTCGCTTAGTGTTCAAAGAAAATAATCATAAAAAAATACTATCAGGGCTATCTAAAAAAAATAAATTTATAGCCCTGATAGTTTTCACGAATTCGATCTTTCTCTCTTTTTTTTAGTATTTTTTTTTTTGCTAAAACGTTTGGAAATGACCTTGCCGACGTCCCTATTCGATTTGATCCATACTTCCAGGGACATCCTGTATAATTATACATATAACCAGCTTCTTTTTACGCGGGTCCATCTCCTAGCGTGATGTTATATATTTTTGGTATAGAGATAGTTTAGAGTCCCGGGAAAGGATATAGGATACTTTTTATCTCGATATTCCGCGATATTCGCGGGGCGTAGCTAGTAAATAATAAATCAATTCAATGGTTTGCCGGTATCGAGATGATATTGAAATGCACAATGTAGACCAGCCACTAGTTCAAATACCTGTTTAGTTTCCTAACATAAACCTATTACCTATTACCACAGGACCCTAATGGCGTGGCAACCATCAACGTCTATTTAACTGAATGTATAAATGGCAGTTGAAAAAATGGTTTCCAAGTCACTATGACCACTTAACGATTCCTTGCTTCGAAACCAAACCATGACAATTTCATAGCTAATCCCGCCAATCTTGCGTTGATTTGGCGCGGTTTCGTTCTATGTGTCATAGAGAATTACGGCCCAGGACCCTAAGGCGATTGGCACACTGCACCGCATTACGCAGCGGGGTGCGTGAAACGGAGCCAAATTCCCCGCACGGAAGCGCGTTTTTATTGAATTTGTATGTAAAAAATCACGAGCGGGGGCACGTTATTTGTGTCCCGCTGCGTAATACGGTGCAGTGTGCGAATCGCCTAATTGCGTAACACCATATCTGAATCATTTTGAAGGATATTGCTAATACGTCACACTATCACACTAATATTATAAGGGCGAAAGTTTGTGAGTGTGTGTGTTTATTGTTACTTACTTCTTCACGCTCAAACGGCTGGACCAATTTTGATAAAATTTTGTATGGAGGTAGCTGATACCCGGGATTAACGTAAGTATAGGCTACTTGTTATCCCGATATTCCCACGGGATCGACATTTACGCTGCTGGTGAAACCGCAGGGCGCAGTTAGTTGCTTCATATGTTCGAAAAATGTGTCTGTTCAACAACGTAAAAAACGCAATGAATTTTGCTGAACTGTCAAAATGAAACCCATGGCTACTGATAGTGTGTTACGCAATTAGGTAACCCGCAGAACCAAAATACTTTGGACGTCGCACGAGGAAATTCCATAACCTTTATGAATGAAACTACGAAAACAAAGGTGGACAGTTACAAATTGATGTTATGTTATGCAATTGTATTCATGATTATGCTCCACAATGGCAATTACGACGTCATGTCGCCTGCAATCCGACCTTGAGTCACTGAATAGCCCGTAGGTGAATAAATCAAGCCATGTCCTGCATTCACACCTGTGTAGTTGCGAATTTGTTCGAGATTTTACTCTACCCCTGACCTATTTTTTTTATCACTTTCAAAATTAGGTTTTACCCCCGACAAAAACAGAGGGGTGTTATAAGTTTGACGTGTGTATATCTGTGTCTGTCTGTGCCATCGTAGCTCCCAAACGGCTAAACCGATTTTGATTTTTTTTTTGTTTGAAAGGTGACTTGATTGTTTTATGGTTTGCAGTCAACCTAATAAATCACGCGTAAAACCATGTAGACTGGTAGGTCGAAAGGAGCCTTGTACCTAGGAATGGTGTTTCTGGGGAATGACCGACACCAACTGCGTCACTTGTCTAGTGGTCGCAAGCGCTACTGCCAAGCATAAGGTCCTTTTTTTTTTTTTATGGATGGGAAATCATCAAATGACCCCTCCCGCTCTGGGTGGAGCGAAGGGAGTGTCAGACTCTTACTGACTAAAACCCATCCGTGTTCCTTCCTTAGCCCTTTATGTTCCGGGGTAGCGGTAACCCTTTCGGACAATTCCGCACCCCCGGCAGGCTTCGGCCCTGGCAGGCCCCTTCCTTTATGCTGACATCTCTTTGAGGCGCGCGTGGAACACGTTCGCGCCGTCCGGCACGGGCCTGGTCCTGATCGGACGGTGAGCTACCCATTACTCTCCGTCCGCAGGCCCGCGCCTACGGTGGCCAAGCATAAGGTCCTGGGTTCGTTTCCCGGGTTGAGCAGTGTTAAAAACCCAATAACTGCTCGGAATTACTCAGTAGCAGCCCGGAGTCTGGATTTGTGACCGGTTAATGGCAATAGGCTCCCCCTATTACATGGGACTTGAACATAAGTGACGAAATTAGGGTGTGTTATAGGTACACATCAGGACGTCCGCACTGTTACTTCGTTTTCACTTAGCGTTCTATCTTAATTTTTCTTTTTGCACGGCTCTTACGGGTTATAGCGTAATGATAAAGAGTTGTTTACCAGTGCACGAAATACACCTTTTTAATTTTCATTAATAGACCCCAGAGTTAAACAGCTGTCACGTCCAAACAGACTCAACAGATGACCTGTGGGGCATTTCTCGTAATTTTAAGAACGTTCACAGTCTGATCTCAGTCTCAATCTGTCAAAAATACCTCTAATTTCCCCTACATTTGACAAGTTTTTGACATTTGTTTGTCGCCGAGATGAGACTGCGACTAGATTTTGAACGTTTTAAATTACGAGAATTGGCCTTCTGAATAACAGATGGACTAACACACATGATGAAATCATATTGGTTTTGTTTTTGCCATTTGACTATTGTTTCATCATAATGTTCCCACTGCCGGGACACAGGCCTCCTCTCAGTGAGAGGAAGTGGGATGTAGTCCACCACTCAGACCCAGTGCAGGTTGGTAGATGTCACAGTCTTTGAATTTTTGGTTCTGGGACATGCCGGTATCCTCACAATGTTTTCCTTCACCGTTTTGAGAGCAGGGTTGATGAAATAATTTACACAAAGTAAAGCGACTATTGTTTAAATGACACTAATGTCATTCTAATCCATACATAATAATTGAGTCCAACAGTTATTTAATGTTAAGTTTAACTGATAAACAAGGTTAATAAAATTATGTGACATCATTAAACAAAAACTGCCTTACCACAGGTGTATATCAAACAAACTACTTAGAACATTTAAATCCCATTTTTATTTAAAAAAATACATTTATTTTCAGATGCCTGTATTTATTTATTACTTCCTTTGCAAAGGAATGGAATTTGTATGAGACAAAGATTTCTGTGCGTGTCATTTGAAGTGAGTTAGAAAATCTAAAACCCTGTATTCTGGAATGATGTCAATTTTAATTGATATTCAATTGCTTTGTTCAAGAATATAGGTATTAACCTCTTGCATAGTGTTATGTAGGTTACTTGCCTGTTAAAAACCGAATGAATTTACCGAGGATTATGAATACTTGTAAAAAAACACAATTAAAATAACTAATTTCTATTCATTTAACCCTTCCGGAATGTGGCTTTTTAGGAGTGAACAATGGCTTTTTAATTGATTCTGTAATTATGGCATTCAATTGGTTAAGTAATTACATATTTTCTAAATACACAACCCTAAAATATATCTACACAATTATGTTGATGTTCATGTATTCCTGTTAAGATTTGTAAATACATAAAGACTGAAAGCCACCTGATGAGACACCTGTGCATATTGCATGTACTATCGCTAGGCGTCTTCAGAAGATGGCATTATATGTACCTATAACTAGTATTTCTTAAGTTCCATTGATTGTTATTATTGTTATTCCTAAATTGTTTATTTTTGTTATGTGTTAGTTAATTACACTAACATAGAATAGAATAGAATACTCTTTATTATGTACACCATATAAATTACACATACATTACATAGTTTAAGTAATACTAACAAAATCATGGGATATGTGCCGGAATTAAAAACAAATAAAGTGTTTTCAAATCATAACAGGAATACATGTAGGTAAACACATTCCATTTACTGTCTATAGGTAACCTGCACTCACAAGGTCAATGCATTTATCTGCATGCAATTATTTACATACTATTTATATGATGTAAGTACTTATTAAAGTTGTTATGTTATTAATAAAATAGTTTTTATGGATGCACTAGCTGCGCCCCGCGGTTTGACCTGCATAAGTCTCGATCCCATGGGAATATCGGGATAAAAAGTATCCTATGTCCTTTCCCGGGACTCAAGCTATCTCTATACCAAATTTCATCTAAATCGGTTCAGCGGTTTAGGTGTGAAAAGGTAACATACAGACAGAGTTACTTTCGAATTTATAATATTAGTATGGATTCAACAATCCATGTGTTATTTTCCATGGCAAAGTAACAAATGTTTCTGGCTTGATTATGACTAATTTCATTTTAACATTGTGCGAGACAGTAAAAGTCCCCAGACATAATAACAATAAAACTTCTATTGTGTCTCGTTCAGTGTCTTTCAAAAGGTTAATGACATGATTTTTTCAAGTTTTTATGTGATTGTGGCCTTTTGTAACGACAAGAAATTTTTTAAAAATTCTTCATCTGGAACACTTAATTGAGTGATGAAGATATTTTATACAATTTGTTTTCATATTGTTTTGAAAGAATGCTCAACGGTTAAAGACATCACATTAGCGGCTGGGCCATTACGCCATAACAGGGTTTGGACCAACATCGTACAAATTTACATGGGCTGGGTGGATGAAATAGAGTAGGTACCATTAATGCACATAATGTAGCTTAAATTTTTTTTTTTTTTTGTTAATAAAATATTATAAAAACTCAACAACAAATAAGTTGACATAGAGGGCAGTATAAGAGTATGTACCTATTCAGCAGTTAGTGTGGATAGAATACATAGATTGACAATGAAGACACCTGCCAATTTTTCAGCCGCAGTACCTACTTATATTGATGCAATAATCGATGCCTTTCGCTATACCTACTTGTTTGAGATTGTTTTAATAATTGCAGGAATATAGTGCATAGCAACAATCAAGTGGGTACATACTTAAATCGTAAGGATCAGATCATGATAAAAACATACCTTGTTCTCCGTCAATCGAAATATCCAAATAAACTAGCGGATTTCTTTGTGTTAGGGAAACGGGATTCATATTATTGATCAACATTGAGCACAATTTATTAAACCAACAACACTAAGTATAATTATTATAGTAAATTAAAATGATCAACAAATTTCATAAAAGCTGTGCACACAAGTGTTTATTTTAAATTGAGCATTATTTCTTTATTTATTCCATGGTAATACGAACAAACTCAAAAAATAAAAATGACGTCCATCACTGGTCAACCGAGCGAGAGTCGAAAAACGAAGCGTCAACGGAACGGTAAAACGTCAGCCATCTGCCAGTGCCAGGCCAGCCAGCCGTCATTTTTCTCTTTGTCGAGCGTAGATTATAAATAGTTCATTAGTTGTCGAGAGAAGCTTTTTACATAATTTTTATTCATGACCATAGATACAAGTCTTTCAGTCGAATAAATTATCGACATATTATTATGTATGTCGAACCTATTCACGTTGTTTTTCGTCGAGCATCGTTCATGACCTTGGCAGGACGTACAGCCAGATGGACCGTGTATAAAAGGCACTATTCTTGCGCATAGCTATGCACAACCACTCAATACACTCCCGTACCGTATCGAAAATCAATCAATGTTATCGTAGGAGTCCTCTAAACGCTTTGGTGACCGCTATTCTTCCGGCAGCTGTTTGCCGGGGCAAGGCAAATCAGGTTATTGAAATATATAATGTTCGATACGATAGCCTGTTGAATGAATGTGAATAGCATATGTTAGTGTCAGTCAAATCCTCGATTGCGACGCTGCCTCTACAGAGTACAATGATATGCTGCCTATACAGGGTGTCCCTGGAAGTATGGATCAAATCGAATAGGGGCGTGGGCAAGGTCATTTCCAAACTTTTTAACTCTGAGAATGTCAGTGAGTTTTTTTACGGTTCAAAAGTTATGACCGTATTTAATTTTATTTTCACTTCTCATGCTCTAAAAGTTCGTCTTTATGTTGTGCTTAGGCGACATAAAATCGCTTTTTATGTTCTAGTGCATAAAGTAAATTTTTTTTCTGAGACTAAGGTAATCAGGCCCAACAGCCACACGCGCAATAAAACTTCGCAGATTAAAGTCGTGATTTATTTCATTTTCTTTAATTTATACCACTTCCGTGTTTTCTATCGTTAATTTAATAAAATCAGGTAAAATAATTGTCATTTATTATTTAAAAACGCAAAGAAACGTTTTTATGACTTGGCAGTATGAAGTACCCAAGTCGAATGACAAATATTGAGATAAAAAAAAAATTAAAAAGTTTCGTGGCGGTATTATCTGTGGTGGCGGGAATTAGCTATGCTTTGCAACATTTTTGATTAATTATGTACTGTATACTTTATGCCTGTCTCATTTTCTCGCAATCGAAGTGAAAAGCAGAGTGTATAACTCAGGCATAAACGAGCCATTTTACCCCTCGACTTAACTATCCACCCTCGCCTGCGGCTCGCGTGGATACAAACGTCTCGGGGTAAAATAGCTTCTTTTATGCCTTAGTTGTACAATCTACTATTTTCAATCACTTCGCTTAGTGTTCAAAGAAATTAATCATAAAAAAAATACTATCAGGGCTATCTAAAAAAAAAAATTGATAGCCCTGATAGTTTTCACGAATTCGATCTTTCTTCTCTTTTTTTAGTATTTTTTTTTATTTTTTTTTTTTATTTTTTTTGTATTTTTTTTTTGCTAGAACGTTTGGAAATGACCTTGCCCACGTCCCTATTCGATTTGATCCATACTTCCAGGAACATCCTGTATATAAAAAACCTGTCAAATCCAGACCATTATCAGTTTCAGGCTAACTTTCAGGAGCTTTCAGGACACTAAAAGCCCCCAGACGTACAGACGCCAGCACATCAACCTACCCGAAACTGTCAGATTTTCCCAATCAACTTTGAACCTTAATGTTTGGTGATAAAGTTGAAAATCTATTAAAGAAATTTGACAGATTGTAGTAGGTTGATGTGCTGGCGTCTGTACATACTTCAGCTTTTTTTGTGGACCACCCGAGCCTTTTTGGTGATAAATACAAATCGCCAAGCAATCTGTTCAGCAACTAGCAACACTGCTGCTCATAACCATTCAATACATTTGAAGGCTTTGAAGCATGAAAATATATAGTTATCTCGTTTGCTCATACGACTACTATTCTGCTGTCAGTTTGATGCTAAAAATATTCAACGTGTTTCGCAAAAGATAATTTCACACGTATGTTTGCGGGAGATAATGTAGATATTTTACTCTAAAAGTTGTGAAATTTGCGTAAGTAATCGTTTAAATCACTTTAATATAATCTATGTTTACATATTCAATATAAATATTAGTAAAGAAAAGTTTATTTCTTAGGTTTTCGTGACAATTAAAACTGGTTTATTACAACTCATATTTGGCTATACAAGTAACTTGATAATTGTCCTGTTTCAGCCACAAAATGTCTTCTTCCGCAATATACATCTTGGATGTGAAAGGCAAAGTCCTCATTTCGAGGAATTACCGCGGTGATGTCGACCTAGGCATCATAGACAAATTCATGCCATTGCTCATGGAGAAAGAAGAAGAAGGTATGCTTACTCCACTTTTGCAGACTAGCGAATGTACCTTCGCTTACATCAAGACCAACAACTTGTACATAGTGTCTACTACAAAGAAAAATGCTAACATAGCACTTATTTTTGTGTTCCTGTACAAAATTGTTGAAGTCATGACTGAATACTTCAAAGAATTGGAGGAAGAGAGTATTCGGGACAACTTCGTGGTTATTTATGAGCTGCTGGATGAACTGATTGACTTTGGGTATCCACAAACAACAGACAGCAAGATACTGCAAGAGTACATAACTCAGGAAGGCCATAAACTAGAGATGCAGCCACGTATACCAATGGCAGTGACAAACGCAGTGTCATGGAGGTCCGAAGGCATTAAATATAGGAAGAACGAAGTTTTCTTAGATGTCATTGAGTCTGTAAACCTTTTGGCTAATTGTAATGGCAATGTATTGAGAAGTGAGATTGTAGGAGCAATCAAAATGAGGGTCTACTTGTCTGGCATGCCTGAATTGCGTCTTGGGCTAAATGATAAGGTTCTATTTGAAAGCACTGGCAGAGGAAAATCAAAGTCTGTTGAGCTTGAAGATGTGAAATTCCATCAGTGTGTCAGATTGTCTCGTTTCGAAAATGATAGGACAATTTCCTTTATTCCTCCTGATGGAGAGTTTGAATTGATGTCATACAGATTGAACACTCATGTCAAACCTTTGATTTGGATTGAGTCGGTCATTGAGCGCCATGCCCACTCTCGAGTGGAGTACATGATCAAGGCCAAGTCACAGTTCAAGAGGCGTTCCACTGCTAACAATGTTGAGATTATTATTCCCGTCCCAGCTGATGCTGACTCTCCAAAGTTCAAGACTACGATTGGCAGTGTGAAGTACACTCCTGAACAGAATGCCATTACCTGGTCTATAAAGTCCTTCCCGGGAGGCAAAGAGTACTTGATGAGAGCTCACTTTGGTTTGCCATCTGTTGAGTGTGAAGAAATTGATGGAAAACCACCAATTCAAGTCAAATTTGAAATCCCTTACTTTACCACATCTGGTATTCAAGTAAGATACTTGAAGATTATTGAAAAGAGTGGATATCAAGCTTTGCCTTGGGTACGGTATATCACACAGAATGGAGACTACCAACTAAGAACGAACTAATAATTTACACACATTCCATAGATATAAGAAGCACCATATTATGTTATTTACAAGTTGTCTATTTTGCATTATTATTAATCATAGGTATTAAAAGTAATTATGTAGTATTATGTATTTGTTTTGACTACAATAAATTAATATTCTTCAAAGTAAATGTGTATTTACCATACTTCAATTTAATCATTTCCATGAATCTATGGCCTCCTACGCACTGTCCGGTTAGCCGCGTTTCGGCTGCCCGTCCGGCTGACCGCAGGATGCCGTTGCTGTTGCGGTTAACCGCGCGGCGGCTAGCCGTAACCGCAACCGGAAAGTGCGGATAGGATAATGTTGCGGTTTCATCGAACCATTTTCAAGATGGATGCTGAAGAAGTTGCAACTACTTATTTATTATATTTACATGCGATATGTAAAGAAAAAGAAACAAAGAAAAAGGTTCTGGGTGCATCTTTATTTGCAAACACGAGGTGAGAGCAAGCATTTTGAAGTATTTTTAGCGAGAGAAGAGCTTAAAAAGTATGACGATAAGTTTTTTGAATACACTAGAATGAGTCTGAAATCATTTGAAGAATTTTGAAAACCAGCATAACATAAACTAGCAAACCGCATTGCATCCGCGTAGTGCGTATAGCGACCGTCCGGCTAGCCGTCAGTCGGGCCGCAGCCCTCCGAGCGACCGGAGCGGTTGGCCGGCAGCCGCATCACAGTGCGAATAAAACTACTTTCCTCGTACATATTTTTTATTGCGGTTAGCCGGACGGCTGAGCGCATGCCGGCTAACCGCATAGTGCGTAGGTACCCTATGGCTGCGTATATTGGCTCTCCCGTTGACGCAAGTCGCTCGTGTGTATGAGCACTTAAAGTAGTAATAATCTCGCGCCCATGGGGGTAGGCAGAAACTACAGCCACCTACATATCCTTACATTCTTTTGTGAAGGAGTAAATCTGAAAAAATATTGTAAACAGACACACTATTATTTTAATCAATAGTGCTATACTAGCTCCAAATCGCACATCATCCTAAATAAAATCAAGTCATTTATTCAAACTAGAGAACCAGCGCTTTTTAACGCCAAAATTATATAAGACAGTCCCCCAAAACGCCCATTCTTCACTCACCCCACCCTTCACCCTCAATAATATTAGTTATCATTACAAATGAATCATGTTCAATGTTCTAATCATATCCGCAATCTTGTCAGTAATGGCACTTAGATGATTCATAATTATATTACTATTCAAAGCCACAGTTGACACCTATTCATGGACATGCACCTATTTAGTTTAGACTTTTATCTTATTTCCGAACGATACGACGCAATGTTTGAGTGAGTTTTTGAACTGAACTACTAACTAATGTCAACACTGACAAGAGAGCCCGCGAATGTTTGTTTTCATTTAATTTATGAAATAAAATGAGAAGCACGAATCAAATCATTCGTAAAAACTTAGGTAAAATACAAAACGGTAGTTATAGATTTTATGGTGACATACTGCCCTCTAGTGAAGTAGTAATAATCAAGAAGAATGCTGAAAATAAAGATAATAACCTCAAAAAAGAAAAAGTTACAGAAGAAAATAATATTACTAATAATTCTATGGAATTCAGAGTCAATGAGGTCAATATACAAATGATTTCAAAAAACATTTACGAGCAGCTGTTCAAAAAGCCTAGTCAGAGCGTAGATACACAGGTTATAAAAAGGTAAACACCAATTGTTATGGTTGGGTTTTTTTTTTAAATTTAATTTAACAAGCAAGTAGGTATAAGCGAAGACGAGCCATAGTGACCTATTGTGTGTACATAACTTTCCAGTTGTCAAGACAATCTCCTGAAGCACGGCATAGACTATAAGAAATGCAGCCACCTGCCAGACGTAGAGTTAAAACTACCCAAATTAGAAGGCAAAGATGTTGTGGAACATTTTTATAATATCGGAGAGAAACAAAGTGCACCGTACAGAGACTTACTGATGAGGCTAGCTAGCTGCGAGTTACCACCAATGCCACAGGTACTGCTTGATTCAAAATTTATGGTGGCTTGGAACATTAGGCGAGGCGCTACGCAGTAACAAATTCACTAGTCAGCACCCCTCAGGCGTGATGTACTGCAAAGCAAGTAGCTCACTTCAGACAACAAAAATATATTTTTTTTTATTGTACCATCAAACGGGTGAATAGGGATGCAGGGGTGAATCGGGACAAAACTTTAAAAGGGATTTTAACAATTAAAATAATATTGTTTGTGGCCAAAAAGGACCCTGATCTGTTTACTGTAATTTAATTAACAATTATGTTATTGACAACAAACTATATTATTTCAACATTAAAATCCGTTTTAAAGTTTTGTCCAGATTCACCCCTGCATCCCTATTCACCCCATTTGACTGTAACTGCCTTTGAACTTGTTAACATTCTTCCAGGGCTTAGAAGTTTAAATTTTGTACAACTTTTACTATTACAAACTCAAAAATATTTATAAAAATGTCAACGGTTTCATACAGAAGAGCAATAAAAATGTATATTAATATCACACCTGAAGGGGGGAAGCCAATGAATTCAAAGGCAGGCAGTATAAATATCCATGAAAGAAAAAAAACTTGTTAATTCATTTCATAGGAATGGTCCAAGGACCCAGGCTGGACGAAGTACTCCGGTGGCACACAAGAGCGAGTGCCATGTCCTCCTGATGATGCCTTGATCTTTGACGTGGAAGTTCTTATGTCTGCTGGCAAAAGGCCGACATTGGCTTGTGCAGTGTCCACAGACGCATGGTGAGTGTTCTGTAAAAGTTTGGTTTTACCTTATAGGTAAACAAAAATTGAAATTAATGTACAAATGGAATTACGTACTACAAGTACTTACTGTTTGTTTTATTAAATTAATTAAAAAATATGAGCCAGTTAGCCAGTTGGTACCTAGTAGCACCGACTGTCCAGGATGCACCAGATGTACCATTGAGGAAACTTACATCTAAACACCATAAGGGCTATTCTTGCTTGCAGCGCTCGGCAGCTATAGTAACACTTCACATCATACTACATCACTTCATTCTATAGGATCACATCTGTTAGCTTGCTAACAGATGTGATCCTATAGCATGAAGCGGTGTGATGTGCATCGTGTGCACAGGATTTTGTTTTCAAATTGGGCAATGTAAGTTTCCTCGATGGTAGGTACATTTAAGTATGAAAGAAAAAGCATAAGCAGTTTGTATGCACTCATGTAGGCTATTTCAATGCGCCCCTTATTAAAGGGATTGTGCTACAAAGGAAAAAATTTTAGACGCCATATCCACAGGCGAGAAAATCGCGATGATAGTCATGCGGTGCCATCAAATTATCGTTGATATGCTATCTCGGCGAGGAGATTGATTCATAGAGTTTGTATTGAATTTGATGGCGTGGCGCGACTATCGCTGATAAATGGTTTTGCTACGATTCTCTCGCTCGTGGAGATTGTGCCTCATCTATATCAATACTAATCTGTCTGGCATTAATGCTGAAGTGAACCTTTTTGGCGCAGCCATGAGGCACACACTATTGTTATTTGAAACAAGTTTATTTGAAGAAAAAAGTTTATTTAGACACCAAATAAACTTTTTTTTCTTTCTTTTTCTAATAATAAAGACAAACAGTTTGTTTGTTTGAACATGCTAATCTCTGGAACTACCAGTCGGATTTGAATAATTATTTTTGTATTTGCTATCCCAATTCTTGAGGAAGGCTATAGGCTATTTAAAATCACGCTAGTGGGACCTGGAGCTTAGCAAAGAGAAAAAAGTCAGCAATCAATAACACTAAGAGAAAATTTAAGTATTAGCGCGGCCAGGCGATGCGATGCGACGTGTCCGCGTTATTACCTACTTCAATTTTAGCCCGTCAAGAGGATGTCCGTTTCGACCGCGCGGCCACGGCGAAATTTATAAAAAAAAACCATTCCAAGGTTTTGTAAAAATTTGTAGAAATTGATTCCCAAAACCATAAATTTGTCAAAGTTATGGTTAAAAAGTTACAAGGGTTTCAACGTGGCCGCGCCATTGAAACGCGGAGAACCGCGCGGCCACGGAGATCTTTAAAACTAAGCGTTGCAGAGACCTGAAATTTAGGGCAATAACAGATTCAATTTGTAAAAAAAATGTAAAAATATGGAAAAAAATCCTAGGTTTATATTTTAGGAGCTATAAGACTAAAACTCCATGGACGCGCCATTGAAACGGTGAAAAACACGTTATCGCCGATATCTCGCTGAAAAAGCATCGCAGAGGTATGAAAACTTTTGTAATACCTAGATTTGAATTTGTCGAAATATGTAAAAATACTACAAAAAATCCTAGGTTTATGTTTCAGGAGCTGTAAGACTAAAACCTCATGGCCGCGCCATTGAAACGGTGAAAAAACACGTTATCGCCGATATCTCGCTGAAAAAGCATCGCAGAGGTCTGATGTTTTTTGTAAAACCTAGATTTGAATTTGTCAAATATTGTAATAATCCACAAAAAAATCACAGGTTAATATTTCAGGAACTGTAGTACGGTATCGCATAGAAATAAGTCGTGATTATCTATCGAAGAAAGTAAGTGTAAAGCGAGTTTTTTTTTGTAAACAACACCTATTAATATGTAGAACTACCGATACTAGGCAAAAAACATTTTTTTTTTCGGTTTTTATAACTTTCTATACGTCTTGAATATTTCGATAGGGTGACCATGACTTTTTGTTTACAGAAAACTTTCCACCTATCGTTTTAGAAATTATGTCTCAAGGATTCTAAATTAAATTAAAATGACACGGATAAGATAAAAAACATATGTTTATTTCTTTTAAATCATATAAATCACAGATTATTTAATTATACTAAGACATTTATATTTCTTTCAAAGTCACAAATCACAGATTATTTACTTAAACTAAAACATATATTTCTTTCAAAGTCACAAATCACAGATTATTTACTTACACTAAGATATATATTTGTTTTAAAGTCACAAATCAGAGATTATTTACTTACACTAAGATATATATTTGTTTTAAAGTCACAAATCAGAGATTATTTACTTACACTAAGATATATATTTGTTTTAAAGTCACAAATCAGAGATTATTTACTTACACTAAGATATATATTTGTTTTAAAGTCACAAATCAGAGATTATTTACTTACACTAAGATATATATTTGTTTTAAAGTCACAAATCAGAGATTATTTAGTTACACTACGATATATATTTCTTTCAGTCACAAATCACAGATTAGTTACTTACACTAAGATATATTTTTTTATTCATACGACCTGCCAAGGACTTTCAACAAGGTCGTAAATAAAACAAAAAGGGACATTATGTCTGATTGGGATCGTGACATACATATTGACAACATAATTGAGTCATCGTTAATAATATCCGTCACAGATTCAGATGATGAATTGAGTGACAATTCAGATGTTCCTGACTCTGATATGAGTTTAGACGAATAACATGTATTTTTTTTTAGCAACCTTTTAAGCAACCTTACCCTATAAATGTTCTGTTGTATAATTAGACCTTTTAAAAATAAAAATTGACCTACGCACAATATACGTTTTTTATTATAAAAAATATCGACTATCCATCGTAGCAGTACATCCCATCACTAAATACGTCTATGGCGTTACGTTATACGCATAACACTTTGCTTAATTTTTCATTCAATTTGATTTTATTTCTTGATTAGAACATTCTGGTTGGGTTTAATTGAATTTACTACAGTTATTAATTATTTAATATATTACGAATGTGGTACAACTGAAATACTAAGTCATAAATTGTAAATCGCGGCAACTTTCAAGAGTGAAACGAAATGTTACTGAAACTGTCACCCGCACCATGCTACAGCGCAAATAGTGTAATGCTATCTTACAGCTTATCTTATTTTTTATCTTATCCGTGTCATTTTAATTTAATTTAGAATCCTTGAGACATAATTTCTAAAACGATAGGTGGAAAGTTTTCTGTAAACAAAAAGTCATGGTCACCCTATCGAAATATTAAAGACGTATAGAAAGTTATAAAAACCGAAAAAAAAAAATGTTTTTTGCCTAGTATCGGTAGTTCTACATATTAATAGGTGTTGTTTACAAAAAAAAACTCGCTTTACACTTACTTTCTTCGATAGATAATCACGACTTATTTCTATGCGATACCGTACTACAGTTCCTGAAATATTAACCTGTGATTTTTTTGTGGATTATTACAATATTTGACAAATTCAAATCTAGGTTTTACAAAAAACTTCAGACCTCTGCGATGCTTTTTCAGCGAGATATCGGCGATAACGTGTTTTTTCACCGTTTCAATGGCGCGGCCATGAGGTTTTAGTCTTACAGCTCCTGAAACATAAACCTAGGATTTTTTGTAGTATTTTTACATATTTCGACAAATTCAAATCTAGGTATTACAAAAGTTTTCATACCTCTGCGATGCTTTTTCAGCGAGATATCGGCAATAACGTGTTTTTCACCGTTTCAATGGCGCGGCCATGGAGTTTTAGTCTTATAGCTCCTAAAATATAAACCTAGGATTTTTTTCTATATTTTTACAATTTTTTTACAAATTGAATCTGTTATTGACCTAAATTGCAGGTCTCTGCAACGCTTAGTTTTAAAGATCTCCGTGGCCGCGCGGTTCTCCGCGTTTCAATGGCGCGGCCACGGTTAAACCCTTATAACTTTTTAACCCTAACTTTGACAAATTTATGGTTTTGGGAATCAATTTCTACAAATTTTTACAAAACCATGGCATGGTTTTTTTTTTTAAATTTCGCCGTGGCCGCGCGGTCGAAACGGACACGTCAAGAGGACACACTGTTGGATTTTCAACCCTCGGTACTAAGCAGAGCGTTGAAAATCCAGTGCACGAAAAATATCGCCGCGATAAAAATACGCCGTTGCGAGTCTGGGCTAATTGACTAATTGTCATCAAAGAAATACTTCAAGTCTTAAACTGTCTTTACAGGTACGGCTGGATAAGTAAGCCAGTTGCAAACGGCGACCCTCACAAAGTATTTGAAAATATAAACTACGATGATCTGATACCTTTGGAGACTGATGGCAGCAAACCTTTCGGAGACCTAAGCAGACACAGGGTCGTGGTCGGCCACAACGTGTCCTTTGACAGGGCTAAGATTAAAGAACAGTACTGGTTGGATAGGACAGGTTAATCCTTCTTCTTCTATACTTATTACTTATGATATACATATGATATAGTATTATACAGGTGAAATTAAATTCATGGGCATCCTTTTACGGGGTCATTGTAATCATCATTATGAACAACTTTTACTATGGGACTAAACCTAAAATCGCGAAAAAAATTAGCTGTTCCTTGTATTTATGTTCACATAACTCGTTAAAATGTAGGAAACAGCTGATTTTTTTTCGCGATTTCAGGTTTGGTCCCATAGTAAATGTTGTTCATAATGATGATTACAATGACCCCTTAAAAGGATGCCAATGAATTCAATTTCACCCTGTAAAGAGGTAAAATTAACATCACGCTATGACCTATAGGAGCCGAGCAAAAAGGCAAAATGTCAGAAATAACGCTAAGCGAAAACGAAGTGATAGCGGGGGCAGGTGATGCGTTGCGACGAGGTGGGGCGAGGGAACAAGAAATTTCGAGTTTACCTTACACGTTCGGTTGACTGAATAAGGGGCCACACCAACGGGAGACACCGATAATTATCGCGATAAGTTATGGCTGCACCTACTCTTAACGCCCGTCATCGCGATAATTATCGGCGTTTCCCGTTGGTGTGGCCCCGGCCGCGGCATGTGGAATGAATGTAGATCAGTGGATGGCCCACCTGGACATGAGTTACCTTGGGTAAACTGGAAGTCTTTAAACAGACTCCGGACCCAGGTTGGCCGAAGCAAGGAAAACCTGTTCAGGTGGAAATTTATAGACGACTCCGCCTTGGAGTGTAAATGTGGTGCTGTTCCACAAACGATGGGACACTTAATATCGTGCCCTGCGTGTCCTGTCAGCTGCACGTTACAGGAACTGATGGCGCCAAACAAGGGGCCGAATTCTGGGCCGAGTACATTTAGATTGCCATCGGCACGCTAAGAATAAGTGGATGGCTATGCGAGTTAGGGCATAGATTACTAACTGAGTAATATGTGGTCAGGGAAGAAACGAAGACCAAAAAAATTGTTGATGGATTGTTTGAAAGAAGATATGGCTAAAAAAGGAGTGACTACTGAGATTACGGCTAATAGAGATGACGCCAGCACATCAAGCTACCCCAATCTGTCAAATTTCTTTGATAGATTTTCAACTTTACTACAAAGTAGTAAGGTTCATATTCAATTGGGAAAATTTGACGGATTGGGGTAGTTTGATGTGCTGGCCTCTGTACATCTCACCTCAACAGTCTAGGCAGCATATTATACAGCTTACCAAAGAAAAGTGTGCACTTCGGTAATCTTCGTGTTTCCGAATTAGGACGAAAGCCGCGCCACAGAGTAACCCTCCACAGAGGCAATGCTTCTAAGTTTTGTACTACCGCGCATTGTAGAAGTGCACCTGTCATTGCGCGTTTGAATAAAGTTTTCTCTCTTTCGGGTTACCTACTCCGGTCTCGAGACTGACATTTGTCACTCAATAGTTTTAAAAAGTTTTTTGGAATTGAATAGATTTGTTAATCTATAATTTTGTAAACATGGCAACTACGAATTACTTATTCGTAGCATGGCAATACAAAATAGACAAGTACTTGCTTGGTTATAACAGCTCTATATGAAATCTCATCATCGCGTGTTCGTACTTCCGAATACAGACGATGATTCCCGAAGCGCATACTTTTCCTTGGTCAGCTGTACCTAGTGTACCTACGTAGTTATATAAATCTATCTAATTCCATCCTACTCCAACATAGTTGGTGAACGCTTGGCAGATGGTGACTTAGGATTTGAGTGTGTGTTTTTATAATTATTTTTTACTAGCTGTGCCCCGCGGTTTCACCCGCATAAGTTTCGATCCCGTGGGAATATCGGGATAAAAAGTAGCCTATATGTAAATCCAGGGCGTCAGCTACCACCATACAACATTTTATGAAAACTGGTCCAGTCGTTTGAGCGTGAAGAAGTAACAGACATATGAACACACACACACACTCAGGCTGGCTTCACAGCTATCCGGGAGACCCGTACGGGCTGTCAGTACGGGCGCCCGGAGCGGGAGCACATGGTAGGCGCTAGAACATCGTTTCACAGCGACGCGGCTTGATCCGTACACGAACCGCTCCGGGCCGCTGTGAAACGATGTTCTAGCCCCTAACATGTGCTCCCGCTCCGGGCGCCCGTACTGACAGCCCGTACGGGTCTCCCGGATAGCTGTGAAGCCAGCCTTACACACTTTCGCTTTTATAATATTAGTATGATTGACAGGTGTACGTTTCATGGACACGATGTCGATGCATACGTGTGTGAGCGGCGTCACCAGCTACCAGCGGACAGTTCTGAAGGCCAAGAACAAGGAGCCTCATCCCTCAGATGATGACTGGATTGAGATCAGCTCGCTTAACAACCTTAGTGAGGTAATACCTCTAATGAAGTCGGAAGGCCAATTCCTGTAATCAAAAACGTTCAAAATCTAGTCGCAATCTCATCTCAGCGACAATTTGTGAAAAACTTGTCAAAAATGTAGGGAAATTAGACACATTATTATCAGGTTGAGAATAAGATCAGATTGGGAACGTTCTTAAAATTACGAGAATTGCCCCTGGTCATGGTTTAGCCGTGTATACGGCTAAACCATAACCAGGGGCAATTCTGTGCCAAATTTCATCCAAATCCGTTCAGCCGTTAAGGCGTGATACGGTAACAGACACACAGACAAAGTTACTTTTGCATTTATAATATTAGTATGGATTATCTTCTAATATCGACATACTACACAGGTCCACAAACTATACTGCGGCACACCCATAGACAAGCAAACCAGAGATATATTCGTGGAAGGGACAATGCAGGATGTCCACGACCACTTCCAGGCGTTGATGCACTACTGCGCCAATGATGTCATTGCGACACACGACGTATTGAAGGAACTGTTGCCGCTCTTCTTACAGAGGTTCCCGCACCCTGTCACCCTGGCAGGCATGCTGGAGTTGGGTAAGATGTTCATCTGTTATACAGCCAGCACGGGCGGAACGAGGGGAGAGCTGCCCCCCTGGACTTCCTGTCTCTCATGCAATTAGCGCTACAATTACGTACCTTTGCCTAAGATTGATGACTTTTAAGCGTTTATGGGAGACTAGCTGCGCCCCGCGGTTTCACCCGCACAAGTATCGATCCCGTGGGAATATCGGGATAAAAACTATCCTATGTCCTTCCCGGGACTCAAACTATCTCTATACCAAATTTCATCTAAATCGGTTCAGTCGTTTAGGCGTGAAAAGGTAACATACAGCCAGACAGAGTTACATTCGAATTTATAATATTAAGTATGGATTGTTCATAGAACGTATCCTCCCGACCGAACATCGGTTACGCCGACCAATTCCAATGGAGACTCAAAGTACAGACGCCAGCACATCAAGCTGCTACAATCTGCCAATTTTGTTTCAATAGATTTTCAACTTTATCGCTAAATCATAAGGTTCAAAGTTGATTGGCAAAATTTGACAGTTCCGGGAAGCTTGATGTGCTGGCGTCTGTACCATGGAGAGTTATTATAGTGCACAAGTGTGAGTGTAAACACCAGAGATAAAGGCACAAGAACAACTTCTTTACGTGCTGTCCGAGGCACGGGTGTGTTAAACAGTACACTTCCTGACCCTAGGCTTCTAGAGGCTATTAAGAATTTCAGCAAAAAAAGAACTCTATAACTTTTTATGCGATTTTCAGTCTTATATTCAAATAAAATAAAACATGCTTTCACTTAACAGGATCAGCGTACTTACCAGTCAACTCTAACTGGCTGCAATACATAGACTCAGCAGAAACCGTATTCGAAGATTTGAAATTAGAGTCTCGACAGTTACTTTCACTCAAAGCCGATGAGGCTTGCAGGATGATGGCTGATAACTCTTACAAAAAAGACTTGTGGATGTGGGACCAAGACTGGTCGGTACAGACTTTAAAATTAAAAAAACAAACTAAGAAAAAGAAAAAAGTTCCAGAGAATGAAAATGAGGTTGAAACGGCCAGTGATTTTGAAACCAGAATTTCGGCTACACATGGTCAAGCAACCAATGAAAAAGTAAAGCCCGATTTGAAAACGTTCGAAATTCTAAATGAAGACTACATACGATGTTTTGAGGATAGAAATAGGAATACTGAAAAATATATAAAAACTGTTGAAGAATTAAGCAAAGAGTTCGATCATCTGTTTGAATTAGGTGAACTGTTACCGGTCAAAAGGCCGTATTTGGCCGGATACCCAGCATGGTACAGAAAATTATGTACTAAACCCGGAAAAGACCCAGACTGGACGCCCGGAGCCAATCACGTTACAACTAGTATGCAAGTAAGTGTTTTTAGCAATTAATTATTCCTTGTCATAAAATTTTCTGATAATTGACATTCAATTTTTATGAGTGCCGCACTGAAAAATCCTCATTATAGTTAACTATAATATACTGAGGGCGGAATTTTCAATCGTCAGATAACTTTTAGAGGAAGAATAAATATGGCAGTCATTTTATTATATTTTCTATACAGAACTAACGCGTGCAAAATTGACAGTCCTTTTATTGTGTACTGGGCAGGTGTACACCTGCACAGAAATAGGAAATAGACATGGTGTGTAACTTGTCTTGTTTCGTTTTGCTTACTAACAATTTACTAACACCTGTTCATTTTATTTTATTTGATTATTTTGTGTGTACTACTAACAAACCTACTAACGATTTCTTTCTTTGTAAAAATGTATGGACGTACCTATGTCTGAAATAAAGATAAATTATATACAAAAACTGCCAAATCGCGACTTTTAATTCTCAGATAAAAGTTACCTGAAAAATCGACCTTTAGAGGAAACTGCTGCAAACCGCTGAAGAACTGGTTTCATGTTTACATTATACCAAAAACAACCTTAACGTTATATAATTAAATCACCATTCTAGATAACACCAAAACTCCTTCGCTTGTCCTGGGAAGGTTACCCCCTCCATTACATCAAATCAGAAGGCTGGGGCTTCCTCGTCCCATACAGCCGACATCGCAGTGAAGATGCAGAGGAACCTCTGGTACCTTTAGAAGAACTGCTGAAAACCTGCCCTTTGACATTTAGCAAGGAGACTGAGTTCCAACCTGATGTGTATATGCTGCCTAAAACAGTTGAGGTAAGATTTATCTTCTATACGAAAAAAACTAGCAGCGCCCCGTGGTTTCACCCGCATAAGTGTCGATCCCGTAGGAATATCGGGATAAAAATAGCCTATATGTTAATCCAGGGTGTCAGCTACCTCCATACAAAATTTTATCAAAATTGGTCCAGCCGTTTGAGCGTGAAGAAGTAACAAATATATAAACACACACACACACTCACAAACTTTCGCCTTTATAATATTAGTGATAGTGTGAAATCTGTTAAAACTTTTGGTAGAGTGCTACAAAGATATTTTGGTGCTTGAATGACTTTGACTTGTTGGTGAAAATTTGTGTAATTGCCACAGAAATTGTATTGCGTTAAATATGTTTGACAGGAAGATTTAGGCAAGCGTGCGTACTACGCTAGAAAGAAGAGAGACGAACAAGCGGCCGCTAACCAGTACCACGGGCTAGGAGTGTGGTGCGGAATAGAAGTTCAAGGTAATTACAGACTCTGAATATGTCCCTTATTCAAGATATACATAATTACACTGTACATAATCAGCCACATTTTCCCACAGCTGGGACACAGGCCTCCTCCCGGTAAGAGTAGGGCATAATCCACCACGCGGGCCTAGTGCGGGTTGGTAGATGTCACATGTCTTCGAATTTTTGGTTCTAGGACATGCCGGTTTTCTCATTATGTTTTCCTGTACCGCTTTGAGAGCAGAGGTGATGAAATAATTTACACAAAGTAAAGCGCCTGTCTGGGTTCGAACCACAGATATAGATACACCTAGATAACGCAAGAGCAACTACTTCGCGTGCCAGAAATCGCACTAGCTTACGTTCGAAAATCGTAAGCCGCCACTTTCGCGCTCAGTCCTGCGTACTGCTGGCTGGGTGAGCGTGAGCGAGAGCGCGAGCTTGTGACGTCATAGTAGGTAGTCAAAAAGTGGCACGTTTTCGTACAGTTCGTGATACTTGCGTTATCTAGGTCTATCTATATCTGTGGTTCGAACGTACGACCAACAACTCGTAAGTTGCGGCGGCGGCCGTTACCACTTGGCCACGACTGCTCTAATTATACTGTACTGGGCCTTTTTAAATTACTTTGCGAAACTTCACAGACTTGATGGATATCGATCGGCGTCTAAAAGCAGGGTTAATAAAAAAAAAAAGAAATGATGAAATCATAATTTAATCTGTCAAGCTCCGCTAATGAGACACAATTGATTTTCTATTGTTTCGTCGCCGCTCGGCGACGCGCGCCGCTTGACCGTTTAAAATTATTCAAAATTATGATTTCCCGCAAAATCAAATCAATCTGCCAAGCCTTTTCCCAACTATGTTGGGGTCGGCTTCGCCTTCCAGTCTAACCGGATGCTGAGGTTACTAGGTATAACGATACCCATTGGTAAGACTGGTTGTCAGACTTTTGGGACTTCTGACTACATGTAACGACTGTCAAAAAATCTATGAATCACAGCTGGAAACAACGTCATAACGTGCTTTCCAGGGTACGGTCTCGATATGTAACGGACCTTCGATCAACCCGCGGCTGCGGCTGTTATTCACGAGTTTTTACTCGCAAAATATTCGAAGAAATTGAGGATTTCGACAATTGCAACCACAGTCATTAATATTTTCAGGGTGTTGTCATTTCCTTCGATTGCCACATAAGGACGGGCCGAAATACAAAGTGGGCAATCCGTTAGCTAAGGACTTCTTAGAGATGTTCAGTCAAAACGTGCTCTCTGCTCAAGGGGATACAGCTGAAAAGGTAAGAACAGGAATAATAACGTTAATGCCTACACATAAAGTTTAGTTTCCGCTACCCTACTATTTCAATACTAGCAGCGCCCCGCGGTTTCACCCGCGTAAGTTGCGATCCCGTGGGAATATCGGGATAAAAACCATCCTATGTCCTTTCCCGGGACTCAAACTATCTCTGTACCAAATTACATCGAAAAACGGTTTAGCGGTTTAGGCGTGAAAAGGTAACATACAGACAGAGTTACTTTCGAATTTATAATATTAGTATGTATTTTTAATGAGATTTTCATTCTACTTATTTTAAAATCTACTTAATTTACATAGTATAAAGTTGATATTTGATTATGTAATTGGAAATAATAATTTGAATAGAAATACATATATATATAGTCTGTTCCAAAGGTATTTGTGGTATCTATCATCTGATGAAATTGTAAATTCATACGCAATCACTCACCAAAGAGGAACAAACCATACATATTTTTACTTTTGACCTCTTTCGTTCTCGCATAGGTGCTAACATTCGGTCGTATGATGTCGTACTGGCGTAACAATAGGGAGCGTATACTGAGCCAGCAAGTGGTTTGGTTGCCGGACGAACTCCTGCCGCCGGCACTGCGCGGTGGTTTGAAGAAGTATGGCGCTATCATACCGCAGGTTGTGGTCTGCGGGACGCTGACGAGGCGGTGAGTGTCACGACGCTAAATTAAAATATAGTCAAGTAATTCGCACCTTCAGAACAGTAGTGACGTATCGCAAATCTTTTTTTTTTTTGGGAAACGAAAACAAAGGTTTGAAACTGCAAACTTCCAAGTTTGAACTGATTTAATTAATTATTTTTTAAATATAATTGATAGGTTTTCATAAAAAAATAATTAATTAAATCAGTTCAAGGTTGGAAGTTTGCAGTTTCAAAACTTTGTTTTCGTTTTCCCAAAAAAAAAAGATTTTTTGAGATACGTCACTACTGTTCTGAAGGTGCGAATTGTAATAGAAGAGGGAGTGGGCCGGAAACGTCGCGCGAATGCACCCGGAGAGATAGACAAAGATCGTCACTCACTGGACGCCTGAGGGAGGACATCGCCGTCGACCACGGCAAAGGTGGTGTGACGATCTAACGAGGTTTACAGGGCCAGAGATCGCTCAAGACAGGGAGGTTTGGAAGGAAAAAGGGGAAGCCTTTGCCTAGCAATGGGACACAAGGCTAACGAAAAAAACGAAAAAAAAAATGTTAAAGGGGACAATTTTATCTAATACAAAAAAAATCCACTTTTTCGAACTTGAATTGGACGGCCCGGCCCTAAAAGCTCACTTTTAATTGTAAACTTTAACAATATCAAAGGTTTAAAAAGGCCGCTTTTTTGCATGGAATACAAAAAACATAAATTTTGGTGGTCGCGGTAGACCGGGAAAAGTGGAAAGAGGGAAGGGAGGCCTTTGCCCTGCAGTGGGACAATATAGGCTTATAATAATAATAATAATTTGGTTGTCAGTGCTAGCGAGCCAACATGGATGACAGCTAGCAACGCTCATAAGGAGCGCGTGGGCTCGGAGCTGCGTGCTATGGTGCAGGCGCCGCCCGGGTACAAGTTTGTGGGCGCTGACGTCGACTCGCAGGTACCTATGTGTTACTGACAGATAGCGCCACAACATAGATGGCGCCACAACATAGATGACGACACAAAGAAAAAAAAAATAGTTTAGCAGTATCTAGCGGAGAAATAGCCCCTGAGAATGCCGTGTATTTCATCATAACTATGTATGATGAAATCCTCCCTCTTACAGAGAGGAGGCCTGTGTCCCAGCAGTGGGAACATTATAGGCTGATTATAATGATGTGTGTTGTGGATGTGAGACCCTCTGATGGTTGCATAAAGAGATCCAGGAGGCTTAAGTAGTTCTTTCCAGAGATCACATCTTTCCGTGGACGGGTTGCCTTTAGCTGGACTCGCGCACTATGGCACTGAATTAAAATTGTGCATTGAGTGGCGTGGATCATCCTGTAACTTCGCCCTTTCGATGCGGCTGGCTATTGTCCTGCGAATTTCTGGAGGCACGATGCTAGTCATAGAATACTCTTTATTATGTACAGACGCCAGCACATCAAGCTACTAATCTGTCAAATTTCTTTAATAGATTTTAAACTTTATCGCTGAAGCATAAGGTTCAAAGTTGATTGGAAAAATTTGACAGTTTCGGGTAGCTTGATGTGCTGGCGTCTGTACACCATAATATTTACATTACGATATAAATGTAGAAAGGGGATTGAAGATTTTTATATGGAGCCTAGCATGCCTACTGTCGCGCCATTTTGTGTTTTGTTTCAAAATGGCGGCCCTGCTTGAATCCTATGTAAATCGATAGCTGACAGCAATGCAAACGGAAAATATGCTAAAGTATAGTTAAAATCTCGCTGCAGACTCGGTCATAAATCATTCGTGTTTCTCTCTCTTTCCCACTCACGGGCCTTATGGGCAGGCCACGCCCACACGTCGTGAGTGGGAAAGAGAGCGAAACATGAATGATTTATGACCGAGTCTGCAGCGAGATTTTAACTATACTATAGTACCAAACCCCGTAAAGCGTCTCGTTTCCGAGATATTTACGTTCAAAGTTGATCACGTGACATCACCCCATCACGCATCGCGCAGATGTACCCGAAACTGTCAAATTATCCCAATCAACTTTGAACCTTATGCTTTAGCGATAAAGTTGAAAATCTATTAAAGACATTTGACAGATTGTAGTAGCTTGATGTGCTGGCGTCTACGCGTCTGTACATCTAATTGCTTAGATGTTTGAAATAATCACTCTGAAAGTTTAAAGTAATCAAACATCTATGCCCTTTACATAGAGTGCCACAATTATAATCTTTCTTACATTTTGCAGGAATTATGGATAGCAGCTTTACTAGGTGACAGTACCCTCGGTCTTTGTGGCGGCAGTGCCTTCGGCTGGGCAGTGTTGGCAGGAGACAAGAGTCGCAAGACTGACCTGCATTCACTCACTGCGACTGCGGCTGCTGTGTCCAGGGATCACGCTAAAGTTATTAATTATGCGAGGATTTATGGTAAGATGCTTTTGAATTTGTGATTATTTCTATGACAAGATAGATACGGTCATAAAACAAGTGAGCGAGACGTCACGAGAATCTTAAACTTTGGAGTCTAGAGATTTTATAAATACCCTCTGCTCGCACGTTTTATGACCACGACTGCTATCAGATAATTATTATGACTTATTAAAACTGCGGGGCAATTGCGTAACACATCATCAATCGGAATCGGTTTCATTTTGACGGTTCAACAACATTCATTGCGTTATTTACATGTTGAGCAGACAATTTTTTTTGAACTTATGAAGCAATGGATTAGCAATTTGCTTCAAGATGATTCAGATTCCGATTGATAGTGTGTTACGCAATTAGGGTGCTGGACCTGAAGGGAGACAGATGAGTGATTTACACCTACTTTCAGGCGCCGGTCAGAACTTTGCGGAGAGATTGCTAAAGCAATTCAATCCTACCATGACGATATCGGAGGCTAAGAGCAAGGCCGCTAAAATGTTCACCTCGACTAAAGGCAGGCGCGTGTACCAACTGAAGAGGCAATACATGGAAGGGTTTATGGAAGAAGATTTGGATGAGCAGGTACAAACACCTTATGAAAACATGAAAACACTAGTTAGGACCCCGTGGCTAAATAATAACAGCCGCACAGGTCGATCGATCAGGTTAAGCTACGCTTGCCGCGGTTGGTCTGTGGATGGGTGACCATCTTTACATACCGAGACCTCTCTGCCTCGGAAAGCGCTTTAAGCCGTTGGTCCCGGCTGTCATTCGTGGATCTTTGACAGTCGTTACGGGTAGTCAGATGCCCGAAAGTCTGACAACCAGTGTTACCAAGGGGTATCTACCCAGTAACTGGGTTGCGGAGGTCAGATAGATAGGCAGTCACTCTATGTAAAATACTGGTATTCAGCTGCATCCGGTTAGACTGGAAGCCGACCCCAACATAGTTGGGAGAAGGCTAGGCAAGTGATGATGGTTCCATGTTAGGCGCCTGTCTAAGTGGACGCCAAGATACTTCAAACAATCTGTGTGTATTAGGGTATCAGGACCAAGCCTAACAGGAGGGTGTTTCCATGCTTGAGCGTGAAGGACCCTCCCTGTCTTAATGTGCGTGAATATTTCAGGTGGTAGAAATGACGGGGTATCAAGCGTTGCGCCTCGCGAAGATGAGCGGAAAGAAAGTGGAGGACATGTTCGACAAGCCTAAGTGGATCGGAGGCACCGAGTCGGATATGTTCAACAAGTTAGAGGAAATCGCTGGTACAGTCATAGCTTACGTGTATAATAATCTATACATCTATCCATACTATAATATAATATTATAAATTCTAAAGTAACTCTGTCTGTCTGTCTGTATGTGACCTTTTCACGCCTAAACTGCTGATTTAGATGAAATTTGGTATAGAGATAAGTTTGAGTCCCGGGAAAGGACATATCGTACTTTTTAACCCGATATTCCCAAGGGATCGAGACTTATGCGGGTGAAACCGCGGGGCGCAGCTAGTATATTGTGCACGACAGCACCTAAATACACAATAGTTGCTATTGACCTCTGGGATGTTGTTGCTGCGACGGTCGGGTTAGAAATGGTAGCTCCCGGTTCGCGCGCGTGGGTTATATTTATAGATTCACCGTTAACAAAAAACACGCCGTGGCAGGAGCCCTGACCGTCGCACGCAAGCATTAGATGTACCGGGGGTCGTGCAATATAGATGTCTTGATTATGTGAATAACCAAATAAATGTAACTGATTGATATGTACATAAATGAATAAAAAAGGGGCGGAGACTCATAATAGCCAATCACAGACCAGATAAGCTTCGACGCGAGTTTGCCGCCAAAATCTTGTGGAAATCGAAATGGTCCGCTGGCCAGACTAGTTTGGCGTGCTATAAAAGAGGGTACGTCGGCCAGTGGACCAACCAGTAGTCAAAGACCAGTCGTCTAAACCAGTAGTCAAAGACCAGTCGTCTAAACCAGTAGTCAAAGACCAGTCGTCTAAACCAGTAGTCAAAGACCAGTCGTCTAAACCAGTAGTCAAAGACCAGTCGTCTAAACCAGTAGTCAAAGACCAGTCGTCTAAACCAGTAGTTAGAAACAGTCGTCAGAACCAGTCGTCAGAACCAGTCGTCAGAACCAGTCGTTAAGATCAAGTTGTAGATGTCACTATGCCGGTTTAGGCTCCGCAAAATCTGAGTATTATGAGTCCGAGTCCCATCACAAATACATAAAAGTGTTTTAATTAACAAAGGCAGCCCCCATACAGTCCACTCGCTGCACATTCTGGTCCTTCGAAAGCCGAATCTTTAAGATACAGCAGGATGGTGGTGACTCGCAGCTGTAGCGGAGACTCTAAGAAAGAAAAGACCAGCACCAGCACCGACATCACGCAGACTACGGCCACGACAGAAGACACGCGTGGCACCAAGACTACTGGTTCACATGGTACGCTCAAGCCTGGCGACACCAGGTCACGCCGTTCTACAGCATCAAAGAAAAAGCACCTCGCGGAGCTTGAGGCTAAAGAGCGGCTGGCTGAAATGAAAGTGAAGCAAGCGCAGGCAGAGCGAGAGCTGCAAGAGATACACCTGCAGCGCGTCATAGCCGAAGCTGACTCGAGTGAAGAAAACGATGACATGGTGGACGACCTCGCCTCCGTAAGGATTGGAACGTGGCTAGCGCGACCGGCGCCGCCACCCGGAGGTGAGACTCGACCGCCGCCACACGACGACAGCGGCGGGAGGACCGGCAGGGATGCAGCGAAAGACACCGGAGCCGCGACAGGCTCTCAACCGCCGCGCGACGACGGCCAAGAAGAAAGTGTACGTCACCCAGTGAGTGCGAAAATAAATAAGGGCAATATCGCGAGTGATAAAGTGTTACACGAAAATACAGTGAATGATAGAATGATAGACGTGGGGACGCTCGCCGCGGCGCTAGCACAGGCCGCACGCAGCTCAAGAGAGCCCCCCAAGTACATCCAACAGCTACCAATCTTCGATGGAAAACCCGGTGAGTGGATAGCTTTTAAGGCCGCGTATTGTGACTCACAAATGTATTTTTCCTGTGTAGAAAATGTTGCTAGAGTTAGGGTAAGCCTCAGAGGCGCCGCAAAGGAAGCTGTAGGTTGCCTATTATTTAGCCAATCTGACCCTCAGATTATTATAGACGCATTAGAAAGACGTTTTGGTAGGCCTGAGGCCTTGATTATGGCCGAGCTAGATAAAATAAAGTCATTACATAAATTAAATGATAATCCTAGGGAAATTTGTATATTCGCTAGCCGTATAGCAAATACGGTTGGTACGGTAGAAGCATTAAAAAAGATACAGTATTTACATAGCCCCGAAATGTCGCGTTGTATAGTAGAAAAACTAACGCCGATACTAAAAAACAAATGGTACGACTATGCGGCGAATAGAAAGACTGAAGACATTCCCGAACTAAAGCGCTTATCTATGTTTATGAATGACGAGGCAGATAAGTGTGGCGCGTACGCACAACCGGAACAAAACAATGAAGACGCTAGTGTACGGCGGCCGCGGCACCGGGTAGAGCGCACGTTCAACATAAATAAGGAAACGTCAAACGAACAATGCCCGGCGTGCAAGCAACACGAGCACAAATTACCAGACTGTTATAAATATAAACAGCTAGACGTAGACGCACGATGGGAAATAGCAAAGAAATCCAATATGTGTTTTAGATGTCTACGAAAGAAGCATAGAAGGTTCACGTGTAAAGCACCTATTTGTGACATAAAGGAATGCAACATGAAACATCACAAACTATTGCATAAAGAGCGGAAAGTAGAGGCGACACACAACAATGTACCGACGCCGGCGCCGACGCCCGTCATCGCATACGAAACTGTTACGTCATCGCGGGAAACAGTATCAACAACATCGCCTCAGAATTGCCGCGCGTATTTGAAAATAGTACCTGTCACATTAAGCGGACCACATACAAGCGTAGACACATACGCTTTATTAGATGATGGGAGTACAGTCACCTTGATAGATGCATCGGTAGCAGATGTCCTAGGTGCGGATGGGCCAGTCAAACCTATGTGGATACAAGGCATAGGCACGGAGGTTAAGCATGAGCAAAGCCGCACCGTGAGCTTCCACATACAAGGCAGGTACCATAGCGAGCCACAGAAGATAGAAGCGGCGCGCACCATAGATAGGCTTGAAATTATGACGCAAACTGTACATACCGAAGACATAAAAAATTGTAAACATTTGAATGACATTCATAACACCCTTGTTTATGAACACGCGCGACCAATGATTTTAATAGGCCAAGATAACTGGCATTTATTGGTAGCAATAGAAACGCGGACAGGTGCGCGTGATCAACCGGTAGCATCGTACACTAAACTCGGATGGGTATTGCATGGATGTCAGTACTCTATAAATAAAGTTATAGCTACATTTTGCGGCAACATTAAAATTAAAGAAAATCTAGAACCAATAGAAGAAAGCATGAGAAACTTTTTCAAATTAGAATCACTAGGCATAGAACCTAAGATACCGAGAGATGACCCGCAACAGAGAGCTTTAGACATCCTAGAACAGAAGAGTCGACGATTACCTGATGGTAGCTTCGAAACCGGACTATTGTGGAAACAAGAGGTACCTAAAATACCTAACAACTACCTAGGCGCCCTAAAGCGACTAGAAAAACTGGAACAGCGCCTAGATAAGGACGAGAACCTAAAGACCCAGTACTTGCAACGCCTTGACAATCTATTCAACTCAGGCTACGCAGAAAAGGCACCTGATACCTCCACAATTAATAAAACCTGGTACCTACCTCACTTTCCAGTGGTCAACCCAGCCAAGCCACATAAGCCGCCACGACTCGTACACGATGCAGCAGCAAAGACAGCGGGTCTATGCCTAAACGACCTACTTCTATCGGGACCCGACTTATTAAAATCATTGCCCGGTATTTTAATACGTTTCCGTCAAAATAAAATAGCTGTGTCAGCAGATATTAAAGAAATGTTTATGAGGATAAAGATAAGAGAAGAAGATCGCGATGCGTTAAGATTTTTGTGGCGCGGCGACCAACGGCAGGGACCGCCAGATGAATATCGCATGACATCTGTCATATTTGGCGCGACGTCATCCCCATGTACAGCGCTATACATAAAGGATCGCAACGCTAGCGACTTTGCAGACAGATACCCAGCCGTGGTGTCAGCAATAGTAAACAATAATTATACGGATGACTATCTTCAGAGTTTTGCCAGCGAAGAGGAAGCCAAGAGAATAATAACGCAAGTAGATTACGTTCATAAAAAAGTTAAGCAAAAAATAACAATCGAAAAAACAGTAAACTACACACCTATACCTGCTACTTATAACCTACGCGCCGAAGAACAATGGGTCAAGGGCGCACAAGCCGAGAGCTTCGCAAAAGAAATTGCCGCCATAAAAGACAAAGCGGCGCTGGCGCCCGGCGACAGCCCGTTATCTGTATTAAGTACCTACCTAGACGACGCAGGGGTTTTACGTCTGCGCGGGAGAATCACAGCGGCACAAGACGTGAATGAAGAAATAAAAAACCCAATAGTTCTCGAGGGTAGGCACAGATATACGAAGCTATACATCGCGCATGTGCATGAAAGTTTACATCATGGTGGTACCGAGATAACAGTAAATGAGCTAAGACAACGTGTTTGGATAACAAGACTGCGTCCGTCTGTAAAGAATGTTATAAAGGGCTGTTTATACTGTAAAATAAAAAAGGCAAAACCAGCCAATCCCTCTACGGGGAATTTACCATACCCCCGCTTAGCTCATCATGTACGACCTTTCACTTTCACTGGTTTAGATTATTTCGGTCCCATATCTGTTACAGTAGGTAGACATAAAGAAAAAAGGTATGGGGCTTTATTTACTTGCCTAACTTGTAGAGCTATACATATAGAGATAGCAAATTCACTTAGTGCAGATTCAGCTATCGCCGCCCTCCGGCGATTTATAGGTAGGAGAGGTTGTCCCAATTTCCCAAAGAAATATGGAGTGACAACGCTACTTGTTTTAAAGCGGCTGATAGGGAACTAGGGGAAAGCACCTTAAGTGCTTTAGGTAGTGAGTCCAATGCGCGGTCCATAAGCTGGAGATACATACCTCCCGCGTCGCCGTTCATGGGCGGAGCATGGGAGAGGATGGTGAGGGCAGTCAAGGAAGCTCTGTACGTCACACTGAAAGAAGTTCACCCATCAGACGAGACCCTTGCTACGCTACTCGTAGAAGTGGAAAATACGGTGAACTCCAGGCCACTCACACATGTCAACGTGGCACCAGACGAGCCCGAAGCCCTGACACCTAACCACATATTGATCGGCCCTAACTCACATGTACCTCCACCGGGTAATTTCACCGAAGCTGACGTCACAGCACGACAACAATGGCGTCGCGCCCAGGCACTCGCAGACGTCTTCTGGCGAAGATGGGTACGTGAGTACCTACCGCTCCTACAAAACCGGCGGGAGCCCTACGGTAGCGGTACTCCACCCAAGGTCGGAGACGTCGTAGTGATCTGCGACCCCAACCTCCCACGTAACACTTGGCCTAAGGGAAGAGTGACGAAGGTGTTGCCAGGCGCAGACGGCGAGGTACGTGTCGTAGACGTGATGACCAAAGGGCATGTACTCCGAAGACCAACGAAGCGGATTGTCGTGCTACCCACCGGGTCGCCTGACGGCGACGGCGGGAGAAATGTGCACGACAGCACCTAAATACACAATAGTTGCTATTGACCTCTGGGATGTTGTTGCTGCGACGGTCGGGTTAGAAATGGTAGCTCCCGGTTCGCGCGCGTGGGTTATATTTATAGATTCACCGTTAACAAAAAACACGCCGTGGCAGGAGCCCTGACCGTCGCACGCAAGCATTAGATGTACCGGGGGTCGTGCAATATAGATGTCTTGATTATGTGAATAACCAAATAAATGTAACTGATTGATATGTACATAAATGAATAAAAAAGGGGCGGAGACTCATAATAGCCAATCACAGACCAGATAAGCTTCGACGCGAGTTTGCCGCCAAAATCTTGTGGAAATCGAAATGGTCCGCTGGCCAGACTAGTTTGGCGTGCTATAAAAGAGGGTACGTCGGCCAGTGGACCAACCAGTAGTCAAAGACCAGTCGTCTAAACCAGTAGTCAAAGACCAGTCGTCTAAACCAGTAGTCAAAGACCAGTCGTCTAAACCAGTAGTCAAAGACCAGTCGTCTAAACCAGTAGTCAAAGACCAGTCGTCTAAACCAGTAGTCAAAGACCAGTCGTCTAAACCAGTAGTTAGAAACAGTCGTCAGAACCAGTCGTCAGAACCAGTCGTTAAGATCAAGTTGTAGATGTCACTATGCCGGTTTAGGCTCCGCAAAATCTGAGTATTATGAGTCCGAGTCCCATCACAAATACATAAAAGTGTTTTAATTAACAAAGGCAGCCCCCATACAGTCCACTCGCTGCACATATATTATACAGGGTGACTGGAAATTAGTGGCGGAGCCGTTAAGGGGAGGTAGTCTAGGGTTATTCCGACAGATATCACTATGAGACCTACCGTCCTTACTTAACCCTTTCCAAGATATTCCTACTTTTTGTTTAGCAGTTTTTGCATAAAATAATGACAGTAGCGGAAATTTTACAATTAATATTACTTATTTAGAATATCTTTGTTGCAAAACAAAAAAAAGTAGGCCAAAATCACTTTTTTTTAGGATTTATTACTATCTCTTTAAGTAGGAATATCTTGGAAAGGGTTAAGTAAGGACGGTAGGTCTCATAGTGATATCTGTCGGAAAAACCCTAGACTACCTCCCCTTAACGGCTCCGCCACTAATTTCCAGTCACCCTGTATACAAGTAATAAAAAAATTAAAGAAAAAGGCAGGAGCGTATTGGGCATCAAAAAATTCGTCCGCATCGCTGTCAATGGGATAAGTGCCCAAAAAGCTGGCAGCATTACCACGTTGGATGGCAATGCTGATTCTTTGGGCTAAAAATAGGCCAGCACACTGGTCACGTGAAGAGTCAACCAACCGTTTGGCGATGTCCCGAAATATTCGTTGAGTACTCGGACCGTCATACGTCATCACCTGCCCAGGTGATGTTGACATTTTACTTGCACGGTATGTGCTTCAAATCAGCTTTTGTGATAATTGTAGTATTTATGAAAGTTAAGTAGAAATTCCTGTTCGCCAGATTCCGAGGGCCCGTCTACAGCGTTCCTGTCAGGTCGGTTGTCTCGTGCATTAGAGCACGCACAAGGCCGGTGGGGAGGCACGAGACTCAACTGGGCAGTGCAGAGCGCTGCGGCCGACTTCTTGCATCTCATGTTGGCTAGCATGGCACACCTCGCGCCTAAAGCCAGGTACAGTCAGCATCAAAAGTCGATTAACACTATCATTTTTACATGTTATTAAATTGACAACAACTTTTTCCAATAAACTGATTTTTAGCTTTTCACATAATAGACAAGAGTATATATTCTAAAAAAAATTCTTCTGCTGCAATTTTGAATAAATATTTTGCTCAATAACTAAGATTAAAAAAACTGAAGTGTTAATCAACTTTTGATGCTGACCGTACCATCACCAGCGAAAACATTCACTTTTGAAATTTGTAGTCCAGTCAACGAATGGCCAAAAAGAGGGTGTAGAGTGCGTGAGGAGGGGCTTAAGCGATCCTGCAGAAACTTGTTCAGGGTGTTTAGGGAGTAGTTGGGGAACACGGTTTTAAGTACGCCGGTGCCGCTCCGGCGCCGGACCGCCAGTTTGTGTACAGGGTGTACATAATTACACCCTGTACACAAGGCCTGTATACCTATTTAACCGGCGAATCTTCACAGATGGGTGTTGGTATGGCACATGGTTAGGTTTAAATATTTTAGACTTTATTTCAACATTACAATGTTGAAAACGCTTCGCTACGACCGCACAGGTCCTAATAAGTAATAAATTAATTGAAACTACTTCATTTATTTATTGTTACTACCTTCTAGTTAAAATTTTCTATTCTTACTTAATTTTCTTTCTCCTACAGATTTTGCCTCAGTTTCCACGATGAGGTTAGATACCTAGCGTCAGATGAATATAAATATGAAACTGCGTTGGCCCTGCAAATAACGAACTTACTGACGAGAGCATTTTGTTCACAAAGGTAGGCAAAACTTTATTAGTTATTTTCTGAGGGTGGGGTTTAAATGTGACTATGGCAAACTACTTTTTTTGTCGTCCATAAGACGTATTCACTAGGGGAAAAACGTCTCGTATCGTTTTCGATGTCGCCAAATATTTCTTGCGAAGGGGAACGACGTTGCGTGACGTCTCGCGATGTCTCTGGAGACACGTGTCGCGGGACATTTGCCCCTAGTAAATACACTTATGCTTGGAGTTTCTCTACGGGATCGAATCAGAAATGAAGAGATCCGCAGGAGAACCAAGGCAGCCGACATAGCCCGAAGAATTGCCAAATTTAAGTGGCAGTGGGCAGGGCACATTGCTCGCAGAACAGATGGCCGATGGGGCCGAAAGGTTCTGGAGTGGCGACCGCGTACCGGAAGACGTAGCGTTGGAAGGCCTACTACAAGGTGGACCGACGACCTTATGAAGGCCGCAGGAACTCGTTGGATGCGAGAAGCACAAAACCGGTCGAAGTGGAGGTGCTTGCGGGAGACCTATGTCCAGCAGTGGCCGTCTTTCGTCTGAAATGATGATGATGATGAAATACACACGTTAAGCCAAAATCTTTCATTCTCTGTTTCTTCTATTTCAGAGTTGGAATAAACGATCTTCCACTATCAGTAGCGTTCTTCACAGCAGTGGAAGTGGACCAAGTATTAAGAAAAGAGTCAAATCTCAACTGCACGACACCTTCCAACCCTCACGGCTTAGATAATGGCTATGGGATTCCAAATGGAGAATCTTTAAATATATTTGAAGTACTAGATAAATGTAAATTAAATAAATCAAATGATTAAAATGATTTAGATTTTTATTCGGCGAGAAGCCCTGTTACTTAAGATACTCTGATTAGATTTTCACATGAGATTATACAATATAAAAATTACCATTGTGAAACGTAATTTGGGCCCTTTTGGGCCAATCACAATCCTGTGAAGGCCAGTCATGGGTATGAGATAGAAGAAAAGAAAATTGGACATCGCTGGACTTGCGTCTGACACTGCAGAACCGCAGACCGAATCATAATAAGTTTCTCAAAAGTTCTTAATAATTAACCCTTTTGTTACTAGCTTTCTCTGTCCCACTCCTGCTGGGCCTTCCTCCACTTCTTTCATTTTCGCGAGCGCGTCCTCTTCCAGTTTTGACGGAACCTATTCAGCTCATCCCGCCATATCCTACGTGGTCTGCAGCGACCCCGCCTCACTGTCTCAGGGCACTAAACCTATTGTGTGAAAATAAAAGTCGACTATGAAGCCAATGCCAGTCTGGTGTTGAATGATGGGATAGATGCCTTTGTTATGTGAAATGGAACGACATATGCCAGCGTCAAAAATGACACTTGTGTAGACATGTAGCGTTCCAGTTCCAAAAGAGCAAGTGCTTTTTAAACAACGCCATAACGGACATCTATTTCTTTTTAGATCTGTCATAAAACATTTTCTTCACAAAGTCCTTAAAATAACGATTTACCGATCTGTTGTAAATTACTCTTGGATTTAAAAGTTTCTCTCCCTTATTGTAATTATCAAATATTGATCTATCAAATAAAACATCAAAGTCACGAAATGCTTAAAAAGTAAAGTACGAGGTTGGAACGTCTGGGATTCTAACCTATTTTTGTGTGAACGTGTGATATATACAAAAAATAACAAAATAAAATCTCTAAAACTTCCATTGAACTTGTTAAATTCATGTTTATAATAAGCAACCATGTCTAAAGTTACTAAGAGGAAACATGTGATGAATGAAGCTCTCTGGGATGACTACGAGCTGCCTAAAGAGAACCAAAGTATTGTTAAAGTTTTGAGAACTAAAGGCAATAATTTACATGAGGTAAGATATCTTACATATAACATTATAGTAATGAATGGGCAAAGGTAAGTACCTACGCCTGCCGGCAGAAGGCAAGTCTATATTATTTTATGAAATTATTTTTTTGAAAAAAATAATGTTAGTAGGTACAGTAGACTCTCGTTAATTCGAAACTTGAGGGACTCTTAAAATATTACGAATTATCGAGTCTGTAAAATATCAAATGATTCGAAATTTGTGAGAGAAAATACATAAAACTTCGAATTATTAAGTGTTGATCAATTACTTATCTGCTTATTTCTTTTTCCAGATTACTACACCAACCGGCGAGGAATACTTGGTGTCAATGCCAACAAAATTTAGAAAAAACATTTGGGTGAAAAGAGGAGATTACATTCTAGTGGAACCAATAGCAGAGGGTGATAAAGTGAGAGGTGAAATAGTGAAAATAATGAACAAAGACTCTATCAAATATTATAAAGAAAATAATGTGTGGCCCAAAGAGTTTGAGGACAAAAAAGAAACTGACGCTGATGGTGACGACGAATTATTTGTGAACACTAACAGAAAACCTATGATGACTTATAGTGAAAGTGATTCAGATGATAGTGATACGAACGATAGTGATGAAGATAGTGATAGAAAATAATATTTTTTGGCTATATTCTGAATATTTTATACACAAACCTTTTTTCATGGCTTACATGCTTTGATAAGAGCAGCTATAGCATGTTTGGCTATAGGTTATGGACCATTATGAGAATCACATAAATGTCATTTCCCAGAACAAGAATAATGGTATTATAGTCCATGCGGAACTAGTTGGCTGTGCCTTAGGTATGTGAGCAGTGGGATGAAGGGGCGGGGGTGCATTACTAAGTACGTGAGTTGCAAACCGCTGCCTCACCCCTGTCCCCACCTCAGCGGCCAACTAGTTCCGCGTGGATTATACTTACTTCCATATATGAAAATGGACTATGGGGCAGTTAAATTTCTTTTTTTTATTGATGGGTTATGTTTCAATGTTTTAAAACATTATACAGGTTGGCTGGGACATACTGACACACATGGATTCAGTACATGATTCTGGACCTCATTGCATTAAAATTTTTCATAAATCAAAAAACAGCTGTTCCTACAAAAGTGCAAGACCTATTTTACATCAATGTCCCTGCTATCCTGTATTATTGTATCTTCTGAGACTAACCCCTTTACCAATAAACATATTATATCAGATGAATAGTTACTCTTTCAGTCGTCAGTAATTTGACTTTCGAAAGAAGAAGGCAGTGTTGTGTAACTATACAGACACTATACATTGTTTATTGGTAAGGAGGTAAGTGAATAAAACCTCTGTGTAATTTCAGCTTTAATATTGAATTAATTGAGCCAATTTATTATATTGTTGAGCATGAGCATTGTTACTGCTAGAATAAATGAAATACATTTTGATCTATGTTTACTTTAATTTAAGTAACTGCAATATTAACCCTTCTTATGCTTAAACGTGGATCTATGCGAGACACAATGGCTTTATAATTGTGTCTATAATTACAGCATTAAACCGGTTAAAAATATTTACAATTGAATCAACACCTTAACAGTAATTTATTTGAGATCATTAAATCTGGCCCAGCCATTGATACATAAAGCAGACGATTTTTATTTTTACATCTGCCATTTTGTTTTTTTTTCTAAATGGTGGCCACTCATAAAACTTGAACACATGGAAAACGCTGAACATTGAAGACTTGAAAACATGAAAATAAATAAGACTAAAGAAACAATTTATCTGTCAGGATTTACATACACACACACACCTTCCCATGGCAGAAACAACTACAATCCTTACATACTCCTATCAGATTTTCTTTTGATTTACCCATTAAAATGCAATATTAATAAAGCAATATTGTTAAAATAAATGTTATTACAAAATTCACTTGTCTGAATTTTTATACCACAATTTTCTAAAAATACTTCTTGATCTACGATACAACAAGGTACATGTAGCTCTAGCAAATGCACTAGTAATTTAAAATATGAAATTACTTTTTTCACTTAATTTAAATATAGTAGGATTATTATAATCTCAATTCTCATAATAATTTATGTATTATTTCAAACAGTTTATTTAATATCTGCATCAATATCATCAGCCATTATGTATTCATAAATTCTTTTGATAAGTTCAACGGATTTGACTTTGGACCATCCGTCAGTCTTAGTAATCAGTTTCGCCTGACCGTCTTTGATAAACTCCAGAGTTAATTGTTTCAAGGTGTTAGCAGAGTGGAGGTCGGCCAGTTGTAATGTTTCAATTGCATTTTCAACAGTCAGCTTCTTATGCAAAGCTTCCTCACAGAGACTCTTCAGCCTACTGAGCTGATAGTAGTCTGCTGCAGCAAGCAACTTCTCTGGTATCTCATCAACCCTTGGAGCTTTGTCACTGTAGACAAAAGTTAGGACTTCTCTTAGAACTTCAGACTCAAGTGGGGAATCGACAACATTAGTGTAGCATTCAGTTGTGTTATGCTCAAAATGAGCTTTCAGAACTGCACTTCGACTGGCTAAAACTGCCTTGTGCACCTTATATTCCACTAGCTCAGCAGATTTCATGGTTACATCAGAAAACAAGCCATTGTTGAGTAAGTTTTCGAAATCATTACTCAATTGAGCCTCAGGTATATTGGAGCGATCTACTTTTATATCATTAGTTACCATAAACTGGAATTTTAGTCTTAGACTACCATCACTTAGCAAGAATATGTCTCTGCCGTCGTAACTGGCTATATCTCGCTTGAACAACGTAGCTAAGTACTGCCATTTATTCGCCTGAACGGTGTGATACTCCTTTATGACTATAGATCGCTCTTCGAATCTTTTCAAACATATTGTCAGAATTGACTTCAAGAACACGGGAGCAGGAGACAAATAGTAGATTTCAATGATGTCATTATCCCTCCCCAAGAATTGCATTTTTAGTTGGAATCGTGATTCTGATAAGTCGGCCGGATCCTTAGATTTTTCTGTGCGAAACTCTCGGGTGGTTTTATTTTCTAATAGAATAATAAAATTTGGCACAGTCCATATTATGGTGTTTATTTTAGTTTGTCCCTCGGTGCGGGTTGTATAATTAATACTAGACATTTTAATGGTAAAAATTTAAAAACGAGGATAATCTTATTTATTTACAAGCGACACACAAGAATTCAACCAATTCGTCATTAACTTGTCAAATGTCAATGTCAAACTTCAAAAGAGAGAACATACATGGCTGAAATCTGAAATTCACCAATAAAAACACAGCAGTAATGTTCTTTACATAAAAAACTATCAATTTAATCGACTAAAACTTGACATTCGCCGTAGTTTACAAAGCAAGTTTTAAATAAATTAAATGTGCTGCATCTAAAAATAATAAAAATTGCTTAGAGCACGTCGTGGTAGTGAAAATCGTTTGAAATTAAAACACAAAATTAACTTTATCTATCTTATAAAACCCATGCAATTCCAAGTTTGCCAAAGAGTTATAAAATAATAATTGAGTGAAAGACTAGCAAAATACACATATACGCATAGCATTCTTCGTAAAAACATCCAACATTTTTTGCTCGACCGACGACGTCGATATTTTCGCTCTTGGAGTTTTCTTTCCCATTGTTTTGGATAAAGAATTGATTTGACAATACGATTTCACTATCTAATCTATAATGAATGTGTGATCGTAAAATAATCTTGTTGATTAACTATCAGTGATTTATCGTAATGTAATAAACGTTCGATTCATCAAAGCGTAACAGTGAGAGGTGAAGATTACTAAATAAAAAATTCTTATTTTTTTCTCGCGACAAATGTTATTTGGTGCTCATTATGGAGGATTATAAGTTTCTATTTAAAGTAGTGTTAGTTGGTAATGCGGGGGTTGGGAAAACATGTTTGGTGCGTCGCTTTACTCAAGGTCTCTTCCCACCTGGGCAAGGTGCTACAATTGGTGTTGATTTTATGATTAAAACTGTAGAAGTTGACGGTGAGAAAGTGAAGGTGAGTTCCTTTAACATGTACATATTTGGCATCACTATTGCATCATTTTTATTGCTGAAATTGGCACTTTAAACATATTTTGTTAATGTTATTGTTGCTAACAAAGACCTTGTGTACATGAATCAGATGTCCTTGTATCAAATTAATATCATGCAACAAAAACAATAAGAATCTGATATCCTTAGACGAGTCTGTGATTGAGTTTTATCATAAGATTATTAATTTGTTTTCATCAAACCAAAATCAAAGGTGAAAGTTACCAAAATTACTACCTATTCATTTAAAAGAAATTATATCATAGCTTTCAATGCGATTAGAAACTACCGTTATGATATTTTTTTTCTGCTTTAGTGCATAAAGTGATACAACAAATCACTTTTTAAATGAATTAGCTATTACTTTTATTCAAATTACATAATTAGATAATAAACATGCATGAATCATGATAACACAAATCAACAAATTATCTAAAACAAGTTTTGAGTAATTTATTATTAATACACATACATAATCTTACACCTTCTTTTCATGGGCTTAGACAGAAACTACAGAACCCCACCTGTTACATTCCTTGCATACTCCTTTTTCAATGTTTACATGGTCATACCTGTAAGCAAGTTGCAAATACTATGCACCTGACCCTTCTGAAGAACATCACCAATTTTTTAATTTTTAACTTTTTACTAGCTCCACCCCGGGGTTTCACCCACGTAAATGTCGATCCCGTGTTAATATGGGGATAAAAAGTAGCCTATATGTTAATCCAGGGTGTCAGCTACCTCCATGCAAAATTTTATCAAAATTGGTCCAGCCGTTTGAGTGTGAAGAAGTAACAAACACATACACTCGCAAACTTTCGCCTTTATAATTATAATATTAGTGTGATAATTAAATATGCAAGGAAGGATCATTAACAGTCATGCTTCATACTCGATTATCCATGTCAATCTTAAAAAAAACTACTACTTTACTAAAAATTTACTTACTTAAAGTATATATTTTTTTAGTTGCAAATATGGGACACAGCAGGTCAAGAGAGGTTCCGTTCCATCACACAGAGTTACTACAGGTCTGCTCATGCCCTTATATTGGTGTATGATATATCTTGCCAGCCAACATTTGACTGTCTGCCGGACTGGCTCCGGGAAATTGAGGAGTATGCCAACAATAAGGTTCTTAGGATATTAGTCGGTGAGTAAAGAGTTAATCATTACTACAATTACATGCATTAGTTATAACAATTATTATGTTTACTCCATAAGGAATGAAAGTGTGATGTATGGACAGCGTCAGAGAAAAGGAACCCCCTTTGGTAATGAGTCGTTACCAAAGGGGGTTCCTTTTCTCTGACGCTGTCTGTACAATTGACATAATTATCATAATGATTGGAAAGAGAAAGTGCATTGCCTTGCCAGACCTTGTATAATCACAGTACAATTTTATTGGGTACATGACCTTATACAGGAACTTGTTAGTTCATTGAGTCATTTGACCCTAATTCCAGAACCAAAGCTGGAACTGATCAATGACATGGAGGCCATTTAGGTTAAGGACATGACATTTAAAGTGTTACTTTCCAACATTCATTGGTGTTGAAGAATGTCTAATTTGATTAATGTAAATCAAATTATCAGACTCTCTAAAAGTGTGTCGTGACAGTTCTCACGCCAGCGGTGTGACCGAACCTGAAATCGCGAAAAAAAATCAGCTGTTCCCTACATTTATGTTCGCATAACTCGTCAAAATGTAGGGAGCAGCTGATTTTTTTTTCGCGATTTTAGGTTTGGTCCCATAGTAAAATTTGTTCATAATGATGAGTAAAATCTCCCATTTCGATTTGTCGCATGTTTTTAATTTCATCCTGTATAGTAGTCACAAAATATGGCATAATAAATTACAGGTAACAAAACCGATAGAGAAGACAGGGAGATCCCGAGGCATATTGGTGAGGACTTCGCTCAGCGCCACGGCATGTACTTCCTAGAGACATCAGCCAAAGAGGCCGAGAATGTCGAGAGATTATTCATGGAGATAGCTGTTGAACTTATGGAGGTAAGCTATGATAAATTATGTTTTTTTTTTCATGTCAATTGGTTCTAAAAACACGGAAAAATAAGTTTTTGTTTAAAACTAGATGAGCTTGGTGCACAATCGGTTCCACGACTGAGAAGAAAGACTGAAAAAAACTCAGAAGTTTCTTTTAAAGTCCAGGCATTATCTTGGTCAGACCATATGAGGACAATGCAAACTAATGTCTGAGATGGTCACCTCTACACCATATTTATTGCTCTAATAGGGAAAATTATGTTCCTAACAATCTTTGTTGCTTGACATGGATTGCGGGTGGTGACATAGAAAATGGAAAAATTTCAATTCAAAATTTTTGTATAAGGTTCATATTCGGTCTGCGCAAATATGACCACGTTTCCGAATTTCGTGTGAAGCTCAAGTGGTTACCAATTCGCCTTCGTCGGAATGCTCATATTCTTTCCCTTTTGTACAATGTTCTCTTTTCCCCTTCCACCCCTCTCTATCTCAAGAAACGTTTTCAGTTTCTTTGTGACTCCCACACGAAATTGTTAAGGTCATCAGATAACTTAAAGCTCAAAATGCCAACGCATTCCACAACTTTCCTTGATAAATCCTTTACTGTCCAGGCCGCTCGTTTGTGGAATGCGTTGCCAGTTGAAATAAAACGCGCGCAGTCGTTACACGTGTTCAAAAGACTTGTAAAGGAACACTACTTGTCGTTGTGATTTTGTCCTAACTGCTATCATCTACTGTCTTATTTTATTTTCGGTGCTTATAATTATTTAGTATGTATGTATATATTTAAGTATCTATAATTTTGGATATGTATTTATCTGTGTATCTATTTTATTGTATTGTATACATAATATTTGCACCAACAACAGCCCCATTTTATGTCCAGGAAAATCACTGTCCATTCCATGGTTGCCTGGAAGAGATCGCAGAAAGCGATAAGGCCGCCCATTGTATATTTTGTAGTGTTTAATGTGTTTATTTCATGTTATGTATTTTTGTGGTGTACAATAAAGTATATATAAATAAATAAATAAATAAATAAAATGGATTTTAGAGAATGCCAAATTTCGCCAAATCGTTTTTTTGTAACATAAAACCGCAATGTCTAGAAACCACAAGCTATGGCCGCAGAAGTGACTAAATGGAGTTTTGTTGGCTGCAAACAGAAGGAAAACTATTATCTTTACGTTCGGTTGCATGGTGTAGTTATTATTTTATTGGTATACATCATCATACCATAAAATAAAAGAATGAGTCATAGTTAGATTTATTAGGAAACAAGATATCTATTGCTTTGTAAGTTTGTAGTCAAGTCCTTGGCACTTCCCACAATTATTTCCGGCTACGCTAAATACCAAAAGTGGCCGTGGAAAATTATCTGACAATGGATTTTACTTGTATTATCTCTAATGGATATCGAAACGTTTACAAGTGTTTACTTTTAACTAAAACTGTTGAGTAACTATTAAATCCAGTTGACACTGAAAAAAAAAAACAGATCGATGGTCATACGTTGACAACTCGTAACCCACATTTTTTCGCAAAATGAGTTACGAATGTCAAAATTTTTTAACTGTTTTTAAATTACAAGACGTTTTGTTTTTAAAAACAATTGTGTGGAATAAGAATACAGTAGATACACTTATATCTAATGGGTTTTCTCACGTGTGCACCGCAAAACCAATGCTGATTTTGCGGTTCACACGTTTGGATAAATTAGGCCACTGGGCCACAGGTCGACATACTCGATATAGTCACATCCTGTCATTTGGGTCATGGATGTCAGCAACCAATTATTTCATGCTCAACTAAAAATAAAACGTCACTCACACTCCGTGTGCATTTTATGTTATTTTTATTTGTTTTTGACATGAACATTTTACGTTCCAGCAAGCTAAATGCAAGGAGCTGCCAAAATACGACGGCAGCTTAGGACCAATCAACGGCAAGACGACGTCGGTAGGTGACGGTTCATGTTGTCTACGCTCGTAGACTTAACGAATTTATCTCATTGATATTAATAGCTGTTAACATGCTGCGGTGTTTTTGAAAAGAGCCTTTTTTTTTACTACCGTTGAGTAGTTGGCTTCAAGGATGAAAATCAGCATCTTAATTGCGTAACAACTTAACAAGTGCGTTAGTGATAGTCGCTTCCATTTTGACAGTTCAACAACATCCATTGCGTTGTGATGATAAATTGCGTAACACACTAGACGAATTTTTTAAACGTGTGAAGCAATGGATTCTCTTCAAAATCCAGTGAAACATAGCGTCATAGCGTGTTACAAAATTGGGGTGCAATGAATACTGTTAAAGTGTCAAAATGGAAGCAATTGTCATTAGCGTCAATGTTTCACAATTTGGCTGCGGAACGCCCGAGGTTTCTAACCTACTTAAACACGTAGACTATTCGAAGCATTATGGCAATGCATCGCTGGTGATGGGTCTAAAATAATGATGACGCTGCAGGATATCCGAAAAATAACAAAAAACTAGATGAATGGTTATTTAGATTGGCAATTCCATATGTCTGACTTTTCTTTATGACAGTACATTATACTGGGATAATTTAGGACTAGTTACCATTGCTTACGATATTGACAATAAAGGAATTGAGATTTCTTGCTAACGAATTAATTATTGATTTTTATTAATTTTTTGTTAGTCGTTACGATCTTTTTTATAATGTTTTTTATTTATTTTATATTCTTGCCAACGAACGAAGGACTGAAGAGAATTTTAATTTGTATATTTTGTTTTTTAATTGATTTATCTTTTCAACAACACCGCATCGAACGTGTCGTGTATTTCGTAGAACGGAGGTCATTCCACTCGCTTTTAAGTGCTGGGCCGTTGTCACAATGTCATGACGTCATTGTCATATTGTCATTCGTCAGTCACTAATTCGTGTCAATTCGTAGATGTAGTGTGTCGGTACCATTATATTGCATATCAAGTGTTAATTCTATTTATAGTGTAAAATTGAGACCAAACATAGGTTTACTCGATTCAATGTACATACATGCATAAATACATAACGTTAAATAGACGTCAGCGAAGAATAGTGAAATCTTTGACGGAAACTAATAAAAAACCACTTCAAAATGTTCAATAATAATTATGTTATTAGTATTAGAGATCTCGCTTCCCAACTTATAATTTGTGTATTTAATGATATGATGTATTAGCTTCAGTTTTGCATTTAATATTTATATACATTTCCCTCTAATTAATTATTTAATGACGCCTACCTAATAGTGTGCGACTGTCCTAACATGTCTTAAAAAAGGACACGTTTTGATTATTTGTTTTATTCTTTGGTGGTTTGATGCATGAAAATTACATATAATTGAGAATATAAATTTATATACCATGCGGGCAAATTACAATACATTCCGAATGCCTGCTAATGTAGCAACACGAACAAACATTAAGGCGCGTCCTCACTAGGGCCACGGCCACGCGGCCCCAAAGCCTCACGACACACGGTCTCATGAGGGTGTTTGCTGTTGTTTGCAACGCGTCCCCATTATAAAAACTCATGAAGCTCGGCCGCACAGCTTGGCGTCACGGAGCCGCTCGGCATTAGTGGAGACGCGGCTTACAAAAAAAGCAGTTATATCTAATAGAGATGTTTAAAAACTAAACTTTTTGTCTTCCTTTCTAATAGCTACTGCGACGTATTTTAGTCGATTCAAATCGATACCATTGATTATTTTTTTATTCAGATACTTATTGATTAAAATCTTTTGAATACTAATAATTCAATCGGGTTCACGTAATTAATATTGGATCTTCGTGTGAAGAAAGGTAGCGTGGAGATAATTGGATTATATTACAGAACGTGGTCGTTTTAAGGTGTAATTAGTAATAAGTAATTGCATGTTGTAAATCAATTATCTGTCAAGATCGTTGCTAGTCTTCGCTGCTAACGTCAAAAGAGTCGTGACATTGTCTCAATGTAACCAAGTTATACAATTTTGCTGTTTGCAACTTTTGTAATTATTATTATAATGCAATTTAGTGTAGACCTCGATTGTTTGTAAAAATGTTTTAAAATTGTTATGTACTAAGACGTCTTTAGTTCCTGGGTAGTTTATATAAAGAAATTAAATTAGTTGTACATTAAAGGCAGCTTGATTTGATCGGTTAATTTTTTTAAATCATAAAAAAAGAATTATTGAAACAGTATAAGTAAGAATTAATGTGTACTTATTATTATTTTGAAGTATTATTAAATGTATTACTTAATTATAGTTTTGAAACATTTTTACACAATTTGAAGGAATTATTAGATCGCCTCTCGGAATGGTTATCTAGATAATGTAGGATAATCTTACTGAAATACTATTTTGTAGACAGTTGACTAGAATTTAATGTACACTAATATTAAAAGTTAGAACTGAAAGTAATCACAGGAATTACAGAATCAGAGACTGTTTTACTACAGGACAATATGCATGTATTGAATGAAATTGAAGGTAAGGCACAAAGCTAGGTTACTCGTAAAAATCCCTAAATTGATGTGACAAAAATGTAAATCAGAAAAACTCTGGGTAAAATAACAAGCCTTGTAATAAAAGACAAAAAAAGGTAAGAAAAATATATCTGCCAGTATTCCAATGCAGACAGCACTTGAAATAATGCAGATGTTTTTTTACTTTGCTCTGTACATGCTCCAAAAGTATTTAAGTCCGTATGTCATAACTTCAATTTCATTAGAAATATAGACTTTACGTGAATAAAAGAAAAGTGTTGACAAGAATGTTGTACATGTTGATAGAAATAAGGCCGATTTTTGTTACATTCCTCATAGCTAAACTTAGGATGTTCTGGTGGAAGCGAATTGTCTATCGCATATTTTTAATGGTGGAAAATATGATAATGTGATCTCCCTTAAGCGTAATATTTTTATTTAAAAAATGTTTTACTGTGCGTTCGGTTATCATAATACTTTTATTATTTTGCAACTACCTAATTAAGCTACATAATAGTGTTTTAGTAAATTGTTAATTTTAACTTAGCGTTAAACAATAATATTTATTATTTTCTTGTTGTAGGTGCCTATTTTGAAATTTTATACGTTATTTTTATACTAAACATCACACTAACTGTTTAATGCACTTAAATGTGAATTGTTTCAAATTATTTTTATATTATAGTTAAATATTTCATGTTGTTCGTAATTTTGTGCAATATAAAGTTTATTTTTGTCGGCCACACTTGCCTAGTTGACAACGCTAAGTTTTATCAATACATAATAATATATTTTATCATGTTATAAATTGCGTACTTTTTATGCTTTTTTATAATGTTGAATTTGTCAGATACAATTTAAAGTTGGTTTGTGGCTGGTTGCACTATTATTGGATCTGAAATATCTAATTGAATAAATGTGTCTCCTTATTACATTGATTATAATTATTGTATTGAAATTAATCCTCACCAAAGACATTGAATTATTGTAATACTCGGATTATAATAAATGATCACTTTGGATATAACTTGCTGTTGTTTCAATCGCTTTAGTTGTTAAGATTTAGGCCGTTTCCTATTGTAAGCGATCATCGTGCGAGTATGTGATCATTTCACTGATTTTTGTTCGAAAAGCCCGAACGCGCCCCCTGTCGGCGCGACAACGCACCACGCACACGCTTTCTGGTCACCGAACAAACGTACGCGACGGCGACGATCGCAAGTAGGACTGCTTTATGACGCTTATGTACTACAAGCGAGCGACCGCCACTAATGGCCAGCGAGTCACTAATGGTTCTATAGATAAGTAAAATAAGTGTAGGAAATTGCCTGCTGTGCTCAATTTATTCTTCAGCTCTTGTGGTGGATAATACTCTCCAGCAGACAAAAGATGAATGAGAAGTCAGCTTATACTGGAAATATGCATGGTGTTTACCAGTATCTGTGGTGGGTGGTGGCCATCATATCTTATAACTTATAATTAAAACACCATTTAAAAAAAAATGTATATTAGATTTTCAGATTGGCTAATAAAGTACTTTGATCCAATGACATTCATGACCTATAAATAATACAGTAGACTGTAGGTAGAGCATTATTTAAATAAAAAAAAATCATTACTAGTATCATACTTCTGTGTAGATTGGAACGCACAATATTAGTGATGTAGCAACAAACTAATAATTGAAAATCTACTAAAAGAAATGCATAGGTTCACCTCGAACCATTGTTGTCATCTCAATCAATACCTTGTTTTCTATGAGATAAATGAAAAACCATCAAAACATAGCGATATCATAATAAAAGTTAATTCTGTTCTGGATTAATCGATTTCAACGTAGCTGTCATCGGATGGCATCGACTATCATGTTTATATTATTTATCGATCCACTCTAATGTCGCTTTGAAATGGCCGACGTTTAGGGGGAGTGTCTAGCGGAAATCGAATTTCTGAGTAATTTTTACCAGATAAGGTGAGTAGTTGACCGTAAATTATAATTGTTATGATAACCAAAACAATATAAAACATAAGTGGACCCCAAAACTATGGCTTTATAACAGTTGAAAGCATTTCCGGTACGACAGCCGGCCGAGTTATTCAAAACAAAAGTGTTTTTACGGTATTTTGTAGTATTTCATCCAGGTATTTATGGTGTTCTGTTACAACTTTACGATACAGTAAAATAAAGAATCTGTGTTCCGAATAAAATACCCATTTTCTGTTACAATTTCTTTATGTGATCATGGTACAAAGAAATACTGTATCTATGTATGTGTAGCCTGTAGCCTGGTTTTTTCTAATTAGAAATGCAATTAGTGTATGTGTACTGTTTATTGTTGGTCAAAAATACCGTAAGGCAGTGTTAAATTCGTTTTTGAGTAATAAAAATATTTTTATAGAACTTTGTAAAATTGTTTCAGACCTAAACACCTCCACATACATTCCAAATTTAAAGACTGAGAAACTTTTTAAAAAAAAAGTGGATAATCATGGCTTGGCGTTTCAAAGCCTCTAAGTATAAAAATGCGGCACCGATTGTGCCTAAACCAGAGGCATGTATTAGAGATATTTGTGTTGGATCATATCAGACTTATGGGAACAACATTTGTGCGTCTGCTGCCTTCATGGCCTTTAACTGGGAGCATGTTGGGTCCAGCATGGCCGTGCTGCCACTTGACGACTGTGGCAGGAAGAGTAAGACAATGCCTTTGCTTCATGCACACTCTGATACTATAACGGACATGGAGTTCTCCCCATTCCATGATGGATTGCTAGTGACCGGATCACAGGATTCCCTGGTAAGTCTCACTGTTTTAAAATTAAATACTTTTAAGAATGTCTTTGTTGAACAAGTTCCAACAATATTTTGTAGAAGTCCCTGGTTCTATTCAATTATTTTACACATTGAACATTGTACAACTATGAAAATAAAAAAAAAACATGAAGTGCATGACGTTCATTCATTACACCATTATGTATCATTTCTTTATCTAACTGATCCTGTCTCTGCATCCTTTAAATAAATTTGAATTAGAAAGCTAACTTCATTCTAATAGTCAATAGCAAGCATTGCTATTGCATGAGTTTCTCCAACCTCAACCCTCCTTATTACTTAAAAGAAATAATAAATTATGCATATTAGTATTAAACTGGCGGTTTATTGTATCAAATAAAAAAAAATAAGACATTTAATAAATAAAAAGGATTGAATTCCATAGAAGGTCCTTTAAAACAGGTCCTAGCTATGCCAATATATCATGACCAGCAACAATTTAATATTTTTTGGCTCCACATGATATGTTAGCATTGTCTATGTGCACACATTAACATAGACCTCCATACTCACTGGAGTGTGGAAACTAGATTTTGACTTTCCAATGGCAGTATTTTAGCTAATAAGACTTGAAGATTTCTATTAATGTGTTTAAACTTCAGCTAGACTAAATGCATAATGTTCACACTTATCTTAAATGGGAGTAAGCATAGTTAACAGTTTCTTAATGACAATTGAATTTGATCAGCTGGTGCTGTATTAAGTCGGTTTAATGCCATCATCATTACAGTGTAAGAGAGAGATGGAGCTATACGGACAGACGGACGGACAATGCTATTGTAATTTAATGTTTTATTGATGACTTTTTAATGTAATGTATATTTAACTAGCTGCTGCCCGTGACTTCGTCCGTGTAAAATCCTATCCCAACTAATATTATAAATGCGAAAGTAAGTTTGTTTGTTACTTTTTCACGCCTAAATCACTGAACCGATCATCCTGAAATTATGCTTATACATTGTCGAGTGTACAGAAACGGACATAGGGTACCTTTCATCCCGAAAAAATTGCTGTTCCTGAGGAAAACAACAATGCACATGGTGCCATCTATTATCATAATTACTTAATTTTTTTTACTTGTACATATTGTTATTTTAAGACTTAGCTTTTAAATTGTGTAAATATTTTACTCTTTAATAACACACCCATAAAAAAAAAACACTTGTTGTTTTCCTCGGGAACAGCACTTTTTTTTGGGAGTGAAAAGGTAACAAACAAACTTACCTTCGCATTTATAATATTGCTTAGGATTGTAATATTTTAATTAATTCATAATGTAATGTAATGTTTCTAATATTTTTAATTTAATTTAACATGCATGCATATGGACTGGTTCCGAAATAAATGAATTTATTATTATTATACATGGCCAATGGTAGCATCCCTTTTTGGACTGATTTGATGATGGTAGATGGTGGTAATACTTTGTAACACGGCCTCTTTACAAAAAATATTTAAACTGATTTCATTGTTGCTACTTTACAAGAGCTGCCATGTGATTTGACAGTAGATTACTGACCATGGTCCCGGGTACCTTTGTTCCCTTAATAGTTCCTAAATATTTCTCAGTAGCAGTCCAGGTCCAGTTCCATGTAATAAAAGGCGAGCCTATTGCCATCAACTGGGCACAAATAGTCCGAATTTGGACTCGGTAGATAGCAATTGGCTCCCCCCACAGATATAGATACACATAGATAACGCAAGAGCAACTACTTCGCGTGCCAAAAATCGCACTAGCTTACGTTCAAAAATCGTAAGCCGCCACTTTCGCGCTCAGTCTTGTGTACTGCTGGCTGGGTGAGCGTGAGCGAGAGCGCGAGCTTGTGACGTCATATAGTAGGTGGTAAAAAAATGGCACGCTTGGTTTTCATACAGTTCGTAATACTTGCGTTATCTAGGTCTATCTATATCTGTGGCTCCCCCCTATTACATGGGTCTTAAACATAACTGTCGAAATGTGGGTGTACTATCGGTACAGCTCTGCCTAACTCTATGTGAAATACAGGCGTGATGTTATGTGTAGAGTTATTCTAACAGACAGACTGTACTGCATCATTTTCAACTGTGTAAGCAACCACAATTTTTTATAGTGCAAATAGCAAGCAATGATACAATACATTAATAAGGAATCTTAATCTTAGAGCAGTGGTGGGGTCGTAGGTTCGAACCCAGACAGGCACTTTCCTTTGTGTAAAGTATTTCATCACCACCACTGCTCCCAAAACGGTGACAGAAAACATTGTGAGGAAACTGGCATGTTCTAGAACCAAAAATTCGAAAACATGTGTCATCTACCAACCCGCACTAGGCCCGCGTGGTGGATGACGGCCCACTCCCTCACACTGAGAGGAGGCCTGTGTCCCAACAGTGGGAACACTAGGCTGATTATGACTATGATCTATATCTTTCTATTTTAATAATAAAGCTAAAGAGTTTGCTTGAACGCGCTAATCTCTGGAACTGCCAGTCGGATTTGAAAAATTATTTTCGCATTTGATAGCCCAATTCTTGAGGAAGGCTATAGGCTATATAACATCGCGCCAGGACCCTTAGGAACCGAGCAAACATAAAATAAAAACGAAGTAATAGCGCTGGCAGGTGATGCGATGCGACGGGGTGGATCGGGTTTTTTTTTCACGGTCGAAATCCTCATGGACTTCCTCTATCGTGGGGGTGACAGAGGGGCATGCCGGGCTCTTACCGGCTAAAACCACCGCGGTGTTCCGCCTCTACCTATGGCCGGGGTTGCGGGATTCGCATAAGCATTCACCGCTCCCCCGACAGTGGATGGGGGTACAAGAAATTTTACGCGGACGAAGTCAAGGGCAGAAGCTGATCTCAAATAAAGCTAATATGTGACAAGTCCAGTATTAATGATTTATTTTCTGTAAGTAGGTTTGTACAAACACTTTTACACGTGAATCATATTTTTTTTAAGCTAGATGAGGTCGGCGTTTCCTATCTGACTACTCTGAGAAGAAAGGCCGAAACAAACTCAGAGGTCACAGTCTCTTTTAAAGTCCAGACAAAATCTTGGTCAGATCATGTGAAGACCATGTCGATTGGTGTCTGAAATGGTCTTTTGAGGAAAGAACCACACAGATTGAGCGGACCTGTCCAGTCAGTGCGCGCTTTTGTCAAAAATCGTGCAGCTCAACTCAGAACTTGAGGAGCTCAACGATTCGACGAACAATACCAAAAATAGTAAAATCATTACTGGCAGTAATACTAACATGTCGGTATGAAAGTTATAAAAATTGATAAGTTCCTATACCAATGTAAATAGATAAAGTCACACTTATCTCATGGAACTTGTACTAGAGATAAAACAGTTGTCATTTTGTTTCATTCAATTGATGCACATTTCTATGGCGTTGTAAATGCCGCAATTACGATCCCAAAAAAGGTAGGTAGAGATGTTGTTACTTATGTATAAATTTACTAGCTGCGCTCCGCGGTTTCACCCGCATAAGTGTCGATCCCGTGGGAATATTGGGATAAAAACTATCCTATGTCCTTCCCTGGATGCAATCTATCTCTGCCAAATTTTATCGAAATCCGTTCAGTGGTTTAGGCGTGAAAAGGTAACATACAGACAGACAGACAGACAGAGTTATTTTCGATATTATAATATTAGTATGGATAAGTTGGTCTGAAGTTTATGCAGCATACAAAAACGCATGGTGATGTCTTTAGCAGTATGAGACGCCGCATAGGTACTGAATGTATTTGTTACTATTATAAAACAAAGAGCTTAAAATAAATTGTTTGGCAAAAGTAAATGCTTGTTTAGGAAAGTAAGTACTTCGTGCCTTCTTGGTCTAGTAGTCGCAAGCGCTACTGCAGAGCGTGGAGGTCCTGGGTTCGATTCCCAAACTCTGTCCGCCCACCAAGTAACCCCAGGGAAGACGGTGGCACAGTGGTCACGTGCTGCCGTGCATAGCGATGCTCAGGGGAGACCCCTTTACAGTCTCCCCAGGGATGTGCCTTACAGGCGTTACACGGGCGGGTTCCGGAATTGGTCTTTTAAGAGGGACCGGGACCATCCCTACGTTCTGATGGTGATCACCGGGGTTGGTTTAGTGAGGTGAAAATCCCACACTACCCGACCTCCCTCCCCGGAGGTCGGGTGCCTTTTGAAGGTTTCCCACCGAAAACAAAAAAAAAAAGGTCGGGCAAAGTGTTGTTTGGGTTCTTCCAAAAGGATTTTCTAAGTAGCAGCCCGTAGTCTGGATTTGTGCCTGGTTGATGCCTATAAACATGGCAAAATGTGGGTGTTACTATAGGCACATCTCTGCCTCACCCTTTGAGGATTACACGCGCGATGTTGCTATGATATTATAATGGCAAAGTTGGTGACCATATTAGGTCACTCGTAGTAGGAAACAAATAGTACCTCTTAGTTATATCATTTGTTCGTAGGAGTCCGTGGCCAAATAATAACAGCCGCACAGGTCGATCGATCAGGTTAACCTACGCTTGCCGCGGTTGGTCTGTGGATGGATGACTATCTTTACATACCGAGACCCCTCCGTGCCTCGGAAAACACGTTAAGCCGTTGGCCCCGGCTGTCATTCGTGGATCTTTGACAGTCGTTACGGGTAGTCAGAAGCCCGATAGTCTGACAACCAGTCTTACCAAGGGGTATCGTATTACCCAGTAACTGGGTTGTGGAGGTCAGATAGGCAGTCCCTTTATGTAAAATACCGGTATTTAGCTGCATTCGGTTAGACTGGAAGCCGACGTCAACATAGTTGCGAAAAGGCAAGGTAGATGATAAGTTAAATCATTTGTATTGTGTACAAACAAAATATACAGCATGTAACAAAAACCCTGTCCGATCCTTAAGGGTATTATTCGGCATCGTATTGCGAACACATATACGTAACCATTTAATGGATTTGAGATTATTATTTTTCCCCAGTGAATATAATTAAATTAAAATAAAAAATAATTTCTGACCGAAGGCAACACTGATCGCTCGACAAAGTTCACCTACAGTTTTGTGTCAAAGAAGCCGCCTGAGCGAGGCGGTTTGTATGATCCTTTGTCATGAACTCATGACCCCGCTTTGTCGCGTGCCGCCAAACAAATACCTGCCTACGTGTAGGTATCAGCTGATATTGTTTTGTGGGCATAGTGATTCGGATTTCAGACACACTCTCTGTATTTTGTGTTTCAGACTTTATTCTGTTTATCAAGAAATAATTAATTGAATTAAATGTAGCCCTGAAAAGTGCTTTTTTAAATGTGATGTGCTTTTGGCAATGTACTAACCGACTGCAGGTATCAGCTTATTAAAACGTTCACTGGTTGTTCTTGCATACTTCGGCGATCGTGTTCCACATGTCCACCTCCAACACTAACACACATTCGACACCTTTTCACTAAATTTGCTTGAACACTGCCTGTGGTATACACGCGGTTATGCAGGCGTTGGAACGCACGCTCCGACGGTACTGTCACACCTGGTCTATTCGCGAAACGCACCTCATACGTTCTACGCGCAGCTGCATAATTGCAGTCGGTCTTGCCTAAACACATCAACATATTAAAATACTGATTGGAATACTTACGACATTGTTCACGAAACGATAGCGTGTGATACGTACGGACGTCCGGTCGGAAGCTATCTCCACGAGAGACTGGCAAGAAGTAGCGTGCCGGTAGGCAACGAGTCGGCGAGATCAAAGAGTCGGCGACTAGTTGAAAGAGTGCCTACTACGCGGTAGCGTAGGGCGGTGTTCTTTGAAATAAAAACTTTTTAACAAAAAAAAAAAAACCGACTTCCAAAAAAACACTACAAAGTGAAAAATAACTTTAATTTCGGAAGTCGGTGTCTTTGGATCTGTATTTTAGTTTTTTGCCACCGACTTCCGAAATTAAAGTTATTTTTCACTTTGTAGTGTTTTTTTGGAAGTCGGTTTTTTTTTTTTGTTAAAAAGTTTTTATTTCACACTTTTTAGTGGGTCTGCTTTTAATTTATCTCAGTTACAATAGCCTAGTGTCAACTTTCTCATCGCCTTTTACAAAATATTGCTTTTACCGATGTAGGGAAGTTAATTGTTGAAGAGTTCTCCTGGTCTACCATCAGCTCCATATCACCATTCACATTGTGACGAGCATAAATTGCTTAGCAACCATGTTAAAGTATCGAATCGCAACCCGTGAAATAGTACGGAGATATTATTGAGTAGTTCCGGTGGCCATCTGTGGTCTTCATCATCAGTTCCACTTCACCAAATGGTGCTTTCCGAGAGCAAATGCATGAGTGTTACTATAAATAATTTTGAAAGAATTTTCTTTTAACTCCAAGCCGTTGAGGAGTTGTACCTTCCATCATCAGCTCATCCACCTGAGATGATGATTATCAGATGCAAATACTTAAACAGCTTTAGAAAATATATGAAAATGGTACTATGTGCCTATAAAATTTGAAGGTTGCCCTCGATTTCCCTGGGATCCCATCATCAGATCCTGACCTGATGATCATGCAACCACTTGGGAAGTATACCCTTTCAAACAAAAGAAAAATTTTCCAAATCGGTCCAGGCGTCTTCGAGAAATCGGGGAACATACATAAAAAAAAAAAAAAAAAAAAGATTCCGACGAATTGAGAACCTCCTCCTTTTTTTGAAGTCGGTTAAAAATAGGTAAAAGTAAAAAGATTTTGCCAGTGGGTGGAGTGTTGTCAACTTATGAAAATTTGCCATATTCAGTGTTAAATTTCGCATGGATTATAAAAATAAAAAATCAATAACTTTTGGTTTTTATGAGTTACATTTTTATAACCATTTTTTCTAGTACGTATGTTGAACCAGGAATACGCCTTTATTGGATCGGACAGGGTTTTTGTTACATATTGTATAATGCCGTATTGATATTGTGAGTCACACACAGCTATTATTAGCTATGGTACTTGTAAGATATACAGGAAAACGGTCCACAATAGTAAACACTTACTCGTAAGTATATTTTGAATATAAGGATATGAATGAAAAATTATTTTGTAGATATAATAACCACATCAGATTCAGAATGTTGGGCCACAAAAGGGATGAATGAAAGGCAATTGCATGCAGTTGAGACAAAAATATATAGGTTCTGGAGTGGCGACCGCGTACCGGAAGACGTAGCGTTGGAAGGCCTCCCACAAGGTGGACCGACGACCTTGTGAAGGCCGCAGGAACTCGTTGGATGCGAGAAGCACAAAACCGGTCGAAGTGGAGATGCTTGGGGGAGGCCTATGTCCAGCAGTGGACGTCTTTCGGCTGAAATGATGATGATGATGAGATTAGTATTAGCACACCCCGGACACTCCATACAAGGCTCGCAAAATAATTACCTACTACTACTACATTAAAAAATGACGTTTGTATACGTATGAATGTGTGCGTGAGGTACTTGTGTTTGCGAGCGCTCTTGTTAAAGAACTGCGACGAACACGCCGATGTGCGGGGTGAGGTGCGGTAACTGATGTTAGTGCGGGGAAGGGAGTGTCCTTTCTGTACGTAGTACTTTAAGTATTCTGTGGTATTAGTATGGATACACCAATTGCAGGCAATTTTGAATTGTCAAGGGGTCTGTCAGTCAGAAAGATGAAGCTAGTTGCCCATTCGAAAGCGTAGTATGTACGTAAGGAGAAGAACGGACAAGAAACTCCATCGAGACTCTTTGAAATCATAAAATTGTATCGACTGAACTGACTTGCACTCTAAAAAACATAATCAAAATCCAATTCATTTGTCCTAGGTAAAAATATGGCACATTCCGCCCGAGGGTCTGAAGGAGTCGCTGTCCACTCCCGAATGCACGCTGTCTCAGAAGCAGCGCCGGGTGGAGAATGTCGGCTTCCATCCGGTGGCCGATGGGCTTATACATGTTGCCTCGGGACATGAGCTCGCGTTGTGGGATCTTACCAAGCAGAAAGAAGCTTTTGGTAAGTATTTATACAATATTGGAATACTGAATTACATAGATACACTTATCCAAGTTATAGTTTCACGGCGTTTCTGTGCGACATCGGCGTCAGATGCAGATGTAATTCTGCATAAAAGATCACAATGTTGAAATACAGATGTTAATTTAAATTGGGCAAAGATCGTCACTCACTGGACGCCTGAGGCAGGACATCGCCGTCGAGGTACACCAAGACGAAGGTGGCGTGACGATCTAATATCATTTGCAGGGCCAACATGGCCAGAGATCGCACAAGACAGGGAGGTTTGGAAAAAAAACCTTTAACAAAAAAAAAAAAACATATTTTTAGAGTGCCGTATCAAAAAGTGCCAACGACGACCCCATACATGAAACAGGTTAAAGAAATAGGTAGTGTTAAATATTGTACGCTAATACGGACTCGCACTTGGCCGCTTTAAAAAAAAAAAAAACATTATAGGTACCTATAACATTTCCCAATTCCAACAGTAAACAGAGACCACGCCGACGTGATACAATCAACATTTTGGAAGAAGGACGGCAAGCTCCTCGCGACGTCATGCAAGGACAAGAAGGTTCGCATCATCGACCCGAGAGCGTCCACGGCAGTCGCCGACATCGCCAACAGCCATCAGAGCATTAAGGACAGCAGGATTGTCTGGCTTGGGGATCAGGATAGGATATTAACTACTGGTAAGAAATACCTGCAAACCAATTCCCAGAATTAAAACCGTTCAAAATGTAGTCGCAATCACATTAGAGGTACTTTTGACAGGTTCTGTGGTCTGACATGTGCGATTTTTATTACATTCTTCTGTATATTGAATTCTCTTCGCTTGTATAAGCATAATCATATTTTGTATATGAAAATACATTCAAGTCCAAACTTCCAAAGTGATTTACTTATACTTTCGGTGCGTCTATTAAACATAGTGTCATCATATCTTAATGCTCTTTTTCGTAGGAGAAGTCTCAATTGTAGATGGACTATTAGTAACTATTTCGAGTCTGTTATTATTTTTTAGCAGATTTTCATTCAAACTCCTCAAGTTATTATTTTCTAAGGAAAGAAACTTGATATCTGAACGAGCGCTCTGTATTTCTACGGTGAGATTCATTACTTGTTCACGCAATTCTTTAATAAGTCGTTTTCGTTAGTTTTATCGTCGTCATCTCATAGTTCCGGAACACTATTTGCAGTTTCATTAATTGTTTGTCCAGAAACTGTGTTGCTGTCATTTTGGGTAAAATCTGACTTTGTTTTAGTACGACGGAAGGTTATATTTTCTAGAATTATTTTTTCACAATTTTCCTTCAAAGACTTCAGAAGTAATAATTTTCTACGAAATACTAAAATATTTTTTGTAGTGGTATCCCCATTGAAAACACGACCTGCATGGCTATTCACAACCATTCGATACTCGTGCGTGATTACCGTCAATCAGTGCTATCGACAGAGTCCTCTCTAAGTACGCTACAGAAATCCTAAACCCGAAAATTAAGTCAATTTAAATCAAAGAATCGACCGCTATTTACTCTCGCGGGCAAGTTAAATAAGCTAATCGAAAATATGTCATTTTCGACACGACATTCTGTCGAAAGGTTGTGAATAGCTATACTGAAACAAAAAACTTACGCAATCCACTTTCATCAGGTTTTGACTCGAACCGTCTGCGTCAAATAATGATCCGTGACATCCGCAACCTGTCACAAACGCAGAAGACCTTGGAGCTGGACTGTTCCACCGGCATCCTGATGCCACTGTTTGATCCTGATACCAACATGCTGTTCTTAGCAGGGAAGGGAGATACTACCATATTGTATCTGGAGCTGACCGATAGGGAGCCTTATCTTATTGAGGGGCTGAGACACTCTGGTGAGTTGGTATTTTAAATCTCGAGTTCGGTATCTACAATGCCACATGCAAACTACGCGTCATACTGACGTCACGCAAATCCTGCATCTCGCAAGCAGAGTTTACCGCGCAACTAGCATAGATACAACGGCCCGACATGAATCATCGGGCAGTTGCCCGCCAAACAGGACACCCATCTGGTTGGAGGATCCTCCCTCTTCATAGAGTGTGAGTGAACTTTACATGTAAAAAACCGAAAATGCGGAACCAACGACATCGACTTCCGAAATTAAAGTTATTTATCACTTTGTAGTTTTTTTTTGTAAAAAAGTATTTTTAATTGCATGTTCCCGTGGGATATTTTCGGACAGCCACGCGAGCGAAGCCGCGGGCAGTTGTAAATACGTTTAGAGCTAAAGGGCCTTAGAAATCTTCTAAGTAATATTATTTCTTCTAATTTAAATGCTATGTTGTAGGTGAACAAACGAAGGGCGCCTGCCTAGTCCCGAAGAGAGCCCTTCGCGTGATGGAGGGCGAAGTCAACAGAGTGCTGCAACTCGCTGGCTCTTCCGTCGTGCCTATTATGTACCAAGTGCCGAGAAAGGTAAATCAAGTTTAAAAAAAAAAACAATGGCACTCCGGGAGTGCCGACAGAAGTGAAAACAAAACACAAACGGAATACTTTGCCATTACTCACTGACATATGGGATATACATTAAAACACACACAGACAGCAGAACACATCCGAAGCGGTGTCGGTTACGGTAACAGTGGCGCGAATTCAATGGTTCTTTCCCATCTCAAAAAAATGCCCAACTCGCCTAAAGAAGTTTTCACTTCAAAAATATTAGTCTTCGTTTCTTGTATTCGCATCAACTATATGAGAATTGATTATGCCGTGATTAAATTATTAGCCTGTGCGCCGAACGTACAGTCAGGGAAAATAATTGCTAATCAAATTGACACCCTAAGTCTATTTGCCATGTTGCATTCATTTCATACAACTGACATATTAGAATGACAGTTGTAATCCCTTCAATATGGCCTACATTGAAGGAATCACATGCAATATCTCGGAAACGTGATGCTTTACGAGGTTTGGTGCTATTATTTATTTATTTAATACTTCAAGCACATAAATGTACAGAGGCGGACTTAATGCCATTTTCTACCAGTCAACCTTTGGGTGATGCAGAGACAAACAGTGGTAGGTGCATTGGTGTATTATGTTTTCTGTTTGCATTGATGTCAGCTGTCGATTTATATAAGGTGTAAAAAAATTTACCGTAAAAACTTTAAGAGGTGCTTTAGACCATCGAACTGAACAACTTTCACTATGGGACCAACTCTGAAATCACGAAAAAAAAATGAGCTGTTTCATACATTTTGGCCGAGTACGAGTAGGTATTGAACTTTTGTATGAAACAGCTGATTTTTTTTTCGTGATTTCGGAGTTGGTACCATAGTGAAAGTTGTTCAGTTCGATGGTCTAAAGCACCTCTTAAAGTTTTTACGGTTAATTTTTTTACACCTTATATAGGTTAAATGCGTAGCCGCCATTTTGAAAAAAAAAAAAATGGCGGACATGTAGGTACTGCAGGCTCCATAATAAAAATCTTAAATTTTGTGCAAAGTATTTCAATTTGCGGGCTTTCTCCGTAAGTAAGGTTAGAGTTTGCAAGTTGTCAAAGTTCTCCAATCAGAAACCGGGTGAAATTGAATAAAAACAATTCTTTCTCCGGCAGAGTTACCGCGACTACCACGCAGACTTGTACCCGGACACAACCGGCTCCGTCACCTACCTCAGCGCGCCGATGTGGCTCGACAACCAAGACCACCCAGTTCCCAACATCTCTTTACATCCGGACGCCAATAATGGAACACAGGTACGTCGCTCTCAAGCCCCATTTACACGATACAAGCTTCTTGCCTCAGGTATACAATAAAATTGTTGCAACAAATTACTTGCATCGTCTAAACACTGTTTATAGTAGTGTTCATAATCTTAGATAAAATTTACATTCCATCGCCATACTTTAGTGTAATGTATTCTAAGTTTATTTTTGAGTGAAAATTTGTAACAAGAAGGTCCTAATATGTTTTTGGTTGCAATGGAATTTGAACTTTGTTAAGTATGGCATTCAGTTTGTTGTTCCATAACTTGAATTCTCAAATTCCTGGCTCTAATATAGACAGTGCAACTTTTATTGTTGCTTCAAGTTATGGTTTGCCACAGACACCGTGTAAGTCAGGCTTTATGGTTGAGTAGCTTTATGTCTGAGAATGCATTAAGATGGACATTTACGTAACTGCATGTCGTTACAATCTATTGGTTTAAATTAGTTAAGACTGAACGATGTAAAGCCGTGTTTATGTTTAACAACTTTCATAAGGTCAATTGCAGTAATTAAAAAAAAAAGGTTAATCTACAGCGTTTTCGGCAGAACGTTGAACACACGAAAATGGCAGATAGGTGAACTCGTCTGCTGCCTACCCAGCCCAAAAAAAATACCTAGGCCCCATAGTTTTTCTTTGTTTTTTATAGCCGATTTTACTATTTGCACCAAACAATAATTTTTGATGAATCTACCAATAGTCGAGATAAAAACAAAAAAAAGTGTTGCCAGTTTCGTCCATCCTACATAAAGTTATAGGCCTTCAAAGTTTAAAAACTCATGAATCGGCACCCTAATTGCGGAACACACTATCAGTCGGAATCAGAATCATTTTGAAGCAAATTTCTAATCCATTGCTTCATAAGTTCGAAAAATTTGTCTGCTCAACACGTAAATAACGCAATGAATGTTGTTGAACTGTCAAAATGAAACCGATTCCGATTGATAATGTGTTACGCAATTGCCCCGCTGTAATAAAAAAAAAATAAAAAAAACCATGGGGCCTGGGTATTTTTTTTGGGCTGGGTAGGTAGCAGACGACCCCATCTATCTGTCATTTACGTGTGTTCAACGTTCTGCCGAACACCTTGTATTGTAATTTTTGACATTGAAAGTCAATGTCAAAAATTGCTTTCATTTGCCTGCAAATGAAAGCAATTACCTGATGGATTACGACTGAGATTAGGTTATAGACTTATAATAATCATAACTTAAGTACTCGAGACTTTAAATTTTATTTGATTTTTTAATTATTATTACATCTCTCAATAGATAACTGTTTATATTTTATATTAAAGATATTAGTTTATCTCAGAAAATACCTACATCATTATTATAATATCGTCGTTGTCAAACCAAAATCTGCTATGTGCCGTTTTTTGAGATTTCAAGATTTTGACCACAGCTTTTATAGGTCACAGTGATCTGTGGTCAAAATCTTGAAATCTCAAAAAACGGCACATAGCAGATTTTGGTTTGACAACGACGATATAGTACTTTGCTAAGTAATGTTATGTAATTAACAAATGCTTCCTCTCTCCTAACTCACTTATTTTGCTGTGCCCGACCCTGTATGGGCCCTCCATAATTATGATCTAATTATAAGAATACCTACATGTGGAATGCAATAAAAGTTTTGAAACGATAGATTGTAAACGATTTGCAGTTAAGTGTATGGCCGACTTTAGAATGAGCTATTGTGTACCGGGCTGTTATAGTGTTGAAGGGGATAATGGTTACAGTCGAACATCGTAATTGGTCATATTTCTATATTTAGGTTTACTTTTCCTTGAAATAGACATGCGAATTGCATTGTTGCATGGGATAATACATTTAATGATGTTTATTATGAAAATAGGTATTTTTTTGTAAGATGCCCTGCCCTGTTGGCAGTGGATTTGGCATTAGGGCCCGCATCCTAATTGCGTAACACACTATCCTTCTCAATCTGAATCATTTTGAAGGATATTGCTAATCCATTGCTTCATATGTTCGAAAAATGTCTCTGCTCAACAACGTTAATAACGCAATGAATTTTGTTGAACTTTCAAAATGAAATCCATTGCTACTGATAGTGTGTTACGCAATGTCCCCGCCGATCACACCTACCACAACCACACCATAACGACAACACGTGGTCGGGCGCCAATTTGTATGAAAATAAATAGTTTATCCACACGGACCACATTTGGCCGACAAAATTAACCGTGTGGGCGATACCGACCATAACGCAATCACCAGCGAGACCGCGCACTAGCGACCGGCATCGCAAACACAACGTTGCGTCAACAATTTGATTTGATTTTGTAGTTACCACAACGCAACTACAAGAAGCTGCAGCGATACTATCCATTCGTAACCACTGCTTGGCCACATTTTGTCGCTGCGATGTGGTGTGGCTCTGGTACGTGTGATCAGGTCCTTAGTATTTTATAAGCAATTTTAGGATGCCAAATCTTTGAAGGAAACTAACATATTATAATTTTATTGGGGGAAGCATTGAACCTGGGAGTTAATCCCGACATTTTCGAGTTCAGAACCTAGCGTGATTGTCCAAATGACGATTAATCGAAACAAATAAGCGTCAAACAGAACGAAAATCGAATGTAAAACTCGATTTGAATAACTCGAGCGGCCTTTTTACAAAACAAGGTTTATCTTTAGAACCATATTTAAACTGTTGAGCCACTTTAAATTTCGAACTATAATCCGACATGTTAAAGTTCTTATTACAAAAACTGACGTTAAACCCCTGAGTCTAACCCCCTTATTCATAAAACTTATCAAACCTATTTTAGTTAAAATGGGGTTTGTCTCTTTCTTACACACAGAAATGACAACGTGACAGATAAAGACAAACGTTCTATAAACCTATTTTAGCTAAAATAGAGATAAAATAGGATTATGAATAAAGCCCTCAGTTGTCAATTTAGCATTAAGAACTGTACGTTCGTCGGAATAATGTTTAATATACAGTAACTGTCTCGCAGGTTTATGCTAGGTCGAAAGTTAGAACTCGTTTTGTAATAAGACGGAAGATGTCGGGAGTAAGCCAGATGAATAAAATATTAATAGTAATGAAATAACGAAATTGGTTGTTGTAGTATAATTATTTTCTGTTGCTGCATGTTTTATTTTTAGTTACGTTTTATTATTTTTCCTTTATTTTCGTAAAAGCTAGTGTTGTGCGTATTTTTAAATGGTTTACATGGAATATTAACCCATGGTTTTTTTTTTAACTTTTTTGTTATTTTAGTGTTGTGAATGAGTGGTTGAAAAGTTTATTTATTTGTATTTCAGTAGAGCAAGGTAAGTTTAGTCGCTTGTCAGTGATTTGGTGTTATTTTCAGTTTATTTAGTTATCTTGTGTGGTGCTTGTATTATTTAATATTGCGGGTGTATAAGGGTAACGTAAGTACTGCAAATTTTTTTATTTATCTCTTTTACTTTCTACATATAAGTAAATTGATTAGCAATTCTCCTTTTAGATTCATCGAGGTAATTTAGAAGAAATGGCAAAGGCTATTTTAGCAATGTCTCCGCCAAAAAAGGCGGATTCGAAAAAGCCCACCACCCCAGCTCAAATTGAAGAGCCGGCGAAAACGGTAACGAAAACTCAGGCGCAGCCAGAGCCCAAAGACGAAGACCGAATCGACTTCGTGAACGTAAAAGACCTGATCAAAGGCATGGAAAAAAAGAAACCCAGCAAAGTAGATTACCAAAAGGAAACGAACGGCTTTCACAAAAAGATCACTGATAATGGTCACGACTGTAACGAAAAGAAGAGTGATTCTGAACCAGAGAAGATCGAACCGGACGTTATTCCGCAAAAGACTGAAAAGACCGCGGAGAAGACCGAGAAGACTGAAAAGACAGAAAAGACCATTGAGAAAACTGATAGTACTGAGTCCACAGAATCTACTCTATCAAGAAGCAATAGTTTGATCAACGGTGTACCCGTTCAGGTACCGAAACCTATGCCCAGGTCCTCAATTTCGGAGCCAGGGTCCATTGATGAGCCTTCGGAAGCCCCTAAACCTAAACCCAGGACCACAACGGTACCTGGGTCTGGTTATAAGGTACATGAGGTTTGTGGATTGAAGTGTAGACCTGTAGATTCGATATCGATGTTTTTGAGTGAGTGTGAGTGAGTTATGTTTAGTATTCGTGCACTTAAAATGTTTCGATTTCTCTGCGCTACATGTCGTGGGTTCGATTCCTACAAGGTACAAATATTTTAACGGTCTACAGATAGTAGGGCGATGGACAAATTACTTCGGAGAAAGATTTTTTATGCTTAAAATATATGAGTTATTCCGGTCCGATCCCCTGAAACCCTCCTACACCCCCCTCCACCCCCCTCCACCCCCCCCCCCTCCACCCCCCCTCCACCCCCCTACACCCCCCTCCTCGATCCCCTGCTAGTTCTTCTTCTGTTTTAATCTCTGTTTTAAGCACTATAAACTTTCATTTTGATTTATTTTTAATGTGTAGTTTTCGTTTTACTAGTTACGCTGATTTAATTAATGTGTTTTATTGCGTAGTTTTTTGTTTCAACGTAAAAAAGTTTTTTTTCTGCTTGGTATGGTTTTTTAATGTTTGATTATTTTGGTGTTTTACTTCATAGTGTTTGTATAATTTTGTTTTAATTTAGTTTCTTATTTGGTCTACGATCAGACCAATTCTCGTCAACAATCAATATAATATGTAGTTAATATGAAACATAGCTATATATAGCTTAAGCAAAAATAGACATAAAAGCTTTGTCATACAGTCGATTTTCTAGTGTCGCATCACATTATATCACGAAAAATTCCGATAATATCGTTTAAAGAGTGAGTCTGACACGTTTAAATCTCTGAAATAAAATGTAATGTCCTACAGCCTCGTCTTGGTCCGAAGCCGTTCTCAGCGGCGACGGGCAACGAAGACTTCTCATTCGATAAAGTTTTCTCGGTGCCGGCCGTGCCCGGATTGACTAAATCTGATTCAGGTGAGTTTACATTTTTTTTTTTTTAAACTACACTGTCCGGCTACTGAGCAAAGGCCTCCATAAAAAAATGCCTGGAAGGATGTAGGGGACCACATCCTTTCAGGCATTTTTTTCTAGAGTCACCTCAATCTAACCACGAACCCTTGGAGCGGTTTCGCACTACATCCGATCCGAATCCGAATTAAAGATCCGACTTCAATCCGAATTTTGAATGTTTTGTTTTGGGACGGATAGAGTTCGGATCTAGTGCGCAACCCCTCAGACTAATAGGACTATGGTCACTTCGGACCGGCGTTTCTCGGATCCGGATCGGATGTAGTGCAGAACCGTTCTTACGGTACGCGTCTAGGTCGTCTCGCCACCTCTACCTCACATGTTTCTTTTTAATCTGTCAAGCTCCGCTAATGAGACACAATTGATTTTCTATTGTTTCGTCGCCAATGGGCAACGCGCGCCGCTTGACCGGTTAAATTAATTTTATTGTATGTTCGACCTCATAATTAGTTACTTTCAGCAACAATTCACAGTTAATTGAAGCTTCAATACGGTTGAATATACTGTCACAGACAAATAGAGCTTGTCGTTTTGTGTTTTAATCACCGTTTTCTTCTTAAGAGGTCATTGTACTCATCATTATGAACAACTTTTAATATGGGACCAAACCGTAAAAAAAAAAATCAGCTGTTCACACGTAGGTTCGCATAACTCGTCAAAATGTAGGGAACAACTGATTTTTTTTCGCGATTTCATGTTTGGTCCCATAGTAAAAGTTGTTCATAATGATGAGTGCAATGACCCCATAAGAGGGAAACGGTGATTAAAATTTCACCCTGTATATTCAAAGTAGTAATTCACTGCCTCGTTGGTTTAGTGGGTGCAAGTGTAACTGCTTAGCCTATGGGGTAATTGCATAACACATATGAAGTGACAATAGATCGCAATATCTTTCATTTTGATAGTTGTGCCACGTTCATTGCGTTATTTACGTTGTTGAGCAGACGATTTTTTCAAGCATATGAAGCAATAGATTAAAAATACCTTTTAAAACCCTTGGATTGTAATTGAAAGTAAGGATGTTACGTAATTAGGGCGTTGGGCGGTGCTGTTCTATCCGCGGATGGGGCGGTTTTGTTGAATTTTTCAATTAATGGCCGATTCCGTTATTGGTTAAAATTGAGACTTTTGTATCTTTACCAATAACGAAGCAAAGACCTCATAGGTGTGCATAGTAGACCCTCCCATATGGAAGTACCTATCACATGTATAATTAGCTTACGAATCTATTTATTAGGTCCTTACATATGAAATTGGCGTTTTTCGTACTGGCCACTTTAATCACGAATTTCTCCTCTTTGGTAAGGAATTCCAAATTCAAATTTGTACAGCTATTTACTCATGTATTTGTGCTTCGATGACCGTCATTCATTTGTTTTTTTTCTTCTGTTTTTTCTGTTTGCGTCACTCATTTTACAAAATGGAAAATTTAAAATATCGCATTATTTACGAGTACGAGTTCCGCCGTGGCACTAGTGCTGCGGAAACGACTCGAAGGGTGAATGATGTGTATGGCGGTCATGTTGCAAAAGAAAACACAGTTCGTTTTTGGTTCCAACGTTTTCGTTCTGGAAATTTCGACCTGCAGAACAAGCCCCGTGGACGGCCTGAGACCCAAGTTGATAATGGAGAATTGAAGGCTATTGTGGAAGCGGACCCATCGCAAACCACGTCCGAGTTAGCTGCAGGCTTCGATGTTAGTGATAAAACTGTTTTAATTCACTTGAAGCAAATTGGGAAGATTAAAAAGCTTGAAAGCACGACAACGCCAGACCACACACTGCGCAACAGACGGCTACCAAATTAGAAGAGCTTGAATTGGAATGTCTTAGACATCCTCCGTACTCCCCGGACCTTGCTCCAACAGATTACCATTTTTTTCGCAATTTGGATAACTTTTTGCAAGGGAAAAAATTCAACTCCGATGGGGCAGTCCAAATCGCCTTCAAAGATTTTATTGATTCCCGTCCGACTGGTTTTTTTATTAAAGGGATCAATGAACTACCTATAAGATGGCAAAAGTGCATTGAAAACAATGGTTCATACTTTGATTAATTAAATATATTATATTAAAAAATATTCGACTTTTTGTTCCTTCCATACAAAACGCCAATTTCATATGTAAGGACCTAATATATGCCCAGTTTGGCAATAAAAAATGTTACCAATGCTAAGCAAAAATTTTTTAGTAACTGACGAGTTATTTTTTTCTCCGTTTACTAATTTTGTTAGTTAGAAGAAAACGTAATTTCGGTTTTCTCATATATCTCTCTACCTTATCCTTCAAAGAATTATGTCGTAGTTTTAAGTTATTTGTTTATTTACAGCAACGTCGCCCGTATCTGGTCAGGCGACAACACCGACCGCGACTTCAACGCCCACTGCCAAAGATGGCAGCGAAGAGAAAGACAAGTCATTATCGCCGACCAGCGATGTTGAAATAGCGCCTAACAAGGGTATGTCACTATTATTTTAAGAATAGAATAAAGACAGAAGGCATGAAAAAGTATTTATTGCGACTCGTACAGGAAGATCACAAACTAAACTAGACACAGTCAAAAATAAAAAACCAAATTAGAATAGAATATTTATTTGCTTTAAAACATGGTACGGTCAGCATCAAAAGTTGATTAACACTTCAGTTTTTTTAATCTTAGTTATTAAGCAAAATATTTGTTCAAAATTGCAGCAGAAGAATTTTTTTTAGAATATATACTCTTGTCTATTATGTGAAAAGCTAAAAATCTGTTTATTGAAAAAAGTTGTTGTCAATTTAATAACATGTAAAAATGATAGTGTTAATCGACTTTTGATGCTGACTGTACAGTCACCAGCACATCAAGCTACTACAATCTGTCAAATTCCTTTAATAGATTTTCAACTTTATCGCTAAAGCATAAGGTTCAAAGTTGATTAAGAAAATTTTACAGTATCGGGTAGCTTGATGTGCTGGCGTCTGTACATTAGGGTCATAAGATATAATTAGGTCATTAAGATTGTCTGTCGATTGCTGCCATTCTTGGATCTTTGTCAGTCGTTACGGGTCGTCAGAAGCCCGAAAGTCTGACAACCAGTCTTACCAAGGGGGGGGGGGGTCATTACCTAGTAACTCGGTTGTGGAGGTCAGATAGGTACTAGCTCCATGTAAAATACTGGTATTCAGCTGCACCCGGTTAGACTGGAAGTCGAACCCAAAAGTAAATGCTCTATTTCCATAATTAATATGAAATTCATGTGTATTTTGTTACCAACTATAATAAATAATAATTCTGTGAACAGAAGAGTACACGAACGGCAAATCGGACACAAGTTTAGAAGAAGAGGTGAATTCGTCCGACTCCGGGTATCGCCCCAAGACGCCCAGCACGGCTGAACGGAGGAAGATGTTTGAGAACACTGAGTAAGTTTATTAGTTAGCCTAGCCTATCCTGGCTTAGGCCCGGACTCCACTGAAGCGGAGCTGGGCGGAGCGGAGCGGAGACGTGCAGGAATCGACCAATCACAATGGTTGAAATCCTCATCGCGTCACTCGTCTCGTCTGTGATTGGACGATTCCTGCACGTCTCCGCTCCGCTCCGCTTCAGTGGAGTCCGGGCCTAAGTCTTTATGTTAGCTTGTGGTTGGTTTTAGATCTGTCTAGCAACATAATTTGAAGTTGGGAATCCCCCAGTATACTAGATGTAGTTACGCTATACTCGAGTATAGAAAAGTAATATTTTTTTCAGCCGTTGTATAGGAAAGGGAAAGTGTTGGTCACCACGATGGCTCAAGGCCTGTTCGTGATACACACAGACAGACACACATTATTGTTCATAATGCAGGCCTTATTTTAATCTGTCAAGCTCCGCTAATGAAACGCAATTGATTTTCTATTGTTTCGTCGCCGATAAAATCACTGCGATCTTACCTTCCTGGGGTCAAAATGCTGATAAAATACATTTTTATATGCATAATCAGCATATAATGTTCCCACTGCTGGCACACAGGCCTCCTTTCTTAGAGACAGAGTGGGCCGTAATCTACCACGCGGGCCCAGGAGGAGAGGGGGGGGGGGGGTAGATCCCACGTGTCTTCGAATTTTTTGGTTCTAGGACATGCCGGTTTCCTCACGAGGTTTCCTTCACCGTTTTGAGAGCAGTGGTGATGAAATAATTTGCACAAAGTAAAGCGCCTGTCAGGGTTCGAACCCACGAACTACAAGTATATGAAGATGTTATTATACCGTAGCAAAAAATTATTATTTTCATGAGTATTTTCGCCCATTGGAAGGTCGCGTATGATTTAAATCGTAACATGTATGATGTTAGCAGCGGTGCGCAGTCGATAGCGGACCGTCGTCGCGCGTACGAGTCGCGCTCGGTCAGCGTCGCCGTCGAGTCCGACACGCCGCCCTCACCCGCGCCGCTCAGGTACAGCTACTGTTTTCGTCACTAATTTATGTAGAAAATTAAACGCTCGGATGTATAACAACTGGTTTTAATTTAATCTGTCAAGCTCCGCTAATGAGACACAATTGATTTTCTATTGTTTGGTCACCGATCGGTGTCCCGCGCGGTCCTTGAGCGGTTAAATATAAAACATTTTAAACTATTCAGCTACGTCTTTACATAGCAAAGTGCACACCGCCATCTTCCTACGTCCTCTTTCTCTCTCACACACTCTCGCTTTTGCTCACATCATACTATCATCTCTACATTAATGGCCGGTTGTTTCTAACGGTTGGTTAACGTAACATACGACGTAACGTACGTCAAGGCCATAATTTTGTGAAAAACGCTTTTTTTTGTTTGACGATAGTTAGCGCCATTTTTGACGTATACGCGTGCCTCAAGTGAACGTGAAACAACCCGCCCTAAGGTGTGAATTATACAGAGATGGCGTAAGGTGAAAGCGCGGCGCAGGCATGATGCCGCTTCAAACGTTTTCATACAAAATATACCAAGGCGCCGCCCGCCGCTGCGCCGCTTGAGTGTAATAGGCTAGTTTCCTAAAAAATTCTAATTAGTCCGTCAGTTAGATTATCAAAAAAATATTGGACCCATATTTTTTCTTTTGTCAATTATATAAAAAATGATGAAGATATCGCCTGTTAAGATTCCGCGTGACGTCACGCCGTGCGACACTTTTTAGCACGGCGTGACGTCACGACCCCCCACTCCCAAATTTTGACGCGCTTTATCTTTTTCATTTTTTGTTTGATTGACAAAAGAAAAAATAAGGGTCCATTATTTTTCGATAATCTAACTGACGGACTAATTAGAATTATTATTTTTTTACCCAGGAAACTACCCTATTCACGACATTTCGCCTTCGTACATTTTGTATGGAAACGTTTTGAAGCGGCATCATGCCTGCGCTGCGCCTTCACCTTACGCCGTATCTGTGTAATTCGCGCCTTAGGCTTACTTGTACATAAACTTTGTAACGCTGTTATGTTTCAGACGGCGCGATTCTCTCAAGTCACGTAAAAGTCCAGATCGCGAAGATAAGAGGGCTTCAGTACCGAATGTCACTACTAAGAGGACATCCACTGTATTTGGTAAGTAAATTATTATGGAGAGTATTATAAAAAAAATACGAAAATTTTCTAAGTCCATGCTCCATAGCGCCCCTAAGGCTACACTCCAACCAAAAAAAGTAGTACATTTTGCAACAAGGCATGTCTATTTTGTTTGAAAGCTGTAATATTAAGGCCCCTTTGCCCCACAAATCACTAACACCCGGTTTTTTAATTGAGAATTTGAGAACAAACTATACAGGGTGTAAGGAGAACGCTTCCGAAGCCTGGACGTACATTATATACAACCTATATGCAAACGAATACCAATAACCTTTCGCTTTAAATTGATTATTTTCAAGACTTCATATTTTGTAAACGCGCAATGGAAACCGTACAAAACGTGAGGTCACTGACACGCAAAGCGACGACGCGCCACCACGTGACCAAGCGCCCGCACGTCGCGGGCGCCGAGCGCTCCGTACGGCCGAGTCACGGGATTTATACGGAATTTACAAATATCACTTTCAAAATGCCCACCCCTACGACACTTCACAAAATTATGAATTTTAATCGCATTCGTAGCCCACTGTTAAACATTAAAGCTGACAGAGGCATTTTACGTACCTGTCTAAATCCTTTGCGACCTTATGAGGTTTGGCTCGAACTGCGCTCTATTCATTTCAATACACAGCTGGGCCCGTCGCTGTGTGGACCGGTGAACACGAGGCATTAGTGTAGGGTCCTCAACACATTCTTCGCGTAGTTTATTAAAAACGCTCACTATTCTGCCCCGCATTTCGTCAGCACTGTCACATTCCCGATCAAACACTCTTTCTTTCACATACCCCCACAAAAAGAAGTCCAGAGGTGTTAAGTCGGGTGAACGAGCCGGCCAGGCGTGCGGCCCCAGCCTTCCGATCCAGCGGTTATCAAAAAGCTGAGTGAGACGCTCGCGGACAGGGCGCGTAACATGCGATGGAGCGCCATCGTGCTGGAACCATGCTCGACGAAATTCAGCCAGCGATACATTATCTAGCATATCTTCTAAATGTCCATTTATAAAATTAAAAACGATAAAACAGCACTAATAACGTAACAAAAATAATAACTAAAAAACAAAAATAAAACAGCACTAAAAACGTAACTAAAACAAAACAGTATTAAATACGATTCAATAGCGATGGATCGATTAAAAGTAGCGCACGTGCGCTCACGAGCCGAGTCGGAAAGGAACTAAGTAACTAACCTACAGTCTTTTATTACTAAAGAAGTACTAAGAAGATCAAACATGCCGCCTGCGTCTGTTGCCGGCCGACAAACGATACCGCATACCGCCGCCAGTACGCACCGTTTCGCCCCGCGCACCCCGCGCCGCCGCCGGCGCCGGGATCGGGACCGCCAACGCTCGGTCATCCACCGGCAGTCGATTGCCTACTCCGTCGGCGAATGCACGTGCAAATTTTCTAAATTAATAATTACGTTTCGCAATCTAGTGTACCTAAATCTCAGTTTTCTCTTCTAATTCTTGATACTGTATCTTCCTAGTGCTTGTTTCTACTCATTCTGTTAACTGTAATTTCAATTTTGTTGCTGTGCAAAATTTTAATGGACGACTTAACAAAGTTGCTTGTAAAGTCAATGTCTTTGTACATAATCAACTTTTTATACTTTTCTTTCTCAATCACAGTAGGTATCTAATTACCTTCGATATGGGGTCTCAAGGTTAAGCAAAGTAAACTGGATTTTTCTGATTTGTAAGCAAAATTTGCGAACATTCCGATCAAAATAAAATTGTAACCCTGTTCAAGGGGAAAATCATTACGATCCTTGCATGAATGGAATCCGAAAGCACATATCGCACAACTAGGTAGAAGCACAGAATACTTAAAGTACAACGTACAGAAAGGCCACTCCCTTCCCCCCGCACTAACATCAGTTACCGCACCTCACCCCGCACTTCGGCGTATTCGTCGCAGTTCTTTAACAAGAGCGCTCGCAAACACAAGTACCTCACGCACACATTCATACGTATACAAACGTCATTTTTTAATGTAGTAGTAGGTAGTAGGTAATTATTTTGCGAGCGTTGTATGGAGTGTCCGGGGTGTGGTAGAAGTGAACTGAAAAGACATTTGCTTCAAGCGATCGAGTAAAAGTTAGGATAGGAACACAGCACCGCCCGCGCGGCACAACTTAGCCGTCAGCCGTCGTGTACGGTGTAGCGCGTCACGTGGACTTGGGGTCGTCGGCCGCGCTGCCGTCGCCGGCGAGCGCGCGCGCACTTTGAACCCGAGGTCATGCGCGAGCGTCAGCTGATATTTATTTACGAATACATTGCTTGTTAGAGTTGTAAAGAAAAAAAATGTGTTTAATCGCAAATAATGGTTGTATTTAACTGTTTTCACAGCATAGTGTACGAAAAATGCTAAAAAAAATTGGTAAAATTGTTCATTTTTTTTTCCTGATTTTTTGATGGTATTGTATCGAGAATCACTAGCCCTATCACCTGTCTTCGTTTTCGGAAGCGTTTCCCTGGCACCCTGTATTTTATTTAGCAGTCATTTGTATAAAGAAAATAAAATTTATTCTCAAAAACCGTGAGAAATTTTGAATTTCGCGAACTACATTTAATTTTAAGGAATCACCTTCAGTTATGCTAAAGTAGAGTTTGATAAATGTTTTACTTCTAATGGCCAATTTCGAAACCGGGTGTGAAAACAATGAATTTAAAACATCATTTTTTTTTGTCAATCATTTGAAGTTGGCAGAGACTGAATGATGTTTTAAATTTGTTTAGCGCTAAACTCATTTTTGTGATTGAAAATTGCAAGTAAGTTAAATTTCAATTTATAATGTTTGTACAGGCAAAGTGTCCAAATTCCGTCATCTAAAGGGAACTCCGGGCCACAAGTCGACTCAAGTGGAAAATATTAAGAATATTAGCAGGCAGATATCCGGCGAATGCAATGGTTTCTATGGTGAGTTTGTAATTAAAAAAAAGTTGAAAAAATTTGCATTATCAATATGTTTTTTATTTTCATTTATTAAAATGATTGCTAAGGAAATAGATTTTAATTTAGGTGCAGATGGTAACCTGGCTTAGCCTGGACTGACAAAGAGTTTGATCAGAGGGTCAGTCTACAAATGTTATGATTTCATGAATTTAATAAGATAATTTGAAGTTAGAGAGATGTATTTATGATTTTAATTCTTTAAATGCATATTTTTGTCTACACCCATGCTATAAATTCTCTATAAAAGTTTCTGAAACAGTTAGCTTATTGGCAACATTAAAACAACCAGTGTTATTATGTTGTACTAAATTTGATTATGCAACTCGTTTTCAAAAAAAGAACATTGTTCTCCAAGCGCGCTTCACTACCACAGCGCCGTAATTAAAAAAAAGAACTTATAGCCGCCATTTTTGTTCGATATTAGTATTGCAAAAAACTTTTTCAGAACCTTTTTTTAGAGGATTCATATCATGGGTGTAGATAGTAGTATTTTTTTTACTTGTGCGTTAAAGTTTTAATAAATAAATAAAGTCTTGTATGTAACTGTACATAATTAGGTAGTAAAACATTCATGTGATACTATTATCACATTCGGCTTTGCCTCGTGTGATAAACCCACATTCGTGTTTTAATACCCTTTATTATAAAACAATTGCATAAATAACTATTATGGTCGCGTATCATTTTTTGATCAACAAACACTCTGGTATTGACCTGCGAATTGCAAAAAACGTAACAAAACTAGAATTTCGCTGGCTAACTTGGCGCTTTCGCCATAAAGCCTGATTAATGCGGTACAATTTAATTGCATGTGGTATGCTATAAGTTGAAGTAACAATAAAAGTTGCATCGTCTAAACAGTGTATAGGCGATGTAAGTTATTTGTTGCTTCAATATTATTGTGTACCAGAGGCAAGAAACTTCATCGTGTAAATGGGGTGTTTATACTACAATTTGGTTCCGCAGCTAACGGCATTCGTTGCGCCGTCCCGCTGTCGGGCGGCGGCGGTCGCGTGGGCGTGGTGGAACTACCGCTGGGCGCGACCCGCACGTCCTGCGCGCCGCCCGGCCACCCATCCTGCACGCGCGTGGCCGCGCTGCTGCACCCCGCGCCGCTGCAGGACTGGGCGTGGGACCCCTTCCGCACGGAGCGCCTGCTCGTGGCCTGCGACGACGGCCAGGTGCGCGAGTGGATCATACCGGAAGGAGGTTAGTTGCAATTCTTATTTTGCTTTTTGTTGGACTAAACCCTGAATATTTTCACCCTCGATTACATATAAAGTGCTATAAAAATATCTGGCATGGCTTCAATGGGAGGCTTCATGTAAATATCAATCGTCAGCTCTCGTCAAAATCTATCAATTGTATACAAAACATTAGTGTAAAATAGTGACCGTAAATATAACGTGTTAAAATAAAAAAAAAATAATATCTAAAACATATAATGTCGGCCTATACGCGCCAAAAAGCCAAATCAAAATACAGAAATCGTATACAGTTGGAAAGGGCTTCTCAAGTACAACCGAATGGTACCAATAAAACAACATATGACCGAGTTAAGCAGTGCCGGGAACGTAAAAGAATGTATAAGGCCGAGCGGATCAACCCCATTACGTAAACGTATTCACGTACAACACACAGCCGTGTCCGTGACACAGCCACACCCCATTTTTTTCCGATAGTGCTAGTCACTCTGAAATCAACTTAATAATCATTGAAATAAAGTTGATATTTGTTTAACTTGAAATAGGGTAGAGGTGTGCAGCACTGCGCACTTTTACTTTAGGCCTCGTACCCACGGGTGATTTTTTTTTTTTGACCGGTGACTGAATTTTCAACGCACTGTCTAGGTCTAGCGCCGAGAGTTGATAAATCAACAGTGTATTTTATTGACGCGCTGGGATGCACTGTGTTTGATTCTCAAACCTCGACTCAACATCGAGAGTTGGAAATCCAGTGCGCGGTAAAAAACCCTCGCGGGAATAAATCGTCAGTGGGTACGAGGAGGGCTTGAAAAAGAAAAATACGTAAAGATAGAAGAGCACACGGATACTGCTTTATATTTATAACGCAATGAAAACTCCCAATTCAGCGATATGCCAACATAGCCTGTTATTTATTTGTGTAACACCAACCAAATTACGTACATCCATTTTAGAAATGAAACGAAATGTATTATTTCGAAAATGGATGACTGTAATTTGATATATAACCTACATATAAATTCTTCCACCAGGCCTCCAAGAATCAACGAACGAGCCAGCCCGTACATTCTCGGCTCATCCCGACAAGATATACATCATCCGATTCCATCCGACCGCTTCCGACGTACTGACGACGGCAGCGCACGACTTAAACGTCAAGATATGGGACCTCAGTCCGGAGAGCCCGGTGGCTTCCATTGTACTGACTGGCCATACTGACCAGATATTTGCGCTGGACTGGTCGCCTTGCGGGGAATATCTCGCTACTGTCTGCAAAGATGGACTTATTAGGGTGAGTTCTAATTCAAGCAAGAGGAATGGTGTTGCAACCAGACTGCGGTCAATTAACATTAATCGATGACATCCTGAATTCGTGACATATTTTCAGACATGTCATATTTTGATGTGATGAATGTGAAGTAGACTGGTCGAGTGGTCGCTGTCGATCGGCCGCAATCACTTAAATCAATTGTGCAGATAAGGCTTGAAAGTTAGCCAATATTAATATAGGGAGCTTGTCGCACACACAGACTCCTGATTCAGTAGTCTGTGTGGGTCAAGATTCGGTTGCCTGTGTGAGTCAAGATTCAGTAGTCTGTGTGGATCAATGCTCAGTAGTCTGAGTGGGTCAAGATTCAGTAGTCTGTGTGGGTCAAGATTCAGTAGTCTGTGTGGGTCAAGATTTAGTAGTCTGTGTGGGTCAAGACTCAGTAGCCTATGTGGGTCAAGCCCTGTTCTGATAGTGTCTTTCAGCACGAGTAGTATGGCCACTATAGAAACGGGTTTTGTCGACGGAAGAATAGACAAAATGACATTTTATTTTGTCTATTCTTCCATCGACAAAACCCGTTTCTATGGTGGTCATGCTCGATAGTCCCCATTTGTTCTATGGAAAATGACGTCAGTACCATGACGTCATTAAGAAAAATTTGTCTATTTTGTCCGATGACGTCATGTTCTATAGAACAAATGGGAACCTACAGTCATGCTACGCGTGCGGAAGTTCTGATATAGGCCACTATCCGAACATAATTTGAAATAAACTATTGGCCAGATAAGTTAACTGTGCCTTATCCTAAGTTGGTGAAATTCCATATATAATAATTTTTACAGGTATACAAGCCCCGCTCTTCGTCAGAGCCAACCCTGAGCGGCCCCGGGCCGGCCGGTAGTCGCGGCGCGCGCATCGTTTGGGCTCTCAATGGAACGCATCTCGTCGTTACTGGCTTTGACAAGTAAGTTGTTGACTATTTTCTGTTGACAGACCTACACGGTCCTCCCATACCCATTAACACCGTAATTTGCAAATATTATAGAAGCCAATTCTTTAAAAAAAAAAAAAACGCCTTGGAGTTTCTTTCCGGTTCTTTTCCATAGGAAACGACCAATTGGCTATTTGACAGTTGTAACGATAAAATATATAATATGTTAGATATAGTAGCATATAGGTTCACAATAATCATACAATAGGTTTTATGCATTAAAATAAATTGTAAATATTTTATTTTTGAAAAATAAATTAGAGATTTTTTATCTGTGGATTACAAAAACTGAAACGCGAACGGCCATGATCGAGCATCGTATGACGTCACATCACAATAAATAAAACGTTGTGTGTTACTGTGTTTTATCATCGTTGGCAGCACAGAGTACATTTTTATATATAGAAAGTTGGCAGTTTGCTGATTGTGAGAGGTTTCACCACAGCAGAGTACAATACTATTTAAAGGTTTCACGAAATGGAGCCAGGCTATACAAAAGCTGACAGTGCAAATCTGCCAAAAGTCGATGCATTTATGGTAGCAAATTTCTTTGCGTATAATCCTGACTTTTGCTCAGCCGAGTTTCGGAATGTAAAAGCTTCCGTGTAAGTACCGAAATGAACAAAGTAATTATATATAATTTAAAAGTCGATGTGTATAATTCTCAGGTCAAATAGTAAAAATTGTATTACTTAAAGGTTATGTTTATAATTTCAGATCTTCGCGACAGTAAAATATATTTATATTATAAATATATTAGAAGCCTATAGAAACTTTTTATGCAAACTTTCCACACAAAATATGTTTAAGAGTTGAAGCGTCGTAGTTAGCTTTACTTAGTTTATTGAAATGTGACGTCACAGCCATAAATGTCACGTGATCGGCTGTTTCCGCGCGAATTTCAAAATACGGAATGAAAAAAAACATTTTTTTTCGAATAAACAACGCTTTTTTAAGAAAAAAATAATTGTAAGAGGTATAAAATAAACCTACGTATATTTAAAAATATCTTTTCGAAAACTGTCAAATAGCCAATTGGAACTGTGCATCTAGTTTCTGACGTACTTATACGTCAGAAACTAGATGACGATATTTTGCCCATGAGGTTGAACGAAATTAAATATTTTGATTTTGAATGAAAAATATCTACATCCATACTGCGTAATAGAGAACGAAAAGGATTTGATAGACTTTTTACATATTTTTTTTTGTCTTCGTAAATTCAATCATATACAAAAATGTTTTTCGGTCTATATAATAGTCAAGAGTTAATACGACACATCCAGCTTTAAAAAGAGACATGAGTGAGAAAAATAATCAATTTCTGAAAGCGTAGAGTGCTCTTATAATTCATTCAAAAAGTGCCCCACGTTTCTAGAATTTAATTTAATTATTTTTGTAATTTTTAATGCGTGATAAAACCGCGTTTTTTAAACTAAAATATTTCTCACTCATGCCTGTTTTTTTTAAACTGTCACAATCACGTTCGCGTCACAGGACCGATGCTAATTTAAAAACCGTCAAATTTTTTTTTTTAATAATTTTGGGCAAATGGTAAACCCGTCCTAAGACATGCCGGTTTCTTCACGATGTTTTTCTTCAAAAATTTCCAAAAATTCGAAGACATGTGACATCTGCAAACCCGCACTGGGCCCCCGCGTGGGGGATTACGGCCCACTCCCTGTCAATGAGAGGAAGCCTGTGTCCCAGCAGTAGGAACATTATAGGCTGATTATGTGTCTGTTATGTGCTAAACCCGTGACATGATTTGTAAATAAAAAGGTTAATCTTTATATGAAATATATTTTTACCAGAGTATCAGAGCGTCAGATCCTCCTATACAAGGCTACAGACCTGTCTGCGCCTGTGTGCACTGTGGGGCTTGACGTGTCGCCCGCTATACTGCAGACGCACATTGACCACGACTCCGGAACACTGTTTCTAACGGGACGGGTGAGTGCACGCAATTCATAATAATAAAAAAAAAACATTGCTTTGTATGTGAAATATTATAAGTTTCTGAAATGTAAGTTTTCTGCTAAATTTTGCCATTGTTTAGCCAACTTTAACAGTAGACTTGCCTATCAGAAAATTCTAAGATTTCGCATACAAAAAATGTTGCTATTGTTTACCCAAGAGGTATCGCATTACCTAGTAACTGGGTTGTGGAGGTCAGATAGGCAGTAGCTCCATCTAAAATTCTGGTAACCAGCTGTATTCGGTAAGACTAGAAACCGACCCTAACATAGTTTGGAAAAGGATGATAAACTAGATGATGGTTATTGTTGCGTCCTTGTTCAGGGCGACTCCACGATCTACTGCTACGAGGTGACGAGCGAGGCGCCTCACCTCTGCGCGTTGTCGCACCATCGCTCGCCCACGCTGCATCAAGGCATCGCCTACTTGCAAAAGAATCTAGTCGCCGTTGAGAAGGTATGCCCTATTTGAGGTTTACATTTATTAATACACTACTTCAAGAACATGAGTTCAGCTTAAAAAGCGATATAAGCTGCTATAAAATCAGATCTTGTGAAGGCATTTGACACTGTCAATTCCGTTAGTACTTAATGCTACGGAAATAAGTTGGTGTCTTTCTTAACTTTGAACAATACATATATATAGCAGGCATACATATTGATTAAAATAAAGAAAGATTAGTACTTAAGATAATAAAATCTACCAGTGGTTCCAGAAGGCAGTATTCTTGGTCCAACGTTTTCAACCCAAAATTTCGTTTCAGGTGGAGTTCGCGCGAGCTCTACGACTCACCAACGGAACCATTGAGCCCCTTTCCTTCACTGTACCCAGAATAAAGGTGGGTAAAACTTTTTTACGTATCACCATTAAAAACTTAACGGTAAAACTTTTTTTTGTATCACCATTATCACGAGCGTGTGGTCGCGGTTCGCCGATCGGCGACGCGCGCTGCTTGACCGGTTAAAATATGATTCGCGACAGTAACAAATATGTAATAGTAACCCTATTCATTTACTATTTCATGAAATCGTGACATTTCAGGCCAATACTAATTTAGAGAGTTGTATTGGTGAATCTAATGATTTATCACACTAAATTATAAAGGCGAAAGTTTGTGAGTATGTGTGTGTTTATATGTTTGTTACTTCTTCACGGTCAAACGGCTGGACGTATTTTGATAAAAAATTTTATGGAGGTAGCTGACACCCTGGATTATCATATAGGCTACTTTTTATCCCGATATTCCCACGGGATCGACACTTTTGCGGGTGAAACCGCGGGGCGTAGCTAGTAATTCTATAAATAAATATGTATTTGTTATTGTCGCGAATCATATTTTTATCAACATACAACCTGACACTGAGCTGCAAATTGCAAAAAAAACATGAGAACATTTAAATTACGCGGGCTAACCTGTCGCTTTCGTCCTAACCGTGTATAATGATGCGTGCAGAGCGAGCTATTCCAAGACGACCTGTTCCCGCCGACGCTGGTGACGTGGCAGCCGTGGCTGAGCGGGCGCGCCTGGCTGGCCGGCTCCAGCGTCGCGCCGCAGCTCGTCAGTCTGCAGCCGCCCGGCATGGAGCCGCGTGAGTATTGGCATAAATGGATGCACTGACTGGACAGGTCCACTCAATCTGTGTGGTTCTTTCCTCAAAAGACCATTTCAGACACCAATCTACATGGTCTTCACATGGTTCAACCAAGATTATGTCTGGACTTTAATGCCGGTGCCTCACATTGGGCATATTGGCCACAAGCTGCAGTCTTGGTTCCAACACACCAATGTGTAGATCGGTCGTGGACAGATATTGATTTGTCCAAAACCGATCCACACACTGGTGCATTGGATCCAAGACTACAACTTACAGCCAATACACCCAATGTGAGGCGCCGGCATAAAAGAGACTATCACCTCTGGAGTTTCTGTTTCCATACACTTTTGCTCACTCTTAACCCGTGCCATTAAAGATACGTATTGAAAATGGCGGCGCTTATCATGCCCTCTCACGCGCAAATTATGTAGAGCGAATGAAAGGATACGATCAGCTCCTTTCTTTGGCCGCCATTCTGAGTTTGTTTCTCTGAAGGCACGGTTTATACATGGGTGATGTTATGTTGACTCTTCATTGTATGCTAAGGATAATAAAGAGTGATCTATGTGTGTATTAGTGTCTGCGCACACGGCGGCGTCGCCAGTGACGCGCGAGGCCCGCGACAAGCCGAGCGCGCAGAAGCCCAAACCTGACCTCATCAAGTCGCACGTGCCGCAGGACGCCAAGGCTAAGGAGGACAGCGTGAGTACACAATTCACTTCATAAAGATCTTTCATTCATTCATTCATTCATTCACTCACAAACAGCTGGGTTTGAAAGCATACAATTTAAGTGTTATTTATGTATTTTATTCACCCCTAAAGGTGTTCGCCATTTTTGCCTATGGAACAGGCACACGGCTTGTTTATTAGAAAAAAATCAATGCCACATCTAAAAGTAGCTTAACCGGCTAAGCGGCGCGGTTCGCCGATCGGCGACGAAACAATAGAAAATTAATTGTGTCTCATTAGCGGAGCTTGACAGATTAAATGAATAAACATTTACGATCTTATTACAAAAAAAAAAATACCTTTAGTTACTGGGTAACACGATACCCCTTGGTGACTGGTTCTCGGATTTTCGGACTACCCGTAACAACTGTCAAAGATCTGCAAATGACAGCCGGGCTCCACAAATCACAATTAAATGGGGTCTATTTGATTGTGATTTGTGTCGCAAGTGGGCCTAAAACATCACCCTGTCTCTGTCTTTTGAAACGATTTACAGAAACATATTAATGTTTTAAATTCGTTTAGCGCTAAACTTATTTAGTGATTGGTAATGCAAGCGGGTCTTAGTAATATAGTAACCTCTTTACTAATAAACGTTGCATAGCGTCTGTATCACAGATATAGATAGACCTAGATAACGCAAGTATCACGAACTGTATGAAAACTAAGCGTGCCACTTTTTGACTACCTACTATGACGTCACAAGCTCGCGCTCTCTCGCTCACGCTCACCCAGCCAGCAGTACGCAGGACTGAGCGCGAAAGTGGTGGCTTACGATTTTCAAACGTATGCTGGTGCGATTTTTGGCACGCGAAGTAGTTGCTCTTGCGTTATCTAGGTGTATCTATATCTGTGGTCTGTACAGTTACATAAAGCTTTGTCTTCTTCTTTCGAAAGTCAAATTACTGACGACTGAAAGAGAGAAATCGGTGTGTAACTATTCATCTGATATAATACGTTTATTAGTAAGGGGGTTAGTAATTAAAATCTTACCAGCCAGCTGCAATTTGTACTCGTCCTTACAGAATCTACTAACTAATTCAATTTTCCGCAGATAATGAAATCCATAAGCGCCAAAGTGCAGATCAACTTGAAACTGGAACAAGATAGCATGGAAGGAGTGGATGAAGCCGAATGGGAGCAGTGAGAGGTAACCCGACTAAATCAAGTGCAATTGAACAACCCTAGCTTGTAGTGTTATTTAGAGGCTCCCGTACTCGGTCGCGTTATATGTATCATCGACTGACCGCCCGTAGTGATGTTGTGGCCGTACGAATAAAGAAAGTTATTAAAAAATATCGTGAAGATCTTTTTTTAATTAACGTCGTAGAGACTTTGTGTTGGCCAAATATCGCGAATATTTGGACAAATACGGCAATGAAGTGTTTGTTTAGGAATCTGAAAAATTTACAATGTGGGATGTTGCTGTGGTATGAAAGCAATAATTTGACGCGATCTCGCCATAACTGTAGCTAAGTAATCTTCCTGTGAATTTGTTTCAATGCAAAGATAACCTAAATTAAATAAACGATAATCTCCTATGTATGGAGAAAATAACATTTATAGATTCCAACCAGTTGGGATGATAGTAATTTGGCAGTTGGCAATAACACATTTCTCTGTAATCTTTATTCGTACCGTCAAAACCACACAGGTATAGCCCCCCCCCCCTCGCAGACTAAAATTAACTTTTTATACCTAACAATAACTTGGGATTTCTAAATATTTTATAGAAATTTTTCCCGTCGATCCCATTTTTACATTTTAATCTTAGATATCAAATAGTCGTGGTAATGTAGAGTACTAGAATGATATGTCGGCGCATAAGTCCAATAATATGTACTGATTATAGTAAGTCATAATAAGTCAGAATATATCGCAGGGTTTGGAAACAAGTCATTGAACGTTTTTAAAATGAAAGCTTTTACATTATCGATGAATTAAATATGCAGGTAATAAGAGACTGGTTTTTTTGAACGAAACAAAAATGGAAAATTAAAATGAACTTACTCAAAATCAGCCATGCCGCAATTTTGATAACAAATAATATGTTACAGCGTAATATGAATAATGTAATAAAATAAGCATGGAGGTTTGAACACTACCCGGTTTCATAGCAAACAAGGAGTTTTAGAATATCAGCAAATCCATTGCAAAACGACTCTTATTTTCAAATCCTGACGATTAAAAAAATATAAAATTCAATGCTCACGGCCAGTCACATTTTCATCGCCGCACCGCTAAATAAATTATTTGCTATTTAACGCTAACTCGTGATCTCATCGATTGTCGACCAAAACTTAACCAACCATGCTCATAGAATGCTCACTGTATCGCGTTTCTTATTGACCCTACATTTGTTATAATAAAGACTTGCAAGAAGTTTAAAAAAAAATCTCCAATGCTAAAAATTTCAATTGAAATTGATACAAATAATTAGTTGACTATTGTCTATAAACTAATCATTCGATACTTTTAGTATCGATCAGAAACTGTATCGATTTAAATCGATAATCGCATAAAGTTTTTATTAAACAAATAGGTGTCAGCGCAACATTCCTACATTTTGCCATATAAAAATGCATTTATTTATATTGCGTATAAATACTTATATATGAAATAACAAAAAAATATTGATTATACGTATGATTTGTATCTAATACTTGTATGTAAGGATGTGTAGGGTATTCATACTTATTAGGGAATTGACATTTTATAATGTAACCGATATTATTCTATAGTCACCATTAATATTGCTAGAAACTTTACCGTCTTGTAGTCACTGTAAATCTTACATTTTAAATAACAGAATATACCTCTCTTTGTTAACATACGTTATTTATACTGCACTAATAACAGCCATCTTTAAATATTTCAATATAAACAGATGCACTAAAGATTTTGTTCCTTAATATAAGATTTGCAATGATTACCAAGTTGGTCTGGAGACACATCGGAATCGGGGTATGTGATACATGGAAACACAAAATGACCGCGTTCCCTTTGATAGAACATTGTTTTTCAAATGTATTGCAATTTTTTTTTGTCATGAACAAAATATTCATATTTATTTACTTACTGTAATTGTAATTTTGATAGTATTAGTAAGTTGCAAGTAAACCTAACTGAACATTTAAAATAAGAGTATGTTCTACTGCAGAATTATGAAATAAATGCCTCGCAAACGGTGTGTCCCCATCTTAGTCTTTGTATATGAAAAAAAAAAAGATATCTGTAACGAATAAAAACGCGACTTAGTACCGCTAGTTGATGCCATAAACACATCACGTTTTGCTCAAAACGCCAAAGACTATGTTTTTCTTGTCAATGTGTTGAAATTATATTAGTTTACCTATATTTTATTTGAAAACGTTAAGATATGAAATAGTAACTGATACAGCGAAACTCAACATGTCGTCACCAGTCAAAAGTATTTATTTAAAGTTAAAATGAGACTGTTGACGAAATTCTGTAAAAGTTGGTATTTCAAACATGTCTCATCCCTATTTCTCTATTATTGCAAAAGTCTGTCCTTGCTGTAACAGACGGAAAATTCTAGATACCTAGATTTTGTACCTAGTATTAAAACGGAATCTCATTTAAAAAAATTATGTATTAAATATTCCCATACAAAATTGAACTTTAAAGTCATGAAAATAAAGGTTAAATCGCATCAATAGGCCTACAAGAGCGAGTATGACGCGTATAGCGTTCTCTCACTTACACCTACCAAGTCTGAGTGAGACAAAAGTCAGGAATGTCATACTCAAGCTTTCGTATTTACTTAAATATTTACGAATAGGTGTAATTTTATTCACTAGTCAAAAAAATATATACTTTAAATGGGAAGATTCTTAAAAATATATTCAAAATGTATTACTTTATGATTAATTTATAATTAAGACTTCTATGTATATTTTTAGTTTAGATTTTAAGCGGTTTGTTGTCGGTGCGGTTCTGATAATACATCCTACGTTCCTTTTTTAAATTATTTATTTTAAAATGATCAAACCAAAGTTAGTATGTAACCCGATGTTTCTATTACTAACTCCGATAAACTTTATATATAAAGCTGACCATAATAAGAGTATAAACCATAGCATCCTATAGCTTTAGGAGACTGAAGGTGTCACGGATTGCTCAAACCATAGGTTTACTCATTAGATATCTAGAATATTTTAACCCTTCGTATGGAACGTGGATCCACGCGAGACGCAATGGCTTTTTAATTGTTTGAAATGTCCAGCGACCATCGATCTCTTGACGCGCTAGTAACAGAACGTAAAATTTTATAAGCTACGCATTTCGTGTTCCAATACATCCCGAAAGAGTTGGCTACGCGGTCTTATTAACCTAATTCTTTGACAACCATCTTCCGTAGCCGTCGCTGGTTCGTGAATGTATTATACACAGCAGCAATCAGCAATAGTTCGATCAACTTAATCTGTTAAATGAGTTGTGGCGCTAAAAGCAACCTTATGTCCCAAACAAAATGTTCTTTCTTTTAAAATGACTTAATGGCTGTTTTTAAAAGACAGAACTTTTTGTTCGGGACATAAGGTTGCTTTTAGCGCCACAACTTCTCCTACTCGCACTGAACAATGATCACTTAACTATTTTCTTAAATCTTGATTGGTCGAACTACCAGAACATCTATCAATATGTCACCGACAACAAACAGACGCTACATACTATTGCACATTGTATTCATATCAAATAAAATAAATCACCATATTATATCGTTTGTTTGTAAGAACGCACCTTTGGTAAAACAAGTATTAAACATAGTAAGTTATGGCAAGAGAAAAGCAAAGAACTATAGAGAAGGTTGTGGTCTTAGTAACAGCGGGTGCTTAAACTGAGCGGGTATTGTATCGGGCACTTTACAGAGCCCTGATTCACAACCATACGACAGGCTATCATATCGAAAACCTGACATTTCGATTACCTGATTTGACTTGCCCTCAACAGAAAATAGCTGCTGGAAGAATAGCGGGCGTCTATTTGATTTAAACTGACAAAATTTTCGGGTTTTGGACTTGTGAACAGCGTTTAGAAGAGTCCTACGATAACAATGATTAATGTTCGATACGATACGGAAGCGTATCGAGTGTTTGTGAATAGCTATGCAGATACATAATTGAACCTTCTTCTACGAATAGTTTTGGCGGGAATATAAATATCTTTGCTGCTGTTAACAAAATGGGCCCTGGTAGGTTATGTCACCGAAGATTTCTTTTTAATCGAGATAAACATGAAGAAAATGTTTGTTCAAAGAGGTAAAGTTAAAACATTGCCAATGAAATCATTCAAATAGGTAAGTATCTTCTCTCTTCATTTACCTATAATTTATTTCTATTCTTTCCTCCTATTTTATACTTTTTATAAGTACTATCTGTGACTAGCCTGTTTGAACCCGTGTCTACAAAGTCCACACCTAATCTATTTTAGGACCGTTTTATTCATTCCAAATTGTTTAAAAGATTCAAATCAAAAGTAGCATTTATTTGACGGTTTCTATTATTCAAGTTTCTGTGTAGGTACTCAGCAGTATTAATTTGTTAAGTTGAGCTTAAAATATTTGTTAACTTGTATACTCAACTTTGTTATCAAGATAGATAAATACTCATTTGAGATAATAATAGCATGATACCTTTAGAAAATAGAATTCGTTTTGTCTTTTTGGTCATATTTATGAGACCGTAGTAATAAGAACGTATATCTTTTGTACAACTGTCTTTTCCCAATCAACTTTGAACCTTATGCTTTAGCGATAAAGTCGAAAATCTATTACACAAATTTGACAGATTGTAGTTGCTTGATGTGCAGGCGTCTGTACCAACTTAGTACAGAAATCGTCAAATAAATGATTTTTGATGCACAAAGTCTTACCAGCATTAATTTGCTCTCTAATTAATGCCCCTACCAAAGTTGTGAAATGACAATAAATTTATTTTGTAACTTGAAACCTTCCTTGTCACTTTTTTAAATTGTTTCGTCCAAAACATGAATGTATTTAATACGTAAAATTGCTACAAAATTGGGAATCTAGTGCCAATGTTTCCTTTTTGTTTGATTATTATGAAATCGGCGTTAGTCTTTGAATCTTTTCCCTAATCTTCCTTCGATTAAATTGATTGAGTAACAACAAATGTGTAAGTAAACTTTGTACTGCCACTATGACATTGAGAATTGGCGCCAAAATATCTGTCAATTTTATCGAAGGAGGTTACATGTATAATGTAATATAATCACAGACCCTCATTGTGTGAGTGCGTGTAATTTTTGTATTTTTGGATGTTGTAAACCTACAGATATCCTAGCGTTAAGGCTCAATATTTGGAGATATTTTTATTATTTTGCATTTTTTTATTAAACTCTTGCTAAATTATTGGGTATTTTATTTATTACCTACATTTTGGATTGTAGAGGGGCTTGTGGCTAAGAAATAACAGCTGCACGGTTCGATCGATCAGGTCTTTGACAGTCGTAACGGGTCGTCAGAAGCACGAAAGCCTGACAACCAGTCTTACCAAGCGGTATCGTATTACCCAATAACTGGGTTGTGGAGGTCAGATTGGCAGTCGCTCCATGTAAAATACTGGTATTCAGCTGCATCCGGTTAGACTGGAAGCCGACCCCAAAATAGTTGGGAAAAGTCTAGGCAGATGATGATTTTGGATTAGTTAGGTATAGGTACCTACCTATCACTCACCTACATTTACTTCTAGCTACACTACATAATTCTATTACAAAGTTCCCTTGCTTCATTTACTTCTATAAACAATCTTCTGGAAAAACCATTACGACCTTTACAAATTAAACACAGACACGAACAGGCACATTACACCACACGCAATTTAGTTTCTGGAATTAAACGTACACACATACCTACGAACATTCTGATGGCAAATGTGTTTAATTGACCTGGAGTGTGGTTCAAGTGACGAACTTATATGGTAAAGCGAAGGATCCCAACCCTTGTGACTACCCATGAAAGGTTGCAAAATTTGAATTCAAAATTTTAGATTGTTATTAGCCGCGCCCCCCGGTTTCACTCGCGTAAGTTTTGATTCCAAAAAAAATCTGGAGAGGGCCACCCTTATCACCTAGGGGTAAAAAAAAATGCCTACGACCTATTCTCAGATCTACCAAATATACACAAAAAAATTCGGAGGAGTTCGATAACAAACACAGTGACACGAGATTTATATATACCTATTTTAAAATTCCGAATTCTATAAGTTTTGGGAACATAAACTCAATGTCATACAACACAAAGCTTAAATTCCGTTGCAACTGAAACTTGTAGAAGTGTGTTGCAATAGAATTTGAGCCTTCTGTCATAAAATAGTCCATTTTATGACAAAAGGCCAATAAAAAATGAACTTAGACTACATAGCGATAAAGTAGATAGTTGATTAATTGGATTGGGTATTCAAGTATACATTGTTGAAAATTAGCAAGGTCACCTTGGTTTATTTGAGCGAAGAGAGAGACGTGCAGTACTAGGAAAACATAAACCAATAAAATTCCAATAACTTCACGTCATTCACGCTCAGGCAGTCCGAGTCCGCACTACCCACTAAATTGCTCCTCCCCACTTATCAGCTTCGCTCAAATGAACAGAGCAGACAGTCTTTAGCCATGAGTTTGTCCCGGGTCCGTAAATAACAACCATTTATACCAAAATTCCAAAGTCACGCCACGAGATCTATGGCACGAAACCATAGACATATAGATAATGAAACTGTATTGTCAACCCGTGTCGTGCCGCGTGGATTGATGAGCTGTATTCATCCCAGCGGTGAAGGGTCAGAAGCAATCAGTCCAGCCTTGTCACTCAATCTGATGAACATGTGTTTTGTGACGTAGGTGCATGGGAGGTAGGCATCTAATTATTGTTGTTCTCTGTCTAATGTAAGTAAAGTCAACAAAAGAGATTAGTACCTGTGCAGTGTGCACTATGCTGGCATTATAACTCATTCGGTCTTCGTAGTTAATTGCCTGTCTAAGTGCATAGCGTAGGTACAGCAAATGAATGATCGCCTTCTTGCATTTTTTTTTCTTTTACTTATATATTTTTTAAACAAGGTAATATTTACGTAACATATAAGCTAACATACATAAATATTATGTACAAGTATAGAAAAAAGAAAGAATCAAGGGGCATCAAAAAATTCGTCGGCAAAAAACTTTTCCTGTTGACAGCGATCAACAGGAAAAGTGCTCAAAAGGCTGGCAGCATTGCCACGTTGGGCGCTGCTGATTCTTTGGCCAAAATTAGGCCAGTCCCCTATGGTCACGTGAAGAGTCGATCTCGTACCCTATGGCGCTAGTCTTTCAACCCCAAAAGGCTCGAACAAACTCCCAATAAGATTGGAATATTTTCGCCGTTTGAGGTTTTCCGCACCTGCAACAGCCGCTCCAGCACAGCCTGCCGTGCTAGGAAGACGGGAAGGCGCAAGTGCACACACAAGTGCAAGGTGCAAAGTATCACATGTTGCATCCCACACCAAAGGCCCGCCTAACTTCCAAGGCATTGTGGTCATTGCGTCTTCTCCATACGAAAACTACCTTTTGGAATGGGCGACTAGAATCAATTCTATTTTAAGATAATTTTTGACGTTCAAAAGTGCCTTTTATGTGCCTATTTGAAATAAATGCTTTGACTTTGACTTTGACTTTGACTTTTTTTTCTTCCCATCGTCGTGTGGCAAGCCGATGGGTTCTAAAGCAACTGGCACCAGTGTGGTGACAAGAGCACGACGAATGATGTCATAAATGCTATCCGACCAGCGCTCTTACTGCAAGATAGACGTGCTGTGCTATCAGACCAGCGCTTTTACTGCAGGATAGGCCATGGTGTCCGAGGCAGTCGACAGCTTCACCGCTCTGGCAGCAGGTGCCGAGCCCCGCTGGAAGGTGGTGTCACCCAACATAGTGCCTATGTTGCGTGGTGGTAGTGCGGCTTGATTCAGAAAGCAGTAATTCTGGACACGGCACGCATAGTGAGGAGGTTCCTCTCTTTAGACTCCTGACAACCGGCAGCTTGGACGCTGTTCCTGATACCGATGGGCCACTATTTTTTATATTATTAAATGTTTTTTGTAAAAAAATGTTTTTCTGTTGTTCACAAACTAAACTAAAAAGTTCAGTGGCTCTTTTTCTTTCTATTTCATTTAAAAATGGTTTAGTCCTGTCAAATTAATCAGGGCCTGACGTAAATTGACGTAATTTTAGTAGGCAAGTTTTTAATCACGGCTAAACTTGTATGGAGTAGTGTCAGGCGCTGATTAATTTGACAGGACTAAACTAAAAGAAAAAGATCCAATGAACTTTTTAGTTTAGTTTGTGAACAAGGGAGTCGGCACCATAATGTATGGAAAGAAATAAACGAGAATAACGCTATATAAAAGTAAGTAAATAGTTTTTTTATTCAATAATCCTGGTACGAGAGAGCAGTGGTGGCCCAGTGGTAACGGCTGCGACTCAGGAGTTGTAGATCGTAGATTCGAACCTAGACAGATGCTTTACTTTGTGTAAATTATTTCATCACTTCCGCTCTCAAAACGGTGAAGGAAAACATTGTGAGGAAACCGGCATGTCCTAGAACCAAAAATTCGAAGACATGTGACATCTACCAACCCGCACTGGGCCCGCGTGGTACTCGTAGATTACAGCCCACTCCCTCTCGAAGAGAGGAGGCCTGTGGCCCAGCTGTGGGAACATTATAGGCTGATTATGATGATTATAATCTTGGTACCGTTAGCTCGTAGAAAGCTAACAGTATCAACTTAGGACACGTGCGTCATTAATAGGTGCTCTTAATAACAGACCTACTTTCTGAATTCAGGTGAAGTGGTAGGTGCCTACCTATTCATATAGATACATGGTAATTTTCTCGTCCAGAGAGGATACCTGAAAAATAAAGTTTGGTGTGAATAGAGGCAGTAGAATGAGCATCTATCTACAAATAAGCTGAAATATAAATTCTAAATCCTTAGATCCGAAACTAAAATGGTGGAAAAATCCAGCATTTCCGCAAACAAAATCGAGAGAAAAAGCCACCTCGCTCCTCGCGCCGAGTAATTCAAAGGTAACGTATCTTAAGAATGCGCTGAAAAAAGGTCTCGTAAAAAGGTTTTCAAAGAACTATTAGTTGATAGATGTTGGCAATTTGCTGGCCCTACTTGAGTGGTGTTTGATCGCGACACGATTTTTCAGCCTTACTTTTCTTCAAGTTTTTCCGTCGTGGGTGAGTAGAACGGCAAGCGGTTTCGATGCGTAGCGGTTACAAAGTGCTACTAGTGGTTTATATTGTGGAATAGAAACATGACTTGGTCATGAAAATCTAAAAATTTCGCCATGTTTGGGTGTTTTCCCTGTTTCTGGAGGTTCACTCCTCCAAAGTTCGAATGTTGTTTTACAGTGTCGCAGATATTTGTAATTTTGTGATTGTGTTTTGTAATATTGACTGTATGTCTGATATAAATGTAAGTATTTTGTTTATGTCCTATCCATCTCGTAGGTAATGAGTCTGATAAATGTCCAATTTATTATCATAAAAGAACAGTCCTAGAGAAATAATGACTCAACTTGTTTACTTACCTCAACTTTTATAGGCCCCCATAGGGTAAGGTTGCTTACCAGCATTCATAAAAAGACAAACATTTTTTATCACAATGGTTTTTTTTTGGGTTTTATAAAGTTCCTTCGGCACGATTACCCCTTAATCGTAGCGAAGAACCTTATAAAATCCCATAAAATTGTAAAATCCCATCCCAATCCCACCCTATGGGTACCTAATTACCACAAAAATTACCACCTATATCCTAAGTAGTATTTAGAAGAAGGTCTCAGAAACGATATGTAAATTTTAAGTATAATAAAACACGACGACATTATAACAAATTAAAAACCACTTAGAAATAATTTCTTCGGGGATCAAGTGGAGTTCTTCTCTTTTTGGAGCCATTAGAATAGTACCTACTTGAGATACTTGATATTTTTCTGTTCTGGAAAAATTAGAAATGAAGTAGACTGTACCTAAATGAATTAAAGGTTTTGTTAATATAAGTTATCGTCCATTTCTGCTGTAAGTATACTTACCTATTTATATTTTTAGGTCTACCAAATGCTGCTCTATTCGGCTGTTCTATTTAGGAATTCTCCATCCAAAGGTACAAATTAAACAAAGAGGCCTTCAAAGTTTAAAATCGAAACCACTGACATAGTTTAATTAAAATATACGGTTTGGTTGTGCTTAAATGAATGTCTGAAAACCACGAAAACAGCCATGCACAAAAATATAATGTTTATAGTCATATTCTTTTCAAAAATTGCTTATAAATGTGCATGAAATTTTAATTGACTGTAGTAAAATCTTATTTGTTATCGTTTACTAACGGGACTAAATTATACATTTATACATCATCAGATCTCAGTTTTATGAACTGGTATGCAGATATTGCTATAGTAGGTACGACTTAGGTAATGGTACGTCTAACGCAACCTTACCCTACCTAATATTGATCCGACGAACCTTCCACTAAAAACGCTCCACACTGTCACGGAGTCAAAATTTTAGTGGAACAAACGTCATTAATTGCGATTCTCCTCCTTCACGGGACAGATATTGCCTCCTTTAGTATCCAAGTTATTTAATCTAAGTAACGTACGCCGTAACTTTCGGGGCCAACTTATTTGTAACGGTGTACGTGAGCAACCTTACGAGAACAGGTAAAGGTTTGTTGAAATACTCGGTTCGTGGTGATCGGAGGGCAAAAGTTATACGGTGAACTTGATATACCTTTTGTCTATTCTACATCGTCTGCTTGACTTAGGAATGAAACCTAGGACTTAAGAAGCATTAGACTTATGGTCTAGACTTATTTATTTACTAGCTGCGCCCCGCGGTTTCACCCGCATAAGTGCCAATCCCGTGAGAATATCGGGATAAAAAGTAGCCTGTATGTTAATCCAGGGTGTCAGCTACCTCCATAGAAAATTTTATCAAAATTGGTCCAGCCGCTTGAGCGTGAAGAAGAAACAAACATATAAACACACACACACTCGCACACACACACTCACAAACATTCGCCTTTGTAATATTAGTGTGATAGTGTGACGTGATTTCAGGCGACGCAGACGCAGGTCCATACAGAAATACCTTAACCTAAAAATACATATTATTTTTATTATTATAAAACAGTACTTCAATAGCTGAACACCACGTCCTGCGGCCAGAAGTCTTCTTCCATGACGACGGGCAGATAGCAATTCGGCACGCGCACCACAAACGCCTTGAAATTGACGCTGCCGTGCGACTCCAGTAACTGCACCCTCGGCTCCAAAGAGTAAAGTAAGTATCTCGGCTCTTATGGTGCAGTCTTATGCGGGTAGTTCCGTAATTATTCCATAACAACAGATGGTCACGGGTAACAGACTGTAGACAGTCAAAATTGGCTTTACCAATGGTACACCCGCGATTAACTAAAAAACTTCTTAGCCTAAGTAGAAATAACCTCAGAATAATAATAGGTACAATTACGGCCCATAACCTTCTTATCAAACATCTTTTTAACATAGGCGCCACGGACAGCCCCCTTTGCAGGGGCTGCCTTGACGCCGAAGAATCAGCCGCCCACGTCATCCTGGAATGCGAGGCTGTGGCTTCTCAACGTGAAGAAATCCTCGGAACAGTGAGGTCGCTCCGTGAAGCCTGCGAAGCTCCCAGGAAGCTTCTGTGCGTCTGGATGGAGCTAGGCTGGCTTTGTTAGCCAGAATCCCCACGCACAACGGACCAAATGGGAGTCTAAGTGCGGAAAAGGGAGTCCCATCAACATCGTCATCATCATCAGTTCCGTAATTTATCATTAGGTCTGTTCTCTCTGGTCTCTACTCTGTGTGTTAGCTCTGCCTGTGTGTAATTGATCATTCGGTGTGTTCTGTGAGGCTTGTTCTCAGTCTTTTTCCTGGATATAGGGACTACCGATTTCTGAAAGCCTCAAATCAAGTCTACTTATATGGCAATGTCTCATAAAGCAGCGATGTGCGCCAAAAAATGCAAAAATCTTGGATCTGGGTCGCGCATCAAAGGTTCTTAAATGGCTTACAAGAGGGCGACCCTGTCGCGGTTGGGCCGGTAGAAACGCGATGGGTACCTAACTAAATACGGATTTTGATTAATGATTTTCAGGTGCAAAAATGTTTGAAAGGTTGGCGACATTGTTATGGTAATAAGATTTGTGGACCTCATTGGCACTCTTAGCGCAGATGCAAAAACCTACATCCTGGGTTGGGTCTTCTTCTATTGGATGGACTGCTTTAAGTCAGTCATCACGCTCGCCAAGCGGATTGATAATCGTAGTGTTAAGGTTACATATATTTTCAGACCTTGAAAGCTCACATGAATTATTTTGCAGCTTATCATGTGTTCTTAATCTTACTGTCGCTTTTTTAAAATCCACGAGAGCTCGGTGGAATAAGTATTTCAGAACAAGCGGCAATGACTCTTACCCATGCTTCTTCGATCGTTCCTTCTCTGTTTGAGAACACACCCACGCCGTGCAGTAGGTACCTACCTACCTAGATGTAGTACATAGTATTTAGGTAATTTAAGGGCTAGGTTCATAATAAAGCTCCTATCTTCGCGAATTTAGCAACCACAATGAACAGTCTGGAATCCATTAGGTGCGTGTTTTCATCAAACAAGATATTGAGATTAAAACCGCGCATAATTGAATATAATTGTATTTGCTTTTCGCCAATTCGCTAAGTGTTTCGGTGTGTTATGGCAGTGTTCAACAATTAGAATATTAGGAACATTTCCTTTGTGGTTTTTGGCGTAATTCTAAAGAAGCAGCTGTTTTATTTGTTTTTATTGAGATTAAAATGCTTTTATGTTGGTGTAATGTGAGTTTGTGGTGGAATAATTTGTTGAAAGCATCGTCTGTCACCTTGAGCAAGATCAATCGACGGGTACTGACTGTTCAGAGTGCCAGTTTCTTGTATAAATAATTGACGATCAGTTAAGTAAGTATATTTCCGTAAGTAGCTATACAAATCCAAACTTAGCTCTGTCCGTCTGTGACTTAAATGACATACATAACATCACGCTTGCGGAAGAATTAAGAGGATTGAGAGGCGTAGGTCATATTACTTACCTTACATTTCGCCAGTTATATTTAAATCCTATGTAAAAGGGCCAGACTCCAGGTTTCTCCTTAAAAAAATCCTGATGACCAATAATACCCCAACTCAGGACCTCATGCTCAGCAGTTGCGCCTGCAACAAATAATCCAACGAGGCGAAAGTCAGATTATGTTGAGAGCATGGTCAGGGGTGCGACATGCGACACACTTGTTCGAGTTGGCCGAAAGTGTCGAATCATGCCGACCCGACCAAGTGTGTAACACGCCTAGCGTAATCCCGTTTGTGAAAAACTAGTGCGATCACAAATTCTTCAAACGTGTGAAGTGGGAAAAGTGGCAATGGAGAAATTACCATATTCACGACTTATGTCAGAAGGCATTGTGATTATAGTTTGCGATTGTTAAGAATGGTCCAGCTTTAGATGAAGTCGCACGGCATCCGCTACGCGTAGCGTCCGTTTATGGCCCCATTGTATTTGGAAGATTCATTGTTTTCAAATCGATCGCACCACGGCCGTCGACCTTCATATTTTACGATTAGTCGCTCTGCGTCCGTCAGTCCAGTACAGTCAAAACGCAAAGAACCATCTGACTAAAGCCGCCACTATACTCGCAATAATATTGCCAATACCAAAGTACAATATTCAGATTAGATTAAACAAAAACCATCTCCTGCTAAGTCTGCTCGCCTAGTACCTACGATGCTTCACAAAATATTAATTTGGTACCTATAATAGACAAAAACCATCTGAGACGTCTGCTCGCCTAGTACGATGCTTCACAAAATGTTAATTTGGAATCTGTATTTTTTTTTTTATCACAAGCACTTTTAGCGTTGAGTGTTCTTTAGGTAGAACGGCTGCAACGCGACTGATCCGAAAAAAAAATGCATCTTCGAGAATACAATAGGGCTACAAACGGACGTAACGCGTAGCGGACGCAGTGCGACTCCCTCCAGCTTTAACGTAATCCCGTAGTAGTCACCTTTTATAATACGAGAATTGCTGGTTTTAAAATCACAGAAATGTTTCTATACTTAATATGTGATTGTTGCCCATTCAGCGCAACAGTAAATTATGTTGACCCATGGCCCACAATTGACCACACAATAATTAATACATCTGCCTCTCACTGGCCAAGCTATTGGCGCTTTGTTTACAACATGTTCAGGTAGCGTGTCGTTCTATTATTCGTGGCCATACGCTGCGTCCGAGGGTGGTAGATAGAACAGAGGTGGCATGGAGATCCGAATTTCGATATCAATAGGGATTGGGATACTATGATACACAGGACAGATAGACTATGATATGCTTTTTATCCGGGTAGGTACATGCTAGTAATTTCCCTAGGATGCGAGTGACACCGCGGGCTGTTTAGGTATTTAGTATATTGATGACAGTCTTGTAATGTGACTGGTCCTTTGCAAGGCAAGGGCTTCTCATTTTCTTTTTTCATGAATTTCTGCTGGTTATTAATGCGGCCCGGTCCTTTCAGGAGAAGTTGCAGGTCGTACTGCCAACTTTGCTTTGTGCCCTTGTGCCTCGCATCGTTCCTTTCAATGTCCTCATTAAAAACCAGAGACTCTTTCCTAGCAGCAAATAAAGTTTAAAGTCAAAGAAGGTTCTGAATACATTAAATTCCTTTTACCTCGATATTCGTTTCACTTGAGCTGATATTTCGAGTTGTTTACATTACAAACAAGTATTTTACGAGACGTAATTGCACACAATTGAATTATGACTCTGTCGAAGATATCTAATTCCAGTCTAGACTGTCATTGGACACCAAAAAATACGTCTTTTAGTCAACAATTTTATTGCTGGACCAATTGAACTTATTCTGAGCTCCAATTAACCGAAGGAAAACAATGAATTAACTTTTTAAGTGTAAAAAAGTCCATATCATGTCACGTTGCTCTATGCGTGTGTACGACTTTAATAGTCACATAACAAGAAATGTAGAAGTTCCACATTAAGGACTACTAATATATCTTTGTAAAAAATCTGACTATGAAACAAGTTTCAGTCTTAATTAATCCTAAAAAGTTTTTTAGGATTAATTAGATAGTGTGTTACGTAATAAACCCGCAGTTGCGGGGTTATTACGTAACACACTATCAGTAGCAATGGGTTTCATTTTGACAGTTTAACAACATTCATTGCGTTATTTACGTTGTTGATCAGACACATTTTTCGAACATATGAAGCAATGTATTAGCAATATCCTTCAAAATGATTTAGATTGTGAGTGAAAATGTATTACGCAATTAGGGCGCTGATCGAGTCTTACTGTTGTTGATTTTGGTTCAGAATTTAACGTTGTACAGACGCCAGTACATCAACCTACACCTAACTGTCACATTTTCCCAATCAACTTTGAACCTTATGCTTCAGTGATAAAGTTGAAAATCTATTAAAGAGATTTGACAGATTGTAGTAGGTTGATGTGCTGGCGTCTGTACTATAATGAAGGTAAGTCAAAATTTCACAAAGCACTCGCCGGTAAACTTTTGTATTTCATACTTTATGACTTTTACCCTAAGTCCACTGTAGTCTATCGCAGCCCACTGCTGGACCTCTACCAAGCTGCGCCAAAACTAGCAAGCTTTGACGTAGCTGAGTAAAGTTCTCGAGTTGTTTTGACTTATTGTTGCCTGATATGCAAAAACATTTGCTCCGTGTGAAATAGAGGTATTTTGTAGCATAGTAAAGTTGTCGATAGGAAAGTACGAAAATAACGCAAGATATTCTAGCAAACCAGACCTATGTAATAGGTACATATAAGCCCAATTACTACATAGTAGCATCTCCCCACAAAATGTGTAGGCAGTAACAATATTAAAACAGTCTAGAATTACTGCTCTCGCATATTGCACGTGCTCTATCTAAGATTTATAAATAAATTCGTTCATATTTGCGCTCAACGATATTTTGGTGTATGTTTTCACGTGTCGAATCAAGTATACCTTCTCTTGTTTCTGTGTTAGTGTCAATATAATGTGGTAATTTGGTATTTAAAAGGTAACTGTTGGTAGCGATACACATTGTGCCTTCTGATTGTAACGAGAGCGCGCGTTTTATTATTGTCTAGTTTTCATTTGTTTCTTGTACGGCGATGTGAAAATGTGGCACTTGATTTAGGATTTCCTTTTTTGATATAAAAGGTGAGCTGTTTTTCAGTTTTAACTGTTATTGTTAGGTAAGGTTTAACATAGTTATAAGGGCACAAGAGCTTTACTTATAAAACCTTGTACCTAATCGTAATTTAGATAATAACTTTTATTAAAAAAAGACAATAGCTATACAGTTTATTTTTTAATTTTAACAACAACCATGTTTTACATGAAACATATTGCTAGATCCAGCTACGTTGTAAAAGCAAAAACAATTAGCTGATGTTTTAAAAAATTGAAAATAAAATGACGATCACACGCAGCGCGGTATGGTTCACAGCATAACAACAAAAGAACCTCGTTGAGCGGTGCTTTCATTGACACAGTATTCAAATGTTTTAAGAGTGGATGACTGTATGTATGTGGATGAATGTGTCATGGTGGTTGTACATCATATCGCTCATTTGGAGAAACATCGATGTACATGTATTTTTTCCCAAAAATTTGTTAAATATGCCAAAGCACTTAGAAAGCATATTTACATTAGGAAAGTAAAGATAGCAGTTTCGTCGATGTTTCTTCAAACGAGCGGTATACAGGGTGTTACGGAAAGGGTATATCAATACAAACGGGTTGAAGAGTGTATCTGGTCTAGAATCTCTGTACAAAATTTCAGCTCAAAAGCATTAACTTTGAAAATGCTTAATATTTTTTTCTAAGACAAAAATAAAAATTGTTTATTTCGACACAGTGATCCATAATTATTTTGAATTACAGAAACTTTTACAAACATAAGATAACAAACACAACAAATTACAATAAAAAAAAGACGGCTTGCACTCCGGGAGTGCCGGCAGAAGTGAAAACTTGAATATTAACGTTGAAATAAATCAATTATTAATTGAATTAGTATAACTCATTTTTTTTTCACTATTTCTGCGTCACTTTTTTCATTAATAAGTAGATGCACTTTGTTCAATTTCCATATTTTAAACACTATATACACGAATTTTACTAATACACAGCAGTGTAGGTACTACACAGACGGTCGAGCCATCAGCTGTCCATCCATCCATCCATACACCCACACCCACACCCACACCCACACCCATCCAGCCATCCATCCATCCATCCATCCATTGTCGTGTGTCACTTGGTTCACTTCGGTTGGCGCCGCCGTAGTAGTCTCTCCTGACGGTCACGTGTCCTGACGCGATGTCCTGACGCGAGTTTAACATTTTTTACCCATTACAAAAAAGTGTGCAACGCCGCTAAAGAAGTTTACACTTCAATAAAATAGGGTTAGTAAAACAGTCAAATCATAAAGGCTAGTAGGTTTATACCTACATATATACATGCGTAATCTGTACCCATCGTACATTTATTTTGCTGTCGTTGTAAGCCTGGCTGCCAAACCGCTAATTATAAGTACACACCTATTTAATTACTGGTATTCTTACACCTATCAACTCTGCACACTAATTGTGAAACACACTTTCAAACGCAATCTGAATGATTTGAAACGATATTGATGCTAATCCATTGCTTCATATGTTCGAAAAATTTGTCCGCTCAACAACGTAAATAACGCAATGAATGTTGTTGAACTGTCAAAATGAAAGCCATTGCTGCTGATTGTGTGGAACGCAATTACCCCGCTGGACATTGACGACGCTATCCTCTTCCTCTAGCTGGCTTTAAACAAGTCGACTCGAGCTTTCATGTAAATTTCTGAAGCGCTGCATAGCGCTTAAAGCCCATCATTTGCCTCAATATACTATCGTAAATTCGTAATTTACAGTCAACAAAAGAGATAAGTATGCAGGGTCGTCGGATATAGTTGAAGTTTAGTAAGAAACCCATGGATGTTGTCGACTGAAATTTAATTTGATAAATGAGCTGTTTGTTTTTTATTAATAAAATAAAATTTTATTCGAGAACATCCATCGGTTTCTTACTAAACTTAAACTATATCCGACGATCCTGCATACTCATCTCTTTTGTTGACTGTACCTATTTAAACTATAATTATGATTCGTCGTTATAGCGATGCTTGAGGAAGGCCTATGTCCAGCTGTGGACTTTTTTCGGTTGAGTGATAACGATGAGGTTGTCGATTGTTCAAATGTGTTCCTTGTATGCGGTACTATGCGAAATAAACATTTTTCTTTTTTTAACCGACTTCAAAAAAGGAGGTTCTGTATTTGACCCGTAGGCCGTATGTATGTACGTATGTTTGTATGTCCGCGATTTTCTCAAGAACTAACGAACCGATTTTGACAATTTTTTCATTAATGTGATCTACATACTTTCAGGAAGGTTTTAGTATATAATACATTACGTAATTATTCTTATGTACGAAGTTATATGCATAAATGTACTGCCTCTCCGGCATTTCTAAGCGAATTTTGATGATTCTTCTAGTCGGTGTCTTCAATTCTTCAATGTACTAGTGTTAATTGAATTTTTGTGGGGTAGGTACAACGAAAAAGTGAAAAATAAATTTTTTGTTACAAAAAAAACAACCGACTTCAATAAAAAAACACTACAAAATGATAAATAACTTTAATTTCGGAAGTCGGTGTCAAAAAACGAAAATGCGGAACCAACGACACCGACTTCCGAAATTAAAGTTATTTATCATTTAGAGTGTTTTTTTTATGTCGGTTGGTTTTTGATGACTATCGTCAATAGTGGCTTTGGATTTACTAAACTCAAACCGGCTTATATTCATGTTCTCCGGCCAGGTAAAGCCTCTTCTCAGCCAATTCCAAAATTAGCGATTTCAGCCCACTTCCTAAGAAATCTAGATTTTTTGACAATATTTTCCTTGACCTATTCAGTAATGTCAGTGGCGACTTATGGCGAATTACACTATACTTATGATTTCGAAAAAACTCACATAAAGGGTTATTTTAAATTAGCTAGCTAAATTCCGCAATCGCGATGGGTATCGATATCTAAACGTGAAAAACAAAAAATAAATAACTTTCATGATTTTGTTTGTGAGGTCATTGACAGCTGTTATTGTGCACATATTTTTTTGTGTAAACTTTACAGACGTTATGGTTATCGATATCTACCCATCGCGTCTGCCAAGTTTAGCTAGCCAATTTAAGATAACCCTGTAGTTACATACCAGAAGGCCAATTTCCGTAATTGAAAACGTTCTTAAAATCACAAGAATTGCCCCTCTGATCTCGAACTCGGATTTCAGAATTGAGCTAATTAACCTCCCGGTTACCACGATGTTTTACTGAAACAAGAAACTTAACAAAGATTAAATACTTATTAAAGTTAAAAGACGGTTATTGTATCGTAAATAATATATTTCTTCAAAGCTGTCGCTTCCGAAAGCCGGAAACGTGCTCAGGACAAGAGCATTTCCTTTTTGCTTAAAACGTAAGAGCAAAGCTTTGACAATATTTTAAAACTGCATTTCAGGGATTTAAAACTGTATAATAAATTATATGGAGAATTTATTCCATACAGCGCTTTTGATGTCGACTTACCTTTTTTAGGGTTCCGTTCCTCAAAAGAAAAAACGGAGAACTTATAGCATCACTTTGTAGTCCGTCTATCTGTCTGTCAAGATCCTTTTTCTCAGGGACGCGTGGAGTATAAAGTTAAAACTAATATCAAATACTGAGATCTACGGTCGCTTGATGGAGCTGTAAAAAAATTTAGCTTTCTAGTCAATGCAAATAAAATATTGCAATTTATATTATGTTGCATATTTTGTTCACTGGCAAGTACGTCGAAATCTACAGGGTACTTCTCGTTGACCTAAAATCATGAAATTTGGCAAGAAACAATAAGGCCTTATACAGCACAAGGAAAGGAAAAAAAGTTTAAGTCTTAGCGTGTAACTATCGTTGTGTACATTGTGCATTAAGGCTGCGGTTCCACTGAGGCGGAGTGGAGCGGTGCGGAGCGGGGCTGAGCTGTGAATGTGGAGAAGAGATGTGGATTTCAAGCCATGTGATTGGTGAATCGTGGCATAGCTCGTCTCCGCTCTGCTCCGCTCCGCCTCAGTGAAACCGCAGCCTAAATAAATAAAAAAATCCGAAATTGAAGAATTTGTAGCTATATCACATTTAAAAAAAATATGTGAATATAAATGTACATTAACAGTTGGATAATTGACCGTGACGTATATCCATGTGTAGGAGAATATTTTCTCAATGCCATTGTTAAGTTTCTCCTTCACTTCGGGATCGAAAATTTATAGGCCGTTTCTTGTAGTAACATTAAGTTTTTATTTCATTCAAGTTAGTCCACACTTAGCTCTATCAAATTTTTCAAATCAAATCGCATGAGTGAAGCCGGGCACAGCTTTGGGACGGAACAAACAGGGCGCAAGTCCTACTCGCACTTGTCTGGTTTTTTAATCTTACGGTGACCACAATACAATTAAATCAATTCTGTTTAGGTATTTATGTACGAAGGTTCCAAATGATGTAAATAACTTTGTAAAAAAATTAATACTCGTTTCTCGCTTTAATTTCATGTTCAGGATTTCGATTCTATTATCAGAATCGATTAAATGTTTTGTCCCGACTTGAACTATGGCAGCTCGGGACATAAGCTTAGGAAGAGCTTAGACAGACTGAAGCTTAACTACTAAAACAATCTATTATCACACGCAAGTGCTGGACTACTGGCCTCTCATTGGCAGTACAAATTTTATAAGTGCTCATACACACGAGCGACACGCGTCAACGATAGAGGCAACTACTGTCGTTGACGTGTTGGCAGCCACCCATGCGTCGACAGCTGCAGTTGACGCTTGTCGCTAGTACTAGTCCAACATTGGTGTGTACACTAATAGGTACCCGATTTTTTTTAAATAAAAATTAACGCGCCATAATTTGTCAAATTAACACCATTCTAATTGAATTTTCTTGATTTTCATGCAATCCAGTGCAAGGATTTCGCTAAGTCGGATTACATAGATAAATACTAAATATAATAAAAACCAAGTTAATATTAAATAAAACACGAAACTTCTTAATTCATGCCGTAACTAGCACAGAAATAAACAAAGAGAAGAAAACTAACAAAACAAATGAATCATAGAAAGAAAACAAAAACTATTATCAACAAACTTGTACAGGGATTGTTCCACAAGATTGTCTACTAAAGATTTACTGTGTAATATCCATGCTGAACACATAATGGGAGAACCTAATGCTATATTGCATGGATGATGTCGATTTGTGCCTTAATTCTATGCCACTCGCTTTACTAACGTTTTGTACAAGTATACAGTGGCCCCCAAAAGTTAGTTGAAATTTTTCGCTTCAGCTTTGAAACACCACATTATGAATTAAAATTCTAGTGATCCAAATGTTTGAACTGCTATAACGTTTTTATTGACTAATTAAATTACCTTTGACATATCATAAAAAATAATCAATTGAACTCTTAGGAGTAACTGATTTTAATTTTTAATTTTAAATCATAATGTGGCATCACAGTTGAAATGGAAAAATGTCAACTAATTTTTGGAGGCCATTTTTGACAAGATGGGTACGTTTATTACTAAGCTTTGTTTAATAGTGTACAGTTATGAATATTACTTAGTTATTTTTGCTGATTAGTCATCAAGTCAAAAGGTTTGAGGATATGAAACTGCGATTAGATTGTTACGTAAATCACTCAGCTATAGTCGATTTTCTCCCTAGGTACATTTAACATATTCTACTCCATAAAAGAAAAGCAATAAATCGATCTCCCGTTTCATTCAGTGACACAGTTTTTAATGCTCTAAGTGCACTTCTAATACCGCTAATAGCGTTTAATATTTAATGAGCGTACGTCCGGTGACATTATCGATCTTAACACAAACGCGCCCTAGATTCGTTCATAAGCTTTCCGCTACTCGAGCCTTGGCCTGTATTTACTCACAACTTTATTTATCATTCTGAACTTATTTTAAATCGAGAACGATGTGATGTGAACGTTTCAAAAATGAAAATAGCGAAAGCCGATGAATGAATTCGATTTGTTTTAATTTTGACTCGCGATCGGCGAAGTGGACAGGTGGGTATATCGGACGAAATATATTTCTGTGTTAGGATTTTGGTTGAGTTTGAAATGAAATTGTAAAAGGTAACTGTGTTTTCCCGCGGCCTTCGTTGAAATGTTGAGTTGCAGAGTAACGTGAATGAAAATGACGTTTGTGATTGTGATAAAATGATATGCCTTTCTTAAGAGACAAAGCTCTCAAATCTAGCAATTTAAGCTCTAAATCTGTTAACTCCGTTGTCAGTAAACAAGGAAGTTAGGTATATTCCAATTTCTGTAAAGTGCCTGTAAGTGTTTCTGTAAGTTTCTATGACTTTCTGTAAGTTTCTATGACTTCAAATAATAGATACTCAAATCTAGGCCAACATGAAAACAAACAGACAATGCAATGTCACGTAGTTTGAAATTTTGTAGTGTTTTGGCACTAACTTTACCTATTCATCACTTTGTTTACTTCGTTAGTATAATATGAGGTTTTGAAATAAAAAAAAAAATCACTTCCCACTTTACATATAGGGGGGCTACCCTAATAAAACATTTTTTCCAATTTTTATTTTATCACTTTGTCGGCGTGATTGATATACATATTGGTACCAAATTTAAGCTTTCTTGTGCTAACGGTCACAGAGATTAAGCGAGGACGGACAGACGGACGGACAGACAGACATGGCGAAACTATAAGGGTTCCTAGTTGACTACGGAACCCTAAAAAACGGAGTCCTTATAGCATCACTTTGTTGTCCGTCTATCTGTCTATCAAGATCTAAATCGGTTCAGCGGTTTAGGCGTGAAAAGGTAACATATAGACAGACAGACACACAGACAGACTTACTTTCGAATTTATAATACAATGGATAGTATGGATAAATGTACAGACGCCAACACATCAATCAATCAATCAAAGTATTTATTTGCTAGAATATGGTACATAAGGTGTTACAGTAAATTAGTTTCAGCATATCCTGCCCTAACATGGCGTGCAAATGTATTCACAATAAGCAATGTCAATTAGTCTAACTTAAAAATTACGGATTCTATTGACTTGTCTTCTAAGTAGTCCTTAACGGTATAATATCTTTTAAATAATAGTAGTTTGAAAAGTATTTTTTTAAATATTGTCAGCGGTAGGTCTTGAAAACTATTTGGTAAATGATTGAAAATAATAATCGACATGCAGTATACATTTTTCTTAAATAATTTTAGTTTTATTGGTGGCAGCCGAAGTCTATCTTTATGCCGTGTTCGGCTATTTGGTCTATCAGTGCTTGTTTCAAATAAATTGTAGTTTCTCCTAACGAAAACACATATTTCAAAAATATATAGACATGGCAAAGGTAGAATTTTAAGTTTTTCAAATAGTGGCTTACAGCTGTCTAAAAAATGAGCTCCACAAATTGCTCGGATACATTTTTTTTGGGCTTTAAAAACTCTGTCAAAATCTACTGAGTTGCCCCATATTACAATGCCGTATCTAAGTACGGATGACACGTAACCATGGTAAGCCAGCATTGCAGTTTCGTAGTTTACTGTTTGTCTAATTCGTTTCAGGACATATATAAAACGATCTATTTTTGCAAGAATCTTATCTATATGTGTTTTCCAATTGCAATTTTTATCTACCGTTATACCTAAGAATACACAATTATCGACAGTGGTCAAGTGAGAATCTTTATAATGAATGTCCAGTTTATCTACGTTTGAGTTGTATGTTTGAAATTGTATTATGTTTGTTTTAGTCATATTTATTTTTAAGTTATGTTTTTCTAGCCATACGATTGCATTATCCAGAGCTTGGACGGTTTCCTTTTCTAAGGTTTTGTTATTGTCGCTCTTAATCATTATTGTGGTGTCATCAGCGAATAGTATGCAATCTTTACCTATCGCCTCTGAAATGTCGTTGATGTAAACTAGAAAGAGTAGTGGGGATACAATACCTCCCTGTGGCGTGCCATAATTATTTTGTTTATATTCCGACCTATAGGTTTTTTTTTCCCTTTGACAGGTTTTAGTTATTTCCACACATTGTAATCTTTCAGAAAGATAACTTTTTATCCAGTCGTTGGCCTTACCCCGGATTCCATAATGCTCAAGCTTTGAGAGTAGCGTTTTATGGCAAACATAATCAAAAGCTTTTGTCATGTCTAGGAACACACAGCTTATCTTAGATTTTTGATTCAGACCTTCAGTTATGTATTTTACTAGGGCAAAACAAGCTAAAGTAGTGGAACTGCCCTTTCTAAAACCGAATTGTTCTTTTGTAAGAATATCACAAGTTGTTAAAAAGCTCTCTATTTTAATGCACATAACTTTCTCAAATATTTTGGATAGGATTGGGATTAAGGTTATTGGGCGATAATTGCTCATGTCAGTTTTTACACCTTTCTTATAAAGAGGTTTGACAATAGACCTTTTTAAACGTGTAGGAAATACTCCTTCTGTTAGAGACAGGTTTATAATATAGGTTAAGGGAGACACTAAACACCTTGCACATATTTTTAACACTTTAGTGCTCAGGTCGTCATATCCAGTAGAGTTGGTGTTTTTTAGACAGTGAATTATTTTATAAATGTCTGATTCATCTACTGGTGTAAGGAACATGCTTTTAGGATTTTGAGGTGTATTTATATTCATGTCACATTGCAGGGTTTTATGAGCATTATTGGTCGTTTTTGTTTGCGATATGTAATAGTCATTAAATAAGTCACATATTTGGTTTGGGTTGTCATACACTTTACCATTCGTATTAATTGCGTCAACTTCCGAGTTACTTGTCATATTATTATTTGTGTTTGTTTTAATCAAGTTCCATGCCGCTTTACTTACATTTTTGGCTTTATTAATATAGTCTAAGCTATTTATCTGCTGAGCCTTGTTTATGCATTTTTTCAGTATTTGAGTGTAGTCGTCATATTTTTTTTTATTTTGTTTTTTGTTATGTTTGTAGATATGGTATTTTAAATATAATGTTCGTTTTTTAATGCAGCACCTTTTTATACCCTTGGTTAGACCTCTATTTTTTACTTGTTTACAAGTATTTTTGATTTTAACTATAGGGAAACATAGGTTGTAAAAAAGGGTAATTAAATCATGCAGTCTGTCGAAGGCGTCATTTGTTGTTTGAGCTTCGTAAACTTCAGAAAAAGAGAGATTTGAGATGCAGTTATTAAACTTAGTTATATTTTCGTCACTGAGCTCTCTTACATTTTTAAACCAAAAGCTATGAGTGTCGTTAACTTGAAGATCAGTTTCTACGCTAACCGTTATTGACTGTGCTGATTCGTGATCTGACAGCGCTAGATAGTGAATTGCAGATTTAGCGTCGTGTATGTTACTTACTATTAAATCCAAACATGCGTTCTTTCTCGTAGGTAGTTTTATATGGTTTATTAAGTTATTATTATTAAGTATAGAATATAAGTCATTGGATATTTTATTTGTTTTCAGTATGTCAATATTCCAATCGCCACATAGGATAATTTTTTTGTTACCTTTTCTACATAGTTTATTGGTTAGAAGTTCCAAATTATTGAAGAATACTGTGGCATCACGTGTAGGTGTTCTATATATGCACACTATAATTAAGTTAAATTTAATTATTTCAATGGCACAGCATTCGAATTGAAAGGGAATGGGCAAAGGTAGATCTTTTATTTCTTTAAATTGTAGGTTATTTTTTAATAATATACACGCGCCTCCCCTTCGTTGATTAGTTCGAGAGAAGAAGCATACCAGTCTATAGTTATTAAGTCTAAGGTTTTGTTCACAACCACTTTTCAAAAAGGTTTCAGTTAAACATATAATATCTACGGGACCCAGTTCCTTTTGTAAATTTGAAATGGCCACTTCTATTAATTCCTGTTTGTTCAGAACCCCAGCAATATTTTGGTGGATTATCGTGATTGTAGTATAATTAGTTTTATTTGCGAAAAAACTCAGTTTTCGTGTCATTACCGACTTGTTTTACCTGCCTAAAGAAGGTAGTAATTTTGGTTTGTGTGGTTTTTCGCGGTGACGTATGTGTGTTTGTTCTGTTCTGGACAATGTGCTTATTTTTAAATCGATTTAGAAACTCAGTTTGGTATTTCTTGTAGTCAATTATTGTATTCAACTTCAAACTTAAATGTGATAGATAATACTGGTGGTAACTTTTCAAAGACCTTTCGTTGCTGCTATTTATGTAATCTGCATTGTGTATTTTTAAGTATTTACAATTTTTATAATTTTGTATTATTAATTCCAGGTTATAGTTGATTGTTTTTTCCTTTAAGTAAGGATTATATTGTATGTTAGTAATAAGTACAGTATTGTTTCGTAGTTTATAAAGAACGTTACACAACTCAGTTATGAAAGAGTAAGGGTTTTTGTCATTAGATCCTATCACTAAAACTATAATATCGTTACTGGTCAATGTTTTTACGAAGTCATCATTGCAGACGTTCAGAATCTGATCACTTGTTGCATTGGGCTTGATGAAAGACGTAATTTTGTAGTTGTCATTCCATTTATCTAACCTGGTATTAGTCATAGTTTTATTGAGACCGCGGGCCTGCTGGTCTCCGAAAATTATTATTCTATTATGATTATCTTTTTCTTTGCTTGGAGACGTTTCTTTCTTGCTCTTATTGAGGGATTGTTGTTGATCAATGAACTTCGCTGCAGAGTCATCATCCGCGTTCTTCTGGTGGAACTGTTTTTCGTCAATCAAACCTATTGAATCGTAATTTTCCGTGTTTGCGTGTGGGGATTGTGATTGAGTGGGTTGTATTTCCTCCAAACTGCATATTGAGCCGGCTGTGTTGAATGATGTATTTCCGACTTCGCTTGGGGACTGCGCTACTATGGAGGTGTTAGGTTGATGAGCCGTTGTAGGAGAAAGAATCAACTTGGACGGAGTAGAGAAACAGCTCGTTCTTATAATATTATTTTTGCGTGCAGACTTCGGTGTGAGGCACTTTGTTTCTAATATGTTCACCTTCTTATATGTCTCTATAACTTTCTGGTATTGTCCGATATCCATTTTTAGTCGAAAATTTTCACTATTCAAGTTTTCGATTTCCATATGAGCGCTTTCTAGCTCAGTGTTGAGCCTTTTGATGGTGTCCTTATAGCTCTCGATTTCGTCGCTGTCATTCATCGACGTGTTTGGCAAGCTCTTCATAGTAGTGTCAAGTAATGTGGAATTATTTCTTAGATTCATATTGAGGATATTGTCCACTGAGTTAGCCCTTATTGGTTTCCGGACAGTAATGTTATCTACTTCAAAGTCCATTGTAGTGTCTCGCAAAGACATACTCTATGAAGTTATGATTTTTGTAGTAATTCCACAAAAAAAAAAAAAAAAAAAAAAAAAAAAAAAAAAAAAAAAAAAGTTTTCGACTTAGCGGGATTCGATCCAACGACCACGGCGCGTAAAGTAGTAGAGCTGCTACATACGCCGCTACGCCAACGATACTTTACTGTAGACGTCGAAATTCGTGGTTGCTACGCGCTGAGTGTTGACTAGTGCGCAGGCGACGACGGGGTCAGTGGCGGTTGGCGCGGGAGGTATCGAGCGCTCCGCGGGTTGTCGTAGGTCAGGGATCGAGTTCGTTATCACACTATTCAAATTTTGAGTTTTTTTCCACAGCTTTAATTTTGGTATTACACTGTATTACTTAAACCGATCACCATAAGAATTACAGTGTTCAATAGGACACGTCACTGGCTTTAAGGTAACAGTATATTATTGTTACAATATGCACTTTTCACCACTTAACTTATTTAAAAACTGCGGAGCAGAAATTCAAATCAAGCTACTACAATCTGTCAAATTTCTTTAATAGATTTTCAACTTTATCGCTAAAGTTTAAGGTTCAAGGTTGATTGGGGAAATGTGACAGTTTCGGGTAGCTTGATGTGCTGGGGTCTGTACATTTGTAGTTGGATAATTAATAATAATAATAAGTATTTATTTTCTCACCACAATAAACATTACAGACATTGTTAAACATGATTTTTTTAGTTTTGATTTGGTTTAGTTTACTGTGGGAGACTGGTGCCTAAGGTAGTTTTAAGGGCCTGTGTTTCAGGTCACCAGGTCTCCGCCGTCTAGCAGTTCGATACATTGAATGATAATATTGATAAAGGTGATTTAAAAAATTTTGAATTAGGAGGTTGTATAATAGCTTTTAGAGTCTGTAGTACAACATAAGGTGTTTAAAAAATAAATAAATAATACACGAATGGAAAACTAAATAGACAAAAAGGTAAAAAAAAAAAATGACCAACATTGGTGTGTATACTAAAAAATACCCGATTTTTTGGAAATAAAAATTAACGCGCCAGTCGCGCCATAATTTCTCAAATTAACATCATTGTAATTGAATTTTCTTGATTTTCACGCAATCCAGTGCAAGGATTTCGCTAAGTCTGATTACATAGATAAATACTAAGTATAATAAAAACCAAGTTATATTAAATAAAACACGAAACTTCTTAATTCATGCCGTAACCAGCACAGAATAAATAAAGAGAAGAAAACTAAAAAAACAAATGAATCATAGAGAAAAAACAAAAACTATTATCAACAAACTTGTACAGGGATTGTTCCACAAGATTGTCTACTAAAGATTTACTGTGTAATATCCATGCTGATCACATAATGGGAGAACCTAATGCTATATTGCATGGATGATGTCGATTTGTGCCTTAATTCTTCGCTTTACTAACGTTTTGTACAAGTATACAGTGGCCCCCAAAAGTTAGTTGAAATTTTTCACTTCAGCGTTGACACATCACATTATGAATTAAAATTCTAGTGATCCAAATGTTTGAACTGCTATAGCGTTTTTATTGACTAATTAAAATACCTTTGACATATCATAAAAAATAATCAATTGAACTCTTAGGAGTACCTGATTTTTTTTTTTAATTTTTAATCATAATGTGGCATCACAGTTGAAATGGAAAAATGTCAACTAGTTTTTGGAGGCCATTTTTGACAAGATGGGTACGTTTATTACTAAGCTTTGTTTAATAGTGTACAGTTATGCATATTACTTAGTTATTTTTGTTGATTAGTCATCAAGTCAAAAGCTTTGAGGATATGAAACTGCGGTTAGATTGTTACGTAAATCGTTCAGCTATTATAGTCGATTTTCTCCCTAGGTACAGTTAAAATATTCTACTCCATAAAAGAAAAGCAATAAATCGATCTCCCGTTTCATTCAGTGACACAGTTTTTAATGCTCTAAGTGCACTTCTAATACCGCTAATAGCGTTTAATATTTAATGAGCGTACGTCCGGTGACATTATCGATCTTAACACAAACGCGCCCTAGATTCGTTCATAAGCTTTCCGCTACTCGAGCCTTGGCCTGTATTTACTCACAACTTTATTTATCATTCTGAACTTATTTTAAATCGAGAACGATGTGATGTGAACGTTTCAAAAATGAAAATAGCGAATGCCGATAAATGAATTCGATTTGTTTTAATTTTGACTCGCGATCGGCGAAGTGGACAGGTGGGTATATCGGACGAAATATATTTCTGTGTTAGGATTTTGGTTGAGTTTGAAATGAAATTGTAAAAGGTAACTGTGTTTTCCCGCGGCCTTCGTTGAAATGTTGAGTTGCAGAGTAACGTGAATGAAAATGACGTTTGTGATTGTGATAAAATGATATGCCTTTCTTAAGAGACAAAGCTCTCAAATCTAGCAATTTAAGCTCTAAATCTGTTAACTCCGTTGTCAGTAAACAAGGAAGTTAGGTATATTCCAATTTCTGTAAAGTGCCTGTAAGTGTTTCTGTAAGTTTCTATGACTTTCTGTAAGTTTCTATGACTTCAAATAATAGATACTCAAATCTAGGCCAACATGAAAACAAACAGACAATGCAATGTCACGTAGTTTGAAATTTTGTAGTGTTTTGGCACTAACTTTACCTATTCATCACTTTGTTTACTTCGTTAGTATAATATGAGGTTTTGAAATAAAAAAAAAAATCACTTCCCACTTTACATATAGGGGGGCTACCCTAATAAAACATTTTTTCCAATTTTTATTTTATCACTTTGTCGGCGTGATTGATATACATATTGGTACCAAATTTAAGCTTTCTTGTGCTAACGGTCACAGAGATTAAGCGAGGACGGACAGACGGACGGACAGACAGACATGGCGAAACTATAAGGGTTCCTAGTTGACTACGGAACCCTAAAAAACGGAGTCCTTATAGCATCACTTTGTTGTCCGTCTATCTGTCTATCAAGATCTAAATCGGTTCAGCGGTTTAGGCGTGAAAAGGTAACATATAGACAGACAGACACACAGACTGACTTACTTTCGAATTTATAATACAATGGATAGTATGGATAAATGTACAGACGCCAACACATCAAGCTACTACAATCTGTCAAATTTCTTTAATAGATTTTCAACTTTATCGCTAAAGTATAAGGTTCAAGGTTGATTGGGGAAATGTGACAGTTTCGGGTAGCTTGATGTGCTGGGGTCTGTACATTTGTTGTTGAATAATTAATAATAATAATAAGTATTACTTTCTCACCACAATAAACATTACAGACATTGTTAAACGTGATATATTATTTGGTTTAGTTTACTGTGGGAGACTGGTGCCTAAGGTAGTTTTAAGGGCCTGTGTTTCAGGTCACCAGGTCTCCGCCCTCTAGCAGTTCGATACATTGAATGATAATATTGATAAAGGTGATTTAAAAAATTTTGAATTAGGAGGTTGTATAATAGCTTTTAGAGTCTGTAGTACAACATAAGGTGTTCAAAAAATAAATATTTAATACACGAATGGAAAACTAAATAGACAAAAAGGTAAAAAAAAAAAAAAATGACCAACATTGGTGTGTATACTAAAAAATACCCGATTTTTTGGAAATAAAAATTAACGCGCCAGTCGCGCCATAATTTCTCAAATTAACATAATTGTAATTGAATTTTCTTGATTTTCACGCAATCCAGTGCAAGGATTTCGCTAAGTCTGATTACATAGATAAATACTAAGTATAATAAAAACCAAGTTATATTAAATAAAACACGAAACTTCTTAATTCATGCCGTAACTAGTACAGAAATAAACAAAGAGAAGAAAAGTAACAAAACAAATGAGTCATAGAGAGAAAACAAAAACTATTATCAACAAACTTGTACAGGGATTGTTCCACAAGATTGTCTACTAAAGATTTACTGTGTAATATCCATGCTGATCACATAATGGGGGAACCTAATGCTATATTGCATGCACTCGCTTTACTAATGTTTTGTACAAGTATACAGTGACCCCCAAAAGTTAGTTGAAATTTTTCGTTTCAGTTGGTTTCGTTTCACACACCACATTAGGATTTAATATTCTAGTGATCCAAATGTTTGAACTGCTATAACGTTTTTATTGACTAATTAAATTACCTTTGACATATCATAAAAAATAATCAATTGAACTCTTAGGAGTAGGTACCTGATTTTTTTTTTTAATTTTTAATTATAATGTGGCATCACAGTTGAAATGGAAAATGTCAACTAATTTTTGGAGGCCATATTTGACAAGATAGGTACGTTTATTAGTAAACTTTGTCTAATAGTGTACAGTTATGCATATTACTTAGTTCTTTTTGTTGATTAGTCATCAAGTCAAAGGGTTTGAGGATATGAAACTGCGATTAGATTGTTACGTAAATCGCTCAGCTATAGTCGATTTTCTGCTTAAGTACAGTTAAAATATTCTACTCCATAAAAGAAAAGCAATAAATCGGTCTCCCGTTTCATTCAGTGACACAGTTTTTAATGCTCTAAGTGCACTTCTAATACCGCTAATAGCGTTTAATATTTAATGAGCGTACGTCCGGTGACATTATCGATCTTAACACAAACGCGCCCTAGATTCGTTCATAAGCTTTCCGCTACTCGAGCCTTGGCCTGTATTTACTCACAACTTTATTTATCATTCTGAACTTATTTTAAATCGAGAACGATGTGATGTGAACGTTTCAAAAATGAAAATAGCGAAAGCCGATGAATGAATTCGATATGTTTTAATTTTGACTCGCGATCGGCGAAGTGGACAGGTGGGTATATCGGACGAAATATATTTCTGTGTTAGGATTTTGGTTGAGTTTGAAATGAAAGTGTAAAAGGTAACTGTGTTTTCCCGCGGCCTTCGTTGAAATGTTGAGTTGCAGAGTAACGTGAATGAAAATGACGTTTGTGATTGTGATAAAATGATATGCCTTTCTTAAGAGACAAAGCTCTCAAATCTAGCAATTTAAGCTCTAAATCTGTTAACTCCGTTGTCAGTAAACAAGGAAGTTAGGTATATTCCAATTTCTGTAAAGTGCCTGTAAGTGTTTCTGTAAGTTTCTATGACTTCAAATAATAGATACTCAAATCTAGGCCAACATGAAAACAAACAGACAATGCAATGTCACGTAGTTTGAAATTTTGTAGTGTTTTGGCACTAACTTTAGGTACCTATTCATCACTTTGTTTACTTCGTTAGTATAATATGAGGTTTCGGTATGTTGAAGTACCCTTTGCTGTAAAGGGTTTACAATATCAAGGTGCGCTGCAACTAATTCATCATCATTATCCTTTTGCTCTCGGCCTAACTTATTTGGGGTCGGTGCAGCGTGTCTTCTTCCTTACATCTATTAGGCGTGATCTCAAGAAGTCGCCTCCTTTCAAGCCATTTCATCTGTCACACAATCCATTTGTCGTTTCTTGAGTTTTCCTCTACTAATAAAGCCATCCACATTCATACTCAGAGCTGCAACTTTTTATTAACTATTATATTCTCTGTTGCAGATACAACCATGATTCTCCTCGTCTTTCTTTTGACCGTCACTGCGGCATCGGTCGTCGATGTCACGGAAAAACCAGAACCACCATGTCCCTCATGCATCTTGGTGAACACCACGTGCTACAACGTCACCTATCTCTTCGACCTGAATGCTCCATTCAGGAAACAAATCGTCATTCACAAGATGGACCTCCTCCGATCCAAGGACATATTGTTCTTCAGTTTCGAACCCACCTTTGAAGATGAAGAATATTACAAGACTGGGTTCGTAAGCTTAGAGGATCCCAACCAAGTTGGAATCATTAACGGCGGTCAGATACTTAATTTGGGTACTTTTGATATAGATCAGGCTAACGGATTAATTTACTTCGGAGGCAATGATGGAATATTTGTCCTAGATACTAATTCGAATAAAATGTCGTCATACAGCAGTCGAGGGGATACTATAACGAATGTATTTTACAAAAACCAAGTCTATTTCGTCAAATACGAGGACAGAGGCATTATTGTTAAGAAAGGTGATTTTTTCCAAACTCTACTTGAATATTGGCCGATAAGAAAGTTTGTGGTTGTTGAAAAAGATAATACCAATGTTGTGGTTTTCTTAACCAATTTAGGTTTATTTGTAAGTAAGGGCAATATTGTGCACCGTGTTTCTAAAAATGCTTATTTTAGAGGTATAACTATCGATTTAGATGGGGATGTGTACGCGTGGTGGATAGATGGTATTTACAAAATTATTTTTACAAAAAATATTATTCATTCCAGGATTTTTAGAGTAGCTAAGCTCCCTTCTATTGGTGCCATGGCCTTCGACAATAATAACAATATTCTTTTCACTTCTGATAAATCTTTGTATATCATGGCGAAGACGACACACAGTTGTGGTGTAGTGAAGGAAGCAGAGGTAGTGAGGATGTAGATAATGAAAAATGTGGCTATTGGCCTTAGTTTATTGTATGACGCGTACTCATTCTCGATGTGCTTACAATAATATTCTTAAATAAAAATGTTTGTAACGATTTTTTTTTCTTTCTCTCTCTCTTCTACAGATAAGTTTAGTTAGAGATTTTTTTTTAAATGGTGATTTCAAATGTAAGTTTTTTGAAGATTTGTCTTATGTTATTTTTGCCTTCTTAATGTTCATATATTAATTATTAGGTAATCTTAAATTAAATGTTGAAAGCTTTGTATAGTTTAATGCTTCACCAAAACGCACATTTTATTAGCATTACTTGAATCTTAATTAAAGTAATATTAGACATGTAAGACATGTAAGGTTTTAAGACAAAGTACCTGTGATTTTGTTAGTAGTATTAGGAAGACTACCTAATGCAAATAGGTACTCTTTCTTGTAGTCATAAAGGACATTATACAGGGTGTAAAAAGACCCATCACCAAGCCGAAATCTATGTATTCAAAAATCTAACTAAGGAGCCCAGTTATGCACGGGCGCGATTTCCCGAGGCGATTTTTTTTCGCGCACTGGATTTTCAACGCACTGTGTAGTGCGGAGAGTTGAAAATCCAACAGTGTGTTTTTTTGACGCGTTGGCATGCGCTATGTTAGATTCTCAATGCTCGGCTCAACACCGTGGGCTGAAAATAGTGTCTTGTGGAGTATCACATGAAAGGGCTTAATTAGTACATTTCAAAACTATAAATATTACTGAAATAAACTCCAAAAGAATTAAATAAAAAAAATAAGTTTAAAAACTAAAACCCGACTACTAAAAAGGATGAAATAAGTAAGTACCTTCCCGTGGTCGCGTGCCGCTGTACTAACATACATAATGATAAGCTATGGTTTCATCCTTTTCAGTAGTCGGGTTTTAGTTTTTAAACTTATTTTTTAATTTAATTCTTTTGGAGTTAATTTCAGTACTTAATATTTATATTTTTGAAATGTGCTAATTAAGCCCTTTCATGTGATACTCCACAAGACACCATCCCAAAATATTTATTTTTAAATTCATTACTTTATGTCCTCTATGGGACGCCATACTGAATTTAGTGTGATGTTACATAGCCTATAACCAGCGGACGAAGTTATGAGGGAACAGATGAACATACATACATACCGGTCAAAATCATAACCCTCCTTTTTGCTTCGCTTTAGTCGGGGAAAAGGAATTAGAAAGACGGACGGGCAAAAGTAACCCTCGGTCTGGTGATGAGTTTTTCTATATCCGTCATACACAAATAGTTAAATAAAATTATGCACCTTACAGATTTTTAAATTTGTGGCTAACATCAAAATGTAGATCATTTTGAATTATGAGCAAATAAAACACCTTATATTCTTTAGGGTAACGTTTTTTCAGTTGTACTAAGCATTTTAAAGTTATTATTTACTGATATAATTATTGTAAAATCGTTTGAAATAATTAAGTATAGTTAACAACATAATGCAGGTAATAGTTATTAAATTGATATGTAGATATCTACTCGTACATTAAAACAAATAATAAATAAAGATATACAATGTAGCGTCGACGCGCAACCTGCCACGGATTCAATAAATGACTTTGAAAAAAAAATGCTGTTCCATACATTTTCATGTCTAGAATTATGTGCAGAATTCATGGTTTCAGTTTGCGCGTGACTATAGGTATTGTTTTACGTATTTCAATATTAATATTTAACAAAAAAAAACCTTTAATTTCATTCAAATATTGTATCTCATTTAAGTATCCATAGTCTGTAAACTAATATACACTAAAATATAAAGTAAGAAGAGTTCTAATTTTTTTTATTGTTACCGGTCTTCCTAAGGAAGACACGAAATGGTGTGACTGGCTTTAAAAAAATACACATAGCATAAAACTTTAATTCACGTCTATCGGAGCTACGCAGTTTCCGTTACACGCATGATCCCGTGTCCTTACTCGCACATTCTCGAGTAATTCCTACAATTGCTGAGGTCAGGGTGAGCATAGTGAGCCGCCGACGGGTTACCGTAAGCCACTATAATAAGAACGATGCCGTCAATACTTCCAGCTAAACAATTAAAGCTTATTGAGCGAAGGTCAAGGAATTCTATTCTCGACCTCGGCTCAATATGCGCTGTATGGAGTTCCCGAAAGATGGGATTAATTGGTAGTTGCAGCGTATTATTAAAACATGTTTATAAATAAAAACAAACGATTTGACACTGGACAAGGTCAGTATTCGCCTTTGGGGAGGCAACTGTGTTTCGTTCCCTCTCAAAAGCCTCATACGCTACGTAAATATTTTGTATTATTTTCCATAGATTCGTGTGTGCTTCTTAAATTTTCAGGAAGGTCAGTGTTTTAGTCGGTACGAGAACATACTGTCTTCCCCTCGCGTACCTACGCATATATTCAACTACTACACGCAAACTGCCTCGTGTCCGGAACCTATAAGGGTCTAAACATAAGTATGTAGAGTACACATCGGGATAGGCTGAAAATAGCCGATGAACCGAATGACAGGTCTGCTGGTCGGCCTGTGTATGAGTGACAGTTATTTAGGTACACTATTATTTAAGGCGACCGTACGCAAAATACGCGTATTCACGTGGAGTTGCGGACACCAGCCCGTATTACCTATTTAAGGCGACTACATATGATCTAAAGCGCGGTCACTGTCGGACTGCATAGAAAAGAAAGAGAAGCGCGATGACCCAACGCTGGTAATTTATTGCAAATATGAAGCAATTATCTATTTATAAAAACTATTTAATAATAAATAATCCATCACTGAATGCAGTTTGGCATTAGAAATTTAATGGTATATTTTTAATTATAATTAAAATAGTTAATGAAGGGATAAACTGCTTTTAAAGACAGTTAAAAGGTGTATTTGAACATTTTTTTGATGCATTAATGTATGTTTAATTATGATTTGAGTTCCATCACTGTATTAAAATAAGACTTGAAAAAACATTTTTTTTTGTCAATATTTTTTACTGTTTAAGAAATACAGTGCTTTAAAAAAACAACTTTTTGACCGTTTTCAAGCAACCTCCGCCTTAAAATACCCGTCACGAGCGGCGAAACTGAAACGTGCTTACGTCTGTAAGTTGTTGTACAATCGCAGGCAGTTTACATGTTTAGTTTGACACCTGAGAACTAACTTGTGTTGATTAGCCTTTCAGAAACCGAGTATGGACTTACTGTCTTATATGGTCTTACATTTGTCGTATCTCTCTGTGAGTGAGACTGAATAACATAATAATATATTGTATCAGCGGCTAGTCCCACTTAGGTACTATGAATCAACTGGCGGAAATATGTTGTTGTAGACCTAGTAGGCGTCGGTAGTAGCATGCCCTAAGCATGACGTCACAACGTCTATGAATGAAAGAATTATATGGATTTATCAGCTGTATCTTGTTTTGTTGTAGGAGTAAAGTACAGTATGTCGTAACTGGGTCGTAAATGGTGTCAAAATGACGCGGTCCTGACTGTGAGATGAGCTCATGACTTAGAACTACGTACTTACGTTTGAGTCCGAAACTAGTCGAGCAAACCCGAAATAATTACGTGAATAAAACCATAACTCGCTATGTATCACGAAAGTAGTTGAGGGTAGGGGTGGGAGCGGGGGGGTGGGTTGTTAGGGAGTGAATGATAGCGTGACGGTTGACAGGGGAGAATGGAAAAAGAAAACGTGATGCGCCGAGCCCAAGTAATATGGTACAAGGGCACATGATGATGATACTATATAAGGTCCCATTAAAATAGATGGATAACCTTTTAGAAATCATTCAAACCACCAAAATAAGGACTATAGTAAAAGAATATGTAAGAAAAACACATCAGATACTTACAAGGAAAATAATCAGCTAACGAAAATACACGAATGTACTAGCAATTTATTATTTTAGGTCAAAATCAAAATCACTTTAATCAGTGTTTTTTTGCTTGAATATCTTTGTTTAGACGTACTGAGCGCTGTGTTAAAAGTTCATCTATTTTAATGGTACCCCGTATTCATACAAAATCATAATCAGCCTATATTGTTCCCACTGCTACGACACAGGCCTCCTCTCCTCGAGAGGGAGTGGGCTATAATCTTCCACGCGGGCTCAGTGTGGGTTGGTAGATGTCACATGTCTCCGAATTTTTGGTTCTAGGACATGCCGGTTTCCTCACGATGTTTTCCTTCACCGTTTTGAGAGCAGTGGCGACGAAATAATTTACAAAAAGTAAAGCGCCTGTCTGGGTTCGAACCTACAACCTACAACTCGTAAGTCGCGGCCGTTACCACTGGGCCACCGCTGCTCTTATATATTATACAAAATATTTTATGCTAGCTTCAACATCCTAGTTCGTCTGAAAGACTTAGGTATGAGTTAGAATACGTATCGTAGAGATAACGCTTCCTACTCATTCAATTGAGAAAAATAGTTATAAATAGAAACAACAACGTTTTTCTATCGGTGCAAAGTAATTAACGCTCGCTCGTTGAGATAATACTATGTAGATAATAAATAGACATAATACATACCTATTACTCATGGATATGATTAAGATTGCTCTTTGCTCTAGTGGTGTATGCGCTACTGCAGAGCCTGAGGCCCTTTTTTATGGATGGGAAATCATCAAATGACCCCGCCCTGGGTGGAGCGGAAGGAAGCGTCAGACTCTTACTGACTAAAACCCATCCGTGTTCCTTCCTCAGCCCTTTATGTTCCGGAGTAGCGGTAACCCTTTCGGACAATCCCGCACCCCCGGCAGGCTTCGGCCCTGGCAGGCCCCTTCCTTTTTGCTGACATCTCTTTGAGGCGCGCGTGGAACACGTACGCGCCGTCCGGCACGGACTTGGTCCTGATCGGACGGTGAGCTACCCATTACTCTCCGTCCGCAGGCCCGCGCCTACGGTGGCCGGGAGTCGTCACGCGGCTCCCGACACACCGGCCTGGGATCGATTCCCGTGTTGGGTAAAGTGTTTTTGGATTTTCCATCAGGAATTTCTCAGTAGCAGCCCGGAGTCTGGATTTGTGCCCTGTTGATGGCAATAGACTCGCTCCCAATTACATGGGACTTAAACATAACTGTCGAAATGTGGGTGTACTATAGGTATACTTCTGCCTCACCCTTCGAGGATTACAGGCGTGATGATATACCTATTATGATTAAAATTCACGCGTGGGAAAATTTCAGGAAGATGCCTAGGGGAATTTGCTAAAAGAACTCACCTTTTGGTTGTTCACATTATTTTTTATTTATTTATTTATAGCTTTTATCAGACATAAGTATACATATATATATTTTTTTTTAAATATATGAGTTTATTTTTATTCTGTGTGCCCTTTGGTAAAGGCCTCCTCCAACACTTTTCAATCTTCTCTCTCGCGCGCCAGTCTAGTCCAGGTTTTTCCAGCTGTTTTAACCACATCATCTTCCCATCTTCTGAATGGTTTTCCCTTTTTTCTCTTTCACTCTCTTGGGTACCACAATGTTACTACTTTGTTCCATTTCTCTTCTCCTCTCATTACATGGCCAGCCCATTTCCACTTTAGCGTTCTTAATTTCAACACCACATCTTGGGTCTTTTTAGCTTTCCTAATTTTGCTGTGGTTGGTTTTTATCTATTTTCCTTTTCCCCATCATGCTTCGTTCCATGCTTCGCTGGCGGGTCATTCCGCGGAAATCCAGTAACGGCGAATATATGCTAATTATAAATTAAATATCATAGCTGCATTCTTTTTTTACTTTATATGACATTTCTTACATGTTTTTACGTATGGCGCCGCTATCTAAAAAAGTATAACACCTTTATTTAATTTATTATTGCAATCAACACGCACCAAATGTCCTTACCATTTCCAAACAAAAGTCGGCCTAATTGCGCGGAATGGCCTTGGCAAGTTCGAGGTTTGGCTTGTTGAGATTTAGTGCGTGCCCAAGTCTGGCATCCATATATTAGGATAGGGAGCATGCAAGTGTTAAATAGCTTTCCTTTGACCGCGATGTGTATTGTTTTGTCTTTCATTATTTCTCTGTGTGCCCAGTATTTCTTCCAAGCATTGGGAGGGTTGTGGCCTAAGAATCAATGGCGAGTACCTAACAAACTTACGATTTGCGGATGACATTATTCTGTTCGCAAAGTCCTCTCAAGAGCTTCAAAAAATGCTGACAGAGTTAGACGCGCATAGCAAAGCAGTGGGCTTAAACATGAACACATCCAAAACTAAGGCAATGACTAACAGAGAGAAAGAAACAATCATAGTAAACAATATTCCTATTGATTATGTGAATGAGTATACATACCTGGGGCAAAAAATCAAGATAAACAATATGTCAAGCAAAGAGATTGAGACACGCATAGGACATGCTTGGTTGTTCACATAGTTAGAAATAAATAGTTATAGGAGCGGGTGAATCTGACCGGTTCTATTAAATTGGCAAATCTATAAATCGCTCATTTGGAAAAACATCGACGTAACTGCTGCTTTTTTTTTAAGTCTTTGCTTTCCTAACGTAAATACGCTTTCTAAGTGCTTTGGCATATTTAACTCATTTTTTGGAAAAAATACATTTACGTCGATGTTTCTCCAAATGAGCGATATAAAACAAAGTCGGGTTAGCTACATCATTTATAACTCAAGAACGGCTGGACCGATTTTTATGATGTTTGATTTGTTGGATTTGTCTCCGCCCCGAATAGCAGAATAACTATTAAAACATGGGAAAATTCACGAAAAAAAATAGTACTTAATGAAGATAATTATTTTCCTCATACATTTAGTCGGTACGAAGTTCGCCGGGTCAGCTAGCTGTGATTAAAAGATTTAAAACTTTCTGATGGTGTGTGTGATAAAGTTCTGTTAGATATCACCTTGTTAAAATTAAAGAATTTCCTTACAGCTCATTTTATAAAAAAAAAAGTTATATATTTTTAATTTTTGCTAAATTATTGTCACTTTGGTTGATAAAATATGTCCGATTAAAATATAATTTGCTCAGAACAGATTTAAATTATAATATAAACTTACAATATCGATTTTTTTTATGGGGGATGCGCTAAAGTAGACCGCGAAATTAAAATTTTATTACGTTTTTTTCAGTTGGCGACAGTAACAAATATGACTTCACTGAATTATAATCATTAGAATCAGCAATACAACTCCTTGAGTTAGAATTGGCCTCAAATGTCATGATTTTATGATATGAAATAGTAATTCAATAGAAAACCGCAACAAATTAAAAGTAATTAAGTAAATGTTTCTATTTATTATTTATTTATTTAATACTTCAAGCGCATAAATGTACAGAGGCGGAGTTAATGCCATAGGCATTTTCTACCAGTCAACCTTTGGGTGATGCAGAGACAAACAGTGGTAGGTGCAATCATGAAAATTGAGGAATAAATATTTTAAATATAAAGATACGCATAAACCTATTAAAACTATAACTATAATATAAAACTAATTACATATAAATATAAGCACAAATAAATATACATAAATGCATGAATATATTTACTAACAAACTAAAAATAAATAAGACAAACAATGAGAAAATATTACCGTTGTGATAATACTGCCTGCTTCTTGCGAATGTGCTCGCGAACCTTAACTTTAAAGGATAATCGGTTCTATTGGCAAAAGAAAGTCAAATTCTATATACTATCAATTTTCCATCAGGTACTTTGAATAAAAAATAATGGAGTTTAAAGATCTTGTATATTCTTGAGAAAGAATAAACTCGAAAAAGAAGAGAGAGAGAGAGTGCTTAAGGAGGCACTTCGTAACTTCCTAAGTCTTTCGAGTTTAAGAAACTTTACTGAAAATTATTTTGATGGAATAAGATATTTCGCAAAAGTCCGATTAATTTGATGGCTAGTTAGTTTAGATGAATATCAGCTTTAACAAATTAATGGAATCTTCCATTAATTTTACTGATATTTTCCGAGTATCTAATAAGTAAGTAGTTAAAAGTAGATACTAAGGTATTTATAATAACAATAAATCTTTATTTTCGGACAACAGTGATTCAGCGTGTTAGTAAATAATATTATACTTAACTTATTACTAGTGTTAGTAGTTAAAATACAGTACTTAGAGAAGAAGACAGAATAAATAGCATTATGAATAGTACATCTCCAAATGAATGTGTAGTGATTGTCCTTCTCACAAAACTTTTAATAATCGGAGAGTCGATATTTTCCGCCATAGTTTTTAGAATGCTGTTGTCACTCGCGCGCAACTTTGACAACAGCGACGCGGTTCTCTTGCGCAAACATATTAGAAGCGCTGCATCATAGTGGTAGTCCCCAACAGTATCCTAAAAATATTATTATACTCGTTTAGTACGCGTAGGTCATCCAGCGTTCTTTTGGTATAGTTGACCAAAAGACTTCCCGCGTAAAAGCACTAGCAATATGCCTTAAAAAGTGGTACTGTGTTGTTTTATTTTGGGTTTCTTGATACTAATGTACTAAAGAATTTATACAATAACTGTAACCCCGGTGGTTACCATACGCGATAAAACGTTTTTGCATTAAAAAAACTGTGTGACGATGCATCGATATCACTTCTGAAAACGCCACATTCTGTTATTTTCCAAAAAAAAAAATAAACACGACCGCCCTTCATTGTCCGTATAAAAGTTGGACAATGACTGTAACATTTAACTTCAAATAAAACAATCAGTGAGTGGGGCATTCGGTTCGTTTTAATAAAAAAGTTTGAGTTTCGGTTCGAATCGGGCCGGCGGCGGCGGCGCGCGGCGCCCGGCTACCGGCGGGCGATCTAACGAATGTGCTTGACGTGCCATATTTAAACTTGTACTTCAATCGTTTAGCTAGTATTGAAAGTGTATATGACAATTCATATACACTTTCAATACTAGCTAAACGATAGGTATTTAAGAATAAAATGTTATGCAATTTCAATATTTAGTTTAAATTCTGGGAACAACTATATCCAGGCTTGGAGAGCCTACTAAATTCTGCTTACAAGCCTGGATCTAGTTGATTTGATTGTCATGGATCTCTCTGCAAATTAACGCCTGATTCGATAACTAAAACTAGAAACTAGTTGCGCAAACTTACTCATTATTTATTCATCTACAATGAATAACTAAAGCGCAACTATTTTCGTTATGTAAATCCAGCTTTAGGTAATTAAGAAACTTAACAACTTAACTTTGGTACTTTACAAAGGAATAAAGACCATTAACCGGTCAAGCGGCGCGGTTCGCCGATCGGCGACGAAACGATAGAAAATCAATTGTGTCTCATTAGCGGAGCTTGACAGATTAAGAAAAGTCATGTGACAAACATCTTTCGTGAAGAGATACTGGCGTGTTACTTTAATTTTTTAAGCTTATTTCTGATAATTGTTGCTAAAAAAAACCCGGACAATAGCTAAGGAGAAAGAGTACAAGCACGTATGGGTCAAACACGGAAAGATCCATGTCCGCAGGCAGGAAGGATCGGCTGTTTTCGTAATATCTAAAGAGAAAGATTTAAACAAGCTAAATTAGAGTGGCGCATCCTTCGGTTATTATCATTTTATCAAAATATCTTAAAACATATTACATATGTCTAGAAGTAAATTCATATCTATTAATTATGTACTAATTTCTCGCTTGAATTTTTGTAAAAGGTTTAGCATCGCTGACGTGCTCAAAGCATCGTCACCTCGCTTTTGTATTCGTAAATGGGTCTTATGTTTTTCTTATCGCGCTATTCTATTAATTAGAACATCCCAATCTATGCTTACTTCGCTCGCACTCATTGTCGAATCTAATTACTGCCTGCTTCTTCACTCAGTTACCTGTGATATTTCTGCGTTTTTTGTGTCGTTTAACAATTGTGTATGCCTAATTACCCTACATACTGGATTACTGTTCGCTTTTATTTTGTTATATTACAATAACTATGAGTAAGTATTTATTATCCGTAAACATTGTCACTGACACTGCAATCATTAGTCTTATAGTGCCTTGTTACTTAAGTGGTTGTTATCGTGCTAATAATTTTGTTGCTATAAATTGTGTAAATTATCGATGGCTTTAGATGGCAATAAGAAACTGCATGTATATTATCAGAATGTTCGTGGGCTCCGTACCAAGACCGAATCCTTCTTTCGCCAACTATGCCTATGTTCGTACGATGTTATTGTTTTAACGGAAACTTGGTTAGTCGATGGCATATCAAACTCGGAGTTATTTGGTGATCAGTTTATTGTGTGGCGTCGCGATCGGGATTACTGTCTCACAGGTCAGTCTCGTGGAGGTGGTGTCTTGGTGGCTGTCCGTAAGTATATTTCTGTGGTTCCCCAACCATTATTTCACTCCTCGGCTGAAGACTTGTGGGTAACTTTAAGTGTACGTCAGCCTAACACAAGAAATTACCTAAAATTGAATGTTTGTGTCATCTATCTGTGCAAGCAAAACCGTGGTTACTCTTTTTCCGACCAATTATCAAATTTTCTCCATAGTTTGAGTAGTATAGTGCTAAACAATCCAACCGATAATTGGCTATTTGACAGTTTTCGAAAAGATATTTTTAAATATACGTAGGTTTATTTTATACCTCTTACAATTATTTTTTTCTTAAAAAAGCGTTGTTTATTCGAAAAAAAATGTTTTTTTTCATTCCGTATTTTGAAATTCGCGCGGAAACAGCCGATCACGTGACATTTATGGCTGTGACGTCACATTTCAATAAACTAAGTAAAGCTAACTACGACGCTTCAACTCTTAAACATATTTTGTGTGGAAAGTTTGCATAAAAAGTTGCATAAAAAGTATATTTTGTGTGGAAAATCAGCAAACTGCCAACGATGATAAAACACAGTAACACACAACGTTTTATTTATTGTGATGTGACGTCATACGATGCTCGATCATGGCCGTTCGCGTTTCAGTTTTTGTAATCCACAGATAAAAAATCTCTAATTTATTTTTCAAAAATAAAATATTTACAATTTATTTTAATGCATAAAACCTATTGTATGATTATTGTGAACCTATATGCTACTATATCTAACATATTATATATTTTATCGTTACAACTGTCAAATAGCCAATTATTAAGTTATTGGTGATTTTAACCTAAGTGGAATTTCGTGGCAATTAAATAACAACATTTTATTCCCTGAGAATATACTTAGTAGCGACGAATACATACTAACAGACGAATTGCGTGTTTTAGGGTTCAATCAATGTAATGGAATATTAAATGCATATGGTAAGATTCTAGATTTAGTTTTATGTAATGAAATTGTTTCGGTAAGTGAGTGTTTGGTGCCTTTATCACCGGTTGACAAAGATCATCCAGCCCTCTGTATCGACGTGAACTTTGCTGAGTACACCTATTTAACTCCCGCTCCCTTTATTCGTTACCTTTTCGGTAAAGCTGACTTTGCAGCCATTAACAGTGAAATAGCTGCTATAGACTGGACGAACGTATTTCTTGACATGTCGCTTAACGACGCCGTAAACTACTTTTATACTACTATAGCGGATATTCAGAATAAGTTTGTTCCCACTAAGACAGTTTACCACAGTTCATACCTTATCTGGTACTCCCCGGCACTTAAACGCTTGATTAAAGAGAAGTTTATATATCTCCGTAAATTTAAGACTTATGGCAGACTTTCAGATGAGGCGACCTTTAAACATCTGCGTGAGCGGGTTAATAAACTTGAAACAGAGTGTTACACCAACTACTTATCTGATACGGAAGCCTCCATCGAAAAGAATCCTAAACGCTTTTGGAGCTTTGTAAAGCAGCGGTCTAAGTCCAATGCAATACCCAGTTTCCTCAGATATGGTGATGTGACGATCTCTTCTCCCGAGTCTATTTGTAATGCATTTTCTTCCCACTTTTATTCCACTTTTCTTGATCCTACCAATGATGTGCCTACTAATTATTGTCCTCCCCAAACTGCTACATATTCCAATATGTCCTCGGATATTCACTCAATTGAGATTGACCTAAATGTTATAGTTGAGCTACTTAGTAAAATCGATCCATTTAAATCTGCTGGTCCGGACCACTTATCGCCTAAATTGCTGGTTGGGTGTGCTAAAACCATTGCCTTGCCAGTATCTCTATTGTTTAAAAAATCGCTCTCTTCACGTTCTGTTCCCCAAATATGGAAGTCTGCCTTTATAACTCCGGTGCATAAAAAACGGCACAAAAACGAAATAGTTAATTACAGACCTATTTCCAAACTGTGCATATTAGCAAAAGTGTTGGAGAGGGTTGTCTACAACCAAGTTTACGCAGCGCTGAGTCAGTCTTTTAGCCCTTCTCAGCACGGATTTCTTAAGGGCCGTTCAACTGTCTCTAACCTGGCTCTGCTCAATGACTTTCTAACGGACAGAATGGACAATGGGGCACAGATTGACGTCGTTTACACGGATTACAGTAAGGCTTTTGATAGACTTGACCACAATATCCTTATAACAAAGCTTTTTAACAACGGTATCAGAGGAGATCTACTTCGTTGGTTTACTTCATACCTTGAAAACAGATCACAAGCTGTTGTTATTAGTAATTACATGTCGAGCTGGGTTTCAGCTCCTAGTGGTGTTACTCAAGGCTCCTTGATTGGTCCGTTGCTTTTTATCATTTATGTGGGGGACATCGACTCGTGTTTCCACAAGTCAAACTTACTTTGTTTTGCTGATGATATGAAGATATTTTCTGCAATATCATCAGATGATAACATGGATGCTCTCCAATCTGACCTGGTACGATTGGATGATTATTGCTTGATTAACAAACTTGATTTGAACCCTGCTAAATGTTCAGTAATCTCCTTTAGTAGAAAACGCGTCCCTCTCCCTACAACTTATAAACTTAAAGGGCAGCTATTACAGAGATGCGACGGTGTACGCGACCTAGGTGTTTTTCATGATTCAAAACTCTTATTTGACGTGCACTTTGAGCAAATAGTGGCCAAAGCTTCGAAGTCATTGGGTTTTATTATGAGACTCGCGGGTTGTTTCAAGAAAGCCAAAACCCTTAAGATTCTTTATTGCTCTTTTGTGAGAAGTCATCTTGAATATGCGTCACAAATTTGGAACCCCTGCTATGGCAAATACATTAATCGTATTGAGAATATACAAAAAAGATTTATTCGGTTTCTATGTTTTCGGCTACGTATACCATACCACTCTGATGATTACATAAATCTGTGCAAGAAATTTCACCTGCAGCCACTTATAAATCGTCGTCGGCTAGCAGATTGCACTTTCCTTTTAAAAATTATATCTAACGAGATTGACTGTCCTGATCTCCTGCATAAACTGCGTTTCAATGTCCCTCAGAGATCAGTTAGATTTAATCCGCCGATTTCCATTCCTTTTTCCTCTTCTAACTACAGGCAAAACTCATACATGGTGCGAGCGAGTAAGGACTTTAATATTCTTTGCAAAGAATTCTCATTTGACCCATTTACCACTAAAACCTATTCTGCGCGTGCTCGGCTGAACGCTGACTTTTTTAAACGTGCATAGTGCTTATATACCTTATATTTGTATTTCATTTCATTTCATTTTCATTTCATTTATTCAATAACAATTTACATTGTGTCTGAATGTGTTACATAAAAAAAAAAAATTGTTAAAACATGCCAAAACTTCATCAAACGTCGGAAATTAAAATCATATCACATAAAATCCATTAAGAAAAACATGTCATATAAGCCAATAAATAATCAACAGTGTTCAATAATAATTCATTAAAATTCATCATACATTATATATTTATTATATATTTTTTTTATACATTATATATTTATTATATATTTTTTTTTTCTTTCGTGCTTGTTAGTGATCCTAAGATTTCTAATACATTTTCTGTCTCTACCCGTGAGAACCTGTAATTGGCTTTATGTCTCATATTATATTGTTATGCTTCTGTTATAGCTGTTGGTTCTCCTATGAATAAATAAATAAATAATTTTTCTTGCGTTTACATAGTTACACAAATCTGATGCAACAGCTTCCACACACGATACGACAATAATATTTATTCCGTTCAGTAACAAATCTGCGCAGTGAACCGCAAGTAATTCAGGCTCAGTTCGGGTCGTCAATTAATGTCTTTCAGTCCGACGCAATCCTATCAAATCGGTCGGTGAGATCCAAGTCTCCAACTCGATTTTCGATGCTCCTCACTTGCCTTACCTCTATTTTCTAAGACATTTGACATTTAAAGACTACCACAGACGATCGATTTAAATCGGGATCCGATACGACTAGACGCACAAACTTAAGAATAACTATGTTTTGGTGTATTTATTCAATTCAATTCATCTTTATTGTGGATCATAGGAAAGTGTAGTTATACGTATGTTCTATCATATTTTTGGCATGGACATTGGACAAATTGGTGCTAAGGATTAACGAATGCTGCCTAGGTCGGAAAATTAAGTTCTTAAAGCTAAAACTGCCAAAACAGTTTAACACTTTGAGCGGAGCATCTGGGTATTCAAATGTTTGTTGCGCGGCGCACTACTTTCCCATACACAATACGTAATTAGAATGTATGTGTGTGAGTACAAAAAAACTAACGTGGAGTGGCGCTAGTAGTCCGAAAATTTAAAGTGATACGGCGCAATGACGTAGCTTGAAGGAATTGGTATAAGCCGCAGCTGTTTATACACGTTGATTTAGAAAAACATAGTTTTTGCTGACTTGATTAAATGTTGTGTCAAATAGCGTTTATCAATTTTTACGTATTATAACGTTGCTCCGCTCAAAGTGTTAAAGTCAAAGTCAAAAATTTATTTGCAGATAAATATGGTTATAAAAGTTCTTCCAATGGTAGTATAATAGTAGCATAACATATTCAATCATAACATAATGACATGCAAATTTTTTGGTATAGGTACAACTAGATCATTTAAATTTAAACTGAAGGAATTCTTTTATAGTATAGAAGGGATTCTCAGTTAACCACCTGTGTAAAGCCCTTCTGAAGCGGACCGTAGGAACTTCTTTAATTTGGTTAGGAATCTTGTTATAAATCTGAACACACATAGGACAGCAACTGTTTTCGTTCCAGGAATAATTAATCTATTAGGATATCTAGTTTTGAACTTACATTTATCTCCCAGTTTTTCATACATCTCAGGGTGAGATTTGGTAAATTTACATATTTCCTCAATATAAGTACCAGTTAATGTAAGCATTCAAAGTTTTTCTAAATAGTGGTTTACAGGATGTAAGTGGTTCTACATTACAAATCGCACGTATACACCTCTTTTGTGCGACGAAAACTTTTCCGAGATGCAACGAGTTTCCCCATACCAGTATACCATAACGCAGTATTGAACCAACATATGCATGATAAGCCTGTAATGTGGCTTGTCTACTTGTTAGGTTAGATATACGCCATAGAACATAAGCAAAGTTACTGATGTTTCCACATATCATATCTATATGGTTAATCCAGGAACACCTCTCATCAAGAACTATCCCAGGAAAAGCTATACTACCTGATTGTTGTATTTGTTTATCTTTATAAGTGATATTTAAATCCATTTTATTCCAGTTTTTGTTACGAAATTGTACATATTTGATTTTATCTATGTCAGGTTTAAGGTTATTCTTTTCCATTCAGGTTATTACTTTGCTTACGGTACTATTTATTTCTTCATTATAGTTATTTTTTAGTTTTAGGGATAATTATGGACACATAATCTGCAAAGAGTATGCAGGGATGATCAGTTACTTCTGTTAGGTCATGATATATCAGAAAAAGTGGGGGTCCTAAAATACTGCCCTGTGGAAGTGCAACGCTTGTGCAATTGTAACCTATTTTGGATTTAAATTTCAGTTCACCGTTTTGATTTGGTGTATCCACAGTTATTTCTACAAATTGCGATCTGTTTGTAAGGTAACTTTTTAACCATGCATTTGCTATACCGCGTATCCCATATTTATCACATTTTTGTTAGTAGTAACTCGTGCTATACAAAGTCAAAGGCTCATTGGCGTATCTAGAGTATTTTTCTAGGGGGGGCCTGGCCCCTAACCTGAGATGCGACGCCCAATATAGAGTAGGTAAAAGAAAGAAAACACATTTATTTAGCACAGACTAAAAGACACACAATACACCAGATAAAAATAACAAAAAAGGTCAAATAAAAAGTGTAAAGTCCGTTGTAAAAAAATAAGCAGGAAAGTGTGCCTCACGGCTGCGCTAAAAGGGCTCAGTTCAGCAAAAATGCCAGACAACTAGTGCCTGACGCTGGTTTTCAACTCGACCTGGTGTGTGAGGTGACGGATGTAAATCAGTTTTATACTGCAACGTGACGTGTATATGTCAATAAAAAATAAAATAATATTTTTGTCAGATAAAACAGTAATGAATATGTAAGCATGATTAACATCACAATTTATAAATAGCTTTACACTTTTTATTGTACCTTGTCGCTATAACGTAACATTATGTTTCGCATGATTTAATGAACTATGAATTGAAATTTTTAAATTTTTCATGCAGTACGATTATGAATTTTTGGAATGTAGTTTACATAAATATATACTTTTTTAAGTTTCGTAAAACTGTGTTTATTTTGATTGATTAAGACCAAAGTAACATTAGTATATTAATATTATTACAATTAAATTAGCTTTAATTTACGTTTCTTTTCAGTAAAAATATTCAATACTTTTTCTGGTGTGACGTTTTCCTTCACGTACTTATTTTCTATGTGAAGAAGAGTAATGCTTGAAAACCTCTCTTCTCCCATAGTAGACCCTCAGCCACGTTTTAAGTCTTCTCATTGCTGAGAAGCTCCGTTCGCATCCGGCTGAGCTGACTGAAATGACTATTGCAGCTTGCATCAATTTATAGAGATTTGGACAAAAATCTTGTTTTACGTGCTCCCTCAAAACTTCTAATGTTATCTCCTTTTCTTTTAGAACGTTTTTCAAGACTAAACATTCTGCTCCTAAAAGAGTTTCATCAACTTGGAGAATGCTCTTATAATTATTTACAAAATGGTTTCCGCTTTCCAGATCTAATTTCAAAAACGCATCGATCGCTTGGGCTAAAGGTAGGCTTTCAAACCTATTATTCATATTAACTATTATATTATCAATCGCTGGATAGTATATATTAATTTTCCAATATTCACTGGCCCGTGTATCAGACGGCAAATCAATAAAACTTTCTTTGCCAAGTGTGGATTCGATATAAAAGTCTCTGTCTCTGCTTCCTCCACCGGCTCGATTGTGTTTTCTTTTACTCACTCGTGTGGGTTCGAGACAAAGTTCATGCTCTTCTGCAAATTCTTCAATCTCCTTCCAACGTTCATCAAAATTGTTCCGATTTTGTTTGAAACTGGTAATAATGCTATTATGGTGCCAGCTTGTCCGAGAGTTGCATTTTAACATTGAAAGTATTTACTCAATATATGGATTATTGATAGAACTGAATGGAACACGTGTAAACAAACAATGAATTCCGGCTTTGAAATTGAAGTTAATAAACCTATGGCTTCCGCCACATGTTTGTCTTTGTTTCGACTTATTTCTTCTTCCAGTACCGTTTTAAGTGCATAATAATTATTTATTACAGCCTTACAATTGTCATATCGACAGCTCCATCTCGTGGTGCTGAAACTGCCCATTTCACGACCAGTTTTTATATTAAGAGAATCTTGCAATTTTTTTAGATGAGCGTGACTGCCAGGTTGCGAAAAATGGATATACAGTGCTTCTAGATTATTAAAAAAGTTAGTTGCAGGTGACACATTAGCGCATGAGTCTAAAACAGCTAGATTAAGTTTATGTGCTAGACAATGCACATAAATAGCATGAGGATACGTCTCCTTGATAATTGCTTGCAAACCTTTGTGTTTTCCAGACATCACACTCACGCCATCATATGACTGTGCAAGTATGGGTACGTTATCTAAACCACATTTTTTAAGAAAATCGAATATCATCGCAGCCAAACTCTTTGCATCTCTACGAGTGGAACAATCAATAAATCCCACGAACGACTCTTCAACTTCCAACCCCATCACGTACTTCAAAACTATCGTCAATTTTTCTTCTTTGTAACATCTTGCTTCATCTACCATTATAGAAAAATAACCGCATTGTTTTATTTCCTTTACAATTCCTTCTATTGTGATCTGATTCATAATGTTAATTAAATCATTCTGTATACCAGCACTGCAATAGGTTACATGTTTTTCTAAATGTTTGGAAAATGTTTCGTCGTATTTAGCGAACAGTTGAACCATTTCAAGTGACATGATTGATGACATGATTAAAAAGTGACCTTTATTTTTCGATTCAGCATTTTCACGGTGGCCTCTTAAAGGCAATCCTTGGCGTACTAGATACAGTATATCTATAATTTTCAATTGATATTCTTTATTTTGCTCAACTTCCTTTTCATTTTGGGTCGTAACTTGCTGATGGACATTTGATGCTTCATTCATATATGTATAATGCATCTCCTTACTTCGATTATGAACCGCAGACTGTGCGTGTTTTTGTAAAGACTCTGACAGCTTTTTCCAGTTGTTGTATCCGATGGTTATACATTTTTCACGTTGATCGCGCATTTCCTTACCGAATATTCTACACACAAAACAGTATACTTTGTTCTCAATTATGCTATATTCCAACCAAGTATATTTCTCATAATAGTGTGCGTTATATGCCCGCAGTTTTTCTCCGAATTTTGTACGGGGAAAGTCAATTTGAGGCTGGGATGGTCCAGTCTGAAGCGAACCTAAGTCAATTGAATACGTTTGTTTATTCGAGCTTTCTGATGGTGAGTCAGAAGAGGTACTTGGTACTAGGGCTGGAGCTGAACCTAAGTCACTTGAATACCTTTGTTTATTCGAGCTTTCTGATGGTGAGTCAGAAGAGGTACTTGGTACTAGGACTGGAGCTGAACCTAAGTCACTTGAATACGTTTGTTTATTCGAGCTTTCTGATGGTGAGTCAGAAGAGGTACTTGGTACTAGGACTGGAGCTGAACCTAAGTCACTTGAATACGTTTGTTTATTCGAGCTTTCTGATGGTGAGTCAGAAGAGGTACTTGGTACTAGGACTGGAGTTGAACCTAAGTCACTTGAATACGTTTGTTTATTCGAGCTTTCTGATGGTGAGTCAGAAGAGGTTCTTGGTAATTTTTTTTTTGTTTATGTATTTTAATTAACTGTCTTTGTCAGATGAGAAGTAGTATTTAAGACGCAAGTTCCTTTTGGGTTTAGTAGATTTTTCAATACGTTTGGAAATCCATTTCATATATTGTTTCACTAGGTGATTTCGATCTCGATTTTAGGGAAGCACAAATCAAAGAACAAGACAAGTGTATCGTGAAAGTGATTAAACGCACTGTTAAATTCATAATTAGAAAAAAATTCTGTCCATTTTAAAGTTGACAGAGAGTTAAAGAACTTTTCTTCATTTTCAGCGCTAATCTCGCGCTTGTGAATGGTGCAAAAGCGTAGAGGTGAAACTTTATTGTCTATTTGTATGGATATCATCTGAGCTGTTCCAATGATTTGACTGTACCAGTGGTATAACCTCACATATTGCATCCTTACAGTTACTTATTATTTGGTCGAGACATGAGTTTCTTCTTGTTGGTTGTTTTATATGTAGTGTTAAGCCGAAATTATTTACAATCCTAGTTAATTCGTCTATGCATTTTTTATTTCTATCGATTTTGTTTTGCTCAAAATGTCTATGTTAAGATCACCTACTATCACCAATTGTTTTTTGATTTATTTCGAAGGTTGCACAACATTACGTTTCAGCTTGGCGTACGATATACGGCTATTATTATAATGTTATATTGTAAGAGTTCAATTCCACAACACTCAAACTCATTTTCAGACGCATATTTTTTCAATTGTGTTAGTATTTTGTACTCAATGTGATTTAGGCAGAATATAGAAACACCGCCTCGCTTTTTTATTAATATTCTTTCTTGAGTACCTACCAGTCTCCTAATTTGTAGTCATTTAAGGTAACGCTGCTCTCCTCACCCGTTTTAACAAGTCTCCGTTCGTTAAGTCCGACGACGCAGCTGTACGTGTCCAGACTGCACCACTCCACGAAGGTTGAGGAGATCGTGGAGTACTTGCGTGTGAAGACCAACTGGACTTTGAGGGTCGAGAAGTTGGAGTCGCGTCACAACACGAACTTCAAGTCGTTCGTGGTGCGTGTTCCGACACACCAGACAGATTGTTGGATGTTTGATGTATGCAGTATCGGGCACAAGACCAGATCTTTGTATTGTGGTGTCAATATTAAGCAGATATCAAGACTGTGCAAGTGAAATGTTATTAGTAGCCTTGAAAAGAGTACTGCGATATATTAAACATACAATAAATTATAAGTTATCATATAAGTGTGATGGTGAAAAGTTAGTGGGCTATTGTGATGCTGATTGGGGAGGTGACCTCAAAGATAGGAAGTCTACAACTGGTTACTGTTTTATTTTCTCTAATTGTTTGATTTCTTGGTGCTCTAAAAAGCAAAGTACTGTGAGTAGAAGTTACATGCACTAACTTCTCATGCCATATATGTAAATCTGTGCATCTAACTTCTGCTGTATTTACTGAACAGCCAGCATTATAACGGAAGTCCAGGATGTACATGTTGCCACTCCGCTGAGCAATTGCTATTAATTTCTTCTGTTTATTGTAGAATTCACATATATTTTCTTTTGTTATCAAAACATAACCTCTACTTGTAACACGATTGACAGATAATAGATTCATCTTCAACTCAGGTACATGTAGAACATTGTCTATGTTCGTATCAGTCCATTTATAACCATTCCACACTTCAACCGTCACCTGTCCGCAGCCATGGACACTAATTTGCGTACCATTACCGACAGTCACCGTTTTGTTCGTAACTATCGAATATGACGAAAATAGTTTTCGATCACAACACATGTGTTCGCTTGCGCCTGAGTCCACTAACCACTTGGTTTTTTGAAAACTTTCGCCAATCGCACTTTCCACAACAAAGGCATTACTTTCTTTACTTACTTTATTTTTCATAAATCGACCCTGACTCTTGAAATGTCCAATTTTATTGCAATAGAAACACCGTTGTTCCGTTCTACTGTCTTTGTTATTACGATTACCTTGGTAATTTGAATTTGCATTTATATTAGACTTGCATTCACTTTGAAAATGTCCAAGTTTATTACACTTAAAGCACTTCACAGACTTCCTGTTTAACATTTTCTTAGCGACAAAGGCAGCAGATTGCGAATTTTCACCACCGCCTTTTTCCTTTAATCTTTCCTCTTCTATCAGCAACCTGGCGACTAGGTTATCATAAGTCTGCTTGTCATCTGGTGCAGACTCCCATGCTGACACGAAATGTCTGTATTCATCCGGTAAAGACATTAAAACCTTGGTTATGACTAACTTATCAGTTATATTTTCACCAAGTTGCTTTAACTTGTTTTGCAACTCCTGTATCTTCGATAAAAATACCGACATTTCTGAACCCTCTTCATATTTAAATTGAAAAAATCTTTGCTGCACAATATAAATACTTGTTTCCGACTTCTGTTCGTAAATACTATTTAACTTTTGCCACATTTCTGCCGAGGTTTCGCAAGTAATCATATGCACCATGACATTTTCTGAAATCCTCGTAACCAACAATGTCTGAGCTTTTGCATCTTGCGTTCCCCAACGAGTATTCTCTGCGATATTTTCGGGTTTTTTGTTTGTACCGCTTACTATGTCGAATAATCCTTGACCTCGCAGCAACACCGTTGTCTGGAATTTCCATATATTCCAATTTCTGGCATCTTCCAGTTTTATTGCTCCTTGCCCGTACGTTATAGAATCCATCATACTCCTTTACTATAATCTTTCCTGTGTTTCCTGCCTTGTTCACTCCCCGAACAAGTAATTCCTTCCAGTTCCTTCCTGACGATGTTCACCTCAAAAAACAAAAGACGAGCCGCGTCGCCTTGATGGCTTGAACACGCGCCGGTTTAGTTTTTCTTCGCCAGTGTCCACAGTAATCACTTTTACTTTTTGCGTATATGTTACTTTCCAGTTCGGTTATGTGTCTGGGCCCATAACCTGATGATTTTTTGTAATAAAATATACGCAATACATTTAAAGTATTTTATTTCTTACGGAGCAACTATTATTATAACAACCATCTTGTACAGAGTATGACACAGAGAGAGATAGCAAGCTGCTACGTCACAATCGTTGTCTCTTTTTATTACATTGCATGTACTACGTTCCGTTCTACAACACCATCTCGAGAAGTTCCTCAAAGAAGAGTTCTGGCCGAAGGGTGTTGTGTATCGTGGTTGTGTACCGCCGGTTTCGTGGCCGGCTACATGACACCAGTCAGCGAAACACGACTCCGTCACTTCGTGTTTAGTTAGTTTGTAATTATAATGATGTATTTATTTATAGTATTTTTAAGTTATATTAATATTGTATTTTAAGTGTTTTCTATGGGCCTTCATGAATTAAATAAATGGATAAATAAATAAATAAATAAGCATGCTACATCAATAATTAGCCATTCATTTAGATACGAGTCGATCGCAACTTCTAAAAGTTTTACTTTTTACTTCTTAAGCTTGGATGAAGAACATTTAATGAGTTCTGTTAATGGAATTTCCGTCTTTAACCTTACTTAACTCATTGTTAAACAGGTTTTTTAATGGTTGATCACAGAGCGTTTTAGATGTAGGTAAAGTTAATACTTTAAAAGCACCCTAAATAATACCTTTTTCGCAGGTACTAGTAATATAGTACCTGCGAAAAAAGGTATTATTTAGGGTGCTTTTATAGTTATAATTATGATCTTGTTGGTCGGTAAGTAAGCTCTGTGTCTATGTTTGTGGTAAAATATGTGGACAAATCGGAGCATTTTGACTGAGCAGTTGGGTCTTTGTGGAAGTTTAGGTATTAATTTTTCTAATCAATTGTGTTGATCAGAACGTTCAGTTTATGACAAGTATAGGTATTGCTATGAGTACGCAAGAAAGTCACGGTTGAAGTCATTTAAAAGAAAATAAAGAGGAAAGATTGAGTCACCATTATGATAAATGTTTTTTTTTTTGTAAGTAGGTTTGAAAAAACCTATACAATGCGAGGTCAACTCAAACTGGAAATGTATAGCTTGATGTGTAGCCGTGTGTACAAACACTTTTACACGTCAATCATATATTTTAAGCTATTGCATAGCTTTTATCGCGGGCTTTGAGCGCGGCGACCGAATCAAGAAAACCTAACACCCCACTCCGACCGGCACAGCGGTGCGGCGTTGAAAGCCGTGCATCGTCTGACGTCGTTTCAGTTCGGCAGACTTCGGCACGGTGTTTGTGTGCGTGCGACTAGACGTATGCGTTTAGACGTGGTGGTCACCGTTTAGTCCACTCTCGACCCCTCGCCCCCTAATAATTAATGTGTCCACTGGACCCCTAACTATAGTTTACTCTCGACCCCCAAGGGTCGAGAGTGGATTTTATTTTCCAGCCAAGTTTTAGTTTTCTCTCGACCCCCAAAGTACAGTTACGATGATAAATCATCAGTGTACCCTATAGTTGCATACTATTTAACTAAAATACCCTTTTATAATACTTTTCAGTAGTTATCAAGCGATTAGTGGTTGTTTTTATCATTTCAACAGGGCTGTTTGGAGAAAAGCGAATGTTTTAAATTTAACAAAAAAAAAAAATTACGCGGAAACATGTAGCTTTATGTACAGTTTTGGCACATCTTCCTCAAGAAGAAATAGATAATGGATTTCTTTATATCATGGAAGACAGCCCAGATGAACAGTGTGTGAAAGACTTTAATGATTATTTCGTACAACAGTGGTTTGAAAACCGACTTATGAAAAATAAATGGTGTTGTTGTGGTGAACGACATCGCACCACTAATAAACTGGAAGGTTGGCATGCTATGCTAAATAGAAAATTAGCAAAAACCACCAACATTATACAATTTTTGAAAATCATAGAAGATGATTCCAATTATCAAAAAGTTGTTAAGATGATATCTTCAACACAATCTAAACGAAGATCAGACGATATTGACAACGACAAACGCATCAGTTATATTCTGAATAAGTTTGTTAATAAAGAAATACCAGTTAGTCTTTGTTTAGAAAAATTAAGTCCGTTTATTTATTAAGATTGTATACTTGTATGGTAAAAGTAAAGACTTATTGCAGATCATAAAAAAGTAATTAAAAAAACTATTTTATTTTTTGCTTTTTAGTTTAAATTTTTAACCGCAGTCGGGTTTTTTATTTTTTTTTTATTACTTTTTGTATTTCCAGCCTTTTAGTTTATTTTTATAACGTTGAATATTTTTTATTTTTGCATTTTTCATTCCAAATTACATGTAAACATTAAAGTTGCATAAATTCTTGCAAGCTATTTATGAAACTCTTTATTTTGATAACCCACTCGATAGGTAATAAGAAAAAAAAATATTATTTAAGACCTAATATGGCGCTGAAAATCGACCATTTTTTTTTTTTCAATTTTGATATACCCAGTGTCACTTTCACAATTAAGAAGAATCTAACGGCACCTCTCAAGCTGAAATCGATCAAGCCGTTTAGGCTACAGAGCGTGCCAAAGAACATACACTCGAAAAACATACCTTCCTTCTGGCGCAGTCGGGTAATGAAGAATTCTACTATAAGTATTCTCTAATATTGCTCGTTTATTTATCTTTCTGTACCTTACTGTACCAAAATATAAATTTTAGGTACTTACCGAACTAGGGGTTGAAAGTGGACAGGGTATGCCTGTCCTTTGTATGAAAATTCAATCTCGCCCCCTAGGGGTCGAGTGTGAACTATGTTTAGGGGGTGAGAGGAAACAAATGAACAAATATTTTTTTAGGGGTCGAGGGGACGAGAGTGGACTAAACGGTGGTCACCACGCTCAAAAAGTGTAACTTGAATTAATATCAAACAAAAAACTTGAATTAATATCAAAGAAAAAAAAATATTGCATAAATATTATAATTGCATAAGTTGATAAAAAATGCTATGCAATAGCTTTACCGCGGCAGTCCGCGAGTAACACACGTATTTCTTTTTTCATATTTTATTGTCTCTTCTTCCTTTCTTGCTTCTTTTAATAAATTTGCAATAAAATCGGTGGCACTAGATCGACAATAGTCGGTTCCTTCGTCGCCCCAACGTGCTCTCCACTTCACCTCACAGCTTCACAAGGGAATACAGATGAAAATATTTTCCAGCGCTGAGCGGGTATCGGAGCGATCTGAGGACTGTGCTTGACGTTTGATGTTTCAACTTGTGCCCAAACAAGTCAAGAACACTTAGTTTAGCTGCTAGACATTTTTGGGTTGTGTGGGATGTGGAGCGAAAAGTGAGCGGATTGAAAGAATATTATTTTTATTATATTATTAGTACAGTAACAGCATAATCACACTAATATTATAAAGGCGAATGTTTGTGGGGGTGCGTGTGTGCACACTCACAAACTTTATATTATATGTTTGTTACTTCTTCACGCTCAAACGGCTGGACCAATTTTGATAAAATTTTGTATGGAGGTAGCTGACAACCCGGATTAACATATTCCAACATAGATTCCTACGGGATCGACATTTACGTGGGTGAAACCGCGGGGCGCAGCTAGTCATCACGCTAATATTATAAAGGCGAAAGTTTGTGAGTGTGTGTTTATATGTTTGTTACTTCTTCACGCTCAAACGACTAGACCAATTTTGATAAAATTTTGTATGGAGGTAGCTGACAACTTGGATTAATATATAGACTACTTTTTATCTCGATATTCCCACGGGATCGACATTTACGCGGGTGAAACCGCGGAACGCAGCTAGTCAGCCTATAATGTTACAACTTGTTGGAGGCAGGCTTCCTCTCTGTGAGAGGGACTGTGTCGTAATATACAACGCGGGCCCCGTGCGGGTTGGTAGATGTCACATGTCTTCGAATGCTTGGTTCTAGGACATGCTGGTTTCCTCCCGATGTTTTTTCCTTCGCCGTTTTGAGAGCAGTGGCAATGAAATAATTTACACAAAGTAAAACCGGCAAGTCAAGTAAGTAAACCGGCTGTCTGAGTTTGAACCCACGATCTACACGTAAGTCAGGGCCGTTAACACTGGGCCACCACTGCTCTACAGCACAGCAAGGGGTGCGTCTCATATCCTATAAAGTTATTTGGTATATTTTCATTTCAATAACGTTCACAAGATATAATAAACATGAGATATACCAACTGTTGATATAATTAATTAGTTACTTTAAAATTATATCAATCGTTTATTATGTTAACTGATCATTATATCAAAGAAAATTATAGGTTCAGTTGTTATATCTTGTAAATATTAGAGGTTTTGTAATTATATCATGTATTACTTACCCCACAGCAAGTAATTAATACGAAATTAAGTTAATCCTTTCATTCTTGTTGTAAGCGACGCTGTTGGAACTTTTGATAGACTTTTTTTATAGAATGTAATATACTTTTTTTGGCCTTCAAATGACAACTTTTCTTTTGTGTATTGGTTCTGTCATCGTCGTTAAAAAAGATATTACATTTTTCTCTGCTATTTCGTTTATTAATCTTCGTCGTTTCTTCGTCACTTCGAGCTTAAAACCACTACACTTGTCTTCTCACAGATCCTAAAACATTCTAACATTATCGACTTCCATTCATCAGCAAACAATTCAACCCAGGGTTTACTGTAGAGCCAGGGCTCTTTGACACAAAAACGTGGGTCTTTAGGGTCAATTAGGGATGTAATCAATCGCGATAGGCTACTAAAGCATTTACGACACTTACTTGTCAAAAGCAACGGGTTGCTTACAAGGAATCGGTCTATCTTAGCTTTAACAGCTTTATGTTTTTCCTAGAGCCCGTTTCAACTAGGTCATAAAGAGAACAAAAATTGTTGAGCTATACAGGGTGAAATTGAATTCATGGGCATCCTTTTAAGGGGTCATTGTAATTATCATTATGAACAACTTTTACTATGGGACCAAACCAAAAATCGCGAAAAAAAAATCAGCTGTTCCTTGCATTTATGTTCACATAGCTCGACAAAATGTAGGGAAGAGCTGATTTTTTTTTCGCGATTACAGGTTTGGTCCCATAGTAAAAGTTGTTCATAATGATGCCCATGAATTCAATTTCACCCTGTATACTACGAGTAATTATGGTATAGCCGAACGTTGGTCTAGTCGTCGCAAGCGCTACTGTTGAGTATACAACGGGCAAAGTGTTATTGGGTTATTCCATCAGGAATCAAAATTAAAATCAAAAGTAATTTATTCAAACTAGACAGAGAATCAGCACTTTTAGAACGTCAAAATTACATAAGACAGTCCCCCAAAACGCCCGCCTTTCACCACTTCCTAGTGCTTTAGTAGGGAAGAAGAAGTGGCGCAACAAACTCCCCAGCAGTACAGTTGTCTGCTCAGTTAGAAAAACTTGATTTTTCTTCTTAATTAACATTAAATAAATAAATAAAATAAAATAGCCTTTTATTTCTTGCTGTTTGAATTAAAAATATAAATACTGCATGCAATCATAATTATACATTTCAATTCATAATATAAAATTGTTTTCATTTTTCTTTACAATGCTTGTCTTATAATTATCACAATAAAAAATAAATTAAAATATGATTATTTTACTATTATTAAAGACTATCTGCGCCCCGCGGTTTCACCCGCATAAGTGTCGATCCCGTGGGAATATCGGGATAAAATGTAGCCTATATGTTAATTTAGGGTTTAGCTACCTCCATACAAAATTTTATCAAAATTGGTCCAGCCGTTTGAACGTGAAGAAGTAACAAACATATAAACACACATACACTCACACTTTCGCCTTTACAATATTAGTGTGATTAAGATTATTTCATTTATTGATGTGCATTTAATTTTTATAAATATTTTAACGATTACATCGAAGTTTCAATAGCAAGAACCCCACTTATTCGAAGGTGGAGGCTTCCTCCAGAGATGACCAGAGGTCTCTATCTTCTGCTGTTCGCATCCAGCAAGTGCCAGTGACTTTTACGATGTCATCGCCCCAGCGAGCTATGGGCCTTCCTCTCGTCCTTTGGCCTGATGGGCCTGGCCATGACGTTACTCTTAAAGTCTCTTGAAGTTATGAAACACAAAACAATAAATTAAATTATTTGCCATAATGTTAGCACACGCCAATATACCAACAAAAACTTGAGAATTTCTTGCCTTCAGTAAGTAGCTGGCCGGAGTCGCCGGAGCAGCCGGAGGTTGAAGGCCCCTACAACATTTATGAGGCTCGCTCATATCCTCTCGTCTGTGGCGTCCATTTTTCGCGAATCGCCACTTCCGTGGCGGCCATATTGCGCGAATCGCCTCGTGTTTGGCGGACTTTAGGGTGGTCGGGCGCGATATCGGCGCAGGCGAGTTTAGAAACGTCTAGTAATCGTTGTTCGGTCGTTTGCGAGGCATGACAAGTGATGGTATGCCATCCATGTTCTTTCCCGTATACTTTGTGCAAGTTAGAGAAGCGTAGATACGATACAGAATAAAATATCGGTAATTATTTACGTCACAGGCCGCGGTATCAACCCGTGACTCACTCACAGATGCGACGTTTTTGACCTGAATCAATCCGTGACTCAATTCACAGGACTCACAGATGCGAGCTTTTTGACAGATATCAATCCGTGACACACTCACAGACGGTAGGGTATGACATCGAGACTTAAACATAACTGGCGAAATGTGGGTGTTTATGGGTCCTCTACAGCACACATCTGCATAACCCTTTTTTTATGGATGTGAAATCATCAAATGAACCCTCCCGCATTGGGTGGAGCGGAAGGGAGTGTTAGACTCGTACTGACTAAAACCCATCCGTGTTCCTTCCTTAGCCCTTTATGTTCCGGGGTAGCGGTAACCCTTTCGGACTATCCCGCACCCCCCCCGGCAGGCTTCGGTCCTGGCAGGCCCCTTCCTTTTTGCTGACATCTCTTTGAGGCGCGCGTGGAACACGTACGCGCCGTCCGGCACGGGCCTAGTCCTGATTGGACGGTGAGCTACCCATTACTCTCCGTCCGCAGGTCCGCGCCTCCCTTGGGGAATACAAGCGTGATTTTACGATGAAAGTGTCGTCACGTACAAGTGTACAACCTAGTGGAGTCCGACTCTAATATGGCCCATTCATTGTACAGGTCAGTACAACCGCCTACCATTCGCTTGTCACTCGCACCCATTTTCAGTGAATACTCGACAGCTTGACCCATTTACTGAAAGGGTGACGAGACTTCATATACGTAAATGTTTAAAAAAACATGACGAGTCCGTTCTCTTCGCTGTAAAAATGACATTTATTAAGATTCTAATGCGGTTCACTTAGGGTTCAATGATAAAAACGAGGATTCCAATGTCACATACTTTAGTGTTAGTAGAAATGATTTAAAAAAAATCTTCGGAAAATTCGCAGTTTTATTTTGTGACGTTAAGTACAAAGAAAGAACCTAGAACTAAGTTTTACTGCTTCGCTGACATAAGTGGGTTTCTTCGAAGTAATTTAAGACTATGTCTGATCGGTATTTTTCTATTATTTAAGCACATGTTGAAAGCTTGAAAGCTACTGCACTGTTGTCTAGCTTGAGTTAAAACTACGAAGACCGCGAGATACATGTACACAGTAAAAACCATTATACTGTTCCACTGAAATATATTAGACAAGCTTTTGCCCGCGGGTTCGCCCGCGTAGACGTCGGAAATTATCCCACGGAAACGTATTACCGGGATGAAAAGTATCCTATGTGTTAAATCCAGGTTATAATAAACTATCTGTGTGCCAAATTTCATCCAAATCCTATTAAAAGCAATGAGAAGTACTATCGTGAATTTATGCAAGCCTAGTACTCTTTGTTAGAATACTGCTCAGAAAGTCGGGGCATATTTCAATCATGATTCGAAAGACACGTAGCGCCATCTAGCGTCCTAAAGATGTTGTCGGGGCTGCCACGCTTCTGTAGTGCCTCAGGGATGTTCGTGGACGCCCGGATTGACAGCTTCGCTGCAATCAGGCGCAAGCGAGCAGCGTCCTTGTTGCACAGGGTGCGTGCCAGTAACAACAGTCTCCTGAGTGTCATTGCCAACAAACTGGATTGTCCTTTCATCTGGTATTTAAGTCAGCTACATGCTCCTGTAAATATTGGTAACTAGCTGCGCCCCGCGGTTTCATCCGCATAAGTGTCTATCCCGTGGAAATATCGGGATAAAAATTATCCTATGTCCTTCCTCTGGATGCAATCTATCTCTCTGCCAAATTTTATCAAAATCCGTTCAGTGGCTTAGGCGTGAAAAGGTAACATACAGACAGACAGAGTTACTAATATTAGTATGGCTAACTAGCTGCGTCCCGCGGTTTCACCCACGTAAATGTCGATCCCGTGGGAATATCGGGATAAAAGTAGCCTATATCTTAATCCAGGGTCTCGGCTACCTCTATACAAAATTTCATCTAAATCGGTTTAGCGGTTTGAGCGTGAAGAAGTAACAAACATATAAACACACTCACAAACTTTCGCCTTTATAATATTAGTGTGATGTCTACTAACATAGTTTTTATGTGTTTATGTTACTAACATCTTGATATATCTTTCTGTGGCTTTGTTTTTGTATGTATTAACAATAGTTTTTATAAGTTTTTTTTTGTGTTACTAACAGTATATGGACTACGTCTGAAATAAATGTCTTATTATTATTAAAGCAATTGTGACCATCGAAAGTTATTGTTCTTTTCCTCGGGAACAGTATTTTTTTTCTATATGAAAGGTACCTTATGTCTTTTCTATACCCTTGACAACGTATATGCAAAATTTCACGATGACCAGTTCAGTGGATTAGGCATGAAAAGGTACCTAACAAACAAACAAACTTACTTTCGCATTTATAATATTAGTTAGAATTTTGGACAAAAAACATTCCGAAAACACTGAATGACAATTTAGTTGTAGCTGAACCAAACTTTGTTAACGTCTATCAACCCAGAAACTGCAGAGTGCGCCAAAACATATAATTTGCTACAATGGAAAACTCGTTATGCGTTGAAACATTTTTCATCAATTCTGGGCCGATAGTTTCGTTCTACGAATTGTAACAGTCGCTCCGTATTTTCGATTCTTTAGCTCTCTAAACTATTTGGGAATCGCCAATATTGATGTTCACAGTAAAACCGTTGATGGTTCCATTCTAACTGTGATGGAAAAAGAATGCAGGTACCTTTTTTTTTTTTTTTTTTTTTTTATGGATGGGAAATCATCAAATGACCCCTCCCGCTCTGGGTGGAGCGAAGGGAGTGTCAGACTCTTACTGACTAAAACCCATCCGTGTTCCTTCCTTAACCCTTTATGTTCCGGGGTAGCGGTAACCCTTTCGGACAATCCCGCACCCCCGGCAGGCTTCGGCCCTGGCAGGCCCCTTCCTTTATGCTGACATCTCTTTGAGGCGCGCGTGGAACACGTACGCGCCGTCCGGCACGGGCCTGGTCCTGATCGGACGGTGAGCTACCCATTACTCTCCGTCCGCAGGCCCGCGCCTACGGTGGCCGGGAGTCGTCACGCGGCTCCCGACGCCCGGAGCGTCTCCCGCGGCGGCTGGGGTGTGAGGCTCTCTCCCTCAGCCGTTCAGCCACCTCCTTCGCTAGCATGACTGCTTCGCAGAAGGAGGTGACCGCCTCCCACTCCCTCTCGCCCCGGACCATGGTTTGAACCAGGGCCGGACGCGAGAGGTCGCCGCCGCTGTCGATCGCCTCAACGAGGGCACGGCGGTGCTCCGCCCATGCGGGGCAGACCTCCACCGTATGCTCCACCGTGTCCTCTGGGCGATCCTCACAGTGGTGACACCCGGGCGTCTCCTCCCGCCTGATGATGTGCAGGAACCTCCCAAAACATCCGTGTCCGGTGAGGACCTGCGTCAGGCGATAGGTGAGGACGCCGTGACGCCTCTCTAGCCACTCCTCAAAGAGGGGTCTTATCGCCACTATCGTGGCGTGCCCTGCGCTGGGTTGCGAAAGTCGCTCCTTCCATGCCACCATGAGATCGCGCCGAAGGTCTGTCCGCTCCGCCGCGATTTGCCGCGGAAGCGGAGTTTCCCCCCGGCTCAGTGCCTCCGCGCGCCACTCATACAGGCGCGCTAGGACTATCGCCTCCAGATCCCATGGCGGCAGTCCGGCAAGGAGGCTTGCCGCCTCGCCCGAGATCGTGCGGTACCCCCGGATCAGCCTTACGGCTACCACCTTTTGGGGCGCGTTCAGATAGTGGGCGGCTCGCCGCCGCAGAGAACACGCCCACACCGGGGCCCCGTATAGGGCCATGGACCGCACGACCCCCGCGTAAAGCCTCCGGCAGGAGGTGTTTGGCCCCCCCAGGTTGGGCAGGAGCCGCTTGAAGGCGGCCCCGGTCCTTTCCAGTTTGGGGGCCAAACGTCGGAAGTGTTCGACGAAGTTCCACCGGCTGTCGAGGACGAGACCCAGGTATCTCATCGTTGCCTCGACGCCGATGTGAACCCCTCCCACCGTTAGTTGGGATCCCGATGGTGGCCCGTTCCGAGGCCCATGGAAAGACATGGCCTCGGACTTGTGCAATGCTACCTCGAGACCCAACCGCCGGATTCTTTCCACGACTATCGCAACCCCGCGTGTCATCGCGTCGGCCGCCGCCTGATGCGACCTCCCTTGCGCCAGGACCAGCGTGTCGTCAGCGTAGCAAACCACGCTGACGCCATCAGGGAGGTCGGCCCGCAGCACCCAGTCGTAACCGATGTCCCACAGGAGCGGCCCCAGAACCGATCCCTGTGGGACACCGCACGACATCTCTCGCCGGTTCCACTCCCCGTTGCGACCGGGGTAGATGACGGCTCTGTCCGTCAGATACGCCCCAACTACTCGACGGAGGTAGGTCGGCACCCGGTGATACCGGAGTGCCTCCCCAATACAGCTCCAGGGCAGGGTGTTAAACGCGTTGGCGATGTCGAGTGACACCGCCACGACTACCCCACCCCGGGTCACCACGTCCCCCGTCGTGAGGGCTCTCACGCGCAGGTACCTGAGGTTCCTGTTGTTTTTTCATACATCCAAAAATCTGGTTTGTAGTCTCATATGAGTTTCGTTTGGTAGTCCCGTTAGTTTTATTGCTACAACTACTGCCTACGGTTCCGAATATTTTTCAGTTCCTTTCGTCGTAAAAGTATTCAATATCTGTTCTGTGTTTGTGCTGTTTGCAACAGTTGAAACATTTTTATAGTACCCGTATAGTCGACGTCGTAAAGCTTCATGATTTTGTCAACAATTCGCAGGAAATTGGAACATCACTTTGGTTGCAACTATCTAACTGCCACATAGACAAGTATCTACAACTTGCATTGATATTCAACCATTCAATATTAAGTTACACTGTAAGGTTCAATGTAACGTGCAAGTTCTATTTGTGCGATTTTTTGCGCAAATTCGAGGCCGAGTTTATGCACAGACGCCAACACATCAAGCTACTACAATCTGTCAAATTTCTTTAATAGATTTTCAACTTTATCGCTAAATCATTAGGTTCAAGGTTGATTGGGAAAATTTGACAGTGTCGGGTAGCTTGATGTGCTGGCGTCTGTACATAATTTCACCGAATTGATTTTTCATTTCTTTCGTTGTAAACAATCTTAATGTTTATTGTGCGCTAAATAATCTCAGTATTTCCTCCTGTATGAGTCAAAATGAAGCTCATTTTTACTTTACCTTTATACCACAATAAGCTAATTACAAAAAGTACACACACTTACTTTAAACAACGTCAATGCAATCAAACTAATAACGAATAAAAAGCTTTACATTACGGAATTTTCTATCCACTTTACAAAGCATTTTACAGGGAAATGCTCGTTATTCTCTTGCTATTTAAGCCTAAAATCGCATGAACAAAACACGAGTTCACACAATAGGGTGCTAAGGGTCCAACTACACATTGTCGGAGTACGCCACAATAGCGTATTTGGCTGGTTCATGCCAGTCACGCGCAACTGCGAAAGGAATTCATTTGTAACGAAAAAGTTGTGCGATTTTACGACGCCATGCGAACATATAGAAACCGTTGTGTAGATGTGTTTGCTCCTTAAAATGTTTTGGAGTCTTGCACGCTTTTATCGAATGTTAAAGGTAAGTCTTTTAGTATTTTGTAATTAGTTTTTGAACAGCTCGTTTAGGAGAAATTCCTCTTAATTTAGCGTGCGGCATTTTGCTCAAGTTTCTAATTTCTTTTTGACTTACGTTATGATGTTTATTGAAAGCTGGATTCTTACGTGAGCAACTAAGGGTAAAGCAACGGTTAGTCATGTCTATTTTACTGTTAAATTCCTAGAAAAAAGTCCTCCAGACCGCCAAGGCGGCCTATCTCAATGGAGACTGGCCTTCGGAGCGGGAGATACGAGTATTATAGTGCACAAGTGCGCGCAGACAAAGGTGCACTCCCTCTTCCCTCACTCTCATAGTCTGATGGGACAGCAATCCGACACGACCGGAGAGAGATGGCAGGGGGCAGGGGGGGGGGGGGGTTCAGGTCTGCGCCTGATGTCCTAGAACAAGGAAATCGAAGAAATGTAACATACATCTATCAACTGGGCCCGTGAGGTGGATTATTATGGCCCGCCTCCCTCTTAAGAGGCCTGTGTCCCAGCAGTGGGAATGTTATATTCTGATTATGTTAGTGTTAGAATTTAGATTTTATGTACTGACTTTCCACTATCGAATTTGTTATTCTCTTATGGCTTGTTATGAGTATACCTACATGTTGTTTAGAATATTGGCTTCCCAAGTCCAAAGACTTTATAAAAATCTCTAAACAAAAGAACGCATCTCACTTTGCTTTCAGCATGTTTGTACTCCTCCGTCTCTCGGAAAGTCCTTTAAATCGTTGGTCCCGGCTGTCATTTGTGGATCTTTGACAGTCTTTAAGCCTAGTTAGAAGCCCGAAAGTCTGACAACCAGTCTTACCAATGGGGTTGTGGAGGTCAGATAGGTAGTCGTTCCATGTAAAATACTAGTATTCAGCTGCATCCAGTTAGACTGGAAGCCGACCCAATATGTTGGGAAAAGGCTAGGCAGATGATGATGTTAAAGCACAATTTTTCAGAATTGTATACTGAGTGTTCAGTGGGGTGAATAAATGTTTTTTTCGTGCATATTGTGAGAAAATAGCTGCGTGTAGCGCTGGTGGAAGGAAGCGAAGGTCGCGTTAAAGGCTGTGTGTCAAAATTAGATTAACTTGAACGTACAGAATGTTTTATTATTCTGCAGAATAGATAAATCTTCACACTTAAGTGATAACCCAACCACACCACACCCTCATTTCACCAGATATTTTTAACACAACCTATGTTTTTAATTCCTTATATGACTTTAAACTGTCGTGCATTAAGTATTGAACTATATGTAGAACGCCACCTGTAGGCTATGGTATAAATACACCCAAATAGGCTCGGATGAAACAGTCGATATTAGTGCAGGATATCAACTCAGGGCGGCGGCTGATGAACAACTAGCACGTCAAAAGCGGCGCCCACGGATCCAGTCAGGCGGTCCACTGTATACCCACTAACTCGCACTAGACAAGCGCGGTGGGTTAATTTGTCTAAACCTCTACTCTCTCATGAGAGAGTAGGGAGGCCTTTGCCCTGCATTGGGACGGTCACAGGCTTATAATAATACGTTTTAAGTACCATGTAATAGGGGACGAGCATATAATATTGTTATCAGCCAGACAAATATCCAGACTCCTGGCTGCTGACATTTTGTATAATACCAGAGAATCTATTATTTATAGCGTTTATTTTTCAGCCGCGTAGTCAAAGTCAAGGGAATTACTAAAATAAACCAGAAATTCCAGCTAAAGAAATCTAGAATAACAGATGATGCCAATACCCTCTAAGTAATTGCCATTTCTAAATGTAATTTACAAGACGTTTTAGCTTAGAGCACTTTGAAATCACAATAAAGGATGTCCACAACACTTTTTTGCTCTTTCCAAAATGTAAACAGTTTAAGTCAAGGGTCTTAGCCGTAACAGAAGCCGGTTTTTTTTTTAAGAACTCAAATCGGTGATACGTATTTATATTTCTATTGGCGTGGCGTAGCTTGGAAAAGCCTGAATTAAATAAATAATAAAATTTATTCAAAAATATAAGGACTAACGTTAAATACAGTTTTTCTTAAATCTATGTCAAGTTCACCAAGGTTTGTGCCTGAACTAGGTAGTATTTCAGGCGATTGGAGGTAACATTAATTGATTAAATAATCACTAAATAATTATTAAAAACTAATTAACTAATCACATTCTTATCATATTTAGATATCTTATTGGTACTTACATATGTAAAAAGGTGTATATAATTATATAATAATTTCACTGTATCTTCATAGGACATAGTTTGAAGAGCCTCCATAAGGATTTTCTTGCAGTTACGGAGTAGATGTTTGCTTTATCATTTAGCCTGTTATAGAGTAGCGGTCCGTTATATTCGACCTGTCTGGAATGCATCCCACGCTGTCTCAAATCACAGTCTCTCCGACTTAAAACTTACACATAAAAATGTTGTTTATATTATTGTAACCGAGAAAAAGAACGCATTACAGTCAGAAAGTGAAAAATAAATGCGATAAAAATTTCTAAACGGCGATATTTATCAAGATACTTGAGCGGGTCGTTTGTTTGAATGAATGTTTTTTGTTGTGATGTAAAAATAAATAAATATATTATTTTTGTATCGGGAGCAGGGTTTTGGACAATAAATTGTAGCTATTGTGAGGTCAGAAGAATATTGCTGTTTGACAACTATTCGGTTTATCATTCATGGTAATGAATGATAACAATAAAAAAAGTAAGTAGGTACTTACTTTATTTATGGTATGGCTGGCCGCAAGTGGTTTCTAGTTAATAATATCAACGTTTTTCATTTTTAAAATACCTAAAGCCACGAAAGAACAAAGTCGCGCTACATATCGCGGGGCCACGCGGCACTTACGGATTTAAACCTAACCTAACCCCTAAATATTAAGTAAGTAAATGACCAATAAATATAGGAAGCGTTCGCAATATAGGAAGAGCATTTAATTCTCTTCCAAATACACTAGATTTGGTTGTGACAGTGGGTTTTTCGTTTGTTACTGAGCGCCCTATATTGGACGGCATTCTCCACAACTTGTTACTCCGCAAGTACTTTTTGTTAGAGCAAATACTTTTTGTTTTTTTTTGCCGTCATTTTGATCGCTACTTTTTATGTTGCCTGTCTGTCATCGTCGGTAAAAATGATTGTATTATTTTGTGTTATTTTTCCTAAATTAAGGTTGTTAATTACATTACAATTTCGCTATTTTCTTCCGTTTTGAGTTATTTACGACAATATGACCATTAGTTATAATTATGTCATATGACGTTTAGTTGGTCCTTCGAGCCGGATCGAACGTTCCATACTCCACCAAAAATGAACACTCGAAGTGCTTCAAAGAAACGCAAACCTGTTAAGTAGAATGTGTACACCAAAAGACTTACTATTGTTTTCTGGTGCCTCCACGGAGTGGCTTGACTTAAAACAGGCGCATAAAGAATCGGCTACGTCATTGAATGCAGCGCTCACCTGTGCATCGTCACAAGTTCTCGCTCTTACTGCAACGTGAGGTGATGCCGATATGTTCAGTAGCCTATAACATTATGGTATTCAAATGCTTCAGATGCCTAGCAATGACTGCAATAAATCGAGACCAAACGAATAAAAAAAGAAAAAGTAATGAGAGACAGCATGCTAACAAGAATACAACTTTAATAATGAGATACCTTGTTACGGGCGATATTGGTTTGGAACTTTAAAATATTCTGGCTGCCGGAAAAATGCCGACGACACATGGTGTCGTCAGAAAGCGGGACAAAATGGCAAAACCCGAAACAGCGTGCTCATTGTTTTTAGACGTTTTCTTTTATCACTCGGAGTGCCAGTGAAAGTTGCTGAATGAAGAAAAGCCATAAATAAACATAAAGTGAAAGGTCTGTTACAATTATTATAAGCTTTAGTAATAATAAAAACTGTATTCTTAAGAAGTAGATAATTCGTTATACATTACGTGAGGTTTTCCACCTGCAGCCATAAATTAAAGAATTCTAAAGTTACTATAATAAATCTTCTACAACTAAACTAAAACAGAATAGTGGATAAAGTATAAATTATTGACATTCAGCCGACTTTTGAACTGGCTTCTTCTTTAAATTACTTTTTTATGATTTTTTTGTGAAATACATTAATGTCTAGCTAAATAGACTATTTTGATTAAAGATTTAAACTCCAGATAACAACCTCTTGCCACCGTTTCCGATCGAGGGTCCCGGGAGTCTTTACCGCCGGTTTCCACTTCTTTTGGCGCCGGCGCGAGCGAAGGCAGTTCGTATACATTAATTAGCGTAGCGTTTCAAACCAGCGAAATGACAAATGACATCACAGGACGCGTTCATTATACGCTAATAATAATGTAAGGCAGACACACTTGACAAATTAGCACTATTGTTTACCGCGAACGAATTAATTACCTACTATACGTGACGGATCTTACAAATTGCAGCATTAGTAAATGCTATATAAAATCTTGTGACAATCATCCTTCTTTAAAAATAGATTCAACCTCATTTTTGGTACTTTGCTTGACAAGAAATTTTGTCTTCGATTTTTTTTGTAAAAATGGAATTCTCTTGTGGCACGGAAGATTTTTATATGAAGCTTTGGCACTTGAAGAAAAATTTTGACACGATGGGTCACGGAATTTTTGAGGACCTATACAATTAAACTAAATAGTATTCTACAGGGTGTTACAGAAAGGGTATATCAATACAAACGGGTTAAAGAGTGTATCTGGTCTAGAATCTCTGTATAAAATTTCAGCTCAAAAGCAGTAACTTTGAAAATGCTTAATATTTTTTTATTTCGATAGTTTATTAAATTGAAATCATAACAAAGGTGTCACCGCACTACGAGGGTCATTATCCATTATCTGTAGTGTGTCTGTGCGCCTAGTACACGCACATCACGCCGTCGCGCGCCAGTGCAGCGCCGTGATGTCGAAATAAAAAAATATTAAGCATTTTCAAAGTTAATGCTTTTGAGCTGAAATTTTGTACAGAGGTTCTAGACCAGATACACTCTTCAACCCGTTTGTATTGATATACCCTTTCCATAACACCCTGTATAATAATAATCCATAATTTCCATTGTGTATGTGAAGGTTTTGCGCTCTACAAAATTGGCGAGTCAGTGATTTTTCATGATACACCAAACCGTGAATTTCGTATTTTTGAAAACTGGTTTCGTCCGAGAATTTTTCAAGCCGAATTTCGGTCCACTCACCTACCTACTAGCTTCTGGCTGGGCTGCCGTAGACAGCGAGCTGATTTGATCGGCCATTTTATCACCTAATGTCTTGGAAGTTCCTGACTAAAATACCGGGACAACAGTCAGAGTCTCATCGTCACTGCAAAGGCCTTCGACTGGATATTGCAGAGATTTATGCCGTTATTCATAATCTTATTTTATCTCTATTTTAGCTAAAATAGGTTTATAGAACGTTTGTCTTTATCTGTCACGTTGTCATTTCTGTGTGTAAGAAAGAGACAAACCCCATTTTAACTAAAATAGGTTTGATATGTTTTATGAATAAGGGGGTTAGTAGTTTGTTTCATTAATAGTCATAGTTATTCCTTTTTTTGAAATAACATTCCTATAGTTCAGAACATTGCATCAAAATCTGTTTTATTTTTTAACCATGAAAACGTTTAAATCCTCAAGTTCTGAGTTGAGCTGCACGATTATTGACAAATGCGTGCACTGACTGGACAGGTCCGCTCAATCTGTGTGTTTCTTTCTTCAAAAGACCATTTCAGACACCAATCTACATGGTCTTCACATGATCAGACCAAGATTTTGTCTGGACTTTAAAAGAGACTGTGACCTCTGAGTTTGTTTCGGCGTTTCTTCTCAGAGTAGTCAGATAGGAAACGCCGACCTCATCTAGCTTAAAAAAAATAATAAAAGTGTTTGTACAAACCTACTTACAGAAAATAAATCATTTATCATTTCTCATTTAACCATGACAACGTTTAGAGTGGATACCTACTAAACGCGGCCTTTTTCAAGTTACGTGTTCGTCTAGGTTCGTTTGCAATCATATCATATTTCGACGTGTAACACAATCACACCCTAAAAAAACTATAATATAATGTACAAAGTTATTTCTGTGTTTCTTTCTAATTTATAATTACCCGTCGTGCTTGTGTATCAAATTTTGTTGTGAGTGTGTTGTATTTTCTACTTTTTTGTATATTTTTATACTTTTTATATTCGGATTGAATAACAAAATTATACATATTTCTGTGGCGAACAAGTTGTTTCTTTTCTTTTTTTCGCTACATAATGTTTGTTCTACAATTTGTGTTATCTTTCATGTAATTAGAATGTTTAATGCGGTGAAAATAAAATTTATTTGAAATGTAAGCAAGTATGTAAATAGTTATGAAATAAATTTCAATGAAAAGAAAATCGTGATCGTGAAATGATTTTTACAAAAAGATTATCTACGAAAAGATCTGCAATTTCCAATTGCAGCAGTGCTCAGTTGTTTGTAAAAGATAGAAACGAATCCATTCCAAATCAATGTTACGGTTTGCTCTCTCACAAAAGCAAAGAGTTCCAAAAACTATCGGCACTTCTCGGAATATCTCCGTTTTCAAACTTGCATTTGAAATTCAGCTTTGGGCACGTTTTATTTGGCATCACTGTACCTCGATAACCCTTTGGCTTTCCCACTACATCGTCGCTCGCCATTTTTTCCCGGGTATTTTTTCAACATGTCCGAACTATCCGCAGATTTCATTACGTTTGTACAAGAATTCGTGAATCACGTAACAACGGATTCGAGCGTAATTCTCAGGCCCCGGGGCGCACAACTGCCTGCGTCCGGGATTTAGCACGAACAAAGTTAGATGGAATAGTGTGGGATGGTAGTTTAGCAACTTAATACAACATAATGAGAATTCTATTAATGTTTCAATTGTAAGGGAGCTGGATGTTCATGGGTTCCTAGAATTGTGTTGGAAACGTGGCTTTCGCTTAAATCGCGTACTTATAGCTAGAATTCTTCCATGACTTTCTTAGAAAATCACAAGTAAATAGGTAGCCTTTGCTCTATTTTCTTCAAGCGAATTTGTAGCTTTAATGTAAACCTCCTTTTTCATTTATTCCCAGTAGTTCCATGTGGCTAGTTCCACATGGAACTACTGCATGTGCTTGTGGATCGAGTGCTCCTTTTTAAAAGTTTATTATATTTTTACAAAATCAAGGAAGAATTTAGGAAATAATTGTGAAAACTTCATGGCGAAGATAAAAAAATTGTGTAATCTATGGTGAGAAAGGTGATCATCAGAATGACTGCCCAAAATGACCGATCAGCTTTCCATTAGATCTACCGTAGAACTGTTCAGTAGAACTAGTGGGAACAAACCTCCTTTTTTACTTCTATGTATATTTTATTTCAATCTTATATTTTTAAGTTCCGCTTTGTATTAATTAGTACAGTTTCTGGTACGTGGAATCCTGACACAGAAGGCGTCGCGGCAGACTCCGTAGAAGATGGCGGAATGAGCTGGAGAAAACAAACGAGCATTGGTCCACTTTAGCCCTGGATCGAAAGAGCTGGAAGTCATGGGGAGAGGCCTTTGCCCAGCAGTGGGATGAAGCAGGCTAACAGTAACCAGTTTCTTTTAGATAGTAGTTTTCTGCATACCCAGTTGTTCACACAGTCACACTAGCATATTCTTTTTTTTTTTTTGTTCCTATATTGGCCCGCTCTTAACCTCGATCACGCCTGATGGAAAGCGATGGATGAAGTTTAAGATGGAACGAGCGTGCCCAGAAGATGCCTTAGGCACTGGAATACCACGCATCGACGAAACACAGCAGGCTGCTTGACGTCTCCGGTGGGAGGGTGGTCGCAAACCAGTCGGGCGTTAACCCTACCACCGCAAGGGAAGAATTAGCCAGTCAAATAAAGTATTGGGTGTATGACTATCCAGGATACGCGTATGTGCAATGCGTCAGATTTTCAGAAGAAGAATGGAATTGTTTGAAGGTTGTCAGTGCAAAATACACCACAACAGAGTAAAAAGGAAAAATAGGATATAGAAGAGGAAAAATATAACTCTTGTAGAAATGGCGCGATGAATGAAGCAGCAAGCAGAAAACCCTTCCTCATTTTGGATTGATGACCTTTTATGAACCCTCCATAATATTGGTGTCCATATGCTAAACGGATATCATCACCTTATAAAATATAGACGGACTGTCAAGTTTCGAAAGAAATTCGTTTCAAGTTTGATATCGTCATCATCTGCCAAGCCTTTTCCCAACTACGTTGGGGTCGGTTTCCAGCCTACCCGGCTGAATACCAGTATTTTACATGGAGTTACTACCTATCTGACTTTCAAAACCCGGGTAATACGATACCCCTTGGTATGACTACTTGTCAGACTTTCGGGCTTCTGATAACTCTGATAAGTCAAAGATCCACAAATGATAGCCGGGACCAACGGCTTAACGTGCTTTCCGTGGCACGGAGGGTCTTGGTATGTAAAGATAGTCACCTATCCACGGACCAACCGCGGTAAGCGTAGTTTAGCCTGATCGATCGACCCGTGTGGCTGTTATTACTTAGCCAAAAGCCCCCAAGTTGTTTAAATTTGCTATGGTATCCACAAATATTTGATCCAATATAAGTTTAGTTGTAAGTATTTATTTTCCAAGCGCAAAATTATTGGAGGAGATATAAACTTATTTGGGACATGTTTAAGTGAATTTTAAGGCTTTTAATTAAAACTTGGTTTTGAGGCAATCAAATTCTTCTTAGATCTTTATATTAAATCCGAGAGTCTCCTTACTGTATTTAAACTCAGTTAAAGTGTTGACTTCAGTAACTACGGTGAACGATAAAATGTTGCTAATTACGGTGCCACAGTGTGTACTCAGTGTAATATTATGTGTATCTAAATATCAGCTGCATCTGGTTAGACTGGAAGCCGACCTCAACATATTTAGTTGAGAAGAAGCTAGGCAGATGATGATGATTATGTGTGTTCGTGCACCGCACTGATTGAGATGTCGTGAAGCGACAAGCAAGCGAACCCCCACCGCGACCATTCATTCGTCTATACGTTCTTTTATACACTCATTTGTTCGTAATTCGTAGCATTCATTAGCTTGCGGAACCATCTTTTGTAACGGAAAATATAATAAATGAATTTAAAGTTGGAGTCAGATTTTATCATTCATCGAACGGTCGAAACAATGTGTATCAAATATAATGCTCACTCAAATGTCTCGCTGATGGTGGCGCATGTGTTGGATCATTTAGCTCCCTTCGAAATGGTTTATCTGAATGGTGTTAAATGGGCGCCGTTAGTTGGGACTGGTCATCTCTTTGCTGCCATGGCTTATTTGAATTGTTATTTTTCATTTTTTCATTATGGACGCTTTTAACGTTCTGCATCGTTCTTCCATGCATAATTTTTAATATGAATGATGTAACCAATACTTTGTAACCATATTATTTTGATTTAAAAGAGTGTCTGTGGAGTTTCTTGCCCGTTCTTCTCCATAGGTGCCCACTACGCTTTGGAATGGGAAACTAGCTTCATCTTTCTGACTGACCGACCTCTTGACAATTCAAAAGTGTAATTGGTTTATTTGAAATAAATGCTTTGAGTTTGAGTATAATTTAGTAAACAGGTAAAGCGTAATACGGCTGCTCATTTGGCAGATTGGGTTAAATTGTAGAAAATGTTAGGATTTCTAGAGCATCGTCTCCGTCGGAGACCATAATCATCTCTGTAAATGCGTGGGCAGCGTAGGACCGAAAATACCTCTTATGAATGACCACAACAACTTATGGCAATCTATAGAAATGAACAGCAGTGGGAGAAGTCCAAAGAAACCATGGCTGAAATATTAACTGATGCTGGCTGAAACTGATGGATTCGGCTGAAACGATGCTGTTGTTTAGAATTTCTAGCAAAATTATCAATATTTGGGATATCGTATAGTAAATTAGAGATTATGTTTATGTGGATGTACAAACATGCAAGTGTGCGTCGGTGTTGTCAGTAAATTAAGCCGCGTGCATCTGGTTAGCGGTTTGATTGCACGTCAATCAAAGCTCGGTAAACTTTACACCAAGCATTTTAGTAATCAGGGGAGCAACTAATAATTTGTTTTAACAGAAAAGCTGGTCTATAGAAACATTAAATTAAATGACATCGCGAGGATTGGTTCGAGCTAGTCCAGGAATAAAGTAACTTCCTGAAAGAATTTTGGAGATCTTCGACCAGTTCCCTAATTGCGTGACACGCTGTAAATCACAGTTAAAATCATTTTTTAAGGATATTGCTAATCCATCTATCTATACATATGTATAAAATTCAAAGTCCTGACTGACAAATATATCAACGCACAGCCTAAACCGCTGGTCCTAGGGACATGAAATTTGGAGGGTGTTTTCTTTGTGAAGAGTAGGTATCCACTAAGAAGGGGCTTTTCAAAATTCCACTCCTAAGAGGATGGATGGGGGGAGGGTGAAATTTCACGCTAAGAAGTCACGGGCAGTAGCTACTTGCTTCATAATCGAAAAATTTCAATGCTCAACAACGTAAATAACGCAAGGAATGTTGTTGAACTGTCAAAATGTAAGCCATTGCTACTGATGAATTACCCCCCTGTATGGACAGTAATTTATTTATTTATTAATCCATTTATTTCGGGCAATAAGGCCCATACACACATAAAATACAATATTAATATAACTTAAAAATACTATAAATACATACAACATTATTATCACACTAAGAAAGTAACTAAACACGAAGTGTCGGCGTCGTGTTTCGCTGACTGGTGTCATGTAGCCGGCCACGAAACCGACGGTACACAACACCCTTCGGCCAGAACTCTTCCTTGAGGAATTTCTCAAGATGGTGTGTCGGAACACGCATTACGAACGACTTGAAGTTCGTGTTGTGACGCGACTCCAACTTCTCGACCCTCAAAGTCCAGTTGGTCTTCACACGCAAGTACAAAAAAATAAAGGTTCATAGTAGTATACATATTCCCTTGCCATTTTACTCGCCTCGTGGCTACTATCAACCAGCAGCTACCAAGAACCGAGCGAAAATCTTCATTCGGCTGATGATATCATCATCATCACCTGCCTAGCCTTTTCCCAACTATGTTGCGGTCGGTTCCAGTCTAACCGGATGCAGCTGAATACCAGTATTTTACATGGATCGACTGCCTATCTGACCTCCACAACCCAGTTATTAAGACTGGTTGTCAGACTTTCGGGCTTCTGATGACCCGTAACTATTGTCAAAGATCCACGAATGGCAACCGGGACCAACGGTTTAACGTATTTTCCGAGGCACGGAGGGATCTTGGTATGTAAAGATGGTCACCCAGCCACGAAACAACCGCGGCAAGCGTAGCTTAACCTGATCGATTGACCCGTGCGGCTGTTATAACTTAGCCACAAGCCCCTCATTATGATAACTGCTCCAAAATGAGAGACTATGAGACTATTACGTCGATCATTATCCTCAAACCATTAATTTAGCTCTGTTTCATATGGTGGTCTCCAGTTGCAGTTCAAAGTTTTCCCTCAAGTGAGTAGTTACATCAGTTTTGCTTCATCAAAACTGATGTAATTACTCACTACAAGTTGTTCAGTCACAAGTCTCGGGAGATCTAGATTTATGCCTGTGTTCAGTCTGATTCGCTTTCAACATGGCGCGAATAAATCTGAACGTTCAATGGTTCAATGTCTGTCAGGTCTGTTTGCCTTTTCAAAGTAAACAATAAAAGTTTGGTAATCTTCTAAAAAAGCTTTTATGAAGAGACATGAATTTAATCAAACTTCAACTAATTCCCATTTAGCTTCCCTAAAAACTTTATTGAACACACTAAAATAATGAATGCGTCTCTTTTTTGTGAACCTCAATTAATTCCTATGTTGGGGTCCTAAAATACCTAAATAGCCATGTAACTGCGACCATCTGGAGGTCGCGCTCGCTGGCCGCTGCTGCGGCCACTGCTCGCTTCGCTCGTTCGGCTCGCGCGTGATTGATCACTTTAACCCATTTGGTCGGGGTGCCCTAGCTTAGTTATTGCAAGTAACTATGGGAAATGGCCAGGAAGTTAAAAAGAAGTACATTTATTTCACATTCACAGCGTGCACAAGTAAAGCGCGCGTCGCTTCGTGAGATAAAAATACTATATCATGATGGAATAACCCTTTTTTCTATGGTAACCATCGCTGGCTTGAACTTCTTCTACAAACAACTACTGCATTCAGCCAAATCTAATATAGCACTGCTCACAAAAGCATATAAGTGTGAATAGTAAGTACATAATAGCAGTATCAAAGGCCAGTGGCACGGCATTAAATTATCTCATTCCATTATATACGAAGTTAGTAAGTTCAGCCACTTACTTCATTTACATGGAGCTATGAAGACTGGGAGGAGTCCTCAGTACTTAAATATTAAACCTGGCCACAACCGTTAGCAAGTACAGTATTCACGATAAGGATTTACGGTTAGATCAGACGGATCTGAGCCCTGATTCACAACTATACGACAGGCTATCGTATCGAAAACCTGACATTTCGATAACCTGATTTGACTTGCCCTCAACAGCAAATAGCTGTTGGAAGAATAGCGGGCGTCTATTTGATTTAAACTGACAAAATTTTCGGGTTTTGGACTTTTGAACAGCGTTTAGAAGACTCCTACGATAACAATGATTAATGTTCGATACGATACGGAAGCGTATCGAGTGTTTGTGAATAGCTATGCTGAAGGTAGAAATTACCATTTACAGTAGCCTTGCAGAATATTTCTGGCGCAAACTGGCCAGTCAGCTCAGTTACCACCTAAGGACAAATATTTATATAACAGCACGGTTACAGCTGTGGGGAGATAGTGCTTCTCTACCAAACCCATTCGTTCCGCCTGCTGACAGAGTGGACATGTTGCCTTGGCATACCTGGAAGTCTTTAAATAGACTACAGCCTCAGGTCATCATCTGCCTAGCCTTTTTCCAACTATGTTGGGGTCGGCTTCCAGTCTAACCAGATTTAGCTGAATACCAGTATTTTATATTTTCAGACTACGCACTCAAGTGGACCGAAGCAAAGAAAACCTGCTCAGGTGGAGATTCACAGATGACTCCGCCCTGGAGTATAAATGTGGTGCTGTCTTATAAACGATGGGGCACTTGATGTCGTGTCCAGCGTGTCCTGTTGTCTGCACGCTGCAGGAGTTGATGGACGCTACTGAAGGTGCCGATCTCGTAGCCACATTCTGGGCTGTTTGTATATATGTTACCGGCCAAACCCGATTTCAGGACAAACTAGTTTGGCCTAGGCTAAACTAGTTCCGTCGACATAGGATGCAAGGGCGAGCGAAGGGCACCCCGAGGTTCGGTTTGGTTAGGTTACTTTAAACCCTTTACACAGAAATAGGGGCCCCGCGAAGCGGGGCTCCGTCGACATAAGATCCAAGGGCGAGCGAAGGGCACCCCCTATCGCGTATAGGAAGAACTAGTTTAGCCTAGGCTAAACTAGTTTGTCCTGAAATCGGGTTTGGCCGGTAACATATATATTGCCATCGAGACGCTAAGAAGAAGATAACGGCATCAGCTCTTCTCGTGCCGATGCAATAGATCATGGGTTCTCAACCTTATTTTGCCCACCGCCCACTTTGCCAATATAATTATTTTTTTCCAGAGCCTTCTATTTTTTTTACATACCGTCTGTCGCGAATCTGAAACAACTATTACCACGATTATATTTAATCTGTCGAGCTCCGCTAATGAGACACAACTGATTTTCTATTGTTTCGTCGGCAATTGGCGACGCGCGGTGCTTGACCGGTTAAACCTGTAATATTATATAGTCGTAAGATAAGATATAAAGATATATAATTTTCTCTGGGTCTCCTACTGCCCCCTGAAAGTCTCAAACGCCCACGAGGGGGCTTTATCGCCCACGTTGAGAACCTGTACAATAGACGAAAAGCACTTGAGAGGAACCTAATCCCCGCGAATTTTAAAAACTCGGTTGGCGTTCGAAAAAGATAGACCAGATTTTTTTTTGCAAAATAACCAACAGGTTAAATATCATATAAGAGTATAATGCGCTAATACTCGTACATATTTGCATGTGTTTCGTTTGAACACAAATTTGTTTATAAATAAATTGTCATGGAATCGAACCCTGTTCGCCAATTTATCAAATATGTGTACAGGACTTATCGCAACCCACACACGTGGAAAGTAAACAAGGAAACCCAGGCGATAATAATATAGGGTGTTTGGAAGCTGAGGGGGGTGACAGTTGACACTATTTAGAGCCATACATGTCTTAGATAAAGTATGTTTTTTTATTTTTTTCCCAGTTAAAGCTGGTATATAGTTTTTGACTAAAAGTTTGTAGTTAAAAATAAAAAAAAAACATACTTTATCTATGTCATGTATGGCTCAAAATGCTGTAAATGTTGTCAACTATCACTGGGAATAAAGCTTTGCACTCAGCTTCCAAACACCCTGTATATTATAAGCGTCCATAATAGATACTGTACCAACTAAACTATATAGCTGTATATTTATTTGTTAACATTAAATAAACCTCATGGGTTTTATAACCTCTTTTTGATGTAATTATAGTTTGGTTTTATTCCTTTGTTTTTATTTGATTTTTTGTCAAATCGGTAAGAATAAAAAAATTGTTTTCAAGAAATTGGTATTATTTCTGCAAAAACCTAACCAACCCCATAATCTGTTCAATATTTCTTACAGATTCAAGAAGAAAAAGACAGAATAAATTAACATCTTATTCTTTCTATTTAATTAAGAAAAGGACAGAACATAAATAGTAGTTTAGTCCTGTCAAATTAGTCAGCGCCTGACATAAATTGACGTATTTTTAGTAGCCAATTTTTTTTATCACGTCTAAACTTGTCTATGGAGTATCTTGATTTGACAGGACTAAACTAACAATTACGTTCTGTCCTTTTCTTAATGAAATAGGAAGAAAAAGATGCACTGAACTCAAATTCAGTTTAGTTTGTGAACAAGGGAATCGGCGCCAATATCGTAGTAGTATTGATTACACTTCAGAATTAAAACCAGTCAAGGTGAAGAAATGAAATCCGTATCAAAATCCATTCAGCAATTTTTAAGATCGAAAGTAAATTCGCTCACACAAATGTGTGTACAATTAATTGTCTTTACAAACCAACTCAGCCTACAACTGCCCAATGACGGTTTCACCCAACATGAATAACACAGAAATGATAATACATATTATAATCTTAGCAGTTCCTGGTCGTAACTCGTGGCGTGCGGGTTATAAATCAGAGCTCGTTGAAAGTGCCCGAATATTGCGGTCGAGATGTATTACTACTGTATACTGATATTACGTAGTGCGGCAGTAGGCAGCATGGCAGTACCAGTGAAAGGGTAGGTAGGTGGAATCTTGTTCATCTGCCTTCTTCATATAGCACGAAAGGCCTTATCACGGACTCGGACTTGTAGATTTTCCCCTTTAAAAATACTTTTACAAATGTTCTTAACTAACTTTTTAGACCTTTGTATCTTGCTTAAATGCGTACGTAGTTTCATTAATCTGTCAATCTTCGATAATGAGACACAATTGATTTTCTATTGTTTCGTCGCCGATCGGCGAGCCGCGCCGCTTGATCGGTCAGTTTATTCATTTTGAAAGACAAGGGCTTGAAAGTTTGTATGAAATGCCGTATGTCGTAAACGCACTTAATCCCTTACACTTTAGTTTCCTAAGAAGCCGGTGAACGGTAAAAAAATAACGGCTGTTTTTTGACACCTTAATGTCAAATACTTGTGAAAATGACAGATTTTCTTGACGGCCGGTATAATATGACGGAACTGCTGCCCTATGAAACTTTTCACAACAGAGCGCGGAAGCATTTAAAAAGTTAAATTGAAAAGATAATTAATTGAAGCCGAAATGCAAACCGTAATTCCTCTGTGAAACTGAAGCTCACTGTCATATACGATACGATCCGTCGTTTCAATTCGGTAACATCGAACACCCCCGTTAATTTGTCACGCGTAATCCCTAAAGAGGTGGGCAGAATTTCAAGTTCTTTTGAATTATTTTGAATGATGGAACATAATGTTCCACGTCCACCATTCAAATTAAAACAAAAGGATTAGGAATTTAGATGAAGCATTTTTTAGGAAGGTGGATGAAGCGACGATTGCTTTTTGTTCGAATAATATTGACGCCCAACACTTGAATTTGCAATGTCCTATACGTGCGGTTATGCACGAATCCGACATGCACAAACAGCAGTGTTCGTGCATGTAGGATTAAATGGCAATTCGTAGGCCATACACTCAAGGGGAGTAAACAGCGCGGCCACTGCGTCAATCGATCTGTTTTCCGCTACAAAACGGATCATTGTGTTGAAGGACCTGATTCATGAGATTTTTTAAATACTATCTAGACTGAAACGAAATATTATTTTCTTCTAGACTTTTCTTTTTTGCAAAAATGGGCGTGCCTTCTGCAGAAATGCTATATTTATTTTTTAAACCACCATTAGCACAGGGCCGGATTTGGGGGCATTGCGTTCCATTCACTCAGTTTGATTTATTAAGCGACGCCCCTATGCAAAATTATTACGGTTAAATTATTTACTTATTCATTCGTAATAATATGTTGAATGTATGTGTGCCTACGCTCTTTATAGCTGTGTATTGAATATTCAGAGCCAATGGGAATATTTTTTGGTAGGATTATTGTTTAGTTTAAATCAAATGGACTGCACACGATGTAATTAATGAATTGTAAAGTATTATAGGTTTTGCATTACCTAATGTTATTTTAAACCAGTTCCCCTAAAAGTAGGTACAGCCCTTTTTAGGTAGGAAGATATTTCTGATACATTCGATAGGAGCACAAAACATTGGAAGCGAATATCACTAAAAGTGTAAGTTTTCTCGATACCGTAACACGAACTATAATTCACAACTTGTAAGTGGCAAACAATTCCACCTCGTTACCGCCGCACCTGGGAACTATCACAAGAATCCGAAACACTAAGATTTATCACGAACACTTCTTCTGCCTTTATTGGACCTCAAATTCGCCATAAAATATTTCTTCCGCGAAAGTAAAGCACAAAGGGGAAGTTCCCAAACATTACGGCTTCGGCCACAATTCACCGGGGCTATTGAGGGCAGGCCCGGTCCGGCTATCCGTAGGTCTATAATGGCATCAACAAAACAATAACTTCATTCATTACTGGCATAACGTTGTGCGTGGGACGGTGATTATTTCGCTTTATTGTGAATCCAAGCGCGCCGCTACTGTTGGTGCCGGTTTTCGTTGATTTGTGAGTGAGAAGCACAGGTTTTTTTATACAAAGAAATGTAATTTTACTTAACAATTTCAATTGACATACGACCGTGCTTTGGAAATAATATGCATTTAAGTTTGTATGTATTCTATTTTAATTAAGTTTCAAGGCTTGGTTTTAGTATGTGCCTAACCCTTTAGGCGTCTATTTCATGTATGGATGAATGAGTGTAGCGTACGATAGAAACATCTGTCCTAATGACGTCATTGAGTCGCATGAAAATTAAACGCGAGATTACTGTGCAATAGCTACGTTTAGTTTTCTAAGGGAGATTCTTGCCTAGCTGCAGCACTCTGTATGTACCTAAGCTCTCCGAACTTATTAATATACCTACTTAACCCTGTAAGTACTCTACCTACAAACAGTCAAAGTTCATAAAATACGTTGTGGCGAGTGATCGATTTCCCAGCTGTTCCAATACTTTATATTTACAGCATTCAGTAATTCTACTATTTCACCCACATTCAAGTTAATAAGGTCGAACAAATAGTAGCGCACAAACACCGTTTGCCCGCAAACCGCCCCGTAGTGCTGCATTAAAATCGCATTACGATGTCGATACTTTATATCGATATTTGTTACAGCACTAGCACGACAGTACGAATATGTTCATTTGATTCCAATACATTTTTACTTTTATAGCAAATTGGTATCCGACTGCAGCGGTGCGCGGTTGTAAAAACGAACTTTATTTTGCAGCACATTTTGTAAAAATAAACGATCGTATTGTTAAGTGAAGTGGCGGAATATTTTTAACTTATCGTTACTATTTTCCAATATTGAGTGGGAAAATGATATTGATAATGCAGATGTTTTTAAGCTTTGTAATGTGTGATCCTGTTACGTAAAAACGTACCTACTACCGTATGGGTAGCACTTCAGATCTTTTTATAATCATATTATAATTATGTTTCTTTTTTTATTGTTGTTTTTTTTTTATCTAATCGTATGCTGCACTGGCTGACATCATCACGTCAATGCCGGCTGTCGCTGAAAACCAGCGCTGGGGCTCTGTCTCGTATAGGGTCTTAGCATTATGCTGAGCGAAGGCCGTTTTGTGTAGATATGACGCATGTTTTCTCCCAAATTGTTATTTTGTTTGTATTTTTTTATGCGTTAAGTTTGCCGCAAATAAACGTATTTTCTTTCTTACTTTCTTTCTATATTAAGAGCTAAGAAAACCAAAAGATTGAGAATAAAGAAAAATAATTTCATGAAAAACAAGAAGAGATGAAGGGTGCACTGAATTATTCATAAACTCCAAACGAAATCAAAGACCGCAAATCAATATAATTTACTTCCAAATTCGTCCCTGCGAGATTTCGAACTTTAGTTTGCATTTCCGAATTATATCAAACTAGCTGCGCCCCGCGGTTTCATCCGCATAAGTCTCGATCCCGTGGGAATATCGGGATAAAAAGTATCCTATGTCCTTTCCCAGGACTCAAGCTATCTCTATACCAAATTTCACCTAAATCGGTTCAGCGATTTAGGCGTGAAAAGGTAACATACAGACAGACAGACAGAGTTACTTTCGAATTTATAATATTAAGTATATGGATGGATATTACTTCTACAAGTGTTTATAAATATAATTTATTTTGCTATCTACGAGTATAAACTAATAATAAAGCTGAAGAGTTTGTTTGTCTGAACGCGCTAATCTCTAGAACTATCAGTCGGATTTGAATAATTATTGTTGCATTTGATAGCCCAATTCTTGAAGAAGGACGCTAGACACCTTAGGGGCCGAGCAAAAAAAAAGTCAGAAAGAACGATAAGTGTAAATAAAGGAAGTAAAATGATGAAAGCGATGATGGCATGCGACGCGGGGTTCGAAATTTAATGCGGACGAAGTCGCGGGCATAGGCTAGTATACAGGATGTTATGGAAAGGGTATATCAATACAAACGGGTTGAAGAGTGTATCTGGTCTAGAATCTCTGTACAAAATTTCAGCTCAAAAGCATTAACTTTGAAAATGCTTAATATTTTTTAATTTCGACATCACGGCGCTGCACTGGCGCGCCGCGGCGTGATGTGCGTGTACTAGGCGCACAGACACACTACAGATAATGGATACGACCCTCGTAGTGCGGTGACACGTTTGTTATGATTTCAATTTAATAAACTATCGAAACAATAAAAAAAAAGAAAAGACCAGATACACTCTTCAACCCGTTTGTATTGATATACTTACCCTTTCCGTAACACCCTGTATAATAAACTGATTGAGATATATTAAGCTTACGTAGGTAATACAAGGTTTTGCGTTCTGTGTTTTAATTGAAAGTTTCATCGAGGCGTGGCAGTTCTTAATGCAGGGTTATAACTAATCAGAAACACATAAACAAGCCCAATATTATTGGCAATCATAAAACAAGAAGACACAGTGTCATTCCAACATTATCAGAGACATATTTAGCGACTGTATCATATAATATATGGCTTATGCCATTATTGGGGCTTAAAATACGGTAGGTAAGCAACAAATCTGAGCTTAGCACCGCTCAGCCGGGCGGCACCGCGAAGCCCCGCAAATTTGCACCCATTATGCCTGATACGGGATTTGCCGCGATTCTAAATCCTCGCTTTTCGGGGATTGTGGAACAACAAATCTAGGGTGACGCATCTTAATATGTTGTTAATTTTGAATGAATTTCATTGTGTCTTTGACGTTATATTTTCGTACGTTTTTTAGTTCTTTCTACAAAAGACCACTTCAGACATCAATCTACATGGTCTTCGCTTGATCTGAGCAGGATTATGTCTAGACTTTAAAAGAGATCTCTGAGTTTGTTTCGGCCTTTCTTCTCAGATTGGCGTTTCCTATTTTATTTTTATACAATACTAGCTGCGCCCCGCTGTTTCACCCGCATAAGTGTCGATCCCGTGGGAATATCGGGATAAAAACTATCTTATGTCCTTCCCTCCCGGGACTCAAATTATCTCTATACCAAATTTCATCTAAATCGGTTCAGTGATTTAGGCGTGAAAGGTAACATACAGACAGACAGACAGACAGACAGAGTTACTTTAGAATTTATAATATTAGTATGGATGACGTGTAAAAGTGATTCCGATAATCGGAATCACTCGTAATCATATCGTAATACGATATCCAGATACGTATACGATTTACAGAATAAACAATTTCATTTTATTTCAATTTCATTTCATTTCAGATATTTTACTCGTTTTTATGACAAATTAGACGTTTTTTTTTTGTATTTAAACGTCTGTCAAACACATAAACAAATATCCTTCGTGTAGCAATTGTCTTTTATTCTTTTTAGATACTTAATAGAAATTGTAAGTGCGCCATCATCACTGACCGCAAATTCCCGCAACAAGTATTGTAAGAACGCGTGTTATACAGCACTATCACGCACATACAGGTAAAGTTTTTTCCCATGTACCCTATTATTTGTAATAATTGCGCCGTTTCTTTGAAAATATTAGCGCTCTTAATTGATGGATAAAATAATTTATTGATGTCTTTTCGTTAGAGGTTTGGTTAAGCGAGGTCGCGTAGCTTCGGCGATAAGTTTTTTGTGGTAGCGTGCATTCGTTATTAAGTGTTTCGGCGGGGCAATTGCGTAACACATTATCAATCGGAGTCGGGGCAATTGCGTAACACATTATCAATCGTAATCGGTTTCATTTTGACAGTTCAACAACATTCATTGCGTTATTTACGTGTTGAGCAGGCAATATTTTCGAACTTATGAAGCGATGGATTAGCAATTTGCTTCAAAATGATTCAGATTCCGATTGATTGTATGTTACGCAATTAGGGTGCTGATTAGTAAACTTACGGGGACGTGTTATTCGGTGTTACACTTTTCTAAGTCAGGTAACGCACTCGATTTTTACATCGCCAGATAATTTTATCGGAGGAATAATTTTGAATTTTTGACAGTTCTTCCATACAAAATCTGTCAGACGTCAATTTTATTCCAGTAATAAAAATTATCGGTCCATTGAAAAAAAAAACAGCGGAATATTCATACTCGTATAATTGGTTGTTTATGTACTTAGTTGCTTAATATTATAAGTACTGTTTATTTTATTTTGTTACCTCTTGTACAAATCATTTAACCTGACTTGGTTTCCGTACGTCTTTTTCGGGTAAACACTGAAAATCAGCACTTTGCTGTGGGTGGAGCACAGCATTATGCTGAGTGGAAGCCTTCTTGTCACAGTCATGACGCGCAGCCGTCGACTATTTCTGTTTTGTGCTCGTAATTATAGGTCTATTTCGTTTTTATTTTTCTTTATTATTCGAACAAGCTATTTGGTATACAGGCAAAAATATTCATCTTTCCTCTACACTGCCAATATTTAGTTTTATTTTATTTTTATTTTATGTTATAACTTTTTCAGCTTATGACATCCTTAATTAAATAGAGTGGTATAAAAGAATTGACTAAGGGCTCCAACACATTATAAACACGATACGATGTCGCGTCGTGCTACGACGCGACATCGTTTTAACGTTTGAATGAAAGATACTACAATCATATACCATCATATTCGTCGTAGCACGACGCGACGTCGTATCGTGTTTGTGTTGGAGCCCTAACTCAGCACACCATTGTTTAAAAGCAGTTGCAAGTTACCTGGCCTGTATACCAAATAGCTTGTTCGACCGTCCGTGTTTCTGTGACAAATAAACCTATTTTTGTTTCTTTCTTTCGTAAATTATACAAACCTGTGCAAATTAATCAGGCATTCCTATAACTCGAAGAAATATTCAATTACGTACGACATTCGTTTTAAGACTCGTAAATTATTCTCCAATAAAATTAATATTCCTCCTTACCTATGTTTCGTAGTAGAAAGTTGGCACTCGCAGTCGGCGAATCAATTAAAAGTTTCGAATTATTTATAAAGTCTGTTAATTCCGACTTTTGTGAGTTGTTTTCATAAGGGTTTTTCCGGAGTTTTATGTTTAAATGGATTTTATTTATTGGATAATAATGAGGAAATACTATCTTTGTCAGTTGTTGATGATCATGTTATTTTTTTGTTTCAGGATATCATATCATACTTCATCACACTAATATTATAAAGGCGAAAGTTTGTGAGTGTGTGTGTGTATTTTATATGGTTGTTACTTCTTCACGCTCAAACGGCTAGATCAATTTTGATAAAATTTTGTATGGAGGTAGCTAACACCCTGGATTAACATATAGGCTACCAACCAGCAACAACCAGTCTTACCAAGGGGTATCGTATGTGACAAATACCGAGTAACTAGGTTAAGCAGGTCAGATAGACAGTCGCTCCTTGAAAAATACTGGTATTCAGCTGCATCCGGTTAGATAGGAAGCCCATCCCAACACAATTAGGAAAAAGGCTATGATGACTTCCGGTAAACAGTGGCACACTGTGGAAAATACCTATTCGAACAGTATTTGCATGTGATTTCGTATTTCAAAATGGTCACATTTCACTGGTGACCATAGATTGTTGTAGGCGTCCAATATGCACATCACACTTCACACTAATATTATAAAGGCGAAAGTTTGTGAGTGTGTGTGTTTATATGTTTGTTACTTCTTCACGCCTAAACCACTGAACCGATTTAGATGAAATTTGGTATAGAGATAGTTTGAGTCCCGGAAAAGGACATAGGATAGTTTTTATCCCGATATTCCCACGGGATCGACATTTACGCGGGTGGAACCGCGGGGCGCAGCTAGTACATTAATAATTCTTCCACTATGCTCGAACCAGCATATTAAAAAAGGCAAAAACAACAATACATACAGCCAGTCAAAATAGTCAGCCAAAAAAAGTAAAACAAGCGCTAAAGCAAAAATCTGGGTGATAAAGCGCGAATAAAAAATGTTAGTATAAAACTCAGGGCGAGTAAAAAAAGGCAGTAAATTGCAACATAAATTACGCAAGAAATCTGTAATACTGGCAAGGTAGGTCGTTCATCACAATTAGGAGTCTTGGGAATCGCGAGAGCATTTGTGGAAATGGTTTCTTTGTTAACGGGTTCCGATTGTGTTGGGGGTGCGTTTTTTTTTATGGATGGGAAATCATCAAATGACCCCTCCCGCTCACGAGAATAGTTCATGTTGTATAACAGGAGCCAGTCAACGAAGTTGTTAGCGGGACTGACAGTTTCAGTGGAATCCAAAAATTATTTGATATTTTTCCACTTCAGTTTTGACATTAGGATTTAAAATTCTAGTGATCCAATTGTTTGAACTGGTATAACGTTTTTATTAACTAACTAGCTGCGCCCCGCGGTTTCACCCGCATAAGTCTCGATCCCGTGGGAAGATCGGGATAAAAACTATCCTATGTCCTTTCTCGGGACTCAAGCTATCTCTATACCAAATTTCATCTAAATCGGTTCAGCGGTTTAGGCGTGAAAAGGTAACATACAGACAGACAGACAGAGTTACTTTCGAATTTATAATATTAGTATGGATGACTTACCATAAAAAATAATCAAGTAATCCCTTAGGAGTTCCTGATTATATTTTTATCTTAAATCATGATGTCGCGGCACAGTTGAAGTGAAAAAATGTCAAATAACTTTTGGAGGCCATTTTAAGTGTGAATAGTGGAGTGAGCATCCATATACTATATCACACTATCACACTAATATTATAAAGGCGAAAGTTTGTGAGTGTGTGTGTGTGTGTGTGTGTGTGTTTATATGTTTGTTACTTCTTCACGCTTAAACCGCTGAACCAATTTAGATGAAATTTGGTATAGAGATAGTTTGAGTCCCGGGAAAGAACATAGGCTACTTTTAATCCCGATATTCCCACGGGATCGAGACATATGCGGGTGAAACCGCGGGGCGCAGCTAGTATACTATAAATTCGAAAGTAACTGTCTGTCTGTATATTAACTTTTCACGCCTAAACCGCTGAACCGATTTAGATGAAATTTGGTATAGAGATAGCTTTAGTTCCGGGAAAGGACATTGGATACTTTTTATCCCGATATTCCCACGGGATCGCTGCGCCCCGTGGTTTCACCCGCGTAAGAAATAAGTACATAAGAGGAAGTTTAAAAGTGGCACCGGCAACTGAAAAGTTGTGTGGAAATCGGTTGCCATGGTACATGTATGTGTTAGGGAGAAATGAGGAAAATGTCGTGAGAAGAGTTTCGAGTATGGATGTCGATGGCTATAAGAGTAGGGGAAGACCAAAGAAACGATGGATGGACTGTGTGAATGATGATATGGTTAGAAAGGGGGTGAGTACCGAGATGACGTCTAATAGAGAAGTATGGAAGAAAAATATATGTTGTGCCGACCCCACATAAATTGGAATAAGGGCAGGAGAATTATGAGTCGAGTGCTCAATTTGCAAACTACACAAAGAAGCATATTTGTATAAGTCTATTGTAAGCATACAATTCTCAACTCCATCAAGAAAATCAAAATAAAAGTTCATATAAAAGCATGCAGGATCAGTGCAATCTTCGAACAGCAAACTGTAACAAAACCATAGCTTCTAGCCTGCGATAGAGCTAGAGTATTGTTCAAATCTGTATGCACGAGTATCTGTCTAGTTGCACATATTCTGCCAATTAAGTAAGATATTTCGAGATGTACCGGTAGTCCGGACGGTCATAAACTAAACGGATTCCGAATATCCTTCATACGTTCGTATTTATGTACGTTTCAGATTCGAGTTTTTTTGTCCTGCAGAATTCGTAGTTATTGAACCATCATTGAACTTTGCTATGATGCAGGTACCTATGGTCTGTTCCAAAAGAATTTCATGAAATGTAAACAAATAGATCAGAAAATGCATATGAATGTGAACAGTAATGCTTTCCCATTGTTTGTCTTATTTGTTTTTAGTATATTCGTGTATTTATTTGTTATATTTACAGTTTTAATACGTTTTTGCGTCCCTTTATATTTATAAATATATGCCTACATTTTTCACAATAGCACCACTGTTTGTCTATGCATCACCCAAAGGTTGACTGGTAGAAAATGCCTATGGCATTAAGTCCGCGACTATACATTTGTGTGCTTAAAGTATTAAATAAATAATTGTGTTATTAATTCCTTTAAGTAGTTTGTTTACGCTTTCATTAGATACTTCTGGTAAAAACTGGCAGTAGTCAGCTGTTTTATCACTTAGGTACTACGTCGTTCATGGGTCATTCTTGACGTCGGCTATCAGCATTAGCAGGTAAACGATGGCCGTTACTTGCTAAGTCCCGTCCATAATAGCAGATTTATTTGCAACGTTTCAAGGTTGTATATTGTGACAAGTAGGTTAGGTATACAGATGCCTCAGAAACTAAATCTTAAAATTCGGTACTATTCGCAATCTAACATTTTATATTGATGAGGACTGTTCCAAGGATTCGGATGTTTGCAGTCGCTTGGACCCATAGATAGTTTTATACATTTTTATGCTTGAACCTAGCATCGGGAAATGTAAGATGGAAGCATTTCACTTTCGCTAGACAAACGTTTATTATTCACGGGGGTCGGCGGTTTATGTTCTATTAAATATTTTCCCTCCAAAATCAGGCGGGTCAACATGATTGATTAACATCTTATTAATAGAAACGTATGAGGACGCAGATACATTAAAAACATTAAAAAAAATTAAATTAAAATTAAAGGAAACAAATTAGTTAAAAGTGAAAATAAACTGAAGAAATTATTTAGCGGTACCCACGCAATAAAGAAAATAAATGTACCTACTTACCGATCATCATCATCACCTGCCTAGCCTTTTCCCAACTATGTTGGGGTCTGCTTCCAGTCTAACCGGATGCAGCTGAATATCAGTATTTTACACGGAGCAAATACCTATCTAATCTCCACAACCCAGTTACTGGGTAATACGAAACCCCTTGGTAAGACTGGTTGGCAGACTTTCGGGCTTCTGACGACCCGTAACGACTGTCAAAGATTCACGGATGACAGCTTGGACCAGCGGCTTAACGTGAACGGCACCCGTCCCACCCCACCCGGGGCCTAGCGCCAGCGCTCACGCTCACCCAGGCAGCAGTACACAGAACTGAGCGCGAAAGTGGCGATGTTTGTACGTACACTGGAAAAAATGCACTCCAATCAAGTGACTTTTTAGCTTGATTGACGATATCTTGTTTAGATTAATCAAAATCTTAGTTAAGTTGATCATCACGACATGATGGCAGCAATACTAGTTCAAATGATTGAACGCTCGAAACAAGTTTCTTGATTACCCTTAACATGACATCATTGTAGAAGAGTTAAAACAACAAAGTAAGTTAGTTGTGTCAATCAAGCAACTTGATCAACTTGTTTGCTGCAAATAGGTTTTGTGATAACTCCAATCAAGGTCCCGTTTCAAATCTCATTCAAATAAAAGTATTAGCTGTGATCATTGTGCTTGATAGGCTCAGATGCAAACAAGTTACTTAGTCAATCTAAACAAAATCTTGATTGTGGCAACTACTTTTTTTTCAGTGTAAGATGGTGCGGTTTTTGGCACGCGAAGTAGTTACTCTTGCGTTATCTAGGAGTATCTATATCTGTGGGCTAGGCAGATTGATGAATGAACCATTCCCGTTCTTTTGTTTTTAGGACCATTTATTCGTAGGACGATTTGCTAATAGGACATTTCGCTAAAGTGTCGTTTTGATTATTATAGGTCGTTATGTCATTAGGACCATTTACGTTTAGGACTTTTTGATACAAAGGGCTCAAGACGGGTTGGCGATTTCAGACTTATAGTAACTACTAGCTTCTGCTCGCGATTCCGTCCGCGTAAAATTTCTTGTTCCCCCGACTCTACCGTCCGTCGCATCGCATCGCCTGTCCGCGCTATTACTTCGTTTTCGCTTAGCGTTGTTTCTGACTTTTTTCTTTTCGCTCGGCCCCTAAGGGTCCTAGCGTGATGTTAATCCATAGCCTGCCTCAAGAACTGAGCTATCAAATGCAAAAATAATTTTTCAAAGTCACTGGTAGGGCTGGAGATTAGCGCGTTCCAATAAACAAAAACAAACAACTTTAGCTGTATTATTAGTAGGTATATAGATAAATGCAGGTTTCCTCAGGATGTATTTCCTTCACCGATATCAGTAACTTCCAAAGTAAACTCAAAAAGTAGATACATATGGATAGAAAAAGTCACATTTGTACCTGCCCGAATTTGAACCCCAAATTAATTATTAATTATAGAATAAAAAATTGGTCATGATAATTATGATTACATAAAACGAATGAGATCAACTAACCTTCGGTTATGTTTTATTTCCCTTTGTTACAGCCAGTATCACTGTATTGGGACCAACAAACCCCTAGAGAATATTCTGTAATGCAATCATCTCAATACTTACCTAAACTAACGTGGGCCCAGTTGCCCCCTAGGTGGAATTGGTCCTAGGTCCCAGTTTCGAAATGGGACGAGTTGCCCCCTAATCAAATTAGAAAGGTGGAATTGGTCCCTGGTCCCAGTTTCTAAGTGGACGAGTTGCCCCCTAACCCTGCATGAGACGCGAGGTCCTAACCACTGGACCATCATTATTCTTAATTAAAACAAAATACACGAGTCATTAAAATCTTAACATTCTTAAATAACATAGCATAATCAGCCTATAATAATATAATAATAATATATAATTAATAATATATAATGTTCCCACTGCTGGGACACAGGCCTGCTCTCTGTGAGAGAGAGTGGGCCGTAATCTACCATGCGGGCCCAGTGCGGGTTGGGCACACGTCCTTGAATTTTTGGTTCTAGAACATGCCGGTTTCCTCACGATGTTTTCTTTCACCGTTGTAAAATAACATTCAACCCGATGTGCCTGCAGTGCAGACTCTGCAGAGACGAAACATTTGCTGCAATTAATAAAACGGCGCCGTACATCCGGATTATCCTGCTCGCTTACGAGACCCGATTTATCGACACGAGTTTGGATCCGAATCCAGCCTGAAGTTTCAGCCTGAGTTCCAGTCATAGATAGGTAAGAAAAAAAAAACGCTTTTTTTTAAAGAAAAATAGTGTTTACCACCCTTTTTTGAAGTCGGTTAAAAAGTGTGCCCTCATTCATTGTTTAACTTATTAAATAGTATCTATATAAATAAAAATCAATGTTTGTATGTTTGTCCTCTATGCGTTCCGAAACCATTAGTCAGATTGTAATGAAACTTTCATAGGGTGTTCTGGGGACGCCCGTAGAGGGTTCCATGGGAAAAAATAACAAAAAAAAATCTGAGACGACACGAAGTTCGCCGGGTCAGCTAGTAATAAATAAAAATCTTTTATTGACAGGCATCGTAGTAGGCCCATAGCATGTTAGTATTAAAAGTAACCTAAAAATCTATTTTAAAATAGTAGTAGGTAACAAAATAGGCACACAAAAACAATATTAAAAAAATATAATCATTTTAAGAAACATAATTAAACAAACAGAGCAGTGGTGGCTAAGTGGTAACGGCCACGACTTACGAGTTGCAGGTCGTAGGTTCGAACCCAGACAGGCGCTTTACTTTGTGTAAATTATTTCGTCACCACTGCTCTCAAAACGGTGAAGGAAAACATCGTGAGGAAACCGGCATGTCCTAGAACCAAAAATTCGAAGACATGTGACATCTACCAACCCGCACTGGGCCCGCGTGGTGGATTACGGCCCACTCCCTCTTACATAGAGGAGGCCTGTGTTGGGACACATTATTATAGGCTGATTATGTAAAAAACTTAATTTAAATCACCAAATTTCAGGAAGGTTTATCAAGCCCCATGTGTGACATGGAGCTTGATAAACCTATCCATTGTAGGCCCTTCTAACCTTTCAGAAAATAGTTTCAGGATGCTATTGTCGCTTCCTCTTACTCTGCGTCATTATTGACGCCACTTTCTTGCGAATGATCGCGAAATAATCGTCAGTGTGCGCTTCAGCGAACATCAGTGACAGTAGATTATTTCGTATCATTAGTCAAGACTTCAAAGGTTAAATACTTTAAGTACCCAAACACTAAAGTTTCAATACAAAAATAAAGTTTAGCACTGCTTTCTATGGATCAACACCCTTACACCTGTATGTGGGTCGAATCTACAGCTAAGGCTGTCGATACATTTACGACTAACCTCGGCAGGTTATTAATCTTAACTTAGTACCGATTTTAGCCTTTAGGTTCCGTAGTAAAAGTCGTTCGGAGAAAAATGTTAGTTCCAAATCGGTGGTGTTTTTAACGTGATTTTTCTGGAAATGGAAAGATGGACTTGAACATTCAAATCTATTATATTGGTAAGGAGTGTTTATACACAATGTGCTACTTATTTTTGGTAATTGTTCATCATTTCTGTGTTGTATTATATGGGATTGATTACAGTTTCTTAAACAAAAACCTGAACATTGTTACTAATACACAAGATTAGATTTTTGAATTGAAACTTCTTTACGCACGCTTGACTTGGGGAGTAAGCTGGGGAACGTGTGACGTAAGCGTTACGAAAAGTGTGATCGGGCGAGGCGTACGGGAGTTGAGTAGGGGATATAAGCAAGAGAAAGCAGTGCGCGCGCACATTTTCTTTCTCTCTTCCTCTCATAGCCAAATACGTTTGAAGTTTCACTTCAGTCGTATGGTCATAAGCACACTCGGTTTATTTCTTCTAATGGATGGGTCATAATGGAAATAAGCAGAATAATGCAATCAAAATAACGACTCCTAGTCCACTTTTTGCCGTCTCATATAATAACATAGTAGCTTCATGACGCTAAATGACATCCATGAAGTGACAAATAGTCTTTATATGTGTTTTTTTCTTGTAATCTCATAAAAACTTCTCGTGCTCGCAGGTGATAAAAGTCGCTGATCACTTAAAATATTATGGGCATGAAGCCATAAAAATAACTTCAATAAAACTGAGCGATCTGTGCAACTGGGCCAGTGATCCAAAGTCGTCAGCGTGTCGCCGGCCTTATGTAAGTAGGTGCCTATTGGGAATTGGCAAACACCTTCCTTAGTTAGGTTTTAATGTGGTTTTGGCTGATCAAGCTGCTTTATCTTTATTTTTGAATTTTGTGTTCAGAAAATACGATTTTCACTGCTTTAGCAGTAAAATACCAACCCGCAGTGAGCCGACGTGATAGATATCGACCCGCTCCCTCTCAGAGAGAGGAAGCCTGAGTCCCAGCAGTCAGATCATTATAGCTCAGCCTATCGCAGTCCACTGCTGGACATAGGACTCTCGCAGGCTGCGCCACAACACCCTTTCCTCTGCCTTCCGCACCCAGTCTGTCCCAGCCACTTTTTTGAGTTTGTCGGTTCATCTAGCTGGGGGCGTCACACGATTCCATTCCAGGACTCGTCTGCTCCGGCCATTGATCCTTCGACAAAAATAGTAAATAAATATAAAAAAGAACGCGGCTAAATAAAAAGTGAGGATTAATAAAGCTAGGATAAGAAAGAAAATATTTGATTTGGGACACGCACAGGAAATACAAATAGTAAAAAAGGAGCATTTAAAACAAACAAAGTTACATTAAAAACGACAAAAAAAAACCTGTGCGAGGCCAAAAAGGCTAGGTCTCAGCATAATACTGCGATATTTAAAAAATAAATACTGCGATATTTAAAAAATACATACTGCGATATTTAAAAAATAAATACTGCGATATTTAAAAAATAAATACTGCAATATTTAAAAAATAAATTCTGCGATATTTAAAAAATAAATACTGCGATATTTAAAAAATAAATTCTGCGATATTTAAAAAATAAATACTGCGATATTTAAAAAAAACAAATACTGCAGCGCTGGTATTCTGATAGGGCCCGATGGCCCCAGGATGGGTTGCCTGCCCTTGAATAGACCACGATTTTTCTTTTCATCATCCTTTGGGCTATCAAGTAGAGCTCGCAGTACATTCCAGCTGTCAATGTTTCAGGTATGAAGACGCTTGAAACTCCAATAGCTGGTCAAATCTTATGATAACATTTTTGTAGACAAGACTCTACGTGGAGATGTAAGTATAAATGTCGATAAGTATAAGAGTAGGGGAAGACCAAAGAAACGATGGATGGACTGTGTGAACGATGATATGGTTGGAAAGGGGGTGAGTACCGAGATGAAGATTAATAGAGAAGTATGGAAGAGTTGCGCCTACCCTAAATAAATTGGAATAAGGGCAGGTGCATGATGATGCCAAGGCTTATTTTTAATCTTATTTTTTGGATTGTTTCTTCTTTTGTGTGTTTTTTTACATTGTTCTCACATATAGAAGCAGCAAGAAAAATGTACCCAGGGTTTTGTAATATCTTGATTCAAAAGAGTGTCCATGGAGTTTCTTGCCCGTTCTTCTCCATAGAGATAGACGTTTTGGAATGGGCAAATAGCTTCAACTTTCTGACTAACTGACCGACTATTTAATTTTGACAATTCAAAAGTGCCTGTACATGGTTTAATTGAAATAAATGCTTTGAGTTTGAGTTTGATGATGACTCTCGCTCGCTCGTGAAGGCGTTCGCTCGTGAAGGGGAATATAACAACCATACCTTTCTAGAGGGCTTGTAGCTAAATAATAACAGCCGCACGGTGGTCCGTGGATGGGTGACCATCTTTACATACCAAGACTCCTCCGTGCCTCGGAAAGCTCGTTAAGCCGTTGGTCCCGGCTGTCATTCGTGGATCTTTGACAGTCGTTACGGGTCGTCAGAAGCCCGAAAGTCTGACAACTAGTCTTACCCAAGGGGTTTTGTATTACCCAGTAACTGAGTTGTGGAGGTCAGATAGGCAGTCGCTCCATTTAAAATACTAGTACTCAGCTGCATCCGGGTAGACTGGAAGCCGACCCCAACATAGTTGGGAAAAGGCTAGTCAGATGATGACCTTTCTTAAACTGCTGTTGCTTTATTCCGGCTCGAAATATATGTGTATAATACGAGTTGTTATGTAAAAAGAACTGTTTCGATAAATGCTTAATTGTCACTATAATGTAAAAGTCACTCTAACTAACATTCTAATTGCCGTAATAAGTAAACGATAATACTTTTTAAACTATGTTTAGATAGGACAAGTTATTACATGTTAAAATATTTACTTTACTAGCAGCGCCCCGCGGTTTCACCCGCATAAATTTCGTTCCCGTAGGGATAGCGGGACAAAAAGTATCCTATGTGTTACTCCTGGTTATAAACTATCTGTGCGCCAAATTTCAAGAGTAACAAACGTCCATCCATCCTCCCAAATTTTTGCGTTTATAATATTATTATATATTATACTAGCTTCTGCCCGCGACTTCGTCCGCGGAAAATTTCTTGTTTTAACATAGGATAACACTCGATTGATATTACTGTATTTAATTTTATTAGTAAAATATTGTTTGGAATCAGATCAGTAACTTCAAAGATTACCTAAGTTCTCTTTTCTGCTCAAGGTAACTTAACCCTTGGTCGCCTTTTACTTATTTTATTTATTTAAGTTAGGTATCTATTTAATTTAAAGCTTCTCTATATACAATGTTTGAGGTTGTTTTATTTTCCGGTAACAGAATAATCTGCTTTTCGGATGATCCCACTCTTGATAGACCAACATATAATTGCCCATGGGAAAAACATTCTTTTCGTAGCCAACCAAAGAGAATGTTTATCACTGGGACTTGTTAATAGTCAGGGCAAATGATGTTTTTATTGGAAACTCAGATAGACGCTGTGCACGTTCATCGCTGGATTCTCGAGCGCGGGCCTGCGATGTTATGGCATTTTGCCTAGCGAGCCGCTGCGAGCGCTCAGCGCTAGTCTCCCTATCCCTTGTTTCAGAGACATGCTGCCTTAAAACAGATAGACGCTGTGCACGTTCATCGCTGGATTCTCGAGCGCGGGCCTGTGATGTTATGGCATTTTGCCTAGCGAGCCGCAGCGAGCGCTCAGCGCTAGTCTCCCTATCCCTTGTTTCAGAGACATGCTGCCTTAAAACAGATAGACGCTGTGCACGTTCATCGCTGGATTCTCGAGCGCGGGCCTGCGATGTTATGGCATTTTGCCTAGCGAGCCGCTGCGAGCGCTCAGCGCTAGTCTCCCTATCCCTTGTTTCAGAGACATGCTGCCTTAAAACAGATAGACGCTGTGCACGTTCATCGCTGGATTCTCGAGCGCGGGCCTGTGATGTTATGGCATTTTGCCTAGCGAGCCGCTGCGAGCGCTCAGCGCTAGTCTCCCTATCCCTTTTCTCAGAGACATGCTGCCTTAACTCAGATAGACGCTGCGCACGTTCAGCGCTAGATTCTCGAGCACGGGCCCGCGACGTCCTCACATTTTGGCTAGCGAGGCCCTGTGAGCGCTCGGAGCTAGATTCTCTAGCGCGTGCTTGCGAAATATTTTCTCTATTTCTCGAGAGGCGCTGCTCATTTTCATTTTCAGGGGCAGATTCTTCCGTACGGCGTACTCGAGCGGCTCTTGTCTGTGATGTCTGCCGGGACAGTTGAGATTTCCTTTTAGGCATGCTCTCGACAAACTACGCACAGACTTGAAAACAATTACGAACAAAGGGAGAGCGACTCGAACACCGTCCGCCTTTACAAAACAAAACAATCGTAATCGGTAATATCGAATAACTTTAACTCGTATCGATTATTACGATAGAACGAAGTACGAAACTACGAACATACAAAACAATGAAAACAAACGTACAACGAAATTACGATATTTTCGAATATGAGGTATCTTAGTCTAATAGATACCTCATAATCTCCGTGCTCATAATCGAATCGTTCGTATGGAACTCCAATCCAACTAACGTGGGCATAAAAATTCGAGAGGGTCATCAATCTACGGAAAGTCTTAACACCGCGATTCAGAAAAATGACGTAATTGCAGAACGCCATCTATGGGCAAATAGGTAAAACGTCTGCACAATGAAAGTTATGCTAGGGGCATTTTGCGTTTTAGTAATTTTATATTATCTCCGAAACTGTATGACCAATTGATATACTGTAAATGGCAAATCTTATCTGTATGATGTTCTTGTGATACTGAAATAATTTATTGTCATAAGAATTAATATTTTGTTGCTCAAATAATCAACCAAACGTAAGTATACCGAAAAAAAATTTTTTTAATGCAATAAAAGAAGTATAAAAGATAAAATATAAAAGATAGAGATATGGTATCGCGGACTTTTTTGTAGAAATAATGAAGACGAACCAGGTAGCCATACATTGTTTTTAATTTTAAGCAACTGTTTAGGCAGCGCACGCAAATAATTCTGTTTTATGTGGTATTTTTTTCCGACTTGCTAGACAAAAGTTGTGATAGCTCGGTTAATATACATGCTATAGAAACAATTTATAGCCTATAGCACTCAGGAATAATGTAGCTTTCTGCCAGTTAAAAAATTTTTAGAATTGGATTATGAGTTCCAGAGATTACCCATTACATACAAACTTACAAACTTACAAACTTACACACTTACAAACTTACAAATTTTACCTCTTTATAATATTAGTATAGATTATAACTTTTAATTATAATATTAGTAGGAATAGTAGGAATATTAGTAGGAAATAGGAAGTAGGATTACACCGTGGCCCATAATAACGTTGACAAAATTAAAAGTAAGTTAAGCGAATATTTTGTTTTTTATTATTATACTCGTATACTCATTCCTCGGCGTCATTTTTAACATTCTTTGTTTGATGAAAAGTGTTAAAAATATATTTGTGTTGTGTAACGTAGAGCCGTAATTTTATTGCTTGACCGTGGAAAAAGGCAGTGTGAGATAGCAAACACTCTTGGTGTTAATTGTCAGTCAGTTTCGAGCTCGGCAACATCGGAGACCGCCCTGGAAGACGACACAAGAGGACTGTTAGAACTCCTCGGAACCGACACATTAATTATCAAACAAAGATTAGTCCATAATCCACAGATTGCAGTGAGCAAAATGCCGCGAAAAGACAAAAAACTTCGACTTGAGAGATGTCGTATGCTTAAACGACGCTCCGCAGCGTCAAATTGGGAAAATGTCGTATTCTTTGACTAAATTTTTTTCGATAGAACAAGCCCATAATCACTAGATTGACAGGATCTGGTCTACCACTCGTCAAGAGGGGCAGTTCTCGTAATTTTAAGAACGTTCGCAGTCTGATCTCAGTCTCAATCTGTCAACAAGTTTTTGACATTTGTTTGTCGCCGAGATGAGACTGCGACTAGATTTTAAACGTTTTAAATTACAAGAATTGGCCTTCTGGAGCTGCTGCATTTGTTCCAAATCTCCAAGACACTGAAACAGTTACGGTTTGGGGTGCGATTTGCGCCACTGGCAAAACTCCCTAGTTTTTGTAGAAAAGGGTATCAAAATCAAACAAGAAAACTATCGACAAGACTTGGAGTCAACAGCACTTTGGTAACCGTCCATGGATATTTCAACAATAGGTACTGTGCTCCAGCTCACAAGGCCTTGAGTATTCAACAGTGGCGCAAAGACAATTTTCCTGGTCTCATCAGCTCCAAAGAATGGCAACCCTACTCGCCGTATGATTTATCTTAGAAGCAAGGTCATGTGCTACGCGTCATAGAAGTATTGATGAGCTAAAGGCAACTCTTACACGGGCGTGGGACAAAATATCTGCAGAAGAAGTGCGAAAAATTGTACAACATTTTAGCAACCGTTTGTCTCTATGTATCCGCGCTAAAGGAGGTTATTTTGAAGACAAAAAGGGATTCTTATATCAAATATAATGTATTTTTATGATTTATAACCTTATTTAATCCATACTTAATATTATGAATTCGAAAGTAACTCTGTCTGTCTGTCTGTCTGTATGTTGCCTTTTCACGCCTAAACCGCTGAACCGATTTAGATTAAAGATATAGAGATAGCTTGAGTCCCGGGAAAGGACATAGGATACTTTTCATCCCGATATTCCCACGGGATCGAGACTTATGCGAGTGAAACCGCGGGGCGCAGCTAGTTGATGTATAAAATTGATAAAATAATTCGTAAAACTTCTTGTCAACGTTGGGCCACCCTGTACTATTTTTAAACTAAATTCTTAAGTCTGCGAATTCCAGCCAGTTAAAACGATGTACAGAGAAAATACAATAGTACCTCTGCATTTTAGTCTTAGTTGGCTACATATTATAGCTACTGGGACTGCAGTAAGCCAGGATCTGCAGCGGTCACTAATGGAAATACTGAGCTACGGTTAAAGTCTCTGCATATATCTACCTAAGTACAGAAGCTAGTTCTATAGATAGGTTAATTCACTATTGTTTGAACTGGAAGGCAAATATATTATATTTAAAGAGAAGATCGCAGTAAGTTTATCTTGGAAAAAATAGTTGTTAATGTTAATGTTTCCCCCGCATACGTGTCGATCCCGTGGGTATATCGGGATAAAAAGTAGCCTATATGTTAATCCAAGGTGTCAGCTACCTCCATACAAAATTTTATCAAAATTGGTCCAGCCGTTTGAGCGTGAAGAAGTAACAAACATATAAGCACACACACACACACACACACTCACAAACTTTCGCCTTTATAATATTAAGTGTGATTAGAAAAGGTTCGGCTTTGCAGAGCTCATATCTGTCACTCATCAAAGCTAAATATGTCTTTTTTACGCCCTGATACACCATATATATTAGCTTTTTAAAACATACGGTATACTTCATCAAAACAGGGCAATCGCCCTTTGTTTATCAGTTTTGGGAATACGCGTGATTCTATATATATTCTGCTCAAAGGACAACACCCCAGGACCCAAAGTTCAGAGGTCAGATTGAAGATAAACATCAACTTGGAAATGTCCAAACTTTGAAACACAACTGAGGAACAGAGCTTATCTTTCCGAGTGAATAAGAAAGACTAGATAATATAAGGAAAACGTTCCGTACGCAGTCGGTTAAACAAAGATTTGATGTTTATAAATATTGAGTTTTGGTAATCGGGTAAAACCGGAAATACACATGTCAGGGGGCATCCTTACATTGTGAGATGTTGACAGATTCGCCATACAAAATCTGTCAAAAACTCACAACGGCGAGACTATTTGCAACGTTTGTAAATTAGTAGCTGTTACGGCCCCGTCATCACCAGATGGCGCACGGCAAGACTTTCCGCGACCATGCCTGCGGAGCCATACCGCATCTCCACTTCGTGCCGCCAGGGGGCCAGTCATCGTCGTGGTCGTCTCGCCTTCACATTGGAGACGTCACGTCATATCATTAAATTAAACTAAAATATATTACAGATTTATGAACCATCAGTCCATTTATTATTTCGAAGCATATACACAGCGGCAACAACCGATACAAGTAGCCTTATACCCCAGGTACCTTGTACCATACCCTGTCCTGACGCGTCTTTGTTACGTTAACACTAAGAAGTTATTTTGGGACAACGGCATGCAATGCAATATTTCTACTGCTAGGACACAGGCTTCCTCCCGGCGAGAGGGTGTAGGCTATAATCCACCACGCGGGCTCAGTGCGGGTTGGTACATACATGTCAACGGCATGCAACCTCCTTGACTACTATTGTGCTAGATACCTGGCATGTGTATTACCGGCTTTATGCATTGCAGCAGCGATGCCGAAATCTAGTATTGGATAACGGAATGCATTTTAGCAATACAGTAAACTTATACTATTTCTGCCGCACAACAGTATTGCTGTTGTTTTAATGGGTGAAACTCAGACCAAATAAAAAAGTCAAGACATACAGTGAAGCATGCCGAAACTACACCTCCGCTCTGTGCATACACGCTCACACGCACACATTTACAACCATTTACAATCAAACTACACCTAACTAAGTGCACACATGTTTACGAAACCGGAGTCACTTTACTTTTGAACTGTTGACAGCCCTCTGTCTTGGTTTATTATTTGGGTTAAACAATTAGATACTTGAGCCCATTAAAAAAAAAATATTGTTATCAAGTTTGAATACATTTGTCTAATGACTGTTAGAACAATGATAAACTACCTATATTAAGCAACCTCTTCCAAATTACGTTAGTTCTAAGTGAGCAGTCGGGTGACTCGTATCGCTTCATGTTCGAACAATAAAAAATAAAATGGATCATTCAAGTAGTCAGAGGCCAGACTCCTGGAAGCCCTTGGTCGATCTACTGAATTCTGTCGGGATTTTTTGGACTGAAGATGAGTTTAATTCTTTATCAGACCGATTGGAAATGCAGGAGGAATATGGAAATTGGAGCATAGGATCTATGCCGAGAAGTTCAAGCGGGAGTCAGACCTTGGAAGCAGTTCTACCACTCAACGAACTAACTGGGGCTGCGAGTGCAGCCTTAGCAAGTGAGACCGAGGACTCTGAATTCCACGGCCCAGATATCCGCGGTTTGGGGAAACGCTCGCCTAGCGTCGAGTCTGACTCTGAGTCTTCAGCTGCCCCTGACTGTCATCAGCAAGAACCGGAGGATCCTGACCATCAAGAAACACCCGATCACAAAAACCCACGGTAATATTACAAATAATGTGAAAATGAGTTTGGTTTGACTTTATCCACACATGTTTACTATGATTACTATTCCGTTACTATTGTGCAACATCTTTATATATTTGTAAAGCTTTATATAAACATAATATTTATGTTTGTTTTTTATTTATTTCCTGTAAGACAATAGCCAGCTGAGAATATTTGCATTTATTATGAACCTCATCCAAAAAATATTTTATTGTTTCAATAATTTTGAAAAATAGGCACTGATCGTTGCAGCTTACCGTCTTCTTAGGTCCGAGATGTCAGAAACATTTTCAATAAGTGCCAAGGCGCAGGGAAAGTCGCGAGACCAAGCTAGTCAAGTAATAGAATATCTCCAACTTACGTAAGGTCTTTTCGCTTCCAATTATTATCTTTTTCTTTTCCTTATTACAAAGGAGCATTGAAACTAAATGCTCAGAAGAGCACCTCGTTACTCTAAGTACTTATTTATTTTACTCAGTTCTTCTCCGTAGCAGTTGAGTGATTTCATAGATTCGCTCTTTTAAAGCATCTCTAAGTATAATGTTCTCATTAAATGCACGTTTCATTTAATATTAAAAGGAGAATGTTTATTTTTTAAAGCACTTGTGTGACACGTGGTGTTTTTCGTTAATGTAGAAATGCTTTGTAGGTATGTCCGAAAGCCTCAAATCGGTAGAAACCTATGGAATTGTGAAAGCAATATTTCGTTGAGAGAATCTATAGGACGTAAAAGATACTTCTTACACAAGAGGGTATAATTAGCGACGTTTGCGGAAGGCCTTATGTACATATATCACTCGTTCTATCTCCACTAAATTCAGCGGAGGTGTCGAGAGGGAATAAAACTAAGGATGGGAACAAAACAAATGCCCACTGGTGATATATCACGTGCGATAATCTACACTTATGTTAGTATCTCACGTGTTAAAAGTTATTTTGGTTGTAGGTATTCAGTATTATGCATCTTTAGCCTTGTAAGTTCTTTCTTAAGCCGCTTACAACTTCGAGGACGTTTGAGGCTATTGCAAAAAGTGGTTTTTAATGTGATTTATAATTCTTATGTACCTGTCATTATTAATCTGTGTTGTAGGTATCTGCAAATACCCACGGTCTTAAAGATGTTAAAAAAAGGTTTTGTGATATTGTTTACTTCTATAAGGCCGTATTCAGTGCTCTCCTGACGGTCAGGACTGACGTCGGTCTGCCGTAGCTATCGCCATAGAAATTATGCGTGCATTCAGAGCAGCACTGACCGCGTCCGCATACGGACGCATAATGCGTGCGTACGCACTAACCGTCAGTCCCGATCGTCAGAAGAGCACTGAATACGGCCTTAAAAATCTTAACTGAAGTAATTCCTAGGTACATCAAATCATGCTCTTTTAGCTCGTGAACCGAATCAGTTGCGAGTCCGGTCGTGTATATGTATTAAAGAACGTTAACTGAGCAGTCTTCAGGGAAAACAATAGTTCAGGCAGTGAACTAATGAGCGTTCAAAGCGTAATTCTACTTCACTTTAGTAGTTGAGTTGAATGTGGACGATCGCCGCTTGGCAATGAGCCGGTCGATCTCGCGGGGTTCGCCGGTGTATGACTGTGAGTACTACGCTGTATCCCAGCCTTCGCCACTGTGTGCATGCGATGGAAGAAAATCTAGGAGATATTTGGGACATCCTTAATGTACTTAAGTGTTCCTGATGTGCCTCTGAACAAACTGTAGCTGTAATGCGCGTTTAAAATGAAGATCACATTTGGGTATTTAAGTTTTTGAAGTGAAACTTCCCATCAACCAATTCCCATGGAGAAAGTTCTTCAGTTTGATGCTCTGTACTAATACCACATCTTTATGATACACCCTGTAGATTCCACCTGGATTGCTCTTGAACAGTAATTGTTGATTTGAGAATGACGTTTTAATAAGAATGTCGTAAAGGCGTTAGTTACCACAGAATATAATTAGAATATCATTTAGAATTTTGATGAGTTCGTAACGTGGAAGTAGGTATAATTATATAATACTGGTTCATTTTCTGCGATGAAAGAAACTTGTTTGTTTGTAAACACATTGGAGAAATCAAGATGAGTGTAAAAATGAATGTATAGTCCGTTCGCGTTAAGAAAACAGTGAGTCATCCGTGCAACTGCAGGGTAAAGGTGTTTTCATTGGTCACTGTGAACAGCTTTCTAATTTGTTGCGACCAAATTGGCCGAGGGCCGGGGCTATGCCGGCGGACAACGATGACTCACTGTTTTTTTAACGCGAACGGACTATAGTGTCGACATATCAATTTTTTTTAACTGTCGCCCTGATCGATACAAAGATATCTCCGAGTTCTTCGGAATCCGTTATTATAGTTACCCTACGTATTGGTTACACGAGCGATGCACCCGAAGCTGTTCGTACGGATAAAACATTCAAATGTATGGAAAGCGAACCTTGCTTCACAGAGTATAAATTAAATGGAGTGATCAGGCGTCGGTGCGAGGAAACCAACATTCTTTCATCCACCAACTCGTACTGGCAACGCGTGACAGCCACTCCTTCTTACTGAGAGGAAGCCTTAATCCCAGAACTGTGGACATTAGTGGTGTGATAGGTGGGACAGCCCCATGCGGGCTCAATGGATACAATACAGGGTGTTACAGAAAGGGTATATCAATACAAACGGGTTGAAGAGTGTATCTGGTCTAGAATCTCTGTACAAAATTTCAGCTCAAAAGCATTAACTTTGAAAATGCTTAATATTTTTTTATTTCGACATCACGGCGCTGCACTGGCGCGCGGCGGCGTGATGTGCGTGTACTAGGCGCACAGACACACTACAGATAATGGTTAATGACCCTCGTAGTGCGGTGACACGTTTTTTATGATTTCAATTTAATAAACTATCGAAATAAAAAAATATTAAGCATTTTCAAAGTTACTGCTTTTGAGCTGAAATTTTGTACAGAGACTCTAGACCAGATACACTCTTCAACCTGTTTGTATTGATATACCCTTTCTGTAACACCCTGTATATGATGGATGGATATAATTTTCAATTTCGTGGTTTTGTGTTTTTTACTAACATTAGGTTAAGACTTTTACTAACAACATATGGATTTTTAATCTGCAATAAATGTGTTATTATTATTATTATAAAGTAGAAAAATAATTATGAATGTAAACTGTAATTGCGGCGTAACTGTGGAGAGGCTTATGGCCCAGTAGTAGATATCGGATTCAACGAAATCAACCTTAAGTGTGCAACAATATGTTAACACTCGTTTTGTATTTCCTCCATTAACTTTATACTCCTTGTTCCTGCAGGATCAGTATCATATACATGGAGTTTGTACACCGTCCGTGCAAATAGTGGCTAGTTCCTTTACGAAGACCCTCGATTGCCATTAGATGTTAGCTTGATTAGTCACGTGGTTCTAATTTTAAACTGTTTTTCTCAGAAGCTTGAACATGCTTCTAAACAATTAAACAAAAAAAAAAATAATACAAGTATACATCGCATAGCCGTCAACTACGCATCCTGTAGATCAAACTAAGTACTCGTACCATTTGTACAAAAATAATTGCTGGGAACCGACTTTTAATTTTGGTGAGGCTGTTTGCGGTGGTGCGCAATGTAACGCACGCAAAACATTGTGCTTATGGGTGCATGCAACGGTAGAGGGGTCGTAGGGGTATTTAAAGTTGTGTTATAAACTGTAACATTAAAAACTTGTTTACGTAAAAAAACGTCAGTAATAGTTGGAATTTTGATCTTCAATATCTCTGTAACAAGATGGTTCTGATGATGATCATGATGGTTGGTAATACAGTACAAAAAAAAAAATTTGAATGACGGGGAGGGAGTACAAGTGGCACGAGAACCACTCGGAGCCGCGGGGCAATTGCGTAACACTTTATCAATCGGAATCTGTTTCATTTTGACAGTTCAACAACATTCATTGCGTTATTTACGTGTTGAGCAGACAAATTTTTCGAACTTATGAAGCAATGGATTAACACTTGGTTTCGAAATGATTCTGATTCCGATTGATAGTGTGTTACGCAATTAGGGTGCTGGTCTCGGTGGCTCGAGACTTCTTTATACTCTATTCTATTAAGAAGTCAATATTAATCTATTTCGTGCGTTGGTAATATATATTTTTAAACATAGGTATTAAACGCTAAAACATCTTATTAGTTTGACTATGTACCGCGCACACGCACATTGGCTAAAGAAGATTTCGTAGTAAGTTATATTGCCTGTGCGTAAAGGGATACGAGGGGGTATTTTTATTCGATAGTTTATATCACCATAATTATAATATTAAAACAAATTTTCAACGCAAAAAAGCAATTAAAAAAAAGTTAAAAATAGCCAACCAACACAGGCAACTTAAAAGCCCTCCATTTTGGCGCGCTTGGTGTGACGTCATAGTTTATATCATTGACAGGACTCCAAACTGCAATAAAACATAATTATTGACATTTATTGTTGTCATGAACTTTCACGTCACATTCGTTTTGAGCAATGGCGTCGCTTTTCAAATATTTAAAATTCCCACAGTTTTATTGCACTTTTTAAAAATTAATTTCTTCCTCAATAATAAAATATAATCAAAAAAATTGATGGAGCCGTAATTCAGAAGTAATACAGTTTAAAAAAAAAATACAGGGTGAAATTGAAAACATGCGACAAATCGAAATGGGAGATTGTACTCATCATTATGAACAACTTTTACTATGGGACCAAACCCGTAATCGCGAAAAAAAAATCAGCTGTTCCCTACATTTATGTTCGCATAACTCGCCAAAATGTAGGAAGCAGCTGATTTTTTTTTTCACGATTTCAGGTTTGGTCCCGTAGTAAAAGTTGTTCATAATGATGAGTACAATCTCCCATTTCGATTTGTCGCATGTTTTCAATTTCAATACTCAATACTCAATTCTTTATTGCATTCCATATGTATTACATAGATGGTATTACAAGTAAAAGATCAATATGGACCCTGTCGGGCACAGCAAAAATTTTGAGAGAGGAAGACGGCTAAGTACAAATTCAATATTATTATAAATTACTAGATGTGCTTAATTGGGTGTATAATTATGCATATACTCGTATATATATTATTAGGTTTGTGTATTTGGCATAGTATATTAGTTATTTTATGAATTTTTTCAACCTGTATATGTGACCTTTACCCACATACATGTTCCCATTGGAGATTTTGGTCTTGGTTTATTTATTTATTTAATCTTTTCACACAAAAAGGTACAAAGGCGGACTTAATTGCCTTAGAGCGCTTTCCCACTACCTCCGATCCGAATCCGAGAAATGCCGGTCCGAAGTGACCATTGTCCTATTTGTATGAGGGGGTTGCGCACTAGATCCGAACCGATCCGTAATTGGCTGTAAGACTAGCATAAATATCTTAAGAGAAAATTTCAAAGGGCTGTGGATTTTGTGATTAATAAATAAATAAATAATAAAAAGGACTAAGGACTATTTCTCGGATTCGGATCGGACGTAGTGCGAAAGGCATTAGGCATTCTCTACCAGTCAACCAAGGGTGATGACGAGATTAGATGGATTAGGTGGCTTATTCTGACAACTCTATAGCGAGTTTTGAAATTAAAATGTACGTAAAAGTGAGTACCAAAACGATTTGTTTTTGGAGTTATTCGATGCATAGTGGTGCGTAGGCATGTATATCAAATAAAATTCAATCTATTCGAACGAGAAATCTGCCAGTGGTTTTTATAGTAATTTTTTGGTAGAATTCATGGACAAACAGTTAACTTTATTCTATGCTATGCTGGTCTAGTGTAAGTTTATCAAAAAGTGTTTTTATTTCCGATATTCGGCTTTGACTGTCTCGTTTATCTAGTGGACGCAAGTACGACTGCTGAGCGTAATGTTTCGGGTTCGATCCCCAGATTGGGCTGTGTTATTCGATTTTATATTACGAAGTTCTCGCAATAACAGCCGCACGGGTCGATTGATCAGGTTAAGCTACGCTTGCCGCGATTGGTCCGTGGATGGGTGACTACAATGACCATCTTTACATACCAAGACCCCTCCGTGTTTCTTGGAGGTACATTGAATTTCATTAAAGGTACATTCAAGTACATTGCTGGTATATTCCTTTCATATATAAAATATTCATTTCTGTAACAATACACCCGTCATTCTGACCTACACGATACTTTTTATCCCGATATTCCCACGGGATCGATACTTATGTGGGTGAAACCGCGGGGCGCTGTTAGTAAATAAATATATACAATGTGGCAGAGACATCGATCGCGCAACTTGTTACCATGGATTCCGTACATGTTCCGTACGGTTATTGAAAAAACAAAGCTGTTCCATAGGGGATCTAGAATCATGTGCTGAATTAACGATTACAGTTTGGGCGTCGATATTCCTGCCACACTGTGTATCTCAACCTTAGGGCCAAAGCACACACGTTAATTTTAGCATCGGCGATCGGCGATTTTGCAGTTGTATCGATGCTGCATCGCGTTTTGGCGACTCTCTGCGTTCGGACGCTGTGTCGGAATTGCGCGTTTTAGCGACTACTCAGATGCTGGATCGACGCTGCATCGCGATTTCGCGACTTCCTGCGTTCGGACCCTGTATCGGAATCGCGCCTTTTAGCGACTGCTCTGATGCTGGCGCAGATGCCAAATCGCTGCGACCGGCATCCAAATGTGTGCGGAGTGTAGCGTTCAGCCGCTATGTCGAGCTTCCGAAAAGCGACTGAATCGCCGCGTTTGGCGTTTTAAGTGTGCGGTGTGCAATTCTTGGTCGCTGCAGCAGCTAAATAGCCGATCGCCGATGCTAAAACTAGCGTGTGTACTTTGGCCCTTATGTTTATCCACGTTACCATTTAAAGAAGTCACTGCAGTATACTTGTCCATATGTATACATACTATTATTATCATGTATAGGTATCAACCATCCGTTCCATCACAAAGATAACTGATGTCACTTGGAAAGCTGTCACGCTAAAATGGAACTGGGCTGGACACATCTGCCGCATGTCAGACGAACAGTGGGCCAAACTCACGACCCAATGGGTCCTTCTTAATGGCAAACGACATCGTGGCAGGCCCAGACGGAGATGGCGGGATGAGCTGGACTCCTTCAACAAGAACTGGTCCTTAGCAGCATTGAACAGAGAGAGGTGGAATGAGTGTAGGAAGGCCTTTGCCCTGCAGTGGGACGTCACAGGCTAATAATAAATAATATAATATAAATATAGGTACACTGTGATCGTAACCGAGTACCGCAGACATACTTCAACAATTTTTCTATCTACCTACACTTTCGGCACCATTTTCTCTCAGACGAGTGTTGAAAGTATTAAAGTATGATAGATATGAGTACGTGCCGGCGACGTCTCGCTTCTGACGGATATTGAACACTGCGTCAAATTACCTCGCCTTAAATAAATTCTTGTCTTGTATTTCTTAATACTATTTATTCTGGACGGATATATACATACATATGTAACACCCGTCAGCGAAACACGACGCAGACACTTCGTGTTTAGTTAGTTTTTTAGTGTAATTATAATGTTTTATGTATTTATAGTATTTTTCACGTTATATTAATATTGTATTGTATGTGTTTTATATGGGCCTTGATGCCTGAAATAAATGGATAAATAAATAAATTATATGGTTTTAAAACGATGCCAAAGGTAATAAATAAACAGTTCATCATCATTTGCCTAGCCTTTTCTCAACTATGGTGGGGTCGGCTTCCAGTCTAACCAAACCGGACGCAGAACCGGAACCGGATGCAGCTGTATTCAGCAGCTAGTATTTTACATAGAGCGACTGCCTATCTGACCTCCACAACCCAGTTACTGGGTAATACGGTACCCCTTGGTAAGACTGGTTGTCAGACTTTCTGGCTTCTGAGGACCCGTAACGACTGTCAAAGATCCACGTATGCCAGCCCGCGTAACGTGCTTTCCGAGACACGGAGGGGTCTCGGTATGTAAAGATGGTCACCCATCTATGTACAGACCAACCGCTGCAAACGTAGCTTGACCTGATCGATTAACCGGTGCGGCTGTTATTATTTAGCCACGGGTCTTCAATAAATAAACAGTTATGGTCGGATATTTTAACTTTTGAATAATTATTTATCTCATCATATTAATTTTATAGAAAACTAAATCGAAGAGATAAACCGTATTACATGCGAAATTAATTCATAAAGTATACGCCACATAAAGTAGTACGCCTCGTAGTTTCGTAGAGCGTCTACGCGCGGCTACGTCCACGGAGCTACGGCGTAGCCCGTGAGGTTATAAATTAACCCATCCTCTATTCGGCAGATAAAGCACCCCGTATAATACATCCCTCGAAGATATATTTAAGCGCTGAGGGAAAAACGTTTCTCGTTTTATACGGGAAAATAAGCCTTTTTGTGAAAAGGCCGATTAATTTTCAATTTACGTCGTGTTCCCGACTTTTCGTATGGTCATTCGATATTTTTTGCTTGTTTTCGTTGTTGGAAAAGTCTTAGTTTAACAAGAGATGAATATGTTATTAAGTGAATAACGAGGACTTTTTTTAAAGATTGAATATAACATAGCGCACCTTCAGAACAGTAGTGACGTATCTCAAAATATTTTTTTTTTTTGGGAAAACGAAAACAAAGTTTTGAAACTGCAAACTTTCAACTTTGAACTGATTTAATTAAATAATTGATAGGACGGTTTTCATAAGAAAAATATTAAATAATTGATAGGTTTTCATAAAAAAATTATTAATTAAATCAGTTCAAAGTTGAAAGTTTGCAGTTTCAAAACTTTGTTTTCATTTTCCCAATTGAAAAAATGATTTTTTGAGATACGTCACTACTGTTCTGAAGGTACGATAGGCTGACATAGGTTTCTCCGTCAAATAAAATGTCTTTATACGCGTATGTTGTAGGCATTTCAGGACAACAGTAAAATTTACGAGTAACTCTAAAACAATCATTAATACGCGTTTTATTGCGGAATACGGAACGCGGCTGTATTCTGTATAGCGCGGAATGACGTCACGGATTATAATGACGTTAGAAATAAGGCATCGAGTGCACGCTCTGCGCCCTGGAGCTTAGCGACGATAAAAAATACTATTTTTGTTTCATTCTTGACATTCGGATGCAACTTAAATATTTTTAAGACTGAATAAGTATTGTTTTAGTTTTTATGTTCGTAAAATGTTATCTCTGAAAATATTGATACGATTCCAAAAACTCCTTCACTAATAGAAAGCTTTACATTATTCCCAAGTGACATACTTTTATGTCAGAAAAATACACGGTTCTTGTAGGAATACGCGGGTGAAACCGCGGGTCGCAGCAAGTATCTAATAAAAATACCAGAGTTTAACTGCACAAATATTATCTATGTTCTACCTCGTGTTAAATTTCCTTTCATACATCATTTACCCCTATGGGCGTAACCAGGGTGAAGCAAATGAGGGTACTGTCTTTGTTTGTTTTTTAAGGGTTCCGCATAAACGGTTTATCTAATTTATACATAATTATAGAACGACCAGTGCCCCGCGGTTACGTCTGCGTGTATTTAATTTTCCGGTATGAAACCAAACTCGGGTAGATTTATCTCGTGTGAAATTGAAGTGCGTGTATAGAAATGGGTTCCGCAACTATGCGAAAAATCAAGCTTAAAATACCAACTTGTTTTCTCCATAACAAATAATAAAAACTGCACAGTAATATCTAAAACGGAGTGGTGTTTAATTCCAGCCTGTCGTGTTCGCGGTCAAATAACAGAGAAAGGAATGGGCCGCGTATTATAAATGTTTATTTTTAATTACATTCCCTTCAAGCACGAACGTGTTGTTCAACCGTAGAATGGACAGATGTGGTTGCGGTACGGTTTTATTATTTCGTTTATTTATTTAGTTCCTTATTTTATACATTTTTTTTTTTATAAAAAAACATTTAAATAAAATATAAAAAATAGTGGTCTACCGGTGTCTGGAACAAGGTCCAAGCTACAAGTGATTCTGATTAGGGCTCCAGAGACAGGAACCTCCTCACAATGACAGCCGTATCGAGGAGTACTGCCTTCTGAATCAGCCGCCTAACGAGAGCCTCGATAGATATTGATCGAGGCTTTCGGCCATGAAGCCATTGGCCGATACGACACACGGCACAATGACAGCTGAGCTCACATTCCACATGTCAACAACCTCGTCTCGTCAGCTTTCACGAGGTTCCCATCATGTGGGATGGTAACATCGACAATCATTGCGCAGCGCACTATACGATCTATCACCGCTATATCAGGTTTATTTACTAGCGACAATAGTCCTGTCAGTAATGATAGACCGATCCCAGTACAACGTGACATGGTCTTTCGAGAACTGGGTTGGGCACAAACTTGTAAAAAGTATTTATTTTTATGTTTTTACATATTTATCTCGAGACCATGGCGTCCCGGTCCTTTGGAAGGCGTATGAAGGGCCGAAGCCAACTCGCAGAGGCCCCTTAGGAAATTTTGATGGAATGCGGCGCGACGTATGTAAGTATTTATTATTATATTATGTTTCGGTGTATTTATGGGATTGTATGAGATTGAGCTATCGAGACATCTTTAAAGAACTCAAAGCAGGCTAGAAGAACGGAAAAATTAATTCCCCAATTTGGGATCAAACATTACTGTAGTATTTTGTATTCAGAACTCGCATTTCATTGAATAATTCACAATTAAAAAAAATAATGTGGTGAAAATACAGATCCAAAATAATAGTACCGCGGTAGTAAGTACGTCGCACACTACGTCAATCTCAACAGGATCAGGCCAGTCAAATTTTATTACCATTCACTTTTAATGGACGCTCTCCGTTTTATAGTTCAATTATAAGATCGAGACGTTTTTGTTTACCTCCTTAATAGAACGCTCTTTAAATAAAACAATTGGAGTTTTTATGTTTAAAGCGGTTTCTAGTAAAGATTTGGAGTGGTTGTTATAAAATGCGACTCGGGCAGATTGTTTATGCAGATCGATACATACGTAGGAAGTCAAAACTGCACATTGAATATATTTGAAAAAGTTATTGCTAAGAGTTGTGGGGAACGAGTATTACGCTGAAAATGTAATTATTAGATTTTTTGTCTAGATGTATATGTATGTTCCGGATTGGTGCAGAAATGCTGAACGGATTTGAACGAAATTTGACACACTGATAGTTTATAACCTTGAATAACACGTCGGGTACTTTTAATCCTGCTAGTAGTAATAGATATTGTCCGACTTGCATGCGGCTGCTAGTTTTTAATAAATCGGTTCCTATAATATAACAAAAATGGACAGGAACAGTCTCCTGTGTGTGTGCCATACGATCACCAATTGGTTTGCTATGCGTGTCGTCTAAGTTTGGTAGCATACTCAGGACCGTTCAAAGCTGTGCGTTGTGCAGATGACAAAAAAGCTGATTAACGATTACGTGTCCTTATATGTTGGTTTTTGGAGATAGATCATTTTCTTGGTATAGTAATTTTATTTTATTTTAGGTGCATCGTCTTCGCATATTATTATATAATGAATGTACCTATGCCAAATATTGTAAAACATTTTCAAAAGAGTAACGGTGAAGTTTCTTGCCCATTCTTCTCCATACGAAAACTACCTTTTGGAAGGGGCGACTAGAATCAATTCTATTTTAATGTAATTTTTGACGTTCAAAAGTGCATTTTATGTGCCTATTTGAAATAAATGCTTTGACTTTTTTTTTTCTTTATGCCACTTCGAATATCGGGCAGAACGGATGGATTTCTTCCACGATTTTCATGCGCCATTTTCTAAACACCAAACGAGCTAGCGTAAGCACTTCTAAACTAAATACCTCTCAAGTCCTAAAATTTAAACGTAAAGGCACTTTGTCCCACTCCCCCCTCTCAGCCCTCTCAGGGTGGATAATTTTCATAGTAATTAACCGTTCCACCGTCGTGACACCTGCCCAGGGAGGGTTGGTGCTGTCATACACTTTTTATTCAATTTATCAGGAGCACTATTTTTTGTGCCAGCTTCACGTTTTACGTGAAAAAGTGGATCCTCGTCGCCTTTGAGTTGCTCTATTTTCTTAATTAAGGAAATAAATCTTAAATTTTATTTTTGGATTTTTATAATATCATATTATGTTTCGATTGTACTGACAGTAATTGCTCTAGTCTCTAGTATTCACATCGATGTTCCAAGTGATTGTCAAGACTTGTTCTTAGGCATCCTGTTTATTTCAAAGCGTCATTGTCATGTATTACGTATTTATAATAATATTATACATTATATAGAAACGTTTTAGTTACGAAATAAATCCTACATTTATAAGTTTATTTATTTCATAATCAACAGGTTTTGACAAATACATTTTAGAGGTCTTCTTTTAAGTATAAAGATACCTGTGACAGAAGACCTCCCTCTTCCACGTCTATGTGTACAGTCACCAAAAGAGATAAGTAACCAGTGTCGTCGGTTACAGTTGAAGTTTAGTAAGAAACCGATGGAAGTTTTTAAATGAAATTTAATTTGAGAAAAGAACGGTTTGTTTTCTATTCATTAAATAAAATTTTATCCGAAAACATAATTAAATAATTCCATTTCAGTTACATTTGGCCTTAATGAAAAGAGTCTTATGAGTCGAAGAAGGCAAAAAAAAAAAAAATTCTTTATTAACTTCAGTTGTACAAAAACAAAATAGCACCATGAATGACCCCTCGGAATTCTCATTCACTGCAGATGGGTTGACATACAATATACCCAAAATGTGCAATTTGGCTAAGGACCTAAATATGCTCATAACCCTCTTCTTGGATCGAGTGGAAGCATCTATTAATGGGCCATTGACTGGCGATGCTGATAGGATTACCCAGCGCAAAGTTCTTGAAAGTGGGGATGAGTCTGCTGTACAGTTCTGGATAGCTGCTGGGTCTGAAATTTGGACCAGGGCAATGACAGCAGGCACTTATACAAGTCTTAATCTGTACATAAATGATGCAGCAAGAATCCATACTATTAATATTACAAATTCGAAAGTAACTCTGTCTGTCTATCTGTATGTTACCTTTTCACGCCTAAACCGCTCAACCGATTTAGATGAAATTTGGTATAGATATAGCTTGAGTCCCGGGAAAGGACATAGGATACTTTTTATCCCGATATTCCCACGGGATCGAGACTTATGCGGGTGAAACCGCGGGGCGCAGCTAGTAGAATGAATAAATGAACGCAGATTTGAACGGAACCGTCTTTCTTGGTGACCATTACTACCGGACTAGCCCACATCGAACGAGAGGGACGAATAACTCCGATCTCCAACATTTTATATCAATCTCTTCGTTGCAAATCTATAATTTGACAGGAGAAAGAGGGTAACATCTTTGTCTAATGATGGCTGTCCTATCATATTTATTTTGTGCCAGAACCACGTAGCCTTACCAAGACCAACCTTGTCAGACGAAATCTCCTCCGAATCAATCGTCTGTATAAGAATCTGACAACCAATCTTACTAAGGGGTATTTTAGGGGTTGTGGAAATCAGACATAGGCAGTTGCTTCATGTAAAGTACTGTTATTCATCTGCATCTGGTTAGACTGGAAGCCGAGCCCAACATAGTTGGGAAAAGGCTAGACAGATGATTTTGTTTAACCTTTTGAACGCCAGAGTATAAACGTATCGCCGTACCCCTGACGCCAGGCCACTTTAACAAAACAACACACACACACACTTAAAACAACAAATTTCTCGATATTGGTGGTTTATTTATATTAGCTTCATGCAATGCAATATAGACGGAAGCTTAAACTTTTAAATTATATAAATAAAAACACACAAAAGTAATGATTAAATTCTTTATTTCATAATATGGTGCGACCCGTGCGACGTATATTTTTTTGTCATATATTTGTGACGTTGGCGTTCAGGGTAAGATTTCGTTTGTCACATATATGTGACAATGGCGTTCAAAAGGTTAAAGAGCTTTTATTTAAAGAAGAAAGAAATTCAATTATGTCAGTCCATACCTACTTATAATCTTGATTGTAATTACTGCCGCCTACTTCTCACGGTTTGAGCATAACTTTAGCAATGCTACAAACAGCGCACGAGGCGCACGAGATCATATAATTACGTCACAACTGATGATTGATCACGTACGCATACGTCATTTGTCTTCGTTCCTTGCCTAACGACTTCACGAATTAAAGTCGGCCAGAAGTATAAACAAATATAAGTAATTTGAATAATAACTTTATTAGGCGAAACTCGAATGTCAAGTCAGTTTAAACATCAACTAGCGCTTTGTCTGCGACTTCATCTGCGTGGGTTTTGGAATTTCTAAATAAACTTCAACAGCCCATTTTACCGCTTTTAAGTGTTGATTTTTTAATTTTTTAACTTTGCCCTTCTTGTTTTAAGTTTTAGCTATATCTATCTACACCAAACATTCAAAACAGAATAGAATACTCGTATAATATATTTATTTGCTTTAAAACATGGTACATTAAGGTCTTATAAATAAAGTGATGATCTTACCTACATGTTTCGCCATGGACTGGCATACAAATATTTAAACATGTTAAATGTAACTTTAACGCATTAATTTGTTAAAATTAAAACATTTTTAATAACGTTGGTTATTAGGGTTTCGTATCTATTTGAACACATAAGAATAATAGGTATATAAAGTAATATAATTAAATCTCAGAATCATATCTTATATTTATCAGCTACTTTTTTATCAAAAAATTCTTTCACACTATAAAAACAATAAGCCATTTGTGTTGTTTTGATTTAAAGCGTTTTAGAGGGAGTTCCCTTATTTCAGTTTCGTGGTTTGGTTGCGAAATTGTACCTAACAAACATACAGTAATACATTCACATTTGAAATATTATTAGTGTGGATTTACTTAAAATTTGGATGGAAAATTAGGCGCCAGCCGTATAGACGATATGCTTCAGTAGCTCCGTTATGTTGATAATAAGTTGTAGGTATTTTGTATCGAAATAAAAGAAGCTCGCTTGTAGTCACAAACAAACTCTATTCCACGTTCATTTTCTGTATCATCCCTTATTATTGAATTAAGATTCAGCGAGGTCGTGTAATCCTTAGTAATTATCGAAGATTTTTTTAACGCGGCATTTTTTGCTCTCTTTAATCAACGAATTGGATTTCGGGTGTTCAGATCAAAGTTTCGCGATGGTCGTTTTGATGATACCTATTTAATTAAGGCATAAGGTACACATGATAAAATCGATTTAAAGGTGAAAAAACCACCTGACCCATATTTTTAGTTTTTTTTTTCAAAATACGCATTAAATCATTTTCACAAGATTTAATTCATAAAAATATATACCTGAATATCCTCTTGAAAATGTGTAATATGTACTTAATAAAAATCTTAAATTCATTAATTCATTCCCCGATAGACACACAGCCTGCTTGATATTTTGCGCAAGAGTTTCTTATTTAAAGAAAGAGACCACTAAAGAAAGAATAGTGAAAATTCACCCCCTAAAAGGAGGGGTAAAAAGTTTGTATGGAAATACGGAATTATTGCCGATGGGAAATCCCATCAATAATACGTCTTGTTTGGAATATCTACGTAGTGTAACGAAAATAAAAAGGAATTACCACATCACACTATCACACTAATATTATAAAGGCGAAAGTGTGTGAGTGTGTGTGTGTGTGTTTGTATATATGTTTGTTACTTCTTCACGCTCAAACGGCTGGACCATTTTTGATAAAATTTTGTATGGAGGTAGCTGACACCCTGGATTAACACATAGGCTACTTTTTATCCCGATATTCCCACGGGATCAACATTTAAGCGGGTGCAACCGCGGGGCAGCTAGTTAAATATAGTACGTATAATTTTGTAATATAAAATCTAATATAAAATGTATAAAAAAATCTAGTTATATAAAAAGGTGGTACGTTGCTTTTTATTTTCGCTACAAAATGGCGCCCGAGGTTTGGAGAAAATTGCTACACCATATGTTATGGTCTGCTTATGATGCGAAGCTCGACATCAAAACTTTAAAACATTGCACGCTGCGCGCTGGTTGGAATCAGTGCGTGGATGTATTATAACGGCAACTTGAAAGTAAATTCATGTATCTTCAAAATATATCAAGTGAAACCAGTTCAACAAATCAGGCAACCAAGTCAGAAAGAAAATATCAAATCAAATATATATTTTCTTATCCATCAAATATGATTTCTTGTTATGTCAAAAAACGAACTTCGTTTGAATAAAACATTAAAAGAAAACAGCAATTATTTGGAAAAAAGGTTTTAACCAGAGGGGTAAGGTTTTACCCGCAGAGGTAACGCTGCAGTAGGTATTATTAAGCATTTACAATTCATCATGTCAGAATCGAGGGTACTAGGATAACATAAAACGTAATAGCTCGATCAAATAGTTCCACTGACATATTGATCACGTGCGGCTGTAATGGCGCGTTAAGATCGCGAACGATTCCCGCCTCAGCGCTATTGTCCTTTGTCTTATGTACTATGTAAACATAGGTATGGAAATGTCACGCTTGTTAAACAAAGTAGCTACGCAGACACATTGCTTTTACATTGGAAGCTTTGAAACGTGGTGCAGTCTCAGCGTGCGTTCTAGCAAAAGTAGGTAGGTAAATGAGAAAAAATCATTAAAATAAAAACGTTTATTGTTGTTTTTAGACTATGTTGTCCCACGCGCACAAGCAAATTATCTATGGTTCTCACTGTTAGATGTAAAAGACTACACTATTGTGGTCTAGAGCGGGATGTCTATGCTAGTTGAACTATGAGTTTGAACCTGATGTGAATGTAATCCTTATTTTTTTAACCGACTTCTAAAAAGGAGGAGGTTCTCAATCCGGATGTTTGTTTTTTTTTTTTTGTTTGTTTGTTCACGCATAACTCCGTCGCTTGCCAACCGATTTGAAAAATTCTTTTTTTGTTGGAAAGGGTATTATACTTCCCAAATGGTCCCATGAAAATTTTATCGAAATCGGACAAGCAGTTTTTGAAAAATCAACAAAAATCTAAAAATTTATCTACATTGTCTACATTAACGATCTTTTCGTTTACTTTTTTGTGGGGTAGGTACAACTAAAAACTGAAAAATAAAAACTTTTTTCCAAAAAAAAAAACAACCGACTTAAAAAAAAAACTCTACAAAGTGATAAATAACTTTAATTTCAGAAGTCGGTGTCAAAAAACGAAAATGCAGAACCAACGACACCGACTTCCGAAATTAAAGTTATTTATCACTTTGTAGTGTTTTTTTTTTGAGGTGTTTGTTTTTTTTTTTTTTTTTTTTTTTAAGTTTTTTCTTATTACCATGATACTCTGTTGTGTAAACCACAATCTTTTGCTGTCGCTTGACAACTCGCACGCTTGTCGGTTCGAGTTTCATTAAAGTAAACAGGGCGCCTTAACCGCCTAAAATCCTTTCCGCTCCTCTATAATTATCTTGAGCCAGTGTGGACTAATCCTGACTGTAGGCGTAAAACTCGTCCTGCTATCTTCTCCTGGGTCTACCTTGATGTCGCCGGACGTTTTTTAATATAAAGCCATTGGCCAAAAATGAAAAGACAAAATGGTAAGCAGATAAGAAGGTTCAGAAATTAGCAATCGATGGATATATCAAGGATAAGAGCGTGGCTCTCCAATTATAAAGAAATTTAGTCGCAGAGAACGAAAGCTTCGTAAAACTACAATAACTACAGAGAAAATAAACTCCAAACTCTACAAACTCCATCTCACCAGGGAGATAGTAAAATCGATATACAAGACCTTTTCTTTTAAGTAATGTTTGTTTTCGTCTAATTAGCTCGGAGATTTAGACGAAAACAAACATTACTTAAAATGAATATGCGTCCCTGTGATAAGATTTCAACTATAATACTCGTACTTACGCTGTTATCAAATTGAGTGGGCACCGTTTATGTAAAGGCGCGACCCACTTGCGCTGCGCGGCTCCGTGAGGCCAAGCCGTGCGGCTCCGTGAGGCCAAGCCAAGCAGCCAAGCCTTGTGAGCGTGTATACACGGCGACACATCAAGCTATACAGTTCCAGTTTTAGCTGAGCTCGAATTGTATAGGTTTTTCGTACAATTAGAAGTCAGCTTTACTAATCTATTGATAAGGGCATAAGATTTTTTTTTACAGTTGATTATTCCCGAAGCAGAAAATTTTTACCCTAAACGTGCAATTCACCGTCAACGCTAAAAATGTAACATGCGCTTTAAAATTTTACGGCACGACTTTAAAAAATGACTGGCAAAAAAGAAAAATATAAACTAGGAATTTAAAAAGCTACAGCGCACTAGGTACATGCGTATTTTTAATTAAAAAGAAACACTGTTTAGCCAACAGGGTTGCAATTAATAAAAGTTAATTTGCATTTTTAGGTCAAGGGAATGCTTTAATAAAACAATTTTGGCCGCCTCTCGCTTGTACGCGGGCTTTCCTAGAATGTTAGAAATTAAATTATAATATTTAATTCATTACGGTATACTCGGTTTTCCTAGTAAAATATAAACACAAATGTGGTCTTTTAAAAAATCGAGGATCTAGATGATTATTGAATTTGAACCTACACCAAATTCTTGTGAAGCAAAATAGAACACAACATTCTAACGCTGTAGATATTGCGTTAGAATTTTATGTGTTTTACAACATACTTGAATTTTCATTAAACCATGGAACTACTAGGCTCTGCTGGACGGTAGTACTTACTACTACCATGGATTGAACGTAACAGTTTTGACATTTGACAGGTCTACATTTACTTGCAATAGCAACATCAAGCAGGAAAAAGTTTTGCGTGCGTTACAGTGAGCGCTACCATAGGAGCAATTTTTCACAACAAAAATATAAAGTCGTATCCCAGTAAACATTTTTGCTTACTTAGTTTGATGTACATAGTATGGAAATGTTGGCTACGTGAAGGGTCTGTTCCACCCTGTATAGTTTAATTAATAAATATTCTCAAACACAATCTACATAGATACCTGCCTACATTTCTATGACTCGTTCAGGTCTGTAAGGGTAATGATTAGACATAATGACATACAAGGAAAGAGATTTAGCACACCATTAAGTATTGGGCGTCTCACTAGTTTAATAGACAGAGATATCGAACAGGAAAATTGGGTAAAATAATTAACGGTTGATGCTCTTGGTGTGTTGTTAGTTTAAACCACTTTTGATCTGAGTTTAATAAGAATATACACACATAGACGAAGAGCCATCAATTAGAACGTGTCGCAGATAGCTATAATCGATTGGCAACGTTGCCACAGTCAAGTCTTGGATTGGATTTAATTTTCTCCGCACTCCTTGTCTCGAAACAGATGTGAAATACAAGATCTTATAGTTTTACCATAGTCTCGATATTATACAAAGTGTTCAAAAATTAAGCCGACAAAATTTAAGAGGTGCTTTAGACCATCCAACTGAACAACTTTCACTATGGGACCAGATCTGAAATCACGAAAAAAAAAATCAGCTGTTTCATACATTTTGGTCAAGTAGGTATTAAACAGCAGATTTTTTTTTCGTGATTTCAGAGTTGGTCCCATAGTGAAAGCTGTTCAGTGCGATAGTCTAAAGCACCTCTTAAAGTTTGTCGTGTCCATTTTTCACCACACACCTCATATAGATCGGTGGCATCAGGTCGTGCATTCCAGAATTCTGGCGTGACAAACCCCGTCTTCGGTAGCGAATCTTACAAAACCTGAAATAACTAGTGAGAATACTCTTATAGACGATGTCATACACACGGACCTCTACTTACTACAATCCATCCATCGTCCTTATTCGACAACTAATTATTATTACACCTTGGTCTCTTAAAACGCGTTAAAAGTCCGCACTTGGAGTCTGCCAACGGGTTATGGAACGAAGTATAGTAGGTGTCAAACTCACAGTCAGCATTAAGAACTCTATACTTCGTTCTAAAACACAAATAGCGGACGCTGGCCGCACAGCTGCTGGACTAAAGTGGCACTGGGCTGGCCATATCTGTCGCATATTGGAGAAACAATATGCAAAATTCACCACTCAGTGGATCCCCAATGGCAGGAAACGACTGCGGGGCAGGTCCAGAAAGAGATGACGGAATGAACTGGACTCCTTTTTAAAGGATTGGCCCACAATCGCAGTATACCGGAAAAAGTGGAAAGAGGGAAGGGAGGCCTTTACCCTGCAGAGGGACAACACAGGCTTATAATAATAATAAAATAAATAATTATACCTTATTTCAATAGCATTATCGTTAACCTGGCAACACAAACCTCATATAATGCGTTTAAAGCTAAAAAAATCTACAGTAAAAAAATTAAAGCACAATATTTTGGCAAATAAATTGTGCTTCTGATAAGCAAAATGACGTAGTAAACAAGTCTCTTTTCATACGCCTAATCATGTCCCAACCATATCTTCACTTCATTACAAAAAGGTGATAAAACGCCACCAAAAGCACCGGGAGTAAATTATGTAGGATTTTTATGCGTTATACAGTACGCCCAGTATATCTAAGCACGCCACGAAATAGCGAACAAAATGAAAATGTACTGGATTTGACATATTCTTGTTTTTCGCTTTGCCAAGAAGCGCCGCTCTGAAGTTTCAAAATATAACGGAAACACAGTAAATGTTTAATAAAACATTTTTTATCTGTTTTTGAGTATTATTTTATAACTTTGCTTTGAAGTGTTGACGTTTTTTAAAATGATTTATTTTTGAAGGTTTTGTTTGAAGTTTTAGTATAAAATATAAACGCAGGTTTGGTGTTTATTTTGTGCCGTTTAAATGATACAGAGATGAGTCTCATTTAGAACACTAGTATTAATTTATAAAATTCGTTGAAAATTTGACTCAAAATGCGGAAAACCCAACTAGAGTAACTGAACCGGGGGCCATACATGGATTCAGCAGTCACGCCTTAAAACCACTAGAAACCAAAAACGTAGTAAAAAAATGACTAGGTATTTTTTTCAAAATCAATTCAAGCCCGAAACTAAATCAGTCTCACCGTAGAAAATACTAAACCAACCCAAAAGAATAAGATAGCGAATCGCCTTAAAACGTAGAGAATACGTAAACGTGTAGAATAGACTATAGCCGTAATAAAGACGTTTCACGCGGACGTGTGGTGGATGCACGCGACCGCGCATCCTCATCGCGAGCGAATAAAAACGCGCGATGTGCCATTTTAATGTTTGCCGCTGCCTTCGACCGCTCGGCTGTGGTGTGCAGAAGTGATGTGGCTACTATCGATGTCCGTAAAGCTTTGGTTTCCTAAGAAAACGGTGAAAGGTCACACAATAACGGCTGTAGATGACTGTATACATGGATATAGGATGTTAAATACTTATATATCGACGGTGTAGTATCAAAATGTGGCTGTTATTTTAGTATATTGTGTACTTACGACTTCCACGCGAACGAAGTCCCGGGCAGAAGCTAGTATAATTAAATCATTGAATATTAACGATGTGTCGTGTCCCATCCCTATCCCGAAACATGTATAAGCAATTTATGTTAGCGCAGATATGGTTTAATAAAAACAACTCTATTGGTTATATAAGAACATATTTCAGGATTTACGTTGTGATCTGTATTTTTTTAGATATTATTTTCAGAGAGTATTGTTAAATGGTGTACCGAAAATGTCGAGAGAGCTGTTTTCCATAATAATATTCACGCTTTTTTTTTGTGGATGGGAAATCATCAAATGACTCCTCCCGCTCTGGTGTGGAGCGGAAGGGAGTGTCAGACTCTTACTGACTGACTAAAACCCACCCGTGTTCCTTCCTTAGCCCTTTATGTTCCGGGGCAGCGGTAACCCTTTCGGACAATCCCGCTGATAATATTCACCCTTGAGGAAGGGCCACTCAAGCTTGGGGCCCGATCACACATATCACAAACACCCACAACGACACCACGTGGTCGGGCGCTAATTTGTATGAAAATTAATAGTCTAGGTATTACACGGACCGCATTTAACCGACAAAACCAACCGTGTGGGCGATACTGACCACATCAAGGCAGCACGGCGGCGTTGCGGCCACAATGCAACGATAACGTTGCGTCGACGCGACGACACTATCTCAGCCAGAGTCGATGTGTCTGCAAACACTAGCGACAACGCAATTGCCAGAAGTTTTAGCGACACTATTCACACATAATGCTTGCCCACATTTTATCGCTGCGATGTAGTGTAATTGCAGTACGTGTGAACGGGCCCTTAGACATAGTAGTGTCACGGTAATTACCGTGCTAGTGTTATTTACGTCACTCAAAGTCAGTCACCGAAATAACTTCGTACCGTAATACGCTGTGTCCGACGTAATCGACCTAACTTTCCCGACTCATTTTCAGCGGCGCAAACTCCGGCGGGTTATGGCTGCCTCAAAAAGCATTGTTTGTTAATTTGCCTGTAAAGCAAATCTTCCGACAGTACTAGACGCCGCGTCGTTAGTTTACGTTGCTGAGTAAATAAACACTGTATAGTGCAAGCATTAGCTGCCTCGCTTCTGAATACAATTAATTTCGACATGTTGTCAACGTTAACGCATAACTTGGGAGGCGAATGATGGCTTCGTGTTTAGATTTGACTTGAAAATACAAATGGAGGGTTATGGATTGACGAGTACAGAGGCACAGATAATATAATAGACAGAGGGAAATTCCCGTATTATTAAGACCGTTTGCATTCTAAGCCAGTCTCAATCTGTCGAAAATATGTACACGTATATCTTTAACTATATATTTTTAAAGTTTTTGACATTGACTGTCCCTGAGGTAAGATTGCGACATGATTTTGAACGGAATTTGCCTTCAATAATTTGTATAATTATGATGAAACTAGCTGACCCGACGAACTTCGGACCGCCTAAATGTATGAGCAAATGAATTATCTTCATTATTATTTTTTTCGTGAATTTTTTCCATGTTTTAATACTTATTCTGCTATTCGAAAACCGGTTCAGCCGTTCTTGAGTTATAAATGGTGTAACTAACCCGACTTTATTTTATATATTGTATATAGTAGATTAAGCAGAAAGCAGCCAGTGAATCATCGATGCGCAACTTCAACTTAATGGTGACACATGGCAGTAGGTAACATTTTTTCAACGAGGTTTTACGTCATGAGAAAGGAGGAGATGTCGGGACGTACTTGACTCTCTTCCCGAAGATTAATCCTAGACACCAATAAATACAGGGTAAAATTAAATTCATGGGCATCATTTTAAGGGATCATTTGTACTCATCATTATGAACAACTTTTACTATGGGACTAAACCTAAAATCGCGAAAAAAAATCAGATGTTACTTGCATTTATGTTCAAATAACTCGTCAAAATGTAGGGAAGAGCTGATTTTTTTTTCGTGATTTCAGGTTTGGTCCCATAGTAAAAGTTGTTCATAATTATGAGTACAATGATCCCTTAAAAGGATGCCCATGAATTCAATTTCACCCTGTAGAGATAAATGGAAGAAGTAAGAAGGCCTTTGCACTGTTGAAGGACATAACATATTTTAGTGATCATAATTTTTATTAATACTGTGACCTGTGAGTTTGTTTCGGCCTTTCTTCTCAGAGTAGTCAGATAGGAAACGCCGACCTCATCTAGTTTTTATTAAAAATATGATTGACGTGTAAAAGTGTTTGTGCAAACCTACTTACAAAAATAAAATCATTTATCAATAACACCATCTGTGTAGTTATAAAGTCGGTTAATAAAACATCGTCTATTTTACCTTTTAATATATTGTACAGACGCCAGCACATCAAACTACCCGAAACTGTCACATTTTCCCAATCAATTTGGAACCATATGCTTTACTGATAAAGTTGAAAATCTATTAAAGAAATTTGACAGATGTGCTGGCGTCTCTACTAAACATCGAGCGCACTTGTAAGAAATGCAGTACTTAATTAAGTTGAGTAATGAACGATAAGCCAAGTGCAAAACGAACAACGGTAAAAACTTTAACAATTAATTTGCACATTATGATTAATTTTTGTATCCGCTTCCACCATTACCAGAACTTTGGTTATAACAAAAGATATAAACAATACAGGCAATTAATTGAACCGTTAAAAAACTTGGGCAAGAATTGAATGGGGGTATTGTGTCCAAGTTACTGAAAGCTACTTTTTGTAAGGAGTGACACGGGAAAGCACTTGGTTCTCGCCTGTTGTTCGCTGGATAGGTATCGATTGAGTTATGAATTACAATGTAAAATTCATAATGATAGCGGCGGCGAGCGCGGTTTCTTCGTCGCTCAACCCGGGATAAATATACAATCTGTTCGTTTCTAATCTGGCCTTAAAATAACGTTATATAAGGTTTTTTGTGCCAGATATTCTTTTTGATTGTTTGCCCTGACAGGTTCAAGAGGATTTTGAACAGTTTGTTGGAAATCTAAAATTCGTGGATATTTATTTTTTCCTTGGATATTTTTTTGTTTGGTCCTTGGCAATTCTGGACAGAGAAAGGTGGAAGGAGAGAAGGGAGGCCTTTTCCCAGCAGTGGGCCATAATGTCTAATTAAAAAAAAAATTGCCATAATGTTACTGGTGAGAAACGCTTTTTTATTTTTTTTTCAATTGTGAGATATCTTTTATTTGAGAAATAAATAGAATAGAATACAGCAGCAGCAGTTTGACGACTTTTATTTCAAAAATATGTCAATCTTTCGTTATTTATTAATCATAAAGGTAAAAAATTGCCATAATGTTACTGGTGAAAAAACGCTTTTTTTTTTAATTGTGAGATATCTTTTATTTGAGAAATAAATAGAATAGAATGCAGCAGCAGCAGTTTGATGACTTTTATTTCAAAAATATGTCAAACTTTCGTTATTTATTAATCATAAAGGTAACTGACTATTGAAAAATCAGCCACTACTATTTTAAAAGACTATCCGTCTAAAATAAGAAAACCACTAAGTAGATGAAACAGGTAGGTACCACCTACCTCCTTTCAATGTATTTCTTATTGAGTTTAGAAGGTCACAAAATCGAGAGTTCCTTGAAAGACTGGAAGTTATAAATGGCTATTTTAAGTAAAAAAGAGAGCTTCACAAGTTCACAGTTCTTGTAATTCACTACTTTCGCATTTACAATCGTATTTTTCGCAGTTACCTACTGACTCGATAAGATTCGGCGTCGCGTTCACGCTACGATGAACATTTATTCTGATTATTCGAAAGTCGCATTAGCGTTTACTTAAAAATGAACTGTAAATTATTAGTCTTTCTGATTTTTTCACTATTTTATGCTCTTGTCGTCGCGACGGCAATGTTTATTAAGAGGATTCTTGGCAATACCAATTTTACCGTTCTTGGTAAAACCAATTTTACAGTTCTTGGTAAGAACCGATTCTACTAAAACTATGAAGTACCTGACATAGAAGATAGAATAGAATAGAATACTCTTTATTATGTACACCATATAAATTACAGACATAAATATAGAAACTTATACTTAAGTACTTACTTTTATAGATATCTCTTCGCCATAGATTAAGCATGGTTTTAAGCATGTAGTACAAGTTTTATTTAATGTTTCCCTTTTCAGAAAGAAAAAAATTACGTTTTATCACGAGTCTTGTGTTACGATCCTTAGAAAAGTCTTAAAAACAAGTCTCCCACATCGAATCGTTCTGTGAGCGGTTGATGTATATTTATTACCCTGAGTAACGGTTGGACAACCTTGGATAAAAGCAACCAACATTAGCAAACGAATTTATTTTCACGCCAACATTATTTATGGAAACTGATGTACTATTGGAACTTAGTGCTTGTTATCTTAAACCAGACAATGCATGCTTGGAGAAATTCTTAGTTCTAATGCATCATATATCTAGGTTATTACCTATTAGAAAAGAGCCAAACCATATTTATGTCATATCTAATTATAAAATATAGCAACTTGCAACCCGTCCGAACATCCACGGTTTTTTATGTGTAAGTTTAATATTCATATATTACAACACATACACCTTCCGCTTCAAATTCTATAAATGATTGTGAAAATGGCATCAAAATTCGTTGCTTACTTTAGATGAACAACGTGGTCACACAGACACAAACGAAAAGCGACTTTACTTTAAAATATGTATAGACTAGCTTCTGCCCGCGACTTCGTCCGCGTGAAATTTCACCCTCCCTCCATTCACCCTCTTAGGGTTGGAATTTCGAAAAACACTTTCTTAGTGGATAACTACTCTTCACAAAGAACACACCCTCCACGTAACCTACGACAAACTTATTATTTGCGGTTGGTACAGTAATTGGGTCTAGGATCGAACCGCAAAATTAAGTTTGTTTTTTATTGTATATAGTTTTTCGGGATAAAAAGTACCGAGTGTGGTGCCCAGGATATTAAAGAATAATTATACCAAGTTTCATCGTAATCGAACCGGTAGTTTTTGCGTGATGCCTTCAAACAGATAGACAAAAATTTTTTTAATCACATTTTTGGGTTCGGTGTCGGTCTAGTAACACCCCCTGCCATTTATTTTTTTGATATTTTCAATGTACAGAATTTTCACTTCTACAGATTTATTATAAGTATAGATACAAAATAAAAGTGTAGCGTTGGTGCTCTGTGGTCACTAGTCAAATGTCAACGTCAATGTCATTAGGTTTTTTCATGTCAAAAATATCAGTTTTATATGCATAAATATTAGAATTAAGTATATCTATTCCTTGTGTAGACATTTCACCCTTCCGTTCTTCAAATTTTATATGTGTTCTTACGTGTGGACTTTCATTATACAAAGTTGTTGAACATATCGTCTTTGATTCATATCTCATACGTACCTACTTCACAAGCTACATACAACATATGTACATATATTTATAATAAAACAGCTTTGACTTCTATTAAAAATAAAATCTGCGTGAATAAGACTGCACATGAACATAAATATACAAAATTTTCTGCCACAATGACATTTCTCTTCTAAAAATAATTTATTATGCTTTGAACAACGCAACATAAAAGTAAATAAAACGTATACGTCCCCGAACTCTTCTGGAACTTTATACAAATATTCTTATTACAATCTAACACATGCGAATTGGAATATGGTGCCTTTAGATTTTTTTTTCTTAACTCCTTAAGGAGGCTGTACAATAAATTTTGTAAAAGGGTTCCATAAGGGGTTCTATTGGTTAGCAAAGGCCGCTTGTTGCCAGCTATTGATAAATTGCCGAAAAAATTCCATGCTCGCCATTATATTTTTTTCGGCGGCGTCTTGAGGTTAAGCTGAAGTTTGGTGGAATTTTCAAGAGATTTTCATGTACCTATGGAAAAATGGGTTTTTAGAAAATTATATTATGCTTATGTGCTTGTGTGTTTCTTATATGTACGTTTCGTTTGTGCAGAATTAATCATTTTTTCTTTACTTAATGTGCATTTAGGAATTGATAGAATTAAAATAACATGCCTATATCATACGAATATTCTCGCCAGCCCCGGACAAATGAAACATTTTTTCATATCCCACAAGCGACAAATTCCCCATTTAGGTTGTAAAAAACAATAATCCCCAATTCACTCGTACACAGTGCTTTATAGGTTAATTTAGGCAAAAATCCAATTCCATTGGCAACCCCGCGGACGAATAAATCCATACTAATATTATAAACGCGAGTGTGTCTGTCTGTCTGTCTGTTACCTCTTCACGCTTAACCGGTCAAGCGGCGCGGTTCGCCGATCGGCGACGAAACAATGGAAAATAAATTGTGTCACATTGGCGGAGCTTGACAGATTAAACCACTGAACCGATTTAGATGAAATTTGGTATAGAGATAGTTTGAGTCCCGGGAAAGAACATAGGATAGTTTTTATCTCGATATTCCCACGGGATCGATACTTATGCGGGTGAAACCGCAGGGCGCTGCTAGTATTAAATACAGTTTAAATGAGGAGTCTGAACGGTCACCACCACCATTGAAGGGATATTCGTAGCTCATAAAGTGTACTTTAGAAGGAAATATTATATCGTTCGCGTGTCCTTGTTGCTTTTGTAGGGGAAAAAAGAGTCACATTTTGAAAGGAAATGGACTCTCGTCCTTTTTATGGTGGTCTGTGAGTAGCAATGGACGTTTATAGGATGAAACTATGATCTATTTGTGAGAGTGACGCGACAGAAATCCTCTATACGTTGTTTTAATCACACTATCATATTATAAAGGCGAAAGTTTGTGTGTGGGGGTGTGTTTATATGTTTGTTACTTCTTCACGCTCAAACGGCTGGACCAACTTTGATAAAATTTTGTATGGATTTAGTTGACACCCTGGATTAATATAAAGGCTACTTTTTATCTCGATATTCCCACGGGATCGACATATACGCGGGTGAAACCGCGGGGCGCAGCTAGTAATAAATAAATGTTGGAGCATGAATAATCAAATTATAGCAATTACTATTAAAATATTATATTGTTAGGAAAAAAATCACGAAAAAGGCATCTCTCTAGTTTTGTCTGCTCGTTCTCCTATTTTTTTTAAGGGTTCCGTACTTCACAAGGAAAAACGAATCCCTTATGAGATGTCATTGTTGTCCGTCCGTCAAGGCCCTTTTTCTCAGGAACTGGTGGGGTTATCAAGTTCAAAAATTAATATCATATACTAGGTGTCAAACTCACAGACCGCATTAAGAACTCTATACTTCGTTCCAAAACACAAATAGCGGACGCTGGCCGCACAGCTGCTGGATTAAAGTGGAACTGGGCTGGCCATATCTGTCGCATGTTGGAGCAGCAATATGCAAAAGCCACCACTCAGTGGATCCCCAATGGCAGGAAACGACTGCGCGGCAGGCCCAGAAAGAGATGGCGGTATGAGCTGGACTCCTTCTTAAAGGATTGGCCCACAATCGCAGTAGACCGGGAAAAGTGGAAAGAGGGAAGGGGGGCCTTTGCCCTGCAGTGGGACAACACAGGCTGGCTTATAATAATAATAATATACTACGGTCCCTTGTAGCTTTAAAAAATCAAGCTTCGAAGTCAACGCAACAAAAAAATACGGCCATTTATGCGACATTTTGATACTTGCTAATAAATCAAAACGAATAGGGTTGATGAATCATGAAATTTTGCAAGAAGCAGGGTCTCACAGTACGAATAAAGAAAAAAGTCCAAAAATCGTTAATTTGTAGTTTTATCACACAAAACAAAAAATATCTTTGCGATTATAAACTTATATTTGCAGTTGGAGAATTAACCGTGAAATATATCATGTATGTTATATGTATGGGAAAAAATTGTTTCAACTAAGTACAAAGTTAACTTTGTTTTTGCCAACGATTCATCCCAACTACGGAACCCTTCATTGTGCGTGGTCCGACACGCACTTCGCCCGTTTTTGTGTAACTCGCGAACGACTTATGTGAGTTTAATATTAATGTATTATGCACATAAACCTTCCGGGCAAAAATATCTAAGTAATGGAGAAAACTAAATCAAATTCCGTTGCGATGTGTAGAAAACAACGCGGTCACACAGACAGACTTTTAAAGCGACTTTATATTATACTAGCTGCGCCCCGCGGTTTCACCCGCATAAGTCTCGATCCCGTGGGAATATCGGGATAAAAGTATCCTAAGTCCTTTCCCGGGACTCACTATCTCTATGCCAAATTTTATCTAAATCCGTTCAGTGGTTTAGGCGTGAAAAGGTAACATACAGACAGACACACAGAGTTACTTTCGAACTTATAATATTAGTATGGAAATGGATTATGTATTTATTATGGAATAAGCCTGTTTTGAGAATTCAGCCCCGCTGCGCCCTAAGTTACTAATCTAGCTAACCAGCTTATCCGCCACGTATTCTAAGACAAACAATACACTGCAACCACGTTCAAAAGGTCACGTGTCCATAATTATGAATTCCCGGACTAAAATTCCCGGGATTTACAAATCCACGCGCTCTGTATTGTTTGCACAGAACGGGACTTCGCGTACCCTTGTCAGAGTATTTCTTGACGTGCGTAGGTAAGACTAGGACGTAGGCACAGTCGTAGGTTCACAATAGTTTGATGAACAGTTATCATGTTAATTTGGAGTGGACGGAAATGTTGAAACCTGAGGTTTTGTTTTAGGATCCTTAACTCTGAAATTTCCTGAAAATAATGACAAAATGTGATTGTGCACGATTAGGAAATGCATCACAAAAAAAAACACTACAGAGATAAATAACTTTAATTTCGGAAGTCGGTGTCGTTAGTTCCGCATTTTCGTTGTTGACATCGACTTCCGCAATTAAAGTTATTTATCTCTTTGTAGTGTTTTTTTTTGAAGTCGGGTGTTTTTTTTTTTTTGTAAAAACGTTTTGAAATTGAAGACACCGACTAGAAGAATCATCAAAATTCGCATAGAAATGCCGGAGGTGCAGTACATTTATGCATATGACTTCGTACATAAGAATAATTACCTAATGTATTATATACTAAAACCTTACTGAAAGTATGCAGATCACATTAGTGAAAGAATTATCAAAATTGGTTCATGACTTTTTGAGAAAATCGCGGACATACAAACATATATACAAACATACGGGTCGACTACAGAACCTCCTTTTTTGAAGTCGGTCAAAAAAGAGGGGCTTGGGAAGAGTAGGTATTTTACACACGATAGGTACTAAAGTTTGTAGTCTACTAGCTTCTGCTTACGACTTCGTTTGCGTGGAAGTCGTCAAATACACAATGCCTACACTAAAATAACAGCCACATTTTTATAAAGCTCCCCGGCGCTAGTACTTCGTTTTCGCTCAGCATTCATTCTGACTTTTTTCTCTTTACACGGCTCCTATCAGTCTTAGCGTGATGTTAAATAGCCTATAGCCTTCTTCAAGAATTAAGCTATCAAATGCAAAAAGATTTTTTCAAATCCAACTGGTGATTCCAGAGGGGCAATTCTCGTAATTTTAAGAACGTTCACAGTCTGATCTCAGTATCAATCTGTCAAAAATACTTCTAATTTCCCTACATTCTGACAAGTTTTTGACATTAATGTTTGTCGCCGAGATGAGACTGCGACTAGATTTTGAACGTTTTAAATTATCGAGAATTGGGCTTCAGAGATTAACGCGCGCAAACAAACAAACAAACTATTCGGCTTTATTATTAGTATAAATAGGTATATAGATGTTATAAAATATATTTTAATACTGCAAAGTTTTGCGTAAACGTTCTGTCAAGAGGTTTAAACGTAGGGTTTTAAACGCGGGATTAACGCCTCGGAATGTGCGGGAATCGTCCTAATTTATACATTTTTGCGCTCATCCTAAGATAGCTTTATGGTAATGGTCGTGATTATACTTAAAGCTTAGAATCTTAAGTGTCCGTTCGATGCCTGGATATTGACCTGTTATTATTATTCAAGGTTAGTGTGAAGCTTAGTGGACTCTGGCTATTAAAGAAATATCATATTTTATTATCATATTTATTATTGAATAGTTAGTTCAATTACCTCATTGTTCCAGTTGTACTGGGAAAAAATAAACACAATTCATATTCATAGTGATGTTCAGAGCATAGCCGTCGTCGTATGCCACCTTTTTTTTTTTCTCTCGCGGTTGAAATCCTCATGGACTTCCTCTATCGTGGGGGTGACAGAGGGGCATGCCGGACTCTTACCGGCTAAAACCACCGCGGTGTTCCACCTCTACCTATGGCCGGGGTGCGGGTTTCTCGATTGGCGCGCGTGGAACACTGCAGTGCCAACTCGGGCCTGTCTGGTTGGACGACGGATGCCCCTAGTCCGCCGACCGCAGGCCACCTCTCATGGAGGTCGCAGATCGTTTTGCACCCTTCTCGGGCGCCTGGTGCGTCTCCTGCGGGAGGGGAGAGAGGATGCCACATACCCTAACGAAATTATATGTACATTCCAACAGTAGTAAGCGATCATCCAAGTGGCATATGACCACGGCTGTCCTCATATATACAATCATATTAAATACATTCAAATACAGGGTGACATTTTAATCACCGTTTTCCTCTTAAGGGTCATTGTACTAATAATAATAATAATAATTGTGAAAAAAAAATCAGCGTTCCCTACATTTATATTCGCATAACTCGTCAAAATCTAGGGAACAGGAGTTTTTTTTTCTCACGATGTCATGTCACCCCTTAAGACGAAAACGGTGATTAAAATTTCACCCTGTATTAATGTGTAAGTTGTTTATTTAATAGTCGATAAATATTCAATACCATCGTCTGCGTAGCCTTTTATCCAACTATGTTGCGGTCGGCTTCCAGTCAAATCGGATACGTATGTTAAATGGAGCGACTGCCTATCTGAACTCCACAATCCAGTTACTGGGTAATATAATACGTTATAACCTCTTGGTTAGACTGGTTTTGCGAGACTTTCGGGCTTGTGACTACCCGTAACGACTGTCAATGATTCACGAATGACCGCCGGGACCAACAACTTAACGTGCTTTCCGAGGCACGGAGGGGTCTCGGTATGTAAAGATGGTCACCCATCCACAGACCAACCGCGGCAAGCGTAGCTTAACCTGATCGATCGACCTGTGCGGCTGTTATCATTCAGCCACGGGCCCCAGACATAAATAATGAATAGTATGTATATAAAAATTTCAGTTGAGAATATTTTCTTGTTTCATACTTTGTAGAGCGTAAATTTTTCAGTAACCGGGTTTTAGTTTTTTACCGTTTGTCAATAGACTTAAACACGTGGCGCTAACTGAACAGTTTTTAGGAACCTTTCCACACATACGAGTACATACCTACCACGCTTCAGCATACTGTATTAGCAGAAAAACAACACTGAATCCAAGCAACTCATACTATCCATACTTACTATACTTACTAATATTATAAATTCGAAAGTAACTCTGTCTGTCTGTCTGTCTGTTACCTTTTCACGCCTAAACCACTGAACGGATTTCGATAAAATTTGGCAGAGAGATAGATTGCATCCCGGGGAAGGACACAAGATTATTTTTATCCCGATATTCCCACGGGATCGATACTTCTGCGGGTGAAACCGCGGGGCGCAGCTAGTGCTATATAACTAAAATTATAAATTCGAAAGTAACTCTGTCTGTCTGTGTTACCTTTTCACGCCTAAACCACTGAACGGATTTCAATAAAACTTGACAGAGAGACAGATTGTATCCCGGGGAAGGACATAGGATAGTTTTTATCTCGATATTTCCACGGGATCGACACTTCTGCGGGTGAAAGCGCGGGGCGCAGCTAGTACTATAACTAATATTATAAATTCGAAAGTAACTCTGTCTGTCTGTCTGTATGTATGTTACCTTTTCACGCCTAAACCACTGAACGAATTTCGATAAAATTTGGCAGAGAGACAGATTGCATCCCGGGGAAGGACATAGGATAGTTTTTATCCCGACATTCCCACGGGATCGACACTTCTGCGGGTGAAACCGCGGGGCGCAGCTAGTACTATATAAGACAATAAAAGTCACAAGCGACTAATATAAAGATTTGCGATGTGTCAAGTGTCAGGATAAGTTTTATTCTCGTAGTGCAGTCTACCGTTTAACTTGCCCCTAACTTGATTGTCCCGTAATTCTGGAACACGCTATTGTGAAAGCGCTCGCTACCGTAATCAGTTTCGTGTCTTAAAATATCGTACACGCTTTTTTTTCTAACACGAGTATGTAAAGTGCCTACGTTCGTGGCAGGCGAGGTTATAGAACGTAGAAGCGAGACGACACGATACAAAATAGAATTATTTTTAAAATCCCATACTAAGGGCTTGCACACAAAACTGCGATGCGACGTCGCATCGTAAAAATCAGCGAGCTATTTCTAGTTCTAACCTATATAACCTTCTGCATTGCGAATTCGCATCGCGCCGATTCGCAGTTTTGTGTAAGCCCTAAAGACGCACCGCCCGCGTCCTAATCTCACGTTTCATGACCGTGACTGCGAATCTTGACGTTTAGGCGAGTTTAAAGTTGCGATTTCTTTTATTTGAGTTTATATAGATAAATGTTTTGTCAATAGTATTTGTTATAGGTAAGTATTTTTTCGAACCCAAATTATTGTGTGTGATATTTTATTTGTCCATGTGTGCGCTCATTGAAGGATAATAATTATTATTACAGGGTCTAAATTAGATTTCATTTTGGCAAGTAACAAATAACAGCACACAAAGCATTCAAATACACTACCGATTTGTTTCTGTAATCAAAACAATAACAACTTCGTTGAAATACATGAAAAGCAACAAAAACCTTTTATATTGGATAGCAGCTGTAAAATGTTTGCTTTAGACAGTCGATTTTCAATATTTAACTACGAAAGAGGGTTTAATTAAACTTTTTATTTTTGTTTTAAGGGGATTTTATAGGTACTAACATCTTATTCAAAACTAGCATATACCCACGGCTTCGCCCGTTTGGGTGTCGGAAATATACTGGGTTTTAATTATTTTGCTCGGAACACAAATTTTTCTAAGATTTAAGTTGTTAAGAATGAGATTAAAAGAGCCTTAGTCACTCCTTACAACATCAGCTATCGGCTAGTGAAAGTCCTATACAATTCGGTCAAGCCGTTTCGGAGATTAGCTAGAACAAACAGACAGACACACAAACATTTTTAAAGTTATTTAAGTATCCGTATATACTTTCATATGCATTTAATAAAAAATTGTTATTTTGACATTACAAACAGACACTTCAATTTTACTTATTTGTACACCTAGATGTACAGATTTAAATGATTGTCTTTTATTCTATACTAGCAGCGCCCCACGGTTTCACCCGCATAAGTCTCGATCCCGTGGAAACATCGGGATAAAAAGTATCCTATGTCCTTTCCCGGGACTCATACTATCTCTATACCAAACTACATCTAAATCGGTTCAGCGGTTTAAGCGTGAAGAGGTAACAGACAGACACATTTTCGCATTTATAATATTAAACTAGCTGCGCCCCGCGGTTTCACCCGCGTAAATGTCGATCCCGTGGGAATATCGGGATAAAAACTATCATATGTCCTTTTCCGGGACTCAAACTATCTCTATACCAAATTTCATCTAAATCGGTTCAGTGGTTTAGGCGTGAAGAAGTAACAAACATATAAACACACATACAGACACACACATTCACAAACTTTCGCCTTTATAATATTAGTGTAGATATAGTATGGGAGTATGGATAATACTTATTCTTAAATCCCTGGGCCAGTCGAGTCTAAAATACTTACGTTTTGATTGGAGCCGTCCACATGCAGTCTTTATTGGTTTAAGAGCCAGTCTGTCTATACCTCCAGAACTTGTTGTTAAAATACAAGAATTTTTTTTTGTTTATACCATACTGTCTCACCGCTGGGGAAAGGCCTTCCCAACTTCTTCCAGGAACTCTTTTCTCCTTTTACAAGCTTGGGCAAAGGAAATTATTGGCTCTTAGCTAGTGGACCTAGAAACTTCTCCATGTTGTACAAATCACGCGTCCTCCTTTAGTTTCTACATATTTCTTGTGTGAATGCAGCCTATAATATTCCCACTGCTGGGACACAGGCCTGCTTTCTGTGAGAGGCAGTGGGCCGTAATCCACCAAGCGAGCCCATTGCGGGTTGGTAGATGTCACATGTCTTCGAATTTTATTTCTACTTACGATGTTTTCCTTCAACGTTCATATTTCTTACCCCAGACGAAACTGCGCGAGGTGTGTCACAATTTTATTGCACTTCAAAATCGCGAAACCGCTCGATATTATCACAAAGACAAGAATAGGGTCCATGCTAACAAATTCAAGCCACGTGGCAATATAGTTAATTGAAACGAGTGAAGCCGGGTGAGCAACAAGTGCGTAAATTAAACCTTACTATAAATGCTTATCTCCGTTTTCTTGGATCCATACTCCAAGAGGATTTACTTTATCGTAATGTCTCTTGTTTATAGCGTGAACAGGAGGCATTAGTTGCGGCTTCGGGGAAAGACGTAATGTTCAAGCAGTGAAATGATGATGGTATGGAGTAAAAAAGTTATGCATGGATTATGTGTCAACATTGCTGACTAAGGGCTGATTTTTCAATCATCTGATAACTTTATTCATAACATAATATAACATAATCAGCCTATAATGTTGTTGTTGTTGTGTTGTTGTTATGTTGTTGAAATGTTGTGTGTTGTGTTGTTGTTTGTTAGCCTGTAATGTTGTATGTTGTTGTGTTGTGTGTAGCCTATGTTGTTGTTGTTGTTGATAACTTTATTCGAGGAATAATTTTGAAATTTTGACAGCTGTTATTTCATACATAAACTGTCAAACGTCAATTTTATTCCTCGAATAAAAGTTATCTGACGATGGAAAAATCAGCCCTAAATAATAATATTACCGCAACATAAAGTATAGTATCTATGAGGTTTTTAAAGTACCTAGTTATAATTATTGTATAAATTCAATTACTATACAGATAAATATATATATTGCATAGCACACGTGTGAGCACTATGTACCTAAGTCAAAAAGTCAATGTCTAAAGCTACCATTTACTGGGTACGACTTTCACTGACTTGAATGTGCCCTGGCGGCTGAGAGTATATCATGCTCACTCAAATGTCTCGCTGGTGGTGTCGTGTGTGCTGGTTCATGTTTCCTTCAAAATGGTTGAGCTGAATGGTGTTGATCAATATGTCATGTTCGTGAACCGGCGCCGTCAGTAGGGACTGGTCAATCGGTCACCTCACCTGCCACGGCTTATTTTAATTTCTAAATTGTTTTTATATTTTTATAACGGACGTTTTTAACGTGCACATCTTTCTACATCGGTCTCACATGTATAATTTCAACATTAATGATGTAACAATTTTATAATTTTGAAGAGTGTCCTTGGAGTTTCTTGCCCGTTCTTCTCCATAGGTATCTACTACGCTTTGGTATGGACAACTAGCTTTATCTTTCTGACTGACCTGAAAAGTGCCTGTAATTGGTTTATCACATCACATCACACTAATATTATAAAGGCGGAAGTTTGTGAGTGTGTGCGTCTGTTTATATGTTTGTTACTTCTTCACGCTCAAACCGCTGGACCAATTTTGATAAAATTTTGTATGGAGGTAGCTGACACCCTGGAATAACATATAGGTTAGTTTTTATCCCGATATTCCCACGGGACATAAACTTATGCGGGTGAAACCGCGGGGCGCAGCTAGTTTGAAATAAATGCTTAGAGCTTGAGTAGTAACATTTTGATTTAGGAAAAGCACTGTAGCACCTACGGAACCTTAACAAAACATCCAAATTCAATATTTACGAGAAACGGATCTCCTTAAACTATTCCCCTATCACTTAATACATCCAATTTGCGTATATATAGCCGTGCCGGAATTATGCTGCCCCTAAATTTAGTACTTAATTGATTAACAAAGTTACGGAAGCTCGCTTTAGGGGACTCCTATTTCTGGGTGTACGGCTACTGGTAACTAGTTTATCCTGCAGTTTTGTATCCGGGTGCTTTTTCACTAGGTAAGTTCGTTTGGGACGGTTTGAAGTGCTCGAGGCATGCTATAGAAACTAGAGAGACGGATGTTTCTTAAAAGGATAATGTCTTAAAACAGCTAATGAATAAATAATGGGAACGGAACAGAATAGTAAAAAAGACGAAGTAGTACTGCTTATTCCTAAAAAAATATTCTTCAGCTGCATCTGGTTAGACTGGAAGCCGACCCCAACATAGTTGGGAAAAGGCTAGGCAGATGATGAAACTTCTTGCATAATTATGGAACTGAGGTCGGTCAATAGCGGACCGTTCCTTTCCGGGCTATCCCCTTCTGAACACCGAAGAGGATAGCCCGGATCACTGGTTCTAGAACAACACGTCAGGACAGCTATACGGCTTTACCCCGGTCTTCCCTAGATAGAAGAAAAATGTCGGCCTAAAGCCCAAAAATCTCTCTCATTGCTGTAACATCTACAGTTCTAATAAACTACCATTCTGACGTCACACTAGTGTTCTATCACCCGCAGCTGAAAAACGGAGCTGAAACGCTGAAAATTTAATACGTTTCGCGTCTGATTACAAGGTTGAATATTCTAACGCGAACAAAACATTGGTAATTGAAAGGATTATTTCATAAATATAGGTATGATAAGGCTCCAACAGCATTAATTTTATAGCTGTTTTTAATTAAACATTTTGGCCGCAAAATAACAAATGACCAAATAAGATAAAGATATCAAAGATAATGAATTCACGGGTTTGTTGGCATTAAGTAGATTCGGCGATAATGCGTTGATAATAATGGCGGCTATGGATATATCCTCCATTATTATCAACAGCAGAGTTACTTTCGAATTTATAATATTAGTATGGAAGTATGGATATACTTCCATACTAATATTAGTATGGAAGTATGGATATACGAGTACTTCCATAGCAATATTATAAATTCGGAAGTAACCCTGTCTGTCTGTCTGTCTGTATGTTACCTTTTCACGCCTAGGCCACTGAACCGATTTAGATGAAATATGGTATAGAGATAGTTCGAATCCCGGGAAAGGACATAGGATAGTTTTTATCGCGATATTCCCACGGGATCGAAACTTATACGGGTGAAACCGCGGGGCGCAGCTAGTATTATATAAAAATCAATAGCTGTTCGTTAGTCTCGCTAAAGCTGAAAAATGGCTTAAACGATTTGATTTTTTTTTGTTTTGATCGTCCTAATACAGGAGTGGTTTGTTAAAAAGAATAGAGAAAACTCCAAAAAAACTGCAAAAAAAATCGGAAAATAAAAAATTGGTAATTTTGTACGGGAATGGCGTTCGTAGCGGACCTCACATGTTTTGCGTACGACTCTTTCATAGAAGTGAACAATGGAACTGGTGGAATTTACTTCCTGGATGCTCCCGGAGGAACTAGAAAAACGTTCCTAATTTCATTGTTTTTGGCGAGAATCCGTCCCCAGAAGAATGAAGTTGCCCCGGCATTGGCATGCGGGTCAAACCGTGGGGCGCAGCTAGTAAGTAAATAAGTATGATAGATAGAGAGACATTTTGGCTATTAATTAAATGAAAAGTGAACGGGAAGGATGCCGCCTGCCGGGCGACTTAGGACCTATTTGGAGCTTCAGAGGACGGAAACAACTTGACCGCGTACCGTTTTTGGAAGTCTTCTCTCTTTCAGGTGCCTGAGCCCACTGTCAAGGTTTCGTCACAACGACTGTCGGATCAGGTACGGGTCATCCAGAGTAATCATATGCTGGATGACACTGTACATGATCATCCGTGAATTGAAGTACATAGTTGGGAAAAGGCTGGGTTGTGGAAGTCAGATAGGCAGTCGAAGGCTGGGTTGTGGAAGTCAGATAGGCAGTCGAAGGCTGGGTTGTGGAAGTCAGATGGGCAGTCGCTCCATGTAAAATATTGGTATTCAGCTGCATCCAGTTAGACTGGAAGCCGACCCCAACATAGTTGGGAAAAGGCTAGGCAGATTGATTTTGATATTATTCATACATGAAATTCTTAAGTGACACCCAGCACAATAATTCTACTGGCGCTATTTCCCACAATATTGTGCCTAATTTCAACTTTCCTTATGGAGTAGTCTCCGAGGAAATAACTTGAGACGGACAGACACGGAATAACGTAAATTCGGTTATTTTAATTTTTGCAACAGACAGTAAAATATTCAATTCAATATTTCACAGCAGTTTACTGCGACTGTTTTCAGGAAATTTCTCTATAAGAATTTAGCAAAATTGCAGGATTCTTTTACAGTATCCATCATGCCAGATGTAGGTACGAGTATATGTTTGCCAGAAATAAATAACAGCAATCTCTGATGAGTAAGTACCTCACGGATTCGAAAAGTAAAATTAGCAGAAGCTAATTTAAGCCTGTTTGAATTCGTGTTGGGAGAACCAAAACAAACACATCCCAATTAAAAAAAAATCCAGATCATAGTCGTATGAAACACAGCTTCTAGTACCTACGATCAGCCCCTATGTATTCCACACCGTTAAAAATCAACATTTATGTTTAAAACCACGTAAGTATTCTCTTTTAAACACAAACGAACAGTGTTGCCAGCTGTAAAACGATTAAGGTACAGCTTGGTTTTGTTTAGTTTCTCTTCATTAGACACCAAATCCAATTTGCTTCTTCTCAATTGTTATTTTTAATTAATGCCAATTATGCCTCTGCGGTTTTCTTCAGGAGTTCTAGAAATTCTTTGTGGAATGGAAGAATGGTTCATTTGCTGCTGGTTTAATATAAAAAAAAATGTGTTTATAATGACATCAACATGTTAGTAAAGTGATTGTAAGCAACGCAAACTAAAATATGCAGCCAATTGATACTTTTTTCAGTTAGTTGTGCAATTAGGTAATAAAAATGTCATAAATTCGTTATACGAGTATAGGTACATACTTGTATGTCTAGCGACCCGCCCCTGCTTTGCTTCGCACAGTTCTTATATACGACTCGACAAAAAATGAAGATTACTTTATTATTTGCAAGTTTAATATTAATTTATTAATACAATATATAAATGCAATACCTAATTAAATACAATATTACTGAAGAAAGTTTAAAAAAAAATTATCTGTTCACAGGATCTGATGATAGGGTTCATAATTGTACCTTAGCTTTAAGCCATTGTAACACCTCTACTACAGTATGGAATGCAAATAAATATGTGAATATTATCTATCAAATTAAGTGTTTGTTTCAGATTTGTGATGCAGACATGAATATAATCTGCGTTGTTCGTCTAGCCCCGGGCTGTCATACTCTGTGTTGGTCCGTCTAGCCCCGGGAGATCTCACGACTCGACCATATGGTGGGATCACACACTTTATAATCAATTTGACGGGTTTAACGTGGCTGGTGAAGCAATTTTCCCCAAATACATAAAATTAAATTAAAAATCGTTTTCAAGTATTCTCTCATGAAATTCAAAACGAGCTGCCAACAATTCGTTTAAGTGTTTATTGGACGTTAATAAAATATAACATGATTACGGGTGATAATGTGTATCCCCTCAGATGGCACCTAATCATTTCCCTTCTGTAAATCGAAGAGGGCAGCCTAAAACATTGATCCTACAATAAGTACGTCAGTACTGTAGCGGTATCTACAACGCCACATGCGAACAACGCGTGATACTGACGTCACGCAAATCCTGCATCGCGCAAGCAGAGTTTACCACGCAACTATCATATATACAACAGCCCGACATGACTCATTGGGCAGTTGCCCGCCAGACACAACACCCGTCTGGTCGGAGGATCCTCCCTTTTCTATGGAGGTTGAGTGAACTTTACACCCTGTTCCTCATACCTCTATAGTACCAAAAACGTAGTTGAACGGATCAGTCAGCATAGAAATGGTTAAATTACAAACGGTTCGAGCAGTGAAATATTGCTCTGTGTACGCTGACCCTAAATGTATAGGCTCCTGGTGGGAGCAAAAATACCTCATTGTTGTTAGTGTTTTTTTTTTATTGCTGAATGGGCCCGCTCTTGACCTCAATCACGCCTGATGGAAAGCGATGGATGAGGTCTATTATGGTCAAGCATGCCCAGAAGATGCCTGTTCATTCTTGCTTTGAAAGCAGACGGGTTAAATGTGGGAGGGAACACAGACGCCAGCAGGGAGCTCCACACTTTGACTGTGCGCATAATAAACGTGGAGAAGCGCTGAGTACGAGTGGTCGAGATATCAACCAAGTGTGGAGGGTTTGCTGTTTTTTTAGATATTTACATAAATAAATAAAGGGGTTAGTTGTTTGGTTAAAGATTTAGGTGTCATCAAATTCAATACAAACTGTATAAGCGATCTCCACACGGCGATATCATCGCGGCGAGAGTTTGATGGCACGGCGAGACTATCGCCGCGATTCTGTCGCCCGTGGCAGGGGCGCCTGATCGTCTAAATCACCTAATCTTTAGTCCCTAACCCAAACCTTCGAGCCACTACAAAGTGAGGTCGTCACCCCAAAAATCATAATTACAAAAGTGAACTAGCATTTTACTCGTCTATTCTAAAATATCTAATTCCCAATGAAGCGCGAAGGCCTGAGAGTTTTTAAAGCTGCCACGAGATTGGGGGAAAACCATAAATATGGTGCCTTCAGTTTTGTCGTATCGTAATTAATCTTGTTTGAGAAATGAGCCCGAAGATACAGGCCGATACTTTGATAAATAGATTTTTGCTTCTTACCAACTCGTTCGTACAGTTTGACGAGGACCATGATTTGGATGTCTGGAAGTGACAACGAAATATCAGAAAGTGCGGTTGTGAATCTAGAGATTGTATCTATTTTACATAACGTTACATTCACAATGACCCGAATGAGTAAAATACGGAGCAAATGATGTAATAAATGAAAAGGAGACTGATTAAAAGTGGTCTATGAACCAATAGCGATACTTTTGTGGTATTTCTGTGGGGATACCTCAACTATACCTTTGTGCAAAGTGGCATCAAAATCTGACCCGGCAGTTTTGAGAAATATAATATTTTAGAACAGGTACATATTTTTATGCTACATTCTATTTTAAAAACGTTTTAACGGGTATTTCTGATTTTATAATACTTAATTAATGTGTTTCTCTGCTAGACAAAGTCACTTGCCACCTCAACAGTACTGAAAGCATATGGTAAAGTGGAGCTGATGCTAAAGTACCAGGAGAACTCCTTAACAATTAACATCCCTGCATCGAGAAAAGCAATATTTTGTAAAAGGTGATAAGCCGTTCATGTTAAGCTATTGTGACTTAGATAAAGTACAAACCGACCCACTAAAAATTGTAAATTAATAAACTTTTTTACATAAAAAAAAACAACCAACTTCCGTAAAAACACAATTCAGTATCATAAAGTCAGAAATACCCGTTGAAACGTTTCTAAAATAAAAAATGTAGCAAGAAATATTAGTTCTAAAGTATTAATTTTCTCAAAACGGCCGGGTTGGATTTTGATGCCCTTTTGCACAAGGATATAGTTACAGTATCACTATTGCTTCATAGACCACTTCCCCCCAAAACAGAAAACAGAAAACAGTCCCCTTTATATTAGCAGCATTCAAGCTAGATCAGAGAGATTCGAAAATATTTTTTGAAGATACTCTCTCTAGTATTTAGTGGAATACCTATAATAAAATTATTGTATTTCACCTGATTATCTTATAATGGCTAAGAAGAGGAGAAAAAACTAAGTACCTACATCTTCAAGACAGCCTAAAAAAGACTGTGTTCACGGGGCCAATGACGCTGATTTTAAGATAGAAAAGACCCTATAAAATTTTCTGAAATCATGGTGCTCCCTTGTCCTTTCGCCGATATTGAAGAAGAAGACAAAAATATTGATTTTTCATGTAGCGACAGTAAGTTTTAGATCTTTGTATTTTCCAATTTTGCTCCTAAGTATGCGGGTCGCGAAGGAAAAAAGCGCCGAGGCCAATTTCTGTGAATGATTACAGATATTTGGGGTCACACTATAAGTGCGTGGAAATATCGATACTTTAGTTCCTATCGACAGCGTAGGAATGTCGCCTTTTATTATTTCGTCACGTTGGAGTGAGGTTTGATTTTGAGATATTTTGGTGAGGGAACCCATATTGGAAATTTATAGTTCTGGCTTGCTCTCAAGATTTGAGTTAATAACGCACGTAGCAGTTCTAAAAGATATTTATTAAATTTAGTAGGTAGCTAGTGTAAATAGTCAGTTGTAAATGTCATGTATTTTATAGTGTAAGTAATATGTTTTATAAATCTAAGGGCTGATTTTTCCACCGCCAGATAACTTTTATTCAACAGTGTTTGTATGAAATAACTGTCAAAATTTCAAAATTATTCCTCGAATAAAGTTATATCAGCCCTAAATTAGATAAACGTACTTACCACCTGTCAATAAAATTGTGTTTAATGAGTCCGGAACGTAAGCCCCAGTGACTGTTTTTCTATTTTTAAAGGAGATCAAGCTAATTTGAAACAAAAACAGACTGCTTCTGCAATTTCCTCGCTCAGTGGGGCAATCGCCTTGTTGTTATTGAAAGTTGGTAAGCAATTAAATATGCCTTAAGATCTTAACGGAAAAAGGAAGATTATTGTCTGACACAGCACATTACACTGATTCAGTGACTAGGTATTATAGCTTTATTATGGCAGTTCTAAAAAAAAAACCGAGTGTGCTTATGACCACACGACTGAAGTGAAACTTCGCTATGAGAGGAAGATAGAAAGAAAATGTGCGCGCGCACTGCTTTCTCTTGCTTATATCCCCCACTCAACTCCCGTTCGCCTCGCCCGATCACACTTTTCGTAACGCTTACGTCACGCTCGCCAGCTTACTCCTCAAATCAAGCGTGCGTAAAGAAGTTCCACTTCATAAAACTTATATTTATTTAGTACTTTAAGTACACAAATGTACAGAGGCGGACTTAATGTCATAGGCATTTTCTACCAGTCAACCTTTGGGTGATGCAGAGACAAACTGGTAGGTGTAATCATGGAAATTGTGGAATAAATATTTTAAATTTAGAGATACGCATAAACCTATTAAAACTATAAATATAATAATATATACCTAATTAAATATGAATGCAAGCAAAAATAAATATACTTAAATACATAAATATACTAAAAAGAAATAAGACGAACAATGAGAAAAAATACACACCCAACATATACGTTTGTTAAAAAAATAATAACAACCATTATGGTAAAACAAAATATTCACATAATCAAAAAGCGTGCCATATTAGTTGCGGTTTATCCAAACGATGGTTTCGACATTTTTATTTCATCAACAGCTAAGCCAGTTAGTTAATATGAGAACTAAGCTGGATTCGTTTAACCTAACAATTTTTGGCTCCAATAAAACAATATAGGAAATTCAATTCAAACAATCATGTCATACAAATATGTACAATATTCACGGCTGGTTGTCCACTGAGCGTTGCTTTGTGTTCCCTACCCGACCGTCAATGGAGCTCGTTTCAATAGACCGAATAGATTTGATTTACGTATGTCAATACCCGTTTTATTGGACACGGTCCTAAGGGGTTGCGTAGACGTGGAGACATGATTCTGGGATGTATGCACTGCCATAATGTGGTGGGATGATTTAGGATGGATTTTATAATGGTCTATCGATGGACCAGTGGATTTTGGCAACGAATAGGTAAGCTACCATCAGGATTTTTGTAGCTTCATTATCAACAGCTGGAAAATATACTACAATACGAAGGCAGTTGTCGCACCGGCGGCGTTGAACGAGTAGCGAGTAGAACTAGCAACTGAAATCGAGTTAGCGAGCAGCGTGGGTGTAGTAGCGAGTGTTTGAGTGCGACGGGCGATTACTCGCACCACTCGCTTGGGGCGGTTAGTCCCGCAGGGGTTATTCTCGGCGTGAGCACTGACCGCCGAGCGAGCATCGATGAACGAGTATCGCTGGGCGAGTATTATCTTTCATAGCTCTTGTCGCGCAACGACAAACCAGTGGAGCGAGTCCTCGCCGGCAGTGTGAACAGTCAGCCGTCAACTGTTAATTATGCATCTCTTTTGTTTACACGGAATGTATATCTATTGTACGTTTCTTGAGCGAGAAAATAGCCGACAGTTAGTCGCTTCCTCGCCGGCGGTGGGACAACTGCCTATACGAGTACAAAGCCGGATACTCTTCTGTGAGCTGACGGTGGTGACAATATTTTCTTCTAGGGTTCGTATCGGGTATCGATCGAGCGACTGCTTAGAGGCTAACGGGCCGTCTCCACGGGCGAGAGAATCGCGGCGATATTATCGTCGTGCCACGTATTTCTATACACTCACACGGCGATATCATCGCGGCGAAAATTTGATAGCACGGCGAGACTATTGCCACTATTCTCTAGCTCGTGGAGACGGCCCCTTAGAGAGAGGAGGGGAGGGGGTGTTACATGGGTACATGATACCCCATGGTAAGACAGGTTGTCAGTATATTCGGCTTCTGACTACCCCGACTGTCAAAGATCTACGAATAACAGCCGGGATCAACGTTTTAACGTACTTTCCGAAGCACAGAGGGGTCTCGATATCTGATGGATAGTCGCCCATCTACGAAACGACCGCGGTAAGCGTAGCTTAACCTTCTATCGACCCATGCGTCTGTTATTGTTTAGTCACGAGCGTCTCAAAAGCTAAAGAGGAATATTAATCGTCTAAGTTCTAAAGTCGTAGTGTGTAAAACTAGGGCAACAGACTTGCCCGAGACAATGTGACTCGTTTGTTAACAACGTTGCTAACTAGGTCCTTGTTGATAGTATCTTGATTTGGGTTAGATGTCATAAATTATGTTTTTCATATTGGTACAAGCAGCTGGTCGATACTGGACAATTTTATACGATTTAAGGTCGTAGCACACGTATCAACTTGGAAAGGGATCGTCACCGTATCAACTCGAGCCGTTCAGTATTATTTGTATGAAACTACCTACTGCAACGCACACTAATCGGAATCGGGACCAGCTCACGAACCACGGTGCGGTGCGTGGTCGACTTACAGTTCCCGCGCTTACGGCTCTCCGTACCCTAGCTTACGTCTCTTCGTCCACGCCCTGCCGCGCGCAATGATTGAACTAGTGCCGCCTAACCGTCAACCAGCGGTCGGAGAGCTGTAAGCGCGGCGTCGCCGTCGCCTAGCCGTAGCCGAGTCGACGTATCGGAGCTTCTGATCCGCTTTGGTTAGGTTGACGACTGGTTGACGTTAGGTTGACGACTGGTTGACGGCGACGCGAAAGGCGATACGGTTACGATCCCTTTCCGAGTTAATACGTGTGTTTACGACCTTTAATGCTGATTTTTCCAACGCCAGATAATTTTATCGAAGGAATAATTTTTAATTGACAGTTCTTCCATACAAGTTTTTGTATGGAAGTTTTTATATGGAAGTGAAATGTCAGACGTCAATTTTATTTCTCGAATAAAAATTATCTGTCGATTGAAAAATCAGCCCTTAGGCAAATTGATTCACATTATTTACATATTTTTTTATCGTTGCTTATCGATATTCGCCGTTTTGATTTTATAAACACAAAACTTAGCCTATAACCATCGCGCTACATGAACGAGTCGATGGACACCTCATGTATTAAAACCCATTCAGCTGTTGAGGTGCTTCTAGGGTATAAAGAATCCTACATATAAATATACAGGTCCGGCGTTTCATTTGCCAAAGATGGAAACAACAATGGCCGCTCGAAATTGTCTATGGTTTAGTGATGCAGTAGTATGAATTTTTAGTTTTGGTGCTATCGATGTTGCGATTTTTTGGGAGGTATTATTTATTTATTTATAGTTCAATAAAACGATACAACACCAATTGACAACATTTCAAACCTGACACGACCTTAAAACAAAAATACTATTTCTTTATTTTCGTATCCTGAGTTCAAATATATTTTTATTTTATTTTTTTATTTCTAAATTTCTGAGAAAAAAAAATAAAAATCTAAAAACACGTGATGACGTCACATAAACGGTGGAATGAGGTAGTTATCTTTGCGCATTCCAATGTCTTTGATTGAAAACATTATATCAAACAAGACGTGTCAATGTCACCTAAGAAGTGTAACTAGAAAACAACTAAAAAACTGAATTGAATTCAACAATATTTTTTCCTATCAACTCGACACGCTGCTTAATGTTAATATTATCAATTTTTGATTGATATTTCGCCAATAAAATGGATCCCAATGAAAAATATACGCCAATGACGGAACCAAAACAACGACTGAGACAAGTGACTTCTAACAGTTTTTTTGACGGGTCACAATAAAGCAAAGGTAATATCGCCATTCTACCGTCATCTGGCACTTACGTCTTTTTAGAATACACCGAATTTCAAAGTTAAAATTATGAATGAAGAGTACATAATTTCGTAAAACGAAAAAATATGGGTGCCCTAGATTTTAATTTACTTTTATATAACGTAATAATACATGCAGGTTAAAAATATGAAATGTTGTCAATTACATTAATTAACATAGAGACAATAATTACATTGGCAATAATATAATTTAAAACTAACATGGAACAGTGGACTCCCTTGCATACATTCTCTCACAGAACTCCAGACATATACGCATAATTTTAATCCATTCATCCACAAACACATCACATTCATTGTTGGCAGCCAGAAGGGCATTCAGCACCTTTAGAGTAGGTACGACAGATTGGGGATTCGGCTCTGGCTACAGTTTTGGCTGGCAGTTGCGCAAACAGATTGTGCCGGCGGCTCTGACGATGTCCGAAATAATAATAATAAAATATTTATAATAATATAGTAATTATAATTTATATTTTTCGCGTTGAAAATAACTAAAGCTATGATAAAAGTAGCCGAACATACTTATGTATACTTTTCGTGTTTTGTTTTTTTTTTTCGTGTAAGTAAACTTGCTTGATATTATTTGTGAAACTTTATCTAATTAACAATGTCGGATATTGAAACTTTTCTTATGTTACAACCCATCTACAAAACAATTAATTAATTTTCTTCGTAACGTAGTTATTGTTTATTAATAAAATATATTGATTGACAGTATGTCAATCAGTATACAATCAAACATCTCAAACAATTAACTGAATTTCCTTTATTTGACTCCTTTGTTTGTTTTCCAACTCTATGGACACAGAACGAGCTATCGTCAAGGCCGACCAATCCAGAAAGAAAAGAAAAAGAAATTTGACGGTTTGACAAGGATAGATTATCAATTATTATCGAAAATTTGATACGTTATATTGTAAGCAATATGGTTCAGTTCAAAATTTATCGACAGTTCGAGAGATCCCATCTCGCAAGATAGATTATATATTAACTAACGGTGTTCACAATCTTACGGTGACATATATATTATTAATATTATATAGGTATAGTCTTAGATACTCCTTCTTCCAACCTACCCGGTCCGAGTGACAGTTTATAAAAAAAAGGCAAGGTGCGCTGTCAACGGGCGGTGGGTCTGTTTGCTGCTTGGCTTTCAGATGCAACGGGCATACCTATTCTAGGGACGTTATAGTGTTGATTAGGGTCGTGTTATATAATTCTTATGCACTTATTATTTACCTATGTACTTGTTGCTAATTATAAATCATTCGTAAGATATATAACTTTGTAGGTTGTTTAGTAATTTGTTTTTTAATATATTCCGCTTCTGGTCTCTAAGAATAGTAGGTATATATTTCACTTTTACGTTTATGTGATTTAATAACAGTCCGCGGTTGGCATATTATATCATAGTAACAGAAAAATGGTAAGATAAAAACAGCCCAAAAGATTATCGCATTGTGATTTCTGGAAGACAAAATTGTGCTCTCATGCATAACAGCGTTAAGAACAGAGGCGTCTAACAATGTTTGTTCCAAGACGGAGTTAGCTCTTACGTAAGCCAATCTTAAGCCCAGCCTTAACCGAGACAAAAGCGGAACGGATGTGGTCCGGTCCTAGCCGCACTTCCGGCAAAATGGCCGCTCTATTGTGATAAACAAACTTGTTATTGAGATGTTTAGATTACGCAATTGTAGTGTAAATTAGGCCCTCTGATTATAATATAAATTGGAATAGAATAGTGTTCTAAGGTGTTTTGTTTATAGCGATATGGTTGAGGTGTCATTGCGTAACACACTATCAGTAGCAATGGGTTTCATTTTGACTGTTCAACAACATTCATTGCGTTATTTACATTGTTGAGCAGATACATTTTTCGAACAAATAAAGCAATGGATTAGCAATATCCTTCAAAGTGATTCAGATTGAGATGGATAGTGTGTTACGTAATTAGAGTGCTGATACAGCGGAAAAAGAGAGGTCTTGTAATTTTGTCATAAAAAGAAAATTATGAAACGCGTTATTCAATTACATTATCATTCATCATCATTTCAGCCGAAAGACGTCCACTGCTGGACATAGTCCCCCCCCAAGCACCTCCACTTCGACCGGTTTTATGCTTCTTGCATCCAACAAGTTTCTGCGGCCTTCACAAGGTCGTCGGTCCACCTTGTGGGAGGCCTTCCAACGCTACGTCTTCCGGTACGCGGTCGCCACTCCAGAACCTTTCGGCCCCATCGGCCATCTGTTCTGCGAGCAATGTGCCCTGCCCACTGCCATTTAAGTTTGGCAATTCTTCGGGCTATGTCGGTTACCTTGGTTCTCCTGCGAATCTCTTCGTTTCTGAATTCAATCAATTACACACAACATAACATAACATCACGTCTTGTTGCACCGAAGGGTCGGGCAGAGGTACCTCTAGTACGTCCACATTTCGCTAGTTATATTCAAGTCCCATGTAGAATAGAATACCCTTTATTATGTACACCATATGTGTATATGTAATAGGGAGCGAGCCCATTGCCATCAACCGGGCACCGGGCCGTTCAATTACATCCACTCTGTTATCTATGAATTACTTACATCGCTTTTCGGAAAATAGGTTGCAACATAAGTACACCAGTACCGTCAAACGGGGTGAATTGGGATGAAACTTTAAAAGGGATTTTAACATTGATGTATTATAATTTGTTGCCAAAAAGGACTCCAATGTGCTAACTGTATTATAATTAACGATTAAGTGCCCTTGTTGGCAACAAACTACATACATTATTTCATCGTTAAAATCCATTTTAAAATTTCGTCCCGATTCACCCTTGCATCCCTATTCACCCCGTTTGTAGGTAGTATTCACATAGAACAAATTGCAGAAAACAATTGCATCGGAGTAGTCACCTGGTGACTATGTGCAATTGGCTAGAAAGGTACGTCACATTGCACTTGCGATATTTGAATCAAATTGGATTTAAGAAGGACTCGGAATACTTGGAAAGGTCTGGAAGATGTTAACGAGAGCGACGGAACTAGCTGTGGAAGTGTGGAGGGCGAAAGAGAATTGGGAATTCTTTGAGGTTAATTATCGTACATGTGAGAACTATGTGGGTCATGTTTTTTCTTTCTCAGTTAGTTTAATGATGATCTGGCGCAGTTTGAGTACTTTTTGCGGCCTACTCAAATGTCCTTTCTTTGGTATTGTTCGTCCGAGTCGTTGAGTTCCTTATGTTCTTAGTTGAGCTACACGATTACTGACAAACATTTGACAACTGCTGGCACTGGTCAGGTCCAATCAAAGCCCTAAGGGTTCATTAGAAAACCAGCGTCAGACAGCATCTGTCTGGCATCAATGCTGAAATGAACCTTTTTGGCGCAGCCGTGAGACACGCACTATTGTTGTCTGAAACATTATTTTTTATTTTATTAATATTGTATTTTGTGTTACACGAACTGTGTCCAAATAAACATTTTTCTTTATTTGTTTCTTTCAAAAATATGTGTGGTACTCTTTCCTCAAAATACCATTTCAGACAATAATCTACATATTTCTCAAATGATCTGGCCAAGATTATGTCTGGACTTTAACCTTTTGAACGCCATTGTCACATATATGTGACAAACGAAATCTTACCCTGAACGCCAAAGTCACAAATATATGACAAAATACACGTCGCACGGGTCGCACCATATTATGAAATAAACAATTTAATCATTACTTTCGTGTGTTTTTATTTATATAATTTAAAAGTTTAAGCTTCCGTCTATATTGTATTGCATGAAACTAATATAAATAAACCACCAATATCGAGAAATTTGCTGTTTTAAGTGTGTGTATGTGTTGTTTTGTTAAAATGGCCTGGCGTCAGGGGTACGGCGATACGTTTAAACTCTGGCGTTCAAAAGATTAAAAGAGACCCCTGAGTTTGTTTCGCCATTTCTTCTCAGGAGTAGTCGGATAGGAAATGTCGACTCCTAAATAGTAGGTTAGATGCTTGTTATTTTTAATATGACGTGTTAAAGTGAGTCTCGTATCCTATTCAAAGAATAAACGTGGTGATGATGAGGAAATGGATTCTGATTAATATAAAAGCCTTCTTCACTATTTACCTACTTGACTTTTTGTGGCCAAGTTTCAGTTTTTAAAAGCGTGCTGAAGGATTTAATACATCTAATTAACCAGTCTTATTAGTGGATGCGGAAAATCTCATTCGCAATAGAAACACATACTAGCCAATACAGTTGAAAGTTAAGATTCTAACATTTATAGGGTTCGACTGGATTCAGTACATACTTTTCAGAAACTAGCTTTTCTTCCAATAATCAAATGAATTGCTTGTTAACGTCAACATTTAAAAAATAAAGATTAAAAAAATTGATAACCAGTTATACGTAGAAGATTAATATTATATTATTACACTTAATATCGTGTCCTGCGTGTCCTGTCAGCTGCACGTTACAGGAACTGATGGACGCTGGTGATAGCGCCAAACAAGTAGCCGAATTCTAAGAAAAATAATAGGTTGTAACCGCAGAGGTCACGCTACACCATGTACAAAGTTATATTCAAGAAAACGCGTTTAGCACCTGCAACTTAGTCCACTAACGTTCTCATAAAATAAGTCTAGACATGCTACAAAGTGTATCTATTTAAATTCAAATCGCCAAGTACTTTTGTTATGGGCTGTTACTGCTAAATATTGTGATAACTGCGCGACCGGCGCAAAGAAAACATACGGCAGGTACACGTGAGGATGCCCCGCTGACATCACGCCAAAAAGTCAGAAAGTATGGCCATAGTTTAATCCATACTTAATCACACTAATATTATAAAGGCGAAAGTTTGTGAGCGTGTGTGAGGATGTGTTTATACAGGGTGTTACGGAAAGGGTATATCAATACAAACGGGTTGATGAGTGTATCTGGTCTAGAATCTCTGTACAAAATTTCAGCTCAAAAGCATTAACTTTGAAAATGCTTAATATTTTTTAATTTCGACACCACGGCGCTGCACTGGCGCGCGGCGGCGTGATGTGCGTGTACTAGGCGCACAGACGCAATACAGATAATGGATAATGACTCTCGTAGTGTGGTGACACGTTTGTTATGATTTCAATTTAATAAACTATCGAAATAAAAAAAATATTAAGCATTTTCAAAGTTAGTGCTTTTGAGCTGAAATTTTGTACAGAGGTTCTAGACCAGATACACTCTTCAACCCGTTTGTATTGATATACCCTTTCCGTAACACCCTGTATGTTTGTTACTTCTTCACGTTCAAACGGCTGGACCAATTTTGGTAAAATTTTGTATGGAGGTAGCTGACACACTGGAATAACATATAGGCTACTTTTTATCCCGATATTCCCACGGGATCGATATGTATGCGGGTGAAACCGCGGGGCGCAGCTAGTAGGTATTATAAATATGAAAGTAACTCCGTATGTTACCGTTTTATGTCTAATCCAGTGAACGGTTTTCGATAAAATTTGGCAAGGAGATAGATGGCATCGGGGAAAAACATAAGCTACTTTTTGTCCCGGTAGAAGGTTCCCGTGGGATAATTTCTAAATTTGTTATCTCCTTAATCATAAAATGGTTTTCAAGAAAAGGTATCAATTTAAATCTGACAAATATCATAATTATTGAATCAGAGTAGATAGAGCGGTGTTTTCTTGTCAAAAGAAAACAGTCTTGTTGTGACTGTGTGTGTTTGGTAGAGGAATGGTCTGTCTAAAAACAGGACAGGACTGACTCAGGTCGTCGCTCAACCTAGCCCGAAAGCGATGACGTCGAGGAGCGAGCCTAGATGGAAAAATCTTAGTCAAGTCATTTTTTTAAAGGACAGTTATTTACTCTGTTTCTTTCTGTGGGTCGGTTCACAATATGCATACCTGTGTTACTTTAAGCTATCGTCTGGGCGGTCGTGTGGTAATAAAAAGTAACCGCGGCGATAAGTGCGATCCCCACGCTCCTTGCTCGACAACACTTTGTAAAGAGCTTGTATCAACCTCTAGGCGAATTTAGGCGAATTTATTATTAAAAAATAGCCAAGAGATAGGTACAAAATCAAACTTTAATCTTATATATATTCTACTAAAAAAAAAAAAATAGATTTATTATTTCATTAAGGGCTGATTTTTCCAACGCCAGATAATTTTATCCGACGAATAGTTTTGAATGTTTGACAGTTCTTCCATACAACATCTGTCAGACGTCCACTAATAAAAATTATATATCGATTGAAAAATCAGCGCTTAATCTCATTCAATAAAAAATTTGCTTAAAAAAGACAAAAAAAAATAAGAAAAGAGAAGTGGACATTACAAAATGTTTAAAATGGAAAAGAATTTGAAGCTGAAACATTTAAAAAAAAACTCAATATTTTGAGTTAATTAATTAGATAAGTTGATGTGAAGACGATGTAGAATAATATGTAGGTAAAACGGGCTGGTGTCCGCAACTCCACGTCAATGCGTGTATTTTGCGTACGGGAAACTGAAAATAATATGTATTATGGATGGGATTTCGTTGTCTTTTTTAAGTCTAGCAAAAGTCCCAAAAGATGATACAGTTACCGGCACGTAAGTTGGCAAGATATTTCGTAGTGGGGGAAGTTCGCGCATGTAAAAATGTATGAAATTGTACATGCGCGAACTTCCCCCACTACAAAATATCTTGCCAACTTACGTGCCGGGTAGTCTTGATAAATAAATGATGAGTACAATGCAATTGTTTTGTGGACATAACAAACATAACATTTCAGAAAAGAGTAAAAAATCCTCATAATAATAGCATAGCATAATCATACTATAATATTCCCAGGCCCAGTGAGAGTTTGGTAGATGTCACATGTCTTAATCTAGAATTTTTGGTTCTCACAACAGCTAATGTACAGTTCGATCGGTTTCCTACTAAACTTCAACAATATCCGACGATCCTGCATACTTATCTCTTTTGTTGACTGTACATTTATCGCGCATTTTTCGTTTAATACACGAACTAGTAATCCTGCATGGCAGCTAATCTGATTAGCTAGTACTAAGCAGGCAATGTGTACAATAGCTAATGTACATTTATCGCTTTTCGTTTAATACACGAACTAGTAATCCTGCATGGCAGCTAATTCGCGAATTAGCTGGTGCTAAGCAGGCAATGTGCGCATTATCTAAGCCTTGCATTGACTTACATTGCGAGTTAGCGCGCAGTCCATTCTGTTGACGATGTCCCCTCGAGTCGGCACATGAAATAATAATTATTTCTCTGCACTGCGATTGAACAAGGAGTTCCAACTTTAGTACTGGATATGTGAGTTTGTTTTAAGGAGTCTTTTATGTAGGTAATGGTCACACCCTTTACGTACATAAATAAAAAATAAGTTTAAAAACTAAAACCCGACTACTGAAAAGGATGAAACAAGAAAGTACCTTCCCGTGGTCGCATGTCGCTGTACTAACATATTATAAGCTATGGTAGCATGCGACCACGGGAAGGTACTTTCTTGTTTCATTCTTTTCAGTAGGTCGGGTTTTAGTTAATTATTTTAGGGCTTATATCAGTAATATTTATATTTTTGAAATCTGCTAATTAATAAGCCCTTTCATTTGATACTCAACAAGGCATGATTAAAATTTTTTTTTTTTTTTATATCGTGAGTTTTTGTCTGCTAGAGAGCGCCATATTCAATTTAATGCGATGCCACATAGCCTATAGCCAGCGGACGATCAAGACACTTCCAACGATACCTCATTTGTCCAATTATTAAAAGTAGTTTAGAAGTTATGAGGGAACAGATGAACATACATACATAATACATACCGGTCAAAATCATAACCCTCCTTTTTGCTTCGCCGTAGTCGGGTAGTAAAATAATCCTTTACTAGTGACTAACCGCCACCACCAACCACCACCACCCACCACCACCTATGCGCCACCTAACAACTTTCTTCAGCCGGAAAATGTTGTGTAACTTTTGTCTACCACGAATGGCGACAATAGAGGCTTCAGACGTTACCGAAAAAAATAACTAGTCTGGTTGACATTACGTGGAAGTTTAAAAGAGGCACCGGTAACTGAAAAATTGTGTGGAAATCGGTTGTCATGGTAGGTATGTGTTACGGAGTAATGAGGAAAATGTCGTGAGGAGAGTGAGTATGGATGTCGATGGCTATAAGAGTAGGGGAAGACCAAAGAAACGATGGATGGAATGTGTGAATGTTGATATGGTTAGAAAGGGGGTGACTACCGAGATGACGACTAATAGAGAAGTAAAGACATGTTGCGCCGACTCCAAATAATTTGGGATAAAGGCAGGAGAATGATGTTGGAAGAATATACTACTTTATGTTGTATATAACATAAACATAATCAGCTTATAATGTTCCCACTGCTGGGCCACAGGCCTCCTCTCAGTGAGAGGGAGTGGGCCGTAATCCACGACGCGGGCCCAGTGCGGGTTGGTAGATGTCACATGTCTTCGAATTTTTGGTTCTAGGACATGCCGGTTTCCTCACGATGTTTTCCTTCACCGTTTTTGAGAGCAGTGGTGATGAAATATTTTACACAAAGTAAAGCCCCTGTCTGGGTTCGAACCTACGACCTAGAACTCAGTCGCGGCTGTTACCACTGGGCCACTACTGCTCTGTTGTACATACTGATTTGTCTTTGCGCTAACCGTCCCACAATTTTATATTTTATAATATGTTCACAAATTATGTCCACTTTAAGCAAGTTTTTTCTTAAGAACGAAAGGAACATAGGTAGGAAAAAACTGTAAAAAGCTAGAGGACAATTTATTTATTAATGAGCATATAAAGCTCTTGATTTACCTTTCTTTAGTGAAACTAATTTACTTTTAATAAATTATTAAGAGTCGCCATTTTGGAAAAAAAAAAACTCTTGTACAGAATCAGGGTCATTTCCATGTCTGTACCTCCTTGTCACGTTCATATATGCACTAGTGTAGTCGGAGCAGGTGTAATGCATGTAATTCTAACGCATGTCCAACATTTGCATGCAAATAAGATGTTTGTCCACTTTTCGCTCGCACACCGTCGCGTCGCATTTAATTAGTTACGGCATCTCGGCTAGGTTATATTCCCTCGCTAAATGGAAATGCTTGCTAAGGCTAGAATTTTGAGTTCTGGGAATTACGCCAGTTGTTATATTTGTTTAACACTTTGAGCGGAGCAACGTTATAATACGTCAAATTTGATAAACGCTATTTGACACAACGCTTAATCACGTCAGCAAAAACTATGTCTTTCTTTAAACAACGTGTATAAACGGCTGCGGCTTATACCAATTTCTTCAAGCTACGTCATCGCGCCGTATCACTTTAAATTTTCGGACTGGTAGCGCCACTCCACGTTAGTTTTTTTTCACTTTATAAGGCTACTCACACACATACATTCTAATTACGTATTTTGTATGAGAAAATAGTGCGCCGCGCAACAAACATTTGATACATACCCAGATGCTCCGCTCAGTGTTAAGTAAGACTGAAAGTTACTCGTCTAATCTAGCAACGTCAACGCATTCTTGAAGATTTTTTAAATAATTATCATCATAATAAATAGAACATTACCTGTAAATAATCATGTTCTCATTTAATAGGTACCTTGGTAATGAATTAAAAAAGTCAATATCGATGGATCGATATTGACTAACATCGCTTAAATAAATAATAATAATTAATTGACTATCAAGACTTTTGTTAAGTGAGCAAATAGGTTATTCGGGGTTCCGAATTGAAAGGTGAACTAAGGACGAACTTCTACCGAAATAGAAAAGGTTTTCGTGCATTGAAGAAAAAAAAATGTGTAATTTTTTAATTAAAATATCTCGCAAAAAACACTTATATTTATTTAGTACTTTAAGTACACAAATGTACAGAGGCGGACTTAATGCCATAGGCATTTTCTACCACTCAACCTTTGGGTGATTCAGAGACAAACAGTGGTAGATGAAATCAAGAAAATTTATTGATTGAAAATTGAGGAATAAATGTATTGTTAGATACTCCTACCCGGCCCAGGAGCGCGGAGGACGCGGTCACTGAAAGGAGGCTGCCGCAGGCGGCGAGTCAGGCTCTCTGGTTTTTGTTTAGTGGTCTATGCTTTTAGACAGCGTTGCTTGTAGAAGCACTATCTGTCAGCCGTTCGGTGTAATCTGGTATCTCGTTATTTCTTTAATTTGTTTAGTGATGATTTTGTTCCTCTGATTGTAATTTTACGATGGTTGATAATTCTTTTCATAATTCAAATTCAAATAATTTATTGTGGATCATAGGTTCATAAGATGGTGTGTTAGTTACAGGTAAGTCTGCTATGTCCCGCCATTGAGGCATACAAAATTCATGTGATTAGTTATTAGATTATTAAATAATTCTGTTATTTAATTGTGATTTCACTTCTGTCCTAACATCAGAAGTGGGATAATAATCCAACCCCAATTTAGGCCCCTTGACTAGTTGGAATTGCATAACAGAGGAACTTTGTCGTTACCCACGTGTGTTTTTCTGTTTGTTTGTTGTTTTGTGCATATTGAACTTATTTTGACGGGTGAATATGCGCAACACGCATAGTTCACGAAGCAGATCGCACCGACGGCATTGTAGGCGTGATCGGTCACGAGATAGCTTACCAAAAAACCTCGGAATAGATCACGTAGTCGTCGCGAACGGACTACTTCTAGAGTACGATGAAACGGGACGCCGCCGTTTGCGTCATACATTGGCCATACACCGCGGTCTACCCCTGCAGAATCGCGAACGCTAGACACAATCTTATCCCGTCTGGAAACGATCGAGAACAAATTCACGTCTACCCGTTCCGCAACCGAACCCAACGGCGCCGTCCGAGGCTCAAGCTGAAGTAGATGCGGTCCAGTCCATAAATCCGGGACGTTCCCATTATTTTGTGTCAAACTTTGACCCGTCTATCCATGACGTGGACTCTTGGTGTGGATCGCGCACAAATAACCAATCGCTGGGACGACAGAGAATGCCTGTCACGCGTAGCCGGATGTCTGAAAGGCGACTCGAGAATTTGGTTCAACGAATGGGTAACCTCTGATAGTGTGGATTAGCTTTAAACCCGAATTCAAACCACTTTGCCCCGAAAATTAGATTACGCGACATAACTTTTTGAAATGATGAATCCGACGTCTTACAGATTCACGTCGTACAAGACGTACCCTGCTCCGCTTGCGCATTGTCAAAGGCCTATTAATGACGCAAATAGTGGTCCACGGCATAGACGATGCACAAGTGCGGGCTACGTCTTACGCAACCCTTAATTACAGTTGAGTTTGCTAATATAGCACTAGAGGCTGATTTCGATTAGTAGCAGCCGCGTTTATGGGTACTTAAAAATGCTATATCGTTTGACAAGTTCGCCTATTGTGTATCAACGCATCATCAACTAAACGCTGCGCAAGTTCGTTGACGCAGGACAAGTTCTGGTCTACATAGACGATGTACTGTTGATGAGCGCTACAGTGGACGAAGGTGTCGACCTGTTGCGACACTGTGGTACCTACTTACGACTTTGACCAAGGCAGGGTTGTCGCTAAACGTACACAAGTGTGTCTTTCTCACCACCGAGGTTGAATATCTTGACCGAATAATAAGTCAAGGTCAGGTTAGGCCGAGCCCTCATAATTTCCAGGTCGAGAGGTACGCCCGCACCGTTCTGAACCTTCTTCGCATCGAGACTAATCACAAAGGGGCAGCCTGGTTCGAGACTCCAGCTGACCCTCAGCGTGACCAAACAGAAGACGACTCAGGCGTCGCCGTTGAATCTGCTGGTGGGCACCGACGCGGTGATCCCCGTCATCAGGTCACTGGTCAGTGATGTCGCCTTGGAAGGTGTACAGCCGAATCGTGAAGCACAAAGAGAGTTACGCCAAGCCCGCGCAACTGCTCTAATAAAACAAAACCAGTCACGGCAGGGCGGTTATATAAATCGAAACCGACGCACACTAAATGTTTTTAATGTGAATGGTTTGGTTTTCGTCATTAAATTTTCGTAGGCAACTGGAAAGATGCACGGGATGCGAGGGCCTAACACGGGATGAGTGGGCGGTATTAGCTGCGCTTGTTGACCGGCTCCTGTGTCAAGACGACGCAAGCTGCTACTCAGTACATGGTACTCTGGAAAGGAGAGTAGTGTCCTGAGACTTGCGCTGCATTCTTCGAGCGTGAGCGTGCTTGCGTACCATGAGAGGTCTGCATTGCCATAGAGGGTTGTGCAGATCTTGGGGTGAGACAGTAGACGGACTGCGAGACGTCTACGTCAGATAAACTGCCAGGTACCTGACCGGTCTCACAGAGATTCGTTCATTCTTCATGTGTTTTGATGTGTAGAGGACGGACTGCGAGACGTTCCTTTCGGTGATTTGGTAATCACCCTACACATTGGGTCGTATAGAGGACGGACTGCGAGACGTTCCTTTCGGTGATTTGGTAATCACCCTATACGATGGGTCGTGTAGAGAACGGACTGCGAGACGTTTCTTTCGGTGATTTGGTAATCACCCTACACGATAGGTCGTGTAGAGGACGGACTGCGAGACGTTCCTTTCGTTGATTTGGTAATCACCCTACACGATGGGTCATGTAGAGGACCGGCTGCGAGACGATCCTTTTGGCGATAAACGCCCTACATTACAGTGAATGAACATGGATCCATGTGGTTGCATGATATATGAATGTCGATGACATGAGTTATGATGTTCTGTGTGATGAATGGAACTCCATGGAGTACTAAGATAACGTCTTGGTATCCCATAGACTATATAGTTACCTAGTCAATTTATGTGTTTGGTGAATGAAAGAAAAAGGCCACTTAAGACGAATTGAGAACAAGCGAAATAATAGGCAGATGTGTTTGCTCTCCGAGAGACTAGTCTTTCTTGTTGGTTTCACAGAAGACAACCTGACTGAAAACATCACTTCCGTTCATCGTGGTGCAGAGCCAGTCGCTGGGCCTTCCCGTCCAGCTGACGCAACCCATGGAGCAGCCATGCAAAGCTAACCGGACCTTTCTGATGCTGTCGAGGACGACGCATGATCAGGAAGGCCGTGTTAGATACCTACTACTACCCGGCCCAGGAGCGCGGAGGACGCGGTCACTGAAAGGAGGCTGCCGCAGGCGGCGAGTCAGGCTCTCTGGTTCTTGTTTAGTGGTCTATGCTTTTTGACAGCGTTGCTTGTAGAAGCACTATCTGTCAGCCGTTCGGTGTAATCTGGTATCTTGTTATTTCTTTAATTTGTTTAGTGATGATTTTGTTCTTCTGATTGTAATTTTACTATGGTTGATAATTCTTTTCATAATTCATGTGATTAGTTATTAGATTATTAAATAATTATGTTATTTAATTATGATTTCACTTCTGTCCTAACAGTATTTAAATAAAAATATACGTATAAACCTATTAAAAACTATAAATATAATGTATATACCTAATTACATATAAATATGCGAATATATTGAAAAGAAATAAGACAAACAATGAGAAAACATTACCGTTGTGAATTGTGTGATACTGCCAGCTTCTTGCGAATGTGCTCGGGTACGAATTACGATAGATCCATCCCGTTCGTGCGTGCTACAGCAAAAATCTAATTTATCCCAAAAGGATACTTACTAACTACATATTTATTCTACGTGTGTCTTGCAAAATAATTTAGTTTTCCAGCTTCATTACACTCAGATTCATAGTGCAATATATGTCACATGGTGTCACCGAGGTAGGTACCTGGCAACATTAATTTCCTGCTACCCGATCGCCGTGACATGTTGCAACCAGGCTGTGAATAATAACAGGAATGAAGGGAAAATTATGTGGTCATGTCCGTATAATCCTTTGAATATTTTAATGTTGTTTGTTTTCATTTTGTTCACTGCGATAACTATTTTGAGTAGGTATAATGGTTTCGCTAATTTTAGGGTGTTTCAGCAGAATAAATCATCTATTAGTAAAAGTAGGGTCTTAGAAAATTTACAGATTTAGTTTTTCACTGATATTTTTTTCCAGATTGCCAGTTTTTCATAATTCACCACTATCAACTGTCAAGTAACCCCCTTACTAATAAACGTTGTATAGCGTCTGTACAGTTACACAACGCTTTGTCTACTTCTTTCGAAAGTCAAATTACTAACGACTAAAAGAGAGAAATCGGTGTGTAACTATTCATCTGATATAATATTTACGTTTGTTAGTAATGGGGTAAGTGATTTACTGTACACCCTTCAGGTACCGAAAGAAATAAAGCAAAGTAGAGAACGGTACCTACATTTTATTTACGACTTCTCAAATACACTTTGACCCCTTGCACTTACGACAACGTTATTTGATTTCCTACTAGTGCTACAAAGTAGCAATAAAATGTTTTTACACTTCACTCTCCATTAAAATAAATCGAAGCACACAATCGATGGGGTACAAATTGTCCCCGGTGAAAGGTCGCCGACTCGAAGGGTTAACAATGAGGCGCCATTATTTCGTGTGAATTGAATTGGCATAGACGATTTAACTTGCTTAAGCTACGCGGATTTGTCGCTTCAATGGCCTCCGGTCGATTCGACCCTCGACTTCAAAAAGCCGACTAGAATTTGTATAGCCTTATAGTATAATCAGTCTTAATGTTTCCACTGCTTGGACACAGGCCTCCTCTCATCGAGAAGGAGTGGGCCGTAATCCACCACGCGGGCCCAGTGCGGGTTGGTATATATTGTATTATAATCTTATGAGGGTTACATTATTTTTCTGTCAAATAAAATGCTTGAACCTTTGTTCTGTGGGCACCGGATACTTTTTTTCGGAAAATCGATACTTTTTTATCGAGATGAAAAAATCAGAAGCTTATTTGATTACCTAACAGAAAAATTCGATTCTGTGCATTGTTTCGTTTTTGTTCACGTACACAATGGCCGTTGTTGGATGTTTATCCCCATATTTTGCTTTATTTTTCAATGAAAGGGGTTGTTTTTTGTTAAAGAACTAGCTGCGCCCCGCGGTTTCACCTGCATAAGTGTCGAGCCCGTGGAAAAATCGGGATAAAAAATAACCTATATACGAGTATTAACCCAGGGTGTCGGCTACCTCCATCAAAATTTTATCAAAATTGGTAGAGCCGTTTGAGCGTGAAGAAGTAACAAACATACATATAAACACACACACACACACACAAACATTCGCATTTATAATATTAGTGTGATTGTGATAGTGTGATATTAAAACATGTTAAATAACTAGATTCATAAATCTGCAACGATATTGACTATTCATCTATCTAAGTATTTAAACCGCTTTTCGGATGTATTCTTGGAGCAACAGAATATTAGTCATCTGCAAAGCATCTCTTTAGAAAAACGGTTCTGATAACTTTTAAAACAATAATAACAACAATACAGACAACAAGTAATCGATAATCCCAATCAGTTCAAACAACCAACCTGTTACTTCGACAGAAATAATGGAAAAAAATAAAATTATGATAAAACTGGGATCCTGCGACCGCCATTTATCAGGGCGAGTGTCAAAAATATCAACGTGCAAGTTTCCCTTAGTGGTTGGGAGGGCCACCAAGATTTATGCGTTGGCCCTCGGATACTGGCCTAGATACTCCTTAGGGAGGAGTGACGAATGTATCTCTCGCAGACTTCAATTGTTTGCTGAAGCGGCTGTTCTAATTTGTGGATCAATAGTTTTGGTAGACCTGTACTTTTTTTTGGGATAGATTAGTAACAAAGACCAAAATGGAAAGTAGAGAGATCAACCCGGCAATGACGAATTGTTTCGAAACAAGAATTTTCGATTTGTTAACACCTACTTCTAAAATATTTTTTAGGCCAAAAAAATATAATATTGTATAATCTCTTAGCAGTAACGAGGGTCGCGTTTTCGTAGGAGCCGCTGAGTTTATGAGGTACGGAAACAACGCTCGCGCTCTACCAAGATAAACTTTTTCTTGTGTGTTACGCGCATACCGAGGAGACCGAGTTTGCGGGGTAATTGCGTAACACATTATCAGTAGCATTGGCTTTCATTTTGACAATTCAACAACATTCATTGCGTTATTTACGCTGTTGTGCAGACAATTTTTTCGAACATATGAAGCAATGGATTAGCAATATCCTTCAAAATTATTCAAATTGAGATTCATAATGTTACGCAATTATGGTTAACTAACTTATCACTTAGAGTTGATTTTTCAATAGTCAGATAACTTTTATCTGAATAATAGATATGATAGTTTGACGTATTTTTTAAACAAAAGCTGTCAATCGTCAATCATTATTCCTCAGATAAAAGTTATTCGACCATTGAAAAATCAGCCCTTAATGGTGTATATTTGATAATGACACTACTAGCCTAATAACCGTATAACCGTCTATTTTATCATTTATCTAGTTATTGGAACGAAGTTATTTAACTTGTGGTAGGAGTAAACTAGTAGAAATCAACACGTAACGAAAAAACTTTATGCTCATGCGACTTTTTATTATATACAGGGTGAAATTAAAAACATGCGACAAATCGAAATGGGAGATTGCACTCATCATTATAGACAACTTTTACTATGGGACCAAACCTGAAATCGCGACAAAAAAATCAGCTGTTCCCTACATTTATGTTCGCATACCTCGTCAAAATGTAGGAAACAGCTGATTTTTTTTTGGCGATTTCAGGTTTGGTTCCTTAGTATGAGTTGTTCTTAATGAGGAGTACGATCTTCCATTTCGATTTGTCGCATGTGTTCAATTACAACCTGTATAGATAATAGAAAGAGACAGAGAGAGAGGTCGTTTTCATGGTTTGCGAGGGTGCTGAAGCCGATAGTGAGGTCAAAATGAAAATCCAAGATGGCGGCTGCGAAATTTTTTCGTAATCTTAAAATTTTCGCAGCTGCTATTGTTCCTGCCGGCGGTCCCCCGACCCCACGTTTTTTTACTGGACCGCGGTAGATTGAGCACAGGCCTTAGATAGGTTAACTAGTACAGTGATTAAGTAAGAAGTAATTATGTAAGTAAGAAGTGATCATGAGAAGGGATTTAATAATATTTCTCTCCAATAAGCCTCAAAAGCTATACAGCTATACCCGAGTCTACAGTTAGAACGTGAGGAGAAAGAAAATGAGGCAAGTAAATATTCTTGTTGTGAACAAAAATATTTATTATTTTATTGATTATTTTTTTCTCATAAGTCATAAGTAATTTATTTCTTAACAAAATTCATTGTGTAGAAAAATTATGATGCTAAAATGAAGAAAAAAAAAATAATAATAACAATAACTAATTTTTACAATAAAAAAAAATAACAATAATAATCTTAAAAAATAAATAATAATGTCAATATGTAAATAATAAAATTAATAGTCACTTAATCTTAAAATTAAAATTCTGAATAAAATGTAAATGATTATCACATTAAAAAATAAAAAAACTTAAATACATTATATACATTATTGCCATATGTCAGCTCATGAACTCTTCAATACTAAAATAGCCCTTCCTCAATAAATATGTCCTTAATTTGTTTTTGAATAAATTTGCAAGAGTTATGGTTTTAAATTCTAACGGCAACTTGTTGTATACCAAGACGGATTGATATCTGGGACTATGTCGAACCACTTTTAATTTTGGTTGAATTGTATAGGGCAAGTCTTACTCGTAGAAAATACGAGTACTATGTCTAGCTTGTCGTTGCTCTTCAGTTTCATATTCTCATGTATAGCCTCATTTTCCTGTTTTTATTAAACGTCTTATGATGAACTTCAAACGGTTATGCCACCCCGCTTCAACGCTTATTTTGTCAAAAATAAATAAGTGTCAAACTATAACATCTCTTATAAGTCAACCTGCCCCGCAAAAAGTTAGTCAACCAGCCCCAAACGCCATTTTTCTTTTTTACGACCTGGCTAACCTAAACACCACTGACTTCGATTTGAAAATAACAGTGTGTTATATGTTCCATAAATCTTATACAACCTTTTGTATTATTAGGAAAGTAGTTTACCATCAATGTGTAGGCTTTACAACAAAAAAATATATGATAGTGAAATTTCAAACTATTAACTCAAACGGCGGCGTGCGACTGTAATGCCGTGCTTTGTACAGACGCCAGCACATCAACCTACTACAATCTATCAAATTTCTTTAATAGATTTTCACCTTTATCACTAAATCATAAGGTTTAAAGTTGATTGGGAAAATTTGACAGTTTTGGGTAGGTTAATGTGCTGGCGTCTGTACAATAAATTTGAGGGGTATCGAGATGCATGTTCGAGTGCGGTTGGATGACCCAAGTCATACTACTGACAAGTTTTTGGCACGAGAGACCGGGGCTGGTTGCCCATAGGGGTGCAAACGTAGACTTGTACCCCTATGGGCAACCAGCCCCGGTCTCCCCTACTGTATTATTGGTAATAATGGATTTCAATAATCGAAAACTTATTGGTGGCAGTAGGTACTGTAGAGCTTCTGTCCTCTTTTGAGATAGTGGCCTATAATATTTGAAGGCATATTCCATTCGAACGTTTAAGCATGTGTCATTGAGAGTCGTAGGTTTGACGTGTAATAATTATGATGAGCAAATTTTATATATTCGATGAAATACTCCTAAAATAATATCCTATGAAAGCTAATAGGAGTTTCATTCAAGTAAAGTAGCGCCCCTCTGTAGTTAACCCTACGTTGAGTCCACAGGACTCTCTACATTACCGTCCGAATCCAGAGATACAATAGGTATATTTTTAAAGTTGCCGCACTACATTAAATTCGGGAGCCCGTTTAGCTGTCTATCAGTGGTCTCGTTGTGGCGACGCGGTTTACTAAGTAGCGGTTAAAGGGTTAATGCGAGTTAATGAAACTGGCCAATTGACGTCGATTATGTTCGACATAATATCACCACAATTATGATTGAGTATAGCGTATAGCCAAGGACGCTTTTGATGTTTCCTACTCTTAGAAACAGGATAAAGGATGGTGAATTGAAATAGGTCAGGTACTCACGGGATGCTGGGAGCCAGGAGATCACCACACTGTATCATTAGCAGTTGTATTCGCGATATTTTGGTGTTTTTTAACCGCGCGCGCATGTTTTGTGGCCGGCCGGCGTTTTTGGTGAGTTGGAATAATATCAATACTTGAATGTATATTGTGTATTTCTGTAGGGGTATTAATAATATAAATCACAAGCATAATAAAGTTTCATAATCTAGTTAGTGGGTACCGTACTGCTCTCCTAGATAAGTTACAAAATAACCTGAGTTTAGGAGAGAAAGTTTCGATCCCCGACATAAATTATTGACTTTAGCACGGTGTTAAATATGTATATTATACACATGTAATCATTACAGCAAGCTACACAATAAGTGACAAAATTAGGTTATTAAACAACAAAAAAAATCAAATCTAAAAATAACAATTTTAGAATATACAACTTTATAAATAAAAAAAAAACATAATAAAAAATGTCCAGTATGTTGGTGTGGTGTGTATATTGTTAGCGTGGTGAGTATTTAATGTTTCTTAACATGTCAAGCGAAAAGTTAAACTGACTAGGTATTGCAATTATGAAGAAAGAAAAACATCTTCATTTTGTTACTTATACAGTCGTAAAAAATACATTGTTTTTAAAATTATTTAATTAAATAGGCATCGATAGATTCTGAGAGGAAAAAAAATTGTAGCAACTTTGGTGTAGCTATAAAGCTTGACTCGGTGGAACGCAGAGCTAAGAGGCTCATTGGCGACGTAAAACTGGTGGATGCTAAGCTTCACAGCTTGGCTCATCGCCGCAAGGTTGCCTGCCTGTCGGTCTTCTACAGATTGTACTTCGGTGAGTGTGCCCGAGAACTCCACGACCTCATTCCACCGGCGCGGCCCCCTTCTACCTTCGGACATCCAGGCGCACTGCAAGTTACCATCCCTACCTGGTTGCTGTTCCACCAATTCGCACTAAGCGTTTGCAAATGTCGTTTATAATGCGCACAGCAAAAGAGTGGAACTCTCTACCTGCGTCTGTTTTTCCGAGCGCATACAACCCGAATCTCTTTAAAGTGAGAGTGAACAGGCTTCTTCTGGGTAAGCTCGCTCCATCGTCGACTTTGTCTCTGTTACCTTTGACCTAGGCTAGAGTCAAGAGCAAGCCCATTTCAAATAATAATAAAAAAAAAGTAGTACCTACCTTACTTGCTAGTCGAAATCGAGAAATTTGATAATTCAACATTCCTACTCCTGCAAGCAGTCAGACACTGGTGTGATCCGGTTAGAAATGTATATAGCGTACAGACATATTGAGACTTTCAGGTTTGTTTCTATGGATTGACAATCCTGCAAGCAGTCAGGCACTGTTGCGGTCCGGTTAGCCAAGATGACACGTGTAAACGTATGACCTTGGCTGGATATAGACCTGCACATACTCATGAATAGTACGCACACATACCTATACCCCTCCTTTCTAACTCACAAATTCAATTCGTATTCCACAATTTTTCAAACTTGCGTACAAACATCCGATACGGTTTACCAACTCAATAATTCTCCATTGCCCCAGAGACCAGACCAGGCCAACTTGTGAGAATAAACCACGAAATACTTTGCTATTTCATATATTTTCCATGTGATGCATTGTTTCCATGTATGGGAGCATATTCGATATCAATTTGGCAAGAAACCAGCGTCATCTGTGTTGCGATGCCGCAGTTGTAAATCAAACACATTATTTATCTTAAAAGGACGCTTCAGGAAGTGACGGGTCCAAGTTATAAACGTGCGAGAACATAATCAAGAAGGTACTTACTTAAGGTGAATGGGTAGTTGTAGCCCGCGAAATTCAATTTTTCTTACGTTTTTTGCAATTTTCAGGTCAGTGTCAGGTTGTATCTTGATCAAAATATGATTCGCGACTATAACCGGTACGTATTTACAGAATTATAATAATTAGAATCATTAATAGTACATCTTTCTAAGTTAGATTTCTACCGTTAAGAACAAATCTCGTATGGAAAAGTGTTTATGGTAGAAATCTAACTTAAAGAGATATATTAATGATTCTAATGACTATGATTCTGTAAATACATTTCCATTATAGTCGTGAATCATATTTGGATCAAGATACAACCTGATACTGATCTGCAAATTGCAAAAAACGTAAGAAAATTTAAATTTCGCGGTCTACCATGGCACATTCACCTTAATCCCTGCCATGTAGGATATTGAAAAATAGATATTAGCTCTAACTTAGATTATACCACAAAGCTTTACAAGTCTAAATTCTGGAAACTTATTAAATTGTAGAAAAAATACGCGTTTTTTCACACACAGATATTACAAATATATATGACTTATAGTATTGTACACTTGTTACTATAATTTACATCATTTGTAAGGTTTTTCCGTTACTTAGAGTGTTATATGGCTTAGAGTTTTATGGTACACGCTCTTAGTAATATTTACTTTGTAAATTGTAATTGTGAAGTTCTGTGATAAAGGGCCCAGGGTTTGTTGGAAATTAAATTTACAAAAGATTTTTAATTAAATCTGTTACAAAAAAAATGTCTGTTTCCCTATATCCACTTGACCGTTCGAGTTTGACTGCTGCCACGCCTTGAATGTCCACCCGCGCGATCGAAAGGAGAATGGCAGAAGTTCATAGAACGCTGGCATTAAACTTTTTTAGTTTCCACAGAAATAAAAGTGGCATGGTTTGATAGGGAATATTATGAGCTTTTGTTAAAACAATAAATAAAAAATAATAACAATGGGGTTAAAGAGAAATCTAAATTTTTGTAAAAGTGAGGTTAAGTGCATTAATGTTTGTACTTTAATAGGTTATTTTACCTCCATTACTATTTTAACGCATAAATGTTTATTGTATGCATAACATATTGCTAATTATGCTTTGTAATGACTTCAAAAATGATAAATAACTAATTGTTGAAGTTTGTTTAGTTCAATGATTTACCCACTGATCATAGACCTAATGACAGTTTCAAGTGTAGGTACTCGGTCAGTTTTAATTAAACTCAGTAGTCACAGAAAACTCAGGAGACTCTAGAGACTCACTTATTGGAATCTAAGCATAAATAGGAATAATAATCAATAAGAATAATAATAAAATAATAATCTAAGCATACAGGAAACGTCGAGGTCCAAGTCTAGCAACAGTCGTTCAGAAAGGTAGGAGTCTTCGAAATCCAAAAGCAAGCCAGGTCGTTGTAAAAATCCACGTAAAACTTTGGGCGCAAAAAATATTCACACCAGCACAAAATAGTAGCGAGCGAGTGAATGTGACTTGTGAAGTTTTGTGTGTCATCTTAGTCTATCAAAAAGTACTATGTGGTCATCTTCTAAAGAGTCATGTTTGTTTGTTTGCCATGACAACACTGTCATATAGTATAACAAGTCCAAAAAGCCTTGTTTCCGGCTGCTCAACTTACTCATATTTAACAAGATTTAATCCCAATTCTCAATAATCAAGTTAATCTGGCTATCAATACATAAAAATAAACGCTTTTTTTTTAAATAGCTTTGAATTCTGTACCTTTCCAAAATTAGCAATGCCAAAAACTGCCATCTCCTTTTCCTCGCCGTGCACCCCAGCCATTTTTAACTTACAGGGTGTAAATTGTAATTGTAATGTTTTGTGGTATAGGGTTTTGTTGTAAATTACATTTAAAAAGGATTTTTAATTAAAAGTGGTAGAAAAAAACATACTGACATGAAAATTTTCCCATATTTAGCTCATAGTCATGACATGACAATTTTCCCATAGCTCATAGCCATTCATGACTATTTTTGGAGTAGTAATCAGTTTTTTCTCGTATACGCTGTCCGTTTATCTAATTCGCGTGCTCCTATGACTTTGACCTCCTCGCAAAGGGACGAAACACCTAAATCTTCCGGACAATAATGTTTCCAGATAAAAACGGGCCTGATAACGAGTGTTATACTGGGCCTCTAATGTACACAGAAGGCCGTTTTACAAACGTTTTAAATAATCACAATAGGTCCGGTTTTGTTACGCATTTAGATTTTTTGTGTTCAAAATTGTCTGAATTTGTTATAACATTTCGTGGATGGGTTTTTTGTTGTAGGTATAAAATTTATAAAAAATAGCTTTTATTTTCTATGTGAAAATGTTGTCTCGTCATTATGAAATAGCCAAATTCCATGGTTAGGTATTTATTGGTGAAATCAATTTTATCTCAAGAGATCAATAGTATTCATAAGATGTAGAATAGCTAGGTAGGCTAACCCTTTTAGGGGAAAAAATGGGTTATAAATTGAGTCTCAGAATCTGGAAAGTGCTCAGTATAGTCGGCTGCCCGAATGTAACTAGGTAAGTATTCTCCGTACCAACTAGGTACCTACTAGTTAGGGTGGAAAAATATGAATGTCCACTATCAGTACCTCATTTCGTATAAAATAAAATGTGTTAAAATCATTTTACAGAAATAAATCAAAAACATATTTTTGTTCTCTATCTTCGTATGTGTTAGTGCTGAAGTTGAAAATGGAATAATATTTTGCACCAAGGTCAAAGTATTTCTTTCAAATAGGCACATAAAAGGTGAAGGAAAACATTGTGAGGAAACCGGCATGTCCTAGAACCCAAAATTCGATGACATGTGACATCTACCAACCCGCACTGGGCCCACGTGGTGGATTACGGCCCACTCCCTCTCACAGAGAGGAGGCCTGTGTCCCAGCAGTGGGAACATTATAGGCTGATTATGTTATGTAGGCACATAAAAGGTATTTTTGAACGTCAAAATTTAAAATAAAATATAATAATTGATTTCAGTCGCCCCTTCCAAAAGGTACTTTTCGTATGGAGAAGACTGGGCAAGAAACTTCACCGTTACTCTTTTAAAAGGTTTTTGAATATTTTGTATATATTAATTTTATAATTAGGTACATATACATATGTGAAGATGATGCAACTACAATAAAATTACTGTACCATAATAGGTAAAAGGATTAAAAATGAAGCCATGGCAGATAAATTAATTTGTTATAGATAGTATTCACATTATTTACAAACATTGTAAAGGTAGATTCATAAAAAAATAACAAGTAATAAGTCAGTCTGTCAAAGTAATAAATTTTACGATTAAATTAGCAACCAGTTTGATTTTGTCTAGACTATAGATTGTCCTATGGGGTAGGATCAGCATGTTCCCAAGCATTCTTATCTTGGATTTAATCTCTAATTTGGTATATGCTTGTGTACAGAGTACATCAAAACCCATTATAATTCATGGAGGTCTACTATTAATAATAATTTCAGCAAAGGTCGAAAAATATTGTATAGATTTCACCATAGTCTGCCATCGCAAAACTTTTAACCGCTTGATAACCTTTGGATTCTTTTCAGATTCCATTCAACCCCACATTTACTTATTTTATTTTCGTATGAGCTAAAATATTTATTTAAAAAAAGACTCCCATTATTCTTTGAAACGTTAACGTAAAAGATTTATGTGCACAAGCGTATCTAACAAAGCATAGCATTTTATTTTGCAAGGTATCTCAAATGCATTTTTAAGTATTTTAATGGCCCTAAGAAAGCTTACGTAATTTGTTTTTAAAATAATTCATTGTGTGATTTGATAAGAATTTTATAAGAATAAAAAGCAAGTTCTCAATTTTACATTTTTTTGGGAGTTTGACTGAAACGTTTCATTACATTTTAGTTGCCTAGCGAGGTTTGGTTAACCAGGTGACACTCTAACGGCCAGTTTCTTCATTAACAAAATAAAATATATTATTGACACACAAACTTGAAATAAAATCAAATATTTATATAAAACCACACATTAATTATATGCCGTTCAACCTCTCGATCTAACGCCAGCAAATCATCATATTACATAATCTGTGAATACTAATCAGGGAGGATCCCGGAACATATGAAACAAAATTAATATGTATCGCGGTTCGTGGATTTCCCTAGTGATGTCGTGTCAAATATAACTTATTAGAATCGCGGGTAGGGATGTCAGGTATTCGACTGAATTTTTGAAGTGAAACTGCTTTACGCACGCTTGACTTGGGGAGTAAGCTGGCGAACGCGTGACGTGAGCGTTACGAAAAGTGTGATCGGGCGAGGCGAACGGGAGTTGAGTGGGGGATATAAGCAAGAGAAAGCAGTGCGCGCGCACATTTTCTTTCTCTCTTCCTCTCATAGCCAAATACGTTTGAAGTTTCACTTCAGTCGTGTGGTCATAACCACACTCGGTTTTTTTTTGTTTCATCGACTAATGGCCGAACTAAATAACCTATTTTCAGTTAGAGACAGATCGCTACTGATGGTAGCCTGAATAATCATTAACTGCCAGTATCATAATTATAATCATGCAGATCGCCACTGATATAGATTATTGGGACATTAAAACCAGAGATTGATAGGTATTTCTACCTCCAGTATGCCAAAACTGGTAATAGATAGGTAATTGGGTTCGGCCGTTAAGGAGAATCGCAGGTTTTAAGTTACACTAATTTTGACTAATGTATAATTTTAAGATCTATTTAGGTACGATGGGACTGGCATACACAGTTGTGTAAAAGTCCCTAATAAAAAAAAAAGAAAAAAAAAAGATCTATTTATTTCATTTGAATAAACTAGTGCGGGGTATTTGTTTAAGTATTAGTTATAAAAAAAGGAATTAGACAAGTATTTTTTCACAGCATCTAAGCGAGAATGTGGAGTAAACTGGTTACATATTGGGAATTAATGAACGAAGGAATTAGCCAGACATATTGTTATTGTGAGTAATAAATCAGTTTGGCCTAGCTTGTAACTGAAAGTTAGCTGAACTTATTTCGCCGAGTACAGATTCTGCGAATAAAGTTATTATTTTAGTAGAGAATATAATAATACGACTTTTCCCACAACTAATAATAATGTGTTTCGAATAATAATGATATGTAGGAATGGAACGTTGATGAATGCATGTATATAGATAATGCTAGATTGTGTGAAAGAGCTGAATGTTAAAAGGTGTAAGTGAGACAGATGATGTATGCCACAGACGAATGAAAGCGCTGAATGCTAAGGTGTTAGTGAGACTGATGACGTATGCCAAAAACGTATAAAAGACCTGAATGCTAAGGTATAAGTGAGACGGATGACGTATGCTTGGGATGACGTGGAGAGTATTTAGAAAGGCAGAATGACAGTCAGCTTTTGAATGACGGAGTTCTTTGTATAACAATGTAGGATGAATGTTTTGAATGTACGAGATGAGGAATGGAACGTATCGCATGAGAGAGGGAAGGAACGATAGTGAGAAAGAGAGAGGAGAGGAATGGCGGATAAGTACTGGAAGGGAACGTTAGTCATACGGTGTAGAACAAAAGACGGTAAGATTTAGTAGTTTAAAATTAAGAGGATTTCCATTTGTATCGATGAGAAGATAAAATAAACCACCTGTAAATTGTTTTGAAAGCATTTTACTTGCCCCACAATCCCCCACACTACAATAATAAACCAGTCTACCGTATTCATTTTACTTTTCCTCTGATCTCAGCCCTTTAATTCCCACAAATATATGAAAGATTTATTTCCATTTTTAACCGACTTCTAAAAAAGGAGGAGGTTCTCAATTCGAATGTTTGTATTTTTTAACTAATCAAGCCACGCTTTCCCCATTCAGTGTCACAATTGAATAAATCGACTATACATATTTTTTAATTTGCGTCGCGCATCACTTGTGACACATGTCAGGATAAAGTTAACTGTGAAGGGGTATCGCGATGAACCGAAACCCTTTGAACGCCGAATGGTGTCAAAATTAATTTGTTCACATTTAAATACATATGTGGATACAGCGGAGAATTAGGCTACACGAAATTTTGTATATTAATTGAATTTTATGCAAATTGTTGAAACAAAAATATTTGAAGGGATATTTGGAGCGGATTTTAAAATAGATTGATTAATTTCAGAGTTGTAAGAATGGACAACGAATTACGGTCGAAATTTTATTTAAAATGGTGTGAAAAGTATACTTCTTATATTGCCGAATCGGCAAAGGATGGAGCTTATTTTGGTACCCCACACTAAATCCACTAATAGCCATTTGTAATACACCGTTGAATAGCTCTTTTAAAACTGAATGAAGGTACAATGGCGCCTAATTCCAAATCCTTGTCCGTTCAGAGTTATACTGTGCCAAACAATGCAGTTTTCACAATACTAAAATAATGTTATTTTTGTATTTTATAATTCACTGCCCTTTTGAGCATCGTTAGGAATGCATAGATATCACAAGCCAGTAACCGATCATGGGTTCACATGACTCCCCCTCCCCCCTCCTTCTAACGGTAAATCTTAGGTTTCTATCGGTAAGGGAAAAGTTGCCATTTTTGACTTTTCTGGTACTCTAACCTCAGTTGGTCCAAAATAATCTTTGAATCCTTATACGAAACTGCTTAGATTGGAAACATAAAAATAAAATAAAAGAACGTTTTTCTAGCAAACTATTTTTTTTTTCTTTTTAAATCGGTGAATACCACAGTACTACTTCGCGTGCCAAAAATCGCACCAGTTTACGATCGAAAATCATAAGCCGCCACTTTCGCGCTCATTCCTGCGGACTGCTGGCTGGGTGAGCGTGAGCGAGAGAGCGGGAGCTTGTGACGTCATAGTAGGTAGTCGAAAAGTGGCACGCTTAGTTTTCATACAGTTCGTAATACTTACGTTATCTAGGTATATTTATCATTTTATTATATATCTGTGGTGTTAGCAATTACTCAAGAATTTAAGGATTGTCTCCTAAGAACGTTTTTCTGTAGCTATACCGATTAAGGTAGCTTCCCTTAATGGCTCGTCTCAACTTCTACCCTGTATTACTCATATCGGACAAGGAATCAAGACAAGGGTCATTGAAATTCTTGTACTAAGTATGAATACCTGTGTAATGATATGTGTATAATTTATTCCTATCGGAGCGGGTACCAGCTTCCATACATTTCGTGGCATCATTTAAGATGCTGACATCTGTCAGGCAGGACGACACATCAAAATTTTCTGTTTTTATATAATTTTAATGTATTTATTTTGAAAAATTCATTAAGTCTCAAAGAATGTGCGCAATTTGGATGGAGTAGTGGAACTGTGGAGCTGACGCTGCCTGCGTGAGCGTGCGCGTTCCATCGCCACCCGTTCGATGTCCACCGCGCACAGGATGGATTAAAACAGCACATGATGTAATTTCTTGCTCCGTTGGTGTAATTGCTGTATGGCGTTCCAGTAGGAGGATAAATAAATAAATGCTGTCTGCTGTCCACAACCACAGTGCAGTGTTCTTGTAATACGTTTGAATACATTTATCCCTGGTTGCCTATAACTTAAGACAAATCTAGCAGTAGCCTATTCTACTACAAGGAAGGCAAATTTAGGCGAAAGTGTAACGGCCTGGCCACGACCTCGCTGCTATCAGCGGCAGATTAGTGCGGGGCGGCGAGCGGTAAAAACAAATATACCAAAATGTATGAACCATGACACGACGACGCACCGCTTGCAGCGTCAACGCTAGACAAAAGAAACCGCGTCGCTTGCCGCTAAGCCAAAAGTCGTGGACAAGCGGTAACAGATTCAAGTGTCGCAAGAAAATTTACTGACAAATCGGTATCATAAAAGAAGTAATTTTTAAAGAAACAGGTTTGTTGTAGTTTCACTGGGAACAATATCTAGGTATCGACATTCCAAGGTACTCGTAGCTGAGAGCTGAGAATCAATTGTAGGAAGTAGGTCACTGCGGTTCTAGTAAGCGTTTATTCACTGTAGCGATAGGTCACACCTACATCCAGGAAAGTATTGGTTCTCAAGAGCGAGTATGTTGAGGTCGTAACAAAGAAACGAAGAAAATGTTTTTATTCTGCACAAATAAGACGCACATTACAAGAAAAAGACAAACAAAATACACACTCAAAGACAAAGTAGCCAAAAGCCTCGTATTCAAAACCTTAAAAGTTAAAAGTTTGACAGTGATGTCGACTGCTTGATATCAGGGCAGGTCAAAATTTAATGCTCTACAGTTAAGGTGAATGTGCCATGGTAGACCGCGAAATTTAAATTTTCTTACGTTTTTTGCAATTTGCAGATCAGTGTCAGGTTGTATCTTGATCAAAATATGATTCGCGACTATAACAGGTACGTATTTACAGAATTATAATAATCAGAATCATTAATACATCTTTCTAAGTTAGATTTCTACCGTTAAGAACAAATCTCGTATGGAAAAGTGTTTATGGTAGAAATCTAACTTAAAGAGATATATTAATGATTCTAATGACTATAATTCTGTAAATACGTGTCTATTATAGTCGCAAATCATATTTTGATCAAGATACAACCTGACACTGACCTACAAATTGCAAATAAAAACCGGCCAAGTGCGAGTCGGACTCGCCCATGAAGGGTTCCGTAGCAGCAAGTAACATAATATAAAAGTTCTTGTAGTTCGTTGTAACTTTGTGAAAGGTAAATTGCGGTTTTCGATTTATGACGTATTAAAAAAAAAAACTACTTACTAGATCTCGTTCAAACCAATTTTCGGTGGAAGTTTACATGGTAATGTACATTATATATATTTTTTTAAATTTTATCATTCTCTTATTTTAGAAGTTAGAGGGGGGGGGGGGACACACATTTTACCACTTTGGAAGTGTCTCTCGCGAAAACTATTCAGTTCCGAAAAAAATGATATTAGAAACCTCAATATCATTTTTGAAGACCTATCCATAGATACCCCACACGTACAGGTTTGATGAAAAAAAATTTTTGGAGTTTCAGTTGTAAGTATGGGGAACCCCAAAATTTATTGTTTTTTTTTTTCTATTTTTGTGTGAAAATCTTACTGCGGTTCACAGAATACATCTACTTACCAAGTTTCAACAGTATAGTTCTTATAGTTTCGGAAAAAAGTGGCTGTGACATACGGACGGACGGACAGACAGACAGACATGACGAATCCATAAGGGTTCCGTTTTTTGCCATTTGGCTACGGAACCCTAAAAACGTAAGAAAATTTAAATTTCGCGGTCTACCACTGCGCATTCACCTTAACAGGTTAACACCAAGACCATAGTTTATATTTTAGCTTATATTATGTAAATATTTAATTTTTGGAGAAATAAAGACCAAAGACAATACATATTGCGTAATTAATATGCGTTGCGACACTGGCAAAGGACAACACACAAACAAAACAAATTCCGATTGCCCGATTGCAGAGTGGAAATGATCTACTTTCGTAACAAACAACAATTACAAGTAAGATTAGGCCGTAACATATCTGTGCAAGAGGCCTGAGAAGCAGTTCTCGTAATTCTAAGAACGTTCACAGTCCGATCTGTCTCAATCTGCCAAAAATACCTCTACATTTTTGACAAGTTTTTGACATTGATTGTCGCTGAGGTGACATTGCGACTAGGTTTAGAATGTTTTTATAATTACAAAAATTGGCCTTCAGGTCTTATTAACTTGACAAAATTATAACTACAAAATACGATTCCCGTCAGTAGGTGATTATAATGTGCTGGTGTAGTATTGAATATGCTTGTGCCTACTGACTATTGATTTGTTACAAAATAAATTATTAGAACGAAGTTCGTCAACGCAGCTTACGATAGGAGTGAACTGGTAGAAATCGTGACGTACCGAAAAAGCGTTATGCTTTCTCCGTGCGACATTCTCTCTCTCTGTCTTTCTCTCTTTCTATTATATACGAGTTTGTGTGCGTGCGAGTATCGCGTATGGAACTTCGTTCTTTACGGGGAATCCCCGACCGCACACGTTTAATGCGTAAAGAAAATTTAAAATAATCCTACACAGAGTTAAAAACGATCCACATGATCAATAATTTTTAATTCTTTGTGGCATAAATAGAACGTTCAGAATTGGACGCGATAGACTCAATTGATTGAACAATCTAGATGTGTAGATGCTTCCCTACGGATGTTTTAGTACCTAATTATCATCATCGGTACACCGTCTTGTTTGCCATCGAAGTGTCAATTACTGAACACATTTGGCATCCCCCCCTAGGGGCGGAGAGAGGGTACCGCGACACTAATTCAATCAATTTGGCGGATTGATACATCGTGTACCGTATAACCTCCATCGGAGGTAATGCAGTGGTTAGTTGACGCCCTTAGGGAAATTAACATTACAAATGTGACGATTCAATATACATAAAGGTGTTTGTATGAGATTATATTAGTCGGAATACTAGTTAGTAAATGTACAGGTACATGTTCTTTTGAAAAGAGGTCATAGCCATTTCTAATGTTATTGAGAACTTTCTGACATAACCCAAGTAGTTTTCCGAGTGGAGCAAACTCGAAGTAGGTTTGATTTCTGTTCGAATCAAAGTATTTTTCTATGCCCTAACACAGTATGTGGTTGTTCCGAATATCATGGCTGTTTAAAAAAGTGGTTTGCACAAACTGGAACTCTCATGCATGGTATGTTGATGTAAATTCAGACGATTACACGTAATAATTATACACGTACGTGTGTATTATTTTTATTATAGTTATAATATTCCTCCAACATTACCATATCGAACACAGAAGAACTTATAAATAACGGTGGCCGATGCAAAGTTTTTCGAAAATTAATATCAGCATCGATTCGAACCCTCGGCCACGCTTTGCCGGTGTCGCAAATTCTTGTGTGGTCCAAGTCTCGAACGCCAAGAAGGTAAATAATTTTACTAATACAATAATCACAACTCTCAAGAATAAGACAACCAATGCCCACCCAATTTTTACAAATGGATAGGGAGCTGAAGAAAATATTGTTAGAAAGGGCTTGCTAGCCAGTTGCCTACCCTAATATTATTGAGTGTCTTGTTTTAACGAAGGGGAGGTCAAAACTTGCAATACAAATAAATGTTACAGCGTAGCATATGAACTCCTCTGTCGTTGGAGCACTCCGTGGCTCTGTCACTGGTTTGACAGCCCGTCAAGATGGAATATGACACATGAAATATCTGACTTGCCAAAGGCTCCGTTACGTGTATACAATATTGTGTTATGTATGGGGCTTGTGGCTAAGAAATAACAGCTGCACGGTTCGATCGATCAGGTTAAGCTACGCTTGCCGCAGTTAGTCCGTGGATGGGTGACCATCTTTACATACCAAGACCCCTCCGTGGTTCGGAAAGCACCTTAAGCCGTTGGTCCCGGCTGTCATTCGTGAATCTTTGACAGTCGTTACGGGTCGTCAGAAGCCCGAAAGCCTGACAACCAGTCTTACCAAGGGGTATCGTATTACCCAATAACTGGGTTGTGGAGGTCAGGTAGGCAGTCGGTCCATGTAAAATACTGGTATTCAGCTGCATCCGGTTAGACTGGAAGCCGATCCCAATATAGTTGAGAAAAGGATAGGCCGATGATGACGATGATGTATGGCAATAATTAAGGAAGTTACCCTCGAAAAAGTTGTCGCTTCACTTGGCTACTGTGCCATCGGTGTAGGGGCTGGGGGACCCCCTGTCTTTGTTTTGACGTTACTACGATACAAAAAAAAAACCTAAGGCACGATGACAGTTAAAAAAAAAGGGAAATTCGCTCATAACTTGCGCCACGTCACAATTTGCAAGTTTCGTGCTTACAGCAAGTTGTACGGAACCCGAGCCGGGGGCATTGCTTTCTTTGTAGTGTTTATTTAGATCCACCATTTTTCAAGCCCCTGCCATTTCTTACGAGGTTTGCTAAGACTTTCGTGACAACAGTTGTTTCAAAATGCTGATATTGTAAAGACTTCTTTTATTGAGGAAAACATGTAGTGTATTTTAAAAATGCAGGTGATTAGGTAATATGATTACGAAAAAAGTGGGGCGTTTTCATGAAAAAAAACTTGTGTTTTATATTTGTATATCCATTTACTAACTTTTGCGCGCGGCTGAAGTCGCGGGCCTAAACATACCACCTACCTTTTTACTTTTTGTAACTTTATTCTATTTACCTGTCATTACAGGTAAATTAATTATGTGATAGATACATGGTTCTGGTTGATTTCCCTCTCACCGAGAGGAGGCCTGTGTCCCAGCAGTGGGACATGGTTCTCACATATTTACAAATTTTGTACATGTAGATGATTTTTCTATAACAAGTAATAATTTATTGAGTGAGTAAGTAATCACAGAATGTAATATCAATGTCATACAAAATAATAAATTATACAATTAAATTAGCAACCAGTTTGATTTTGTCTAGAGTCTTGTCATCAGCAACTGTGCAAAGTTTTCAATTTAAACCAAAAAGCTTTCTGCTTATAGTTCCATTTGTATCAAAGGCTTACTTTTTCCGCTATTTCTCAATTTCCCGCGTGGTGGTATCAAGATAGCACATACATGTATGTTTTTTTTAGTTTCGGAACGGCGTGAGAGCCCTATCTAAATTAGTTTTCTCAGTTTAGTAGTTTTTACGGGGTGGATGTGTAAAAAGTGCATGATAAAAGCAATGGCGAAAATGTAGAACGAATTTCTTTCAGATATATGTGCGCGAATGTTTACTTACAGTCAGTTTGTTAACATTTACCTTAGTATTGTCTAATTCAAAGGCTTTGTTTCTTAGAAACATTTGCCACTTTTCCTTATTTGTGCAATACACATCCTACAGCCTAATCATTCTCTTGAGTTGTCAGTTTTGACTTATTTCTGACTAGCTGCGCCCCGCGGCTTCACCCGCGTAAGTGTCGATCCCGTGGGAATATCGGGATAAAAAGTATCCTATGTCCTTTCCTGGGACTCAAGCTATCTCTATAAAATCGGTTCAGCGGTTTAGGCGTGAAAAGGTAACATACAGACAGACAGACAAACTGAGTTACTTTCGAATTTATAATATTAATATGGATGATCGTAGTTGCCATTTCGTCACGAGGTCCTATTTTATATGATTATTTATTTATTTATTTATTTATTAAAATCTCCCTTATCACTATCATTACAGGTGTATACCTAATGCGATAGCGTGGTCTTACAATTATCTTAAGTACTTACAATTTAAAACTATGACAAAAGTAAAAACTATTATTACTTATAATTATATCAAAAAAAAAAAAAAAAAAATATGATGCTCGACTTTGTATTTATCTATAGTATATACCATCTAGTTGGAACAGTTGACATAACCAAGTTAGCTAGGAGCAGTCGTAAATAATGTCAGTTCAGCGTGGCCAGACCAAGTGGAGCGCTAAAACGTTTGTTTACAGAAAACTGCGCTCGCCGCAAATTGTTCTTGCAATAGGCGGAAAAAATACGCAAAAATATAATGTTAGTGTGCGCAATTTATTTAAATATAAAAACGTGGGTGTTACTTGATTGGTTGTTATTTTTTTTATTTAGGAGGTATGGGCCATGAGAACTACATTTTTATTATAACTTTCGCGATCTAAAGATCACCTAGTTCGGAACGAGGATCGAACAGATTACTGTCTTTACAATCGATCATTTCGAAACTACAGGATTAAAGCCATCAAAACAGTTCAGCAGTTATGACGTGCAAGCTTTAACGTTTACACCCGTATGTCCTCATGATAGTGGGCATGGTTGATGTAAGACCTTAGTCTACCTGCCACAAAAACGTGCTGAATGTCAGTCGTGAACTGAAAAATAAAATACAGTTGATTGATCTACCGTGATGAACCTTGTTGGTGTTTCTTTTTTCTTTAAATGCACTTATCAACGGTTTATGATTGGTATAAACAATGCAAAGACGTGCTTTGGCCATGTGTCGAATATGTTTGATGGCCTCGTACATTGCAAGGAGCTCGCAATCATAATACGGGCTTTACACAGGTGACTGGTAATCGCACCCAATCCGCAGCCAAATTGCCATTTAGACAGTAGATTTTCACCGTGCGGCGAAAATCAACTGTCTAAATGGCAATTCGGCTAGGGAGCATTGGCATCAAGCGTTCTGGTGGCCAATATCTAGATGAGTTAGACATGGTACCTGCAATATTTGCTATAGTTATACAGGGTGAAATTGAATTCATGGGCATCCTTTTAAAGGCTTAGTGCTATAGTAAAAGTTGTTCATAACGATGAGTACAATGATCCTTTAAAAGGATGCCCATGAATTTAATTTCACCCTGTATAACAAAGTCAAAGTCAAGTCAAAGCATTTATTTCAAATAGGCACATAAAAGGCACTTTTGAACTTCAAAAATTATCTTAAAATATAATTGATTCTAGTCGCCCATTCCAAAGGGTAGTTTTCGTATGGAGAAGAACGGGCAAGAAACTCTCTCTTTTAAAATGTTTTAGGTACAATATTTTTCATGGGTACATTAATTATATAATAACATGTGAGGACGATGCACCTAAAATAAAATTACTATACCACAATAGGTAAAAGAATTAAAAACGAAACCATGACATATAAATTAATTATCTGATAGATGCATGGTGCTCACATATTTACAAACATGGTACAAGCAAAACGATTTTAATTAAAAAAAAAAAAATACAAGTAATAAGTCAGGGTGTGAGTAATGAATGTAAAAAAGAATAAAAAAAAAATTACAATAAAATTAGCAACCAGTTTGATTTTGTCTAGACTCTAGATTGTCCTATGGAGCAGGACCAGCATGTTTCCAAGCGTTCTTATCTTGGATATAATCTTCTAATTTATAGTACACCCACTCACTCTTTATTGTATATTCACAGTTAGCTCAAGCAAGTGCTTCACTTAGACCTAAAGTGACAACATAAACTTAGTTAATTCAATTGTCATGTACTAATTTATTAGAAGGGAAAAATAATTAGTACTAATTCTTCTAACTTATTAGTTAGATTATTTTTTATTATCTTAGTTGGAGTTTAATAGTAGGGTTACGTTTTATTGTTCTATTTTTATACAGACACTAGTTCTAAATTATCAGGGTCACCTTATTTACATATGTAAGTCAGATAATTTGACGCCACATACACATTATCGCTTTAATAAATTGGTCACCGTATTTCATATGTCAACGAATAAAAGGTTTTCGATTTTGTCTGTAAGTAATTATTAAAAGCTAGGTATAAAATAAAATCATTGTTTAAGGTTTATTTATTTATTTATACTAACGCCATACGGCAATTACACCAACGGAGTAAAAAAATCACTTCATCTGCTGCTTTCCATCCATGCTGTGCGCGGTGGACATCGACGAGTGGCAATGGATCACGCACGCTCACGCAGCGTCAAGACATTTCTCCATAACCCCATCACTCCTTCCATAAATTGCACACATTCATTGCGAAAATTGTTTATTTATTTACATATAATACTTTATTGTACACCAGAAAAAACAAAACAAAAAAAAATACGATAAGGTTGCATTTCCCAAGTAGCAAACAAGAATAGTGATTAAATCTTACACGTCTATACTTTATCTAAAGTTGGATTTAGCTAATTCAAAAAGGATTTCGTTAAGCCTTTTCTTTCTTTAATACTAAATCGTTTTAAACTACCGCTACTTAAGTCAATTAGGAATACCAAAAACCAAGTTAAGACGCTGAAAGCCGCTATTGAGCTCCGATGTTTCGGTATTTTTAGCCACGCCCACAATTTCTCCGATATCCTAGCGCCATTCTTAAAGGGCGGTGATATAGCGAACTGCCAAGTAAGGAACAGTGTGACGCGGTCAATAATTATTAACAATGAACCAATAGATGGCGCTTTTGTATATTTATTGTTCTGTGTGAAGAGCTACAAACAAATAAGACAAGGCGGTTAAAAAAAACGAATGCATATTTTTATGTTTAATTATTTTAAGACACTTTATTTTACACTGAATTGAAAAACAATATAAATGTATGGAAAATAAAATCTCATACGATATCAACAAAATTTTCATTATTATAATATTAGGTAAGTATATTCTTTATTTTCTTTTTTAACCGACTTTAAAAAAGGAGGAGGTTCTCAGTTCGTCGGTTTTTTTTTATGTATCATGTTCCCCGATTACTCCAAGACTGCTGGACCGATTTCAAAAATTATTTTTGTGTTTGAAAGGGTATACTTTCCAGGTGGTTCCATTGTTATCAAGTCAGGATCTGATGATGGGATCCTGCAGAAATCGAAGGAACTCTTCAAATATTATAGGCACGCCTATAGCGATTTGGGTATTTTTTATAGTAACTCGTGCATTTGCTCTCGGAAAGCACCATTTGGTGAAGTGGAACTGATGATGAAGACCACAGATGGCTATCGGAACTACTCAATAGAAAGTATTTCACGGGTTGCGATTCCATTACTTTAATAATATGGTTGCTAAGCATTTTATGCTCGTCACAATGCGAATGGTGAAATGGAGCTGATGGTGGAATACCGGGAGAACTCCTCAACAATTAACGTCCCTGCATCGGGAAAAGCAATATTTTGTTTTGTATAAGGCGACGAGCAAGTTGACATTAGGCTATTGTAACTTAGATACATTATAAACAGACCAACTACTATTATTCCCGATACTTTTTAGACTGGATGTACATAGGTTTTTCGATGATAGGATAGGATTTAATATTTACAAGTCTGTATTACTGAGGTATCTGGAACATGTGGGTTGATCGATTGGTGCCTGAAGGACTATTTCATGCACCTTGTTGTCTCTTATAGGCAGGTTCCGTGTGAATCTCGGGTCTACTATTTCAGGGAGTAGGTGTGTTATGTAAAATGATTGTAATTTATGTTTCATTTTCTGTTCCCAAAATAGGTCATCTTTTTCTATTATTTCTATCTTTAATTTAACTTCTTCTCCAGACCATACTGCAAACAGGCATTTCTTACGTCTTGTAATATGGAGCTGGCCCTGAACTTGATAATACCAGTTGTGATTTGTGTTTATTTTTAGGCACCCTTCTTTATCTTTTAACCAAAAATTTACTTTTTTTTTGCTGATAGCCTCATTCAGGCCTAACTTGTATGCAGTGATTGGGCATTTAATTTCAATTATGGCATCTTCGCCACAGATACCATCAGGTGTCGCTCCAAGATAAGGCAACTCTGCGTCTATAAACAACCCACAAGGCGCAATTGTAATACTCTCCTGTTTCGACAGTTGCAGTATGGCTATTTTTTCATTTTGCTGGCCATGTTTAATTGAGGAAACGTGATCTATATTGTTTTTGTATAAAATGTCTTTTACCAAATTAGCGCATCCAGTATTTGGTCTTTTCTTAATCACGCGGCCAAAATTGGAGGCTGTCAACAGCGATCTCCGAAGTTCCATCCACTCGCTGCTATCTTTTTGAAGAATCGTTTTTTTTTCTATCAATCTTCTTTCTTCGTCAGATTTTTTTAGAGAAAGGATAAAACTGTCCTTCATTTTTTGAAGAATGTCTTCTGGCATGTCTGGTTTGTGACACTGATCTCCATAGCTTTCATCTGTTTTTGTAAACAAAATACGTCTTTTTATCTTCATGTACTTACTATTTAAGTGTCTCTTTTTCATTCTCCTTTCTTCTAACATCTTTAGTTTCCCTTGCGGACTTTTTGTTAATATGTGTTTATATAATCGAGATATTGATTTGTTCGTGTTGAATGACACGGTTGCCGCAGTACATCTCGTAGCATACGATCTCTTCATGGAAAAATTTATCCTTTTTCCTCCAACATATTTTGCGATTATGCTGTGATAGCGCTCGACAATATTACTGTCCACGTCATGGATTAGACTTCGAGCATGGCCTGCTATATTTTGAATTAGTAAACAAATGCGTTGCCATAGTGAACCCGAGAAGAAGTCGTTTGAAATGTTTTGTTGTTCGCCCTGTTTCTGGCAGAAGTATGGTTTACATTTAGTGTGGATCCCAAAAGCATGGTAATGAGCCAGCATAATATCGTCGAATAGACGTTGAATTTCTGGGCATTCATCACCCTTGTTTTTAGCGATAGTTTTTTTTATCACAGACCTTACACTCATTATTGTTTTTTTGCATACAAGTTTTCTATGGCGGATCGGGTATCTGGTATCTGTTTGTAATTGTTGCAGTTTATTGCAAAAGTTTCTCAGTAAATGATTTCGACATTCTATTTTTTCCACTGTGATACCTTCATGTTGATAAGGGCGTGATTGGAGAATTTTACTGTACGTGCTGGAGTCACCATCAGATATCAAACGTCCATAAATTAAATTGTGAATTTTCACAGACTGTTTAAATCCCTCAACAATTATGTCACTCTCCATGCCAGTCGAAGGACCTGTGTAGTTTTTAAAACATTTATGTTCTTTTATGGGCACTTTCTGTTTTTCTGCCCGATCACACGTATAACAGTATTTGTTGCGAACTCCATAGTACAAAACTTCCCCGGTTCGCCTTCCAATAATAGTACCAGCACCTGATAAGGCGGAATAATTGGTTCTATATGATCTCTTGGAGTAGCATCCGTCTACAATAACGTCAATAATTGGGATAGCATTTTTACTAACCTTGCCCTCCGCTATAGCAAACTCTCTTTCCTTTTTAGCAGCTTTTTCCATTGTTTCCTGTGCAACCTGTTCCCACTTGTTAGATAAATCATCGTGTATGCTTTGGTATTTTTTATTTGACATAACAGGTAAATTTAGCGCTGAAGAAAATTCTTCCAAGTTTGAATGTCCACCGCCAATTGATAACATACCTGCTACAGCACAATAATTGACTGGTAAATAATTTTCGTCACTAGAGTCACTTTCAATAATAAATTTTGAATTGCACATCCTACACAAAAGAGTGAATTTCGACGACAATCCATTTATGTTTTCTCCGACCAAATCAATATGACTCAAGTTACAACCCAAAGGTCCGTGCCCAGAAATTTTCTGAAGATTTTTAAAAAAATGCGTTAGGCTTATAATTCGTCGTCCGATGTGGATTTCTTGTTCTGGAGGGCGACTCGTAGTAATCTAAAAAAATATTCAAATACTTAACAGTTGATCTATGCGTAAGTAACTATATAAAAACTGCAGGATTTTATCCTGGACAAATTTACCTGGCCAAGTACATGATAATTTAATATTTACCTCAAATTCAGGAAGGTCATCGGTAGATTGGACTGTTTCAAATAAATTTGATTCTTGATCAACAATATTTCTTAATACCTCGCATGGTTCCTTTGCTGATTCTTCAAACCTGTGATGAAAAAAGTGTTACTCACAATAACATAAAAAGTATAGAACGATCAGCAGAAAGTTTGATATCACTTGGGAAAATTGTACACATATCATTCTGAGTACTTACCTAGTAACATTTTCAGGGGTAAGTTCTATAATATCACTTTCTGATGTAACTGCAACTGGTAGATTTTCTAATCTGCAAAAAATAAAAACTTTTAAAGTTACAAGAACTTTCTTCAGCACTAAACTTACCAATTAAGTCTTAAAAAAAAAGCCAAATCTCACACGATGGTTTATACAGGTTGAAATTGAAAACATGCGACAAATCGAAATGGGAGATTGTACTCATTATTATAAACAACTTTTACTTTGGGACCAAACCTGAAATCGCGAAAAAAAAAAATCAGCTGTTCCCTACATTTTGACGAATTATGCGAACATAAAAGTAGGGAACAGCTGTTTTTTTTTTTCGCGATTTCTGGTTTGGTCCCATAGTAGTTGTTCATAATTATGAGTACAATCTTCCATTTCCATTTGTCGCATGTTTTCAATTTCACCCTGTATAGAGTGGCAAGAAACAATGGACAAAGCTACGAGTATTTTCCTATAAGTCCAGTTCTAAGATAGTCATAGGTCTATGTGAATTCGATAGTTTGGCACTGGACTTATTTGTGACTTTCTTTCTATGATCCAAGTAATAAAATTGTTATATATATTAGTAAGTACTTATGCACTTATTACAAACTTACTGGTGAAAAACAATTTCCGAAGCTTCACCTGCATCTGAACTGTTCGTCAAACGTCTCTTTTTACTGTAAAGAAAATTAATAATTATTCTAAAAATATACAAAATAAATAAAAAAAAAAACAATGAAAATTTCCTAAAACTAAAACTAAGGAAAAAAAAAACAATTTCAACTAGGTTTCGAACTCGAAACTCGCTATTCAGAATTTATGCAAAAACGAAGCTTCACCTGCTTCTGAACTGTCAAACGTCTCTTTTTTTTTGTAAGAAAATTGATAATTCTTCTAAAAATATACAAAATAAATTAATAAAAAAAAACAATGAAAATTTCCAAAAACTAAATAAAAAAAGAAACCAATATAATAATAATAATTTTAGTAAATTCCCTAAAAAGAGTCACCTTGGTTACGAACTCGATTCTCGCTATTTAGAAACTACGCAAATACCACTAGACCAACCGAGCCTTATTGTCATGGATGAATTTACGCTATGCTTTGTACAAAATAGCCTATAAGTACATTTGATTATAATTTCATTTTTTCTGTTGATGTACCTGTTTTGTCAATATTATATAAATAAAAAATTACTTACTTTACTACTTCCGTTAGATGTTTTTGTTTGTTAGTATAGAAGCGCTTTTTTGCTGGCCTCCGGCATTTTTGTTTGTTTCCCATTTTGCACAGCAAATGTTTTCACAACTTAGAACTATATTTACACAACTTATATCCTATACCAATGTCTTTACGAGCTAATATTTTTACAACTTAATTAGTAACTTATAGTTTTAGGAAAAAAATAAAATATGTACATAAAGTATGTTTAAAGTAGTCAAACAACAAAAAATTAAATGAACGGATAGCGGTTAGCGGGGCAAAGCGACATACGTCCGTCTAGCAACGCGCCTAAGCGATCACTGTCGGATTGCATACATAAGAAAGAGAAGCGCGATGACGCGACGCTCGTAACTTCTTACAAACCATAAAATAATTAATTACTTAAAAATAAGTTGAGTAGTCAAAAATAAAAAACAACCAAGTTTTGTATTTAAATATGATACGTTATTGTTATAAATTTTACCAACGTACGTTGATAAATAATACAGATATTTTTGTTGGAAGATCATTTTAAGAGGTTAGTTTACCATTTTTTTGTATCGAGAAAACTTTTCAAAAACGTGTTTTGAATACAACAAGGTTCTCAGAAATATGTTCAAGATTAACATATATTTTTTCCGCCGTGTCAAACTGTATAGATTTGGCTAAAAAATTGTTTGAGACAAGCCTATTTGGCTCTTGTCAGCGTCTTAAGTATTCTCAAAACTAGTTTGTATTATGTATGCCTACAGTTAATACTAAAAATATTTTTTTACTATACTCAGAATATTTGAAAGCTCACTTAAAACGCAATTGAATAACTGAAGTACCTTTTTAGACAAACAAAGAAGAAATTGATTTTGTAGATAAAATTAAGATAATTGTAATTCCAATTTCTAGAAACTGATTTTCCTGAGTATATTTTTATTCCTTTTTGACTAAAATTAGTAAGTTTAGAGTAAAAATACATTTAATGGGACGTTCTCTTCAAACAGAACCAAGTATGAATATGGATAAAGTGGAAAAATTAAAAAGATTTGCTAGGTTTCATCGGCGTGTTATCTATACTAATATTATAAAGAGGTAAAATTTGTTAGTAAGTTTGTATGTAGGGGGTAATCTCTGGAACTACCTACCAGTCGGATTTGAGAAATTATTCTTGCATTTGATAGCCCAATTCTTGAGGAAGAAGCCGAGCAAAAAGAAACAAAGTCAAAAAGAACGTTAAGTGATAGCGCGGGCGGGTGATGCGATACGACGGGGTGGCTCGGGGGAAACAAGAAGTTTCACGCAAACGAAGTCGCGGGCTGAAGCTAGTAAAATATAAAAAAAAATTAAACTTAACCAATGTGCCGAGTCGAGATTATCAAATAAGCAGAACAGAAGTTATTAATTAATTATTTTTCCTGAGTTTGGGTGGCTTCTAAGAAAATTGGGATTGGATAGTTTAAGTTATTTAAACAATATATCTGTCGCAGGGAAATGAGGATATCAGGGATGTCACGAAATCCCTAGGGATATCACGAAATCCCGGTAGATGTCGAATATTCTTGTTTATTACGTCTTCTTACTAAAAGTATCTAGTGATATGACAAAATACCAATTTATCGTCAGTGATATGTCGTTTCACTAAACTAAATCTAGTAAAATGTTAGAAAAGCGGATACTGCCGAATAAAAATCGAGCCATGCATTAGCTGGAAGAATTTCTACATTTGTACTTCTACAACGTAATTGTGAAATATCAAAGTTCCAGTGCAAAACCAAAAGATGTATTTGCAAGAAGCTAAATGTTTTGTGTAATTCAAGGTGCCACAAATCACTGCTTTGTTTAAATAAATAACAAGATTTTCCATTTTCCATCAGGAGTGAGTCGTTGTCTTAATTGTTGAGCCTCGCAAGTAAATTTTTTTTTTAATGTTTACATTTATATTTTTGTACCTAATGAACGAATCCACATAGGTAATAGAAAAAGGTATGATACCTGATATCACTGTCAGATTATTGTTTAGTTGATTAAAACTTTATTTTCTAATAAAAATGCACAAGTTAATTTGTAATTTTGTTTTATTACTTGATTCATCAACAGTATTCTTCATTTCACTACATTTAGTTTAGTGAAATGACATATCTCTGATTTTATATTAGTACTTTGTCATATCACTAGATACTTTTAGTAAAAAAACGTAGGTAATAAACAAGAATATTCGACATCTACCGGGATTTCGTGATATCCCTAGGGATTTCGTGAAATCCCTGATATCCTCATTTCCCTGCGACATATCAATTAGCAAGCTAGGTACTTATAGCGCTGAATTTGAATCCTTGTGTTCTGTTATGCTTCGTCGAATTCAAACATTAGGAGGTAGGTACCTACCTATATTAATTTAATCATATTCTTTCGACTATCTTACATAAACCTGTTTCCACCACAAAATAAACAAGAACCACACAATAACAATAAATGACAAGTTAAGAAAACATTAAGACGTAATCTGGTTTTAACTAAAGCAAACTATAGAATCATTTAATACCAAACAAATTAAATAGTACTTCACCAATACTGTTTTTAGTAAAGGTTAAGTATAATATCTCTTAACTAGCACTACTTCAAGTGTAACTTGTCTTAACTTTGTCTGAACTAGCCTTACAAAATCAGTATTGTCTAAAATCTTACTTCGTTAAGAAAAATAAGATTTAACGCCATTTTGCACTACAAGTGAAAAAAATATAAAACATTTTCCAACAATACTTCATTAAAAACCAGAGTAGATTGAACTTACATTTTTGTCATAGTCATTCTAACTACATTAATACCTTACACATTTATGAAAAAATGTAGTACTCTGCACTAAATGCCAAAAAATTTTTAATTTGCAATATTATTATACCACATATTTTTGTTTGTTTTCTAGTATTTTAAAAGCCCGTCTGTTCTATAGCACTATCTATAGATTTTACACGAGAAATGATCATGCGTTTTAAATTTCCAATGCATTCAACGACATAAGAAAGCCTTTTCTAGACATAAAAAATGTTGTTAAACCGCCATTTTCGTAAGTCTTAAAATACTTTAATAGTTCACCATGTTTTCTAAAAATAATATTACTTAAAGCACTTTAAAGCAAAATAAGTTTTTATTTATACTTCACTAAGACAAGATGGAATATCTGCAATTCAAAATTGATAGTTTTAATTAGGTATTGTAGATATCTTTAAGTCTATTTCTTTATCTTAAGTCAACCTACAAGATATCTTGAAGACAGTGTTTAAGAGTTCTGCAAAACCATACTCTCTTAAGTAGGGTTAAAGTTTATCTAAACAGTAGTATTAACTCTTTCTTAACAAGTTCTTAAATACTGTGCCCACTTTTACTTAACTGTTTCTTGGAGTGTATCTAGAAGATATCTTGAGGGACATAATAGTTTTAGCCAAGACAACAGCTGGAATTCGTCTACTTGTCTTCAAGATATCTACAATACCTTTTTAAGACAATTGTTTGCTACTTGGGTTATTCAACGATGTTCGATAGCCTTATCGCAATATTTACTATCACGAAGTCGACATGAACGCATTCTGTACATCAAACTCATCAGCTTATATTTTGGTGTGAAATTCGCTGTGTTTGCGGTAGTGCGAAATGTAACGCACGCAAAACATTGTACTAATAATGGGTGCAGTACTTAAAATTACGTTATTTATAACATTGATAATTCGTTTTCGTTAAGAAACTTTAAACAAACGTTGGAACTTTGACCTTCAATGTCTTCGCAAACAAGTTCAGTACAAAAAAAATCATAACGGGAAGAACAAGGTGTCTTTCGACTTCGTCTAGGGTATTTTTACATCCGTTATCTTGTTAAAATGTAGGGAAGTTAGAAGTATTTTTTGACAGATTGAAACTAGATCAGACTGTGAACGTTCTTAAAATTACGAGAATTGCCCCCCAGAACGTTCTCGTTCCATACAAAATGTCTGAAAAAAATAATTACCTCTATTATTTTGCTTTCGTGAATTTGTCCTATAGTTTTAATAGTTATTCTGCTATTCGGGGTGGAGAAAAATCCAACAAATCAATGATCATAAAAATCGGTCAAGCCGTTTGAGTTATAAATGGTATAACCCGACTTCGTTTATGTATAATAAATAATAAGAACATCTGTTTACCCCGTTAGGTAAAAGCATGTGGAAGCTAGATAAGCTCCACTATGTCTTCCTGCTACAAAATATCAAATACCGCTATTCCACGCAAAATTTAAAATGCTACAACGTACAGACTATGCATATAAGATTAATATAAACGCGCCTCCGCGCCGGCTCAAGCGCTGTAGTTGCTTTTATATCAGAAAAACTTGCTTCTAGTGGCTTTCTTTCCCTATTTTGTGGTTGCAATTCGTTTTTGAATTACTGTTTTAAGTTTGTTTGAGCTTCTGTTATGTTTTTGTGTTAAACAGACATGAAAAATCATGACACCTTTTAACGATAAGAATGAAAGATCTCGGAAAAAATATACTGTCGAAAATAAAAATGGGCACTATCAAGAGTAGCGGATATTATTTTATAGGAGATATTATTTTGTTCACATAAATCGATAAAATGTAGAACACAGCAGTTTTTTTGCGATTAATACGGTGTTCATATTGTTGGCATTTGGAAATAACTTTAACTTTTAATACTTAATTAAAATATAAATTTAAAATTTCACTTATTAGTTCAGAGGGGCAATTCTCGTAATTTTAAAAACGTTCACAGCCTGATCTCGGTCTCAATCTGTCAAAAATACCTCCAATTTCCCTACATTTTGACAAGTTTGTGACGTTTGTTTGTCGCCGAGATGAAATTGCGACTAGATTTTGAACGTTTTAAATTACGAGAATAGGCCTTACTTATTTCATCTTTCTCGTCTTGTTCTGTATCGAATCCATCTTTCGAGATTACTCCAGCTTTATGTTTGTTTAGATACAGATCATGCAGATAATATAACAGAATAAGATACTCTTTATTAATGTACACCATATAAATTACAGACATAAATATAGAAACTTTACAAAGAGTGACAATGGGCGGTCTTATCGCTAAGAGCGATCTTTTAAAGACAACCTTTGGATGGATTAAAAAGGGGAAGGACAGACAAATACTGTATGTAGTCTGTGGTGTACCATTTACATAATACAATAAATACATACATAAAGTATATTACACTAATCTAAACCAACCGCAATCAATTAACCGCAGATAAGGTAGGGTCGTGGCTAGGTTCAATTCTCAGGTCATGGGTTTTTCTAGCCCGGAGTCTGGATTTGTGCCCGGTTAATGGCAGTTAATAGGCTCGCCCCCTATTACATGGGACTTGAAGATAACTAGTAAAATGTACTATAGGTACACCTCGGCCTAACCTAAGAAGAAACAAGGCGTGTTGTTATCGAGAGGGAGTGGGTAGCGAAGGATTTGGCTGGATGGCTGAAGGAGAGAGCCTCACGTCAGAGCCGCCGCGGGAGACGCTCCAGGCGTCGCACAGTGTTTCGTCTAGTACAAGCTAGCGAGACAAAATTATTTTTTTACTTATTTTAATTGTTTATGTATATTTAAGGTGTCTTACGCTGTTTTGCAAAGAAATGGAAGGGATTTCTGTGTTTTGTATGCGTATGCGTCAAAAGGTGTGGATGCAAGTTAGAAGTTTTTACATTTTTGTTTACTGTTATTCCTGGTTGCTCTAATTAGATGCGTCTACCTACTTATTATGCCTGTAAGGCACTATATGCATATGTATAATATTTACAAAAATGTCTCGGGAGAGTTAAAATCATAAATATTTGTAAAATTGGTTAAAACGGAAGACGAACTAGCAGGGGATCGAGGAAGGGGGGAAACCGGAATAAATCGTATTTATTTGTTCACTCTATCAAATAACATACAATAATAGTCCAAGAACAGCAACAATTATCTATAGGAACATATAAAATAACTCTTAAAACAAAATCATAAAAAAAACAAAAATTATTTTACTACAATCATGTTATATGTAATATAAAAAAAATAAAACTCAAACATAAGGTATGATAAATGACTACATAATAAAATAGGTAAGTAAACATATTTACAATAAAATAAAATTCTATCAAGTTGAATCTAATAGTCATCATCAGAAGATTCCTCACCACTCTCCAATTCGCTAGAATCTTCTGATAACGAATAATCCCCCTCACTAAATTCGCGAACTGATGTTGATTGGGATGGTAATGAAGGTGGGACAATCAACTGCAACATTTCTAGTGGTAACGCAGTTAATTTCTTCTCTGAATGTATTTGATGTATTTTCTGTTGATGACTCATCAAAGGATTTCTGGCTGGGGTAGAATGAACCCCGGATGATGTTGAAGAGCATATCTGGTTCACACACACAAACATTTCGATTCCGGATCCTTCTAACCAATTTTTATGTTTGATGAGAAATGCATCCTTAGTACTCTTAGAAGATGTCCACTTTTCGTTCAATTTTGATGAAAGGCTCGAAATTTTCTGTTTGAGTTTCCTCAGGGAATCTTCAGAAGCATCCGATATATTATGTTGCACACATAAATAATGAAAGATGCGACTTGTTCTTTCAGTTTTAACCATTCTTCGAAAAACTCAAATTTTTTCATAGTTACGACTCGTTCTGAAAAAAAGTAAATAATTTTACTTGCGGGCATTTTCGGGCGCCACAATATGTATGAAACTATGCCTGAATATTTTATTTATAACGTACAGAAAAATCAAGCTGGATACATTTGGATACAAAAAGTTGCAACCCTTTAAAGTTTAACATTAAGGAAAAATATGTAGGATTATTTTAACATACATATAAACTCAAATTACAGCAAAAAGATACATGTATTTTTTTTAAAACAAGTCAAAAGAGCAAGTACATACCTTCAACAGTAGAATCCATCACAAAAAAATCGTTTCACTTTGCTAACAATTTTAAGAGATGCCATCGCAAGTGTGCTAAAAATTCAACTAATTTGCAAATGAAAATTGCACTTCCTTTTTAATTAACATTGACCCCTCTACAAAATTACTCAATGAGGTGACAAACTAATTATTTATTAGAATTCCTTACCTGGGAAGGGTTGTTTACAAGTTGTTATAACGAATTCCTGAAAATGGCATCATGAATTTTGTCCCGCTGGCTTGTACTAGACGAAATACAGTGCGTCGGAAGCCCCGTGAGGACTCCCGGCCACCGTAGGCGCGGGCCTGCGTACGGAGAGTAATGGATAGCTCACCGTCCGATCTGGACCAGGCCCGTGCCGGACGGCGCGTAATTGTTTCACGCGCGCCTCGGGAGATGAAGCTGATGATGAAGAGATGTCAGCATAAAGGAAGGGGCCTGTTAGGGCCGAAGCCTGCCGGGGTTGCGGGATTGTCCGAAAGGGTTACCGCTACCACGGAACATAAAGGGCTAAGGAAGGATCACGGGTGGGTTTTAGTCAGTAAGAGTTTGACACTCCCTTCCGCTCCACCCAGAGCGGGAGGGGTAATTTGATGATTTTCCATCCACAAAAAAAGGCGTGTTGTTATGTGATACTAAGTAAAATAAGTACCTTCTCCGTTCCGAAGTCGATTTAAAAAGGGTTTCTATATTAGCGAAAGTAAGAAAGCAATCCTGCAAAGTTTCAGCGAGTTTCTGCAGAGTCAAAGTTGCACACGAATTAAATTTTAAATACCATACGCTTTAACAGAGCAGTATTCTAGCTTTCCCACTTACTTCGTGTGCCATTTTAGTCAGTGAGTGCCTTTGCTTTATACGAACAAGCGAAGCTACATCAAGATAGGTACGTACTTATAAGATATAAGTTGTAGTTTCAGCTGCAATGCTGCGGCAGACATGACATTATTTTTAATGACGTCATTATTTACCTTTTGCTTGTAGTTTATTTTATACATACCTATACCTAAGGTAGCTTATAAGATAGTATGAAAACGATGATCTCTTTTAATAAGAATTTACCATTACGAAAAAAATTATAAATTTTACTGATGCATATATATATTTTTTTATAATATCCCTTAACCGGTTGTATGCCGTAATTACAGACACAATTAAAAAGCCATTGTGTCTCGTGTAGATCTACGTTCCGGCATACGAAAGGTTAATCACACTAATATTATAAAGGCGAAAGTATGTCTGTCTGTCTGTTACCTCTTCACGCTTAAACCGCTAAACCGGTTTAGATGAAATTTGGTATAGAGATATTTTGAGTCCCGGGAAAGGACATAGGATAGTTTTTATCCCGATATTCCCACGGGATCGACACTTATGCGGATAAAACCGCGGGGCGCAGCTAGTAGTTATTAAATTGCTCAAACTTTAAAACGTGGATTCTTTAACCGCTAAGTAGTTGCTGTATTGCTGTAACTTGCAGGGATATAAAAATTAACTTAATTCAATCTTTTTTTCTACAGTGGGAAGAAAGCGCAAATTAAAACAAAAACAAACGAAGGTAATCACAAACCAGTCTTCCGTTGCTTTTTACGACTACAAAACACTAATGCAAAATAACTCCCACAAACAAAAAAGTTAATAGTAAAAACGCATAAAAAGCTCAAGGCGCTTTTCTGGCAAGCCGCTGCCGGAGGCAAAAGCTAGGACTAAATAAAGGCACAAAAGAAATGGTCTCAGAAATCCCACTCTGTCTACAAAATTGAAAACATCAAATTATTAAAAGGAGGTTCTCACTCTCACACTCTCATTTATATTAACCCCCGACGCAAAAACGACGGGGTGTTATAAGTTTGACGTGTCTGGGTATGTGTGTGTCTGTCTGTGGCATCGTAGCTCCCGAACGGATGAACCGATTTTAATTTTGTTTTTTTTTTGTTTGAAAGGTGAATTAGTCGGAAGTGTTCTTAGCTATGTTTGATGAAAATCGGTCCAAGATGGCCGCCGCCACAAAATGGCGGATTACATATTTTGGAAAAAATAAAAACTATTACTAGTGTCAAATGCTGGAATTCTGGAATAGTCAAAGAAGCAGCTGATTTCAATAGTCTTTTGTTTTACATTCATAAATTACATTTGTGTAAAAAAAATATAGGTATTTCAAAGTTATCTTAAAATTTTATATTTTACTAGCGAAGCGTCGATGATTCGCACGGGTGTTATCTACTGATGTGTTAACTTGTCATAACAACGAGATTTCTGTGTTCTAAGTTAAATATTTATGTGCTATTAACATAAAATATATCCTACTAGCTGCGCCCCGCGGTCTTACCCGCATAAGATTCTATCCCGTGGGTATATCAAGATAAAAACTATCCTATGTCCTTTCGGCACTCAAACTACCTCTATACCAAATTTCATCTAAATCGGTTGAGTGGTTTAGGCTGAAAAGGTAACATACAGACAGACAGACAGAATTACTTTCGAATTTATTATATTAAGTATTATAATATTAGTATGGATGATAATTTTTTAAATCGGATTAATTTCGACGGTTACCTCCTAAACACAAACTAACAAACTTTGCCTCTTTATAATACTTTTCATATACAAATTCAATAAGTACGCGGGAAGTTGGCTCGGTGTCCCGCTCCCCGTCGCGGGGCGCGTTCTACTGTGTGATCCGCCTTAGCTTCTGATTTGGCTTCATTGTAATAAAAGCAAGAATAAGTGTAAAGCTAATGACTCGTTTGAGCACGGTGTCGTTCGTTTGTTTCGGAAATGGATCGGGGTCTTGCTTTTCCTCTTGCGTCTTTGTTTTTGCTTCTTGCTTCACTTCGTCGCAAGACTGCGGGTTTGCGAACGTGTTGCACAATCCGCTTAAATATTGGGTTTGCAAGTTCTTGTCGTCATTTTAAAGCGTACCTTTGTTTCATTCGTGTTTACTTTTGTGTGACGTTATTAGTATTTATTTCTTTAGAATCGGTATACTAGCAAGCGACCTTTAGAAGGTGGCTGGGGCAAACTGGATGCGGAAGGCGGAGGATAGAGTGTTGTGGCGCATCCTGGGAGAGGCCTATGTCTAGCAGTGGACTGGGAAAGGCTTAGTTCATTGGTATAAGTACAGTTGATTGGTTGGTTGTTAAACTTACAAAAAAAGCAGCTTAAGACTAAGAATGCGAGTACAATATTTGATACTAGCTGACCCTGCGAACTTCGTACCGCCTCAGAATCAATAAGTATGAGAAAATTAATTACCTTCATTATTTTTGTTTTTAGTGATTTTTTTCCCCTGTTTTAATGGTCATTCTTCTATTTGGGGCGGAGACAAATCCGACAAATCGAAGATCATAAAAATCGGTCCAGCCGTTCTTGAGTTATAAATGGTGTAGTTAACTAACCCGACTTTGTTTTATTTATATAGATTTAGTTTCGACTCGAGTTGCAGATTATAGTTAAAGTGAGTAGGTACCAATTGAATATTTTTGTGAAGAAAGTATATTACCAGTTTCTTTAAAAAGATGTTCATCTTGACTTCAAAACTTTTGCATTTCGATAACATCGCAATATGAGCGTCGGCACTACAAAATAAATATAGCAACTACAGTACTGAAACAATAAAAGTCAAAACATTTTGAACTGCATTTAAATAACTGGATGTTAATAGTCTTAAACAGGGCCGCGAAAACAACCAAAGTTCAAGAAGTACCCCGTTCAAGAAACTTTGTCCTTTCTACTTTTTTTTTCTTTATTTTTAATCTATTTTTTTTTAGTTAAATGTTGAACAGGAATTAATTTGAAGACGTCCTGGACTAGGTTTTGAACTTAGGTAACTTAGGTAACTTAGGTTGTTGTTGTGAAGCGATTTGGAAAGTATCGTAAACTTGGAATGAAAGTTTCGAAGGCCTGTCTAGCTAAAAATACTTCGACGCAAATTATTTTAGTTACGTAATTAGGGTTCTTTACACATCGAGTTACCTCAAAGACCCTTGTTCCGAGAAGAAAGTTTCACGCGGGAGAGCTAGTACTTCTGAAGGAAAGCACTGGAAATTATGGCGAATAACAATACTTCAAACTCAGAAAAGATTAAGTGATTCGCATCGCTGAAATTAGGACTTCGCGCAATACCTAATTGACGGGTCGCCGTCACCTCTTTTCACCAACCTTTTTTATTTATGTATGCGGTCTTTATTCAATTTATGACCCTGAGTAACAAACGAATGGAGAAATAATAAAAACCGGCCTACCTTCATCACTGTCTAGTTCTACCGAATCTAAATGCCTTCCTAAATAGCTACAACCGAATCAGGTACCTACTTTAGATAACAATTTAATTTGGTAAGACGAATCGTTCCTCTATTTGCAATATCGTAAGCCCGTAAGTTTAATAATTAAAATTATTATTAATATGAATTAATATCCCCTTTTTATATGATCCGTGGTTCTGTATCAACTTTTTATTCCAGAGTAACTGGAGCTCACTGTGGTCGTTAAAAACTCTAAAACTCAATAGTAAGAGTTACCGATGTGATTTATGTGTTCTCCAAAGTAAAATCGTTCCGTGTATTATTCAGCTTTAAAAGTGTTTTAGCACGTAACTGCGATTTTATAGTGCTGTAGGTACCGATTTTGATTCGATACTGAGTTTTATGTCACTTTTTGAACTTTGTTTGCTTTTATTTTTATCGTAATGGAATTCACTACATTCGAAATGTAAATTCAATGGTTACTGCATGTTTACTTTTCGGATTTTCATTTGAGTTGTTGTGACCAGTGCAACACATATTTTTAAGTTAGTAATTTTATGCAATGACAATGACATTCTGAAGGTCATTAGTGATAAGCCGTGCTGCACCATTATGGCGCATTGGGTAAGTGTACATGTACATGTACACGCTGCATATATCTGCTGCACTCACCAGACGCACGTACATATATCCGGTGCGTCTGGTGAGTGCAGCAGATATATGAATTAAATCTTTTTTTCGTTTTTTTTTACTAACATAGATTATAAGTAGTGTGCATTACTAACATCATATGGATCAAGGTCTGAAATAAAGTTATTATTTTTTTTATTAACGTAGACACTATACATTGCACCAGTGTATGGTCATCATCTAAAGCTTTTTATTTGATTAATTTTCTGGCTGTGCCCATGGCTCCACTGGCGAGTCATATGTACTCATACCAGTTTCTATCCGCAACTTCCGCGTGAAATTTCTTGTTGCCCCCTCCACACCGTCGCATCGCATCGCATCGCGTCATCCGCCTTCGCTTTTACTTCGATTTCGCTTAGCTTTCTATATTTTTGTCGTTTTGCTCGGCTCCTAAGGGCCGTAGCATGATTTTAAGTAACCTATAACCTTCCTCAAGAATTGAGCTATCAATATTTTTTTTTTAACCTGACTGGTAGTTTCGGAGATAAGCGCCTTCATACAAACACAAACTTTTCAGCTTTATTATCAGTATATATAAGCAAACCTAGATCTATACTAATATTATAAAGAGGTAAAAATATTTGTTTGCAAGTTTGTAATTTGTAAGTTTGTATGTAGGGGGTAATCTCTGGAACTACCAGTCGGATTTGAAAAATTCTTCTTGCATTTGATAGCCCAATTCTTGAGGAAGGCTATAGGCTATTTAACATCACGCTATGACCCTTAGGAGCCGAGCAAAAAGAAAAAAAGTCAAAAAGAACGTTAAGTGATAGCGCGGGCGGGTGATGCGATACGACGGGGTGACTCGGGGGAAACAAGAAATTTCACGCGAACGAAGTCGCGGGCTGAAGCTAGTAGACAATATAATATGTATTAGATATGATCTATGAATTAAAACATATCGGATAAGTGGCTCTCAAGTTATAAGCTCATCAACGGAGAAACGGACATGGAGATGTTGGTTATACAACAATATGTAAAAAAAAAAATTGGAATTTATTTTAATGTTTTTATATATTCTAATATTTAAAGATATTATTTGTATGTACAATAATGATAAGAAAATAATAATTGGAATAATAATAACAGTAGGTTGGACCCTATTCCCGATACCGGTGGACTACTATTTTTTATATTTAAATGTTTATAAAAATATTTAAAAACGAAATTTATAAATATTTAAATAGAATAAAGGAATCATAATAATAATTTGTCATAAATACCTAAAATGTGCATTAAGAAACGATTAAAGATCAACAGATTAAAGATGTACATATGTACATGCGCTATAGAATATTGGTTTCCTTTATACTGAGATAACAAACGGCCTCAAGGGGATTACGTAACCATCATTACGTGCAGCATAGAAACTAGGAAATATGTGCAGTTTATATGCCAACAACAACATGACGGTGCTTGTTAGTTTATTTCAGAATCTAACGGCTGATATGCTTCAGGCTATAGCATTATCCGCCTATAACGTTCCCAGTTTCCCACTGCTGGGACACGGGTCTCCTCTCTGTGAGAATGAGCACGCGGGCCAAGAGCGATTTAGTTGGTCTTTCTATCCAAACCAAGATGTAAATCGGCAAAAAAAAAATGCAGAAATTGCGTTTCCATTGACAAAAAGTTTAATAATAAAATAAAATTAAATCACTTTAATTTTATTAACTCGTCTATGTAATAACCATTTCAGTAACTGCTTTGTCCGAAGCTCTATTCACAGACAAGATTCACGATAAAAATACAAAGCAATAATTAAACTCCCTTTATCAACGGAAACTTCTTCCAACAATAACTGTTGCGAACGCAATCATTATACAGGAGAGGAGCCGTGAAAATGTAAATTACGTCTACAGCTTTTAGCCGAGTTTAAAATAACACTCATTTAGAACTTAAAGCCTAGATTCCTGGCGGAATAAAAACTTAAATGAGCGACGACGTGCCGAGCGTAGTCCGCTGAGGGTTTATACGCGTGGTGCAAGTTAAAAGTGGAAACGGTTAATCTGTACACCGTGTTCCGGACGATACACATAAACTTCGATCAGAAGTTCAGACCATGGAAATAAGCATTTTTCATTACAGACACATTAAATTAACGAATTCTTATTTTTTGTTAATTTTCATACAAACTAAATACCTTGACGTAAATCGCCCGACATGCATGCTTCCTTATCCGAATTGGCAACGATGACGTATTTTCATTTATAAGATTTGGCGGGCTGCAACTTGTCAAAACTGAGTTAAGACCCTTTCTTACTGCATAGCTCAATTAAATTTCACTAAATGAAATTACAATATCTTTGTAACGAAGCCTTTTCAAGTACTACTTCCTTTGTTAGATTTAATTTGTAAAAGCTATAGAAGCGTTTGACAAAGTTTATGGATATCGTGAAGAACACAGTGTAGATATCTATGCTAATAATAAGGCTGCGTTTCCGAGGATGCGTAGGGATGTGCATAAAACTAACCAATAACAACACTAGCTTAGCTCAAGCTATGAAAATGAAGCGATGTTCTTCATTAGTTTCACACACATCCCTCGCTACGCATCCTCGCTCGTTTCTGGTGGAAACGCAGCCTAAAGATGAAGGGTTTCTTCGTTTGTTTGAACACGCTAATCTCTGGAACTACCAGTCGGATTTGAAAAATTCTTTTTGCAATTGATAGCTTAATTCTTAAGAAAGGTTATAGGTTACTTACTATCACGCTAGGACCCTTAGGAGCCGAGCAAAAACAAAAAAAAAAGTCTGAAAGAACGCTGAGCAAAAACGAAATAATTTCGTGGACAGGCGATGCGATGCGATGGGGTGGATCGGGGGCCTTTTACGTATTATGTATACGCGGACGAAGTCGCGAGCTAGTATGATATAACTACTAAAGTAAAAAATAAATAGCCCCCATACATGGTGTTAATCGAGGTGGGCGGGATATTCTAAGTTAATTCGTTAAATGATTACATAAGAATATAAACGGCGTGTCGGTAGTGCCACCTTCAATTTCTAGACGAGAATGACAGATTAAATATTGTCATTCTGGCGGAACGTCAAACGGACAACCATCTTGTGACGCACCTTTTCAATGGAGCGCGACAGAGGTTGCACGTCATCGACGAATCACCTTTGATCTGCGTCAAATTACATTTATACAAGTGTTAATCGATTTGGATTAATTAAACAAGTGTGTGAGAATCATATACCGCCTTTATTCAAGATCTTACCTGCCCATATACCCACGCAAATTGGACCCGCCTAATGATGACGGTACAGAACTGCCGTTAAATATAAAATACGTTTACCTAGTAAAAATCTCGCTCTGCGTTTGATTTTTGTCCGTTCTTGTGTTTCTGAATATAGTTGTCTTTTGAATTGTCTATGACAATAGTGTACAAATCAGCAACAAACATTCATACAAACCATATTACAAAAAAAAAATACAATAAAACCATTATCATTATATCTATTAGGTATTTGAATAACTATTAGGTTGTAAATTAGGTAAGTACTTCTAGTTGAAAAAAAAAAACGACAAAATCTTCCAATCTAATAAAAAAAGATTTTACAATAACATGGTTCAAGAAAAGAAAAACACGTCTGTAAGCGCTTTTATCTTATAACTTGAACCGCGGTAACATCGGTTCCCTTGGGAGCAAGTTGCGAGCGGGGAAGGCCTTAGCGCCACAACCGGCACAATGACGTGTGGCGACTACGACCCGCGGTTACAAGATTATAATGCTACACACTGGCAGTCAAACTTCTCGTAACGCCCCTGTATTTGAATTAATTAATTTAAATTAAACTGTTTATTTTATAAACTGGATACTTACTTTAAAATTCAGTTTCAACATTCTCCAGTAACGTATGTGCATTTACAAACATCTGTTGTAACATGCGCATGCATTATGTTACAACAAATGCTTGAAGTTCATCCGAAAATGACTATTATTATCAGCCTAAATAGAAGTCCACTGCTGGACCTACACCTTCTCGAATAGAAAGAAAGAAAGAAAATATAGAAAAATAGGTTTATTTGTCACAGAAACACGTGCATACAAAAAGATAATTCTAATAATAAGGAAAAATAAAAACACGATACCGGTGGGCTACTATTTTTTATATTTTTAAATGTTGTTTTTTTTATATTCTAATATTTAAAAATATAATTTGTGTGTAAATAGATAAATAAACAAAAGGAAAAACAAAATGTATCTATAATCACGAGCACAAAGCAGAAATAGTCGACGGCTGCACGTCATGACTGTGATAAGAAGGCTTCCACTCAGCATGATGCTGTGCTATAGGGGTCCCACAGCACAGCGCTGATATTCAGTAGTTACCCGAAAAGGAAACCAAGTCAGGTTAAATGATTCGTACAACAGGTTAAAAATAAAATAAAACAAACAGTACTTATAATACAGGGTGTTACGGAAAGGGTATATCAATACAAACGGGTTGAAGAGTGTATCTGGTCTAGAATCTCTGTACAAAATTTCAGCTCAAAAGCAGTAACTTTGAAAATGCTTAATATTTTTTTACTTCGATAGTTTTTATTAAATTGAAATCATAACAAACGTGTCACCCCGCACTACGAGGGTCATTATCCATTATCTGTAGTGTGTCTGTGCGCCTAGTACACGCACATCACGCCGCTGCGCGCTAGTGCAGCGCCGTGATGTCGAAATAAAAAGCAACTACATAAACGTCTGTTTATGTAGTTGCTTTGTGTAAATTATTTCATCATCACTGCTCTCAAAACGGTGAAGGAAAACATCGTGAGGAAACCGGCATGTCCTAGAATCAAAATTGAAGACATGTGACTTCTACCAACCCGCACGTGTGGTAGATTATAGCCCACTCCCTCTCGAAGAGAGGAGGCCTGTGTCCCAGCAGTGGGAACAATGCAGGCTGATGTAATTTATCCGCACGCATCACCGTGCGTTCATAATTATAGATAGGTACGTAGGTACTTATCTACCTGCTTTGGGTGTGGACCTAAAGCATTTATTACACAAGTATATTCAGATTACACACCATCAAGCTCGTGATCCTCGCCTACTGATATACGAAGATCGTCACTCCACTGGACACTGTGGCAACAATCATGCCAAACAGCTACTAATGCTCATCCTGCTAAAATATCTATAAGGTTCAAGTTTGAGAACCATATGCGATGCGTCGGTACAGACACGTTTGTTTGTTCGCCGGGACTGCGTTATATTTGCGCAGGCCGGATGAATATTTTCATATTTATACACTCTTTATTTGTTTAGTTCTTCTCGAATGCGGATCTATAGAATGGCGCATGTGTGGGTTTATAGATAACGGTGTGGCTCAAGTTATTTTGACGTCATTCAAGTTTCGAACATTTTATACCCAAACATTTAGTGCCGGCCAGAAAAAAAAGCATTATATATATTCGCGTAACAACGAAATAACATCATGAGCATTTTTTACTATTACAGTGAAAGTCTACAGTTAACCCCTCGGCTGCTATTTGAGATTGAAAAGCCAAAAATCATATTTTTAATATTATAAGTTATTATAAGTTAATGTTTTAAACATAACATAAAAAATACCAACTTTTAATTGAATTTAACACCCTAAACATGTTTTAACTATAAACTTGTTAAAGACATGTTTTTTGGCATTTTCAATCTCAAATAGCAGCCGTGGGGGGTTAATTGTATACTTTCGATGTAATTGTAAAAAATGCTCAAAAGGTCGATTCCCATAAGAAGACGGTACTTTTATCTGGCCAGTACTTTAATTTTTGGGTGCGACTACTATTACTAGACTGTTGATATTAAGTAATGTAAGTTATGACTAGAGTAATTTAACCTTTTAACCGCTTACTTCGGATTAATCCGACAAATATTTTCGTGTCCATTCCGCCAGAGTCGTATATATACGACCAAATAACACAGCTTGTTTAATCTGTATTATTATTACATCATCACAGCTCGTTTCATCGGTATTTATTTTTCGTTTTTTTTTTTTCGGGCGCTGGGGGCACGATAACTGATATAAAGTCGGGCGGTTAAAAGGTTAAGGAATGCCCGTGGGGTCATTGCGTAACACACTAACAGTATGAATGGCTTTCATTTTTAACAGTTCAACAACATTCGTTGAGTTATTTACGTTGTGAGCAGCCAAATTTTTCGAACAAACGAAGCAGTGGATTAGCAATATCCTTCAAAATGATTCGGATTGTCGTAGATAATGTGTTACGCAAACTAGGGTGCTGTTTGGTGCACTTAGAAATGGTGTGTCCCTGTGACTGTGAAAAATGATTTGGTAGGTACTTTTGCAATTTCCGTTCACCAATGACAGACAATTAGTAAATGAACTGGTAAGTAATTTATCCCTTGAACAAACTTGTAACTACAAGTATTTATACATACACCACAAGATACATAAACCATTTATACTCAGCAATTTGCATGGCAAGTATCTCAGGAGCATGTTACACAAATTCCCTCAAGTTTGTGGACTAGTTAGTGAGAACTTCAAACAGCTGACCGATGTTGCAAGATATTTAGCTGCCACTATGTTACTTCTGCGAATAGTTGTTGTTAGTGTTAAATCACTGGTTATCCATACTAATATTATAAATTCGAAAGTAACTCTGTCTGTCTGTCTGTCTGTATGTTACCTTTTCACGCCTAAACCACTGAACCGATGTAGATGAAATTTGGTATAGAGATAGTTTGAGTCCCGGAAAAGGACATAGGGTACTTTTTATCCCGATATTCCCACGGGATCGAGACTTATGCGGGTGAAACCGCGGGGCGCAGCGAGTATCAAATGCCTCTACAAATTATATTTTTAGGGATGTTTTATTATTTCATTTTTTTATTTTCAGGGCTCCCGTACCTCAAAACGAAAAACTGAACACTTATACGATCACTTCGTTGTCCGTCTTTCAGTCTGTATGTCGCTCTGTCAAAACCCTTTTTCTCAGGAACGGGTGGAGGCATTAAAATGAAATTAATATCAAATACGTAAGTCTACGGTCATTTGGAGCTCTAAAAAATCAAGCTTCTAAGTCAACGTAATAATAAAATACGGCCATTTATGCGACATATTTTGATACTGGCAAATAAATCAAAACCTATAACCCCGATGACCTAGAATCATGAAATTTGGCATGAAGCAAGCTAACAGCACAAGAAAAAAAAAAAAAACCGAAACCCGTAATTTGTAAGTTTTAATTAAAAAAAAATGTGATTACAAACTTACATTTGACTAATTAGAATTTTTTAGGAAATAGCCTATTGACCGTGACGTATATCGTATGGCAGAACATGTTTAAAAAATGTAGTTCCTGCAACATGCGACGAGAGATGACTTTTTCATCTACATGTTACGTAGTAAGTGGTGCAAGCGTTTATTCGTAATAAATAAAAAAATAAAACGAAGTTCATAAAATGCCTACAAAATTTCTTCATCATTTGTTAAGAGGAAATGCGGTCGGAGAGACTTTTGAAAAAGCCTAAGTGAAAAGTCATAACTCGAGGTTTGGCTCTCTCGCCTATTTCCTCCTCCAATATTGGTCCAATTTAAAAGATGTACCATAAACTGAATAAGAATGATATATAATGTGTCCCTATGTTTTTCTTTTTTCATTAATAGTTGTCAAATTTGTACACTGGGCTTCTGTTGACAGCGGTTTAACTCGGCAATATTGAAAATTTTTCGAGGGTCTAGGTTTAGTGCTTCTAAAAATAATGTATCATCAAAATGGAAAACATAGGAACTTACAAGTAGTTAATATTTATTAATCTGTAAAAAATCATTGCTTTATGGTCATTGAAATTAATTTGATCAACCGCTTTCTTTTTAAGAATAGACGCAAGAAATAATCGAATCGGAGATGCGAAAGATAGGAAAAACGTTTCCGAATAAAATGTTAGAAGCACCGATTAGTTGAAACGTGTCCAAAAAATCTAGCAAATCGTGAACGATTCACGAAATCGATTGCCCACTCGCAATCCGACTAATGCTCGTTTTTAGAGCATTGAAACGAGCATTTGGGGCATTTCCCTTTACGCGCAAAATACTGACCATAAAGTAGTGTGAATTATTTGTTTGTGAGCGACGGAACTGGCTGACATTATAACAAGCCATTGCCGAGCGCAAATTCCGATAAACATTGCATAAATTGGTCTAAACGTGTATACTGTTTGCGTTGGCAAATCAGCGAAGTTTTGAAGTAACCAGGAAAGCGTACGATGGATAAACGATTTCGTGGAATGTTAGGATACATTTAGTTGCAATATCAATGTTTGCAGAAGTTTGTTAAATTGGCACAAAGGTGCACTGGTAGATCCATCCATACTAATATTATAAATGCGAAAGTGTGCCTGCCTGTCTGTATGTTACCGCTTCACGCTTAAACCGCTGAACCGATTTAGATGAAATTTGTTATAGAGATAGTTTGAGTCCCGGGAAAGGACATAGGATAGTTTTTATCCCGATATTCCCACGGGATCGACCTTATTCGCGTGACACCGCGGGGCGCTGCTAGTTCTATTATAATTTATTGTTTCGTTTCAGTCTCTAGTGGTCATAAAGCGTTCTGGGATCGAGCCCCAGGTCAGGCGAAGTTTTCTGAGTTTTTCGATCAGGAATTTCTCAGTTGTGGCCTTTTTTTATGGATGGGAAATCGTCAAATGACCCCTCCCGCTCTGGGTGGAGCGGAAGGGAGTGTCAGACTCTTACTGACAAAAACCCATCAGTTTTCCCTCCTTAACCCTTTATGTTCTGGGGTAGCGGTAACCCTTTCAGACAATCCCGCACCCCGGCAGGCTTCGGCCCTGGCAGGCCCCTTCCTTTTTGCTGACATCTCTTTGAAGCGCGCGTGGAACACGTACGGGCCGTCCGGCACGGGCCTGGTCCTGATCGGACGGTGAGCTACCCTCAGTCGTAGCCTGGAGTATACATTTGGGCCCAGTTGGAGGCAATTTTAAAATTGCTTCCTCCCCTCTAACCATCATTTTGCAAGTGCAAAATGAGGGTTTACTATTGGGTAAACCTTTGCCTAATCCATCTAGGCTGATTCTATTTACATAATTAGCCTTTAACATTTATCCATCTATAGTCTCCCACTGTTGGGACAACGGCCTCCTCTTCCTGTGAGAGGGAGTGAGCTGTAACACACCACGCGGGCCCAGTGCGCGTTGGTATACGTCACATGTCTTCAAATTTTTGGTTCTAGGACATGCCGGTTTCCTCACGATGTTTTCCTTCACCGTTTTGAGAGCAGTTGTGATGAAATAATTTACACAACGTTAACCGCCTGTCTGGGTTCGAACCTACGACCTACAACTCGTATATTATGTTTACTTACACAAGTATCTTGGAATATTCTGTAACGAGTACAGTAGTTGGACACCAAAATTGTACTACAGCTTCCTATGCAACATCATAGCAATTAGTGTTTAAAAACATACTGATTGATTCAAAGGTAAAAGTGAAGCCTTGTTTGATAAAAAATCGCTATACGGATCGATACTAATTCCGAATAGCTTTGGATCCTTTTAATCAAACATTTCCCTTAACCAACTTGTTCTGAAGTAATTTGTTGATGTTTGCCTTTTGATACTAACTTTTCATTTAAATGCTTCGATGAAAGTATGTTTCAATTTTACGGGAATCCGGGATTGTGGATGTAATGTAAATATTTGAATCATTGCTTAGGACTTTAATTGATCTTGAAACTTTTAATTGTTTTACCTTTAACTGGCATACATTTATGTACACTGGTTTCAAACAAAAAATGTCTTCGTTCATAACTTGCAAATACTGTTCCCATTCTCTCCTTGTAAAATATTTAGAGTAACAACTTAAAAACTTGTAACACTAACAGTACACATTTGCTTTTATTTTATAAAACTTGTTTAAGAAAGTCGTGAAGAAAAGCCCCTCAAACGAACTGAATAAAGTTGTACTACGACGTAGCGGCTAAGACTGCGCCGTAGTCTTCGTAGCCGCGTAGCACATACTACATTTTTATGAAGTTCGGTTAATATTTGGCTTTGTTTTTTTTTTTGTTATTAAGTTTTTCAACAATTTTGTTGTTACTATAAATTGCTTAAGCTTAATGAGTACTGGCTTTGAAACAATACATTTCCTTGCCGACTACTCTATACAAATAAATAAAAACGAATTGTTTGTTTGTTATATCAAACTAACGGCATTTTACTAAATGCATGAAAATGTCTTAAGGTACTGATAACAAAAAAACAATTTATAAAATTGTTGTGTCCGTTTGTTCCGGCTAATCTCCGAAACGGCAAGACCGATTTTGTCGGGACTTTCACTGGCTGTTAGCTGATGTTATAAGGAGTAATTAAGCTATTTTTATTTTGGAAAAAGAATTAGGGTTCCGCGCAAAAATTAGAACCCATGAAATATGGACGCGAACGAAGTCGCGGGCACAGCTTGTTTGAAACAAATACATTTTCTTTTATGAGACATGTAATTGTACAAAAGATTCCTAGTTATAATAGAAGTCCTGTACACTAAATTACGGGTATGGCTCTTAAGAATCTTTTGTCCCTCATTACATAAACGTTTAATAAAAGCTAAAAGCGGTTGTTCCTTTGGTACATTACTGTTTTATTTATAAATCAAGTTATCCAAGGTCTATAAGTGGCCTTCGGTCTTTAAGGAAAAATTGAGTTGGGAAGATCGAAAGGCATAAGAATTTATATTTTATTTAACGATTTTTTACCCGACTACGGCGAAGCAAAATGGAGGGGTATGATTTTGACCGGTATGTCACACTAATATTATAAAGGCGAAAGTTTGTGAGTGTGTGTGTGTGTGTGTGTGTGTGTTTATATGTTTGTTACTTCTTCACGCTCAAACGGCTGGACCAATTTTGATGAAATTTGGTATAGAGATAGCTTGAGTCCCGGAAAAGGACATAGGGTACTTTTTATCCCGATATTCCCACGGGATCGAGACTTATGCGGGTAAAACCGCGGGGCGCAGCTAGTATGTATATATGTTCATCTGTTCCCTCATAACTTCTAAACTATTTGCCATAATTAGACAAATGAGGAATTGTTGCAAGCGTCTTGATCGTCTGCTGGTTATAAGCTATGTGACGTCACATGGCGCCCTCTAGCGGACATAAAGTCATGATCTAAAAAAAAAAACTTTTTTAATCATGCCTTGTTGGGTATCAAATGAAAGGGCTTAATTAGCACATTTCAAAAATATAAATTCTACTGTAATAAACTCCAAAATAATTAAATAAAAAATAAGTTTAAAAACTAAAACCCGACTACTGAAAAGGATGAAACAAGAAAGTACCTTCCCGTGGTCGCATGCTACCATAGCTTATAAGTATGTTATTTCAGCGGCATGCGACCCCACGGGAAGGTACTTTCTTGTTTCCTCCTTTTCAGTAGTCGTGGCTAGAAGAAGGGCTCCAGAGAGAGGAACCTCCTGACAATGCGAGCCTATTATTATTATAAATAACACACACACAAATACATAAACTTACGTCTTTTTCCCCCATAAAGAAATGAATAAAACACAATTGTTTTAATATAGGAATTTCAATGAACAAAGAAAGAAATAAAAAATCATATTGTTTGTTGAAATGCACCAAAAATACGAATATTAAAAAGAACATTTACAACAAACAAACCAGTCTTCGTTAAAAAAACAATTGCAAAATTTTCCCTAGCAATTAAGAGATCCCTCATGTCCAGTGTCCTATATAGAAAGCCTAGACAATCACTATCTACAAGTATGTTCCTCTCTAAGCGATTGAAGTCGCAAGTCGAAGTCGATTCAATTCCCATCACTAGCAACTGTACGGTTTAAGTGGATTGCCGTCCCTAGTGGAATAATTGAACGATGTTTTTGTACTATTCTCCGGGAATTCGATTTATGGACGTATAAATATAGAGAACGGCAAAGCGGGATTAATTGTTAGGAATTACTTAGTTCAGGTGAAAGTTCTTTTCGTGGACAAATACTTTTTAAATTTTTGTTACGGAGAGTAAAAATTTGAGAGGCAAAAGTGCAAGGTGAACTTTTTTTAACTATGTAGACATAATATTAGGACATGTAACATGTATAGGTATGTAACAGGTACAGGTATGTAACAGGTGTATAGCAGGTAAGATATTAATAAATAGCAATTTAAAAAAAAAAAGGCAACCCTACTGGGATGCACCAGCATAAATCGTTCAGCGGTGCATCTAGGAGATACTTAGTACTTTTGCTCCTCACATGCCCGAGAAGGGCACCTATCGGCATATGTTTAATAGTGGAAAGGCTCCGATATCGAAAGATGCAATGAAGAGTTGTGTCGCCAAATCGTTCACCGTTGAGAAAGTTCTAAGTTAATCGTTCTATGTAGGAATAATTCACGGTTTTATGTGACAGTGTTACACGTACATATCAACTTTATTTTTATATAATTATAAAAGGACAATGTTTTGGAATCTGCAGTTGGCAAAAAAAAAGGTGGAAAGATGAAAGAAAAATCGTTTGTTCGGCATGAACTCAGCGCACTAACAAACCTTTTCGATAACTGGCCGAAGAGGGTCATCAGTTTTCAGTTTGGCTATCCATCCAATAACCAAACCACTTCATCGAAAATCTGGTTTATGGAAAAGTATAATTATATCGTAGAACGCTAGGAAATGACGAAGACACCGTTTTGAACGACTTGCTTGCAACAATTCATGATGCAGCAGATCAAATCTATCGGCCCAGGCTATAGCCTCTCTAAATTGAAATATACCTTTCGACAAAAACCGACAGACCGTCGATTGTCTATAGATGTTTTATCGGAAAGGAAAGGTAAAGAAATCCAAGGCAATATTTCAATTATCTTTAAAAAAAACAACCAACATCATCGCAGTAATGGTTAAATTCAGTGTAAGATAAGAGAAAAAGAATTGTATGTCGGAGACATCATTAGTACGGGAGCTGACTTGACAACGAGGCGGAAGCGCTGTGACGACAACGCTTCCACGGAGTCATTCATTTGACTATTCGGAACGCCAGCGCCATCTGGTGGTGCTTGACAGAGTCTAGCCTGAGTTCGTGGGGAGTACAACAGAGCATGATACAGCGAGGTGGAGCGGCCCTCTTGGACATCGGACATCAGACGAACAACATGTGCTCAGAAACTGTCCCGCGTTCCGTATCTGGTTGTATCGTGTACCTATAGTGTGTGATTTGCTAGTGTGATTAAATTGTTCGTGAAATTATAATATGATTTGAACTGCAAACCGTTTTTCTATTGCGCAATAACCAACACTATACCCATAGTTCGCCCACAGTAGGTAAAATATGGCTGAAAATAACGAGACACACATGCCTTCTCCGTTATGTATATAAATTGACGAAAAGCTTAAGTATGAGTCACAAACTGTTGATAAAAATTGGTGTTTTCCACTTCATAGATGATTATGAAGACTACACTTAGTTCCATAGTTTCGAGTTACTAGGACAAAAAAACCTTCTAGTTCTACAGTTATGTATGACTATTTGGACCAGTCTTACCAAGAGGTAACGTTTTACTCGGTGGCTGGGTTGTGGAGGTCAGATAGGCAGATAGTCGCTCCATGTAAATGGCATTCAGATGCATCCAGTTAGATTCGAAGCCGACCCCAATATAGTTGGGAAAAGGCTAGGCAGATGACGATAGAGAGAAATATAATAACTTACACATGACTGTGGTAACCATTTTTTGTGAATAAGGATTAAAACTTATAAATTGCAACACATTCAAGATTCAATAGATACTCGTATTTGCAGACGGTACTTTTTAATACCGAGACCAGTATACAAGCTATAGCTAGAGCTTACACATAGGTGTATTGTTACATGTAGTATTTTTTCAGAACTTTATCGAAACTTACACTTAACAAGACATAGGTTTGGAAGAAAAAAGAGGAGACCTTTGTCCAGCAGTGGGACACAAAACAGACTAACAAAAAAAAGAATACATAATATATAGGTATATAGCAAGCAATTCAGAAATAGGTATGAATGTATAAAATATGTAAAGCCTTTAAATAAAATAATTCAAGAAACAGCCCACTGTTACTTACGAAGCTTAAAAGTTAAGTTTTTTGGAAAAGCTCCAACAACGTTTCGTACTCGTAATAAAATATTATATACAATTTCTCTTTCACGAATAATGCGATGGCTTTTAACCATGAAAAAGCTTTACAATACATAACAGTGGACTTTATTTATTAACAAACGATGTAGCTGTGCAAGTGCATATTGCATATTGGATTTAAGGGATTTAATATTTTTTTCGCAGGACCCTAAAAATATGAAGTAACCTAAGTAACTATTTTAGAAATAGACTAGTTTGTCTATTTCTAAAATAAAAGTAACCTAAGTTTCTCCTTATAACATCAGCCATCTGCAAACGAAAAACCCGTCAAAATCGGTCCAGCCGTTTCGGAGATTAGCTGGGACAGACAGACAAATTAACAGAACCGAAAATAGGAAATATTGTGTTTGAAGATCACTACCAACAGCCGACAAAATGGCTACCTACTGGGGTAGAGTTGCTCAGAAGCACCCTGGTCACAATCAAGTCACAATAGTACCAAGTATTAAAACTAAAAACGTCTTGTCCAAACATCGAAATTAACCAGTGGAAAATTTAAGTAAAGATGATTTTAATAGTGTTTTATTCTTGTGTGGGACATTGCATTCATCCCGACCTGCGGAACAGGGAATATTTACGGGAATTTAGAATAAATTGTGGTGGCATACAATAAACCATTTTCCTTGATTCGCAAATCGTTTTTTTTTTACTGAACACACACAATAAGTGCCCATATCTGGTGACCCCGACGGCAAAATGGAAAAGTTTGCGATGCAGCTGGCGATATAGGGACGAAGTGCGAAAAAGAAATTTCTTCTAATGACTACACGCGAAGATTCCACCCTTTTGGCGCGCACAACTATGGCTCTGGTTAGCTCAATATATGTATAATGAAAATGTAGGAATGGAACGCTGTTGAATGCATGACTATAATAAAGAGCTGAATGCCAAGGTGTAAGTGAGACAGATGAAGTATGCCTAAGACGTATGCTTGGGATGACGTGGAAGGTATTTAAAAAGGGGAATGACAGTTGGCTTTTTGAATGACGGAGTGAAGACGTTAAGACGTCATTTTTTTAATAAGATGTATTTTTAAGAGTTATACTAGTTTATATAAGAATAAACAAATATACTACTTGATTGTATGATTTCTCTGTCTTCAGCCCTTTTTATTCCCACAAAAATGTATTTCTTGTTATTTAATCTTAAATAAATACTTTTTGGTCAGTAACACCAAGGAGTTTATTTATGACAGTTGTACGGGTGCCAACTGGTAAAGGGAGAGAGAGATGTCAAGAATCAAGATGACATTTGATTTTTGGTTGTTAAATATTTTAATACATCAATTTTATTATAAGGAGAATCGACAAGTGTAAAATAATGCTTAAAATGTCGTATCTTTGATTACAGGTGTTTTAGTTTATAAATACATAGTACAGTACCCGGCGATAAATTAATATTGCACATCGACCTTTGGAAAGAAACAATCGGCTAATTTCGGCTTCGTAGTGCGTTATCTCTGTCGCACACTACCTATGTGACGTTAACTGACGTTTTGTCAGTCGTTGTTCAAGTGCGATAGAGTGCGGTCGCGTCCAGTTTAAAATATATATCTAGAGTTGTTAACACCCCCAAATTTAAATAATTTAATGTTGTACTATGGCACCTTTAGGAAAAATAGGGGAACCTTTTTATTTTACCCCAACCTAAAGCAATCATTTATAGAAAAATTGGTGTATTTTATACAAAGAATAAAAGGAATTATCAAAAGAAGCAAATCATAATTGTTTTAACAGCTCCTAATAGATACCGGACTGTTTGTATTTCGTGCGACAGAGATAACGCTCTACGAAGCCGAAATTAGCCGATTGTCTCTTTCCAAAGATCGATGTGCAATATTTATCGCCGGGTACTGTACATCTCTCGGGTCGGGTCGGGTCTTTTTAGTTTATATTTTATTTAGTAAAAAGTATTTAATAATAAAACTAGCATCATGCTGAGATAGAAGCGTTTTGGCCTCGTATAGGAATTTCTGTTTCATTTTTCTTTTTGTTCCTTTTTTGTATATAATTTGGTTTTTTTATTTTTGGCTGTGTGCGATATTCCTGTACGAGTCGCAATAAATACTTTTTCTTTCTTTCTTTATTGTAAATAAATTTATTTGATTACAGCAACACATTTGGTTTTCATTATTACACCTAATACGATAATATTGACTCGAGCCTAACCAGTTTGAAAATTGTTGCATGATGCAACACGTATCTAATGGGGTCTTACCCTGCGTTTCATCATAAATCCGTAATACAACGCAAGTTATTAAAAATACGTTAAAAAGTCGTGGAGTTTATAAAAACATTTCGATTTAAACAAACATGTAACGTGTATTTTTAAGGCTTGTTATTTCTCAGTCTGATATTATGTTATACCTACAAAACATTGTGTAACCATATTTTTTGCAGTATGTTACTCCAAAAATATACCAAAATTTTTTCTTAACCCAAGAATATATTATCGGTCATGAATAAAAGTTAGTCATGCATTTACGTATTAGGCACCTAAGGAGAGGTATAAAAAATAAGTGGCCGTTACAGGGCCGTATCGACGCGAGTACGGCCATATTTGGCCGGAACAGGGCTATTTATAAAATGCTCGTATCACACAGGGTAACAATGTAGCCCTTTTTTTAAGAAGATCCATATGAAAAGCTTTGTGGGTCAGATTTGGCTAGGTGTATAAATTTTTGTATAGGTTGGGTAATATATTTAATGTTAACCGATAAACGTAGAAGCGAATATCTTGAAAATGAAGTGGTTGTATTGTTGGTTGGATTTATAATCACACTAATATTATAAAGGCGAAAGTTTGTGTGTGTTTATATGTTTGTTACTTCTTCACGCTCAAACGGCTGGACCAATTTTGATAAAATTTTATATGGAGGTAGCTGACACCCTGGATTAACATATACGCTGTTAGTTTATTTTGATTTACAAAAATCAATCTAGTCGATTCTGTAGTACTTAATCGATATGTTGTAGGTACTTATTTAAAAAGAAAATAAAATTCTCTATTAACGTCACCTTTATAATTCTTCACTTGTTTGTTTGCGCTTTTGAAGTGACTGACGTATAACCTTCCTAGTGATATTTATTTGGCTTACAATATATACTTACAATTATAAAAAGCCTATATTCGTTTTATTCAAGTGCCATAACCCACATTTCTTATATACGCTACCTTTTATCCTGATATTCCCACGGGATAGACATTAAGACGAGTGAAACCGCGGGGCGCAGATAGTTTAACATTAATGGGTGGCTAAGTAATAACGATCGATCTAGTTAAGCTACGCTTGCCGCGGTCGGTTCGAGGAGGGGTGACCATCTTTATATACCGAGACCCCTCCGTGCCCCGGAAAGCACGTTAAGCTGTTGGGTTCGGCTGTTATTCGTAGATCTTTGGCAGTCGGGTGGTCAGAAACCCAAAAGTCTGACAACTAGTCTTACCAAGGGGTATCGTGTTACCCAGTAACTGAGTTGTGGAGGTCAGATAGTCACTTCATTTAAAATATTGGTATTCAGCTGCATTCGGTTAGACTGGAAGCCGACCCCAACATTGTTGGAAAAAGGCTAGGCTGATAATGAAATGGCGACTGAATTATTACTCTGGTCATCTGTACTTAAAATTAAACTTTTAATGCACACTCATTATAAGTTGAATATTTGCGAGTTAAAGAGTTACTTTGCAAAGCAAGACGAGCAATCGTATGAAAATCAATATTTCAAGTCAACTTAACCTTTTAAGCGCTTGGCTAAATATCAGACGCCCCTAGCGCGCGGCTACAAATCGAAAAAATCAAGATAAAATAATACCCAATAAATAAGGAGGAGAAGTCGTTGTATCGATTAAAAAATAGTCAAAAAGTTTTTATCTCTATTTAATAATGGTTTTAATTGTACCACGCAGTTAATAGGACGAAAATAGAACGAAAAAATCATGCATGTTCTCTGTCGCAGAAATACGACACAAGCGGTAGGGGTACGGACTTTAACCAAGTTAACGGTGTAAACGATAACCACATTCTGGCTCATGTATGCCTCAACTTTGATTGATCATTACATATTGAAGGCACAATTGTTTGACTAAGGACTGTAGCTTCAAACTATACAGTAGTACCTATGTGTTTCAGCGATATAGTCCATTAATCAACTTGTGGATTTGTTATTTATCATCTCGGATCCTAATTTTGTTTTGAAATCTATATAAATGACTACAAAGTTTATGGCTATATGCAGCAACCACTTTGTGGTAAGTAATTTCAAACACAGACAATCATAAAACAGCATCAAAATAACGCACACCAACAATTATCTATTAAAATTTAAAATAGAAACGATCGAAAAAAAAGCGGCCAAGTGCGAGTCGCACAGACATTTGTATGTATTGCTATTATTAAGATCGAGCAAAAATCACCGAAAAGAACATGTTTCTTGGGGGTCGGACCCGTGCTTCACCTAGTTTCTCTACCTGGGTGAAGCACGGAGACTACGGTTCCGTGATCGGGTCCCGTGCTCCAACTGATGACGTTATTGTACAGTGATGCAGTAAATTGTCTTCCCTATAATTCAAAAGATCTAAACAATTATTTAATGGCAGTGAATTTATAATATGAATGTATGTATGTGTGTGTTGGGGTGTGTGTGTGTGTATAATTATTTTAATTAAAATTATTATTTTCTTATATTCAATTTCATCTGCCTAGTCTTTTCCCAACTATGTTGGGATCGGCTTCCGTTCCAACCGGATGCATCTGAATACCAGTATTTTACATGGAGCGACTGCCTATCTGACCTCCACAACCCAGATACTGGGTAATACGATACCCCTTGGTAAGATTGGCTGTCAAACTTTCGGGCTTCTGACTACCCGTAACGACTGTCAAAGATCCACGAATGACACTCGAGACCAACGGCTTAACGTGCTTTCCGCGGCAAGAGTAGCTTAACCTGATCGATCTACCTGTGCGGTTACCCCTTATATTCAATTTATATTATTTAATTACTTATAAGCCTTTGCGGTGCTCAGATTAGATTTTGAGTAGGTATTATTTACAAACCTTTGCGGTGCATAAAATCAAAGAAAAATAAATTCAACGCGTCTGCTTGAGTCTTTTCAGAGAGTACTTTTTGATAGACCAAAAGTCTTTTGTCTCTGTCGTTGTCAAGAAATTGTATGGAATAATTTTAGAATTATGTTATCCCAGGAGCAAGTTTTTGAGAATACAAGCTCCCAAGTCTCCAATTGAAATATTCGAAGTTATCCCAAAGTTGCTGTTTATGATGTTAGTAAACCAGTCCTGCAAGGTTGTTAGTGTTTTACCAATAACCTGTATATTATACATTATTTCAAGATGGCAAAGTAGTTAAAAAAAAGGAACACGGAACAAAAGTTGGTGATAATAGTTGCTGTATACCGGATCATGATAAAATAGAAGTATTGCTAGCTATAGAAAAGGCTAAAGAAGAAGCTACTACTTCCAATGAGCCTTTAACTAAAATTTATAAAAATACCGTAGAACCTCTGTACCGTAAAGGTTTACTAAAATTTATAAAAATACCGTAGAACCTCTGTACCGTAAAGGTATCAATATAGTTACCCCAGTGCATTCTTATTCTAGCAAAAAACATATTATGAATACCAAAAGAAAAGAAGGTTTTCAGTCTAGCAAAACACATTTTGGAACAGCTAGACCAAATGCTGCACAGCCTAAATGGAGCCTCCCGGCGGGTTGGCCTCGGCACGAATTTGGACAAGACAAAAGTCATGTACAATTCGCACGTCTTGCCGAGTCCAATCCACATCGAAGGGTCGCTTCTCGAAGTTGTGAAGGATTATGTCTACCTAGGGCAAGTCATCCAGCTCGTTAGACACAACTTTGAGAAGGAAGCTGACAGAAGGATCCAGTTGGGTTGGGCAGCATTTGGAAAACTCCGTCAAGTCTTCTCGTCGCCTATCCCGCAGTGTTTGAAGACTAGGGTCTTCAACCAGTGCGTCCTGCCCGTCATGACATACGGTGCTAAAACGTGGACACTGACGGTCGGGCTGGTCCACAAATTCAAGGTCGCTCAGCGCGCTATGGAGCGAGCTATGCTCGGAGTCTCTTTGAAGGATAAAATCAGGAATAAAATTATCCGGAAAAGAACCGGAGTTACCGACATAGCTTGCAGAATAAACAAACTGAAGTGGCAGTGGGCTGGCCATGTCTGTCGAAGGACTAATGGCCGGTGGAGCAGACGAGTCCTGGAGTGGAGACCGCGTACCGGCAAGCGTAGTGTGGGACGCCCCCCAGCTAGATGGACGGACGACCTAAAGAAGGTGGCTGGGGTAGACTGGATGCGGAAGGCGGAGGACAGGGTGCTGTGGCGCAGTCTGGGAGAGGCCTATGTCCAGCAGTGGACTGCGATAGGCTGAGTTGATTGATTGATTGAAAACACTTTTAAAGATATTTGAGAGGTTGAGGTCCCCGGCAAATTTCTTCATTTGTTATTAGCCGATTATGCATATGACACTGAACAGACGAGAATAATAGTGTTTTGTTCTGAAGAAGCACGGAAAAAGATGGAGGTCATTGACGAATACTTCTTTGATGGTACGTTTTATAGTGCTCCAAGGCCATTTTATCAATTAGTAGTATTGCATGGTGATGATGGAAGTAATACTACTAATACAAAGACTGTACCTTTGATTTACGCTTTGATGACCAATAAAACAGAGAAATCATATTGTGTTCTATTTGACCTCATAACACACCGTATCAACAGCTGAAAACCCAAAAAAGTACACACAGATTTTGGACTAGGACCAACAAATGCTTTGAAACAATTTTTCCCTGATATTGTAATAAAAAGGAGTTATTTCCATTTTACACAGAATATACGGAAGGAATCCAAAAAAATTGGCATCAAAAATAAAATTTACACACGCATTGTAGGTCTATGTTCCAGCCTGCCTCTATTGCCCCATGATCGTATTGCAGAAGGATGGCAATATATTTTGTCAGAGGGAATTTATTCAATATTTTGAAACAAAATATATCAGTAAAAATGTAGATGAATGGAGAGGCACCGTACAAATAACGTAGCAGAGAGTTGGAATTCTAAACACAATAAAGACTTCAGAAAATCATATGTTACCCTAAATAATTTGCTAACAGTAATATCGCAAAATACCGATTCTATAGGCTTACCGCCATGTAAGCGCCGCAAAGAACACTGTAAAAAAGACCATTTTATTTTAGATTCGCAAAAGCAATTAATTAATAATGAAATTTCTTTGGGCCATTTTTTGGAAAAAATGCGTTAAAATTAATTCTACGAGTATGACTGAAATGCACACTCAATAATTGGCCCCCGAAAATGGTCGCTAGCACAAGTTAATAAATAAATAACTAACATTTTGTGTATTATTGATCTTTTCCCGGTACTTTTTTGACAGAGTAGTATATTATCAAATTATGTATTTTTCTTAATTACTTGACTGTACTTGATCATCAGTTGGAGCACGGGACCCGATCACAGATCCGTAGACCCCGTGCTTCACCCAGGTGGAGAAACTAGGTGAAGCACGGGTCCGACCCCGTTTCTTGAATGAGGATGAAGCAGAGAACCCGTTTTTATTTTATTTTTATTATTTTTGTTTCATCGGTCATAGTACTACATACTCTGTGAAAATGTCAAGTGTCTACCTATTACGGCTCAAAAAATACAGGCCTGTGAGAGACGGACGGACGGACAGCGGAACTCTAATAACCATTGGCACCTTTGAGTATGGCACCCAAAAAAAAGTACGTGGTTTTTGAACAATATTGTAAAAAGGGTTTAAAATATCACCCCACTTACCATAACACACTATATACGCATTTTAGTTCTGTATCGTAAATTACGTAGACAATACCATACAAATGCCACGCGAAAATTAACAATCTGAATAGCTAAGATTCAATGTGCATTTAACTAAGCGGGCAGCCAGTAATTGCGTTAACTGTACCACCGAGCATGGTGTGTTTGTAGCTTTACAATTATAGTTTCCGTAGATTTGATTGGGGGTTATCAAGTTAGGTAAAAAAAAGTTTATATTAATGAATTATTTACTGGTCTCACCAAAGAACTAACATCCTTAATTATAATGTAGTAGCTGCGCCCCGCGGTTTCACCCGCATAAGTGTCGATCTCGTCGGAATATCGGGATAAAAACTATCCTACGTCCTTCCCCGGGACTCAAACTATCTCTATACCAAATTTCATCTAAATCGGTTTAGTGGTTTAGGCGTGAAAAGGTAACATACAGACAGACAGAGGTACTTTCGAATTTATAATATTAGTTTGGATAGTATGGATTATTTACATCCTGTGTAGATGACCACTAAAGATCTTGTTATTCCCATAAGTCATTGTGATAACACTTATAGCCATAAGAGAAGGATTCTCATCGCAATCGAACAGTCAGTTCTATCGTAGCGTCCTACTTAACAATCGTACCCTATAGTCCTACTGTAGTCCATTATAATAGATATACTGTAACCATTGAACAGTTCTGTTGTAACAGTTCAGTAAGTTAGTGTACTTCCTATATGTGATGTGTAGTATATTACAAATGTAGCAAATAATAGCGTGTATAAACTATCAAAAATGCTGCTGCTGTTTCATTCATTTCTTTGTTGGGTTCTTTGATTTCGCGAAAGTTACAGTTCTATGATTTTTTTTTTCTAGGTTTGTACGACGGGTTTCATTCCATTTCATTTTATTCATTGAGGAATTTAGTTTTTCCATAGCAGTTCACGGTTTAGAATAGCGCCTGATCTGTTTCATGGGAATAAGTAACGACACATGCACTTTGAAGACTTAAAAGCGGCACTGATACCGCAACTGACCTAGCCTACTGTGCCCAAGTAATCCGCAAGCAACCCGCACTGGGCCCGCGTGGTAGATTATTGCCTACTCCACCTCGAAGAGAGGAGGCCTGTGTCCCAGCAGTGGGAACATTATAGGCTGATTATGTATAAACGAAGAGGGTGTAAGTGTGCCCTAAATATTGTCAATTTTATTTTTTAAAACACACAAGAAACTGTATTGAGAATTTCATAAAAATTTACCATTCGTCAAAAGACTGATGTATACCTGGTTATGGTCTATGGTTGTGACATTGTCAGTTGTTACTTATTTACTACGTCAATAAATACATTATTTTATAATGATATTAATCTATTTCAAAGACCAATGACTCAACTAGAAAATAAATTACAGCCAGCCCACGCTCGTAAAGTCGTATTCTAAGCGAGGATCAGAATGTTCAGAACTTTTATGCCGTTCATTTGAAAAGTTACAAGGACATGATTAATAACAATTTTACGTGAAACTTCACAATTTTTGACGAAGTTATCAAAGTGTAAGCCTATTCAATATGGACATGAAAAACATTTTAATTTTTTTCCCATTTTCCATGTGAACGCATGGGGGACTCGGAGTTTCTTTTTGAATTTACTTCTCAAGTCCCTTTATGCGTATAAAGCTATTTATTCCCATGTTAAATTTCAAAGCCACAGGTAAATTGGAGTAAATATTGCATGCTTTTTTATAGCCGCCCTTATTATAATAAATAAATACGTTAGAAATTAAAAAAATAAAACTGAATGCGCATTCACTTTTTAAATTTTTTTATTTTAAACATTGCTCGTACTTTAAATTAATTCATTAATCATATTTTATAAAATTGTTGATGGCCAGTGTTGCATTGGTGGTCCTAGAAGCAATATCTGTGGTAGTGTGCGTGCAGCGCATGAGATGGACTCAGTCTAACAACAATATTTATTTATTTTTATTTATTCATTAGCACACATACAATTGTTTTAACAGTTAAGACCCAAGCTAACAAAAGTAGTCATAGATTCCTAATAATCCAGTCCCAAGTAACGGGTCTGGGTAAAAGCACAAGGTAAGTACGCAGTGGACAACATACCAAGTGTCACCCTCTGCAATTCCGCCAAAGAGCAAGAAAATATGTCCAAGCGCCGAGAGACACTATTAAGAATTCTTACTGCACGAATCACTGGTACAAACTTAAAATAAGTTTGTACGGTTACCGGAACTTTAAAAAGTTCCTCCCGCGGTCCCAACCGTAACCTCCTGTCTGGAACGAGCAATTCCAACGATCCCAATATTTGTGGACTATTCAGTATCCCACGAAAAACCATAAAAACATATTTTACAAGAGCGAGGTTGTGCCTTACTTCCAACTTATAATACCCAACCATCCATATAACAAAGAGAGTTTGCTACGTAAGTGGGTAGAAAGGGGTGACACCATTATTTGTTTAACTTTGCCCTGTTAGCGCCATTGTCCAGTTCCCATTTCTGAATTTTTATTGCCACGAGAATCAAGAAATAATTGTAGCAGCTACGCATAGTAATTGTTCTTTAAATTCGTGTTATCTGTTAAATTTTATCAGTTTCCGCAGATTCTCGGTACATATAAGCTTACATATCCGCACTTATCCGCAGAAGCTGCGTATATATCCGCGTATGAATAGCCGTGCGTGCGTGTTTTAACCACAAATCATGCGCTGTATCGCGGGCCCGAAATAAATGTGAGCCATTACGAACGCACGCGAATATCACCAACGCAGGCTGGATGTTACACCGACGCGCGACGTCCAACGGGATTAAAACATAAGCTTTTGGTGAAAGTAAATGAAAATACTTAAGAATATAAAGATAATAAGAAATTCTGGATATTACTCCTAATAGCCTTATATGTTTTGTTTCAGATTTAAAAAAAAATTACGAACAAACATCAACGTTTTGGAAGATGGGTGCACATCAGTGCACATTTTACCAAAACGTTCAACTTTTCAAGAAAAGGAATGACTGCGTTAGATTGAAAGTCACCTGCCTTTACCAGAGCTGTCGATGTCGAAGTGCCACAAAATACCTATGATGACTGTTGTGTAAATGAACGAAAAAGAATGAACTACTAAGCTAAGACCGCATTCTCGTAGTTCGAAGTATAAGACTACCTGCGCAAACCAGCGGTGAAAATCTACATGAGTCTAACAATTTGCACGTTGCTGCGTTCCTGCCAGTGCGGTTGCAAAACTTGCCTTCGAGTATGGATATGCGTTGGTTTTCAGCTGGAGCGCTGCAATCTTCACGACAGTCTACGGTGTGCAGATAAGCACCGATCTTTGTGGCCTAAAGAAAAAAAATGGCTGTTGGCGCCGCTATGAGACGTTGCTTTGTACCAAATTTCAAGATTCTGAGTTCACGCGAAGTAACCTGTAGGTTTTGATTCCCTTGCGAGTGTCGAAAATTTTCGGCATAAACGGCTGTATCTTTTGATTGCATTGGCTTAGAAGTTTAATTTTTTCACAGCTTCAAGGGACAGTATACCTGAGTATTTGATATAAATTCCAGCTTGATACCTCCACGCGTTCCTGAGAAAAAGGGTCTTGACAGACAGACGGACGGACGGACGGATGGACAACAAAGTGATCCTATAAGGATTTCGTTTTTTCCTTTCGAGGTACGGAACCCTAAAAAATGAAATTCTGATATTTTTTCCAAATGAAAAACAGAATAGTACGAATAAGTTTCATTTAATATAAAAAATAAACACTCAATAATGGCTCAGTTAACTGGGACAGCATTCCTTCCTAGTTTGACAGCGGTCTCAGCCTGACTAATCCTATGTAATACTAGCTGCTGCCCGCAACTTCGTCCGCGTGAAATCCTATCCTAACTAAAAGTATTTTTTTCTAAAATAAAAGTAGCCTAAGTTACTCCTTATTACATCAGCTATCTGCCAGTGAAAGTCCCGTCAAAATCGGTCCAGCCGTTTCAGAGATTAGCCGGAACAAAAGACAGACAGACAGACAAAAATTGAAAAAAATGTTTTTTGGTATATGTACCGTGTATACATCCATATGCATTCGGTTATTTTAATATTACAAACAGACACTCCAATTTTATTTATTTGTATGTATAGATATGAATTTACTTTTCCAGTCACACTACGGTGTGACAATCGGCATGAAACACAAAACAAAAACGTAAATCTCACATTGACCGCTCCACCTGCTTACATTAAGTCGTTGGAACATATTCTGTGACATCGGGAGAATGTGACGATATAAGCCGGGGTTCATGAAATGAGAGAAAAGGACTGTCATTGAGTTTTTATTTTTTGGTAAACTCTAAACAATTTTAGAACCTGCTCACAGAAAGCTTTTATCAATTCCAATAGAATTTACTGTTATTTACCAGCCTTTTGGGCACTTATCCCATTGACAGCGATGCGGACGAATTTTTTGATGCCCAATGAGCTCCTGTCCTTTTCTTTTTTTTCCTTTCTTTTTATTATACTGTTGTATACACCGTGTTCCGGACGATATACATAAACTTCGACCAGATGTTCAGACCATGGAAATAAGCATTTGTCATTATGGACACATTAATTAATTCTTATTTTTTATTTTTTGCTGATTTTCATATAAACTAAATACCTTGACGTAAATCGCCCGATATGCATGCCTCTTTATCTGAATTGGCAACGATGACGTATTTTCATTCATAAGATTTGGCGGGCTGCAACTTGTCAAAACTGAGCTAAGACCCTTTCTTACTGTATAGCTCAATTAAATTTCACTAAATGAAATTAAAAATATCTTTGTAACGAAGCCTTTTTAAGTACTACTTCCTGTGTTAGATTTAATTTGTAAAAGCTATAGAAGCGTTTGACAAAGTTTATGGATATCGTGAATACCTATAATATATATACTTATTTTAAATTTTAGCTTACAGTTTTATTTATATCTAAATAGATTGTTCAGATTTTGTTTACTACTATTATTACTTAGGTAGGCGACTGAGACTTATCGATCAGTAGCTAATTTAATAAATAACTCTTATTTACTGATGAAAATATCATTCATGCACCCGGAACTATGGACTAGAACCCCCACGGTGTTCCCCCCTCTATTTATCATGAGTTACAAGCGCGTGATTTCCTAGGTCTAATAGAAAATAGAAAGAAAGAAAGAAAGAAAATACGTTTATTTGCGGTGAAAATGACGCAAAAAAGAACATAAACACAAAAATAAAATAAAAAGGTAGGGGGAAACATGCGTCACATCCACGCAAAATGGCTATCGCTCAGCATTATGCTGCGACCCTATGCAGGACAGAGCCCCAGCGCTGGTTTTCAGTGACAGCCGGCGCTGACGTAATGACGTCGTCCGGTGCAGCAAACAGTTATTAAAATACAGTGTACTTAAAGAAAAATAATTGAATTTAAATGATCGAAAAATTGGTCGACTGATAAATACAACTACGAGTATTTCCAAAAACAGTGCAGTGATTACACAATGTAACTCAATGAGATACTAATATTGTACGTTCGTTTCGTGTTACGTCACACATGACGTCATGTGACGTACATTCGCATTTACCGACGGTTTAATTAAAATGTTTGCGTGTAATTAAATAGCACAAGGGCTTAACCCGTCAGTTAACTCACTTTGAAATGGTTTTGGTTTTTAATACAGTTTTATGGTATTTATTGACAAGTAATAAAGGCTTATTGGTTTTAATATATTACTTATATTACCAACTGTATTTAGATTGCCTAGCAACCACATCACTCATCATCATCATCATTTCAGCCGAAAGACGTCCACTGCTGGACATAGGCCTCCTCCCCCAAGCACCTCCACTTCGACCGGTTCTGTGCCTCTCGCATCCAACGAGTTCCTGCTGCCTTCACAAGGTCGTCGGTTCACCTTGTGGGAGGCCTTCCAAAGCTACGTCTTCCGGTACGCAGTCGCCACTCCAGAACCTTTCGGCCCCATCGGCAATCTGTTCTGCGAGCAATGTGCCCTGCCCACTACCACTTAAGTTTAGCAATTCTTCGGGATATGTCGGTTTACCTTGGTTCTCCTGCGGATCTCTTCATTTCTGTTTCGATCACGCACCACATCACCCAGTAGAGTCAAATGTAAAAATACTGGAAAATAATTAATTACAAAATTGATAAACAACAGCGTCAACCAAAAGACACGTCAAGCTATATTATATTGAAGTCTGTGCGTCAAGAAATATACAAGACTGTCGAAAATCCATACTAATATTATAAATTCGAAAGTAACTCTGTCTGTCTGCATGTTACCTTTTCACGCCTAAACCGCTGCACTGATTCAGATGAAATTTGATATAGCAATATTTTGAGTCCCGGGGAAGGACATAGGATACTTTTTATCCCGATATTCCCACGGGATCGAGACTTATTCGGGTGAAACCGTGGGGCGCATCTAGTATATTATATTTTCAATATTTCTGAAACTGATCCCCGATTCAGAAGACAATGTGTGACACCCTTTTGTGCAATGTAAAGTAACTTCAAAATAAAGCCATAAACATATTTTTAACAGTCCTCTATAAATAAAGTCCAATTTGGAATCGAGATAAAAGTTTATGTCCGTTACTTCCTATATCATAGCGATTGTCTGCGTGCCAAATCTAAGAGAGTGCGATTAACTTTCGTAGCGTAAAGTAGAACAAACAATACGACTTTCCGATTGTTGAAAAACAAGAGTCTATCAACGTGAGTGTATGGCAAAAAGAAGTAGTTGTTTATTTATTTGACACACTGAATTTCGGCCATGGCGACCAACCTCAGCGGTGACCAGCCTTCGGTGCGGGAGATATTATAGTGCACAAGCGTGTGCGCAGACGCAGGTGCACTTTCTCTTCCCTCACTCTCATTGTCAATGGGATGGCAATCCAACACGACCGGAGAGCGATCAGGCAGGCCGCAGGGCCAACGGCTTAACGTGATTTCCGAGGCAGGGGGTATCACACCGCCAACTTCCAAACTTCTGGCTGTTAAAACCCAGTAACACTTTTGTGCCCGACTCGGGAATTGAACCCAGGCACGGCTCAGCAGTTGAGACAAATGGGGCAGTGTAGTGTCATTTGACATTACATAGCATCTCGCCCATAAAAGGTGCACGTGACACCCACAGGTGAGCTCATTGCATCACTAGAGCAGAAAACCTGTCTTCTTCAGGCTGTCGCTGGGACATTATTAATAGAAAAATCCAATAGCGCATTGCCCAACTGGGGATGAGACATTCCTTATGAATAACCCAATAGCACATTGCCCTACTGGGGATGAGACATTCCTTATGAAAAAACCCAAGCATAGTCCAACTAGGGGACCGAACCGATCGCAGTAGCGCAACTCATTTACGGTTCGAGCACTAGACCAAGACTAACGGATGTCAGAACCTATTGCACCGATGACGGATAGCACATCAAGCTTACTACAATCTGTCAAATTACTTTAATAGATTTTCAACTTTATCGCTAAAATATAAGGTTCAAAGTTGATTGGGAAAATTTGTCAGTTTCGGGTAGCTTGATGTGCTGGCGGCGTCTGTACATCGATGCGCAACCTGTTATCATGGATTCAGTACATGATTTTAGACCCCCTATCGTAGAAATCTTTCGGCGGTTTTCCAAAAAAATGAAATCAGCATTTTCATAAAAATGATTTCCAAAATGTATGGAACAACGACTTTTTTTTGCTATTTGGGCGTCGGTGTCCCTGCCATCTTGTATTATTTATTAAACCATATTTTTATTACCTTTGACCCTTTGAACAAAATTGTACCCCACAAGCAACGTTTACAGTGTGTATAAACATCACGACGAAACTAGGCGGCTAAAACCTTTGTAGCTAGATTAAATTAGCAACGTTGTGTTAATGGGTACACTCGGTTGATTCCCGCCGCAAATCCCTGTGAACGCATTCCCGGAATAGAATCCTCATATCGCTGGGGGTAAGTACTTTGATGTTACCGGGATTACGCTAGATTTCTGCGAACGTCAAAATTATTGTTTTAAGGCTGCGGCCGCATCGGTAAGGCGATTGCGATACGACGCGCGACGGCAACGACGACGGCGCGATCTTGAGCAAAGATGGTATTCTCCCAAAAGTTCGTTCTTTTTCCCTTTGAGCCATTGCTTTACTGTAAATAATTATATAGGTTAGGTACCTACATATTTACTCAATCAACTCAGCCTATCGCAGTCCACTACTGGACAAAGGCCACTCCCAGACTGCGCCACAACACCCTGTTCTCCGCCTTCCGCATCCAGTCTACCCCAGCCACCTTCTTTAGGTTGTCCGTCCATCTCATAACATATTTACTCAATTCAAGTTATTTCTTGTTTATTTTTATAATTTACTACCAATACTAATGATAAAGCTGACGCGCTAATTCTCTGGAAGTACCAGTCAGATTTGAAAAATTCTTTTTGCATTTGTTAGACCAATTCTTGTGGAAAATAAGCCTATTTAACATCACGTTATGACCTTAAGGAACCGAGCAAAAGGAAAACACGTCAGAAAGAACGCTAAGCGAAAACGAAGTAATAGCGCGGGCGGGTGATGCGATGCGACGCGGTGGGTCGGAGAACAAGAAATTTCACGCGGAAAAAGTCGCGGGAAGAAGCTAGTAATAACAATAATAAATAGTCGTGACAGCCAATGGATTAATAGCCAAGAACCTCGACCAACACCTGAGGAGGCTCTCGTTGGGCAGCTGGATCAAGGGCTTGATTCAGAAAGCAGTACTTCTGGACACGGCTCGCATTGTCAGGAGGTTCCACTCTCTGGAGCCCTGACCCGGTAGTAGCTTGGACCCTGCTCCCGATACTGGTGGGCTACTATTTTTAATATTTAATATGTTTTTAAATTTTTCATTCTAATATTTAAAAAAATTAAGGAAATAATAAATAAATAATTTATTTTCCATAAGTTATGTACGGAGTAGGTAGTGAACAAATATTTATGAAACAAGTTGATGCCTCATAAGAAAGTTTCGAAATTTAAATCAAAATAGTTCACCTACATGCTCAAAACTTTACAAAAGTTACATTGGAAACTGTGCTGTGATTAAATTCTAGATATAAATTAAATACTAGGCTAGGTACCTGCAAGTTCTCCATATGTTTTTAATGAAATAACTTTCTCGTTAGGTTCATTCGATGGCAATCGTCTACAGGTGCTTTGCTATGAGTAGAATGCGTTCTGAGAAAGCGGTTAATTATTGGTTCCTTCACAGGTAACTAAAGTTCAGAGGGCATAATAAGGTGAGAAAAGAAGAAATGTTTTCATTCATTCAGATACGATTCTATTGTCATGCATGTTCAGTGGCGTAACTATAGGGTGGCATTGGGGCAAAATGCCACGGGCCCCCAGCAAAAGGAGGCCCCCGGCCCGAGAGGGCCATGAGCACAGGAGGATCCTAACATAAGATTATAAATGCAAACTTTTTTTGAAAATGTGTAACAAAGGACATCATTCAGGTTTCGAACATTTTGTATCTTCTTCTCATTGTTTGTCTAATTTTTTGGACAGGACCTCATGCTTAGCAGTAGCGCTTGCGACCACTAGACCAACGAAGTAGTCAGGTGTTAAATTTTTTAGGGGAAAATATTAAATCTACGCGGAAGAAGTCGCGGGAGAAGTGCTAGTAAAAAAAAAAACTGTAACGTTGGTTGAGCTTCTTTACATTGAAGGAGGACCCCATCCCTAGAATTTGCCACGGGCCCCAAACGGTTTACTTACGCCACTGTGCATGTTGGTATTCCATTTAGTTACTTCAACTAACTACCTACTGTTATATAAAACATCTGAACAAAGCAAAAGAACAAGAAGATACCTGTCTAACTGCATTTAACAAACGGACACACTCCGCTACAGATTTACTTACTCACGGTCCAACTTGCAAAATCCATTGTTATCTAGATTCAGTGCAGGCTTTTTGTCATAACTTCTCTCTGTGAAGTTGGCTCAGTCGAGTTTCCTTCGACCGTGGGTTTTAATCGCTGGCCACTAGTTTTGTTTGTTACTTTAAGTTTAAAGACTTTTGGAAGGTTTACTCATTTGTGAAGATTGTTGAATCGTATCAGTGACCCATCTATACATATTTTAAATTCAAGTATGTACCTACGTGGGACCGCGTCGTTCTTTTAAACTACGTGCCTGACATATTTTGATGTGGGTTTCACCATCGTTTAGGAAATGTAGGTATTCCGGAAGGTTTATGACATGTGTACTCAAAATCAGCCTATAATGTTCCCACTGCTGGGACACAGGCTTTCTCTCGGTGGGAGGAAGTGGGCCGTAATCCACCACGCGGGCTCAGTGCGGATTGGCAGATGTCACATGTCTTCGAATTTTTTATTCTAGCACGAGCCGGTTTCCTCACGATGTTTTCCTTCACCGTTTTGAGAGCAGTGGTGATGAAATAATTTACACAAAGTAAAGCGCCTGTCTATGTTCGAACCTACGACCTACAACTCGTAAGTCGCGGCTGTTACCACTTGGCCACCACTGGTCTCTGACATGGTGTATTATTGTTTTAATATTAAACTTACATTAATTAACAAAGAAATATCGATGTTTTGGGCGTGTCGATAGTAGATAATATTCTAGAGTTTTTCTTCTTATAATTCTTCTTGGATCGGGGTGGCTCTAGAAAAGGATGCTTGGAAGGATTTGGGGAAGGCCTTTGTTCAGCAGTGGGATAGTGTAGTCTAAGTATAAATTTTTACTTTACAAGCGAACCGCTTCTTTTTGCTTCGCACGGTTTTGCGACTTGATAAAAAAATCGGAATGTTAGTTTTATATGAATGTGTTCTACGCATAAACGATTCGGAATAAATGTGGGCTATTTAATAATATTAACTTTTAATATTAAGGTAATTAGTATTTTTAGTCGATTCTGTGTTATTTCTTTTTTATAATCTACTTATAAAAGTTTCCGACCAGTACGGGGATAGACGAAGGGAAGCGGGGAGAAACAAAAAGACGATTGTACCGGTGACATATGTGCTAGAATAAAAGGTGATATAAAATTATCTAAAGGTGTTTATTTCTGCTGACCCATTGAATTCTTTCATCCTACTACTTTGGTGACTCGTCCGGGATCGGAAGAAGAATTTTGGCAGAAGTCATACGAGAGGAGCGAGAAGAGTATGTACAGCTGTACAGGAAAGAGAAAATCTGAACGAATATACTAAAATACAGATTCTGAAATTACAAGAAGAAAATAGAAAGAATTTTAATAAAAAATGGAAGGAATGTGTAAAGTATGCTGTTGGAGGTTTTGTAGCTATTAGACGTACACAATTCGGAAAGACTTTGAAGATAAAAGCAAAGTATTTGGGACCTTACAAGGTGATGAAGGTACTTGGAAAAGACCGGTATGAGGTGGAAAAAGTTGAAGTTACTACTGAGGGCCCTATAAGAACATCAACTACAGCTGACTACGTGAAAAGATGGCCAGGGGTAAGCTCACCGTCCGATCAGGACCAGGCCCGTGCTGGACGGCGCGTATGTGTTCCACGCGCGCCTCAAAGAGATGTCAGCAAAAAGGAAGGGGCCTGCCAGGACCGATACCTGCCGGAGGTGCGGAATTGTCCGAAAGGGTTACCGCTACCCCGGAACATAAAAGGCTAAGGAAGGAACACGGATGGGTTTTAGTCAGCAAGAGTCTGACACTCCCTTACGCTCCACCCAGAGCGGAAGGGGTCACTTGATGATTTCCCATCCATGAAAAAAGGGGTAAGCTACTAAGCTTGTTGTTTGTTTTTTAGACCTTCCTCAACATTTCAAGCTTAGGTTTTGTTTATTTTATTTAAAACTAGTTGACCCGGCAAACTTCGTGTAGCTTCAGAATTAAATAATGTGACAAAGTTCAATAGACACAGGGCGCCATCTATTATCATAATAACGTTATTGTTGTTTTCCTCGGGAACAGCACTTTTTTTTCGGGATGAAAGGTACCCCATGTCCATTTCTGTACACCTGACAACGTATATAACATTGCAGGATGACCGGTTCAGTGGTTTAGCCGTGAAAAGGTAACAAACAAACTTTCGCATTTATATTATTAGTTAGGATAACAATCGATATAGAGTTAGATAAGGCATTGGATCTCTGATGTTTCATGAAATTTAATGTTAAGCTGTTAGGTACTAAGATATTTGAATAAACTGGTTTATTTCTAAAGTCGTTATGTTACTAGCTAATATTTAAGTCGTAGTTTTAAAATAAGTAAGCAGTGAAGTAAGTTCATAGTCTGAGGTCAGACTATGGCAGGAAGACCGAGTTGTGGGCTATTTAATAATATTAACTTTTAATATAAGGTTTAATTAGTATTTTTAGTCGATTCTGTGTTATTTCTAAACTGATGTTAAATATTTCTTTTTTTTTTAAAGTTTCCGACCAGTAACGGGATAGAATATCAAATGCATTATATTAACTTTTAATATAAGGTTCAATTAGTATTTTTAGTCGATTCTGTGTTATTTCTAAACTGATGTTAAATTTTTTTTTTTTTTTTAAGTTTCCGACCAGTAGGTACCGGGATAGAATATCAAATGCAAACTTGCAGCTGAGATAGAATGGATGCGAGTGACGGTGCTATTCGGGAGAGCACACAAAGACGATTGTAGCGGTGACAAGTGTGCTAAAATAAAAGCTGATATAAAATTATCTAAAGGTGTTTATTTCTGCGGGTCCAACGAATTCTTCCATCCATACTAATATTATAAATTCGAAAGTAACTCTGTCTGTCTGTCTGTCTGTCTGTATGTTACCTTTTCACGCCTAAACCACTGAACCGATTTAGATGAAATTTGGTATACCTAGAGATAGTTTGAACCTCGGGGAAAGACATAGGATAGTTTTTATCCCGATATTCCCACGGGATCGAAATTTATGCGGGTGAAACCGCGGGGCACAGCTAGTCCTATATAAATATGCTAGATTATGGTGAAAACCGCATCAAAATCAGTTGACAAATCAAAAGTTGCGTAGTTTAGACGAACAACCCGATCACACAGACAGACAAAAAAAGTGACTTTTTTATTTTATCATACATATGTAGCTGAGGGGCCCGTGGCTAAATAACAGCCGCACAGGTCGATCAACCAGGTTAAGATACGTTTGCCGCAGTTGGTCTGTGGATGGGTGACCATCTTTACCGAGACCCCTTCGTGCCTCGGAAAGCACGTTAAGCCGTTGGTCCCGGCGTCATTCGTGGATCTTTGATAGTCGTTATGGGTAGTCAGAAGCCCGAAAGTCTGACAGTATTACCAAGGGGTTTATTATTACCCAGTGACTGGGTTGTGGAGGTCAGATAGGCAGTCCCTCCATGTAAAATACTGGTATTCAGCTGCATCCGGTTAGACTGGAAGCCGACCCCAATATAGTTGGGTAAAGAGTCGGCAGATGATGTAGCTGGTAGTTGAAGAGTTGTTTCAGTTAATATTATCATCAGAGCTTCACAAGGAAGCCACGTTAAATGATGGTTATTATAGTGTTCGTATAGACCCAAAGATAAATCAGACATTCTGATAATGCTTATAACGACAGCAACGGAACATTACAGAAAACCTTCTATTTTATTTAACATTTTAGTTGGTTAAAAACACATATAGCAAAAATGTAAAGCGTTTAAAGTTTAAAACTGTCCATGAATGGCGCGTGAATCGTGCATGCATATGTGAGCGAGTTGGTTGCATCGCCGACAGTCTGTGTGAATACTTGATGCTCGATACAGGGGATCAACGACGAGCTTGTGAATTCTTGATCACGAATGTATCGGAAGCGCAGTGATTAAGTAAAGCTACTATACACGTGGTGAATAAATGAGGCAATTATGTAAACATGAGACGTTTCAACTTGGTTTGTACCCGACTACTGCGAAGCAAAAAGCAGGGTAATGATTTTGACCAGTATGTATGTATGTTCATCTGTTTCTCTCATAACTTCAAAAGTACTTATAATGATTTCACAAATGAGGTATCGTTAGAAGCGTATTAACCGTCCGCTGGTTATAGGTTATGTAACGTCACACTAAATTCAATATGGCGCCTTCTAGAGGACATAAAGTAATGAATTTAAAAATAAATATTTTTGGATGGTGCCTTGTGGGGGGTATCAAATGAAAGGGCTTAATTAGCACATTTCAAAAATATAAATATTAGTAAAGGAAGCCCCAAAATAATTAAATAAAAAAAAGTTTAAAAACTAAAACCCGACTACTGAAAAGGATGAAAAAAAGGATGAAACAAGAAAGTACCTTCCCGTGGTCGCATACTACCATAGCTTATATGTATGTTATTTCAGCGGCATGCGAGCACGTGAAGGTACTTTCTTGTTTCATCCTTTTCAGTAGTCGGCTTTCAGTTTTTAAACTTTTTTAATGCTGGCAACGGTTCTCGCCTTGATGTTGTTGCATGTGGTGTGTGGCAAACCGTGTTTTCTATTTTCTATTAGGTTTTACAAAGGATTGGACATGCTGTATGTAACAGACCTCTCCGTTAAGATTTGATTTAAATTGTTTCATTTGGTCTTAAAGATGAAATCACAGTCTTTCCGTGTGAAATTCTGATAATCATCCGTACGTGGGAAGACTAGTTACCAAGGGGTATCGTAGGTACCCAGTAACTGGGTTGTGGAGGTCAGATAGGCAGTCGCTCCATTTAAAACACTGGTATTCAGCTGCATCCGGTTAGACTGGAAACCGACCCCAACATAGATGGGAAAAGGCTAGGCAGATGATAATGATGTGGGAAGACTGCTTGTCGATTTTCTAAAAGTGTGCAAAGGACTTTGAAAACTCCAAAAAATATCGTGTTTTCTGAAAGACTCACTCCTAAATATGACGAAGTATGTTGATAATAATTCCCACCCATTTCACAGCTAATCAATACTTAGGCCCAACTTTCATTACTAGGGAAGATTAAAAACAAAAGATCGTATCAAGGCGTTCTTAAAGTCTAATGGCGTTTTGAATAGCGAGCTCGCAGCTGCCGATAATGTGTTATCAATTAATCATTCTCGCTTGATGGATGACGGCGTAAACAACAGTTCGCCAGATTTTTAATAAGCACTTAATGTGGAGATCGGAATTAAGATTTTCGTTTTCTTTTTCGAGGTTTTGTTGTTTATGCTGGTCATTTAGCATAATCAGTCTATAATGTTCCCATTGCTCATAGATATATAAACCATTTATTTGGCGTACATAAAAGACACAATACACAAAAGTACAATTAGAATGATAACCAATTACCTACAAATCACACTAATATTATAAAGGCGAAAGTTTGTGAGTGTGTTTATATGTTTGTTACTACTTCATGCTCAAACAACTGGACCAATTTTGATAAAATTTTGTACGGAGGTAGCTGACACCCTGGATTAATATATAGGCTACTTTTTATCACAACATTCCCACAGGATCGACACTTACGCGGGTGCAACCGCGGGGCGCAGCAAGCATACTAATATAAAACAAGGTGCCGATATAAACACAAAAAGAAAATCACATATCGAAGAAAAAGTGACGCAATACTGCTGGGACACAGGCCTCTTCTCTGTGAGAGGGAGTGGACTGTAATCTACCTCGCGGGCCTTGTGCGGGTTGGTAGATGTCAAATGTTTTCGAATTTTTGGTTAATTTCTATAGTCCGCGCGGAACTAGTTGGCCGTGCCTTAGGTATGTGAGCGGTGGGACGGAGGGGCGGGGGCGCATGTGTGTTGCGCACTGCCGCCTCACCCCTGCGACCAACTAGTTCCGCGCGAACTATAGGACACGCCTGTTTCCTCATGATGTACGCCTCACAGTTTCCTCTCTGTTCATTTACATAATTAAAATTTTTTCACTTTTTTCATTGAAAAGAGTAGGCAAGGCGATTAGGTCATGTGCCCAAGTAAAAAACCTTGGTCTTATTCAAGCTGATATTGCAATAACTAAAGGTAATTCAACTAAACATTTCTAGCAAGTTCGGGTACATAGTTGTGATTGCCTACATAAATAGATTCAGTAGCCATCTTTTTGAACTTAAAGTGTAAGCACGAAAATGCCAATTCAATAAAGAGTGTGTGAGAGAAGAGCCCTAATTATTTTATTCCGTTGTTGTTACATTTTGGCGTAGATTCTACGTCGCGTCAATACGTTTTCTCAAATTATCTGACGGACTCGGACAGGCTGCGATAGCTGACATAAATCAGCTAACGTGATTATCGTGTATCGTGGAATAACTGGCGTCAGGTACATATCCTTTGAGACGTCTGTTTTATGCGAGGATTTACTAAGACTGAAGTATTACTTAAAAGCAATAGTTTCACCTAGGTAGGTAATCAAATGGCTTTCCTAGCAGTGGGAAAGCCACAAAGCTGATTATGCATGATATATTTACACGACTTATGACTGTACCTTTGCGGCATAAACTATATTCACAGAAACATTGTAATAACGGTATTTTTATTCTAAAAATACCTTGGCTGACAAAACCGGCGAAACCGACCTTTGACTTCCACTCATGCACAAAAATCCGCAACAGTAGGTACACTACAAAAACCTTAACAAATATTTCAAAGCAGAGCTTTCCTTCGTTCCTGGTCAATAGCTCCCGAATTCGAGTCCCGCTCCTTGTACAAACAAGCCACTCGTCCTGAATACTCTCAATCTACATGGCCTTTTAAAAAAGTAACAGGGAAAAACTGCTTTTACTGGATTGAAATTTCAAGGAGCGTTTGCGGCTGTGAAACGGGCGAGTGACCATTGGCGTAACTATACCGATGGGGCCCTCCTTCAATATAAAGAAGCTCAACAAACGTTACATTGAAGTGAAACTTCTTTACGCACGCTTGACTTGGGGAGTAAGCTGGCGAACGCGTGACGTAAGCATTACGAAAAATGTGATCAGGCGAGGCGAACGGGAGTTGAGTGGGGGATATAAGCAAGAGAAAGCAGTTCGCGCGCACATTTTCTTTCTCTCTTCCTCTCATAGTCAAATACGTTCCGTATATCTAAGCACAGTGCAGGAGCTGTCTGTATCACAGTGTAGGAGCAAGAGAGAGCAGTGCGCGCGCACATTTTCTTTCTCTCTTTCTCGAAGTTTTTTCTTTTTACTAGCAGTTCACCCGCGACTTCTTCCGCGTAGATTTCATATTTTCCCCTATAAAATTTAAAACCTGACTACTTCGTTGGTCTAGTGGTCGCAAGTGCTACTGCTAAGCATGAGGTCCTGTCCAAAAAAATATACAAACAATTATTGGAAATAGGTACAAAATGTTCGAAACTTGAATGATATCCTTTGTTGACATTTTCAAAAAAAGTTTGCTTTTATAAACTTATGTTAGGATCCTACTGTGCTCATTCATGGCCCTCTAGGGCCGGGGGCCCCCTCTGGCTGGGAGCCCGTGGCATTTTGCCCCAATGCCACCCTATAGTTACGCCACGGCGAGTGACTGACATGTGGTAGGCTTGATGTGCTTAGCTTTGAGGATTAAGATGAAGGCTATGATACTACGCTACTTGATGTTGCTTGAGGTTGTGTAGCGGTTGCTTGAGGCGTATAACGAGTTTTTGATTTGGTAAAATAAACGGTCTTAAGACACTAACATAACATCACGCCTGTAATCCTCGATGAGTTAGCCAGAGGTGTACCTATAGTACAGCTACACGTGTAGTAGGGGGCGAGCCTATTGCCATGAACCGGGCCCAAACCCAGACTCCGAACTGCTACTGAGAAATTCCAGAGGGGCAATAACGTTCACAGTCTGATCTCAGTCTCAATCTGTCAAAAATACTTCTAATTTTCCAACATTTTGACAAGTTTTTGACATTTGTTTGTCGCCGAGATGAGACTGCGACTATATTTTAAACGTTTTAAATTACGAGAATTGGCCTTCTGATAGAAAGACCCAATAACACAGAATTAGAATTAGGGGTGGCCGGTTAGGCAGCTTTCAAGAGAGAGAAGAGAAGTAAGAACATTTTGAATCATATGTGATTCAAAATGTTCTTACTTCTCTTCTCTTCTCTTCCCTATAAAATCATTGGCTGTCATTCGTGGATCTTTGACAGTCATTACTGGTGCTTAGAAGCCCGAAAATCTGACAACCAAGGGGTATCGTATTACCCAGTCACTGGGTTGTGGTAGGCAGTCGCTCCATATAAAATACTGGTATTCAGCTGCATCCGCATAGATATAGACATTTCCATGTGTATCCGATTAGACTGGAAGCCGACCCAAACATAGTTCGGAAAAGGCTAGGCAGATGAAAATAGGTACCCTATAAAATTAAACTTTTCGCCGTCCTCGTAGCCACAACCCTACAAATCTGCTTTATAATATTATTTAGAATAATACCCTCTAATCATAGCCTGTCTCCGTGCTCCGGACAATTAATAAGTATTATAAAATATTATGGTCGGTGGCCTAGAATCATTTCTATTTTAAGGTAATTTTCGACGTTCAAAATTGCCTTTTATGTGCCTATTTGAAATAAATGCTTTGACTTTGATACGCTGCTCCGTTGGTCTAGTGGTCACAAGTGCGACTGCTGAGTGTGGGGTCCTGGGTTCGAGTTTGGGCATGGTGTTATTGGGTTTTTCCATTACGAATTTCTCAGTAATAGCCCGGAGTTTTGAAGAGGCGGTTTTTGAAACCCCGTGTCTCGGAAAGCACTTTAAGCCGTTGGTCCTACGCCTGATCTCTCTCCGGTCTTGTCGAAAAAAAAAAAAAAAACGATTATACCAATTGAAATAAATAAAATATGTGAAACAACAACAGAATAGCGATGTGCGGCGATCTTTGCAAGCACTTAATAAAACATGAGATTCTGAAGGCAAAACGTCTCACAAAGCAATGTCAATAGAAAAATTGAGAAAGGTCTGCGTCTGCGCAGGACTGCCTGCAGAGACAGCATCTGTCTGGCATTTATGCTGAAATTAACCTTTTTGGTGCAGCCGTAAGGCACACACGTTTGTTGTCTGAAACAATATTTTTTATTTTGTTTATTTTTGTATTTTGTGTTTCACGAACTGTGTCTAAGTAAACTTTTTTCTTTCTTTCATATCTTTCTTTTAGTTATGTAATAAAGCTGGAAAAATAATATATAAATCCAAGTAAACGTGCCAACCATTTGAATGTTCTAAAGCTGAAACCATAAGGTCCAAGGTAACTTAACACAGCAAGGTGTGGATGTGGAGTTGTGTCACAACTATGCTCCACCATCTATCCTGCCCTTCGTGCCCAAAAACATGCTGCCAAATTGAACCCTGTGCTGCCAACAATAACGAAGTGGAATTGACCAAGTATTAGGCCAACAAAATGTAAGTAACTGTCGTGCCAGCAACACGGAGAAGAAGAAAACTTGTAGATGAAAATATTAACGTTTAAAATCCCCAGGTTTATATTTCCCGTGGTTTATATTTACAGGTTTATATTGGCCGATTCATATTTCCTTCTAACGCCAAACAGAACCACTACAGTCTTTGTAGTAAACCACACATTATTCCTACTTCATTGTACGGCTGAGGGAGAACCTAAACCTTGATTTTACGACACTAGTTCCAAGCACACTTAAAGTTACTGTTCTAAGAACGGAAGATACAGTAATTGATTAGATTAAGTCTGAGTAGCACTAATCGAGCTATAAAAAAACACAACAATGATTTGTACTGTGGAGACTGGCTGTAAAGCAAGGCTGGCTGTAAAGCCACACCTCTTTGCAGGACAGGCTGGTTATATTTGAAGGCATGTTCCATTCGAACGTTCAAGCGTGTGTCAAATATTCTGTTAGTGTTTTTTCTAATTTTAGAAGCAGTGTTGAATTTGCCGTTGTACGATAAGCTTCTCTTAAACAATAAATGCTATAAAAAGCTTAACGCCTTTTAGTTATTTGTCGTCAGCACGTCTGTCGCTACGACCCCCACTACAGTACTGTAAATAGAAGTAAAATTAATCTTCTAAAGGAGATTATAGTTTATGTCATCTTCTAAATATGTTATTCATAGAAAAGTTGGTTTTTACAGTAATGTAATAATAAGACTGCAAATATCCATATTTTAGCCTCCCTAAATTCGTAAGCCAATAGAAAGACTTACCTAGAAATTAAAATCTCCAAAAATGTAACTTGTGTGTATACATTATTTTATAAATTCTGGCTATACATCGATTTCATGTAAAAAAAACAGGTCAAGTGAGAGTCGGACTCGCACACGAAGGGTTCCGTACCACCGTATAATATTTAACAACATAATCAGCCTATAACGTTCCCACTGCTGGGACACAGGCCTCCTCTCTGTGAGAGGGGGAATATTTAACACTACATATAAAAAATCACGTTTGTTGTATGGGAGCCCCTCTTAATTTATTTTAATTATTTATTTTTAAAGTGAATATACAACTAAGTACCTATTCTGTAAATATTTCAAGCGTCTACCTGCGCCGTTATTGATATCGAACAAAAAACGGCAAAAAAGTCACGTCTGTTGAATGGGAGTCCCCCTTAAATATTAATTTTATTTTGTTTTTAGTATTTTTGTTATAGCGGCAACAGAAATACATCATCTGTGAAAACTGTCTAGCTATCACGAAGACGGACAGTGGAGTCTTAGTACCTATTACTAGTCCCGTTTTTACGAGCTTGAAGAGCGGCCTCCTTCATTTTAAACTTGACGCGCCTCCTCGGCTAGGCCAGCCTCAGCCCTCCGACCTCCTCCTACCCAGACTTGCTGCGCCTAGTCCCGTCAGCCCTCCGAACTCCCGGCTTGCTTGGCTCCGGGCTTGCTACGCCTACTTAGCAAGGGACTCTTCGGTCAACGGTAAAGGGTTTCCTCCTCCGTTACCTCTCATCTCAGAGGAAGAAGACAAGGGAAGCTTCGGCTGACAACGAGGGGCTTCCTCCTCCGCTACCTTCCATTACATAAGAAGACCAGGGATGCTTCGGATTGACGTCGAGGGACCTTCTCCTTCGCACCTCCCGCTACCGAGGAACCAGTCTAAGCTTTCCAGAAGTCCTTTTTTTGTTACTGCTGTAATAACCTACTACTTAATTTTTTTTTTATCACGTAACGTTTCAATAGCTAACACTTTACGACCCATCAAACCCTTTCACGCAGGTACCTAAATAAAACTGATCATCATCCTGCCTTCTGGAAACATTGAAGATCCTCATTTTAGTACCTACCGATGTACTGATAGGCAAGTGATTCAGATAAACTTTGTCTACACACCGCGTGTTTTATTGCCAGCAATAAAATTGGATCCCAGAGAGACTGGCAGATCGATGTCTTGATTATCTGTAATCTTTTTATGGCTTACGACACGAATGTGATTTTTTGTAATGATTTGAAATTGTCGGAGATATTTTTAGGTACTTTGATTTTAGATATTGTGTCTATCAACTTTACAGATATTGATAGGCACAATAATCTAGGGTAGAGGCCTATTATCAAGTTTAGGAAAACACGAGGATTTTATCAATTTGAAAGGCACTATAACAGGTGCAAAAAGACACTTAGCGAAACCTTGTACTCCACGTCATTGTAATACTTTTTTGTTCTGGACCACACCTGGGAACCTTCTGGTTATGGAGATATTGAAGATCAAAATTCGCACTTTCACTGACGAAAACAAGATTTTGATGTTATAACACACTTTCAGATACCTTCAAGACCTCTGTATGCACCCATCAGCACAATGCTTTACGTGCGTTACATTGTGCACTACCGAAACAGCCAAAAATAAAAGTCGTAAGTATACGGTACAAAATGCAAATTAAATGGTTTAGTGTTACCAGGAATAAAGTAACTGTAGCATGTCTATAACCTAAGATGTCTATCGTAATATTCACCATATTTTTTACCTATCACTCTTTTACATCACTCATGAGGTGGAAAAATCCGCGTTTTCTTCCATTGTCGAATGGAAGTGGAAACCAAGAAGACAACATTTCCCTACATAAAATATTATCTAAAATAGCCCTGAAGATATTCCGCGGCTTATTTTCTTTACACACAATATCATTCTTAACGCATCAACTGTGCCCTACTTAGGAGATTTTTTGTGCATATACGAACACAACAAGGGATTACCGACTTTATTGCTTCTGTATAAGGTTGATTATGAACTTTTGATTGTTAATAGCACACATCGTGACGCATTGGTGATAAATGAAACTTCTCTGGTGAAAGACAAATTTTATTTCGTGTCTTCGCATCGTTGGCTAAGATTTGGGTCCGAACGGTTTTCGGGGGCTTTGTCTTGGACCTTCGATAGGCAAGTTGAGGGCTTCTGTCAATAATATCGCTTATTGTCTGTATGTCAATAATATCGCCTATTGTCTGTGAAGTATCAGTATTGACATAAGGATTGTAAGGTTTTGGGAACGAAATAGGATACGGATTGTTGACCTTTGTTTGGGAAATAAAAATTGAAAATATATCAGGAAATGTTCCCATTGTTTTGTATTGTTGTCTCGTGTATTGTGGGTTTTTTCCGCGGTAAGAATTGGCAGATTGATTTCGAGTAGGTAGATAATTACTAGTAGCCCTGAAGTTCGTTTTAATTCAAAATTTTAATTTTATAAGTATGTGTAAGAGATTAATATAACTAAGGGGATCATAGTGTGTTAAATGTACTCGTATTGTATGTAAGTATCGTAAATGATCTTTCACCAGTTTAACGAGCACATCGGAAGGTCTTATCCTCTACCTAATTCGGGTAACACATTAATTAAGGCGCGGCGCGGTAAGAAGCAAATTTTTAGGTAATTTACGTAACAAATAAGGTTCAAAACAGCGATGCGTTTGATGTTTGTAAAAGCGAATGACCGCCAAAATAAAAGTAATTGTGCAGTTATAATTAAATTAAAAAATAAATGCACGGCTCAATGGAATATTTTTTAGGTTTTTCTTTATTTAAATGATAAATGATTTATTTTCTGTAAGCAGGTGTACAAACACTTTTACACGTCAATCATATTTTTTTAAGCTAGATGAGGTCGGCGTTTCCTATCTGACTACTCTGAGAAGAAAGGCCAAAACAAACTCAGAGGTGACAGTATCTTTTAAAGTGCAGACAAAATCTTGGTCAGATCATGTGTCATTTGATTGAATTCCCTTTATTAATTATCATTTATGCGACGAAAAATATTTTTTTGAGCGCTGTGTTTGAGATTGTTTTATCATAATACTATTTTATGTTTATGAAATATTTTTGCATAGGTACCTACGTCTTTTTTTGAAAATTTGACAATACACGAATTTTTTTCTGGCTTGTAAGTCTCAATTCAATCAAAGTGACTCGGGGTCAAAATATATTTTTTCTAATTGAAGTCGTATTTATGAACCAATAGCGGCCCGCCCCAGCTTCACACGGGTGCATTTTCTTTTTTGAATTTCTAAAATTTTCTTTCATGCAAACCTTGTCCTGGCAATACCGAAGACAACAAAAAAGAATTATCCAATTTGGTGCAGTCGTTCGGAAGTTATGCGCGTAGATACGCGTCGCGTCGTATGCGTCTGTAATTTATATGGTGTACACAAACAAACAGTACTTATAATACAGTATGTTACAGAAAGGGTATATCAATACAAACGGGTTGAAGAGTGTGTCTGGTCTAGAATCTCTGTACAAAATTTCAGCTCAAAAGCAGTAACTTTGAAAATGCTTAATATTTTTTTATTTCGATAGTTTATTAAATTGAAATCATAACAAACTGTCACCGCACTACGAGGGTCATTATCCATTATCTGTAGTGTGTATGTGCGCCTAGTACACGCACATCACGCCGCCGCGCGCCAGTGCAGCGCCGTGGTGTCGAAATAAAAAAATATGAAGCATTTTCAAAGTTAATGCTTTTGAGCTGAAATTTTGTACAGAGATTCTAGACCAGATACACTCTTCAACCCGTTTGTATTGATATACCCTTTCTGTAACACCCTGTATACATTTTGGCGATTCATTTATATTCAGGTATATGTATAGAAGCTGTACGAAAAAAAAAAACTGAGCGTTTTACGGTGTAGATCTTTGGGCAGCGCCGTAAATACTCGGAATCGACCAAGTAACGCCACTAACGTAGCCACTATTATCGATCAATGAACGTTTTTGTTGAAAGTTTGGACGCCTGCACTGTTTAAATATGCAACCTGTTACGAAGTTGTGTTGTGTCATGAGGTTATTTATCTGTCATCTCGTGTGTGCTAATGGCTAACATTATCCGTTTAAAATAATCATTCAAATAAAGGACATGGCTAAAAGTTCATAGACAAAAAACCCAGAATCGCCAGCAACGAAATGTATAAAAATGGGTTCACTATAGTAATCCCAGTACGGTTTCAAAAAATCAGTCTCCTAAACCATATAGTATAAAAGTTATTATACTTTGTGTGTTTATGTTATTCATACTTAGGTACATTGATTAGACTTTTATTTTATCACAATCTCTTTAGTATAATTATGATAATTTATTAAAATAATGTAAAAAATATACCCTTCAATACATCTTTTAATTTGTTTTATTATTAATAATCTGTAGGTATACAGGGTGAATTTTTTTTTTTACTTTGTTATAAATGAGCTCTTTATTTTAGTTTGACGTATGTCATTACTTCCCAGAATTCGATCCTTATTAGCGACACTATCGAATGGTGTAATAATACAGTGTGTGTGTTTTTTTTTCAAAATCAACAGGTTCGATTCCTGGCTAGAAATATTGATTTTTCAAAAATCCAATGATACAGTTTTAATTTTCATCAAAATTGAGCCCGCGACTCCTTTGAGTACTTTTCGCTAGTCCTCATAGTTTCGGATTTGGCCATCCACGCCCACTTGAAAAATTCACCCTGTATATCTAGTATACCACGTCGTTTTTGCAGTATATTATTATATATTTTTGCTGTACATATTATGCCTATAAAAATGGCATATATGAAATTTCTGGCGATTCTGGGTTTTTTTTTAGCCATCTCTTTTGTTTTAAACTGTGTGCCTTTGTTTTCTGCTGTGTACCGTGTCGTCAATCTTGCAAGAGAGGTAAAAGACTGTTAATATTATATTTTTAGTTATTGTATTTTAATATTCTATATGTGTTATTATATTCTATCTGTGTTATTGTGTTGTTATTATGTTATTTTATGTGAATTTTATTATGTCTAATGCCTATAATAGTATTTAAGAGTATGTGTCTGTATGGTATGGGTTTAATAATTGCCTGAAATAAATGATATTTAATTTAATTTTTATTTAATTTTAAAAGTTTAACTGCCCTTGTTAATATTTCTTCAGGTTATGGGCCAAGCACGCTGCCACTGCGAAAACTATTTAATTCGACGGACATAAGTGTCCCAATTTAGACTTCCAACTTGACTTTCCCCATCAGCAATAGTATTTAGACATACATATCCTCACAACGTTTATAACTTTACCGTACAAACTATTGTTTTAATATATTTTCTTACTCTTATGAAAAGGAAAAAATATTGACTATGGAAAGTATGGCCATTTTAGATATATAATGGTATTAAAATATATTAAAAATTACCGTCATCTTTTTCACGTATCTATCAGCATTAAACCTTAACAATGGACCGTCGAATGTCCCACATTATTGCTAGTGACATACAACGACCCTTGGGACATTTTTCACCGAAAATTCGAAGGAAATTACAATAGTCTCTCAAAAAGAACGAGCCTAGTGAGGGGTTAGTCTCAGTAATAATCGACAAAACACATTTTTGATCGTACACTATTTTGTTCCAAAATTCGAAGTTTCAAATTGCTATCATGCAAACCTTGTTTGGTTTGTATTAAAAAGACTTTCGTGTTTATAACGTCGAGAACCTGTTGTTAAAGTTTGACAAGTTACAAATTGCTGTTTTGAAATATTTCAATGATAGTAACTAAATACTTGACAGAATGTAAAAGTTTTATGAAAATTTCTTCAAACACGCGACTTTGTTGAGTTGAGCGATATATTTCAAACGAACAAATCTACAAACAGCCGACAAAATTGCTAATAATGGTTTATTTTATTTTATTTAAAGATCCATACTACAAGTTACCGAGGTCAAACTGAAGGTGATACTGGAAACAACCCGGTCAAATGCGAGTCGCACTCGCGCACCGAGGGTTCCGTACAAATTTGTAGGCATACAAATAGTTTTATCGCGGGAATTTTTTTTTGTTATGTATCTAACTACAAATTTACGGTTTTCGGAGTTTTTCCTTTACTTGTGCTAAATGATATTGCTTCTTGCCAAATTTCATGGTTCTAGGTCAACGGGAAGTAACCTATAGATTTTGATTCCGGAACATAAACGCCCGCATCTTTTGATTGCGTTGACTTAGAAGTTTGATTTTGTCACTGCTTCAAGTGATTGCGCCCTGAGTATTTCATATTAATTTCAACATGATACCTCTACGCGTTCCTGAGAAAAAAGGCCTTGACAGACGGACAGACCAGACAACGAAGTGATCTTATAAGTGTTCCGTTTTTCCTTTTGAGGTACGGAACTCTATAAATGACATGGAAATAAAAGTATATCTGCTCACTGTCTCGAATGTCATTGAACAAAGTTGCTTTAGTTAAATAATCACAAATTTAACGTATTCCTAACTAAAGTAATTGACAAAAAAAAGAAGCAAAGGAAATGTTGACGGGTGTGCGTCCATGGATTTCATGAAGAAATATCTTAGGAGCTTCAGATGGCTTAGATAATAAGCGGACGAAGATCCTGAAATATAAGATCATAACAGAAAATGTTAACCATTATATCAGATTTTTCATTCAGGAGTTATTTTAACTCCGATATCCCGGATGTTTACAAGAATCAATGCTGTGAGAGTGTGTATAATATATACAAAGCTGGCGCAAAAGTCGTCACCCGATATTCTTTTGGCTGTAATTTTTATGAAAGAAAAACTTTTGTCGGGCTCTTGGATTATGTTTATATTTTTTTTTTCCATTATGTCGAGAAAATGGTATCAGCTAAGTCGCTGCCCCAAAATTGATGACTATTCGGTCCCGATTTATGGCATTAATGGCAAATCATCATTATAATTCGATAATCTCGAAAAAACCGTTAAAAAATCTCAGTGTCCCAGCCCTATTATAGGCCAAACAGATTTATTGAGTTGTCCGACGCTGGTACTTGTTACCTCTAGAGAAGGGATTTTCCACTCTAGCGGATATTGTGAGAAAAAACCTCTATGAAAGTATTGTTAGATGAGGGGTCGAGATTTACAGGTGCGGTCACACATCGCCTTTTATGGTACTATATGTAATGTATTGAAAGTAATGGCGTTCGTTTCGAAGGTTTTTTTTTACTGTGGGGCAGGGACTGTCAAAAGGATTATTCATGTTGGCAAGCTAAACGATATAATACAATCGCCGCCTGAAGTTTTCAGTCAAACATAATGCTCGTAATAATCAAAATTTTTGGTTTATTTCATAAATAACTGATCTAATTTTTCCCCGCGATATTGGCCATGAGTCCAGTGTTCACCTACAGCACTATGTTCACCATATTCTGGTGATTCTGAAAATTGACTACATTTTAGTTATCATATTTTTTATACCGTCTCGAAATAAAATAATCGGAAACTATCACCCGCTGGTCAGTTGAGTTTTTTAACCGTTTATAACGACGTTTAAAATATTTGCAACAACTTGATCAACTTGATTGCTGCAAATAGGTTTTGTGATAACTCCAAAGAAGATCCCGTTTCAAATCTCAATTAAATAATAGTAGTAGCTGTGATCATTGTGCTTGATAGGCTCAGATGCAAACAAGTTACCTAGTCAATCTGAATAAAATCTTGATTGTGGCAACTACTTTTTTTTTCAGTGTACTAGTTCTAGTGACTATCGTTTTTGCAACGAAGTTGTTTAACCTTGCTTGTGGTAGGAGTGAACTAGTAGAAATCGTGACGTAACGACTCCCTTCATGCGACTTTCTATCTCTCTGTGTCTCCTTCTATTAACTCTTGTGCGACTATCACGTAAGGATCTTCGTTCCCCGACCGCACACGTTTTGTGAAGTGAAAATTTCTTTAGGCACGTTGAACATTTTTTGAGATGGGGAAAAAACCATTGAATTCGCGCCACTGTTACCGTAAGCGACACCGCTTCGGATGTGTTCGGCTATCCTCGGGATGTACTCGGTTTTAATCTATATCCGATATGTCAGTGAGTGATGGCAAAGTATTCTGTTTGTGTTTTGTTTTCACTTCTGTCAGCACTCCCGGAGTGCCACTGTTTTTTTTTTTTTCATGTGATTTTATTAATGTAAATAATAATATTAGTGTTTTTTACTTTATTAGTAGTCTTTTAGGTTACAGTTACCGTAACTTGGCAAGAGTCGTTTGATGCGTTTCTCCTTTCTTTAACTTTCTTCTAGACAGACTAAAAAAAGTACGCTATCTGTTTCCAGTACAATAGACGCAGACCAATAGTCGATGTAGGATGTGAAATGCAAGAAAAAATAACTAGTAGGTCACGTACCAATTTACTTCGCAAAAAAGGAAAAAAAATAGAAATACATCCTCAGAACCCTGTAAGAACCAGAGAATAAGACATTGGTCATTTTTAAAGCCATTTGACCATTGTACACGCGCATTTGGCGACCGTGTGCAACAAGAAACTGCAAGTCAAAGTACTCTGTACTGCAAGTTGGAGCGAAGAAAAGCTGCGGCTCGGTGGCGTGTTCTCGACTGTTCGAGCGAACCAGTTCGAACCGGCCACGGGCAAACGACGCCGCTGCGTACCGATCATCGCGGCCACGTACAACTGTAGCGAAATCGCTGGAACACAAGGAGGCTACTGCTACCTATTTTGAAGATCTACCTGGATATAGCGGGCATCGCGTCAGTTGGTCTATCCGAGGGAAGTAAGCTCGTTCCTATTATATTTTCCGTTCCCGATTTCCGTTTTTATTTGTGTGTTTAGAGTGGACTGCTTCCTCTGGTGTAAGAGGGCAGCTAACTGCTAACATAATCGCATTGTGGTCATTTAAATTCTATAGGTAATACCTATAACTACGTTACCTTATGCCTATTATCGTAACTCGTATAAAACTGCGAGTTTAATAATAAGATAGGCGGCTATTATGTCCAGCATGTCTATATTCGTGCCATACCATTCGCTGTTTATGCTTATTTAACTACCTATCACACTTTATCTTCTTTGATGTTTACATTCCTGTACTAAAGTCCCCAATTCCGTGTCTCGTGCACCAATTGCATAGCTTAAAGCCTTGCACTGCATCCGTGCTTCAAATAGATTTGCCGAACAATTCCAGAATATCATCGGCTCCGACTGCGCGCTGCCTCCTGGCTACCGGCGCTCCTCGGCCGCCGCGGAATAAGCAGCAGAGCGGCCATCTTGCTGTGCGCGAGCGGCGCGGCGTGCCTGCCGTGACACCGCGTGGCTGCGAGCTGCGCTTGGAGCGTACCTAACTATAACGACTGTTTGGTTTGATGCACATTTTATTATCTATTTTATTGTTTGTTTATTCTCGGTTATTGTGATTTATAGATAGATAGATATATAATGGATAAAAACGAGGGCAAAAGTGAATTAAGTGAATTAATTAGGAAACGCGGTAATATTAAAGGACGTTTAACTAAATTAAACGATTATGTACAGGAAATGCAAAAGCTAGACATTAGTGCTCTAAGTAGCGTAAATATAAAGGAGCTAGGTAGACGTTTGGACAACGGTCAAGAATTATTCAGACAGTTCAATGAAGTTCAAACATTAATTGAAAACAGCTGTGATGAATCCGCTATGGATGAACAAATCACGTTATGAGATTTGAGTGAAACTAAATTTATTTCAGTTCTGTCGATTATTGAGGATATACTAGAAAGGCAAGCGTCAGAAAAGGAAAAATTTGGTGATGCATGTAGTAACAGAGGTTCAAATTGCTTATCACATGGCCTACAGTCAATAAAATTGCCAACAATCAAATTGCCAACGTTTAATGGTTCTTATTTAAAATGGCTAGAATTTAGAGACACCTTTCAATCTTTAATTCATTGCAATGAATCAATACCAAGCATCAATAAGTTTCACTATCTGAGATCCTCATTAGAGGGTGGTGCCATTGAAGTTATCAAGTCATTGGAGTTTACCTCTGAAAATTACATTGTAGCATGGGAGTTACTTTGTAATAGATATAATAATAAGAAAATCCTCATTAACAATCACCTTAAAGCATTGTGCAGTATTGAAACTCTAACGAAGGAGTCAGTTAAAGAATTACTTAACTTAGTAGACATAGTTTCAAAAAATTTAAGAGCACTCAACACTCTAGGGCAACCGACTGATCAGTGGGACACTTTATTGATATTTATGAATACTGGGAAGTTAGATACCAGTACGGGCGTAAAGTGGGAAGAACATAGGAACATTTTACCAAACTTGCCAACGCTAAATTACTTTTTTAATCTTATACGTAGTCGTGCGGATATTTTAGAAACTACATCAGTTACGTCACAACCAAATAAAAATGATAAAGGGAATTACAATAAAAATAATCAAACCAATAATTGGAAAAATAAACAACTTGATAAATCAAATGCCAATGTCTCTTCGGTTGAGAACTTGTGTGAATATTTATGTTTATTGTGTAGTGAGCAGGGTCATCGCGTTCACCAATGTACTAAATTTAAAAATATGAATGTACAAGACAGACTTAAAGAAGCATCAAAATTAAAATTATGTCCAAATTGTCTGCGGGAGGGTCACAATTCATTTCGTTGTCGTTTGAAGAGTTTATGTAAGTTTTGTAAACAAAAACATAACAGTTTATTACATGTAAACAAACCTCAAAATAATAATAATACTGACAGAGACCCAACTACCGCTACACCTTGTACCTCAACTCAACCATTACCAGTATCATTGTCTGCTGTTTCCGTCAGCCAGGTTCTGTTGTGTACTGCTATAGTAGAAGTAGTAGATGGATATACTCAACAGACATACCCTGTTCGGGCTCTATTAGACACAGGCAGCCAATCTTCTTTTGTGACAGAAAACCTGAAAAGCATGTTAGGACTATCGGTTAAAATTACTGAACCTTTACGGATTTCAGGTATTAATAATGTTTCTTTTAATATATCCGAGCGCTGCAATTTAAATATAAAATCGCGATTAAATTCTTTCAATATGGAAATAAATTGTCTAATTGTACCACAGATTACAGGAACATTACCGAGTGCACCAGTAAATATTCAGGAACTTAATTTACCCGAAAATATCGTGCTTGCAGACCCAAAGTTCTGAATTGTCAAGACGACCGAAAACAACCATCATGTACCAAATTAGGATTCCATGAACCATGACCTTAATTTTTTAAGTCGTCTTGCAAAAATAACAAAATAAATATTGTTCTGGCCAGTTCTATTCTTTCCAAGTTACATCCCGGTTCCAAGTTACGTACTACTAATAAATTGTGTTAGGTCCACACGCTCACAATATCCCCACTTCGGTTCTGTAACCCATTGCGTCCCAGCATGATCCCAGTCATGAAGAAGTAAAGTTTCGGGTACCAACATTGCGTAAGCATTGAAAGGGTAATCTTGTTTTAATTGTTTGTTAGTTATCGAAGGGATACTCGATACAAGACAGTTTTGTAGTTCCGGGTAAGTGGGTATTCTAAGTTTTATATGGGTATACAGGGTGTGGCGTAAATAGTGGTCCATATACCAGATAATGTACTATAACATATTACAATTTTGACCATTTTAGTAGTACTTTTTTTTTTTAACAAAAATCGCTCTTGAATTTGCATGATTATGTTAAAAATTAGGGTGAAAATTGAAAAGAACTAACTTTTTCTTCAAAAGCTCTAAATTTACATAAAAAACCACAATTTTACACGATAGATCTAGTATTCAGCAGTAATTTACAGAAATCAAAATGAAAAATAATGGTTTTTGTTGAAACTACAACCTAATTTGTAACAATAGATAGAAAATTCCAAAAACCAAAAAAAAATATACATTGAAATCAAATCAAATGAAATCTTCGAGCTAACTAGACGAAAACAAACATTACTTAAAATAAATGTTCTTGTATATCGATTTTATTCAATTTCGAGCGGCCATTGTTGTTTACATCTTTGGCTAGCGCGGACGTACCTTACCTAAGTATATTTTTACTCAAAACCTGAAAGTGTTGTAATACTAAAATTTGGTCTTTGAAGCGATTGCCCAATCGTTTTCGCGTGACCTTTAGGTGAAATGTTAAAATATTGTGTGAGGGCGGGCACTTTTACAGAACTTAAAGTGTAAAGATTTAACTTGTATAACTACTCTATCCCTTTGTATTAATAACACAAATAACGTATAAATTAGTTGCAATATACTGCAATGATTCGACCATCAATCGTGTTTATCAATGTCCCGGATCAGATGAGCATGGGCGTCATTAACCATATACACATACAACATGTGATTGATTTCATAGCCGATTGATTCGGTTATACGGGAATCAATTACGGAATAGTAATGGCGGATGATACATTATTATTCGAATGCCTCTATCTAATTATCGGTTTATGACTAGATATTATGAAAATATTAATGAAAGACCAATAAATAAAGAAAAAAAATGTGTAGAAATGAGCCAAATCAGCCTATAATGTTCCCGCTGCTGGGGCACGCCTCCTTTCGGTAAGAGAGAGTGGGCAGAATTCTACCACACGGGCCCAGTGAGGGTTGGTAGATGTCACATGTCTTCGAATTGTTGGTTCCAGGACATGCCGGTTTCCTCACGATATTATCTTTCACCGAGCAGTGGTGATGAAATTACATACGCAAAGTAAAGCGCCTGGCTGGGTTCGAACCCACGACCTACAACTTGTAAGTCGGGGCCGTTACCACTAGGCCACCACTGCTCTTAACAAATAAGACGCACAAAACAAAATACTGTAAAAAAACATGGCTTGGTTATTAAAAAAAAAACGGGTCGACTTAAAAAGCTCCTCCTTTTCTTCGTAGGTTTATAAAATATACACATACTAATCCAAAGTAGATAAATTAAAATAACAAAAAAATGGAAATTAAAAAGTAAATCGTTTAAAATTAATTTATTTGATGGATCAAATGATGTGATTTAAGGACAAATATTGATCATCATATTGAAAGCAATTCTTAAATGTTTGCCGCTCAAAATGGATCCTGCGGTACAAATTAATAATCTAATCCAAATCGATCCGTCGACATGTTGGACTCATGATTGGCGACTGATTGTTAATGCTCGTGGAAACATCCGTGTTTCTGACGTAATTTCCAGGTGTTTAATGATAGACTTTGACCCGGAAATTGACGAGTTAGGCCAGGTAGAAAAAATAGACAGCAAATTGGGTCGTGTTTTTAATCTATATCCTTTACGAAAATGAGGAATTAAGAGAATGAAATGCAAACGCTGCACAGGATAAATTCAAAGCAGGATCTAGACAATAGGAAAGAGGGGTTTTGAAAGCTATCGAATGCAATATGGACTCCACTTCAACGATTCCAATTCAGTACTTGAGATAAATTACTAGTCAGGCAATATCTAGCGAATCTTCTTAGAGCAATTTGGACTTATTGCCTGAGCTCGAATTTCTATCCAGGTTTACTAGAAACAAACTCTCGAAAGTGAATTAAAGAAGAAAATAATAAGAATAATAATTTATTTCAGAACATAGTTCCATATAAAATTATTAGTACTGCTTAAAAACTATGTTAGTACTTTAAAACTACTTCAGAACATAACATAACATAATATAACATAATTACATGAAAAAAATATTAGTACGGCTGAAAAAACTATGTTAGTACCTTAAAACTACTCATTAATTATTTTATTGACATTACCTTACCTGACATTGAATAGGACAGCACCAGAACTATGCACCCTATTCCAGTGCCTCACAATAGGACAGTCCACCTTCTCTATTATGGTGTTTAGAAGGCCGTTGGGGCTGCCACGCACACGACACATCAGGGAGGGGAATAATGCTATCAGTGCTCCCAATTTTCATTATTGTGGATTGTTTGGTTCTGCTCTACACATACTAGAATCCCGAAAAAAAAGAGATAAAAGGTCTTTCTTCAAAATAGAGAAAATGACTATAGCAGAAAGAGAAGATGAAGCTGATGTCTCTTTTTGTAACTGTTTCTAAAATGTTTCTGGGTTTTATGTGCACAGCAGTGGAGAGGCATAGACTGCTATGACGGCGTAAAAATATATAACAATCCATCATTTTATTAATAATGTCCGTCACATACGAATGCCACGGGACATTGACGATGAAACCATTATGGCAACGCTATTATCGTAAATCGAAATTACCATTATAAGTTGGTACAAGACATAAAAGTTAAGTGGAAAGACGTCGTTAAGTGTATTGTATTGTATGAAAGTAAGGATAAATATTGTTACAATAATAATGTGTTGAGAGTAAAAGCGGGTAGTTTAAAAAAAATAAAAAATAAGTTTGAACTAAAAATGTGACCGGGTAATGTTTTAATGTCATAATATAATATTATATTACATTTAAAAATGCCAGTGTGTTTTATCATATTGCGCATTAAAACGGGCATGGCAGAGCTGAATTACTTGCTTGTTGTACAAAAAATACGGCAGACAATAATTTTACATGCTAATTTATTAAAATTTTCGCGTTCAGGGACCAAACTTTAGATCTATAAAGATAAAAAAAGTGGAACATCCGAAAGTGAGACATTGCACAGGAAGTTTACACGACAAAAAAGACGAACGCATGATGTTGATGTGTTGGTAACATTACAATCTTTCAATTTCATTCAAGTGCTTGCAGTTATTTGCCTTACTGAAGGCCGGAGGAAACCGCTGGATGCAAGAAGAATAAGACCAGTCCGCGGGGCGACGTTTGGGGAAGGCTTATATCTAAGAGTGGACGTTTTTCGGGTGAAATGCTGATGGTGATGAATTTCACAGAATTGAAAACTCCCGAAACAGTGGTCAAAGTAATAGGGTTAGTGATGGTCGTTAGTTTCTTTTTGGGACAAACTTCCACAGAAAAATATTCCCTACTACTAAATTCTACTTAATTACTGATTTTCTCCGTCATACGCTTTCTCTTCCAACTTGAATTGACCTCAGCTCATATCGTTGCTATTAGGAATGGGAATAATTGATAGTGTAGACGCTCATAACCCGTATGTTTGTGATACGTGGTCGGTCAATGCTATACGATGCGATCTATTGCTATATTATAACTGTAACAATTATTATCACATATTCATATACATATTATCACTCATAATTAAGCTGAATGCTTTGGCAACCGCAGCAGTGGTGGCCAAGTGGTAACGGCTGCGACTTACGAGTTGTAGGTCATAGGTTCGAACCCAAACAGGCGCTTTACTTTGTGTAAATTATTTTATCACCACTGCTCTCAAAACGGTGAAGGAAAACATCGTGAGGAAACCGGGATGTCCTAGAACCAAAAATTCGAAGACATGTGACATCCGCCAACACGCATTGGGCGCGCGTGGTGGATTACCGCCCACTCCCTCTCACTGAGAGAAGGCCTGTGTCTCAGCAGTGGGAACGTTATAGGCTGATTATGTAATTTCTATTATTAAAACAATTTTGCAACACGTTTAAAAAGAGCAACATTATTAGAACTCCATGTGATAAAAACTTTCAAATAAATTTGTGCTAAGTGAAATATATGCACAAAAATAAAAATTCGTCCAAGCCTGCCCCTGACAAAGTGGTCCTAAATTTAAACGTAATTGTTATGCATTAACAACTTGTTGCATTTTCAGGAAACTATTTAGTGTAATAACATTTGTTCTGGTATTTTAACTCCTCACCGAGTTTAACTATTTAGTCTGCGCGGACAGAAGCTGCTCTTTGTTTAATCATTTTCAAATCTTGTGTTAAATCGACCGTCCCCGTGATGAATAATGGTATTTTAGTTATACACCTACAGTGTTTTTTCTACTGGGACAATAGGGGGAAATCCGAACCCATAAGAGATACGGGGAAACTGTCTAAGGAAACATTCACTTTGTGCTTTTTGGGATAATTCCCATATTTTAAGGAACGTTCTAATTTTAGAGTCAATCTGTCAAAATACAATCTATATGTATGACAAGGTTTTGACAATAACTGTCGCTGAGTTGAGACTGCGACTTGAATTTAAATGTTTTCTAAGTAGGAAAATAGTACAGATATAATAATATGTTTTGTTCGGGATGGTGTGTTGTTTGGCTTTTCAATAAAACACGCGCGCCTCCTCTCCCCGCTTTCGTCTGCCGTAGCACCATACGTTCGCGCGTGAACAGTATGTATATTTGACAGAGCGACCAGTCGTGCTATTCTGTAAAAATATCTCCGTGAAAAACTTAGTTGAAGTGAGTTTGAAGTGAGCTGTCAATACCTAGCGTCAGGTAAAATGAAAGCTCACTTCAACTTAGTTTTCACGGCGAGATTTTTACAGAATAACACTGCAGTAAGTACACAAACCTTATAAATAATTGTAATTTTGCATGTTTCCTTTAGTTAAGAAAGTTTAAATATTGTTTAGACTAAGTTTAGTAACCAAACATTCACTGAACTACCCACTACTGCAGTTACGAGTATATTGTGTCATTAACGCCGAAATAACTAGATCCCACGGTACAGGGTATCCTAATGTGGGGTCTAGCGCTACTTTATTGCACTATATGTATTAATTCTTTTTATTTTACTACTAGCTGCGCCCCGCGGTTTCACCCGCGTAAATGTCGATCCCGTGGGAATATCGGGATAAAAAGTATCCTATGTCCTTTCCCGGGACTCAAGCTATCTCTGTACCAAATTTCACACAAATCGGTTCAGTAGTTTAGGCGTGAAGAAAAGACAGACAGACAGACAGAGTTACTTTCGCATTTATAATATTAGTTTGGATCTTTTGTTTGTTGTGCTTACATGTCACCAAAATGTTTCTAAAATAATAAATATTATTTATTAAGTAAAACAATCGAGCAAATATTTTTCACTTCTCATGCTCTAAAAGTTCGTCTTTATGTTGTGCTTAGGCGACATAAAATCGCTTTTTATGTTCTAGTGCATAAAGTAATTTTTTTTCTGAGACTAAGCTAATCAGGCCCAACAGCCACACGCGCAATAAAACTTCGCAGATTAAAGTCGTGATTTATTTCATTTTCTTTAATTTATACCACTTCCATGATTTCTATCGTTAATTTACTAAAATCAGGTAAAATAGTTGTCATTTATTATTTAAAAACGCAAAGAAACGTTTTTATGACTTGGCAGTATGAAGTACCCAAGTCGAATGACAAATGTTGAAATTGAACAAAAAACTTTTAAAAAGTTTCGTGGCGGTATTATCTGTGGTGGCGGGAATTAGCTATGCTTTGCAACATTTTTGATTAATTATGTACCTACTGTATACTTTATGCCTGTTTCATTTTCTCGCAATCGAAGTGAAAAGCAGAGTGTATAACTCACGCATAAGCAAACCATTTTACCCCTCGACTTAACTATCCACCCTCGCCTGCGGCTCGCGTGGATATAAACGTCTCGGGGTAAAATAGCTTCTTTTATGCCTTAGTTGTACAATCTACTATTATCAACCGGTCAAGCGGCGCGCGTCGCCGATCGGCGACGAAACTATAGAAAATCTGTGTCTCATTAGCGGAGCTTGACAGATTAATGAGTGCACATTTGCACAATGCTGACACTATAACAATAAATAATTTATTAACGTATATTTCATCCATTGTTCATATCAGCTAACTGGGCACGGTATCGGGAGGACAATCGCGAACAAATAGCGCAATTTGTCTTGTTTTTTGCTCGGTGCCGTGTTTCTGATACATTGTTGGTAAGGTCGGGTGACACGCTAGTCTAGAATATATTATAGGTTCTCGATATTGACAATATTTACTTACGTTAGTTTTCTTGAGAACTAGGTACAAACGCCAGCACATCAAGCTACTCGAAACTGTCAAATTTTCCCAAACAACTTTGAACCTTATGCTTTACCGATAAAGTTGAAAATCTATTGAAAGAAATTTGACAGATTGTAGTAGCTTGATGTGCTGGCGTCTGTAACTCTGTACAATAGGAATAAATGAAAAAGGTTAGGAGTATTTCCAATATTCCCAGCTAATCCATTTGCTAATTGGATAATTTGCGATTTGGACCATTTGCTGATTGGACAAATTGCTAATTGGACAAATTGCTAATTGGACAAATTGCTAATTGGACAAATTGGTAATTTGACAAATTGCGAATTGGACAAATTGCGAATTGGACAAATTGCGAATTGGACAAATTGCGAATTGGATATTTTAGGAATTGGACATTTTGCGAATTGGACACAATGCGCCCAAAGGTTCTGTAGGTACATAAAGCTTTACCATTTAGTTCAGTAGAAATACTTTTACAAGTCTGAAACATTTTCTAATACAGATGAGGTGATTTCTTTTACGTGGAAATTCGTGCGGAGGTCGTCTATATAAACTTGGCTGTATAGATACAGTGAATACTTCCCAAGTGTGGCATGATATATGATGTGAACTCGGTCTCGGTATTCATGTACCTATATAATGATAAATATATACACTTAATACTCGCTAATACCCGGCAAGAATGCATTGCAATGCCTTTTTCATTTTTTTCAGTTAGGTACCTACAGCTGCGGTGCGCATGTCGCACACAACTATGTACCAAAGTTTCATTACAATTGGTTGAGCCAGTTTTGAGTTTTTGCGAGACCAACGTAGGGCAATTGATTGATTTTCATATATACGAAAATAAATTATATATTATAGATAATTTGACAGACGGTTGAGTCATATTATGTTTGCACTAGTTTAAGATATTTGTTCTTCTTTTTGATTAAGGAAGGATGTCTAAATATTTATTTTGTTATCAAAACTAGTGAATATTTTAAAGAACCTGACCCTGAAAAGACCCTGGAATAATGGACTTTTTTTACGAAATGTATTTTATTTTACGTTTCATAGTTTCTTGTTTATAGTATCTATACTTTTATGTTTGTCTCCTTCAGGGCTGATTTTACCAAAGTCAGATATTATCTTTTATCCGTGGAATAAAATTGACGTCTGACGTTTCTAGTATGGAAAATTGTCAAAAATTCAAAAAATTATTCGAAGGATAAGACTTATTCTAGGTATAAAAGTTGGGCGGAATTCGCCCTTAAAGTTATTATTTTAATTTGCACTGTATTATTTAATTTGTTACAGAGATACTTTTTTTTCTATATCTTCTTCTATCTTTATGGTTTGTTATTCTAAAACACAACAATAAACTATATTCTGTTTAGAATTTCACGGTTAAAGATCCAGGGCCTCAATAAAAAAATTCAGATCAATTGAAAAATATCCCTCATCCGCACAGGCCGTGTGTAGCAAACACAGGGTGTTCACAAAACAAAACATAAAAAAAGCGTTTGATTGTCGCGTCGCCATGAATATGCATCGATATGTATCAAGCGGTGTCACTTGTGCCTGTTGTGTCGACCTGTGCCAGATGAGACTCGCGACCGTACTTAGTTACGTGTTTTTTTCTTTTGTGCGAAGCCTTTTGAAGGCTGCGGGAGTAGACTGGATGCGAAAAAAGGTTCATTGGCGAAATATGGTAATATCCTTAGGATACCCAATAGATCAAAATCTTGAAATTCCGAACAAATTGGTCGTATGGTTTAGCCTCGGTTCAGGTGATAATAATTTTAAAAAGAAACCGGTCAAGTGCGAGTCGAACTCGCGCAGCGAGGGTTCCGTATAAAGTAGGTATGTAAATTGTTTATCACGGGGAAAAAAAAAATTGTAATGTAGCTACAAATTTATGGTTTTCGGATTTTTTCCTTAATTTGTGCTACATGACATTGCTTCTTGCCAAATTTCATGATTTCTAGGTCAACGGGAAGTACCCTATAGGTTTTGATTCAGGAACATAAACGCCCGTATCTTTTGGTTGCGTTGCTTTTGGAGTGTCGATCCCGTAGGAATATCGGGATAAAAAGTATCCGTGTCCTTCCCTGGGACTCAAACTATCTTCATACCAAATTTCATCTAAATCGGTTCAGTGGTTTAGGCTTGAAAGGTAACATACAGACTGACAGACAGACGGAGTTACTTTCGAATTTATAATTATAGTATGGATATTGAAACTATAGGTAAGTACCTACATAATCATATAATAGACTTATTCAACGAGCCCAAAAAATCTGTATTTATAAAAAAACATATAAAATGCTACAAGTCTTGATCCGCAAACATTGACTACAGTTACTAGTGTATAAAGTAGGTAGATCAATTTTCCCGGTGCAGAGTGCAGGGGTGATCAATGATCATACATCAAGCGAACGGGACGCGAACAAAATTCTTTTAGCACTTTATATCTATTTTCACGACGTATATTTATTGGGTGTCAGTTAATACGAGGTGAGTTGCACCGTTTATCTTAGCGGAGATGTTTGAGAATTTTCTAGGTTTAAAATTCGTTTAAGCATTTTAAAATTTTGTGTTGGATTTATGGTTTGCAAGGAAATGAAATAAAATAAACATCGCTTTTGAGTCACCAAAGTAGGTAAACGGAAAATCGTGGAGTTTGATGAAATAATGGATTTCCAGAAGTGTTTGATTAAGAAACTATTTATAAATAATAAAATATACAATAGCACATATTATCTATTAATGACACATCAGACGCATGAATGTCAAACAAGAGGGAGGAAAGCCTTGACGTTTTTATGGATCCCTAAAATTAGTATAAGAAAAACACTTGTTATTATTGTACAGACGCCAGCACATCAAGCTACCCGAAACTGTCAAATTTTCCCAATCAACTTTGAAAATTATGCTTCAGCGATAAAGTTGAAAATCTATTAAAGAAATTTGACAGATTGTAGTAGCTTGATGCGCTGGCGTCTGTACAAGGCTGTTTGTGTTCTTACTATTTTCCAACATCCTCTCCTGAGCGCATCCTCTCCTGAATAGAAGTATTTTTTAAGTTTAGGCCAAAAATATTTTTTTAATTGTTGTAGCCATATTCCCCTATTGTACAGATGAGGCTAAAGATATACATATATTCTGCCACAGTGCTGAATAAGGCTTCCATTGACTACCTCTTTGAAAATCAACTTATGGCAGCACCCTGGAAGAAAAAATCTAGCCAGACCGTAACCGTCGATCTTCAGTATTGCTAGCCCAATCAGCATCGCAAATAAATATTGGACGTTAAAGATGGGGGGAGAGTAGTAGAAATAACAAATAAAAAAAAAACAATTAGGAAGAGAACCATCGACACGAAAAGAAGAGGAACAAATTATTCCGTCTATGAACAAAAAGATTTGGATGTTGAAATAGTAGACAAGGTCCTACAATACCTATCAGGATTAAGATTATTTCAATGTGCAACTGTGTCTCATTACATAGTACGAACAATTATGAAAAAATTGCAAATACACTTCAATGATGAATGTGAAGACATAAATTCAGTTACGGTAGCAAATACTTCTCGAAACTGTATACCCAGACATATGCTGGGCTTGGTGCCCTTATGAGAACAACACCTTCTCCTTCTGCTATATTAATGCTCCCTGGAATACATGACAGATATATTAATACCTTTTATTATGTATTAGGTATTTAATTTGTTAGCTTAGTTGTTCATTTTATTGTACATGCTGTGGTCTCCTGTAATTGAAAGAGTACACCTACCAAATACTTTGTCGTCGATTAAGTATATAATGTTTTTTGTATATCTTTTGTAAATATCGTATTTATCAGAGTACAGGCTATTCTCGTATTTGATCAGAGTGATATGGATAATATTGTGTCTATGATATTAAAAAAAGAATTGTTGCTTCTACTACTTCTAATTGTCAATCTTAGAGATGTAAAAGGAAATAAAAATTAAATTCTTTCAATAAATTTTAATGTTTAAATATTCAATTAAAAGGCTTCTTCCAATATAATACAGAGTTACCAGCCTGTAGATAATTGTCATTAATGGAGGATCGCCCTCTACGAAGAAAAGAAAATGGTATTTAATTTGATTCGACTGGGATTTGCGTAAAACACCTTTCAAAAACGCAAGCGTAAAAGTAAATATCCCCAACTATTCCTTTTACAGTAAAAAGTTAGCAAAGCGTTAAGTTGAAATTAAACTTTGGTGCAACGCATCATCCACACGAGTAAGTGAGAAAAATAAAATATATGAACTTGCATCCGCGTTAATCTATCATACCAGCTATATTTTTACTGCAACTACTTATTTTCCAGCGGGAATTTCGTATTTATTAAAGTGAATATTTCAACGAGCATAATTGAATTTCGAGGTTAAATAAATATTTGCAATTTTAACAAAAATATTGTTAATATGTTAAACGTGGAATAATATTGTTAAATTCAGCCAAACCGCAATCAGTTTTTATTTGAGGAAAAAATGTAAATTAATTAATCTTGAATTTATTTGGTAGCATTTAATCAGTGCATTTTGGCTGAAACTTACGTAAATTGCTTTACATTAGAGTTGTTATAGATATCCGAAGTAGGTTTTTCTCATAACATATCTCACATTTTTACAGAAGAAATTTGGAGAAAGCTGATCTGTGAATCAATTGAGACGTTTTAAAGTAGGTACATACGTTGTGACCCGACAGTTAAGTTTTTAGGGTTCCGTACCACGAAAAGAAAAAACGGAACCCTTAAAGGATCACTTTGTTGTCCGTCCGTCAGTCGGCCTGTCAAGACCCTTTTTCTCAGGAACACGTGGAGGTATCAAGCTGGAATTCATATCAAATACTCAGGGTACTTCCCGTGAACTCAGAATCTTGAAATTTGGTACGAAGCAACGTCTTATAGCACAGATATAGGAAAAAATCCGAAAACCGTAAATTTGTAGTTACATACCTACAAATTTGTGCGGAACCCTCGGTGCGCGAACTCGACTCGCACTTGACCGGTTTTTTAATGGGTTATATTATTATAACGAAATATTGTACCTACTTGCAACCATAGACAGTAAGTTTTATGGGAATTGGTCTATGGTTGTGACTGAAACGGTTGCCCCGTTTAATTTTCTGTTTTTTAACTAAACATACCTACTCGTAGTACCCACAATTTGCATAACTTTCTTCTTTTTAATATAGGTCAGCACTAAAATAGCCAGCATTCTTGAAGAGTTGCTACCCCGCTACTGCATAATATTTCCCATTTTTGCAATATTCCTGTTCAAACTGGGCGAGTGAGATTGTTGAACAAGCGACTATTGAACCTCTAATTGTGCGAATAAAATCCTAATTAGCTCAGCTGCTTCAATCTCAGGAATGCTTGCATACCAGGACTTATTACTCCTAGAAGATTCTTTCCTTTTTTTAATCCATGAACACGTGGGAATTGTTGGAATAGTGAAGAGAATTTTCAGTGTGAAACGAAAATGTTCTACATACGTTTTAAAGTGCATACACATTCTAACAAATTCACATACTTCGATGACAGTGTTGCCGAGTTGGGTTAAAATGGACGTCATAGGATGATGACATCATCGTGCTAAATCGATATTGGTCGGGATCCACCTACTAAGTCCACGCTGGACACACACATTCAGCTTTTTAAATCGATAAACTCCTTTCGGCGCTGAATCACCAATCGTTCGGGTTGGCAATAATTCGAGCTAAGCCGAGCGGTTTTTACCCGAACATACGTCTACGTACTTATATTCCATCCATTCAGTTATACCGACCCGAACATGTATGTAGATCCCCTTAATAACCACGCTATATATACTATTTACGCGCGCCTCCTCTCCCCGCTTTCGTCTGCCGTAGCACCATACGTTCGCGCGTGAACAGTATGTATATTTGACAGAGCGACCAGTCGTGCTATTCTGTAAAAATATCTCCGTGAAAAACTTAGTTGAAGTGAGTTTGAAGTGAGCTGTCAATACCTAGCGTCAGGTAAAATGAAAGCTCACTTCAACTTAGTTTTCACGGCGAGATTTTTACAGAATAACACTGCAGTAAGTACACAAACCTTATAAATAATTGTAATTTTGCATGTTTCCTTTAGTTAAGAAAGTTTAAATATTGTTTAGACTAAGTTTAGTAACCAAACATTCACTGAACTACCCACTACTGCAGTTACGAGTATATTGTGTCATTAACGCCGAAATAACTAGATCCCACGGTACAGGGTATCCTAATGTGGGGTCTAGCGCTACTTTATTGCACTATATGTATTAATTCTTTTTATTTTACTACTAGCTGCGCCCCGCGGTTTCACCCGCGTAAATGTCGATCCCGTGGGAATATCGGGATAAAAAGTATCCTATGTCCTTTCCCGGGACTCAAGCTATCTCTGTACCAAATTTCACACAAATCGGTTCAGTAGTTTAGGCGTGAAGAAAAGACAGACAGACAGACAGAGTTACTTTCGCATTTATAATATTAGTTTGGATCTTTTGTTTGTTGTGCTTACATGTCACCAAAATGTTTCTAAAATAATAAATATTATTTATTAAGTAAAACAATCGAGCAAATATTTTTCACTTCTCATGCTCTAAAAGTTCGTCTTTATGTTGTGCTTAGGCGACATAAAATCGCTTTTTATGTTCTAGTGCATAAAGTAATTTTTTTTCTGAGACTAAGCTAATCAGGCCCAACAGCCACACGCGCAATAAAACTTCGCAGATTAAAGTCGTGATTTATTTCATTTTCTTTAATTTATACCACTTCCATGATTTCTATCGTTAATTTACTAAAATCAGGTAAAATAGTTGTCATTTATTATTTAAAAACGCAAAGAAACGTTTTTATGACTTGGCAGTATGAAGTACCCAAGTCGAATGACAAATGTTGAAATTGAACAAAAAACTTTTAAAAAGTTTCGTGGCGGTATTATCTGTGGTGGCGGGAATTAGCTATGCTTTGCAACATTTTTGATTAATTATGTACCTACTGTATACTTTATGCCTGTTTCATTTTCTCGCAATCGAAGTGAAAAGCAGAGTGTATAACTCACGCATAAGCAAACCATTTTACCCCTCGACTTAACTATCCACCCTCGCCTGCGGCTCGCGTGGATATAAACGTCTCGGGGTAAAATAGCTTCTTTTATGCCTTAGTTGTACAATCTACTATTATCAACCGGTCAAGCGGCGCGCGTCGCCGATCGGCGACGAAACTATAGAAAATCTGTGTCTCATTAGCGGAGCTTGACAGATTAATGAGTGCACATTTGCACAATGCTGACACTATAACAATAAATAATTTATTAACGTATATTTCATCCATTGTTCATATCAGCTAACTGGGCACGGTATCGGGAGGACAATCGCGAACAAATAGCGCAATTTGTCTTGTTTTTTGCTCGGTGCCGTGTTTCTGATACATTGTTGGTAAGGTCGGGTGACACGCTAGTCTAGAATATATTATAGGTTCTCGATATTGACAATATTTACTTACGTTAGTTTTCTTGAGAACTAGGTACAAACGCCAGCACATCAAGCTACTCGAAACTGTCAAATTTTCCCAAACAACTTTGAACCTTATGCTTTACCGATAAAGTTGAAAATCTATTGAAAGAAATTTGACAGATTGTAGTAGCTTGATGTGCTGGCGTCTGTAACTCTGTACAATAGGAATAAATGAAAAAGGTTAGGAGTATTTCCAATATTCCCAGCTAATCCATTTGCTAATTGGATAATTTGCGATTTGGACCATTTGCTGATTGGACAAATTGCTAATTGGACAAATTGCTAATTGGACAAATTGCTAATTGGACAAATTGGTAATTTGACAAATTGCGAATTGGACAAATTGCGAATTGGACAAATTGCGAATTGGACAAATTGCGAATTGGATATTTTAGGAATTGGACATTTTGCGAATTGGACACAATGCGCCCAAAGGTTCTGTAGGTACATAAAGCTTTACCATTTAGTTCAGTAGAAATACTTTTACAAGTCTGAAACATTTTCTAATACAGATGAGGTGATTTCTTTTACGTGGAAATTCGTGCGGAGGTCGTCTATATAAACTTGGCTGTATAGATACAGTGAATACTTCCCAAGTGTGGCATGATATATGATGTGAACTCGGTCTCGGTATTCATGTACCTATATAATGATAAATATATACACTTAATACTCGCTAATACCCGGCAAGAATGCATTGCAATGCCTTTTTCATTTTTTTCAGTTAGGTACCTACAGCTGCGGTGCGCATGTCGCACACAACTATGTACCAAAGTTTCATTACAATTGGTTGAGCCAGTTTTGAGTTTTTGCGAGACCAACGTAGGGCAATTGATTGATTTTCATATATACGAAAATAAATTATATATTATAGATAATTTGACAGACGGTTGAGTCATATTATGTTTGCACTAGTTTAAGATATTTGTTCTTCTTTTTGATTAAGGAAGGATGTCTAAATATTTATTTTGTTATCAAAACTAGTGAATATTTTAAAGAACCTGACCCTGAAAAGACCCTGGAATAATGGACTTTTTTTACGAAATGTATTTTATTTTACGTTTCATAGTTTTTTGTTTATAGTATCTATACTTTTATGTTTGTCTCCTTCAGGGCTGATTTTACCAAAGTCAGATATTATCTTTTATCCGTGGAATAAAATTGACGTCTGACGTTTCTAGTATGGAAAATTGTCAAAAATTCAAAAAATTATTCGAAGGATAAGACTTATTCTAGGTATAAAAGTTGGGCGGAATTCGCCCTTAAAGTTATTATTTTAATTTGCACTGTATTATTTAATTTGTTACAGAGATACTTTTTTTTCTATATCTTCTTCTATCTTTATGGTTTGTTATTCTAAAACACAACAATAAACTATATTCTGTTTAGAATTTCACGGTTAAAGATCCAGGGCCTCAATAAAAAAATTCAGATCAATTGAAAAATATCCCTCATCCGCACAGGCCGTGTGTAGCAAACACAGGGTGTTCACAAAACAAAACATAAAAAAAGCGTTTGATTGTCGCGTCGCCATGAATATGCATCGATATGTATCAAGCGGTGTCACTTGTGCCTGTTGTGTCGACCTGTGCCAGATGAGACTCGCGACCGTACTTAGTTACGTGTTTTTTTCTTTTGTGCGAAGCCTTTTGAAGGCTGCGGGAGTAGACTGGATGCGAAAAAAGGTTCATTGGCGAAATATGGTAATATCCTTAGGATACCCAATAGATCAAAATCTTGAAATTCCGAACAAATTGGTCGTATGGTTTAGCCTCGGTTCAGGTGATAATAATTTTAAAAAGAAACCGGTCAAGTGCGAGTCGAACTCGCGCAGCGAGGGTTCCGTATAAAGTAGGTATGTAAATTGTTTATCACGGGGAAAAAAAAAATTGTAATGTAGCTACAAATTTATGGTTTTCGGATTTTTTCCTTAATTTGTGCTACATGACATTGCTTCTTGCCAAATTTCATGATTTCTAGGTCAACGGGAAGTACCCTATAGGTTTTGATTCAGGAACATAAACGCCCGTATCTTTTGGTTGCGTTGCTTTTGGAGTGTCGATCCCGTAGGAATATCGGGATAAAAAGTATCCGTGTCCTTCCCTGGGACTCAAACTATCTTCATACCAAATTTCATCTAAATCGGTTCAGTGGTTTAGGCTTGAAAGGTAACATACAGACTGACAGACAGACGGAGTTACTTTCGAATTTATAATTATAGTATGGATATTGAAACTATAGGTAAGTACCTACATAATCATATAATAGACTTATTCAACGAGCCCAAAAAATCTGTATTTATAAAAAAACATATAAAATGCTACAAGTCTTGATCCGCAAACATTGACTACAGTTACTAGTGTATAAAGTAGGTAGATCAATTTTCCCGGTGCAGAGTGCAGGGGTGATCAATGATCATACATCAAGCGAACGGGACGCGAACAAAATTCTTTTAGCACTTTATATCTATTTTCACGACGTATATTTATTGGGTGTCAGTTAATACGAGGTGAGTTGCACCGTTTATCTTAGCGGAGATGTTTGAGAATTTTCTAGGTTTAAAATTCGTTTAAGCATTTTAAAATTTTGTGTTGGATTTATGGTTTGCAAGGAAATGAAATAAAATAAACATCGCTTTTGAGTCACCAAAGTAGGTAAACGGAAAATCGTGGAGTTTGATGAAATAATGGATTTCCAGAAGTGTTTGATTAAGAAACTATTTATAAATAATAAAATATACAATAGCACATATTATCTATTAATGACACATCAGACGCATGAATGTCAAACAAGAGGGAGGAAAGCCTTGACGTTTTTATGGATCCCTAAAATTAGTATAAGAAAAACACTTGTTATTATTGTACAGACGCCAGCACATCAAGCTACCCGAAACTGTCAAATTTTCCCAATCAACTTTGAAAATTATGCTTCAGCGATAAAGTTGAAAATCTATTAAAGAAATTTGACAGATTGTAGTAGCTTGATGCGCTGGCGTCTGTACAAGGCTGTTTGTGTTCTTACTATTTTCCAACATCCTCTCCTGAGCGCATCCTCTCCTGAATAGAAGTATTTTTTAAGTTTAGGCCAAAAATATTTTTTTAATTGTTGTAGCCATATTCCCCTATTGTACAGATGAGGCTAAAGATATACATATATTCTGCCACAGTGCTGAATAAGGCTTCCATTGACTACCTCTTTGAAAATCAACTTATGGCAGCACCCTGGAAGAAAAAATCTAGCCAGACCGTAACCGTCGATCTTCAGTATTGCTAGCCCAATCAGCATCGCAAATAAATATTGGACGTTAAAGATGGGGGGAGAGTAGTAGAAATAACAAATAAAAAAAAAACAATTAGGAAGAGAACCATCGACACGAAAAGAAGAGGAACAAATTATTCCGTCTATGAACAAAAAGATTTGGATGTTGAAATAGTAGACAAGGTCCTACAATACCTATCAGGATTAAGATTATTTCAATGTGCAACTGTGTCTCATTACATAGTACGAACAATTATGAAAAAATTGCAAATACACTTCAATGATGAATGTGAAGACATAAATTCAGTTACGGTAGCAAATACTTCTCGAAACTGTATACCCAGACATATGCTGGGCTTGGTGCCCTTATGAGAACAACACCTTCTCCTTCTGCTATATTAATGCTCCCTGGAATACATGACAGATATATTAATACCTTTTATTATGTATTAGGTATTTAATTTGTTAGCTTAGTTGTTCATTTTATTGTACATGCTGTGGTCTCCTGTAATTGAAAGAGTACACCTACCAAATACTTTGTCGTCGATTAAGTATATAATGTTTTTTGTATATCTTTTGTAAATATCGTATTTATCAGAGTACAGGCTATTCTCGTATTTGATCAGAGTGATATGGATAATATTGTGTCTATGATATTAAAAAAAGAATTGTTGCTTCTACTACTTCTAATTGTCAATCTTAGAGATGTAAAAGGAAATAAAAATTAAATTCTTTCAATAAATTTTAATGTTTAAATATTCAATTAAAAGGCTTCTTCCAATATAATACAGAGTTACCAGCCTGTAGATAATTGTCATTAATGGAGGATCGCCCTCTACGAAGAAAAGAAAATGGTATTTAATTTGATTCGACTGGGATTTGCGTAAAACACCTTTCAAAAACGCAAGCGTAAAAGTAAATATCCCCAACTATTCCTTTTACAGTAAAAAGTTAGCAAAGCGTTAAGTTGAAATTAAACTTTGGTGCAACGCATCATCCACACGAGTAAGTGAGAAAAATAAAATATATGAACTTGCATCCGCGTTAATCTATCATACCAGCTATATTTTTACTGCAACTACTTATTTTCCAGCGGGAATTTCGTATTTATTAAAGTGAATATTTCAACGAGCATAATTGAATTTCGAGGTTAAATAAATATTTGCAATTTTAACAAAAATATTGTTAATATGTTAAACGTGGAATAATATTGTTAAATTCAGCCAAACCGCAATCAGTTTTTATTTGAGGAAAAAATGTAAATTAATTAATCTTGAATTTATTTGGTAGCATTTAATCAGTGCATTTTGGCTGAAACTTACGTAAATTGCTTTACATTAGAGTTGTTATAGATATCCGAAGTAGGTTTTTCTCATAACATATCTCACATTTTTACAGAAGAAATTTGGAGAAAGCTGATCTGTGAATCAACTGAGACGTTTTAAAGTAGGTACATACGTTGTGACCCGACAGTTAAGTTTTTAGGGTTCCGTACCACGAAAAGAAAAAACGGAACCCTTAAAGGATCACTTTGTTGTCCGTCCGTCAGTCGGCCTGTCAAGACCCTTTTTCTCAGGAACACGTGGAGGTATCAAGCTGGAATTCATATCAAATACTCAGGGTACTTCCCGTGAACTCAGAATCTTGAAATTTGGTACGAAGCAACGTCTTATAGCACAGATATAGGAAAAAATCCGAAAACCGTAAATTTGTAGTTACATACCTACAAATTTGTGCGGAACCCTCGGTGCGCGAACTCGACTCGCACTTGACCGGTTTTTTAATGGGTTATATTATTATAACGAAATATTGTACCTACTTGCAACCATAGACAGTAAGTTTTATGGGAATTGGTCTATGGTTGTGACTGAAACGGTTGCCCCGTTTAATTTTCTGTTTTTTAACTAAACATACCTACTCGTAGTACCCACAATTTGCATAACTTTCTTCTTTTTAATATAGGTCAGCACTAAAATAGCCAGCATTCTTGAAGAGTTGCTACCCCGCTACTGCATAATATTTCCCATTTTTGCAATATTCCTGTTCAAACTGGGCGAGTGAGATTGTTGAACAAGCGACTATTGAACCTCTAATTGTGCGAATAAAATCCTAATTAGCTCAGCTGCTTCAATCTCAGGAATGCTTGCATACCAGGACTTATTACTCCTAGAAGATTCTTTCCTTTTTTTAATCCATGAACACGTGGGAATTGTTGGAATAGTGAAGAGAATTTTCAGTGTGAAACGAAAATGTTCTACATACGTTTTAAAGTGCATACACATTCTAACAAATTCACATACTTCGATGACAGTGTTGCCGAGTTGGGTTAAAATGGACGTCATAGGATGATGACATCATCGTGCTAAATCGATATTGGTCGGGATCCACCTACTAAGTCCACGCTGGACACACACATTCAGCTTTTTAAATCGATAAACTCCTTTCGGCGCTGAATCACCAATCGTTCGGGTTGGCAATAATTCGAGCTAAGCCGAGCGGTTTTTACCCGAACATACGTCTACGTACTTATATTCCATCCATTCAGTTATACCGACCCGAACATGTATGTAGATCCCCTTAATAACCACGCTATATATACTATTTAACTCACATATAACTCTATTGAACCATAATATTTTAAACCTATTAACGCAAAGAGTATTCTGACGCGAACCAAATCACCCATTCATTGTAGCGCAAACATAACCCTACCAAATCTAGGCGCCTTAACTCTTCACCCGCTATGTTCGTGGTTTCTTTGCAACTAATTAAAAGGCGGTGGTTACGCAAATTACCAGCATTATGGTTTCATCAGGCCATTATTACTTCCGCCTTAATGGCTTGCCTTCGGGAAAGTGGAACAATTATATTTTATGTGGGTGTCGTATGGGTGGGGCAGTTTAGGGTTATGATGTGTTTGACAATTGCCGGCCAGTTGTGGTTGGTTGTAATTTGTATAGAAGACTAATACCTAATACCTATCGTCCGATCTAAACAAAACAAAACATAACACAAATGTGTTATGCGACACACATAATACCTAAGATGATATTTATTATTTATTTATTTAATACTTCAAGCACATAAATGTACAGAGGCGGACTTAATGCCATAGGCATGATAAAGACGGGTTGGGACTGTTTTTCCATCGACATTTTCGAAATGTTTAAAATTACATCTTTTATAAGCCAACACAGTATTGACCAATACGAAAACGTCAAAAATGATGATTTAATGTAGATAAAATAAAAAAAAAATAAAAAATGGCGCTGCTGTCACGTACAATTCAACTCCGCCTAAGTAAAAGCAATTAAATAGTTAAAAGCTTATTTTAAGGAAGCTATACGCGGAATTTTATGAACTAGAAGCAGTGAACCAAGTGCAGTCAATAATTTTTTTTTCACCTTTCTTAATTTTTTTGCAACCAAAACAATTAAGTGCTGTGATTGCAAACAAAGTGATACAAAACCCATTTTCAATAATAATTTTATAAATTACGTCTTTGTTGTGTATTGTCTATGTCGTGTATTGTCTATGTTCGATTATGATTAAAGCAGTTGTCATCCAGACTTATATTTCATTACATTACATGGTGGCAGCGGTGAAAATTTATTCGATTTAAATGGTTTAAGTCGGTTATAATGACACGCTGTGGACTCTAATACGTCAGGGACGGTTCAAGAGCGCTATGGAACACGCGCGACCACCAACAGAACTGTGTTTGGAGGGCAGCTCCGTCAGCCGGGCTGACGCATGGCGGCGATGGAGGTCGCAATTTATGTTATTTTTAAAAGCATCGGGGGTGCAAAAAGAAGAAACTGGTATTCAAGCTAGCTTAATGATAAATTTAATCGGACCTGAAGGATTTGAAGTCTTTGAGACATTTTCTTTTGACAAGGAGAGCGATAAAGATGATGTGAACTTATTGCTTACGAAATTTGACGAATACTTTGGAGTCAAACAGAATATAACTTTAGCAAGGTACAATTTTTTTACACGGGATCAGGAAGTCGGAGAATCGATTGATCAGTATGTTACGGCTTTACGATTATTGAGTAAAAATTGTATCTTCAAAAATTTGGAGGAGGAATTGATTCGCGACCGTATTGTATGTGGGATCCAAAGTACTGGAGCGAGAGATCGACTTTTGAGAACAGAGGACCTGACTTTGGAGAAAGCCATTAGAATCGTCCAGGTTGATCAAATTTCAGTAGATAATCGGCGTTTATTGGAGACGCGTAATGCTTCAGGATTGGTGCAAGTTGATGCAGTTGGCGTGCGCGGTGTAGGCGGCCGCGGTGGGCGCGGCGGCTGGCGCGGCAGCGGACGTCGACAAGGGCGCGGTATGACCAATGTTGCTGCTGGTTCCAGCACCGCGCGAAGATTTGTTCATTCTAGCGAGAATGGAAATTGTCTCAGGTGCGGAGGCCAATGCAATGAACCCAGTCTATGTCCGGCTATTTCAGTGCAGTGTTATCTGTGCGAAAATCATGGACATTTTGCTAGAATGTGCAAGATAAAAAAAGGAGCTAAAAAAATGTACGATATAGGTTTAACTGAAGAGCAAGGCAATGAAGAAGATGATTGTGAGTCATTTTTTATATCAGTTTTGTACAATGTTTCAGAGATTAACTTTTCGTCTGAGGGTTGGTATGAAACACTCCAAGGGGAGTGTGGTTCTGAAAAATTTAAGTTAGATACGGGAGCAGACATTAATGTTTTATCGTATAACCGATTTTTATTATTAGGCTATGACTGTAAGCTAATTGGTGGCAAACAAGGTGTTAGATTGCAATCTTATAGTGGTGATATTATTCCTATAAGAGGTATTTGCACATTAAAATGGTGGTATAAGGGTGTTTTGTATGAATTAAAATTTGCAATTGCGGTTAGTGATTGTCAGAGTGTGCTTGGGTTGCAAGCTTGTCTAGCTTTAGGATTAGTTAAAAGAATTCACAATATAAATCTTACAGATTATCGAGATTTGTTTAATGGTTTAGGCTGTTTGCCAGGTGAATATCACATTGTTGTAGACAAAACTGTGATGCCGGTGATTTGTGCAAACCGTAAGGTACCATTAGGAGTTCGTGATAAGTTACAAGATGAGTTAAATAGAATGATAGAGTTAGGTGTTATTAGGAAAGTGAGTCATCCAACCCCATGGGTGAATTCATTAGTGATTGTTGCTAAGAAAAATGGGCAGTTGCGTATATGTTTAGACCCGAGGCCGCTTAATAAGGCAATACAGCGTGCACATTTTCAATTGCCAACAATAAATGAATTGGCTACTAAGTTTCACGGTGCTAAGTATTTTTCAGTTTTAGACGCATTTTCAGGGTTTTGGTCGGTGAAACTGGATAATGCAAGTGCAGACTTATGCACGTTCAGTACACCGTTTGGGCGATATCAATATTTGCGATTGCCATTTGGTCTTAATTGTGCACCTGAAGTGTTTCATGCGAAAATAAAGCAATTACTTGAAGGCCTAGAGGGGGTAGATTCGTTTATCGACGATATCATTTGCTGGGGAAGGACTAAAGACGAACATGATCTGCGTTTGAAAGAGTTGTTAAACAGGGCACGAGAAATTAATTTGAAATTCAACAAAGATAAATGTCGTATATGTGTTGAGGAAGTAACTTATTTGGGTCATATTTTTAACAAAGATGGAATGAAAGTAGATTCTGAGAAAGTAAGAGCGATATATAATATGCCGGAACCAACTGATCGGAAAGGTTTAGAAAGGTTTTTAGGGACTGTAAATTATCTTTCTAAATTTATACCTAATTACTCAGACCATACTTTTCAATTAACTAGATTATTAAAAAAAGATATGGCTTGGTGTTGGGAAGTTGGTCATAAGGACGCATTTAATAAGTTAAAAGAATTGTTGTGTGATGCACCAGTACTATCTTTGTACGATGTTAGTAGTCCGGTGGTGTTATCAGTGGACGCAAGCAGTGTGGCACTGGGCGCTGTGCTAATGCAGGAGGGGCGTCCAGTAGAGTACGCGTCACGCACGCTCACTGACACACAACAAAGATACGCACAAATAGAAAAGGAAATGTTGGCAATAGTATTCGCTTGTGAAAAGTTTCATCAGTATATTTATGGAAAAAATAGTGTGGTCGTCGAATCGGATCATAAACCACTGGAGAGCATTTTTAGAAAATCTTTAGACTCGGTCCCAGCTCGCTTGCAGCGAATGATGTTAAAGGTTCAAGCTTATGAGTTGGTGGTCACTTACAAGCCTGGGAAATATATGTACATACCTGATACATTGTCGCGGGCACCTCTTCCGGATTTGTATGACGATAAAATTAGCAGAGCTATACTATGCCAAATTAAAATGGTAGTCAATAATATACCCATGTCGCAGAATAAGTTTACCCTCGTCAAGCGGGAAACTAGTAAGGATGAGTGTTTAAAATTGTTACTAAAATATATTAGTCAAGGGTGGCCAGATAAGTTTAACATACACAATGATTTAAGATACTATTGGTCGATAAGAGATGAACTATACTGTGTAGATGGTGTCGTATTTAAAGACAAACAGGTTTTAATACCACGTTCTATGCAAAGGGACATGTTAAAGCTTATTCACCAAGGGCATTTAGGGATTGATCGTTGTAAGAGACGTGCTCGTGAAGTGATATTTTGGCCTGGTATAACAAGAGATATTGAGGATTATGTGAGAAGATGTAAAATATGTCAGGAAACGGCAAACAAACCGTGTAGGGAACCTATGATTCCAGTAGATATACCAGAATTGCCATGGAATAAAATTGGAACAGATATATTTGAGTATGGAAAGCAAAGTTATTTAATATTAGTTGATTATTATTCTGGTTTTATTGAGGTTGCATATTTGAGAGACACTACGTCAAACTCAGTAATATGTGTTATGAAAGAAAATTTTGCACGGTATGGTATACCGGATACGGTTATCAGTGACAATGGTCCACAATATTCATGTCGTAATTTTGTTAAATTTTCTTTAGAATGGGGTTTTAAACACATCACTTCATCTCCGTATTATCCTCAATCTAATGGCAAGAGTGAAAGAGCAGTTCAAACCATTAAAAATATATTGAAAAAATCAGTAGACAGTAAATCCGATTTTTATTTAAATTTGCTAAGTTATAGGAATACACCGCGGGAAAATTTGAATTCTCCTGCACAGTTAATGATGGGCCGGCGTTTAAATTGTAGACTACCAGTCCATTCAGATTTGTTAAAACAAAGTAATTGTGATAACTTACAACATAAAAAAATGTTGGAAAAACAAATAAAAACTAAAAGTTTCTATGATCAGCATTGTAAATTGCTACCTGAATTGAATGTGGGCGACGAAGTTACAATATTAGGAAATACAAATAAGAGAAGTCATGGCAAAATATTGGGAAAAGCGTCGACTCCACGTTCCTATATTGTTAAAAACAAAAAAGGTATTTATCGCCGTAATCGTCGACATTTGATAAGGACTGTAAAGGATCCTGCAGACAATATCTTGTCTGATATTGATGAGTATTTTTCGGGGGATGATAGGGATGATGATTATGTGCCAAGCACCAAAATAAACGTACCGTCATCTTACTCGCCACCTCTTACCCGTAGTAAGACTTAAGAACAATTTGTATACGTTAATTTAACTAAGTTTGATTGATTTATTTTAAGTTTGTTTATTATTTTTAGTTTATCTTATAAGTGGAGTTAATAGATTTTAAGTTTATTCATTATTAATATTTTATCTTATTTAAGGGGAAGGTGTTGTGTATTGTCTATGTCGTGTATTGTCTATGTTCGATTATGATTAAAGCAGTTGTCATCCAGACTTATATTTCATTACATTACAGTCTTCAAACATAATTCCCGAACATACAACTTATGTAAACAAAAATGAAGTGAATTTCATGTGTCTGTATTTTCCCATCGCGTCGCTGAGGACGCGACGCCAGTCCGATGTCACCAGGCAACGGTTGCCAGGGTTGCGCCGAAATGCATCGGCGGCGCGGCGGCCTAGGCCGCCTGCGTGACTGCGTCTGTCCCGTGACTGCTCCCGTCACTGTCATTCGAAGTGTCACATAGACATTTTAGTGTAAAATTGTGAATTTATTGTATTGTTATTATTTTAATTAGTTTTAATATAATATAAGTAAAATTCAATGCTTAGTGGCAGCAGCAATGTGGTAGATAACAGTGCTTGTCAACCTTCGACATCGCTGAGCATCCTGCAGAGATGTCCGCAGTGTATCCAGGCACGGTTTTTTAAAGGTAAGCGGGGTTTGAATGTGCACATTGGAAAAATGCACAGACCATCAAATGTCTCATCTCAGACCCTGCCTCAATAACCACACCTACAACTCCAGCTACATCCACTTTTGGCCCGTTTTGGAAAACCCTGTCCAAATTCAAAAACTCTGTTCCTGTTTTAGAGCGAGTTCCCCGCGGCGCTAGACCTCTAGAGGCGCAACACCTAGCAGGTTGCGTTCGTCTTGCCGCCCGCGAGAACTCGCTAAGTGCTTGGGAAGAACTACTCACCTTCCCTTACAGGATTCTACATGTACAAAAGAATTTGGCAACAAAAAAGACATTAACTGCACACATTAAAGAAAACTGTAATATTTCGGCTCATAATTTAGATTCAAAATTGCAGACATAGAGATATACCTCATCAAGGCATAGTCACTCACACTGACTCATATTTGTTCACATTTTTGGCAAATAAAGCGCAAATGTAGTTTACATTGTATATTAAACTTTATAATATAATATAATTTTAAGTAGTAGATATGTAGTAAGGTGGTGCATTGTTATGTAAAAGAGCGCCTCTTGCCATCAAACGTAAAAGTTTTGCGAGTTGAAAATTAAGTAACACCTCTGTATTACGGTATCATTAAATAAAAACAAAAAAAAGGAGATATATCCCATCTGGTAGAATCTAAGTTAGGGGAAGGTGACATCAGCGAAGCAGCCAGGATTCAGTGATGTTGTGGCACCGTGTTCTCCAGAAACACTCGCAGCTCTGGAGAGCAAACACCCTGGCGCAGCGGATGACAAAAAAAAATTACCTACGATCGGTGGGTAATCTGACTATTGTAACTTAAAATTAAGGATCAAGTTCGGTGCCCAGAATCGAGGACAAATGTATCTTGGTAGATCACCCATTTCCAAACATATTTTCTGCCTGTTTATAGTAAAGTCAAAAAATAAATAAATAATTTATAGTAAAAAATAAATTGCCAATGTGACAACAACTGGTTCAAAAAAATCACTACCTACCGACTTCTAATCCATACTAACATTATAAATTCGAAAGTAACTCTGTCTGTCTGTCGGTCTATATATCTGTCCGTCTGTCTGTCTGTGTGTGTGTATGTTACCTTTTCACGCCTAAACCACTGAACCGATTTAGATGAAAGGTATAGAGATAGTTTGAGTTTCGGGAAAGGACATAGGATAGTTTTTATCCCGATATTCCCACGGGATCGAAACTTATGCGGGTGAAACCGCGGGGCGCAGCTAGTACACAATAAGGATTCTAGAAGGTCCTTTATTATAAGCGTTACGAGGACATAACGTTATGGCCCTTGAGTTAATGGCGACGCATAATACGATCGACACTACACACGATCATATTTCTGTACGTGGCCCTTATTTCATTAGCCTTTTTCGGACCCTTATTAAAAACATGACAAAATATATACATATGTAATATATGTATGGACTTTTATGATTAAAAATAAGATTTAAACGAATTTTCGGGATGCATGAAGAAGCCTCTTCGTGTAGCGCAGTTTGTTCCGCCAGTTACTCAACTGAACCGAGCGCTCGGCGCATACTGGACAGTTACACCCAACACCTTATTTGACTGGCCAATTATTCCCTTACGGTGGTAGCGCTAATGCCCGCTTGGTTTGCGACCACCCTCCCACCGGAGTTCGGCGTCAAGCAGCCTGCTGTGTTTCGTTGATGCGTGGCAGTTCCAGTGCCTTAGGCATCTTCTGGGCATGCTCATTCCATCATAGACCTCATCCATCGCTTTCCATCAGGCGTGATCGAGGTCAAGAGCGGGCCCATTCAGCAATAAAAAAAAAACATTTTATTCTAGAATTAACTTTTTTGGTTACATTTACTCAAATAATTTTAGGTTACACAGGGCGGTTTACGATTTTTTTTTACTGAATTAGTCGATGATGATTTTTACTTGATATCCACTTTATTTTGTATTCTAATTATATTTTTTATGTTTATATTTCCCAGCAGTGGGAACATTATAGGCTGATTATGATGATGTTTATATTTATGTTTTCTTAGGTAATTACGTCTTTGTCTTTATGGTGAATGCTATCTACATATTACAGGACATAGGGTATACCAACATACCAACATTTTATTTTATTATTGTTTTCTTATAAATTGTTTTGTATATGTATTGCTGTTGGTGTACCAAATAAATCAATAAAATTCAACAGCTTTTTACTAAACGCATATGAAAGTATACTGTACTTATGTATAACAAGAGATTTTTTCTATCTGTTTGTTCCAGCTAATCTCCGAAGCGGCTGGACCGATTTTGATGAAATTTGGTACGAACAGGGATACTCTGAACAAGAACTACTACAACCAACAAGAAGATACTCAAGAACTAATGACATTACATTTTTTATCGACATACGACGAGGGCGAAGCCGCAGGCTGAAGCTAGTTCATAATAAAATGTCGATTCCTATTTACATAAGGACATAATTTGTTATTCTGAGTCAAGTTATTTATAAAAGAACGGCTATTTGTTTGTTGTATGTAACTGAACACAAATATATTAAACCAACGTTTTACAAGAAGAACATTGAACTTTAAACATTAACAATCCATAAATCTGTTTATCCTAGCAATTCTGCTAGTAGTACCACAAAGATTTATTCTATACGAGTAACAAATGAACTATTTATCTCCTAGATTACAATAATGGCTGCCACAAATGGTGCAAACAAAATAAATGTATCTTTTTCAGTCAAATAACGTTAAAGGTGAGAATTTTGAACCTGTGAGTATTGAATTTATAACCGTAAAAACGTTTATTGCAGGTTCATTTTAACTGTAGGCACCTGCTTACCTGAATACCTCGACCAAATGACATTCTATCAGCGATAAAGGACGCTTCCCATTTCGTTCATTTTTGCTTTTCATTTGAAAAAACGAAGTGAAGTGAAACATTAGAAAACAAAATGAATAAAATAAATTGATTTGTGAACCGATCCAAAATTTGAATTTTGGCACTGCAATTTTCACTCGCCTACCTACTTAAGGATCTAAAAATGAAATGAAAGTAGCGAATGAACGTTCATTCCTATAAAATTACGTCGATGTCGAGTGAACGTGGAATGAAACAAAAATAAGCATTCACTCGAGTGAATCATCTGTTATCGGGCTGAACGATGAACGAAAGTCAAAAATGATTTATGTCAGTCCTGTTGAGTCTTAAAAAAAACCGAGTGTGCTTATGACCACACGACTGAGAGTGAAAGAAAATGTGCGGGCGCACTGCTTTCTCATGCTTATATCCCCCACTCAACTCCCGTTCGCCTCGCCCGATCACACTTTTCGTAACGCTTACGTCACGCGTTCGCCAGCTTACTCCCCAAGTCAAGCGTGCGTAAAAAAGTTTTACTTCAAAAATACTTGTTTTAGGCCCTCATGATAACTGTCACGTAGCAGGGCAAAACCTCTTCTCTTAAAGAGCAAGCTACGGGCATTTATTAGCAACACGCTTATTCAGTACGGCTTGGAGATGTCATACAGCCGCTGCGGCTGCAGGATCCGACTGCTCAGGTACGCAGGTTCTGGTACTACACATAGAGGTGATCCCAAATTAAAAGTACCTTCCGATACAGTTACCTAGCTTTTCGAGTTATTATTATTAGAGCTGGATGGAATTTCGTGACATTTTATTCTCTGATACATCGTGACCAAACTATACGCAAAAATTAACTCCAGTTCGGACATGCCGCTTTGAAAGACAGTACTGCTATTTTTATACAATCCTTTGATTTCAAAGCTTAAAATTATGATGTGTATTGGAAACATCTTCGTAATCGTTTTAACAATATAAGACCTCTTGTGAACAAACATCTCAAGGCAATCTTTAATATTGACTTTTATTTTAGGAGTGAAAGTGTTTTATTTAAATTTTTTTTTTGACACAATAAAGCCCTGAAGTATCTGACTGAGGATGTGACTAAACCTGAAAATGAAACTGAATATAACTGAATATATAAAACGATAGACCGTACCACCTTTAGCTAGGCTCGAACGCGCAACCTCGTGCTCACGAAGCGTGTCCCTTAATAGGGATGATGACGAATATTAGAAATGATCGAACAAATAATGTAATTTCACGGAAGGCATAGTAAAACGAGATAATCGAAAAAAATCTGGAGAAGTAAAGAACGGAAATTAGGAGAAGATACACGCTTTAAAAGTTTTTGGTGGGGATTATTCCCGTCTTTGTCGCGCGGTACTGACAATGTATGTCGTTAGTATGAACTTACATAGTCGTGACGTCACTTTTATGGTACGTCTTTGTGTAGCAGTTATTTTAAAACGTTTATAACTTAGCATTTATTTAAGCTTTTAGACTTTGTAATATTATTGTTGTACTATTTGCAAACAAATATTTTTTGAGTTCATCTTTTGTTTGTTGTGCTTAGCATGTCATCAAAATGTGTCTAAATACATTTTTATTTTTTTATTATTAGTTAAAAATGAATAAAATTGTCATCATTCAAATATTGTCTATTCCCAGGTCAACACAATATTTGAATACTAACAAAAAAAAAAAAAAAAAAAAACGATTGATAACTATTACGCGAAAACACCTCAAATAATCCCTCATAATAACCAATGTGCAAACATAATCTAACGTTGGCCAAAAAAATATAAAAATAATATTTTTTCATCATCAATCACCTGTCGTGGCCAGGTTGCCACCTCCGATTGTGAACTCTTCGGTGGGTGGAAACTCCAGTCATTTCTCAAAATGACAGACTTTTCACGTATAAATCTATGTCACGGGCATACTGCACGGAAATGTTGGCTTCAACTTGCCCGATATTAGTTTAAAACTTCCTAGATTTAGTTTGGAAATGTGAGACCGCACTTTTTGTTAAAATAGATTGTGTAAGATTTGAGAGCAAGACATTATCAAGCATTTTTTTTTCAATACTCATAATTTTTGAAGAATTTCGTTTTGTTTGATTTGTGAACGCAGCAAGGTGTGTAGGACTGTGCTAGGAAGATGAAAAAGATAATTGGAATACTTAAAACATGTTTACACGTCTTTTCATCTATAGATATTACCGTTATCGGACAACGGGTTGTAAAAAACTCTAGGATTATTTATAAATATATAAAAATATTCAATTTTTGCTATAATCCCTTCATTATAAATAAATTCCACCAGAATAACGACCGCGCTTACTCATTCGATATAGCTAACGATTCGTGTGATACAAATCATTTTGAAATATAACATCCAAATGGGATTTCCCGATGGCGTACTTAAGGGTAAATCAATAATCTGGCAACACTCGCTGATTTATATTTGGTGAGCTTTTTACCTATACGCGGTAAAAGGAGTCGTGGTATGAATACAGTTATTTATGACATCGAAGTTCATTCAATGTCGTTCACTCGATGAAAAACTGCTTAGCGATTTTTTTTTGGTACTGCTGTATCAAATATTCCTTCACAGGTGAAAGTTTTTCATAGTTTGGTATTCCGCATGAGTTGTGCCGTGTAGTTTCAGCCACGAATATGTTGCCAACTTTGCTTCGTGAAAAGTTACAAAAGGTAAATAAGATACCTACTTTATAAACGTTAAGGGACTAATGTTGAGTTGTATTCACTATTATAATAACTTTGCCGGTACTCAGATTGCTAGATCTTCCTTATATCTTAAATCATCTAATACGAATTCAAACGATCGCTTTACTGAGTTAAAATTTAATGAATCTCAAAGAGCAAGCTTAGACACTTTTAACTTTTCATCTCAGCACTCAGATCGTGCCAAAACGATCCAAATATCCTTACACTCCTTTCAAATCCACATCGAAAACAAAAAAAAAGTTCGTTCCGTGCCGTGTACATATAAAAGCGTCGCACGGCTAAAAGCGATCTGATAGCTATTGGTGTGAGAGCGACACGGAATCTAATCTCAGGACGGAATGTGATGTCAGGATCAAACGCCGGTTGCAACGGTCATCAAGGCAACCGACTTTGAAAATCGAATTGAAAGTTTAGTTTTTCGGCCAGTATTACTGTTGTTTGGAATATTGGGGCCATAAAAGTGTGCTCTAATCTAATATTTCTAATATATGCAAAAACATTTGACTAATTGACTAAGACTGAAATAGACCAGAAAAAAATTGAAAGAAGAAGAAAGAGAGAAGAAAGGGAAAGGAGATGTATGCCCCCTGCAGTGGAACACAAAAATTGACTTTAAATATTAAAAAACACTGTCTAAATTTGGAGTTTATCGCCTGGAAGCTGTAATAGCAATCGCTATCTGACGATTCTCCGGGTAAAAAGTAAAATAGATTCGTAAAATTAAGTTCCATTTTCGGGAACAAACTAGTTTCTGAAAGTAAAGAAGTGTTTTCTTAGCCAACAGAAAGTATGTTTGCATTCCCTTCCGCAAAAGTATATTATCTTCTAAAATACTTCCATTAGACCGGAGAAAAGCTAAGAAGTTGAGAATTGTATTGACACAATTTGATGGGAAAAACGTTTCAGTAAGTTTTCGACGAGACTTTAAAAAATAACTTTGTTGAGAAATGAGAAACATTTTCGCTTTAGAACTGAAGAGAAATATAAATGATTATGAGGGAGAATATTTGAAAAGATAAAATGTGCATAATAGGCAGTAAGACTAGCTTTTATGTTTTAAGATAAAATTTCAAAGAGCCGCGGATTTTGTGAATAATAAATAAATAAAATAAATAAATGTGCATACTCACTGATTGCGAGTAGTTATAATGTTAATCCTTTTAATTGTTGATTAACCCGTTATTTTTGTTTATCAAAAATATTGTAAAATTTTTGATTTACATCATAGACGGATCAAGTCAGTATACAAAGCGTCAATAACAATACCAAAATATTACGTTTGAAAGGGAGGAAAGAAAGAAAAATTGGTTTATTTGTCACAGATAGGTACATGCATATAAAACGACATGTAAGTTAATTTGAATATATAAACAAAATTGCCCGTTGACCGTATGCACCATTGATGACCTGCACCATCAATGGTGCAGAGGAGACTATTAGTTCCGTTTGCACCATTAATGGTGCAAATGAAACTGCATTGATAGTATGGTCTCATCTGCACCATTGAAAATGGTGCAAACGAAACCGCATTGATAGTATGGTCTCATATGCACCATTGAGTTGACACTATACTTACTATCAATGCGGTTGTAGGTATTTCCTCAAAGTATTTCCTCCTTGCATGTTCTAATATTATTTGAGTGTTGACAAGGTAACAAATTACAATGAGCGAAACTAATTTAACTTTTGTTGCACAAAGTCGAGGAAGATTTTTATTGTTCGAATGGTATCAATACCATTTTCACACACAGTACAAAAATTTTAATAGCATAATTATGGAGGTGTAGATATAAAAAAAAACAAATGTACAGGAACAATTACCATTACAGAGGTACATACGTAGCATTTATGATATAGAAAATATGTATAAGCCATACACTTGCTTGTGGGTGAAGTCGGGGGTGCACAGGTCGTAGGGTTTTTTTATTTTTCACAAGCTTATTTTTACCAGAATTATGGAAGTATACATTGACATTTTATTTTTTAGGATGAATCGAAGGTTGTGAAAAAACGTGAGCATTCCAATCACTGTTCGCCTGATGAAAACAAAAATGTCGTATGCCATTTAATAAGTTCGAGTATAGATACTGCGACAACTTCAGAAGAAACAGTTCCTGCCATTCATAAAAGACCGTGGTCATTTTCAAAGATATGGGTCTAAACTTAACAAACTTAGCAAAACTACCACGGTACGAGTTATAAATCGGTTGCATATAGACGGATAAATAAAAAACAGGGAGTTAAAAGACGGCTTATAGTGTCGGAACTGAAGTCGAAATTGGTAACAATCATAAAGATTTCCTTTTGGCTGACTATCATCACGAACGCGAACGTATTTTAAATTTTACTTCGGAAGAAGCTAAAGAAATGATTAAAAATGGAAAAATCTTCTTTTGCGACAGTACCTTCAAAAGGTGTCCTAGACTACTCAAACAGTTGTACCTATGTGATCTTTTGCGACATAGGAAGCACCGAGGATAAAAACTTTGTAGTGCCGGTTGCTTATATACTTTTGGGAAATAAATAAAAGGAAACAACATATTTTCATGTTTAAAATGATTTATATTATTACATAAAGTAGTTGTGGAATTTATTTATAAAACATATTATTGTTGTTGCTATTTGGTTGTTTATTTATATTGAAAAGTGGTTCTGCACACAAACAATATACGAACCTATTATTGCTTATTATTTTACCAATGACTAGGAAAGTATGATGAAGTAGGTATTTGTACTAATATTCATGGTGCAAACGAAACTAATTAGTCTCCTCTGCACCATTGATGGTGCATGTCAATGGTGCATACGGTACAACGGGCAAAATAGATCTATAATGAAGAGTATTCACGACCACACAATAGAAATACACACATCAAAAGTGTCTAGGGATCAACATATATTTTTGCAATAACTTTTCTCCTGATTGATATTAATTAAAATTTTCTTTAAGGATTCATCAAATAAAGTGTTTTCGTTTGTCACAGTAACGATAAACCAAGTCACCTTTGCATTAATAAAGAAATTTGCCATTTTCCTAATAAAGGGATTTTTGACATTTGAACCACTAACACAAAAGTTCGAAAAAAAGACTGAAATAACAGTTTTCTCTAAAATTTTATTGGGTAACTTAAACAATTAATAATCCGTGTTTCTACCGCGAACACTAACAACACAAGAACATCGGTTTGGCATACTCAAAATGAGTTCATCCAAATCACGCTGTGGAATGGCCGCCCATGTTCGTTGCAACAACAAAAAAAGGTCTTCTTGCGACTGGATACCCTCCATATTCGGCAGAGCTCTTCTCTGTAGCATATCCCATGCATGCTCAATCGGGTTCAAGTCTGGCGACTGAGCAGGCCAGGGCAGGACATTGATGTTAGCTGCGGCGAGAGTCTGTCTTACAACTCTTGCGGTGTGCGGTCGTGCATTATCATGCATTAACTGAAATAAGGGACCGATTTGCACTTGTAGAGGAACGATGACGTCTGATACAATCGTCTCAGCATAAATTTGAGCGTTGAGGTTGCCTCTGATCCAAATCAACTTAGTTCTTCCGCCGATCCAAATACCCGCCCATACCATGATGGTTCCACCACTATAAGGATGGACTTCCTGGCAGGATTTTAATCGCTGTTGGCGTCCAGGGGTTCTCCAGTGTCGTATACGTCTTGTATCCGGTCTCATACCAAAACGAGACTCATCAGAAAAGCACACGAAACGCCATTGTTCTTCTGCCCAATTTCTGTGTTCAAGAGCCCATTGATATCGAATCCTACGATTGTGCATTGCTATAGGTGGTACCCGTAGCGGTCTTCGGGAATGAAGGTTCACTTCATGCAAGCGGTTTCTGACTGTTTGGTCGCTAATTAAGTTCCCTGAAGAGTGATGAAGCCTCACGGCTAACATCATGGCGGTTATTGTTGGAGCTCTTCGAGTTAAGATTTGAATGTATCGGTCTTGTCTCCGTGTGGTGCAGCGATACCGTCCTCCATGGCGCTCAGCCACGGTACCAGTGCTTCGGTAACGTGTCCAAAGTCGACTGATAACACTCTGACTTGTATTCAGAGCTAAAGCCACAGTACGTTGCCGGGAACCAGCTTCTATCATTCCCACGGCTCTGAGCATTTCTTCCCTGCTTAAATGACGTCGCCGCTCCATAATAACGTTGGTTTTAATCAGTAGTAGGGAAACAGTAGCACTAATAATGTCTTCAATGCGTTGTATGTTTTTATAGGGAAAATATTGACAGCTGATTTTCATCTTTTACTCGAATTTGATTCACAGTTCCTGATTCAAATTATGAAATGCACCAAAAAGGATCCATATAAATTTATAAAATCATAAATTTATTACAAAGCCACATCTCAATCTCAAGAAATCCGCATAAAAATGCTTGATCCCTAGACACTTTTGATGTGTGTAGTTGATAGATGCATGTCGTGACTATAATACGTTTGAAAGGAAGAATTGCCACAGATAGGTACGTGCATATGAAAAGATATGTAAGTTACTTCGAATAAAAAAACAAAATAGATCTATAATCACGAGTATTCACGAGCACACAATAGAAATAGTTGGCAGTTGCAGGTCGTGACTTTGACAAGAAGAGTACACCCTCAGCAAGTGAGCATGTCAACAAGTCACGTTCGATTTATTAGTTATGAAACAAAATATTATTTTAGGTAAACTTGTTATTTTAGCTAAAACATTCGCTTTATAATCTGGGCCCATTGTTTTAGGCCTGACTGGGATGAATATTAAATATCATGTAAATACAACCTTCAAAATCTCGTTTTATTTGTTGGAAATTAGTAATACACGTTAGTTTTGGTGGGTAATGACCCCGTGATAATTTGTTAAGATAGAATATTGTAATTTTATCAATGAATCGAGAGTAATTGAGTAATTAAAAGCGGGCGCCATGACGCTTTTGGTTCGAATTTTGAAGATGTCTTTTCTTTCTCTTAGTGTACAAGAAATACCATTGTCAACATGGCCAGTTCTGACCTTTGCCCTTACAAAAGGTACATTCTAGTGTTTTATATTTAGGTATTTGCTGTCTATCGAGCAATCTCACTGTAATTTGTTACACACAAGCATCTCAACAGTTCTATAAGGAAAAACGGCATCAGCGTATTACAAAGATTTCATCAGACTCCCATTGGTTGTCCAGAAAAAGCTTGTTTCCAAAATTTTCAACTTTACGACTTAGTTTATAGAAGCATATATTTTATATTTTACGTTCACCTGGTGCAATAAAAAAGGGACCGGAACTGAAGGAAATCGTCGCAAACCGACAACCGACACTCGGTTTGTGAAATGTTTACTTTTTTGTTTGTTTCGATAAGGTCGGGCTGGCGAGTGTTTCGTTCGTTTGTGTCAAAGCTTGCAACTCTTGTTTGTTTTGTATTGCCGGATTACAAAATCGACAAACTATTGCAGAATGGCTTGTGAGAGACACTTATCAGAATATTTCACTGTAATGAGGAATGAACGTTTAAATATAGGGGCATTTCACGTGAAGCAGACAGGAAAAAAAATGTCAGGTTTTGGATTTTGTTCATAATTGGGTCAATTGTACTTCCATGGGACCTGAAAAATCGTACGTCTTTTTTTTTTTGTTGCCTAGTTACCAATTTATGCGACTTCAAAGAATAATTATCAAAATTTGAGGAACTGATTTTTCGATAACTCTTAATGAAGTTAACCAGATGGATTGAGTAATAAGTAAATAGTGTTTATTTGAGAATATAGATTGTTTTTCTTGGAAATTGATTAAAATTTGTTTTTTTTTATTTTCTTATAAGTAGTAAACCGGAAGTTAACATTAAAAATCTGTTTTTTTTTCAACTTCGCATTTTTTATATTTTTTATTTTTACCTGAAAACATACCTTGTAGTATAGAAATATCATGTGAAAAATTTCAGAATGGTATCTCGATTCGTTTAGAAGATAGATGAACTAAAGTACGAAAGTGCCGTATGACGCGAAGTACTGGGCGGTTCTTTAGTGTGGTAGTCTTACTCGCCAACGCAAGAAAACGATTTATGTCATTATAAAATCGAATCGTATCCTGTTGTGACCTGTAGTGCCATCTCTTATCTACCAAAAATATCACTGACTCTTCACTCGCAATCGACATTAAATGTTAGAAAGAGATATATAGCGACGCCTGCAAGCATCACTCGATTTGACCGTTATTTATTTAGTCGTCACTTTGGCCGCTACGCGTTTGCAGTGTTGTGTTAAAATAAATTGTGTAATAATCTTATGTATTATGAATTACTACGGTAATCGATATTGTAACCCTTTTAACTTACCATCTCATTTGACGTCTACCAATGTTAGAAAAATTTCAACAAAGAAGAACGGTCATTTGTGACTCAGACCCGACACGAAAGAGACATATCTCAGTTTTTTTGTTATTTTAAATATAGCTAAAATATATATTTTTTATATTCCAAATCAATGGCTAATACCAAAATATTGCCTTGTGTTTTTGTTCAGGCGATATACAATTTTCTTTTAATACCTATTTACCTACAAAATTCGTGTCATTACGAAGGTCACCTCAATTCACCTATCACAGATGATGAAGTTAAGTTCTTACTAAACAACGATAATTTTATTTGTCCAAGGCACAAGAAACTTAAAAGGCTATTTAATGAAAAATATAAAGGAATCAAGAATTTCTCCGAGATAATTCCGTGTCCTTGGGCAGCTCTAGAGCACTTATTAACATATTCTGACCTCCCTAATATGCCTCTCGACAATCCATTAGATTTGAACTACTTACTGGAAGCAGCCATTTGGAATGTGGTAACCCATCATAAATCATACTACGGGGTTGACATGCAAATTGAAGAAAAAATAGGGAATCTCAAACACATTATCTCAAGACAACAGACATAATAACTACGAATCTGTATTGTCTTTTGTAATCAACATTATTATTAAATATGGAAGGATTCAGAAGAAAAGACGTGTGTTGTGCTACAAGTGTATTGAGCGACTAGTTTTTGTGCGATGGCAAGCCAATTAAAAATATCCTAAAGACATGCATAGCTATTGCTAAGTAGGTATGAGCGTAGAACGCAATACGACACAACATACCGCCCACCAAAAGGCCTGTAGGTCTTTTAAGAAACAAATATCTAAAAAAATTACATAATTATGAGATTATCACTAAACAACGTTATACAAATCTATCGGTGGGGGTCAGTGATATCAATATTTAACATGCATAAAACAATTATCAACAAAATGAATACTGAATGAATACATTTCTAAAGAGCATATTTTAAACAGTGTAAATCAGCAAACAATAATAGAAATTAATATTCTAAAACTTTAAATACAGATTAGGTTCCATTGAGAGGCAATGGACACAATTTTGTTACAGTTCTTTTTGTTACTGAACTACCACTTTTGACACTATACACCCTCGTTAGACCATCCGGATCAGGGTGTTTCTCGACGATTCGTCCCAAGGACCATTTTCCAGGTGGCAAGTTATCACTCTTTATCAAGACTATATCTCCAATCTTAAATTCTTCTTCTTTTTTATGCCACTTAGGACGCTGTTGCAGTCTGGATAAATACTCATCCAGCCATCGCCGCCAGAAGTCGTGAACAAGTTTCTGTGTGTGTTGCCAGCGAGATATTTACGTTTTCTACAATTTCAACGACGCGGTTGGCAACAAACGTTTTCCATCGGTTGGGATCACCACATAGCCACGCTATAACTATAGAGGAATCTGTCCATGCATACATATCTGAAGTTGCAATTTTCATTGCTAGCCCAATTTGTTTCATAAGCTTGGAGAGAAGTAATGCACCACACAACTCTAGTCTTGGTAAGGATATTGTTTTCAGGGGTGCTACTCTGGTTTTTGCAGCAATGAGTTTTATTTCAACCTTGTCATTTGTTTCAGTTCTTATGTATACTGCTGCAGCGTAAGCTCTTATCGAAGCGTCACTGAATCCATGTATTTGTATGTTTGTTTTGTTTGTTTCCGTTGTACCAAGCCATCTGTTTACTTGTAAATCGTTCACACTAGCAAAGTCTGATCTTATCTGATTCCATTCTTCACGTAACGTTTCACTTACGTTCTGATCCCAATTCACCTTTTCGAGCCATAGTTTCTGTAACAGTATTTTTGCCATTACTGTACTCGGTGCAATCCAACCTAGTGGATCGAAAAGCTTTTGTATGTCCGATAAAATACTTCTTTTTGTTACATAAGTATTTTCAGAAGTTGGTAAAGTCAGGTTGTATTGAAATGTGTCTGTTTTCAGGTTCCACACAATACCCAATGCCTTTATTGTTCCATCAAGATTCATGTCTATATGTGCGTTGGTGGATCTTTTTTCTTCATCTATAGATTTCATAAAATTAATATCGTTTGATGACCATTTTGTGAGTTGAAACCCGCCCCTTTGTAGTATGTTTGTGACAGTTTTGGCTAGAAAAATAGCAGTTTCGGTTTCATCAGCTCCATCAAGCCAGTCATCCATGTAAAAATTATTCTTGATGGATTGTACAGCAAGTGGTTGATCTCTTCCTTCATCATCAGCTGTTTGGTGGAGTGTTCTAACAGCTAAATACGGTGCAGATGCTGTACCAAATGTGACCCTCAGCAAACGGTATTCGTGTAAATTATCATCCTCATTGGGTCTCCAGATAACTCGCTGGAAGTCTGCGTCTTCACGAGTCACCAATATTTGGCGATACATTTGTTTAATATCGGCCATGAAGCAGATACGCTTCATTCTCCATTTAATAAGAAGGATTCTCAAATCATCTTGCAGTTGCGGACCTACCAATAATTCTTCATTTAGTGAAATATTATTTGTGCCTTTGCAGGAAGCGTCGAAGACAACTCGTGTTCGAGAGGTCTCCTTTTCGGTACGAACTACAGCGTGGTGAGGTAAGTAAACTGATTTTGTTTCTTTTTCTCTTTCAGGTATCTTCTCCATGTGTCCTTGTTTTATGTAATCATTTATGACTTTTGTGTATTCTTTTTTCAGGTCTGATGATTTCTTAAACTTCCGCTCAAGTTGTAAGAATCTTTGTTTGGCTATCTCCTTTGTGTTTCCTTCAGGTGTTTGTAATTTTGTTCTTGTGCTCATTTCATTTAGTTGTGGACTGTATGTTTTGAAAGGTAATTTGACTATGTACCTTCCTTCCTCATTTCTAGTTGTTGTTTTCTCGTAGATATCTTCACACATCTTATCTTCTTTTGTTAAATGTCTGTCTTTGTCAATCTCTATTTCCCATATCGATTTCAACATTTCGTCTACGTCAATTTGGTGATGCATCACAAGGTAGGTATCGTTTTGTGGTTTTTCATTGATATCTCCGAAAATAATCCAACCCAGGTTCGTTTTTTGTGCAGTTGGAGTGCCTGGTGGACCCTTTATTAAATCTGGCTGTATAATCTGTGCGTATTCCTTGACTCCTAATAGCAGATCTACAGAACCAGGTGTTAAGTAACTCGGATCAGCTAAGTTAAGCCCGTTGAGGTGAGGCCATGATTGTTTGACAATTGTTTTGGTGGGTATCTTAGTGGTCAGTTGTTTCGACATCACGTAGGCTTGGATCGGTAAACTAAAGTTATGGTCCCACTGTGATCTTATATTAAGCTGTACCACGTGTTTGATCTCTGTTCTCGAAGATCCCACTCCTACAACACTTCCCTTGAATGGTTGTCGCTTCAGTTTCAATAGTTGAGCCGCTTTTTCGCTTATGAATGTAGCTTGAGAACCCTGGTCTATCAGCGCGCGTAGTGAAATGATTTGACCCTCTGTATTTGTTGCTTCCACTACAGCAGTCGCTAACAGTGCTATTCCTTGTCTAGTTGTATGATGCGACGCGATCACTGTGTTCACTTGAACTGGTTCTTTTTCTTCTACTACATGCTGTGAAGCCAACGGTTGTGAAGTGCTCGGTGTAGCCGCTGGTTCTGTGTTCTTAGTCTCATGTAGTAAAGAATGATGACGTCGGTGACATTTCTGACAGGACACTGGTAGTTTACATCTCTTCACAGAGTGTCCAAGTGCTAGACAGTTAAAACATAAATGTTTGTTCTTGACATATTCGGTTCGCTCATCTAGTTTCATATCAATAAATTTCTTGCAGTGACACAACGTGTGGTTTTCTTTGCACATGATGCATGTCTTCTCTGTAGTTGGTGTGGCAACATGATAAGAACGTTCTTTAGCTTGCTTTTCTCTTGTATTATTGTTAGCTGTAACGCCTGTAACTAACTCCAAGGTGCGGAACTTGGATTCCATGAAGTTCTTTAAATCACTCCAAGTAGGCAATGCTTCGCTGTCTTCCTTATAGGCATACTCTTCCCAGCCTTTATGAGTCTCTGGGTCAAACTTCTGAACGAGCAGAAATATTATTACATGATCCCAAGAGCCCGAAGTTATTTTTAAATTTTCCATGTTATTTAGACATTCTGTAGTTGTATCTAACAAGCCCTTTAATTGGACGGCTGATTGCGAAGTCATCTTTCTCTGGTAAAATAATCTTTTCATGATACAGTTTAATATTATACGTCTGTTACCATACCTCTTATTCAAAACATTCCATGCAGTTGCGTAATTACTGGATGTCACTTGTATATGGGTCAATAACGCCTCAGCTTCTCCACTCACACTTGTTTTTAAATAATGTAGTTTCTGTACATCACTGAGGTTATTATTTTCGTGCACCAAAGAACTAAACAAATCTTTGAAAGTCGGCCATCCTTCATAATTTCCATTAAATTTAGGTAACTCAATTTTTGGTAAATGCACTATATTATGTTGCGATGATGTTACATTCATGCTTGCATTTCTCGAATCCATCGATGCCGATTCCGCTAACGACGTAAGCATATCTTTTAAATCACCTTGTAATGAGCTGTATAATTCTTCATAAACAAAGAATTCTTCTTTCAAAAAGTATGGCAAAATTCCCTTTTGTTCTTTGGGTGTTATCTTTACTAACCCGTCATGTGCATTCTTGAATGACATCCAATACTCATCAATTATTTTCACACGTGCTTCTATATAACCTTTTGTCAGTCTTCCCTTTGGACACTTTTTCAAGTTTGTTTGCGTTTTTTGTAATAAATTAGCACCATCTTCCAAGATAGCGAGATATTGCTGTTGTTCTTTCGTTGTACTCATTGTTATTTTACTTTAAACAAATCTTCAATCAAATTGTTCGTAAAACTTGGTAATCTTCCGTAGTAGCGCTAATTACTTAGTTGCAAACATATTCATAACTATCCATTAGAACGAGGTGTTTTTTCTACGAATCCTTATCGCTCTGGAATGCGGTTCTTTTGTTCAATCGGCCAGATGTTTACTGCTCCGTAGTTGCTACGTTCGGCTCGAATACGACCATATGTTGTTGTAATAAGGTTCACTTTGGTTTGTATAGGATTTTTGGAAGAAAAGACGTGTGTTGTGCTACAAGTGTATTGAGCGACTAGTTTTTGTGCGATGGCAAGCCAATTAAATATATCCTAAAGACATGCATAGCTATTGCTAAGTAGGTATGAGCGTAGAACGCAATACGACACAACATTCGTAATTGTATGTAATTCAATGACGATACAACAATTTAGAAAAAAAACAACCGACTTCAAAAAAAAAAACACTACAAAGTGATAAATAACTTTAATTTCAGAAGTCTGTGTCTAAAAACGAAAATGCAGAACCAACGACACCGACTTCCGAAATTAAAGTTATGTATCACTTTGTAGTATTTTTTTTTTTCAAGTTGGTTGTTTTTTTGTAAAAAAGTTTTTATTTTTTACTTTTTAGTTGTACTTACCTACCCCACACAAATCCAATTAACACTAGTGCATTGAAGAATTAAAGACACTGACTAGAAGAATCGTCCAAATTCCCATAGAAATGCCGGAGATGCAGTACATTTATGCATATAACTCCGTACATAAGAATAATTACCTAATGTATTATATACTAAAACCTTTCTAAAAAAATGTAGATTACATTAGTGAAAGAATTATCAAAATTGATTTATTAGTTTTGAGAAAATCGCGGACATACAAACAAACATACTTACATACATACGGGTCGAATACAGAACCTTCTTTTTTGTAGTCGGTTAAAAAAACGCACGGATCTCAACACAGAAAGCCAATTTTATTTTGTATTTTTTTTAATGACATCTCGCAGTTTAACTTTGAGGTTATCGTCTGCTTAACCGGGCTTGTCTGTGGATGCCTCAATAAATTAAAGCCTCCAGCTGTCTATTTTTGTATTTTTATCTAAATTGGCGTCATTTTAAATGGATATAATTGCTATTCATTAAAAAAAAAATATTTTCATATATTTTGCCATACCAAAATCAAATGGCAATATATGGGTGATAGCCACTGATATTCAGAATAGTGTTAATTTATTTCTGTTATATTTAATATAACAAAATAACTGAGATGCGTTCCTTTTGTGTCGGGCCTGGGTAAATTTTCTATGGGAAGTGACCCTTCTTCTTTAGCTGAGAAGTGGGGAGTTTCTTCTTTTGTTTACGTGTGTACGTCCTGCAGGTTACGCCTGTCGAAAGAAATACCTCCAGAAACCAATTTCGATCTTGTGTAGTCGCAGAGCAGCCAAACATCGAGTGAATATTCGCAAGACACTCAGAATGAATTGCTTGTTCCCGATGACGATAAACATAAAACTATTTCGACACAAACGGACACCGCAGCAGCAGATCAAGAAATTCTGCGCCAGTTAGCAAGCAACAGCAAGCCATGGTCCGGGGCGAGAAGGAGTGGGAGGCAGTCACCTCCTTCTGCGAAGCAGTCATGCTAGCGAAGGAGGTGGCGGGACGGCTGAGGGAGAGAGCCTCACGTCCCAGCCGCCGCGGGAGACGCTCTGGGCGTCGGGAGCCGCGTGACGACTCCCGGCCACCGTAGGCGCGGGCCTGCGGACGGAGAGTAATGGGTAGCTCACCGTCCGATCAGGACAAGGCCCGTGCCGGACGGCGCCTACGTGTTCCACGCGCGCCTCAAAGAGATGTCAGCAAAAAGGAAGGGGCCTGCCAGGGCCGAAGACTGCCGGGGGTGCGGGATTGTCCGAAAGGGTTACCGCTAAGGAACACGGATGGGTTTTAGCCAGTAAGAGTCTGACACTCCCTTCCGCTCCACCCAGAGCGGGAGGACTCATTTGATGGATTCCCATCCATAAAAAAAAAAATACGTGTGGCACTCGGGGACTGCCGCGGTAAGCTATGGCATAACATTTTTTTATCAACTTATGCGAGCTTCGTACAGGCTACACGCATACGTCTAGTCGCACGCACACAAACACCGTGCCGAAGTCTGCCGAACTGAAACGACGTTAGACGATGCACGGCTTTCAACGCCGCACCGCTGTGCTGTGCCGGTCGGAGTGGGGGATGTAAGATTTATTTTCGTTACGGAATTTCTTGATTCGGTCGACGCGCTCAAAGCCCGCGATAAAAGCTATGCAATAGCTTAAAAGGCGTCGCTATCTATCTCTTTCTAACATTTAACGTCGATTGCGGGTGAAGTGTCACTGATATTTTGGGTAGATAAGAGATGGCGCTACAGGTCACAACAGGATACGATTCGATTTTATAATGATATGAATCGTTTTCTTGCGTTGGCGAGTAAGACTTCCATACTAAAGAACCGCCCAGTACTTCGCGTCATACGGCACCTTCGTACTTTAGTTCATCTATCTTCTAAACGAATCGAGATACCATTCTGAAATTTTTCACATGATATTTCTATACTACAAGGTATGTTTTCAGGTAAAAATTAAAAATATAAAAAAATGCGAAGTTGAAAAAAAACAGATTTTTAATGTTAACTTCCGGTTTACTACTTATAAGAAAATAAAAAAAACAAATTTTAATCAATTTCCAAGAAAAACAATTTATATTCTCAAATAAACACTATTTACTTATTACTCAATCCATCTGGTTAACTTCATTAAGAGTTATCGAAAAATCAGTTCCTCAAATTTTGATAATTCTTTGAAGTCGCATAAATTGGTAACAAAGCAACAAAAAAAAAAAACGACGTTCGATTTTTCAGGTCCCATGGAAGTACAATTGACCCAATTATGAACAAAATCCAAAACCTGATTTTTTTTTCTTGTCCGCTTCACGTGAAATGCCCCTATATTCAAATTCATTTATTGTTTGTCACAGGTGGAATGCCAGTTCTACATTGTTAATGCTGCCTAAAATGTAGCAGTAATCCTTGAGTAACGTGGTCGTGTGCAGGATGAATACCACGTGGAGGGACTGTTAATGCTGCCTAAAATCTAGCAGTAATCCTTGAGTAACGTGGTCGTGTGCAGGATGAATACCACGTGGAGGGACTGTAGACAGGACGTCTTCGGGGAGATTAGGTGTAGGAAATTCACAGTTTATCAGTAGGTAGGTAATAGTATACTTTTATTGAGATATGTTTTTACAGGCGAGTGTATCGGCCATTGCATCAGCAGTAGTCATGACAGTGTTTCTACACTATAATAATGAGTGATAGTGTTGAACGACCTAACACCTTGATGACCACAAAATGCAAAAAAATGCTCGTTAACAATCTAATCTCCTATTTATCGAAGCTTACAAATGATTATTCGCTGAATAGCAAAATAATGTATTCCCAAATAATCTGTTAAACCTTAAATATTCACAACACCAAAGTTCCCGACTTATCCCAAACGAGGTTTCAATATTAGTATGCTAAATTATATTATTACAAAGAATTCGCCTATTCGGATTATTGAATCAAGGAACCATGAACTCGTAATTTCAGCCGAAAGACGCCCACTGCTGGACATAGGCCTCCCGCAAGCACCTCCTCCTCGAACGGTTCTGTGCTTCTTGCATCCAACGGATTCCTGCGGCCTTCACAAGGTCGTCGATCCACCTTGTGGGAGGCCTTCGAACGCTATACGTCTTCCGGCACGCGGTCGCCACTCCAGAACCTTTCGGCCCCATCGGCCATCTGTTCTGCGAGCAATGTACATGTATGAGCAATGTGTATGCCGTACATTTAGATTGCTATCGACATGCTAAGAAGAAAACTGCTACTTAAGTTTGACAATTCTTCGGGCTATGTCGGTTACCTTGGTTCTCCTGCGGATCTCCTCATTTCTGATTCGATCACGCAGGGAAACTTCAAGCATAGCCGTCTCCATTGCCCTTTGGGTGACTTTGAACACCCAAAGGGCAATGGAGTGGGCTATGCTTGGTGACCATGAACTCATCTCATTAATATTAACAGAGACAGAGCCTCATGTACCGACATCCAGGCTCTTCATTAAGAATGAACTTAGTGAAAAGTGAGGGATTCCGAAAGTACCTAAAGTCAAAGTTAAGTTAAAATAAGTGAGTTTTGAGTTGGTGAGGGGTCGCTTTTAGATGCTTTTTGAGGCGTAAGCGGAAGCGACTGTTGTTTGTAACATTGGAAATTAAGTACATCACACTAATATTATAAAGGCGAAAGTTTGTGAGTGTGTGTGTGTGTGTGTGTGTTTATATGTTTGTTACTTCTTCACGCCTAAACCATTGAACCGATTTAGATGAAATTTGGTATAGAGATAGTTTGAGTCCCGGAAAAGGGCATAGGATAGTTTTTATCCCGATATTCCCACGGGATCGACATTTACGCGGGTGAAACCGCGGGGCGCAGCTAGTATTTGATAAAATTACTTTTACAGATATTTGTAAATTGTAAACATCTTACTAGCCTAGGACTTCGTGGCTAGGATTTGTGTTTGACACATTGATAATGCAGCATTCTACAGTTTTAGAGAGATTTCTAGTCGCCAAAAAACAGTTTTAAAAATAGGAATAATTTATTTCAGTCAGTATTAATCAGACAGCAACTTTAGAATTCCTAAAACTTAAAACATCGTAACCACCAAATTACCGCCATCTCTTTTCAACTTGCACTCATCGCGTTCGACATCGAGCTCTCCTAACAGTAGAATCTGTTTTCACAACGAACACCAACTTAAATTAGAAAGCTTAACCCGACTGTGAATCTTACATCCAAGCAAAATTGGCAGTTAATGTGTTTTACTTTAAACGCGTTGTTGATTTCACTAGAGTGCAGGGAATACGGAATGAGACTTAAAAAGGGATTTAATTTTGAACTGACGATGGTAATCCGGATGAAGGGGAAGTACGGAGGCATAAAGTGAGATAGAAGTGGGATAAATGCAGTCTTGGTAGATGTTTTACTCCTTGTTTTCATATTGCACTAGCTTTTGCCCGCGTCTTCGCCCGCGTGGTTGCCGGAAAATATCCCAATTATATTATAATTCATATAACTCTATTGACAGCCCGCACGGGTCGATCGATCAGGTTAAGCTACGCTTGCCGCGGTTGGTCCGTGGATGGGTGACCATCTTTACATACCAAGACCCCTCCGTCCCTCGGAAACCACGTTAAGCCGTTGGTCCCGGCTGTCAATCATGGATCTTTGACAGTCTTTACGGGTCGAAAGTCTGATAATCAGTCTTACCAAAGGGTTTCGTATTACCCAGTAACTGGGTTGTGGAGGTCAGATAGACAGTCGCCCCATGTAAAAAACTGATACTCAGCTGCATCTGGTTAGACTGGAAGCCGACCCCAACATAGTTGGGAAAAGGCTAGGCAGATGATGATGCTCTCTATTGGTTTACGCAGCGCACGACAGTAAAGCTTTCAGTCGGCATGATTTTTTCATCATGCCGACGATCACCGTAATTTTTCAGCCAATTTACACAAAACCGTAATGAATTATACACATGAACCTTCCTCATGAATCACTTCGTCCATTGATGAAAACCATATGAAAATCTGTTAGGTAGTTTTTGAGTTTATCGCGTTCAATAGGCAGACAGACGCGGCGGGGGGGGCTTTGTTTTATAATAAGTAGTAATAGTGGATAATCAAACCACAATGTTCCAACAGCTGGGCTTTCTTCTTATGAGACTTGATCCACAACGCAGGTCAAACGCAGTGTGGTCAGGTCCGTACGGACACTACTCTTACTTGCTTAGGTACTTATATGGCACTGAAGAGGTCGCCTGCATAGCTCTCCCATGCCACCTCTGAGAGTATTTTATACGTTAATGACATGTATAATGAGATAAACACTATTTCGTACTTTTAAAATAAGTAACGTCAACTTCAAGGCGTTCGTGGTGCGCGTACGGAATTGTTATCTGCCCATCGTCATGAAAGAAGACTTCTGGCCGCAGGACGTGGTGTTCCGTCGCTTCCGCGGACACGTGCCACAGAGCAGCACAACAACTAGCTGGTGAAGTGATGTACTAATTTAATAATAAAAATATGTATGTTTAGGTTAAGGTATTTATTTATGGGCCCTACGTCGCTTGAAATTTAAATGAATACATAAAATAAATAGAAATAATTACGTTATTCCAAGTCTATATGCGTTTCCTTTTATATAATTAAAACCCCGGACCTAACAGTACCAATGTAACGTCTACCTCATATACCTCACATGTGACGTTTGCCCTATAATAAGATTAAACAAGTCACCAAACCTGCCATAACAATAGTTACACAATACCATCCAACTATATAATAAATCGCATTCAATTATACTGCTCACAGCAATCTAATTTCTAATTCAATCGTTTGTTACATCAAACCGCTTAGTTAAACTCGGTATTCAAATGAGTCATGTGCATTCCCCAATCGTTTTCCATTGAAAACTAAATCGATTCCGAATTTTGTTCCTCTAACATGGAAACAATAATAACTGATCATGACATTACACGATCAAATTAGGTATCCGCATTATCCATGTGAAATTGCAATTTAAATTCAGTTGAGCACAGATCGATTCTGAATGCAATTAAAAACAAAAACCCGACTACTGAAAAGGATGAAACAAGAAAGCACCTTGCCGTGGTCGCATGCCGCTGCACTAACATATTATAAGCTGTAAGTAGCATGAAGCGGGAAGGTACTTTCTTGTTTCATCCTTTTCAGTAGTCGAGTTTTAGTTTTTAAACTTTTTTTATTTAATTACTTTGGGGCTTATTTCAGTACCTAATAGCAATATTTTTGAAATGTACTAATTAAGCTCTTTTATTTGATACCTCACAAGGCACCATCCCAAAATATTTATTTTTAAATTCATTACTTTATGTCCTCTAGAGGGCGCCATATTGAATTTAGTGTCAAGACGCTTCTAACGATACTTCATTTGTCAAATTATCATAAGTACTTTTGAAGATGAGGGAACAGATGAACAAACATACATACCGGTCAAAATCATAACCCACCTTTTTGCTTCGCCGTAGTCGGATAAAAAGTATCTTAAGCGATTAAATTCGGTATTCTCATAAGTCATGTGCAAGCCTTATCGATACTCGATTGAACACGCAAATCGATTTGGAATGGAGTACTGTAGCATGTAAACAATATCAAGAGCTGTCAATACTACCTATAATCTAGCAGACGTGTTCACGGTCACGTCGTCTGTCGAGCTAACACGTCCAAGTAAATATATATCGCTTATTGGAGATTTGTGGCTTGCGTTGCTTTTAATTTATATGCTGATATATGAATATTAAGGAAGACTTGTGTATATACCGGGTGTTACGGAACGGGTATATCAATACAAACGGGTTGAAGAGTGTAGTATCTGGTCTAGAATGTCTGTACATAATTTCAGCTCAAAAGCATTAACTTTGAAAATGCTTAATATTTTTTTATTTCGACATCACGGCGCTACACTGGCGCGCGGCGGCGTGATGTGCGTGTACTAGGCGCACAGACACATTACAGATAATGGATAATGACCCTCGTAGTGCGGTGACACGTTTGTTATGAGTTCAATTTAATAAACTATCGAAATAAAAAAATATTAAGCATTTTCAAAGTTACTGCTTTTGAGCTGAAACTTTGTACAGAGATTCTAGACCAGATACACTCTTCAACCCGTTTGTATTGATATACCGTTTCCGTAACACCCTGTAGAAACCACGAAATCTTAATTTAAGTTATCTGTATATACAGTTCTTGTGTACTTGTGTCTGCGCACATAAGGACTATAATATCTCCATCGCCGAAGGCTAGCTAGTCTCCGTTGAGATTGGCCGCCATGCCTGAAATTCTGTCTGGAGGACTATTACTCACAGCTATGGGATCAATATAAAAATTGGAGAGTCGCTGGATTTAGGTATCAAATACACACATCAAAAGTGTCTAGGGATCAAGCATTTTTATGCGGATTTCTTGAGATTGAGATGTGGCTTTGTAATAAATTTATGATTTTACAAATTTATATGGATCCTTTTTGGTGCATTTCATAATTTGAATCAGGAACTGTGAATCAAATTCGAGTAAAAGATGAAAATCAGCTGTCAATATTTGCCCTATAAAAACATACAACGCATTGAAGACATTATTAGTGCTACTGTTTCCCTACTACTGATTAAAACCAACGTTATTATGGAGCGGCGACGTCATTTAAGCAGGGAAGAAATGCTCAGAGCCGTGGGAATGATAGAAGCTGGTTCCCGGCAACGTACTGTGGCTTTAGCTCTGAATACAAGTCAGAGTGTTATCAGTCGACTTTGGACACGTTACCGAAGCACTGGTACCGTGGCTGAGCGCCATGGAGGACGGTATCGCTGCACCACACGGAGACAAGACCGATACATTCAAATCTTAACTCGAAGAGCTCCAACAATAACCGCCATGATGTTAGCCGTGAGGCTTCATCACTCTTCAGGGAACTTAATTAGCGACCAAACAGTCAGAAACCGCTTGCATGAAGTGAACCTTCATTCCCGAAGACCGCTACGGGTACCACCTATAGCAATGCACAATCGTAGGATTCGATATCAATGGGCTCTTGAACACAGAAATTGGGCAGAAGAACAATGGCGTTTCGTGTGCTTTTCTGATGAGTCTCGTTTTGGTATGAGACCGGATACAAGACGTATACGACACTGGAGAACCCCTGGACGCCAACAGCGATTAAAATCCTGCCAGGAAGTCCATCCTTATAGTGGTGGAACCATCATGGTATGGGCGGGTATTTGGATCGGCGGAAGAACTGAGTTGATTTGGATCAGAGGCAACCTCAACGCTCAAATTTATGCTGAGACGATTGTATCAGACGTCATCGTTCCTCTACAAGTGCAAATCGGTCCCTTATTTCAGTTAATGCATGATAATGCACGACCGCACACCGCAAGAGTTGTAAGACAGACTCTCGCCGCAGCTAACATCAATGTCCTGCCCTGGCCTGCTCAGTCGCCAGACTTGAACCCGATTGAGCATGCATGGGATATGCTACAGAGAAGAGCTCTGCCGAATATGGAGGGTATCCAGTCGCAAGAAGACCTTTTTTTGTTGTTGCAACGAACATGGGCGGCCATTCCACAGCGTGATTTGGATGAACTCATTTTGAGTATGCCAAACCGATGTTCTTGTGTTGTTAGTGTTCGCGGTAGAAACACGGATTATTAATTGTTTAAGTTACCCAATAAAATTTTAGAGAAAACTGTTATTTCAGTCTTTTTTTTCGAACTTTTGTGTTAGTGGTTCAAATGTCAAAAATCCCTTTATTAGGAAAATGGCAAATTTCTTTATTAATGCAAAGGTGACTTGGTTTATCGTTACTGTGACAAACGAAAACACTTTATTTGATGAATCCTTAAAGAAAATTTTAATTAATATCAATCAGGAGAAAAGTTATCGCAAAAATATATGTTGATCCCTAGACACTTTTGATGTGTGTAGATACGTAACGTAATAATATACGTACGTACTGAATAACAGAAAATATGATAAATAACTTGTTCTTTTGCAAAATCAGCACTATTATTGTTTCGGGAAATCTACTAGGTATATATGAAATGGTTTATCGTATCCTTGAAATGGTTTTCGATGGATTTATTCGTTCATAAGCCAATAGAAAAGTACCAATTTAATGTCCAAAGCGGAGTGGATTTCACACAATAAACAGTGTCCACGCTATCTGTCACTGTCACTCTAAAAAAAATACGCTCAACATTTTTTACATAAAATTGATAAAATTTCACTTTACAGACTCAACATAAACAAGTTAACATAAAACACAGTTAAAAACCACCCTAAAATAATATCAAATAAAAGTAAAAATGGAAAACCATAAAAAAAACTGTCTATTAAAATAAAATACGAATACAATGTGAGTAGATAAAAATAATGGAGACCAGAGACTATTAAACGTCACTCGATGTAACGACAAACTTTATTTTCATTGTCCCCATTAACAGGGATACTGTCAATGGGGACACAACAGGAATAAATTTTAATTATTTTTATTTAGTTCCGCTATCCCCATTAACAGGAAAACGTCAATGGGAACAATAGGAATAAATTTTAATTATTTTTATTTAGTTCCGCTGTCCCCATTAACAGGAAACCGTCAATGGGAACAACAGGAATAAATTTTAATTAATTTTATTTAGTTCCGCTGTCCCCATTAACAGGAAACCGCGAATGGGGACAACAGGAATACATTTAAATTATTTTTATTGAGTTCCGCTGTCCCCATTCAATGGGGACAACGGGAAAAGACGTGAGTTTAGAACACGACTACTTAGGCGCACCCACCATCTCTGGATAGCTCCGCCTCACAGCCGTACGCGCCTCAACCGTGAGCGCCGTGTCACCGGTCGTTGCAGTTGCGTCGAGCTCAAACGACGAGATTTTCTCCCCACTGTCGTCACCACGACGGTAAGGAAGTGGACGGTCACCACGACGGCGAGGAAGTGGACGGTCACCACGAAGGCGAGGAAGAGGACGGTCACCACGACGGCGAGGAAGTGGACGGTCACCACGACGGCGAGGAAGTGGACGGTCACCACGACGGCGAGGAAGTGGACGGTCACCACGACGGCGAGGAAGTGGACAGTCACCACGACGGCGAGGAAGTGGACGGTCGCCACGACGGCGAGGAAGTGGACGGTCACCACGACGGCGAGGAAGTGGACGGTCACCACGGCGACGAGGAAGTGGACGGTCACCACGGCGGCGAGGAAGTGGACGGTCACCACGACGGCGAGGAAGTTAACGACCACCTGCGGACTAGGGACCTCGAAGCCAAGAACAGGGTCATGTGTCGCGAATGTACCGGACCCAGACCATAAATAAAAGTGTGTGTGGGTCGAGAGGTGAAAATTTTTGGGTGTGACACGTAACTTAAACCCTTTAATTTCGTTTTATGAAAGCTTTCTGAAAAATTAACTCTGCGAAAACTTTCAAACTTTAGAATTTTCTTGACAGTAATTGGTGAACATAACGTAGACTGGTACGTTATCTTATTTTTCAAAGTGAACACTTCTAATTATGATGACTTTGCTTTAAGGGTGAGATGTATGCCTTGCAAGCAAATTTAATTGATAAACTTGCCCTTTGGATAAGGTGTTTCAAGCCATTCCAGAAAAAGTTAATCAACGGGTTCAAGACAACCTCATAAATGACTACCTAGATCTCTCATTCTCCAAAAAACAATACACATCACACTCTCCTCTGCATATCATCACATTTAGTCTTCTCCGGACCACTAATCTCGCTTTGCGAACACAAACCCTCATTATAATAATATGATGATTAAGAAAAGTAGCGTAATTTTGGGATCGGTCTGAAAATTCTCCTTGTTATCTTTGAATTTGTTGGGATAGCAAACTCCAATTATGTCTCCTAAGTACTGATCCTATTTTCCTCGTATTCGCAATATCTAAATTCAAAAACACAATTAACTTAATAGAGCGCTACCTCCAATAATTATGTTTAAGATTATCCGAAAATTTAGCTCCGAACCCCAGACTTATACGATTGCGAACGAGTTTAAAGTTCCACAGTTTTGCTCAAAACTTTGTTAAAGATGGTTAAAGTAACTGGGGAAAATAATAGGGTTTAAGTTGAAGGCGAGAAGGGGAGATTTTACAGCCATTTTCAATTGAGGCGTTAGAAAGAATTTTAGGGGAGTAAACAATGGGCATTATGAGAAAGCTTGCTGGTAATATTCGACGGGTTAGGGATTTTTATGAATCTTGTAAGAAGACATCGCAGGGATTTGATAAATAAAGAATAAGGATTTGAAAAACGCGTATAATGCTTAGGTAATACCTAAGAGTTAAGAATTAAAAAAATATTTCTAATGCATGCCATAACTATAACGAATCTCTATTTATTTATTATTTATTAAAACTTTATGCACAAGTAAAAAAAATACTGTACAAAGGCGGACTTAATGCCTGAGGCATTTTCTACCAGTCAACCTTAGGGTGATGCAGAGACAAAACATGGCAGGTAAAACATACAGGATAACTAGCTAGGAAATGACTATCAAATAGAAGAATATATACATAGATACATACGTATAAACCAAATGAACTCTCAGGGGAAAAATGATCAGAAAACGAATCCAGCAAATCAGCGCTGGGATGTTACGGCCAACTTCTGCCGAATATGTTCACGTGCCTTCATTTTAAAAGATAACCGACTGGTTGCCGTGCCTCTATCGCGCTTCTTTATCACATTCTCTGTAAATTGAGAGGTCTGGTTCTTGTGATTCAGGAGCTCCTACTACAAAAGCGAAAATAAATAAATTATACATATATTTTCCTTTATTTCATTATATACACATACATTATATTTTTAAATATTAGGATATAAAAAATTAAAAAATATAAAAAATAGTAGCCCACCGGTATCAGGAACTTGAACTGAACTTCAAGATGCTTAACATCTAAACAGAGGCACTGTAAATACTACAATAATCCAAGTAGCGTGATTATTATAATAATTCATAATATATTTTTCCGTTGGGTTCCAAGATCTACATGGCCTTAGCTAAACCTAACTAAATCACCTAGTTAGTCTTACTCATAGTTATTCTGTAAATCTGTACCCATAAAATATCTAGGTGTGCCTAAAAAAAACTTCGGAAATGTCAAAGCATAAAATCAGGGCGGCAATTCACTCCCTTACCAGAGCGGGAGGGGTCATTTGATGATTTCCCATCCACAGAAAAAAGGGGGGGCAATTCTCGTAATTTTAAGAAGTTCACAGTCTGATATCAGTCTCAATCTGTCAAAAAATAATTCTAATTTCCCTACATTTTGATAAGTTTTTGACATTTTTTTGTCGCCGAGATGAGACTGCGACTAGATTTTGAACGTTTTAAATTACGAGAATTGGCCTTCAGAATCTCTCCAATGATCACGGTTGAAGAAATTGAGACATTAAACTGTGAACGCTCGTTTCTTATCACTTGTCACATTGTTAACGCTTGGTTGAAGTTTAGAACTTTAACGCGTCATTAGCCAGAGCTATGATAGAAAAGAATTAATGGTTTCCGATGGGTACCTCGCTTTTTAATAATATTTCATGTAATCGAATGGCCATTTTCTTCTAACGATATTTTAAAATGGCATGGTTTTATTTTGTTATGGACAAACACAAAAATCGGCCAAGGGCGTGTCTGACCGCCCACTGTGACGGGCCCCTAAAATGAAATCATATAAATTAACTGACTGAAGAAACAGTCGTTATAATGTAACTAACCTAAACCCGTAAATACTTGTAAAAAAAAATTAAAATGAATTACTAAATATCTTCGTCAGTAACATAAAGGTACATTTAACATATTATCAACTCCAAAATGTCTTCTTACATGCCTTAGATACTTTAGAAGATACGTACATTCTTTACATAAAAACAAAATATTCCGATAGTCTTTTAGGGGACAATTTATGCAATGTATTTCATACCTCAGATTATCCGAATCTTCTCAAATATTCAGGCTTACACCAAATACCTCTAAATATTCAGAGAAAGTATCGTCGTTGCCAGTGTTTTTAATAAAATAAGATGAGAATTTTAAACAGATCAACCAATTATGGTTGTACATTAGTATTAAACATATCTTTTTGTTTGGTTTTTATAACGATAACGTTAAAAATAAAAATGAAACTAGATAGTAGAGCGTACAATATAAAATAACGAGGTTTTTCATTGAATTTGAAATGCTTGCTATCAACTATGTCTAGCTTAGCATTAGTTTGCGTCCTATCTTAAAAGCTTTTGGATGAAGAATTGAAACATGATTTTCCAGACAAAATGTTAAATGTGACGTTGTGATTGTAAGTAGTCAGTTGGTTATAGGTATGTTTTTAGGTTGAAACTTTTGAGGTTTGAGCAATGTAAACTTTATTCTCATAATTCACTTATATGAGAATGTGGTGACTGGTCGTCTTGCTAACCATGGTTTTATTGTTGTTATTAGTAATAACTTGTTTATTTATTTTACTTCGATGGTCCTAGTTTTTTATCATTTGTGACTTCAAGTGACAGCTATTTGAACAGAACCCAGCATTGCATAAATATGTAAGCTATCACCCCCTTTATACCTAGAAGCTGTTATTTACATTTTTATTTTTTTTTTTTTTTTGCTTGAGTGCGTACAGTTTTTATTGTATTTGTTGGTATACCCACTGGCGTAGCTAGCTGACATATGGCACACAATTTAATTTAATGATCTATGTCTTATAATGTTAATTACTTGGCCATACCTAGTATTGTATACAATCAAGTATTTTGTAACTGAACAGGCAGCTGTGCTGCTGGGGAGTTTGTTGCGCCAATTCTCCTTTCCAGCGAAAACACTAGTAAGTGGTGAAGGACGGGCGTTTTTGGGAACTGTCTTTTGTAATTTTGACTAATTTGAATGACTTTGGAAATCCCACCAAACCACCAAATTGGACCAAATTGGTCTCAAATCAAATGATTTGAGACCAATTTGGTGGACACTATTTATGTAAAGGAGGAATAAAATAGGAGCCAATTTAATTGAGTTTAGACCGATGCGATCATCACATGACTTGTAAGTATACTTGCCAAAGAATATCGCTGCCCCCAATCGTCAGAGATTTGCCTCCACTGCGGGCTCTTGTTGATGCATCAAGCCCTCTATTAATAGATTCTCTTTATATATAAAAGTTACTTCGGAGAAAAATCAAGATTTTCCATATGCTTTTGGAGCTTTTGATGGACCGAATTTCAAGATGGAGATGGGACTGGCACAACACCATAGTGGCAAAATTCCTACCTGCTGATGGCAAGTCGGACATAGCTTGCGCTGTAAACTTAATAAAGATAGCTATCGGAAGCCCTAGCAAAGTCAAAGCATTTATTTCAAATAGGCACATAAAAGGCATTTTTGAACGTCAAAATATATATATAGCTATAGCAAGCTCCTTATTTGCTATTGGTATTTGGTTCTAACTTCATAACGGGGGTATACAGTACAGCCCCGTTATGACGTTTATAATGATGTGGACATGATCTCTCTGTGAGCTAATGAGGGGATTGTGCAATTGTCTCAGAGAGGGAGTCTATGGAAAAGAACTATTAATATGTGTGTGGTTATACAAATACAGGGATGCTCATGACGGGTATAATCCCAGGATACAGATTTTCTCAATATATCTTAACCGCCCAAGCACCGCGCGTCGCCTATTGCCGACGAAACAATAGAAAATCAATTGTGTCTCATTAGCGGAGCTCGACAGATTAAAGAGGCACCCAGTGTGCAACCTGAGGACATGAAGCACCAGCTCATATACACTGTCTTTGAAAACAAGGAGCATAGTATGGATAGCAGGGGAGAAATACCTGGCAACAAGGATATGATATGATAAAATATCAAGTTGATCGAACGATTCTGAGGCATCTTGCCTTCATTTATTCCCAAATTATAGAGCCTAATCCCGTGGTTAATAATAATTTAAAGAGAAAACGGTTGATGAGGAGGGCTCGAAACCGGTAGTCTCGCAGTAATAAAAGAGTATGCATTGCGTCGTCTTCGACATCCTGTTTGAACCATCAGTTGTTATAAATTTTTTGGGCGTTTTGTATAATTGTATGTTTTTACATTTATTGGCTTTAGAAAAAGGGACTTGTTTCTACTACTTTTGTAAAAAAATTCTAGTAAAGTTCAAAAGATTATGAAGATTCTTTTGTGAGAAATTAAAAGGTTTATTTTCAAAAATTAAATCTGTGCCTCCTGTGATAAGTGATATAACTCGAGTTGTACCCTTTTTGTGATTTTCACATGAGCATTATCAAAAAAAAAAATACGTCTTTTTTGGTCTAACTCACGTTCTTCTATCTGCTATAGTTTCGAAGATAATTTTGTGCAAAGTGATACAACTATAGGGATTTTGGCTGTTTTAGGGATTTTGTTTTTGCTGTCCTGTAAAATGACGTTTTTTGACTTGTATTGTATCACTTATCACAGGAGGCACAGAAATATACGAAGAGAAAAAGTAATAATGATGTTATATTGTATCGTTGGCCTAAACTTATTGTCTATTTAGAGGTAATACTGTGTAAGGAATGTATTATAAATCCTAATTCCATGTCCTCGATTACTTTGAGAGTAACAACCCATAACGTTACAACGTTAGAGTAAGCAATTTTTCTTAAATAAGGCCGTTTGTGTTCAAGTACTAAAAAGATGTTTGCTACGAGATATTATTATTATAGCTGATGCCATAATTCTACAGATTACTCTTTATATATTTACTGCAGATTTAAACAGTAAGCGTCTTTCAAAGTTAGGTCTTACTAGTTGTACACGCGACTTCGTTTGCGTGCATGACGGAAAACGTTTTAATTTTTTTGCGCAGAACCTTATTTTTTTTTCTAAAATAAAAGTAGCCTAAGTTACTCCTTATCATCATCACATCAGCTATCTGCCAGTGAAAGTCCCGTCAAAATCGGTCCAGTCGTTTCAGAGATTAGTCAGACCAAACAGACAGACAGTCAAAAATTGTAAAAAATGTTATTTTGGAATATGTACCGTGTAATTTTGGAATATGTACCGTGTATACATCCATATGCATTTAGTAAAAAGCGGTTATTTTAATATTAGAAACAGACACTCCAATTTTATTTATTTGTATAGATTTACATAAAATATATAACACATAACCGGCACTGGTTTTGCAAAAGCAAAAATTCCTCAATTCCTTCCATCATCATTTTAGCCCAACTCTCTATCGAAAAATCTATTATTCGCCTTACCCAATCATATTATCTGCGGGCGACAATGCCGTATTTACATGCCCCTACGTTTCCCTGTATTTCAAGTAGAATACCGCCCCCCGGAGGGACTTAAGGTGTTAAGGTAAAGCGATTTATGTAGTTTCCTTAAAGGGACGTCACCGTTTCAAAACAATTCCCGAGATTTGAGGATACAGGTTTATTAAAGTTTATGTCTGTTAAGGAATTTTGGGATCAACAAGATTTTGGTCTAAAAATGAAGTGATAAGGGATGTCTCATGAGGGTTTGGTGCGACGGTAATACCTGTTCGGTACTTACTATCTATTCATAGTGCAGCGTGACCTTTGCGGCTACAACCTTTCTTTTCTAGTTCATACGAAATCAGTCGAAAATCCTATAAATTTTCGAATCAGAATTTTAAATTGTGCCATTTAAATTGAAACGAATACATCACCAGGGTTCATGCTTGTAATATGTAATAGTGGCGATACGATACTCTTCGAATTTGGTGTAGAACCAGTTAAAAAAGTAAACAGTGAACTTTAACAAATTTTAATTAAACTAATTATAAAACGCAAAATGGCTCGTTTGCGTAACTATGACCAGCCCAGTATCCACTTCTTTTTTCTCATTTGTTTCCTTTTATATGCAGTTTTCTATATAAAGTGCACTATCTCCTCCTTATTAGTGATAAGAAATTGAAGTAGGTCCATAGTACGTGGGTGTCCCTCCTCTCCCACTTTCCCTCTAATTAATTTACTCTGAGTTCAAAGAAAGTTTGAGGAGTTCACTGCGCTCACTGTTTCAGTTGCTGACGTAGTTTTTGTAGATCTTGATTTTACAGGTTAGGTAGATTTCATGTTTTTTAAGAATTAAGTTCTGTTTGCGATGTTCTAATGCAAAAAGTTTAACGTCTAATTGATAGATGGATGCGATGAACGACAATCATTTTTGAATATGAGCACAATGGGAAATGCACTTTGGCCCTTGATAGTCTGCCCAATATAACTGTGCTGTGCTGTATTTATTGTATTGTGTAAATGGTACACCACAGACTAACTACAGTATTTGTCTGTCCTTCCCGTTTTTAATCCATCCAAAGGTTGTCTTTAAAAGATCGTTCTTAGCGATAAGACCGCCCATTGTGTCACCCATTGTAAAGTTTCTATATTTATGTCTGTAATTTATATGATGTACATATTAAAGAATATTCTATTCTGTGTGTTTAGCTTGGTGTCACATACAATATTCTATTATATTCTATTCTGTGTGTTTAGCTTAGTGTCACATACTTTAAGATCAAAACCTGATAGCTGACTTTACAGAACATGTATGAATCTTTACAAGTATTACAAAAGCAAAATTTAAGAAGAAATATAAGTTGTATAACGGACGGAATTATAGATAAAATCCTTAGGGTTAAAATGGTTCTCAGGACAATCACTGGCTCTTCTGGTGTCTCCCCCTTGTTCTCGTTTGAAAGTATTATTATAAAAAAAATGTGTCATATGTTCCGCGAAATTAATGAAGATAGATTTGTACGGAACTCATACGCTTGTTTCCATTATAGCAATTATAAAGATGTCCCACATACTTGGAGAACAACAGAAACGCCCGAGTTCAACGTGGCATGGATGTCCTTTTGGCTTACGAGTATAATATGCGGCTTTCGTATCGACACATTCACGTAAAGATGCGGTCATCGAATACCTGACTAAATATAAGACGGTGTAATAACGACTAGAACAAAATTACATGGGCTGGTCAGAACACCCCCGAAAATAAGGGATAGGAATGCTGATACTGGTTCACATTTCTCCTCAGGTTTGATGTAGTTTGCTCCTAGATACCGAGTGCAAGCCCGGGCCTACTTAACAAAACACCCAGAAATAAATGGAAATTCCGTAAGTACCATATACCGCTAATTATAAATTTTTAACTACGAAGTGACGAATGACAACGGGCTCACTTGGATTCATCACCTTCTAGCTCCCTTTGTTTTCGCACAACATCAAATCGAAAACCGTATACCGAAGATAGATTTTAAGACCAAAAACAAGTTTTTCTTGAATATGCTGAGCTGCTTCGAGATCCTGACATTAATCTTGTGATGATGTTTTAATGTCCCAAATAAAACCTTAGAGCAAATTCAGAGTCCAGGACCTCAGAGTCCAGGACCTCTCAATCACGAAACCTGTCGTCATTATTTCCACTCTAAGCAAAGAGGAACCATCAAAAAAAGTGAAAACCGACCCTTGCTCTGAGACCATCAATAAGACGCACAAAAGAGTATCTTAAACGAACTTTAAGATTAACAATGTTGAGCGGGGTTCGAAGCCGGAGCGATTGATTACAATTCACACATCATTAGGCACCCACCGGCGGGTAAGGCGCTTGATACATTACCGGGCTATCTCTTTTAAGGAGACTGACATGTGGAAGTGGAACCAGAAGTATAAGTTTATCTTGTGCTACATTTGTTTGCTATTATTTGAAATTATAAAGCAGCTAGGAGATAATAATCTCTCGTAAATTCTGCGGACAATTGTAAACTAAGTAACGCATTTGGTAAAGAAAACGTGGTATTCTACGCCGAAGTATAATGCTTTGCTTTTGCCATGTTTTTTATTGGTGGTGATTATCTTTAGTATCAAACCAGGGCGTTCATTACAAATATTTTTCAAATGATGGGTATAAAATTAAGTAGGGTTGGCGTCGGCCCAAAAAGCGGTTCATTTGTTTTAATTTTCACTATAGACTACAAAACTACCTTGACCAATAAAGCCCTTGATTTACTGCTTTTCGATTCACATTACATAAGTGCAAAGGATACAGAAAAAGGGGTGGAATAATTCTTTCTGAAAAAAAGCTTCCCAATGATTGAATCTGTTTTATGGTTTACTCAGGTAAATGCACCACTGAAGTGTTTTGTGTAGAAAAGGGAAGTCATCACACTTATGCTACAAAAGAGGTAAAGGGGACTAAAAGGATAATAATGGGAAATGTTTGTAGCTTGTGATTTATATCTTCAAGCTCGCTAACCCTTTCTGGGGTGAGAATAACATAACGAAATACTTAATTCGCTTCTTCAAGCAAGCAGCAGCTTTTGTTTTTTGGGATGAAAAAACACGAGGGCCGGCAAAATTACAGGCAAATGAGTTTTCATAAAAGTGATAGACACGTATAAAAGCTTTCGAATTATTAAGCTAGATTATTATATTTATTTAAAATTGAGTAAAAACGTTTAGCACTTCATTGCTTCTAGAAAAGAAGGGAAGCAAGGGGTTATAAAATCCAACCAATAAAAAAAGGGGAAAGAAACACCTCTTCAATTCTATGAGGTATTTGTAAGTAAGACGGTAGCGACATCTTCAAACCGGCACATTAAAAAAATTATTTAGTGAAAGAAATAACAACACGTCATAACAATAAAAATTACGAAACAAGGTTTTTTATTTTTTTTAATTAAGTTGACCACAAAAAAAAAACTACATTATTCGTTATCGTAGTCCAAAACCGGTTTGCAGATGTCGCTACCGTCTCGAATATTACCTTCGTTGTTTTTACCAAAAAAATAAAGAAAATCTTTAACGCTTCATATAACCGATTAGGTGAGCACAATCGTTCGTATACGTCGTTATGTTCTATGGTTTTTCGATAGCTATAAAATAAAAACCGTTTCTCTTCACAGCCCCATCAGCCGTTGTATCCATTGTATGGTATCCAGGAAATGCATAGTAATAGCTTTATTACACGAATGGGGCTGTTCAATGTTGTAAAGTATTTACTTGCCGTGTTAAAAATGTATTAGGATCTGTAATCTATGTATTTCGTTACTAGGTTTTTTTGTTAGAATCGGGGCCTTGAGCAGTTTTGATATAAAGGTTTTGAACCCAAGCGAGCGTGATGGGAGCAGTGGTGACCTAGTGGTAGCGGCCGCGACTTCTGAGTTGTAAAGTCGTGAGTTCGAACCCAAGCAGGCACTTTACTTTGTGTAAATTATTTCATCATCACTATTTTCAAAACGGTGAAGGAAAACATCGTAAGGAAACCGGCATGTCCTAGAACCAAAAATTTGAAAACTTTATTATGTGACATCCGCTACTCCGCACAAGGCCCGCACTGGGCCTGCACTGGACCCACCTGTGTCCCGGCAGAGGACAGAAAAAACTAAAAAAAAAATTGTTTGGTTTGCTGGGTCAACATCACAGAAGCAGAAATGAAATGTCATTTTCAACTTAGTAGTTTTTCAGTACAAAAACTTTTAACGATTCTTTTATATAAAACGACGCATAAGGTACCGAATACAATAATAATTTGTTGTCAATCACAAATGTAACAAACCGCACTTGTATACAAATATACGACACCATGAAGCTCTACAAATGTCATAAAGTGCCGGTGATAAAAGTTCAACTATGCACAACTGCTAATAGGATTCCCGGCCGTAATACACGGTGGTTTAACCACTCGGTTTAAATTAAATAGTTTTATTGTAAGCCACATACAAGTTTATTTCACAACAGAAAGTATTCTTGCACTCTCTAACTAGTGAAACAAAATTGGTTTAGCCTTACTCCCTTACTAATAAACGTATTATATCAGATGAATAGTTACACACCGATTTCTCTCTTTCAGTCGTCAATAATTTGTCTTTCGAAAGAAGACAAAGCGTTGCCGCGTTGTATAACTATACATACGCTATACAACGTTTATTAGATTAGTAAGGGGATTAACCTATAAATGAAAATTGCCTACTTTCGCTACTTTCACCAAAACCACATCCCTTACTTACGTCCAAAAACACAAACAAAATAATTTTATGATGTTGACTTTACCCACAATTTGTATTGTGGACAAGTCGTCCAGTTATTTTATGTTTATTTACTATTTAGCTATCTCACTCAAAATGCTATTTATTTTCAATCCAATAAAAGTTCTAATAGAAAAACAATAGACTAAACAATCAAAACAACAGACTGTTTAAAAAAATACCCAGTTTGTTGTTGAAAATATTTAAAAGGGTTTTTTAATAAAATAGTAGCAGAAAAACAACGACCGACAACGTTCGAGGTTCGTGGAAACGATATTTTCTAAACACACAACCACTATAAAGTTTTAACCGAAGTTAAAAAGCAAAGTTTTACAATAAGATAAGATAATGTTTATTTGCCAAAAACTGTGATTACGTTTCTTTATAGTCTACATTAATAGCTAGGTCTACAAAAAAATAAGACGCAAAGGAAGCATTTTGCCAATGAACTCGGTCGAGCCTGTGTTGTGGAGTACATGGGTGGTATTACCATTTATAGTGAAATACAGGATTGTTACAGTCGAGAGGCATATGAAAAAGCGTTAATTTTAAAGTAATTAAAATATTGTCTAGATTTAAAACTGAAATTATAACATTGTAAATAAAACTAGTTAAAAAACAAAGAAAAAAACAATAAAGTAGGTTAACGGATTATTTTGTCTACAATGTGCAAAGTTTTACAATAGGGAATTGAATTTGTGTGACGTAGTTCCTTTTATGATTTTCGTAACTCGAGACAGTAGTTAGTTTGTTATATGCTAAGGACCGGTTGTTTCAGACGGTTGGTTAACGTAACAATTTTGTGAAATAACGCTTTTTTTGGTTTGACGATAGTTTGCTCCATTTTGGACGTATACGTGTGCATCAAATGGACGTGAAACAACCCGCCCTTAGTGTTGCTTTAGGCTGTTTGTAATCAAGTTGATTGCTGGTCATCCTTCTCCTGCCCTTATCCTAATTTATTTGGGGTCGGCGCAACATGTCTTTTCCTTCCATATTTCTCTATTAGTCGTGATTGCTAGTATTCCTTTTAATAACACTCAATTGATTCCTGGTTTTTAAAAATAAATTAATGAAGAGCTCGTATAAAAAATTTACTATTATCTAGAGAACAATATCAATGTGGTATCGGCGTGGAACATAAAATTCTCTCCAATCGCAAACCATTTCACTCAATCCTTTTTCTATTTTATGTTCTATTTACAAAGACCAAATATTTTTTGTTCTAAACAACACTTCTTTAATTTACCTGAGTTACGATACTGCACTACAGAGGTCGCCAACCCGTGAATATCTGCATTTACACTGAGTAGCGAAACGTTTCGAATAAAAACTTATACACCTCTCATTGTATTCGAAGCGCTTCGAATAAAAACGTGTACACCTCTCATTTTATTAAGTCGCTATGCGAATTCAGTACGTTTTACTGAGCAAACGAATTTCTGTAACTTAAGCTCGCAATTGTTTTTGCTGCCAAAAATAAATTTTAGTAGCTTTTTATGCATAATAATGGAGTGAAAGTGGTTGCATGGGTAGTCAGTATTTGGTTGGATTTTCAACGAAAATATATTTAATTTGTACATACTTGAACGAAAATATATTTGATTTGTACATACTAAGGGGTTGGGTAAGAGCAGTGGTGGCCCAGTGGTAACGGAGAGCAGTGGTGGCCCAGTGGTAACGGCCGCGACTTATGAGTTGTAGGTCGTAGGTTCGAACCCAGACAGGCGCTTTACTTTGTGCAAATTATTTCACCACCACTGCTCTCAAAACGGTGAAGGAAAACATCGTGAGGAAACCGGCATGTCCTAGAACCAAAAATTCGAAGACATGTGACATCTGCCAACCCGCACTGGGCCCGCGTGGTGGATTACGGCCCACTCCCTCTCACCGAGAGGAGGCCTGTGTCCCAGCAGTGGGAACATTATAGGCTGATGATGATGATACTAAGGGGTTAGGTTTTTAACTACATACTGTTTTTTTATTGATAGTTTGGTTATGTCACAATTATGTTGTATTGGAAACAACATGTTTATAACTGTAGTTTTTTAACATTGAAAATAAAATGTTTTCAAAGTCAAAAATAAACTAAGTATAGTTTTTACATATTTTGTATGAAAACTCCTTTTTTCTGTAAATTATACTTCAATTCCGATATAAGAAAATTCCATTTTATCAATAGCAAAAATGTCAGCATTGAAAAGTCAAAAGGAGTAAGTTGTTAGAAAGCTTGTATTTCGTTGTGGCAGCAAGCGAGCGTTCGATGTCAGATTGTATAGCGCAGTGCAGCCGCAACGATTTCTGACAACCGCCTGCAGCAATACTTTTGTGTTTCTTCTGTCTTTAGAGCTGCTGTTTCAACAATAAATATTTATATCTACAAAGTAAAACTATCCTGCCTTTGTTATCGAAACAACTAAGACACATACAATTTTCACTGACAGCTAGGTACTAACTAACGAAGTGACAGCTACATCCTGTCAGATTTATTCAGTGAATTAATAATACAACTGCATACCTATGTATCTTAGAACTGCATGAATAGGTTCCTCTGGTCAACATAACAAACCAATTGTAACAAAACGGCAGCCACGGCACCGACGAACCCACACATTGATACGAGTAGTATACGTACTCGTAGTTTGGTAGACAAATGTTCATGCAGGACTAGTACGTTTTTTATGGTGTAAATATTCAAATAAAATTAAATCTGATACCTCTCATAATCTTATTGTTACAGTGTGTGAAAACATAACAATTGCATGGGATTTCATGTGGTTTACTTTTTGATTTCGTGTATTGACACAGTTATTGCGTGTATTTCTAGAGTGTCGAGACTCGCACAAGAACTATCGTCAAGTGATCGTCATGAAAAACATAAACGTCAAGACGACGCCAATGAATATTATTGGAAGAGAAGTCGGAAAGATTTGAGTGTCGTTTCCGTGTAGGTATTTAATGGCTTGGCGCGGAGTCGTTGTTATTGAAGTCGAGTTGACGTGAGTTGATAAATAATCGTTCCGAAAATTCCTTCAACATAATTGTCACGCTGCACTTTGATTAAACGAACACCCCATATACGACACATGGCTTCAAAACAAAACAATCAACAGTATGCATTTCAAGTCACATACATCACTTTCAATGCACCGAAATAATGCTCCGCGAGGCTGGATCAATACATTTTACATAACATATTTTAATATAATCCTAGGAGAAAATGGAATGATGAGAGATGAAGATAAGTGCAGTGCCGTGTAGTTGTGTGTGATATTGCTTAGTTACCCCCTCGGGCAAAGGGGGTGCCGGATTTAAAATAGTTTTCCTGATAGACATATTTTGTGGCCGGGTTATTCGCTTGTTTGACCGTTTCGACTGACGATGTAAACTCATATTGTAAAGAAATAAATGTAATGGCTTTTTAACACAAAATAACGCTTTCTATTTACTTATTTCATACATTTCATAAACTCTACTAGGCCAACAAAACAATTGAAAAATAATGTCATTCATTTTAAAAACGTTTTAAATAAAATGCTGAATATATTCGGATATTTGCCAAAAACAAGCGGTAGTATGCAAGTGTGTGAATAAAATGAATATATTTAAGCGTTCCGGGTTATAAATCGCCTGCTATGAATTTGTGTTTTTTTTTTATTATTCGCTCAAGTTTGTGCTGATGTAAGTACCTGTGCACAGTGCTCACTTTAAAGTTTATCTGCACCTTACCTACCCGTCTAAAATGTTACCTTAGCTATTATTACTTAGAACTATCCCACCAAAAGATCCCAAAACAGTAATTAAGTGCCATAACAAGATTACAAGTCCCCACACAGTGTCATGATGACCATAGAGTAACCAAACGACCGAAGTTACTAACTGCCCAACTTATGACACCTGTGCCAAGATAAAGTTTTGATTGAACATTCACATCTTGAGAGGATAATTAAATAGTTGGATAGGTAGGTACATAAGGTGATATTGTTGCAACATTATTTTCGTTACCATAATGTATGCGCAAGCTCTTACCGATGGGTTTCACGCGTTGTTCACAAGAAAACAGAGTCACTGCTGAGGAGAGTGAGCTGTGAGATACAGCCGCAAAAGCATCCTGAGATCAGTAGCGGGGAGCTTCACCATTCCAATTAATTGAAGAACAGTTTGCTCGGAGGGTGACTCTATGGATTTTTTGTTCCAAAATAAAAAGTTATATTATTATATTTAATTTTCAAAATCTTAACAGTGCTACTACAATTATCGAGTGACTGACCAAAGGTTATGTTTCGGCTAGTTTCAGCCAAAAAATCAGGTTTCAGCCGCAGTTTTGGTTTCGGCCAAAATGTGGCCGAATCTTGACCGAAACCAACATATGGCGTTCGTTCGGTTTTGGTAGAATATGGACGATTGACCCATAAATAGACAGCGTAGACTTGAGTAACGCCGGGCTATAGAAGATATGTGTACTTGTCATGGAGAAGCATGGGCAGAGCTAGGGGTGGTGTCACAGGTCAAACTGGTATGGGGCTTCGCATCATTGAAGGCGATTCAGTACATGGATCACTTCATCGTCATACTGGTATGGGGCTTCGCATCGTTGAAGGCGATTCAAATTCATCAAGTCCCACTGCCAGGCCCTTGAGATCTCGGCGGTGTTCGACCAACCTGTTGATCTGAAGGAAAAATGGGATGCTGCAAAAGCAAATGACCAGAACATCGAGTACAGCCGGGTAAGGGACCCAGGTTCCCACCCCGAGCTTGGTATGGGACTTCGCATCATTGAAGGCGATTCAGTACATGGACCAATTCATCAAGTCCCACTGCCAGGCCCTTGAGATCTCGGCGGTGCTCGACCAACCTGTTGATCTGATGGAAAAATGGGATGCCGCAAGAGCAAATGACCAGAACATCGAGTACAGCCGGGTAAGGGACCCAGGTTCCCACCCCGAGCTTGGTATGGGACTTCGCATCATTGAAGGCGATTCAGTACATGGACCAATTCATCAAGTCCCACTGCCAGGCCCTTGAGATCTCGGCGGTGCTCGACCAACCGGTTGATCTGAGGGAAAAATAGGATGCCGCAAGAGCAAATGACCAAAACATCGAGTACAGCCGGGTAAGGGACCCAGGTGCCCACCCCGAGCTTGGTATGGGACTTCGCATCATTGAAGGCGATTCAGTACATGGACCAATTCATCAAGTCCCACTGCCAGGCCCTTGAGATCTCGGCGGTGCTCGACCAACCTGTTGATCTGATGGAAAAATGGGATGCCGCAAGAGCAAATGACCAGAACATCGAGTACAGCCGGGTAAGGGACCCAGGTTCCCACCCCGAGCTTGGTATGGGACTTCGCATCATTGAAGGCGATTCAGTACATGGACCAATTCATCAAGTCCCACTGCCAGGCCCTTGAGATCTCGGCGGTGCTCGACCAACCTGTTGATCTGATGGAAAAATGGGATGCCGCAAGAGCAAATGACCAGAACATCGAGTACAGCCGGGTAAGGGACCCAGGTTCCCACCCCGAGCTTGGTATGGGACTTCGCATCATTGAAGGCGATTCAGTACATGGACCAATTCATCAAGTCCCACTGCCAGGCCCTTGAGATCTCGGCGGTGCTCGACCAACCGGTTGATCTGAGGGAAAAATAGGATGCCGCAAGAGCAAATGACCAAAACATCGAGTACAGCCGGGTAAGGGACCCAGGTGCCCACCCCGAGCTTGGTATGGGACTTCGCATCATTGAAGGCGATTCAGTACATGGACCAATTTATCAAGTCCCACTGCCAGGCCCTTGAGATCTCGGCGGTGCTCGACCAACCTGTTGATCTGATGGAAAAATGGGATGCCGCAAGAGCAAATGACCAGAACATCGAGTACAGCCGGGTAAGGGACCCAGGTTCCCACCCCGAGCTTGGTATGGGACTTCGCATCATTGAAGGCGATTCAGTACATGGACCAATTCATCAAGTCCCACTGCCAGGCCCTTGAGATCTCGGCGGTGCTCGACCAACCGGTTGATCTGAGGGAAAAATAGGATGCCGCAAGAGCAAATGACCAAAACATCGAGTACAGCCGGGTAAGGGACCCAGGTGCCCACCCCGAGCTTGGTATGGGACTTCGCATCATTGAAGGCGATTCAGTACATGGACCAATTCATCAAGTCCCACTGCCAGGCCCTTGAGATCTCGGCGGTGCTCGACCAACCTGTTGATCTGATGGAAAAATGGGATGCCGCAAGAGCAAATGACCAGAACATCGAGTACAGCCGGGTAAGGGACCCAGGTTCCCACCCCGAGCTTGGTATGGGACTTCGCATCATTGAAGGCGATTCAGTACATGGACCAATTCATCAAGTCCCACTGCCAGGCCCTTGAGATCTCGGCGGTGCTCGACCAACCGGTTGATCTGAGGGAAAAATAGGATGCCGCAAGAGCAAATGACCAAAACATCGAGTACAGCCGGGTAAGGGACCCAGGTGCCCACCCCGAGCTTGGTATGGGACTTCGCATCATTGAAGGCGATTCAGTACATGGACCAATTCATCAAGTCCCACTGCCAGGCCCTTGAGATCTCGGCGGTGCTCGACCAACCGGTTGATCTGAGGGAAAAATAGGATGCCGCAAGAGCAAATGACCAAAACATCGAGTACAGCCGGGTAAGGGACCCAGGTTCCCACCCCGAGCTTGGTATGGGACTTCGCATCATTGAAGGCGATTCAGTACATGGACCAATTCATCAAGTCCCACTGCCAGGCCCTTGAGATCTCGGCGGTGCTCGACCAACCGGTTGATCTGAGGGAAAAATAGGATGCCGCAAGAGCAAATGACCAAAACATCAAGTACAGCCGGGTAAGGGACCCAGGTGCCCACCCCGAGCTCAACCATGCAAGATTCCCTGACCTCTACTATGCAGCTATCATATTTGCCAAGCAAAAATGTCTGGTGGGAGAAAACTTCCAGATTTCGCAATCTCACATCACGACCAATGCACCACTCATAGAGAAGTCTATAAAGAGAAGGCAAATGCAGAGCATCATAATATACATAGTATATTTTTATTTCTAGGTTAACAACTATTAATTGTTTATAGAAGATGTCACAATCAATATGAATCGAAGTTTTTAAAAGTATTCATTAGATGTAAAAATAAATTATGTCTCCTGCTGAACCTACAGATCATCAATCAGTTTTTATCAATAAAATGAAAGAGTACAGGACTGATTACTTCAAACACTTATCTTCAATAGCAAGAACAAACCCCATTCTTTATTAATGCATTGCGAATTAAGTGGAGAGACAATGACCTTTAATGGACAATAATGGGTCCCCTTATCTAACTCCTTATGTTTTGATTTTCTCTATTAGGTCATCTAACGGAGATTACAGTATAATTGCGACTACTCTTGATAATACGAATAAGAATAATATTTATTTGCGTAAAACATGGTATATAAGGTTACATGGTATATAGGCATACATGTTTTGCTTATATCATAGCACGCAAATAATAAAGATTACATTACAAAATGTTTCCCGTCAACAAATTCTTTTATACTGTAAAAATTATTATTATTCAATCATTTGTGTAGTTTTTTTTAAACAATCTGTTATAAAATCACTTGGAATTTTATTATATATCCGAATACACATGGCTAAACAGCTTTTACTATATTTAGTCAGCCTTGGCAAGTCATTTAATATGAGCCTGTGAGGATCTCGCCGGTTTCGAGGATACACATCCTCTGCCTTTTTAAATAAGTCTATGCTTTTTAACAAACATGGATACTTCATAGATATATATAATCTCTCAGTATAAGGTGTTAATTGCAATATTATCCCTAAAATCAAGATAGTAATAGACTTTATACCCCTTTATACAGAAGTTGATAAGGATTTCTTAATAATAGGTCTTCTAGGAGATGAAGGATTTTTTTAGAACTTTACCTTACATAAATGGAAGGCGGAGTAAACAAGTCCCCAAAATCCATCCTAATGATGAGACTATCAATAAAGCCGATATTAAGAGAATAAAACATTTCCCGACTATGAACATTCGCTTGTCTAAAAGAGGAACTAGCGTCCTCTACTGATTCTTTGAATTAATGAACTGATCAAAGAGGAGCTTTAATTTCCGATTTCTAAAACATATAGATTTTATAGGGATTATCTTCAGATTGTAAATGAGGGTTGTTTAGTTTATCATTTGTAATCGAACAAGATTAACTGGTCAAGCGGCGCGCGTCGCCGATCGGCGACGAAACAATAGAAAATGTGTTTCATTAGCGGTGCTTGACAGATTAAAGATAGTGTAAACGAGAATGATTTTACTAACCCCCCCCCCCCATGGGTGTATTTTTCCTATTTCATAACAAAACAACATTTCCAGTAGTATTTTAGTATATAAATAAAAAACACCACATTAGAATAAGAAATCTAGATGAGATATTTAGATTAGCAACCAAAACAAACATGGCAATAAAGAAATCATCAAAATAATCCTAAAATCCATAATAGATATAAATTCAAAAAGTCTACAGCAAACTTTCCGAAAAGGATAAAATAAAACAACCCCTTGGAGCCCGGAAGCTACTCCTTAATAGATTAAAATAGCTGAACATGGGGGACTAAATGAAATTATCCCGAATGAACAGGAAAAAAGCGGTTGTCATGGCAACCACAGTGATAATAAATTCTCTCCTGAAAGAAGGTTCATATTAAGCTGTTTACATACTGTTGCGAGTGGAGAGAATGGCTGTTTTCATTGTGGAAATTGACGAGAAACAGAACGGTTTCAAGCTGGTTGAAAGTAATTGAAAGCGAATCAGGGTTTAGTAAGAGTTTCGACCCGAAACGAGAGGAAAAATATTATTCAGCATGTTGTTTTCGATAATTTGATACTACTGTGGCGAACCAAACTAATTGTCTATGGTTCCCACTATCACATATTATAAAGACAACACTACGCGGATCTAGAGCATGATGTCTATGGCACAGGAATTAGCTAGTTGGTCTGAATTTGAATCGGAATGTAAAATCACTATTACTCCTCTAAACAGGACTTATTAACACGATTGTTATTACCTAGTATTTTAGTAAAACGTGTACCTATTCCTTCGCTGCCACTTGGATACTGTACGGTGTGATGTGACATAAATACACATCTACAAGGACTGGATCTAGTTTCATTTATATAAACAAGGGCGCCATAATGCGCCTAAACTACTTTTTTAAAATTACGAGTATTTTTACATTGCATGTTGTGATAATATTAGACCATTTTGATCTGTTGTAGCGGTAATCAACGAGCCGGCTAAAATTAAATTCTTGACATTGATTGACTTAAACGTACAACTCGCACATGGTTGTCAGAACCACAAGAAATTCAACGATATCGGTGGTTTACACAAAAAAAAAAGAATATTTTGTACATTAAATATGAAAATGCAAAATTGGTGTAAGTAAAATAGGTACATATATTAATAGTTGAACGCTGACTGTCGGCGAGTGCTATTTTATCGCAGCGACAAGATCTATCCAAAGAGAGTATTCGCTCAGCGACGCTCGCTTGGCTGGCAGAACACTCGCTCAGTCGCCATCGCGCACTCGCTCAGTCGCCATCGCGCACTCGCTCTCGCGCAACCGCTCTCGCGCACTCGCTCTTCGCTACTTGCAGGTCACCAACGCTATTAGTTGCTAGTTCTACTCGGGCTATGCCATCTCTTGGCTTTGACAAACTCTGGCAAAACAACAATTTTGATGGGCAAACAGCATCAAATTCAACTGTATAGGTCACATTTCAATTTCGAAAATGTCCGTCTAAACTGTTCGAGAATTAGTCGTATCGTCGCGCTGAAATGTAGGGTCAATTGAGCGAACTAGGTCACTAGGCTCGATGGGATCAGCTCACGAGTTGACAATACTTGTGTAGCTACTATTTGCGAGCTGTAAGCCTTACCCAGGCTTGTACAGCTTTTGAGCTTATTTGAACCGCTGCAAAAGTTTTATTCTGAAGTTACGAGATAAGCAAAAGGCCGTGGTTAGTAGCTTTGTACTTTACTTAATCACAGATTAGTAGGCGAATGCAAAATGGCAATTCTCGTAATTCAAAACGTTCAAAATCAAGTCGCAATCTCATCTCAGCGACAAAAAATTTCAAAAATGTAGGGAAATTAGAGGTATTTTTTGACAGATTGAGATTAGACTGTAAATGTTCTTAAAAAAAAAAAAAAAAAAATTACGAAAATTGCCCCTCTGGTATTTCGCATTGTATTTTTACTGTAACGATTTTTCGTTTCGTCGCGTATGGTCAAATTCGCAATCGATCAAATTCATGAAAATCGCAATCCGTCAAAATAGCAAACCGTCCAAATAGCAAACCGTCCAAATAGCAAACCGTCCAAATAGCAAACCGTCCAAATAGCAAACCGTCAAAATGGCAAACCGTCCAAATAGCAAACCGTCCAAATAGCAAACCGTCCAAATAGCAAACCGTCAAAATGGCAAACCGTCCAAATAGCAAACCGTCCAAATAGCAAACCGTCCAAATAGCAAACCGTCAAAATGGCAAACCGTCAAAATGGCAAATAGTCAAAATAGCAAACCGTCCAAATAGCAAACCGTCAAAATGGCAAACCGTCAAAATGGCAAACCGTCAAAATAGCAAACCGGCATACGAGTAATAGCAAACCGTCAAAATAGCGAACAAACAAAATAGCTTGCTAGATTTTTGTAATTTAGCTGCCTTACATTAGATTCCAAACTGTAGAATATTATTTTTAGGTCTCCAAACTTTAGAATTATTTTTATTTTCAAAGGAAACAAATTTTCTTCAATATTTCTACTTTTCTTGGCATTTTCACGCCGAGTGTATTGCTTCCTAGGTCGGGAAGCTACAATATTTTTGAAAGGTCAGCTCAACTTTTCAAGTATTTTAACTACTGCCAACTGTAGATGTTTTGTTTTCCATAAAACTTATAAAATTATAAATAATTTACACATAGTGCCTGTCTGGATTCGAACCTATGACCTATAAGCTGTAAGTCGCAGCTGTTACGACGGACCCTCCACTGCTCAGCGATAGATAGTAGGATTAAAAAAAAATAAAACTTAATACAACAAAAGATGGAAGAAACAAAAGATGGAAGAAACGTAACAAGTGTTGGAAGGTCGTGATGCTGTCCACGTATACTTGTCTATGATGCACTGCATTTGAATTTGTATTATGTTCTTTTACTTTGATGTGCGGTGTCATTATGTATTATATTTTCTCATATACAAGTAAACACAATGTTTTTAAGTATTATTTACGGTTTAATTAATTGCTATAGCCGCTAGTCCACCCTATCAGTGGTAGCAGAGCGTGGTTGGATGAATATATCTAGTGGCAAATGGAAGAAGCATATTTAAAATAGTAAGTATGAGAAAATAAAAATTTTAAAATGAGCTCGAGTATCAGAAGCATAGAGCCGTTGACAAAATCAAATTACGATACCTGGTGCTTACAAACACAGGCGATTCTCATAAGATACGATTTGTGGGAATACGCTAGTGGTGAAAAAACGTAAGCGGCAACTGCGACTGCCGAAGAAAAGAGTGCGTTCCTAAAGGAAGACTTAAAGGCAAGGTCATAGCTACTTTTACTTATATCTCCACCAGAACTTAAACAAAAATTAAAGGGACTTTAGTTTGTCCCATACATCCAAGGAGGTATGGGACAAACTAAAGTCTGTACATCAAAGTTCAGGACTGGCATGAAAGGCTACGCTATTAAAGCAAAATGACTCCACAAGAAGATGTGAGAGACCATCTCAGTAATTTTATGGATGTAGTAGGTAAATTAGAAGACATGGATTTTTATTTATTTAATGGTTTAATATATTCGAATAAGTGATTAGAATATGTCACTTCAAACTGTTCGTCAAAGAGAAAAGTTGTTGTTTAATATAATATTTGTGGTGTAAATAAATGTGTTCCATCTAAGTAGCCTCTTGATTCCAACAATTAAGCATAATAATGTTGTACAGTTTACCTACAAATTTCGATAGCTTCCGAACGGCAATTGAGTCGAGAGATGTTCTGCCAAGTCCTGACAATTTAAAAATAAAAATCGTAGAAGAACACGAAGCAAGAAGGCAAACCGAAGCGAGTGAACTTCAGACTTTAGAAGCATTCTACACAAAGACGAAGAAAAAGGTACAATTTTGCAAGGATTGCAATAAGAAAGAGCATTTCAAAGAAGCTTGTTGGTCAAAGAAGAGACCCAATAACCCCAATAAAACTAAAGGTCAAGAAAAGACATATAACATCTGTTTAACAACAGGAACGTCGAAATATAAAGGCAATTTATGGTGTCTTGACAGTGGCTGTACGTCACATATGACGGGTGATAAAAGTATACTCCATAACTTAATCCCCGCGACTGACACTCTAAAGCTAGCTTCAGAAAGGCATACGACCGACGTTAAAGGGAAAGGAAAAGTCGCACTTTATACAAAGGATCGACGCTATAAAATTAGTCTTTCTGACACATTATAATGTACCTGATTTGTCGAATAATCTAATTTCTGCAAGCAAAATTACGGATCATGGCTATAATGTTCTACTTGAAAATGAACAAGCCAGTGTCACGAAAGGCGGGAAAACTGTATTAAAAGCTAACAGAAGAAATGGATTGTACTATCTTGAATTTGATAAACCGGAAGAGACAGCACACTTCACACCTAGTGATGAAAGCGAAATTATGAAATGGCACAAGAAATTAGGTCACGTCAATGAAAGAGACCTAAAAGAAATGGTTAAAAATAAAATGATGCGAGGACTCGACTTTAAAGAAAAAACTTTGGGTACCTGTGAGACTTGTGTCAAAGGCAAATTTTCCATTCTACCATTCCAAAGCCATGGACAAATAATCTCTACTAAAGTGCTCCAGATAAATCACAGTGACGTGTGTGGCCCATTTAAGAATGAATCAATGGCCGGATCAAAGTATTTCGTAACATTCATTGACGATTATACAAGATACTGCTGTGTATATTTCTTAAAAGAAAATGCGCGACAATTCCGTTGGTACCAGCCAGTCACATTCCTGAAGCTTGGAGACACATACAAGAAGAAATAGCACCAGCTTGTGAAAAGATGAACAAGTTCCGTAGATACTTTGAAAAAGAATGGTATTCGAAATTGTCACCAAACTTATTGAGCTGTGCACACCAACGCCACAGAACAACGAACGCGCTAGAGGGATGGCATGCTCGGCTAAATCGAAGGGTTCCCAAAAATCCCAATATGTTTTTGTTCTTATACAAATTGCGAAAAGAATCCAAATACTATGATTCAAGGCTAAAACGATCTATGATTAAAAACATAAAAAACAGCAGGAGGGGCCTTGTGATATTTTATTTGATAAAAAAATATAAACAATAGGTATCTGAGTAAGCTTGAAGAGGGTAAAATTACAATACAAGCATTTTTTTGTAAAATATTATATCTTCGGCTAAAGCTATTTAAGCGTTGATTATGATTTTGATAATATGTTATTATCAACAGTTGATTTTTATTTACAAAATAGAAGAGGACAATTTATTTGTAATTTTGTGTGACACAATTTCTAATGTAGTTTTGTAAAATATTATATCTTCGGCTAAAGCTATTTAAGCGTTGATTATGATTTTAATAATATGTTATTATTATTACCAACCGTTGATTTTTATTTACAAAATATAAGAGGACAATTTATTTGTAATTTTGTGTGACACAGTTTATATTTTAGTTTATAAGTACCAAATAATAAAAACAGAATGTTGTGGTAGTACTCGTAAATACTATTTAATTTTAATATTTTTACTATCGTGAAGTAAAATATTCGACCGATTGCGATCTTGACTGTTTGCTAATTTGACTGTTCGCGATTAGAAAATTATGTGAATTTGACCATTCGCGATATGGACCAATCGCTATTTTGACCATTCGCGATATGGACCAATCGCTATTTTGACCATTCGCGATATGGACCAATCGCTATTTTGACCATTCGCGATATGGACCAATCGCTATTTTGACCATTCGCGATATGGACCAATCACTATTTTGACCATTCGCGATATGGTCCAATCGCTATTTTGACCATTCGCGATATGGACCAATCGCTATTATGACCGAGCGCGATTTTAACGGTTTTTCAGTCACTTGACCATACGCGACGAAACGTGTATTTTTGACTGACTCATAACATAGTTGCTAATAGTTTTATAAATTCGTTGTGCAAGATAGTACGAAATCCTAATCGAATGAGATTTGTAGGGGTTCCGTTGAGATAGATCAAGCGCATGGTCAATGGCACTATTACGATTATTTAGTCGATTCAGTTTGAGAACGCAAAGGGTACCACTAAAGCACATTGTGCACTTTGGGGCCTGCTAAATAGCAGGATACGGCTAACTAACACTGCCTATAGATGCGAATCTAATAGCGAGTAGTATTTCTAGTAAAGATGATAACTAAAACATTGAGATTATTATCTAAAAACCCTTGTATTCACAATTTAACTTAGTGTTCTGTTTACCCTAAAATAGAAAACAAGCGTACAGAAGCCCCAGCTATTCTGGCAGCCCACGCTCACCTTATTCTGTCTTTGTATTTTGGCTCCGAAAACTTTCATTATCCAAACAAAGACGGGAGTAAGGTAGCTGTATTTCACCCCACAAATTGCCTATAAATTTTTATTATGGCCACTCTTATTTGAGGTACAGAGGTTTTCCAGATAAATAGGTTTGTTTTATTATGTAAGACTGACCATGATTTGTGGTGTCGTTAATTTTTTTGCTTTATGTATAAAAAGTTCTCTAAGGGACCCCCTCGATCGTAATATTTGAGGATTTGTTTTGGGTTAGAACTACTTATATGATTAAATAATATTATGGAGGTCATAAGTAGAGCAAAAAGTAAGCTATCAAACGTGGACGTATTGGAAAGAAACTACGTCCGGTAAGAAGGGCAATAGTAAACGAGCAGCATTCGATTTCAACTATTATTTAAAAGTAAGTAATAACACGTTTATGTATATTATTATTTGAAAGATTTATTCTGATTAACCGGTCAAGCTCCGCGCGTCGCCTATCGGTGACGAAACAATAGAAAATCAAACCTTTGATGGTGTATTTTAAAGGTCACGTACCTGCAGACTGTAGAAAGCATTGATAGATGACAGTTAAATTGTATAGAAAGTCAAACATTTTTAAACATGGCATTTATTTCAGTATTCAGACTAAAAAAAATATACTTTTTCGGCCAATACCTCAGTTGTTCGAAACAACGTAACAAAGCAATTTATCAGATTTCTAGTGAACAAAATGCTGCGTTATTTTCCCAACAACAGACCTGTAAGCACAGACACGGACAGTTTGAAGGGAATAAATTAAATATCTTGCTTCGGCAGACCGAGAAATCGAATCGGATCTGCGCGGTACAATAAGCCTTTTTTACAAGTCAATGATAAAAATCGTTTTGTAGGGAACTAAGTAAAATAATAACAATTATCTTCTCGGAACGATGTTCTATTCTTTCAAAAGCAGTAAATTTTAAGCACTGCTTAAAATTAATGTAAAAATAAAGAAAAATTATAGTTCTACGCCTCCGCTTGACCAAGACAAAATCCCTATACCTAGGATAGAACTAATCAGGCGCAGGTGCGTGTAATATATATGGCGCCACTTAAATATAACTCATTACCTATCTGGATAACTGAACTACCTTACAAAAAATTCTGTGTGGTTTTGAAAAAATTGTTGATATCGCATAGTTTTTATTCTGTCGGCGAATTTATGAACAAAAAATCTTGTCAGTCGTAGTACCTACCACTTCAGAAATGCATTGCAATATTTTTTTTGTTATTTATGTTCTTTTGTTGATTTAGTTAACTACGTTATTAGTATATTACTGTATGTTGTTACTACATACGTACTTCATGTATTAAATATTTGCATGCCATCATTACATGGCGGAATGTGTCTTTGCACTACAATTTTATATATCATCTTGTTTACCTACCACATTTTATGCAAATAAACGATTTTAATTTGATTTGAGAAAAAGACAACAAAACAAAGTCGATTATTAAACGGGCACAGTCTAATACAGCAAAGAGTAGTTAATTCAAATGCAAATTCTATTTTTGACCAAAATCCTTCATTTGTTGAAAATTGGCGAGGAAAAGGAAGAAAAAAACGCAAAAGTAAAAATACAAATAAAAAAAGTTTTTATATTACCAAATGGGAATATGATGAAAAGTATTGATGGTGTTACAGGGGTAAATACCTGTGCATTTGATGCCATGTCACAGTCGTTGGCTATAGCCTACATGGAAAAGTATCAGTTAAAAGAAAAAATAGATAAGTAATACGGATCATGATTACTGCAAATCTATAAAAAATCTAGCTAGTAAAGATGCCAACGCCGATTCTATTTATAAAGATAGACTTCACATTTTGAAATCATATTTTAAAACGAAAACTGTCGGTGAAAACGAAATACAAGTACGCTGCGAGTGTAATGTAACATATATTGTCGAACATTATATTATCCAATGTTTTATACAGTGCAGATGAAATAAGAACCTGCTCGAATGACAAATGCTCAGTCAACGTAATAGGAAAAAGATCGATCGGGTTTTTACCTCTAGATTTAAACATTATAAGCATCGGCATAGTTTCCCTCGATAAATCAGCTGAAAATCAATCAAATGTTATCACGTAGGGCATCTGGATGCAATGGTATCAAAACCGTATCCTACTCACTATCATCTACAATATTTTTTGAACTTGATGATTTGAAGAAGATTAACATTTTTGAAATTCCGAGACAAATTGTCTTACTATCTGCTATAGAGTTTATAGCTCCACTTACATCTAGCGGCATCGGGCATTATCGAGCTCATATTTCTCGAATAATTGGTAAGTGGGGGTGCTACGATGACTTAGAGACAAAAGTTAAAAAGAGTCAAACGTATAGTGCCTAATTGTTTAATATATGCGCAAAAATAAGTCTTATCAAACTTTATTTTTTTATTATATAAGTAACTTTTATCATTAGAACACTAAAAGAAAAAGTTATATTAATAGTACATAGTTGGATCAATATACAGTATAATTATCAAAACCATTTTGGCTTGTTTCATTTCTGCATAGATGTGTCCATTTCAAAGATAACGATGAATGATAGATAACTCTTGATGTACTTAGGTTATGGATAAGAAAATTACACATTTTCATGTAGGTACTTAGGACGTACTAAGTTTCCACATTTGATTTTGCACGAGCTGTAACGATTTTCATATGAATTCAGCGATAACATGAATGATCAAATTGGCGGGACCAATGTTTTAATCACGTAACTTGAATTTGGCACTTATAATTGTATTGAAAATTGAGTATAAACCTGTACATATGTAGTACTAAGTCTTCGGATGTGAATTACGAGTACCTACCTCTGAGTAGTGCTTTCAGAAGGTACCGCCACTTTGACGTCAAAGTGGCGGGACCAGGGATATCTTGACATACTTCCTTTATCTTTAGAGGTACAAATGTCTTGTTTAGGGTACAATTAGTACATATGTAGTACAAACATTTGAATGTGATACATTTTTAATTGGAGACGCGATCCCGTCATTTTGACGCTCACAATTAAATATAGGACAATGTCAATCATCATCCATTAATCCGACGCGACGCCAAGGCAGACGACCAGCGCTTCGCAATGGCGGCGCACAACATGCGCATTAAAATTAAATACAGTCAAACCTGGATAAGTGAGAACTGGATAAGTGAGAAAACTCTATAAGTGAGAGTAATAGCCAGGACTCGTCATTTTAAGCTCCCAAAACCTCTATTAGCGAGAAACAGAAACCTCTGTAAGAGAGAGTCGTTTTTCCCTCATAGACCTCCGTAAGTGAGACTGCTACTTATCTATACCTCTAAGCGACAGTCGGCTTTATTTACAAATTTACATCTGCTATTTTATATCTCATTCTTGACTTTCATGGAACTTCCTACCATTGTTTTTCTATTAATAATTTTATAATATTACATATTTACTACATTCGTACTTGCTGTGACTTGTTATTGCTGCGTACCCCTATAAGAGAGAAACGCTACCCATATACCTGCATTAATGAGAAACTCGGGTTAGTGAGAAACCTCTATAAGCGAGAATCTGATTGTGCTCCCTTGAACTCTCGCTTATCCAGGTTTGACTGTAGTCCCTATGTTGACGAGAGCAGCAGCTAAACAATGTAGTACACACGCTGGTCACACCCCGGACTTGTCGCTGCTGTCTCTATTCTCAAAACTGAAACCAGCCGTCAACGTCTCAGCCAAACAACTGTCAGGTTACCTGCTGCAGGTAACCTGACAACCTGCTCGAAATCGTAAAGGAAAAGACCTGCAGCAGGTCTTTTCCTTTACGACATCGAGCCTAATATACCTGACCCTGTTTAATAATCCTGACCCCGTACATGGAACAACATTAATATTTTCATAATCCAACCACGGTCCAATCATATGGATGAAGATAGGCGATTGTAACAGTGAGGAGTGAATGCAACAACTGACTGCGGTGCGCGCAGTCGATGGTGCGCTTCGCAGTAGGTCTGCTCCTACCGAACTCGACAATATTGTGCCCGCTGTTACAGCATGTACAATATTTTTTAAACTACCATACGTCCACCATCGCCAAAGTTCCAGCATAACCGCCTTCAAGTTTCAGCCTATCATCACCGAACTCAATCCAGAAATATCGGAGGCATCCATACGCCGAGTTCCGGGCTTCCACCTTCCGGCAAATCCGGGTAACAATGAGCTCCGCGCAGAGCAGATATTTTACCCAAGTGGCCGAGTCGAGGTAATTACGGGTCTGGCGAAACCATCCGCCGACCCAGCACCTTCCCTGGCGTCTGCAGCGCGGCGCGTCTGCAGCGCGGCACACCCGGTGCGCTCATCGTCACACCAGGCTGAACCAGGAGACTACTGTGCTACTCCCAAGGAAGTTATAGGAAGTATGTGACCATCGATAGAGATACCTACCTACCACCTTTCTCTTCTTTTATAAAATTATACTTTTTTATGTTGACATTACGTGGTCTTATTTCCCCCTGTTCCATATATCCCTACTGATGTATCTCTACTGGTAGGGATACTTGGAGACTTTTTCCAATTATCGCTACCGGTAGGGATATATGGAACCTTGTGCTCCATATATCCCTACTGATCCGCACTGGTTGGGATAGTTGGATTTTTTTCTGTTTATCGCTACCAGTAGGGATGAAAAGTTTTCAAGGGTTTCTTTATGATTAATTATAACATTTTTATAAATGTGAGGCAATTTGAATGTGTCATTGACTCAAAAAAAAATGTTTTCTTGACATTGTCAATTTTCTTTGTGTAATAAATACAATTTATTTTTCACTTGCTTGTCGCAACTTTGCAATAATGACTGACTTAATATTTATAAAACGGGGTCGAGGTATTTGTTTACTTAACGATGGGTATCAATATCATTGTAAAAAAAGATATGCAAATTGCAATGAATATTGGAAGTGCGCTACTACAAACAAAAAAAAAAACAAAGTGTGTAGGATCTCTCACTATCAAAGTAGTTTTCCCTCACATTACCGTCACAAACTAGACGTACCCCATGGTGGCGAATTACGTATCATAAGGATGAGACCGGGCAAATTAGCATCAGGAAGGAAAATACTTAACCAAGGGTGATGCTCGTAGCGAGGCGGGCGTTCTTGGAAACAGTTCCTATCAACCCTCGATTATGAAATAAACAGTATATATTTTTTTCGATTAAATATGTCCCATGCCACAGAGCGCATACACTTCCGTAGTAGAAGAACAGAGGAGCAATTCTCGTAATTTTAAGATCGTCCACGGTTTGACCTCAGTCTCAATCTGTCAAAAATACTTCTAATTTCCCTACATTTTAATAAGTTTTTGACATTTGTTTGTCGCCGAGATGAGACTCGACTAGATTTTAAACGTTCTAAATTACCAGAATTGGCCTTCTAACTGAACCACACACAGGACTGACTGTTGAACTATTGAATTTTTTTAAATGATATTTCAGTTTCATTGGAAACTGAAAATTACACAATGGCGCCGATTCCCTTGTTCACAAACTAAACTAAATTTAAGTTCAGTGCATCTTTTTCTTTCTATTTCATTAAGAAAAGGACAGAAGATAAATATAAGTTTAGTCCTGTCAAATGAAGATACTCCATAGACAAGTTTAGACGCGATTAAAAAAATTGGCTACTAAAAATACGTCAATTTATGTCAGGCGCTGACTAATTTGACAGGACTAAACTAATATTTATGTTCTGTCCTTTTTTTTAATGAAATAGAAAGAATAAGATGCACTGAACTTAAATTTAGTTTAGTTTGTGAACAAGGGAATCGGCGCCAATATCATAAATACGTAGCATCTAAGAACTAAGTATACTGATAACTTTACCCTTAGCTGTTGTGTGTACATAAATCAGAAATAAATGAATAAACGATGCAGCATTTAAGAGTGAAGCCGTCATGAAAACTGCCGTGAAGGCACGTAGTCACGTGCCGCAGTTTGTGAGATCGTGGCGAGCAAGTCGTAACTCATGTAGGCTGGTAGCTTGGGAAGTTTTTGGTAAAAAAATCTGCTGAAATTTGTACGAGTAACTTTAGTTCTGTAATTTCAACGTGAGTGATTTTCAGTGAGTGAAATGAATGATGAATGTTTTAGTTTTAGTTGTGGTGCAATATTGACGGCTCGCAGTCACAATCTTATAATAATAATAATAATATATTCTTTATTTCGGACTATCATATACAAGTACACATAATCCATATAATGTTAGTAACAATGACTTTAAAAAAAAAACTATTTAAGTATTACAAACTAGTACCTACAACGAATTTAACTTATTACTACTTTTTACTTTAATATTTTTTTTTCTGATGATTAACCCTTTTTAAAATTCCTATTGTCTAACTGTACGCGCTTTTTCAATTACGTGTGATTGTCTGGCAACGAAAAATACATTATAATTGGAGGCACATAAAAAATAAAAACTCACCACTTACTAATAAAATTTCAAGAAATTTGCAACGCTTCATAAACTATTGCATCGAAAATACATATAAATAAAAAATACAAAACGAAACTTCATCAGAATATTTAACCTTAACATTTTTTTCGTAGGGCAAGCTCCTGAATTATAAGAACTTGAATCTTAAGCCCCTAGTCACGGAGATGTCGAGGAGATTTGCTGAGTCATTGCGGGCGTTGAACATTCACTGCTCCAGGCATCCTAAGTACATGTTAACTTGCTATTTTGGTTTTAGACTAGAAAAACAAAGCTGAAAAAATATGGAAATACCTTTTATAGGTATTATCGGGTTATGCTGATACAAACATAAATAAACTCACGCCGTTTTCCCATGGGGTTGTAGGCAGAAAGTACAGAACCCCACCTGCTGGTTCTTTGATGTACCTACTTAATTAAATACTTACGTAGGGGCCCGTGGCTAAACGATAACAGGTCGATCGATCGGGTTAAGCTACGCTTGTCACAGTTAGTCTGTGGATGGGTGACCATCTTTATATACCGGGACAATTCCGTGCTCGGAAAGCACGTTAAGACGTTGGTCCCGGCTGTCATTCGTGGACAGTCGTTACGGGTAGTCAGAAGCCCGTCTGACAACCAGTCTTACCAAGGGGTATCGTATTACCGTTAACCGGGTTGTGAAGGTCAGATAGGTAGTCGCTCTACATCTGGTTAGACTGGAAGCCAACCCCAACATGGTTGAAAAAGGCTAGGCAGATGATGTATATTAGTAAATAAATATATTTGTGCTTTATTAGGGCTGTTTAGTGTAGATATAAGTTAAGGAAATGAAATGTTTTAGGAATATATTTTTTATTTTTTGTGAAGTGACGTCATAAGTCCATCGTAATAGGATGAAGAAGTTTTTTTTTTTATTTATATATTTATACCAGCTTAACTACCATTACAGGGTTTACCCTAATGCGACAGTTAATAACATAAACTTATAACCTAAACTAATACCCTAAGCTATATGTATATTTACAATAGCCAATTTATAATAAAATTAAAAATAACATTATTAAATTATTACACCATTAAAATCAAACAATTTTGCAAACATAAATAAATATTATTTTTAAATATTACTTTGCTTGTAGCATAATATAAATAGTAATACCCTTGCGAATTCCGTTTAGTCCACTCTCGGCCCCTCGACCCCTAAAAAAATATTTGTTTCCTCTCGACCCTTAAACATAGTTCACACTCGACCCCCAGGGGGTGAGACTGAAGTTTCATACAAAGGACAGGCATACCTCGTCCACTCTCGACCCCTAGTTCGGTAAGTACCTAAAATTTATATTTTGGTACAGTAAAGTACAAAAAGGTAAATAAACGAGCAATAATTCTTTATTACCCGACTGCGCCAGAAGGAAGGTTATGTTTTTCGAGTGTTTGTTCTTTGACACGCTCTGTAGCCTAAACGGCTTGATCTATTTCAGCTTGAGAGGTGCCGTTAGATTCGTCTTAATTGTGAAAGTGACACTGGGTATATCAAAATTGAAAAAAATTAAAATAGCCGATTTTTGGCGCCATATTAGGTCTTCAAAAAAGTTTTTTTTCTTATTACCTATCTAGTGGGGTATCAAAATAAAGAGTTTCATAAATAACTTGCAAAAATTTATGCAACTTGTATGTTTACATGTAATTTGGAATGAAATATGCTAAAATAATAAAAAAAAACAACAAAAAATATTCAACGTTATAGCAATAAACTAAAAAGTTGGAAATAAAAAAAGTAATCAAAAAAACTAAAAAACCCGACTGCGGTTAAAAATATAAACTAAAAAGCAAAAAATAAATTAATTTTTTTAATTACTTTTTATGATCTGCAAAAATAAACGGATTTCATTTTTCTAAACAAAGACTAACTGGTATTTCTTTGGTAACAAACTTATTCAGAATATAACCAATACGTTTGTCGTTGTCAATATCGTCTGATCATCGTTTAGATTGTTTTGAAGATGTCATCTTAACAAGTTTTTGATTCTATAATTTTCAAAAATTGTAGGTATAATGTTGGTGGTTTTTGCTAATTTTCTATTTAGCATAGCATGCCAACCTTCCAGTTAATTATAATTATCTTAGGATATTTTAGTAAAATAGTATGCAACAATAGGGTAGACTGATGATTTATCATTGTAACTGTACTTGGGGGTCGAGAGGAAACTAAAACTTGACTGGAAAATAAAATCCACTCTCGACCCCCAAGGGTCGAGAGTAAACTATAGATAGGGGTCCAGTGGACACATTATTTATTGGGGGTCGAGGGGCCGAGAGTGGACTAAACGGCGAATTCACTCACACAACATGTAAACACATCAATCTGAGCTTGAAGGTCGTTGATGGTACGTATAGCTCTGCCGTGCGATTCTGTAACCGTCTCACCGTGAAAACTTAGGCGAAGTGAGCGTGGAGTGAGCTATCAGTGTCATCCCACCTGATACTAGGGATTGACCAAGCATACATTTACAATCATAATCGTAATTTTAATTATATTTTTTATGCTAATTCTATTGATAATTTTATATAATTTCAAAGCTAAAACCCCACAAAATATTAATGTTTTGACCACTAAAATACCTACATTTTAGTGGTCAAAACATTAATATTTTGTGGGGTTTTACAATAAAATAGCAAAACAGAAACTTAGCCAGAAACACAGTGTTGTTTTTTTTTTTTTTTTTTCTTAGACTGTCTAGTCAATACAGCCTGAGGTGCGAGCTTTGATGTGGATCGCGTGAAGTGTTCACTTCACTCGATTCACGACATTTAATGTCGAGAATCGAGTGAAGTGAACACTTCACGCCGCGCTTGCGCGTTAGGTTAGTCACTGTCATTATCACATTGGAGATTATTTTGATGTGGATCGCGTAAAGTGCTTGCGCGTTAGGCGCTGTCATTAATATTAAATTAAGTTTTTGTTTATTTCTATAATTGACGACCATGGTCATAAGCCTGTTCGTAATCGAGTTCAGAAATTAGTTCCTATTTATTTCAACGCTTTTAGATATTATGTCTAAATCCAACCGTGTTTGTACATTTAAAAAGTCAGTTGTGTGCATTTTGTTTTCAACCATTAACCAGATTTTGTATTAACTAGTTACAGACTACTTATTTAACCTGTAACGCGTGCAAATATAACATTATTGTAGATAGATACTAAATAACTAAGATCTGTATTTTTGATGCAAGTAACCCTTAACCGGTCAAGCGGCGCGCGTCGCCCATGATTGGCGAGTGGCGACGAAACCGTAGCCAATGAGCGACGCGCGTGAAGTGATGTTGCCATGGTTACCGTGGAGTGAAAATTGGAACATTCCGAATTGCACTGTAATCGATTACAACGTGCTTACACATTGACCCCAATTATTCTGTATGGTATAAATTACCTATTATTCCCCGCATAATCTTACCACGCCGTACGGTTGTCAAGCGTGGTATTTTGACAGTTCAAACCGGTTTCGTTAAACTAACGTGGCATTTTCGAAATTGTGCTTCCGGCTACAGTCGCCACCTTACCAAAGAATAAGAAATTCGTGGTGTACACACAAATAAATACTATAATCCCACCGTGAGTACATAATCAAGTGAGAATAGTTTTGACTCTCAGCTGTCATGATGGTGATTTATCTAGATCGGAACGCAAATTATTTATGTGAGCGCTGTGGGCGATGATGGCATAATTCGGAATGATCCATATATCACGCAGCGGTTAGTAGCGCATGCGTATTAAGTAGGGGTTGTCGTTAGTATCAAGCAAGTGAACTTTTTATTTTGCTTTCATGCCATTGACGACCATGTACAACTCGTTTATAGAGAGTAGTATATTCCTTGATGTAGAATGTACATAAGCCTGTACGTATTCGAGTACAGTGACAATAATTAGTTCCTAATTATTTAATGCTTTTAGAGATTTTAATGTCTAAATCCAACTGTGTTTGTATATTGAAAAAGTCAATTTAGTCAGCCTACATTTAAGATAATACAATATAAGAAATTGTGCTAAGCAAGTACCTATTCAGTGATTGGTGTAATGTTTGTATAGATAAGTACATAATACGTAAAAGCACATATAGGTTTTTTTTATATCATCTCTAGGTAAACCACACGTAAAACTTCCAAACCTTATAACATAAGTATGAAGGCATATTATTAATCTAGTTACGATTGCTGACACACAAATTGCATTACATTTTTTCTACATAATTATATTGATTATGTAAATATTAATTATGCTACCCATCAAATCTTATGAATGTGCGTTAATTAAGAGAGTTGGATAAAAAACTCATATGTTAACGCTAATAAATATTTCATATTTAGCGCGTAAGCTTATTACTTTACCTTTATTAAATTCAAGTCTGTAAATGCGATAATCGCCATTTTGTTGACAGTAGTGGTCGAGGCTAAAAAACATAAAAATTGGGGATTTCGAACATCCAAACTCCACCACAGGGGCAGTGAATTATACATCATTTAATTATTTGACGAATTCATCCATTGTTCCAGTTAAAATAAGTAGTGGTAATGAAGTTTATTGAAATCTAATGTCGAAGTTTCGCGCCAATCCTGCGTGTTTACATTTTTACTTTTCACAAATATCACACACACACATGTAGATAAGATTTAAAATGTGACAAATATTATTGGAAATATTATTAACAACACGAAAATGCCCAAATCCTAACGTAATATTGAAACACAGGTCGAATAACACGTATTATTCATTACCACTACTCAGTTTGTGTTCAAAATCTCCGTCCATTTTTGTTTTTTTTTTTTTTTGTAATGATGTGCGAAAGCGATTATGCTAAACAATTTTTTTTTAAATTTCGATTGACTCGGGTAATTAATATGTCGGAAATCGATACTCAGAAATTGAAATAAAATTATTTTAAGCATTAAATACAATAAGCATTGTTTGTAATAATGATTTATGCTTTTCTAATGTAATTTTAATAGTTTTTTGGACATTCAATTGAAAATGAGTCAGTAACTGAGGACCTTTGACCATAGTCATTTATTGAATTTCGCGCCGAATTGTTTCTATATTTGAATTTATCTTTGGAATGCGCTCGCCGTTTAAATTATTTTTATTTATTGTACAATTATTTATTTTTGATACTTTTCTAATCGTTTGCTACAGAATGCCCAGTATATATTTTTTAGGTAGGCTGAGCAAAAGATTGTATAAATTGCGTATTCCGCAATCACTTTACATTTCAATATGTTTTGTTAGTTTTATAAGCTTGGTAGTTTTTGTTTTTATTAGTTTACTTGAGTAATAGTAATTGTTTATTTTTGTGGTAGTTTTCCAAAGAAATAAAAAAAAAATGCCATGTTTATGTCGAACCACGCACAGTGAAAGGTTCCGTAGTTGGGTTGAATATTCACGCATGCACAATGCACATAATTAATTTGATCGACTGCAAAAATAAGTTTGTATTTCATAAACTCATCGTTCATAAGTTCATAAGGTATTCAAAAATTAAAGTGCCGACCAGAAGAGAAAAGTACTGTTTTCTTATGAATAACATCTTGAGCATTTCTTACTATTACAGCGAAAGTCAAGCTTCTTCAAGAGATTAGGTGGTGTATGTGCATATTTTCAGCGATTTTAAGGTGCCTTTACCTTCTGGATAGGTGTAGTAATATCTATTTTATACAACTTTAAGAAAAAAACAACATTGAGTTTCTGACTAAGTTTATGTTTTGCTATTTTATTTTAAAATCCCACAAAATATTAATGTTTTGACCACTAAAAGCTTTGAAATTATATAAAATTTTCAATAAGATTAGCTTAAAAAATATTATTAAAATCTCGATTATGATTGTAAATGTTTGCTTGGTCAATCCCTAGCATCAGTGGGATGACACTGACAACTCACTTCACGCAAGTTTTCACGGTGAGATTTTTACAGAATCGACATGCTGGTAAGTTATTGAAAGCTACTAGGTCTCATAGTGCAGTCAAAGCACTGGCCGTTTTTTATTACTGTCTTTTGTTATTTTTCTCTTCTATCATCTGTCAAAAATATACACTCATTGAATGCAGCTCTCTACCTAATTGTTTTATTCTCTAAAACCTTTGTCAGCTACTCTGTATAGGCACCAGCTCCTATAGGTATGGGCCCAGATCGCAAGATTAGAGAGTAAAAACAATTATGGAAAATCAATCGCAGGTGCAACCTCCCATTTCGATGATCGAAGACCAGTCGTCGGTGCCGCCGCACAGCCATCTTTAGCAGTAGTGGCCACCCACAGCACGCCGTATTTTGCCAAATTAGAAGGTAGCTGTAACTACACGATCTGGAGCTTCGCCATGAAAATGTACCTCGTCGATAATGATCTGTGGGACTACGTAAATTCAACTTCAGAAGACGCTGGGTTTGCTCAAAAAGATGCAAAGGCCAGAGCAAAAATTTGCCTGAGCATCAATGAAAGTCTCTATCCTGTCGTTACGACGGCGACAACATCAAAGGAAACAGAAACAGCATGCGAGATGTCTGATCTGGTACCAATAGCAATGTACATTAGTGAACCAATGAGCTGCTGGTATGAAAGTTCAGGTTTTTCATCCTCGGGATCTGATAATACAAGTTTCCCTCCAGTCTCCATAGGAGTACTTACGGAAATGGCATTTGTCATTCCAAATTTTGTGGTAACAGCTGCTGTTTGTCTGACTGATGTTAACAACGAAATATTGGTTTTATAAAAAAAAAACAATTAGTCTTTTTTTGTTTAATAGTAAGTTGTACGGCGGCTTCGAGTCTGCCATTAAAAAAAATCGCGAGCCCGTTTGACATCTATCACAAATATTTGTTCTTTCTGAAATTTTATTTATTTTTCCTTTGCAAGTGTGTTTTTTAACAATGACAAGCTTTGCACACTTGTATCCAAATATTCTTGTATTCATCACATGCAACTTACACCCGAAGTATGCGTCCGAGGTAGTAGATAACAGCTGTAAGCGATTCAAATATTTATTTAGAAAAAAAAGTCGCAAACGTATTCATTCTTAACCAACTAGCCAGCAACTCGGAAAATCCGTCCTCACTGTTTCTCTTTAGCCACGCAATCCTTTTAATAAACTAAGTAAGCACACAATGAACACAACATTGGTAGAATGAAACTAGGAGCGTTTCATTTTATTACTTCATTTCATGTGGCAATTGTCATGGCTCCTTTATGTGCTGTAAAAAATAGAAGGTTTATGTTCACCATTTAACAGTGGTTTGTTAACTATGTTGCAAGCTTTCCAACTGATTGATATTGCGCTTACGGCGTTTTCAGTCTCTCTTTGGATTATAAAATCATATGATTGATGTAAACAAGTTTTTCGCAATCAATGGGTGCTAATTAAGGCAGCTTCTTTAAAATGTCATTCTCGTCTGCAAATATATTTAGTTGTCTAATGAATTAATAGGTCAGCGACGAACTTTTAGCGTCTAATAAATGGTTTATAAGCGACCATATATTGTAAAACAAGCTACTGTAAATATGACGCAACATGGTGATAATTCTTAAGCAACTAAATTTGTGATATGTCTACTCATTGCCAGCTTCTAATAAGTGTATCAACTTCATCTATAAAATAATATCAACGTACTCTAATTTCATAGAGTCACCTTTATTTTTATACTTTAGCATAAGTAATTGATGAGTGAATCTACTATATTTGAACATAAAATTTCCTTATTATTGTCATCAAATAATGGTCAATGAAAGCTCTAATTTCATGTATTCGCCTATCTATTTATAATGTTACCACAAGTAATTGACTATTATACCTACCCAAATGAACATTCTTCGCGGGGCCCCTATTTCTGTGTAAAGGGTTTAAAGTAACCTAACCAAACCGAACCTCGGGGTGCCCATCGCTCGCTCTTGCATCCTATGCCGACGGAGCCCCGCTTCGCGGGGCCCCTATTTCTGTGTAAAGGGTTTAAAGTAACCTAACCAAACCGAACCTCGGAGTGCCCTTCGCTCGCTCTTGCATCCTACGTCGTCTATCGGTCGCGCCCCTCTGATTCCCAACGAGCGTCAGGTACACTCCCGCGCTTGTGTTGCAAACTTTCACGAAAAAAGAATATGATTTATTAATTTAGTTGTTGAATGAAAAACTTTGATTGCTAATTTTGAGGCTGGAACTTGATTTTATTAGCAGACAGATGTTGAATCTCTAAAATATATAAAGTAGCTCACTTACAACATTAGTCGCTGAGTTATCAAATCAGAAGTAAATATATTTATCGGTAGCTCGGAGTCATATTAATTTACGCTCGTAAATTGACGCTGGTTTTTTGATATTCTGTTGGAATAGTAAAGATGATGAATTAATATAATTGAAGCTGTTCTATTAACTCGTCGCCCACATATAAAAAAAGACGCTAGGTTGCAGGTGCTAAAGAAAACTTTTGTTGCCGCACATATAATTTCCCGCAATCAATCAATAAAATTAGTCGTGTGCAGTACTCTTAATAAGTCTTCACATCTGCTTAGAAAATTACTCCTTTATTGCTCAATACAAATAAGTTACGGAAAGTAATAAATCTAGGAGATTTACTATACAGGTCTATACAGGCTTGATAATACCTATTGTAACTGATGGTATTCAGGAAAAACTCAATCATTTCCTAAAAACGTCTGTGTTAATTCATCACGAACATTACACGCACGGCAACTCCAAAGCCTTACCTACTTGTAGTTGTTGAGCAGTTACGAGAAAATAAACTTTCTCATTAACAATATTAGGAAGGATTATTACTATGATTTAGGTACCTAACATGTTTGACTGTAATATAATACTAATAGATATATAAGGCATGCCGAAGGAGATCATGACCTCGTAATCATAACGAATGGTTAGGGACCTCGAGGCTCGCCAGCCTCTGATAGGGAGTTGTGATTCAGTAGAAGTTTGGTGCACGAGCGCATACGGAGGGGCTCAGTCTATTAATGAATATGCGCGCATAAATATGGGGCTACAGAGACAGAATTTATACAACCGCAAACCGTATTCGGATGCTCACTCCGTTTCAGGAACTTGAGCCAGCATCTGTTAACGTCATAACTATTGCCGGATCAGGTGCCATCTAGCGAATCGTATTATTATGTTGAATGACACTACATTTGGACGTGTTTAACAACAACCACAGTCCAATTTAATACCCAGTCACACTGACGAGGAGAATTAATGACAGGGCTACAAATGTAAGTACCTAGTGCAATGAGCCATTGAGGAGCGCTTTAGCCTGCGCGTTCTTCTCGTCGGGGAACCCCCGTTATGAACGAAGTTCTACTCGCAAGCACACACACTCATGTATAATAGAAAGAGACACCGAGAAAGGAGAAAGGGAGAGAGGGAAAAGGAGAGAGAAAGAGAGAGAGAAAAGGAGAGACAAGAAAAGAGAGAGAGAGTATACGTGTTTTTAATACAGAGCCATCTAGTAGATGTTTTTAGAATGTCGCCATCTTGGATTTTCATTATGACCTGGCTCTAGCACCCTCGACAACCATGAAAACGACATCCATAATAAAAAAGACGGGTTGCACTCCGGGAGTGCCGACAGAAGTGAAAACTTGAATATTAACGTTGAAATAAATCAATTATTAATTTAATTAATATTACTCATTTTTTTTTCAATATTTCTGCGTCACTTTTTTCATTAATAGATGCACTTTGTTCAATTTCCATATTTTAAACACTTTCGGTCTTATTCATAAAAAAAGCCTATTGAAGGTTTAAACCATTCATTAGTTAAAATGCTCAATAGGCCTTTAAAACATTCGATAAAATTTTGCATTCATAAACGCTTCATAAACGTTCTATAACTAGAATGTCCTACAACTTCTAAATGTTGCCATTATAATGAAGTCATCCAACAAATTGGCCAACACATTAAATCGGCATACGAGAATATCTGTCTACGAACCGAATATTTGTGTCCATAGACATTATTACGTATGAAAAACTAATTTATTGTCTACAGTTTCAACAGTTTTGACGCGACAACGTCATGGTCGTCATGGAAACCAAAAAGTACTCTGTGAAACTGACTTTTCAAACATTTGTACGTCAAATGTCATTTGCTTCGGCCATCTTTGTCGTGTCTCACTTGGTTCAATTCGGTTGGCGCCGCCGTAGAAAGAGATGGGGGGGGGGAAATCTCTCCTGACGGTCACGTGTCCTGACGCGATGCCCTGACGCGAGTTTAACATTTTTTACCCATTACAAAAAGTGTTCAACGCCGCTAAAGAAGTTTTCACTTCAAAAAAAAAATCGCTGCCGCCATCTTGGATTTTCATTTTGGCACCACTATTGTTTTCAGCACTCTCAAAACCCATGGAATACGACATTCGTATTGTTTTATATTTTGCAGTTTTTTTTTTGTAGCTTACAACCGAGACAAAAACCGCCTTTTCTATGAGACAACTAGTAAAAGATAATAACTGATTTTGTACTTACCTACATTTTCACTTCAGCTAGAAAGTTTACTCAAAGCGAAAAAACAGCTTTAATGATCGCATTCCTTTAGTTATTCTACGCGACAGCGTGCGCCGTTTTAAGCGAAAAAGGGGCGCATTTTTTAACAATAGCTCGGCGATCTGACCGCAGCCTTAACAATGGGGCCACAAAATGAGCTCAGGGAACTTTTCCTTGCCTACTCAATTACATTGAAACAATAAGAGCGATACGTACCACGAAACAATAGATCATTTGTAAAAGTTTTTATTTTACTACGAAACATAGTAAACTGGTGCTTAAGAGATTTTTGAATGCAATAATGTTTTTTTTTGTAGTTTTTTGTTGCATGTTTTTGGCATATTATTATTATTTATTTTAGGCGACGCAGGCCCATACATATATACCTTAACCTAAACAAATATTTTTATTATACAACAGTAGGTACTTCACTTGCTTGCACATATATGCTAGGAGCTTCTGGCTAAGTAATAACAGCCGCACGGGTCGATCGATCTGGTTAAGTTACGCTTGCCACGGTTGGTCAGTCGATGGGTGACCATCTTCACATATCAAGACCCCTCCGTGGCTCGGAAAGCACGTTAAGCCGTTGGCCACGGCTCATTTTTTATTTATATTTATTTATTTAAACTTTTCGCACAAAAAGGTACAAAGGCGGACTTAATGCCTTAGGCATTCTCTACCAGTGAAGAGATTAGATGGCAGGTGCTTTGGTTGAGAGGAACAATGATAAAAAATAAAAATAAAACTTAAAATTAGGTACACAAATACATAAATAAGTTATATATAAATTCATTCGTGGATCTTTGACAGTAGTTACGAGTCGTCAGTAGCCCGAAAGTCTGACAACCAGTCTTACCAATGGGAATCATATTACCCAGTAAGTGGGTTGTGGAGGTCAGATAGGTAGTCGCTCCTTGTAAAATACTGGTATTCAGCTGCATCCGGTTAGACTGGAAGCCAACCCCAGCATAGTTGGGAAAAGGCTAGGCAGACGATGATATTTTTTGCATATGCGGCCAACTGTTTCGTGGTATAAAAGGTGTTCAGCGGTATACAAGCAAAAAAAAAAAAACAATATCATTGAGATCTTGGTTAATGCTAAAAATTCTAACTTGTTTGCTTTTAAATGCCGTTGTGACTTTAACAGCAAGATCCTCAATTTTCTAAACATATTTTTTGAACGCCGATGGGTAACGTGATAACGAAATACTCATTTTAATTGTCACTAAGCAGCGGTCAAAGCAAACAAGAAACCAAACTAAGAAAATCGATTCTTTTATGAAAAACTTTTTTGGCAAAGCTATTTGATTAAGGTCTACGCTGCTAACTCAATACTAATGATTGTTATGAGATAACTTTATCAATATCCCTTGATATGTGACATCTGTTTGTAATCCTATTTCCTTCTTTCGTCGATGTTCTGGGCTAATATCGTGAATGAAATTTCTATATTGATAAAATACCGGACATGGATATAATTATAATCAGTTAGTAAATAGGAATATAAGATGATTTATAATTATTTTTATACGGATTGCCGTATAAAAAAATACTTATATCGGAACGAAATAAACAACTCAGAAATTGACGAGATCAGACTTTCAAACGTGCCCCATGGCCACTTTGGCCAGCACCCTAATTGCGTAACACACTATCAATCGGAATCTGAATCATTTTGAAGCAAATTGCTAATCCGTTGCTTCATAAGTTCGAAAAATTTGTCTTCTCAACACGTAAATAACGCAATGAATGTTGTTGAACTGTCAAAATGAAACCGATTTCGATTAAAGTGTTACGCAATTGCCCCGCAGGTTTAAGCGTACATTCTCACGGTCGGCCTGACATCGTCCTTCGTCAACTTATACAGCGGGATTATCGGGGTATCATAAAGGCGGTTTTATTACAAATATGTCAGAGCAGGGCTTAATAATGTATAACTGCGATGTACAGACGTCGACGCCAACACATCAAGCTACCCGAAACTGTCAAATTTTCCCAATTAACTTTGAACCTTATATACTAGCGATAAAGTTGAAAATCTATTAAAGAAATTTGATAAATTGTAGTAGCTTGATGTGCTGCCGTCTGTACTGATGTGTATAGATGCTAATATTTATACTAGCTATATTATCATGACAATATTGCAATTTAGGAGGTGAATGAAAAACATGTTGACACAATATGAGTAAGCTCGTTGAAATTGATAGAGGGCGAATAGTTCTAAGAAATGGGAATACCATGCGTAAACCAATAAAAACGGCTCTTCGTGGTGGCGTTGTAAGGAAAGTGAAGGTATAGTGTCACCAGAAATTCTGATGCCACCGCAGATGCACCGCAGCAGATTTCGGCGGATTTAAGAACTGTGAGTCATCATAGTCATAATTATGCCATTTCACTTTTCGTACAAAATGTGAAAAGAAATACCGATCTGAAGGCAAAATAGTTAGGTTCGGTGTACCACAGGGCAGCGTGTTAGGGCCGCCCCTATTTTTGCTGTATATAAACGATCTGCCACGTCAAATACAGCATCCTATGGTTTTATTTGCCGATGACTGTACAGCACTCGTTAAATGTCATGACATTACTTGTTATGAACGAGAGATTAATGGTACTTTAAAAAATATTATAAGCTGGCTTGATAAGAACAACCTAGTAATAAACTTACAAAAAACTAGTGTAATGCACTTCCACCAACGTACAATTCCACCAAAGGTAAACGTACATTATGATGGGGAAGAGATCAATGTAGTCAAAGTTACGAAATTTTTGGGAATACTGATAGACGATGAATTAACTTGGAAACCTCAAGCCGAAGAAGTGTGCAAAAAGTTGAGTACTGCAGCATATGTCCTATGGAATTTGGCAAAAAAGGTTGACACAAAAACTGTTTTAATAGCTTACCATGGTTTGATCGCCTCGGTCTTGAGGTTTGGAATCATTTTTTGGGGTAACTGTAGCCTAAGAGATAAGGTGTTTAAAGCTCAAAAACGCTGTATAAGAGCGATGTGCGGTCTTAAACCCACAGATAGTTGCAAACCTTTGTTTAAGTCTCTAAAAATTCTTCCCTTTCCGTCATTATATATTATGGAAATGGCAATATTTGTAAAAACAAATGCGAAGTTATTTACTAAGGTCTCGGACACCAGAAAAGGTCCCGTGAGAAGCCAATATAAAAACCTTTTAAATGTCGGTGGCTATAAAACTGCACTATTAAAAAAAAGTGTCATTTGTATGGGACCAATCATATATAATAAATTACCAGATTATTTAAAAAATGACACATTTCAACATTTTAAACACAAACTTAAGGCTTTTCTAGTGGAAAAATGTTATTACTCCATTAATGATTTTCTAGATGACCGATTATTATAGACCTTGAATTTCCTTTTCTTTTTTTTTCTTTAAAAATTAATTGAATTTTGAATATTTGAAAGATTACGCCTAAAATGACTTTTTTATTGTATTGTGTTTGACATTTTAATTGTATTTTGATATTTTAATAGTATTTTGACATTTTAATAGTTTTTTGACATTTTAATAGTATTTTGACATTTTAATAGTATTTTGACATTTTAATAGTATTTTGATATTTTAATAGTATTTTGACATTTTAATAGTATTTTGACATTTAAATTGTACTTTGACATTTCAATTGCATTTTGACATTTTCAGTGTATTTTGACTATTATGTATTATTAATTGTATTGAACGGTTATTATTATTTTTATCTGATAATTGTATTTAAAATTTTCTTATTTTTATTAGTTACCTATCCATTCATTTAAATTTTGCATGTCGAATCTTGGGCAGAATGTATGGCTCAACTTCAATTCTTCACGACCTTATTTGTACTTACCTGCATTCTAGCAAATAAATAATTTGATTTGATTTGATTTTGATTTGATTTGATTTAGAGTCTCACTCTCTCTGTCCTAAGGGGCCGTCTCCACGAGTGAGAGAATTGCCGCAACGATATCGCCGTGTGGAGACACGTTCTAAGAGAGTGTATAGAAATTCGTGCCACGACGATAATATCGCCGCGATTCTCTCGCTCGTGGAGACGGCCCCTAAAGTCTTCGCATTCCGCAGACTTCGCATACCTATCAAAAGGCAGCAGACTCTCGACTTTGTTGGTGACATACCAACTTTCAACGCAATAAAAAAAGTTTTGTACAAAGTTCGACGCACCAAATCAGGACGGTAATAGTTTTACAATGTGATTTCAAAAAAACAAGTTCAAGTGTTGTAATTCGTTAAAGGCACAGTCGGTTAAAATTATCCACTTTTTTTTCGAGGACACTGGTAAATATTGGGTTCTATCAACGACGCTACTGTCTCCACAAAACTGTCCAATCAAAGAACTATCTAATCAAATAAATTGACGAAGAAGAGAAACTGAACTGAGCACTCCATGCCGCGTCGTTATTACTGTCCAATATACATTGTTTTATTTAAACAGCATCTTGTACAAACCCAACTAGAGCAAACAGCCCAAAGACGAGAACAACGAAACTTAGTACTTATGTTAATGTTACACGGACTATATCATCGATCAAAGTCACTTAAGACAGATTAAGCTGTAAAGTTGTAGGAAGTTGTTACAATCTTTGTTGCAAGTTCGTATTCCGGAGAGAATGCACCACGGGCCATGCCGACGTCACGATATTAAATGAAGTTTTTATCAACAAACTCTGATTTCCTCGATATTATCCCCTGTAGAGATCTTAAAGGAAAAAGTACCTCATTGACGATATGGGCTTGTCGATAACAATGTATTTTAAACATGTATATTTTTAGCGATTAATATTTGTCGTATTTAAAAGGGTGTAGCATTCCGTCACAGGTAGAATTTAAGGATTTTTACACCTCATCATTCGTCATCATCATTTCAGCCGAAAGACGTCCACTGCTGGACATAGGCCTCCCCCAAGCACCTCCATTTCGACTGGTTTTGTGCTTCTCGCATCCAACGTGTTCCTACACCTATTTACACCTATTTTAAGGTATTGTTTGTAAATAATAACTTCGTCTTTTGAAGTCTTTATGTGTATATTTAGTTTTGACAACATTCTTTGTAAAATAAACAATTAGGATGTTTCCGCTATTATGATGTCATGGCGGTTGGTTAATTTTTCGAGTCTAATCTGAGTTAAGATCTCTGCCATATCTACAGCAGGCAAAGGACTTTTAACCCTTCGTATGCTTAAACGTGGATCCACGCGAGACACAATGGCATTTTAATTGTGTCTGTAATTACAGCAGGTTTTTTTTTTATTTAGTAACTGCGATAAAGCTGTTGGTCATTTATTATAATAAAAGGGATTAAACAGAAGTAGGTGAGGGTTAAATAAATAATTTATGATGATGACAATCTACTCACAATTTCTATTTATCGCAATAATCTCGTCCATACCTAATATCCTTCCTGGCGACCTGGGCCTGCCGCAGAAACTATTACGGCAAAAGTTAAATCAGTTCTGTTGCCTCTTTCGAGGCGGTTTCATCTGGTTTCATCCGGTTCAAGGCATCTTCTTGCGCATGCAATTCTGTAAGCATCGCCGTAACCCGTTTATGGAAACCAGTTTGTAGAACTGCGACAGCTTGAAAGAAAAGCGCGACAACGTGCTCATTCCCCAAAATGGCTCAGTAGCAGATTTGAGGTTATGTTTTTATTTATTTGGTAGTTACGGATAGTTAAAGACCAAGTTTGTTTGTTTTATGTTGCAAAAAATACAAAATATGTAACAGTTCTATTATTTTTATTTATTTTACACTCTGATTTCGTAATCTCACATACAAAGTAACATGATTTAATATAATTACTATAAGTATTATAAACACAATCCGCACGTTAATACAATAATAGAAAGGTTTTTATTGTTTCGGAATCACACAAAAACTTCTACTAAGCAACATCCTTCCTTCATATATATTTTTTGAGCAAACTATTAAACGTTTAACTAACTTCTAAAAACATAACCCTGTCTTTGCTGTTTCGCGCAGTCGGGTAGAAAGGAGTTGTTTATGGATATGAGTTTTTTTTACAAACTTTATTTAAATGGGTTAGCAACAATATTTAAAACAGATACGACTATCTAAAAATCTACGATTAAACAATTGTTTTGACGCATAAGGGCGGGTTGTTTCACGTCCACTAGACGCATGCGTCTACGTCAAAAAAGTGTTATTTCACAAAATTATGGTCTATGTTAATTGTGGTCGTATCGTATGTTACGTTAACCAATCGTTTGAAACAACCGGCCCTAAATATACCTACGTAATCGTGATTGTCAACCTGCACTGGGCCCGCGTGGTAGATTATGATCCACTCCCTCTTACAGAGAATGAATGATACATTTATTTGCAAGAATATAGGTAGCCAATATAAGTTCTTAATAAGATCTATGTGTTTCACTATATTCGGCATTTCAGCAGTGGAAATATTTAGATTTTACATCTTGCTTATACTTATAGCATGCACAGTACACATTTAGTAATTAGCAATAACATAAAAATACTAATAATAATTTCATAATTTAATTTTGGATTACAATGCAATTTTTTTTCCGTTAGCCTGTACTGTCCCACTGTTGGGCAAAGGCCTCCCCCATTTTCTTCCACATTTCCTTGTGCTGCGCCTTCTCCGTCTAGTAGGTTAGGAACGAGTCTAAATCGTCACGCCAGCATTTCTTAGGCCTGCCTCGGTGACGACGCCCGTCTTCAGGCACCCACTGTGTGACGACTTACCAATTATTCATAAACTTAACTACGCAATTAAGAAAATAAAATTATATTCATTTTAAATAATAATTTATAGTAAAAATAGCTATTAATAATAATTTCATGTCAATGAAAAATAGCAAGAATAATGAAAATGTTTCAATGTAATTTAAGTAATGTAAATATGTAGATCAGATGTCATCATAATTATAATAAATAAGTTTTCCATTATGCACTCAAAATATTCATTGATGGAATAAAAACATCTCTCACACAACCAGTTATATAGCTTTATAATAAATTCTAAATCTGTAGCACTTCTAAATTCTTCGGCTAACTGGTTATATATTTTCACAGCCATGGCATAAAAGATATTTATTTTGCAAATATGGGTACATTACATGGTGTTATAGGGAAATAGGTTCAACCATATTTTACCAGTAGGCATGCAAAAATTACAAAAATAAAAACTAATTCACTAGACTATAATAAATACTAAACTTTAACATACAAACAGGACAAGACACAACACAAAACCAAAAACATTATAGTTAACCGTCTAAGTTTAATTTTTTTATAAATCAAGAATTCTGTTACACTATAGTATGCTTTGACTGTCAAAAAGCTTCGCAGCCTCTTTTTAAATAACGATAGCGGAAATTCTTTCCAACTTTTAGGTATTTTATCATAATGACCGGAGCCATTCAGTAAACACTTTTGCGCATTAGTGCTGTCTTAGGGAACTGATGACACAGTAAGGTATTATCCCGCCAATTACGTAAAACTACATTGGCAAGACGTTTAAAACGATTTGGGTTTAACTAACCTTTAAATATAACAATTTTTGTTGCATACTTTTAGTCTATTACGCGGTACTACTAGTGGCTTTTGTAGGGTTTGACGCAAAATGTGCACTTCGCAAAATGTGCACTTCGCAAAATGTACACTTCGCAAAATGTGCACTAAGCAAAATGTGCACTTCGCAAAATGTGCACTTCGCAAAATGTGCACTTCGCAAAATGCGCACTTCGCAAAATTAGTGTGAATTTTATCACAATGGGTCAAAATAAAAACCGTTTGCTTACACTATGCTTTTTTATTATTTAGTCCTAACACTCCAATAGGCCTCTCTGCAACGATGTCGAATTGACTGGCGCTACATCGAAGTGTTAAGATGTTTGTATGACACTGCAACGATGCAGGATCAGAAAACCAGCCCCATCCAAGTGCTCAGGGGGGTGAGACAGGGGGATGTAATTTCCCCTAAATTGTTTACCAACGCATTGGAAGGCGTCTTCAAGACGCTGGACTGGATTGGACAGGGTATCAATATGAACGGCGAGTACATCTCACATCTTTGATTTGCCGATGACATCGTCATAATAGCAGAGACGCTGGAACAGCTAAACCAAATGCTGCACAGCCTAAATGGAGCAGCTCCCCGGCGGGTTGGCCTCGGCATGAATTTGGACAAAACAAAAGTCATTTACAATTCGCACGTCGTGCCGAGTCTAATCCAGATCGAAAGGTCGCTTCTCGAAGTTGTGAAGGATTATGTCTACCTAGGACAAGTCATCCAGCTCGGTAGACACAACTTTAAGAAAGAGGCGGACAGTGGGATCCAGTTGGGTTGGACAACATTTGGAATACTTCGTCAAGACTTCTCGTCGCCTATCCCGCAGTGTTTGAAGACTAAGGTCTTCAACCAGTGCGTCCTGTCCGTCATGACATACTGTTCTGAAAGAAACGTGGACACTGACGGTCGGGCTGGCCCACAGATTCAAGGTCACTCAGCGCGCTATGGAGCGAGCTATGTTCGGAGTCTCTTTGAGGGATAAAATCAGGAATTAAATTATCCGGAAAAGAACCGGAGTTCCCGACAGAGCTGGCATGAAGTGGCAGTGGGCTGGCCATGTCTGTTGAAGGACCGATGGCCGGCTGGAGTGGAGACCGCGTAGTGTGGGACGCCCCGCAGCTAGATGGACGGATGACCTCAAGAAGGTGGCTGGGGTAGACTGGATGCGAAAGGCGGAGGACAAGGTATTGTGGCGCAGTCTGGGGGAGGCCTATGTCCAGCAGTGGACTGCGATAGGCTGAGTTGATTGACACGAACAGGAATGTAAAAATCTTCTAAAATAACATCTTGTAAATTAATCATAGTACATATAACACCACTGTTCCAAATAAATGTACTTTTTTATATTAGTAACACTTAGTTAATTCGAAGAAACCTTTTTTCTGAGGATAGAAGTAAGCATTTTTCAAACTGACAGTATTGCGAGTAACGTATCAACGAAAAAGTACTGGTGTTGCTGTTGCAACCTTTTTATGTATATTATATTTATGGTTTTTTACTCTTTTCACCTGTCATGTCTTTTGTCAAAATAAAAAAAATACTTTGAAAACCAGTGGTATCCAAAAATGTTGCCATCTATTCTGAGCTGCGCACATCAGAGGCATAGGACAACAAACGCCCTAGAAGGATGGCATCGCCGCATCAATGCTCGAATACCTAAAAACCCGAGCTTGTACATGTTTGTAGACAAATTAAAAAAAGAAAGTATTTATTGGGACCATCATTTAAGAGAAAGTTTGTTTCAAAATATTCGGCCAAACCGTAAGCAAAAAGATATCCAGTTTGATAAAAAATATAACAAACTTAGTTAAATTAGAAAATAATGATGTACTGCCAATGTTCATGAAAAAGATTATTTTCTTACAAATCTTTAAGTACAGATAAGTAAAAAAGGAATTAAATAAAAGTTGGAAGCAGGCGGGACCCATTTGAGTTTGAAAATATAAAAAAACTCTTTTACAAAAAAAAACAACCGACTTAAAAAAAACACTACAAAGTGATAAATAACTTTAATTTCGGATGTCGGTGTCGTTGGTTCCGCATTTTCGTTTTTAGACATCGACTTCCGAAATTAAAGTTATTTACTTTGTATTATTTTTTTTTTAAGTCGGTTGTTTTTTTTTTTTGTGAAAAAGTTTTTATTTTCCACTTTTTAGTTGTTCCTGTTAGAGCAAAGAAGTACAATTGTTCATTGACTGGCTGGTATGAATCATGACGTATGTTTGGATTTTAGTGTGACTGCTGGTTTTTCTATGTCAAAGGAAAAACAATCTTCATCTGTTGTGTCAGCAGAGGCTGAAAGCTGTGTTTTTGTTATTAATGTGCTATTTACCAAATATACTATATAACTGTATCTGCTATGTTATTATCAAACTTCTAATAGTTCCTACCCCGCACAAATTCAATTAACACTAATGCATTGAAGAAATTGTTATCTCTCATTTACTACAAATAAATATATTGTGATTATTATGTGTATAGCTGACTTGTACTGAAAATACATAATCAAACATTTCCTGAACATGATTACTTTTTTACAAAGAAACTACTGTTATCGTGCTATTATGAATATTTGCGACCCCGGCAATTACTTCTTTTGCGGATAGATTGCAAAGTTTTAAGTTCTGTACTCGTTAATGTTATTTGCGTATGAAATAAAATGATAAATGTTAATTTTGTTTTAAAGAAAAACAATAGCTGCTTAGTTTGTGTGTCAAAGTTCTTATAAGTTTTAAAAATATTCTCAAAGTGAAATCTTTGTAATTTCTTATTGAGAAATAAATTTCTTTAACCATAAAATCGTGCATAATAATAAAAAAAAATTGTAAACAAACGGTTTGTATTTTGACCCATTGTGATAAAATTCACACTCATTTTGAGAAGTGTTCATTTTGAGAAGTGCACATTTTGCGAAGTGCACATTTTGCGAAGTGCACATTTTGCGAAGTGCACATTTTGCGAAGTGCACACTTTACGAAGTGCACATTTTGCGAAGTGCACATTTTGCGAAGTGCACATTTTGCGAAGTGCACCTTTTTCCGAAGTGCACATTCTGCATCAAACCCGTTTTGTACATTTTCCTCTTTGACATAGTCTTTTCATCTTTTTTAAAAAGCGAGTAGTTGTTTCTTACAAATTTGCAGGTTTCAAGAGAGAGGAGGCCTGTGTCCCAGCAGTGGGAACATGATAGGCTCATTATGGTAATCGTGACTGTGTTATTGTCTTATGTGAAGTTGTGATTTATTCCCTTAACAGATTCATTGTCTGTTACTCTAAAAATATATTTACCTTTACAATATCAATAAAAACAATATGAAAACGATTCTTAATTAGAATCGTCTTAGGCGGCGCTATAAGATTTGTTATCGTTTTTCTCAGCCAAATTAACCTTGTCAATATTTTGTGGGTAGCTGAAGAGGACATCGGCCACGATATCTGATACTTCCCTGGGCTCCTTGGGTCTCAGTTGTTGTTCCAGTTGCATGGCGTACATATAGTAGATGAGAATAAAGTACGCTGTTAGAGCTGAAAATAAAAGCCGTATTTTAATGAATTGTCCAGAAACGTAAAGAACAGAATAGAATAGAGAATGGAACAATACTAATTAATCTATACTCTTTATTGCGTTTCATTATTGTAATTTTAAAACAATTGGTAGGCTTTTTAAGATAATATGGTTAACCATATTTGTCGGCATAGCACAGTTCAGTAGGAGAGAAAAGATGAATGCTCGATTGTTTTTTATTGCAATGCATCGGGTATGTAGTTATTATTAGCGCAAAAGAAGATAGTCCTAGTTATATAAACTCAAATCACTTTTTATGGCATCTAGAAATGTTGAAAGTTTTTAGAACAATATGGTTCATTTTCTCCGAATGTCTGTTTTAAATGTCACCACAAAAAATATCATTCAAACGAAAATAATATATCAATTCATCCAAAGCTCTATTTATCACCTTCTTGATAATAAAATTTCCTGTTTATAAAACAAAGCGATGTATGTTAATCATACTAATATAGCTCGTTACAGGGGAGGCAAGGTGGTAAAGTTTCATTCTTATTTGAGCTCAGACGAAAGCAACATAATTACCTTCCTGTTCATTATGCTTTATCGAGTATGTTAAGGAAACAAAATATTGAGTATTTTGATATTACAAACTTTCTTAGGGACAATTTCATCAAACTTTTAGTTGTACGCATTTGAACGGACTGCTTTGCGTAGTAGTTACGTACATTAGGCCATACGTCAATAGTAACCAGTAATAGGTAAGCCTGCTGTTCTCTTATTCTATTGAAACTCCATACTATGCTAGTCCAGCTCAATGTCAAAGTGTTTCCACTGACATATGGTCAACTGTATGTCAAAAACAATAACTTTAAATGCTTAAGAGGAAATGCGGTCGGAGACTTTTGAAAAAGCCTAAGTAAAAAGTCATAATTCGAGGTTTGGCTCTCGCCTATTTCCTCTTCCAATATTGGACCAATTTACAAGATATTTCATAAACTGAATAAGAAGGATATTTATGTTTTTCTTTTTTCATTAATAATTGTCAAAGTACACTAGGCCTCTGTTGACAGCGGTAATTTTGAGCGTTTTTTGAGGGTTCTCGTGCTTATAAAAATAATGTATTATCAAAAAGCAAAACATAGGGACATACAAGTAGTTAATATTTATTATTCTGTAAAAAATCATTGCTTTATGGTAATTAACCAGAAAGAAAACAGGCGAGAGCGTTTCCATGGAGAAAAGACCACCCGCATTTTCTCTTAACGGGGTTTAAGTAACTTCAGAGATTAACGAAATAGGCTCTTCATAATACATGATTTAAAAAAGAAGAGAGAAAGAGATATACAATCTTAATATAAAAGATAGTTTAAAGAAATTATTTTCAAAATAAACCTTTCAAATTCTTACCGATCTCCCCGCAGCAAATTAGCATGGAGTGATTGGTGTGATGGGGGCCGTACAACACCAGCCCGATGATTGACAGTACGAGACGAATCGTAGCAACTGACACATGCAACTTGATGTGACCTGGTCGTTTCTGAAAATTAGATTATCTAATATTACGCAATCGTACGTTAATATAACCATTAGCGCCGTTGTTTATAGAAATGTTAGATTTTGTCTGACAAAGAATTGACAATGCGAGTCCAGAAGGCCAATTCTCGTAATTTAAAACGTTCTAAATCTAGTCGCAGTCTCATCTCAGCGACCAAACAAATGTCAAAAACTTGTCAGATTGTAGGGACATTATAGGTATTATTAGGTATTTTTGACAGATTGAGACTGAGATATGGTGTGCGTGTAGCTAGAACATGTATGTATGTATGACACGGTGGGGAACGCAGGGAAACCTTGAAAAGTAGAACTTCAATCACACAAAACTCTCGAACCCAAACTCATGGATTTTATTTTAATTAAACAATTTACAGGCATTAAGGAATCAGTCTGGGTTAGAAATCAAATCTACTTATTTGCCCATTCCAAAGCGTTTGTGGACAATCTTGTAGATAAAAATTACGGAGTTTTCAATCAAATTAGTTAATTAATTAATCTTCTTGGAATACTCGCCGAGTTCTAATTCACAAACAAGCCAATAGATGAGGTTGACCTCTTACAGCAATAGATACTAATTCGATAATTTATTTTTTCCAATCTACTCATTATAATGTTTTTTTTAAGAAATATGTTTGGAAGATTCACAGGTTTATCTAATGAAACATACTGACTTTCCTTTCTCAACAATATATTAATAACCTAAAATCCAACATGGGTGTGTGGTACTTTCACGGTAGTCGTTCAAACCCTTTATCAAATTTTCACGCAGTATTTGTCTTGGGTTTAGTCCAAATGCTACTTCCCCCCCCCCCCATCCCTAAAGATCATTAGCGTAAACTAACATTATTTAGTACCAAACATAACATTTTTTATTCGTTACCTTCATTGATATATAAATTTTATATATCAATGGTTGCCTTAGAACATTATCGATTTTTGCCCCTTATTATTAATTGCTTAAAGAACTAATCGCCGATCTTATAGGTCAGAGAGGGGAGGGCACACAAACTAAGTACAAAGTGCTGGGTTCGTAAAGATGTTGCCAACTGCAAACTTTGAACTCATTTTGTTAATGTACAGACGCCAGCACATCAAGCTACCCGAAACTGTTAAATTTTCCCAATCAACTTTGAACCTTATGCTTTAGCGATAAAATTGAAAAACTATTAAAGAAATTTGAAAGATTGTTGTAGCTTGATGTGCTGGCGTCTGTACATATTAATTTCAATTTGGTTATTCTAGGTTTACCATCTTAGTTTTGAAATGAGATACATTAACTGTAGTGTGTCTGAAGTAGAATAACTTCTATTTCTTTTTTATTGCAGACCTTATTGACTGTGCACTAGATAATCTTTTTCAAAAGCCAGAAATATTTATTCCAGTTATTTCATTCTAACAAGTTATTTATTATATAACCAAATAATGATTAATATTATCTAAGTACCAAAACCTTTAACAGGCTGATCTCAATAAAGTAAAATGTTATATTTACTTATTTAATGTTAATAATTGCTGTTTGTTAATTTATGTCATATTTATTTTAAGAATTAATTTTATACTTTTTGCTGTGCCCTACAGGGTCCATAATTGTACCTTAGCTTTAAGTAATTGTAACACGTCTACAACATTATGGAATGCAAATAAATATATGAATATGAATATGTCGCATCCGGTAATTGGTTTGACTATTCGGAACGCCAGCGTTATCTGGCGGCGCTTGACAGAGTCTAGCCTGAGTTCGTGGGGGATCGACAAGAGCGCGACAGAACGATGTGGAGCTCTCTTGGACATCGGACATCATACGAACAACATGCGCTCAGAAACTGTCCCGCGTTCCGTATCTGGTTGTATCGTGTACCTATAGTGTGTGATTTGCTAGTGTTATTAAATTGTTCGTGAAATTATAATCTGATTTGAACTGCAAACCGTTTTTCTATTGCGCAATAACCAACACATACCCATAGTTCGCCCACAGTAGTTAAAATATGGCTGATAATAACGTGACACACATGCCTTCTCCGTTAAATATATCTGTTAATGTATTATTATTTTTGCCTTTATTTCAATAAATACATATAAATTATATTTTATACCTAGTCAAATATGAACGCGCAAGATTTATAAAAAAAATATATTTATTTTAATACACGTGTGCTCAGCATGAGCGTTATAATAAGAATGAATGCTTAGATCTAGATTACAGTGTCTTATATACTAATGAAAAGTTTACATGTGTGTGTCGGTGGCTAGACCTCACAGTGGGTCAGTAACAGGAAGGCTCCCGTCTGTTATTTCATACTAATTGTTTTGGTGACCATTACTTGGTATTTTTATTGTAGATAAACATTGGTACCTGGAACTTATGGGTGGCATGCGTGATCTTATTGTATCAAAACAGTTCGAGGAAGGGGTTGGCTATGCATAACTCCTCCCTCCGTAAGTGCAAAATCACCATCCGAAGGTGCATCACGAGGCTGGTGATTTTGTATAAGCTTTTTCAACAATATTCTTCTAAATCGGTATATAACTAAAATTAGTACAAAAAGTAAAATAACGTAAATTATAATAGTTGCTATGCTAACACTGTGCACATTCACAAAATGACTTTCAATGTTTTTCACTTCACTGTTATCCTTTAATGCGTGTGATAGGAACTGTAGATTTTCCAGGTCAATCTCATCTAGACTTATAGTCTTGCGTAGTGCGGTGTCCTTTGGTGTTATAATACTGGGCAGATGTATTGATGGTGAACTATGGAAGACGACTTCTCCCGTTTGTAAGCGGCGTTTTCTTAATGTGGATGTCCCAAGTTTTACTTCACAAGCATTGTTAAGGGTTAGGATATAGGTGCCCATGATGTCGTGCTGGCTCATGTCGCCGTCACAGTTTTCCTTCAGGAATGTAGGAAAGCCTGTGAAAATAATCCAAGAATCTTGGTGTATGGATTTTATTTTAATGTCGGATGCGTTGACTGGAAGGGGCAGGCACGATGTTATCTTCGTAGAGAACGTCATCAAATCTTTGATGCATTGGCTTTCTTCCACTGAAGACACGTTGTTGTCGTAACAAAGGAACTTTCCTTCGTCTAGTTCCCTGCAAGGCTGGGAGAGCGATACTATTTTCGACCCTTTCGCAAGGATATGGGAATGTTTAGGAGTAATTAGGAATGATAGACCAAGGTGGGGATTATACATAGGAAAAGGGTGTAGGGTGTAATAATTGTAGACATCTGATTGGACTGTTGGTACTGACATAATAAAAGTTATTTGTTTGCCTTTTACATAAGCTTTGATGTCAATACAATGTTCGATATTAATTAAGTTTTCATTAGTAACAGGAAAAGCTAACTTATCCGTTTTCTCGATGTCTTGCAGTATATTAATTAATTCGGTGGTATCTAATATGGATTGATGTAATACATTAACTCTACTAAATGCTAACGCTGTCTCTACTTCATTTAAGCGGGTCAATAATATTTGAAAGTTATGAGCTAACATGTTATAAGTGTTTAAGACAAGGTTCTTACTCCTTTGGAATTGAGTTTTGTTTAAAATTTCTTCTATTTCCTCTATAGTTTTCTCAAGTATTACAAAGTTGTTTCTAGTTGAGTTAGTGATATTAACGAATGTGTCAACTATTTCAGAAATTAAAGTAACTTTATTCATGATTGCATCTTGTCGTAATTGCAGGCTGTTTATCCATTTATCATATCTGAGTGCATCTTCGTTATCTAAATTTCCAGTAATAGCTTTAATTATGGATCCGACTGGATTGATAAGTCCCCTTTTTATTCTAATGCTTGGAACTAACTGGTTATAGTGTTCTATAGTTATGTTCATTATGTATTGGGTTTGCAACTCAGCGTCAACAAGACTACCATCTAAAATGTACATGCTTAATTTATCTTTCATATAGCTAGATATTTCATTATATTTTTCTATGTTATATTCTAGATTCCTATGAACTAAATTTAAGTCTAGTCTCTTAACTATGTGCCAGTTATACAGGCTAAGCGAAGCTTGTCCTTCTTTGACGGGGAGGATTCCCGGATTGTCTTCAATCCTTTGAAGTTGAAGGCCCAGGCTGAGGGCTGCTTGCATCGCTACCACCAGGACGAACCTGTGAAGGGCGTTTTATATCTTTAACTGGTATTTTCTTTATTCTATTGTTTTTGTTCTGGACAGCTACTGTATTTCTTTTAACTTCATCTACTACTGTTGCCTTTTGGTATCTAGGCTTATCTTTACTACGTCTGGTATTAACTCCTTTCATATAAATTTGATCTCCTTTTTTAATGTCAAACTGTTTTTCACCGCCGCGTTTTTCTTTGGTTTTTTCTTTGGATTGTATCATTTTATCGGTTAAGTAATTATAGAGATATTTAGTGCGCTTAACATGGTCCTTTACTAACTGCTGGGTGTAACTCTTATTAAAATCTACCGCGAAGGTACTTGAGGTGTCAGTGTGTCCGAAGACTACTTCAAACGGTGTTAAACCAGTAGTTGAATGGATAGACTGGTTGTATGACATGATAGCATATGTCATGACAGATGCGGCGTCAGTTATTTTCCTCTCGTACTTTGCAAGTCGATAGATCTCTATAATAGTGGAATGGAATCGTTCAACTAATCCCATAGAGTTTGGATTATGGGGCGTACCTATGTGTAGATTGATCTTGTAAAATGTTAACATTTCCTTTAATAAGTTATTATTAAACTCTGATCCTGGGTCTGCACTAATTCTTGATGGCACACCGTATGTGGCGAAATATTTTATAAGTGCTCTTATGACTTCCGGTGTGGATCTATTAGGTACTTCTATAGCTTGGCCTAGTTTACTAAAAGCATCGATGATTGTAAGGAAATAGCTTCCTTCTATTGAGAAAATGTCTATAAAAAGTTCTTCAAACGGTTTTGTTTGGGTTTGAGTTAATTGTAGTTCGGGTTTTATGGGTTTCCTATCGTATTTCATGTGTTTGCAAAGTTCGCATGAGTTGATAATGCAAGCTACGGTCTGCTCTAAGTTAGTCCAATAGTATGTTCTTTTTAAATGGGCTACGGTTTCTTTAATACCACGATGGCATGTTTTTCCCACGTGATATTTTAGGACTATTTCTCGTTGTTCGTTTTCGTCTTCAACATGAATGACTCTTTCGGTGCACTCATATATACTTATTGCATCCTTTTTAAACAAAGTTGTAATAATGTTTGAAAATTCTTTACGGTGACGTTCGTCTTCAAAATAGATAAAATATTTAATTTTAGGACGGATATATTCCTTTAAGAATTCTTTTATTAATTCTGGTTTATCTGTTGGCATGTGTACTTCAAATACTTTTTGCTTATCCCTAGATAAGTCTTTAACGCTGCACTCATTTCTATGCCATGTGTATACGAGAATCTGATTGGGTTTCGTATCGATGGCTTCCTTTAATATTGGGATATCAGAGGAGTCTGTATTGTCCTCTGAATGTACTGTTACTAAAGAAGGAGAGTCTGCTTTTTCAGAGGCTGTGACTGTTTCGCTTCCTATTGATGGTACTGAATATGGTGATCTAGGTCTATTTTTAGAGTTCCTAGATAAAATAGTAACATTGTCATCTTCATCTGATGAGATAACGATGGTTTTTGAATCATCGGTGTTCACTATCATTGAAACATTGTCTAAAGCATTAACTTTAATTCTGGACAATGCATCTGCATTGCTATTTTGTTTACCGGGTTTGTACTTAATTTCGTAATCGTATTCAGAAAGTCTAAGTCTCCATCTCGTGAGTCTACTTCCTGGCTCTTTAACAGAATTTAACCATACCAATGGTCTATGATCGCTTAGTATTGTGAATTTTTTACCATATAAATAGGGTCTGAAATGTTTGCATGCCCAGACAACTGCTAATAGTTCCTTTTCTATTGCGCTGTAACGTGTTTCAGCGTCGTTAAGCGTTCTACTCGCAAAAGCTATTGGTTTATCGCTACCAATTGGACCTTGCGATAGGACGGCTCCTAGTGCAAAGTTAGATGCATCCGTTGTTAGAAGAAAGGGTTTTTCGAAATCTGGAAATTGTAATAATGGTGCATTGGTAAGTAGCTCTTTGCATTTTTCAAATGCGTTTACAAATTCTTGAGTTATGGTGACTTTATTTTTCTTTTTAAGGCAGTTCGTCATGGGTTGTGTTATCTTAGAAAAATCTTTGATGAATTTGCGATAGTATCCTACTAGACCTAGGAAACTCTTTATTTCCGTTGGTGTTCTAGGCAAAGGGAATTGTAATACAGCTTTAATTTTGTCATTATTTGGTTTAAGACCGTCTTTGGTTATTGTGTGTCCTAAATACAATACTTCCTTTTTTAAAAATTCGCATTTATCAAGGGTCACTTTAAGATTTGTTTGTCTAAGCCTATCGAATATTTTTCTGAGCTTATCTATGTGTTCTTGGAGGCTGGTAGAATAGACAATAATGTCATCTAAATAAACAAGACAATGTATGCCCTGTAGTCCACGGAGTACATTGTCCATTGCCCGTTGGAATGTAGCTGGGGCTGTCTTTAAACCAAAGGGCATACGAGTAAATTCGTAATGTCCTGATTGTGTTGTAAATGCTGTTTTCGGTTGGTCCTCTTTTTCTACTTCTAGCTGATGGTAACCACTAGCTAAGTCTATCGTAGTGAAATAAGATGCCTTTCCTAGTCTATCGAATAGGTCTGTGATGTTTGGAAGTGGGTATTTATCATCTATTGTTATCTCGTTGAGTCGCCTATAGTCTATAACCATCCGAAACTTCTGTTCACCTGAGGCGTCCATTTTCTTAGGAACTAGGTGTACAGGGGCACTCCAAGGTGAGTGTGATTCTGTAATTACTCTATTTTCCAATAGTTTATCAACTTGTTTCTGTATTTCCTCATTTTGACTAACGGGGTGTCTGTATGGGCGTATGTAAATCGGATCTTCGTTCTTTGTGCGAATTCTATGTTTCACTTGATTAGTAAAAGATAGAGGTACGTGTTCACAATGAAAGATGTCTTTATACTCAGTACACAAGTTACTTATTAGTGACTTTTCTTCTGTGTTTAGGTGATCAAGTCGTAATTTACTTAAATTTTCATCTAATAGGTTTTCTAAATCATGGTTATGGTTTAAATTATGAATGACGCAATTTTCTAAGTCCTGTTCTATACTATCGACTTTAAGAGGTGTTTTAAAAGTTATAGTCATCTCAGTGTCTGTAGTATTCTGGATAACAGTGTGAGCTAGAGAGTCTACGCAGTTAACTAAAGCGTCAGGCATACGAACTCCAGGGCAGAATTCTATGTGGTTTAAAATTGCGTTTCCATTGTTTAACATTGTTGGCACTTTAACGCGTGTTTCCGATCTAGGAGATATTACTATCTGATAAGATGGATTATATAAAATGGGGATTTCTGTTGTATTTGTTCTTAATACCTGATTTTTCATGTCTATAGTAGCTTCTAACTCCTTTAATAAATCTGATCCAATAAGACCATTATATGCTTTGTCTACGTTATATATATAAAACTTGTGATGAATGTCTGTGTTAAAAGTATCCGTTAAGGGAATGTATGCGACTTCGCTATGCTTGCTACGTCCATGAGTACTGATTACTTCAAATGGTTCCTCGCTCTTACAATACTTAAAATACTGATCGGCTAGTTCGGCGTTTATAAAAGAACGTGTACTACCTGTGTCTATCAGAAAAATTGCTTCCATTTCCGGTAAATAGATGTGTGGTAGCCTAAGGCCACTGTAATTTAAGTTTATTACTTCTGTTTCTGATCTGGTTGGTCCGTTGTGGAGGCTTCTATCTGAAAATTTGCTGATTCGTTTGTATCTTGCACGCAATTGATTTGATTATCATCATCTATTAGTACTACAAGGTTCTCGTCGTCTAATAAGAATATTTGTTCGCAATTAGATTCAGGGTCAAGTTCTAGTGATCCTTCAATCATATTATTGCGAACCGTTCGCATTGACACATCATTGTCTTGCTTTGGCTGTTGGTTAAGTATGCCAAATCGGAATTGTTGGTTCGGATTTGCTTTAAAGAAGCCTGATTGTTTATAATTATTAAACGTACGCGGAATTTGTTGAGGATTCTGAGTTATAGCTTTTTGATTTGGTTGGTTACTGGTACTTGGTTTAGGTCCCTGTGGTTGATTTGTGAATCTTTGGTTGTTGTTATTTGAAATAAAGTTGGGTTTAAAACCGTATATTTGTCTGAAACCTTGGTTATTATTGGCTGGAATACCGAATTTAAACTGGTTAGGAGTAGCAAAGTGTGGTTTAGGAATATTTGGTTGATTTGCGCTATTAGAAGGGGTTGGTTTATTTTTGTTTCGGGCGTTGTATCGTGTTTGGAAGTTAACTTCCTCCATTACGACACTTAGTGCGGACTCTAAAGTAATGCATTTATTCAGTCTAACGAACTTTATCATGTCTTCCGGTAGATTGTAGAGGAAAACGTTTAAAGCCGTATTATTGTATATTATGTACTTGGCTGCCTTAACGCCCTCATCGGTTAGAAGATTTACCTTCGAAATTAGCGAGCTCCTAACATTTTGTATCCTATGGCAAAAGTCTATGAATGATTCTCCATGTTTTATTTTCAGGTTTTCTAGTTCGATGTTTAGGCAAGCTTCGGATCTCGGGTCTCCGAAGTGCTGGACAAAAAGTTCTTTAAGGTCGTCCCAGGTTGTGACGTTTTCACGTTCACTAATTAGAACTGCTGCCTTACCAACTAATCGGCTTGTGATACAGTGGAATAAGTAAGTCTGTTGTGCTGGGTTGTTCTCTCCTCTGAAGCTTCTAATGACGTATTCGCATTTAGATATAAAAAGGTTGAGTAACTTATCATCTCCATCGAATCTTGGGATGATGCTCTGGATTTCTTTTGGGATAAGTTGAATATTCATTATTGTTTTTTAATTATAAGATAAAATTAAGATAACGAAGTTGACGATTTGTGTTCAAGCAACGTTTTACTACACTAGAATGTTTAAGTTAACTTATGTTTGAGTAATTTAAACAATTACCTACGTATTGCAAAAATAGTAAACTGGCGATGTGAGTCCAATTTACTTAATAAACTAAAATAAAATCTAGATTCGGCGATTTTTGTCCAAAAATAGATATAAACTAAAATAAAATCTAGATTCGGCGATTTTGTCCAAAAATAGATGAGCTACGCTAGTTGGCGATGTTTAGTCCAATTAGACGTAAGGAATAAGACAAGGAATGGAACAGTGCGAATGAAGGTCTACTCACAATATGCTCGATCCCATGCCGATTCACGTACTATTGCTGCTCTGCTGCTGCTGCTGCTGTTGCTGCTGCTGCACACGCGACGTTCTTTTGACGAATTTGTTGAAGAGGTTCTTTACGAATTAGAAGTCTATAGCGTCGAGAATACGTTACGACCGATGTATGTGTCTATTAACGATACTGTTCGCGACTTTTACTAATCCGACCCGGCTGCGCCAGTCAAATATGAACGCGCAAGATTTATAAAAAAAATATATTTATTTTAATACACGTGTGCTCAGCATGAGCGTTATAATAAGAATGAATGCTTAGATCTAGATTACAGTGTCTTATATACTAATGAAAAGTTTACATGTGTGTGTCGGTGGCTAGACCTCACAGTGGGTCAGTAACAGGAAGGCTCCCGTCTGTTATTTCATACTAATTGTTTTGGTGACCATTACTTGGTATTTTTATTGTAGATAAACATTGGTACCTGGAACTTATGGGTGGCATGCGTGATCTTATTGTATCAAAACAGTTCGAGGAAGGGGTTGGCTATGCATAACTACCTATATTAAAATATAAAAATGTATTATAGTAATTAGTATCAAGATATTGTAAGACATTTTAAAAGAGTACCTAACTATGGCATTTTTTGCCCATTCTTCTCCATAATATATGAACCTTTTGGGAGAGACAACTAGAATTAGTTCTAGATTTTTATGTGCCTAATTGAAATAAATTATTTGTTTTGAGTTTGTATTTCGTAAAAATAAAACTTCTTTTGTGGCATTTCGGGCTTCCCATCTTATATTGCGGTAAATTAAATTATTTTTTATATACGGGACTCTCTGGGAGCCCTGTCCTGTGTCGATTCTAACAATATACATAGTTTCAATTTCTTACTGTAACAATATCAGTTAACAATCAATTTCTAGAGGCCAATAATAAGTAAAAAAAGTCCAAACAGCAAAAGTCTACTATCTTTGTGTGTTCTTCAAAAATTTTAAAAGAAAGCACTGTCCAAAAATCATGGAACAAGTTGGCAATACCTATCTGTAATTTGGTACAAACTGGCATTTTGCCAGCCAAGTAACTCAAATAGAACGTACATTTATTGTGGCCGTAGATAATGTTGAACACACCGCGTCGTGCGACGGCTCCGGAATGCGCTGTTGGACCTTTTATTAACTGAACTAAGGCTTAAGTAAGGCTACTGTGTTTGATTCTGTCTTTAATGTAAACTGTTTTAAAATAAAGGATGTCTCGCCTTTGGTTCGATCAAAAATATGTCTGGATTGTAAATAAAATCAGCTCTAATGGCTATAACCCACGATCTACTCAAGCTGGTGTGAAGTCCATTGCTTTACGTATTTTTTTTTTAGCTATTGTAGCATATTAAACGTGTACAATGATGATCATTCAAAAGTCAACACGTTTCAAATGTTTAGAGTGCCTACAAACAACCACTAGTCAAAAACTGATAGCATATTTATTACAAACCGACAGTCATGAGTATCGGAGAGATCTGATATAAAATTATTGCAGATGTGAAGGTCAATTCTCGTAATATTCAAAATCTAGTCGCAGTCTCATCTTGGCAACAAACAAACGTCCAAAAGTTGTCAAAATGTAGGGTAATTAGAGGCATTTTGGACAGATTGAGACTGAGATCAGACTGTGAACGTTCTTAAAATTACGAGAATTGCCCCTCGTGCTCAAGACAAACTCTTACAAAAGAAAAAAAATAATATTAACTTCTACAATCTTCACACATTTCGAAATAATCTGTTAACAAGGAAAAAAAAACAAATAGGTATATACGCACCCTGTGTAGACCAACGAGAAGGACGACATTCATAAAAAACCAGGCGATGTTCAGGAATCCGACCAGAAGTAGGGTTATGATAGTCACGCTCAAACTAGATTTGTCCATGGAGTCCGGATTTGGGACAATTTCACCATTCTCGTTTCGTTTAAGATTGATGTAACGGAATCCGTGGGTGTAAAAAGCTAGAAAACTCAAAGTTCCGACGAAAAATAAGGTGATTACGAAGTTTAAAATCTGGAAAAGAAAAATTGATAATGAAATCTAAAAATTTTACATATTTACTATTATATTTTTACCCGACTGCGCTAGAAATAGGATTATCTATGTTTTTCGAGTGTATGTATGCGGGAAAGATAATAACCTTGTATTATCTTGTTTTAAATGTCGAATGTATTTCTTTGGCACGCTTTGTAGCCTAAACTAAACCACTTGATCTATTTCAGCTTGAGAGGTGCCGTTAGATTCGTCTTAACTGTGAGAGTGACACTGAATATATCAAAATTGAAAAAAAAAATGGCCGATTTTTGGCGTCATAATTTATTTCTTGTCTTTAAAAAAAAAAATCAAAACATATCGAGTGGGGTATCAAAATGGTTTTAAAAGGTGATTACGAACATATATACCTACAACTTTTATGGTTAAATGTAATCGTTAAGTGACAAATCGTAAAAAAACATGTACAAAGAATTAAATAGTCTGCGAAATCTTTCACATTTGTAAACTAAAAAGCTGGAAATAAAAGTAATTAAAAAATAAAAACCCGACTGCGGTAAAAAACCAAATTTCAAAAAACTGAAAGCTAAAAACGAGCCCATTTTAAATTAAATAAAAGTTGGAAGCAGGCTACCCATACTATTTTTATTATATTTTCAAATTCAAAAGGGTCCCCCGCCTGCTTCCAACTTTTATTTCATTTAAAATGGGCTTGTTTTTAGATTTTCAAAACAGTTTTTATACCGCAGTCGAGTTTTTTAATTTTTTTGATCACTTTTTTTTAGACGTGGTTAATTAAATTTTGTTTTTGCTTGAACATTAATAACGTCAGTTAAAGTGCAATCAGAACCAAATCAACTATTTAACGTTAACTTACCTACCGAATACTCATAAAAATAGCTGTTAAATTGGCATTTACCATACTAATATATCCAAGTATAAAGCAGCCAGTCTTCAAGGGTATACAAAAGCAGCATTTTGAGAACAGAAAACAGCCCTCGTTCTCTTTTCGGTAGATGCTTGAGAAAAGAGAACAGCCCTCGTTCTCTTTTCGGTAGATGCTGTAACGCAATAGAAAAAGTTGAAGCATAGATAAACTAAGAGTCTTAGACGGAATGAGTTTCGACCAGCCACCCTAATTGCGCAATAAACTACCAATTTCAATCTGAATCATTGTGAAGGATATTGCTAATCCATTGCTTATGTTGGTAAATAACGCAATGAATATTGTCAAAATGAAACACATTGCTACTGATCATAGAAATGTAAAAAACGGGAGAAGTGGCAAGGGGGCGTGTCTGTGTCCACGCGCCATGAGCAACATGGGCTTGTACTAGGCAAATGGCCGTCTCCGCGAACTAGTGCGCTTTCGACCGTGATCGTGATAAAATATAAAAATGCCGAGTTGTTCAGTGGTTTCCTGTAAAAACCGAAGTCAAAATAAAAACTTCGTATCTCATGGAATCACTTACCATATTATAAAGTATTTTACTGTATTTGTCTTTAAAATCATGAAAAACAACAAATGGTAAAACATTTCTTGCTTTTACTACGTTATTTTTGTTTTCAAATATCGCAGCGGCTGTACTATTTTTGCAGCAAATACATTGCTCCTTAACCTCTACCTAAGTATTGTAGAACTTCTGTTCTCTTTTGAGATACTGGTCGATAATATTTGAAGGCATGTTCCATTCGAACGTTTAAGCAGGTCTCATATTCAGAGTCAGTCGTAGGTTTGACGTGTGATACCAGCAAATAAGTTGAGCTAATTTTATATATTTGATGAAATACTCTTAAAATAATATCCTACGAAAGCCAAATCAAGTAAAATAGTTCCCCTCGTAGCGTAGGTGCTACAGTATGTCGCTTGTTGATATGATGTCATAATTTTAACTTAAATAATCTATGGTACGAAGTAAGTTGATACCAAACGACCATTGTTTTAATAGGTTATGGGCCCAGTCCCGCTAAAATAATATTAAAGTAAGTAATAAGTTCAGCGTGTTCGACAGAAAATGTCTACCAATTACTTGGCGAGTGTCCCGAAATTAAATTTAAATTGAATTTTAATTTATATTAATTACGTAAGTATCTCTTACTTACACGGGTAAGATTGTACCTCATTATACAATATTTTGTACATTTCTTGAGTGAGAAAATCATTGATCGTCATTTCCTCGTCGGCGGTGGGAAGGGTGCTTACAGCTGATATTTACATTGCTATTTTAATATTCATTGTGAACTGTGGATTTCTTTTACACGTATTGTGCTTCAGCGGAGCTGACTACTCAGAGTGCGAGTGCGACATTTCCGCTGTCATGTTGCTGCTGTATATTATAATAGCCTCCTGACCGTTTTCGGTCACAGTGGCCAATCTCAAAGGAGATTAGCCAGATACGCAGGAGATAATTATAGTGCACAAGTGTGAGTATAAACACAGGAGCACTCTCTGTGCATTTACTTTCATAGTCCGATGGGACGGCAATCCGACACGACCGGGGAAAGATCAGGCGCAGGACCAACGGCTTTACGTGATTTCCGAGGCACGGGGGTATTAAACCGCCAACTCTTAAGAAATTCTAATGAAAAACCCAATAACACTTTGTCCAACCCGGGAATCGAACCCAGGGCCCAACGCTCAGCAGTCACGCTTGCAACCACGAGACCAAAGGGGCTGTATATTATATTTGTACCACGGCACGAGCTGATCTTGTGTAGCTTTTGTCTATACAAAGATTTAATATATATTATATGTATTTAAAAATATATGTGTACTCAATTGATAATCACCTCGTTTCAGAAGCGGAATGCCGTCCGAAAAGCCAGTCCAGTTGTACAAGCGATACTAAGTGCATTTTTATAATTTCGATGTCTTCAATTAACTCCAAGTCCAATCAAAGCAAATCAAGTAAATCAAAACTGAGTAATTAGTAGAAAAACATTAAATTATTTAAGCATGCAATAACTGTTTTATATGCTTATAAAGTGGGAAATGTGAAAAAGTAACGCGCTCCAATCAATTTGAGAAAACACACTGAAAGGTGAGATTATGAAAATAAAAAAGAAGAGAACTGCATGTCGATTCTGTAAAAATCTCACCGTGAAAACTTGCGTGAAGTGAGTTGTCAGTGTCATCCCACTGATGCTAGGGATTGACCAAGCAAACATTTACAATCATAATCGAGATTTTAATAATATTTTTTAAGCTAATCTTATTGAAAATCCATACTAATATTATAAATTCGAAAGTAACTCTGTCTGTCTGTCTGTATGTTACCTTTTCACGCCTAAACCACTGAACCGATTTAGATGAAATTTGGTATAGAGATAGTTTGAGTCCCGGGGAAGGACATAGGATAGTTTTTATCCCGATGTTCCCACGGATCGACACTTATGCGGGTGAAACCGCGGGGCGCAGCTAGTTTTATATAATTTCAAAGCTTTTAGTGGTCAAAACATTAATATTTTGTGGGATTTTAAAATAAAATAGCAAAACATAAACTTAGTCAGAAACTCAATGTTGTTTTTTTCTTAAAGTTGTATTAAATAGATATTACTACACCTATCCAGAAGGTAAAGGCACCTTAAAAACCACCTAATCGCTTGAAGAAGCTTGACTTTCGCTGTAATAGTAAGAAATGCTCAAGATGTTATTCATAAGAAAACAGGACTTTTCTTTTCTGGCCGGCACTTTAATTTTTGAATACCTTATGAACTCATGAACGATGAGTTTATGAAATACAAACTTATTTTTGCAGTCGATCAAATTAATTATGTGCATTGTGCATGCGTGAATATTCAACCCAACTACGGAACCTTTCACTGTGCGTGGTTCGACATAAACATGGCATTTTTTTTTTATTTGTTTGGGAAACTACCACAAAAATAAACAATTACTATTACTCAAGTAAACTAATAGAAACAAAAACTACCAAGCTTATAAAACTAACAACACATATTGAAATGTAAAGTGATTGCGGAATACGCAATTTATATAATTAATTTAACGTCATTCTCAAACTTTTGCTCAGCCTACCTAAAAAATATATACTGGGCATTCTGTAGCAAACGATTAGAAAAGTATCAAAAATAAATAATTGTACAATAAATAAAAATAATTTTAAACGGCGAGCGCATTGGAGCGCATTCCGAAGATAAATTCAAATATAGAAACAATTCGGCGCGAAATTCAATAAATGACTATGGTCAAAGGTCCTCAGTTACTGACTCATTTTCAATTGAATGTCCAAAAAACTATCAAAATTACATTAGAAAAGCATAAATCATTATTACAAACAATGCTTATTGTATTTAATGCTTAAAATAATTTTATTTCAATTTCTGAGTATTGATTTCCGACATTCGACATATTAATTACCCGAGTCAATCGAAATTAAAAAAAAAATGTTTAGCATAATCGCTTTCGCACATCATTACGATAAAAAAAAAACAAAAATGGACGGCGATTTTTAACACAAACTGAGTAGTGGTAATGTGTTATTCGACCTGTGTTTTAATATTACGTTAGGATTTGGGCATTTTCGTGTTGTTAATAATATTTCCAATAATATTTGTCACATTTTAAATCTTATCTACATGTGTGTGTGTGATATTTGTGAAAAGTAAAAATGTAAACACGGACGATTGGCGCGATACTTCGACATTAGATATCAAAAAACTTCATTACCACTACTTATTTTAACTGGAACAATGGATGAATTCGTCAAATAATTAAATGATGTATAATTCACTGCCCCTGTGGTGGAGTTTGGATGTTCGAAATCCCCAATTTTTATGTTTTTTAGCCTCGACCACTACTGTCAACAAAATGGCGATTATCGCATTTACAGACTTGAATTTAATAAAGGTAAAGTAATAAGCTTGCGCGCTAAATATGAAATATTTAATAGCGTTAACATATGAGTTTTTTATCCGACTCTCTTAATTAACGCACATTCATAAGATTTGATGGGTAGCATAATTAATATTTACATAATCAATATAATTATGTAGAAAAAATGTAATGCAATTTGTGTGTCAGCAATCGTAACTAGATTAATAATATGCCTATTGCCTACATATTTATGTTATAAGGTTTGGATCTTTTACGTGTGGTTTACCTAGAGATGATATAAAAAAACCTATATGTGCTTTTACGTATTATGTACTTATTTATACAAACATTACACCAATCACTGAATAGGTACTTGTTTAGCACAATTTCTTATAATAGGTATATTATCTTAAATGTAGGCTGACTAAATTGACTTTTTCAATATACAAACACAGTTGGATTTAGACATTAAAATCTCTAAAACCATTAAATAATTAGGAACTAATTATTGTCACTGTACTCGAATACGTACAGGCTTATGTACATTCTACATCAAGGAATATACTACTCTCTATAAACGAGTTGTACATGGTCGTCAATGGCATGAAAGCAAAAAAAAGGTTCACTTGATACTAACGACAACCCCTACTTAATACGCATGCGCTGCCGCTGCGTGATATATGGATCATTCCGAATTATGCTATCATCGCCCACAGAGCTCACATATATAATTTGCGTTCCGATTTAGATAAATCACCATCATGGCAGCTGAGAGTCAAAACTATTTTCACTTGATTATGTACTCACGGTTGGATTATAGTATTTATTTGTGTGTACACCACAAATTTCTTATTCTTTGGTAAGGTGGCGACTGTAGCCGGAAGCACAATTTCGAAAATGCCACGTTAGTTTAACGAAACCGGTTCGAACTGTCAAAATACCACGCTTGACAACCGTACGGCGTGGTAAGATTATGCGGGGAATAATAGGTAATTTATACCATACAGAATAATTGGGGTCAATGTGTAAGCACGCTGTAATCGATTACAGTGTAATTCGGAATGTTCCAATTTTCACTCCACGGTAACCATGGCAACATCACTTCACGCACGTCGCTCATTGGCTACGGTTTCGTCGCCACTCGCCAATCATGGGCGACGCGCGCCGCTTGACCGGTTAAGGGTTACTTGCATCAAAAATACAGATCTTACAGATATTAGGTCCTTACATATGAAATTGGCGTTTTGTATGGAAGGAACAAAAAGTCGAATATTTTTTAATATAATATATTTAATTAATCAAAGTATGAACCATTGTTTTCAATGCACTTTTGCCATCTTATAGGTAGTTCATTGATCCCTTTACTAAAAAAACCAGTCGGACGGGAATCAATAAAATCTTTGAAGGCGATTTGGACTGCCCCATCGGAGTTGAATTTTTTCCCTTGCAAAAAGTTATCCAAATTGCGAAAAAAATGGTAATCTGTTGGAGCAAGGTCCGGGGAGTACGGAGGATGTCTAAGACATTCCAATTCAAGCTCTTCTAATTTGGTAGCCGTCTGTTGCGCAGTGTGTGGTCTGGCGTTGTCGTGAAGCAGCAGTGGCGTGGAGCGATTGACCAGCCTTGGTTGTTTAGCCGCTAGCTTTTCCATCATGGTTTGTAATTGCTGACAATAGACATCAGCTGTAATAGTCTGGCCAGATTTGAGAAAACTGTAATGAACAATACCGGCACTAGTCCACCAAACGCTTACAAGTAACTTTTTTGGGGTTAATTTTCGCTTGGGGCAGGATTTGGCTGGCTGGCCAGGATCCAACCATTGCGCTGAGCGCTTCCGATTATCGTAAAGAATCCATTTTTCATCACAGGTAATGATTCGGTTTAAAATACCTTCATTGTTGTGCCGGTTCAGTAATGTAACGCAGCAGTCGACGCGCGTTTGCCGGTTTGCTTCAGTCAATTCGTGAGGTACCCACCTTTCAAGCTTTTTAATCTTCCCAATTTGCTTCAAGTGAATTAAAACAGTTTTATCACTAACATCGAAGCCTGCAGCTAACTCGGACGTGGTTTGCGATGGGTCCGCTTCCACAATAGCCTTCAATTCTCCATTATCAACTTGGGTCTCAGGCCGTCCACGGGGCTTGTTCTGCAGGTCGAAATTTCCAGAACGAAAACGTTGGAACCAAAAACGAACTGTGTTTTCTTTTGCAACATGACCGCCATACACATCATTCACCCTTCGAGTCGTTTCCGCAGCACTAGTGCCACGGCGGAACTCGTACTCGTAAATAATGCGATATTTTAAATTTTCCATTTTGTAAAATGAGTGACGCAAACAGAAAAAACAGAAGAAAAAAAACAAATGAATGACGGTCATCGAAGCACAAATACATGAGTAAATAGCTGTACAAATTTGAATTTGGAATTCCTTACCAAAGAGGAGAAATTCGTGATTGAAGTGGCCAGTACGAAAAACGCCAATTTCATATGTAAGGACCTAATATATTTATTATCATAGATACAGAGAATTATTTATTATCTATCTTTAATAATGTTATATTTGCACGCGTTACAGGTTAAATAAGTAGTCTGTAACTAGTTAATACAAAATCTGGTTAATTGTTGAAAACAAAATGCACACAACTGACTTTTTAAATGTACAAACACGGTTGGATTTGGACATAATATCTAAAAGCGTTGAAATAAATAGGAACTAATTTCTGAACTCGATTACGAACAGGCTTACGACCATGGTCGTCAATTATTGAAATATATAAAAACTTAATCTAATAATAATGACAGCGCCTAACGCGCAAGCACTTCACGCGATCCACATCAAAATAATCTCCAATGTGATAATGACAGTGACTAACGCGCAAGCGCGGCGTGAAGTGTTCACTTCACTCGATTCACGACATTATATGTCGTGAATCGGGTGAAGTGAACACTTCACGCGATCCACATCATAGCTCGCGCCTCAGGCTGTATTGACTAGTCAGTCTAGGAAAAAAAAGAAAAAGTTTCTGGCTAAGTTTCTGTTTTGCTATTTTATTGTAAAACCCCACAAAATATTAATGTTTTGACCACTAAAATGTAGGTATTTTAGTGGTCAAAACATGGTGGGTTTGTGGGGTTTTAGCTTTGAAATTATATAAAATGATCAATAGAATTAGCATAAAAATTATTATTAAAATCTCGATTATGATTGTAAATGTATGCTTGGTCAATCCCTAGTATCAGGTGGGATGACACTGATAGCTCACTCCACGCTCACTTCGCCTAAGTTTTCACGGTGAGACGGTTACAGAATCGCACGGCTGTAACCAAAAAAGCATAAAAATGAATTGAAGAGAGACTAGACTGTGATTCTGATTCGCTTGCAGATAAAAATGCCGTAGAACTAAATAAATGTGATATGGATGTATGTGTAGAAGGGCCACACCTCACCGCACATGTAGGGGAGAGTGGGGAAATTGCGGACGCGGGGTAAATACGGACTAGCAAGTATCTACTCATTCCCTCCCCCCCGCGGCAGCCCGGTGCTGTCATCTGTTTCTTTCCGCCATTTTAGTGCCACGCAAAAACTTACGACAGCCGGCTGCGCACAGTTTGAAAGGTAGGTAAAATTAAAAGAAAAAGTGTATATTGATCTAATTTTTAGTGTTTTTTAATTCGAGGGACGGGTCTGTATAATAAGTGATGGTAAAAAGTGATATTTTCCATGGATAGCTTCGTCAATGGAGTTTGAATCGCCAATGTTTGTTTTTATGGAACGTTTTCATAACCTACAAATTTCTCTCTTTGATTTAAAAATACCCAGTTGCAATTGCGGACAAGCCTTGCGGGGTAAATACGGACGTCCGCAATTACCCCTAATTCAATAAACTATTATGAAATTAATCAATAACTGCTCATTTTTAGACGCCTAAGAAAAAAAGAACAATCATACACCATCGAATCATTACAAAAAGCTGTGCAAGAAATAAAAGACCAAAAGATAACTTTTCGTCAGGCGGAAGAAAAATATGGTATTCCTAGAGCTACTTTGTTTGACCAAGTGAAAAAAGGCAGTGTTTCTACAATACCAAAGAGAGGTAAAAAATCTGTTTTTAACGAAATACAAGAAAACTAACTGGTTGATTTTATTTTAAAGTCATGTAAGGCTTTCTTTGGGATAACAATACCTACTCTGAGAATGATAGCTTTCGATTTTGCCACCGCAAACAACATGAAACATAATTTCAATAAAGAAACTGGTATGGCAGGAATGGATTGGTATTACAATTTTTTGGCTAGACATCCAAATATATCACTTCGAAGGCCTGAAGCTACTTCCATAAATAGAATTACCGCATTTAATGAAGAAGAAACCGATATATTTTTTGTGAATCTGAAAGCTCTCATGATTAAATACAAATTTAAATCTGATTCAATTTACAATATAGATGAAACTGCGATTAGTACGGTACAACGCAATTCCAGGATTCTTGCACCAAAGGGACTAAAACAGGTTGGAAAATGTACCAGTGCAGAACGTGGTTCTTTAACTACAGTTGTGAATTGCTTTAATGCTGGAGGCTCATACATTCCACCATTTTTTATTTTTAAAAGAAAAAGGATGAATGCTCAGCTTATGAAAGACAGTAATAGCAACATGGTAGCTTGTGTTTCAGACTCTGGTTGGATCAATGAATCGATATTTGTTGATTGGCTCCAGCATTTTAAAGAATTCGCTAATCCATCGGCTGACAATCCCGTTTTGTTACTTCTAAACAACCACGAGAGCCATATTAGTCTGAAAGCTTACGAGTTTTGTCGTAAAAAAAATTTCCATGTTTTGACATTGCCTCCACATACATCGCATAGAATGCAACCATTAGACTTGACCTTTCATGGACCACTAAAAACAGCATACAACAGACAATGTGAAACCTATATGGTTAACCATCCTGGAGCAAAAATTACAGCATTTAATATTGTTGGTCTTTATACAAAAGCTTTTAACCGATGCTCGTCTATTGATAAAGCTATAAATGGCTTCAAGAGTGCTGGAATTTTCCCAGTTGATCAAGATAAATTCAAGGGCACTTTCGAAAGTTTCGGTGATATAATTACACCAGAAACTCCATGTGATACCAGCCATGTGGGTCCTGATCATAACAGCCAAAGAGAGTTTCATAGCGAATCTCAAATTAGTGATGCAGCTAATAACAGCATTCCTAGTGAAGTAAGATCTCAACAAGAGTCTCAGCCCTCTAGTAACATAAACATTATCGATGAATCCGTTCTGAATGTACCTGATCAAGACGAAATAAATGAGAATAATGCTATAAGTGAAGCTGATTTAAACCAAAGTACGACAAGTGAAACAAGTCAATCTTCATCAGTACCGCTTAGTGATTTAATAAAGGTCCCAACTTTACAAATTCATCGTAGCAAACGGGCAGTAAACAAAAAGCATTCCATTATTTTTACCAGCACACCGGAAAAAAAGAATCTAGAAGAAAAGGAACAAAACAAATTGGACAAGAAAAGAAAAGCTCAAGAAAAAGAAAATAAAACTACATCTAATAAGCTAAAAAAGCCAAAACTTTCTACAGGAAAAGGATAAGAAATCTGAATAATTTTGAAAATGAAGGAAATGTTGATTACTTTTGCATTTATTGTCAGGAAAAGTACAGTGATCCACCCGCCGAAGACTGGATTATGTGTTCAAAGTGTAACAAGTGGGCTCATGAGGCCTGCACTGCAGGAAGTTCTTCTAAAGGCTTTACTTGTGATTTTTGTCTATGATGTGGACCTAGTCCGTAAATACCCCATGCTGTCCGTAATTAACCCAGGGTCAGTCCGAATTTACCCCGAGCGCTACGGGTAATTACGGACAGACAAGGTTTTGTTTTTGCTAAAAATATTCTATTTGTTGATTGATCTTGTTTAATAAATATAATTGTTTTTGTAAATGTATAAAAAAAGATTAATAATTAATAAAGACAGACTGATTATTACTGATAGTACGAATGTAGTGCGTTATTTCCCTTCAGCGTCCGCAATTCCCCCATCCTCCTATATGAATTGAAGAGAGACTCTAGACTCTGATTCTGATTCGCTTGCAGATAAAAATGCCGTAGAACTAAATAAATGTGATATGGATGTATGTGTAGAAGGGCCACACCTCACCGCACATGTATATATGAATTGAAGAGAGACTCTAGACTCTGATTCTGATTCGGATGTATGTGTAGAAGGGCCACACATCACTGTACATGTATTTAGGTTATAGGTTTATTATAGGATATACAAGACCACATCAGACGGTCTCAAACTCTCACAGTATGCGGATGATATCTGTATACTCAACAGAGCCACGAACCCGGAACACGCAACTATGCGTGCCGAATGGGCAGCGGAAGCCAACGTTGACTACTACACGAGATGGGGGTTAAAGTGTAACAGAGAAAACAGAATGCATCATGTTCTCGAAAAAGAAAAAATACCGGCCAACTGTGAAACTGAAACAACAAACGTTGCACTATCAAAAGCAGATCAGATACCTCGGTTTCATCTTCGATAAACACATGTAGATGAACCAGCACACTGAAAAGGTCGTCAATACACTGAAACAAGGCAGAAGAGCCCTCGGTCCAATAATAGGATACAATGCGAAGACAAAATTAGACACGAAACTGGCCATCATTCAGGCCTGCATTTTACCGCTAATGGACTACGGAGTGGTGCAACTATTCTCAAGGTATGGTGCAACTATTCTCAAGGTATGGTGCAACTATTCTCAAGGTATAGTGCAACTATTCTCAAGGTATAGTGCAACTATTCTCAAGGTATAGTGCAACAAACCTAAGCAAAATCGAAAGCCAATACAGACTGGCACTGAAAAATGCCGCACAATTACCAAGACGGCACCCACAGAAGTGATCTGGGAGATGGCTGACATACTCGTAGAAGCCTGGCACCTACGCGCCGAGGACCTTAACATCAAAATGTTGGAAAACATTGCAAAATTAGAAATAGATGATCTTGAATCCCCTGGAGACGCCTACCAAGCACACGGCGAATCACCCCCTCAGGGTAAATCACAGAATAGGCGAGATATTGTATGACCCTAATAAAAAAGGATACAAGCGATGGCCTACTGAAAAAACGAAGGCTCCGCGTCCCCTTAAAATAAAGTGAAAATAATAATAATGCCTCACTGAGATAGACTGTAAGCATATAACATAAATAAAACACGGTAATCTGTTTGTATAGTCTCACACATTGCGAATAAACAGAACACAGCAAACATAGATCCAAAAGGACATAAGTTAGCTGACTCATCTCTGTACGGTCCAACGGCCACAGGGACATTTTGTAATACATATAGTAGAACGTAGATAGAGAATGAACTATAGATTAGACACTAAAATAACAATAATAATCAGAGCGGGACACATTTATTAAACCAGTAGTAAGAGTAAGCAAGACAGATATAGGGTTTTCTATCCCTTTTTGCGACTCACCTTTTTTTGTTTGGAGCCAGTTTAGTTTGACTCCCAACAAACAACAACTGTCAACTGTCAGTGCTATCGTGATAAAATTTCTTTGGAAAACTGTGTTTGCGACGCTTTCCTTTTAATTGTGTGAATGTGTAATTGCAGAACATAATATATATTACCTATATAATGGGGCGCTGTACTGTATTAGGTTGTACAAATCGACCAGAACAAAAAAATTAAGACATAACCTTTCATCGGTAAGTGAGTTAGTTTTTCTAATATAATAGTAGTATTTACGATTTAAAACGTTTATAGAATTCGTCATTCATTATATTAACATGTAATTCTCAGAAGTAATGAAAAATTAAACGTGTTTTAAACGGTTTTATTTCATTTGTTTTGTATTATTATTCTTGTAGTGTATTTTGATAAGAGTTAGAGGGATACCAGAGCTCGCCCGGCAAGTTTACCCATAAATCCAAACTCCTATCAAATATTTCTTGTAATAACGCTATTTCTTTTTTACCAGTTTCCCAAAAAAACCAAGAATACAAAATCTGTGGATTCTCCTTACTGGACGAAAAAATTGGCAGCCAAATCAACGTGCACGGATATGTTCCAAAATTTTTATAACAAATTAGTCTTATTCAAGGGTCAGTGACCGAAGTTCGAATGTACTGAAAAACGAACGAGATCTAATTACTTGTTAAACAGGTACTACCGACCTTCTAATTTATTTTAAAATTTTCTGACCTTATCAGTTTTTTCTGAAATCTTTTTAGTTACATCTCATCATATCTCACTTTCGCAATTATTATTATTTTAAGAGCATGTCTACCTTTATTCTCTGTCTACGGTGACTATGTATTTTGAATAAACGTTTTTTCTTTTCACTGTCTTATGTTATTTTTACCCAACTGCGTCTAAACATAAAAAGGATTTTTTTTTTATTATACATGATACAGATCTTGATTTATACGATCATGGGTAAAAGGTCGACTACCCATGAATATGGGTAAAATTATTCAGTTGGCAACCTCTATTTAATGTCACAAAACTATAGCCATCTCATGTAGGTGTACGCTGATAGCGAATCTATAGTTCATTCTCTATCTACGTAGTAGAATTATTAATACCCCACCGTGGGGCAAAGTGGAATGCCTAAAATTTTGCAGTGGAATGCCTAAAATTTAGCAGTGGAATTTGCCTCACTAAATCGTCGAGTGGGGCAGATTCCACTACTTTAAAATCTTGTTGGATTCTGCCCCACTAGGGATGGCTCCTTAGAATAAAAGTACAAACATTTTATTTTTGCAAATTTTTATTTGCTATTTGTTTCTGGAAGGATACGGGTTGTAAATCATAGATTAATTACCTACACGATTTGTTACAAGCATTTGTTACATTCAACGTTGGAGTAAGAATGACCAAACCGTCATTCACCTACACAATAGTTATATAATTAGTCTAGTCTGTTTACCATAGCAACGAAAATAATATGGTTGTAACAATCTTTGACACAATAAAAGATACGATTGTATTGTAGTAAGATTTATTTCAAAAAAATATAATTATAAATCTTTATACATTGTGACTAAGTGCCGATGAGTGTTACCACTGGTTTTTAGTACATTGTAAGTATTCGCGTGTTTATTTTTCCATGGAATTATACGATTTGTGTTGATTTTTTATTTTTGATAAGATATTTTTGTACGTTTGTTTTTGCTTTACAAAAAAAAATGGCAGAAGATTCTGTAGCAAGATGCTCAAGTCATACACTGACATTGACTATATAAATGGTGGAAAAAGTATTCTAAGAGCCGGGCTTCAATACTACACTGGCCTGCAAAACTAAGCATCACACTTTTTAAATTGGTATAACTTTTTAAGTACACAAGATATACTTTCGAAATAAAAAGTACTCGAAAAAGAGTTTAATTTTGAATATAAAAACTTCATAGTCGAGAACCTTCTTTTAAAAAACGGCTGAAAAGAGCTTTAAAAACAAAAATAATCCTTTACGAATTACAATTTTACCATTCATTTTTGAAGTGAAACTTCTTAACGCACGCTTGACTTGGGGAGTAAGCTGGCGAACGCGTGACGTAAGCGTTACGAAAAGTGTGATCGGGCGAGCCGAACGGGAGTTGAGTGGGGGATGTAAGCAAGAGAAAGCAGTGCGCGCGCACATTTTCTTTCTCTCTTCCTCTCATAGCCAAATACGTTTGAAGTTTCACTTCAGTCGTGTGGTCATAAGCACACTCGGTTTTTTTGTTTCTGTTTTTGTTTTAAATTTTTTTCTTAATCTTGTTACAAAAGCTAAGTTAGACAACAGCACATAAATTTTATTTATCATGCCTCTTTCACCTGAAGAATGTGCTAGGATCATGACTTTTCTGGAACTAGGCATCAGTATGCGTCGTACTGAAAGAATGGTGGGTGTGACGTTACGAACGGTCCAGAAGGTGAAGCGAAGGTACGAAAAGACTGGAAACCATCTGAGGAGACCTTGTAATGGCAGACCCAGGTGTACTATAGTGCCCAAGAAGACCGTTACATTGTTTCCACTGTGTTGAGAAATCGCCACCTTCATTGTGTTGAGAAATCGCCACCTTCATTGTGTTGAGAAATCGCCACCTTCATTGTGTTGAGAAATCGCCACCTTCATTGTGTTGAGAAATCGCCACCTTCATTGTGTTGAGAAATCGCCACCTTCATTGTGTTGAGCAATCGCCACCTTCATTGTCTTGAGCAATCGCCACCTTCATTGTGTTGAGAAATCGCCACCTTCATTGTGTTGAGCAATCGCCACCTTCATTGTGTTGAGCAATCGCCACCTTCATTGTGTTGAGCAATCGCCACCTTCATTGTGTTGAGAAATCGCCACCTTCATTGTGTTGAGAAATCGCCACCTTAATGCAGTTGAAGTCCAGCAACAGCTTCTTCAGACCCGAAAGGACTACATTAGTGACAGTACAGTGAGAAGAAGACTTGCTGAAGCAAATCTGAAACCCCGAAGACCAGCGAGTGGCCCCAAACTCGAGAGAGAGAGCATCGAGTAGCGAGACTGCGATACGCCCGTAAACACATACAGTTGGATGAAGAAGAGTGGTCAAAAATTACGTTCACAGATGAGTCTCGATTCTCACTTTACACTTCTGATGGAAGGCGAAGTGTCTACAGGCGGCCTGGTGAGCGATACCTTCAAAACTGCTTCTCAGAGGGAGTCCAGTTTGGTGGAGACAGTGTACGAACAGCTTCAGAAAAGGAACCCCCCAAGACTTTAAAGATTATCGCCCGAGCGCGCTCGAGCCCGCCGTCGCTCGTCACTCGAGCGATGGCGGGCTCGAGCGCGCGCGCTCGGGCGCGTCACGTGGCTCTGGCCTCAAGCAGCTCCCTCCCCCGCTGCCGCGCGGCGCGGCGCATCCATCTCTGCCCGAGCATCCACCGATCCCACTCAAATATTATTTGCAAGTTTTTAAATAATTATAATATGGTATTTTTTCGGCTTGTTGCCCGAACCGTATCCCAAGAATAACTTAACTTACAAAAAGACACTTTCCGTGCGATTGAGGATACGAACCCGCATCACCAGGCGCCAGCCGATCACATAGACCGCGTCTTATACCACTAGACTATTGAATCAGTTAGCCATCTTAACGAAAATTTGAATAGCTTTACTCCTTTTATCGAACAAGGTTGATAACGGTCTAATCTTCTAGATATTAAGGTTTAAATTTCAACTTCCACCACGTATTATAAATACTAACACCTTACCGTCTTATTTTACAAAATGCAATTCGTAACTCCTCAATTTACTAAAAGATAAGGTTGAAATTTGCATAGATTTCTTGTTTGGTTGAATAGAATGTGCCTGATTCCGATTGTTGCACTACCTACCGTAATTTTACTTCAGAAACTTAACTAGCTGTATGAACTGCGAGTTAAGGTTGAATTTAGAATACTTCTTCGCCTTATTTACTAAACTGTGATTGAGGGTATAATTACTTTTCAAATCGTTTCGTTTTCGTGTCGATCCGCTTGTGCGTAATTATCTTCGTCGAAATATTATCCAATTTATTAAGTTTTTGAACAGTTGATTATATTAACGGATAGTATTGTTCGATTAATAACTTTTTGAAGGCTAGAATTAAATAAACTGACGACTGAGGGAAACTGACCAGTGATACGCGGACTCTAAAATTGTTGTTCTCTGGGAACAGGAACAAAGCATAAAGAACGAGATATGGCCATAACGGTAAGATTTACGTTATACACAAATATGTATTTATTGTTGCAATCATGTTGCATTATTACTGACAAGTTGGATTTTTTTATGTATTCCTAATATTATTATTTTCGTTCCAGAGAAAAACAGTTCGTAGATGGATACAAAGGTATCATGCAACTGGTGATGTGAAATGTGATCGCCAAGGCCCTCGCTCAATAATTGTTTACACTAATGAATCGGGGCGACACCGTAATATTGTGGAAGTTCACTCAGTGACACCCTTCAAAACTACGCGTTCAAGTGTGACTTCAAGAAGTGATAGACAGTGACGGCCATCCTCTCCGTTATTAATAGGCAATTTACTCGGCAGATTGATTGTGTAACCTATCTGATAGAATTGCATTGGAACATATGAGCAAGTGTTAATTCCCAATATTTGTGAGATCATTATCTCGTAGTTAATCAAAAATAAACAGTCTTTATTATTATCAATCCAGTTACTCTTGTTTACAAGACAAGTAGTCTTGTAATGTGTTAACGATGCACCATCTGACCTCACATATTTTTCTAATGTTGTGTTAAAAGGGTTATCAGAAAATGTGATAAAAGAGAAAGATGTATATTGCTATACTTTTATAGTTTAGCATGTTGGTTCTTCCTCTGTAATTCACAGGCACAAATGACAACATTTAATTTTTTAATCTTTTTTTCCGATAAGATCATACAAAGTATAAAAAATTAATGTTTTCACAACTTTAAATGAATAAATATTATTGTAGTTGTTTCTAGAAAAATCTATAAATGAACCGTTATCTAATGTTAAACATTCTAAACCTCACCCAGGGTATCTATTTTGTGTTTAGTTAATATTCTAAGTAAATAACCCCAATTTAACACACATAGAAAACTGTATATTCAACCGTGAAGTGGATTCCATGAAGTCCTAGAAATGTAATTAGAGAAATAAATTAATATTGTTTATGCAACATGCCTAGATTTTCTTACAAACCTCATACCTACTTCAACATTTGATTTCTTAAATAATAATTAACAAAAATCACATAATAACCTATAAAAGAAACAAAAAAAAACAAAAAAAGAACTTCTCGTCCGAGGATTTGAACTCGAGACCATCGAATTGTTAAGCCGCTGTCTTAACCACTAGACCAACACGCCATATACAATACGTTACAAAAAACTTAAATGGGTTTAATGTCATTACCAAAAGGGGTTCCTTTTCTTTGAAGCGGACTGTACATGTATGGGCTGGCATATCTTCAGAAGGTCGCACAGAGTTAGTGGCCATAGAAAATGGCACTCTGACTGGGGAATGATATGCCCAAGAGATTATCAACGAGTATGCAGGGCCGTATTTAGCAAATATGGGTGATGGATCGATGCTGATGCATGATAATGCCCGGCCACACATGGCTCAGGTCGTGCAAGAGTATATTCAGAAGGTTGGTATCAGCGTGATGGCTTGGCCATCAAGAAGTCCTGATCACAACCCGATTGAGCACGCCTGGGATGAGCTAGGGAGGCTAGTCAAAGCCGCAGACCACCACCTACCACTCTCAAGGCACTAAAACAGGTCCTGATTGAAGAATGGGAGAATATTCTCCTACATCGGGTCCGAAACCTCGTGTTCAGTATGCCAAACCGGCTCGAAGCTGCAGTCAGAGCCCGAGGAGGCAATACCAGTTATTAAAATTAAAAAACATGTAAAACGTACTTGTAAATGTTAATTGAGTTTTAATTGAGTTTTTTGACACTAATTTACTAGTTTCAAAGAAAGCTGATAAAAGGACATGTCCAGTTTCTGCCCTCTGGTAATTCTGGTATAGATAAATGTTTTCAGTAAGATTTAAAAATTAAGATTTAAAATACTATGGATTAATTAATTCAGTATTACTTGCGTAACATAATTCTTAAAAAAACAGTACTCAATCGTAGCTTCCGCTATTGCCATTTTAAACGGGAAGTACTAAAAATGTTTTTGACGTTCCATTTTATCCCGTAATTATCTTTAAATAGTGTGAGCAATAATTATTAGCCGCTTATTTTAGATGAAAGAAATATATTAACGTATTTGCGTATATAATACGACAATATTACTAAAATATTTTAGTGTACACATCAAACGTGTTTTTCTTCGGATACCCACTTCCTAACATGAAGGTAAGTATTTATTACTTTTTTGACATGGCATTGACATTTATTTTTTGGTTGTCAATTCCAAGTTGCGTGTATGCGTTCCTTGCTTACTATGCGATTATTTTCTGTTATGGATATTTTCTTTAAACGACTATTGCTATTCTACATCATCAACGACTATTGCTATTCTACATCATCAACGACCATTGCTATTCGACATCATCTAGACACGATGACTATTGCTATACTTATAGGATTCTGCTTTTCCTTTCGATTTGGATATTATGATGAGGTGCATCGCTGTGCTGCGGATTCGCAGACATATCGTGTCAAGGCTGGCGTTACCCCTGCAAGTGAGACTTGCTCGATGGTTATCAAATCAGGTTGGCCTCTATACTACGGCAGTCGTGTAAACCATGCAGGAAAGGCAGTAGATTGAGCAGTTGTGTTATAATTTGAAAAATACAATGATGTCTTATTGTTCCAGCTCCCATTAGATGGATACGCAAGTGTCATGATTGTTATAATTTATTAAATACCAAAGCTGCTGACAATGAGAGATTACTAGGTCATACAATGGTCTGCCACGTCATGACGCTAGTATGGTATCTTGGCTGGGCAAGGCATCAAAATGACGTGCTAGCACCAGCTACATTTTTGGACAATGTTTTGGTGTCTCTAGAAGACGTTTATTTTTTTATCATTTTAGTTAAGAATGTATCTACAATAAAATAATTTGTTTTGCAATAAATACATACATAGTTTTATTTATTATAATCCCAATTCAGTATCAACAAGTAGCTACATATAAATAATATTATGGGTATTGAAGATAGAAACCAAAATACGGAATTAAAGATGATGCCAATATAATATTATAATATTGTGACAAACAATAGGTGCTTAACATTTTTGTTACACAAATAGAAATATCCAAAAAACTGTAGAATATGATCTCAGACCAACAAAATGTTTCATTAACCTCACAAAGACATACCACCAATTAGTACCTGTATTCGCTCACAGATGTCATTATACTAAACAAAGTTAAGAAAAATCCCTTGCGTATAATCCTTATTTTGACCAGTTTACGCAAGATCCTGACTCCTGAAACTTATTAATTAATAAACTATAAAATACGACGATTACAATAATATAACAATCATTACTGAACATTTTCTTTGACTGCCTAGACATTCGCCCATTGCTCCACCAGACATGTCCTTTGCTATAAAACGTTTTTTATTTTAAATCTCTAACTTCTATAGTTTAGAAAAAAATGAAATTTTAAAAGTGTAGTACTTAGTTTTGCAGGCCAGTGTATTTGAACAGAAAGTACAAGAATGCGTCTGAAATATGGGAATGTTACGATGTTTTCCTTTATCGTTTTGAGTTTTTGGAACGATTTTATGTAAGCTTATTAATGTGCTATTTTAGTTGATTTCATTCCTTACAGTCAACAAAGTAGTTTAGTGGCTGTTTGTATATAGTAAGTTGTTTCTTATTTATAAGTTAATCAAAAGACTGTATTATGCCATACCAAATGATGATTAATGTGTGATTTTGAATAGTTAAGTAGTTAGAATAATTAATAGCATTTCGTTTTCTATTTACGGGGACAAATCGTACTCTGTGATTTTAAGCTTCAATAAACTAGTAAGAAGAAATCATATGTCTGTGATTTTAAAAGTTTAGTGTACTTACATAGTAATATTTTATTAACAAAGCAAAAATAAAATGTTTGTAGTTTTATTCTAAGATGCCAACCCTAGTGGGGCAGAATCCAACAATATTTTAAAGTAGTATAGAATAGAATAATTATTTATTTGCAACGTAAGTGGGACAGATTCGACTGCAAAGTTTTAGACATTCTTCTTTGCCCCACCAGTGGGGCGGCCGGCGGGGCAATCCATAAAGTAGGCAAATAAATGTTATTTTGATTCTGATTGATTCTGATTGATTCTAGATACAATTGACGCATTGTAGCACTATCACCCATTCTGTCTAGATATAAGTTCTAGTGCTGCTTTTATTTTATTTAGGTGTACAATAAGTTCTGCTTTTCTTGATAAACAAAGTCTTGAGGTCATTAGCATAATCAGCTTATAATGTTCCCACTGCTGGGACACAGACCTCCTCTCTTGGAGAGGGAGTGGTCTGTAATCTACCCTGCGGGCTCAGTGCAGGTTGTATGGATATCACATGTTTTCGAATTGTTGGTTCTAGTTTCCTTCACCGTTTTGAGAGTACTTGTGATAAATTCTGACTGATTTCGAACCTACGACCAACAACTCGCCGTTACCATTGGGGCACCACTGCTCCCAATCCTTATTCCATCACTGGGTCATTAGCAATGTCTTATGACTACAACACAGAGTTTTACTAATGCTGCAGCTATTAACGCACACAGATTGTTGTATTCTCTATTCCAATAATTGTTTTGAATATCTCTCACAATATGATTTGGCTATCAGTGAATTGACTCGTCATCACAATGATATTTGTTTGTTTTACTGCCGGAAGACGCGTGGTGTTACAAACAAACTGAGTTATGTTTCAAAAATGCTGTATACGCCTGACGATGTTCTGTGTAAACATGACATACCATGTCCTGTTCTGTAGGCTATAATACCTTAACAGTTTAGTGAAAGAAAGGGGCCTGTTTAACTAAATAAATATGTAATGCAGTCGCGTTAGTATCTAATATGCAGGCGATGAAATACGGTGTAGCACCAGAAACTCGTGGGAGAGAACTTTCAAATATCTCAAAGCCCCTGGGTTCGAACTCACGACCTGCAACTCCTAAGTCGAGGCCAGATATCACTGCGTCACGACTGCTCTCAGCAGGAGCAAAATCACGCCCACTATCCGGACCTGTACTACGCTGCAATAACGTACGCCAAACATCAGAAACTCGTGGGAGAAAACTTTCAAATATCTCAAAGCCCCTGGGTTCGAACTCACGACCTGCAACTCCTAAGTCGAGGCCGATAAGTCGAGGCCAGATATCACTGCGTCACGACTGCTCTCAGCAGGAGCAAAATCACTCCCACTTTCCAGATTTATACTACGCTGCAATAACTTACGCCAAACATCAGGAAATGGTGGGAGAAAACTTTCAAATATCTCAAAGCCCCTAGGTTCGAACTCACGACCTGCAACTCCTAAGTCAAGGCCGATATCACTGCGCCACGACTGCTCTCAGCAGGAACTACATCACTCCCACTATCCGGACCTGGACTACGCTGCAATAACTTACGCCAAACCTCAAAAACTCGTAGAGAAAACTTTCAAATATCTCAAAGCCCCTGGGTTCGAACTCAAGACCTAAGTCGAGGCCGATATCACTGCGCCACGACTGCTCTCAGCTGGAGCTAAATCACTCCCACTTTCCAGATTTATACTACGCTGCAATAACTTACGCCAAACATCAGGAACTCGTGGGAGAAAACTTTCAAATATCTCAAAGCCCCTGGGTTCGAACTCACGACCTGCAACTCCTAAGTTGAGGCCGATAAGTCGAGGCCAGATATCACTGCGTCACGACTGCTCTCAGCAGGAGAATCACGCCCACTATCCGGACCTGTACTACGCTGCAATAACTTACGCCAAACATCAGAAACTCGTGGGAGAAAACTTTCAAATATCTCAAAGCCCCTGGGTTCGAACTCACGACCTGCAACTCCTAAGTCGAGGCCGATAAGTCGAAGCCGATAAGTCGAAGCCGATAAGTCGAAGCCGATAAGTCGAAGCCGATAAGTCGAGGCCAGATATCACTGCGTCACGACTGCTCTCAGCAGGAGCAAAATCACTCCCACTATCCGGACCTGTACTACGCTGCAATAACTTACGCCAAACATCAGAAACTCGTGGGAGAAAACTTTCAAATATCTCAAAGCCCCTGGGTTCGAACTCACGACCTGCAACTCCTAAGTCGAGGCCGATATCACTGCGCCACGACTGCTCTCAGCAGGAACTACATCACTCCCACTATCCGGACCTGGACTACGCTGCAATAACTTACGCCAAACCACAAAAACTCGTGGAGAAAACTTTCAAATATCTCAAAGCCCCTGGGTTCGAACTCAAGACCTAAGTCGAGGCCGATATCACTGCGCCACGACTGCTCTCAGCTGGAGCTAAATCACTCCCACTTTCCAGATTTATACTACGCTGCAATAACTTACGCCAAACATCAGGAACTCGTGGGAGAAAACTTTCAAATATCTCAAAGCCCCTGGGTTCGAACTCACGACCTACAATTCCTAAGTCGAGGCCGATAAGTCGAGGCCGAAAAGTCGAAGCCGAAAAGTCGAGGCCGAAAAGTCGAGGCCGAAAAGTCGAGGCCGAAAAGTCGAGGCCGATAAGTCGAGGCCACATATCACTGCGTCACGACTGCTCTCAGCAGGAGCAAAATCACGCCCACTATCCGGACCTGTACTACGCTGCAATAACATACGCCAAACATCAGGAACTCGTGGGAGAAAACTTTCAAATATCTCAAAGCCCCTGGGTTCGAACTCACGACCTACAATTCCTAAGTCGAGGACGAAAAGTCGAGGCCGAAAAGTCGAGGCCGAAAAGTCGAGGCCGAAAAGTCGAGGCCGAAAAGTCGAGGCCGAAAAGTCGAGGCCGATAAGTCGAGGCCACATATCACTGCGTCACGACTGCTCTCAGCAGGAGCAAAATCACGCCCACTATCCGGACCTGTACTACTACGCTGCAATAACTTACGCCAAACATCAGAAACTCGTGGGAGAAAACTTTCAAATAATATCTCAAAGCCCCTGGGTTCGAACTCACGACCTGCAACTCCTAAGTCGAGGCCGAAAGTCGAGGCCAGATATCACTGCGTCACGACTGCTCTCAGCAGGAGCAAAATCACTCCCACTATCCGGACCTGTACTACGCTGCAATAACTTACGCCAAACATCAGAAACTCGTGGGAGAAAACTTTCAAATATCTCAAAGCCCCTGGGTTCGAACTCAAGACCTAAGTCGAGACCGATATCACTGCGCCACGACTGCTCTCAGCTGGAGCTAAATCACTCCCACTATCCGGACCTGTACTACGCTGCAATAACTTACGCGAAACATCAGAAACTCGTGGGAGAAAACTTTCAAATATGTCAAAGCCCCTGGGTTCGAACTCACGACCTACAACTCAAGTCGAGGCCGATATCAATGCGCCACGACTGCTCTCAGCAGCAGCTAAATCACTTCCACTATCCGGATCTGTACTACGCTGCAATAACTAACGCCAAACATCAGAAACTTGTGGGAAAGAACTTCCAAATATGTATCACAAAGGCATATGTTAATAATCTGTTGTTATTAATTTGAAAAATTCAACACATTTTTCTTTCTGCTGTTGTTAAAATGACTTCCACTGATCTTACACGTAATCAACTAATTGTTATTGTTAAAATATTAAAGATGCCTCGCTTATCCAGCTAACTGTGTAATTTACTGATGAAACTGTGCCAGGCAAGCATTCATCTACTGTTTATCTTCCTAATTTAACATACTACTATTACCAGTTACAAGTCAATATACAATAAGCCAATTACTGTAACATGATAATAATTTTCCCAGAAAATTATGTAATCGTAGAAAATCTTAAATAGCACGTAAATATTAGCTTTCTTAGTTACTAAAAAGCGCTGAGCCATTGTAATGTGAAAAAAATTAATGTAATGTGATAAAATTCTAATACATATTATTCCACTAACAAGCAAGCCTTTTAGGGGGTACATGCGTAGGTAATGAATATTAACTGGTTATAGGATATTTGGAAACTAGTCCAATAATTTAATTCACAACAACCAAATAAAAACGACTGTTAAAAAATAATAAGGCAAACAGAATAACCACGTTTAGGATGTTCATGATATAATGTGAACTTTTTAGGACTATTTATCTTTGGTTTTGTTTTGCTTTTTACTGTCTATTTTTTTTTTTTACGTAGCTGTTTCTTTCACTTGCTGTCAATATAATATTTCTATACCGAATGGCTGTGTTTTTCTGGTCAAATATAAAGAAATCCAACCTGCAGCCTAAGCAGTCGGTAACAGAAGGTTATTTTTCAAACTCGAATAAGAAAGAGCCAAAGCACACATGCTACTTTTTGCATCGGCGATCGGCGATTCAGAATAGAATAGAATACTCTTTATTATGTACACCATATAAATTACAGACATAAATATAGAAAACTTTACAATGGGTGACACAATGGGCGGTCTTATCGCTAAGAGCGATCTTTTAAAGACAACCTTTGGATGGATTAAAAACGGGACGGACAGACAAATACTGTAGGTAGTCTGTGGTGTACCATTTACACAATACAATAAATACATACATAAAGTACTATTATTCAGCTACTTTTTAGAAGCTAAATGCAGCGACTAAGCGTTCCACACCGCACACTTTAAAACGCCAAACGCGGCGAGTCAGTCGCTTTTCGGAAGCTCGATACAGCGGCTGAACGCTTCACTCCGCACACATTCGGATGCCGGTCGTAGCGATTTGGCATTTGCTGGCGCAAATGCGCGTTTTAGCGACTGCTCCGATGCTAGCGCATCGGAGCAGTCGCTAAAACGCGCGATTCCGATACCACCTCCGAACGCAGAGAGTCGCCAAAACGCGATGCAGCATCGATACAGCCGCAAAATCGCCGATCGCCGATGCAAAAAGTAGCGTGTGTGCTTTGGCCCTTAAGGTAATAAAACCAACAAAAATATTGTACCGAACCAAACTTACTGTTCAAACGGCGAAATGGTCATATTGATTAAATATAACTAGGTATTTCACTTTTAAATTGAAACTGTACGAAGCGTGCGCACTTTGGAAGGTGTAACTTCAACTGAGCTACGTACGATTTTATTGCACATTGTTTTGTTCGTAGGGAATCCCATACATTTGAGTGTTTATAAACTAAAGCCAGTACTTTACGTCACTTCGAAGGTATGAAAGCGAGATTCTTTCTTGTGGGTTCATAATCATAATAACGTTCCCACTACTGAGACACAGGCCTCCGTAATCCACCACTCTGGTCCATGCACGCACGCTGGCTTGTGGGTTATATAAGGTGCTATAAAAATAATTATCTGCCACGGCTTCAATGGGAGACAGTATTTTGTATATACACACATCAACAGAATCTAGGGATATTTTATATTTCATCAAATATCTAAAAATCTATGAAGAATTTTCTGTTATAGTAAATGGAAGAATGATAGGTTATTTTAAGGTCTTTAATAAAAAATAAAAATCCTTCCGTGATTTTTTTGTTTTAAATAAAAATGTTATTTTTTTTTAATCGCCGTAGAAAATTAGTATGATAAAAAACTTCATTTCTTCCTATAACACTATTAATTATAATTGAAAAAATCTTATAAAATCTAATTATTAATAATCAGTGTTGCCACCTCTTACATTAATTACACATCGACATCGATAGTTCATACTTAAAATTAAATTTTCAATGTCTTGCTGCGGTATGAGGTCCCATGTTCTTTGCAAGTGTTCGTAAAGTTGTTGTTCCGTCGTCAAATTTGGCGGGAAATCTCTCAAGGCTTTTCGTTACAACATGTCCCAGGCATGCTCGATAGGATTTAAGTCGGGTAACTGGGCAGGCCAATCCAAAACTTGTATATCGTGGTCTCGGAGAGCGGCCGACACCAGCCGCGCCGTATGGGAAGGAGCATTATCGTGCATGAGTAGAAATTCCTGGCCCATTTGGATTCTGTGTGGGACAATAACATGCTCTACTAACTCCTCGTGGTATTTTTGTGCAGTCATGCTGCCTTGGATCCAAACGAGCTGGGTTCGTCCGCCAAGACGAATTCCTGCCCACACCATGATTGTCCCGAATTGGTATGAGTGGACTTTCTGAGGGTGCCGTAGACGGCTAACACTCCCTGGAGTTCTCCAAACGCGTGTTCTTCGCGAATCCGGATTAATGTCCACCAACACTGCTGGAGCATGCCCAGCATTCAACATAAATATTAAGTACAACTTTTATTTATCATTTTAGTAAGTTTCATAATTGTAATCGATTACCAAGTCGTTTATTAAGGTGCAAGTATAACTTTTATTTGTCATTTTAGTAAGTTTCATAATTGTAATCGATTACCAAGTCGTTTATTAAGGTGCAAGCAACACTGTAATTAAGCTTGGCATTTTTGATGTCTGGCAATACTCGAGCTCTCTGCATTCATGCTTCCAACCGGCAAGTCCATTTTTTTTCTACTTTTGTAAATTCTAAGTAATAAATTCAAATCTTTCCACGCATGAGTTTTTATTAAACAAAATCCATTAAAAAAAAAAACATTTGCAAACTGCGGAATGCCATGTTCCATTTCCATTATCAACTGGAAACTTGTTCAACAAAGTAAACAGTTCAACATTAACCCTAAAAAACTGCTACAATAACTAACCCTTCGTATTTCACCTCAATAAAATACTTACAAGGATAAATTTAGCAACACGAAAGCAGTTCAGAACGGTTCAGACTCGTTCAAACCGGTTTGAGGTGTTTTTTTTTTAATATTTTATATTCCTAGTTCAAACAGCACAATTTATTTAACTGCAGAGTCAACAGGGCGAAACGGAACACTCGCTTACACATGAATCAGAACCCGGTATCTAGCGAATGACGACAAATGTTGGCTTTGCTACTTAAAATGTTACTTTTTTATTCTAGACGCTATGAGAGTAGTTGAATTTGTAAAGATGTGTTTTGAAAGAGAAGATAGGAGATTCTTTTTCCGTATTTTATAAACGTGAAAAGGTTTGCTCTTTACATTTCTTGTATGGAATGAAAATTAATTCGAGTCGTGTACCACAAATACTTTTGAACGATACTCATAACACTCAGAATCACGCCCGATGAGGATCTTATCCGACAATATTAAAATGTTAAAACAACTATCTCACATAACAAACTAGACAGTTTGAAATTAGTGCTTCATAAAAACCTTTTAGTTAACCATCATGATTATATAGAAAATGTATTGTTGTTGATTAAAACAAAAATCAACAACAATACAGTAGTTCAGTACCGGTTTTTTGCCGCACAAAAATATTACCAACTTTTAAGACTAACCAGTCTACCATCCGTTCAAATATAGCTGTACCAAATGGACAATCTTTCGCAGCCGCCACATACCGTGTTCTTGGCATATGAAATCGCGCGAGCCATCGGGCCGTGCTATAATGTTGCCATAGATCAGCGCTAAACGCTCCTCGCGGTGCCATTCATAAGTTGTATGATAAAACGCCACTTTGGCCGCCCCAGAAACTTTCCCCTCAAAGGAGGGATATTTTCGAGAAAATTTAAATCCAAACCCGATTGTATAAATTTTTGAACGCGTCTATTTTATAGTGGTCACCTTTGGGATTTTAATTTGGATATTTTATATATTAACGCGTGTTGCTAACCAGTTTGTTGTAAAGAACATTAAAATAATAGAGGCTGAAGAATAAGTTTTCAGTAAATTAGGTGTCAATTATCCTAAAGTTCGAGGTTAGACGACTGTTTGTGATGAGTTCGAACACCACCCGTTGCTTAAGGCTGGCTTCACAGCTATCCGGGAGACCTCGATATCCGTGGGGAGACCCGTACGGGCTGTCAGTACGGGCGCCCGGAGTGGGAGCACATGTTAGGCGCTAGAACATCGTTTCACAGCGACGCGGCTTGATCCGTACACGACCCGCTCCGGGTTGAGCCCGTACAGCGCATCTGTCTCCTGCTAGCAACCGTATCGTACTGAATCATCGTTTCAGAGCACTGCGGGTACTATCCGTACGGGTCTCCCGTGTACGGTCGGCCCATACGGGTCTCCTGGGACAGCTGTGAAACCAGCTTAACAGGCATGTTTACTAAAGCCGATATTGACGCTTCACTAATTGTTCATTTTTGCCTTTTATTCGGCATTTTTCACTCGGAGTAAAACATCTCGTATTCAAAAACGTTCAAAATCTAGCCACAGTCTCATCTCGGCGACTAACAAATGTCAAAAACTTGTCAAAAATGTAGTTTAATTAGAGAGGTATTTTTGCCAGATTGAAACTGACATCAGACTGTGAACGTTCTTAAAATTACGAGAATAGGCTCTCCAAACCACAAAATGACCCAAAACTGAAAAATTACTAATTACCTAGTGAACCTATCCAAGTATGTTGCATTTCGGTATTCGAAATTTTTCGCTCACCTACCGAATAAGTGAAAGAAACAGATGATGCTCACTGCGTGAACATGCGTGATCCATCGCCACCCGTTCGATGGCCACCCCGTTCGATCGCCACCCGTTCGATCGCCACCCGTTCGATGGCCACCCGTTCGATGGCCACCCGTTCGATGGCCACCCGTTTCGATGGCCACCCGTTCGATGGCCACCCGTTCGATGGCCGCGCGGTCGATCGCCACGCGGTCGATCGCCACGCGGTCGATCGCCACGCGGTCGATCGCCACGCGGTCGATCGCCACCTGTTCGATGGCCACCCGTTCGATCGCGACGCGTTCGATCGCCACGCGGTCGATCGCAACCCGTTCGATCGCCACCCGTTCGATCGTCACCCGTTCGATTGCCACCCATTCGATCGCCACCCGTTCGATCGCCGCCCGTTCGATCGCCACCCGTTCGATCGCCACCCGTTCGATCGCCACCCGTTCGATCGCCACCCGTTCGATCGCCACCCGTTCGATCGCCACCCGTTCGATCGCCACCCGTTCGATCGCCACCCGTTCGATCGCCACCCGTTCGATCGCCACTCGTTCGATCGCCACCCGTTCGATCGCCACCCTTTTTCCATCGTCATCCGTTCGATCATCATCCGTTCGATCGCCATACGTTGATGTCCACCGCGCACAGGATGGATGGAACGCAGTATATAAAGTATATTTTTGCTCCGTTGGTGGCTGTATGGCATTCCAGTGGGAGGATAAATAAATAAATGAACATTAATTCCTAATTCATTTTTTCGGTGTTGTATGAACGTGGAATGAAACAAAAATGAACCTTCAATCGAGTAAAGCGTCTGATATCGATCTTTAGTAGTATTTTTGTTATTTCATAAGCTTTATTGGGTGATCCAGTAAGCTATGGTATGTTTATTGTCTGCAATCTTCCTTTTTTATATACAGGATTATGTTTGTCACGCATATTTATATATCTTTGTATGTGGGGGTTCTTTAACCTTCGAAGCATCCTAAAGACTGGATTGATTTTAATAAATGAGGTTACCATCGACTCGTTTAAGTCGTGTTATGTAAGTTAGGTTTTGTTTTTATGAAATCAAAATGGCCTATTGTATATGTCAATAAGAATGCCTTGAATAAAAAAAACCGAGTGTGCTTAAGACCACACGACTGAAGTGAAACTTCAAACGTATTTGGAAGAGAGAAAGAAAATGTGCGCACGCACTGCTTTCTCTTGCTTATATCCCCCACTCAACTCCCGTTCGCCTCGCTCGATCACACTTTTCGTAACGCATTCGCCAGCTTACTCCCCTAGTCAAGCGTGCGTAAAGAAGTTTCACTCCAAAAATTGTGTTCAAAACAAGGCTGAAGACGAATTAAAAACTATACCACACGAAAAATGAAAATATCCAAATACGACTGGTAATCTCTGCTTTCCAGATAAGCATTTTTATAGTCATACCGTTAGTAGGTATAACCCTCTTCTCTCTTTACTGGTTAGCGATTGTTTTAACACAACGTATAGTAGTACCATTACTGCTTCTATCTATACCAACGAGAAGACACACGAAACTCTATTAATTGGCCGGAACACACACACAATCTCATCAGTATTCACCCGTAAAAACCGTAAACAATCTCCGTAAACATTAATAACCAATATTGTTTGCAAACACAGTTATTTACGGTAATGTGCGATGACCATGTAATTAAAATATAGTGGTGTTGGTTGATCCTTAACCTGTTCGGCGGCTGATATAACGGATCAAGTTGTATATTGAATTTTATACATTATATAATAAAGTTAAGGCTGAATTTGTTGCTTTATAAAACAACCCTTCAGGGTTTCATATTCAGATTGAATTTCCAGATTAGGTACGATTTGGAAATATAATTTAATACACATCAGTTGGTTGACGTTACTGCTGAAAACGAGTAAGGATTACATAATAATTACCAATTATTTATTTATTTATGAAATAATTATTTTAAATTTGAAATAATTATTACTTTATAACCTCTCTTGGTTACTTATGGAGGAAACTGACACATAAAAGAAAAGAGTACATGCATATAAGTGCACGATTTTTTTGGATGATATGTTAGGAACATATTACGAGAAATTTCAGTACATGTGACCAACCGCTCGCGCTTTCCGCATTGTTGGCTCGTTTGATTTCGTGCATTAACTTAATATTATTAGCATGTGACGTGAGAAGATAATGAATGACACTCGTAATGCGGTGACACGTTTGGGTACCAATTTTTTGAGTAACTGATTTATTTCGAGCTGAAACTTGCCAATTCCCAGAATGTCCAATTTGCAGAATGTCCAATTCGCAGAATGACCAGTTCGCAGAATGTCCAGTTCGCAGTGTCCGGTTCGCAGAGTATCCAGTTCGCAAAATGTCCAGCGGTCGCCAGAATGTCCAATTCCCAAAATGTCCAGCGTTCGCAGAATGACCAGCGTTCGCAGAATGTCCAGCGGTCGCAGAATGTCCAGCAGTCGCAGAATGTCCAGCGGTCGCAGAATGACCAGCGTTCGCAGAATGTCCAGCGGTCGCAGAATGTCCAGCGGTCGCAGAATGTCCAGCGTTCGCAGAATGACCAGCGTTCGCAGAATGTCCAGCGGTCGCAGAATGTCCAGCGTTCGCAGAATGACCAGCGTTCGCAGAATGACCAGCGGTCGCAGAATGTCCAGCGGTCGCAGAATGTCCAGCGGTCGCAGAATGTCCAGCGTTCGCAGAATGACCAGCGTTCGCAGAATGTCCAGCGTTCGCAGAATGTCCAGCGGTCGCAGAATGTCCAGCGGTCGCAGAATGTCCAGCGGTCGCAGAATGTCCAGCGTTCGCAGAATGACCAGCGTTCCCCCCATCAATCACTAATTGAATCAAGTAACCAATTAACCAATGCTTTAATCAAAAATGTTAATTACTGAAAAGTTATTGTTTACGTACAGCGAAATCTGTTTTTTATAGCAAGTACTAACAAGCAACAAACCGCGAGCGCACGTCCTCGGTCAGCTGTTATTTATCAGCACATAATGACATTTCAAGTGTAACTATACAGACGCTATACCAAGTTTAATAGTAAGGGGGCATGTCTATATTGTGCTAAAACATTTGGTGCTTTCTAATAGTAATATCAACATCACCATCTCTCGAGGCTCTCGTTAGGCGGTTGGATCAAGGGCCCGATTCAGAAAGCAGTAATCTTCGATACGGCTCGCATCGTGAGGAGGTTCCTGCCTGGAGCCCTAAGAAAGCAGTGCTCTTCGATAGCTCGCATAGAGGAAATTCCTGTTTCTGGCTATCGGTTGAAGAGAGGTGGTCAGGTCATATCTTACCTGCTCCGCATGGATGATTTGAAACTTTCTGCCTCCAACATTTCTGAATGATAGAGCGCCGTCAGGATGGAATTCGGTGAGAACAAATGTGCATTGATGCATGTAAGCGAGGGCAGATTCTAACTTTCATCTTTAGCTAAAATAACGCTACATCAGCTCTACGAGACTATAATGAAATATTGATAAGAGTAGAGAGTAGATTTAAACATCTTTAGCAACAAAGTCTACCTACCTCGAAGAGGTAGTTAGAGATGTAACTCCGATGTAAAACTCAGTGAGTTCGTATCAGGGCGAGGCTCTTGCCATTAACCGTGCACAAAATAATCCAGACTAACTTGTTCGATCTATCTATATAAAACTAATAAAAATAAATCATTCCCACAGTCACACTTCTACAGTAAACTTTCTGCTAATAAAACTCTTCAACAAAAAGTCACACACGGAATCGCGTTCCAAATTAAATAGCAATCCTAACTAACGAAACTGAGTTGAAAACTTCCCCTAAGCAAGAACGATTCAGTTGTCACTGCTGCAACTGAAGAGAATCCATTAATCCAATTTGTGGAGTCAGCCAATCGTAGGAACTCCTTTATTGGATTCCTCGGGACAGACCTCGTCAGCCACACTGTTTGTTGGCAAACATCTTGATCGCGGTATAAAAATCTTTGGAATTCTTTGGGTTTCTGGTGCATTGTTTGGAAGGGTGTTTAAACATTGTTTTTGTTTGTCTTTTATAATAATATGATGTTTGTATCATATACTTTGATAGTATACTAATTGTTAAAATATGGTCACTGACTGGCCGAAAAAAGTATCAATCGATATTGCCACAAAAAATATGATAAACACAAATATTAAAAAAAATAACATACCGTGCTAAAATCACTGAAATAACTTTATTCAGAGCCCGTGACATTAAGGGTAAGGCCTGAAAGAGAATTATAATGAACCGAGCATGCCCCTTTTCACGTGTATGTACTTAACAACTGAAAAATAATGACTTTCATTGCTCTTGGGTTTACACACGTGAAAGTAATGGGTATAGAACCCTAAAACATTGGTGGCTGTACGGATCATTTGTTTAAAATATCTTTACTTTTAAGGACTACTTTAGATTATGAATTGTTGAATAATTACGATCATTTGCTTAGAGATTTGTTTATTGAAATTTCCTTTATTTCATTATTTACATATAAATTATATTTTTAAATATTAGAATATAAAAACATTTAAAAATATAAAAAATAGTAGTCCGCCGGTGTCGGGAGCAGGGTCCAAGCTACCGGTGGTTAGGGCTCCAGAGACAGGAACCTCCTCACAATGAAATTATTATTATTGAATTTGCATGCCAATTTATGGCCAAATGTATCAATGCAGTTACAATTTATATGCCTATCATTTTTACCGCATTTACTGCAAATAAACGACTTTGACTTTGAAGAAGTCTCGGGACATTTGCAGCGTGTTAAACTTTTAGATTGGCAAATGAGTAATTAATTATTTGCTGTCGGAGCCTTGGCATTTAATGGCCGATACTGTAATTATAGATCTAAATAAAATATTAGATCTGAGAATAATCTACGAGACTCATTTTCTGGAGCCAGAAGCTATTCAGCTACAAGACCCAGAAACACCTGGATTACTCAATATCCCGTATGGCTCAAATGTTTTAGGTTTTCAAAAACTAAATCCCTAAATCAGTTTCAACTTCAGCCAGAAATCGAATGTCTATATCTATTCCAATTTCATCGGAAATTCCGCCTTCGTGGGAAATCAATAACGAAGGGTCTATTGCAAGTGAATTGGTGGTATTCCCTTCAATTTTCGTCATGATGTATTTTGAACAAGAGCAAGGATTTTCCAGAATCGATGTAAACCATACTTAGACACAAATAAGGAAAGGTTAATTTTACAACGGAATTTACCCAATAGCCTAAATTGAAAGTATTCAAAAATTATACTTAGGTACCACTAATATTTTCCTGGCCAAAATATATTTAGAGCTAAATTCGTCTGTATTGTACATTAAGCCGTTATGGCCGACTAGGGACTAGCCTCGTTGGAAAACCAGAGGTCCGACCGTTGTGGGCTTGTAATAAACTAATGAGTTTTCATACCTTAAAACTGGCTATAAATTGTTTTGAAAATAAAATTACTTAGGCTATTATTTAAATTAGATTTTTGTTCTTTTAATTTTTTATGGCAATTTTTTTATAATTTCTTTGAGGGTAGGTAACTGCGTACTTATAACAGAGGTATGCCGTTTAATAATTTTGTAAGTATACGAAATAGGTTGCAGAAGCATGCAAGACTGAATCTGTGCTGATCAGAGGGGCAGTTCTTGTAATATTAAAAACGTTGTTTAGTCTCAATCTATCAAAAATATAAGTTCCTTAAATTTTTTACAAGTTTTTGATATTGATTGTCGCTGAGATGAGATTGCGACTAGATTTTGAACGCTTTGTGTCGGAGTTCCATATTGTCGAAATAAAATCTTGTCGACACTATTATTATTATTATTTCGACACTATGGAACTCCGACACGTCTTTATTTCGACAATACTTTAGTTCAAAATACCTTAAGTCCGACACTACTGTATTCCAACAAGGCGTTTCTTCGACATTACTTAACTAGGAAAAGATGCGACTTCGACGAAATGCTTCTTCGACAACAATGGTACTCAGACATGAGTCAGTTTCGACGTACTCTACTCCGTCTCTCTCAGTCTTTGTAAGAGCAAAATTTACAAAAATTATTCTTCGGATAAAGATAACTAACATTCCCATAGTGCAATATTAACTATTTAATATCAATTATCTTTATTTTGTACACACATCAAACATAACAATACAATTTAACATCCTTTTTATATATATACCATCTCCCTTATCATTCTCATGCAAGCTTAGCTTCGAAAACCACCCCGTTTTCAAGCACGTTCTGTTATCACGATCCAAGTAACCCTCACACGGCCTCCTTAAGAGGAAACTCAGTATATTTATGGTGACAATGGGTCGTAAACGAAAGCCGACTGCAACACAGGCCGCTAACGAAGCGAACTGTCCGGGGAAATCAGACCGTTTTTATTAGCTTACCGCATAAATCGTGGTCATTGGAACCTATTAAGCGTGTATCGTAGGGGAATTAAGTGGTAATCAGCTTCGTGGGAGTAGCTTCTTTTTCCTTGTGTTTCAGTTAAATATTTCAATTGCCTATTGTTAGCCGGTAGTTATAGTATAGGTACACTCGCTATAAGGAGCGCCACGTTAATTGTCAACTAAACTAAGTTTATTACGAGTAGTCTGTGCATACAATACGCAATTGCAAGCAAAGGATATGGTATGAAGTAGTGATGATGAAGGGATGCGTGAAGAAGCCTCCTCGTGTAGCGCAGTTTGTTCCGCCAGTTACTCGACTGAACCGAGCGCCCGGCGCATCCTGGACAGTCACACCCGACACATTATTTGACTGGCCAATTGCTCCCTTGCGGTGGTAGAACTAACGTCCACCTGTTTGCGACCACCCTCCCACCGGAGTCCGGCGTCAAGCAGCCTGCTGTGTTTCGTCGATGCGTGAGAGTTCCAGTGCCTTAGGCATCTTCTGGGCACGCTCGTTCCATCATAGACCGCATCCATCGCTTTCCATCTGGCGTCACCGAGGTCAAGAGCGCCCATTCAGTAATAAAAAAAAATATCTCTATTCTACGAAGACAAAGCGTATTTTTTTTTCGTCCTTTATTTGACATGATGTCGTGTATTTGAATTAAGATTGTGGAAAAATCTCTTAATGCTTTCTACTGTGGTCATGCAACGCGAGCAGAAATAATTCCGGCGTGATGAACAATAGTAAATTGGACACTATTAATTACAATGTTCATCCATATTTTTGCTAACTAAAACGACTAACCAGAAAACTAAGGCCTTCCTACAAATAGCAGTCCAGCCGTCAGTTGTGCTTAGTTAACTACTTAAACATACTTAGTTGGTGCTTAGCGTTACTTAACGACTACTGGACGGGAAAAAAGCGGACCTCTTGTGGTGAAACTAAGTCGAAACTACTTAACTATTTATTGTATATGCCTTTGAAGTCCGTATGGGTCGTCGTATCTTCATACTTGGATGGCGGAATGATTAAATTACTTATAAATGCTCAGTGCTGCGGAAAATATGTGACCGTTTATGCTCTAGCTAGGTCGCTAGAATGTAATATTATAACTTTGCTGCTGAACATCATGATACTCGTATTCAAATAATTGAGTCTTTGGTCAACTGGACCCACTCGAACTGGACCCGCGGCTCCAGTCGACCAAATCAAATTTTGAATTGGTCAACTGGACCCACTATGACGCTTATTATGATTGACACATTTGTCGCCGCATACGCTTCAACAAACTGTCGTTGCTGAGCGAGCACAGCGGACTATCTCAGAGGCGGTCTCCAGACTGTTGCAGGCTGGCTTGAAGGAGATTCTGTGCATGATGCTTCTTATAGCACTCACAGGATGAGAATTATATAATTTTTGTCAAGATCACTAGACGGTATAACCTAGGCACGTCATGTTTGTATTTAGTCTTTGAAATTCCTTTATTCCGTTCGTATCCGAATTCAATACCAATTCAGTGATGTAGGTACAAAACAAAAAGGAAAAATTCAGTAAAAACAGTTTTCAGGAATCCTACGAAAGCAAATTTAAAATAGTCTTTACCTTAGCCTTAGCATTTCAGGGCATAAACGTTCCCAATCTTATAAAATTTCATCTTTCAGGTACCCGAGCGAACTTTAGGGTTTTAATAAATGATAATATAAACGCTGCCAGACCTTGGAAAGGCTCTGTGGACGCATATACATATTTTGAGGTCAGGTAATTCAGGGTGGGTGAAATTTAATTTGTTATTATAAAACTCCTCATTGGGCTAGCGTCAACATTTTTGGGTGTTATTTGGAAGTTTTTGCACTTCGGAGTAAAAATGCCAACGTACGGTAGGATTTATAAGTTCAATTTTATCGAAATCAGCGATGTTTAATTTAGACTGTAATAAAATCATATTGTGATACTATTTATAACGGGTGTAAAAAGACACTAAACGCTGCCGGGAGTCACTTGTAGTTTTCGTCATTGTAATCATTTTTTGTACTGGACCATACCAGGGAACCTTGTGGTTACGGAGACGTTTTTACTAAAACAAGTTTTTAATGTTATTATTGTTTTATTTTAATATTACACAACTTTAAATACCACGACCCCTGTACCGCCGTAAAAAAATGTTATCATTTGATTGCATGTCCTTGAAAAGATCAGTACAGCAAATAAGCCACCTATTTGGCAATGCAGATATATTGGCATTATAGGAAACGTGGCTGCGTCCTCACGACCTGAATTATATGCGGATAAAGGATGTTAGGCCACGCCCTTGTAAAGTATGCGTATCCGACTCTAAAGTCGGATACGAATACTTTGCATGGGCGTGTGGTTGAGAATTGTGTAGGTGAGCAGTTGCAATTTTTACCGCAGGATATTTTTGGCGTAGTAAGACGTATGATGCGTGGTAAATCTGCGGGTCATGATGACCTGATCGACCATTGAGCACTTGTTTCATGCAGGAAAATTGATATACGTCAAAATATGTTTACTATTCAATTTAAATATGTTTTAAGTACTTCTTACCCGAAGCCCTTAAGAACAATGATGATAAAACAGGGGATCTCAATTCTGCTACCCACTCTAGGAACTGTCCTGGGTAAAGTGTTGGAACGTTTTGTCCAGCCCTTACTGTTGAAAAGTGCTAGAGTAGATGATGCTCAGTTTGGTTTCCATCCTGGTTTATAGGCACTTTGTGAACTGTTAAAAAAGTCGTAACACCTCGGTTTATGCATGTTTCTTGAACCTGAGTTGCGCATTTGATCTGGTGAATTATAATATCGGTAGATGGGGCGACGCGCAATCTAGCGATTATAGGTTAAAATGTGGCGTACGTCAGGGGGGACGGACTTCTCCGGACCTTTTCAATATCTACGTGAATGGTCTTATTGAGGAGCTGAGAAGGGCAGGTATCGGATGCTACATAGGCGGCGTGTGCTTTAATAATATAAGTTCTGCCGATGACATGATCCTCTTGAGCCCCTCAATAAGAGCTCTCACGCAACTAGTGGGTATTTGCGAGCGTTATGCCATAATATATATTGGTCATATTAACCCCCATGGCCCCATTCGGTCTTTCCAAGTGCCGGTCATTTTGACTATGGCAAGCAACGTGTTAAAAACAATAAAAATCGCCGTCAGCTGAATGTATAAAATGCCTTTATTTTGCAAAAAAAATACATGATCATTTACGACTGATATTCATTCCCCTTACTTCCATGCAGCTGACTTATTTTTACGTCGAAGATTCCAAAAATCATCCCAGAAGCTTTTGCGCGGTATGAAATCACTTTTAATATTTTACAACTTTGACATGTTGTAACTTTAGATTCCTCGTTTGGATGCGACGTTGAGTATTAAACAACGACTAGAAGTAAAATGTATTCGGTATAAAATCGGTCGCATAAATTTTAATAAACTTTGTTATTATAAACGATAGGCCTTAAATTCCACGAAAAGCCAGTATACCTACAGTTAACTCCAATAACAAGTTTAAGAAATACGACAACAGACAACAATAAAATTCAGCGTAATTATAAGGAATAGTCGCAAGTAAGCAGTAAATTCAAGGCATAAGCACCATTCATACAAGACACATTTTGACGCACTTTTAAGTTCCTAACATACCAAAAGGTTTAAAAAAAAATACCATTTTGACCTTTAAATACAATGTCCATTATTTTATGGCTCTGTAATAGCTTCTTAAGCTCATACATACGTACGCATATTTAGCAAGGAAATACAACCTCCATCTATCTGTAACAAATAATTATTTTCCTTTGCTTTCCAATGCCGCATGAGTATGTTGCGAACTACGCATCACACTGACGTCACGCATAATCCTGCATCGCGCATAGAGTTAAAACATCCCGAGTTCCCGGCATCAATCGTCGGGCAGTTGCCCACCAGACACGATACGCGTCTGGTCGGAGGATCGTCCCTTTTCTTTGGAGGTTGAGTTAAATATACACCGTTTTTCGCATGATATACATGTCGCATCCGTTCATTCGTTTGACTATTCGTAACGCCAACGCCATCTAGCGGCGTTTGACAGAGTCTAGCCTGAGTTCGTGGGGAGTACAAGAGAGCGTGCAGCGAGGTGTAGCGGCCCTCTTGGACATCGGACATCATACGAACAACATGTGCTCAGAAACTCCCGCGTTCCGTATCTGCTTGTATCGTATACCTATAGTGTGTGATTTGCTAGTGTGATTAATTTGTTCGTGAAATTATTATCTGATTTGAACTGCAAACCGTTTTTTTATTGCGCAATAACCAACACTATATCTACAGTAACGAGACAGACATGCCTTCTCCGTTATACATAAACTTCGACCAGATGTTCGTACCATGGAAATAAGCATTTTTCATTATGGACACATTAATGAATTCTTATTTTTCATTTTTTGTTAACTTTTATACAAACCAAATACCTTGACGTAAATCACCCAATATGCATGCCTCTTTATCCGAATTGGCAACGTCGTATTTTCATTCCTAAGATTTGGCGGGCTGAAACTTGTCAAAACTAAGTTAAGACCTTTTTTTACTGCATAGTTAAATTAAATTTCATTAAATGAAATTACAAATGTCTTTGCAACGAAGCCTTTTCAAGTACTACTTCCTTTGTTAGATTTAATTTGTAAAAGCTATAGAAGCGTTTGACAAAGTTTATGGATAACGTGAAGAACACGGTGTATATGTTGTATTTATATATACATGTGTGACGGAGAAGGTACGCGTCTCTCGTTATTACCTATCAGCCATATTTTAACTACTGTGGGCCGTACTATGGGTATAGTTGGTTTGCAGTTCAAATCAGATTGTAATTTACGAACAAGTTAATTACACTAGCGAATCAGACACTGTGGGTAAACGACACAACGATACGGAACGCGAGACAGTTTCTGAGCACATGTTGTCCGTACGATGTCCAATGGTTAAGAAGCTGCCACACCGTTGCTGTAGTTGCTCTCGTCGACTCCCATGATCTCAGGCTAGACTCTGTCAAGCGTCGCCTGGCGCTGGCGTCCCGAATAGTCAAACGAATGACTCCGACATATAAATAAATGAACTCATCTTGGCCAAAACGAACCTTTCACGTTCTCAAAAGTCACATCCAGTCGTCAAATCCCATGATTATCGGGAATATTCGGGAGTATTCGTTAGGTATGCACAGCGTCGGTTCTCGGACGCCCCGCGACTGACAACTTCGTATCCATTATTTTATACAAATTGAAATGTCAGCGGGCTGATTTGACTATCGTGTTTTCCAGATGGTAGGGCCAAGTTTTTCTTCTACCTTCTACCGGACTCTGTCGAAAATGACAATGAATGAAAATGATTTCGACACTGCGTGTGATTTAATGAGTGCCCGTCATGTTTGGAAAATGATATGTGTAATGTTTTGGTGGTTATATTTATTGATACACCGCCTATTATAAGATGAAGCCTATACGATCCAGGTTCTCGTATTGTTCTTGTAAAATACCGTGTTTTGTGTAGGCAGAGGTAAATATGACATGCAAGCTCGCTAAAACGTATTTTTTATGACATTGAAATAACAATTTTGTTCCACTGTAACGTTACGCTGCGTTTTACTTTATAATACCTAAAGTTCTGTCGTTTTTTTCAAGTTTCTCCATAAAAGCCTTTTAAAACCTAAATACTTAATGGTTTTGACAAAGTTTTTATTGAGTACCTAAGTATTTTTCTAAGATAAAGACACGTGTATACAGAGTCGCTAAGAAACTCGTTTGATATTATTTCACATGAAACAACAAGGTATTTTACGAAAATAATCACGAGATTTCCTTCGTAAAAAATAATCTTCAAAGCCATTATCAATTCTCGAATAACAAAACATTTTATGTTTACTTACAAATACTAACTTCAAGTACCCATTTTTGCAACTTCAAATAAATATATATAATTATGTCCATAATCGAAAATCCATCGAATTGTTATTGAAACAGTTCCGCTTCTTCAAAATGAATTACCGTCGTCTTATTTCCCGTCTAGGTTTTCTCGTCCATTTTACAGATTGAAAGTCGTAGATAACAGTTTGATTTTATAGCGCCGAGTGGACGGTACCGATATGTCTTAAAATTTTAAGATTAGAAATTGTGGTGGAAAATATGATTGGCTTTAAAGTTAGCGGAGAGTTGGGTGTATGAAATGTTGGGCATTATTGTATAGTGCCTTGAGTAGAAAATCTATGTTGGTTCTGATTTTCCCATACTTCGTTTTGTTTACTTTCTAGAACTCTGGGCTCCATCATCTCGAGTCTTATCGTATACTCCTATTCACGTGTGCATTTTTAGCCGTCCATAAAAAATTGCACAGCCATCAATCAATCAAATTGTGTGGGCAGTTGAGTTATCGCCGACACAAAGATTGTATAATTATAGTGAGTGACAAAAATGTTGTCCGTGTAGCACTAGCAATTGAGATCTCTTATTTTGGAAGTTGAGTATGTACTTCCAAATTAAACGAGTAATTTCAATACCAGCTGGTAATAAAAAAACCCATTACTTAAAACAGCAGCGAATGATATCACTATATGAAACCTGTTAGAAAACACTGATATTGCGAGTATAATTGGTAAAAATATAAAAAAGAATGACAAGCAGCCATTTTTTACAAAGCAAGTCTCAAGAAAATTACATTGTAAATAAAACAGGAATACGAAGAATAACAGAAATAAAGAAAGACAATAATGTTTGCACTCCTTTTATTATCTCATCACTTGGATTTAAAGCAATGATCCACGATCAAATTCTTACAAATACAAACTATAGTTAGGTATATAAACTTAGAGGTAACTGTACAGTTTTGTAATGATCAGACTCTTATGCGTTGTCGTATAAACGGGTTTGAATCAAACCGATGTTTGTTTTTATTTTGCGAGAAAGTTTATCGCGAGGTTATTACAAAAAACAACAATTTGTGTGGTAAAGCAACCATCGTCTGCAGAAAACAAACAATAAAATTCACAAAAAAACAACTGAGTTTATCTTACCAATACCATTGGTAACTTTGTTGCAAAACCTTGCAACTAGATAGATGAAAATTGACAATACATAAAAGCTGTATTTTTTTGATAATTTTACTATTAGTATATGTCTTATTAGTTTCTAGAATCGAGTTTCAAGGAAGTCCCAACACTATGAAGGACCTAATTCACCATAGTACCACAATTACATCTCTAGTCCCACAACATATTCGCTTCGAAATATTGCGGGCATCCATAATGTTCGATATCGATGATTTTTAAAATTCAAACATGCATTGGTCAGAAAATGTAATCAGTACAAATTGTATCTTTGTAACACATCTTTCCTCGTATACTATATTATTACATAATTTAAATGCAAATATGGGGATAAAAATGTCAAACTTATTTTATTTACAGCTATAAAATTGATATGTTAGACATTATCTTCTTTGTAAATGCTAAAAATCGAGTCTAGGCCAAAACTTAGGCAAACTTTTCTTTCGCAGATATTTCTTTCTTTGCTAATAGAATATAAGCTAGAAATGCTTAGTTACAAAAAGTTACAAGAACAACAAAAACATTGAAGAAAACATGTACGTTACATGGTACGAAATCGGTAAAACATTGATGTGATTAAAAAGGAACTGAAATTGGTACGTACTAACAATATTACCTATGTATGAAACGTAATTAACAGCTGGTACACACATTATTAACTGAAAATTGGATACAGAGCTTTAATCTTAATATGATGTGTTAAATCAATCAAATCTATATATGTATTTATGGTATTTTGTAAAACCTGGTGTTTAATCTAGCCTCATGACTTTCACCCGTAAAAAAACCTCTACAAAGCGGTAAATTCAGTAGAAAAGGTTGATAAAGGAACAGTCAGTGGGTCTTTGTCTACATTTTTATCTGCATTAGCACCTGGAAGTGACCAGGTGGAACTACCAGCAGCTGTTATTCTGGGACCCATATTATCATAAGCAGATTTTAAGAAACACGTTCTACTTCTTCTTGGGAGTGTGGCACCACCTCCCAAGAGGTCCGGGTACTCATCACCATGTCCAGCCACTTGGACAGAAATAAATATGTTACCATATGGAGCTGGTAAAGCAAACTCTGCAGGAGGTGGAGGAAAAGAACCGGGTGGTCCTTCTATCGTGATTTGTACAGGTTCTAAGCATCTTGCATCATCAGATTCCATAGAAATGGACCTATCCAGCATTTCAAAGCCATAAGCAGACCCTAAGTCTCCACTTGTTCTGTCACAACTAACTGCTAAAGAAGTATCCAATAGTTTCTTTTCTTGATCAGTGAAACTTCTACTCGGCGGCACTCTTCGACGCTTGGTTTTCCAGCAAACACATGCTGATATAAACCCTGCGGTGGTCATGGTTAGCAGTGAACCACCTATTAAAAAAAACGTTGAGTAGTCGGGTGCAACTCGCGCCGTCGCTGTCCTAGCTTTAGGCAGAAACAGAGTGAGATAAGCATTGGCCTCTCCTACGGGACTTTTAGCACTACATTTCCACTCTCCCGATAAGTCACTAGTCACATTCGTAATAGTCAAATTGACCCACTGCGCACTTTTATTTAAGAAATCATCGTTATATTCGTCAAAATTTTCTAACTGGTACTTATTGATCATAATATCACTGTGTTTGTCCGTACTGTTGTTTATTTCTATGTGGTGAAACGACCACGACACTGTAGGCTTTGGGTCTCCTCTGGCAAAGCAGCCAAAAGATAATTCAGCTCCAGTCTCTGTTCTTATAACTGTTGGTGATGATGTTGCAGAAGGTGGGCAAACAAAATCATCCCTTTTTAAAACTCTCCACGACATTTCTGCTTTCTTTTCTGGTCCTCCGCAAAAGACCTCTTCATTCCCTAAATTACTATTTAAAAACCAGTCGTGGAACTCCCTTAATCGACAATCACAGTACCATGGATTGTCTGATAGTGTTAGAGTTTTTAGTACCGGGAGATTAAAAGTGTCTTGATGGAGATATGATAGTAAGTTTTGATGTATATTGACGGTTTCTAGCGCTTGAAGATTAACAAATGCAAATGGATGCACTGTTCGAAGTTTACACCGCGATATTTCCAGTTTCTTTAAATGTTTCAACAGAGGGAATTGCTCCGCGACTAAAACGCTCATAGGGTTATCGTTAAGGATCAACAACCTTAGGCGCTCGGCGCCTTTGAACGTGTCAGGTGATAGTAGGAGGAGTTGGTTTTGGGACAGATCCAGTTCTATCAATATTCGTAGATCTCGGAACGCATTTGCATGTAGTGATTGCAAACTTGTTAAACTGAGGTTCAAGCGTTGAAGATTTAACAGACCTATATTCACAAAAGCATCTTCTTCTAGCTTCTTTAAAGGATTTCCGTGTAGGTCTAAGACTTGAATGTCTGCAGCTAAGTTTGGAAGTTGTTTCAAGCCTGCTGAAACACACGAAGCAGTTTTCTTTCCTGAGGACCATTTGCAATGGCATTCTGTTATATGAGCGCAGTTGAGCCAATCGCTTCCAGCCTGTGCGAGGACGAAAATGAATGTCAAGTATCCGCTCCATGCTCGAATCATATCAGTCCGGCTTCTGTTTACCTGAAACGAAGAGAATTTATATTAAGTGATGGATAAAATAATATGTAAAGGTGGGTCTCATAGAATGCTTTTCATGGTGCTAGCTACCCAGAAGAACCCGTATAACATTAATCATGACGTTAAAACATTCGGGTATCAGATGTGGGAATATCCTTTCCATTTTGACTTCAGATTGGAACTTCGGAAAGTTAGATTAGGAGAGTGGGCGGTTCAATGCGGGCCGCTTACAAAATAGTGAAGCCTCAGGATCAGATAATATGGTAACTTGTACGCAAATTAGACATATTTTTTCTATAGATCGGTTTGATTTTACGCGTACTGGGAGCAAACAAGAGTTTCACTGTTTTTTCTGCAGTAATATTAAAATATATCTTTTCAGGATACTCTGCATTACGTACCTACGTTAAATTACTAAATGATGATACAGGGATATAATAGTGCAGCCAGATTAAATCGATTGTTTGACTACACTAAACTAAGATAACATAACGCGAGATAAAGTTGATCAAATTCATGCACGGTATTTAAAGCTTTGTAGGCGGGTGGTGGATCGTTTTATAATAAAATATAGAAAGCTTAGATAATTGTGTAGTGTTTCACGTGACGAAAATTGAAAAAAAAAGTTCCAATACTGTGAGAAAAATATTTTTCGTTATCAGTAGAGTACTATACTATCTGAAATTGCAGCACTTCAGGCATCGTCAAATTGGCACAGTTCAAACTATATGGAAAAACCATAATACTGAGCATGTTGCCAAGTTAAAAAAACATAATACTTTTTAGAGTTACTGCGTCATGAAAATACAACGTCTACAAAAATTTTACTCACTCATGAATATAAGTTAATGGTTAAACAGTCTAATTTATAATTGCGTACACTACATATTTAATACAAAAAAGGGACAGAAAGGACTGAACACCACTGTATTCAAACAGCAACCTCGACTGAACCCGATCGAATCATAAACTGTGACTGACCTACGTTAATTTAAATTCTATTCATTATTCCTTAACACTTAGTTATATACTAGAAGGTGGCATTCGAGGAACTAATTATTTGCAATACATATTTTAACCAGATTACGGTTGGCCCAAAAGGAGAGTAATGTTTTTGAATCGAGTGAAAAGGGGAAAGTATATTAATTAATTTGTATTAATTAGAGTATAAAATACAGATTAAATCATACACTTGGGAGATAACTATCAGTTATGTTACAATATTTTTGTTAATTTTTCTGCATACCACTTGTGTCTTCGTCATTATCTGAAATTATATTAGGAATGGAAAACCCAGAGTAAAGATATACCACAAAACATCAAGACAATGACATCGACTTAAATCCAAGGTTTCGCCAGATAGAAATAGTTCAACGGTGTGTCTAAAATATTACATTGGGGAGGGCATAATGAACATTGTCTCATATACGCATTGCAACGTTAAATAACCGAAACATTCCGTCCAAATCCAAGCTTGAGTCAAACAATGTCGTAGTAATATTATACGTAGATGTATATATAGACGACGTGATGACAGGTGCCACTACTTCATCTAGTTAAACGTTGAGGCCTTCACCCTACTCCAATTATTCCGTCCCGAAACTCCTCCTAACATATCAACAAAGGGTAACAAACGGTTGTACTAATTAATATTGGGCACTTAACCTCAGTATCGGCGCCTATCTGTTTTGTACGTGGCTACTGAAGAGTTTTGTTAATTAAACGGGGTCAAAGGAAATTCTAGGTCATATAGTACTTATACGCTACTATGTTTCCGCAACCAACCATGAAAGACAGGTAACACATATTTTTATTTATTATTTTATGAGCACTCTGGACGCCGTATTTTTGAGAGACTTCAAAAAGAATGAGGTTCTCAATTAAATTTTTTTTTTGCATGTGTTACGCGATATTTCCGGCAATTGTGGATCAAATTCAAAACTTTTAATTTTAATGGATAGGGTGGGTGTATGCCTCAGGGGTAGTCCCATATTTTGTTTAACTTTGCTTGTGCAATTTTTGAGTTAGCTTCAATAATATGTATTTTTTCCACTGGAAAATAAAAATAATAATAGTAGTTATTTATTTTTAGTTAATATATGATGTTGATGATGTTATAATAACTTCCTGTCACAGATATTTACGTAGCAAGTAGTGTTGTACGAATTTGTGTGGGGTACTGCAACTAAAATGCGAAAAATAAAATAAAAATGAACCAACGATTTCAAAAAAAGAAAAAACGTACAAACTGAAAAATAACTTTAATTTCTGAAGTTGGTGTCGAAAAACGAAAATGCGGAACCAAACCGACTTTCGAAATTAACTTTTATTTTTCACTATGTAAGTAGTGTTTTTTTTGGATGTCGGTTGTGTTTTTTCTTTTTTTGTAAAAATGTTTTTCTGCTACGTTTTGAAAGTTTGGATGTTGTTTTAATTCTATAAACTGATGTCAATTATTTAAAGGATCAGATTCAAAATCTCTACATTTTTTATGCGAGTGGTCCTATGTACGACTGCATTTATCAACTTTCCTTGTATCCTAGACTTACTATTCAACAACAATTGATTCAAAATATTCACAGGAAATTAATTTATTTGCACAACTTTATTAATGGCCTAATGATTTAATAAAAGCCCTGATAAATCTAGGAATTTGTGAAACATTAATGAATATTACGTGTAGTCGACGACTAAAAGCTCAGTTTCTCACTCTGTAAGCATAAATCTATGAATTGTGGCTTTTCGGTGAAGGGTACAGGCATAACTAACCATTTGGGAAGATATAGACAAGCAGGTATACACATGAGTCATGAACGTAAAACACAAAAGAATTACAACCGTATTTGTTGGATAATAAGTCTGTTTAACTTTAGACGTACTCGTAGGTCTAGGTACTGAATTTAAGGTGTCCCATTGTAACGATTTTCTATAGTGCCTGAGGTTTATCCCTAAAGGTGCTATCATCGGGAGCATTCGCCTGTAATGTAACGTTACAGATTCGAGCATTACATCAGTCAGGGAGGAAAATCGAGCATTACAACGCGCACCTTGTAATGACACAAAACGAGTATTACATCAGTGAAGGAGGAGAACCGAGCATTAAAATGCGCACCTTGTAATGATACAATGTGTAATACTTTGATCCAACTTGTAACATCATTGCGCTCCACTTGTAAAAAGGCAAATCTGTAATGGTACATTACACGCGAATGCTCGTCAGTCAGGGAGGTAGTAAAGTCGAATCTGTAATGTTACATTACACGCGAATACTCCTGGTGACGGAGCACCTTCACGTCAATCCATTACTGCCTATGTCCATACACAAAATACGCGCTTTGAAGTGGAGTTGCGGACACCAGGCCGAATACCTTTTACTACCTATGTAACTTTTCCAAGTACGTTTAATGTTTTTGATATCACTGAATTCTTTTCTTCTTTCTTCATTGTAAATGAGAGTATAGGTCACTAAGGTAGGTACTATGAATTATGTAGGTGATCCTGCGCTGGGGCTCTGTCTAGTATAGGGTCTCAGCATTATGCTGAGCGATGGTCATTTTGCGTGCATGAGACGCATGTTTTCCTGTGTTCTTTTTATGCGTCGTGTTTACCGCAAACTTTCTTTCTTATTTTCTTTTTTTTTTTGCAATTTGATTGTGTAATATTGTAGTGCACATTCATTTGGATATTCAAATTCAACAGTTCAAATTTTTACCTGTCTGAAGCTAAAGTGCAAGTGAGCAACTCAAAAATAAAATCTAAAACCCTTCAAATTAACTGATTCAATAAACTCTTCACAAGTAATCTTAAGAGCAGTTTAAATTCTCACATGCCTAGTAAATACTTTTACTTGATACGTCTACTTTAAAGTAACTAACCATTTAATTAAAAGTTTTAGTACAATTTTTATCTAGCAAATTTTTGCTAAGCCTTACCAACCACATTCACTAAGCTGAGTTTTCATTGTTATGTTCATATTATAAAAGCAACTTTTGACATCAAATTGGACGCTAGATGATTCAACTAAATTACAAATGTTTATAACTCCGCTTGTATCGCTGTTCGTCCTTCTTATATAAATCCCTAAGCGCTGCCTACAGTATCTCTGGAAAATGACGTTCTAGCTGAGGCAACACGGCTTAAATGTGGCGGCACCGTAACCGTAGTTCGGATAAGCCGAGTTTTGCGGTGGACCAGCGCCGACGTCGGGGATAGGCAGCTAATTGGGACTTTGAACCGGTACTCATAATGTATTCTGAGATATTAACTCGTGTCCAGCGACTTCGTTCGGTTTACCAATTCTGGGTAGAGTTAGTTACGCACTTGTTTATAACAAATTACCAACATGCGATAGGGTGTAGAATTTGCAGAGGAGGAGACTTTGAAAACTTGGCGGTTCCATTATTTGTATTTCGAATCTGAGAGATTTGCATTTGTAAGTCAAAAACCAACAATCCTACTAATTTCTAAGGTGTAGGTATGTGTATTCAAGAGTAATTTTCTACATTAATGTTTGCTTTCAAGTTGAAGGGAGCAACACATCAGATGGTTAATTCTCACTTGTCTCGTTGAGAAGTTATAATGACGGCACATTACACTTAATACATGTGTGTATCAAAACTGTTAAGGGCCATCATAAACAGTTTGTTTCTCTCAATCATGTAGGTGATATTATTTATTTGGGCTGCTAAAGCTAATTATTACGTGTCTACGAATTAGAGAGGTATCACTACAACCCTATTAAAATGTTCAATATTCAACATTTTATTGCCTTTTGCCACTTTACTGTATCGGCCTACTAAAAAGTAAAACTTCAGCAGTGACCGTTCCCATTGGAGTAGGTCTGAGCCAATAATTGAAAGCATAGATCATACCATCCCCTGACCTATTTTCAACCTCCAACTCGGCCATAATAGCGCATTGAAACTCAGACATCGAAGTTATATTCAATTTAATGGCCAGTACTTTAACATTTCTGCAATGATCCGTTTTTATTAGCTGGTTCAAGATATTTGAGTGATAAAGCGCCGCGCCGTATGCACGCTATTTGTGTTTTTTGATAGTCAGTTCTCCATGAAATCTACGTCAACTTCAGTCCACATGATTAGCATAAGAGTGCAGTTGCATGCTGAAACTACCTCAGGTTAAAACTTGTTGTAAACACTAACTATACTTAAATTATAGGGGTATGTTACGTCCACTCCCTAAACAAATTTAGTTAGCGCTGGCGTTAAACTAGAAATTTACTAAAACTGAATTTAGCTTAATGATGAAGCGGCTAAAAACTAAAACTAGTTATTGTTCAGTCTAGACACACTATGAATATTTAATCTTTACTGTATATTGGACATTATTAACTGAATATATTAAGCTCCTAAATTATACGAAACTCATAAATATTTAAGCTGTTATCAGATTTTTAGGTCGTTATTACTTAGGGACCTAAAAATGTAAGAGGAAGGAAGATTAAAAAAAAATTACCTGTCTAAAAACTACCGATGACTCGAAAATAAGAAAATAAACACATAAGTAGACTGATACAGGCAGCATGTGTATAAAACGGTATTTTATGCAAATAAGAATCCCATACTCAAAGGTTTGAATGGCATGAAGCGATCTGAAAACTACAACCAATATTTTTCTTGAAATAATTACTTAAATGATACGATCGACCGTCGTGGCAAAATCTATGTTACAACGGCTGAACCCAATTATCTATCTATAACCAGTTTTGGAATACTGGAGATAAAAGATAACCAACAGTCTATGCAATGACTAAAAAACTTGCACAGAAAAACCTACCATGTAGAAACAAGGGAAACCGATTCATTGTTTCAAAAGCCAAAGGTATCAAACTATCTATCTCTGGTTTTAACGTCCCAACAATCTATATCAGTAGAGATCGCTGCATCCGGTTAGACTGGAAGCCGACCCCGACATAGTTGGGAAAAGGCTAGGCACATATTGATATACCGATAACTTATACAAGCTAAAAACAAGTCAGCCCATTGTAAATTAAATAAAAGTTGGAAGTAGGCGGGACCCATTATATATAAAAAAAAAAAATATATTATACTTACTGACAGCTATAATTATACTGGTTACCATCAGTAGCTATCTATCAATAATAGCTATCTATAATATAATCGTCAAAAATATTTAATGACAACAATTCGAAACTAAAAACGATTGCTAGTATTTTCAAATTACCCTCTAATTTTACTCCGGCACAACTCCAGTCTATACGCCAATAAAACGTAAGCAAACGTGTTGAAATCCACACGTTCACAATAAAGTCGGACGTGCGTAATGTCTTGAGAATATCGATAGATAGCGCAGCCATGCGATCGCAGTCACACACTGTCTGAAATGTGCCAGCGAGACGTGAACCACTGAGAGACTGACAGACGATTAAAATATATATTCAAAGCGTTCAGTGCTATACTATGTTTGTGGGAATGTAAGGTGAGTTATGTGGTAATAACATGGGAATGTCAGAAGAATATAAAGACAATACTGTAATTGCAAATCTTTCTTCTATATACATATAAAAGTTACATTAAAAATTTAAAAAACCCCCGACTCAAACAAAAACCTCTAAAAACTAAAATAATAATATATATTGGCCCTTTAAGTTTACCTAATATAAGTTGCATCCAAGCGTCCTCACGTCGGGGGACGGCTAATGAAAACTGGAAGTTAACAGCAGTTACGTTTTCTACAATGCCTACATTCATTATTGCTGGGTTTAAGCCTCAAATCTGTTTGGCGTTTTGATGAGCTCCTCCCACAAGTGTTCTCTAATTTGCTCATAATCTGCGTTTTTTTTTTCTATATATCTCAGAATAGGTAGCAAAGCACATGGCTCTCTTACATAATAATAACGAAAGATATATACCTACCTAATTATAAAGGCGACGCGGCTAACAGGATTGGCGTCGTCGTTAATTTCACCCCTAATGATATTACCGTCGTTTCCTACGTATAGCGTTTATAAGGGTTTTATTATGACACCATGCGATGCGAACAACGATTTATGTTAGGTACCTCCGTGTTTTTACGATACATTGCGCGTAGGGCTGAATATAATTATGATTATATGTACTTTTCGTATAATAATACTCTTTTGTAATTTTCATTTTTTATGTTCAATCGAATTATATTGTATAATATACATATAACTAAATACTTTTTGTTGATAAGAAAAAATACGTCCAAGTGGTAACTGTAGCAAGAAGGTCATTGATTGAAGAAAAGTCAAATAGAGAATAATAATTATTAACCCCCTTATTCATAATCCTATTTTATCTCTATTTTAGCTAAAATAGGTTTATAGAACGTTTGTCTTTATCTGTCATTTCTGTGTGTAAGAAAGAGACAAACCCCATTTTAACTAAAATAGGTTTGATAAGTTTCATGAATAAGGGGGTAAGTGTTTTATTAGAGATTTTGTTTATATTATTAACAGTTGCTGTCGCTTGTTGAAAAAAAACAGTTTGGGAATCATGAAATCTGTCATAGAATAGAAAATAAATGTTTAGCATGCATAACATAGTATAATCATCCTATAATGTTCCCACTGCTGGGACACAGGCCTCTCTGCGAAAGGGAGTGGGCTATAATTCACCACGCGGGCCCAGTGCGAAATGTTTATATGCATATTATAATTTAGCCCACCACTGCAAACATTTTATCACTCATATATAGCTTTCTCCTTTCTCTCTGATCTTTACCGTAGTTTCTTACTTCAACTATATCGATTTGTTTCTTCTTTTATTTATAGGTACTCGGTCTCTCAGTGCCGAGGGATCGTGATTCATCTTGTTGATGTTAGTTTACCCCAATAGAAATTACTCCTGATTTAAACTCACGTTCTTAGTTCTTAGGTAGCTATATCTTAAAAACCAAACGAAACCATGAACAAAAAAAATGGTCCTAAACACGAAAACGATTAAAACGTTGTTTGCGTATTACCCATTATTTAAATTACTGACATCTGACATCAATCTGTAATAGTGTAAGCCCTAATTTTGACATTTATATTTTATTGTAATTTTGACATTAATTTGACTATGTTTTAATTATCAGATCGGGCATATTTTAAAGGAGGACGGGCATTCTGGCCTACGAACCAATAACAACATGCGATATATCATTGGAAAGGTTTTTTCACGTACTTTAACTATTGTTCTGGTGGAAAGTCCCAAATCGCTGTGTGGAAAAAGTTATTGCACAATAAAGCCAGACTTGACCAAAAGTTTGTTTTTCAGCCTTTTATCATAAAAAGGTATAACAACAAGCAATACCTCATTTTATTTAGGTACAGGCAGGTAGCCAGTACCGACAAAAATATAAAACAGTGTCATTAAGTCAAAATCTACAACTGTCTGTGTCAAAATGTATTCTGATCGTAACTTGTCACTACCACTGGTTTCTTCTGTTTCCATATCCTGTCGTTTTCCACCATTTTCAATTTATCATTATTATTATTTGACTACGACCTTTGGCTTTGTTTATCGGACTCTGTGATTTGTTATACGTTATACCACTGGCTTTGTTTATCGGACTCTGTGATTTGTTGTATGTTATACCACTGGCTTTGTTTATCGGACTCTGTGATTTGTTATACGTTATACCACTGGCTTTGTTTATCGGACTCTGTGATTTGTTGTATGTTATACCACTGGCTTTGTTTATCGGACTCTGTGATTTGTTATACGTTATACCACTGGCTTTTTTTATCGGTCTCTGTGATTGGTTGTATGTTATACCACTGGCTTTGTTTATCGAACATAGAACTAAGCTCTTAATAAAAACGGCCTGCTTTGGTCATGGATGAACACTACAACAATTGTGTTATGTGCCAGCGAGGGCTACACAACAGGAGGTATCAGCGTCACATTTTGGCTGAAAATCTTCCACAAGATCAACCTGAGCTTGCAGATTATGTACGGGAACATGCACTATTGGAGGTTTGTTTTTTTGTTTATTACATTAGATATATTAAACTATTGTTATATTGTATTCGTTCATCTTCTGTTCATACATAAATAGCAATAAAGACTTAGATTGATAGGTGCCCTTTTTTAACCGACTTCAAAAAAGGAGGTTCCGTATTCGACCCGTATGTATGTATATATGTTTGTATGTCCGCAATTTTCTCAAAAACGAATGAACCGATTTTGATAATACTTTCACTAATGTGATCTACATACTTTCAGGAAGGTTTTAGTATATAATACATTAGGTAATTATTCTTATGTACGAAGTTATATGCATAAATGTACTGCATGTCCGGCATTTCTAGCGATTTTTTGATGATTCTTCTAGTCGGTGTTTTCAATTCTTCAATGCACTAGTGTTAATTGAATTTGTGTAGGGTAGGTTACAACTAAAAAGTGAAAAATAAAAACCTTTTTACAAAAAAAACAACCGACTTCAAAAAAAAAACTACAAAGTGATAAATAACTGTAATTTCGGTAGTCGGTGTCAAAATACGAAAATGCGGAACCAACGACACCGACTTCCGAAATTACAGATATTTATCACTTTGTAGTTTTTTTTTAAGTCGGTTGTTAAATCTCTACCTACTTATAAGAAATGTTAGTTAATACGAGTAGTTGGATTAGTTAATTATTTTTTCTATTTATAATTCTACAATTAGAACTTTTAAAATGGTAGCTAAGCCGATCCATTATCACTAAGAGGTTTTCATAAGCAACTGATTGTTTTCTTTCCAGTTTATATTCAACAATACGTATTTTGTGTGCCACCGGTGCTGGCAAAGGGCTCAAAATTCAATAAGAAGACCTGTCCAAAATGTCCACCCAGAACAAAACGAAGCTGCAACCATTGAATCTGCTATTTACAGAAGAGCACCAAACACGAGTGCACACTGCATTTTTAATAAGAATATAATATATATATATAAAAGTACATAAGAATAATTACCTAATGTATCATATACTAAAACCTTTCTGAAAGTATGTAGCTTACATTAGTGAAAGAATTATCAAAATTGGTTCATCAGTTTTTGAGAAAATCGCGGACATACATACATACATACATACAGAACCTCCTTTTTTGAAGTCGGTTAAAAATAATATGCATTTGATTTATTATTGTATTTTTATAAGTGTGTGGGCGCGATGGAGTATTAATACTTTGGTTTTCGTTTTAAATCCTTTAACTTGTATCTATTGTCACTAATGACCGTCTCAAATGATTATTTAGCCAAGTATAATATTGTACAAAAACGTTTAAATTCATTGTTATTGATAATAAATCTCATTAATGATTTTTTTCCACGTGTTTGTTTTATTTTGTAGAGCTTGAGGTCCCCCAAACCTTACTTATCTTTTCAGAAATAAAATGTCTGGGATAAAGTAGTTTTAGCATGTAGGTATTTCGAGTTTATACCAGCGCCTGATGAGAAGAGTGAGACCGAGATACAGCCTTGGCCAAAAGTATTAGGCATCCCTATAAAACACGTGCAACTAACAAAGTATAAGAATAACAAAACTATATGTTAAACAATACTCCACGCGGTGTATTCAAACATAGATATGGTATTTTGAGGTGCCATGGAACACCTGGTCCACAATTAGTGGGAAATGGCATTTTTGTGAATTAAGTCGAGCTTTGTTGTGCCATAACTTTTTCCACACAGCGATTTGGGACTTCGCGCCATAACATTAATTGAAGTACATAAAAAAACCTTTCCAATGATATATCGCATGTTGTTATTGGTTCGTAGGCCAGCTTCCATACATTCTTGCCCGTCCTCCTTTGATTAATATTTTGACATTAATGTATTTTCACTTTTTTTCTATTCCATATTTTGTAACTAAGTATCATGTTTTATGTTCATGTGTTATTAATTTGTTTAACATACATAATATTTGCACGCCATAGTATGTGGCAAACATGTCTCTGAACCGTTTCTTTGGTTTTATGTTATCTTGCATGCACGTTTTTATTTTTATTCTTGTATATGTACACATGTTTGGCCAAATAAATATATCTTATCTTATCTTGCCTTCTCACAAGTAACACAGGGGATACTTAAAACCTACCTCACGAAACAACAGAAAAAGATTACGAACTAAAAATTTGGTAGAAATTCAGCAAAAAAATCCGAAACAGCATTCTTATCACGCTCTTCTCGGTGCAGTGCAGTTGGTCGTTCTAACACAATATTAATGGGGGCGTCCCCTGGCCAGGTGCCAGAGGCGCATCGCCATGATTTAATTTCAAGCTACTGATGGAAGCAGACGGTAATATTGAATTAAACGCCCGCAACTTCACTCAATGCTCAGCATTTTGTTGGTACAACGCTTCAGTGGTATAGATTGTTTCTTGTTTTGGGTTAGTGATTTCGTCATAAAGCTTGTTGTGCACTGTTTTAATGTGGTATTGTGAGTTTGGATCTGTCGTGCATTATATTATTATTTGGATGTTTAATGTCTTTATTTTTGTTGCTTATAAGTACTCGTACGTCATAATCACTTGCTTATCCTAACTTAAATATCTACATTCCATCAAGGACGTGATGTGACCCATTTGAGTCAAATTAAACACCCATAAAGCCTAAGCGAAAATTCATGGGATTCGAGAAAACCAAATTTTTATGAGTTTTTGAAAATTTGTCAGAATTCATAATTATTAAATATCACTTTTCTGTAAACTCTCAAATTTAATCTCTATCATTGCTGTTCCATTGGGTACCTTTAATGAACCTTTCAATCTATCCAGTTTTCTAAAAAATCAAACAGTAAAACTTAGAAGGAAGAAGTTTATTAAACATTTTCAAACAAAAATCATCTGCGTACAGAAACGACACCAGTTATCTCAAAGTTTTACACTATGGCAAATTACTGATAAAACATCTTCATTTAATTATCTATCTAACGAGGTAGAAAAGTAAAAAAATATATACATATATTTAGAGGTGTCGATGAAAAATTTTGGATATTTGAAGTTTGTACAGAGTAATTATTTCCCTACTTACGATGTTTTTTTCACATAAATTATTTTTTAATTATTGACGTCATATTTTGTAACCTTGCTGTGTTTTTCATATTATAAAAGTATCTTGCCCATACAGGTACCGAGTAAAATCGTGATGTTTTTTTTTTACCTTATGAAAGGATAAGTTTTCTGCCCTTATTAAGCCGCTACTATGCTTTAATGGCCCACGCATGAAAAGAACCCGGATATTATCTATCTAGAGACTTATAAAGCCTTTTCAACCAAAGAATATACACAACAATATTTATTGTGCTTTGAATGAATTACGCAGTATGCAGAAAACTTATTGGATTGCACCCCCGTTAGAGAAAAATTCAGTAAGAGCATCATTTTAACCGACAACACAAGACTCATGGCTCATAAAATAAAATTATAAACATGGATTTTCTCGGTCTGTATTCATAATGCTATAGAGTATCAAAATTATTTAGGTCAACGGTGATACCAAACCTAACTTGTTATTCGTTTGGTGCGAGCAAAATAATTCTTCCAGCCCTTTTATCTAAGCTACTAAGACCTTGTTCCAAGAATTGTAACGCGAGAATACTGCACACGTACAGACTATCGGCTACTGGGTCCTCATTTTCCTTTTATTTTGAACTAAAGAACAGTAGATAAACTAGAGGTGAGTTGAACAACAAGCACAAGTATTACCGTCCATTATTTGCTGAAAAATCTCCTAGTTACTTGGTCATAAAACTGAGAAAATGTCCGGGTACTGCGTCCTGTCAGTGTTTTAAATTGAGGCTATAAATTCTATCTTACTTTTCTTTTAAGTATCAAAATCTAATTCAAACAAAATAATGGTTTTTTAGAGACAACAGGATTATACGAAAGAAAGCCCCCAGATGCTTAATACCAGCAAATCGTACTGGTACTATAATAGGTATATACATAGGTTGTTTGTTCAAGTGATCATTAGGAAGCCTTAATGACCACTTAAACGAACGGTCGTGAGGAAATATCATTTCCATACTGGCAATATTATCGTGATGAGCAAATAGCGGGGCGCGGGGGGCACGGCTGCAAGTACATATTTCCTTGTTATTGATAATATTGGAAACCTCAAGCCGTCCTAATCCTCAAGCCCATCTTATACAAAAAACAAAGAATGCGCAGACAAAATAGATTCTTCTTGGCAGATGCTCTAGCATAAAACCAGAAATAATAGCTTGCCATTTCAAAAATAAATAAACTTGCTCTAAAAATAAGTGTAACCATTTTCTCGAGCAGACCCCGCCAATAAAACTAGGATGAATACGAAAGCAACGACCAAAATATTAAACTCTATAAAATAACCGAATAGTTCTAACTTTCCACTTTTCACAAACATTTCATGGGTCAGTTGCCTCGCCGAGAGCATCAAGTCTCCCAACTTTAGTATATTTTACCATATTCCACGATAGTAAACAAAACTAATAACGCCGTCAAACGATGAGATGAGAATATTGTTTACATAATTTCTATGCAACGCAATTTCCTTGCAGATGTGAGAATAAAATGTAATGGGCATCCCAACTACTTATTTCGGAGCTAAAAGTCAGGTGGATGCAGTAGCTGTCGGATTCTGAATATAAGTCTCCGTTTCAATACTATCTTGTATAAACTGAAAAGCGAACTTTTGCTGATGATGTTTTACTTGCATTGTAACATCAACATTTTAAAGCCTTCAGAAACGAATAACCATTCCTTTTGGCTTCGTCGTCACGTCAGCAACAACAAAACTCGTCCGATAATATTTTCATTTTTGTTTTTTACTAGTCTAGCCATACACCAGCCGAAGGCCGAGTACATACACCTAATGCCCGAAGCCTGATCGGTGGACGCACAAGTCGGACACGGTGAGTTAGTGTCCGACACTGAGATAAATCGACTGCGGTCTTAGAAACGGAGTGCACGCTCTGAGGAATCTATTATTTATCTATTTGTTACGTGAAATGCACTGTCCGGATGTGGTCTCATTGAATAACGGCGTGTAATTGGGTTTATTCATTTTAGAGACGTTTTCTTTCTTTCAACCTTTTCATAAATCAAGCGAATGAATTATGTACAAGTTTAAATTATTGTCATGATTTATAGTGTTTACTATAGTTATACAGGCTGTGACAGTGGCCAAGGCAGTGTTTTGTAATTCAAAGTATCGTATGAACCTTTCTGAAGCTAAACCTGAGTTACGACTTACGACTTAGATACACGACGAGGTTCTGTTTTGAAATAAAAATACAGCCTTGAAAGGTTTTCGCCCTTATAAGAGCTTCGAAAACAATACTCTCTGTATTTTGGGACAATAGCGTACCCACATAAAGTATATAAATAAAACCATTCGCCGGTCCACGTACAGTAAATGAGGTGCTCTTGCCGTATTTCAAGTACATTAAGAGGGTTCGTCTCAAGTGACACTAATTAAATATAGCGACAGAATTCTATTTCACCGAACAAAATATTTATGAAATCAGATCCGAAATTTAAGTGATTTCAAGCAAATGACTTGATAGAATGTAATATTTAAAATGAAACGAAATGTTTTTGAAGTATAAAGTAGATACTCAATATACTTGTTATTATGTGGGTACGGGCAGGTACGGAGAATACCTACTCGTATCTCTCCTGAAAATGATGTTTAAATGCATCCTAGTTGTCTGCCAATATATAATTACAGCTAAGTGACATTGTAATCATCTGACTGATATCAACACACAGCCTAAAGACATGACATATGGAGGGTGTGTTCTTTGTGAAGACTAGGTATCCACTAAGAAAGGGTTTTTCGAAATTCCACCCCCTAAGAGGGTGAAATTTCACGCGGACGAAGTCGCGGGCAGAAGCTAGTAGTATATAAAAAGGTTACAAAAATAGTTAGTAAAAGGCGGAAAAAATGCTCTTCATCGTCTAAGGCCGATGCGCCACACAATTTACCGGCACGCATGTAGACATCAAACTCATAATAATATATTTTGTTCATTGCGTTCAATAATATTGTAAAAAAGGTTACAAAGCTAGGTACCTACAAAAATATGGACCCTGTAAGGGCACAGCAAAAAATAAAATTTAGATATAAAAACAAAATTACAATTAGATACTACTAATACTTATAAAAATCTAGGTATTCCTAGGTTGGTTGGTTAGGTATTCCTGGGTTTGTTTTTTTCTAGGCTGTCCTTATACTCCACAAGAACAACAAAAAACAACTTAAGGTGAAGCAATAGCCCGGTAATTTTATGATTTATTCTTCATAGATATTTTATAATTTACTCTAATTGGTGAACATCAGGAAGATTTTACTTAAGTGCTCCAACGTGCAAGAACTTCTGCTATCCACCTGACGTAATCCTATTACAGACTCCTACGTGATGCGATGTCTTTAAGTCCCAGGATTCAGAATCCCTCAGATCTCTTAGCTAAATCTAATAACATAGTTCCCCTAAACAATCTGAACTAGCCTTCCCTCCCGGTGCCTCTTGTAACCCTCATAAAACACAGTACACTTGTCTAACTTTAACGTAATTTTGATAGCTCTAACTTACACTGAGGACAGTCCGATGATTTTAATTAAACAAAACTTTGCTCAATTAATGTTAAGCCCAAAGGGACAGATGTGGCCTCCAAACAAATTGATATTAACACATTCAAAACATAAGCCCTTGGGGTTTCTATTATTACGATTATTAGTCTTTTGCTGTTTATTGTACCTATGATTGTTTGAGTAAAATTAATTGGGCCTTAATAAACATTCAGTAGATATATTGTTTGCTTTAGGAACAACACTGAGGATATTTTAATCATATGAACATTCCTATGCTATTACATAAAACAATGAGATTTTACCAGTAGGTCGCAGCGATATCTTATAAAATGCTTCATAATCACAACTATTAAGAAACCAAACCAAATTATTACTTCAAAAAACGTCAATAGACAGACTTGAACGAACAATAATCTAGGTACAACAAAAATAATATCCACGAATTTGCGGCTGCTGATAAAAATAAAACTGTTGACGATTATTATAAGGGAGAACTATGTTTAATGCCCGTATAATATCACCAAGCTTGACAGACACATCACAGTCTGGAGCTATCAGGGTAATAATGCCTCATCGTCACCGCTTCAGAGACACCTACAACTATAGATTAGTTAGCTGACCAAATCGCAGATCACATGTTCTTACAAAGCATTTGAGTCCTGGAAGGCACTTGAAGTTAGGTTTTTTAGTGGAGTTCCTGAGGTTACACGAAAAAAAGTTTTACACGAATTCATTGCAGTCATTTAATACCGTAGTTTGGGCCCCTGTAGGTTTTATTTTTTAAAGAGCAGTGATAGCCCATTTGTATCGGCCGCGACTTACAAGTTAAGGTCGTAGGTTCGAACCCAGACAGGCGCTTTACTTTGTGTAAATTATTTCATCACCACTGCTCTAAAAACGGTGGAGAAAAACATCGTGAGGAAACCGGCATGTCCTAGAACCAAAAATTCGAAGTCATGTGACATCTACCAACCCGCTCTGGGCCTGCGTGGTGGATTACAGCCCACTCCTTCTCATAAAGAGGAGGCCTGTAGCCCAGCAGTGGGAACATTATAGACTGATTATGAGGAGGTTTTATTTTAAAACTGCTTAACTGTTATAAGCAAGTAGGTTAATGTGGTGATAATCAGAATTTCCTTTCTTAACGAAATGTCAGTAGATAAAAATGTACTGAAGCAATAGACAAATAATCCTTTATCTGACCACTGCAGCGCGTGAAGACATGTGTAGGCACTGTAGGTACATGCAACGGAGGCATTGACCAAGCGACCGGGCTCTCTGCCAAGTCCCCCGAGACCACCTCGAACCGTTAAAATATTTGGCTTAGGTATAAAATTAAAAATTTAGACTATTTTCTAAAACCGATAAATATCAGTGTTCACTTAGGCAATACTTGTTTATGCAAAAGAATTACCTACTACATTCATGAAAAATATTGTGTGAAATTTTGTGTACTGAAAATCTGAAAGGCTGTGTGTAAAGGATTGACTCTCCCTGAAACCGATCACTTTTTTGATCTGAAAATGTATTGGATTATTTTGTTCTCTTCCTGAAAATCTTCGTGACACTGTGACTGATACGTACAATTCTTTTTTTCAGTTTCTTGTGGTCTATAATATTCAGTAGTCGAAACCTGGTCGAAACCATCGAGAAAAAATATGAAACTAGGAACCATAACAATCCCAATAATATGTGCAAACATACATACACAAACTCGCGGGATTGTTCCCCATAACGGAAACTACAGAACGCCACACATGGCGGTAATACTCTACGAGAAACAAGATTTGGTTCCATAATAATACATAGTATGATCACGTTTAAGCATAATATCCGTTTCCCTATGCCATTAATAAAACTTACAACTATCCCAAACAGTACTACCTATCGGAGCAAATAAAGTTAGTAGAGACGAAATTATCAAGAAGAGGATTTCTTAGAAAACTCTCTGTAATATATTGAATCTACATTTATAGAAGACGTGTCTGAAAATATACTTATCGGGTAGGTACCTAAAGTTTACCTGTGTATTGGTAGACTGGTAAGCGAAGGTAGGTATTGGTACAATCACGTAAGTAAAACGTTGATCGTTTTTTGTTATTTGTCATAATTATATTACCTGTGTAGATGTCTTTAACTTTTCGTATAACTTTTAAGAATAACAATCCAAATCAGCGCAAACTTAATTTTCTAACAGAAAAATAAAACTGAGTTACAACGTCTCATCCTATTTAAAACGAAATGGCACTAGACGATCGGCGAACGATGCAGACTAAAAGCAGGAAGTACGTAAAGTAGGTATATGATGGACTATTTCAAGAGCGCTTCTTCTTCATAGCGTATCGACACGCTATAATACCTAAATATACGCTATATACGGCAACTTATAAACAGTTACCCCAGAATCTGGCTAAGAGCTTAGCACCTTTAGTAGCGTAAAGCGTGCACACAACAGGACACCCTGGACACGATATTAAGTGCCCCATTGTTTGTGGGAGAAAGCGAGAGCGCTAACCTTACATAAAACAACTCGACTAAGCTTACGCAAAATAATTAGCCTGTGAGCCATTTATACACAAATCACTAACACACCCAGACGCCGAGCAAACATCAGTACTGTAGAACATACAAATATTTGTTCAGATGCGGGAATTGTTCCCTTGACCTTGAGAACAGAAGCTGCGCCATTTACTTATATACGAAAGATAAATTTTATTCAGCCTCTTTAATGAATACCTACCCAAAAGTTATGGCCATAATAACCACTCTTGCCAAATGGAAAACTCAAACTCACAACTCACAGCATTTATATTAATTAACCATTTATATGTATACAGAACCTACTTTTTATTTTTCATAAGAGTAGGTCAGCAATCAGAAAGTTGAAGGTAGGAGAAAGGTAAGGTGGTTTTTGGTGGTAATAATATGGGAGTAGGTAGGTATAGTCATAGCTCAAATAATTATTATAAAAGGAAAAAGCAAGCAATAACTAATATAAGTATCTAGTACTTCGTTATCTACACACATCAACACGGTCTAGGGATATTTTTAAAAAAGCGAATTACTATCAATGTGTTAATTATTTATATGACATGTATATATTTAAAAGATACGTTATTTAATATTCTACCATTTTTTAATAATGGTTAAGGTACTTAGATTAAAATTTCAGGATTTTATGGAAAAAAAAATGAAGCATAGACGGAAATCGTATATGAATGAACTTTTAATTTGTGAGTAAAAACTGAAAAAAATAGAAAAATCATTTAATTTGTGTTTATAAACTTGAAGTTAGTAGTCTGAGAAAGCGCCCATGATGTTCATAACACATCGGCAACGATTCGGCATGCTCAGAACAAGGTTGTCAATGTCTTGCTGCGGAATATTGTCCCATGTCCTTCTGAGGTGCGCAAAAAGTTGATCTTCTGTAGCCAGATTTTCAGGAACTTCCTTCAGAGCTCTTCTTTGCAGCATATCCCACGCATGCTCAATGGGATTTAGATCTGGCGATTGAGCAGGCCAGTTTAAGGCCCTAACATTATGTGTATGTAACCAAGCTGCTACCGTTCTCGCCGTGTGTGCCCGGGCATTGTCGTGCATGAGCAGGAAATCTTGCCCCATTTGTGTTCTGTGGGGCAAGATTACGGGCCCCAGCACCTGTTGGACGTATCGTTCTGCCGTCATATTGCCCCGCACCCAAACGAGATCCGTCCGTCCTCCAAGACGAATTCCTGCCCAAACCATAATTGTTCCTCCTTGGTATGGGTGAACTTCCTGAGGGTTCTGGAGACGGCTCCATCGTCCAGGAACTCGCCAAACACGCGTCCTTCGTGAATCTGGATGGAAGCCGAACCTGGATTCATCCGTGAACAGCACATCGGACCATTGCTCACGGCCCCAGTCCACGTGGTTCCGAACCTATTCTAATCGTCGTCCACGATTGCCTCTCCGTAAAGGTGGGACCCGGAGTGGTCTACGAGAGCGTAGATTGCTTTCATGCAGTCGCCTTCTTACAGTTTGGTCACTCACAAGCACTTGGTGTTCCACTCGCAGCCTTTGGACCAATTGAGTCGCCGTTGCATTTGGTTGTGCTCGCGCAGTAATTTGCAAAAATCGGTCTTGTCTGGGGGTAGTGATGCGACTTGGCCCCCGGTGCCTCTCCGCTACTTCACCTGTGGCACGATAGCGTGTCCACAATCTTGAAATTACATTTTGATGGGTCCCTATGGCCTCAGCAACATTACGCTGAACAGATCCAGCTTCCAGCATTCCCACAGCTCGTAACATCTCCGCCCTCGTCAAATGTCGGCGTTGCATGGCTACAATACCTCAATTTTAACTTTATCTTTCGTTTAAAAATGAAAAAAAACTGTAACTAAACGTAATTCGTATTGTTTTCTAAATTTCGCACAAATGAAAATTCCCTCTCCTATACATCAAGACATTTTTTGCCACCGAAACAAAAGAATTTTCAAAAATTTAAATTTGGAATTAGTCTGAGATAAATTACAAACAAATCGGTGTATAAAAGATTCCAATGCGGCCAGTACTTTTCGAGTTATTTAATTGAGTATGAAATATCCCTAGACCGTGTTGATGTGTGTATTTCTTTTTAACACCCACGCGCCACGGGAACATGACCTATTATTATTCCCCGTGGACATTAAAAGATAGGTATAAAGCATACCTATTACATTTCTAATACTTCCTTGAGCCCCTCAGGCTAGCCCAAAATGTGCTTTTGAGAGTGGATTTAGAATAGAATTCTGAATAATACTGTCATAATATTTCAATGGCAGCGGATTTGAACCCCAGCCTTCCGTTCCGAGGGCCGTGGTAATTTGGGTACCTATTGTGAATAGAAATGATACGTGACGTCTTTTCTTTGTAGGGAGACAAAATGGTTTTAAACCAGCGCTGAAATTGCATTTTGTCATTTAAGTTTTAAATTAAAAATATTAAATGTAGTATGAGATAATCCAAGCCAGTAGCGTTTTGTAGTTTCTGCCTAATCCTGTGGGAAAAAGGCGTGAGTACCTATGTGTGTATGAAAAACACATAATATTCACAACGAAACTTGAAGCGGATTTCGAGCTTGTGCTTGAAACCCACAATTTTCGTTGTGAATATTATGTACTAGCTTCTGCCCGCGACTTCGTCCGCGTGAAATTTCACCCTCCCTCCATTCACCCTCTTAAGAGTTGGAATTTCGAAAAACACTTTCTTCGTGGATACCTACTCTTCACAAAGAACACACCCTCCACGTAACCTACGACAAACTTATTATTTGCGGTTGGTACAGTAATCGGGTCTAGGGATCGAACCGCAATGTTTTTTATTGTATATACTTTTCCGGGATAAAAAGTACCCAGTGTGGTGCCCAGGATATTAAAAAATAATTATACCAAGTTTCATTGTAATCGAACTGGTAGTTTTTGCGTGATGCCTGAACAAACAGACAGACAGACAGACCGACAGACAGACAAAATTTTTTTAAATCACATTTTTGGGTTCGGTGTCGGTCTAGTAACACCCCCTTCCCTGCCATTTATTTTTTTGATATTTTCAATGTACAGAATTTTCACTTACAGATTTATTATAAGTATAGATTTAAATAAATGACTAACTAACTTACAATACAAATATATAAAAATAAAAAACTTAGGCGTCGAAGTATTCATCCGCATCGCTGTCATCCGGAAACGTGCCCAGAAGACTGGCAGCATTGCCACGTTGAATGGCAATGCTAATTCTTTGGCCAAAGAACGACCCAGCCCTCTGGTCACGTGAAGTATCGACCAGCCGGCGAGAAATTTCCTTAAAAAGGAGACGCGCGCTCGGGCCCCATGACCCGAGCGTTTCGACCCCAAACGGCTCAAAGCTGTAGTTGCCCACAAGGTTACAGTATTTGCGCCGTTTGAGGGTCTCAGCAGCTGCAGCAGCGGCGCCAGCACAGCCCGCAGTGCTAGGAACATGAGATGGCGCAAGGGTATCGACACATGTTGCGTCCCACACCAGAGGCCTACCCACCTTCCAAGGCAACAACGTCATGCCGTCTGGTCTCTTCCCATCATCACGTACCAAGCCGTTTGGTTCTAGCACCGCTGGTACGCCGGCGGTGACAAGGGCTCGACGAATAATATCGTTGATGCTGGCGTGCCGTGCTATGCGACCTGCGCTCCTGCAGCAGGACAGGCCATGGTGTCCGAGACTGTCGACAGCTTCACCGCAGTGACATCGGTGCGGAGCAACACAAGGTGCGCCCAAGCGGAGACACGTAGCGAGCCGAAACGATGAGTCATCCATCATTGTGCCTATGGTGGATGACGGGAGCGCCTGAAGCCACAAACCTGACTCCCATTCTCCCACAGCCAGCAGACGGGCACGCTCAACAGTATTACGTGACGTGTTTACAAGGGTATTCCGTATAATACTGCAGAGCGGCACGTCCCACTGTCTCTGGGAAGACGGGTTATCAGGCAAAACCGTATTGGGACAAGCCATTTTCCAAGCATTCAACGCATCGGTCAAAAACGGCACTTCAAAATCGACCAGTGAGGAAGATAAAATGTTCCTGGTTAATTTATCGGTACTGTGGACCGAGGAGAGGAAGGCTGGTAAACTAATACTTGAAATTTTGCGGACGCCGAGACCGCCCAAGCGAATGGGTAGTGTGGCTTGCTGCCACGCACGGTCGTCCAGGGCCACATTTAGGATGGAAGTTAATGTGTTTCTAATAATTTGGTCTACTTTTTCTAAAAGTTGTGGATGCTTCCATAGATGAGAGGAGCGAAGGCTATAAGTAAATTTTGGTCCAAAACAACAGTACCGAATGAGTGTGAAGGCCGAATGAATATTAATTTTGAAAAGTCTTTCCGAGACGTCATTAAAATTTTGTATCTTCTCCTCAATGAACGTTGGAAAGGATTCGTCAAAAATTGGGGACCCTAGAAGGTGAAGAGAGTTTCTTTCCGTAATTTTGATATTTGGAGCTATTGTACTAAATTTTGCAATGGTTGTCTGTCTGTCAGTCGTTTGGGGAAGATAAATTTCGCATTTTGAAAGGTTAAGGTCTAGGCCAATGGAACTGAATTTTTCTTTTAAAAACTGTAAATCTTTTAAGACTGTGTCTACATCACCTCCTAGGGTTCCGTCATCAATATTTTAGTATCTAGTGTATATAGTTAGTTTCTAAAAGAATAAATAAATAGTATAGATTTTGTATTTTATAGTATTATTTATTTTGTTTAGTACAGGGTAACTCAAAGATCATAGAAGATTGAAAATAATGGGATTAAATATAATGATCACCAAAAAAAACATATTGAACACCAAAAAATGAAGTCTAAAATTAAAATAGTTCTAGCTGGGTGTACCCCGAGGTTAGGTTTGGTTAGGTTACTTTTTATTAAACCCTTTATAGGATGCAAGAGCGACCAAATGAGAATACAAATACCTTTACCTAGGTATTTTACAATAAAATTGAGTTTTAATTTTGGTGATCATTTACCTATTTTTGGCAGTAAAAAGTGTTTTTTTGATATTATATTTTACTTTATCTGGCGATAAGTTAAACATAAGCCGAAAATAATGTAGTCATTATTTTCTATTTTCTGTAATCTTTGAAGTACCAAGTCCTTTAAAGTATCTGGTTCTCAAAAGTACCTACTAATAAATGAAAATGTGTATAACACGAACCCTGCGGATATTTGAATACACAGCCCGTAGCAAAGAGGGTTGCAAGGTCTCTTCTTCAGTTATGATGAAAGGGAATGATCAGGATGCAGACTACCAACAAGACATCCGGAAAAAAACAACAGCCCCTTACGAATTGGAGGAATTTCTTATGTACATAGGTATACGTATAAACATATGTAAGATGTGATATATTACGAGTATTACGCATGGAATGGCGAGAATTTACAATACACAGACAACTCTTCATTGTAGCCACATTCAGATTTCAATTTCACTAATTTTGTTTCACTTTATTTCATTTCATCTCTTTATTATGTGATTTAACCTAATTTTATGATTGTATGACATGTGTAATTACTAATACTGACCAATAACTTGTATGTGTGGTGCAAACTGTCAATATAAGTTGGTTATTAATAAATACAATAAATAAAATTTATTGATAAAATATAAAAAAAAAAAATGCTGAAATGAATTGCATAGGCGTCGCAGTATACATGGCTTAAATTATTTAAGACATACTTCCAAAATAATAAGTATCTAGTTAAAACGAGCTAATTCGTAAAAAAATTAAGTTCATTTACAATATTTTTTTAGTTAAAAATAATATTTCACAAGGAGAAATGCTGTCAACATGAAATTATAAAGGTCCTATTGTCCCGGTAAACTTTAAATCCTTTACAGACTAAACCTTTTGTTAAGGTCACCAGTATGAAATTTTTATTTTATACTTATAATCGTACATTAATAAATATTGTATAAAATTATAATGTAATTGGTGAATTTAAAAATATTAACAATAAGAATGAACTACTTTCATTATGATCACGCGGTGTGCCCATCTTGATGCGGCACTAGGCATATAATATAATTTTCTATGATTTCCAATTTATATAATATCATTAATGTAATATAAACAATAAACATAATACTGTATCACAAAAACGTACAAAAGGAAATGATACTCACATTCACATACGCCTGCAAGAATCACAATAGCATAACGCACATGACACTACACAGCGTAACCACTATGACAATATTCGCAGGCGTCAGCGTCGCCACGCGACTGCTCCGGTCGCGCGCCCGCGTCCATCTGCCGCCGCTGGGCGGACTAAGACAGTGTACCTATTATAGGTAAAGATGATTCTTAGGCCTGAGCTTTGAAAGCGTTTTCTACAACTTGCATGAAGACGTGAGGAGCATTGCGTTTTGTAATCTCAATTTCTACCTAGTTGAGTATTTGAGTGTCGATAACTGCATCAGTCATACGCTTGCGAGTTCAGAATTTTCTGATCATGAGTAAGTGGACAATAAACGTGTGTTTTGAAGATTAAATCTGCTCAACAAGTGTAGAAAGGCGTACCTCACAGAAATATTTATTCAGATACTCCTCAAAACAATTTAAGTAATGGGTGTCATAACATTATTTGAAATACTCTGCAACATTACTTTATTTCACGTCAAGTTCGGATTACCGTCTGTCTGAACGAGATTTACCAAATTGAGCTTTGAAATTGTTCGTTAGTACTAAACTATATGTACCTATCTACAGCTAAATTAGATTTTAGTGAGACCACGTCTGTCCTTGGCGCCTAAGATTAGAGGGATTAATTAGTCCTTTCTGAAGATTTATCTTTAGATTTCGTACGTATCAATATCAAAGTAAAGGTGTCTTTACACAAATTTGACCCTATTTTATCAATCTATGAAACATAAATTTCGCTGCATAATTATGTTTATGAATTAATATTTTATCATTATAACGCAAAGTATCTGTTTCTATTCTGCCTTGTAAGTTTGCTTATAACTTGAGAACTGCCCACTTGATAATTATCATAGTCTTTGACTAGGTTTTAGTATACCTATCAGGCTTTCAGGCTGGTATTATATGGGTGTAGCTGTGGGTAACCTTATGACAAATTCTCTAGCCAACAAAATCTTTAATCAGTACACAACAATTTTTTTTGTCTAATCTCAATATAAATGGCAGAATTTTTTACGCAGCAGTCAAAAAGAAAGCCCACCTTTCTTCCCTGGATTACCATGAAAGTACACAGCTTTCACGATGGAATTTACCAGTGAGCTTCTAAAATTAAACGCTGCTTACAGCGTGCGTTGATGAGGGAGGCGAGATAAATTACGTTAGGGCCTGGTATACACTCGCTCGAGTGCCAGCTATAAGTGTAGAAGGTCAACGTGTATTTAACTTTCTTACATGTTGACAATATATTTTTGCGCGCCACAATTAATGCCTACCACTAGCGCATCGAGTAGCAGAGTCAAGATGCTTCTAGAAATTTCGATACTAGCATTTTCTAGAAATATCGACATCCGGTCAGTCGGGGCCGGTATGTGCTCGAACATTCTAGATGTTTGACTGCAACAGAAGGTTTGGGGTGATGGCTGCAACGTCCAGAGTAGCCTCGGCCCTTTGGATCAAAGATGACGAGATCAGGGGCATGATGAAGGATTTTGGGATCGGAGATGAAAAACTATGACACTATGTCGTTAAAGATGACTGATGCGGAATGGGAAATTTATGACAACGTGATGGCTGACGTGAAGAAAACAAAGGCTTAGCCAGACATGTTACAATTGGTATTGTTAATTAAAGTGTTTATTTTTTAGTTATTAATCTGTCAAGCTCCGCTAATGAGACACAATTGATTTTCTCCGCTTGACCGGTTAAATCGGCAGTTTTTATTGTCACGAACCCCAAGCTCGTAACAATATTATATTGTACTGATACGCTTTTTGATATCGATAGTAAGTGGAACTAGTTCTCAAAATTTTGTTCTTGGCAGAATTTGCTCAGAAATAAAAAACGACGAAGATGCTGTGATTGTAGCTGTCAGGCAGCAGTGTCATTAAATGGTGAATAATAATAATTGCAACTTGATCAAATTCGTGACTTCCCGCTGTCAACAAAATACTGCCCAAAATCCCAAGCATCGAACGTATGTGTACTACCCTTATCTCAGCCAGGTGCGTTACTTTGAACCAGCCGTAAAGCGCATGCGTGTACCAGGTGTCGTCCAAACATTACGATACCCTTTCATGTAAACTAACGAAGCTCTTATTTGTAAACATTGTAAGTGAAAGTTATTTTGGGACTTTTATGGGGTTCCGAAAGTTTAAAGTTCTGTTTGAAGTTTAAGGAATGGGTTATGAATATTGTAGTGGAGACTTCGTGGTAACGACATATTCGGAGAACAGACTCATGTTAGAACAGTAGTTTAGATACGCTTGAAGCAATATATGAAACGAGTTCTAACAAAGTGGTTGTGCACAAACGTTGGGAAAGAAATTGACTCGTAGGCCTTGTAGAAAACGATCATTACAATAAAACGACCAAAAACAAAAAAAAAAAAAACGTATGGGCTCGGAGGACCCCCCCGCAGGAACGAAGTTCACAATGAAAATCAAAGATGGCGGCTGCAAAAATTTCGAAATGACGAAAAACTTGAACATTTTCTCAACTACGATTTTCATATTGACCTCACGATCGGCTTCAGCACCGTCGAAAACCATGAAAACTATCAAAAATCAACAGTCATTTATTTAAACTAGGCTGATAATAAGCACTTTTCGAACGTCAAAATTACAAAAGACAGTCCCCCAAAACGCCCGCCCTTCACCACTTCCTAGTGCTTTTGCTGGGGAAAAGAAGTGGCGCAACAAACTCCTCAGCAGCACAGCTGTCTGTTCAGTTAGAAAATACTTGATTCTATACAATACTAGGTATGCAAAGTAATTAACATTACAGGACACAGAACATTAAATTAAATTATTTGCCACAATGTTAGCTAGCCACGCCAATATACCAACAAACACAATAAAATCTATACGTACTCAAGCAAAAAAAAAAAATCATGATTAAAAATGTAAACAAAAAACTACCTACCTAAATAAAAGCCTCCAGGTATAAACGGCGTGACAGCTTACATATTTATGCAATGCTGGATTCCGTTCACATAGCTGTCACTTGAAGTCACAAATAATCGAAGTAAATTAAACAACCTTATTACTAATAACAACAATAAAACCATGGTCAGCAAGACGACCAGTCACCACAAGCAGCACCCGTTCACGAGCATAACGCAAAGCTCAGCCATTCTCTGTCTCTTTCTATTATTATATGATAAAAAAGTTGTCTCTTTCTATTATTATATGACAAAAAAATTGTCTCTTTCTATATGATAAAAAAACTTTTTAACAAAAAATTAAACCTCCGAAAAAACTGAAAAGCAAAAAATAATAAACTTTTTTTATTTAACCTTAATAAATAAGTTCTTAAACTAATGCAAGTATACCTAAGAAATTTTGAGTCGGCGCCAAACAAGCAAATTAATTCGTTGCGAGTGGTCGTGCGGAGAGCGCATTTTTTGTTTGAAATGTTAATGTTTATCGCTATAGATTTCACGTTGCTTATTTCTTTAAATTTAAGGTAATTTAGTAATCTTTGTTCATTGATTGTTTGGCGCCGACTCAAAATTACTTAGGTATACTTGCATTAGTTTAAGAACTTATTTATTAAGGTTAAATAAAAAAAGTTTATTATTTTTTGCTTTTCAGTTTTTTCGGAGGTTTAATTTTTTGTTAAAAAGTTTTTATTTTATAATTTTTTGAGGCCATAATTTACTAATTACTACATGCTTAATGTTTGATTACTTTTAAAATACCTACCTTATTTTAGACATTAACTGTTATATACTGCTACTTTAACTATTATTTTTTGTGTAATATAATACTAAATAATATAATGTAATACTTAAAAAAAACAGGCTTTATATACCAACATAGATAGGCCTTTTATTTTAATTGTAATACACAGCTCAGCATTAAAATCTGTGAATGAACAATAAGTCACCCCTATTTTCCCACCCTTAGGGTAGGTTTTTTTTTTCCAAATTTACATGGGACCAACTTCGAAGTATGTCCTATCCAACAAAAGAAGATTGATCAAAATCGGACTATTCTGTAAAAAGTTAAGCGTGGTCATACATTACAATCAGTGAGTGAACAATCATTCATCCCCTGTTTTCTAACCCTTAGGGTTGGAATTTTTTTTCCAAATTTATATGGGACCAACTTCAGGGTATACCCTTTCTAATAAAAAAAAATTATCAAAATCGGACTGCTCTGTAAAAAGTTATGCGTGATCATACATAAAAAAAAAAAAAAAATATACGCGTCGAATTGAGAACCTCCTCCGTTTTTTTTCGTCGGTTAAAAAAATTGTCTCTTACTATTTTTATGTGATAAAAAGTCGCATGGAGAGGGCCATAGCGCTTTTTCGTTAGGTGACGATTTCTTCCAGTTTACTCCTACCGCAAAACCTCAGTTAAAGAACTTCGTTGCAATAACGTAAAAAAAAATACAAACTTACCCCGTGGCTCGTTCCTATACATGATTTGTACTTACAAGGCATGCAATTAACAACGTTTAGGCATGTTTAGGATAGATTTTAGGTTCAGATCATCATCAACTTCCTGCCCTTGTCCCTTACTCGGGGTCGGCGCAGCATGCTGAGCGATAGCCGTTTTGCGTGGATGTGACGCATGTTTCCCCGTACCTTTTTACTTTTTAACCGACTTTCTTTTGCGTCATTTTCACCGCAAATAAACGTATTCTTTTTTTCTCTTCTTTCACGTTTTCTTCTTCCATTATCCCCTGTCAACCGTCACGACTCTCATAATTCCTATTTTACTCTCCTAAACATATCATAAAATGCGTCTCTTTGTGAATCTTAAATCATTCTTATTTTAAGTTCCTAAAAGTACTAAATAGCTATAACTGCGATCAACTTTGATGGCGGTTGGTCGCAGTCCCAACCTCGTCAAGTCGCCGTGTAGCTCAACCTTATTATTTTAGACAGCTCAACGACCCGTCACTTGAATTTGGACATGACTTAATTCATAATTATTCAATTCACATTTATGACATGTGCAAGCCGCAATCCATATCAAAGAGTCGGTACTCGTAGTTGTAAAGGAAACTGCAGCGATAGAAAGATGTAAAACAAGTTCTTAGTCGTACGTAGCGTTTTTGAAATGGCGTTTCCACCCTATTCGAGGTCCAAACTCATTCAAACGTCGGTCGAACAATAAGTTGTACTACTGTTCGAGAGTACCAAAACGCTTGCCAACCTATTTCCGTATTTTAGACCGAAAATTTGAAAACTTGTTACAGACGATAGAAACTTCGTTCGCAAACAATACACTGTTAAACTCAGTAAGGAAATTGTAGTTCCAATATTGATTGAGTCCTGCTTAGTTTTGGCCAAGTCAAAGCCTAGTTTTATTGAAATGTATATATTAGTTCCTTGTTCAATATTGTTAGAACTGATTCAGGAATTAGAGGCAAGATGCCTTTTGTGCTGGATTTGGAACTTTATTTCAACAAGCGCAATGATGACAGTTATCTAGCGGCGCTGCACTGCATTTTCGCCATTACTGTCAAATCATTCAATAACAAAAAATCTAGTAGGTATAGAGGTTTATTCTGTCCCGTATTTTTTTTTTTGACAATGAAAGTTGAAGAACCGCTGGTACTTCTAGCTAGAAGCAACAAAGAAATCACAAAAAAAACGGATCAACTTGGGAGATGACACCATATGGATGCTGACCAAGAAAGATGTGTACTGGGAGCATAATTAGATAAATAAGAACATCTCTTTCCGTACCCATATGGTATTTCTTTCGGTACCCATAAGGCTCGTAGGCCTACTCGCATTCGTCTTTGACTCGCACTTGCCTTTGTTTTCAAGTTTCTATCTTCTATGTCAATAGCATTTTTATTTATTGCGATACAACATAAAACCAAACGGCCAGTCCTTTTCAAACCAACTATCAACATTTCCGCGCACAAATCCAAAGTGAATCGCGTGACGTATGAAGCCACATAGTTTACCGAGGCGAGACTAAATAGACTAAACAGGAAACAGGTCAGAAATCGGTCAGCGCCTGCAAATCGTGCTGCGTTTCACAATATCCAGTTAACTTCATACACGTACAGTTTACGATGTTTTTCCTTTCACATGAAAGAAATCCGGGTAAAAGGTTTCAGTAAAAGTACAAAGCGGTTACGATGGCTGACGGATAATAATGCAGATTTCAGCGGTGTTATTATGATCGGTACCTTGGCAATACATATTTACAAATTGAAATCTTTTGAGTAGCGAAATCCGAGAGCAACTGATGAGGGGATTATTTGAAAAGAATATTTATTGCATGTAGTTCCTATGTAGCTATCGCCATAGCACCTATCCATAAATTCATTAATTTCCTTTCATCACTGAATTTCATATAGCCTGACGCCATTTAGTCTACAAAACAGTCAATAATACAAACGCTAAACAAAGGCAAGATTGTTTTCAATGAAAGAAAAGCACGAAAACACTTAATAGACCGTGACGAAGGGAAAAACGGAATCACTCCCGAAACTTACGTCATTAAGGAAGTTAATTAAGAAAAGGAGCTTAATCGAAAAGTTTAGGAACCCTGGATGTAACTGTGAAGTATATTTAAATAAATTATAACGGGATCATTTTAATAAGAATGAAAGAAATGCCGTACCTATTCGTTTTGTAAGCTGATAATACTTTTCGTATTTTTTCGAAAGGAAAATCTTTAGGAATTAAAAGATCCCTTGTGATATCACGTAGTTATTGACCAATAACTTGTATGTGTGGTGCAAACTGTCAATATAAGTTGGTTATTAATAAATAAATAAAGTAGTTTTTCACTATATATCAATAAATCATCACTATATATATATATCAATATCAATAAATCTTGCATCAAAATAAAACAAAACGTGTCTGACAAAGATTTAGATTGATGCTCTTTATGTTTAGCTCAGTAGCATAATATATCCGACTACTATCATAAATATTATCCCCCTTACTAATAAACGTTGTACCTATAGCGTCTGTATAGTTACACAACGCTTCGACTTTCAAAAGTCAAATTACTGACGACTGAAAGAGAGAAATCGGTGTGTAACTACATAATAGTAAGGGGGTATATGAATTATATTTATTTGAAACATGTTACTAAAAAAGAAAATTTATGGCATATTAATAAATAAAATCCATGGAAAATTGAGAAGTAACATGTTTTAAGCTATTCTTCTATCTTTGTCAAGCCAAAAAGTACATAAAGGCCTGAAATTACAACGGCGCTTGGTCTTTAGATGGTAGCCAGCGCTGTTGCTGTCTAGCATGGACTTCAAATCGCTATTTTTAATCGTTTTTATTATTGAAGCTTTCTTTTTTCTAGGTTACAAGAAATCTAATGAAAAAAATCCAACCATTTGGTTGGATACTTGCACAATAAACTTCTACCGTTTATAGTTTGAAATGTGAGCCCTGATTTAGTTCAAAGGATTCCAGCCCCAGAGGCTCTAGTCATAATCTTATTAGCAGGTCAAGTGATGTGCAGGACAGGTCAAGGCGTCCACGACGCGTAACGTGTTACAAACTCAAATGACCAACGAGTAACCCGGCATTGAAATACTAGTACTGTGATATCTGGTTACTCATGAGTGTGTGACTGGTCTGGATCTCTTAGCTGCCACGGAATGTTTTAATTTTTGAATTGTTTTTTTTTAATGCTTTTATTGTTTTTATTGCGAACGCTTTTAACGTGCACGTTTTTCCACATCGTTCTCACATGAATGATATAACTAATATATTGTAACAATATTTAAAAAAAAAAACCGGCCAAGTGCGTGTCGGACTACGCACAGTGAAGATTGTAACAATATTTAAAAAAAACACCGGCCAAGTGCGTGTCGGACTACGCACAGTGAAGGGTTCCGCAGTTGGAATAAATTTATCCCAAGAACAAAGATAACATTGTAGTTGAAAATCATGTTCTTCCATACATTGCAACTGCAATAAGTTGTTCGACTATTACTCGTAAACTTGTAAAGTCTACTTAGCTGTGATAAGCTTTCCTTTTAATTTCGTTATATATAATACTACTATGATTTTTTTTCACATATCCAAAAGCAACAATTTAGCTGGCAGGGGGGGGGGACACACTTGACTAACAAAAATTAGCACTTTACAGCTTAGTAATTCACAAACGGATCCCTGAATCGAAAAATGATTATCACAAACCCGCAATATTTTTGAAAGACCTATGCAACGATACCCCACACCAATGGGGTAGACGAGAGAAAAAAATAACATTCCTACTTTACGTGTACAGGAGGTACCCTAAAAAAAATTTTTTTTTTCAAGATTGTATTTTATCACTGTCGGCGGCTTTCTAGTACTAAGAGTCTCTAAGCTGCGGACGGACGGACGGACGGACAGACAGACAGACGGTCATGGCGAAACTATAAGGGTTCCTTGTTGACTGGTGAACCCTAAAAAGAGTGTCCGTGGAGTTTCTTGCCCGTTCTTTTCCATAGGTACCTACTACACTTTGGAATAGGCTTCATCTTTCTGACTTACCCGATCCCTTGAATATTCTGTGAAGTGCCTGTAATTGGTTTATTTGAAATAAATGCTTTCGAGTTTAAGTTTGAGTTAACAGGTTAATTTGAGTAACTGCTGGTGCAAACGTGGTATAAGCTTCATGACACTTGTCTGCTATAAGAGTGTGTGGTAGCACCCCAGGCCTTGACTCATTGAAAACTGGCGCTGACAAACCAACAAGTCAGGCTGCTCCCACAATGGCGATGAAAACCCAAACAGGCGAGCAGCCACAACGACCCGGGCTAAGCTTAATTACAACCGGGGGATTAAGCCGGGACATATTTGCGTTGCCTGCTCAAAATTAGGGCACGCTAGGGATTTCTTATTTAATTTATTCGTGCCCGTGAAGAATGTCGGTTCGTGTCAGGAGGATGCCGTTTTATGTTGTCTCTTTTCCGTGTTTTTTTGGGCGATTGTGATTCTACCAGGTTAAATTTTTAACATGCTGCATAAGAAGGATATCACCATCAACTACTAAGACTGGGTTTAATACTATTGTAGCGGTATCTACAACGCCACATGCGAACAACGCGTCATACTGACGTCACGCAAATCCTGCATCTCGCAAGCAGAGTTTACCGCGCAACTAGCATAGATACAACAGCCCGACATTGTATCATCGACACAAAACCCGTCTGGTCGGAGGATCCTCCCTTTTCTATAGAGTATGAGTGAACTTTACACCCTGTTCATCATACTATTATTATCAGATGTGGAGGTCCAATTGCAATTTATATAAAACACGGCTTATTACAACTGCTACAAAACCATTTTTACAAAATATAAGGTCATGATCCTTGACCAATGGCATTATTTCATTCAAGTTAATACGATCTCATTACAAAAGTTTTATTACAAAAAGTTAAGGTTGTATATTTTTTTCGAGCATTTCTCGTCATTTTCGTCTAAAATTTCTTTTGTCTACTTTTGTTTCGAAATCTTATTTGGACGAGATTTGCCTCGTTGATTATTGTGAGGATGTTGACTATATAGAAGGTACATAATATCGTACGTGACTATGGAAATTATGCCATTATTTGGAGTATTATTTGTTTTGGAAAGATGTTTCTCGTTTGCTGCATATAGGGTTCGGATCAGTTTTTATAATGAACACTTGAACCCTTTTATCATAATAATAATATAACCATACATTGGTTTAATAGGCAGCAACTATACAAGCGAAACAGTATAATTGATTCAAAACATCAGTCTGTGTCTATCAGCAATTTTGCAGGACTGGTTTGTTACTGAAGTTTATTTAAGTATTCGTTTTCTGCAAAGCCCTCAAACCGTTTTTAAAAATGATCGTATAAGACCATTTATAGGAAAAAGGTTAAAATTGTACAAAGTTTAATTAAAAGATAAAGAGGTTAATTTTGAACCAAAGCAGAGACAATGTGTTGAACTTCCCACTTCATTTAAAACCACAGGGGACGCATTCACTCAGTTAATTTCGACTCAACACTCAACTTTCAACCAATTCCTATGTTAATAAAGGAGTTAAGAAAATTATAGGGTGAAGACTGCCTTGTCGGTTCGTGCACAGTACAAGTTATCAAGTGGAAGAAAAGAGGGTTTCTGTTGTATTCTGAAATATATCCTGAAACTTAATATGAAATTAAAAAACTAAAAAACCCGACTGCGGTAAAAAACTTAAGTAAAAAAGAAACTGAAAAGCTAAAAAGAAGCCCATTTTAAATTAAATAAAAGTTTGAAGCAGGCGGGACCCATTTGAGTTTGAAAATATAAAAATAGCCAGTGACACTTGCGCCACCAAGACAAATCTAAAGACGTATAATTTATCCAAATCTGTTCATTCGTTTAGGAGTTACGAGGGAACAAAGAAACGGACATACATACATACAGGCAAACACATAACCATCCTTTTGGGCTTCGCCGCAGTCGGGTAAAAATGCACTAGACATAGTTTGTTGACTTTCATTTTTTTCATTTTCACAATATGGCGCGTTCAGTAGTCGCCATATTAAATTTTCACTAACGTCATGTCTTTAGTGACACTCACCGGACTAAGAGGAATCGATTGACGTGTGAATCATAAAAATCGGCCCAGGTGTTTGGTCTGTATAGTGCTTCAAAGGAACATACAAACATACATAGGCTGATAAACACATTACCACTCCTTTGCGTCGCGCAGTCTGGTAATAATGATTTTAATAGAAACAGCATACGATGTTACGAGATAATGAGATAAAATCATTTCTCCATCAATGTTACCATATTCAACAAATGATTAATAGAGATAGGTATTAATATCTAATACACAATATGATAGAGAAAGTAGAAGAAATAGAAAAACAGGGAGAATGATCTAATGATGATTGAACGTTTGAGGTACCCAACTCAAACTGCCATAAAATACCAGCTCCCATTATTAAATATTACTACGAAGAAATAAACACCTATTTTCAAAATAAATGCGACAAATCCGCTTCCAGTTGTTATACTTTTTCTTTCTTTTTTTCTTTCTTTCTTATCCTGCAAATAAACCTTGACCTTCGAACTTGAACGCTGAGTAATATCTTTCTCATAATAAATTTCATTCAATTCAATTGATACGAATAATCGAAACTTTGTTTTAGACACGTCACTGTTTTGTTGAAACTTGAAAACCCTTTCCTTTTAACGATACTTTTTGTGAACTATTTTTAGGGATAAAACCAGTTTTCTTGCTTTATATACTTGTGGAACGAAACGTAAGAGTAACTTTAGTTTGAATTTGACGGAAGAATTTGTAGCATTTGTCAGAAGGTAACCAAACATCGCATGATTCAAAGTAGGAAGCGTTTTACGAAAATGTTATTACGATATTGTCAAAAGCTAAACCTAAATTATATCTGTTTTCAAATTCGTTACACTGTATTTGGGAAATGTCTCATCATTATAACTCATGAAAATGACGGGTACACTAAATGGAAATATCTATTCTAAGCCACAGACAACCAAAATGATATCTATTTTCAAATTCGCTACACTGTATTTGAGAAATGTCACATCATTAAAACTCGTGAAATTGACAGGTACACTAAATGGAAATATCTATTTTAAACCACAGACAGTAGCATTGCCCTTTGTCAGATAAATGTTCTGATAGGACACGAAACGGAATAGCCAATACGAGTACTAGGTTTTGTCCCCAGTGTTCTGTTTTGGCATGGGATTCTGGGTTCGATCCCCATTTTGGAAAGTAACTATTGTTTTTTTTTTGTAATTTTTCAATAGCAGCCCGATGTAGACTTAATTAATATTTTTGTCGAGGGAGGTATACTAAATAAAGGTTTTAAGTACACGATTAGGTTTCCAGACATCTCTTTACTGAAACCATAATAATTCACAGCGAGGAACTAAGTGCTTTTATACCAGGGAAAATGGCACCCGAAGTAGTGTTGGAACTTGTTGGTTTTAAACTCGTGTAAGTAACATTATTATGACGTCTTGTATAACATTGTGTAATGAAGAAGTTTTACACATCTTGAGGTAGGTGAGTAGGTATTAAGTGGTAATAGTTTATATTGCATTGACACGTATTTTGAAAGCCAATGCCGCGTCCATTTTGCCGCCGCCTTCACCAGATAATATTGGTGTTCCTTCGATGTCACATGTTCGTGCTGCCACTTGTAGGTATATCCACAAATTATAATATACTAGCTGCGTTCCGCGGTATCACCCGCGTAAATGTCGATCGCGTGGAAATATCGCGATAAAAAGTATCCTATGTGTTAATCCAAGGTGTCAGCTACCTCCATACCAAATTTTATCAAAATTGATCGAACCGTTTGAGCGTGAAGAAGTAACAAACATATAAACCTACACTCTCACAAACTTTCGCCTTTATAATATTAGTGTGATGTGATATGATTAGTGTGATAGTGTGATATTAATGGATGAATCATATAATCAGATACTATTGTCAATCTGTTTATAGTAATATGTATTATGCTCGTGATAATTTGTATTTCAAAACACATCCTTATATCAAAACAAATTTCGCTCTTATAGTCGAAGGATGAATTTAAAATGTTAATATCCGGCTCATCCCCGTTTCTCTCAAGGAGGTAATTAATGTTCAGATAATAAGTTAAGTACGGAAACATTAACGGAATTTATAAGACGAGATTCATAAGCCTTCAACAACAAGGCCCTCATAATTGGGCCATTTTTTACGAGAATTTGTTGAGGCGGTACGAATATTTTTGGTGAATTGCTTAAGAAACCCTACCTACTTGTATTTAAATTGCAATTTACTTAATATAACGGTTGTATTGAAATGCCATTTCTCAAATAGCAAACTTTTGTACAATATGATACAATGAGATACAATCAGTTGCAAATGAATGTGAGTGTGTGAGTCTTAAGTAGAGAAATGACTAATTAAAAGAAGGTCGTAAGTAAAACCAAAGTGTCAATCTATTGCTTTGTGAAATTGCTACTCCACTTATGACCGTGGCAAAAAATCGTGACCGCATCGGTGACGTTTTTATACGTAGGTACATTTAGGATCACATTCCGAGATATTGCATGATGACCGTTACACTTTCTTTAGCTCTCGTCGCGCGTGTCTCCCAACTTACTTATCAGCAGCATGGGAGAAACCAATAAGAATTAGCATTTTGATATTTTTGAACTTACTTCTCAATACCACCTTGACATGAATAACTTGTATTCTTTATGATAAATAAATGATAAACGATTTATTTTCTGTAAGTAGGTTTGTACAAACACTTTTACACGTCAATCATATTTTTTTAAGCTAGATGAGGTCGGCGTTTCCTATCTGACTACTCTAAGAAAGGCCGAAACAAACTCGAGGTCACAGTCTCTTTTAAAGTCCAGACAAAATCTTGGTCAGATCATGTGAAGACCATGTAGATTGGTGTCTGAAATGGTCTTTTGAGGAAAGAACCACACAGATTGAGCGGACCTGTCCAGTCAGTGCATGCATTTGTCAATAATCGTGCAGCTCAACTCGACTCCGACTTTAATAATCAAACTTCTACTTACTGCCTGTCCTAGTCATATTCATATTATCTCATTAAAGTGATCATCATTCTCTTGCTCTTAAGAGAAAATGCGGTCGGAGAAACTTATGAAAAATCTCAAGTAAAAAAACTTTTTTACAAAAAAAAAACAACCGACTTAAAAAAAAAAACACTACAAAGTGATAAATAACTTTAATTTCGGAAGTCGGTGTCGTTGATTCTGCATTTTCGTTTTTTGACACCGACTTCCGAAATTAAAGTTATTTATCACTTTGTAGTGTTTTTTTTTTTAAGTCGGTTGTTTTTTTTTGTAAAAAAGTTTTTATTTTTCACTTTTTAGTTGTACAGACGCCAGCACATCAAGCTACACCTAACTGTCACATTTTCCCAATCAACTTTGAACCTTATGCTTCAGTGATAAAGTTGAAAATCTATTGAAGAAATTTGACAGATTGTAGTAGGTTGATGTGCTGGCGTCTGTACCTACTCCACAAAAAAGTAAACAAAAAAATCGTTAATGTGGACAATGCAGCAAAATTTTTAGATTTTTGTTGATTTTTAAAAAACCGCTTGTCCGATTTCGATAAAATTTTCATGGGACCATTTGGGAACTATACCCTTTCCAACAAAAAAAGAATTTTTCAAATCGGTTGGCAAGCGACGGAGTTATGCGCGAACAAACACAATAAAAAAAAAAAAAAAAACATACAAACATTCGAATTGAGAACCTCCTCCTTTTTTAGAAGTCGGTTAAAAAGTCGTAATTCGAGGTTTGGCTCTCACCTATTTCCTCCTCCAATATTGGACCAATTTAAAAGATATTTCATAAACTGAATAAGAAGGATACCTATAATATACTAGGTCCTTATGTTTTTCTTTTTTCATTAATAGTTGTCAAATTTGTACACTAGGCCTCTGTTGACAGCGGTTTAAATCGGTATTTTTTGAGGTTTCTAGTGCTTATAAAAATAATGTATAATAATATCATTAAAAAGGAAAACATAGGGACATACAAGCAGTAAATATTTATTATTCTGGAAGAAAATCATTGCTTTATGGTCATTAACCAGAAATAAAACAGGCGAGAGCGTTTCTACGGATAACGACCACCCGCATTTCCTCTTAACGCAATTTATTTAGGGTCAGCACAACATTTTTTTTCTTCCATTCTTCTCTATGAGTCGACATTTTGATATTGAAGTGAGAAGGCAAATCGGCTTAGATACCTATATTGTTACCAGCTTGAAGCCGTAGACCTAACATATTGAGCTTGAAGGTCGTAACAGTCAATCAGTGGCAAGCTGCTAGCCCCCGAACAGTCTAAAACCATTAATTGTCCCCACAAGCACCGTTTCTCTCCATTGATTCTTACGACTTGCACGCCTAGATTAGTTGAAACAACATACAGAGAGGAGAGAGGCTCTTGTAGATCAGAAGGTCAATCCCGTTAAACATTTACAAAATCTAGCAATCTCATCTCAGCGACAATCAGTTTCAAAAATCTCCTAAAATTTTTAACAGATTGAGACTGATATTGGAAAGCGATCGTTTTTTAAAAATACAGGAACTGCCCTTAATTTAGCACCAGATGAAAATAAAAACTGGGCTTTACCGTAATCATTTTCAGGCTAGATGATGTGTGAGACAGGTGACACGCGGGCCAGGTTAAAGTGCCAATTAATATAAAGGTACAAAATCGCCTGACACTTTAGGTATTATTAGATATTACACCTTAATTAAACTTAATTTTTCGTCGTGGTAGCCCAAATAAAAATAAAAGGTTGAGGCAAAAATAAACCAAGACAACTTTAAAATCTTATTCCATTTCGTTGTTACAACCAGTAAATTGCTCATACGGGTCTTTGGTCAACTGGACCCACTCGAACTGGAACCGCGGGTCCAGTCGACCAAGTAAAATTTTGAATTGGTCGACTGGACCCGCTGTCAAATTTCATCGTTAGTACAGTTAAGGAGTAAAGCCGAATCTTTTAGTTTTATTTCTATGACTTAAAATATACATAATATTATTCAATTAGGTACACTTAATTTTTATTTACTTATTTTTACTTACTTACTGTCTGCAATGAGCTAAAACAACGTTACTGGATTTTGAGATGCCGTAGTGAGGTCCGGAAGATATCAATTACTAATATAATATATAATAGAATGTTATTCCTCTTTATAACATTAGTGCAGAAAAAAATAAATTATAGCCTATGTTATTCTGTGATAATGTACCTAGCTTTCTAATTTTTTGTTTCTTTTTTATTTTACCATTATCATTAAAATAAGTCCTCCTTAAGTATTTGTTACAACGGAATGCATGGCCGTTGCTGATTTGTCAATGTCAATTATATTTGTCACATCAAATTAAAGTCAAAATTGTAGTTTGTTTACATTGGTTATCTACATAAATTAAGTAATAAAATAAGACAGAATTACTGCAAATGTTATATGTAAGCTGATGACTACCAGAATAACATCAAGGTTTATCAAGACGGAAAAGAAGAAGAGGAATTGTGGTTGTCGCAAAGAGTGCGGTACTGAACCAACTGGACCGTCCTGCTGCATGTTGTTCCAATGACGTTGCTATACCTACGTGTCCCGGCTACATTTCTTTACAAAATCCTAAAATATTGTTGAGAAATCTTTGCGAAAACAATTTTTACACTGAGGGTCGCATTAGGAGTATCGTCACATCATTAATTCAAATTTATTTGTGTTCAAATTGCTGCATTCACATCTGTTGAAGTTCATGAAGATATTGGGCGAGAGGTGAAATGGTCCGCCGATTTCTAAGCTCGCGGACAGCGCGCGACTCATGACGCCGACCATTCGTATACACTAGTGATTATTATAATGTATTGTTTGTGTTAGCTATGTTTTATATTGAAAAAAAATAAATAAAATATCGTTTAAAATCTTTGTTTGAAATGCTTTAGAAAACCCCATCATGCTTGATGGCCCTGTTGTAATACAATAATAATAGGTTAGTATATTATCATAATATGATAACCAAGTGACAAAATACCTTTTACATAAATATGTCGCATGTAAACTAAGGCATGTCGCGTATCTTTCCTGCGAGAAATGCTCGAATCGACATGGCGAGAAATGCTCGAATCGACATGGCGAGAATAGCTCGGCTTGATTTTTTCGAGAGAAAAGTGAGAATCGAACGACAATAACGAATGCGAGATGCGTGAGAATTGGCCTCCAGCCCGCACCGACGCACCGTAGGAAGAATATCGTCCGTGGTAACGCAGACGTCCGATTCGAGGCCTTTGACATTATGTATGTTGATAACGTTGTCCTAGACGTGGATCCTGACCTACCCCGAGGAGTGTGGCCTATGGGGCTCGTGACCAAAATGTATCCGGGAAAAGATGGGGTTGTGCACGTAGCTGACGTTGTCACTAAAGGCGGAACGCTGAAGAGGCCCGCTAGAAAGTTAGCCAAACTGGAAGGGCTCCAGTAGCTGTTGCGACATTACTGCACGAGGGGGGGGGATGGTGTTGCAACCTTTTTATATATATATTTATGGTTTTTTACTGTTTTTTTTAGTTGTCAAAATAAAAGTCAGTTGTGTCAGCGATTCGAAATTTTATTCTTTGCTCGCTGTATAACGCAGTGTGCCTAAGTCGCAGTGTGTCTAAGTCGCGTTATGCCTAGACCAAACGTGATGTGGGCGTATTGTGACTTAGGTCAATTCCGTTTTAGTTGAAAAGCAAGATAGACTTAGTGAGACTAAGGTTCATTGAGTTTTAGTTCAATAGCGAGATAGGCTTAGTGAAACTAAGGAAACTAAGGTTCATTGAGTTTTTACTCATTAGCGAGATAGGCTTAGTGAAACTAAGGAAACTAAGGTTCATTGAGTTTTTACTCATTAGCGAGATTAGCTTAGTGAGACTTATATGTTACAGCTAATAGCCGAAGTGCGGCTACATCTAGTTTTAGCCGGGCGCGTACAACTAGGTGCAGCATCCTACGTAGACGGAACCCCGCGCCGCGGGGCTCCTATTTCTGTGTAAAGGGTTTAAATGGGCAATGAGAGATATAAACGAAACGCTTATTTGAAGTTAATAGCTGAGTAGGTGTGGCATGAGGAGAGAACATCGAAAATATATTTCAAAAGTTTCTGATAGGAGCCCCGTGGTCAGGAGTCCACTTACAGATTTCAAAAAAGTGTCAACAATAATGTGATATTCAGAGGCGTTGATTTTGGCATGATCGGGTGTATATAAAAAAATAAAAGTATATTCAGGCGCAGAGATTTACTTAATGGTTGAAATAATCAACTTAATTTATTCAAACTTCTGAATATCGAGAAATCCAAACTGTAATAGAAGCTATTGGGTTCCTTGATTTAGGGATAAATGCAACATTATGGCCACGTTTGAGTAATTTTTTTAATTGAAGAAACTTCCTCATATTTGCCAAAAGGCTCCATAAATCCGTCAGATATTTATATATTCACTATCAGGACATGTAACACTATTGCACAAAATAACTTTTATTTGCCCTGAATATCCTTTTAAAACATTTTTTTTTACAAAGAAAAAACAACCGACTTCAAAAAAACAAAAACACAAAGTGATAAATAACTTTAATTTCAGAAGTCGGTGTCGTTGGTTCTGCATTTTCGTTTTATTGACACCGACTTCCGAAATAAAGTTAAAAAGTTTTTACTTTTTAGTTACCTACCCTACAAAAATTCAAATAACACTAGTTGCATTGAGGAATTGAAGACACCGACTAGAAGAATCATCAAAATTCGCCTTTATGCATATAACTTCGTACATAAGAATAATTACCTAATGTATTAAATACTAAAATGTAGATCACATTAGTGAATGAATTATCAAAACAACTTTTCGCCCTGAATATGCTCGCACAAAAACCCTTTGGGCGGGCTACCATATTATTTTAAGTACTCTGTGAATGATATTATCATCAGTCCAAGCCTTCGATTATTGATTAGTAGTGCCCTTTGTAATATAAATACGTACGTGTATATAACTTCATACTAATAATTTTTTTGCTTTCAGCCGAAATAATGAATTAAAATTTGCCATCCACCTCACAAGGATTCCCATCAACATCTATGTATATTGGTTCAACGCAGCGGGGTGGCAAAAAACTATTCAAAGCCGGACATGAGTATACCATAAAAAGGAAAAAGCAAAAAACTATTCAAAGCCGGACATGAGTATACCATAAAAAGGAAAAATAAAGATGGTACCGCCTTGTGGCGGTGCATACAAAAGAAGATATGCTCTGCAACTATAAAGACCGATCCTGAGATGCGAATGTTGCATGAAACCAAACGTTCCCATGAAAAAATGAGCGTAACATAAAAATACAAATGGACAAGTGCTCTCAAGACGTTCAAAAATATATGTCTGTACCGATTTCCAAGATTTTTCTATTCAAAGCCGGACATGAGTATACCATAAAAAGGAAAAATAAAGATGGTACCGCCTTGTGGCGGTGCATACAAAAGAAGATATGCTCTGCAACTATAAAGACCGATCCTGAGATGCGAATGTTGCATGAAACCAAACATTCCCATGAAAAAATGAGCGTCGAAGAATGTGACATAAAAATACAAACGGACAAGTGCTCTCAAGACGTTCAAAAAGATAATTATGTCTGTACCGATTTCCAAGATTTTTGAAGATAGCATGGATTCTCTCAAGGATAAGGGCACAGATCTAGTAAAGGGTCTACCTGACCTTAGAACCGTACAAAAAAGGCTTTATAAAAATAGGAATCGATCTATTGGTGCTAAAAAAGTAAGATTTAGCAAGGCAACTTCTGTCGAAATACCAGAAAAATATAAGTTTTTGCTATTCGCCGACTACAACGATGGTAAAAATCGCATCCTAGTCTTTGGCGACAAGAAAATGCAAAATTACATAAGATTTGGTAAGCGATTCTTTATTGATGGCACATTCAAAATTTGTCCAACTATATTCTACCAGCTATTCACAGTACATGCAGACCCTCCTGATCAGAAGGTCTAAGTAGCAAAATGTCCAACAGCGCGAAATGTCTAATGAGCAGTAAGTCTAATTAGCAAAATGTCCATGTAGCAAAACGTCCAACTATCAAATGGTCTGTATAGCAGAACGTCTATTTAGCAAAAAGTCAGATTCTCAAAATGTCTGGATACTCAGGCAGAAAATTTAATACACAAATTGCATCGGGAAGGAAACGGACACGGTATTATAATATGTACATACAGACTCTTTGGTCATGTACTCGTAGCGTATATCATATCTTTTTAATGGTGACTGACACTTATTGTCATGAATGCTGTTTGATTAGCATTACTCATTCGTTTTTTCTTCCTGTATTGATTGCTATTCATTACAAATACTATAGTTCTAGCTTCTAAATTATAAAAATGGATGAAGAACAAACATTGAAAGTCAAAAGAAGAAGCGTGTGCTGCTGCTGAATGGTCACAGGTACAATTTAAATATCACAAATAAGGGAGGGTCAACTCTATGGAGATGCTCCCGGCGCAATGAGTGTAGTGCATCTGTTACAATAAATAAACACGAAAATAAAATAATTCGTCAGTTAAATGAGCATACTTGCAAAGCTAATTTTGATAAAAACAAGACTGACATAGTGATGGACAAATGCAAGAAATTAGTTCGTCAAATAGCAAAACCTGTCCAGAACATTTTTGAAAAAGAATTCGCTAATATGGATGAGATTCAACAGGTACCAGATTTTAACTCAAAAAAAGACACTGTTCAGGGCTCGTCGCAAATATTTAAATGTTTGTTAAACTGAATTCAGAAACTTGAATGATGTTACAATTCCAGAAATAATGGCCGACAGTTTCCTTGTTTGTGAAGATGGATGTGAAAATAATAAAATCTTAATATTTTCAACACCTGTGAGTAGACAATGCAATAAGACATTGAAAATAAGATGTATTTCATTGATGGAACATTCAAAGCTACACCCAAGCCATTCTACCAGCTGTTATCAGTTCATGTTGATTGGAATAGCTGTGATGATTTAACTTGTGTTATGGGAGTTATATACACGTTACTACCTGACAAGACACAAGAAACCTACGGACGCTTATTTGGCCTCATCAAGCAAAATTTTGAAATAGACATGACGGCCATTAAATGCGATTATGACATAGCGCTTATCAATGGAATTAAAGAAGCTTTTCCAAACGCTCAAATAACGGGCTGCTATTATCATCTTAATAAGGCCGTTTGGAAAAAAGCGTCAACATTGGGTCTTCCTGAAAACAGAGAGTGCAGAAACATTGTCAGAATATGTTCCAATTTACCTCTGCTACCTTCTCCATACATTACGGAATGTTGGACTAGCATTGTTGAAAACGCCACGAAAAGCGAAGAAATGGTGGCTTTTTTAAATTACTTGAAAAGACAATGGCTTCAGTCTCTGGCAGATATAATAAACTGTCCTAGTAATTATAATTTTCGCACAAACAATGCACTCGAAGGGTGGCACAGGCGTCTAAACACGAATATAAAATCAAAGCCAACCCTGCTACTATTCCTCAAAGCTCTTAGAAAAGAAGCGCTTTGGCAAGATCGCAAATACAAGAATATATTATTTGAAGGAAATAAGAGAAGAAAGATCGATATAATGTTTAATGCCAAATACAAAAGAGAGCTGCAAAAGCTTGAGGGCCAAAAAATTTGCCCCTTTGAATTTTTGATCAATCTTGGCCATATCAAAAGGATATTAGGTGAATAAATGCAGGGGAATTTGTGCGCCTAATATCCTAATAATATTTATGAGGCTATAAGGTTTTTAACCCTGATATTTGTTTAACAAATAAATTTACTGTAATTTACAAATGACTTTTACTTTCTATCATGAGTGTACACATTTTAAAAATGACTTTTTGCTAAATAGACGTTCTGCTATACGGACCATCAGAACGTCTTTGTAGCAAAAAGTCAGATTCTCAAAATGTCTGAATACTCAGGCAGAAAATTTAACACACAAATTGCATCGGGAAGGAAACGGACACGGTATTATAATATGTACATACAGACTCTTTGGTCATGTACTCGTAGCGTATATGACACTTATTCATGCAGATAGGTATAGGTAGTAATGATGACTATGTGAATGTTGTGCCGGTCCTATATGCCTTGTTACCCGACAAGTAGATGTCCACTTACGAACTTTTATTTGATATTATAAGAAGTCAAATACCGGAATGGGAGCCAAGTAACGTGTCAATGGATTTTGAAGTTCCAGCTATTCAAGCGCTGAAAAATACTTTCCCAGATGTGAAAATAAGGTTTCTTTCACTTAGAAGTCTTTGGCGTAACGCAAAAGAGCTGGGTGTGTCCAAAACACAAACGGGTAAGATGCATGTAAAACTTTGTGCTGCTTTGTCACATCTCCCACCAGAATCAATTGATGAAGGTTGGCTTTATATCATGGGAGAATGTTTTAATAGCACTCATAAAATTTAATGTTGATGGGAATCCTTGTGAGGTGGATGGCAAATTTTCAATCATTATTTCTGCTGAAAGCAGAAAAATTATTAGTATGAAGTTATATACTGCTTTGTGTTCGTAATTATAGATTTAAATTTTGTTTTTATTTTTCGTTATCATTAGAATTAAGTATGCACGTACGTACTTACGTGTATGTTTTGTATGCACGTGTTTCTGTAAACAAATAAACCTAATATTCTTTTTTTTTTTTCTTTCCATGATGAAAAATTTGAACATTTTTCACATCCACCATTCTTGGATTTTCACTTTGACCTCACCATCGGTTTCAGTACCCTAGAAAACCAAGAAATCAACACTCATGATGAAAAATTTGAACAGTTTTCACATCCGCCATCTTGGATTTTCAGTTTGACCTCACCACCAACTTACATATCTGGCGAGCGAACGCCTATTTACGGTGTCCCAGAAGGGATCGTGCTTGGATCTCTATTATTTATCCTATATATCAATGACCTGCCTGATGCTATTGACTACCACATGACCCTAATCTTACTTTAGTCAACGGGTACATGGTGATATTGACATTAAAGCCCTCTACAATGACACAGTATTAAATAAAGTCGACGACACAAAATTTCTTGGTGTAATGATAGACGCAAAACTGAACTGGAATATACATTGAATATATAAACAAAAAACTGAGCTCAGTCACGTATGTCTTGTACAAACTGTCCTCTGAAGTTAACCCAGATGCTTTAGTGATGGCCTTTCATGGATTGGTGGCATCACTTCTACGCTATACGGTATAATATTTTGGGTATATTACTTTGAATGGTGACAACTTGGATAGGGTGTCGCAGTTTAAGTACCTTGGACATTACCTTACCGACGGCCTTAAGGATGATGTTGACATAGAGAGGGAGCGCAGGGCTCTGTCAGTCCGTGCCAACATGCTGGCCCGTAGATTCGCCCGCTGTACGGACCAAGTCAAGATCACACTATTTAAAGCGTATTGTCAGGGTCTGTACACGGGTAGTCTATGGGTTAGTTATACCAAAAAATCCCTGGACACACTGCGCGTCCAATACAATAATATTTTCAGGATGATGTTGGGACTTCCTCGTTTCTGCAGTGCCTCCGAGATGTTCGCACAGGCTCACACTGACGGTTTTCATGCCGTCATTCGGAAAAAAGTCGTGTCTCTTATGAGGAGGGTGCGGGGGAGTCACAACAGCATCCTGAAAACTATAGCTGAAGATGTGCGTGCACCTGTGATGAGGCATTTCGTTCGTCTGATGATCTTGTAGGGAGTTATCTCCCTGTTGGTTATCTTGTCGGGGCGGGGTGTCTCAGCACAGGGGCTTTGTGTGTGTTTTTTTTTTGTGTGTGAATTGTGTTGTGATGTTTATTGATGGAAGTGTGTTGTTCTTTGTTATTGTATTTTAAGTACTAACAATAGTTTGTAAGTTATTGTATACTAACCGGTGGATCTAGTTGTCCCGAATAAATAATTTTGAATTTGAATTTGAAAAGCTTTTTTTGTATGGCCCCGAAAATATACAACAAAATACCACAGTCATATAAAGACAGTCATAGACATGACAACAAAACAAATTAAAAATAAGATTCGAAATCTACTAACAGAAAAATGTTATGTAAACGCATGTTTCACAAATAAATTATCTTTATCTTTTATCTTTAGATTTTGAGGTAGGTACTCGTAGATTCTGTACCAGATTCGTGCCATTGTCTTTTTGTTTCGACTGTATCCACGGGTAGCTTAAAACAAAAGATGTTTGTCTAATTTTGACAGTGGGTCCAGTTGACCAATAAAAATATAGAAAATTTTTCCTTTGGTCAACTGGACCCGCGGGTCCAGTTCGAGTGGGTCCAGTTGACCAAAGACTCACACAAGATCGGATTTTTTTAACACTTTCAAAAATAGGCACCATTTCTGACCAACAGCGCTTGGCCAGTTGCCACACAGTTTTCCCGTCTCACTGGGCTGGGCCTCGGAAGATCAATCATTCACTTAATCTCAAATTCAAATTCAAATAATTTATTGTGGATCATAGGTTCATAAGATGGTGTGTTAGTTACAGGTAAGTCTGCTATGTCCCGCCATTGAGGCATACAAAATTCACATTACAAGTTTATTAAAATACAATACATCTGCTACATAGCTACATTTCCCTTGGGGAGATCCCATCATGCTGTGACTCCGAATTAACTTTTGTTAATTGGGCTGAATTTCGTTAAAGATGCAGCAGCTATAAATATTTATTTTGCTTTTATTTACTTGCGAGTTTTAGTTTAGAAGATATAGTAGAAATGCGAAATCGAAATGACAAGATAACATTTGTCTGACCTTGGGGCCATATTCGACAAGGATTACTTACAACCGATTGAGTGTAATGAAGACAAGTTAAAAGAGGCGCTATATCAAAAGACACGCTATTTGAGGGATATTTTGTAAAAAATAAATAAAACTACGCATTATGTAAAATGTGGGTAACATTTTACATAATGCGTAGTTTTATTTAAAGTTAAAACTATAAACAGATTAAAGTATTGCTAGATCAATTGGACCTACTTATGCAAAACGGGATCAACCCACACAATGACAGTTTTGAAAAAAAAAAAAACTTTTTTGTCAAAAATTTGTGTAGAATAAAATTGTTTGTTATTTTGAATAAAGTTTATTTACTATATTGTACTACATCATTTGTTATATGTATACAGATACAATATTGATGTAAATCATTAACATTTTAATAGAAATAAAAAAGAAAACTCATTGGTTCTTTTTAAGAAAACTACCTGTGGGTGGGTTGGTCCCTTGTCAATTTTTTTAATATTAAAAATAAATCTCATATTTATTTTACACATTTTACTGAAAAATACGAATAAATCTTAAATGATAATATGAAAATGTTAAAAATTACATAAATGTAAACATTACTTAATCCAATTCTGCTTCAAAATCAGTTTGACCCGAAAAACCTTCAAGATCGTCTTCTATATTAGCATTTCCAACAAGCTTTGCATAAAAATCGTGCGAGTCTCTCCAAAATGTTGCTTATTTAAATTTTTCGTTCCTTCGTAATTTTGTTGACATTAATTATCAACTAATTTTTGTTGATAATTTTTTGTTTGATTTACATTTGAATTAATCATGTCGCGAGTTAAGCTCCCTTGAAGTGACACTTCACAATGAAAAACGTGTCGCTTTTGGGCTAACGATTGGAAACAACTATTGCTACTTGAACTAAACTCACAACTGATTGTTGAACGCCACAAATGTTTGTTTTTTAAATTCCGTTATTCTTTTGTTGCTCACCGTGTTTCTTGAAAAACACGCGCGGTCGCATGTTATTGCAATAATAAAATATCCAAAAGCCCGTATTCTGCAGCATGCAAAATAGTAGCAGATAAAAATGCGAGCCCGTAAAAAATCCTCAATTACTTGTATTAGGTACTTATTTTATTTACTTACGCCACAGACGAAAAGGGAATGACTTAAAAATATTCGTGGTTGCATCAAAAAGTCGTTATTCTGAAACTTTTTACTTTGGGTAAACAAACATAGCTTCGTTTATCTTTGGCCGTATAACAACGGTTAAATATGTAAACTTCCCACTCCTGTGTGGTCAAAAAGGCCGTGATAGTGTCTTGTTCTTGTGATGTTGTGAAGATGAAGATGTCATTTTATCAAAGCAATCAAAATTAGCTTACTTGAATGTTACTGAATGAGTCACCAAGAAGCATTTACTTATTTAGAGCTTTCGACAATCACCATTCATCATCCATCACTTTTAATTAAAATAGCCGATACTTCGTGTTTCAGTTATTAGTTCTGTTCTCTAAATAGTTTTTTTATTAGGATGATACCTAATCATCATGACAAATACATAAACATGACAAACAAAACATGCTCTATCGTAAGAAGGATAGAGCATACGAGTATTTTACTGTGCGATGAACTAACGTTATTGTAACCATGCATTTATTTGGTTGCAAAATGTCTTACGATGATGCAAAAGTAGCATACTATTTTGCTCAATTTGAACAGAATCATAATAATTAAAGTAGATAAATTATGTACTATTTTTAAGAATTTCAGATACCTAATACTTATGTATAAGCACTTGAGTGAGATACCTGAGATACAGGTTTATTCTTAGTTCAGGTAGAATCCAATCATTTCTTACCTACCTCTAGTTTAAGGCCCTATTTTGTAAATACACACATCAAAAGTGTCTAGGGATCAACATATATTTTTGCAATAACTTTTCTCCTGATTGATATTAATTAAAATTTTCTTTAAGGATTCATCAAATAAAGTGTTTTCGTTTGTCACAGTAACGATAAACCAAGTCACCTTTGCATTAATAAAGAAATTTGCCATTTTCCTAATAAAGGGATTTTTGACGTTTGAACCACTAACACAAAAGTTCGAAAAAAAGACTGAAATAACAGTTTTCTTTAAAATTTTATTGGGTAACTTAAACAATTAATAATCCGTGTTTCTACCGCGAACACTAACAACACAAGAACATCGGTTTGGCATACTCAAAATGAGTTCATCCAAATCACGCTGTGGAATGGCCGCCCATGTTCGTTGCAACAACAAAAAAAGGTCTTCTTGCGACTGGATACCCTCCATATTCGGCAGAGCTCTTCTCTGTAGCATATCCCATGCATGCTCAATCGGGTTCAAGTCTGGCGACTGAGCAGGCCAGGGCAGGACATTGATGTTAGCTGCGGCGAGAGTCTGTCTTACAACTCTTGCGGTGTGCGGTCGTGCATTATCATGCATTAACTGAAATAAGGGACCGATTTGCACTTTTAGAGGAACGATGACGTCTGATACAATCGTCTCAGCATAAATTTGAGCGTTGAGGTTGCCTCTGATCCAAATCAACTCAGTTCTTCCGCCGATCCAAATACCCGCCCATACCATGATGGTTCCACCACTATAAGGATGGACTTCCTGGCAGGATTTTAATCGCTGTTGGCGTCCAGGGGTTCTCCAGTGTCGTATACGTCTTGTATCCGGTCTCATACCAAAACGAGACTCATCAGAAAAGCACAAGAAACGCCATTGTTCTTCTGCCCAATTTCTGTGTTCAAGAGCCCATTGATATCGAATCCTACGATTGTGCATTGCTATAGGTGGTACCCGTAGCGGTCTTCGGGAATGAAGGTTCACTTCATGCAAGCGGTTTCTGACTGTTTGGTCGCTAATTAAGTTCCCTGAAGAGTGATGAAGCCTCACGGCTAACATCATGGCGGTTATTGTTGGAGCTCTTCGAGTTAAGATTTGAATGTATCGGTCTTGTCTCCGTGTAGTGCAGCGATACCGTCCTCCATGGCGCTCAGCCACGGTACCAGTGCTTCGGTAACGTGTCCAAAGTCGACTGATAACACTCTGACTTGTATTCAGAGCTAAAGCCACAGTACGTTGCCGGGAACCAGCTTCTATCATTCCCACGGCTCTGAGCATTTCTTCCCTGCTTAAATGACGTCGCCGCTCCATAATAACGTTGGTTTTAATCAGTAGTAGGGAAACAGTAGCACTAATAATGTCTTCAATGCGTTGTATGTTTTTATAGGGAAAATATTGACAGCTGATTATCATCTTTTACTCGAATTTGATTCACAGTTCCTGATTCAAATTATGAAATGCACCAAAAAGGATCCATATAAATTTATAAAATCATAAATTTATTACAAAGCCACATCTCAATCTCAAGAAATCCGCATAAAAATGCTTGATCCCTAGACACTTTTGATGTGTGTATTTATATAAATCAATTATTTCAACAAACAATTTCAATTTATGTCATTTAAGTTTGTTTTATCTTTATTTAAGCAACGTTTATAAGTAGGAAGGCTGATGATTTATTTTAATTATTTTCACCAAAAATATACTATTTTCTACACTTCTTAAAAGTCGTATAAAAAATGGGCCAATTCCAAAATTTCGTCGAGCACAGTTAGAGGCTAATGGGAGGCGGTAAAAGTGGAAGTTTATCATAATAAATGTTAAGAGAGAAGCACCTGAGCTCCCTTGGATATTTCGCAGCACACTAAGTTAATTTAGAGTTTGCTGTGAGAAGGCCGTGTGGCTTTCTATGATACAAAGTTTGCTAACTGCTCGTGGAACGTCGTGCGGTATGAAGGTGTAGGTAATACCTGCTTGTAATTTTGCTCGTAATTTTACGGGTAAGGTCTTGGGAGCCTGAGTTGCAAGTTGAAAAAAAAAAACGAGTGTGCTTATGACCACACGACTGAAGTAAAACTTCAAACGAATTTGGCTATGAGAGGAAGAGAGAAAGAAAATGTGCGCGCGCACTGCTTTCACTTGCTTATATCCCCCACTCAACTCCCGTTCGCCTCGCCCGATCACACTTTTTGTAACGCTTACGTCACGCGTTCGCCAGCTTACTCCCCAAGTCAAGCGTGCGTAAAGAAGTTTCACTACAAAAAACACCGTCTCTTAGGTATGCTGTTAAAAACCATGGTTTTATGGACTCGAAGATGAGAATGACGAAAATATTATTGCTAAATAAAATTAAATTTTCTTAAATATTGTTGCTGTTCGTCTGTTGTCTTGAATTATTGTTATACTTCCTGTTAACGCCATAATTAGTTTATACATATTTTCATGCCTAATTACTGGCAACTCCAAATAATATTGGTATCTGTGCGACACAAATTTCCTTCCGCTTTCCCTTTCCCTTTCGCAACCCCTATAATGCCTGAGCGAGAGCGAGAAAGAAGATTTGAAATCGCGAACGTTTCCGTACTGTCATAAAGAAAAAACAAAATCAGTTTCTCCAATGCCTTCAAGACTAGCGGGTCAAAAATAAAACTCTAGGTAAAAGAGAACTCAAAACCTACCGCAAAGAACAAAGATTTATATTACTGTGCAAGTGCGTGTTTTGAGTTGTGTATGAAAGTAACATCGTGGACCTGCCGCCGCCACTTGGCTAAAGGAACTCTCATCAGCGTGTCTCCGCCATAGCTCGCCAGGCAGGTACAAATTATCATTTTCCCACACCACCAACACCTATTCGCATTTTCGAACCGCCCTTCATACAGTCCACTACAATAAAATTTCGATTTTCACCCCAGGCTTTAAGCCGACGCATCACTTCTTCTCTCCTACTTATAAAAAAATTTGCAGGTACGTGACAGGGCCCATAATTCTATTGTTTTATACTTACCACCCGTATGTGTACATTATGGATGCAATAAAGATTGAATTTTGGTAAAAGGGTGAAGCCCCCCCCCACTCAAGATATTCCCGGCATGCAAGCGGTTAAAACTACGAACATTAATAAAGATTCTTTTTTGGAAGGGGTTGTCGCAGCATACAATCGGCTGCCATCACATATTTATAACTTAGAACTTAGGATAGATTTTCATTCATTCTACTACTACTGCCCTCACATGTCTTTTTATTTCAAACTTCTGTTAGTCGTCATTTCGGTAGTCATCACCAGCCATATCATCTATCAAAGTCCGGCCATCTTTTCTTTGGTCTTTCCCTACTCTTATACCCCATCCACATTCGTCAGATTCACAAAGATTAAACTGAAAGTTTTAATTCGAACCTACAACGCTACCGGCGGTAAAATGCGGCTCGCAAACTGACAAAAAAAAAACATGGAAAACAAACAAAAAGTGGAGATAATATTCGTTGATCGACAGTACAGCGCGTTCGTTGTTCCGCCGTCAGAAATCGACAGTTATGATTGAAAAAGTTTAATCAATCCGTCCGCCAATCGCGCGTGTTTTGATGGGAAAACGTACAAGTTTTACTATTGTGCAGTTTTGGGGTGTTGAAATGAGTGAAACCTAATAATCTAAATTTAAATTTGAGGATAATTTTGACACGTAATATTTTGTTAAATGTCTCAATAAAGTTCTGTAGCTCTTGCTGATATTGTTCGATGTCTCTCATTAAAGTTTTGTGGCTCTTTCAGATCTAAAGAGCAGGATACAATAACGGTGCTGCCCGACTAGATACTTTCAGCCCCTTCACCTTGCCTCAAAGAGATGTCAGCAAAAAGGAAGGGGAAGGGGCCTGCCGGGGGTGCGGGATTGTCCGAAAGGGTTACCGCTACCCCGGAACATAAAGGGCTAAGGAAGGAACACGGATGGGTTTTAGTCAGTAAGAGTCTAACACCCTTAGTCCATTCAATAAATCACCCATAAGGAGTTGTAGAGTGCGTGAGCAAGGCCCTAAGCAATTACTTCAGAAAATGGTTCAGGGTGCTTAGAGAGTTAACATACTAAAAGTCCTGACATCTAGGGGGTGAGGCGGAGTGGGGGGAGGGGGTTAAAGTTCCCATTTTTCAGTTTTTCGCTAATATCTTTAAAACGGTATGTTTTAGAGAAAATAAGTTTTCTGCGCAATGAAAGCTTATAACATTTCCTACAACTTTAGTCTTATACACTTTTTCGAATTACTACCCATTTTTTACATATACATTCTAAAATAGTGAAAATTTTCGAAAAAACTACTTTTATGAATCTCTACCTGTTGCCTGCTACTTTGTTTGCGTTATTTCGGGATAAAAGTAGCCTTTAATCATAACGAATTTCATCCAAATCGGTTCAGCCTTTGAGTAATCAAAACTTGTATCTTTGATACATATTATCTTTTATCTTTTAATTCGTTTAGGCTGTGAGGGTCCTGACAATGGTTCTTTTTCCAAGGCTTCCTCATCCTCAGTAGATGGTACTTGCTGAAGAGGCTCTACGTCGTCTTCATCATCGTCAACGTCAACAGACACGCCGTTGAGGCAATTCCCTTGGCAGTGGAGGCACGCCGCGGAACAGTTCAACATTGCTTTCCGACATCCACATTTTCTACTGATTTGATTGATTTTTCAAGGTCTTTATTACTAAAAAGGTTGTTACAATAGTGTTTACAAATGATCTTATTCTATTTGTACACAGATCGTGATTTATTTTTGTTACATAGGCTATATTTCGCCTTTACAAACATTAAAACTTGTTTTTAATGATATATTTTGAGTTGACATAAATTGACTTATAATGAAACATCATTTAACTACTAGGTATGTGCAAGCCTTAGTATGGGCCCACATAATATTAAATGTTTGATACAAAATGTACGGTTTATTATAATGTTATAATATTAAAAATGAGTTAAATAGCGGGTAGACCGCGCACATATCTCACATACACGGCCGATCAAGCAGCGTCAGCTAGCAAGCGAGCCATCGTCATGATACGTCACGGAGGAAGTAGTGATGGGGGAGTCGATATCGATTGTACGTACGAGCGTAAGACAATGTATTTAGTCTGCTTTTACCAATTGCAGATATTAGTGTATTGCGGTGTGAGGGGTTTTTGTGCAGGTAAAATTTACGTGAAATTTTTAATATATAATCTTTTAAAAATGGATACTTTATGCGGATGTGTAATGTTTTAAGGTTTGTGCGAACTGGTGTGTTATACGATAATTTTAATGCTTTATTCTGGATAGTTTGGAGTTTAATATATTTGGTTTCTGCCAGGCTGGACCAGACAGGTGCTGCGTAAGTTAAGCAAGGTCTTACTAAAGTAGAATAGATAAGCAATTTTGATGATGGACTGAGAATGGATTTGCGATTTAAAATAGGTTTTAATGAATTTAGGGCTTTTGCACCTTTCTTTATAGTTAGTTCAGTGTTTTTGTTCCAGTTAAGGGTCTTGTCCAATATTATGCCTAAATATTTAACCGACTCGCGCCATGTTATCTGGAAATCATCAATTTTGACGAATCTGGTGGGTAGTTGGCGTTTCCTAGTAAACAGAATTCCTTCGGTTTTTGTGGAATTTAGTTTCAGTTTCCAGGTCTTGAAAAACTGGCTGAGTAGTTCCAATGAATATTGTAGCCGTCCAGTGACTATGTCAATGTCTTTGTCTGTCGTGAATGTTGCTGTGTCATCAGCATAGATGGCAAGTTGTGTGTGCGCCTGTTTAGGTATATCATTCAGGTAAAGTATAAAGAGGTACGGCCCCACAAGTGAGCCCTGGGGCACACCGGCTGGGATGGCTTTGGGGGCAGAGTGCTCTTTGCCTACGTAGACAGAGAAGGATCGATCCAGTAAGTAATTCTGAATGAGTTTAACTAGACATAGAGGGACTTCAAGTTTGATTAACTTATGTAATAGTCCCTCGTGCCAAACAGAATCAAAAGCTTTTTCAATGTCTAGTAAAATTATGCCTGTTGAGAGACCGCGGTTCAGCCCATGGGATATGTGTTCAGCCACTCTGGCTAACTGTTGCGTGGTTGAGTGTGAGCTTCGAAATCCAAACTGTTCAGGGATCAAAATATGCGCAGTTATTTTTGAGATACGGGATAAGATGATGGATTCTAGTAGTTTTCCTATGCTAGGTAGTAAACTAATCGGTCGATAGCTAGATGGAGTGCACTGATCTTTCCCAGGTTTCTTGATAGCTATGATTTTAGCATGTTTAAATGTCTTTGGGAAGTATGCAAGGCGTAAGCAACTATTAAACATTTTTGTCAAATAAACAATAGCTTTCTGAGGGAGATTCTTCAGTAAGCCATTTCCCAGGCCGTCAAAACCAGGCGCTTTGTTAGGTTTTAGTTTTTTCACGAGTTTTCGAATCTCATTCGGCCTAACAAGTGATGGGTAGTCATCCAACTGGTAACAGTCCAGCAACCTATTGGAATAATTGACTGCCGTTTCAGTGGTGGAACCGCTGACCCAATGTTTAGTTAGGTTCATGTTTTCTAGGAAAGTATTGGCTAGTGTCTCACATTGTTCAAGTTCCGAGGAGGTGGTAGTATTATTGGATGTTTTTAGAGGGGGTATTGAAACAGGCTGATGGTTTAATGACTTGACTACTCTCCATAAGTCTGAAACAGGGTTGTTTATTTTAGCTAATTTATTGTTCCAGACACTGTCATTTAAGGCTTGGATCTTAGACTTGATGGATTTCTGCATGTTGTTGACTTGGAAGAATAGCTGACGTCGGTTATATGGATTAAATTCTTCTAAAGCTAACTTACGAAAACGATTTTTAATTTTTATTTGTGACCTGATCCGTCGAGGGAGTTTATGACCACTATCACTTTGTAATTTAGGGACGGTTTTATCTCTTGCATTAATAATTGATTGGGTAAGGTATTCAGCAGCAAAGTCAATTGTCTCGGGAGAATCTAGCGTTGTTTGATCCAACGTTATAGATTCATTCAAATGAGATCTATAGCCTTTCCAGTCGGCCTTTCTGTAATTAAAAATGATACGCGCTTGTCTGTTGACTTTACCAGCTACGGTAAAGCATACAGGCAGGTGGTTAGAAGAGAGGCTGGAGATTACCTGAGGCTCCGAAAGGTGGTAAACAGAGTTGGCTATGATAATATCAGGGGTAGATGGTAAATGCGTGCTGTGGTAGTGGACTAGAGTGGGACTGGAAGGTGCATGAATATCGTATTCGTTGTTGACCATGTGATCGAAAAGTACTTCGCCGTGAGTATTGGAGCGAGAGCAGTGCCAGTAGGAGTGTTTAGTGTTAAGATCACCCATGATGAGAGTTTTAGGTCGAACATTGATAATTGCGTCTAAGTCCGTAGGTAGTAAAGCTAGGTTAGGCGATTGATAGGCAGAGATAAAGGCTATTTTCTGATTTGATAGAGCCATTTGTATTCCCACACATTCTAAGTTTTTAGTTATAGGTATGTTTAGGGGGGTATGATCTATGTCCGACTTGACTAAAATTGCGACCCCTTGGCCTCGTCCGTCAGGTTTCTTATCGCACCGGTAACAGGTGAAGCCAGGGGTGTGTAATTTAATATGGGGGGATATTCTTGTCTCTGACAGGGCTACAATATCAATAGAAAGCTCGCTTACCAGGTCCAACAGTTCCGTGATTTTGGAGCGAATGCCGTCGGCATTCCAGTAGAGGATACGTACATTTTGTATTTTACACATACTGACCAAGGTGGGTTAAAATTAAAATAACTTTATCCATCATACTATTGCATCCTAGAAATTGGCCTTTGATGGTTTTTATCGTCATTAAAATGGCCAGCATGTCAGCTGTCGCCGGATCTTGTACATTTTCTTTAGCAGTGGCTTTTTGTGTATTGGCAGCAGCAACAAAGTTCCAAGGTCGCTCATCAACTATGTTTGTCTTCAGTGGCGGTTTAATAGTCCTTACGGCTTTTAGTTGTTCCTGGCGGTCCCGCAGAATCTTTAAATACTTTTCGCGCTCTTTGCAGTGACGGAAGTTTGCAGGGTGATTTTCACCACAGTTACAGCATTTGGCTGGCTGCTCCCGGGTCTTCTTGGGGCACTCTTCAGTCTTGTGGGCTTCAGTACATTTCACACAGCGGGGTGCTAAGTTGCAATTAGCGGACGAGTGGCCGAAACCTTGACATCTAAAACACTGTGTTCCGTAGCGATTGTTACTTCGGTATTTCCGGATTTGTACTACGGCGTTACATAGGAGCCTGATTTGCCGAAATTTGGCGAAATCAGCACCAGGTGGCAATTGAACCAGAAAAGGAGGGCAATAGGAAGTCTTTTCAGCCGGTACTCTCATTTTACGGACAACCACGTTCTCGAAACCAAGGGAGGAGATTTCGGCTGGAAGTACATCCTCGACGTAGTCAGGAAGACCGAAGATCACTGCCTTATACATCCTCTCATCCTTTCGCGAGTAGGTGTGAAAGGCAATGTCCTTAGTACGTAGACCTTCTTTGATGGCTTGGTGACTTTCGGACGTGTGGCAGATAACAGCTACTCGATTATTACGTCTGTACTGCAAGTGAAAGTTTTTTGAGTACGACATCATTGTAGTTCTGATGTATTCATGTGTCCAGGTGGGTTGTATCTCCAAGACGATAGGAGGAAAGCGGCTGGTCTTTTTGGCGACAGCATCACGAAGTTTTGTGTTGGAATCAGCAGCAGTTGATAGGTTGCCAGGCAGAGGACTAAAACTGTTGGTAGTCTTGATTGGATCAGGTAGGCGCTGCTCGGCGTGACGCGCAGCTCTTTTGGGCGCAGCACATTTTCTACTACCACAATCCTTCGTGCAGCGGCAAAATATTGTTTTTATTAGTATCTCTGGTGCTGGCAAATCTCCGGTTGTTATTGGCACCAGGCTGTCCCCTTCATGTTTCCATCCCCACTCTTGAGGAGGCAGCTCATTTCCGAGCCACAGCTGCACTTGGTGGTAAGTGCGCCGCGAATGCTGTTTAACTGCGTTTTCAGTTGGTGGGAGGGAGCTGAAATCAGGCTTAATATTTGCCACTAATCTCACCAATGACTGGTATCGGTACTCATTGAGGGAGATCAGTCTTGCTGGTGCGCCATACCATTTAAGGAAGCACATCTTCCCAGCCTCTTCAACCTCACTGTGCGTGGAGGTGGGCTTGTAAAAGATCGCAGCCGCTTCCTTGATAATATCTGACTTCAAGTACAGTTTTAAGTAACCCACTTTGCTTCTTCTGAAAGTTGCAGATGTTGTGTCACAACCTGTAAATGAATGAAGGAAAAGGATGTGCTCAAATCCATGTTGCTGCATCTCTTGGGTGGACAGTGCAACTGTTTTGGTTTTTCCTCAGCCGGGTTTCAGCAGAATAATGTCTTGGGTGGGAGGAGTTAAAGCTATCAAAAGGACAGCAAGGTCCACATCCTCACCAACGACAGCGACAGAACTATGAGTCGATAGTTCCACAACAGTCTTCACGATAAGAACGTCGGCATCATCAGTGGCTTGGAGAGTATTTATACCATTTATATATACTAGCTCATATTTAACATTCGGTAATGCTTGTCACATCACACTAAATCGTAAAAAGTAAAGTAAAAGTAAAATCGTTTATTCCATATTTTAAAATTACAATATCGAGGTATTGTTGGTCCCAAACTAGGCACAGCCTGTGTCTTGGGCACCATTACAATGGTACAAGATTTTAATAATTAAGCGAAAACTAAGATCAACAAATGAAATAAAAATAAAAATTAAGTAGCCATCATTTTCTTCGGAGCACGATACTCGAACACTGGTGAAAATTTGGAAAAAGTGTAAAAGACAAGTGTAGATAAAAGTTTTGATATCCCAACGGCTGTACAGATTTGGATAAAATTTAGTCAATTGATATAGTAGGAGTTGATTTAAGATATAAGATACTTTTTATCCCCAAATAACGTGAAGGAAGTAGTATACAAAAGGTAATGTTCAATTCAAGTAGTTTTTCAATTTTCACTTTTCCGGAATGTGTAGTTCGAAAATAGGTAGGAATGTGAAAAAGTGCATAAGATAAAAGTTGTACATAATTTTATAAGCTTTCATTGCGTAGAAGACTTTTTATCTCCATAACGCACCGTTTAAAAGATATTAGCGAAAAACTGAAAAATGGGAACTTTAACCCCCTCCCCCCACTCCGCCTCACCCCCTAGATGTCAGGACTTTTAGTATGTTAACTCTCTAAGCACTCTGAACAATTTTCTGAAGTAATTGCTTAGGGCCTTGCTCACGCACTCTACAATCTCTTTGTTGGATGGACTACCTTCCGCTCCACCCAGAGCGGGAGGGGTCATTTGATGATTTCACAATCATAAAAAAAGCCCCTTCACCTTATCTCGGTCGGTCGCCCCTATAGCCTCATTTTCCTCCCATAAAACAAGTAAAAACTGTAGAATTTAAGATGTTAGCCCCAAAATCAGTCAGGTACTCACTTAAACTATTTGGATAAGCAAATCGTTGCGAGGTTCTTTTTACTTTAATGTATTGTCGGTCTGGTGGTCGCAAGCACACACTACTGCTGCGCGAATGCTCCTGGGTTCGATTCCCAGGTCGAGCAAAGTAGTGCTACTGGGTTTTCCTATCTGGAATTTCTCTATAGCAGCCCGGAGTCAGGATTTGTGCCCAATTGACGGCAATTACATGGGACATAAACATAACAGGCCAAATGTGGGTGTACTATAGGTACATCACTGCCTAAAAATTCGGGGACAAGACGTGATGTTATGTTTTGTAGAAAGTTAAGTGTTAAGGTTCTTGGCAAAACAAGTAGCGACGTTATAAATCGCATGTTTATCAATTCTCGAACTCTATTCACGAGATAAACTCGCATAAACAAAGCTGAAGGGTCATACATTTTCATAATACAAAAATAAGCAACATAAATTCATACCCTCGCTCTCGAGACGATTAATAAATACATACGCACTGCAATACAAATACACTCAATAAATCTTCGAACTGTGTCGTCATCTTTACTTTTACCCATTTCATACATTTTCCTGTTACTGTTCTCACAAATAGGATTCTGCTCTCCACCATACAAGTCGTAATCTTCGCGGAGACAATACACAGACAATGCACTTAAACTTTGTTCTGTCGATAAGGCATTATCTCTGTCAACACAGCCACAGTCTAAGCCAATTTCATTTCTATTCCTGAACCCTTAGAAGCCAATTTACGTCGAACCTTGTTTAGAAATAATTTTCTATCTTGGACTCCTTTGTACGGCAACGTATTGTTATCAAAAGAATTTGATCGTCTGTCTCAGATGGCATTTGCTTTCTCCATTGAAATTCTCCATGACTTATTGTAAAGTTTTTGGATAGTTACCGAATTTCAGAATTTAGATGGCAGATTGAGTTAGAACAAATTATGATCTTCAAAATTGTGTCAGTATCGATTGTAAAAACATTGATATAATGTAAATAAATGATGATACATTTCTACCAAACTTTCAAGATACAACCCAAGGCAGACCCAATCAAAAACCAAGATGAAAGTGAACCCAAAACTTGAAGATAAACGATACATTTATTCCGAACCTCAAGAAGTTCTATTCCAACTTTAGTTCTGGAAGTCGATAGCCAAATTAATATTAACGACATCAGATGATCCTATCAAATCCTTGGTCCGCAGCCGACCCCTTTATTCGACTTAAAATAAAATTTAATTAAAACCTCAAATTTAATTCCGTTTTACTGACAGGATTCGACGGGATTCTCGTCATTCACAAATTGATCACTAGTATCTCTGTAGGTCGTTAAATTTTGATAGCCAGTTCATTTTTGCTGGTGCTTAATTTATTTCAGTTGTAGGTTTAAGTTTTTTTTTTGTAATTGATATTTTATGTTGGACACTAAAATGTGCTATAAATAACAACAGGCGGCAGATGTTTTTGAATTAAAAAGGACTTTCTGTCGGTATGAAATCGATTAAAACATAGCATACTTATAGTTATGCACGTAACGCGACTCCGTCGTCCTGAGGGAGGGGTATGTAGTGATCACATGCACAAGGCTGAAAGAAAAATTCTGTTATCGTCCAAAAGATCAGAGGGGCAATTCTCGTAATTTTAAGAACGTTCACAGTCTGAAGGCCAGTTCTCGTAATTTAAAAATGTTCAAAATCTAGTCGCAGTCTCATCTCGGCGATAGATAAATGTTAAAAACTTGTCAAAATTTACTAAATTAACGTTCAAAATCTAATCGCAATCTCATGTCGGCGACGAACAAGTGTCAAAAACTTGTCAAAATGTAGGGAAATTTGAGGTATTTTTTTGACAGATTGAGACTGAGGTCAAACTGTGAACTTTCTTAAAAATTACGAGAATTGCCCTCAGATCTCAGTCTCAATCTGTCAAAAAAAACTAATTTCCCTACATTTTGACAAGTTTTTGACACTTGTTCGTCGCCGACATGAGACTGCGACTAGATTTTTAACGTTTTAAATTACGAGAATAGACCTTCAGGAAATAAAAAATATCCCAAACGAGGTAAGTTTACACACCATCTCTTGATTAAACGCACCTTCGTAGTAAGAACCCAATTTGCACTGTCATTAGATACGCTACCCCAAGTCTTGGCGTTGAACCGAGAGACGAAACGTCCGTTAACGCGGAAGATTGCTCTGATCTTGTAGCTGACCTGCAGTATTGTATCTTCTTTTCCTTTAATCCATCCAAAGGTTGTCTTTTAAAAGATCTCCTTTAGCGATAAGACCGCCCATTGTGTCACCCTTTGTAAAATTTCTTTATTTATATCTGTATTTTTATGGTGTACATTACAATTATAAAAAGTATTCAATCTATCTATAAAACTATAATTATTCTATATAATTTATCTATCTGACCGATAACAATTTGTGTTTGAATTAAGATACAAACAGGTTATTTGTTAAAATAGGCGAATGTAAGGACAGCGTAGTTTGTGTCTAAGATTTATTTGACGATTTTTTTCCTGCACACCACAGTCTGTAACTATTGCCATGAGCCTGGAGCCGGTTGCAGGATCGAGTAGAAAAGGGGGCCGTAACATTGAATTTTAACAAAAAACGATACAGGAAATTTTTAATCTCTTTGACGGCAATACAAATACCTACGATATTTTATCTTGATTATAGTCTCATCATACATATTTAATACTCCATTACACAATCTACCAAAATACGTGCATACCACAACATATAAAAGTGGAGCAAACCACTTTATGTTATGTTAATTACATGCTATCATTTCAGACTTAATATGCAAAACAGCTGCTATAACGCAAGAGCCGAAACACTAATACGCAGATTGAGCCAAATTAATTCAACTTTCCTATTACTTGCTCAAGTAATTAAAATATTAATTTAATTTCTCCTTCAGCATAACAGAGTTTCAAGCGATTCTATTAAACATCCTACTACTAGCTTGGAAGAATTGTAGAAAATCTAGTACTTTCCTTATCTACAACATGTTTTTCGCTGCCTCGATTATAACAACGCGTAATGTACAGTATCGTACACAGCGCTGATTTACGTTTACCTACGTAAATAACTGCTGAAATCGGAAGTAAAAAAAAAAAATTAAAATGCAGAATATCATAAAATGTGCATGATTTCATAAAGCATAAAAATCCAAGAATTATTGAAAAGTTTTTTACTTACATTTCATGTAAAAGGTTCAAAAGACATGCTACAAAGTAGAATTCAAACCCTTCACCTTACAATTGACAACATTTCATATTTTTAACCTGCATTACGTTATATAAAAGTAAATTCAAATCTAGGGCACCCATATTTTTTCGTTTTTCGAAATTATGTACTTTTCATTCATAATTTTAACTTTGAAATTCGGTGTATTCTAAAAAGATGTAAGTGCCAGATGACGGTAGAATGGCGATATTACCTTTGCTTTATTGTGACCCGTCAAAAAAACTGTTAGATGTCACTTGTCCCAGTCGTTGTTTTGGTTCCGTCATTGGCGTATATTTTTCATTGGGATCCATTTTATTGGCGTAATATCAATCAAAAATTGATAATATTAACAGTAAGCAGCGTGTCGAGTTGATAGGAAAAATATTGTTGAATTCAATTCAGTTTTTTTGTTGTTTTCTAGTTCACTTCTTAGGTGACATTGACATGTCTTGTTTGATGTAATGTTTTCAATCAAAGACATTCGAATGCGCAAAGGTAACTACCTCATTCCGCCGTTTATGTGACGTCATCACATGTTTTTTGATTTTTATTTTTTTTCTCAGAAATTTAGAAATAAAATAAAAATATATTTGAACTCAGGATACGAAAATAAAGAAATAGTATTTTTGTTTTAAGGTCGTGTCAGGTTTGAAATGTTGTCAATTGAAACAATAATCGCCTAGATAGAGGTAGACTGCATAATAAATTCATCAATAAGGTTTGCGAAAGATATTCAAATAGAAAATAATCAAAAAATCTTGCACTATTCTGTAAACCTCGTACCTACACCATAATAAGATCAGCACCTTCCATTCATTGTACTAACGAGAATGAGGAAAACAAAGTGATTTGATCTCAAAAGGATCATCCATACTACACACATCAAAAGTGTCTAGGGATCAAGCATTTTTATGCGGATTTCTTGAGATTGAGATGTGGCTTTGTAATAAATTTATGATTTTATAAATTTATATGGATCCTTTTTGGTGCATTTCATAATTTGAATCAGGAACTGTGAATCAAATTCGAGTAAAAGATGAAAATCAGCTGTCAATATTTTCCCTATAAAAACATACAACGCATTGAAGACATTATTAGTGCTACTGTTTCCCTACTACTGATTAAAACCAACGTTATTATGGAGCGGCGACGTCATTTAAGCAGGGAAGAAATGCTCAGAGCCGTGGGAATGATAGAAGCTGGTTCCCGGCAACGTACTGTGGCTTTAGCTCTGAATACAAGTCAGAGTGTTATCAGTCGACTTTGGACACGTTACCGAAGCACTGGTACCGTGGCTGAGCGCCATGGAGGACGGTATCGCTGCACCACACGGAGACAAGACCGATACATTCAAATCTTAACTCGAAGAGCTCCAACAATAACCGCCATGATGTTAGCCGTGAGGCTTCATCACTCTTCAGGGAACTTAATTAGCGACCAAACAGTCAGAAACCGCTTGCATGAAGTGAACCTTCATTCCCGAAGACCGCTACGGGTACCACCTATAGCAATGCACAATCGTAGGATTCGATATCAATGGGCTCTTGAACACAGAAATTGGGCAGAAGAACAATGGCGTTTCGTGTGCTTTTCTGATGAGTCTCGTTTTGGTATGAGACCGGATACAAGACGTATACGACACTGGAGAACTCCTGGACGCCAACAGCGATTAAAATCCTGCCAGGAAGTCCATCCTTATAGTGGTGGAACCATCATGGTATGGGCGGGTATTTGGATCGGCGGAAGAACTGAGTTGATTTGGATCAGAGGCAACCTCAACGCTCAAATTTATGCTGAGACGATTGTATCAGACGTCATCGTTCCTCTACAAGTGCAAATCGGTCCCTTATTTCAGTTAATGCATGATAATGCACGACCGCACACCGCAAGAGTTGTAAGACAGACTCTCGCCGCAGCTAACATCAATGTCCTGCCCTGGCCTGCTCAGTCGCCAGACTTGAACCCGATTGAGCATGCATGGGATATGCTACAGAGAAGAGCTCTGCCGAATATGGAGGGTATCCAGTCGCAAGAAGACCTTTTTTTGTTGTTGCAACGAACATGGGCTGCCATTCCACAGCGTGATTTGGATGAACTCATTTTGAGTATGCCAAACCGATGTTCTTGTGTTGTTAGTGTTCGCGGTAGAAACACGGATTATTAATTGTTTAAGTTACCCAATAAAACTTTAAAGAAAACTGTTATTTCAGTCTTTTTTTCGAACTTTTGTGTTAGTGGTTCAAATGTCAAAAATCCCTTTATTAGGAAAATGGCAAATTTCTTTATTAATGCAAAGGTGACTTGGTTTATCGTTACTGTGACAAACGAAAACACTTTATTTGATGAATCCTTAAAGAAAATTTTAATTAATATCAATCAGGAGAAAAGTTATTGCAAAAATATATGTTGATCCCTAGACACTTTTGATGTGTGTAATATTATAAATGTGTAAGTGTATGTGTGTGTCTGTTTGTTTGTCCGTCTTTCACGCCTAAACCGCTGAACCTATTTCGATGTTTGGTATAGAGATAGTTTGAGTCCCAGGAAAGGACATAGGATACTTTTTATCCCGATATACCCACGGGATCGAAACTTACGCGGGTGAAACCGCGGGGCGCAGCTAGTCTCTTATAGTATCTTTCTGACAAAAACTCTAAAAAATATGCGAGTACAGTGTTATTCTTTCATTCCATTGAGGAAAACAAAGTGATTTGATCTCAAACGGATCATTCTTTCATAGTGTGCATCTTTCTTACAAAACCTCTAAAAATATGCGAGTATAATGTTATTTTTTCATTCCAGTTTGATTGGAAACGTATCTGAAAAATATAATATTTTATAACCAGTTCAGTGTAACGTGAAACTTCCAGGATTGATTGTTTCATTTTAATTGATGTTTCGTTATTTTTGCGTTTCGTACGTGAGGCCCGTCTGTTTTCCTTTTATTTTATTTTACAATTGTAAAATTCGAAATTTTATTTAGGCACCTATACATGTTGATTTTGATTTTAATCGGCGGAATTTATAGAACGTCTATTGTATACGAGTGATGGTTCTGTTTTAGAACAGAACAGCTCACTCTTATGTGGCGCAATTAAGCGAAGAAGATAATAATTAAATAAATAAATAATAAAATAAATAAATAAATAATTATAAGCTGCTAGAACTTCAAGAAAAAGAATACGTTATTTGGCTCCAAAAATGCCTGTCTTTTGGCTCCAAAAGTGCCTGTCTTGTCTGGAGCATCTCCAGACATGGCAGCGAAAATCAGTGGTTGAACTTGCAAATTTTTCATAAAACGTAAATAGCGCTTAAATGTAAATTAAGAAATGACAATTGAAGAAGACAACAACCAAGATGTCTGCCATCTGCAACAAAGAAGACTCACTGAAAGCTATCACCAAGCCGGTGCATAAAGCAGCGAGCGTAAAATCGATAGTTTTACACGGAGTTAACAAAATCATATTATTAACCATATTGCAATATTTCTTTCAATGGAGACGGATCCTACGAATATGTGACCTTCTAGCTATTTCGCTCTAATCGTTGGAGTATTCAGGCAGTCATTGCTATAAAAAGCCGAGTCCCTAATATTTCTCTCAACGATGGCCTTTATAAATAATAAAACACTCCAGCTGACTGGAAAAACTTGATTCTGTTGCTAGTTTCAGTATACTCGTTTAGCATTTATCCATTAAGAGACAGCAATCTTAATAACATGAATTGTTCCTGTGTGTAGTAATATAGTAACTTTACAAAAACTACAACTCACTATTAAATAGATTTTGCCGTGTCCTAGCAATCGAAAATAGAATAGCACCGAATTGAACGCTGACCCATTTCAAAATTACGTCAGTATTGAATCAAAATCGGCATTAACGTCGTATCGGCTTAGCATCGACAAATCAACATTTGGCACGACAAGTGTACAATTTATGCATCGCCAATCACGCCTGCACGCGGTTGGTATTACGATCTAAACGAGCCAAAACCATTTGAATTATTTTTGTGGACATCACATGGTGTGAATTCAGGTTCATTTTGCGCTCCTAAACCAACATTTTGTGTAAGGAAAACTGTTTATTGACTTTAGTCAAGATTATGCTGTTGTGATCATTACATTACATTCTGTTAAGAGTTTGTATAACAAAACTCTTTGAAAACTGTGGAACCCCCATGGATAAATGGAACACTATTCAAATTAATAAAAAGCATAGTTCACTTCTCGTTATATATATTTTACTCCCGTATAAAAAATGTCTTAAATATAAGTAATTAAACTTATATTACTACATTTATGCCTCTTAATCCAATTACTTTAAAACATTCATGATACTTAGATACGTATTATTTTATGAATGTGTAAATGCTAAAAAACCCTTTACTGGTAAAAACAATTTTTTTATGGACTGACAGAGAACTCCACATTCTTCGAAAGTTTTGCTTTTCAGATAGAAACACAATCTAGCTGACACAAGGTAGGTGTTCTCCAGCAAATCATAATTGACACCTATCCAAACTTGATAAGGATTCAATTTTTCAGTCTACAAAGCTGCATCGAAAGTGCATTGCCAACAAGTGCGCGATGTCCGGGCGGACGGCACGTTTCGCCCGAAGCTCACGTTTCGCTGACGGCGTAAAACTCTGCTTACCCACCTCTTGAGATGTTTATACGCTTCAAGTCGGGTTCGATGTAGGTCGGCGAAGTAGGTTTCGGGAGTGAAAATTGTATATTGATGTGGTGGGTAAATTACTCTTACTACAGCGTAATGTAGACATTTTAAGATTTGATATCACGTGGAGCTTGTGGATGAATAAAACTGAAAGTACAATTTTGTAGCTGATGGGAATAGATAGCAAGAGATTTGCTAAGCGACACTTATGGCATTCAACCCTAAGAAATATTTAAATGATAATATTCTTAACAAAGATGATAATAACCACCTAAGGAGGTTCTCGTTGGGCAGCTGGATGAAGGGCTTGATCCAGAAAGCGTTTCAGAACTAGGAGCCAACCGTCAATGCCATGGCTCAACGCTATGGCTCAACGACTATCGGATCAGGTGCAGGTATTTTTTTTTAATTATCTGGGATAGACAGATCATTTTTACTCCTGAAATAAGAAATCAAAGAAAGTAAAGTCTAATAGAATAACTATTTGTAAAGAATCTGCAAACCCAATAACTGCACAGCAAGCTGGTTTTTTGTTTCTGAAAAGTAAATTAAATAGAAATTATAAAATTACGACATTACTCAGACTTATCCCGACGGCATTGACTCATTTACAACAATAGCTAAACAGCCGGTACATATCCGAATTAGCTGGTTAACATCACAATGTTATGACGGATCCAGGTCAGATTGTTTCAAAATGTTTACCTATGTGCCGAAATTTTCCATTTTTATTAATCAGGTTAATAGGCTATTTTTTCAGGTTAATATAATCACTGTTAAGTTTTACCTGAATGTTATTATTAGTTTTGAAAGTCTGGTTTTAAGGTTAAAATAAATACTTATATTTACGGTGATGTTATCTTTACCCCTTTCTTAGGATTAATATCTTAATTGCAGATATGAAAGGAGAATACCGCTTATGAACAACTAGCTTTTGCCTGCAGCTTTAACCGCGTGGATATTTACGAGTATATCCCTCAGAATCGATCTACCGGGTTGTATACTACCCCGGTCTGTGTGTGTGGGTTAAAAGCTATCTGTGTGCACAATTCATCCAAATCTGTTCAGCCGTTTATCGCCAATCCAGAACATATGTCACGGCCCCGCCACCGCCAGATGGCGCACGGCAGGACTTTCTGCGAATAAGTGTATAGTCTATGACTATGTCTGCGGAGCCACACCGCGTCTCCACTTCGCGCCGCCAGGGGGCGAGTGTCATCGTCGTCGTCATCTCGCCTTCGCATTGTTGACTTCACGTCATCATTAATCTGTCAAGCTCCGCTAATGAGACAATTGATTTTCTATTGTTTGGTCACCGATCGGTGTCCCGCGGTCCTTGACCGGTTAAATTAACCTACTGTTAACGCCATAATTAGTTTGCTTATATATATGTTCACGCCTAATTACTGGCAACTCATAATATTGGTATCTGTGCGACATAAATTTCCTTCAGCTTTCCCTCTCCCTTCCGCAACCCCTATAATGCCTGAGCGAGAGGAGAAAGAAGATTTGAAATCGCGAACGTTCCCATACTGTAATGAAGAAAAAACAAAATCAGTTTCTCCATCGCCTTCAAGACTAGCGGGTCAAAAATAAAACCCTAGGTAAAGGAGAACTCAAATCCTACCGCAAAGAACGAAGATTTAATTACTGTGCAAGTGCGCGTTTTGTGTTGTGTATGTAAGTGACATCGTGGACCCGCCGCCGCCACGTGGCTAAAGGAACTCTCATCAGCGTGTCTCCACTATAGCTCGCCAGGCAGGTACAAAATTATCATTTCCCACACCACCAACACCTACTTCTCGAACCGCCCCTCATACAGTCCACTACAAGAAAAATTTCGATTTTCAATCCAGGTTTTTAAGCCGCCGCATCACCTACATTACAGATATTAAACCAGCAGCAGTCCGTTATTATTTTAACTATACACAGCGGCAAAAGCCGATACGAAGAATTTTATTATATTACTAGCTTCTGCCCGCGACTTCGTCCGCGTGAAATTTCACCCTCCCTCCATTCACCCCCTCTTAGGGTTGGAATTTCGAAAAACACTTTCTTAGTGGATGCCTACTCTTCACAAAGAACACACCCTCCACGTAACCTGCGACAAAATTATTATTTGCGGTTGGTACAGTAATCGGGTCTAGGGATCGAACCGCAAAATTAAGTTTGTTTTTTATTGTTTATACTTTTCCGGGATAAAAAGTACCCAGTGTGGTGCCCAGGATATTAAAGAATAATTATATTAAGTTTCATCGTAATCGAACCGGTAGTTTTTGCGTGATGCCAAGTTTCATCGTAATCGAACCGGTAGTTTTTGCGTGATGCCTGAACAAACAGACAGACAAAAATTTTTTTAATCACATTTTTGCGTTTGGTGTCGGTCTAGTAACACCCCCTGCCATTTATTTTTTTTGATATTTTCAATGTACAGAATTTTCACTTCTACAGATTTTATGTATGTATAGATAAGATGGGATTTGTTGACATGACCCGAGGCAATGCTATTTTGGCCACTGCTATCACCTTACTGTTATAATCCGCCGAGAGCTCTGTGTAACAATATAAGCTGGTTGCAACATGCAACGTATGTGCTCACCACGAAGGATTGGCTAATTTGAATGTAGCTTTCACCAAGCTGGCTGACTATATTACGTGCCTATCTTGACCGTTAATCCACCTTTATGACACAGGCCTCGATGCCTCGGAACAACATTTCAAGCATCATAGAATGTTATAAGAAATAATAACAATTTTTACGATACAGTCAATTTTTTTCAACACTGCAATTTTATTTGAGTACTGTAGAGTAGAGGCTATCTATGTGGCCTTACCTTTTATAATGTATCTGCTGTTCGATCGTTCACATAACACATAATCAGCCTATAGTGTTCCTACTGCTGGGACACAGGCCTCCTCTCTGTGAGAGGGAGTGTGCCGTAATCCACCTCGCGGGCCCAGTGCGGGTTGGTAGATGTCTTCGAATTTTTGGTTCTAGGACATGCCAGTTTCCTCACGATGTTTTTCTGTACCGTTCTGAGAGCAGTGGTGATGAAATAATTTACATAAAGTAATGCGCCTGTCTGGGCTCGAACCTACAACCTACAACTCGTAAGTCGCGACCGATACCACTGGGCCACCACTGCTCGTTCGATCGTTCAAGCGTGTGTCAAAGATTTAGATTAGGTTTGACTTGTCAGATAGAAAGTGCTAGTTTTAAGATGATAATGTAAAGTCATCATAAAATATAATTAAAAAGCGTTAAGCTTTAGCATATATGTCCAAAGCACGAGCTCAGAACGGTATAGCGAATCACTCTTCGCCGATGGTACGGTTCGCCGAAATCACTCTTAGTCGACGGTTGGTTCCACGAACAAATCCATCGCCGATAGAACTATTCGCCGAAAACACCGTTCATCGATGGTCGCTTCAGCTACAACACCTTTTACCGATGGAACGGGTCGCCGAAATATTTATGTAAATTTCTAATAAATTAAACACTATGGTTTTTACAAATATTTATTCGGATTGACCGTCAGATCGAAACGGTACAAATAAAAAAAACAATTTCACTTTTAATTATAACTAGCTGCGCCCCACGGTTTCACCCGCGTAAGTTTCGATCCCGTGGGAATATCGGGATAAAAACTATACTATGTCCTTTCCCGGGACTCAAACTATCTCTATACCAAATTTCATCGAAATCGGTTCAGTAGTTTAGGCGTGAAGAAAAGACAGAGTTACTTTCGCATTTATAATATTAAGTTTGGATAATAAAAAGGGGTTTGGGTAATTATTTCTTATTTTTTAAGTACAAAATTTAGGCCAGTCCATTTAAGAATGTTTTTAGGTCCATCTCACTCTTTAGGGCTAAGTGTTTCTGCAATCTAGCATTATATTCAACCTGTGCAGAACGTTGGCGTTTTAGCATGGGTTCAGAAGAATTTATTCGCTGAATCTCGCATTCAGTATGCTTTTGCTATTTTGCAAACTCCATTATAGTTTTATATATGTTCCATTTTTTCCGATTAAGAAGTGTGCTCCAGCGTTCGTGCCACGATTCTAAAGCATTCTGTGTTCTTGGGATGGAATATGTTCGATTAAAAACAGACCACATAGATGTTGGAAACATAGGGGGTTTCCTTTTTATAGAAAATTTACTACAAACAGATGCTTGTGTTTCAAGTGATCCATCTACGTAATATTTGCTGAACCAATTTGCTACACTTTCAGCTTCTGATGGCAATACTTTGTTTCTGACAAATTTAAAAGCTTCTGTTATCTCATTTGCTTCAAGATATGCTAAAGCAAATAGGTGCCTCATTTTGAGTGCAAAAATAAAATCATCACTGTATTTCTTCCCAAGACCCTCATGCTGAATATGACGCCAAATATTTTGGGCTAGATGGAATAGACACAGCTTGTGTGCACATTTTGGAAACTGCCGTTTGACGGCATTGATTGCCGCTACTTCAAAATCTGTTAAAATATTTTCCGGTGACATATTGATTTTAAACTTATTGCTCGCGTATGTTTTTAAGATTTCTAAGAAAATGAAATAACAGCTTTCAGTTTTGTGTGAGAGTAATGCAAATACTAAGGGAAGAAATTTGTTAGTACCTCCTTCCGTACCCACCAAAGCGCGTATAGAACCTACCTACAGTATTCTTTGCATGTTGTGCATATCCTAAAGAAGAAATCACTGTATGTTATGAAAAGACCTAAACCAGGAAGCTGATGTGAAATGACTTGTGTGTGAAGTATTTCGGCGACCCGTTCCATCGGTAAAAGGTGTTGTAGCTGAAGCGACCATCGATGAACGGTGTTTTCGGCGAATAGTTCTATCGGCGATGGATTTGTTCGTGGAACCAACCGTCGACTAAGAGTGATTTCGGCGAACCGTACCATCGGCGAAGAGTGATTCGCTATACCGTTCTGAGCTCCCAAAGCACACATCTGATTTACGCCCGAAAAAATGACGCCCATGAATACGTAACTGCAGTGTAGCTAAATGTCCACAGTACAAGGCTTACCAGAATCTCGGAATCGACCAGGGAATTCCACAAATTGCACAAACCCCTGTTCCATTTTCACTTCCACTTGAAAAGATCCAGTTTCTAGTAAAACTTTAAACAATAAACAAAATTACATTATGAGTTCGGCATACATTGCAGATTTTGTACATATGGATTCGAATCGCGTAGTGTACGGGGGGCGATCTAGTTAACATAACTTTATTAGCACGGCTCGGCTCGCTTGTTCGGTATTCTTCTTGTTAAGGTTCCAGTGTAAACTTTAAATTGGATTCGATAGTTGGGGTGAAAATGCGGAAAGCTAGTGATCAATAGCACTTGGATGTAGTGTGGACTTGTTCTAGAATTATTTGTGTGCATTTTGTGGAAACGGGAAACTTCTTTGCCTAGTAGACTGAACAAGCACACTGTCGAACTGACTATTCAATGAATTTTTCTAACACTGTACACCCTTACCATCACATCTTGAATGTAAAGCGACCTAAAAACAATATAGGTAATTCAATGATTTCTTGACGACTGTAGATAAGAGCCAACATTGACGCGTTTCTGTATCATTAAATGACAAATGAAGGTCCAGTACAATATTAGGTAATTTCACCATATATTTAGAGCTGGAATGACTCCTACTACGTATTACGTTCGCAAACCACGAAATGATTACGTTGTCAGAGATACCAGAGTGTATTGTTCCATCGACAATAATAGGTAACCTGGAACCCCTTGAAGATTCAAGGTTGAAGGTTCAAGGTTTGTAGTAAGTACAAATCAATTACCATTTCCAAAAATTATCATTCCAAGATCCAAAAATAAACCGGATATTGTCGTGTTAAATACCAAAATTTAGTTATGAACACAATTATTTAGAAGAGAATCGCTTACAGTTAGGTTAAAATAAATTTAACGACTGACGTCAATTAGTTAAACAATGTATGGGCGTTCGAATGAATCATAATGAAAAATCTTTGTATTAATTTACTGGGCCATTGAGAAGCCATCTCAGGGTTGGTAAAGCAGACTATGGGTAATCCGTATAAAATGTGTTTGTTTTAGACTTGTACCCCTTTATTAATAAACGTTGTTTAGCGTCTGTATAAGTTACACAACGCTTTGTCTTCTTCTTTCAAAATTCAAATGACTGACGACTGAAAGAGAGAAATCGGTGTGTAACTATTCATCTATAATACGTTTATTATAGTCCGCGCGGAACTAGTTGGCCGCATCACTGGTATGTGAACGGTGGGACGGAGGGGCGGGGGCGCATTACTTAGTACGTGCGTTGCGAACCGCCGCCTCACCCCTGTTCCCACCTCAGCGGCCAACTAGTTCCGCGCGGACTATAGTAAGGGGGGTAGTCTGTTATTGACGCGGATAATTTGGAAGTGTCGAGTTTTATCCCTCCGTATCAAAAAGTCCATAAGCAAATGGTCCTCATAGCAAAACGACATTTTAGCAAAATGTCTATTAGGAAATCGCTTCGAATTAACATCCAATAATTTATTCTCTTCTTTATTTTTCTCCTCCGTCCCATATTTCGCAATTTGTTACAACAAACATCTCGTTGGCCTAGTACTTAGTCGCAAGTGCAAGTTGGAGTGCCGGGTTTGATCCCCAGGTCAGGTAGTGTTATTGGGGTTTTCGTAATAGGATTCCCAGTAGAACCCTGGAGTTAAGATTTGTGCGCTAGTGGCAACAGACTTGTCTCCTATTTCATCGAACGTATCTACGTAAATGTATTTTTTATTGTAATTATTTTAAAGACTTTCATTACTCCAATTTGTTTTTCTTCGTCTAACTTTATTTTATATTCCACAAATTGGGTGCTCGTCCGGGTAAGGAGCCTGTTCAAGACGCCTAAAAATATAGCGAGTGCGTCGACAATTTTTTTCCTATTAAATTGACCGGGAACGATAAAAAAAATACCTACAGTCCAAATCGAACGCAAGGAGCTGTCGCAAATTGACGCCCAATATGCAGGATGGATCTGGTCGGCCCTGCAAATTGGTTTTTCACTGTCGACTGAGTCGCACGATGAATGGCCTGCGTCACCGCTCTCGGATCCTACGACAAATTCGAGGCATCGAAGTTTCGTAAATCCAATTATGAGTTAGCGCCGCCCTTGTAATTATATTTGTGAAGGTCATGTTACAATTAAGAAAATAATCGCTACGTTAAATGGGAGTACAATTGCCTTGTTCCTGGAAAAGAATTAGTTGTAGATAATATTGAATAAAAATGTTGATTTTGAAAACTTGATACAAAGAAAAGAAAGAAAATATATTTATTTCGTGCGGTAAACATGACGCAGAAAAAGATAAGTTGGTGGAAAACATGCATCTCATCCACGCAAAACAGCCATCGCTCAGCATAATGCTAAGACTCTATGCGAGACAGAGCCTCAGCGCTGAATCGTGCTTATAATCATACTTATTTAGGTGTGTTACAAAAAGTTATGGTTTGTACTCTTTTCTCTATTCTTGTCACTTCATTACTTCTTCTTTTATAAAAGGTTTGGTTCAAATAAAAATTCAATACTTTTCTTTTTATTAAGCTTATTCTTTCAACATTATAAGCTTATTTCAACAGGTATGTTTCCGTCATATCTGGAACTGTTACGGCCTCGCCACGGCCAGATGGCGCACGGCAGGACTTTCTGCGACCATGCCTGCCGGACCAGGCCGGGGCCCTTGGGCACACAAGAATTTGGTTCCCCTTTGGAAAGTAAAAAAACCCGTCAAGTGCGAGTCAGACTCGCGTACCGAGGGTTCCGTACAAATAATTTTTCGTTTACTTGTGCTACGTGACATTACTTCTTGCCAAATTTCATGATCCTAGAATCATGAAATTGCGCTTTTGAATGTAGGTAAGCGTTGTAATATCTGCTTACCCCGGTAAGCAGATATTACAACGCTTACCGTGCCCAGGGCCCTCTACCCCACGGAGGCCCCGGCCTCCGTGGGGTAGAGGGCCCTGGGCACGGGCCCCGTGTGCCCTTGTGGTAAAGACGGTACTGCCTGCGGAGCCATACCGCGTCTCCACTTCGCGCCGCCAGGGGGCTAGTCGTCATCGTCGTCGTCGTCTCGCCTTCACATTGCAGACGTCACGTCATATCATTAAATTAAACTAAAACACATTACAGATTTTTTAACCATCAGTCCATTATCATTTCGAAGCATATACACAACGGCAACAGCCGAAACAGGAACAGGAACTTTGGTCTAGAATAAGACACCCGATAAAAACATTGGTTAATGAATAAATGATAAACTTTCGACTTTTTGACTTTGATAAATGATTTTATTTCTGTAAGTTGGTTTGCACAAGCAATTTTATACGTCAATCATATTTTATAAACTAGATGATGTTGTCGTTTGCTATCTGACTACTCAGAGAAAAATGGCCGAAACAAACTAAGAGGTCACAGTCTCTTTTAAAGTCCAGACATAATCTTGGTAGGTAGGATCATTTGAAGACCATGTTAGATTGATATCTGAAATAACCACTCAGATTTAAATGGACCTGTCCGTCCAGTCAGTGCACGCAATTGTCAATAAATCGTGTGAGTGCCATACCCACGAAGACGCGCCCCGCTCTTCTTACTAATCGCTAGTTAATTCCGCTAGTGTTTTAGTTTTTTGATACACAGTAATTACCAAATTAAAAAAACAAATATGATCCACATAGTCTTCACATTCACAATATTTAAAACAATATAATACCTTGCAAAGTGAACAAGTGTCCTTGTGTAGATATATATAAAATGTATTAATGTAATGTTAAATATTATACATGTTAAAATTCTCCAACTTCTACTCGCATCTTGACACTATATACTATATTACATAATTGACTAATATTCAATCGTATTCACGATCCGATGTGAGTTCTAGAGAAGTAGAACTCCTATGAGTAATTCAACAGTGCATAAACATTAGGTATGTACCTCCATATCTCATACAAATAACAATGTTTCCAATAGTTCCATTAAAATATGAAATGTACTATAAATTGCATCTATCTTACATCCAATGTTTCGATAGCTGAACGAACATTAAAATCGATTAACATTTTTCCCAATTCAATCATGTCACTATTCGAATCATGATATAATGTGAATTATTACTGCCGGAAACATTTAAAATGGTTTAAAGCACCTTGCAAAACTCCGAGGTATATTTAAAATAAAAACCGGCCAAGTGCGTGTTAGACCACTCACATTAAAGGGATTCGGGGATTTGGGATGAATTTATACCAAGAACTAACATAACATTTATTTCATTTGAACTTGTTTGAAATTAGTTTGTATTACTTATTTTATTTTATACCCGTACTTTTTTGCTTTAGCTTTTAATTTTGTTTTCTTTCTATAATTTTCGTGTATTGTATTGTGAATTATTTTAATGTGTTCGTCCTTGTCAAACTTAATGTACCTACCTAGATGTTAAGTGAATGATGTGGTCGCCTATAATTGGAAGTGCACACTTTTATTTGTCCCTGTTTATGTTAACATGCATGTAACTGTGTAGCTTCTGTTGGCGATCCAATAAATAAATAAACATTGTAGTTGAAAAACATGTTCTCCCATACATTCCAAAAACTCAAACTCAAAGCATTTATTTCATTTTAAACCATTTACAGGCACTTTTGAATTGCCAAAATTAAATAGTCGGTCAATTAGTCAGAAAGTTGAAGCTAGACGCAAACTTAGTCGAGTATTACTCGATACATTCCAACCGCAAATGTAGACGGTTGAGTATTACTCGTTAACTTGTAAAGCCTACGCGTAGCTGTGATAGTTTTACTTTTATCTTCGTTATCCATACTTATACTTATACTAATATTATAAATTCGAAAGTAACTCGTCTGTCTGTCTGTCTGTGTGTATGTTACCTTTTCACGCCTAAACTACTGAACCGATTTAGATGAAATTTGGTATAGAGATAGTTTGAGTCCCGGGGAAGGACATAGGATAGTTTTTATCCCGATATTCTCACGGGATCGACACTTATGCGGGTGAAACCACGGGGCGCAGCTAGTAATAATATATGTCGCAGATAGATTGTCGAATCCACTGTTTTACGTAGCCACTAGCTGTTTTACAAAACAGCATCGTTATATAAAATATCTGAACGATGTTTAATGATTTTCCATTATTATTGAACTTTACGTAATATTACCCGTATTAGCAATTAAATGATTTTGAAATAAATATATTAAAATCAATATATTTTTCTCTTGCTAACACCACATCAGTCAATCAACATATCTAGCTCAATGACAAAAAATCAAAACCCATGAAAATGTACCGTGTTCAATATTTCGTTGGTATGAACCTGAAAGGTTGCGCAAAGTGCCAATCATTTAAACATAGGGCCCGACCCGTCTAGACCCCAAGTAGGAATTGGATAACGAAATAACATGACAATGTACGGAAAGAATCACTGTTTTTTTCCTCTTTGTACATATTACCAACAATTTATGAAACTGAATAAGTTTTCAATTTCAGAACGCTAGGTTTTGAAACAAAATAAAACTAAATTTACATTACGAAACAAGTTGCACAATATTAGTTTCATGACATTAGCTTCACTGATTCACGTGTAGAAAAGCTTGTAATGTGTAAACTAGCTTGAAACTAATGCATGCACGATGACATCTATTTACACGTGAAACAATCAGTGAAACTTATGTCATAAAACTAATATTGCGCAACTAGTTTCGTAATGTAAATTCGGCTTAGAAACTAATGCATGCACGATGACATTATCTATTTACACGTGAAACAATCAGTGAAACTTAGGTAAGTCATAAAATTAATATTGCGCAGCTAGTTTCGTAATGTAAATTCGGCTTAAGGTATGTAGGTAATAATTAATTTAGTTTTTTCATATCAGAATCCAAAACTTGCTTTGCTTGTGTAAAATATTGAGACGCTTGCAAGTCAAGGTCTTTTTGTATGCAACCTCCTAATTAAATTGTGTGTTCGTATTTTTAATGCCCAAGTTCCATTTTCCGTGATACGATATCCCTCCTACTCTCCGTAATAAAAGTGACCTTTATGGGTCACATGCCACAGAGTACATTTGCAGTTTCCGAAATATATCGAAACATGAGCTCATTATTAAACATGTTCCCTAACAATTTGTTACCTCGTACTAAACAACACTCTACCGTCATTTCGTACGGAATGAAAGCTCATTTTGCAAATTAAATGTTTGGTTGCAAATTAAATGTTTGGTTGCAAATAGAATGGGAGTCGCAACATGGAAATTGTCATGCCGCCGTGTTTACTAACGTGTATGGGTACATGTACCACTAAATATGTTAACTAGTTATGTCTATATATTATTAGGTTTATGTAAACGATTACAATGCTAGTCGAGCGTTTCAATAGAATGTTGAAGCTTACATTTTTAAGGCCTAATTTTACCAGATCCTGAAATTAATAATAACTCGTGTTCTGGTATAATTTAAGAGTGAAGATTCTTAAGTTCGCTGACAGACAACGCATAGCCAATACCAATGGGCCTAAAAGCATCAACAGTTTGCACAATAGTTCCTTATACATACAGGGTGTTACGGAAAGGGTATAATATCAATACAAACGGGTTGAAGAGTGTATCTGGTCTAGAATCTCTGTACAAAATTTCAGCTAAGCATTAACTTTGAAAATGCTTAATATTTTTTTTTTTCTCAATAAACAATGAAGCAATTTTGATAATTCTTTCATTAATGTGATCTACATACTTTCAGGAAGGTTTTAGTATATAATACATTAAGTAATTATTTATCAATAGTTCGAATGTCTATGGCAGATAATGTGTCCAAGGTAGGTTGTTGTAAGTTAAGTTACGTTAATTAGGGATGTCTAAGGTACCTTTCAAGTCCGTAACAGTGACTTGTTAATAAAAACGATATCTGCAAACACTACACCCACACATAAATTTTTTATCAATATGACGTCAAGACAGCGACCCCTGTTTCCTAGACAAATAGAGCATATGGCTTATAGGCAAGCTATGCTGCGTTTACATCGAGTAAATATATATGTGCATAAAGCACTACTATTGTAGAATTTTATGGCAGCGGCTATCTAAATTAATTGTGATAGCCCATAATTTTACTTCATTGTCTTTACTCGTGTCGGCAGACTATAAAGAGAATAAACTTTGCAGCAAAGTAATAGAAAGTTTAGCCAACCAGCTGGTTGGTCAAGATCTGAGTGGTCAGCTGCGGTACCAACCAGCTGTAATTTGACTGAAGCAAATTTTATATTTCGCAAATTCAGTAAATATTTCCATCAAAAATCCATACCACAAACATGTGACGGAATTCGTTTTTCAATAAAATGCTTAATAACAAAATAGGCACACATCATGCATGTTTCATGAAATTCCTGTCATCTATTGAATTTAAATGCCAAGCCGTGAAAGGTTATTAGCATCAACACATTAAATGAAATGCTATTGTTATTACTAAAGTTTTACTGTTTGCTTCGAGCTCGAAAGAAAAAATTGTCTAGAAGATGTCATCTAGTCGGTCATGACAAAGATCAGTGTCAAGAAAGGCCGATTACCAGATAGCATCCTGATATCAGCAATCCGTTTGACAAGTGAGGTGATTTGGTAATGTCATACAAATGTGACCACAGCGATACAAAAGAACGATTCACGCTGCAATTTAAGTACTTTTAATTTCTTTGCCCATAATTAAAAATTGTACAACTTTCTCGGTGACACATGACCTCCATTTTGTCTCTCTATAATGAATAGAGAAATGGTCTGGCTAGACCAAACATCTAAGTTTTAAGTACACTAAACCAGACAAACTAAATTGAAATGCAGCATCGCCATTCGTATAATTTTGCCGAATTAATAACTAAGACGCAGACTGTCTAGGGAATAGGGAATAAAATATGCATTTTCATATTTTAATTCAATTATACTTTTAAGTACTTGATGGTTCGTTCACATTTGCCGATGACACGTTCGATAAATGACGGGGTTGAACACGTTGGGTAGGGACTAATGAAATCGATTAGTCATTTCGAAATAGTCCCCGTGTATTTATGTAGGTAGGATATTATTATCTGGAATTTACAATTTTTAACTAAAATTGACTTTGTAAAACCATTCTGAGTATTTTACAGAAATCTCGCTTAAATTGCTATACCTTTTTAGGCTTCCGTAACTAGAGAGTGCCAACTACCGTTCGTTGGCACGCTTTGGGTTATTGCTAAGACTCCGCCTGTCTGTCACTGGGCTGTACCTCTTAAACCGTAATAGGTAGACACTTGAAAATTACACTGTGTACTACTATTATGGCCGCTATATGTCAGTATGTATCAATTTATATATCTGTCACGGCTAATAGCCGAAGTGCGGCTACATCTAGTTTTAGCTGGGTACAACTAGGTGCAGCCCGGCCACATGCAGTTTGTGTGTACTTCGGGTGACATCGGTTGTTGCATGGTTGCGGTCGGTCGATAGGCGACGTAGGATGCAAGAGCGAGCGAAGGGCTACCCGAGGTTAGGTTTGGTTAGGATACTTTAAACCCTTTACATAGAAATAGGGGCTCCGTCGACGTAGGATGCTGCACCTAGTTGTACCCGGCTAAAACTAGGTGTAGCCGCACCTCGGCTATTAGCCATAACATATCGATAGGATTGCTGTGTTTCAATTTTCATTAGAAGATGGGCATAGCACATATTTCAAAACACTCCCAAACGTTCTATTAGATAGGACAGGCGGGCGACTCGCCCAGTTCGAACGCTCCATGGCGCGATTCTTCGTGAAGCGTAAAAAAACCCATTCAGTCAGACCATAACATCATCCCTTATTTTAACGGTGGTATTAATTCTTTTTACACTGCTTTTTACGCATTTTATGTGGGACAACAATGGTTTTATGTTATTCTTGTGGGAAAGTTGTTAAAGATTGTGGGTGATTCAAATAATAGTAAGTAAGTATATTAAGATTCGTTGCGAAATGTAATTTGTCCACTTTAGCTATTGTGTTGTGATTGAGTACCGACAGTTTGTCGTTTGCTCTTTTCGTGGCCGCAACTGGCCACGAAAAGAGTAAACGACAAATTGTAGTACACGTGTAGGTACTCCATATTATTCTGTATAGAACAGTTGCTTACACATGTTCTTTATGGGTCAATATACAAAACGGCACACGCTCAACCTGTTACTACGGATTTAGTACATGATTCTGAACCTCTGCTTCGTTGAAATTTTTCGTCAATTATTTAAAAAAATTAATTACAGTTCCATAAATTTTGACCGCGTAGGTATTGCACTTTTCTTTGAAACAGTAGTTTTTTTTTTGATAACCGGCGAAATATTTCTACGCTTGGGGGTCTAGAATCATGTACTGAATTCATGGTTACAGTAAGCACGTTGATGTCATGGCAGCCTGTATTATATTTATTTATTTAATACTTCAAGCACATAAATGTACATAGGCGGACTTCACGCCATAGGCATTTTCTACCAGTCAACCTTTGGATGCTTTAGGTATAGATAAGTAGCCTTAGCTTTGTTTCAAAACTCTCTGAGATGTGTTTGAACTTAATAATGATTAGGTACTTTTTCCACGAACGAATAACCTAGTGGTTATTCGTTTTCTGACAATAGAACTAGTGATTGCAGCAACGCAACATTTCCGATTGTTTAGACTTTAATTTGTATGTAGTATCGATTATCAATTTTTAAATGTCGAATAAAAATGGTGCGGTTTCTATGCCTGTGGGTACTTATTATTATGAAATACAATATTTATTTGTCTTTTTAATTTTCGATGCAAAAGCCGCAATATAAATCCATTGGATTCTTTTCAAAATAAATAGGTTTTAGGATTGTTTAAATGTTAAAAAAAAAAACTTGTGCGTCGTTATTTTTATTTTTAGACTTACGTGCTTATCAAAGACGGTATGTCTTTTGACCTTACGAATATATGTACCTATAGGTGCTATTTGGATTCTAATGCCAACCAAGGTATGAACACGACGGCGAAATTGTTGATAGTGACGAGGTGGAAGATTTGAACCAGAAGCCATAGTATTGCAGTCATTTAGTATGTTTTTATTTAAAAATATACGTACTTAAATAACAAATTTTGAAAACGAATTATACTATCGAAACATGTATGAAAAAGTTCAACCACTATGATAACCTACCTACATGAAAAAGCTAACATAATCCCGAAAATCGGGCAATTGAGACGAAAAATCCTAATCATTTTCGTGATCACATAGTAGAGGCGGCTGTGGGCTACCCGATCCCAGAATTTGTAATCTTTGCGTGTATACAAAAGGTAAATTGCTCGGTGGCATTTTCAACGGTAATGATGTCATCGCCGCATCCCGTAATCGAGGGCTGGATACTTTTATAGTAGATCCATTGTCCGCCTGTTACACCGGAGCGTTATACTTTGGCAAATAGATTGTTTTTGCAAAAAAATCTGGCTATCGTTGTTTATAAAGAAAGGCAGTCATTTCCCGCAAGAACATTTGCTACGAAAAAAAATTTAAGTCGGCGCCAAACAATCAATGAACAAAGATCACTAAATTACCTTAAATTTATAGAAATAGCCAAATCAAATTAATAATGCAACGTGAAATCTCCAGCGCTAAATATTAACATTCCAAACAAAAAATGCGCTCTCCGCACGACCACTCGCAACGATATTAAGTTGCTTGTTTGGCGCCGACTCAAATTTTTTTAGGTATACTTGCATTAGTTTAAGATCTTATTTATTAAGGTAAAATAAAAAAGGTTTTTATTTTTTGCTTTTCAGTTTTTTCGGAGGTTTAATTTTTTTGTTAAAAAGTTTTTATTTTATAATTTTTTGAGGCTATAATTTACTAATTACTACATGCTTGATTTTTTATTACTTTTAAAATGGCTACCTACCTTACTTTAGATATTAACTGTTATATAATCCTAATTTAATTATTATTTTTTGTATAATAAAATACTTAAAAAAACAGGCTTTATAAAGCTCAGCATTAAAATCTGTGAATGAACAATAAATCACCCCTATTTTCCCACCCTTAGGGTAAGAATTTTTTTTCCAAATTTACATGGGACCAACTTCGAGGTATGTCCTATCCAATAAAAAAAGAATTATCAAAATCGGACTATACTGTAAAAAGTTATGCGTGCTCATACATTACAATCAGTGAGTGAACAATCAATCATCCCCTGTTTTCCTACCCTTAGGGTTGGATTTTTTTTCCAAATTTATATGGGACCAACTTCGGGGTATATCCTTTCCAATAGAAAAAGAATTATCAAAATCGGACTGCTCTGTAAAAAGTTATGCGTTATCATACATAAAAAAAAATAAAAAAAAATATACGCGTCGAATTGATAACCTCCTCCGTTTTTTCGTCGGTTAAAAAAAAATAGTAAGCTTTTTGCTTAGAGAGCAAAATGGCAAATCGACTATGCTGTCAAGAAACACAAACAAAACTGAAAAACTGATCATAAAAAAGACTACGAAACAAAGCATGTTTACCTAATTCTTTAAATCACAATCATCTGCAAACGCTTTTTCCACTTATTTCAGAACCGAACTTTCTCAATAATATTTTAACATTGCTAAAATTGAAAGACGTTACCAGTAGTAAAACTAAAGTATTCGGAGTAAGAAAACACGAAATAAACTTTACGATTCCGGAAGAAAATACGAGTATGACGTAATTTACGAACTTCTTACAGAAACTTCAGTAGTTTTAAAGTAATACTTATATTTTATTTAATTAATAGTTTTATATGAACGCTCTGTGAAACTTGCGAATAATATTCTGGCATATTTTAGTTTGTTCCACATGTGAGAATGGAAAGTGATGAATTGCATGACTGGTGTGAAAGAGATCAATACTTGGGATGACTGTTTTATTACAAACTGGCTGCGCCCCGCGGTTTCACCTGCATAAGTCTCCATCCCGTGGGAATATCGGGATAAAAACTATCCTTTGTCCTTCCCCGGGATTTAAACTATCTCTATACCAAATTTCATCTAAATCGGTTCAGTGGCTTAGGCGTGAAAAGGTAACATACAGACAGTCAGAGTTACTTTCGAATTTATAATATTAGTATGGATTTGAGTGAAAATATACAAGAATTTTACACAAATTCGTACGTGTAGGAAGGTGCCTTTAGAGATGAGTTTTCTTAGGTGAAGGAAAACATCGTGAGGATGTCTTAGAACCAAAAATTCGAAGACATGTGACATCTGCCAACCCACCCTGGGCCCGCGTGGTGGATTACGGCGCACTCCCTCTCACCGAGAGGAGGCGTGTGTCCCAGTAGTGGGAACATTAGAGGCTGATTATGATTATTGATAAAAAGAGCATTTCTTTGCACACACTTAATTGTGGTCATATACAGGGTGAATTTTTCAAGTGGGCGTGGATGGCCAAATCCGAAACTATGAGGAATATCGAAAAGTACACAAAGGAGTCACGGGCTCGACTTTGATGAAAACTAAAACTGCATAATTGGATTTTTGAAAAATCAATATTTCTAGCCAGGAATCGAACCTTTTAAATTTTGATTAAAAAAACACATACCGTATTATTACACCATTCGATAGTGTCCCTAATAAGGATCAAATTCTGGGAAGTAATGACATACGGAAAAATTAGATTGTCCATGGTCACATTTCATTGAGTCATCGGCCACATGACTTATCATTGACCTACAATATTATTGTAATCAAAATGGGTTCTTGTGAGAATCATAAAAAAAATGTTACGTGTCGGTGTAAATTACATCCTAACGTAATGTGGGGGTGGTACCTAAATGACATCATGAGGCCGGTCCGAAGCTTTGTATGAATCTTATCTCTGTTTCGCGACCGCCACTAACACCGCACGTAATGGCTGCCCGCGCGTGATTTGTGACACAAATTCATCGTATATTGTGCCGCTACGATAAATTAATTACGGTGTGAATGCGTGCCGACTAATTAGTTTTTGCGTAGTTTAATAATCCGTTTTGTTTGTTTCAATTATGGATGAGGTGATATGTTTGAGGTTTAATTAATAGTGGTAAATGAAACTTTTGTACGCAGTTATTGCGCAGGAAATATATCATTTCGTTTTATATTTTACTGGTGTAGGTAGCGCTGGGTTGGGTTTTATTGACATAGTTGTTTGATTTCGACAAGAGACATAAAAGGTCACTCGAGAATTAGTATTTAAATCTTCTCATATTTAATAAACTTGATAAGCCTTTAGTGGAGAGCAGTGGTGGCCAAGTGGCAACGGCCGCGACTTACGAGTTGTAGGTCGTAGGTTCAAACCCAGACAGGCGCTTTACTTTGTGTAAATTATTTCATCACCACTGCTCTCAAAACGGTGAAGGTAAACATCGTGAGGAAACTGGCATGACCTAGAACCAAAAATTCAAAGACATGTGACATCTGCCAACCCGCACTGGGCCCGCGTGGTGGATTATGGCCCACTGCCTCTCACCGAGAGGAGCCCTGTGTCTCAGCAGTGGGAACATTATAGGCTGATTATGTAAGCCTTTAGTGTTCACGGTATTGAAATTCTTCTATTATAAATAGTCTGAGTTGAGTCAGTCAAGCAAGTAATTGATATTGAATTTCTACTGTTACTATGGCGCTCTCTAGTCCATCCAACTCTCAACTACCTGTCAATCTTAGTATATCAAACTTTGAGATCATCTCTTCAGAAGAATTCCTTAGAAAGAAAGCTCCAAATCTATATATATAAAAATGAAACCCGTTTTCCGTTGTCACGACATAACATGAAAACGGCTGGACCGATTTCGATGAAATTTAGTATAGAGATAGTTTGAGTCCAGGGAAAGGACATAGGATAGTTTTTATCCCGATATTCTCACGGGATCGACATTTACGCGGGTGAAACCGCGGGGCGCAGCTAGTACTCAATAAGGAAGATTGGAAGCAATACGAATATCAACCTATTCGATTGTCAATCTTAATCTCACGCCAGGAGGTCAAGACCCAGGTAAATATCCCCAGCACCCGTATCCCCGTACCCGCATGACCGCCGTAGCAACGGGTTTTGCCGACGGAAGAATAGACAAAATGATAGATTTTAGAAATATTTGTACGCCTAAGCATCCTAAGCGTCTAATGCCCGTTTTCACTATCGTTCCCTAAATTTAGGGAGGCCCTTAAGAAATGTTAAGTTTTAGTTTCGTTTTCACCATCACCTAAGGGACATTTATGGTCCTAAGGGATCCCTTAAATACAGGGACCCGATATTCGGCATCTTAGCGCTATGTGACAGTTTATTTTGTTGTTGAAAGTTCATAATTGCTACGAAATGGAAGATTTTATTGAGAGTTTAGAAGCTATCGAAACTGTGGACTTAGTTACGAATCAAAGTTTATTCAGACGGCCACAAATTTATCATGAAATACCGGATTTTTTCACGAAATAAGTGGCTCTTACATAAATATAATAATCTGGTGAAAACAAACTTAGGTAAGGGACTGATTTAAGGAGTCTCTTATGTTAAGAGACCCTTAGATAAGGAGTGTTTGAGGGAACGATGGTGAAAACGGGCATAAGCATGGCAATGTGTCATTTGTCGATTCTTCTTCCGCCGACAAAACGTCGTCATGCTACGCGTGCAGGGTCACTATAGGTCACTACATACAGGGTGGTAGGGATATCGACGCGAAACTTGTTACCATGAATTCAGTAAGTACATGATTCTGGAAACCCCGAAGTTTTTCGTCGGTCATTAAAAAAAATATTGCTGATGTGCTGAATTTATGTCTCGTCCCCATGTATAATCCGTTCATAGAAAAACGAATGCCCTATTCTATAACCGTGCTCTACAATCTAGATTCATTCAAACATGAAAATCTAATTCGAAACTATTTAACTACCTACGTTTCTAGTTGGTACATTTTCGTTTTATATCTTCGATATTATTTTAGCCTGACCTGTTTGCCTGTCCCATCTGCGTCTCGATCTCAAAAACAATGATCAGGACATAGGTCGACGGCGGTAAACATATTTCCCTACAATTCCCACTGGCACTTTGCCAGAACATATTGATTTTACTATGAGAGTCGACAAGTCCTCGGCATCTTAAGAGATGTGACGATTTCCGGAGTTCACTTTAGAACCATGTTATGAGTATGTACAGCTAACCTAAGCATATTAGTAGATGTTTCATTAAAAAAATAAACAAGTTGAAGACATGCCGGTGACAACAGCAAATTAGCTATATAATTAGACACAAAAGTATGAATCGAGTTTGACTGAATTTATTTTTGTAATAATTATGTTTTAGGCACAAGTTATTAAACATAAACAAAATATCCATAACCTTTTCGTAAACATAACATCGCCACTGAAATCCGAACGTTTAGTCGATTAGTCAGTATCGGGTACAACACTATAGTATTAACAACGATAGCCACTCTAGTATATTAGTCATCGATACTTGACAGATATGTATAACAACAAACCTACCCCAATTTATGGTAAAATGTATGACAAAGATTGATTGGGCTTGGCAGAATATTATATATGGCTGATGCTTCATATAAATCGGCATTGTTTAGCTAATATTATGTTAGAATTGTAATGAAGACAGTTCTAAGCTTTCAGTCAAGGCTATGAAAGACACTACATAATTGTGGTAAGAAGACCAGTCATGGTTGTCTACTAAACAAACCTAAACAAACAGTGACCCATAAGAACCACCAAATATAATAAAAACATAAGAAATGTTAAAATGGTTACCGTCCCTTCTCCCATAAAAACAGACGCTTACGTTTGTTGGATCAAAATGTCCAATAAAATATTCCAGAATTCTATTGCAAAAACACTTAGAATTGAAGTATTTCTTCATCAGCATCATCAGCCTAGAGCTGAAAACCGCTAAACTGGCTTCTCCAGTTGCACACCATTCAAGTAGATCCTCTGCTACACTCATAGGGCTACCACCATCTACCCTAAAAAGTGTTTTACATGGCTTTAACCTATGAAAACTTTAAAGTTACTTTCTATTCGATCTGTTTTATTATGAAACTGTAGTAATTAATATCTGACGGCGTCAGGTGACGCTGTTACCTTCCCGTGATTTTTTTAGACTGAGCTAGTGTTGCAATTTGCCAGCGGGATGAAAAAAAAATTTCGCTAAGAGCTATCTTGCCAGCAGCGGGACGGAAAATATAAAAAATTAAATTTTCTATAAGAGCTATCTCCAATGGAGATTTACCAACAGTTCCTGTGTTTTAGGGTGTATACATATTTTTAACAGTTAGGTGCCGACATGAAAAAGGTGGCGACGCTCAGTGAAAATAAAAATGACGTATATACCATACATGCGGACTTCTAAGTCACCAGTAGTTGGATTTCATGAAGCAGACTTAACAAAAAAGAAAGAGAAATTGTTTATTTTGCACAAATATGACGCACATTACAAAATACACATATTGAAAGTATCCTCGTATTCGGCAAATAAAAATAAAAACAAGGGTCAAAGTTTGGTCAAATTAGTCTTAAATCCTTAAATGGCAGCACATAGCTTCATATTTTCAACGAATTTTGACACTTTTACATGCATTATGTTATTTCGTCTTAAATTCAAAACGGCAAAGCTACAGTAAAGTTATAGATTAAACTTTGGAAGAAATGGTGATTTCAAATTCTTAGCTAAAAAGCTAAGAAAAGTAATAATAATAATATTTTTTTTAATATTTTTAAATGTTTTTTTATACTTATTTTTTGTATTTTAAGAAATATTTAAAAATTTAATTAAATATGTAAATTGATAAATTAACGAAATAATAATAATAATAAGGAACTAACCTCACTGCGTACCGCGATAGGATGCTGTTTCTGTTCCAGGAACTGGAACCAACCGTCAACGTCTCGGCCCATTCTCGGATTCGGGATTCTCGGAGACTGGAATCAGCCCCCTCGAGAATACATATCCCGTGTTACAGAGCGCATCGACTTCCTGAAGCAGAAAGTTTGTGCATGGGCGAGCCGAATTCGGCGGTATAAGCGGCGGATTGATCGATACATGCAGAATCGCATGTTCCAGAGCGATGAAAGGTGGGTGTATAGAGCTTGGGACAGATGTATGCCGCCCGGATGATGCCGCCACGAGTGCATTTTGGCGCAGCAGATGGTCGGTGCCTGTCAGTCACACTGAGGCTGGCTGGATACGGGATGTCGAGCGAGTGTGTGAGACTGTACCAGAGATGGAAACAGTACTAATTACGCCATTAGACGTTACCAGAGCGGTCCGTCCGTTACCGAATTGGAATCTCGTACTTGCACAGGCATAACCAAGTAGCCAGGATTATTCACACCAGCAACTTGCTTTGAAATATAGACTTGTGGATTCTGAGGTACCGTATTACAAGTATGTGCCCGACCCAGTTCTTGAAAATGATCATGTCACGTTGTACTGGGATCGGTCTATCATTACTGACAGAACTATTGTCGCCAATAAGCCTGATATAGTGGTGATAGATCGATTAGCGCGCCGCACAATGATTGTCGATGTTACCATTCCACATGACGGGAACCTCGTGAAAGCTGAGAAAGAGAAACAAATTAAATATCTTGACTTAGCACACGAGGTTGTTGATATGTGGAATGTGAGCTCGGCTATCGTTGTGCCGATTGTCGTATCGGCCAATGGCCTTATGGCCGAAAGCCTTGATCAACATCTATCGAGGCTCTCGTTAGGCGGTTGGATCAAGGGCCTGATTCAGAAAGCAGTACTCCTCGATACGGCTCGCATTGTGAGGAGGTTCCTGTCTCTGGAGCCCTAACCACCGGTAGCTTGGACCCTGCTCCCGACACCGGCGGACTACTATTTTCTTATATTTTTAAATGTGTTTTATACTTATTTTTTATATTTTAAGAAATATTTGAAAATGTAATTGAATATGTACATAGATAAATAAACGGAATAATAATGAATTCGATATGTAGGATGTGGACTCAGCAATCATTGTGCCGATAGTCGTTACAGCCAATGGATTGATAGCCAAGAGCCTCGACCAATACCTGAGGAGGCTCTCGTTGGGCAGCTGGATCAAGGGCTTGATTCAGAAAGCGGTACTTCTGGACACGGCCCGCATTATTAGGAGGTTCCTCTCTGTGGATCCCTGACCGCTGGTAGCTTGGACCCTGTTCCCGATACCGATGAGCTACTATTTTTTATATTTTTAAATGTTTTTTATATTCTTTTTATATTCTAATATTTAAAATTATAATTTATATGGTATTTAATTGAATAAAGGAGATAATAATAATAAAATTTATTTAGACACATTGACATGCTAAGCACAACAAACAAAAGATAATAAAATAAAAAATAAAGAAAAAATATTAAAGATATAGTGCAAAAAAGTAGCGCTAGACCCCACACTAGGATACCCTGTGTCTTGGGATCTGATCTAGTTAATTAAATGCAAACTATTTAATACAAAAATAGAAGAAAGTCTGCACACACACCCTGTCCAATTGACGCAATCACGTGATCGTTGGCGTTTATTCCATTTTAACTTATTACTCTGTTTTCTCCCTAATTAAAATGATACTAGAACTTGCAATTTTTTTTTTATCTTGGGCTACTTCCATTTTGCATGTTTAATGACTTATGTGGAAGGTAACTGAGTCAAATTGCAGGATAATAAGCGTAAATGCTAGGTATGCTGGCAGAGTTCACAATATGTTTATCTAGAATAACCGACAAAAAAAGCGATGAAGAGGTTGCCTAAGTCATTAAATAATGTTTTTTTTTTTATTAATTAAATAATTCAAAATAAACAAACTGTCGTCGCATGGGGTATATACCTCTCGCAAAAGAAAATTATTTTTATTTAAAATGCTGAATCTTCCTTTGCAGATGACTCAGCAGTAGCTTATAAAAGATCCCTTTCGCATTAAAATAAAGGTGTAATCATAAACATCACCACATGACCACGACATCCTAATGATATCTTAAAAAATAAATAATTAGCCAGCTCAATATTACGAACCCTTACTTTGCACGATATTAAAGCGAAGGTTCTGCTGCAATTTATCTTAATAAGGACTTGGTTGAAAATTTATCGGCCGTGATACATTTATCGTGTTTAATCTTACTTGCAAATTAAAAGTGCAAAGCTTGAAATTAAAAGGTGGGAGCTTTTTATTAGGAAAATCGAGTTATTGTTTAGCTTTTACACGTAAAATTCCAGAAGTTATTGTAGGGTACATCTAAATTCCATGTTTAATTAAATTGTTCACAAAAATGTAGTAGATACTATGCATACGAGTTTGAAATATTGGCCGTGGTGGAACGCTGTCAAACATTTTCGCCGGTATCTTCAAGGTCCACAAGCATTTAGTAGGAAGTGGCGACCATGATAGAATTTGTTCTATATTATATTAATATTGTCTTCTAGTAAAAGGCACGAACGTTACCGTAGCGTTTAATATAATACTCTTGGATCTAGTTACGGCATTTAATAAACATGATAACAAAGGACGTATCATTATTGAAGGTTGAAGTTATCAGAAGCAGCTCAAAGATAGACATGTGACGCCATCGATTATGAGGCCTATCGAGTTTCTCATTTTAGAACTAAATCTTTTTATTAATTAATATAAGATTATTTTACTGTAATATTGGTTGTCAAGGCGGACGTCGAACCTGGGCTATATGCTACAAAACTTCTAACATCCCAAGCATGCTACAAGAAGAAGCCACACTCTACTCAACAGTTGCTAACAGTTTTACGATGGTTGGGGATTCGGGTTCTCAGTATCAAGTAGAAGGTGACGCACGCCCTGCGGCCCTGGTTACCGACGTTGCCTGTCACCTTCATAACCGTCTATCACGGCGAGGGTCAGCTTGTAACTGATTCTTATCCTGCGGGAAGACAATTTACCACAACCTTCCTGTTAATCATACCTACTGCCTGTATCTGTGTGGACTTTAAGCTTTGTTGTAAAACTCCTTGGTTTGGTTGAACCTTTTAGAAGATTTTTATAGTTTTTATTTTAATGATATTCTTTTTTTTTTTGTTATTGCCTTTTTTCTTGTGTATGTCGAAGGTTTGTGTTTCCAATTTTATGTTTTAATATTCATTTTTATTCACTAAAATCCTTTTAACAAACAGCTTTAGTTGTATTCATTCCACCAGCCATTAATAGGGTACATACAGTCCATTTACAACGCTTTCATTTTTGGTCCTTCGACGGTAAATTGCATCATTCATTTTCACGTGTGATTTTCATTTTTGTCACCGCATTTTTTTTTTGTTTATCACAATATGAATATACATAGTAAAAAGCTAAAGCTACCACCATGTCATCTCGTAGCATCGATCCTCATATTTCACTGCCTCATTCTCCTCCACACTCGTCATCCTCATTAGTCGAACAGGAGCCTGTAATTTCGTCAACCAAAATTCAAGCTACGACCGAGCTATGACGATAATACGGCGCGAGCAGTATGCGCTCCGCGCAAACAAACTCGAGCGCGTCTTCAACCGTGAAAGAATGTGCGCAGAGCCACTGCGGAAGCCGCCTACAAGCGCCGTTAATATGAAAATACACATATATGAAAATACACATATATAAATATATACATACACATATATATGCACGTCACGTAACAAAAATGCGTTATGCCTCCTCCATGCGACTTTTTATTTATGTAATAGAAAGAGACAGAGAGAGAGAGAGCTAGTTTACATGGTTTTCGAATGTGCTGAAGCCAATAGTGAGATCAAAATGAAAATCCAAGTGTGCTGAAGCCAATAGTGAGATCAAAATGAAAATCCAAGATGGCGGCTGATATTGTCACAGCCGCCATATTGGATTTTCATTTTTAAGTTCGTTCCTGCCGGGGGTCACCCGGACACATTTTTTTTTAAAGAAGATGGAGAAAGAAGTGTTTGTTCCATTCATATCCGCTGACATCAATCCACAAAATTAATGGTCTTTAACAAAGTTTGGACAATTTTTTTTCATATTTTCTTCGTTGTCTTAATTAGTTTTTCAGAAAATCAGATCAGAAACGTATTTTTCGCAACATTTTACTTAAAAAAAACTTAATTTAAACCAATATAACAACAATGCGATGAGGGAAAATTCTATTGGAAATGTCATCACATGTAAGCAAGTAATAAAAAATGCGGTAAAGAATATGAAATATTCAAGGTTTTATTCATAGGAACACTGATCGCCCAGCCTCATACAATTTAACAACTGTAGGGAATTATTACCAGAAAGCAAGTCAATAATAATCCCTTAAATATACCCAAAGTTCATATTTTACTACACAAACGCACATTTAGGTGTTGTTGGCATATAAAGGAGTCTTTAATACCGCGGCCAACAAATTTTATGCCAGCATTAAGTGTACTTGTACACATTTTTTACACCCCAATGTGGGTATTAAACCGAACATCATGATAGGACAAGCGTACTGCGTATAATACGTGAATGGTTCTTGAATATTTCAATGGGACGTTAAAAATGTGGGTCAACATGAGCTGGTGTTTGTGGGGCATGTTTAATGCGTATCAAAAAGTTTGGGATATAACAGGGTCGTGAAAGCTCTAGCGTCCATAGCTGATCCAGCAAACTGCTATTGACGATGTTTCCATTCGATTCCTTGGTTTCTCGTGACAACAGAAGAATATCATATTATTTCCGCAGTATTAACGTGACCGTCACGTTTTGAAAAGGTAAACCACACAAAAAAGTCAAAAACCAGTCAAAAAAATCCAACAAAAAAAGGAAGACAATACCAATGAGCTGTCATAGAATATTCAACAAAATATTCGTTCCGAAGTTGTCCTGTGACATTGCGACCGCTTGCTTCACCAACTTAGTTGCCAAGTAGATACTAGCCGGCTAAGTTACCCCGGCAAAGTAAATAGGACAATGAAATAAAGACAATCGAGTGCAGTCTACTGTGTGGGATGCAGCGTTACCTCTGCGGTTAAAACCTCACTCACCTCTTTAATGTTCTTTTCAAACGGAATTCTAAAACCAGATTGCGATCGAGTGGATATAGTTCGTAAAATACCGTTATACAATTTTATCCTAAAAAATATCTTGAATTTGATAAACTCCTAATTCCCCGTTTGTCATGTAACTAATAACCGTGTTTTGTATTTAGATTTGTTTATACATTATGCTTCTTCGAAATCTTATAATTTTTTTGATAATTCAAATTTCAAATACTTTTATATTTTATGTATTTGGAAGCTTCTTCGAAATCTTTATAATTTGATTTACTAACTTCATTTTGTTTGTTGTATTACAGCGACTGGAAATGGCCAGTATGGCCACCAATTTTTTCTAGTACCCATAACACAAGCTCTGCTTAGCTTGGGACTAGATGGCGTTGTGTGACAGTTGTGGAATATTATTATTATTAATTTAACGGTTTGATTGCCATGAGCTACAAGATTTCTAAGAAGCATTGCTGAGAGCACTAACTAAAATGAACATAACAGTTAAGGGATGTCAATATCATTTTGCAAACAGTCTGTGGCGTAAGGCAAAACAATTAGGGATACACAAAAATAAATTAGATCTAAGATTTATATCCTTAAGTAGTAAGCTTGTTTTCTTACCAGTAGGTAGGTGAAATAATACTGGAATGGGAGTATATTTAGAAGTAAAGTAGCCGAGTATAATAAAAAGCGGCTAAAACAATTCATAAGCTTTGAAAATTACTGAATCAGAGTTATTAATATGTAGTGTATCTATGGAGAACGTCATCGCACAAAAATATTGTTGAAAACTGGCATCACAAAATTAATAACGTGATAAACAAAAATCGATAAATAAAAATCAATAAATATTTTGTCAATATTACACATTTTTTGTAACGATTCATTAATGTCTGTTATGCGAAACTATACAAATCAGAATTCTTCTTCACAACCAAAACTTAAGTGGCGCGCGGACAATCTGTGGTTTTCGTCGCCTCGTTGCCTCGTCGCCGCCACTCTCGTGCACCCCGTCCGTTGAGTGGTTAACAGTATTTTATTTAGGTGTCCAATAATAAATAAGTTTACTTTAAACCAGATGCGAGTCAAAACTAGTATATTTAGTAATACATTTCTTAGAGTAGAATTACTTGGAAGTAAAAGTTTCACTAGTTCTACTATTCGGGAATAAATCGAAACGTCGTAAGACAATTGAGAAAGAAAAACAAATCGAAACGTAGGACAATTGAGAAAAAAAAAACCATTCGTTTCTTCCATAGAACTGTTTAGAAGAACAAGTAGGAACAAACGTACTTTAGAGCCTTCAGGTTTTGTCAGAACCATAACCACACAATTCAACCAGAACTCACGTACTGCAGCAGAAAATAATGCAACAATATTAAAAGAAATCACTCCTGGAGCAGCTAGTAATTTTATAACGCAAACATTGGAATAGGGACTTTTAAGAGAGCTCTGTTTGATGTAATTTGCGTCGGGGGCCCGTCTGCAGGATTGGAGTAGAAATTGCAGGAAAATTTGAGCTACCTACTGCATAAAAAGAAAGTACATCTAGGCAGGGAAACTATACATAAAAATGCGAAGGGTCGTGGGGTCCGAGTGCTTACTCGTACAGTCTTTTTAATAAAATATTTTGCTTTGTGAAATTTTGTTTATTTTTCCTTTGCATTGTGTTGGAAATAGTCGTTTGATATGCGTGAGCATTTCCGGTGCTGTCTTTATATGTTGCTTATTTTTTCTTTGCATTTTATTGAAAATCTTCGTTTGATAAGCGTCAGCATTTATGATTCAGTCTCGGCTTCATTTAGGCCTCGCCTTCGAACTAGGGCTGCAATCCCGGCCTGTAGTGAGATGATGGCAAATGACAACTTTGCATCAAAATGTAATACTTTCTAAACGGTTGGTTGGCACTTCCTGTGGCCAGCATTGCTATCCAACGTGGCAATTATTATTGACTGTGTTTTTACCAAAAAGTAAAGACATACTAACCTTAAAAGCCTTAACTAACGCTCCACAATTATCTCTATTTGAACGGATTCGTCGCAAACATTGTTTCTATTTATTTGCCTTGCCAGCGATCGACCGCAAATGCGTCAGCAAACATTCACTTGTCACCGGGAAATGAGAAATAGCCACGTGTCGTACGATGATATTATGGATTTGATGTGTAGAATAGACATTTGTACTCGTAGAATAGACATTTGTACTCGTAGAATAGACATTTGTAGAATAGACGTGGCGATGTAAGTTAATGCATAGTGCAGCATTCGTAGCTACTGCATGTTAATTATTTTCGGCATTCGTCCTTCTTCAACATTATAATCAACCTCTTTTTGTACTGGGCCTATCAAAAACCTTTATGTTTTATAATAATTTTGTCAAGTCCTTTATATTGTTGGCTTAAAATATATGCAATTTTCCAAGACAAAACACGCGCCCTGGTTGATCAATTTAAATTACAGGCAAGGTCTATGAAAAAACAAATGGAAATGGACAGGACATTTCAGGAGGATCTGACCCGGCAGCTGAATAGCTTTACAAGGGGCGTTGCGGAGCTCTCTGAAAAGATAGAGTCAAAAACACTTGAGATGTCTCGCCCCTGCTCCAGAAAGTCATCGGCGTCTGTCACTCCTCCCACTGTCGACTCATCCAGCTCTCATCAGTCTCCTGTTCCCGGAAGAATCAACTTAACTCCGTACTCTACATATAAATCCGAGTTTCTTCAGGTATCCATCGGGGCAAACGAGGATATAACCGTATTCCCAACCACCGCTCGTGCCAAACCCTTAACATCACTAATAAGCTTGAACATCTCCAAAAAGGGTCTAATTAACCTTCTTAACCAAGACTTGAACCTGATGCTATCCAAGATTTTAATCCACCCATCCTTCGTGACGGAGTTCAATTCCAAGACCGAGAGGACCGATAAGATATCCATGCTTACATCAATGTTTGGATCTATTCCTGACAGGCACGATCAATGGGTTCACACACCGGGGAAGATTTAACCAGGAGCCTCCGCTGCCCGACCCCACCCATCAGGAGGCATGCCACCCATCACCACCACATCTTTGAAAACATATTTTCAGCAAAATATAGTCACATAATAGGTAATATCGCAAAGACTAATGGTCGGACGGAGCAGGGCTGCCGATAGTGTAGGTGAAGCTAAATTGATCTTCAACACCGACACTTGGAAATATGGTCGCATTTTATCATAAATAATAAAGGTCCAACCTTTCTCGGTAACACTATCGCGGTGTTAGAAGAGGATCCTTTAACAGCATGCATGGTTATCAGCAACCTTGGTATACAATGAAAAAGGGCTACATCATAATAAGTCCATTATGAAATCTATATAAATAAAAATGAAATGACGTTTGGTAGTCTCACTAAAACTCGAGAACGGCAGGACCGATTTGGCTAATTTTGGTTTTAAAATCGGCGCTTCTCCTCCACTTTTATTATGCGCACAGCCAAAGTGTGGAACTCTCTGCCGGCATCTGTGTTCCCACATTTAACCCGTCTGCCTTCAAATCAAGAGTGAACAGGCATCTTCTGGGCACGTTCGTTCCATCATAGACCTCATCTATTGCTTTCCATCAGGCGTGATCGAGGTCAAGAGTACGCCCATTTAGCAATAAAAAAAAAATAATAATTTTAGAAGTTTAAGGAAGGTTTAGAAGTTTAAAGAAGGTTTAGAAGTTTAAGGAAGGTTTAGAAGTTTAAGGAAGGTTTAGAAGTTTAAGGAAGGTTTAGAAGTTTAAGGAAGGTTTAGAAGTTTAAGGAAGGTTTAGAAGTTTAAGGAAGGTTTAGAAGTTTAAGGAAGGTTTAGAAGTTTAAGGAAGGTTTGATTACCGCAATGGCATCCTCTCGTGTCTCCGTTAGGAGACTCCTTACTGACAATTTTGCATCTTCCGATCAGCAACCCCAACGACTTGGTATTTACAATCGTGTTGATTCATCAGATGATTTTCACCCCTTGGTTACGTTCCTTACCCCGATTGACCGAAGGTTTGAACCTGTAGTTATTAATAGTGACGACGCTGAAATAACTGTCCACTTATATGATTATAATGATGTTCCCCCTCCGCCTGAAACGCTCTTCAGATTTAGAACCAGTCTTGGTCCCCTAGCCCATAGACGACAAAGCGTGATGTTCGGACGCAGCTTTAGATATGAGGCTTTGTTAGGCCGTGTCCCCGATGAAAATGACTTGTTACAGGCAGTTTATACACACATCAAAAGTGTCTAGGGATCAAGCATTTTTATGCGGATTTCTTGAGATTGAGATGTGGCTTTGTAATAAATTTATGATTTTATAAATTTATATGGATCCTTTTTGGTGCATTTCATAATTTGAATCAGGAACTGTGAATCAAATTCGAGTAAAAGATGAAAATCAGCTGTCAATATTTTCCCTATAAAAACATACAACGCATTGAAGACATTATTAGTGCTACTGTTTCCCTACTACTGATTAAAACCAACGTTATTATGGAGCGGCGACGTCATTTAAGCAGGGAAGAAATGCTCAGAGCCGTGGGAATGATAGAAGCTGGTTCCCGGCAACGTACTGTGGCTTTAGCTCTGAATACAAGTCAGAGTGTTATCAGTCGACTTTGGACACGTTACCGAAGCACTGGTACCGTGGCTGAGCGCCATGGAGGACGGTATCGCTGCACCACACGGAGACAAGACCGATACATTCAAATCTTAACTCGAAGAGCTCCAACAATAACCGCCATGATGTTAGCCGTGAGGCTTCATCACTCTTCAGGGAACTTAATTAGCGACCAAACAGTCAGAAACCGCTTGCATGAAGTGAACCTTCATTCCCGAAGACCGCTACGGGTACCACCTATAGCAATGCACAATCGTAGGATTCGATATCAATGGGCTCTTGAACACAGAAATTGGGCAGAAGAACAATGGCGTTTCGTGTGCTTTTCTGATGAGTCTCGTTTTGGTATGAGACCGGATACAAGACGTATACGACACTGGAGAACCCCTGGACGCCAACAGCGATTAAAATCCTGCCAGGAAGTCCATCCTTATAGTGGTGGAACCATCATGGTATGGGCGGGTATTTGGATCGGCGGAAGAACTGAGTTGATTTGGATCAGAGGCAACCTCAACGCTCAAATTTATGCTGAGACGATTGTATCAGACGTCATCGTTCCTCTACAAGTGCAAATCGGTCCCTTATTTCAGTTAATGCATGATAATGCACGACCGCACACCGCAAGAGTTGTAAGACAGACTCTCGCCGCAGCTAACATCAATGTCCTGCCCTGGCCTGCTCAGTCGCCAGACTTGAACCCGATTGAGCATGCATGGGATATGCTACAGAGAAGAGCTCTGCCGAATATGGAGGGTATCCAGTCGCAAGAAGACCTTTTTTTGTTGTTGCAACGAACATGGGCGGCCATTCCACAGCGTGATTTGGATGAACTCATTTTGAGTATGCCAAACCGATGTTCTTGTGTTGTTAGTGTTCGCGGTAGAAACACGGATTATTAATTGTTTAAGTTACCCAATAAAATTTTAAAGAAAACTGTTATTTCAGTCTTTTTTTCGAACTTTTGTGTTAGTGGTTCAAATGTCAAAAATCCCTTTATTAGGAAAATGGCAAATTTCTTTATTAATGCAAAGGTGACTTGGTTTATCGTTACTGTGACAAACGAAAACACTTTATTTGATGAATCCTTAAAGAAAATTTTAATTAATATCAATCAGGAGAAAAGTTATTGCAAAAATATATGTTGATCCCTAGACACTTTTGATGTGTGTAGTTACGGCATGTAATAAACATGATAACAAAGGACGTGTATTGCAGGCGCAGCTACAGTACTCCCCCCTTAGCGAAGCGTACAGGCGTCTTGACGATCCTGCCTGGATTAGCTGAAAATATCTCTTACTCAGCGTTACGGATTATGTGGACAAACCATCTTCCACAATCCGTCCGAGCAGTACTCGCTGTCAGTGACAACATCGCGAAACACTCCAACCTCCCTTTAGATAAACATTTGCTTCAAAGACGCAGGCTGTCGCCGAATGTAATTCATTCCATTTCAAGCTTAGCTAACTGTAGCGCTTAGGTGGTGTGAGGCAATAATACTCCAGATGTAGGTGCGACGAATGTATATTAATATTACAAATAAATGAGGAATAGTGAAGCGAGTAGCGTGTAGTGTTTTCAGTTCTGCGATTTGCTCGAGGATCTTATCTGCCATCAACGTCAATACTTCGGGGGGAGTATCCAGGGTGACTTGGATTGTGCACGGCGTTGAATGCGATGCGACGAAAGTCGGCTGGTAGGTATGGACGAACATGTGACGTAGATGTTTCGCAGAATATTGGCTTGTTGGTACCGGGTATGACGATTTTCTTCAGTTGGATATTTGTTTGTCGTGATGATGTTGTAATATAACTGTCCTTTTCTTGAGCTTTTGATAATTCATCATAGTTGATTGGTGATGGCAATTCGATGGTTTCGACGCGTGAGAGGGCGTCGGCGACAACGTTGTTTACTCCACTTATGTGCCGGATGTCAGTCGTAAACTCACTGATAAACAAAAGCTGTCGAGTGCGCCGTTGTTTATCGTTATCGGACGGAGTCTTACGAATAGCGTAGGTCAGCAGCTTGTGGTCGGTGTAAACAATGAGCTCTCTACCTTCGAATATTTTTCTGAAGTGTTTGATTGCCATATAGATGGACAATAGTTCTCTTTCGAATGTACTGTATCGTTGTTGAGTTTCAGAGAATTTCTTTGAGAAATAGCCAAGTGGTATCCATTTCTTGTTTATGAATTGTTGAAGTACAGCTCCGGCGCAGGTACTCGATGCGTCGCACATGAGAGAGATTGCGTCGGTTGGCGATGGAGATGGGTGAGCGAGTAAAGCTGCGTTTTGTATGCTAACTTTACATAACTCGAATGCTTGTGACGCTTCTGTGTTCCACTTGACTTTTGTTTTGTCGCGTTTCTTAGAATTGTGCAGGAACGCGTTGAGAGGTACTTGTATGTGGGCTGCGTTTGGTATGCTGTCACGGTAAAAGTTTACCATACCGATAAATCGACGTAAGTCTTGAATTGTGTCGGGTTTGGGGTAAGCAGTGATAGCAGTTATTTTGTCTTGTGGTGGCTTGATTCCGCTGCTCGACACTTCATAGCCTAGGAACTTGACATTTTCGCTGCCGAAGACACACTCTGATGGATTTATGGTGATGCCATACTTGTCTAATCGGCGTAACACCTCCTGCAGATCTTCGATGTGGCTTTTTTCATCTTCCGATGCGACGATAACATCATCGATGAATGGGAATGCGTAGTCTTCTAACCCGATGAGTACTTCATGTATGAATCGTTGGAATGTCTGTCCAGCATTTTTAGGACCTGGACACATACGTGGAAACTCGAATAAGCCGAAGGGTGTTGTTATGGCAGTCTTCTCGATGTCCGGTTCGTGTACAGGCAGTTGTTGGTAAGCACGATTTAGGTCGAGTGTAGTGAAGATTTTCTTGCCGTGAAGTAGGTAGGTAAAATCTTTGAGACGTGGAACTGGATAGCGGTCGGGTTTGGTGACGTCATTGAGTCTTCGGTAGTCACCACAGACGCGAATATCGCCGTTTTTCTTGGGAACGACATGTAGTGGACTGGACCAAGGACTTTTGCTTGGTCGGCAAATTCCTTGCTGCATCATTGACTCGAATTCCTTCTTCACGGACAGGTACCGATGTGGCGGAAGTGGTCTGCTCTTGCTGTATATTGGTGGACCGGAAGTTTCAATGTAGTGTTCTACCCGGTGTTTTGGAGTATCCTCCAGACGGCGGCCACGAACATAAACAACATGTTTAAAAAAGAATTTTGTCGCCAGTTCTACAAGATCCATAAAAAATGGCCGAACAATATTTTAGGAGCTGGCACCCCTGTGCATATAGCGGCATGTTACCACGCAAACGAGTGGGGCGAGACCCAAACGTACAAGTGGGATCCAAATGATTTTGCACACATAACATTCACAAAAACGTTCAAATTTAACTTCCACATCGACACTATTGACATCATATCGGACAAAGCCATCATACCCTCACTGCCATAGTGGATCCACGAATATGACAGTAAGGCGTTCCGCACACTACACGGACACTTTCCGAGGGGTCCTGCTCCTACAACAAAGAGTGTAGTTATGCATTATCTTACATCCGAGAAGTTTGATTGCAAGGAAATAATCCTGCTCATCAACGAAGGATACATCCCCACAGACTGGCGGGTTATGGTGGCGGTCCCAAAGGAGAGAGAGTTTAAGGAAAAAGATGCAAGGTGTTACGGAAAGATAGTCCCTGAGATGCGGGCTTATCAGGTGGTGACTGAGAAGAATATTGCCGATATCGTCTTTAGATACATCAAACACCAGTCTATGACTCTATCAGAAGAACAGCTGACAAAGACTCTCATCAGAATGAGCTGTCCAGGAGAGGGCCATGATTACATAAACATCATCATTGACTTTTCTTCATGGTGTACGCATTTCCGAGCAGAGCTCCTTGAACCCCTATTTTCAAGCCTTGATAGCCTTTTCGGGTTTCACAATATGTATCGTTTCACGCACACATTTCCGTTAATATCTTATCTCCTCTTTCAGGATAGATATGCCCCTCCGTCGCAACGACCGGACGGCTCACCTGAAGAAGGTCCTCGATGTGTAAGAGGACCCGAGGCGTGGCTAGAAGGTCTCCGCCAAAAAGGGTGGACTCTGGCCACCATCTTAGTTATCCTCAGAGCAGCACACCTTTGCGACACCACTGCTTCTCTCCTGGGCCAAGGAGACAACCAAGTCATTGTGTTAGGAATACCTTCAGAGAGATACTTGGCAGCTCGCAATCTTACTCCCGATCAATACACTCGCCAGTTTCTGCAGGCGCAGTAGTGTTCTACCTGGTGTTTTGGAGTATCCTCCAGACGGCGGCCACGAACATAAACAACATGTTTAAAAAAGAATTTTGTCGCCAGTTCTATAAGATCCATAAAAAATGGCCGAACATTATTTTAGGAGCTGGCACCCCTGTGCATATAGCGGCATGTTACCACGCAAACGAGTGGGGCGAGACCCAAACGTACAAGTGGGATCCAAATGATTTTGCACACAATATAACATTCACAAAAACGTTCGAATTTAACTTCCACATCGACACTATCGACATCATATCGGACAAAGCCATCATACCCTCACTGCCAGAGTGGATCCACGAATATGACAGTAAGGCGTTCCGCACACTACACGGACACTTTCCGAGGGGTCCTGCTCCTACAACAAAGAGTGTAGTTATGCATTATCTTACATCCGAGAAGTTTGATTGCAAGGAAATAATCCTGCTCATCAACGAAGGATACATCCCCACAGACTGGCGGGTTATGGTGGCGGTCCCAAAGGAGAGAGAGTTTAAGGAAAAAGATGCAAGGTGTTACGGAAAGATGGTCCCTGAGATGCGGGCTTATCAGGTGGTGACTGAGAAGAATATTTCCGATATCGTCTTTAGATACATCAAACACCAGTCTATGACTCTATCAGAAGAACAGCTGACAAAGACTCATCAGAATGAGCTGTCCAGGAGAGGGCCATGATTACATAAACATCATCATTGACTTTTCTTCATGGTGTACGCATTTCCGAGCAGAGCTCCTTGAACCCCTATTTTCAAGCCTTGATAGCCTTTTCGGGTTTCACAATGTGTATCGTTTCACGCACACATTTCCGTTAATATCTTATCTCCTCTTTCAGGATAGATATGCCCCTCCGTCGCAACGACCGGACGGCTCACCTGAAGAAGGTCCTCGATGTGTAAGAGGACCCGAGGCGTGGCTAGAAGGTCTCCGCCAAAAAGGGTGGACTCTGGCCACCATCTTAGTTATCCTCAGAGCAGCACACCTTTGCGACACCACTGCTTCTCTCCTGGGCCAAGGAGACAACCAAGTCATTGTGTTAAGAATACCTTCAGAGAGATACTTGGCAGCTCGCAATCTTACTCCCGATCAATACACTCGCCAGTTTCTGCAGGCGCAGTAGTGTTCTACCCGGTGTTTTGGAGTATCCTCCAGACGGCGGCCACGAACATAAACAACATGTTTAAAAAAGAATTTTGTCGCCAGTTCTATAAGATCCATAAAAAATGGCCGAACATTATTTTAGGAGCTGGCACCCCTGTGCATATAGCGGCATGTTACCACGCAAACGAGTGGGGCGAGACCCAAACGTACAAGTGGGATCCAAATGATTTTGCACACAATATAACATTCACAAAAACGTTCGAATTTAACTTCCACATCGACACTATCGACATCATATCGGACAAAGCCATCATACCCTCACTGCCAGAGTGGATCCACGAATATGACAGTAAGGCGTTCCGCACACTACACGGACACTTTCCAAGGGGTCCTGCTCCTACAACAAAGAGTGTAGTTATGCATTATCTTACATCCGAGAAGTTTGATTGCAAGGAAATAATCCTGCTCATCAACGAAGGATACATCCCCACAGACTGGCGGGTTATGGTGGCGGTCCCAAAGGAGAGAGAGTTTAAGGAAAAAGATGCAAGGTGTTACGGAAAGATGGTCCCTGAGATGCGGGCTTATCAGGTGGTGACTGAGAATAATATTGCCGATATCGTCTTTAGATACATCAAACACCAGTCTATGACTCTATCAGAAGAACAGCTGACAAAGACTCTCATCAGAATGAGCTGTCCAGGAGAGGGCCATGATTACATAAACATCATCATAGACTTTTCTTCATGGTGTACGCATTTCCGAGCAGAGCTCCTTGAACCCCTATTTTCAAGCCTTTGATAGCCTTTTCGGGTTTCACAATGTGTATCGTTTCACGCACACATTTCCGTTAATATCTTATCTCCTCTTTCAGGATAGATATGCCCCTCCGTCGCAACGACCGGACGGCTCACCTGAAGAAGGTCCTCGATGTGTAAGAGGACCCGAGGCGTGGCTAGAAGGTCTCCGCCAAAAAGGGTGGACTCTGGCCACCATCTTAGTTATCCTCAGAGCAGCACACCTTTGCGACACCACTGCTTCTCTCCTGGGCCAAGGAGACAACCAAGTCATTGTGTTAAGAATACCTTCAGAGAGATACTTGGCAGCTCGCAATCTTACTCCCGATCAATACACTCGCCAGTTTCTGCAGGCGCAGTAGTGTTCTACCCGGTGTTTTGGAGTATCCTCCAGACGGCGGCCACGAACATAAACAACATGTTTAAAAAAGAATTTTGTCGCCAGTTCTATAAGATCCATAAAAAATGGCCGAACATTATTTTAGGAGCTGGCACCCCTGTGCATATAGCGGCATGTTACCACGCAAACGAGTGGGGCGAGACCCAAACGTACAAGTGGGATCCAAATGATTTTGCACACAATATAACATTCACAAAAACGTTCGAATTTAACTTCCACATCGACACTATCGACATCATATCGGACAAAGCCATCATACCCTCACTGCCAGAGTGGATCCACGAATATGACAGTAAGGCGTTCCGCACACTACACGGACACTTTCCGAGGGGTCCTGCTCCTACAACAAAGAGTGTAGTTATGCATTATCTTACATCCGAGAAGTTTGATTGCAAGGAAATAATCCTGCTCATCAACGAAGGATACATCCCCACAGACTGGCGGGTTATGGTGGCGGTCCCAAAGGAGAGAGAGTTTAAGGAAAAAGATGCAAGGTGTTACGGAAAGATGGTCCCTGAGATGCGGGCTTATCAGGTGGTGACTGAGAAGAATATTTCCGATATCGTCTTTAGATACATCAAACACCAGTCTATGACTCTATCAGAAGAACAGCTGACAAAGACTCATCAGAATGAGCTGTCCAGGAGAGGGCCATGATTACATAAACATCATCATTGACTTTTCTTCATGGTGTACGCATTTCCGAGCAGAGCTCCTTGAACCCCTATTTTCAAGCCTTGATAGCCTTTTCGGGTTTCACAATGTGTATCGTTTCACGCACACATTTCCGTTAATATCTTATCTCCTCTTTCAGGATAGATATGCCCCTCCGTCGCAACGACCGGACGGCTCACCTGAAGAAGGTCCTCGATGTGTAAGAGGACCCGAGGCGTGGCTAGAAGGTCTCCGCCAAAAAGGGTGGACTCTGGCCACCATCTTAGTTATCCTCAGAGCAGCACACCTTTGCGACACCACTGCTTCTCTCCTGGGCCAAGGAGACAACCAAGTCATTGTGTTAAGAATACCTTCAGAGAGATACTTGGCAGCTCGCAATCTTACTCCCGATCAATACACTCGCCAGTTTCTGCAGGCGCAGTAGTGTTCTACCCGGTGTTTTGGAGTATCCTCCAGACGGCGGCCACGAACATAAACAACATGTTTAAAAAAGAATTTTGTCGCCAGTTCTATAAGATCCATAAAAAATGGCCGAACATTATTTTAGGAGCTGGCACCCCTGTGCATATAGCGGCATGTTACCACGCAAACGAGTGGGGCGAGACCCAAACGTACAAGTGGGATCCAAATGATTTTGCACACAATATAACATTCACAAAAACGTTCGAATTTAACTTCCACATCGACACTATCGACATCATATCGGACAAAGCCATCATACCCTCACTGCCAGAGTGGATCCACGAATATGACAGTAAGGCGTTCCGCACACTACACGGACACTTTCCGAGGGGTCCTGCTCCTACAACAAAGAGTGTAGTTATGCATTATCTTACATCCGAGAAGTTTGATTGCAAGGAAATAATCCTGCTCATCAACGAAGGATACATCCCCACAGACTGGCGGGTTATGGTGGCGGTCCCAAAGGAGAGAGAGTTTAAGGAAAAAGATGCAAGGTGTTACGGAAAGATGGTCCCTGAGATGCGGGCTTATCAGGTGGTGACTGAGAAGAATATTGCCGATATCGTCTTTAGATACATCAAACACCAGTCTATGACTCTATCAGAAGAACAGCTGACAAAGACTCTCATCAGAATGAGCTGTCCAGGAGAGGGCCATGATTACATAAACATCATCATTGACTTTTCTTCATGGTGTACGCATTTCCGAGCAGAGCTCCTTGAACCCCTATTTTCAAGCCTTTGATAGCCTTTTCGGGTTTCACAATGTGTATCGTTTCACGCACACATTTCCGTTAATATCTTATCTCCTCTTTCAGGATAGATATGCCCCTCCGTCGAAACGACCGGACGGCTCACCTGAAGAAGGTCCTCGATGTGTAAGAGGACCCGAGGCGTGGCTAGAAGGTCTCCGCCAAAAAGGGTGGACTCTGGCCACCATCTTAGTTATCCTCAGAGCAGCACACCTTTGCGACACCACTGCTTCTCTCCTGGGCCAAGGAGACAACCAAGTCATTGTGTTAAGAATACCTTCAGAGAGATACTTGGCAGCTCGCAATCTTACTCCCGATCAATACACTCGCCAGTTTCTGCAGGCGCAGTAGTGTTCTACCTGGTGTTTTGGAGTATCCTCCAGACGGCGGCCACGAACATAAACAACATGTTTAAAAAAGAATTTTGTCGCCAGTTCTATAAGATCCATAAAAAATGGCCGAACATTATTTTAGGAGCTGGCACCCCTGTGCATATAGCGGCATGTTACCACGCAAACGAGTGGGGCGAGACCCAAACGTACAAGTGGGATCCAAATGATTTTGCACACAATATAACATTCACAAAAACGTTCGAATTTAACTTCCACATCGACACTATCGACATCATATCGGACAAAGCCATCATACCCTCACTGCCAGAGTGGATCCACGAATATGACAGTAAGGCGTTCCGCACACTACACGGACACTTTCCGAGGGGTCCTGCTCCTACAACAAAGAGTGTAGTTATGCATTATCTTACATCCGAGAAGTTTGATTGCAAGGAAATAATCCTGCTCATCAACGAAGGATACATCCCCACAGACTGGCGGGTTATGGTGGCGGTCCCAAAGGAGAGAGAGTTTAAGGAAAAAGATGCAAGGTGTTACGGAAAGATGGTCCCTGAGATGCGGGCTTATCAGGTGGTGACTGAGAAGAATATTGCCGATATCGTCTTTAGATACATCAAACACCAGTCTATGACTCTATCAGAAGAACAGCTGACAAAGACTCTCATCAGAATGAGCTGTCCAGGAGAGGGCCATGATTACATAAACATCATCATTGACTTTTCTTCATGGTGTACGCATTTCCGAGCAGAGCTCCTTGAACCCCTATTTTCAAGCCTTGATAGCCTTTTCGGGTTTCACAATGTGTATCGTTTCACGCACACATTTCCGTTAATATCTTATCTCCTCTTTCAGGATAGATATGCCCCTCCGTCGCAACGACCGGACGGCTCACCTGAAGAAGGTCCTCGATGTGTAAGAGGACCCGAGGCGTGGCTAGAAGGTCTCCGCCAAAAAGGGTGGACTCTGGCCACCATCTTAGTTATCCTCAGAGCAGCACACCTTTGCGACACCACTGCTTCTCTCCTGGGCCAAGGAGACAACCAAGTCATTGTGTTAGGAATACCTTCAGAGAGATACTTGGCAGCTCGCAATCTTACTCCCGATCAATACACTCGCCAGTTTCTGCAGGCGCAGTAGTGTTCTACCTGGTGTTTTGGAGTATCCTCCAGACGGCGGCCACGAACATAAACAACATGTTTAAAAAAGAATTTTGTCGCCAGTTCTATAAGATCCATAAAAAATGGCCGAACATTATTTTAGGAGCTGGCACCCCTGTGCATATAGCGGCATGTTACCACGCAAACGAGTGGGGCGAGACCCAAACGTACAAGTGGGATCCAAATGATTTTGCACACAATATAACATTCACAAAAACGTTCGAATTTAACTTCCACATCGACACTATCGACATCATATCGGACAAAGCCATCATACCCTCACTGCCAGAGTGGATCCACGAATATGACAGTAAGGCGTTCCGCACACTACACGGACACTTTCCGAGGGGTCCTGCTCCTACAACAAAGAGTGTAGTTATGCATTATCTTACATCCGAGAAGTTTGATTGCAAGGAAATAATCCTGCTCATCAACGAAGGATACATCCCCACAGACTGGCGGGTTATGGTGGCGGTCCCAAAGGAGAGAGAGTTTAAGGAAAAAGATGCAAGGTGTTACGGAAAGATGGTCCCTGAGATGCGGGCTTATCAGGTGGTGACTGAGAAGAATATTTCCGATATCGTCTTTAGATACATCAAACACCAGTCTATGACTCTATCAGAAGAACAGCTGACAAAGACTCATCAGAATGAGCTGTCCAGGAGAGGGCCATGATTACATAAACATCATCATTGACTTTTCTTCATGGTGTACGCATTTCCGAGCAGAGCTCCTTGAACCCCTATTTTCAAGCCTTGATAGCCTTTTCGGGTTTCACAATGTGTATCGTTTCACGCACACATTTCCGTTAATATCTTATCTCCTCTTTCAGGATAGATATGCCCCTCCGTCGCAACGACCGGACGGCTCACCTGAAGAAGGTCCTCGATGTGTAAGAGGACCCGAGGCGTGGCTAGAAGGTCTCCGCCAAAAAGGGTGGACTCTGGCCACCATCTTAGTTATCCTCAGAGCAGCACACCTTTGCGACACCACTGCTTCTCTCCTGGGCCAAGGAGACAACCAAGTCATTGTGTTAAGAATACCTTCAGAGAGATACTTGGCAGCTCGCAATCTTACTCCCGATCAATACACTCGCCAGTTTCTGCAGGCGCAGTAGTGTTCTACCCGGTGTTTTGGAGTATCCTCCAGACGGCGGCCACGAACATAAACAACATGTTTAAAAAAGAATTTTGTCGCCAGTTCTATAAGATCCATAAAAAATGGCCGAACATTATTTTAGGAGCTGGCACCCCTGTGCATATAGCGGCATGTTACCACGCAAACGAGTGGGGCGAGACCCAAACGTACAAGTGGGATCCAAATGATTTTGCACACAATATAACATTCACAAAAACGTTCGAATTTAACTTCCACATCGACACTATCGACATCATATCGGACAAAGCCATCATACCCTCACTGCCAGAGTGGATCCACGAATATGACAGTAAGGCGTTCCGCACACTACACGGACACTTTCCGAGGGGTCCTGCTCCTACAACAAAGAGTGTAGTTATGCATTATCTTACATCCGAGAAGTTTGATTGCAAGGAAATAATCCTGCTCATCAACGAAGGATACATCCCCACAGACTGGCGGGTTATGGTGGCGGTCCCAAAGGAGAGAGAGTTTAAGGAAAAAGATGCAAGGTGTTACGGAAAGATGGTCCCTGAGATGCGGGCTTATCAGGTGGTGACTGAGAAGAATATTGCCGATATCGTCTTTAGATACATCAAACACCAGTCTATGACTCTATCAGAAGAACAGCTGACAAAGACTCTCATCAGAATGAGCTGTCCAGGAGAGGGCCATGATTACATAAACATCATCATTGACTTTTCTTCATGGTGTACGCATTTCCGAGCAGAGCTCCTTGAACCCCTATTTTCAAGCCTTTGATAGCCTTTTCGGGTTTCACAATGTGTATCGTTTCACGCACACATTTCCGTTAATATCTTATCTCCTCTTTCAGGATAGATATGCCCCTCCGTCGAAACGACCGGACGGCTCACCTGAAGAAGGTCCTCGATGTGTAAGAGGACCCGAGGCGTGGCTAGAAGGTCTCCGCCAAAAAGGGTGGACTCTGGCCACCATCTTAGTTATCCTCAGAGCAGCACACCTTTGCGACACCACTGCTTCTCTCCTGGGCCAAGGAGACAACCAAGTCATTGTGTTAAGAATACCTTCAGAGAGATACTTGGCAGCTCGCAATCTTACTCCCGATCAATACACTCGCCAGTTTCTGCAGGCGCAGTAGTGTTCTACCTGGTGTTTTGGAGTATCCTCCAGACGGCGGCCACGAACATAAACAACATGTTTAAAAAAGAATTTTGTCGCCAGTTCTATAAGATCCATAAAAAATGGCCGAACATTATTTTAGGAGCTGGCACCCCTGTGCATATAGCGGCATGTTACCACGCAAACGAGTGGGGCGAGACCCAAACGTACAAGTGGGATCCAAATGATTTTGCACACAATATAACATTCACAAAAACGTTCGAATTTAACTTCCACATCGACACTATCGACATCATATCGGACAAAGCCATCATACCCTCACTGCCAGAGTGGATCCACGAATATGACAGTAAGGCGTTCCGCACACTACACGGACACTTTCCGAGGGGTCCTGCTCCTACAACAAAGAGTGTAGTTATGCATTATCTTACATCCGAGAAGTTTGATTGCAAGGAAATAATCCTGCTCATCAACGAAGGATACATCCCCACAGACTGGCGGGTTATGGTGGCGGTCCCAAAGGAGAGAGAGTTTAAGGAAAAAGATGCAAGGTGTTACGGAAAGATGGTCCCTGAGATGCGGGCTTATCAGGTGGTGACTGAGAAGAATATTTCCGATATCGTCTTTAGATACATCAAACACCAGTCTATGACTCTATCAGAAGAACAGCTGACAAAGACTCTCATCAGAATGAGCTGTCCAGGAGAGGGCCATGATTACATAAACATCATCATTGACTTTTCTTCATGGTGTACGCATTTCCGAGCAGAGCTCCTTGAACCCCTATTTTCAAGCCTTGATAGCCTTTTCGGGTTTCACAATGTGTATCGTTTCACGCACACATTTCCGTTAATATCTTATCTCCTCTTTCAGGATAGATATGCCCCTCCGTCGCAACGACCGGACGGCTCACCTGAAGAAGGTCCTCGATGTGTAAGAGGACCCGAGGCGTGGCTAGAAGGTCTCCGCCAAAAAGGGTGGACTCTGGCCACCATCTTAGTTATCCTCAGAGCAGCACACCTTTGCGACACCACTGCTTCTCTCCTGGGCCAAGGAGACAACCAAGTCATTGTGTTAAGAATACCTTCAGAGAGATACTTGGCAGCTCGCAATCTTACTCCCGATCAATACACTCGCCAGTTTCTGCAGGCGCAGTAGTGTTCTACCCGGTGTTTTGGAGTATCCTCCAGACGGCGGCCACGAACATAAACAACATGTTTAAAAAAGAATTTTGTCGCCAGTTCTATAAGATCCATAAAAAATGGCCGAACATTATTTTAGGAGCTGGCACCCCTGTGCATATAGCGGCATGTTACCACGCAAACGAGTGGGGCGAGACCCAAACGTACAAGTGGGATCCAAATGATTTTGCACACAATATAACATTCACAAAAACGTTCGAATTTAACTTCCACATCGACACTATCGACATCATATCGGACAAAGCCATCATACCCTCACTGCCAGAGTGGATCCACGAATATGACAGTAAGGCGTTCCGCACACTACACGGACACTTTCCAAGGGGTCCTGCTCCTACAACAAAGAGTGTAGTTATGCATTATCTTACATCCGAGAAGTTTGATTGCAAGGAAATAATCCTGCTCATCAACGAAGGATACATCCCCACAGACTGGCGGGTTATGGTGGCGGTCCCAAAGGAGAGAGAGTTTAAGGAAAAAGATGCAAGGTGTTACGGAAAGATGGTCCCTGAGATGCGGGCTTATCAGGTGGTGACTGAGAATAATATTGCCGATATCGTCTTTAGATACATCAAACACCAGTCTATGACTCTATCAGAAGAACAGCTGACAAAGACTCTCATCAGAATGAGCTGTCCAGGAGAGGGCCATGATTACATAAACATCATCATAGACTTTTCTTCATGGTGTACGCATTTCCGAGCAGAGCTCCTTGAACCCCTATTTTCAAGCCTTTGATAGCCTTTTCGGGTTTCACAATGTGTATCGTTTCACGCACACATTTCCGTTAATATCTTATCTCCTCTTTCAGGATAGATATGCCCCTCCGTCGCAACGACCGGACGGCTCACCTGAAGAAGGTCCTCGATGTGTAAGAGGACCCGAGGCGTGGCTAGAAGGTCTCCGCCAAAAAGGGTGGACTCTGGCCACCATCTTAGTTATCCTCAGAGCAGCACACCTTTGCGACACCACTGCTTCTCTCCTGGGCCAAGGAGACAACCAAGTCATTGTGTTAAGAATACCTTCAGAGAGATACTTGGCAGCTCGCAATCTTACTCCCGATCAATACACTCGCCAGTTTCTGCAGGCGCAGTAGTGTTCTACCCGGTGTTTTGGAGTATCCTCCAGACGGCGGCCACGAACATAAACAACATGTTTAAAAAAGAATTTTGTCGCCAGTTCTATAAGATCCATAAAAAATGGCCGAACATTATTTTAGGAGCTGGCACCCCTGTGCATATAGCGGCATGTTACCACGCAAACGAGTGGGGCGAGACCCAAACGTACAAGTGGGATCCAAATGATTTTGCACACAATATAACATTCACAAAAACGTTCGAATTTAACTTCCACATCGACACTATCGACATCATATCGGACAAAGCCATCATACCCTCACTGCCAGAGTGGATCCACGAATATGACAGTAAGGCGTTCCGCACACTACACGGACACTTTCCGAGGGGTCCTGCTCCTACAACAAAGAGTGTAGTTATGCATTATCTTACATCCGAGAAGTTTGATTGCAAGGAAATAATCCTGCTCATCAACGAAGGATACATCCCCACAGACTGGCGGGTTATGGTGGCGGTCCCAAAGGAGAGAGAGTTTAAGGAAAAAGATGCAAGGTGTTACGGAAAGATGGTCCCTGAGATGCGGGCTTATCAGGTGGTGACTGAGAAGAATATTGCCGATATCGTCTTTAGATACATCAAACACCAGTCTATGACTCTATCAGAAGAACAGCTGACAAAGACTCTCATCAGAATGAGCTGTCCAGGAGAGGGCCATGATTACATAAACATCATCATTGACTTTTCTTCATGGTGTACGCATTTCCGAGCAGAGCTCCTTGAACCCCTATTTTCAAGCCTTTGATAGCCTTTTCGGGTTTCACAATGTGTATCGTTTCACGCACACATTTCCGTTAATATCTTATCTCCTCTTTCAGGATAGATATGCCCCTCCGTCGCAACGACCGGACGGCTCACCTGAAGAAGGTCCTCGATGTGTAAGAGGACCCGAGGCGTGGCTAGAAGGTCTCCGCCAAAAAGGGTGGACTCTGGCCACCATCTTAGTTATCCTCAGAGCAGCACACCTTTGCGACACCACTGCTTCTCTCCTGGGCCAAGGAGACAACCAAGTCATTGTGTTAAGAATACCTTCAGAGAGATACTTGGCAGCTCGCAATCTTACTCCCGATCAATACACTCGCCAGTTTCTGCAGGCGCAGTAGTGTTCTACCTGGTGTTTTGGAGTATCCTCCAGACGGCGGCCACGAACATAAACAACATGTTTAAAAAAGAATTTTGTCGCCAGTTCTATAAGATCCATAAAAAATGGCCGAACATTATTTTAGGAGCTGGCACCCCTGTGCATATAGCGGCATGTTACCACGCAAACGAGTGGGGCGAGACCCAAACGTACAAGTGGGATCCAAATGATTTTGCACACAATATAACATTCACAAAAACGTTCGAATTTAACTTCCACATCGACACTATCGACATCATATCGGACAAAGCCATCATACCCTCACTGCCAGAGTGGATCCACGAATATGACAGTAAGGCGTTCCGCACACTACACGGACACTTTCCGAGGGGTCCTGCTCCTACAACAAAGAGTGTAGTTATGCATTATCTTACATCCGAGAAGTTTGATTGCAAGGAAATAATCCTGCTCATCAACGAAGGATACATCCCCACAGACTGGCGGGTTATGGTGGCGGTCCCAAAGGAGAGAGAGTTTAAGGAAAAAGATGCAAGGTGTTACGGAAAGATGGTCCCTGAGATGCGGGCTTATCAGGTGGTGACTGAGAAGAATATTGCCGATATCGTCTTTAGATACATCAAACACCAGTCTATGACTCTATCAGAAGAACAGCTGACAAAGACTCTCATCAGAATGAGCTGTCCAGGAGAGGGCCATGATTACATAAACATCATCATTGACTTTTCTTCATGGTGTACGCATTTCCGAGCAGAGCTCCTTGAACCCCTATTTTCAAGCCTTTGATAGCCTTTTCGGGTTTCACAATGTGTATCGTTTCACGCACACATTTCCGTTAATATCTTATCTCCTCTTTCAGGATAGATATGCCCCTCCGTCGCAACGACCGGACGGCTCACCTGAAGAAGGTCCTCGATGTGTAAGAGGACCCGAGGCGTGGCTAGAAGGTCTCCGCCAAAAAGGGTGGACTCTGGCCACCATCTTAGTTATCCTCAGAGCAGCACACCTTTGCGACACCACTGCTTCTCTCCTGGGCCAAGGAGACAACCAAGTCATTGTGTTAAGAATACCTTCAGAGAGATACTTGGCAGCTCGCAATCTTACTCCCGATCAATACACTCGCCAGTTTCTGCAGGCGCAGTAGTGTTCTACCCGGTGTTTTGGAGTATCCTCCAGACGGCGGCCACGAACATAAACAACATGTTTAAAAAAGAATTTTGTCGCCAGTTCTATAAGATCCATAAAAAATGGCCGAACATTATTTTAGGAGCTGGCACCCCTGTGCATATAGCGGCATGTTACCACGCAAACGAGTGGGGCGAGACCCAAACGTACAAGTGGGATCCAAATGATTTTGCACACAATATAACATTCACAAAAACGTTCGAATTTAACTTCCACATCGACACTATCGACATCATATCGGACAAAGCCATCATACCCTCACTGCCAGAGTGGATCCACGAATATGACAGTAAGGCGTTCCGCACACTACACGGACACTTTCCGAGGGGTCCTGCTCCTACAACAAAGAGTGTAGTTATGCATTATCTTACATCCGAGAAGTTTGATTGCAAGGAAATAATCCTGCTCATCAACGAAGGATACATCCCCACAGACTGGCGGGTTATGGTGGCGGTCCCAAAGGAGAGAGAGTTTAAGGAAAAAGATGCAAGGTGTTACGGAAAGATGGTCCCTGAGATGCGGGCTTATCAGGTGGTGACTGAGAAGAATATTGCCGTTATCGTCTTTAGATACATCAAACACCAGTCTATGACTCTATCAGAAGAACAGCTGACAAAGACTCTCATCAGAATGAGCTGTCCAGGAGAGGGCCATGATTACATAAACATCATCATTGACTTTTCTTCATGGTGTACGCATTTCCGAGCAGAGCTCCTTGAACCCCTATTTTCAAGCCTTTGATAGCCTTTTCGGGTTTCACAATGTGTATCGTTTCACGCACACATTTCCGTTAATATCTTATCTCCTCTTTCAGGATAGATATGCCCCTCCGTCGCAACGACCGGACGGCTCACCTGAAGAAGGTCCTCGATGTGTAAGAGGACCCGAGGCGTGGCTAGAAGGTCTCCGCCAAAAAGGGTGGACTCTGGCCACCATCTTAGTTATCCTCAGAGCAGCACACCTTTGCGACACCACTGCTTCTCTCCTGGGCCAAGGAGACAACCAAGTCATTGTGTTAAGAATACCTTCAGAGAGATACTTGGCAGCTCGCAATCTTACTCCCGATCAATACACTCGCCAGTTTCTGCAGGCGCAGTAGTGTTCTACCCGGTGTTTTGGAGTATCCTCCAGACGGCGGCCACGAACATAAACAACATGTTTAAAAAAGAATTTTGTCGCCAGTTCTATAAGATCCATAAAAAATGGCCGAACATTATTTTAGGAGCTGGCACCCCTGTGCATATAGCGGCATGTTACCACGCAAACGAGTGGGGCGAGACCCAAACGTACAAGTGGGATCCAAATGATTTTGCACACAATATAACATTCACAAAAACGTTCGAATTTAACTTCCACATCGACACTATCGACATCATATCGGACAAAGCCATCATACCCTCACTGCCAGAGTGGATCCACGAATATGACAGTAAGGCGTTCCGCACACTACACGGACACTTTCCGAGGGGTCCTGCTCCTACAACAAAGAGTGTAGTTATGCATTATCTTACATCCGAGAAGTTTGATTGCAAGGAAATAATCCTGCTCATCAACGAAGGATACATCCCCACAGACTGGCGGGTTATGGTGGCGGTCCCAAAGGAGAGAGAGTTTAAGGAAAAAGATGCAAGGTGTTACGGAAAGATGGTCCCTGAGATGCGGGCTTATCAGGTGGTGACTGAGAAGAATATTTCCGATATCGTCTTTAGATACATCAAACACCAGTCTATGACTCTATCAGAAGAACAGCTGACAAAGACTCATCAGAATGAGCTGTCCAGGAGAGGGCCATGATTACATAAACATCATCATTGACTTTTCTTCATGGTGTACGCATTTCCGAGCAGAGCTCCTTGAACCCCTATTTTCAAGCCTTGATAGCCTTTTCGGGTTTCACAATGTGTATCGTTTCACGCACACATTTCCGTTAATATCTTATCTCCTCTTTCAGGATAGATATGCCCCTCCGTCGCAACGACCGGACGGCTCACCTGAAGAAGGTCCTCGATGTGTAAGAGGACCCGAGGCGTGGCTAGAAGGTCTCCGCCAAAAAGGGTGGACTCTGGCCACCATCTTAGTTATCCTCAGAGCAGCACACCTTTGCGACACCACTGCTTCTCTCCTGGGCCAAGGAGACAACCAAGTCATTGTGTTAAGAATACCTTCAGAGAGATACTTGGCAGCTCGCAATCTTACTCCCGATCAATACACTCGCCAGTTTCTGCAGGCGCAGTAGTGTTCTACCCGGTGTTTTGGAGTATCCTCCAGACGGCGGCCACGAACATAAACAACATGTTTAAAAAAGAATTTTGTCGCCAGTTCTATAAGATCCATAAAAAATGGCCGAACATTATTTTAGGAGCTGGCACCCCTGTGCATATAGCGGCATGTTACCACGCAAACGAGTGGGGCGAGACCCAAACGTACAAGTGGGATCCAAATGATTTTGCACACAATATAACATTCACAAAAACGTTCGAATTTAACTTCCACATCGACACTATCGACATCATATCGGACAAAGCCATCATACCCTCACTGCCAGAGTGGATCCACGAATATGACAGTAAGGCGTTCCGCACACTACACGGACACTTTCCAAGGGGTCCTGCTCCTACAACAAAGAGTGTAGTTATGCATTATCTTACATCCGAGAAGTTTGATTGCAAGGAAATAATCCTGCTCATCAACGAAGGATACATCCCCACAGACTGGCGGGTTATGGTGGCGGTCCCAAAGGAGAGAGAGTTTAAGGAAAAAGATGCAAGGTGTTACGGAAAGATGGTCCCTGAGATGCGGGCTTATCAGGTGGTGACTGAGAATAATATTGCCGATATCGTCTTTAGATACATCAAACACCAGTCTATGACTCTATCAGAAGAACAGCTGACAAAGACTCTCATCAGAATGAGCTGTCCAGGAGAGGGCCATGATTACATAAACATCATCATAGACTTTTCTTCATGGTGTACGCATTTCCGAGCAGAGCTCCTTGAACCCCTATTTTCAAGCCTTTGATAGCCTTTTCGGGTTTCACAATGTGTATCGTTTCACGCACACATTTCCGTTAATATCTTATCTCCTCTTTCAGGATAGATATGCCCCTCCGTCGCAACGACCGGACGGCTCACCTGAAGAAGGTCCTCGATGTGTAAGAGGACCCGAGGCGTGGCTAGAAGGTCTCCGCCAAAAAGGGTGGACTCTGGCCACCATCTTAGTTATCCTCAGAGCAGCACACCTTTGCGACACCACTGCTTCTCTCCTGGGCCAAGGAGACAACCAAGTCATTGTGTTAAGAATACCTTCAGAGAGATACTTGGCAGCTCGCAATCTTACTCCCGATCAATACACTCGCCAGTTTCTGCAGGCGCAGTAGTGTTCTACCCGGTGTTTTGGAGTATCCTCCAGACGGCGGCCACGAACATAAACAACATGTTTAAAAAAGAATTTTGTCGCCAGTTCTATAAGATCCATAAAAAATGGCCGAACATTATTTTAGGAGCTGGCACCCCTGTGCATATAGCGGCATGTTACCACGCAAACGAGTGGGGCGAGACCCAAACGTACAAGTGGGATCCAAATGATTTTGCACACAATATAACATTCACAAAAACGTTCGAATTTAACTTCCACATCGACACTATCGACATCATATCGGACAAAGCCATCATACCCTCACTGCCAGAGTGGATCCACGAATATGACAGTAAGGCGTTCCGCACACTACACGGACACTTTCCGAGGGGTCCTGCTCCTACAACAAAGAGTGTAGTTATGCATTATCTTACATCCGAGAAGTTTGATTGCAAGGAAATAATCCTGCTCATCAACGAAGGATACATCCCCACAGACTGGCGGGTTATGGTGGCGGTCCCAAAGGAGAGAGAGTTTAAGGAAAAAGATGCAAGGTGTTACGGAAAGATGGTCCCTGAGATGCGGGCTTATCAGGTGGTGACTGAGAAGAATATTGCCGATATCGTCTTTAGATACATCAAACACCAGTCTATGACTCTATCAGAAGAACAGCTGACAAAGACTCTCATCAGAATGAGCTGTCCAGGAGAGGGCCATGATTACATAAACATCATCATTGACTTTTCTTCATGGTGTACGCATTTCCGAGCAGAGCTCCTTGAACCCCTATTTTCAAGCCTTGATAGCCTTTTCGGGTTTCACAATGTGTATCGTTTCACGCACACATTTCCGTTAATATCTTATCTCCTCTTTCAGGATAGATATGCCCCTCCGTCGCAACGACCGGACGGCTCACCTGAAGAAGGTCCTCGATGTGTAAGAGGACCCGAGGCGTGGCTAGAAGGTCTCCGCCAAAAAGGGTGGACTCTGGCCACCATCTTAGTTATCCTCAGAGCAGCACACCTTTGCGACACCACTGCTTCTCTCCTGGGCCAAGGAGACAACCAAGTCATTGTGTTAGGAATACCTTCAGAGAGATACTTGGCAGCTCGCAATCTTACTCCCGATCAATACACTCGCCAGTTTCTGCAGGCGCAGTAGTGTTCTACCTGGTGTTTTGGAGTATCCTCCAGACGGCGGCCACGAACATAAACAACATGTTTAAAAAAGAATTTTGTCGCCAGTTCTATAAGATCCATAAAAAATGGCCGAACATTATTTTAGGAGCTGGCACCCCTGTGCATATAGCGGCATGTTACCACGCAAACGAGTGGGGCGAGACCCAAACGTACAAGTGGGATCCAAATGATTTTGCACACAATATAACATTCACAAAAACGTTCGAATTTAACTTCCACATCGACACTATCGACATCATATCGGACAAAGCCATCATACCCTCACTGCCAGAGTGGATCCACGAATATGACAGTAAGGCGTTCCGCACACTACACGGACACTTTCCGAGGGGTCCTGCTCCTACAACAAAGAGTGTAGTTATGCATTATCTTACATCCGAGAAGTTTGATTGCAAGGAAATAATCCTGCTCATCAACGAAGGATACATCCCCACAGACTGGCGGGTTATGGTGGCGGTCCCAAAGGAGAGAGAGTTTAAGGAAAAAGATGCAAGGTGTTACGGAAAGATGGTCCCTGAGATGCGGGCTTATCAGGTGGTGACTGAGAAGAATATTTCCGATATCGTCTTTAGATACATCAAACACCAGTCTATGACTCTATCAGAAGAACAGCTGACAAAGACTCATCAGAATGAGCTGTCCAGGAGAGGGCCATGATTACATAAACATCATCATTGACTTTTCTTCATGGTGTACGCATTTCCGAGCAGAGCTCCTTGAACCCCTATTTTCAAGCCTTGATAGCCTTTTCGGGTTTCACAATGTGTATCGTTTCACGCACACATTTCCGTTAATATCTTATCTCCTCTTTCAGGATAGATATGCCCCTCCGTCGCAACGACCGGACGGCTCACCTGAAGAAGGTCCTCGATGTGTAAGAGGACCCGAGGCGTGGCTAGAAGGTCTCCGCCAAAAAGGGTGGACTCTGGCCACCATCTTAGTTATCCTCAGAGCAGCACACCTTTGCGACACCACTGCTTCTCTCCTGGGCCAAGGAGACAACCAAGTCATTGTGTTAAGAATACCTTCAGAGAGATACTTGGCAGCTCGCAATCTTACTCCCGATCAATACACTCGCCAGTTTCTGCAGGCGCAGTAGTGTTCTACCCGGTGTTTTGGAGTATCCTCCAGACGGCGGCCACGAACATAAACAACATGTTTAAAAAAGAATTTTGTCGCCAGTTCTATAAGATCCATAAAAAATGGCCGAACATTATTTTAGGAGCTGGCACCCCTGTGCATATAGCGGCATGTTACCACGCAAACGAGTGGGGCGAGACCCAAACGTACAAGTGGGATCCAAATGATTTTGCACACAATATAACATTCACAAAAACGTTCGAATTTAACTTCCACATCGACACTATCGACATCATATCGGACAAAGCCATCATACCCTCACTGCCAGAGTGGATCCACGAATATGACAGTAAGGCGTTCCGCACACTACACGGACACTTTCCGAGGGGTCCTGCTCCTACAACAAAGAGTGTAGTTATGCATTATCTTACATCCGAGAAGTTTGATTGCAAGGAAATAATCCTGCTCATCAACGAAGGATACATCCCCACAGACTGGCGGGTTATGGTGGCGGTCCCAAAGGAGAGAGAGTTTAAGGAAAAAGATGCAAGGTGTTACGGAAAGATGGTCCCTGAGATGCGGGCTTATCAGGTGGTGACTGAGAAGAATATTTCCGATATCGTCTTTAGATACATCAAACACCAGTCTATGACTCTATCAGAAGAACAGCTGACAAAGACTCATCAGAATGAGCTGTCCAGGAGAGGGCCATGATTACATAAACATCATCATTGACTTTTCTTCATGGTGTACGCATTTCCGAGCAGAGCTCCTTGAACCCCTATTTTCAAGCCTTGATAGCCTTTTCGGGTTTCACAATGTGTATCGTTTCACGCACACATTTCCGTTAATATCTTATCTCCTCTTTCAGGATAGATATGCCCCTCCGTCGCAACGACCGGACGGCTCACCTGAAGAAGGTCCTCGATGTGTAAGAGGACCCGAGGCGTGGCTAGAAGGTCTCCGCCAAAAAGGGTGGACTCTGGCCACCATCTTAGTTATCCTCAGAGCAGCACACCTTTGCGACACCACTGCTTCTCTCCTGGGCCAAGGAGACAACCAAGTCATTGTGTTAAGAATACCTTCAGAGAGATACTTGGCAGCTCGCAATCTTACTCCCGATCAATACACTCGCCAGTTTCTGCAGGCGCAGTAGTGTTCTACCCGGTGTTTTGGAGTATCCTCCAGACGGCGGCCACGAACATAAACAACATGTTTAAAAAAGAATTTTGTCGCCAGTTCTATAAGATCCATAAAAAATGGCCGAACATTATTTTAGGAGCTGGCACCCCTGTGCATATAGCGGCATGTTACCACGCAAACGAGTGGGGCGAGACCCAAACGTACAAGTGGGATCCAAATGATTTTGCACACAATATAACATTCACAAAAACGTTCGAATTTAACTTCCACATCGACACTATCGACATCATATCGGACAAAGCCATCATACCCTCACTGCCAGAGTGGATCCACGAATATGACAGTAAGGCGTTCCGCACACTACACGGACACTTTCCGAGGGGTCCTGCTCCTACAACAAAGAGTGTAGTTATGCATTATCTTACATCCGAGAAGTTTGATTGCAAGGAAATAATCCTGCTCATCAACGAAGGATACATCCCCACAGACTGGCGGGTTATGGTGGCGGTCCCAAAGGAGAGAGAGTTTAAGGAAAAAGATGCAAGGTGTTACGGAAAGATGGTCCCTGAGATGCGGGCTTATCAGGTGGTGACTGAGAAGAATATTGCCGATATCGTCTTTAGATACATCAAACACCAGTCTATGACTCTATCAGAAGAACAGCTGACAAAGACTCTCATCAGAATGAGCTGTCCAGGAGAGGGCCATGATTACATAAACATCATCATTGACTTTTCTTCATGGTGTACGCATTTCCGAGCAGAGCTCCTTGAACCCCTATTTTCAAGCCTTTGATAGCCTTTTCGGGTTTCACAATGTGTATCGTTTCACGCACACATTTCCGTTAATATCTTATCTCCTCTTTCAGGATAGATATGCCCCTCCGTCGAAACGACCGGACGGCTCACCTGAAGAAGGTCCTCGATGTGTAAGAGGACCCGAGGCGTGGCTAGAAGGTCTCCGCCAAAAAGGGTGGACTCTGGCCACCATCTTAGTTATCCTCAGAGCAGCACACCTTTGCGACACCACTGCTTCTCTCCTGGGCCAAGGAGACAACCAAGTCATTGTGTTAAGAATACCTTCAGAGAGATACTTGGCAGCTCGCAATCTTACTCCCGATCAATACACTCGCCAGTTTCTGCAGGCGCAGTAGTGTTCTACCTGGTGTTTTGGAGTATCCTCCAGACGGCGGCCACGAACATAAACAACATGTTTAAAAAAGAATTTTGTCGCCAGTTCTATAAGATCCATAAAAAATGGCCGAACATTATTTTAGGAGCTGGCACCCCTGTGCATATAGCGGCATGTTACCACGCAAACGAGTGGGGCGAGACCCAAACGTACAAGTGGGATCCAAATGATTTTGCACACAATATAACATTCACAAAAACGTTCGAATTTAACTTCCACATCGACACTATCGACATCATATCGGACAAAGCCATCATACCCTCACTGCCAGAGTGGATCCACGAATATGACAGTAAGGCGTTCCGCACACTACACGGACACTTTCCGAGGGGTCCTGCTCCTACAACAAAGAGTGTAGTTATGCATTATCTTACATCCGAGAAGTTTGATTGCAAGGAAATAATCCTGCTCATCAACGAAGGATACATCCCCACAGACTGGCGGGTTATGGTGGCGGTCCCAAAGGAGAGAGAGTTTAAGGAAAAAGATGCAAGGTGTTACGGAAAGATGGTCCCTGAGATGCGGGCTTATCAGGTGGTGACTGAGAAGAATATTTCCGATATCGTCTTTAGATACATCAAACACCAGTCTATGACTCTATCAGAAGAACAGCTGACAAAGACTCTCATCAGAATGAGCTGTCCAGGAGAGGGCCATGATTACATAAACATCATCATTGACTTTTCTTCATGGTGTACGCATTTCCGAGCAGAGCTCCTTGAACCCCTATTTTCAAGCCTTGATAGCCTTTTCGGGTTTCACAATGTGTATCGTTTCACGCACACATTTCCGTTAATATCTTATCTCCTCTTTCAGGATAGATATGCCCCTCCGTCGCAACGACCGGACGGCTCACCTGAAGAAGGTCCTCGATGTGTAAGAGGACCCGAGGCGTGGCTAGAAGGTCTCCGCCAAAAAGGGTGGACTCTGGCCACCATCTTAGTTATCCTCAGAGCAGCACACCTTTGCGACACCACTGCTTCTCTCCTGGGCCAAGGAGACAACCAAGTCATTGTGTTAAGAATACCTTCAGAGAGATACTTGGCAGCTCGCAATCTTACTCCCGATCAATACACTCGCCAGTTTCTGCAGGCGCAGTAGTGTTCTACCCGGTGTTTTGGAGTATCCTCCAGACGGCGGCCACGAACATAAACAACATGTTTAAAAAAGAATTTTGTCGCCAGTTCTATAAGATCCATAAAAAATGGCCGAACATTATTTTAGGAGCTGGCACCCCTGTGCATATAGCGGCATGTTACCACGCAAACGAGTGGGGCGAGACCCAAACGTACAAGTGGGATCCAAATGATTTTGCACACAATATAACATTCACAAAAACGTTCGAATTTAACTTCCACATCGACACTATCGACATCATATCGGACAAAGCCATCATACCCTCACTGCCAGAGTGGATCCACGAATATGACAGTAAGGCGTTCCGCACACTACACGGACACTTTCCAAGGGGTCCTGCTCCTACAACAAAGAGTGTAGTTATGCATTATCTTACATCCGAGAAGTTTGATTGCAAGGAAATAATCCTGCTCATCAACGAAGGATACATCCCCACAGACTGGCGGGTTATGGTGGCGGTCCCAAAGGAGAGAGAGTTTAAGGAAAAAGATGCAAGGTGTTACGGAAAGATGGTCCCTGAGATGCGGGCTTATCAGGTGGTGACTGAGAATAATATTGCCGATATCGTCTTTAGATACATCAAACACCAGTCTATGACTCTATCAGAAGAACAGCTGACAAAGACTCTCATCAGAATGAGCTGTCCAGGAGAGGGCCATGATTACATAAACATCATCATAGACTTTTCTTCATGGTGTACGCATTTCCGAGCAGAGCTCCTTGAACCCCTATTTTCAAGCCTTTGATAGCCTTTTCGGGTTTCACAATGTGTATCGTTTCACGCACACATTTCCGTTAATATCTTATCTCCTCTTTCAGGATAGATATGCCCCTCCGTCGCAACGACCGGACGGCTCACCTGAAGAAGGTCCTCGATGTGTAAGAGGACCCGAGGCGTGGCTAGAAGGTCTCCGCCAAAAAGGGTGGACTCTGGCCACCATCTTAGTTATCCTCAGAGCAGCACACCTTTGCGACACCACTGCTTCTCTCCTGGGCCAAGGAGACAACCAAGTCATTGTGTTAAGAATACCTTCAGAGAGATACTTGGCAGCTCGCAATCTTACTCCCGATCAATACACTCGCCAGTTTCTGCAGGCGCAGTAGTGTTCTACCCGGTGTTTTGGAGTATCCTCCAGACGGCGGCCACGAACATAAACAACATGTTTAAAAAAGAATTTTGTCGCCAGTTCTATAAGATCCATAAAAAATGGCCGAACATTATTTTAGGAGCTGGCACCCCTGTGCATATAGCGGCATGTTACCACGCAAACGAGTGGGGCGAGACCCAAACGTACAAGTGGGATCCAAATGATTTTGCACACAATATAACATTCACAAAAACGTTCGAATTTAACTTCCACATCGACACTATCGACATCATATCGGACAAAGCCATCATACCCTCACTGCCAGAGTGGATCCACGAATATGACAGTAAGGCGTTCCGCACACTACACGGACACTTTCCGAGGGGTCCTGCTCCTACAACAAAGAGTGTAGTTATGCATTATCTTACATCCGAGAAGTTTGATTGCAAGGAAATAATCCTGCTCATCAACGAAGGATACATCCCCACAGACTGGCGGGTTATGGTGGCGGTCCCAAAGGAGAGAGAGTTTAAGGAAAAAGATGCAAGGTGTTACGGAAAGATGGTCCCTGAGATGCGGGCTTATCAGGTGGTGACTGAGAAGAATATTGCCGATATCGTCTTTAGATACATCAAACACCAGTCTATGACTCTATCAGAAGAACAGCTGACAAAGACTCTCATCAGAATGAGCTGTCCAGGAGAGGGCCATGATTACATAAACATCATCATTGACTTTTCTTCATGGTGTACGCATTTCCGAGCAGAGCTCCTTGAACCCCTATTTTCAAGCCTTGATAGCCTTTTCGGGTTTCACAATGTGTATCGTTTCACGCACACATTTCCGTTAATATCTTATCTCCTCTTTCAGGATAGATATGCCCCTCCGTCGCAACGACCGGACGGCTCACCTGAAGAAGGTCCTCGATGTGTAAGAGGACCCGAGGCGTGGCTAGAAGGTCTCCGCCAAAAAGGGTGGACTCTGGCCACCATCTTAGTTATCCTCAGAGCAGCACACCTTTGCGACACCACTGCTTCTCTCCTGGGCCAAGGAGACAACCAAGTCATTGTGTTAGGAATACCTTCAGAGAGATACTTGGCAGCTCGCAATCTTACTCCCGATCAATACACTCGCCAGTTTCTGCAGGCGCAGTAGTGTTCTACCTGGTGTTTTGGAGTATCCTCCAGACGGCGGCCACGAACATAAACAACATGTTTAAAAAAGAATTTTGTCGCCAGTTCTATAAGATCCATAAAAAATGGCCGAACATTATTTTAGGAGCTGGCACCCCTGTGCATATAGCGGCATGTTACCACGCAAACGAGTGGGGCGAGACCCAAACGTACAAGTGGGATCCAAATGATTTTGCACACAATATAACATTCACAAAAACGTTCGAATTTAACTTCCACATCGACACTATCGACATCATATCGGACAAAGCCATCATACCCTCACTGCCAGAGTGGATCCACGAATATGACAGTAAGGCGTTCCGCACACTACACGGACACTTTCCGAGGGGTCCTGCTCCTACAACAAAGAGTGTAGTTATGCATTATCTTACATCCGAGAAGTTTGATTGCAAGGAAATAATCCTGCTCATCAACGAAGGATACATCCCCACAGACTGGCGGGTTATGGTGGCGGTCCCAAAGGAGAGAGAGTTTAAGGAAAAAGATGCAAGGTGTTACGGAAAGATGGTCCCTGAGATGCGGGCTTATCAGGTGGTGACTGAGAAGAATATTTCCGATATCGTCTTTAGATACATCAAACACCAGTCTATGACTCTATCAGAAGAACAGCTGACAAAGACTCATCAGAATGAGCTGTCCAGGAGAGGGCCATGATTACATAAACATCATCATTGACTTTTCTTCATGGTGTACGCATTTCCGAGCAGAGCTCCTTGAACCCCTATTTTCAAGCCTTGATAGCCTTTTCGGGTTTCACAATGTGTATCGTTTCACGCACACATTTCCGTTAATATCTTATCTCCTCTTTCAGGATAGATATGCCCCTCCGTCGCAACGACCGGACGGCTCACCTGAAGAAGGTCCTCGATGTGTAAGAGGACCCGAGGCGTGGCTAGAAGGTCTCCGCCAAAAAGGGTGGACTCTGGCCACCATCTTAGTTATCCTCAGAGCAGCACACCTTTGCGACACCACTGCTTCTCTCCTGGGCCAAGGAGACAACCAAGTCATTGTGTTAAGAATACCTTCAGAGAGATACTTGGCAGCTCGCAATCTTACTCCCGATCAATACACTCGCCAGTTTCTGCAGGCGCAGTAGTGTTCTACCCGGTGTTTTGGAGTATCCTCCAGACGGCGGCCACGAACATAAACAACATGTTTAAAAAAGAATTTTGTCGCCAGTTCTATAAGATCCATAAAAAATGGCCGAACATTATTTTAGGAGCTGGCACCCCTGTGCATATAGCGGCATGTTACCACGCAAACGAGTGGGGCGAGACCCAAACGTACAAGTGGGATCCAAATGATTTTGCACACAATATAACATTCACAAAAACGTTCGAATTTAACTTCCACATCGACACTATCGACATCATATCGGACAAAGCCATCATACCCTCACTGCCAGAGTGGATCCACGAATATGACAGTAAGGCGTTCCGCACACTACACGGACACTTTCCGAGGGGTCCTGCTCCTACAACAAAGAGTGTAGTTATGCATTATCTTACATCCGAGAAGTTTGATTGCAAGGAAATAATCCTGCTCATCAACGAAGGATACATCCCCACAGACTGGCGGGTTATGGTGGCGGTCCCAAAGGAGAGAGAGTTTAAGGAAAAAGATGCAAGGTGTTACGGAAAGATGGTCCCTGAGATGCGGGCTTATCAGGTGGTGACTGAGAAGAATATTGCCGATATCGTCTTTAGATACATCAAACACCAGTCTATGACTCTATCAGAAGAACAGCTGACAAAGACTCTCATCAGAATGAGCTGTCCAGGAGAGGGCCATGATTACATAAACATCATCATTGACTTTTCTTCATGGTGTACGCATTTCCGAGCAGAGCTCCTTGAACCCCTATTTTCAAGCCTTTGATAGCCTTTTCGGGTTTCACAATGTGTATCGTTTCACGCACACATTTCCGTTAATATCTTATCTCCTCTTTCAGGATAGATATGCCCCTCCGTCGAAACGACCGGACGGCTCACCTGAAGAAGGTCCTCGATGTGTAAGAGGACCCGAGGCGTGGCTAGAAGGTCTCCGCCAAAAAGGGTGGACTCTGGCCACCATCTTAGTTATCCTCAGAGCAGCACACCTTTGCGACACCACTGCTTCTCTCCTGGGCCAAGGAGACAACCAAGTCATTGTGTTAAGAATACCTTCAGAGAGATACTTGGCAGCTCGCAATCTTACTCCCGATCAATACACTCGCCAGTTTCTGCAGGCGCAGTAGTGTTCTACCTGGTGTTTTGGAGTATCCTCCAGACGGCGGCCACGAACATAAACAACATGTTTAAAAAAGAATTTTGTCGCCAGTTCTATAAGATCCATAAAAAATGGCCGAACATTATTTTAGGAGCTGGCACCCCTGTGCATATAGCGGCATGTTACCACGCAAACGAGTGGGGCGAGACCCAAACGTACAAGTGGGATCCAAATGATTTTGCACACAATATAACATTCACAAAAACGTTCGAATTTAACTTCCACATCGACACTATCGACATCATATCGGACAAAGCCATCATACCCTCACTGCCAGAGTGGATCCACGAATATGACAGTAAGGCGTTCCGCACACTACACGGACACTTTCCGAGGGGTCCTGCTCCTACAACAAAGAGTGTAGTTATGCATTATCTTACATCCGAGAAGTTTGATTGCAAGGAAATAATCCTGCTCATCAACGAAGGATACATCCCCACAGACTGGCGGGTTATGGTGGCGGTCCCAAAGGAGAGAGAGTTTAAGGAAAAAGATGCAAGGTGTTACGGAAAGATGGTCCCTGAGATGCGGGCTTATCAGGTGGTGACTGAGAAGAATATTTCCGATATCGTCTTTAGATACATCAAACACCAGTCTATGACTCTATCAGAAGAACAGCTGACAAAGACTCTCATCAGAATGAGCTGTCCAGGAGAGGGCCATGATTACATAAACATCATCATTGACTTTTCTTCATGGTGTACGCATTTCCGAGCAGAGCTCCTTGAACCCCTATTTTCAAGCCTTGATAGCCTTTTCGGGTTTCACAATGTGTATCGTTTCACGCACACATTTCCGTTAATATCTTATCTCCTCTTTCAGGATAGATATGCCCCTCCGTCGCAACGACCGGACGGCTCACCTGAAGAAGGTCCTCGATGTGTAAGAGGACCCGAGGCGTGGCTAGAAGGTCTCCGCCAAAAAGGGTGGACTCTGGCCACCATCTTAGTTATCCTCAGAGCAGCACACCTTTGCGACACCACTGCTTCTCTCCTGGGCCAAGGAGACAACCAAGTCATTGTGTTAAGAATACCTTCAGAGAGATACTTGGCAGCTCGCAATCTTACTCCCGATCAATACACTCGCCAGTTTCTGCAGGCGCAGTAGTGTTCTACCCGGTGTTTTGGAGTATCCTCCAGACGGCGGCCACGAACATAAACAACATGTTTAAAAAAGAATTTTGTCGCCAGTTCTATAAGATCCATAAAAAATGGCCGAACATTATTTTAGGAGCTGGCACCCCTGTGCATATAGCGGCATGTTACCACGCAAACGAGTGGGGCGAGACCCAAACGTACAAGTGGGATCCAAATGATTTTGCACACAATATAACATTCACAAAAACGTTCGAATTTAACTTCCACATCGACACTATCGACATCATATCGGACAAAGCCATCATACCCTCACTGCCAGAGTGGATCCACGAATATGACAGTAAGGCGTTCCGCACACTACACGGACACTTTCCAAGGGGTCCTGCTCCTACAACAAAGAGTGTAGTTATGCATTATCTTACATCCGAGAAGTTTGATTGCAAGGAAATAATCCTGCTCATCAACGAAGGATACATCCCCACAGACTGGCGGGTTATGGTGGCGGTCCCAAAGGAGAGAGAGTTTAAGGAAAAAGATGCAAGGTGTTACGGAAAGATGGTCCCTGAGATGCGGGCTTATCAGGTGGTGACTGAGAATAATATTGCCGATATCGTCTTTAGATACATCAAACACCAGTCTATGACTCTATCAGAAGAACAGCTGACAAAGACTCTCATCAGAATGAGCTGTCCAGGAGAGGGCCATGATTACATAAACATCATCATAGACTTTTCTTCATGGTGTACGCATTTCCGAGCAGAGCTCCTTGAACCCCTATTTTCAAGCCTTTGATAGCCTTTTCGGGTTTCACAATGTGTATCGTTTCACGCACACATTTCCGTTAATATCTTATCTCCTCTTTCAGGATAGATATGCCCCTCCGTCGCAACGACCGGACGGCTCACCTGAAGAAGGTCCTCGATGTGTAAGAGGACCCGAGGCGTGGCTAGAAGGTCTCCGCCAAAAAGGGTGGACTCTGGCCACCATCTTAGTTATCCTCAGAGCAGCACACCTTTGCGACACCACTGCTTCTCTCCTGGGCCAAGGAGACAACCAAGTCATTGTGTTAAGAATACCTTCAGAGAGATACTTGGCAGCTCGCAATCTTACTCCCGATCAATACACTCGCCAGTTTCTGCAGGCGCAGTAGTGTTCTACCTGGTGTTTTGGAGTATCCTCCAGACGGCGGCCACGAACATAAACAACATGTTTAAAAAAGAATTTTGTCGCCAGTTCTATAAGATCCATAAAAAATGGCCGAACATTATTTTAGGAGCTGGCACCCCTGTGCATATAGCGGCATGTTACCACGCAAACGAGTGGGGCGAGACCCAAACGTACAAGTGGGATCCAAATGATTTCGCACACAATATAACATTCACAAAAACGTTCGAATTTAACTTCCACATCGACACTATCGACATCATATCGGACAAAGCCATCATACCCTCACTGCCAGAGTGGATCCACGAATATGACAGTAAGGCGTTCCGCACACTACACGGACACTTTCCGAGGGGTCCTGCTCCTACAACAAAGAGTGTAGTTATGCATTATCTTACATCCGAGAAGTTTGATTGCAAGGAAATAATCCTGCTCATCAACGAAGGATACATCCCCACAGACTGGCGGGTTATGGTGGCGGTCCCAAAGGAGAGAGAGTTTAAGGAAAAAGATGCAAGGTGTTACGGAAAGATGGTCCCTGAGATGCGGGCTTATCAGGTGGTGACTGAGAAGAATATTGCCGATATCGTCTTTAGATACATCAAACACCAGTCTATGACTCTATCAGAAGAACAGCTGACAAAGACTCTCATCAGAATGAGCTGTCCAGGAGAGGGCCATGATTACATAAACATCATCATTGACTTTTCTTCATGGTGTACGCATTTCCGAGCAGAGCTCCTTGAACCCCTATTTTCAAGCCTTTGATAGCCTTTTCGGGTTTCACAATGTGTATCGTTTCACGCACACATTTCCGTTAATATCTTATCTCCTCTTTCAGGATAGATATGCCCCTCCGTCGCAACGACCGGACGGCTCACCTGAAGAAGGTCCTCGATGTGTAAGAGGACCCGAGGCGTGGCTAGAAGGTCTCCGCCAAAAAGGGTGGACTCTGGCCACCATCTTAGTTATCCTCAGAGCAGCACACCTTTGCGACACCACTGCTTCTCTCCTGGGCCAAGGAGACAACCAAGTCATTGTGTTAAGAATACCTTCAGAGAGATACTTGGCAGCTCGCAATCTTACTCCCGATCAATACACTCGCCAGTTTCTGCAGGCGCAGTAGTGTTCTACCCGGTGTTTTGGAGTATCCTCCAGACGGCGGCCACGAACATAAACAACATGTTTAAAAAAGAATTTTGTCGCCAGTTCTATAAGATCCATAAAAAATGGCCGAACATTATTTTAGGAGCTGGCACCCCTGTGCATATAGCGGCATGTTACCACGCAAACGAGTGGGGCGAGACCCAAACGTACAAGTGGGATCCAAATGATTTTGCACACAATATAACATTCACAAAAACGTTCGAATTTAACTTCCACATCGACACTATCGACATCATATCGGACAAAGCCATCATACCCTCACTGCCAGAGTGGATCCACGAATATGACAGTAAGGCGTTCCGCACACTACACGGACACTTTCCGAGGGGTCCTGCTCCTACAACAAAAAGTGTAGTTATGCATTATCTTACATCCGAGAAGTTTGATTGCAAGGAAATAATCCTGCTCATCAACGAAGGATACATCCCCACAGACTGGCGGGTTATGGTGGCGGTCCCAAAGGAGAGAGAGTTTAAGGAAAAAGATGCAAGGTGTTACGGAAAGATGGTCCCTGAGATGCGGGCTTATCAGGTGGTGACTGAGAAGAATATTGCCGTTATCGTCTTTAGATACATCAAACACCAGTCTATGACTCTATCAGAAGAACAGCTGACAAAGACTCTCATCAGAATGAGCTGTCCAGGAGAGGGCCATGATTACATAAACATCATCATTGACTTTTCTTCATGGTGTACGCATTTCCGAGCAGAGCTCCTTGAACCCCTATTTTCAAGCCTTTGATAGCCTTTTCGGGTTTCACAATGTGTATCGTTTCACGCACACATTTCCGTTAATATCTTATCTCCTCTTTCAGGATAGATATGCCCCTCCGTCGCAACGACCGGACGGCTCACCTGAAGAAGGTCCTCGATGTGTAAGAGGACCCGAGGCGTGGCTAGAAGGTCTCCGCCAAAAAGGGTGGACTCTGGCCACCATCTTAGTTATCCTCAGAGCAGCACACCTTTGCGACACCACTGCTTCTCTCCTGGGCCAAGGAGACAACCAAGTCATTGTGTTAAGAATACCTTCAGAGAGATACTTGGCAGCTCGCAATCTTACTCCCGATCAATACACTCGCCAGTTTCTGCAGGCGCAGTAGTGTTCTACCCGGTGTTTTGGAGTATCCTCCAGACGGCGGCCACGAACATAAACAACATGTTTAAAAAAGAATTTTGTCGCCAGTTCTATAAGATCCATAAAAAATGGCCGAACATTATTTTAGGAGCTGGCACCCCTGTGCATATAGCGGCATGTTACCACGCAAACGAGTGGGGCGAGACCCAAACGTACAAGTGGGATCCAAATGATTTTGCACACAATATAACATTCACAAAAACGTTCGAATTTAACTTCCACATCGACACTATCGACATCATATCGGACAAAGCCATCATACCCTCACTGCCAGAGTGGATCCACGAATATGACAGTAAGGCGTTCCGCACACTACACGGACACTTTCCGAGGGGTCCTGCTCCTACAACAAAGAGTGTAGTTATGCATTATCTTACATCCGAGAAGTTTGATTGCAAGGAAATAATCCTGCTCATCAACGAAGGATACATCCCCACAGACTGGCGGGTTATGGTGGCGGTCCCAAAGGAGAGAGAGTTTAAGGAAAAAGATGCAATTTGTTACGGAAAGATGGTCCCTGAGATGCGGGCTTATCAGGTGGTGACTGAGAAGAATATTGCCGATATCGTCTTTAGATACATCAAACACCAGTCAATGACTCTATCAGAAGAACAGCTGACAAAGACTCTCATCAGAATGAGCTGTCCAGGAGAGGGCCATGATTACATAAACATCATCATTGACTTTTCTTCATGGTGTACGCATTTCCGAGCAGAGCTCCTTGAACCCCTATTTTCAAGCCTTTGATAGCCTTTTCGGGTTTCACAATGTGTATCGTTTCACGCACACATTTCCGTTAATATCTTATCTCCTCTTTCAGGATAGATATGCCCCTCCGTCGCAACGACCGGACGGCTCACCTGAAGAAGGTCCTCGATGTGTAAGAGGACCCGAGGCGTGGCTAGAAGGTCTCCGCCAAAAAGGGTGGACTCTGGCCACCATCTTAGTTATCCTCAGAGCAGCACACCTTTGCGACACCACTGCTTCTCTCCTGGGCCAAGGAGACAACCAAGTCATTGTGTTAAGAATACCTTCAGAGAGATACTTGGCAGCTCGCAATCTTACTCCCGATCAATACACTCGCCAGTTTCTGCAGGCGCAGTAGTGTTCTACCCGGTGTTTTGGAGTATCCTCCAGACGGCGGCCACGAACATAAACAACATGTTTAAAAAAGAATTTTGTCGCCAGTTCTATAAGATCCACAAAAATATCCGAACATTATTTTAGGAGCTGGCACCCCTGTGCATATAGCGGCATGTTACCACGCAAACGAGTGGGGCGAGACCCAAACGTACAAGTGGGATCCAAATGATTTTGCACACAATATAACATTCACAAAAACGTTCGAATTTAACTTCCACATCGACACTATCGACATCATATCGGACAAAGCCATCATACCCTCACTGCCAGAGTGGATCCACGAATATGACAGTAAGGCGTTCCGCACACTACACGGACACTTTCCGAGGGGTCCTGCTCCTACAACAAAGAGTGTAGTTATGCATTATCTTACATCCGAGAAGTTTGATTGCAAGGAAATAATCCTGCTCATCAACGAAGGATACATCCCCACAGACTGGCGGGTTATGGTGGCGGTCCCAAAGGAGAGAGAGTTTAAGGAAAAAGATGCAAGGTGTTACGGAAAGATGGTCCCTGAGATGCGGGCTTATCAGGTGGTGACTGAGAAGAATATTGCCGATATCGTCTTTAGATACATCAAACACCAGTCTATGACTCTATCAGAAGAACAGCTGACAAAGACTCTCATCAGAATGAGCTGTCCAGGAGAGGGCCATGATTACATAAACATCATCATTGACTTTTCTTCATGGTGTACGCATTTCCGAGCAGAGCTCCTTGAACCCCTATTTTCAAGCCTTTGATAGCCTTTTCGGGTTTCACAATGTGTATCGTTTCACGCACACATTTCCGTTAATATCTTATCTCCTCTTTCAGGATAGATATGCCCCCCCTCCGTCGCAACGACCGGACGGCTCACCTGAAGAAGGTCCTCGATGTGTAAGAGGACCCGAGGCGTGGCTAGAAGGTCTCCGCCAAAAAGGGTGGACTCTGGCCACCATCTTAGTTATCCTCAGAGCAGCACACCTTTGCGACACCACTGCTTCTCTCCTGGGCCAAGGAGACAACCAAGTCATTGTGTTAAGAATACCTTCAGAGAGATACTTGGCAGCTCGCAATCTTACTCCCGATCAATACACTCGCCAGTTTCTGCAGGCGCAGTAGTGTTCTACCTGGTGTTTTGGAGTATCCGGCCACGAACATAAACAACATGTTTAAAAAAGAATTTTGTCGCCAGTTCTATAAGATCCATAAAAAATGGCCGAACATTATTTTAGGAGCTGGCACCCCTGTGCATATAGCGGCATGTTACCACGCAAACGAGTGGGGCGAGACCCAAACGTACAAGTGGGATCCAAATGATTTTGCACACAATATAACATTCACAAAAACGTTCGAATTTAACTTCCACATCGACACTATCGACATCATATCGGACAAAGCCATCATACCCTCACTGCCAGAGTGGATCCACGAATATGACAGTAAGGCGTTCCGCACACTACACGGACACTTTCCGAGGGGTCCTGCTCCTACAACAAAGAGTGTAGTTATGCATTATCTTACATCCGAGAAGTTTGATTGCAAGGAAATAATCCTGCTCATCAACGAAGGATACATCCCCACAGACTGGCGGGTTATGGTGGCGGTCCCAAAGGAGAGAGAGTTTAAGGAAAAAGATGCAAGGTGTTACGGAAAGATGGTCCCTGAGATGCGGGCTTATCAGGTGGTGACTGAGAAGAATATTGCCGATATCGTCTTTAGATACATCAAACACCAGTCTATGACTCTATCAGAAGAACAGCTGACAAAGACTCTCATCAGAATGAGCTGTCCAGGAGAGGGCCATGATTACATAAACATCATCATTGACTTTTCTTCATGGTGTACGCATTTCCGAGCAGAGCTCCTTGAACCCCTATTTTCAAGCCTTTGATAGCCTTTTCGGGTTTCACAATGTGTATCGTTTCACGCACACATTTCCGTTAATATCTTATCTCCTCTTTCAGGATAGATATGCCCCTCCGTCGCAACGACCGGACGGCTCACCTGAAGAAGGTCCTCGATGTGTAAGAGGACCCGAGGCGTGGCTAGAAGGTCTCCGCCAAAAAGGGTGGACTCTGGCCACCATCTTAGTTATCCTCAGAGCAGCACACCTTTGCGACACCACTGCTTCTCTCCTGGGCCAAGGAGACAACCAAGTCATTGTGTTAAGAATACCTTCAGAGAGATACTTGGCAGCTCGCAATCTTACTCCCGATCAATACACTCGCCAGTTTCTGCAGGCGCAGTAGTGTTCTACCCGGTGTTTTGGAGTATCCTCCAGACGGCGGCCACGAACATAAACAATATGTTTAAAAAAGAATTTTGTCGCCAGTTCTATAAGATCCATAAAAAATGGCCGAACATTATTTTAGGAGCTGGCACCCCTGTGCATATAGCGGCATGTTACCACGCAAACGAGTGGGGCGAGACCCAAACGTACAAGTGGGATCCAAATGATTTTGCACACAATATAACATTCACAAAAACGTTCGAATTTAACTTCCACATCGACACTATCGACATCATATCGGACAAAGCCATCATACCCTCACTGCCAGAGTGGATCCACGAATATGACAGTAAGGCGTTCCGCACACTACACGGACACTTTCCGAGGGGTCCTGCTCCTACAACAAAGAGTGTAGTTATGCATTATCTTACATCCGAGAAGTTTGATTGCAAGGAAATAATCCTGCTCATCAACGAAGGATACATCCCCACAGACTGGCGGGTTATGGTGGCGGTCCCAAAGGAGAGAGAGTTTAAGGAAAAAGATGCAAGGTGTTACGGAAAGATGGTCCCTGAGATGCGGGCTTATCAGGTGGTGACTGAGAAGAATATTGCCGATATCGTCTTTAGATACATCAAACACCAGTCTATGACTCTATCAGAAGAACAGCTGACAAAGGCTCTCATCAGAATGAGCTGTCCAGGAGAGGGCCATGATTACATAAACATCATCATTGACTTTTCTTCATGGTGTACGCATTTCCGAGCAGAGCTCCTTGAACCCCTATTTTCAAGCCTTTGATAGCCTTTTCGGGTTTCACAATGTGTATCGTTTCACGCACACATTTCCGTTAATATCTTATCTCCTCTTTCAGGATAGATATGCCCCTCCGTCGCAACGACCGGACGGCTCACCTGAAGAAGGTCCTCGATGTGTAAGAGGACCCGAGGCGTGGCTAGAAGGTCTCCGCCAAAAAGGGTGGACTCTGGCCACCATCTTAGTTATCCTCAGAGCAGCACACCTTTGCGACACCACTGCTTCTCTCCTGGGCCAAGGAGACCACCAAGTCATTGTGTTAAGAATACCTTCAGAGAGATACTTGGCAGCTCGCAATCTTACTCCCGATCAATACACTCGCCAGTTTCTGCAGGCGCAGTAGTGTTCTACCCGGTGTTTTGGAGTATCCTCCAGACGGCGGCCACGAACATAAACAACATGTTTAAAAAAGAATTTTGTCGCCAGTTCTATAAGATCCATAAAAAATGGCCGAACATTATTTTAGGAGCTGGCACCCCTGTGCATATAGCGGCATGTTACCACGCAAACGAGTGGGGCGAGACCCAAACGTACAAGTGGTATCCAAATGATTTTGCACACAATATAACATTCACAAAAACGTTCGAATTTAACTTCCACATCGACACTACACGTTTGTGTTTCCAATTTTATGTTTTAATATTCACTTTTATTCACTAAAATCCTTGTAACAAACCGCTTTAGTTGTATTCATTCCACCAGCCATTAATAGGGTACATACAGTCCATTTACAACGCTGTCATTTTCGGTCGCGCGGTTTTTTGTGGTTTTCGTTCGCTGTCACTTTCGGTCGCCGGTCATTTGAGTGGACTGCTCTAATATGAGAATAGGTTTTTGAAAATAGAACGGATTATTTCATAATTCCTACCAAATGACTGTCAATGAATTAGTATAGCCGGGACGCCCTGCTATAAAGACAACTCTTGCAAGGGCTGTGCTCTGCATGCATGGCACCCCAGGCGTCCTGTGGGACTTTGTCACTGTTTTTCATCAGTCATCATCAGGTTTTTTAACTATTATAGTGCGTAAATTGACTAGAGAGAAGAAAAAATGAAGTCGTTAGCAATATTGTATTCTTTAATATTAGGTACCTACAGACAATTATTGTACAGTTTGAAATTGAGGATATCTTTACTTCTTTACAAGCTTATCTAAAATCCTGCAGGGCGAGTATGACCATCTATTTAAAAATAGTGTTAGCGACGCAAGTCACATAAGTACTTTTTGATACAGACTTTTTTGTAAAAGGTCAAATAGTCTCGTTGATTGATTATTCGGTCTCTCCTTTTTATCTAATAACTAGCTAACCCGGCGAATAAGAACGAACGTAAGAGAAAAAGAAATTATCTTCTTTTTTTTAATGTATTATTTCCATATTTTTATTGCTACGTTAGTTATATTAAATATTCACATTCTATTTCTGATCAACAGTCGACGTCACACGAAGTGAAATTAAAATTTATTTATAGAAATGGTGACACAGTACTTTTAAGAGCTGGTCACCAATACACAACAAAAAGAATATAAAACAGAATGGGAAAGAATTGCTCGGGGTCGGTAGGTTACATTTCAAGTTATTTATGGAGTCTTGTTTATTAGGCCATGAAATTTATTTTTTATATTGCTCTAATTATTTTTTATATTGTTTTAGAGTAACAACACTACTAACGAGAAGCATCATCAATGCTAGCCCAATGAAGTCGATAATATAATGGCACATCAGTTAAACGATTGCCGAGAAAAAGTATAATCATCCTCTTTTTCGCCAGTCCCGAATATTTACAACAACTTTAACGGAATTCCGCGACGCCAGTTAGGACCTAGGGAGCTTCCGTCGTTTACAAACATAAAAACTGCGTTGTATGATGGTAGAAATAAAGAAGCTGGTATATCGAAGATACCGTGCAAAAATGTTCATGAAGTAGAAATTCCTTCTCAATTTGAAGATTTTGTGTTGGTCAATCATTATGACGAGACTCGTATAATATTTATTGCAGACAAAAATGTTTTGAAATGTTTACCAACCATTCAATTTTATTTGTGATGGAACGTTTGATTGCTGCCCAAAACCATTTGTTTAACTTTACACTATCCATGGGGACCTTGGGAGTGATGAAGAGCACACACAAATAGTACCTTTATTATATGCATTACTGAATAGAAAAACACGAAGAAATATACCTTGCACTATTCCAATCATTAAAGCAATATATCCCAGAATGGAAGCGACCAAATTTCGCGCCTGGGTAAATTTTGTATGGGTCGTGACCTGTCTTCTTTCTGCTCATGTTTTTTTTTTCATTTTTACAAGCTTTTTTTTTAAATTGAGTTAATGAGAGGCGTATTCATATTCAAAAGTTCGTTCCTTTTTTCCATACTAACATTATTAACAAAAAGGTCATGTTTGTTATACCACACAAAAATATGCCTGTATCCTCGGTTTTGAAATTCTGTTATAAAAAGCCCTAACAGGTAAGTAATTACAACGTAAATAATGAAAGTAATATTTGGGTAACGTTCATTACAATTACAAGTGGACGACATAAGGCAAGCTTTGGAATGTTTATTATTTGACTCCCTATTATGTTTCGGGTTTCGGGCCCGACTAGCGTTTTGAACCCGAACGTACCTTATTCACGGGAGTCTGCGTCTTTAATCTTATAAAAAAACAAAAATACTTAAGAAAAAAGTAGGTAACCAACGTATTTTAAACCAGACAGATACAGGTAATTTTAAACCAGGCAGGTAATTTTAAACCAGCCAGGTATTTTTAAACAACTAGACAGGTAATTTTAAACCAGACGGGACATCTTCTATAAAGCCAAATAACCACTAGCTATCAATGACATTTCTCACACCAACTATAATCATTAAAAGTCCTAACATCAAGGAAAATACACAAGGTGCGCGATCGCAATAAGGGAACAATAACGCATCGTACGACACACTGCCTCTCCCCAGGAAATTGGAAAACGTGAGGCGCTTACCTCCTGTACACCATCAAGATTTAGGACGATTTTGCTTTGTTTCTATATTGATTCAACTCAAACAGTAAGTACTTGTTCTGTGTGATATAAATAAAAAGATATAAGACGAGTCCCCCCCCCCCCAACAATATAGCTAACATATTTAATAAGCTACCGGAAAGTTTAATAAACTCATGGGAATAATTTTTAAAGAAAGTAATTTCATATTTTGTTATCTACAATTATAGCTTGCCACGAGTAATAAGTATTGAAACCGATATTCAGCAGTATAGATATGTAACTGTAGAAAATATTTAGCGTTCCTGTAAATCTCTACCAAATGATTCAATTTTCTCGAAACAGTTGAAATCTTTGTTAAAGAAAGGCTACTTACTATACCGTTAAGGAATTTAGAACCGACAAATTGTGAATCGATCGACCTTGTAATAATATGCTTCGACGTAAATGTGACATAATAAATTACTATAATATCACAAATCAGTACATCGATAAGGATATAACCAGGTGATCAACCAAATTAAAAATGACGACTAACTGAAGCATGAAAGGAAAGAAGTAGAAAAAAGTTTTTACGATGTTAACGTAATGTAGATTTTAAAATCGGGGTATTTGTCATGTCGATTAAAGTGCTTACAGGGACAAGCAGTGCGGTGACAGCTTGGGTTATGGCGATCAGTATTGTCTTGACATTCATTGGGGGCGACGTTCATCAATTTGCATTGCAAACTTGCCAAGCCATAGACAGCTTTCTAATGATCTGGTTATTATTAACCGGTAGTTCAAAAACCGAGGATAATTAAACCTTCGCAGAAAAATAAGAGCGTAGGTAACTACGGAGAATTATCTTAGTTTGTGATAAAATAATCACACAATAAGTTAAGTGTGTAAAGTGTAAAATCTGCGATGCAGGTTGATATAATTATATCCAGCCTTTTTGTTCTCAAACTCCTTGGAGACTTGTGAATTGAAAGGAGTGAATTCTAAAACCAGAATTCTAAAACCAGCCATCCCAGCAGTGGGGCGAGTGACGTGGGAGTGGGCTGTAATACGCGGACCCAGAAGTAGATGTGAGATTCCACAGCTGTATCCTTTTGCAAGAGATGTGATGCAATTCGACAAATACCTCCAGTCAGCTGCAGGAAGTTGACTGCCTATTAAGTTTTCTCCAACGCTCCAAGAGTATCGGATCAAAAAATAAGATAAAAGAGAACTCAAATCGCAAGGAACGAAGATAAATAATCACTGTGCAAGTGCGTGCTTTGTGTTTGTGTATGTGACATCTAGAACCCGCCGCCGCCACGTGGCTAAAGAAACTCCGCAGCGTGTCTCCATCATAGCTCGCCAGGCAGGTACAACATTTCCCATACTACCCAACACCTACTTCTAGAATCGCCCCTTTTACAGTCCACTATAAGGATTTTTTTAATCCAGGCTTTAAGCCGCCGCATCATTTTTTGGTTAAGCATTTCGTGAGATTTTAAATGCACATTCGTGATAGAAAATAGGTACATTTGGCCTATGGTGGTAATTTTTCTATCATGCACAACGTGCAGAAGACAAAGACTTAGGTAAAGATCGATATCGTTCTCCTTAATTATTGGATCGTGGAGGAAGGGAAGCCTAACCTACATCCCAGGAAACAGGAGAAATGTAAAAATTACAGAAAAGTAGTTTCGGCTTGCGGTAGGTATTTTATACTACGAGTATGCGCAGTATGTACAAGTATTGCAGTGTTACCTCTGCGGTAGGTTTTTTTTTTTAAACGCGATTCGTATTTTTGGCATGACAAGCAAAGATATTTGATAGATGGAATTTTTTTATTTAGTTACTGAGCAATACAGCACCAAGCTTTACCTGAAATAATGTTGATATTGGTGGAATCCTAGTTCTAATTTTTATTTTCAAATTGCTGCAAATTGTACAAGCATGCACTGACCCCCCAACGTGTGATGTCCTTTATGTTGAGCTTCACATTGCAGTATTAGCAAATCCTGCATGATATTTATTTGTCATCCATCCTTCTTTAAGAATATACGAGTATACTAACTTTTGAATAATGAACTGTTCTCTGACAAGTTATTTTTTCCTTTAGAAGCTTGTGACTTGTTTAAAAGCCACCACTGCTGACGGGTTGGAAAATTTATTTCGGTTCTTTACAATATTTCGGTTATTTCGGTTCTTTTCTCCGGCAAAGGCATGTGGAGGATTTACAAGGAATGTTCGAAAGTATCATGGACTCTTGAGACTGTCATGGACGACATCTCTGCATCTCAAGTGACGCGATTTTCGGAACCCAGAATGAGGACTTAGGTGTGTTACAGACTATCACTGACATGAAAAGCCCGTGGAAGCTCCGGTCCGAAATAGCTGATAAGTTTAGGAGTGCTGGAAAATCAGTTAAGCAGATTAAACTCCCTCAACAGAGGCTGTATGCAAAGATGGCTCAGGCGAACATGACAGGCCTCCTTACTGAATCGGCTTTTCGAATACGGTGCAAACAAGTCTTCGCTGGAAAAAGGGCAGTAAACTACATAGAAGCTTTTCATAAACACATGAACTCTGATGGACCTCAAGCGATACAGGGAGGCCTCACACTCCATGCCTTAACTGCTTTTTATCGGAGTTTAAAGGTTGAGCTGATGACTAAGAAGGATGAGAATTCAACTCATGGCACTGTTGAGTGGAGGGAAATCTCTGGTTTGGGAGCTGAACATGGGCCCTTGTCAGGTGTGGTCATAACAGAAAATGGGAGATATTTCTGTGGTAGAGTTTAAGTTTTAAGTTACATTTTCTTCATTTTAATAATAAGAATATTATTCATTACCTCTTACTACACGATAAATGGTTCCTCCACAACATTATTTAGGGTTTAATTCTATGAAACTTTGGTTTCTAAGCATGGGTTTATTAAAAAAAATAAAATTACCGTTAATTTAACGTTTGTTGCACTGATCTCACCGTGTGAGTAATGTGTGTTTCTTTTGAACTGAGGTATGTTTTCGTCCTTATGATTATTCAAAGGATTTCGACTTTTTTTATCCGATTTCTTTTCTTTACCATATAGGGCAGCCTACCACAAAACGGGCGAGTCGTAATTCTCGTTGAAGAACTTCTACTCCTTTTTTGGTATAAGAGATTCAGCTTTACTCGATTCTTATTGTGCGTTATTCGTCTAGGATCGGCCTTACCCTACTACCATTCTGTTCCTGGCTGAATTGCAATAGAAAGCGGGCAGATTCGAGGGATCAGCTATCATCCTACCAAAGTTTTAATGAGTACTTCGACCATGATATCGGGACTACTGACAGTCTCGCCGAAACGACGGAAACGTCCAGGAGGGAATTTGACAAATAATAGTCTAGTTTATTCTGATCTAAAGAACATTCCTTCGGTTTGATACATTATTACTGGTCTATGTTATTTTTGTATGTGTTTACTAACTGTAACACATAGAATACTGCAAGTTTTATATTGTTCCGTTTTTTAATGTTACGTGATCACAGGGGAAATTCCCCTCAGTTGCAACTGCAGTTTAAACTCGACGCGTAATCCAACTCTAAAAATATAATTTTATACCTTTTCTTTGAATTCTTTATTAATCCTACTACCAACTAATTTTAAAAATATTATTTAAAGTACGAAAACCTTAAGTATGTATTCCTTCTTTGAATTCTTTATAAACCCGTCAGAAAAATGTAACAAGTTACCTTTAACACAGATTTATATTTTTCTACATTTTGATATTATTTTTGTAATACCTTTTTTTATATTCGGAATGTTTTTAATGAGATAAATTATACTTGATCTGTAGCGATGTGTTTTTTTCATTTAATTTTGCTACAACATCAAAGTTGATCACTTCACCACACGGACTGGTGTATACGAATTTCTTCATATCTGGTACATACTTTTTAGTGAATCAAAATTCTTCTCCTGGATAATAATTGCATTAATAAGACAAGAAAAATATTCACCGTATTTAAATTTTTAACAGACTTATTCAAAAAACCGGCCAAGTGCGTCTCGGACCACGCACAATGAAGGGTTCCGTAGTTCGAATGAATTTATCCCCAAGTTTTTATTGAAAAACATGTTCTCCCATACATTCCAACTGAAAATGTAAGTTTGTACGCACAATATTGAGAGATTTACCATTTACCATGTTGTTTTAACACCACAGACTTCTTATAGGTTTTCCTGTAATCTATAGGTATAGAACTATTTTCTGATATTTTTTTAAAATTTTAGGCTCAGTAGTTTCGCAGTTAACGGGGGGGAATGGTCGAATAACCTTAATAGTTTCGTAGTTAAGGGGGTGAATGGTCAAATAACCTTAATAGTTTCGTAGTTAAGGGGGTGAATGGTCAAAATAACCTTAATAGTTTCGTAGTTAAGGGGGTGAATGGTCAAATAACCTTAATAGTTCGGAGATAAGGGGGGGGGGGGGGAATGGTCAAATAACCTTAATACAATTTACTTTTGATAAGTTACACGGTACAGATTGCGAAAATTTTTTTTTAAATTTTCTATTTGCCCCCCAAAAATGACCGTTCAATCTCAGAAGATCCATTGGCCAAATCCATGATGGATCTAGTGACGATTGTTTTCTCATTGGATCCTGATTTCAAGATGTGGATCTACTGAGATTTTTTTTCTCAGAAGACCCATGAGCCAGACTCATGGTTGATCTTATTCAACCTACATGATGAGTCTTTTTGATATGAGAAAATATGAGTAGTAAATTAATATACTAGCTTTTGCCCATGGCTTCGCCCGCGTGGAGGTCGGAAATTATCCCACGGGAACGTACTATTGGGATAAAAAGTATCCTACCTATGTCCAATAACAATATGCAAAGTAATTTTAATAAAACTGGAATATCTTATGTTAAAACATTTTTGTAAACACCATTTTTGTTTTGCCATCCTACTATAGGTTCTGGTGTGTGTATGGGCTGCGCCACCCACCGCACTAACAATAGTGTAGAAGGTTGGAATCACGGCATCAATACAAACATTAATAAAAATGAAGTGCATCTTTTACAGATACTGCACATTTTACATCAAGAGTCATCACTGACTTCACTCAATTGTGAGCTAGCTCGCTCCATACTAGCTCGCTCCATAGCACGCTGAGCGACCTTGAATTTATGGACCAGCCCGACCGTCAGTGTCCACGTTTCAGCACCGTATGTCATGACGGGCAGGACGCACTGGTTGAAGACCTTAGTCTTCAAACACGACGCACTGGTTGAAGACCTTAGTCTTCAAACACGACGCACTGGTTGAAGACCTTAGTCTTCAAACACTGCGGGATAGACGACGAAAAGACCTGACGGAGTTTTCCAAATGCTGCCCCCAACCCAACTGGATCCTTCTGTCAGCTTCCTTCTCAAAGTTGTGTCTACCGAGCTGGATGACTTGCCCTATGTAGACATAATCCTTCACAACTTCGAGAAGCGACCCTTTGATGTGGATTGGACTCGGCAAGACGTGCGAATTGTACATGACTTTTGTCTTGTCCAAATCGGTGTCAGGATACTAATTTGTTAATATTAGTGATATTTAATTGTTTTTGTAGATTACTTTTTTTCACATCAAAAATTCTCATTAGATCCATTTTACTTATTTTTTTATATAAATAGATCTAATGAGAAAACAATCGTCACTAGATCCATCATGGATCTGGCCAATGGATCTTCTGAGATTGAACGAAAAATTAATTTATTTACGTTACACGATTTCCTTTTGAGGTACGGAAGCCTGAGGTTCTTTTGTCGGAATCTTTAGTTTTCCAAAACTATGTAGTAAGTTTAAAATCATGCGAGAGAAAAGTAGAGCAAGTCATTATTACTGTCGTGATTTCTAAATATGAAATAACAAAAAGAAAAATAACCGAGTATTTTAGACTAAAAATCACTTCAGCATCGCATTGCATTGGAACAAAGACAAAGACTTTACTCCTACATTCTAGCTATCCTTTAAGTTATGGCTCCCAGGTTCCACGTTTGGACCCGAGCCATAGTATATTGATTACCACTTCGAAAATTTTGCAATTTGATATATGATCCGCGTATTTAACAAATAGGCGCGTAGAGGGTTCATCTTTCAGACTTATTTACAGCTAGGTGTCAATTTGACAGATTATTTTAGTTATTACGATGTAGCTAGGGTACTACTACGTTTCATTTTTATATACCTATACGTGCATACAAAAAAACAATTCAGCTTCATTGGTTAAGACCTTATTCTCTCGAAATGTGAAATATATTTGCATACTGACAGACAGCTGGTATTGAATGCAATAGATATCAAAAATAGTGAATTCCCTGGTGATACTCAATCCTTGAAGAATCTTTTTCATCTTTCATAGCACAAAGTTTTTGACTAAAAGAAAATACACAGTTGTGTAATTTATATAGAAAAGCTAATCAATTGCTACTTCTAAGTCTATCCTAATGACCAAACGAAGTAATTTAGATACATTAGGCTACCAATAAATGCCCCATTTTAATTAGTAGATGCCCTGAGAGATCTTTTTATTGGACTTTCTAAGAGTGATAGGATTAAGTTTGGGTCTATTAATGCGGATAATAGCCTCTTATAGGAATTGAGGTCGCCCTGTCGTATGCTTTCCCCAATATATGCTTTACTTAGGAAAATTGCTTCAAAGGTCTCATGACCTTTGAAGCAATTAAGCTTTTAATATTTATTTATTCATACAAATAAATATTAAAAGTCGAAAGCCTAGTATTCGCAAAAAAGCCAGAAATTAAAAATATCTTTTACCCCTTCGTTCTTCAGTGCGGCCTACAGTTAAAAAGATTTGGTTACTGGCACACCAACCAACCACCCCCTTCAAAAAACCCCACTAGACAAACTCCACCTACAACAGCATAACAAGTACATAGTTCATGAATTTTCTATACTTGGCCTGTTTCATAGATACTAATATTAATTGAAAATCTAACATCAAAAAGATTAGATCAAACTATCAAAGTATTATAAGTATGGCAACTAATTAATCAAGTATTAGCCCCTCTTCCTCTCTCCTATACTTTGCTGTGCCCGACGCAGTCCACAATCATGTCTTTGTAAAGCCTACTACGTAAGTTCACATTATGGAATGCAATAAATACTAAGCCTCTTACTAATAAACGTTATATAGCGTCTGTATAGCTCTTTGTCTTATTCTTTCGAAAGTCAAATTACTGACGACTGAAAGAGAGAAATCGGTGTGTAACTAAATAACCTCATTTTTGATTGGTACTTTGCTTTACCGGAGATTTATCTTCGATTTTTTTTTAATATGAAATTTTCATGGTTATGGAAGGTTTTTCTAAGAAGTTTTGGCCAAGAAAAGTCATGACATGTCGGGTGCCTCGAAATTTTTTGGACCTATACAACTAAATTAAACAGTACCAAGCATAATCCATAATTAAATAATGGACGAAGTTATGATGACGAACAAATGCCACCGCGGCCGGGGGAATCAATCAGGCATATTATCTCCGGGTGTTCTCGTCTAGCTAACGAGAGTACTACTTGTAGCCAGGATAATCCATCAGCAACTTGCTCTGAAATACAGCCTTGTGGAATCGGAGATACCGTACTACAGGTATGTGCCCAACCCTGTTCTCGAAAATGGAAATATCACATAGTACTGGGATCGATCCATCATCACTGACAGGACTATTGTTATCAATAAGCCTGATGTAGTGGTGATAGATCGATTAGAGGGGCGCGCAATTATTGTTGACATAACCGTCCCGCATGATGAGAATCTCGTGAAAGCCGAGAAAGATAAACAAATCAGGTATTGGCTCGCGAGTTTCGACATGTGGGATGTTGACTCAGCAATCATATAGTCGTGACAGCCAATGGGTTAATAGTGGGTTGATAACCAAGAGCCTCGACCAACACCTGAAGAGGCTCTCGTTGGGCAGCTGGATCAAAGGGCTTGATTCAGAAAGCTGTACTTCAGGACAGGTCAGGAGAGCGAGCTTCCTCTCTCTGAAGCCCTGACCGCAACGCCGGTAGCTTGAACCTTGGTTCCGATATGGGCTACTATTTTTTATATGTTTTTGTTGTAATAAATATGCGCCTTCTATAATTTGTATTCGACCTTTTTAATATGGTCTATGTTTTTATAAAAAAAACTCTCTACTCGGTTGTCATTACTATCAGAACATATTGTATTTCGTTTAAAATAAAGATTTGCTTACTTGTTAAATAATTTAAATATTTAAAAATATAATTGAAATAAAGGAGCTCGATAATTATATTGTAAAATGTCCATTGTATATGTGAATACATACACAATCGGAATCACAATCACTTTTTCGCTACAGTAGGTAATGAAAGAACCTTACCTTTATGGTGATCTGATATGAGATCTCATTCTCATTACCACTTGAATAAATTAGTGCTTCGCTGGCAAAATAATCGTTTAATTTTATTCACCCGGATTGAAGTCATATAATTACAGTCTATTAATAGCAAATTTTGATTGCCCTGGATCGAATAATAAGTGAAGTGAAGTGAAATGGTGTGGAAATAATTAAATTAAGTTCTTTGAATATACTAATAGGCTGCCGATATTTAATTTATTCACCGGTACGATGAACACTGGTTTTGTAATATCAGTTTATTTATTTAGATTAACAAAATAATAATAAGACTGTTCTAAACAATTCTAATTTGTTTAACAAGTACAGCAAATATTAATAAAATTTTACAAATCATTTCAGAATCTGTTTTATTTGACGTAGATTTTTTGCTTGGCAATTTATAAAACTAGGTAAAGCTTCTGAGAGTCTTGTCAATAATATGTACCTAGATATTTTTTATTGTATTTCCTAAGTAGATCTCTTCCAGAAATACTAGATACATTTTTAAGCCGAGCTTCATGCATGGAGACAATCAAACACCAAACCATAGTGAAGAATTAGGATGCCAGAAGAATTAGGATGCCAGAAGAATTAGGATGCCAGAAGAATTAGGATGCCAGAAGAATTAGGATGCCAGAAGAATTAGGATGCCAGAAGAATTAGGATGCCAGAAGAATTAGGATGCCAGAAGAATTAGGATGCCAGAAGAATTAGGATGCTATGATAATTTGGATGCTATGATAATTTGGATGCTATGATAATTTGGATGCTATGATAATTATGATGCCAGGATAATTATGATGCCAGGATAATTATGATGCCAGGATAATTAGGATGTCAGGATAATTATGATGCCAGGATAATTAGGATGTCAGGATAATTATGATTCCAGGATAATTAGGATGTCAGGATAATTATGATGCCAGGATAATTAGGATGTCAGGATAATTATGATGCCAGGATAATTAGGATGTCAGGATAATTATGATTCCAGGATAATTAGGATGTCAGGATAATTATGATGCCAGGATAATTAGGATGCCAGGATAATTAGGATGCCAGGATAATTAGGATGTCAGGATAATTATGATTCCAGGATAATTAGGATGTCAGGATAATTATGATTCCTGGATAGTTAAGATAACACATAATTGTAATAACATTACACAATGCAATGCTCAGTAACAGTAGTCCATTAAATTTCAAACAAGATGTTGCAGTTTTTAAACTTAACGACTAAGTCAGACAATAATTCCTCGTCACAACAAAGCCTGAAGGAACAAGGAAAGCTAAGCCCCTAGTCTTTTGGAATTGCTGTACAAAAACAAACAGATACTGCAGTTTCTTATAGGGGCGAAAACAAAAGTAGTCGCATTGTTTTTTAAGACAAAACGCAGAGGTCACGCCACAAGTAACAGACAAAAGCATTGTTCTAAATAAGAGACGGCTTATTTCACTCGCAAAATATATTTTTGAATCGAAATGTTTTTGAAATGTGAATTATATTGAGATTTGCGTTTTGACTGTTGGAGTAATTGGATTTATTTATAAAATGATAAGTGATTTTATTTCTGTAAGTACGTTTGTGCAAACACTTTTTTTACACGACAATAATTTGGGTATTTATTTCGACAATAAATCCGTACCATACGAACTCCTTGCCCGTGACAAAACTCAAAGGCGGGCCTGTCACTAATGTCAGCCTGTCACTAATGTCAGTCTGTCAATAGGAGTCGGTGACATCTAACTTATAAAAGCGTGTATAAGCTGTATTGTGCATGGCAAAATCAGAGGAAGCTTTACCTTCACGAAAGCGTCATCTTGACCCACCCCGATCACATTCTGTCGTTATATTAATCTAGGAAAAGACAAGAAATTGTACAAGTAGGTACCCCTTTTGCATGAAACACCATGTTAGGGCCAATAGATTGTGGTCGATTTTTAGAGGGTCCGATCACACAAACAAAAAGTTGTAACCCACAAAGTTGTGACCCACACAAAGTTGTGACCCACACAAAGTTGTGACCCACACAAAGTTGTGACCCACACAAAGTTGTGACCCACACAAAGTTGTGACCCACACAAAGTTGTGACCCACACAAAGTTGTGACCCACACAAAGTTGTGACCCACACAAAGTTGTGACCCACACAAAGTTGTGACCCACACAAAGTTGTGACCCACACAAAGTTGTGACCCACACAAAGTTGTGACCCACACAAAGTTGTGACCCACACAAAGTTGTGACCCACACAAAGTTGTGACCCACACAACGTTGTGACCCACACAACGTTGTGACCCACACAAAGTTGTGACCCACACAAAGTTGTGACCCACACAAAGTTGTGACCCACACAAAGTTGTGACCCACACAACGTTGTGACCCACACAAAGTTGTGACCCACACAAAGTTGTGACCCACACAAAGTTGTGACCCACACAAAGTTGTGACCCACACAAAGTTGTGACCCACACAAAGGTGTGACCCACACAAAGTTGTGACCCACACAAAGTTGTGACCCACACAAAGTTGTGACCCACACAACGTTGTGACCCACACAACGTTGTGACCCACACAAAGGTGTGACCCACACAAAGTTGTGACCCACACAAAGTTGTGACCCACACAAAGTTGTGACCCACACAAAGTTGTGACCCAGGACCATCAGGGTAGTTCTAACCCATCGATCATTAACACACTGAAAGAAATAAGCAGTATATGAAAATGAAAAACATTGATCTGAACAGTTCCATATGAGCCTTTAACGTTCAAAGCAGTATTTTTTACTGATCCGAAAACGGAGCTTGAGGCAAAATGTTGCCGCCACAGTAATAGCTCAAAGCTCACAAAATTAACTGTTTTATTCATTTGGTGTTACCGTTCAAACCATTGAAATTTACTTACATTACAGTAATGGTGGTTTTTTCCTTTATTTTTTATATTTTTTTTTCAGTAAATAGTATGTTCAATCGATTATTAAAAGTTAGTTTTGTCTTTTGTTTTACAAACATTTCTTCTTTACTGTATAAAGACAGTAAGTCTTATTGAAATCGCTTTAATGTGGTGTAGTAAGAAATTATTTTTTTACGTAACTAATAAATAATTCACAAACATACACTAACCCCCTTACTAATAGACGTTGTATAGCATCTGTATAGTTACACAACGCTTTGTCTTCTTCTTTCGAAAGTCAAGTTACTGACGACTGAAAGAGAGAAATCGGTGTGTAACTATTCATCTGATATAATACGTCTAAAGGGGGTAAGATTATTTACAATACTCTTCACCATCATCTCAATACACTTCACCATAAAATTGAAACATCAGACATTACGGAAACCACAACTTCTGTTTCCCATTCGACATGTAGTGACGTCATTTGGCACATATTGTAGTACCTAATAATTAATTGAACGCAATAGTGGTGTAATCTTACAATATAAGCGGTAATGGCATCTTGTTTGTTGACATGTGTTTCAATTTGTGAATTGAGTTGTATTGTGGAGGCTGTTTATACTCAGTTTATTGGAGAATCAATAGAATTAAAGGTGAAAAGTCGAACCATGGTAAAGTACTTATATAAATTTTATCATTTAAAGAAATAGACACACATTATGTAGGTATGAAGTTTCAGGTTCTAGTGATGTATTGATACAGATTCGTTGCAAATATTCACATTCATTTCAACTATTTTTTTGGAACGGTGTGTATTTTAGAAGAAGCCCAAGAAGCGTTTAACACAAAACCGAATACCTACAAAAATTGATTACACACGTCTCTCGTGTTTAATATTCTGTAACTTCTGAAAGTTGTACGAGTCGTCTTCAAGAGTAAAGAGCGAGCGTGCGAGCTTTCATAGTCGCGTTGTTGTTGCGACCCCTGTTTGTTTTAGAATTCCCTGACAAACCTATACTTGTACTGAACGACAGGCAACACATTGAATATTTTGAGCTTCGATAAAACGGACAAACTTTTCCTTTTGGCACTTTCACGGTTTTTCTTTACATAATTATGACGAAAAAACATTTTATTTTAAATAATTATTTATCTTTGGTTTTGTTTTGCTTTTTATTTATAGACTATTTTTGATACGTAGCTGTTTTTTCACTTTTCTGTCAATATTATATTTCTATAAGTACCGAATGGCTGTGTTTTTCTTATTCTTATAAAATATAAGAAATCCAACCTGCAGCCTAAGCAGTCGGTAATAAGGATATTGTGCATTGACTTTGAAGTTTACATTTTTAACTGACTGTTTTTGACAGTGTAAAAACAGCCACTTTTTTTTAAAGAATTAGTCCATTATTGTATTGGTACCTATAATTAATTTTCGAGAAAACCGAGAAGTGAATAATCTGTTATTGAAACTGTGTGGAAACAATGTGTTTGTGTAAATGGTGCTAAAATATCATGAAGGAATAAAACTGATGAGATGAAATTATGTAAACTAATCGTCACATATTCATGATGCTAACTATTCGCGTCCGCCATTGTATCAAATGCATGGCGACAGCCGACTCTGTATTATTAATTGTCTAATTTATTACTCGTAACCGGTTGCGGGGTAACGTATTGACATGTATAGACAACGGATGTGGCGCCCGATCTGTGATTTGATAAATAATAATTGTTACAGGAAATAGGTCATGGATATTATTACAACAAAAGGCTAGGCTAGCGAATTTAGGAGATAGTAATTACGAACAACCGGTCACATTTTTGTGCTACACAAGAAGGCTTAATTTTCGTACATAAAAACCTTTTTTGGAAAATAAAAACCTTTTTTGGAAAATAAAAACCGACTACCAAACAAAAAAAAAACACTACAAAGTGAAAAAATCAGTGTCATTGTTGGCTCCGCATTTTTGTTTTATGACTTCATCAGAATTTCATTAATAAGTACTAAAACGAAGTCCTTTATCATCATTTCATCATTGTTTTTCAAATACTAGCATCAATAGCTAATTAACATGATAACAATCTTCAAGTTCTACACATATTGAGAAAGTAACACAAAATTAATTTACAACTGCTACCAAAAATTGTTTAATTTCATCAACCCTTTCATATTTATTTGCCGAGTCACCGGCTTGACAACAACACAACACAACACAACGAGGCACAACGAGGGTTACGCTTTCATGTATCGCTCTCACTTTTTTACTCCTTGGATTAAACATAACTTGAGATAATGTATGAGGGTAACGCTCGATTAACTTTGAAAATATATTGGGTGAAGGAAATAGTGCATGAAGAAAAGTATGAACTAGTAAAAAATGGGAAACCAAAATATTTAGGAAAATCGCTTAGGAATTTTACTTAATTATGTGGAAGTAGACCGGGAAAAGTGGAAAGATGGAAGGGAGGCCTTTGCCCTGCAGTGGGACAACACAGGCTTATAATAATAATAGCCTTATGTCCGTAAGCCTCGATCAACATCTATCGTTAGGCGGTTGGATCAAGGGTCTGATTCAGAAGGCAGTACTCCTCGATACGGCTCGCATTGTGACGAGGTTCCTGTCTCTGGAACCCTAACCACCGGTAGCTTGGACCCTGCTCCCGACGCCGGCGGACTACTATTTTTAATATTTTTAAATGTTTTTATATTTTTTATATTCTAATATTTAAAAATATAATTTATATGTAAATAATTTATAAAATAATAATAATAATGTGGAAGTTATAATAACCAAATTGTTGACGACCAGCAATCAACCTTTTTTATATTCTTGTTTGTTTTCTTTTTTATTTAATAATTTGCTCTTATGTTTTGTCTGCTGTCACTGTCTGTGAAAAATATATGCCCAGAAAATTGTGGTCGTGCTTTTATTTTAAATCAAAGTTTTAAATGAGCATCATCCAAAGCCGTCTTCAACACAAATCAATTAGGATAATAATAATAAGGAAGTTATAATAACCAAATAAATTAGGTACCTAGTGGAGATTTGACAAAACTTCACATACCATCCTCCGCAGGGAAGAGGCCAGTTGCCACAAAATTATAAGCCGATTATGCTGCTTTGATTATAATGCTACTTAAGCATATACGTAATGCCTGGTGGAAATACATCCTATGATCTCCCACCAAATCAGTCAGACTGACACCTGAGAAGACATCCAATGTACGAAGCAAAAGATAAATCGAAGTCATTTACGAATATTAGGGTTTTTTTTTGTTTACATTGACATAATTTATCACAGCGACGGCTGTTATTTTTGACAAAAAAAAAGTCATTGTTCGATTTGTTGGTCTATCCCAGTATGTTTTACAGTAGCAAGCTAGCAATTCTTCCTATGTTACGTTTTTTGTGCTAAAAATTAAATCAAATTCTTGGTGAAATGATATGCTATAAAACAGCTGTCGAAATAAGCTAGCTAGAGAATAATATCCAATCAAATCTGCCGGCGGATAAACTACTACATCCGGCACTGATTAAGCTGCTGTTATTAATTTCCGATTTTTCTTTGTCGGGATATTTCCGAATGCAAAATTTCAGTGCCAAAGTTTCAAAATGGTTTTTAATATTTCATGAAAGGTGAACGATTTTTCAGTCGGACGTTAATTAAAATCTAGATTTCAATTGAACGTTGGATTTTGTTTTTTCAAAATTAAATTTTTTTTTGTGTCCTGACGTGCTATACAAGACTAATTAAAAAAATATTGTGTATTTATACTTAGTTATTTGATATCGTAATCATTTAGATTTCATCTTTTTCCTTCGTTATTTTCATCACCATCAGATTCAAAGGCCTTATAGCAGTATGTGGGGCCTTAGCTTATTAAGTAAGTATGTTTCTCCAAAGTGACCAATTTCCAGCTTTTTCTCTCCAACAGTTCTACGCCATTCAACCATCTGAGTTTGGGCCCGCCTCGACTTCTCCGATCGTCTGGTTTACTATCAGAAGTACGCGTTTGGGTGCTCTGGTCTCGTTCCATCGAAGTCAACCAATTTTAATGGTCTTAATAATATCGTTCATTCGTTATTTTGGTTTATAATAAAGATAACATCTATATCTATTTCCTTATAAAACATTGTTTAAAAAGGAATTTTCTCAACAATGAACTAATATTGAAATCCCAATTCTATTAGGAACCTATTTGAGATACAAAAACTTTTAATATTATAGCACAAACTTTCTAAGGGAAAACTTTAGTAGACGCTGTGAAAGGTAAAAAAATCATATTATTATAGTCCCAAGTTCTGTGATAAAGGTTTTTTTACATGGACATTATTTTACTTTGGACCCTTTGAAATAAAAGTTCTACTTTTCATATTGAAGCGGGTCAGTAGATTGTATACTTACAAGTTTTTGTTCTTAGATACTTTTTTCGTTGTACAAAATATAATAACTTTTAGGCTATATACCAAAATAAAGTGACTATATTAGGATACCTACGCTAAATTCTTATTCACAATTCGTGCTTCCGGTTCCAACACGAATAATAAGGAATTAGGAAAGTCTCCCAAAGCAGGGAAATAAGGCCTTAGTCTAATTTAAGTCCTTTGTTATTTTACGAGTAGGCGGCGAAGATTTTTTTTTTAATAATTTCAAACATACCATTACCCAAAAGAATCACGCAGGCTAGCAGACAAATGATACGGATTGATTTCGATCACTCAAGAATTAAGCACTATTTAATATTTTTAGAACAAGTCCATTGTTTGATGTGAGGAGATTGGTTTTGTTTTAAAGTTGCACGTTTTAGAAACCCAAATAAGCGCTTTAGCCTATTTTAGGTAGTGCAGCATTAGTAGTTACTGCATGATGATTATTTTCGCCATTCGTCCTTCTTCAACATTATAATCAACCTCTTTTTGTACTGGCCCTATCAAAAACCTTTATTTTCATAATAAATTTGAAATAATTTCTTTTACGTGACATGAGATTTTTTCCTGGTGACATACTTCACTTGTCTATATACTCTCTGATACGACGTCCGGAATTTTTTATTGATTGGGAAAGAAACACCAAAATTTATTATGGAAATCAACAAATTTTAATTGGATCGTGCATGTCCATCTTTCTGTTAATTATTTGATTCGGGGTTTCCCCACACCTTGACGGAAGACTACCTATTATTCCTATTGACTTGGATTGAATCCTATTTACTGATAGAAGTCCGAATTTTCTGCGAGCCGATTTATTCGGCTCCATCCACCCACCTACATATTAACTTTTATCTGCGGCTCCGCGCTGCGCTGCACTGCATTTCATCGGACATCCTCTTCATATAATATCTCAGAAGTCAGCAAGTGAGGTATTGGAACAACTGGCAGAGCTTCTACGTCACCGCGAAGGTTTTGGACAAGATATGGGAGATTTTTAAGTTTTTTTTATTTTCCGTAGTAGATTTAGCCTTTCTTATTTTAAAATCTGTTAATTTTAAATATTTAAATATCGCGTTATTTCAAACTTTGAATACACTTAGTCGTACCTATTCTCAACAAAAGTTACGTCTTCGTTTACGGATCTGGTTGCAACCGACTCATAACACGTTACGTAGCATATAAAACCTAAATTTAAAATATAATGCAATAGTTTCCTATTATTTAAATGTGACAAGTTTTCATATTTAGTTTTTCCTTTTTTTTGTATTTTTATATTTTTTCCTATTTGTGTTTTCGATTTTTTTTATACAAAAATTAAACGTGTTTGTCGGTGAAGTGTCTTTATGTTTCATTTCGCTACAGTAGGTAGGTTGTAGATCTACCCCTACAGTGGTTAAAAACTTCTTATTATACAAATATTATGTAGGTACATGTTACTGTTGAAAATAAGAATCATATTTCTAACTAGCTGTGCCCCGCGGTTTACCCGCGGTAAAAGTATTATACTTAGTCCTTTTTTATTGATTCCCTTTACATAAATTTCCACCCCCCTTCTTTTTACACCCTTAAGGGACCATCATAATGCGTTGGGTAGGCCTTTCGTGTGGAATGCAACCTGTGTCGACACCCTCGCGCCATCCCATCTTCCTAGCACGGCGGGCTGTGCTGGGGCGGCTGCTGCAGGAGCAGAAAACCTCAAACGGCGCAAATTACAACCTTATTGGGAGCTATATGTTTGAGCCGTTTGGAGTTGAAACTCTAGGGCCTTGGGGTCCAAGTGCTCATCGAATATTTCGAGACATCGCCAAGTGTTTGGTTGACTCTTCGCGCGACCAGAAGGCTGGCCTATTTTTGACACCTGACCGATTGACTGGTGAAAGCATCGTGTTCCGGTCACTCCGAGCCACCGGCCGCAGTCCGGAGTGTTCCAGAAGCTTTTCTCCTTATCAAAAACAATCCCATCTCTACCTTTTTTTTACCTCCTTCTTGTAGTCCCAATATCCCTTACTTTAACGTTATAGCAGGTATCTTTTTACGCGGCCTAATTTTTAACCACGTTGGCGTGGACTGGATATTTATTTATTTAATACTTCAAGCTCATAAATGTACAGAGGCGGACTTAATGCGATAGGCATTTTCTACCAGTCAACCTTTGGGTGATGCAGAGACAAACAGTGGTAGGTGCATCATGAAAAATTTTATTGAGGAATAAATATTGATTGCAAGACTCGTCGCGTTGCGTTAAAAATCTAAACGTATTTTTTAAATGCAATAACCTATAACTCATGTGACCAGTTTTTCTTATTTTTTTATTTTTCTACTTTTGTGTCGGATTTTTTTTTTATACAAAATTATACGTGTTTGTCTGCGCAAAGTGTCTTTTCTTTACATTTCGCTACAAGGAGTACAGAATAAGACGCTGAAGCGTATCCTGGATGAGTCGAGACTCCGCAACAGCTGAGACAAACGACATACCTTTATCGTCATGAGATGGTGTGCACCTCTCAAAGAACTTCTCAATCGACACAGAGATCGACGAGAAAGATATAATTAAAGACATGGCATGTGCACCCCGCGAGGGAAGACTGGTTTGCACCCTATGACAGATGTGCTTTCAAGAATCTACATAATCAGAAGAAACCGAGATTGATTAATGAATACGAGCCCCGGGTGATCGCAAGATACCTCAAAAGGAAAGATAAACGACCAAGAAAACTTCCATTATAATCATCTCCAGATTACTTCTAGTACAATTGTGCAGGAAAGAACGGGAGCTGAATGTTGAAGAAAGGCTATTTTGTAAGCAGACGTTTGAAATGAGACTCCTGCAGGTTACACTAGAGAAGTCTCTAAGCGATAACACCCTCTTCCTTTCATTCGAGCACAGACCATGACCAATATGTACTGAATTGGAAGTTACAAAAACAATGGACTCAGTTTCATCAGGAATATTAGAGAATGGACACTTCAACATAAATCTGGACCTATCAAAATGGAACTAACTTCAACGCCACGAGCTTAATAAACATATGTTCCGTGAATTTGACAATCTTCACGGAACAAAATATATTTATTTTGACTCCCATCTCTGGTTCAACCGATTCGTGGTATTATTAAGTTCTTGATTAACTCCACCAAGAATCTATGATGATGGGATGCCAGAACCTGGAGATTACAGGTACTATGATCAGTTGAAAGGATTTGAAGGAATGAGGCAAAAATGTTGGACAGTAACTACAATAATGATTAAATTAAATTGAACTAATGAGGTTGTGTTACGGCCTCGCCACCGCCAGATGGCGCACGGCAGGACTTTCCACCGCCAGATGGCGCACGGCAGGACTTTCCACGACCATGCCTGCGGAGTAGTGCGGAGCCATACTGTGTCTCCACTTCGCGCCGCCAGGGGGCCAGTCGTCGTCGTCGTCTCGCCTTCACATTGCAGACGTCACGTCATCATTAAATTAAACTACAGATTTTTGAACCATCACTCCATTATTATTTCGAAGCATATACACAGCGGCAACAGCCGGTACAGGTTGACTTGCCGTTGATACTGGGAACGGACAAGTATTTAGTAAGGGGAAGTATTAAGTCACGACATGTCAGCAGTAAGGTGTACTACGTCAGGGCTACAAGTAACTCAGTAGCTGATATTACTAGCTATTATTGCAATTGTTTGGTAAGGTGGTAAGTAATCGGACAGTAGGATGCTGTGCTCACGTTATGACCATTTTGTGGTATCTTAGTTGGGCTCGATTTGGGTCTGTTGAGCCGCCAACTCCCTTTTTAGACGACATATTTTATGAATATAATGATAATATGGTCCATAATAAAACTATTGCATATATTCAAGAATTTTTATTTTCTATTTCCTATAAAAACCTACATTTAGCATGACCTGCCTATGTAATATTATTTAATTGGGATCATCCATTGGTTTGTTGGAACTATTTTCTGTTGTTTTATGTGAATTCAAATGATATTGTTGTAAAATACTGTTTTTTTTTTGGTGGAAGGTTTGTTACAAAACTAACCTCAAAACTGAACAGAATCAAATAACAAAAACCCCACAAAATGAATGGGTAATTTTTATTTCCTATGAAAGTACGACATCACCCCTTGCAGCATTAGTAGTTACTGCATGATGATTATTTTCGCCATTCGTCCTTCTTCAACATTATAATCAACCTCTTTTTGTACTGGCCCTATCAAAAACCTTTATTTTTATAATAATTTTGAAATAATTTCTTTTACGTGACATGAGATTTTTTCCTGGTGACATACTTCACTTGTCTATAGAGTCTCTCATACGACGTCCGGAATTTTTATTGATTGAGAAAGAAACACCAAAATTTATTAAGTAAATCAACAAATCATAATTTATTGCATCGTGCTGTTAATTATTTGATTCGGGTTTTCCCCACACCTTGACGGAAGACTACCCATATTCCTATTGACTGATAGAAGTCCGAATTTTCTGCGAGCCGATTTATTCGGCTCCATCCACCCACCTACATATTAACATTTATCTGCGGCTCTGCGCTGCACTGCACTGCATTTCATCGGACATCCTCTTCATGTAATATCTCAGAAATCAGCAAGTGAGGTATTGGAACAACTGGCAGAGCTTCTACGTCACCGCGAAGGTTTTGGACAAGATATGGCAGATTTTTAAGTTTTTTTTCCCGTAGTAGATTTAGCCTTTCTTGTTTTAAAATCTGTTAATTTTAAATATTTAAATATCGCGTTATTTAAAACTTTGAATACACTTAGTCGTACCTATTCTCAACAAAAGTTCCGTCTTCGTTTTACGGTTCTGGTTGCAACCGACTCATAACACGTCACGTAGCATTATCTATCACCTTTTTAAAAATTATTTTATAAGGTACACACTCCTAAGTTATTTCATAGTTAACTTTTAATAAGCCCCGTCGCGTTGTATTGAAAACCTAAATTTTATATTTTTTTGATATTAACCACTAAATGTAAAATGTTATGCAATAGTTTCTGATTAACCCATGTGACAAGTTTTCATATTTAGTTTTTTTCTTTTTTCGTATTTTTATATTTTTTCCTAATTGTGATTTCGATTTTTTTTATTCAAAAAATTAAACGTGTTTGTCGGTGAAGTGTCTTTCTGTTTCATTTCGCTACACCCTCTTTTATACCCAATTTATGGTATTGTTACGCGCCACACTTGATGGCGACATTACCTTCTACTAGCGCCATCTAGTATCGAGTAGCAGAACTACTAGTCGCGACCTTTCTAGAAACTTCGATGCCAGAACTTTCCAGAACTGTCGATGTTGGTCGGTCGGGACCGGTATGTACTCGAACATTCTAGATGTTTCTACGGTAGAAGGTTCTGGAACTATCCGAGGCCTATATAAGGCCGGTCTGGCCGCGAGCCGGGATCAGTATTAGATAAGCGATACAAGCGAAAACATCGAAGCGATCTTCAAGTGCGACTAGAGTAATCTGTAGTGCGATTGTGTTTTATAATTAGTGTTTACAGTTGTAATTGGCGTTTTTAAATAAAGTGTCTATTTTTGGTTATTAAATCGGCAGTTTTTATTGTCACGAACCCCAAGCTCGTAACAGTATCATACAAAATTTTTTGATGCGCAGCGGTGGTCAGTGTAGAGAAGTGGGCTATTTTTTTTTCTTTTGAATATAATTTCTAACATACCATTACCAAAAGATATTTGTACAGGTTTTGTACCAAAGGCAACCTTGCATCACGCAGGCCAGCGGACAAATGATTCTGATTGGTTTCGATCACTCAAGAATTTAGCACTATTACCTGTTTTTATTTAAGAGTTTTTTTTTATCTAAGACGTTTTAGTCAATTTGCACGTTTTAGATACCCCTAATAGGCACAGTGCACTACATTTTCCGCTACACCGACATTTTTTTTTTATCCCTTTGACATAAGATATTTCCCCGACCGATGCGAGAAATTTGGCACGCCCTTTTAAATTACGGAAACAGTTCCTCGGTCATGGCACGAAGCCAATACCCGTACTTTACAATAGCCCCTTCAGTCTTGGCGCATTTTCATAGTTCACTCGTAGTTCAGTACATTCATTCTGTTTAGTTCAATTCAGATCTTCCAACACATCCTGTTCACGATATAATGTGAACTTTTTAGGACTATTTATCTTTGGTTTTGTTTTGCTTTTTACTGTCTATTTTTTGATACGTAGGTAGCTGTTTTTTTCACTTGCTGTCAATATAATATTTCTATACCGAATGGCTGTGTTTTTCTTATAAAATATAAGAAATCCAACCTGCAGCCTAAGCAGTCGGTAATACATCCCTTACTGTTAGGTTGAATAATGATCAGTTGCCTAACTTGCTTTAACTCAATCATCAATCAACGCCATCTTTCCCAGCTTAATACTATCCGATAATGAAGAAATTAGCGATGATCTCAGAACTCTGTCCTCAACATAGAGACCTCTATTTTATTACTGGCCTTACCTAAAGAGAAAAGGAAACTGGAATCGAAAGATGTCGATGATCTACGGACACAGGCCATGATTCTTTACAAGCCACATGTATTTTAAAATATATGGGGTTTACCCATTTTACCCGCTGATGTATCCTACACTGTTTGTACTGGGTATGATGCGCCGGGAATTTACACTTGCAGCGTATGCGCTAAAGCTCCTGCGTGGAGTAGCTCATAACCCGGGTGTGCTGCGTCACCTGAAGCTGTGCGTGCCATACTGGTACGTGTGGAGGCGGCGGCGACCGCCGCTGCTGGCCGTGCCTGCTGCCCAAAACCAACCTGCTGTCAAAAACACATCTCACTCGCCAATATGTGTACTAAACGAAGTGCATGAGAGAATTGACATATTTTCGTGCAATCTGCTGAGTGAATTCGCAAGAGTTTAGTTGAATTTGTTAGTTATATTTAAATAATGTTCTGTGTTAAGTCTTATTTTATATTTTAGCTTAAGATTTTATAGCAATAAAAAGAAGTTTTGTTTGATAATTATTACTGCATAGTGCAGCATTAGTAGTTACTGCATGTTAATTATTTTCGCCATTCGTCCTTCTTCAACATTATAATCAAACTCTTTTTGTACTGGGCCTATCAAAAACCTTTATTTTTTATAATAATTTTGAAATTCTTTTACGTCGTATGAGATTTTTTCTTGGAAACATACTTCACTTGTCTGAATTTTGTCTCATACGACGGCCGAAATTATTGTTTATCGTGGAAGAAACACCAAAATTGATTGATTATTACACCAATTTATAATTTATTGGATCGTGTTCATCACGTTATTTATTGTTTGACTCGGGGTTTCCCCACATGGTCGACGGAAGACTACTCGTACATTTCGCGTTTGATTGAACCCTGTTATCTGATAGAAGTCCGAATTATCTGCGAGCCGATTTATTCGGCTCCATCCACCCACCCAGGCATCTTGGATTTGGACGCCTGACCTGTTGGCTTGTTTCCGACCACACCGTGCCACCGGCCGCAGTCCGCAAGTGTTCCAGAAACCAAGATCGATTCCCCAACTACTTTTTTTACCCTTTTGTTATAGACCCAATATCCTTTCCCTTAACGTTATAGCAGGTTTGTATCTTTTTGTGGACTTATTTTTAACCACGTTGGCGTGGATTGAGTATTGATTGCAATCGATATTTAGACTCGTCACGTCGCGTTGAAAAACTCAAATTTAATTTTTTGATACAAAAACCTAAACGTATGCAATAGTTTAACAAGTCTCTCAATCTAAACTCACGTGACAAGTTTTCGTATTTAGTTTTCTTTTTTATATTTTTCTATTTTTGTGTTTACATAATCAGCCTATAATGTTCCCACTGCTGGGACACAGGCCTCCTCTCTGTGAGAGGGAGTGGGCCGTAATCCACCACGCGGGCCCAGAGCGGGTTGGTAGATTTTGTGTTTGATTTTTTTTAATACAAAATTATACGTGTTTGTCTGTGAAGTGTCTTCTTTTCTTTACATTTCGCTACAAAAGGTAGGTAGGTACAATAATTCTGTAGTCTGACTTCAGATTGTGTTTTTAATAGAGTTTAGTGTTGCTTTGTATTTTTAAAGAAGTATTAGAGGAATCGAATTTGAAATTGATCAATCTTTTGTCTTGTTTTATAAGTTATTTATCTTGGACAACACTGAAATGCACTGAAATGGTGTAGGAAAACATCGGTCGGAAATCACAACCCATTGAAGCAAGTGTGGCAACTAGCTTAACTTTCTGATAAACTGACCGATTATTTGAGAATTCAAAAGTGCCTGTAAATGGTTTAATTGAAATAAATGCTTTGAGTTTTGAGTTTGTGGTCAATGCTCAAGTCTTTTCTGTATGAGAAGAGACTTTGAAACTCTGCAGTGAAAATAATAGTCTTGGTGTTATTGTAAACAATTTAATTTGCGGCCATACAGAGAGCGCAAAATACAGTAATGCCCCTACATCATCATTAAATATCACGCGATCAACCTGATCTCACGTTCCGCCATCGACCATCGCATTACCTCGCTCATCATTCACTGCGACCATGCTTAGCCGTGGACTTTGATGAATATCGCTATTGGATAGACCAATTGTTGCCAATTTGTTAGTGGTCGGATCCATATTACATTGTTTACTGAATTAATGGCAGCAACAAAGCCTCCGTTAAACCTGTGCCTGACGGTGGAAATGATTTACTGATGGCGGCAAGCGGTGTTCGTGAGACGACAAATCATTTTAATAGTTTTACGCGTTGATGAATTTTTGGATGCAGTATCGATTTTTGAACGCATGTGGCATATGGGTTGACAGACATTTGGCTATGTATCAACAGATAAGTCGATATATATTATGATTATACTATAGGTAACATACAAATTCATCCAAATATTTAATTGGATGGGTATCTCCTATCTAAGTAAAGATGCAAGTTGACAAGAATTACAAATTGCAAAAGAAAGAAAAGCAGTATGAATTTTATTTTATGCTGTAGAGGACACCAAGAGGATCTTAACAGATTAGACATGACTACTATTGTAATAATAATATTTCAGTGGTGGGTTGACCGCTATAAGTGGTGCGATGGCCGGTATGCGTAGAATTGTTCCAGAGCAACGAGCGGTGGCAGAGCTGACACGAGTGATTTCTGGGGCAGCTTCTGGCTGATGCTTATCTGCCACAAAAAGGCTGTCTGGATGCATGATGCTGAACGTGTATGTGAATCTATACCCGAATTGCAAGCAGTTCTTACTGCATTAGACGTGGCCAGAGCAGCACATTCATTACTGAATTAGAAATCACCACAGCGCCTGGCGTCTCAATTCCAGTCATTCTTTTTACTCCATGAATGAGGCAGTACCGCGGAACCCCAAGAGTCGCTGACGTGTTTGTCGTCAGAAACTTGTTACGTCCATTTTGAGAGCGAAAATTAATATGGGTCCCGCGGTACTAAAGGCGCCATCAAAAAAATAAAATCGCGGACAGCATGGCTGCGCAGCAGTCTCGCGATGGTGTGCCTTTAAAGTGCACCTTTAGATTCACTGCTTTAGAATTATTTTGGGATTAGCGAGGACCATGCCATACACATTCGATCCAATACAACGCGGCTGTAGCGCGGCATGACGTACTATTAATTCCATAGTTGCTTTAGTGCTAAATAACCTCCAAGCCTGGTTGTTTTTTTATTTTTATTTTATTTATTTATTTATTTAAAATTTCGTAAATAACACCTTATCTTACAACCAAGGTACCTCTCTACAAGAAAGTCATCGTAAACTATCTTGCTTCAGGGAGGGCAATACTCGACTAAGCGTGATGCGATTAGTAAAGCGTGAAGTCTCAGAGTAAGCTTTCGAGAATATTTGTAACGTGTCGCAGAGTGCATCTACTTCCTGAAGCAGAAAGTTCTTGCATGGACGAACTTTACTAGGTGGTATGGATGTGTTGAGCGATAGGCATAGAGAACTTGGCTGTCAGATCTTGGCTTGGCCTTTAAAAGCACAACTAGATTGCCGTGGCAATCCTTATTCGATAGTAACGACTGCTACAGAAAACTACCTCGTACTAAAAACTGAATGAAATAAATAGCTATACAAAATTTACCAATATCCGCAGTGACATGAATTCTCATAAAATAATTGCTGTCCACATAATGCAGCCCCTCATTATGTACAATTATGTACATATCATTATTGCGATTGTTGACAGCCAGCAGGGCACAATGCATGCCGAATATTAACCGTCGTAATTATATAAGATAGGGCTAATTTATAGTTAGGATGCTGCCCAAGTAATCAAAGATTCGCGGGATAGACCCATGACATAGAATCGCACATATATAAACGTCGTCATCACAAAGTTCCTTAATTTAAAAGGATTTTTTCTTGACATAAATATTATTTAATAATTAGATTCATTTGGAGCTACTTTATAATTATGTTGATTAATTTTAATAACCGATTAATAATTAAGTATAATTTTTTAATATTTTGTCATTTATTTTTTAATTGTATAAATCTATTATTTTGCACGTCACGTAATGACAAACATGTTTGCACTCCTTGATTTATCATCTATGAACAAACAACGATTACCGTCATCACAACTATTTATAAACGTCATAGCTTACTATGACAATACACTTGGTTATATTATAACTAGTTGACCCCCGTCAGACGCGGTACATCCCACTATCTCCATAGTTCATCCATGTTCATCCATGGTGATAGTGGGAATATTGTTTCTAGATTATGGTCCCACTATCTCTATTATTCATTTTACATAACGACGAATCACCAGTTATTTCTTATTATTGGAGATTCATAATGGGGATTAAATTTATAATCACGAGCACAAAGCAGAGATAGTCGACGGCTGCACGTCATGACTGTGACAAGAAGGCTTCCACTCTGCATGATGCTGTGCTATAGGGGGACCCACAGCACAACAACAACAAACAATAAAGCAACTACATAAACGCCTATTCGCCGACTACAACGACGGTTAAATCGCATCCTAGTCTTTGGCGACGAGAAAATCAAAAATTATCATTAATGTATATTGGTTCAACGCAACGGGATTGCAAAAAGCTTTTTAGAGCTAGTCATGAATATAATATAAAAAGAAAAAAATAAAGATGGAACCTCCTTGTGGCGGTGTATAAAAAAGAAGATTTGCTCTGCAACTATAAAGACCGATCCTGAGATGCAAATATTAAACGAAACTTGAACATTCCCATGAAAACATGAGTGTAGAAGATAGTGACATAAAAATCCAAATGGATAAGAAGCCGTTCAAAAGATTTGTCTGTTCCAATTCCCAAGATATTTGAAGAAAGCATGGATACTGTTCAAAGATAAGGGCACAAATCTGGTAAAGAATCTATCTGTCTTTAGGAACGTACAGAAAAGGCTGTATAAAAAAAAGTAATCAATCTATTGGTGCAAAAAAAGTTAGATTTAGCAAGGCAACTGTTGTTGAAATACCTGAATAATATAAATTTCTAATATTAAGAAAAGAAAAGAAAAATAAAAATAGGTTTATTTATGACAGAAACACGTGCATAAAAAATTCTAATAATATGGAAAAATAAAGTAGCCAGGATTATTCACCAGCAACTTGCTTTGAAATATAAACTTGTGGATTCTGAGGTACCGTATTACAAGAAGTATGTGCCCGACCCAGTTCTTGAAAATGACCATGTCACGTTGTACTGGGGATCGGTCTATCATTACTGACAGGACTATTGTCGCCAATAAGCCTTATATAGTGGTGATAGATCGATTAGCGCGTCGCACAATGATTGTCGATGTTACCATTCCACATGACGGGAACCTCGTGAAAGCTGAGAAAGAGAAACAAATTAAATATCTTGACTTAGCACACGAGATTGTTGACATGTGGAATATGAGCTCGGCTATCATTTTGCCGATTGTCGTATCGGCCAATGGCCTTATGGCCTTAAGCCTCGATCAACATCTATCGAGGCTCTCGTTAGGCGGTTGGATCAAGAGCCTGATTCAGAAGGCGGTACTCCTCGATACGGCTCGCATTGTGAGGAGGTTCCTGTCTTTGGAGCCCTAACCACCGGTAGCTACCCTGCTCCCGACACCGGCGGATTACTATTTTTTTTTATAGTTTTTTTTTTTTTTATATATTAAGAAATATTATTTTAGTGACATAAAAATCCAAATGATGGATAAGTGCTCTCAAGCCGTTCAAAAATATTTGTCTTTCTTTCTAAAGATATTTGAAAAATCATGGATACTAGACAAGGACACAAATCTCGTAAAGAATCTACCTGTCTTTAGGAACGTACAGAAAAGGCTGTATAAAAAAGAAATCCATCTGTTAACGCCATAATTAGTTTGTATATGTTTTCACGCCTCATTACTGGCCACTCACAATATTAGTATCTGTGTACCTATCATAAATTTCCTTCCGTTTTCCCTCTCCCTTCCGCAACCCCTACAATGCCTGAGCGAGAGGAGAAAAGGAGATTTTTGAAATCGCGAACATTCCCGTACTGACGTGAAGACAAAACAAAAGTCAGTTTTCTCCAACGCTCCAAGAGCATCGCATCAAAAAAAATAAGATAAACTCAAATCGCAAGGAACGAGGACATTATAGGTAATCACTGTGCAAGTGCGTGATTTGTGTTTGTGTATGTGACATCTTGGACCGGCCGCCGCCACGTTGCTGAAGAAACTCCGCAGCGTGTCTCCATAGCTCGCCAGGCAGGCAGGATTTCCCATACCACCCAACACTTACTTCTAGAACCGCCCCTTTTACAGTTCACTTCAAGGATTTTTTTAATCCAGGCTTTAAGCCGCCGCATCACCATCTATTGGTGTAAAAAAAAATGATTTAGCCAGGCAACTGTTGTTGAAATACCTGAAAAATTAAGTTTCTACTATTCGCCAACTACAACGATGGTAAAAATCGCATCCTAGTCTTTGGCGACGAGAAAATGAAAAATTACATAAGATTTGGTAAGCGATTTCTTATTGATGGCACATTCAAAATTTGTCGAACAATATTCTATCAGCTTTTCACAGTGCATGCAGATATAGGTAGTAATAATGACAATGTGAATGTTGTTTCGGTCCTATATGCCTTGTTACCCGACAAGAAGATGTCCACTTACGAACTTTTATTTGATATTATAAGAAGTCAAATACCGGAATGGGAGCCAAGTAACGTGTCAATGGATTTTGAAGTTCCAGCTATTCAAGCGCTGAAAAATACTTTCCTAGATGTGAAAATAACGGGCTGTTTCTTTCACTTTTGTAGAAGAGAAGTCTTTGGCGTAAAGCAAAAGCTGGGTCTGAGCTGGGTTGGGCTTTATATCATGGTAGAATGTTCTAATAGCGCTAACATCATAAAATTGAACGACTACTCTTTCAAGACCTGGTTGGAAAACTCAACACTAGCAAATACTTGGAACACTTATCAAGAATTGCACAAAACCAATAACAACGTGGAAGTATGGAAAAATCGTATTAAAAAATACGTCAAAATTAAGCCAAATAATGCTCAACTTCTACAAGGATTGAGTAAGGATGCGGCTTATTACTCGACTGTGGTTAAATGTCCTTATGGTATCAAAATATCAAAGCGGCTGCCTAAAAGCGAGGAAAGAAACAAAATGAAAAATAACATAAGATAATTAATAATAATAGGGCCATGGGGTCCGAGTGCCCACTTGGTTTTTCGAGATATCGCCAAGCGGTTAGTAGACTTCACGTGACCAGAGGACTGGCCTATTTCTTGGCCAAGGAATTAGTATTGCCATACAACGTGGCAATGCCAGCCTTTTGGGTACTGTTCCTGTTGACAGTGATGCGGACGAATTCTTTGATGCCCCTATGACAATTTTTTCTTAATTAATTGTCCATATTATTATAATCTGTATGTTAGCTTATAATTATGTCAATAATTAAATGGTTTCAGTCTGTAAATAATATTATAGTTTTAAAATTACAAAAAAGAGTAGTTCACCTACAGCGCAGTCGATCTTGTTCAAAAATTCAATTTTTCTAAGCAATGGCCTACACTAATCTGGCCGCTGATGATCACATGTTGTTCTGGCATCTCAAAATCCAGTAACGTTGTTTTAGCTCATTGCAGACAGTAAGTAAGTAAATAAAAAGTAAGTGTACCTAATTGAATAATATTAGTATACTAGCTGCGCCCCGCGGTTCCACCCGCGTAAATGTCGATCCCGTGGGAATATCGGGATAAAAACTGTCCTATGTCCTTTTCCGGGACTCGAAACTATCTCTATACCAAATTTCATCTAAATCGGTTCAGTGGTTTAGGCGTGAAGAAGTAACAAACATATAAACACACACACACACACACTCACAAACTTTCGCCTTTATAATATTAGTGTGATTTTAAGTCATAGAAATAAAACGTAAAAGATTCGGCTTTACTCCGTGACTGAATGATGAAATTGGGCAGTGGGTCCAGTCGACCTATTCAAAATTTGATGGAGTCGAGTGATCCCGTGGGTCCAGTTCGAGTGGGTCCAGTTGACCAAAGACTCGCTCTTACCAACAAAAAGCGTTGCATTTCATTGTTATTTATATATACACAGTTTTAAATACTGCAAAAGAAACTGCGTACCTACACACATCAAAAGTGTCTAGGGATCAAGCATTTTTATGCGGATTTCTTGAGATTGAGATGTGGCTTTGTAATAAATTTATGATTTTATAAATTTATATGGATCCTTTTTGGTGCATTTCATAATTTGAATCAGGAACTGTGAATCAAATTCGAGTAAAAGATGAAAATCAGCTGTCAATATTTTCCCTATAAAAACATACAACGCATTGAAGACATTATTAGTGCTACTGTTTCCCTACTACTGATTAAAACCAACGTTATTATGGAGCAGCGACGTCATTTAAGCAGGGAAGAAATGCTCAGAGCCGTGGGAATGATAGAAGCTGGTTCCCGGCAACGTACTGTGGCTTTAGCTCTGAATACAAGTCAGAGTGTTATCAGTCGACTTTGGACACGTTACCGAAGCACTGGTACCGTGGCTGAGCGCCATGGAGGACGGTATCGCTGCACCACACGGAGACAAGACCGATACATTCAAATCTTAACTCGAAGAGCTCCAACAATAACCGCCATGATGTTAGCCGTGAGGCTTCATCACTCTTCAGGGAACTTAATTAGCGACGAAACAGTCAGAAACCGCTTGCATGAAGTGAACCTTCATTCCCGAAGACCGCTACGGGTACCACCTATAGCAATGCACAATCGTAGGATTCGATATCAATGGGCTCTTGAACACAGAAATTGGGCAGAAGAACAATGGCGTTTCGTGTGCTTTTCTGATGAGTCTCGTTTTGGTATGAGACCGGATACAAGACGTATACGACACTGGAGAACCCCTGGACGCCAACAGCGATTAAAATCCTGCCAGGAAGTCCATCCTTATAGTGGTGGAACCATCATGGTATGGGCGGGTATTTGGATCGGCGGAAGAACTGAGTTGATTTGGATCAGAGGCAACCTCAACGCTCAAATTTATGCTGAGACGATTGTATCAGACGTCATCGTTCCTCTACAAGTGCAAATCGGTCCCTTATTTCAGTTAATGCATGATAATGCACGACCGCACACCGCAAGAGTTGTAAGACAGACTCTCGCCGCAGCTAACATCAATGTCCTGCCCTGGCCTGCTCAGTCGCCAGACTTGAACCCGATTGAGCATGCATGGGATATGCTACAGAGAAGAGCTCTGCCGAATATGGAGGGTATCCAGTCGCAAGAAGACCTTTTTTTGTTGTTGCAACGAACATGGGCGGCCATTCCACAGCGTGATTTGGATGAACTCATTTTGAGTATGCCAAACCGATGTTCTTGTGTTGTTAGT